>CM042996.1:6196601-11196601 GCA_023678885.1 Pogostemon cablin
GAATTACGGTATTCCTGTTCTGACTCGAGTTGCCCTATTTGTTTATTGAGAAATCGACGCATCGAGAAGGTTGAGATCGACTATTCCCTATTTAAGTTAAGGCAGGGTCAACAAGGAATTCATTTCTATTGGAGCTTGATTTGGAGCTTAGAGCTTCGTATGCGGATCTGGGTCACCTTTTCGAGATAGAAGGTGTGTTCTTGGTTTGACTCGCACTTTATTCAGGCGGATCAGCAGCCCTTTCTATTCCATAATAGCTGGATTCTCCCGAGTGAGAATTCAATTAAATAGCAAATCCAGTAGCCCCTGAAACTGAAGTCGGGAATGAGCCCCAAAGAAATCTTGCTTTCTATGTCCAACGTGTGAACAACAAAACTCATACAGATTTACTTGGACCCACCCTTTATTCCTAAATGATCTGGTATAGGTATACCACGCGACTAAAGGCATGGGAAAGAGAAGCAATAACCGGGAAAGCAGCAGCTCTATTAATGATATGAGCATGTACACCCTTGAAGAAAGGGTTGACTGGCCATGTAATGGAAGCTTACTGTGCCAACTACTATTCGACTTATTAAGAAGGAGAGCTATTGAGAAAACCTTCATGAGACATCCGATACATGTTTTTTTTAAAGTCAAGAGATAACCTATACTAATTAGAGTAAGAGCAAAGCTTCATTCGGAAAGCATACCAACAAGGGAGGGGAATGGCTATGGAGCCGATGGGAATGACTATCAACCATATAACCATATAGTGGAGAATCGGCCAATGCCTACACCTGGGCAACGGCTCAGATGAAGCGAGCCTATCTTGTTTAGTAAGGGAGGCAATCTAAAGCGATCTGCTCTTCTTCTTCCAACGGAACCCCCTGAGGGAAATCCTTTCTAAGTAAAATCAACAAAGCTACGTTTCGAGACCCAATCACTCACGAGGCACCCCAAAAAGCCTTAAACCGATGGATTTTTGAATATCTCTTTAACCATAGCTATGGATCGTCACCCAGCCGGCCTAATCAAGAGCCTGTTAAATGTGAAAGTAAGGGGTCGTCTAGAAAGGCTTATGAAGGGGCAGGGTTCATTTCTTGTTCCAATACTGCCACTTATTCATAGAAAGGAGTGCTTCCATCTTGACTTTTATCCGGGGTTCCTATTGGAATTCTGATCTGCCTTTATGTCATTGTTTATCTTGTTCTTTGTTCAAAGTGTGATTCTTTGTCAGCTATTAGCTCAGCAACTTGATCTACCTTAGCATCTTTTGTTGGTCAAATCTTAAATTTCTTTGCGTTTAAGCCGTTTTCTTTCCTTGAAATCTCTGACTTTGTGGCATTATCCAGCCTACCATTTTCACATTTACGTGCCCTGCCTTCTGCCATGAACTGGGCCTTAGACCCTTCCGCCGGTATGCAATTGGTATTGGTCTCTTATTTCTCTCTTCTACCCATGGAATTTTGAAAATCCCTACCTTCTCTGCAAGCTTGGTGACAACGAGGTTAGGACTTGCACCAGTACAAAAAGGATATCCTACCTATTACCATTGACCTTCCTAAGTGGATAAGAAAGGTGCTACTATTTTACCCCGACGGGGCCTACTGACTCATCTCCTAACACCAGTTCGTCTTCTCCAGACACTAGCTCATCTCGGTATGAGGTTTTGAAAAACCAAGATTAGATCGACTAAATAAATAAAATAGATCAAAAAAAGTGAAGAAGCGCCAAAGCCCCCACCTCATGCGCATGGATTTGGATTGAGATACGAATTTGCTTGAAGACATGGGTTTGGAACGGGAAAATATAGAAGTGGTATCATCAAGACCTAAAGACAACACAACTCTCGTGGCATACCAATAGATTCCTCTGATCTCCGCCCGATATGTTGATTGGGCACATCAACATGATCGAGAATGTGATTCCCTGCAGCTATACCTAACGAATACGAATAGAGACCTTTCCTTACGATCAATAGCCCGAGTTGCGCCAAAATATTTTCTTTGGATATTTCTGAGTGCGGAGGTGATGGTTTCCATGTTGGTTTCTTGCCTAGGAAAAGTTTCTTATCTAGTCGTTTTCTAGCTAGTTGTTCGTGTAAATCTGTCTTCTCTTTGTCTGCCATCAGCTCTGCTGAAGCTAAACATCTCACTGGATCAATCTATGAAAGGAAAGGTGAGCCTGACTATGAAAGAGGCGGAATCCCATCTAAAGCTACAAAGCCAGTTGCTAAATAAAGTCTTTTAGGTTGCCACCCCTTCTCTCGAGGACTTGACGGCTTCTTCTACCACGTTACCTTGGATACCAGCTTAGGTCGACGCAGTCACCTTGCCCTCACTACACAAATCTATCTTTTCATTTCTTCAATGAAGCTTCTTCTCTTAAGAAAAAACTTGAATTTGCAATCCAAACGGATTGAGAAATGCAAGATATGGAGTGCCTTGACGTATCCAAAAGTCATGGAATTTCTTCTGTTAGAGATCGACTAATAGAAAAGAAAGAAAGATAAATTAGCGCACTAATAGCAGACTATAATCGTAGAGTGGCACCACTCCTCAAATGAGGAAGTGAACTGAAACAACAATAGAACTAGTAGAAATAGCGTCTTGGAGATATGAGAAAGCGCCGGCTCAGCTACAGGCTCCGGTTGGGAATGCTGATGGGAACCCATACGATTGTCTAGATTCCTGGTCTCCAGAAGTTGCTACAGAAGGTGCTGCTCAACCAAATGATCAATATGATCCCCTATTTACAAGGCGGGAAGATGCAGGTTCTAATTTTGATTACGACAGTCCAGCCTTACATACGGCGAATGATGGTCCAACTTACCACTACAATCATTCTCTTCAAGATAACGATCAGCGAATAGAGCAACTAGTGGGTCCGTATCAAAGTCAAGTCGAATTTTGATAAATACAAATCTCTAGGCTCGTCAGCGGCGATAGAGTCGCACTGGTAAAAGAGATAGAGGCCCTGAAGGAGGAATTCAATCGGGTAATCAAACCATACATCGAACTGGAGGAAAGGCCGCATAAGCGAAAGAGAGAATTGCTTGAAGAATAAGAAGGGGTGCCATATGATCAATGGGAAGGTGGCGAAGTGAATTACACTGTGGAGGAGTGGAGAGAGATGGTCCAAAAGCGAGAAGAGGCCCAACAGGGTTATGCGTATGAGGACAAAGTGTATGTAGAACGAATATTACAGGACGAGTGGAGGAAAGATGAGGAAAGGAATTCCACTTGGGAGGAGATTATGCTGGCAAAAAGGCGGGAAGAAAAAGATAGGGCGGTTGTGCCTATCCGACTCCGAAGCAGCTGTGGTATCGGCGGATGGACCAGATCAAAGACTTGTTCGGGAAGACCTTTTTAACTAAAAGAAGTGCGCTTTGGGGCCGCACCCATTGAAAGTGAAAGGAAGATTTCCAACTGATAGCTGACTTTCTGGGATCGCTCCATCCGAACTATGCCGGGTTCAAGGCCAATAAAAGGAATGGTTACAAAGGACGGGGTGAAAAAAGATGCTAAGCTTGCCCTATAGCATATGTCTGCATACGCCCTCACTTTGCGGGGATTAGCTAAGTAGGAATTTCGCCTGCGCAAGTTTGTTTTCAAATAAGTGGTCAAAAGGGCACGTTTCACGACCCTCTCGTGGTCTCTATCGTCGGGGGGGCCTTGAAAGGGCGTTCAATCACTTCGCTTTCTTTTGGCCGTTGGTTTTGAGGTAGTTACAGTCTAGCTCGGGTGATCGAATGACGCTTCCTACTGGTTCAACGTTAGAATAAGTGCTCCTTCACTGCATTCCATCTATTAATGGGAGACATCCACGGATAACTTTTTCTATTTGGCTTGCGTTGCAATCAACAATTTATTTATTTTTACGTATCCAAACTCTGCTTATTTTGATGAAATAGCCTGGAATACCTCTTTTCAAGAGCAACTTAGAAAGGAATAACATAATTAAAGACTTTTAACTAAAAGGTGTTTTTGAGTGGCTAAAACCCGTATTTTGAGCTCATCGATCAGATTTAGTTGTGAACCTAGTCTTATGCTTAACACATGCAAGTTGAAGTTGAAACCATTTCTCTTGCTCTAAAAAAGCAGTACTTCGACAGTAGGTGGGAAGTCAGATCCCGAAGATACGAGTTGCTTCGGAGCTACTTTTCCACAGTTTGTTTGGATCGGCGGGAGTGGTATACCGAATTCAGTCCTTGCAAATCAAAGGGAATCACTAATGAGGGAGTTGAAACTCGTGATTATTCTATATAAGAGATTACAGTCTCGGGAAATCGTAGGTCAAAAGAAAAGACAGGCCGAAAGATACACCCTTTAACAGACATTTCACGCAGCTATAAAAGAAGACTTTATTAGAAGTCCTAAGAAGCGGATCTCTTTGCACTACTACAAGGGCTAATCGGTAGGTACCTTCTTCCATAGACTAAGCTTCACTTGACCCATGCCTTATCGTACCGTGCATTAGCATCCTTAGCAGCCTTCGTTAGCTCCTCGGTGCTCAGCAACAGAGGAAAAAGATAGACATTTCGTAGTCCCTTTCAGTTGATGGAAATTCTTTCTTTTGCCTTGACTCATCTGATTTGCACTCGGGCATAGATCTATTTTTGTATTAATACAAATGCGCACTATCAGGAGCATCTTCGCCTAGCTATTAGGAAGTAGGGTCCTATAAAGCCGGATATACCCATCTTAGTAACAAAGGTAAGTATCTCTTAAAATATTCACTATTTCCCTAGAGGTTCTGTCTTCCTAAGTAGCTTTCCTGTAGGGTTGGCCTAGGGATCCGATTTTTGGATGGACGGCCTACCTTATAGCTTAAGGAGACAACACCAATTGGACAAAACAAGACATGGGTTGACATCCACGAGTCAATGAAAGTAAACAACATGGTTAACCACTCGGGGATCTATTTTGTTCCTCAGTGACTCAGAAATGCACCATCTCAACACTCAACTTGGATGAGCTGACCCTTCTCAAACAATACTGGGATTTCTGCTTTTGCTCTTGCATTCAATAATGGGAAGAACTTCTTTGTTTATTCTCTTCGGGGAGAGAGCCATTATTGGGCATATAGAAAGACGTACTCTTCTGTGCACCGACTACAAGTATGAGCTCTTTTCTTAACAGCTTTTCTTCGCCGATGAATCGATTACATTATGTAGCGATTAACTCGTTGGTTCAGAAGATGGATTGTAGCGATTAACAGCTTTTCTTCCCTGTATTTTCAGGGTGGAGTCATCATTTAGTGTCGAAAATGAAGTATCATTTTATAATACCTACAAACGATGAGTGGAATGATCCGCTTGATGAAGGTGCTTTTAATCTGCAAACCCATCTCTTGTATTGTTTGATCCATGGAAACGGGTTCGGCCACCTGATTTGCATTAATGGGATTGAAGGGGGTTGTAAGTACATCTATGGTAGAGAAATAATGGATCTCTAGGATCGAATCTGCACCACTCTTGGTGTGAGATAACTATATATGTTTAACTGTGCCCTTTTTTGTGTGCTTGAAATCCTTTGGTGATTGATATCTGTAACTTAGTAATGAATACTCAACTGGTAGATAAAGAATGCATTCATTTGTTCATTTTTCAGGCAAATTAGAGTTGACGATTTGTCAAAGAAGCATATGATGGATATGCGGTTGCTCTATGGAGTTGCTTATGGCCACTCCTGGTTTGGTAAGTGGGGATATCGCTTCTGCCATGGGAGCTTCGGTGTGAAAGAGCATAACTATGAAAGGGCAATGGATATTCTTAGCTTCCTTGAGCTTGATCAAGTAATTGATGATTTACGACGTGCTAATGCAAGCTCGGATATCAAGTAGATGATCAATCATTACAGAGATATGAACGATACTAACTTACATACAATCAGGGACTTGTTCAAATTTATGCTGACTCTAAGATACACAGCTCCATCTGGTAGATGCTCTACCATGTCCTGGACTATGAAGAAATACTTTCATTCTCCTGTCCGCCTTAGTCGATCCAGTCTTTCGACTATATGAAATTACTAAGATCAAGGATCTAAAGGTTCACCAACATGTGTCTTCGAGCTTCCTAACGCTGACAGGTGAGGTGTGGATGTGGCATGTAGATCGATATCTACTGGATCAATGGTTCTCGACATCCATGCATAGAGTACTACTGTTGAAGTTAGGAGGCTCCCCGGTTGAAGGAACACTGGCGAGAGAGCAAGTGTCATTGTCATGTAGTACGTCCTCGTATGGTGTGATTGAGCTCGACACCACATAAACAAAAGCACTCTAGCAAAGGAAAAGTCAAGGAAAGAGAGTATTTAAAGCAAATGTTTCAGCCTAAACTAATAAGCTGTGCTTGGAGCTTCTGAAATAGTCAAAGAATACGGTAGGCGAAATACGCCAAGTGGAGTTCTACTGAATACAATGACTCTGACCAAACGGAGCTCTGATAGTTACGCGAGGCCGTCACTCGGATGTGATGATGTGCGCGAAAGCCAGTCAAATTCAAGTCAACCGAGGAATCTTAGTCAGTCTTGGTCACCTAAAAAAGTATGAAGAGATAGTTGCTAGTTGAATTGAGGGACATCTACTTAAGAGAAAGTAATACACTAAGTCTCACCGTTTGAGGATTTATTGGAGGATCTAGGGCATTAGCCCGAAGCCATAGAGAGAGAGTCAAAAGACTATAGCACTGCGAGAAGATGGGGACATATTCAGTTGATTCGATTGAGATCGCTTTTAGGGTATGGTGGGCATTGAAGATCTAAGTGTGCCTCTGTTACTCTCTTTCCGCTTACTTTTTGATATCGGAAGAGTTCCACATCTTCTAATACGCATACAGGTTAGGGTCATCCATTCGTAGGTACTGATCCATCGCTTCGGAGGTTTGAAACAGCTTTTTACGGGCGAAAGCCTATGAATTTAGCATTAATATCTTCCATAATAAAAGTGATAGAATAGAGAAAGCACTTTGAATACCTCAAGTGACCTATCACCCTAAAGACTGGGATATCATTTAATATGTAATGGAAATAATCATCCACTCCCGATAGTTCCCACAGATGCCCGAAAAGAGCCCTCCTATGTCCGAGGGGGCGCTCTGGGCAGTCGATGTGATACTGACTATCGGATTCGGATGAAGTGGATAAATCGATGTTACTAAAGCACTTGCCTTTGCCCTTGCTCTATTAATAAGCCCCAAGGCTAGCGAAGGAAAAGAAAGTTACATTAGGGCAACAACCTATGTATGAACGAATGTAGATATAATACCCGAAAGGGAGGGCACCTTTCTTTTCTTTGCAAAGATCGGTTGAGAAGCCAAGTAGAAGAGTCTACTTTGATAGCTGTAGCGGTTAAAAGGTCTGCCTGCTGCTTCTGTTGGTCTTGTTGGAGCGGTGGCCTTTGCCCCTGACTCTGAGTGAGCGACTTAGTTTATTAGTAGGAACTAGGCAATCTGTATTCAAGCGGTTGGCACAGAGGGAGGTAAAGAAGTAGTGGAAATATTAAAGTGGATACAACCCGATCTTGGACTGTTTACTATGTGCGTTGGGTGCTCGATCTAGCAATCTTGGATAATTCTTTTGATGAATTATCACTAAACTAAAAAAGAAAGAAGAGAAAGAACTGGGAGTTCGCACTTACATAATGGATTGCTTGCTTACCAAGTCATCCTGGCAAGCTCCTCCTATTTGATTATTATTCTTGACTTGACTTATTATTATAAAAAAACTCACTATCCAAATGAAAGACGATCTATTATCTACCCAAGAAGATAGAGAGTCCCAAATACAAGAAAAGGTCACAAATAGAGTTGAACCAAGTAACATTGCAAAGCCATAATGATAGTAGGGTCGAGATATCCCCGCCCTTCGAACCAAACATGAAGGTCTTCCCTCATTCGGCTCTCTGTAGTGGTATCTCCACTCACTGCTTCTCCTAATATCCTCCCTTTATCACATCATGGGGGTTTACAGGAGATCCCAGAGGCTCGCTTGAAAAGGCTGCTATACTATACCTTTTTACTATAGTCTACTCTAGTAGTCACTAGATTCACTATAGTAGTCCGTCTGGCTGCTCTTGTCGAAATCATTACTCTTCATTCTCCCGTGCTCTACCAATTATGCTCCCTAGACCATTACTATGTAGTTAGTTAGGGACAATCAATCCGTAGTGACGGGAATGAATAGGGATCCCAATCAATAGTTAAGAATATAGTTTTCTCCCTTTCCCTCACTCAATAAATCTATCTGGTCTGATACGGTAGTGTACAATACGAGACGATGGAATGCAATGGGATAGATGGTAGAGGGCTGCCTACGCCCAAAAGCGATGATTCACTTATCCTCTTTTCCATAGGGACCTCATGGAATACAACTAAAATGACTCCCATTAGATAACCGCCCATTTCTCTTTTTTTATAGCCTTGTTGATGGATGAAAGAAGGGAAGTTACAGAATGGAGCAGTAAAGGCTCGCGAAATAGACAGCAAGCAGAAAGGGGCTACGATATTTCTTAATGGGAAGTATCTTTCACGGCCGATCAGTGGTATTGTTCAGGGCAGACTTTAGGATAGTCTTTGTTAGATAGGTTTAAGGGATAAATATAGGACTCAGAGTGCAAGTTACTACAATAGCTGATTCAATGAGCAAGCTGGGACAGTGGGTATTTTTCAGCCCTGCCTTAATCATCACATTCCATTCTTGTTGACCTGGAGTGACTGCTTTAGCGGAGGCTTCTTGACTTACTGATTCATTTTTTTGTTCGAGATCGGACTTCTTCATCTGTTAGACCTATTTCTTTGGGCCGAGCGCCGTCAGCTCTGTCTTTCTCTTTTTATACATCTGTTTGAGGTCCTTGCAAAGGTGGATTCTTCCACTTTAGTATTTGACCTCTGGCGGATCAACAAAACAAGGTCTTACAGATAGATCGATTGGGCGAGGAAATTCTCTAGGTTGATACATCGGTATGTGATGTGACAAGTCTCCTCCAAGAGTCAGCAGTGAGTCAACAGTGCACAGGGGCATTTATGTTATTGTATGGGTTTTTGCCTATAATGACAACTATTTAGCACAACCTTCCAAGCTTTCCATCCTATTCTCGGGCGCTTGCATTATTTATATATGTTTGAAGAAGCGGGACGAAATTGGAATTATGGTTGTGCTGTATGGTTTAGTTTTGAATTAGTATTCATTTGTTAGCTCTTTTGGGCTTTCTTTTATTCCAGCACAACCTACCCAGAAGAAAGCAAACCCTAGTGCCCCTCTTTTATAGCTTCCTTTTTTATATATTAGGATATTTTCCAGGGAATCATTCTTTCTTCGAGCGCATTCACTTGGTCCACTTTTTTTCTTCGTGCTGGGGTTGGAGTCTTTGCGCATGGTAGTGGCGAGGGCGAAGTCCTTTTTCAAAGGACTAAGAGCTTCCTTCCCGCCTTAACCTAGTTAAAGTAAAGGTACGAATTAGGTAGCGAAGAAGAGACGGAGGAGCTTCCTTCCCTATTGATGGCTCATGAATATTAGTCCCACGTTTAGGAGAAGAACTGAGATAGGCTGCTTTAGCTCTGTCCCTATTCTAGGAAAGAGTGTACCGAATCTGCCTCCAACTATTAGTCTAGTGCAAACACGATTTAAACGTACTTTTCAAGTTAGAAAACCCTGGGGTTTTTGATGAAATATCTCTATGACCGCTCATTTGGAGGTTAGCTTTTCAACTATTATCGTACACTAAGCATTTTTGATAATCGACCTTTAAACTATGCCAAAAACCCGTATTTTTAGCTCATCTTGAAGGTTCATCATCAACTCTAACTATATTCTTAACACATCATAATCATAATTATTCGACTCCTACGGATTCCCTCATGGCTGATTGATAGCGCCTATCCGAGCAAATGTCTCCAGCTCTTTCAGAGGAGAAATTCCATAAGAAGAAGGGGAGAAATCTATGTCTCTTTTGCAGCACCTCTCGGACTCTGTTCTCTTGCCATTGCCTCTGAGGCCCTTTAGCGGGGTCCTTACATGGGAACCGAATACGGATAGCTCGCATCAATAATAGAAGTGCTCACACCCAACCATTTTTCCCAACTAGAGTTTCCCACAGAGCTTCTGGATTGCAGGGGTTATGATGAATCATATGTACAGTGTAATTCCGCCAACAATTCCAGTTTGAGTTCTTTCCTTTCTTAAATCGGGGTGTTGTGGATTGAATCAACCTTCTAAAGTTGGATATACCGATCTTAAGGATATGCCATCTGAAGATTTCTAAGGATTGGTTAAACAACTAGTTACATATCCAACGATATCCCAACCTCATGGGTAATTCATCAACAGCAAGGTGAATGACATGCTTTCGACCTTCGGAATGACTTCCAAGTTAGCATATCGACGCCTACCTATTTCAAGTTCTTTATGAGTCCTCGACCTATCGTCAAGCAGAGGTCGGATCTGAGGTAGATGGAAAACTGGTAGTGGATGTAAGGGAGGAGGGAGACAATGAGATTCACAACTCTTAGCTTGATAAAAGGTGCGAGCTAGCGGACTGGTACTTTCTATGATCCGCTTATTTCCAAGTTTTAAGTCATACATGTATATAAAGTAATCTGCTGCCTTAGAAGACACCGAGGCATTAATTCTCTATTGACACCCAACACATTTTCTATATCTTGCTTTTCATCCGGTGAATTGATCCATTTTCAATGGACGCTAACGAGGTCAAATCTAATGACAAGCCAAAAAGATGGGGTTTTTTAATTTCAATCGATTTAAAGATGTCATTTATTAGGGAAAAATGTATCACAATGAAACGAAGTTTTGTCAACAAACTAAGTCAATTCGTAGATCGGACTTGAGACAGAGAGATACGAATTCAGCCCTACAACTTCAGTTTTTTCGAATACCAACCATAGCATTCATTCTTGATTGACTCCCGCACCTATTAATTTAGCACCTTCTAACATCTCTCTTTTCTTCTTCTCGTCATGCTTTTCACATTCCTTCTGGCCGGTCAGTTTGAACTTCAAAATTGGAGTAAGTACTTTAAGATCTTTTCGTGCACTCAGAGTCTTCCCTTCTCTCTTCTTCCACAGTGCACCTTTCTATTCGTAAGTTTCAATTGCTAGACCAGCTCTGACTGACTCTGTACTACAGTATTCTAACGTCTTTTCTTAGCTGATAGACAGAAAGATTATATCCCCAAATCAACCATTTTTTTCTTTATTGAACCCCAACTTCAATGGCATTTTTGGGGAGTAGCCCACTTCCCATTAGTCAAGAGGGAAATTCCTCACACATAATTAAGGGAGCCATTGAAAGGTGACTAAAACACCAGAAATGATGACTACCCGAGCTAATGATAGAGGCAAGAACACTTTCCGACCAAGTCCCATTAATTGTTCATAACGATATCATGGAAATGCTGCACGGACCCATATATATAGGAACAAAAAGAGAATCACCTTAATACTAAACCAGATAAAGCCGGGGATCTTCTTGGAAATGGGAAGATCTAGGATAGGCGGCCAATATCCTGGAGAGAGCGATGTGCATGGAACAGGTGAGTAGGGATGCAGCTCCGTGGACCTCTCATCGGGCCTGATAGGTGTTGGTATCACACCCTTCTCAAAGAAATCATACGTGACACTCTCGCGTCATACGACTCCATCCCGAAATTAGGACCATACCTTTTCTTTGACTAACGGTCCTCAAACCAACCTGAAACGCACTCAGTCGTCCCTTTCTATCTCCGGTCCCGGGAGGCCCAATCGCAATTCAAGATCGACCAAAAGTCCAATCCAAATGAAAAACAATGTTTCCATCTTCGAAAGGACTTTACAAAAATCAGCCGAATAACCGAAACTTTTCTTTTAAGTTAGTTAACTGCTTAAAGAAGTAGGAGTTGATGCCTGCTTACTTACCAAGCGATCCTGACTTTCTATTCTACTCCTGTCCGATCGAGTCTGCTTCGCTTCATAAGAAACATTCCCCTAAACCTAAACTTGCTCACTACTCTTACTGAGACAACTAACAACTATTTTAAAGTGAGATTTGAATTCAGTTTCTCTTTCGGCGGAGCCTCTTCTCCGAGTGTATTACTTACATACATATCTAATAATTTCGCTGTAGCGACTACATTCCTAGAATGAAAGTGACTTATAGATATGTGGTTATGTCTTTCGAAAACAATGAATATCGTAAGTAGTCAAGTCACTTGCTTTTCAATTCTTGTTGGTAGTAGTCTGTCAATTCTAATCAATTCCAATGACATGACATTAAACATTTCCTATTGATTTGTCCCCCCGGGACTTATTCATCATCAATTACCCAAATGGGTACCAGGGAAAATCTGCATATTCTCTCATTATTCAGCGCCCGGTCAACCCTGAACATTAAGTTATTCTAATCTATATTTAAAGAGTGATTTCACTTTAGAAGTCTCTTTATGGATGAACCAATTAAGATCCTCCAACTCCGTGGTTGATTTAGACTCAAGATCAAGGTCTCCCTGGGCCAGGCGCTTAGCTAAATACGAAAAGTTCTCATTTGAAAATTTCACATTGGGGTTAAAAAGTATACATACAATATGCATAATTTTTAACCCTGAGCTTTGCACTAGCCCTTATTTTATTGCACCAATTCCCAGTCAAGCCAACCTTTGAGATAGCCACTTAGCGCTTATTGCTCGACACAGATTTTAGCGCTAAGAAGGAGGATTTTCCCAATCTCGTAGTGGTGCCGCCCTGCTCAACCTCCCTCAGGGATTACTGAGTCAGGTAGATCAACTACTTGTACATATCTCTTGGCAAACGAATATCCCATCCCGAGGTCTTAGCCGAGACTTGGCTTTACGCCATTAGGTATTTCTTTTCTCATTTTAGTAAAAGGCCTCTGGCTGCAGCAAGGCCATCTTGAATTCAAATTTGAAATGAAATAAATGCATTGCTCTGTATTCTGCTGTGCTCAGCGAACAGATAAAGCCCAAGATGGGAAGTCGCATCTTTCCCGATAGCAAATCAAATACCTAGCGAGTACATGCAAATAGCCCGTAGGGGGTTACATGCAAGTCTTGCTAAGTAGCTATATATGCCTCCACATGTTGCATCTTTCATAACCTATTTAGGGCATTTTCAATAGAAACAACAACAAAAGACAAGAAATAACTCGATAGCAACTATAAGATAGCAAGCAGACCCGAACTTTCTCTCAATTCGTAAGTGTTGCTATAAGCAAGTTTGCAATACTTGCTATACTGTATATAGCTATAGGTAGCAAGAATCTTTCATAAGCCATTTCCACGAGCCAATTATTCATAGCGCTAAAGAGGAAGACGTCACTTACTGTATTACTATCGGCTTTTTTCCGCAGGTTGAAGAAAAGAAGAGATGAAAATTCTACCTTCGTCTGTTTAATCAGTTATTAGGTGAGCTTTTCTTCCGTGGCTCACCGTCCATCACGGGACCATTTCGAATCCACACTAGAGTGCCTCTACCTTGCGGCAGAGAGCTTTTAGAACTCACTGGCTAGGAGCCTGGGGCCAGAAAGCGACTCTGGAACACCATCCCTTCCGAAAGAGCAGGATTTTAGGATTGAATTGACATATCCATTACATACGCTATTTCGAAGTCACAAAGTCCGCACCAATTCAGTTGTCCAAAGTGTGTCAAATGGCTTGTCCACTTCTCACGTAGGAAAGAACCTCTCCCGGACAGACGAAAAGGCTCTTTCAGCCTACTCACTTTTTTTAAAGGCCTCTACGATTGATGAATAGAAGACCTACTTACGAGGATGGATCAATCTATTATATGCAAGAAAGCAGCTTAGAAGTTTTCCTCAAACTGCAGCCGAGCTAAGAGGAATGTCGAAACCAACCATCCCAGAGTGCGGTGAAAATCCAATCAAGATCTGTCTTCCACTTTATTAATACATTGATAGCCTGATTAGTTGAGGATTCGAACCCCATAGAATGGTATGGGCTAGATGCCTTCCAATCATCAGATACAATACACGATTTGATCTATGCAATTAGTTTCATTCTAAATATCACTAAACCTTCTTTCTAAGTATGATAGAGGTGACGAAGGGAGAAAGTTTGATCTCAGTGATTCAAAGAGTGACAAAAGTGATCAATTGTTGGGCTTTTCGGGGTGCTCTTATTAGGCAAAGAGGTCGGATAGTGAAAATCTACGTTCAAATCGATCTAAGTGCTCTCGGGATTCGAATTGGCAAGCATCGTTAAAAGATGGAATATGAAGGAGTACATTCCTTATGAAAATGTGATGGGAAATACATAGAAGTTGCATTCATCCTAGCACGATTCTAGAGTCTATTTTTAACAGCAAATAAGGAGGATATTTCCCTTTTATAACCCTAAACCTGGATCCACGTTACGATGTATTAGTCAAACCCTTAGGATTAGGATACGACGCCTTGCTCTTTGAGTATCATGGGATTGAATACCCCGACCTTGCAGAGGCTCCCGAGAAAGCGATTTCAGCCTTCCGGCAGTTAAGGGCCATTCATACGTCCCTCATCGGTTTGAATCCCCACCCATTTTAGAGGAAGGATCGAGCAAATGGAGAAGCAGAGGAATAGTAATAGGTTTTGGACAACTGATTAGTGATGATTTTTAGAGACGGCTAGTTCTTCTTATTCAACAAGGTACGAATCAGGAGAATATTGAATGTCGGGGCACACATAAAGGCTATTTGAAGACTTTTTATAGCAATAAAAGTAAAAACAATTCTCAACGCCCTTACGAGGTAGCGATGCGTTAAACTACTCGTGTTGGAATGAAAGTCAGCTCGGTAAACTGATTCCATTCTGCTACTACGGTTCCAAACCTTACTCTTAGCCCTATAAAGACATTTTTCAACTAAAAAAAGATGCTAAAGCTATTTATAGTTGTTCGGAAGGATTCATTTACTTCCTGCAAATTGCTTATGTAAGAACTAGTAGAAAGAAAGGAATTTTGAAAAAAAAGAATAAGGGTAGCATTGATAGATCGTTGAATGGGAATCGTCTTAGCAACTGGCTATAGACATGAGTCAAAGTCGTCGAGAGAGGAGAGAAAATTTTCATGAGAGAGGGACGAGCAAGTGACAGATTGGAAAAAAAGAGGTAGGCCTTTTCTGAGCAGTCATTTAGAGGCTTTGTTAGTGACCCATCATTCTTCTCTAAGCTGTCAGAGTCCGATCGAAGCGAACAAGAGATAGAAGAATCATTGCTCATAGATGTGAATTGAGAAAGCAAGCCCGAATTCTTTTTAATTAGGCACTATAGTCTGGTCCCTGTACCTGGTAAGGTCTGATTATTATCTGTAAGTCTTGTTTTGACCGCGGGAAGGTGAACTTTGCAAAGTGCTTATTTGGTTGGGAAAAAAGAAGACTTCTGACTCCAAGACTACCATACCCAAAACCAAAAATAAGTTTCAACTATTGATGTAGCCTCTTGTCGCTACTTACTCGAGAAAGCGCTTCTATACTACTCAACAGAAGAAAAAATCCCATAAAGATAGATTGAATCGATGACCTATACTTAAACTAAAGGCACAAGGGAATAAAGAGTTCAAGAGCACAGAACAGAGGAAATGCACATGGGTCTCCTTGAAGAACGAAATCTAAGATAAAGAAAGAACTGCTCTCCTACTGAGGAAGGCATGCTTTTTCTTTCAATAGCCGGTTTTAGATCCGAACTAACAAGAGTGAATTCACAGCTAATTCCACTTCTTTCAACAAATACATCTTATGAGTCATTGTAAGAAGATGCTAAGGTTTCGGCTACTAGAAAGACATAATAAACTGCTGTTTTATTGCTAGTGTTAAAGTCTAAAGATGGAACTCCTGCTTTCGAAGCCTTTACTTTCAGATAAAGTTCACTACTATGACAGTTTGCTACTATTGTATTGCTTGCCTCTACTCTATAACCAGGTGTGTAATTGACTATTTGCTACTAAAGACTCTTAGCCTAAAGGCTTTCATACGATACCACTACACCCTTAACAGGGACTATAGAAGCTCTAATTTCAGGGTTCAAGTAAGTTCTTTCCAATTCCAATTCTTAGTCCTTAACTCTTTCGCCGTTAGAACACTCGTTAACCGGGTTACCTTCTGAAAAGACCTTAGTCTCAAGATGCCCTAGGGCCCCTAGCTAGTCAGTCTTTATAGCAGCTCATCCTTTCAATCCTATCTTGAATTGAACCTCAAAACTCACTTTTGAGTTGTAACCGAAGTAGAGCAAGATAAGGGATAAGTGGCTCTGATAGAACATAGAAGGCTGTTTTTATAGCACCGCTGAACCAGTTGCCACTCACTGGTTCCATATCTCCTTCCCTTTTTCTCGGTCCCCCTGGAATGGAAAGTGATATATATTCCCCCCTAAAACTCTGTACTATAGCTATCCAGCTGACGAGTTTACCCGAGGTCTTGTGCTATGGGGAATAAAATAAGAAGAGAAGGTGGCTAAAAAAGAAAGCATAGGTTCTTCACTTCACGTGACATAGCTACGCTCAGGTTTCACAAACTTCGCGTCAGGTTCACTGAAGTGAAATCTTCAAGCAAGCAAAGGTACCTCCTTCGTCCCCTGTCCTTGCTGGTATATAGATGCGCTTAATTAGTTACCTGAATTCACTCCTCTCTGGAGAGAGGACTCTTGAATAAGTGGACTTCGACTATGCTTCGGACATCTTTGATAAAGGGCTATCAACGGCTTAAGGATTAAATAGTCAATGGCTTTAACCCACACACTGGTTATGTTCTAAACCCGCTCCTGACATGAGCGACTTAGACTGATTAGCTCCTATCGTATTCCATATATTGGATTTGAACTGAGACCGAGCAGATACTTTTTTGGCTTGACCTGCCCGCTCAACCTTTCCTTATTTATTGAACTGAGACGGAGCTGAATCTATCCTTTGAACATGGATGTGACCTTGAGACAATGCCCTAAAATAAGAAAGAGTCATTACTAGATCCTACAGACGCTCTCCGAGGCATTTCTTTAGTGCTTCAATTGGTCTTGCACTAACTCACTTCTGCAAATGAGTGTTTCAACTATCGAGAAAGTCTGACTTGCTGTTCACTGTGCTTTATTTAAAGCAGTTTTAAGTTTCACTTCAGTAGTATTATGCCGCTAATCCAATCAAGCATGAACAGACTCGTGACCAGATTCCTCGGATTATCCCTCGACGTCACCGACACTGTATTAGTGTACGGGATGATCGAGCTGACTATCTTGTCAGATTGTATCTATCTTGGTATGGGGTGGCCCATATTATAGAACTCGCAAATCCAGTGTCTAGCGAGACTCTTCCGTCCAGTACCCATCCCGTGGATGACATTGGATCAGTCCAGGAGGTGATGGCTTTGATGATAGTGAACTTCAAGGCCATCTGCCAGAAATATTTCCCTTGGATCACCACCATTCCCCTTAAGAAAGGTAACCTACATGGAAATCTACATCTAATGACAACCGTGTATATGTGGGCAGGGGTCTTAAACTACCCACCGGTTGGACAAAGGCCTCACCTAATGTATTTACATCATTAAGATTCAGGTTGTTTAACCCTACTTCCCAAGAGGTATTGTTCAAACTTCTGGGAAGCCAAAACAAATGGAGTTTCCACTTTTTTATGTTTCTACTAATTTTCCAACTCTCAATAATGAGAGAGCTGACTGGAAGAACCTTCCTTTCTTAAACTGTCACCTATTCGCATATGGTTTGAGGTTTGTTCTGAAACCTCTAAAAAAAATAAGGTCCTGAAGATTCTGAAAGAAATAGGGGTAATACATTTTTGTCGGGAAACTCAGGCAAGGTCTATTATTCATTTTTCCCAGTGGGTGCAGGCATCAATGAAAGGCTCGTTGCATTATTGGATTTGCTTGCAAACAACACTTCTCCTCTCGCCTCCCTTGGATCATTTTCAAAAGGGTTACACCTTTGTTGACCATATCCCATGCTCTTCCCAAACATAAACATGGTTTTCTCCTCGCTTTAAAAAATCGCTTTACTTAAGATAGATGCTAAAAAGCTAACATGAAAATGATCGTTCATAGAATGATTCATTGAAAATTTATAGGCTTTCGTCACGTCATACAACGTCGAAATATCAATTGCACGAGAAAGCCAAAATAGAGAATGTTTTTCGCGGATGTCTCCCATTAATCGTAATTGCCCCTTATCCTTCTTATGTAATCCTACTCTTCTTCACTCTAAGGAGAGCTTATAAACTAAAGGAAACAACCCTGGTAGTTCCCTTATTTGAGAAAGACTGAGAAAATGAGCTAAGATAGTCTATTCCTTTATATACGACATGGATTCATTGATTCAACAGCATATTACTATGAGTAGCCTGACTTCGGGGAAGCAGCTTTAAAGAGCTGTCTTTCAAGACCCCGTTCTAACTGTGTCAGAGGTTAAAAAGTATACATACCATATGCATACTTATAATAAAATAAAGAAGAATATTGAATTTGTTGTTTAAAAAAAAGTATACTCACCATCTTGTCTTTCTCTTTCTTTAGCGAGGGAGTACACTGCGGGGAGTCATTGAGGTTCTGATGGCCGAGAGAGCGATTTTTCGAAACTCGTGTTCTTATTCTCAGAGGGCGATGTTCCTTAGGAAAACCTATTGGACCGATTGGCAGAAAAGATGGGGCATCCTGTTATTTCTTAATCCTGTTGTTACCGATAAGTTGCTGATCGAGAAGGTTGATAAAGAGAACCATCATTTCTTTCTCAACGAAATAAGGCAAAATTCTATATATTATATATTCTATGAGTCTGGAAGAAAGGAAATTGATCAAAAGCAGCTAAAGATCTCGCTGGATTCTGTTTTTATGCCAGGAGAGAGATAGCTGCCTATCACTGATGCGCTTTTGCGGTCCACAGATAATGTTCTATGGGGAGGCACAGATCTTTTGTCAATCCTATGCCGGTACGGTTAGGGCGGAATGATATTTTATTCTTTGCTTCAGAGATCCGGCCGAGAAGAGATCCATCAAGACGCCCCTCTTCCATCGATCCCATTCCTCTGCCATTCTGCCATTCCTCAGCCATTGCATCGTTCAAGACTCCGTTCTAACACCAGTTTTATTGGTGATCAGGTCACCTTTCCTGCTTTTACGCCTTTCTATGGCGTAGGCAGTTAGAACAAGGAGACTAGACAGCTAACCGGTAAGCGCATCATAGGAAGATCAATGGCTGTCCTTTGCTTCGGATGTTAGAGCAGAAAATGGGTTCACCGTGATGTCAGGTCAATAAGTTTGATGGAAGTGATTTCCTTAGAGCAAGAGCAGGGCGGAAGCACGAATGCAGGAGCAGGGGAAGTCGGGGGTTCAGAAGCGATGATCAATAAGTGCACGGATATGGATCCATAGTTTAGGGGATCATATCTCATAGATCCTCGAGGTTCGAAATCCTAGTTTTGGCCCTAGCAGGCTCGAATTTTGTTCTTTATTTTTATATCTTTATTCTGACATCTCGTTCTTAGAGATCTCAGACCTTACAACGGACCAGTACTGAAAGAGCTCTCAGTGAGATAAAAGGACTAGACTATTGACTACGAAATAGATTAAGAAAAGAAGTGAGGCACTTTAAAGGGCCTACTCTTCATCTGCTTCAATCCCTGCTTGCCTTTCTTGCCGATGCTACTTCCACGGAGGTTTCGGCTGTGCTCTTTCTTTCTTGCCTTTCTTGGTTTATGGTCAGGTGGTAAATCTGGATTCTCTTTCTCGTCTTCATTCCTGAGATAGAGGATATGCAGGGTAGCTAATATGGAGAGCGCCTTGTCGCAATGCCCAAAGAAAGCCGTGGCCAGAAGAGGAACTCTAAATAGACATTCTCCGTAAAGGTATTTTAGGCTGCAAGGGGTTTGAAGGGAGAAAACCATTACCATTAAAGGGTTATGCTGCTAAAAGCTGAATTTTATCCTTACCAAAATCTACCTATGCCGAAGTTTAATGCTGAGAAAGAGCTAATCAACGCAACATACTGAAATCTTGATGCAAGGGTGATGAGAACTCCTAACCCAAAGATCTTCTCTCCGAATGTAGCTAAGGGTGCCGCGAGAAAGGCACGAGTAAAGGACAGATGACCGATCGTCTTAGGCTAATAGAATTGGTTAGACCAAAGTCAAGGCAAAAGAGAGTCCTTTCATTCCACTAATCAAAGTCTTTCTTTGACTAATAAGCTAACCGGAAAAGGGAAACTCTGTATCAGAAAGGGTTAGAAACCAGTCTCGTGTAAATGAGTCTAACCCCCAAAAAGTAACTAAACCACCTCTACCAACCTGTTCAGGAAACCTATCGTTTAATCCGCGAATATAGAAGAAGAAGAGGCAGGGAAAGCATTTGATCAAAGCATTGAGATGCAGAAGCTGCAACCGGCAGAGAAGTAACAACTGGCGAAGATGTTCTGCTTGTTCCTCTAGTCTAGTCTTCTATTCCTTTACAAGAAAAAAACATTATATTCCTCTTGTTGTGATAGGATTTGAAACCTAAAGGTGAACTCGTAGGTCCAGATGTTCCTGGTCCCATGGAAGCCTAGCTCGTAGCCAAGTGAAAGTCATTAGTCAAAAACTTCTGTGATTATCGTAGGTGTTTTACCTCAGGGGGTGAAGTCGCGGTAGGACAAATAATTTCCCATCATTTTATTGGTTTGGCTTGATTAGTTCATAAGCTCTTCGTCCGTATGGTAGCTTGGTAGGGGGTCGCAGTTAAATAGGACCAAGGTTCAGCTGTCAGTCAATGAAGGAAAAAGACTTTGGTACAACTATTCCAACATTTGCACGTGGTGAAATTGATTCAACAGGTGGATTTCCGTTGCACTATATTAAAGAAGGGCTAGAACCTCACTCCATTGGTACCGTTGGGTAGGGTGAAAGTGGAATTTCAGATGCTCATGAGGAGCCGCCAAGGGAAGCCGTTCTATATGTACTTAGATTCAATTTAACTGGGCAATCAAAGGGAAGCACCGAAGTAGGGATGTAGCAAGGGTTGGATTCTCAATCCACATAAGGACTCACCGGTGTCAAAAGTGGCATTTCTCGCTTCTTCTCGAGCGCACAGGCAGATCTATAATTCTGCTGATTAACGGATCGAAGTTCCTCAACTTTCCAGAGGCAAAAGAAGAGGTGATAAAGTGGACTTAAGAAAAACTAGAGTTTGGAATCCCTCGTGGGTGAGAACCTCTAGAAGTCTAAGTGTCGATAAAATGATGTTTCTTGGCTGTGTGTAGAGCATCTTGGCTTTTCCAGACTGGTAACCCACTTCAACCAGCAGGCATGCTTAGTTTAGAGGCTCGTCAGCAAATGGATCTGAGTCACTTAGTAATTAGACTTATGTCGACCTCGGTCCCCTCTAAATAGAGAGAATTGGATTGCTCCAAAGGGTACTGTGACGACACTGCTTTATATTTATAGCCTTGGAGAGGCAATTCCTTTTGTTTGTGGTAGTAGGTAGAAGATGGAGTTTGTAGCGGCTTTCCCTTGGCTTTACCATGTAACCTATTACGTTATAAGACTAAGGGCTTGACTTCCGATACTGCTATCCGTTACTCTCTATTAAGGGGAGTAGGAATGAAATCATGGTCATACATGTTCTACAAAGCCAAAGAAGCATAGAGCTTTGTTTCGAGTGATGCTGCAATTGCATACCTATGAAATTAAAATGTCCATTTTTGTTATTATAAAAAAAGTGCTGTTAGCGGAAGTACATCTCAAGTCGGTCTTGTTGAGGTTTTTCAATTCCTCTATTTTTTATTTGAATTTGGGCTAAAAGCATTTTGTCTCAAGAAGCCAAAAAAGGGGAAAAAACAAGCCTTTCAGTACTAGGATCTCCACACGTCTTGCTTCTCGGGCTCTTCTTCTAGATAATATAGGCCAATGTGGAGAATTTAAGAGGCAGGTCTTGGGATTGGTTCTTCACCTCGGGAAATAGATCGTTGGCCAGCACACAAAGATTCTCTATTTCCTCTCATTTCTTCAATCGTTGATGGTGGTGGTTTAGTCGACTACGGGGATACGAATGTAATATATACTTTATGATACGAGATCACTATAGACTTGATGTTGAATACTATTCCAAATGGGAAAGCAGTGGTGTAGTTGTCTTGTTAGGCACGATATTCATTTTATGCCTGTTATCCACAGTCGACACCGCTATCCATGATTTAGGCTAAGTACTGTTAGCTCCCTAGGCACCTTGGCTCAGTATGAAATGTATTCATATTACTATTATCCTTAACCCTACGATGGAATCTTCTCGTTAGCCCTCCATTAGACTGGAGGAAATTATCCTTTATTCTTTCGATTCGGGGCCTAGGGAAATTGACTTTATTTCATTCATTTTAGCTATGAGCTGTCCTTGCAAGCATCGTCTTCTATTGAATTGAATGTCTTTCACTTTTGTGCCAACCTTCTTTTGAGCCTAAATCGATCGAATATTCAGACCCGGCGTTGGTTGCCCCTATGGCTCTCCTAAAACCCTGCATAAGGGATATTGCTATAATGAGAATCTCTTGCTTTCCGCACCCGCTAGTGCACATACACTTCTGTTTACTTGGGCTCATGAGGTGGTGGGAAATGGCCTGATTTATGCTTATGCTTTTGTCCAAGGAGTCCGCAGACTCTTATTAGACTGCTTGTGTCTATGTTACGCGATATCCATGATGTTAATATCTCTTTCCGCTCGTGAGCTAAATTCGTGCTAGACTAGCTCTACTATAACTATCTAAATATATTTGAAAAGTGGTAAACTATAGGACTTCTTCCTCGAGCATTGAAATTGAGGCTTTACCTTTTCCCAGCTTCCCATCTATTCTTTGAAAGAGCTTTTGCAGTTCACAAACAAGACTTCTTCGATCGGTTTGCCACCGCTTCTGCCGAGGAAAAAGCCCTTCCTTTATTCTTTGAAAAAACTTCCCTTTCTTCGTGTTGGAGTGTGGTGCCCTATGCTTTACCAAATTTAGATCTTCCTAGCTGGCAGCTTGCAACTCTTCCGTTCCAAGTACAGTAAGTGAATATGGGATCAGTAATGGATATGGTCAAAAAGTGCTAGTCGAATGCTGGGGCGACGGTTTTCTTGTTTTTTGTTCCTAGGCCAAAGCCTTTTGAGTCCTAAAAAGTATTGGAAGCCGATGTCTGTGCTAAAAAATCCACGTTTATAAACCCATGGTTGTGTGAGGTGTCCAAAAGTCTTATTAGAACGAAGAACTTGAGCCTCTTAGAGCTTCCCGACTGTTGAGGATTCAAGGGATAAAAGGTCTCAATCAATAGAAGGAAAGGGTCCAAGAAGATATTCTGAAGGCATTCAAGCTATAGCTGTTATAATCCAATGGTGAAAGGAAGAAGGTATGTTGCACTCGTTTGCTGCCTCGGAGATGGTTTATTAGCATTCCCCAGAAATAGCGTAAGAAATGACTTCTTAAGAAGAGTTGGTTGATGGATTTCTTTCAAAGACCTGGACTCCTCGAATCCATTAGGGATTCACGTAAAGGTTAAAAGCGTGTATGTTTCGCCAGTTGTTAACCCTTCACTAGGGATGAATTTCTTAACATCCAAACGTGGCTTTTGCACCAAAGCATCTAGCTAAGCTAAGGTGAAATCTTTAGAATCGAATTCGTAGTCTGATCTAAAAAATTGTTAGAGAAACCGAGAATAAGACCTTACTTCATAATATTAATAATCCAACCAACCGCGCCTGGAATCAAGCCATTCAGGCAGCTTTAGACGAGAGGTTTGGCCATTCTCGTTGGAATTTGCTCACCCCAATACGTTTGATGATTGTAAATGGCGAATTGACAATTCAACACGATCAGAGTCGTTTCTTTTTGCGTGTGCTTTCTTTGGTTAAAGGGGACTAGTTAACGGATAGTTTATTAAATGCTCTATTTATATGTGGAAAGACATCGTGAGTCATGGGCGAGGCTCTTAAAGGGTCGAGATTTAGTCAGTTAGGTTTCACTTGAGCTCCGTAGAGAGTAAGAAAGGCAAAGCTCATACCAATTGGGCATACGTGTACTAAGAAAAAGGTTGGCCCTTCAAAGGCGCAATATCCATTGATTGGAGTAGGATTTCCTTAAGAAAGTAGGCAACGAAATGAAGCTGCTTCTAAAAACACATATTATGCGACTTTCTTCAATTGATATTGATCTTACTTAGTTAAATGGAAAGGAAGTCTTCCAAGCCCTATCTGCTTAATGAATCCTTGACCCGTATGAGTGAGGTCGTGCCTATAGCAGGACAGACTGCCCACCCAATTCTATCTGTCTATCTATCTATCTATCTTTCATGTTATTTGTTGGCTTCGTCGACCAATTCCTCATACCCCCTTCATCTTCAACAACAACTACTAGACTAGAGTAGGAGTTGAGTGCTCTGCTTGCCCTTTAACTGCTGCTTGTAAAGCATTGAGGGCAGGGTCAATTGGCAACCCTGTGAGGTCCACCATAGAGGAAGCAACGTAGGGGTTTGGAGTTTGTCGTGGAAGCTCTCGAAATCTTCGATGAGGATGACCCCTTTCTTTGAACTGGATTTTACAAGACAGGCCGGATCGGTCCATCTTCACCTCGAAGGAAGAGGCTTAAAGGCGGAATGGATCGCCCTTGACCCCACTACAGCTCTGCTTGCTTTCCGAAGCGACCTTGACTCTACTTGTTTTCTAGCGATTCCTGTGTACCGGATTAGGACGTCGAAAATGAACTTCTGGTGACCCCTCCCTTAATTCCTTTAAAATCATTCTCGATCTCGCAACTTGGTCATTTCATCGATTTCCCACTCCAAAAGGAAGGAGGCGGTCCTCTCATAACATAACCGAAAAGTTACAATTGGAACATGGGGTCAAGCGAAGGACACCGGGAAAGTGTGGCAAAGGCAGAGAAGCCACTCCGAAGCTTTTCGTATCTGATAAGATTTTGGGGATGCCAATCCACAGGGTAGAGTAGGTCGAGGGTAGAATATAGCATGACAACAGAACCATTAGCATAGATAGATAAGTTCCTTATCCCAGTACTAGGGCGAAAGAAGGTGGCAAATGACATAACTGCTTCTTTCTCTTTTTATGGGTATAATCCACTGTTGTTGAAGAAGCCTAGAGTGAAAGAGATGAGGATCCAATCTATTTTTAAGGAAGCAACTAATGGTCCAGGAATGGGAAGACTTGCCTTTGCCCTTGCTCTATTAATAAGGAAATTCCCTGGTGTTCACTCTAGTTCCTAACACATTTATGATGTAGGCATAGAGCTATGGCAATGCTTTCATAGGCTAGGGGGGATAACTCTTAATTAAGTAACTAAGCCCCAAGGCTAGCGAAGGAAAAGGAAGTTACATTAGGGCAACAACCTGTGTATGAACGAATCTATATATAATACCCAAAAGGGAGAGCACCTTTCTTTTCTTTGCAAGGATCGGTTGAGAAGCTAACTAGAAGAGTCTACTTTGATAGCTGTAGTGGTTAAAGGGCCTGCCTGCTGCTTCTGCTGGTCTTGTTGGAGCGGTGGCCTTTGCCTCTGACTCTGAGTGAGCGACTTAGTTTATTAGCAGGAACTAGGCAATCTGCATTCAAGCGGTTGGCGCAGAGGGAGGCAAAGAAGTAGTAGAAATGTTGAAGAGGATACAACCCGATCTTAGACTATTTACTATGCGCATTGCGTGCTCGATCTAACAATCTTGGACAATTCTTTTGTTGAACTATCACTAAACTAAAAAAGAAAGAAGAGAAAGAACTGGGGGTTTGCTCCTACATAACGGATTGCTTACTTACCAAGCTATCCTGGCAAGCTCCTCCTGTTCGATTATTATTCTTGGCTCGACTTATTATTATAAAAAAACTGACTATCCAAATGAAAGACAATCTATTATCTACCCAAGAAGATAGAGAGTCTCACATATGAGAAAAGGTCACAAATAGAGTTGAACCAAGTAACATTGCAAAGGCATAATGATAGTAAGGTCGGGATATCCCTGCCCTTTGAACTGGACATGAAGGTCCCCCCTCATCCGGCTCTCTGCAGGGGAATCTCCACTCATTGCTTCCCCTAATATCCTCCCTTTACCACATCATGGGGGGTTTATAGGAGATCCCAGAGGCTCGCTCGGAAAGGCTGCTATACTATACCTCTTTACTATAGTCTACTCTAGTAGTCACTAGATTTACTATAGTAATCCGTCTGACTGCTCTTGCCGAAATCATTACTCTTCATTCTCCCATGCTCTAGCAATTGCGTTCCCTAGACCACTACCATGTAGTTAGGTAGGGACAATTAATTCGTAGTGACGGGAATGAATAGTGATCCCAATCAATAGTTAAGAATATAGTTTTCTCCCATTCTCTCACTCAATAGATCTATATGGTCTGATATGGTAGAGTACAATACGAGCCGATGGAATGTAATGGGATAGATGGTAGAGGGTTACCTACGCCCAAAAGCGAAGATTCACTTGTCCCCTTATCCATAGGGACCTCGTGGCATACAACCGAAATGACTCCCGCTAGATAGCCGCCCCTTTCTCACTTTTTACATCCTTGTGGACGGACGAAAGAAGGGAAGTTACAGAACGGGGCAGTGAAGGCTCACGAAATAGACAGCAAGCAGCAAGCAAGAGCTTCTCAGCCCCCTAACCTTAAAAAAGTGCTAGCGCTTAACTAATAGAATAGAATAGAATAGAACTAATAGATAGTAAATGGACTCTATTATCGAATCTAAAGATCTCAAAATGGAAGAAGGAGCTCTTTTGCCCGCCCCTATCTCTATCTCTGAAGGGGCGTAAGTATTTCACTCGCTAGGGGACGAGATTCATTCACTTGCATTCTTGCTAGCACTATAAAAAGCTCCGGTCTTAACGCCACTACTACTTCTGTGCAACCTTTCCTCGGGTTCGTAGAGTCGGGTTTCCCATTTACCCACAACGGAGGAGCCGCCCCCACCAGACAGGCGGCCACAGGTCATAACGTACTCTTCACACAACAAATCCACTTTGAAGTTGACTTATTCGCTCGGCCAATCGTCGAAATATTTACGAGATACCATAAGGACCCAATATCTCAATAGCACCTTTGTCTAAAACTTCGAATGAGACTTCATATCCGAAACACAATAACGATCTGACTAGAAAGTCATTCAAAACTTGATAGAAAAATCAGCGTTTATTGAACAAACTATAGAGTTGATTACAAAAAGTACTAGTTTTAAAGGCTTGTTGGAATTGATCCGCTATGGAATTTACATTATACGTAATAGAAGCACCTGAAGTACTAAACGGTTGGAGCAGCAATTTTTTGGTAGTATGAAGGGGGAATTAGCCCAAAAATTAGATGGGAGGGTTAAGACGCTATCGGACGCCTAGGCGGCTGACTCAAGTACCCCCCGAACCACGTGAAATGGTCACCTATTACACGGCTCACTAACTCTTCCTGGGTGGGGGTACCTATTATTCTATTCGTCAGCGGTCTGTTAATCCAAGTGAGTTCTAACTATCATTCTGGCCGTATTTATCAATGATAGTCCGAATCGCACTTCGGATTGGTAATTTGCCCTGGGTCTCACATTCCGCATTATAACAAGCTGGTGTCAACCAGACATTTTTTAGATATTTATTTAAATCTGGTTCGTTTTCTTTCCATGCCTCTTTGCTCCCAATTTGACTGATCAGAAGCTCTACTATTTGTGTTGGGGAAGGGAGACCCTCTATGTTGATCCCAGGATATTTCCTGGCTTCATTCCGAATGATCAGTTCTAGTAGGTCGGCTAAGTCCTGATTTTATTTTTTGACTTATAAGAGAACTTTCTCATTCACATAAAAAACTGCCTGTTCGGCTATCGACACGTTGAGATCGAATGAAGGTTGCTTCATTGAACTCGAACTACTAACACTTTGATCGTTCCCTACGTATAGACTCAGGCTGTCTTCTATGAAAGAGAGGATACTTTCGACACAAGGAATGAGCATAAGCAGAAAAAAGAAAGAGGTCCTTTCAATCCCCAACCGAGCCGACTTAAGAATATGATACGAAAGATGGAGGCCCAAGATCAAGATGTGAGAACAATGGATCAGCCAGAATAGCTTATAATCTAAGGAATGCAGAAGCAGAGCGCTTTAGTCACCGCGCAACCTGGCGTACCTTTTTCTTGGGGGGATCTGCACGCGCCTCCTGCATAAGGTGGTTTTGAACCAAATATGGCCCTTTTCCGCTTTAGTTACCTCAGGTTTCACCATACATGTCTGTTGAATATAATCGAATCCCAGTCGAGCCAGCCCTTGGAGGCGATGCCCCAACAGAGAACTAAGAGTCCTCTTTTTTTAGCCAAACTACTTCTTTGACAGAAGGCAACTAGGTGATTCCCGAGTCCGAACATTCGCATACTTGTTTCATATTTAAGCCATGCATTAATACTGGCATCGAATAATGATACAGATACTTGATCAAACTTCTGGAGTCCGGTCCCGAGACGAGACAATGCTTTCGCCATAAATGAAAGCCGGTGGCAAAATAGCGCCATTTAAGGCATGTTCAAAGACCCCTTTAGAGTGATTCTCCAAGGGCCTTTTCTTTTTCTTTCGTAGATTTATGGCAATTTTTGAAGCTTTGAGAAAAAAGCCGCCCACGTATTTTATAGCAGAGGGGGAAGTAGGAGGTGAGAACTATTGAATAGCAGCAGCCGTCTACCACCTCTTTCGAAGGCCCATATTAATATATCGAAATCACGCGATAGCCTACCTATGGTGATTCTCTGAGGGTCGAAACAAGTATTTTTGTGTACAGGCATTGCCCTTGTAGAGCTTCTAGAGTGAAGGATTCAACCCCTTTTACAGTAACTAAAAGATTGGAGCTGATACATCCACTCTTAGAATTTCCGTATGTAGAGATCAGCCGGAGTAGCGTATGCGGAGAGGGGTCCCCTAAATGCTTAAGAAAGAGAATCCCATTTGAAGATCTCTAGGCATATAGGAAGCTTCTGCAGTTGGAGATTCAATTCCTGGGCAAAGGGATAGGTTTCGGGGGAATAAATATGGTACATGACCATAAACGAAGGGAATACCAGTCCAAAGGGTAGGTCTCCACTGGCTAGGCCAAAGTCCTATTTATCATTTCGCTTGATTATCCCCTTTTCTATATCCAAATCGTGCTAAAATCTAGGCTTGTGAGTGATTGGCCACTTGAGGCTAAAAAGTTTATCTATACGTTGTTCGCTTTGGGGCTGCTACGGTACGGGTTTTCCCATTTTCTGATTCCCTGTTGTAGAAGGAAAAGCCCTTTGTAAATAGTCAATAGAAAGCCTTTGAAAGATAGGGGTCAAAGCCCAAATACAGGGTTCCAAGGGGAATACCCTTTTCTTGTTTCCAAGGCGACTTTGATGTATCGACTAAACACTAACCGGGGACTCTTTGAAGGAAAAAGAGAGTTTGATCGACCTTACCAATACCAATAAAAGGGGACTCATCAAAGTCTTTCTTTCCTCTACAAAGACTACGGGGAAAAAATCTTAGTTCGAAAGCGCCTCGTAGACCCTACTTTGCTTTTCAGCTCCAAAGCTCACTTTTCTCTATCTAATTTTCCTTCTCTCTGTAAAATGAGAAGGAGGGGAGAAATCTATGTCTCTTTTTAGCCTCTCTTTCGGCAATCCATAACACCGGACCTTCTGCATGCATGAGGAAGTCTCATCATTTTAGGCGGTTCTGAAGTGTGCAGCTAAGGCATGGTACGCACGAGAAAGGAATGGCGAAAGGTATGCTTCTAACCCCTGATCGAAGGAATAGCCGAGTTGACCGATCGATGAAAGGAATGATAGTAGCTAATGTATCCGTACATAAACATGGATAGAGCCAAGGGAGAGACCAAGGGCAGACTTCATGTTAGAACATGGAGTAGAAGCCACTTGTCCGATTTCAATGTCAGTTTATGAATGGAAATTCTATTTCATCCAATTTGACGGGGTCGATCTTCCCTACTAGTTTACGGGTAGGGGCTCTTTCGTTGCCTTACTTAAGTAGAGCTGTGCACTACCACCAAAGGCGGGCTAGCACGTGTCAGGTGATGACGACGCCATAGTACTTCGATCATCAGTGGCTATCTGCAGGAAGGTCGTGAGCTCCTCGATTAGAATCCAATCTTTTAAACAAAGGGATCATAAAACAAACCTATTACAGTCATAGATGATTTTCTCCCTTCCTTCCAAAGGGAAGGGACGCCGGGCTAATATCGCTAAAAGCTTACTGGATAGGCAGTTTCATATATTCTTCTTTCTAATATCTGGCCTAGGAACTTCTTCATACTAAAGAAAATGAATAACCATCTTACTCAGGAAATCAACGAAGGCAGGAAGCCAGTACCAGGTATAAGGGGACATGCCTCCCTTTAGCAAGTCCAACGATAAGAAACCTATTACTCTAACTGACTCTAAGTAGGAATTTCGACTAGAAAGCAAAGATGACCCAAGGAAGGAAAAGAACCAAACAAAGTTAGCATCGAAGAGAAGTTCTTGATTTCCAAAGTTCTTATCTTGTAAGATTTCTTGTTGTCAAGTGGACTGCAATTCCGTGGCGTAGAGGTGAAAGAGTCAAGTAGCAGCTTCCCCTGTTTATTGCTCTCCCGTTTGAATACGAAATCCGAAAGTCACTAATTTCAGTATCAGAAAGAAAATATCCTTCTTTCTACCAAATGTGGCTCGGCGAACTAGACTAGAAGAGGAATCGAATCCTGTAATCCTGGGTAGAGGAAATGGGACTAGAAGAGGGAACACAATCTCATACATTAGTTGGTGTAGCCGAAGAAGAGGATCTCCCTTTTTTTGGACCCATTGATCACTTTCTGGATTGACCTAGCTTTAACTGACTTTAAAAGTAGTTGAATCTTAAAATAAAAGGGCCAAATAAAGTTGGAAACTCATTTATTAATACACCTGGATGCAAGATTCCTGTGTGCCACATCCCCATTAAAATATTACCCAATTTAAGTAGGAAGACCAGTAAGCTCCATCTAACAACATGACGACCTGAACTAGAGGGACTAAGTTTAGTAAGATACAGGGACGACCCAAGAGATAAGATATTAGTAAGAATAAAAAGAGAATAAATAGACTCCAATGCTCGGATAGTCCCTTTTAATTAATGCGTAAGCACAATCTTATAACGGTAAACAATATGAAAGATGAAACTCTCTATTCTATAATAAAGTCACATCTGGGAAAGAGGGCAATCTTCATCCCCTCTTTTGAGTGCTTTAACAGGACTTCTGAACGACCCCTCAGGTTTGGAAGATATGACAGGGCCTGCGGAAGCACTACAAAGGGCAGGAGTGGACCAAGAGCCAAAGCGCAATAGTTCTACCAAACTTTGTCTATTGGGCCTGTAAGATCGTTAGCTTGTTAGCTTATTAGAAAGTCAAACAACTGGCTATGCCACTCCAGGAGATGAAAATACAACTCTATCTTTCAATTCTTTAGAAACTGGAGTTAGCACTACAACTCAATTAGATGGGCTTTCAACAAGAGTAACTTACCTTAAGACTCCAAATGGTCAAACCCCGCAGAAACAATCTTGATTGTCTCGTATCCATATCCTCAAAAACTCCTAGACCTACAATCCAACCACATCTAGACTTAGCGCTTGTTTCAAAAGAATTCAAAGCGCGAAATAGCAATAGAGCTTTTCCAGACATTCCAACACATTTTAGTGGAGGGGTGCAATATTTGTTTACATCCCTTAGTTTGTAAGAGATTCAATGCAGATTTTGACGGGGATCAAATGGCTGTTCATGTACCCCTACATTTGGAGGCTCAAGCGGAGGCACGTTTACTTATGTTTTCTCATATGAATCTTTTGTCTCCAGCGATTGGAGATCTCATTTATGTACCAACTCAAGATATGCTTATTGGACTCTTTGTATTAATGAGCGGGAATCCTCGAGGTATTTGTATAAATAGGTATAATCCATGGAATCGCAAAAACTGGCAAAATAAAAGAAGTGACAATAATAAATATAAGTATACAAAAGAACCCTTTTTTTCGAATTCCTATTATGCAATTGGAGCTTATCGGCAGAAATGAACTAATTTAGATAGTCCTTTGTGGCTTCGGTGGCGACTAGATCAACGGGTTATTGATTCAAGATAAACTCCAATCGAAGTTCACTACGAATCTTTAGGCAATTATTATGAGATTTATGGACACTATCTAATAGTAAGAAGTATAAAAAAATAAATTCTTTTTCTATACATTCGAACCGCTGTTGGGCATATTTCTCTTTATCGAGAAATCGAAGAAGCCATACAGGGGTTTTCCCAGGCCTGTTCGTATGGTACCAACCAGGCTAAGGAATTCTACGATACTAGTAGGAATTCAGATCTCTTCACTTCAACTAAGCACATAGTTCCGGAATTTCTACGCGAATCAAGATCGAGAAGGGGGAGTTTTGCAACCACTGACTCAAACCCATTGTCAAATCGTACTCAGCAAAATATGGAGGTACTTATGGCAGAACGGGCCAATCTGGTATTTCACAATAAAGTGATAGACGGAACTGCCATGAAACGACTTATTAGTAGATTAATAGATCACTTCGGAATGGCATATACATCACACATCCTGGATCAAGTAAAGACTTTAGGTTTTCAACAAGCTACTGCTACATCCATTTCATTAGGAATTGATGATCTCTTAACAATACCCTCGAAGAAATGGCTAGTTCAAGATGCGGAAAAACAAAGTTTGATTTTGAAAAAACACCACCATTATGGGAATGTCCACGTGGTAGAAAAATTACGCCAATCCATTGAAATATGGTATGCCACAAGTGAATATTTGCGACAAGAAATGCATCCTAATTTTAGGATAACTGACCCCCTTAATCCAGTACATATAATGTCTTTTTTGGGAGCTAGAGGAAATGCATCTCAGGTACATCAATTAGTAGGTATGAGAGGATTAATGTCGGACCCTCAAGGACAAATGATTGATTTACCTATTCAAAGCAATTTACGCGAAGGGCTTTCTTTACAGAATATATAATTTCTTGCTACGGAGCCCATAAAGGCATTGTGGATACTGCTGTACGAACATCAGATGCTGGATATCTCATGCGCAGACTTGTTGAAGTAGTTCTACACATTCTTGTATGCCGAACAGATTGTGGCACCACTAGTGATATTTCTGTGAGTCCTTGGAAAGCTGCCAGAAAGGATTTTATCCAAACATGAATTGGTCGTGTATTAGCCGATGATATATATATGGCCACACACTGTATTGCCACTAGAAATCAAGACATTGGGATTTGACTTGTAAATCAATTCATAACCTTTCGAGCACAACCTATAGCTATTCGAACTCCTTTTACTTGTAGGAGTGCATCTTGGATCTATCGATTATGTTATGACCGGAGTCAATTCCTTCTATGATCAACTATCCAACCCTCGTTCTGGTGAAAGCCCAAGCTTACCCTTCTTTTGAATAGTATTCCACGTAGGAAGGAGGTCAATATGCTGTCGAAGTTGAGAACTAAAACTCAAGAGCTGACCTCCTCGCTAGTGCACAGGTTATACGGGTTGGTTTCCAGTTTGCTTTATTGCCTATAGTAAAGGTTAAAATGCAAGGACTGGGTTCACATGCATTGTAGTGCTTCCTTTTCGGTATTACAAAAGTTCGCTTTGGGCTAATGGACTTTCGCCATCTAGGGTGCTGCATTTATGCCGCTTCGCCTAGCAGCACGATGTTTGTATTGCTCCCACAACCCCGATTTCACGATTTAGGCTGCTCCCATTTTGCTTGCCGCTACTGCGGGAATCGCTTTTGCTTTCTTTTCCTCTGGCTACTAAGATGTTTCAGTTCGCCAGGTTGTCTCTTGCCTACCCATGGATTGAACAACAGTTTGAAAGGTTGCCCTATTCGGGAATCTCTGGATCTATGCTTATTTTCAACTCCCCGAAGCATTTCGTCGATTACTACGCCATTCCTCGTCTCTGGGTGCCTAGGTATCCACCGTAAGCCTTTCCTTGTTTGAACCTCGCCCTTATTGCCCTTATCAAAATCTTACAAATTTAAAACTAAATAAGGCTATGCCATCCTAAGGTGCTGCTAAATGGATGGATCTTATCAACGTCCATGAATGAGAAATTATAGATCGAACCGCCGAATTGGAAAAATTCGGTGCTATCATATAGCTTTGTATTGGCTAAGTTCATGCCCCCGACTGATTCTACCATATAGGCTAACGATAGATAATAACCCACTCTGAACACAGCTTACAACTTTCATCGTACTGTGCTCTCCAAAGAGCAACTCTTCTCAAAATCTCATTCAAAGCAAAAGGTGCTGAGTTGGAATCCCATTCTAACTCAGGATTCTTGTGGTTCTGGAGGTTCCAGCTACAAGAAAACCAGGAACGGAGAGCCCCTCTTTTTTCGCCCGACTCTTTGGTCTTAAGAACGCTAGTTTTAAGAATGAGTGATTGCCCTTCTCCGACCCTTACTGCCCAAACTGAGAACGAACAGCTAATGCGTTCCACTTATTGAACAGGGTTCTATGGTTGGTCCGTGACCCCTGGATACCGAATGCGCCCTTGGGGTGATCTCGTAGTTCCTACGGGGTGAAGATGATGGGGTCGGTCCATGGATTTTCCTTCATTTTCTTTTGCCGCATTTCGCTCAAAGGGTTGAAGGGAGATAGTACATCAAGCTGTTCGCAAGGGCCAACTTGATCCTCTTCCCCAGGGATCTCAGATGAGGGACCCTGGGGAAGCCACCGACTCCAACGACTGTCCATGTATGATCCATACTAGATCTTACCAACTGCCCATCCTACCTCCTCTACGTTCTTGACAGCCCATCTTTGTCTCAGTAGAGTCTTTCAGTGGCATGTTTCGGTCCTCTTCCCCATTACTCTATTAATAAGGAAATTCCCTGGTGTTGCTTTCAGTGGCATGTTGGGACATAGAATCTATGTTTCGACCTTCTGCATGCATGGGGAAGTCCCCGTCATTGGCTACTCACATCATGGTCTGTTTAAGTCAGCTGCTATTTTCACGAATCGTACCACGAGTCAATCTTAGCAGCCGTACAACCCTATCACTCAAGCACCCGCTTTAGCTACTTTTCCCTTTAGGGCGTATGCAGCTTCCTTCCTATTCAACCTATTCAATATCGGGAATCCGACTTAGCCACATTTATTAACAGATCTATTTCCACGTTCAGACTCTCTTTTCTTTGTTATTTCTTCATAAGTCCCTGTTCAGTTATTAAGAAAAGACTATAGCAACAAGAGCAACAGTAGGAACAGATAAGCATACTCCGTTTGGGATCTCCCCCGGAAATCCCTCTCTGGCCTATAGGTTAATTGCTTCCTAGTCATTAAAAGAAAGAAAATAAGAGCTCATTAGCAACATTAACAACAGGTCGATAGCTACATTAGAAACTGAAAGGATACTGTTCAAGCTTCCCACCCTTCACTCACTGATAGATAGATCCTTACACTCCATATTAAGGAAAAAGTGAACAACAATAGCTACAGATTAACTAAACAGATCTAGCAACAGTTCGGTAGCAACAATAGGATTAGTAAAACATTATATGCTCAGGCTTATACCCAATAATCCCTCACAAAAATATTAGATGCTTAAGATCCCTATGAATTAGAATAGTAAAGGAAACAGTAGCTACACTTGAAGAAGAGATTAGCTACAAAGACAGATCTAGCTACATCCGCTTTAGCAACAGTAGATACTGGAAACAATAAAAAGGATATCGATCGGGCATCTCACTCGAGATTCCCTTTCTTACTTGTAAGGTAGATCCTTAGACTACCAGTTAACCAATAAGCTAAAGGAGCGATTAGCAACTAATATAGATCTAGCAACAACACCTTTTAGGAACATTAAAGCTACCTCCATTCGGGCTGCCCGACTAGGGTATCCCTCTCTCACTTAGAGTTCAATGTTTATATTTCCTATAATTTAATAAGTGACAGTCGAGAACACCTTATCCTGGTAGGATAGACCCTGGGAAAGGCTACAAGAAGGCGGCTGTCAAGCCTATACAAAGGAGCAAGAATGCCGAGAGTATCTACTTCAGCAAGACATAATAAATAGTCTGCTTATAGATAAGTCAGGAAGGGAAAGGCCCTCCCTGACATGCTATGATGGAAACATTAGAGACAAACGGGTAAATCCAAGGTTGAACGACTCCCAGGATCGCGCCAACATAAACTCTAAACTCGGGGCCTCAAACCAAATGTCATTCTATTATAGTTACACTAAGCGTATGAATGAGCACTGTTCAAGCGAGGCTCTCTCTATCTTATCGGAGATACTCTTTTTATTTGAAATGTATTTTACACTTTCCTGCATCGGAAATAGTAATAATAGTTGTCGAATAATCGATAGATTCACTACCCGAGATTCCTTCTCTTACTGTAAGATGCTCCTCAACTACTTCCTATATAGGTAAAAAAAAATTAAATTCACAACTATCCTTCTATCGGGAGCTCTAAACTGTAAATAATAAGTCTATCTGAGGTTCCCGTGGCAGGTGAGTAGACTCTAGAGATTTAGTCCTCTGTAAGTCTATCGGGAGCTCTAAACTGTAAATAATAAGTCTATCAGCTTCCATACTAAAGGCATTCAAATCATTTGAATGGATAATATCATTTACGAGCGCTCCAAGAGCTTAGAATACTAGTTCATCTTCTTTGAAGGGCTTAACCACAACCCTCATATATGGACATTTTTCACCTAATCTAACTAATAAATTATAGTTTAATTTCAATTTATCGGCTTCTGAAGAAGAGAGAGTGAGACTAAGCGGAGAAAATAGATACCGACCTGAAATCACTTGATCTTGTATATTTGTAACATCTAAGGAATTTTACTCGAAATGTTCAGGACATAATGAATAGATAAATCGATTTTATTACTGAGATTGTCCAAACTACATAAATGATGACATCTGATATTACCATATCTTAATCTTAGACTAGAAGTATAAACTAAACGACTTGAGTTGTTTTTAATAATCATAATTTTATGAGCTAATAATATTGATATCGGAGGAAGGATGAAAAAGAAAATTAATTATTCTACTAATAGAAGAAGAAGAGTATGTGATATTCATAGTTTGATATATGAGATAGAAAAGGCTTTTGCATCTCTAAAAGATTTAGCAAGTGATCATCGTGGTTGTGTTTATGAACTAACAAATAATGATTTGAATTTGATAAAAGAGTAACTTCTCTCAGGAAATTATACTTTCACTCCATTGATATTAAATAATTCATGTTCTTCTTTGATAGATCTTGAGGCTACTCTTGAAGATGAATTGGTGCTTTATTCACTTGCTATACAACTCTGGATTAAATTACGTCAATCTTCTTATTTTTTAAAATCGTGCTATAGTGCGTATTCATCAAAAAGTATAGAGTTTATGCCTTTATTCATTGAAATGGGAAATTGGAATGGTTTAGAATCAATTCTTTTTAATGATTGCGCAGAATCTGTTGTTCATTTCTTTAGGGAGAGACTATTAGAAAAAGTGAAAGCAATAGTGAATAAGGATATATTTAGACTGATTGAGTCTTTTTGCAACTTACATATTTTAAATGATGCTGGTGATGACTACTCGAAGAAAACAGGAATACCTCCTTTTATGGATCTAGATGATGTTTTATTCAATATAATTTTGGACGATATAGATAATGATCTTGAAGTGAAATTGCCTAATATTCAATATGTGTGCTTTCAGCAGCCTTTTACTGATATATTCAATATGTATAAATGTATTAATTAATTAATGAGATTTTCATCAAAAATTCCTCGCACACTACGCTCCTGAATGCCTTTAAAACTACCTCAGTTCGAGTCAAGCCTATGTGACCAATGCACTTATGCTGCCTTCACTCCAAATTTCAAAGAAGCTCGGGACGAGAGGGTATCGGTATAAAAAAGAAAACCAATGTTTAGAAAGATTGCAACCAGTGAAACTAAGAGCCCATTATCTCTATACCACTTATAACTTCAAGTGTGTTGCGCAGTGGAATTTTCATTTCACCAGAAAGGGATTCGGATCAAGAGAGTAAAGTGACTTTGGGGCTTGGCTATGGGCCATTTTCGGCAAGATATACGGGGGTTGGAAAGAAAGTCCACTCATCAGCATGCCTTTCTCCAAGTGATGAAGACAAGACTGTAACCACAAATTGATGTGATTCATTTAATGAAAAGGAAGATCCTACATCGTTTTGGCTTGCCTGCGACTATCACACCAAGGGGCCATGTTCACCAACTAGCACTCACATAGAAGAAAGATCGTCGGGAGGAACGAAAGGAACAATGGGCAGGAATTGAGAGCCAAGACCTATGGGTTTATCCATTAAGGCTACGTAGCGGGAATTCGAAAACCCAGTGGTCCGTTAGAGCTTAAAGAGATAATAGATACCTAGTGTATGTGGTGAAGAGTATATGGATAAAACATAAGACTAGGGACACTTGCATACATATTTGGTCTTTACGAGAAGACCCTATAAGTGAAGTAAAGGAGTTAGAGGGCTAACCTTCAAAAGACTCTTTCTGCAAGGAAATGACATAATTATTTATAATGAGTTTAAGAAAAATTCATCCAATTTTTGTTCTTGAAATCTTGATGAAGGGTCAATACTCTATTAAAATCTCGATCTGCCAGATTGTATGCTATCCTTGGGTAGACATAGGACGCTACTTTTCCAGCATATAGGTTACCTGAGATTCCTCCCAAGCACGCTTCCCTTGGATTCCTCATCATTTTCTCAAAAGTTGGTAATATCGATTGGTGAATCGATTCCTTCTTTGAACATTGCCTTGATGAGAATTCTGATGGCCCCAATGTGGATCCATGACATCATGCGGGCAACCTCCCGGTCAAGCCTATTGAGTTCCTTTTTGACTTCATCAATAGGGACTAACTGCATTTCCATCACATTTCCCGTGAGATACATGGGGATTGCAATTTCCCCTTCTGTCTCCTTGTAGATGATGTGATGCTATCTTTTTCTAAAGTTGAGAAATCGCTCTAGTTTTCCCACTGTGAATCCATCGTATAGATGGAGCATTGGAGATACAACACGAGCTAGACCAATTTATTTCCTCCTTTAATAATACTAGAGCGGCGAGATTGGATTATTTAATTGGACTTTCAGACAGACTTCATCTTGATCATTCAAATGTTTAACGTCTGAATGCCATATGGGAGGGAATGCAACTCTTAGCAGCCCAAGAGTCGGAGTTCAAAAAGGGGCCTTAGCTGGGGATGCCCTGGTGGATTTCATCAATGAATAGGATCGGCAGCAGGGTTAGGCAATTGCATTATTCGCTTTAATGATGACATTTTTGATCTCATTTGTATTATGAGAAGGATTGGTGCACAACTCGACTTTCCTTTGCTGCGGAGGTCAAACTGCTTACACAAGACTAGCGGTGTCCTTTGCTTCCAAACATTGTTACTTTTGTGCTCTTACTAGTGGTCAGAGTTCTGGCCTTTAGTCTACTTACAAATGCTGCTCTCTCATTGGATTCTATTCTATCTTTTGCTACTGGCGTCTAGGACTGCCCTCTTTCGTTGAGGTTTCAGCTCCCCATACAACTGCTCTTCCTCTCAGCATTAATAGAATATAGGGAACGTGCTATTCTCTCTTCTGCTCTTCTTATCCCCACAATTCTAATTTATCTCAATATAATAGAGTTGAATCATGAATGGGGATTCAAATACCTCTATTGGATTCTCCCTCCAATGGAGGGAGGGTTGGCGCTTTTCTTTTATTAAGCGGCCAAAAGTAGAAGAGAGCACGTTCTCAGTGCGGCTCTATATAGTTTTAGTATCTTATTAGGCTACTTTGTAGTTAGCGGGGCTAAGGCCTTTTACCCCGTCTTTCTCCAATTATTAGGCCTCACTTTCCTTTTATTAATAATATGTGTCCTTCTCGTTTTCACCAATGGGAATATCCACACTTGGGATAAATTTAAAGATGACTTTTTTGCTATTCTCATTGAAGGCAAACTTATCTATGTATTAGTATTTTTAGCATCCCTATGGGGTATTTTGAGCTTTTTTGAGCCCAGTGCCCTTGACCAACCCGAAGTTGTCTTTGACCAACTCGAGTGGGTCAAGGTCTCGGTGGGCACCCTAAATATGCCAATAGTATTTTGCTCCTCTTTTCTCTTTTTATTTGAGAAGTTGGAGCAGGGGAAGCCCAAAGAAGACCAAAAAAATGGGGACTCGGAAGAGAAGGAAAAGGAGAAAGAGGAAGAAGACATTCCGGGGGCAAGAAAGCCCAGAGTCCACTTGATCAATTTTCGATTCTTCCACTAAGGAAGCAGGACAGAAAAGTAAGGCACGAAGAGGTGAACATAAGGTTTAGGCTTGAGTACGCATGTTTAGCGTGCTCTATAGTATAGTTAAGGTCCTTTTCTCTTTTTGTTTAGTACGTGTCTTGGGTGAAGAATGAAGTTATTCTTTTCTTTCTCGAAATTACGTATATATATAAGGGATAAGATCCTAGCTCACCAGCTCCTTAGCACTAGCAAACTACTGCAAAAGCAGCAAACCAAAGGTAGATCTCGAAATCACTCATCGATCGCATAGCCATTGCCCGTAAAGGTTCCGGTAGCGCGTAGCAAGTGGAACTCATGCAACTATTCTTTTATTTATTGGAAGGCAGCAGGGAAAAAATGAATCTTTCATTGAAAGGTCTAAGAATATAAAGCTGTGAACCCTATCAAACAATTGACCACTTTCGAACAGAGTCTACTGCCACAAGTGCAACTCAAATGGAAGTTTATTAGTGAAAAAAGGGTTGGTAACTTTGCCTGCTATAGCCGATTCAACTTTCTAGATCTGCAGTTCATTCTGTGAATGGAACTCATCGAGCTACCTTTATTTATGCTGTTTTGGTGGATGAATTCCAAGTCCTCCCCTCTAGGTGCTCTAGAAAGACTAAAATCATACCCAAGACCTTTAAGGGGATCCGAACTAGCTCGAGAATTCAGTATTCAATCGCCAAATACTTATATGTCTGATGTCGACCTCTCAAAATAGCCTTTATTCTAGTCCTTTCTTTCGACTGCTCACACGCGGGTAAGTGGCACGTGGTCTGGCTTGGGACTACCGATAATCCACATTTGCCCCATGGGGAGTTGAACAAAGCGAAATCGAGAGAGAGGTTTTTTCCTTGAGAGTCAGGACTGCACCAGCTACCTAACCTTGAGCTTGACTTCGCTAACTGGTAGTCGAGAAGGTAGAATACCCTCCTAGCAAGGAAGAGAGAATAAAGAAGAGGAATCCCCTATGGAGAAAAAATGCATACTATTTCAGCTGTTGGAGTCATTAATTCAGTTTACTTTGGGAAGTGGTCTCCATATCCATTTGACTATCTATCTAGGTTGAACCCCTTTCTCGTGATGAAAGAAGCTGGGCTAATGCTTATCAAACACATTTCTGACCTATTTTATCAAGTCTGAGTATAGAATAAGGTCCAGTCCTATCAAGCAAGGTAAGGAGGCGAGACAGAAGGGTAGATCTATTATGAGTAGGCATTTCTTCGCTTCTATCCTCCAGGTAAAGAGTCTATCTTACTCCTATTAGAAAAGGGATTCATTTCCACTTTTTTCATCTACGTAACCTACGTATAAGAAAGATTTGATAATACTCTAATAAGATTCATTATTATGAATGATAGGTAGTACTTTTTCGAGTAAACTTTCCCTCATTATATAAGCAATCGATAGGTACCTATTTCATGGAACAAACATTAAACAATAAGACGAAGATCTTCCAAACAACAGATTCTTGGCGTAAAGCCAGAAAAGGGGAAGCTTCTGGTAGAACAAGTTTTTCTGGAGATGTCCTTTCCTCTTCACTTAGTTCTCTTTCTTGTGCCGAATCGGACTCCCCGACCTCCTAGTTTCCCAAGAAATAGCCATAGCCTTTCAGAGGTATGTTGGGATAAAAACTCCTTTCTAAGGACTAATGGTACCACTCTCTGTCTTCTGTCTGCAGTGTTTGCTGTCGATTCCAAGTGCTCAACCCCAACGCAGGCCGGCATGAGAAGTTCTATCTGGCATGCTCGATATCGTTTAGAAATCGGCTATTTTCCAAGGTAAATCAGGCTCCGGCTAAGCCAAGCTAGAGTTCAATGAGATTTAAACTGGCACAGAATCTTAAGACAATGCTTCGTACATGTCAGTTGTAGAGAAGAAAAGGTCTCATAGCCGGTCTTCGATATCAAGTAACTAGACTCCGTGGAAGTAGCAATGCTCGATTTAAGGCCTCTGTACGAGTATTAATAGCTTGGTCCTTTAAGCAGGTTCTTCGTCAATAGGAGAAGCACCAGAAGCAGTATGTATTATTGGGTCGATTAGTTGGTTCCTTTGCCAAACCATGCCCTCTTGATGAAGGGTAGAAATACCCCAGGAACTTCAGAAGGCGTCTAATGTGTGTTCTCTGGAATCGATCTATTTTGAGCGGGGCTGGGCAGGATTGAATTCTCCGCAAGTTCAGAAGAAAAAAAGGCAAGTTAAAAGTTAGGATAAGTCAATTCTGCAAGTAAAAAAGAAAAAGAAGAACCAGAAGTCGAAACATGACCTTTGGTAGAGGTCTTACGCGGAAGTGATAGTATAGCACACTCTCAGATTAGGGGTAGCCCTTATCGGAGCACAAAAGACTCTATTTTTGAATATATAGTAGAAGTAGCTGCCCTAGCTCCTTGCTCTCGCTACTACAAGTCAAAGCCATTCTGGGAAAGTTTTACTTTCTTCTTTCTTTATATACTATAAAAGACTATACTAAATAAGACTTGGACGAGAAAAGTCAGATTGAGAACTATGAATAGTAGGAATAGTCTAAAGTAGTGGTAAACTAGAAGAAGAGTCAAAGACTTGATCCTAGCCGCTGATTGATGGAGACAATGTGGGACCTCGTGCTCAGCCGGTTGCTACCCTAAAGGTTTCTATCCCTCAAAAGCTACACCTAACTTCAATCCTATATCTAGTCAACTTCTATATTACCAACTGCCGCACAGCCACAAGCGAAGTACGACACCTATTTGATATTGATGTACTAAGGCACTCTGTTGACCTCCTTCCTATTGGCTCCCCCCTTTTGACTTATCTAGTCTATTCCTTATTACTAGCCTCTTATGCTATTTAGTGTTAGCGCGCACTGTAGGGAAATGCTCCACTATCTTTTGCATGCTTACGACGTGAGCCAACCGGGCTCTTCCTGAGATGAATTACTTTGATGGAACATCTCCTACTATGAAGAAGAATATCATATAAAAATAGAATGGGAACTTACGGCCGATGAATAGCATTAATAGGGGACTGGCCCCTCTTGTCTAGGTCCTTCCCAGCTGCTAAAGTAAAGGAAAAAGAGGTCAAGGAGTCTTCAGATTTACCCGCTACGCCCCGTTCATCTTCGACGCAAGAGCGCTCGATCAGTGAGCTATTACACACTCTTCCAATCCTGTAGTTATTGTTACTACTGAGCTTTTCTATTCTACCTTTTTAGGAAGGAAGCAAGAAGTTGACAGCAACACTTGGTGAATTCTATCAAGAATGCGGGGGAAAGATCATTTATATAGATACAGACAATATACTTTTCTCGGGGAATGGAGATACTCTAAGCATTTCATTAGTTATGTATCAATGTTCCAACAAAAATACTTGTATGCATCAAAAACCCAGTTTCGGCGGGGTAAAATCATTAAAAATGGACAAATTTTAGCAGACGGTGCTGCTATGGTTGGTGGCGAACTTGCTTTGGGGAAAAACATATTAGTAGCTTATATGCCGTGGGAAGGTTACAATTCTGAAGATGCGGTACTCATTAGTGAGCGTTTAGTATATGAAGATATTTATACTTTTTTTTCACATACAGAAATATGAGATTCAGACGCATGTGACAAGTCAAGGCCCCGTGCTGGATCACTAACGAAATACCGCATTTAGAGGCCAGTTTACTTCGCAAATTAGATAAAAATGGAATTGTGATGTTGGGATCTTGGGTAGAGACGGGTGATATTTTAGTAGGTAAATTAACGCCCCAAATGGTGAAAGAATCCTCGTATGCCCCAGAAGATAGATTGTTACGAGCTATACTCGGTATTCAGGTATCTACTTTAAAAAAAACTTGTTTAAAACTCCCTATAGGTGGTAGGAGCCAGGTTATTGATGTGAGGTGGATCCAGAAAAGATGAGGTTCTAATTATAATCCAGAAATGATTCGTGTATATATTTCACAGAAATACAAAATCAAAGTAGGCGATAAAGTAGCTGGAAGACACGGAAATAAAGGTATCATTTAAATAATTTTGCCTAGACAGGATATGCCTTATCTGCAAGATGGAAGACCTGTCGATATGGTCTTCAATCCATTAGGAGTACCTTCACGAATGAATGTAGGACAGATATTTGAATGTTCACTCGGGTTATCAAGGGGGTTGCTAGACAGACATTATCGAATAACACCTTTTGATGAGAGATATGAATAAGAAGTTTCCAGAAAACTAGTGTTTTCGGAATTATATGAAGCCAATAAGCAAACAATGAATCCATGGGTATTTGAACCCGAGTATCCAGGAAAAAGTAGAATATTTGATGGAAGGGCTGGGAGTCCTTTTGTACAACCCGTTATAATAGGAAAGCCTTACATCTTGAAATTGATTCATCAAGTTGATGATAAAATCCATGGACGTTCCAGTGGACATTATGCACTTGTTACACAATAACCCCTTAGGGGAAGGGCAAAACAAGGGGGACAACGAGTAGGAGAAATGGACATTTGGGCTCTGGAAGGATTTGGTGTTGCTCATATTTTACAAGAGATGCTTACAACTAAATCTGATCATATTAGAGCGCGCCAAGAAGTACTTGGTACTACGATCATTGGAGGAATTATACCTAATCCCGAGGATGCTCCAGAATCATTTTGATTGTTGGTTCGAGAACTACGATCTTTAGTTCTGGAACTAAATCATTTCCTTATATCTGAGAAAAACTTCATATTAATAAGAAGGAAGCTTAATCAGAATAAATCCGAATTTGAATTCTATAATCGATTGGCATAAACACCAACAACTCTGAATTGGATTCGTTTCTCCTCAACAAATAAGCGCTTGGGCCACTAAAATCCCCCTTTAGCGGAGAAGGGTGAATTGTTATAAATAACCAAATATGATACTTGGGCTAAGGGTGAGAACATTTGTATTTAATTGCCTTTCATTGCCAAGTGGACACTCAAAGCTTTCTTCCAAGGATGCCAAAGGCATAAGGGACCTAATTCTTAAAGAAAGAGAAAGCTTATTCAATTTCGTTGGAAGACGTTCTTGAAAAAGATGAATTTTGATATCATGAGATAAGACTAAATGACATAGGGCATCAGGATGCTCAAAAATGACTTTCTCTAGCCAGAACTTTGAAGGGTTCCCCGCTAGCCTCTCTTTTTCACAGTTGGTGAAATACCTACCGATTTGTGGAGCTACGAGACTTCTTTGACTATTTTATTTCCCTTATGTAGATTATGATCTCTATTAAAGGGATCTTGCTCTCTAGTATGTTCACTAGAGTAATCGAGTTAGATCCCTTCCCTGCGTGTATGGCTCCGTGATAGTAGCCGGGGAGTTCAGGTAGGGAATCAAAATCCCTACCTTCAGGCCCTTCAATCATTTCAGCTATTACGGAGCTTTGATCTCCTCTTCTATCTGGAGAAAGATATCATGTCCATATATAGCCATTTCGGGCGTGGGTTACGGGATTACATTTTAGTGAGGGACTTCAGTGATTTCAAAGTCACTTTCGATTTCCTTACTTTATCCAATGGGTGGATTGGTTATTTCATAGTGACCATCTGCTTGGGAGTCGATATTATCGTTATGCCTATTTTCCTGGGAGCTGCGTTTGCGAGCTCGATATCAGTCATGAGTCATTGAAGGCATGGAATTTTAGAATTTGACCCACTATGAACCTGGCTTTAGTATGATCTCTTTTATAGAACAGGAGCCCTATGCTCTTCTGCTATCTCTCGTCCGTGATAAAGTCTATCCATTTAATGTAATAAGATCGATATCGAGGAGTTCTTCGATGAGGACGAAGAAGATGAGCAGGGGGTGGACACTCCAGTATTTTATTTGGGCTAGCAGCAATGATGGTTTTATTTATTGCCTGTGATATCGCACCCAGCGAAGTCACTGCGGTGATGAACAACATACATATTTAATCAGAAAGATAATGGTTAGGAAAATAGAAGAGGGCCTATTCTGTTTAAGTAAGAAAGCTTTCTTTGTTGGGTTTTATTCTTTTAGCATGAACGGCATATAGTATTCATTCTAAGTGGCTATAAAAACGGAAGTTGAAAAAGTCAGGGGGAAAATAAAAGTGGTTGTGCGGGTTTTGGTATCACCTGGTTCGCTGCCGCCCACCCATAACAAGGCAGAAAGATCGGATTTGCCATCAGCTCTTGATTGACTAATTTATCTGAGTTCTCTTGCAAAGCTTTGTTCAAAGGACGGGACTTTATCTTAAAAGAAACGAGCTAACAGACCAGAAGCTCAACTCCTAAGACATCTCTTGATAACAACCAACGGAACTTTTCAAGGCTTATCTTCTTTTTTGATAGTTTATCGCTTTTTCCTTATCTTGACAGGAAAAAGAGTATTCTCCCGCGTTCCTGGTTATCTAACAAAAGGAGCTGGGGTAAAGGCCAAAGAAAGGAGCAGCCGATGCAGAGGACGAGTACTCACTTCTTGAAAGAGTGCCCTTACTGTGTGGGACAGGATTCAATCCATTCTTGAGGGGGGATAACATTTTTCTCGCTTATTCTCTTATGCTTGTGGCTGGAACAAGGAACTCCTACACGACAGCTTGGAAAAGCTTAGCTTCTACTTTAGAAAGAAAGAAATAGAAATAAGGGTCTACCGCTTCTTAGTTTCTGAAGAATTCGTAGCTAAGGAACGACTAAACCACTTTTCCGGGAGTTTCTAGGCAAAATAGTCAAGTCGCTTGCTTGTCAATTCTTGGTGTAATACTCACTCGTAAATGATTGGTGTTAGAATTTTCAGTTTTCACACTGATTTCTTATTTTATTTTTTAGTTTTCATTTTATTATCCATGTAATAATTAGGAATTCCTCTTCCAACTCGTCCCAGAATGGGCGTTATGGCAAAAACTAAAAAGAAAAGAAAAGGAGAAATTTGTCCAATAGTAACAAACGAAGCCTCCACAGGTTGACACCTGATCCAACCGAGTAGTAAGCGATCCGCCAAAAGCAACCAAAATATTCCTTGGTGAATCGGGCGAAAACTTGAACTACTTATATACATATTTTTAAAAAATGGTAAAGCCAACAGACATATAAAATTGATGCTATTGCAGCTACACCTCCCGGTTTGTCAGGTATACTACGAAGAATGGCATAGATCGGTAGGAAATACCATTCTGGCACAATATGAGGCGGGGTGGACATTAGATTAGCAGGTATATAATTGTCGGTATGCCCCAAAACATTAGGAGCATAAAAAATCCAAATGGAAAAAAAGATAGCAAAAGCTACCCAACCTACTAGATCCTTTACATAAAAATAAGGGTAAAAAGAAATTTTATCCATCTCTAAATGTACACCCAATGGATTATTTAATCCATATTGATGCAATGCGGCCAGATGATGAAGACTGGTGCCTACTAAAATAAAGGGGAGTAAATGATGATGACTAAAAAAATGATTTAAGGTGGCATTATCCACGGAGAACCCACCCCAAAGCCAGGTTACTATGGTATCTCCTACTACAGGTATGGCGCTAGCTAAGCTTGTAATTACTGTAGCTTCCCAAAAACTCATCTGACCCCAAGGTAGTACATATCCTATAAAAGCTGTCACAATCATTAATAGGAAGATTACAACTCCGAGACACCGAACAAATTCCCTAGGACTGCTATAACTCGCATGATATAGACCACGAAAAATATGAAGGTGGACCACAATGAAAAACATAATTGCCTCATTAGCATGCATATAACGGAGCAACCAACCCCCTTCAACATCTCATAATGTGTTCTGCAATGTTGAAAGCTAGATCCACATGAGGTGTGTAATGCATAGCTAAAAAAATGCCAGTCACTATCTGAATGACTAAACAAAGACGAGCTAACGAATCAAACCCCCACCAATAACTAAGATTGCTCGGGGTTGGAAAATCTATCAAATGCTAATTAAGTGTGGAGGATATAGGTTGTTTAAGAAGAGAGAATCGTTGCTTTCTTAGAGTCATTTATTTCTAGGATCGTGAAAATGCTTGCCCTTTTAGTGTTCTTCTTGCTTTTTATTCTTGTTCCGCAAGAAGAGATATGCTATGCCGACTAATAAGAGACATAAAAGGAATAGAGAAAGGAATATCCATGAGTCAAATACCGGTGGCTGAATTGTGAAGGGCAGAGTAGGATCTACTCTCACTTCACATCCATAGGGGCATGTAACGGATACCACTCATCCGCTTTTTACAGCCATATACAACATTCAACACTGGAAGCTCAGAAAGATCACCCTGTACAGGATCCAGATTCAACAATTTTATTTGAAATGAGAATCATATGATCGATTTAAAAAAAATGGCATTTTCCTTGACTAGGCGTACTAATTCTGTCTTCCATTGTTCAGAATTCATTTCCTAAGTCTATCAATCGTGAAAACTCTTGACTCCCCTCCCTTTTTGTCTGATTCGTCTTCTAAGGTTCTGCATTTCCATTTTATTGGAAAATACAGACCCATACAAAAGGGCTACAGCCCCAGAAAGAGGCAGCCATACGGTGAGCAAAGCCCGGACCCAGTCCCCGCAGCCAGCACAAAGGCAAATCAAAATCAAATAGAGAAAAAAAGCCTTCCATATGACATTTCTCCTCTCTATGTAAGCCAAAGTAAAGATAAATACTTATTTTTTCGTTGAGTATGTGGAAAAGGAGCTGAGAAAGGGCAAAGAGTGCAAGCAAGCCAACTACCACGAGAGGGGTAGGTTTTGTGGTTCAATGCTGTTCTAGCGGAGCAGTTCCCAAAAAAGACTCAACGTACTCCTGAGAAAGAAGCTATTGAGCGCGTTAGCCCTAAAAAGGGGCTTTTGCAAGTGCAAATGAGATACATATAGACAAGGGGGCGGAACCTACAACCCATTGAAGGACCCAGTTCCCATCTTTCCCTGTAGGAGTAGCCGATAGTAGAAACAGGGCTAAAAGATTGACCTTGGTTTTTTCAAGAATCCAGTTTGGGAGAAAGATTAGGTCGAGTCTTGGTACACTGAACACTTTCTCAATATCATGAATTGATATGTCACAAAGAAGTTTAGAAATGGTTCTTAGACACTGATATGTCACAAAGAAGTTCAGAGCGCCTTCTACTTCTAATAGGCCATGAACTAGATCCGAATCATTCTCAACGAGTCCATAAGAAGTGATCCTATTTTTTTTCATCGGGTCCGGGTAGAGACCAAAGATATTGAGCGACCGATCCAGCAGAACAACTCAAAAGATAAAGAAGTACCTTTAATTTCTTCATGCTCGTTCTAAGTTCGAAGTACCATTTGTACAAATAAGAATCCCCTTCGTTACATGATTTCTTCTTCATATACATAAATATAGGATCTATGGGGTAATTACTTAGAAGTATGTTTTGTGCTACAGCCCTATCTGATAGAAAAGGATCCCATGATCCTGAACCGATCTTACCTGGGATCGCAAATCCCAAGTTTGTCTAGGAAGAGCGGATCTAATTGTATTAGTGTCTATAATTGATTTCTTCTGTGTAATACTAATCGATAGGTCCTCATTGGTAAGTGCTACAAGATCTCTTTCATTGGAACCCATGGTTATGGACTCGAATCCGTTAGTATGGAACATTTTCTTTGCCAAGTGAAATCCCCTAATATATGAAAGAGTGAAAAAGTGCTTTCGTTGTAGTGGAATAAGAAGCCTTCATATCTTAATGACGTATTTAATTTATTCGGAGCTATTAGAGCGGGATCCACTTTTTGGGAAATATGAGTCGAAGCAATAACAAGAATATTTCTAGTGGAACATCTTTCAGAGAGATGGTTCACTAATAGACCGAGGGATAAGTAATTCGACTCATTCACATCCATATGATGAATGTTTGGAATCCATATTATGCAAGGAGATATTGCTTTTGCCAATTCGAATTGAAAGGTGATATAAAATCGGTCTATTTCCGGCATCATATCCATAGTTAGCGCATTCATCATAGTTAGCAGTTCCAGCTCCATATCATGGTCACGATCAATATCGTCACTAGCATCAATATCGATATCATCAATAAGAGAACCTTTAGGCTTGTTATCCAGGAACTTGTTCAGAAATACCGTAATGAAAGGAACATAGGAGTTTGTTACTAGGTATTTGACCAAATAGCTCCCTCTTTCAGTAAGTCTTCTTCTTTAGTAAGAAGAGTACTGCCTAAAGCAATGTGAGTTAAAGTGTCTATATGGGAACCGACCGTAAACTCCTTTTCTGGTGTAGATCCCCTTCCTTATGAATAAGTTCCCCGGGTACAAGGAATGAGTGCTCCTAATGCTTTTCTCTCTGTTTCAGTGTAGATCGTCTCAAAGCATTAACAAGACTATCAGACCAAGAACAGAACTGCTGGAGGAACAACTACTTAAGGCTTAAAATGATATAGAATAAGTGGAATCTCATTCAAACTGTGAGGGAGGTGGTTAACTTAACCGGTTCTTAGAGAACTATCTGGGATGCTTTACAAGTGATAGACCAAGGGAATGGCTTTTCTACTTACGGATATTCTGAAAACTAAGCAGAGCAGGAGACTTGTCGATGCAATTCTCTTTCTCTATGGGGTCTACCAGGCTGAACCTTTACACCGATCGATATTAGAAAGCATAGCATTCAAGGTCCTTCTGTACTGATTTCAATAAAGAAGAAAGGCTAGCTATATGCTTCGCACATGCAAGTTGTAAGGTAAGGTTGTTTACTTCCTTCAAACTTGAAAAACCTATGGGCTTCAAAGTAAGTCAAATAGGGATAGCAGGAAGAATGGCAGTCTTGGTTATTGTGCTCGAATCAATGGCAGCGAATGCAGGCTTTGAAAAAAATTCTCTCACTTGTTGCGTTCTAACTTCTTTCCGTAAAGTTTACTGGAAGACTACTAGGGTCCTGCTCTTCGGATTACTCTTTCAATCTGCAGGATCAGATGACGAGTCCATACAGAAGGCGAACATTGAGGGACAGTCTGTCAAGATGCGATAAGAAGTAAGAAGAGTCAATAAATCTGACTCTAATGAGTTGGAAGGACAGTTAAAACCATGTTTGGAATTGAATCAAATCGGCATCCCGAAATCATGCTTAAGAAAGAGGTCGGCTAAGGTAATGAAATTCAACACTGGACATGGTATGAAAGTGATCACAGAGAAAGAAGGCTTACCTATCTTGTTAATCCCGGAATCGAATGTTCTTCTTATTGTGTTGGGCCGATTGGTATCATGTCATGGGAGACCAAAACATAACTAGAGAGTAGCTATTGGAAAGTCAGATGGATCTTTCTCCTTATCGTTTTCCCCAATCCATATAGTTTCATGCTCTGATCAATAAGATTCAAAAGGTTCTGCCCGTTGTAGAAAGAACTAGCTGGACCCAGAGAAGAATGTTGAGTTGAGGAGAAAAGAAGCCTAGCTTCAAAGCTCGATCGACGGGAATGGACCAAAGCGTACATACAAAGATAGCACTAGTTGGAAGATAGACAGGCTCCACGCAATGAAATTGTGTTTGAATCACTTTGCGCTTGAAGAACTGAAACTTTTCATTTCATTGATACCGAATGAGGCGATGCTAATCGTTTTATGTGGTATGGTTATAGACCATGAGAAGTAATGAAAATGCTTCGGCGGTCGATCTCAGAAGGAAGAACATGTCTATTGTATAGAAGAAGCACAACCGGTCCATGGCCGACCATTTTCTTGGACAGACTCGATCGAAATCTAGCATTAGGTCTAAAGACGAGTTTACCGAAACCCGAGTCCTCCTTTTGGAATATCTCTGACATCGTTATTATTGATTTGAAAGTGGCAAAGAAAGACTTATTATAGGCCACACAGAAGCCCTGCGTCTTACACTTTGATGAGTGGAACCTCTTGTCCCATCTAATCCGCTGTGTTCTTAGCGTACGAGTTCATTATGACTGGAGGAAGCCCATTCTCTTGTGAATGAAGCTGGTGCACATTGTTCTCATAGTAAGAAGAGTAAACCAGGGAAAGTTCCGTTAAGAAGTGCAAGGGGCACAGTAGTAAACCTTAGTCTAGTTCTGTGCAGTTCTCATTAAAAAGAAGAATCGCAGGAAGATCGGTTAAACGAAATAGGTAAGACGTTCTCTCTTTCTTTATGTAGATGTCGTGGCTATTGGTATTATTAAAGATTCTAAGATGTGAGTTCCTGGTGAACTTTACACCAACGGAGACTACGAGCTGGAGGGTTAAAAGAAAGCTGGAACCATTCAAAATCATAGAAGAAAGATCATACTTGAATTGGTCATTCAACTCATAAACATCAAAATGATAGTCAAAACCAGCTAGCCCACCTCAATAGGTGCCTTTTCAAGACCTACCTGTGGAGTGTTGAATAGTATATCATTCAACTAGTGAATAGCTTACTAAGATAAAGAGAGGTTCATAAACATATATAGGATGGAGAACTAAAAGACTTCGTCTTCAGAAATAGCTCTTAACTCTGAACTTTAGCGGTTAACTAATGCCTTTTCACTACGGTTGACAGCTAGCTTTATTTAGGATCGAATCAAAGGGGGCATAGCTTTGTCTTGCTTCTTTCCTGGATTCCAAAATAAATGAAATTTGTCTATCACTTCACTTCCAAAGTAGCTGAATGAAAGAGTCTACCTTCCGAAAGTGTAGGGAAGAAAAATACTGACTTCAGAGGAACATCCTACTGAAGCATCCACTACTGATACCACTGATCCATCTTGTTTTTTTATTCACTAATTCCAGCGAAACTGCAGGGAAGCTAGATCGGCTTTAATTGAAATACTTGGCTATTAGGTAAGCTATCAGGTAGAGGAAATGGTCAATGTCTCGAAAGAAGCGAAAAGGAGTAAAAAACAACCACGTGACATCTATGCGTTAGTTGTGCCAATAGAAGGATTGTCTTCAGTAAAGGTCAGACGACCGGGGCCAATATCAGGCGTGCCATAGGAAATCTGATCAGATCGGTCGGGTTATTTTCTCTTCTTGCAGCGGGCACGAGACCCCATGAATGGTTTTTTTTCTCTTGAATTAGTGGGTCTGACTAGAATATCGCATTCATGAACAACGCAGAATATGGGTAATGACTCATGCTATTATTATATAATAGATGATATAGTTCTCACTAGAAAATAAGAAACTGGGAAAGACCCGGCCGATGAATCAACCGGACGAAAAAGGTAGACCAGTGGAGCTATAGCTGGTACTCCTACAAGGCTGCTTGCCGGTTTGCTCCATCTATTCTTTCTTTATCATAGGTATTGAGAATTACTTCAATGCAACCCTCACGCTAACTACTTCCTGCCTGAGAACCTTACGCACAAAATGGTATAATTTGGATAAACATATTCTATTCAATAATAAAGGGGAGAACCCATTTACTCTTTCCTAATTTCCTATATTCATGGAACGTTGACTGAAATTATATGGAAGGCTTTCGAGCCATCACTGGTTGTTCTCTTCTCCGGATTTCCTCTCTTTTCTTTACGGATTAGACCTATAGAAATGAGCTTTTCTTTTTTGAGAGCTCTCCAACAATAGAATATTAGAAGAATCATGCTACGTGGCAGGTAACTTCAACAAAAAGAAATTACAGGACTTCAAAGACTAGCCGGAAACCCATACTCTCGCCCACCGTTTTCCGCAGAGCGATGTAGTTGACCCGTGGTAACTCCAAAAACCTAACTTCTTACTTACTCAATCATACACCCTTCTAAGGTGGATCCGCTTCCTGTGTTTTTTCTTGTTGATGAGGCTACGAAAGGTTTATGATTGAGGCAATATACCAAGTTTGTCTATGAAGAGCGGATCTAACCAGTTGACTAGGATAGTCCTTAGGTCAGGTAGGGGTACGCCTATCTTATCTTGAGCATACGGCACAATGAGAACAACAAGAAAGAGAGAGAGCCATAAGACCACAGCCAACAATTTCTTCTTTTCTTAATCTAAAATAGATCCTCAAAGAGACGCAATGCCCGAGTCTTTCGAGCCTTTCCTATTGTATTTATCGGGTCAAAGAACTACCTTCCATAGATTAGCTAGCTAGACGCCCGATCATTTGTTCCCCAACGAGGATAAGTTGGCAAGTGGATTTCCATGCCTGTGTACAAAACTTGTTCTTATGATTTGATCTCGAAAGAGTGAAGCTAAATGCCCTTTTGTTTATGAGTCTGGACTAATTCTTGAAAGGAGCAATTCCTACACCTACCGCTACTTTAAAAGAATTACTATCGATTCTCACTCTCGAATTTCCTTCGCGGAAGGTTAAAGGTAAAGCCGAAAGTAGGTCTAGCTTTAGAAAAAGTGTTAAATGAGTTCCTATTCTTCTCGATGAAAGGATTTATAGTCATGCGCCCTAGCTGATTTGTCTGTCCGTTTAGGAGCTATAGACTGAGCTTGTTCGCCTGGTGTTTTTGCTTGAGAATAGGTCTTTCAGAGCCCTGTGTACATGTTCAGCCGCCTAATCAGCATTCCCACCTCTACACTCACATTGATCTAGGACGGGCACTCTTCCCTAAAAAAAGTTGACGTCATCTTACGGCGCTTAAGCAAGGGGTTGTCTGTCTTACTTTTTCTTTTTCGATTTACAATCCTATTTCTATGGCTAATAAATGAGGGTTTAACCCACTTTTAAAGAGTCCTTAAGGACAGACCCTTCCAAATTCATAGAGGTCCATTTTGTTTTTTTTTCGGTCGTAGTATACGGCATTACCAGTCTTAGTCTTAGGAATCCCATCCCTAACGAGCTAGAAGTTAAATTAAATAAACGCTCTTAGCCTTTTTCTTGACAGTACGATTTGTGACAACTGAAAAAAAATTTTGTGTCGCAGATGAGTTTTTAAAGATGAGAAAAGCTTATATGCGATATATAGATAAAGATTATAATACTCCACGATAGAAGCCATCAAGCATACAGCTGATCTGCGACAACCTAATCAAAGCAAGTGAATACCCATCGAGCAAGAAAATGGATACGAGAAAGCCATTGCTTGTTCCTTACGCTGCACTCGCTTCAAGATAGAATGCTACTAGATCACTGACTGAGCGACGAGGAGATAGAAGACATGATGAGACTACAGCCTTATTATTCTTATTCCAATTCAAAAGGAGCAGTTGGGTAGGCGGTCGAGTAAGTAGGCTGCTTCAGGGCAGACTTTAGGGCAGGCTTTGTTCGATAGGTTTAAGGGATGAATATAGGACTCAGAGTGCAAGGGACTACAATAGCTGATTCAATGAGCAAGCTGGGACAGTGGGTAATTCATTCAAGCAAAGAAACCTCCTATATAATATAAGGCAACAATCCATTCCATTCCTAATCGACCAAGAAAGCTTTCAACTCTAAATCTAGATTGTTGGGGAAGCTTTTGTCTCAGTTCTCGCGTAACCCAAACCAGAGAGAATCGCTTATCCTGGATAACTTTGATAGCCTGGGTAGTTAGTTCAATGGAGTTTATAGTCTCAAAGAGAAAGGTCTTTTCTTCAGCCCTGCCTTAATCATCGAATTTCATTCTTGTTTACCTAGAGTGACTGCTTAGCGGAGGCTTCTTGACATACTGATTCATTTCTTTGTTTGAGACTGGACTTTTTCATCTGTTAGACCTATTTCTTTGGGCCGAGCGCCGTCAACTATGTTTTCTCTTTTTGTACATCTGTTTGAGGTCCTTGCAAAGGTGGATTCTTCGACTTTGGTATTTGACCTCTAGCGGATCAACAAAACAAGGTCTTACAGATAGATCGATTGGGCGAGGGAATTCTCTAGGCTGATACATCCGTACGTGATGTGATAAGTCTCCTCCAAGAGTCAGCAGTGAGTCAATAGTGCACAGGGGCATTTATGTTATATAGGTTTTTCGCCTATAATGACAACTATTTAGCGCAACCTTCCAAGCTTTCCATCCTGTTCCCGGGCGCTTGCATTATTTATATATGTTTGAAGAAGCAGACGAAATTGGAATTATGGTTATGCTTTATGGTTTATTTTTGAATTAGTATTTATTTGTTAGCTCTTTTGGGCTTTCTTTTATTCCAGCACAGCCTACCCAGAAGAAAGCAAACCCTGGTGCCCCTCTTTTATAACTTCCCTTTTTTATATATTAGGATATTTTTCGGGGAATCATTCTTTCTTAGAGCGCATTCGCTTGATCCACTTTTTTTCTTCATGCTAGGGTTGGAGTCTTTGCGCATGGTAGTGGCGAGGGCGAAGTCCTTTTTCAAAGGACTAAGAGCTTCCTTTTCGCCTTGATCCAGCTAAAGGTAAAGGTATGGATTAGGTGGCAAAGAAGAGATGGAGGAGCTTCCTCCCCTATTGATGGCTCATGAATATTAGTCCCACGTTTAGGATAAGAACTGAGATAGACTGCTTTAGCTCTGTCTCTATCCGAGGAAAGAGTATACCGAATCCGCCTCCAACCATTAGTCTAGTGCAAACACGATTTAGACGTACTTTTCAAGTTAGAAAACCCTGGATTTTTTGATGAAATGGCTCTATGACCACTCATTTGGAGGTTAGTTTTTCAACTATTATCGTACAATAAGCATTTTCGAGAATCGACCTTTAAACTATACCAAAAACCCGTATTTTTAGCTTATCTTGAAGGTTAGTCATCAACTCTAACTATATGCTTAACACATCATAATCGTAATTATTCGACTCCTATGGATTCCCTCATGGCTGATTGATAGTGCCTATCCGAACAAATGTCTCCAGCTCTTTCAGAGGAGAAATGCAATAAGAAGAAAGGGAGAAATCTATGTCTCTTTTGCAGCACCTCTCGGACTCTGTTCTCTTGCCATTGCATCTGAGGCCCCCTTAGCGGGATCTCTTACACGGGAACCGAATACGGATAGCTCTCATCAACAATAGAAGTGCTAACACCCAATCATTTTTCCCAACTAGAGTTTCCCACGGAGCATCTGGATTGCAGGGGTTATGATGAATCATATGTACTGTGGAATTCCTCCAACAATTCCAGTTTGAGTTCTTTCCTTTCTCAAATCAGGGTGTTGTGGATTGAATCAACCTTCTGAAGTTGGATATACCGATCTTAAGGATAGGCCAACTGAAGATTTCTAAGTATTGGCCAAACAACTAGTTACATATCCAACGATATCCCAACCTCATGGGTGATTCATCAATAGAAAGGTGAAGGACATGCTTTCAACCTCCGTAATGACTTCCAAGTTAGCATATCGATGCCTACCTATTTCTTGTACTTTATGAGTCCTCGATGGAAAACTAGCAGTGGATGTAAGGGAGGAGGGAGACAAGGAGATTCACAACTCTTAGCCTGGTAAAGGGTGCGAGCTAGCGGACTGGTACTTTCTATGATCCGCTTATTTCCAAGTTTTAAGCCATATATATATAAAGTAATCCGCTACCTTAGAAGATACAGAGGCATTAATTCTCTATTGACCCCCAGACACTTTCTATATCTTGCTTTTCATCCGGTGAATTGATCCATTTTCAATGGACGCTTACGAGGTCAAATCTAATGACAAGCCAAAAAGACAGGTTTTTTTAATTCCAATCAATTTAAAGATGTCATTTATTAAGGAAAAATATATCACAACGAAATGAGGTTTTGTCAACAAACTAAGTCAATTCGTAGATCAGACTTGAGACAGAGTGATACGAATTCAGCCCTACGACTTTGGCTTTTTCGAATACTAACTATAGCATTCATTCTTGCTTGACTCCCGCACCTATTAATTTATCACTTCTAACATCTCTCTTTTCTTCTTCTCATCACGCTTTTCACATTCCTTCTAGCCGGTCAGTTAGAACTTCAAAATTGGAGTAAGTTCTTTAAGCACTTTTCGTACACTCAGAGTCTTCCCTTCTCTCTTCTTCTATAATGCACCTTTCTATTCTTAAGTTTCAATTGCTAGACCAGCTCTGAATGACTATGTACTATGGTATTCTAATGCCTTTTCTTAGCTGATAGATAGAAAGATTATATCCCCAAATCAACCATTTTTTCTTTATTGAACCCCAACTTCAAAGGCATTTTTGGGGAGTAGCCCGCTTCCCATTAGTCAAGAGGGATATTCCTCATACATAATTAAGGGAGCCATTGAAAGGTGACTAAAACACCAGAAACGACGACTACCCGAGCTAATGATAGAGGCAAGAACACTTTCCAGCCAAGTCCCATTAATTGATCATAACAATATCGTGGAAATGTTGCATGGACCCACATATATAGGAACAGAAAGAGAATCACCTTGATACTAAACCAGAGAGAGCCGGGAATTTTCTTGGAAATGGAAATATCTAGGATAGACGACCAACCTCTTGGAGAGAGCGATGTGCATGGACCAGGTGAGTAGGGATGCAGCTCTGTGGACCGCTCGTCGGGCCTGATAGGTGGTGGTATCACACCCTTCTCAAGGAAACCATACGTGACACTCTCACATCATACGGCTCCGTCCTGGAATAAGGACCTTACCTTTTCTTTAACCAACAGTCCTCAAACCAACCTGAAACACACTCAGTCGTCCCTTTCTATCTCCGGCCCCAGGAGGCCCAATCACAATTCAAGATCAACCAAAAGTCCAATCCAAATGAAAAATGATGTTTCCATCTTCGAAAGGACTTTACAAAAATTGACCGTATAACTAAAACTTTTCTTTTAAGTTAGTTAACTGCTTAAAGAAGTGGGAGTTGATGCCTGCTTGCTTACCAAGCGATCCTGACTTTCCATTATACTCCTATCCGATTGAGTCTGCTTCGCTTCATAAGAATCATTCCCCTAAACCTAAACTTGCTCACTACCCTTGCTGAGACGGCTAACAACCGTTTTAAAGTGAGATTTGAATCCAGTTTCTCTTTCGGCGGAGCCTCTTCTCTGAGTGTATTACATACATACATATCCAATAGTTTTGCTATAGCGACTACGTGGTTACGTCTTTTGAAAACAATGAATATCATAAGTAGTTAAGTCGCTTGATTGTCAATTCTTGGTGGTAGTAGTCTGTCAATTCCAATCACTTCCAATGACATGACATTAAATATTTCCTATTGATTTGCCCCCCCGGGACTTATTCATCATCCATTACCCAAACGGGTACCAGGGAAAATCCTCATCTTCTCTCACTATTCAGTGCCCGGTCAACCGTGATCATTAAGTTTTTCTAATCTATATTTAAAGAGTGGTTTCACTTTAGAAGTCTTTTTATGGATGAACCGATTAAGATCTTCCAACTCTGTGGTTGATTTAGACTCAAGATCAAGGTCTTCCTGGGCTAGGCGCTTAGCTAAATACGAAAAGTTCTCATTTGAAAATTTCACATTGGGGTTAAAAAGTATACATAAAATATGCATATTTTTAACCCTGAGCTTTGCACTAGCCCTTATTTTATTGCACCAATTCCCAGTCAAGCCAACCTTTCAGATAGCCACTTAGCGCTTATTGCTCGACACAGACTCTAGCGCTAAGAAGGAGGATTTTTCCCAAACTCGTAGTGGTGTCGCCCTGCTCAACCTCTCTCAGGGATCGCAGAGTCAGGTAGATCAACTACTTGTACATATCTCCTAGCAAAAGAATATCCTATCCCAAGGTCTTAGCCGAGACTTGACTTTACGCCCTTTGGTCTTTCTTTTCTCGTTTTAGTAAAAGGCCTCCTGCTGCAGCAAGGCTATCTTGAATTCAAATTTGAAATGAAATAAATGCATTCCTCTGTACTCTGTTGTGCTCAGCGAATGGATAAAGCCCAGGAAGGGAAGTCGCAACTTTTCCGATAGCAAATCAAATACCTAGCGAGTACATTCAAATAGCCCGTAGGGGGTGAAATGCAAGTCTTACTAAGTAGCTATATATGCCTCCTCATGTTGCATCTTTCATAACCTATTTAGGGCATTTTAAATAGAAACAGCAACAAAAGACAAGAAATAACTCGATAACAACTATAAGATAGCAAGCAGACGCGAACTCTCTCTCAATTCGCAAGTCCTGCTATAAGCTAGTTTGCAATACTTGCTATACTGTATATAGCTATAGCTAGCAAGAATCGTTCATAAGCAATTTCCGTGAGCCAATTATTCATGGCGCCAAAGAGGAAGATGTCACTTACTGTATTACTATCGGTTTTTTTTCGCAGGTTGAAGAAAAGAAGAGATGAAAATTCTACCTTTGTCTATTCAATCAGTCAGTAGGTGAGCTTTGCTTCCGCGGCTTACCGTCCATCACTGGACCATTTCGATTCCATAGTAGAGTGCCTCTACATTGCGGCAGAGAGCTTTTAGAACTCACTGGCTAGGAGCCTGGGGCTGGAAACACCATTCATTCCGAAAGAATGGGATTTCATAATCAAATTGACATCTCCATTACATACGCTATTTCGAAGTCACAAAGTCCGTGCCAATTCAGTTGTCCAAAGCGTGTCAAATGGCTTGTCCACTTCTCACGTAGGAAAGAACCTCCCCCGGATAGACAAAAAGGCTCTTTCAGCCTACTCACTTTATTTTAAGGTCCTCTACAATTGATGAATAGAAGACCTACTTAAGAGGATGGATCAATCTATTGAATGCAAGAAAGCTGCTCTGAAGTTTTTCTCAAACTACACCCGAGCTAAGGGGTTGAATGTCGAAACCAACCATCCCCAGAGTGCGGTGAAAATCCAATCAAGATCTGTCTTCTACTTTATTAATACATTGATAGCCTGATTAGTAGAGGATTCGAACCCCATTGAATGGTATGGGCTAGATGCCTTCCGATCATCAGATACAATACACGATTTGATCTATGCAATTAGTTTCATACTAAATATCACTAAACTTTCTTTCTAAGTATGATAGAGGTGACGAATGGAGGAAGTTTGATCTCAGTGATTCAAGGAGCGAAAAAAGTGATTTGTTGGGCTTTTCGAGGTGCTCTTATTAGGCAAAGAGATCGGATAGCAAAAATCTACGTTCAAATCGATCTAAGTGCTCACGGGATTCGAATTGGCAAGCATCGTTAAAAGATGGAATATGAAGGAGTACATTGCTTATGAAAATGCGATGGGAAATTCATAGAAGTTGCATTCATCCTAGCACGCTTCCAGAGTCTATATTTAGCAGCAAATAGAGGGTGTTTCCCTTTTATAACCCTAAACCTGGATCCGCATTACGATGTATTAGTCGAACACTTGATGCCTTGCTCCTTGAGTATCATGGGATTGAATACCCCGACCTCCCAGAGGCTCCCGAGAAAGCGATTTTAGCCTTCCGAACAGGTAAGGGCCATTCCTACGTCCCTTATCGGTCTGAATCCCCTCCCATTTTAGAGAAAGGATCGAGCAAATGGAGAAGCAGAGGAATAGTAATAGGTTTCGGACAACTGACTAGTGATGATTGTTCAGAGATGGCTAGTTCTTCTTATTTAACAAGGTACGAATCAGGAGAATATTGATTTTCGGGGCACACATAAAGGCTATTTAAAGAATTTTTATAGCAATAAAAGAAAAAAAAATCTCAACGTCCTTACGAGGTAGCAATGAGTTAAACGACTCATGTTGGCATGGAAGTCAGCCCGGTAAACTGATTCCATTCTGCTACTATGATTCCAAACCTTACCCTTAGCTCTATAAAGACCTTTTTCAACTTAAAAAAAGATGCTAAAGCTATTTATTGTTGTTCGGTAGGATTCGTTTACTTCCTGCAAATTGCTTATGTAAGAACTAGTAGAAAGAAAGAAATTTTGAAAAAAAAGAATAAGGGAAGCATTAATAGATCGATGAATGGGAATCATCTTAGCAACTGGTTATAGACATGAGTCAAAGCCACCGAGAGAGGAGAAAGAATTTTCATGAGAGAGGGACGAGCAAGTGACAGATTGGGAAAAAAAGAGGTAGGCCTTTTCTGAGCGGTCATTTAGAGGCCATGTTAGCGACCCATCATTCTTCCCTAAGCTGTCAGAGTCCGATCAAAGCGAGCAAGAGATAGAAAAATCATCGCTCATAGATGTGAATTGAGAAAGCAAGCCCAAATTCTTTTTAATTAGGCTCTATAGTCTGGTCCCTATACCTGGTAAGGTCTGATTGTTATCTGTAAGTTTTGTTTTGACCGCGGGAAGGTGAACTTTGCAAAAGTGCTTATTTGGTTGGGAAAAAGAAGACTTCTAACTCCGAGCCTACCCTACCCGAAACCAAAAATAAGTTTCAGCTATTGATGTAGCCTCTTGTCGCTACCTACTCGAGAAATACCTTCTATACTACTAAACAGAAGGAAAAATCCCATCAAGATAGATTGAATTGACGACCTATACTTAAACTAAAGGCACAAGGGAATCAAGAGTTCAAGAGCACAGAACAGAGGAAATGCACATGGGTCTCCTTGAAGAACGAAGTCTAAGATAAAGAAAGGTAGAGTGGGCGCACTTTTGCTTTGCTTTGATTGGCGTGGCTGTCCCCCTTTGCTAGTGGAGGCGAGGCCTTTGACTCCGCTTGCCTCTACTTTTCTTGTCAAGCATACAAGTGTAGTTTAGTGGGATTGACTTCTAAAGACAGGAATTTTGTGAATCTCCCCTGTATAAGTCGACGTCTTAACCTGACTTCCTGAGCTCAGCTTATTGTTGAAGCAGTAGCTCTGGATCGAGAGCTGGGTGCTTACATTATTATTATGAAAGGGAGAAAGGGCTATAGCTAAAAAATAGAGTCAAAGCGTTTAGAATAAAGATAGAGAGGATCACCGATCTCTACCTCAATCCATAATCAAATGGGGGAGTCCTTGCTGCAAAACCAGAAAATCGTGAGCAACTTAGACTTCACTGCTTTCATCCCAGTATCATTACAAGATAGAGCCGTTGCCTTAATATAGAGGTTTAGCCTTCATTCTTTCGTTCTCGCTTTGGCTTTCACTTCTGCGTGATCTGGTAGTTCTTGGGAGCTGCTAATAGACGAGCTCTTCTTTGCTAGTTAAGCGAGTTAAGTTATGGGTCGGGCATTCTCTCTTTATGCCAATAAGGACACTAGCTGTCAACAAGAGGCTGGCTTTCAGAATAAGATGCGCCAGGTTGCAGCTAATCAGACATGCTAATAGTCACGCACGCTTTCCACAACCTGACCAGCAGTTCCATTCCTTATACGGATGTCGCTAAACCTACTAATGCACTTTTGAAAGCCTTTCTGACTCTATATTCTATACTTTCTTTTCCAATCCAATAGACAAGAGCAATAGAAAAGAAAAGAGCCTTGACTCTGCCAATAATTATTCTTAAGTGAAGTCCAAGGAGGGAACCTCGAAAGAGTAAGGTAGGTAAGGCCTAGAGCCTATTAGACTTTGACCGAATAGCGGACTTAGCTTCAAAGCTTGAAGTGAAAGCTTTACCTTCAATCAATGCCAGAGAAGTTTTGACATCGGGAGCTAATTAGCGCTGCACTGTCTCTTGTATCATTTTCTAGATAAAATTTGAGTGTTGACTAATCCAAAAAGGAAGTAAGCAATCGACTAGACCAATCTTTCAGAGGAGGCGGCGAAGAGCAGGTAAGGCTTTGAAGCCAAGCAAGCTGCTATTAGAAAGAAGTGGAAACTATAACAGCTTACGAAAGAAAGAGAAAAACATGTGCCATCCTCTGAAATGGCAGCTAGGCTCGTTAGGAAAAGATACTTCTGAAAAGGAGAAAAGGTTATATAATGTCGATGGCCCGAGGTTCAACTTGAAAGGGGGTAGATTCGCTCAGAGACTAATGTCTGCCTAATTAGTGAAAGCTGGATCCAAGTAGGATTCTTCACTAATAGAGAGAAATTCATTGGATTCTATTCCATTCATTTATCGGGCCTTGCAGAATATCGATAAAGGAGATGGCTTGACCCTAAGGTTGAAAGCTCTTTGGGCGTTGGCTTTTCAAAACCTATATAGCTTAATGAGAGACACTAGTCAGATAGAATTTAAATTTCTTGCTTTGCTTACTATAAGCAATTTGGGTATAAGAAATGATGTCTATGATGCGCTGTCGTATATGCGCTGTTAACTGAGATGATTTCCTTACCTTACAATAGTAATATTGTTAATAAGTGGTTGAGGGGTGTATACCAAACCCGCGACGGAGGACTGATCTCCTTCTTCCTAGAAGCATCAAATCTTCTGATTTCTTTTAAGAACAATAGTCAATTGAGCCACTGGAAAGACATTTCTTCAATTAACATGGCTTCTGGTGACCAAGAAAAAATAGTAATAGAAAAGAACGCAATGGATATTTATTGTTAACACCTAGAATGAATTCTCAGCCCTCTCCTCCGATTACATGCATTCAGGCAATATAAAAGTATTTATTCCTCCCCTGCTGGGAAAGGAAGGGGACCAACTTCAATACTATCTGTAGCATAAAGTAGTGGAAATGAAACTCTTGGAAAGGAAGCCTTTACCCAAGACTAATGTAAAGAGACCTCTCCTGCTTCAAGGATTCCATCCAAAGGAAGAGCTTCTAAACCTACTGAAGGTGTAGGGTTACCAGCGGCAAATAGGTTCAAGAGTCTCAAAATTATATTCATCAACGATTTCATTAATAGAAGATAGACTTGTTACACTTCTAATACAACAACTGCTCTCCTACCGAGGAAGGCAAGCTTTTTCTTTCAATTGCCGGTTTCAAATCCGAACTAACAAGAGTGAATTCACAGCTAATTCCAATTCTTTCAACAAATACAGCTTAGTGAGTTTCATTGTAAGAAGATGCTAAAGTTTCGGCCACTAGAAAGATAGAATAAACTACTGTTTTATTGCTAGTATTAAAGTTTGAATATGGAACTCCTGCTTTCGAAGCCTTTACTTTCAGAGAAAGTTCACAACTACGACAATTTGCTACTATTGAATTGCTTGCCTCCACTCTATAACTAGGAGTGTAATTGACTATCTGCTACTAAAGACTCTCAGCCTAAAGGCTTTCATCCAATACTGCTACACCCTCACTGGGACTATAGAAGCTCTAATTTCAGGGTTCAAGTAAGTTCTTTCCAATTCCAATTCTTAGTCCTTAACTCTTTCACCGTTAGAACATTCGTTAACCGGGTTACCTTCTGAAAAGGCCTCAGTCTCAAGATGCTGTAAGGCCCCTAGCTAGTCAGTCTTTATAGCAGCCCATCCTTTCAACCCCATCTTGAATTGAACCTCAAAACTCATTTTCGAGTTGTAACTGAAGTAGAACAAGATAAGGGACGAGTGGCTTTGATAGCACATAGAAGGTTGTTTTTGATAGCACTGCTGAACTAGTTGCCACTCACTGACTCCATATCTCCTTCCCTTTTTCTCGGTCCCCCTGGAATGGAAAGCGATTTATATTCCCCCCTAAAACTCTGTACTATAGCTATCCAGCTGACGAGTTTATCCGAGCTCTTGTGCTCCGAGGAATAAAATAAGAAGAGCAGGTATCTAAAAAAGGAAGTAGAGGTTCTTCACTTCACGTGACATAGCTACGCTCAGGTTTTACCAACTTCGAGTCGGGTTCACTGAAGTGAAATCTTCAAGCAAGCAAAGGTACCTCCTTCATCCCCTGTCCTTGCTGGTATATAGATGCGCTTAATTAGTTACCTGAATTCACTCCTCCTCGAAGAGAGGACTCTTGAATAAGTGGACTTCGACTGCGCTTAGGACAGCTTTGATAAAATGCTATCAACGACTTAAGAATTGAAGAGTCAATAGCGTGAACCCGCATACTAGTTATGTTCTAAGACCGCTCCTGACGTGAGCGACTTAGATTGATTTGCTCCTATCGTATTCTATCTATTGGATTTGAATTGAGACCAAGCAAATACTTTCATGGCTTGACCTGCCCGTCTGGCCATTCCTTATTTGTTGAACTAAGACGGAACTGAATCTGTCATTTGAACATGGTGTGACCTCTTGACAATGCCTTAAAATAAGAAAGTGTCATTACTAGATCCCACAGACGCTCTCCGAGGCATTTTCTTAGTGCTTCAGTTGGTCTTGCACTAACTCACATCTGCAAATGAGTGTTTCAACTATCGAGAAAGTCTGACTTGCTGTTAACTACTCTTTATTTAAAGCAGTGTTAAATTTCGCTTCAGCGGTATTATGCCGCTAATCCGATCAAGCACGAACAGACTCGTTGACCCGATTCTTCGGATTATCCCTCGACATCACCGGCACTGTATTAGTGTACGAGATGATCGAGCTGACTATCTTGTCAAATTGTATCTATCTTGGTTTGGGGTGGCCCGTATTATAGAACTCACAAAACCATTGTCTAGCGAGACTTTACCATCCATTACCCATCCCGTGGATACATTGGATCAGTCTAGGAGGTGATGGCTTTGATGAAAGTGAACTTCAAGGCCATATGCTGGAAATATTTCCCTTGGATCACCACCATTTCCCTTAAGAAAGGGAACCTACATGGAAATCTACACCTAACGACGACCGTGTATATGTGGGTAGAGGTCTTAAACTACCCACCGGTTGGACAAAGGCCGCACCTAAAGTATTTACATCGTTATAATTCGGATTGTTTAACCTTGCTTCCTAAGAGGTATTGTTCAAACTTATGGGAAGCCAAAACAAATGGAGTTTCCACTTCTTTATGTTTCTACTATTTTTCCAACTCTCAATGATGATAGAGCTGACTGGAAGAACCTTCCTTTGTTAGACTGTCACCTATTCGCATAAGGTTTGAGGTTTGTTCTCAAACCTCTAAAACAAACAAGGTCCTGAAGGTTCTGAAAGAAATAGGGGTAATGCATTTTTGTCGGGAAACTCAGGCAAGGTCTATTATTCCTTTTTCCTAGTGGGTGCAGGCTTCATCGAAAGGCTCGTGGCATTATTGGGTTCGCTTGCAAACAACACTTCTCCTCTCACCTCCCTTGGATCATTACAAAAGAGTTACACCTTTGTTGACCAGATCCCATGCTCTTCCCAAACATAAACATGGTTTTTTCTTCGCTTTAGAAAACCGCTTTACTTAAGATAGATGTTGAAAAGCTAACCTGAAAAAGATCATTCATAGAATGATTCATAAAAAATTTATGGGCTTTCGTAACTTCATACAACGTCGAAATATCGATTACACGAGCAAGCCAAAATAGAGGATGTTTTTCACGGATGTCTTCCATTAATCGTAATCCCCCCTTATCCTTCTTATGTAATCCTACGCTTCTTCGCTCTAAGGAGAGCTTCTAAACTAAAGGAAACAACCTTGGTAGTTCCCTTATTTGAGAAAGACTGAGAAAATGAGCTAAGGAAGTCTATTCCTTTATATACGACATGGATTCATTGATTCAACAGCATATTACTATGAGTGGCCTGACTTTGGGGAAGGAGCTTTAAAGGGCTGCCTATCAAGCTCCCGTTCTTACTGTGTCAGAGGTTAAAACGTATACATAACATATGCATACTTATTATAAAACAAAGAAGAATAATGAATTTGTTGTTTAAAAAAAAGTATACTCACCATCTTCTCTTTCTCTTTCTTTAGCGAGAGAGTACTCAGCGGGGAGTCTTTGAGGTTCTGATGGCCGAGAAAGCGATTGTCCGAAACTCGCGTTCTTATTCTCAGAGGGCGATGTTCCTTAGGCAAACCTATTGGACCGATTGGCAGGAAAGATGGGGCATCCTATTATTTTTTGCTCCTATTGTTACTGATAAGTTGCCGATTGAGAAGGTTGATAAAGAGAACCATCATTTCTTTCTCATACGAAATAAGGAAAAAGTGCGATATATATTATATATTTTGAGTCTGGAAGAAAGGAAGTTGATCAAAAGCAGCTAAAGATCTCGCTGGATTCCATTTTTGTGCCTTGAGAAAGATAGCTGTCTGTCATTGATCCGCTTTTGCGGGGTCCACAGATAATGTTCTAGGGGGAGGCACAGATCTTTTGTCAATCCTGTGCCGGTGCGGTTAGGGCAGAATGACTATTTTATTCTTTACTTCAGAGATTCAGCCAAGAAGAGATCCATCAAGACGCCCCTCTTTCATCGATCTCATTCTTCTGCCATTATGCCATTCCTCAGTCGTTGCATCGTTCAAAACTCCATTCTAACACCTATTTCATTGGTGATCTGGTCACCTTTCCTGTTTTTACGCCTTTATATGGCATAGACAGTTAGAACAAGGAGACTAGGCAGCTAACTGGTAAGCGCATCATAGGACGATCAATGGCTCTCCTTTGCTTCGGAGGTCAGAGCATAAAACAGGTTCACCGCGATGTCAGGTCAACAAGGTTGATGGAAGTGCTTTCCTTAGAGCAAGAGCAGGGCGGAAGCACGAATGCAAGAGCAAGGGAAGTCGGGGGTTCGAAAGCGATGATCAATAAGTGCACGGATCAGGATCCCTAGTTTAGGGGATCTGATCTCATAGATCCACAAGGTTCAGAATCCTAGTTATGGCCCTGGCTAGCCCGAATTTTATTCTTTATTTTTATATCTTTATCTGACATCTCGTTCTTAGAGATCTCAAACCTTACTATGGATCAGTACTGAAAGAGCTCTCAGTAAGATAAAAGGACTAGACTATTGACTACGAAATAGATTAAGAAAAGAAGTGAGGCGCTTTAAAGGGCTTGCCTTTTTCGCCAATGCTACTTCCACTGAGGTTTCGGATGTGCTCTTTCTTTCTTGCCTTTCTTGGTTTATGGTCAGGTGGTAAATCTGGATTCTCTTTCTCGTCTTCATTCTCGAGATAGAAGACATACAAGGCAGCTAATATGGAGAGCGCCTTGCCGCAATGCCCGAAGAAAGTCGTGGCTAGAAGAGGAACTTTAAATAGACATTCTCTGCAAAGGTATTTCAGGCTGCAAGGGGTTTGAAGAGAGAAAACCATTACCATTAAAGGGTTATGCTGTCAAAGGCTGATTTTATCCTTACCAAAATCTACCTATGTCGAAGTTCAATGCCTAGAAAGAGCTAATCAACGCAACATATTGAAATCGTGGTGCAAGGGTGATGAGAACTCATATCCCAAAGATCTTATCTCTGAATGTAGCTAAGGGTGCCGCGAGAAAGGCACGGGTAAAGGACAGATGATCGATCGTCTTAGGACAATGGAATTGGAAAGACCAAAGTCAAGGCAAAAGAGAGTCCTTTCATTCCACTAATCAGAAAGGGTTGGAAACCAGTCTCGTGTAAACGAGTCTAACCCCCGAAAAGTAACTAAACCACCTCTATCAACATGGTTCACGAAACCTATCGTTTAATCCGCGAATATAGAAGAAGAAGAGGCGGGGAAAGCATTTAATCAAAGCATTGAGATGCAAAAGCTACAACCGGCAGAGAAGTAACAACTGGCGAAGATGTGCTGCTTGTTTCTCTAGTCCAGTCTTCTATTCCATTACGAGAAAAAAACATTATGTTCCTCTTGTTGTGACAGGATTTGAAAACTAAAGGTGAACTCGCAGATCCAGATGTTTCTGGTCCCATGGAAGCCTAGCTCGTAGCCAAGTAAAAGTCATTAGTCAAAAACATCCATGACCGTCGTAGGTGTTTTACCTCAGGGTGTGAAGTCACGATACGACGAATAATTTCCCATCATTTTATTGGTTTGACTTGATTAGTTCATAAGCTCTTTGTCCGTATGGTAGCTTGGTAAGGGGTCGCAGTTAAATAGGACCAAGGTTCAGCAGTCAGTCAATGAAGGAAAAAGACTTTGGTACAACTATTCCAACATTTGCACGTGGTGAAATTGATCCAACGGGCGGATCTCCATTGCACTATATTAAAGAAGGGCTAGAACCTCGCTCCATTGGTACCGTTGGGTAGAGTGAAAGTGGAATTCCAGATACTCCTGAGGAGCCGCCAAGGGAAGCCGTTCTATATCTACTTAGATTCAATTCAACTGGGCAATCTAAGGGAAGCACCGAAGTAGGGATGTAGCAAGGGTTAGATTCTCAATCCACAGAAGGACTCACCGGTGTCAAAAGTGGCATTTCTCACTTTTTCTCGGGCGCACATGTAGATCTATACTTCTACTGATTAACGGATCGAAGTTCCTCGACTTTTTGAAGGCAAAAGAAGAGCTAGCAAAGTGGACTTAAGAAAAACTAGTATTCGGAATCCCTCGTGGGTGAGAACCTCTAGAAGTCTAAGTGTCGATAAAATGATGTTTTTTGGCTGTGTGTAGAGCATCTTAGCTTTTCCAGTCTCGTAACCCACTTCAACCGCAGGCATGCTTAGTTTAGAGGCTCTTCAGCAAATGGATCTGAGTCACTTAGTAATTAGACTTATATCGACCTCGGTCCCCTCTAAATAGAGAGAATAGGATTGCACTAAAGGGTACTGTGACGAGACTGCTTTATATTTATAGCCTTGGAGAGGCAATTCCTTTTGTTGGTGGTAGTAGGTAGAGGACGGAGTTTGTAGCAGCTTTTCCTCGGCTTTACCAGTGTAACCTGTTATGATATAAGAATAAAGGCTCGACTTCCGATACTGCTATCCGTTACTCTCTATTAAAGGGAGTAGAAGTGAAATCATGGTCATACATGTTCTACAAAGCCAAAGAAGCATAGAGCTTTTGTTTCAAGTGATGCTGCAATTGCATACCTATGAAATTAAAACGTCCATTTTTATTATTATAAAGAAAGCGCCGTTAGCGGAAGTACATCTCAAGTCGGCCTTGTTTGAGGTTTTTCAATTTCTCTATTTTTTATTTGAATTTGGGCTAAAAGCATTTTGTCTCATGAAGCCAAAAAGGGGCAAAAACAAGCCTTTCAGTACCAGGATCTCCACACGTCTTACTTCTCAGGCTCTTCTTCTAGATAATATAGGCCAATGTGGAGAATTTAAGAGGTAGGTCTTGGGATTGGTTCTTCTCCTCGGGAAAATAGACCGTAGGCCAGCACACAAAGATTCTCTATTTCGTCTCCTTTCTTCAATCATTGATGGTGGTGGTTTAGTCGACTATGGGGATACGAATGTAATATATACTTTATGATACGAGATCACTATAGACTTGATGTTGAATAGTATTCCAAATAGGAAAGCAGTGGTGTAGCTATCTTGTTATGCACGGTATTCATTTTATGCCTGTTATCCACAATCGACACCGCTATCCATGAGTTAGGATAAGTACTGTTAGCTCCCTAGGCACCTTAGCTCAGCATGAAACGTGTTCCTATTACTATTATCCTTAACCCTACCATGGAATCTTCTCGTTAGCCCTCCATTAGACTGGAGGAAATAGTGTTTTATTCTTTCGATTCTGGGCCTAGGGAAATTGGCTTCACTTCATTCATTTTAGCCATGAGTTGTCCTTGCAAGCATCGTCTTCAATTGAATTGAATGTCTTTCGCTTTTGTGCCAACCTTCTTTTGAGCCTAAAACGATCGAATATTCAGACCCGGGGTTGGTTGCCCCTATGGCTCTCCTAAAACCCTGCATAAGGGATATTGCTATAATGAGAATCTCTTGCTTTCTGCACCCGCTAGTGCACATACACTTTCATTTACTTGGGCTCGTGAGGTGGTGGGAAATGGCCTGATCTATGCTTATACTCTTGTCTAAGGAGTCTGCAGAATCTTATTAGACTGCTTGTGCCTATGTTTCATGATATCCATGATGTTAATCTCTCTTTCCGCTCGTAAGCTGTATTTGTGCTAGACTAGCTCTACTATAACTATCTAAATATATTCGAAAAGTGGTAAACTATAGGAATTCTTCCTCGATCATTGAAATTGATGCTTTACCTCTTCCTAGCTTCCCATCTATCCTTTCAAATAGCTTTTGCCATTCACAAACAAGACTTCTTCGATCGATTTGCCACCGCTTCTGCCAAGGAAAAAGCCTTTCCTTTCTTCTTTGAAAAAACTTCCCTTCCTTCGTGTCGGAGTGTGGTGCCCTATGCTTTACCAAATTCAGATCTTCCTAGCTGACAGCTGGCAACTCTTCCGTTCCAAAGTACAGTAAGTGAATATGGGGTCAGTAATGGATATGGTCAAAAAGAACTAGTCTAGTGTTGGGGCGACGGTTCTCTTATTCTTTATTCCTGGGCCAAAAGCCTTTTGAGTCCTAAAAATTATTGGAAGTCGATGTCTATGCTGAAAAACCCACGTTTATAGACCTCGGGTTGTATGAGGTGTCCAAAAGTCTTGTCAGAATGAAGAACTGGAGCCTCTGAGAGCTTCCCGACTGTTGAGGAGTCAAGGGATAAAAGGTCTCAATCAATAGAAGGAAAGGTTCCAAGAAGAGATTCAGAAAGCATTTAAGCTGTAGCTGTTATAATCCAATGGTGAAAGGAAGAAGGTATGCTGCACTCCTTTACGACCTCAGAGGTGGTTTATTAGCATTCCCAGAAATAGCATCATAAATGACTTCTTAAGAAGAGTTGGTGGATGAATTTCTTTTAAACGTGGCTTTTGCACCAAAGCATCTAGCTATGCTAAGGAGGAATCTTTATAATCGAATTCGAAGTCTAATACAAAAAATTGCCAGAGAAATCGTGAATCAGACCTTACTTCATAATATTAATAATCCAACCAACAGTGCCTGTAATCAAGCCATTCAGGCAGCTTTAGACTAGAGGTTTGGTCATTCTCGTTGGAATTTGTTCACCCCGCTAAGTTTGATGATTGTAACCGGCGAATTGATAATTCAAGACGATCAGAGTTGTTTCTTTTTGCGTGTGCTTTCTTTGGTTAAAGGGGACTAGTTGACAGATAGTTTATTAAATGCTCGATTTATATGTGGAAATTCTTTAGTTAAAGGGGACTAGTTGACGGATAGTTTATTAAATGCTCGATTTATATGCGGAAAGACATCGTGAGTCATGGGCGTGGCTCTTAAAGAGTCGAGATTTAGTTAGTTAGGTTTCACCCGAGCTCCGTAGAGAGTAAGAAAGGCAAAGCTCATACTAATTGGGCATACGTTTACTAAGAAAAAGGTTGGCCCTTCAAAGGCGCAATATCCCTTGTTTGGAGTAGGATTTCCTTAAGCAAGTAGGCAACGAAACGAAGCTACTTCTGAAAACACATATTATGCGGCTTTCTTCACCGATATTGATCTTAGTTAAATGGAAAGGAAGTCTTCCAAGCCCTATCTGCTTAATGAACCCTTGACCGGTATGAGTGAGGTCGTGCCTATAGCAGGACGGACTGCCCACCCAATTCTATCTATCTATCCATCTTTCCTATTACTTATTGGTTTTGTCGACCAATTCCTCATACCCCCTTCATCTTTAACAACAACTACTAAACTAAAGTATGAGTTGAGTGCTCTGCTTGCACTTGAACTGCTGCTTGTAAAGCATTGAGAGCGGGGTAATTTGGCAACCCTGTGAGGTCCACCACAGAGGAAGCAACGTAGGGGTTTGGAGTTTGTTGTGGAAGCTCCCGAACTCTTCGATGAGGATGACCCATTCCGTTGAACTGGATTTAACAAGACAGGCCGGATCGGTCCATCTCCACCTCGAAGGAAGAGGCCCAAAGGCAGAATGGATCGCCCTTGACCCCACTACAGCTCTGCTTGCTTTCCGAAGCGACATTGACTCTACTTATTTTCTAGCGATTTCTGTGTACCGGATTAGGACGTCGAAAATGAACTTCTAGTGACCCCTCCCTTAATTCCTTTAAAAACATTCTCGATCTCGTAACTTGGTCTTTTCATCGATTTACCACTCCAAAAGGAAGGAGACAGTCCTCTCATAACATAACCGAAAAGCTACAATCGACACATGGGTCAAGCAAAGGACACCGAGAATGCGTGGCAAAGGCAGAGAAGCTGCTACAAAGCTTTTCATATCTAAGTAGTTCGAGGGTAGAATATTGTTTGACAACGAAACCATTAGTATAGATAGAGGAGTTCCTTATCCCAGTACTAGGGCGAAGGAAGGTGGCGAATGGCATAATTGCTTCTTTCTCTTTTTACGGGTAGAATCACTGATGAGGATTCAATCTATTTTTGAGGAAGCAACTAATGGTCCAGGAATGGGAATACTTGCCTTTGCCCTTACTCTATTAATAAGGAAATTCCCTGGTGTTCACTCTAGTTCCTAACTCATTTACGCTGTAGGCATAGAGCTATGTGAATGCTTTCATAAGCTGGGGGGGATAACTCTTAATTAAGTAACTAATCCCCAAGGCTAGCGAAGGAAAAGGAAGTTACATTAGGGCAACAACCTGTGTATGAACGAATGTAGATATAATAGTCGAAAGGGAGGGCACCTTTCTTTTCTTTGCAAGGATCGGTTGAGAAGCCAACTAGAAGAGTCTACTTTGATAGCTGTAGCGATTAAAGGGCGTGCCGGGTGCTTCTGCTGGTCTTGTTAGAGCGGTGGCCTTTGTCCCTGACTCTGAACGAGCGACTTAGTTTATTAGTAGGAACTAGGCAATCTGCATTCAAGCGGTTGGCGCAGAGGGATGCAAAGTAGTAGAAATGTTGAAGAGGATACAACCCGATCTTGGACTGTTTACTATGCGTGTTACGTGCTTGATCTAGCAATCTTGGACAATTCCTTTGATGAACTGTCACTAAACTAAAAGAGAAAGAAGAGAAAGAACTGGGAGTTTGCGCCTACATAACGGATTGCTTGCTTACCAAGCCATCCTGGCAAGCTCCTCCTGTTCGATTATTATTCTTGACTTGACTTATTATTATAAAAAACTCACTATCTAAATGAAAAACGATCTATTATCTACCCAAGAAGATAGAGAGTCCCACATACGAGAAAAGGTCACAAATAGAGTTGAACCAAGTAACATTGCAAAGGCATAATGATAGTAGGGTCGGGATATCCCCACCCTCCGAACTGGACGTGAAGGTCTCCCCTCATCCGGCTCTCTGCAGGGGAATCTCCGCTCACTGCTTTCCTTAATATCCTCCCTTTACCACATCATGGAGGTTTACAAGGGATCCCAGAGGCTCGCTCAGAAAGGCTGCTATACTATACCTTTTTACTATATTATACTCTAGTAGTCACTAGATTCACTATAGTAGTCCATCTAGCTGCTCTTGCCAAAATCATTACTCTTCATTCTCCCATGCTCTAGCAATTGCACTACTTAGACCACTACCATATGATTTGGTAGGGACAATCAATCCGTAGTGACGGGAATGAATAGGGATCCCAATCCATAGTTAAGTATATAGTTTTCTCCCTTTCTCTCACTCAATAGATCTATCTGGTCTGATATGGTAGAGTACAATACGAGATGATGGAATGGAATGGGATAGATGGTAGAGGACTGCCTATGCCCAAAAGTGATGATTCACTTGTCCCCTTGTCCATAGGGACCTCGTGGCATACAATCGAGACGACTCCCGCTAGATAGCCGTCCCTTTCTCTCTTTTTACAGCCCTGTGGATGGACGAAAGAAGGGATGTTACAGAACGGGGCAGTAAAGGCTCGGGAAATAGACAGCAAGCAGCAAACAAGAGGTTCTCTGCCCCTTAACCTTAAAAAAGCGCTAACGCTTGACTAAATAGAATAGAATATAACAAATAGAAAGTAAAGGGAATCTATTATTGAATCTAAAGATCTCAAAATGGAAGAATGAGCTCTTTTGCCCGCCCCTATCTCTATCTCTAAAGGGGCGTAAGCACTTCACTCGCTAGGGGACGGGATTCATTCACTTGCATTCTTGCTAGCACTACAAAAAGCTCCGATCTTAACGCCCCTACTACTGTTCTGCAACCTTTCCTTGGGTTCGTAGAGTCGGGTTTCCCGTTTACCCACAACGGAGGAGCCGTCCCCACCAAGCAGGTGGCCACGGGTCATAACGCACTCTTCGCACCACAAATCCACTTTGAAGTTGACTTATTCGCTCGGCCAATCATCGGAATGTGTACGAAATACCATAAAGACCCAATGTCTCAATAGCACCTTTGTCTAAAGCTTCGAATGAGACTTCATATCTGAAACGCAAGAACGATCTGACTAGAAAGTCATTCAAAACATGATAAAAAAACCAGCATTTATTGAAGAAGCTGTAGAGTCGATTACAAAAAGTACAAGTTTTAATGGCTCGTTGGAATTGATCCACTACGGAATTTACATTATACGCAACAAAAGCACCTAAAATTTGGATGGGGGTCAAGACGCTATCGGGCGCCTAGGCGGCTGACAACAAGTACCCATCGAACCGTGCGAAATGGTCGCCTATTACACGGCTCACTAACTCTTCCTGGGGTGGGGGTACCTATTATTCCATTCGTCGACGGTCTGTTAATCCAAGTGAGTTCTAACTATCATTCTGGCCATATTTATCAATGATAGTCCAAATTGCACTTCGGATTGGTAATTTGCCCTGGGTCTCATCTTCCGCATTATGACAAGCTCATATCAACCAGGCATTTTTTTAGATGTTTATTTAAATCGGGTTCGTTTTCTTTCCGTGCCTCTTTGCTCCCAATTTGACTTATCAGAAGCTCTACTATTTGTGTTGTGGAATGAAGACCCTCTTTGTTGATCCCAGGATATTTCCTGGCTTCATTCCGAATGATCAGTTCTAGTAGGTCGGCTAAGTCCTGCTTTTATTTTTTGATTTCCAAGAGAACTTTCTAATTCATATCAAAAATTGTCTGTTCGGCTGTCGATACGTTGAGATCGAATGAAGGTTGCTTCGACGAACTTGAACTACCAACACTTCGATCGTTCCCTATATATAGACTCAAACTGTCTTCTTTGAAAGAGAGGATACTTTTGACACATGGATGGAGCATAATCAGAAAAAAAGAAAAAGGTCCTTTCAATCCCCAGCTGAGTTGACTTAAGAATATGATACAAAAGATGGAGGCCCAAGATCAAGATGTGAGAGCAATGGATCAGCCAGAATAACATATAATCTAAGGAATGCAGAAGGAGAGAGATTTGGTCACCGCGCAACCGGACGTACCTTTTTCTTGGGAGGATCTGCACGCACCTCCTGCATAAGGTGGTTTTGAACCAGATGTGGCCCTTTTCCACTTTAGTTACCTCAGGTTCCACCACACATGTCTGTTGAATATAATAGAATCCTAGTCGAGCCAGCCCTTGCGGGCAATGCCCCAGCAGAGAACTAAGAGTCCTCTTTTTTAGCCAAGCCACTTCTTTAACAGAAGGCAACTAGGCGATTCCCGAGTCCGAACGTCCACATACTTGTTTCATATTTAAGCCATGCATGAATACGGGCGTCGAATAATGATACAGATACTTGATCAAAGTTCTGGAGTCTGGTCCCGAGACGAGACAAAGCTTTTGGTATAAATGAAAGCCGGTGGCAAAATAGCGACATTTAAGGCATGTTCAAAGACCCCTTTAGAGTGATTCTCCAAGGGCCTTTTCTTTTTCTTTCGTAGATTTATGGCAGTTTTTGAAGCTTTGAGCTAAAGAGCTGCCCACGTATTTTATAGCAGAGGGGAAGTAGGAGGTGAGAACTATTAAATAGCAGCAGCCGTCTACCACCTCCTTCGAAGGCCTATATTGATATATCACAATCACGCGATAGCCTACCTATGGTGATTCTCTGAGGGTCGAAACGAGCATTTTTGTGTACAGGCACTGCCTTTGTAGAACTTCTAGAGTGGAGGTTTCAATCCCTTTTGCAGTATCTAAAAGATTGGAGCTGATACATCTACTCTTGGAATTTCTGTATGGTAGAGATCAGTAGGAGCAGCGTATGCGGAGAGGGGGCCCCTAAATGCTTAAGAAAGAGAATCCTATTCGGGAGGTTTAATCAAGATCTCTAGGCGTATAGGAAGCTTCTGCGGTTGGAGATTCAATTCCTGGGCAAAGGGATGGGTTTTGTGGGAATAAATATGGTACATGACCATAAACGAAGGGAATACTAGTCCATAGGGTAGGTCTCCATTGGCTAGGTCGAAGTCCTATTTATCAAATCGGTGGATTATCCCCTTTTCTATATCCGAATCGTGCTAAAACCTAGGTTTGTGAGTGATTGGCCACTTGTGGCTAAAAAGCTTATATATGCGTTGTTCGCTTTGGGGCTGCTAAGCTACGGGTTTTCCCATTTTCTGCTTCCCTGTTGTAGAGGGAAAAGCCCTTTGTAAATAGTCAATAGAAAGCCTTTGAATGATAGGGGTCAAAACCCAAATACAGGGTTCCAAGGAGAATACCCTTTTCCAATTTTTAGGGCGACTTTGCTGTATCGACTAAACACTAACTGGGGACTCTTTGAAGGAAAAAGATAGTTTGATCGACCTTACCAATGCTAATAAAATGGTTCTCATCAAAGTCTTTCTTTTCTCTACAAAGAATACAGGGAAAAAACCTTAGTTCGTAAGCGCCTCGCAGTCCCTACTTTGCTTTGCAGCTCCAAAGCTCACTTTTCTCTATCTAATTTTCCTTCTTTCTATACACTGAGAAGGAGGGGAGAAATATATGTCACTTTTTGGCCTCTCTTTCAGCAATCCATAACACCGGACCTTCTGCATGCATGGGGAAGTCTCCTCATTGCAGGCGGTTTGGAAGCGTGCAGCTAAGGCATGGTACGCACGAGAAAGAAATGGCAAAAGGTATGCTCCTAACCCCTAATCGAAGGAATAGCCAAGTTGACCAATCGATGGAAGGAACGATGGTAGCTAATGTATCCGTACATATACATGGATAGAGCCAAGGGAGAGATCAAGGGCAGACTTCATTTTAGAACACGGAGTAGAAGCCACTTGTCCGATTTCAATGTCAGTTTATGATTGGAAATTCTGTTTCATCCAATTAGATGGGGTCGATCTTCCCTACTAGTTTACGGGTAGGGGCTCCTTCGTTGCCTTACCTTAAGTAGAGCTGGGCACTACCAACCAAAGGCGGGCTAGCACGTGTCAGGTGATGACGACGTCGTAGTACTTCGAACATCAGTGGCTATCTGCAGGAAGGCCGCGAGCTCCTCGATTCGAATCTGATCTTTCAAACAATGGGATCCTAAAACAAACCTATTACCAGTCATAGATGATTTTCCCCCTTCCTTCCAAAGGGAAGAATGCGCCAGGCTAATATCGCTAAAAGTCTACTAGACAGGCAGTTTCATATATTCTTCTTCCTAATATCTAGCCTAGGAACTTCTTCAGACTAAAGAAAAGGAATAACCATCTTACTCAGGAAATCAACGAAGGCAGGAAGCCAGGTACTAGGTATAAAGGGACATGCCTCCCTTTAGCAAGTCCAACTATAAGAAACCTATTACTCTAACTGACTCTAAGTAGGAATTTTGACTAGAAAGCAAAGATGCCCCAAGGAACGGAAAAAACCAAGTGACGTTAGCATCAAAGAGAAGTTCTTGATTTCCAAAGTTCTTCTCTTATAAGATTCCTTGTTGACAAGTGGACTGCAATTCCGTGGCATAGAGATGAAAGAGTCAAGTAACAGCTTCCCCTGTTTGTAGCTTTCCCGTTTGGAAACGAAAGCCGAAAGTCGCTAGGTTCAGTATCGGTAAGAAAAAATCCTTCTTTCTACCAAACGTAGCCCGACGAACTAGACTAGAAGAGGAATTGAATCCCATAATCCTGGGTAGAGGAAATGGGACAGGTCATTATGATAGTTTGACGCACTAGATCAGAGTAAGCTCAGTACAGAACCTCATTTTGATGGTCAGATGTCACCACCGCCTTTTCGTCCGAAGACTTTTTCCTTGGACTAGAGATAGAAGGGAAAACAAAGTCAATATCGAGTCGGAGGTTTTCGAAGTGTTGGACCGACCTATATCCAGATTTTACCTGGCTGGGTTCCCCAAGAAGAAAGACAAAGGATCCGTCCAATAACGAGGTCAAGATATGTTGTTACCAGTACCGACGAAATGGAGAAAGTTCCCGGAGGGAATGCAATCTCATACATTAGTTGGTGTAGCCGAAGAAGAGGATCTCCCTTTTTTGGATCCTTTGGTCTTTCGCGGGACCAGACCCATAGCTAGTGAGTGCCCCCGGTGGCGTCTAAGCTTGATCACTTTCTAGATTGACCTAGCTTTAACTGACTTTAAAAGTAGTTGAATCTTAAAATAAAAGGGCCAAATAAAGTTGGAAACTCATTTATTAATACACCTGCATGGAAGATTCCTGTGTGCCACATCCCCATCAAAATATTACCCAATTAAAAGTAGGAAGACCAGTAAGCTCCATCTAACAGCATACGACCTGAACTAGAGGGACTAAGTTTAGTAAGATACAGGGACGACCCAAGAGATAAGATATTAGTAAGAATAAAAAGAGGATAAATAGACTCCAATGCTCGGATAGTCCCTTTTAATTAATGCGTAAGCACAATCTCTATTCTCTAGTAAAGTCACATCAGGGAAAGAGGGCAATCTTCATTCCCTTTTTTGAGTGCTTTAACAGGACTTCTGAACAACCCCTCAGGTTCGGAAGATATGACAGGGCTTGCGGAAGCACTACAAAGGGCAAGAGTGGACCAAGAGCCAAAGCCCAATAGTTCTACCAAGTTTCCTCTATTGGGCCTGTAAGATCGTTAGCTTGTTAGCTTATTAGAAAGTCAAACAACTGGCTATGCAACTCCAGGAGATGAAAATACAACTCTTTCTTTCAACTCTTTAAAAACTGGAGTTAGCACTACAACTCGATTAGATGGGCTTTCAACAGGAGTAACTTACCCTAAGACTGCAGATGGTCAAACCCTGCAGAAACAATCTTGATTGGCTCGTATCCATATCCTCAAAACCTCCTAAACCTACTATCCAACCACATCAATACTTAGCGCTTGTTTCAAAAGAATTCAAAGCGCGAAATAGCAATAGAGCTTTTCCAGACATTTGTAATTCGTTGTCTAATTAGACAACATCTTGCTTCGAACATAGGAGTTGCTAAGAGTAAAATTCGGGAAAAAGAACTGATTGTATGGGAAATACTGCAAGAAGTTATGCCGGGGCATGCTGTATTGCTAAATAGAACACCCACTCTATATAAATTGGGCATACAGGCATTCCAGCCCATTTTAGTGGAGGGGCGCACAATTGTTTACATCCATTAGTTTGTAAGGGATTCAATACAGATTTTGATGTGGATCAAATGGCTGTTCATGTACCCCTATATTTGGAGGCTCAAGTGGAGGCTCGTTTACTTATGTTTTCGCATATGAATCTTTTATCTCTAGCGATTGGAGATCCCATTTCTGTACCAACTCAAGATATGCTTATTGGACTCTATGTATTAACGAGCGGGAATCCTCGACGTATTTGTATAAATAGGTATAAACCATGAAATCGCAAAAATTGGCAAAATAAAAGAAGTGATAATAATAAATATAAGTATACAAAAGAACCCTTTTTTCGAATTCCTATGATACAATTGGAGCTTATCGGCAAAAATGAATCAATTTAGATAGTCCTTTGTGGCTTCGGTGGCGACTAGATCAACGGGTTATTGATTCAAGAGAAACTCTGATCGAAGTTCACTATGAATCTTTAGGCAATTATTATGAGATTTATAGACACTAGTAAGAAGTATAAAAAAATAAATTCTTTTTCAATACATTCGAACCACTATTGGGCATTTTTCTCTTTATCGAGAAATCGAAGACGCCATATAGGGGTTTTCCCAGGCCTGTTCATATGGTACCTAACCAGGCTAAGGAATTCTACGACACCAGTAGGAATTCAGATCTCTTCACTTCAACTAGGCCCATAGTTCTGGAATTTCTGCGCGAATCAAGATCGAGAAGGAGGAGTTTTGCAACCACTGACTCAAACCCATTATCAAATCGTACTCAGCAGAATATGGAGGTACTTATGGCAGAACGGGTCAATCTGGTATTTCACAATAAAGTGATAGACGGAACTGCCATGAAAAGACTTATTAGTAGATTAATAGATCACTTCGGAATGGCATATACATCACACATCCTGGATCAAGTAAAGACTTTGGGTTTTCAACAAGCTACTGCTATATCCATTTCATTAGGAATTGATGATCTCTTAACAATACCCAGGAAGAAATGGCTAGTTCAAGATGCGGAACAACAAAGTTTGATTTTGGAAAAATACCACCATTATGGGAATGTCCACGCGGTAGAAAATTTAAGCCAATCCATTGAAATATGGTATGCCACAAGTGAATATTTGCGACAAGAAATGCATCCTAATTTTAGGATGACTGACCCCCCTTAATCCAGTTAATATAATGTCTTTTTCGGGAGCTAGAGGAAATGCATCTTAGGTACATCAATTAGTAGGTATGAGAGGATTAATGTCGGACCCTCAAGGACAAATGATTGATTTACCCATTCAAAGCAATATACGCAAAGGACTTTCTTTAACAGAATATACAATTTCTTGCTACGGAGCCCGTAAAGGCATTGTGGATACTGCTGTACGAACATCAGATGCTGGATATCTCACGCTAAGACTTGTTGAAGTAGTTTTACACATTGTTGTACGCCGAATAGATTGTGGCACTATTCGTGATATTTCTGTGAGTCCTCGGAATGCTGCCAGAAAGGATTTTTATCCAAACATGAATTGGTCGTGTATTAGCCGATGATATATATATGGTCACATGTTGTATTGCCACTAGAAAGCAAGACATTAGGATTGGACTTGTAAATCGATTCATAACCTTTCGAGCACAACCAATAGCTATTCGAACTCCTTTTACTTATAGGAGTGCATCTTGGATCTGTCGATTATGTTATGGCCGGAGTCAGTTCCTTCTATGATCAACTATCCAACCCACGTTCTAGTGAAAGCCCAAGCTTACCCTTCTTTTGAACAGTATGCCACGTAGGAAGGAGGTCAATATGTTGTCGAAGTTGAAAACTAAAACTCAAGGGCTGACCTCCTCGCTAGTGCACAGGTTATACGAGTTGGTTTTCAATTTGCTTTATCGCCTATAGAAAAGGTTAAAATGCATGGACTGAGTTCACAGGCATTGTAGTGCTTCCTTTTTGGTATTACAAGAGTTCGCTTTCGGCTATTGGGCTTTTGTCATCTAGGGTGCTTCATTTATGCCACTTCGCCTAGCAGCATGACGCTTGTATTTCTCTCCCACAACCCTGGTTTCACGGTTTAGGCTGCTCCCATTTCGCTTGCCACTACTACGGGAATCGCTTTTGCTTTCTTTTCCTCAGGCTACTAAGATGTTTAAGTTCGCCAAGTTGTCTCTTGCCTGCCCATGGATTCAGCAACAGTTTGAAAGGTTGCTCTATTCGGGAATCTCCGGATCTATGCTTATTTTCAACTCCCCAAAGCATTTTGTCGATTACTACGCCCTTCCTCGTCTCTGGGTGCCTAGATATCCACCGTAAGCCTTTCCTCATTTGAACCTCGCACTTATTGCCCTTATCAAAATCTTAGAAATTAGAAACTAAATAAGGCTATGCCATGTTAAGGTGCTGCTAAATGGATGGATCTTATCAACGTCTATGAATGAGAAATCATAGATTGAACCGCCGAATCGGAAAAATTGGGTGCTATCATATAGCTTTGTATCGGCTAAGTTCATGAGTTGGAGATAAGCGGACTCGAACCACTAACATCCGCCGCAGGGTAAACCACCGCCTCTCATGCCCCCGACTGATTCTACCATAGAGGCCAACGATAGACATAACCCCCTCCAAACATAGCTTACAACTTTCATCGTCTTTGCTCTCCAAAGAGCAACTCTTCTCAAAATCTCACTCAAAGCAAAGGGTTCTGAGTTGGAATCCCATTCTAACTCAGGATTCTTATGGTTCCGGAGGTTCCAGCTATAGGAGAACCAAGAATGGAGAACCCCCTCTTTTTTCGCCCGACTCTTTGGTCTTATGAACGCTGGTTTTAAGAATGAGTGATTGCCCTTCTTCGACCCTTACTACCCAACCTGAGAATGAACAACTAATGTGTTCCAGTTAATGAACAGGGTTCTATGGTCGGTCCGTAACCCCTGGATGCCGAAGGCGCCCTTGGGGTGATGACATAGTTCCTACGGGATGGACATGATGGGGTCGGTCTATGGATTTTCCTTCCTTTTTCTTTTGCTGCATTTCGTTCAAAGGGTTGAAGGGAGATAGTGCATTAAGCACTTTGCAAGGGCCAACTTGATCCTCTTCCCCAGGGATCTCAGATGAGGAGCCCTGGGGATCCGTCGACTCCAACGACCGTCCATGTATGATCCATACTAGATCTGACCAACTGCCCATCGTACCTCCTCTACGTTCTTGACAGCCAATCTTTGTCTTAGTAGAGTCATTTAGTGGCATGTTTCGGTCCTCTTCCCCATTACTCTATTAATAAGGAAATTCCCTGGTGTTGCTTTCAGTGTCATGTTTGGACATAGAATCTATGTTTGGACCTTCTGCATGCATGGGGAAGTCCCCGTCATTGGCTACTCATATCATGGCCTGTTTAAGTCAGCTGTTATTTTCATGGATCGTACCGCGAGTCAATCCTAACAGCCGCACAGCCCTATCACTCACTCAAGCACCCGCTTTCGCTATGTTTCCCTTTAGGGCGTATGCAGCTTCCTTCCTATTCAACCTATTCAATATCGGGAATCCGACTTAGCTACATTTATTAACAGATCCATTTCCACGTTCAGACTCTCTTTTCTTTATTTTTTCTTCATAAGTCCTTGTTCAGTTATTAAGAAAAGACTATAGCAATAAGAGCAACAGTAGGAACAGATAAGCATACTCCGTTCAGGATCTCCCCCGGAAATCCCTCTTTAGCCTACAGGTTAATTTCTTCCTAGTCATTAAAAGATAGAAAACAAGAGCTCATTAGCAACATTAACAATAGGTCGATAACTACAATAGAAATAGAAAGGATATCGTTCAGGCTTCCCACCTTTCACTCACTGATAGATACTTACACTCCATATTAAGGAAAAAAGTGAACAACAATAGCTATAGATTAACTACACAGATCTAGCAACAGTTCGGTACCAAAAATAGGATTGGTAAAGCGTCCTACGTTCGGGCTTATTACCCAATAATCCCTTACTAAAATATTAACTGCTTAAGATACCAATGAACTAGAATAGTAAAGGAAACAGTAGCTACACTTGAAGAAGAGATTAGCTACAAAGACAGATCTAGCTACATTCGCTTTAGAAACATTAGATACTGGAAATAATAGAAAGGATATCGATCAAGCATCTCACCCGAGATTCCCTCTCTTACTTGTAAGGTAGATCCTTAGACTACCAATTAAGCAATAAACTAAAGGAGCAATTAGCAACAAATACAGATCTAGCAACAACACCTTTTTAGGAATATTAAAGCTACCTCCGTTCGGGCTGCCCAACTAGGACATCCCTCTCTCACTTAGAGTTCAATGCTTACATTTTCTATAATTCAATAAGTGACAGTCGAGAACACCTTATCCTGGTAGGATAGACCCTGGGAAAGGCTACAAGAAGGCGGCTGTCAAGCCTATACAAAGGAGCAAGAATGCCGAGAGTATCTACTCCAGCAAGACATAATAAATAGTCTGCTTATAGGTATGTCAGTAAGGGAAAGGCCCTCCCTGACATGCTATGATGGAAATATTAGAGACATACGGGTAAATCCAAAGTTGAACAACTCCCAGGGTCGCGCCGACATAAACCCAAAACTCGGGGCCTCAAACCAAATATAGTTCTATTATAGTTACACTAAGCGTATGAATGAGCACTGTTCAAGCGAATATCGTTCTATCCTATCGGAGATACTCTTTTTATTTGAAATGTATTTTACATTTTTTTGTATCAGAAATAGTAATAATAGTTGCCAAATAATCGATAGATTCACTACCCGAGATTCCCTCTCTTACTGTGAGATGCTCCCCAACTACTTCTTGTATAGGTAACAAGAAAAAACAATCAAATCCACAGCTATCCTCCTATCGGGAGCTATAAACTGCAAATAATAAGTCTATCTGAGGTTCCCTTGGCAGGTGAGTAGACTCGAGAGATTTAGCCCTCTGTAAGCAAAAAGTCACACGGTAGATGAAAAAGAGAGAAGCCGCTAGTTGGACTGCTCGCTCCAGCCGGAAGAAAGATATAGATCTCTCTTTCTGGCACTATCAAAGACTCTAACTAATCGATCAATTCTCTCTCCTCTGCCCTGCCGTAATCTCATTCCGGCACTTTCGTATTAGCTCGTTAGACTAAATTGGACCAGAAAACCAAGCTTGCCAGGCTACCTATGTACTTATATACTTTAGGATCAAGTCAAAACGTAGTTCTATTAACATAAGTAAGCATTTCTTTCCTTATTCTCTACCCTATTTAGGAATATTAAGAAAGATACCCTCAGGAGTAACCGTTTCCGATAGAGCGAGAAATAATACAATAAAGGCAACATAGATAGCTATTCCTTTAAGAATATTCAACATAGACTTCTCTTCTCTTATTTAAGCCTATACGGCCTACTATGCAACTAGTATGAGTCCCGGGCTTGAGAATATCAATACGGCCCTCAAGACCCAGTTTTCTCAGTAGATCAGAGATCTCTCTTACACTAGAACAATTAAATATACTTCATTCAGATATCTGAAATATTTTCTATTTAGAGGTTGAATCTCAGAATCTAGACTATTAAGAAAAAGTTGACTAGTACAAAAGAAAGAAGACCAACGTGTGGTATACCAAACTTAACATCTTTAAGAAGATACTGAATTTCTTTGGCTACTTTATATTCATACCCAAGATGGAGGAAGGATTGAACTAAATAGAAAATGGGATTCTTACCTAGAATGGATTTTAACTGAACGAGTAAGGAAGATTTATCCATTTTGAATGTAGATCTATTCTGAATAAATTATTAACAACACCTGTTGGGTCACTATTTCTGCATAAAAGCGATCAGCTTCCATACTGAAGGCATTCAAACCATTTGAATGGATAATATCATTTACGAGCGCTCCAAGAGCTGAGAATACTAGTTCATCTTCTTTGGAGGGCTTAACCACAACCCTCATATATGAACCTTTTTCACCTAATCTAACTAATAAATTATAGTTTAATTTCAATTTATCAGCTTCTGAAGAAGAGAGAGTGAGACTAAGCGGAGAAAATAGATACCGACCTGAAACCACTTGACCTTGTATATTTGTAACATCTAGGGAATTTAACTCGAAATGTTCAGGACATAATGAATAGAATAAACCGATTTTATTACTGAGATTTTCCAAACTACATAAATGATGACATCTGATATTACCATATCTTAATCTTAGACTAGAACTATAAACTAAACAACTTGAGTTGTTTTTAATAATCATCATTTTATGAGCTAATAATATTGATATCGGAGGAAGGATGAAAAAGAAAATGAATTATTCTACTCATAGAAGAAGAAGAGTATGTGATATTTATAGTTTGATATATGAGATAGAAAAGGCTTTTGTACCTCTAAAAGATTTAGCAAGTGATCATCGTGGTAGTGTTTATGAACTAACAAATAATGATTTGAATTTGATGAAAGAGAAACTTCTCTCAGGAAATTATACTTTCACTCCATTGAGGTTAGTATTGAATACTTCATGTTCTTCTTTGATAGATCTTGAGGCTACTCTTGACGATGAATTGGTGTTTTATTCACTTGCTATACTCCTCTGGATTGAATTACGTCAATCTTCCTATTTTTCAAAATCGTGCTATAGTGCATATTCATCAAAAAGTAAAGAGTTTATGCCTTTATTCATTGAAATGGGAAATGGGAATGGTTTAGAATCGATTCTTTTTATTGATCGCGCCGAATCTGTTGTTCATTTCTCTAGGGAGAGACTATTAGAAAAAGTGAAAGTAATAGTGAATAAGGATATATATAGACTGATTGAGTCTTTATGCAACTTACCTATTTTAAATGATGCTGGTGATGACTACTCGAAGAAAACAGGAATATCTCCTTTTATGGATCTAGATGATGTTTTATTCAATATAATTTTGGACGATATAGCTAAGGATCTTGAAGCAAAATTGCCAAATATTCAATATGTGCGCTTTCAATAGATTTTTTTTATTCCTTTTACTGATCTATTCAATATGTAAAAATGTAATGGAATAATAAATGAGATTTTCATCCAAAATTCCTCGCACGCTACTCTCCTGAAAGCCTTTAAAACTACCCCAGTTCGGGTCAAGCCTATGAGATTTTCTATCTTTTGCTGCTGGCGTCCAGGACTGCACTCTTTAGTTGAGGTTTCAGCTCCCCATACAACTGCTTTTCCTCTCAGCATTAATAGAATATAGGGAACATGCTATTCTCTTTTCTGCTCTTCTTCTTATCCCCGTAATTCTAATTTATCTCAATATAATAGAGTTAAATCATGAATGGGGATTCAAATACCTCTATTAGATTCTCCTTCCAATGGGGGGAGGGTTGGCGCTTTTCTTTTATTATGCGGCAAAAAGTAGAAGAGAGCACGTTCTCAGTGCAGCCCTATATAGTTGCAGTATCTTATTAGGCTACTATGTAGTTAGCGGGGCTAAGGCCTTTTACTCCATCTTTCTCCAATTCTTTGGCCTCACTTTCCTTTTATTAATAATCTGCACCCTTCTCATTTTCACCAATGAGAATATCCACACTTGGGATAAATTTAAAGATGACTTTTTTTTTCATTCTCATTGAAGGCAAACCTGTCTATGTATTAGTATTTTTAACATCCCAATGGGGTATTTTGAACTTTTTTGAGCCTAGTGCCCTTGACCAACCCGAAGTTGTCTTTGACCAACTCGAGTGGGTCAAGGTCTTGGCGGGTACCCTAACTATGCAAATAGTATCCTACTCCTCTCTACTCTTTTTATTTGAGAAGTTGGAGCAGGGGTAGCCCAACGAAGACCAAAAAAATAGGGACTCAGAAGAGAAGAAAAAGGAGAAAGACGAAGAAGACATTCCGGGGGACAAGAATGCCCAGAGTCCACTTGATCAATTTTCGATTCTTCCACTAAGGAAGCAGGACAGACAAGTAAGGCACGAAGAAGTGAACATAAGGTTTAGGCTTGAGTACGCGTGTTTAGCGTGCTCTATAGTATAGTTAAGGTCCTTTTCTCTTCTTGTTTAGTACGTGTCTTGGGTGAAGAGTGGAGTTATTCTCTTCTTTCTCGAAATTACGTATATATATAAGGGATGAGATCCTAGCTCACCGGCTCCTCAGCACCAGTAAACTACTGCAACAGCGGCAAAGCCAAAGGTAGATCTCGAAATCACTCATCAATCGCATAGCCATTGCCCGTAAAGGTTCCGGTAGTGCGTAGTAGGTGGAACTCATGCAACTATTCTAACAACTGACCACATTCGAACAGAGTCTACTGCCACAAGTGCAATTCAAATAGAAGTTTATTAGTAAAAAGAGGATTGATAACTTTGCCTGCTATAGCCGACGTAACTTTCTAGATCTGCAGTTCATTATGTGAATGGAACTCATCGAGCTACCTTATTTATGTTGTTTTGGTGGATGAATTCCAAGTCCTCCCCTCTAGGTGCTCTAGAAAGACTAAAATCATACTCGAAACCTTTAATGGGATCCGAACTAGCTCGAGAATTCAGTATTCAATCGCTAAATACTTATATGACTGATGTCGACCTCTCAAAATAACCTTTATTCTAGTCCTTTCTTTTGACTTCTCACACTAGGGTAAGTGGCAAGTGGTCTGGCTTGGGACTACCGATAATCCACATTTGCCCCATGGGGAGTTGAACAAAGTGAAATCGAGAGAGAGGTTTTTTCCTTGAGAGTCAGGACTGCACCCAGCTACCTAACCTTGAGCTTGACTCCGATAACCGGTAGTCGAGAAGGTAGATTACCCTCCTAGCAAGGAATTGAGAATAAAGAAGAGGAATCCCCTATGGAGAAAAAATGGATAATATTTCAGCTGTTGGTACCATTAATTCAGTTTACTTTAGGAAGTGGTCACCATATCCATTTGACTATCTATCTAGGTTGAACCCCTTTCTCGTGATGAAAGAAGCTGGGCCGATGATTATCAAAGGCATTTCTGACTTATTTTATCAAGTCCGAGTATAGAATAAGGTCCAGTCCTTACTTAATTCAAGCCCTATCAAGAAAGGTAAGGAGGCGAGACAGAAGAGTGATCTATTATGGGTAGGCATTTTTTCGCTTCTATCCTCCAGGTAAAGAGTCTATCTCACTCCAATTAGAAAAGGGATTCATTTCCGCTTTTTTCATCTACGTAACCTACGTATAAGAAAGACTTGATAATACTCTAATAAGATTCATTATTATGAATGATAGGTAGTACTTTTTCGAGTACTCTTTCCCTCTTTATATAAGCAATCGATATGTACCTAATTCATGGAACAGACATTAAACAATAAGACGAAGATCTTCCAAACAACAGATTCTTGGCATAAAGCCGGAAAAGGGAAAGCTTTTGGTAGAGCAAGTTCTTCCGAAGATGTCCTTTCCTCTTCACTTCGTTCTCTTTCTTGTGCCGGATCGGACTCCCCAACCTCCTAGTTTCCCAAGAAGTAGCCATAGCCTTTTGGGAGTAAGTTGGAATAAGAACTCCTTTCTAAGGACGAATGGTACCACTCTCTGTCTTCTGTCTGCAGTGATTGCTGTCGATTCCAACTGCTCAACCCCAGCGTAGGCTAGCATGAGAAGTTCTATCTGGCATACTCGATATCATTTAGAAACCGGCTATTTCCCAAGGCAAATCAGGCTCCGGCTAAGCCAAGCTAGAGTTCAAATAGGTTTAAACTGGTGCAAAATCTTACGACAATGCTTCGCACATGTCAGTTGTAGAGAAGAGAAGGTCTTATAGCCAGTTTTCAATATCAAGTAACTAGACTTCGTGGAAGAAGCAATGCTCGATTTAAGGCCTTTTTACTAGTATCAATAGGTCGGTCCTTTAAGCAGATTCTTCATTAAAAGAATAAGCACCAGCAGCAGTATGTATTATTGGGTCAAATAGTTAGTTCCTTTGCAGAACCATGCCCTCTTGATGAAGGGTAGAAATACCCCCAGGAAGTTCAGAAGGCGTCTAATGCATGTTCTTTGAAATCGATCTATTTAGAGTGGGGCTGGGCAGGATTGAATTCTCTGCAAGTTCGGAAGAAAAAGAAGGCAAGTTAAAAGTTAGGATAAGTCAATTCTGCAAGAAAGTAAAAAAAGAAAAAGAAGAACCTGAAGTCGGAACATGACCTTTGATAGAGGTCTTACACGGAAGTGATAGTATAGCACAATCTCAGATTAGGGGTAGCCCTTGTCAGAGCACAAAAGACTCTATTCTGGAATATATAGTAGAAGTAGCTGCCCTAACTCCTTGCTCTTGCTGCTACAAGTCAAAGCAATTCTGGGAAAGCTTTACTTTCTTCTTTCTTTATATACTATAAAAGACTATACTATATAAGACTTGGACGAGAAAATTCAGATTGAGAACTATGAATAGTAGGAATAGTCTAAAGCAGTGGTAAACTAGAGAAGATTCAAAGACTTTATCCTAGCCGTTTACTGATGGAGACAATATAGGACCTCGTGCTCAGCCGGTTGCTACCCTAAAGGTTTCTATCCCTCAAAAGCTACACCTAACTTCAATCCGATATCTAGTCCACTTCTAGATTACCAACTGCCGCGCCGCCGCAAGCGAAGTACGACACCTATCTGATATTGATGAACTAAGGCATGCTTTTGACCTCCTTCCTACTGGCTCCCCCCTTTTGACTTATCTAGTCTATTCTTTATTACTAGCCTCTTATGCCATTTAGTGTTAGTGCGCAGTGTAGGGAAATGCTCCCCCATCTTTTGTATGCTTACGACGTAAGCCAACTGGGCTCTTCCTGAGATGAATTACTTTGATGGAACATCTCCTACTATGATGAAGAATATCATAAAAAAATAGAATGGGAACTTACGGCCGATGAATGCATTAATAGGGGACTGGCCCCTCTTGTCTAGGTCCTTCCCATCCGCTAAAGTAAAGGGAAAAGAGGTCAAGGAGTTTTTAGATTTACCCGCTACGCCTCGTTCATCTTCGGCTCAAGAGCGCTCGATCAGTGAGCTATTACGCACTCTTCCAATCCTGTAGTTATTGTTGCTACTAAGCTGTTCTATTCTACCTTTTAAGGAAGGAAGCAAGAAGTTGACAACAACACTTGGTAAATTCTATCAAGAATGCGGGGGAAAGATCATTTATATAGATACAGGCAAGATACTTTTCTCGGGGAATCGAGATACTCTAGGCATTTCATTAGTTATGTACCAACGTTCCAACAAAAATACTTGTATGCATCAAAAACCCCAGTTTCGGCGGGATAAATGCATTAAAAAAGGATAAATTTTAGCAGATGGTGCTGCTACGGTTGGTGGCGAACTTGCTTTGGTGAAAAACATATTAGTAGCTTATATGTCGTGGGAAGGTTACAATTCTGAAGATTATGTACTCATTAGTGAGCGTTTAGTATATGAAGATATTTATACTTCTTTTCACATACGGAAATATGAGATTCAGATGCATGTGACAAGTCAAGGCCCCGTGCCGGATCACTAACGAAATACCACATTTAGAAGCCCGTTTACTTCGCAATTTAGATAAAAATGGAATTGTGATGTTGGGATCTTGGGTAGAGACGGGTGATATTTTAGTAGGTAAATTAACGCCCCAAATGGTGAAAGAATCCTCGTATGCCCCCGAAGATAGATTGTTACGAGCTATACTCAGTATTCAGGTATTTACTTCAAAAGAAGCTTGTTTAAAACTCCCTATAGGTGGTAGGGGTTGGGTTATTGATGTGAGGTGGATCCAGAAAAGAGGAGGTTCTAGTTATAATCCAGAAATTATTCAAGTATATATTTCACAGAAACGCGAAATCAAAGTAGGCGATAAAATACCTGGAAGACACGAAAATAAAGGTATTATTTCGATAATTTTGCCTAGACAGGATATGCCTTATTTACAAGATGGAAAACCTGTCGATATGGTCTTCAACCCATTAGGAGTACCTTCACGAATGAATGTAGGACAAATATTTGAATGTTCGCTCGGGTTAGCAGGGGGGTTGCTAGACAGACATTATCGAATAGCGCCTTTTGATGAGAGATATGAACAAGAAGCTTCCAGAAAACTAGTGTTTTTGGAATTATATGAAGCCAGTAAGCAAACAGTGAATCCATGGGTATTTGAACCCGAGTATCCCTGAAAAAGTAGAATATTTGATGGAAGGGCAGGGAGTCCTTTTGAACAACTCGTTATAATAGGAAAGCCTTATATCTTGAAATTAATTCATCAAGTTGACGATAAAATCCATGGACGTTCCAGTGGACATTATGCACTTTTTACACAAAAACCCCTTAGGGGAAGGGCAAAACAAGGGGGACAACGAGTAGGAGAAATGTAGGTTTGGGCTCTAGAAGGATTTTACAAGAGATGCTTACAACTAAATCTGATCATATTTGAGCGCGCCAAGAAGTACTTAGTACTACGATCATTGGAGGAATTATACCTAATCCCGAGAATGCTCCAGAATCATTTCGATTGCTGGTTCGAGAACTACGATCTTTAGCTCTGGAACTGAATCATTTCCTTGTATCTGAGAAAAACTTCCAGATTAATAGGAAGGAAGCTTAATCAGAATAAATCCGAATTTGAATTCTATTATCGACCGGTATAAACACCAACAGCTCCAAATTGGATTCATTTCTCCTCAACAAATAAGCGCTTGGGCCACTAAAATCCCCCTTTTGCGGAAAAGGGTGGATTGTTAGTAAATAATCAAATATGATACTTGGGCTAAGGGAGAGAATATAGTATTTAATTGCCTTTCATTGCCAAGTGGACACTCAAAGCTTTCTTCCAAGGACGCCACAGGCATAAGGGACCTAATTCTTAAAGAAAGAGAAAGCTTATTCAATTTTGTTGAAAGACGTTCTTGAAAAAGATAGATTTTGATATCATGAGATAGACTAAATGACATAGGGCATCAAGATGCTCAAAAATGACTTTCTCTAGCCAGAACTTTGAAGGGTTCCCCGCTAGCCTCTCTTTTTCAAAGTTGGTGAAATACCTACAGATTTGTGGAGCTACGAGACTTCTTTGCCTATTTTATTTCCCTTATGGAGCTTATGATCTCTATGAAAGGGATCTTGCTCTCTAGTACGCTCACTATTGTAGTCGAGTTAGATCTCTTCCCTGCGTGTATGGCTCCATGATAGCAGCCGAGGAGTTCAGGTAGGGAATCAAAATCCCTACCTTCAGGCCCTTCAATCGTTTCAGTTGTTACGGGAGCTTCGATATCCTCTTCTGTCTGGAGAAAGATATCATGTCCATATATAGCCATTTTGGGCGTGAGTTACGGGATTATATTTTAGTGAGGGACTTAAGTGATTTCAAAGTCACTTTTGATTTTCTTACTTTATCCAACGGATGGATTGGTTATTTCATAGTGACCGTCTGTTTGGGAGTCGGTATTTCCGTTTGGTATGCCTATTTTTCCAGGAGCTGTGTCTGCGAGCTCGATATCAGTCATGAGTCATTGAAGGCATGGCATTTAAGAATTTGACCCACTATGAACCTGGCTTTAGTAGGATCTCTTTTATAGAACAAGAGCCCTATGCTCGTCTGCTATCTCTCATCCTTGATAAAGTCTATCCATTTAATGTAATGCGATCGATATCGAGGAGTTCTTCGATGAGGACGAAGAAGATGAGCAGGGGGTGGACACTCCGGTATTTTATTTGGGCTAGCAGCAATGATGGTTTTATTTATTACCTGTGATATCGCACCCAGCGAAGTCATTGCGGTGATGAACAACATACACATTTAAACAGAAAGACAATGGTTGGGAAAATAGAAGAGTTAAGAAAGCTTTCTTTGTTGGGTTTCATTCTTTTAGCATGAATGGCGTATATTATTCATTCTAAGTGGCTATCAAAATGGAAGTTGAGAAAGTCAGGGGGAAGATAAAAGCGGTGGTGTGGGTTTTGGTATCACCCGGTTCGCTGCCGCCCACCAGTACCCAGGCAGGAAGATCGGATTTGGCATCAGCTCTTGATTGACTAATTTATCTGAGTTCTCTTGCAAAGCTTTATTCGAAGGACGAGCCTTTGTCTTAAAAGAAATGAGCTAACAGACCAGAGGCTCAACTCCTAAGACATCTCTTGACAGCAACCAACGGAACTTTTCAAGGCCTATCTTCTTTTCTGACAGTTATATCACTTTTTTCCTTATCTCGACATGAAAAATAGGATTCTACCGTATTCCTGGTTATCTAAGAAAAGGAGCTGGGGTAAAGGCCAAAGAAAGGAGCAGCCGAAGCCGAGGATGAGTACTCACTTCTTGAAAGAGTGCCCTTACTGCGTGGGACAGGATTAAATCCATTCTTGAGAGGGGATAACATCTTTCTCACTTATTCTCTTATGCCTGTGGCTGGAACAAGAAACTCCTGCACGACAGCTTGAAAACATTTAGCTTCTACTTTAGAAAAAAAGAAATAGAAATAAGGGTCTACCGCTTCTTAGTTGCAGGAGAATTCGTAGCTAAGGAGCGGCTAAACCACTTTTCCAGGGGTTCCTAGGTGAAATAGTCAAGTCACTTGCTTGTCAATTCTTGGTGTAATACTCACTCGTAAATGATTGGTGTTAGAATTTTCAGTTTTCACAAGGATTTCTTATTTTATTTTTTAGTTTTCATTTTATTGTCAATGTAATAATTAGGAATTACTCTTCCAACTCGTTCCAGAATGGACGTTATGGTAAAAAATAAAAAGAAAAGAAAAGGAGAAATTTGTGCAATAGTAACAAATGGTGCCTCCACATGTTGACACCCGATCCAACCGAGTAGTAAGCGATCCGCCAAATGCAACCAAAATATTCCTTGGTGAATCGGACGAAAACTTGAACTACGTACATACATATTTTTAAAAAATAGTAAAGCCAACAGACATATAAAATCGGATGCTATTGCAGCTACACCTCCCGATTTATCAGGTATACTACGAAGAATGGCATGGATCGGTAGGAAATACCATTCTGGCACAATATGAGGCGGGGTGGACATCGGATTAGCAAGTATATAATTGTTGGGATGCCCCTTAAACATTAGGAGCATAAAAAATCCAAATGGAAAAAAAGATAGCAAAAGCTACCCAACCTACTAGATCCTTTACATAAAAATAAGGGTAAAAAGAAATTTTATCCATCTCTGAATGTACACCCAATGGATTATTTGATCCATATTGATGCAATGCAGCCAAATGAAGAAGACTGGCGCCTACTAAAATAAAAGGGAGTAAATGATGAAGACTAAAAAAAATGATTTAAGGTGGCATTGTCCATGGAGAACCCACCCCAAAGCCAGATTACTATTGTATCTCCTACTACAAGTATGGCGCTAGCTAAGCTTGTAATTACTGTAGCTCCCCAAAAACCCAAAGTAGTACATATCTTATAAAAGCTGTGACAATCATTAATAGGAAGATTACAACTCTGAGTCAACGAACAAATTCCCTATGACTGCTATAACTCGCATGATATAGACCACGAAAAATATGAAGGTGAACCACAATGAAAAACATACTTGCCCCATCAGCATGCATATAACGGAGCAATCAGCCCTCTTCAACATCTCTCATAATGTGTACTAAGCTGTTGAAAGCTAGATCCACATGAGGTGTGTAATGCATAGTTAAAAAATGTCAGTCACTATCTGAATGACTAAACAAAGACCAGCTAACGAACCGAACCTCCACCAATAACTAAGATTGCTCAGGGTTGGATAATCTATCAAATGCTGATTAAGTATGGAGGATATAGGTTGTTTAAGAAGGGAGAATCGTTGATTCCTTAAAGTCATTTATTTCTAGGATCGTGAAAATGCTTGCCCTTTTAGTGTTCTTCTTGCTTTTTATTCTTGTTCTGCCAGAAGAGATATGCTATGCAGACTAATAAGAGACATAAAAGGAATAGAGAAAGGAATATCCATGAGTCAAATACCGGTGGCTGAATTGTGAAGGGCAGAGTAGGATCTACTTCACTTCACAACCTAGGGGCCTGTAACGGATAATGTTCGTCCGCTTTTTACAGCCATATACAGCATCCAGCACTAGAAGCTCGGAAAGATCACCCTGTGCAGGATCCAGATTCAACAATTTTATTTGAAATGAGAATCATATGATCGATTTAAAAAAAATGGCATTTTCCTTGACTAGGCGTACTAATTTCGTCTTCCACTGTTCAGAATTAATTTCCTAGGTCTATCAATCGTGAAAACTCTTAACTCCCCTCCCTTTTTGTCTGATTCATCTTCTAAGGTTCTGCATTTCCATTTTATTGGAGAATACAGACCCATATAAAAGGGCTACAACCCTAGAAAGAGGCAGTCATACGGTGAGCAAATCTCGGGCCCAGTCCCCTTAAGCCAGAACAAAAGCAAATCAAAATCAAATAGAGAAAAAAAAGGCTTCCATGTGGCATTTCTTCTCTCTATATAAGCCAAAGTAAAGATAAATAGAACAAGGAATACAAATCGAGTCCATCTTGGAAGCACGCCGCCAGCGCCAATAAAATACAAATACTCATTTTTTCGATGAGTATGTGGAAAAGCAACTGGGAAAGGGCAAGGAATGCAAGCAAGACAACTACCACGAGGTTGGGTAGGTTTTGTGGTTCAATGTCGTTCTGGCGGAGCAGGTCCCAGAAAAACTCAGCGTACTCGTGAGAAAGAAGCTATTGAGCGCGTTAGCCCTAAAAAGGGACTTTTACTAGTGCAAACTGAGATACATATAGATGAGGAGGGTGGAACCCGCAACCCATTGAAGGACCCAGTTCCCATCTTTCCCTGTAGGAGTAGCCGATAGTAGAAACAGGGCTAAAAGATTGACCTTGGTTTTTCCAAGAATCCAGTTTGGGAGAAAGCTTAGGTCTAGTCTTAGTACACTGAACACTTTCTAAATCTCATGAATTGATATGTAATAAAGAAGTTCAGAAATGGTTTTTAGATACTGGTTACTAGCTTTGCGGGATTGCCTTACAAGGACCTGATCCACTCTAGGCTAGGCTCTATGGGCGGTGATTTATCGATCCGATTTCTGACTTGAATGAAGACATCTTCTTCTCTTAAGAGATTTCTTGATCATGTTCAATCCACCAAAGGGACACAGAAAAAGTTTATTCTCTACACCGTAGTTGAACTGATCATATTCAATCCACCAAAGGAACAAAGAATCAAAGTCTGAATTGCCTGTGTTAAGCATAACACTAGACTTTCAAAAGAATCCGCTAGGCCCGTTCAAAAGCTGACTTATTCGAATTTGGGAATCAGACTGCCGTCGCGTCTCACGCTCGATCGCCAGATGAGTAGCTTCTCTTTCTTTCCCTGGGATACCATTTTTGAGTAATTAAAACCTCGGTTCGGGCTGAAGAAGCAATGTAACTTGATTATTATCAAACAGACTGCAATATTTTTCTGTCCGTGAAGATCCCACCAGAGCGTCTTATCCTTCTAATAAGCCATGAACTAGATCTGAATCATTCTCAACGAGTCCATGAGAAGTGATCCCATTTTTTTCATCTGGTCCGGGTAGAGATCAAAGATCTTGAGCGACCGATCCGGCAGAACAACTCAAAAGATAAAGAAGTATCGTTAATTTCTTCATGCTCGTTCCAAGTTCGAAGTACCATTTGTACAAATAAGAATCCCCTTCGTTACATGATTTCTTCTTCGTATAGATAGATATAGGATCTATGGGGCAATTACTTAGAAGTACATTTTGTGCTAAAGCCCTTCCTATCTGATAGAAAAGGATCCCATGATCCTGAACCGATCTTACCTGGGATCGCAAATCCCAAGTTTGCCTATGAGAAGCGGATCTAATGGTATTAGTGTCTATAATTGATTTCTTCTTTGTAATACTAATCGATAGGGCCTCATTGGTAAGTGCTACAAGATCTCTTGCATTGGAACCGACGGTTATGGATCAGAATCTGTTTGTATGGAACATTTTCTTTCCAAGTGAAATCCCCTAGTATATGAAAGAGTGAAAAAGTGCATTCGTTGTTGTGGAATAAGAAGCCTTCATATCTTAATGCATGTATTTAATTTATTCGGAGCTATTAGAACGGGATCCACTTTTTGGGGAATATGAGTCGAAGCAATAACAAGAATATTTCTATTGGAACATCTTTCAGAGAGATGGTTCACTAATAGACCGAGGGATAAGTAATTCAACTCATTCACATCCAGATCATGAATGTTTGGAATCCATATTATGCAAGGAGATATTGCTTTTGCCAATTCGAATTGAAAAGTGATATAAAATCGGTCTATTTCCGGCATCATATCCATAGTTAGCGCATTCATCATAGTTAGTAGTTCCAGCTCCGTATCAAGGTCACGATCAATATCATCACTAGCATCAAAATCGATATCATCACTAAGAAAACCTTTAGGCTTGTTATCCAGGAACTTGTTTAGAAATACCGTAATGAAAGGAACATAGGAGTTTGTTGCTAGGTATTTGACCAAATAGGATCGTCCAGTGACAGATTTGCTCCCTCTTTCAGTAAGTCTTCTTCTTTAGTAAGAAGAGTACTGCCTAAAGCAATGTGAGTTAAAGTGTCTCTATGGGAACCGATCGTAAACTCCTTTTTTGGTGTAGATCCCCTTCCTTATGAATAAGTTCCCCGGGTACAAGGAATGAGTGCTTCTAATGTTTTTTTCTCTATTTCGGTGTAGATCGTCTCAAAGCATTAACAAGACTATCAAACCAAGAACAAGAACTGCTGGAGGAACAACTACATAAGGCTTAAAATGATATAGAATAATTGGAATCTCATTCCAACTGTGAGGGAGGTGGTTAACTTAACCGGTGTTTAGAGAACTGCCTGGGATTCTTTACAAGCGATAGACCAAGGGAATGGCTTTTCTACTTACAGATATTCTAAAAACTAAGCAGAGCAGGTGCCTTGTCGATGTAATTCTCTTTCTCTATGGGGTCTACCAGGCTGAACCTTTACACCGACCGATATTAGAAAGCATAGCATTCAAGGTCCTTGTGTACTGATTTCAATAAAGAAGAAAGGCTAGCTATATGCTTCACACATGCAAGTTGTAAGGTAAGGTTGTTTACTTTCTTCAACCTTGAAAAACCTATGGGCTTCAAAGTAAGTCAAATAGGGATAGCAAGAAGCATGGTAGTCTTGGTTATTGTGCTCGAATCAATGGCAGCGAATGCAGGCTTTGAAATAAATTCTCTCACTTGTTGTGTTCTAACTTCTTTCTGTAAAGTTTACTGGAAGAATACTAGCGTCCTGCTCTTCGGATTACTCTTTCAATCTGTAGGATCAGATGACGAGTCTATACAGAAGGGGAACATTGAGGGACGGTCTGTCAAGAGGCGATAAGAAGTAAGAAGAGTCAATAAATCTGACTCTAATGAGTTGGAAGGACAGTTAAAACCATGTTTGGAATTGAATCAAATAGGCATCTCGAAATCATGCTAAAGCAAGAGGCTGGCTAAGGTAATGAAATTCAACACTGGACATGGTACGGAAGTGATCGCAGAGAATGAAGGCTTACCTATCTTGTCTTTCCCGGAATCAAATGTTCTTCTTATTGTGTTGGGCCGATTGGTATCACGTCACTGGAGACCAAAACATAACTAGAGAGTAGCTGTTGGAAAGTCAGACAGATCTTTCTCCTTATCGTTTTCCCCAATCCATATAGTTTCATGCTTTGATCAATAAGATTCAAAAGGCTAGACCCGAAGCGTACATATAAAGATAGCGCTAGTTGGAAGATAGGCAGGCTCCACGCAATGAAATTATTTTGAATCACTTTGAGCTTGAAGAACAGAAACTTTTTGTTTCATTGATACCGAATGAGGCGATGCTAATCGTTTCATGTGGTACGGTTATAGACCATGGGAAGTAATGGAATGCTTCGGCGGTCGGTCTCAGAAAAGGAACAGGTGTATTGTATAGAAGAAGCACAATCGGTCCATGGGTGACCATTTCCCATGACAGACTCAATCGAAAAATAGCATTAGGTCTAAAGATGAGTTTACCGGAACTCGAGTCCTCCTCTTGGAATATCTCTGACATCATTATTATTGATTTGAAAGTGGCAAAGAAGGACTTATTATAGGCCAGACAGAAGCCCTGCGTCTTACACTTTGATGAGTGGAACCTCTTGTCCCCTCTAATCCACTGTGTTTTTAGCGTACGGGATCATTATGACTGGAGGAAGCCCATTCTCTTGTGAATGAAGCTAGTTCACATTGTTCTCATAGTAACAAGAGTAAACCAGGAAAAGTCCCATTAGGAAGTGTAAGGGGCACAGTAGTAAACCTTAGTCTAGATCCGTGTTGTTCTCATTAAAAAGAAGAATCGCAGGAAGAGTGGTTAAGCGAACTAGGTCAGTCGTTCTCTCTTTCTTTATGTAGATGCCTTGGCTATTGGTATTATTAAAGATTCTAAGATGTGAGTTCCTGGTGAACCTTACACCAGCGGAGAGACTTCTATTTTGCTATTTAATGCACCAACGGAGACTACGAGCTGGAGGGATAAAAGAAAGCTGGAACCATTCAAAATCAAAGAAAGAAGATCATACTTGAATTGGTCATTCAACCCATAAATATCAAAATAATAGTCAAAACCAGCTAGCCCACCTCAATAGGTGCCTTTTCAAGACCTACCTGTGGAGTGTTGAATAGTACATCGTTCAACTAGTGAATAGCTTACTAAGATAAAAAGAGGTTCATAAACATATATAGGATGGAGAACTAAAAGACTTCGTCTTCAGAAAGAGCTCTTAACTCTGAACTTTAGCTGTTAACTAATGCCTTTTCACTACAGTTGATAGCTAGTTTTATTTAGGATCGAATCAATGGGGCATATGTCTATCACTTGACTTCCAAAGTAGCTGAATGAAAGAGTCTACCTTTCGAAAATGTAGGAAAAAAGAATACTGACTTCAAAGGAACTTTCTACCAAAGCATCCACTACTGATACAACTGATCCATCTTGTTTTTTTATTCACTACTTCCAGGGAAACTGCAGGGAAGCTAGATCGGCTTTAATTGAAACACTTGGCTAGTAGGTAAGCTATCATGTATAGGAAATGGTCAATGTCTCGAAAGAAGCAAAAAGGAGTCAAAAATAACCACGTGACATCTGAGTGTTAGTTGTGCCAATTGAAGGATCGTCTTCAGTAAAGGTCAGACGACCGGGGCCAATATCAGGCGTTCCATAGGAAATCTGATCAGATCGGCTGGGTTATTTTCTCTTCTTGCAGCTGGCACGGGACCCCCCGTGAGTGGCTTTTTTCTCTTGAATTAGTGGGGTCTGACTGGAATATCTCTATCACGAACAGCACGGAATATGGGTAACGACTCTTGCAATTAGTATATAATAAATGCTATAGTTCTCACTAGAAAATAGGAAACTGGGAAAGACCCGGCTAATGAATCAACTGGACGAAAAAGGTAGACCAGTGGAGCTATAGCTGGTACTCCTACAAGGCTGTTTGCCGGTTTGCTCTATCTATTCTTTCTTTATCATAGGGTATTGAGAATTACTTCAACGCAACCCTCACGCTAACTACTTGTTGCCTGAGAACCTTACGCACAAAATGGTATAATTAGGATAAATATATTCTATTCAATAATAAAGGGGAGAACCCATTTACGCTTTCCTAATTTCCTATATTCGTGGAACTTTGACTGAAATTATATGGAAGGCTTTCGAGCCATCACTGGTTGTTCTCTTCTCCGGATTTCCTCTCATTTTCTTTACGGATTAACCCTGTAGAAATGAGCTTTTCTTTTTTGAGAGTTCTCCAGCAATAGAATATTAGAAGAATCATGCTACGTGGCAGGTAACTTCAATAATAAAAAATTACAGGACTTCCAAGACTAGCCGGAAACCCATACTCTTGCCCACCATTTTCCGCGGAGCGATGTAGTTGACCCGCGGTAACTCCGAGAACCTAACTTCTTACTTACTCAATCATACACCCTTCTAAGGCGGATCTGCTTCCTGTGCTTTTTCTTGTTGATGAGGCTACGAAAGGTTTAGGCTTGAGGCAATATCTCAAGTTTGTCTATGAAGAGCGGATCTAACCAGTTGACTAGGATAGTTCTTAGGTTAGGTAGGGTACGCCCATCTTATCTTGAGTACACGGCACAATGAGAACAACAAGAAAGAAAGAGAGCCATAAGACCACAGCCAACAATTTCTTCTTTTCTTAATCTAAAACAGATCCTCAAAAAGATGCAATGCCCGGGTCTTTCAAACCTTTTCTATTGTATTTATTGGGTCAAAGAACCACCTTCCATGGATTAGATAGCCAGCTGTCTGATCGTTCGTTCCCCAACGAGGATAAGTTCGCAAGTGGATTTCCATGCCTGTGTACGAAACTTGTTCCTATGATTCAATCTCGAAAGAGTGAAGCTAAACGCCATTTTGTTTATGAGTCTGGACTAATTCTTGAATGGAGCAATTCCTACACCTACCGCTACTTTAACAGAATTACTACCGATTCTCACTCTCGAATTCTTTCCTTCGCGGAAGGTTTAAGGTAAAGCCGAAAGTAGGTCTGACTTTAGAAAAAGTGTTAAATGAGTTGCTCTTCTCGATGAGAGGATTTATAGTCATGCGCCCTAGATGATTCGTCTGTTCGTTTAGGAGCTATAGACTGAGCTTCTACTTCTTCGCGTCAAGCTTGAGCTTGTTCGCCTGGTGTTTTAGCTTGAAAATAGGTCTTTCAGAGCCTTGTGTACATGTTCAGCCGCCTAATCAGCATTCCCACCTCTATTCTTGCGTTGATCTAGGACGGGCACTCTTCCCTAAGAGAAGTTGACGTCATCTTACAGTGCTTAAGCAAGGGATTGTCTGTCTTACTTTTTCTTTTTCGATTTACAATCCTATTTCTATGGCTACTAAATGAGGGTTTAACCCACTTTTAAAGAGTCCTTAAGGATAGACCCTTCCAAATTCATAGATATCCATTTTGTTTTTTTCTGGTCGTAGTATACGGCATTACCAGTCTAAGTCTTAGGAATCCCATCCTAACGAGCTAGAAGTTAAATTAAATAAGCGCTCTTAGCTTTTTTCTTGACAGTAGGATTTGTGACAACTGAAAGAAATTTTCATGTCGCAGAAGAGTTGTTGAAGATGAGGAAAGCTTATATGCGATATATAGATAAAGATTAGAATACACCATGATAGAAGCCATCAAGCATACAGCTGATCTGCGACAACCTAATCAAAGTAAGTGAATACCCGCTGAGCAAGAAAACGGATGTGCGAAAGCCATTGTTTGTTCCTTACGCAGCACTCGCTTCTATGGAATGCTACTAGATCACTGACTGAGCGACGAGGAGATAGAAGACAGGATGTGACTACAACCTTATTATTCCTATTCCAATTCAAAGGAGCAGTTGGGTAGGCGGTCGAGTAAGTAGGCTGCTTCAGGGCAGACTTTAGGGCAGGCTTTGTTCGATAGGTTTAAGGGATGAATATAGGACTCAGAGTGCAAGGGACTACAATAGCTGATTCAATGAGCAAGCTGGGATAGTGGGTAATTCATTCAAGCCAAGAAACCTCCTTTATAATATAAGGCAACGATCCATTCCATTCCTAATCGACCAAGAAAGCTTTCAACTCTATGTCTGGATTGCTGGTGAAACTTTTGTCTCAATTCTCACGAAACCCAAACCAGAGAGAATCGCTTATCTTGGATAACTTGGATAGCCTGGGTAGTCAGTTCAATGGAGTTCATAGTCTCAAAGAGAAAGGGTTCTTTTCTTTAGCCCTGCCTTAATCATCGCATTCCATTCTTGTTGACCTGGAATAACTGCATTAGCGGAGGCTTCTTGACTTACTGATTCATTTCTTAGTTCGAGATCGGACTTCTTCATCTGTTAGACCTATTTCTTTGGGCCAAGCGCTATCAGCTCTGACTTTCTCTTTTTGTACATCTGTTTGAGGTCCTTGCAAAGGTGGATTCTTCGACTTTGGTATTTGACCTCTGGCGGATCAACAAAACAAGGTCTTACAGATAGATCGATTGGGCGAGGGAATTCTTTAAGCTGATATATCCGTACGTGATGTGACAAGTCTCCTCCAAGAATCAGCAGTGATTCAACAGTGCACAGGGGCATTTATGTTATTATATGGGTTTTTCACCTATAATGACAACTATTTAGCGCAACCTTCCATGCTTTCCATCCTGTTCTCGGGCGCTTGCATTATTTATATATGATTGAAGAAGTGGACGAAATTGAAATTATGGTTGTGCTTTATGGTTTATTTTTGAATTAATATTCATTTGTTAGTTCTTTTGGGCTTTCTTTTATTCCAGCACAACCTACCCAGAAGAAAGCACAACTTGGAGCCCCTATTTTATAGCTTCCTTTTTTATATATTAGGATATTTTCCGGGGAATCATTCTTTCTTAGAGCGCATTCGCTTGATCCACTTTTTTTCTTCATGCTAGGGTTGGAGTCCTTCCCGCCTTGACCCAGCTAAAGGTAAAGGTACGGATTAGGTGGCGAAGAAGAGACGGAGGAGCTTCCTCCCCCATTCACGGCTCATGAATATTAGTCCCACATTTAGGAGAAGAACTGAGATAGGCTGCTTTAGCTCTGTCTCTATCCGAGGAAAGAGTTTACTGAATCCGCCTTCAACCATTAGTCTAGTGCAAATACGATATAGACGTACTTTTCAAATTAGAAAACACTGGGTTTTTTGATGAAATGACTCTATGACCACTCATTTGGAGATTAGCTTTTCAACTATTATCGTACAATAAGCATTTTTGAGAATCGAATTTTAAACTATGCCAAAAACCCGTATGTTTAGCTCATCTTGAAGGTTCGTCATCAACTCTAACGATATGCTTAACACATAGTAATCATAATTATTCGACTCCTACGGATTCCCTCATGGCTGATTGATAGCGCCTATCCGAACAAATGTCTCTACCTCTTTCAGAGGAACAATGCCATAAGAAGAAGGAGAGAAATCTATTTCTCTTTTTTGCAGCACCTCTTGGACTCTGTTCTCTTTCCATTGCCTCTGAGGCCCTCTTAGCGGGGTCTCTTACACGGGAACCGAATACGGATAGCTTGCATAAATAATAGAAGTGCTCATGCCCAACCACTTTTCCCAACTAGAGTTTCCCACTGAGCGTCTGGATTGCAGGGGTTATGATGAATCATATGTACAGTGGAATTCCTCCAACAATTCCAGTTTGAGTTCTTTCCTTTCTCAAATCGGGGTGTTATGGATTGAATCAACCTTCTAAAGTTGGATATACCAATCTTAAGGATAGGCCAACTGAAGATTTCTAAGGATTGGCCAAACAACTAGTTACATATCCAACAATATCCCAACCTCATGGGTGATTCAACAACAGCAAGGTGAAGGACATGCTTTCGACCTCCGGAATGACTTCCAAGTTAGCATATCGATGCCTACCTATTTCTAGTTCTTTATGAGTCCTCGACCTATCGCCAAGCAGAGGTCGGATCTGAGGTAGATGGAAAACTGGCAGTGGATGTAAGGAGGAGGGAGACAAGGAGATTCACAACTCTTAGCCTGGTAAAGGGTGCAAGCTAGCGGACTGGTACTTTCTATGATCCGCTTATTTCCAAGTTTTAAGCCATATATATATAAAGTAATCTGCTGCCTTAGAAGACACCGAGGCATTAATTCTCTATTGACCCCCAGCACACTTTGTATATCTTGCTTTTCATCCGGTGAATTGATCCATTTTCAATACGAGGTCAAATCTAATGACAAGCCAAAAGACGGGTTTTTTTAATTCCAATCAATTTAAAGATGTCATTTATTAGGGAAAAATGTATCACAATGAAATGAGATTTTGTCAACAATAGAGAGATACGAATTCAGCCCTACGACTTCGGCTTTTTCGAATACCAACTATAGCATTCATTCTTGCTTGACTCCCGCACCTATTAATTTAGCACCTTCTAACATCTCTCTTTTCTTCTTCTCGTCATGCTTTTCACATTCCTTCTGGCCAGTCAGTTAGAACTTCAAAATTGGAGTAAGTGCTTTAAGCTCTTTTATTACACTCAGAGTCTTCCCTTCTCTCTTCTTCTATAGTGCATCTTTCTATTCTTAAGTTTCAATTGCTAGACCAGCTCTGACTGACTCTGTACTATGGTATTCTAACACCTTTTCTTGGCTAATAGACAGAAAGATTATATCCCCAAATCAATCATTTTTTTCTTTATTGAACCACAACTTCAAAGGCATTTTCGGGGAGTAGCCCACTTCCCATTAGTCAAGAGGGAAATTCCTCGCACATAATTAAGGGAGCCATTGAAAGGTGACTAAAACACCATAAACGATGACTACCCAAACTAATGATAGAGGCAAGAACACTTTTCGGCCAAGTCCCACTAATTGATCATAACGATATTGTGGAAATGCTGCACGGACCCATATATATAGGAACAGAAAAAGAATCACCTTGATACTAAACCAGATCAAGCCGGGGATCTTCTTGGAAATGGGAAGATCTAGGATAGGCGGCCAACCTCCTGGAGAGAGCGATGTGCATGGACCAGGTGAGTAGGATGCAGCTCCGTGGACCGCTCGTCGAGCCTGATAGATGGTATCACACCCTTCTCAAAGAAACCATACGTGACAATCTCACGTCATACGGCTCCGTCCCGGAATCAGGACCTTACCTTTTCTTTGACCAACGGTCCTCAAACCAACCTGAAATGCACTCAGTCGTCCATTTCTATCTCCAGTCCCTGGAGGCCCAATCGCAATTCAAGATCGACCAAAAGTCCAATCCAAATAAAAAAACCATGTTTCCATCTTCGAAAGGACTTTACAAAAATCGACCGTATAATAGAAACTTTTCTTTTAAGTTAGTTAACTGCTTAAAGAAGTAGGAATTGATGCCTTCTTGCTTACCAAGCGATCCTGACTTTCCATTCTACTCCTGTCCGATCGAATCTGCTTCGCTTCCTAAGAATCATTCCCCTAAACCTAAACTTGCTCACTACCCTTACTGAGACGGCTAACAACTATTTTAAAGTGAGATTTGAATTCAGTTTCTCTTTCGGCGGAGCCTCTTCTCCGAGTGTATTACTTACATACATATCCAATAATTTCCCTATAGCGACTAAGTTCCTAGAATGAAAGTGACTTATAGATAAGTGGTTACGTCTTTCGATAATAATGAATATCATATAAGTAGTCAAGTCGCTTGCTTGTCAATTCTTGGTGGTAGTAGTCTGTCAATTCCGATCACTTCCAATGACATGAAATTAAACATTTTCTATTGATTTGTCCCCCCGGGACTTATTCATCATCGATTACCCAAATGGGTACCAGGAAAAATCTGCATCTTCTCTCACTATTCAGCGCCCGGTCAACCCTGATCATTAAGTTCTTCTAATCTATATTTAAAGAGTGGTTTCACTTTAGAAGTCTCTTTATGGATGAACCGATTAAGATTCTCCAAATCCGGGTTGATTTAAACTCAAGATCAAGGTCTTCCTGGGCCAGGCGCTTAGCTACAATATGCATACTTTTTAACCCTGAGCTTTTTACTAGCCCTTATTTTATTACACTAATTCCCAGTCAAGCCAACCTTTGAGATAGCCACTTAGCGCTTATTGCTCGACATAGACTCTAGCGCTAAGAAGGAGGATTTTTCCCAATCTCATAGTAGTGCCACCCTGCTCAACCTCTTTCAGGGATCACGGAGTCAGGTAGATCAACTACTTGTACATGTCTCCTGGCAAAAGAATATCCCATCCTGAGGTCTTAGCCGAGACTTGGCTTTACGCCCTTTGGTCTTTCTTTTCTTGTTTTAGTAAAAGGCCTCCGGCTGTAGCAAGGCTATCTTGAATTCAAATTTGAAATGAAATACATTCCTCTGTATTCTGTTATGCTCAGTGAATGGATAAAGCCCAGGATGGAAAGTCGCATCTTTCCCGATAGCAAATCAAATACCTAGCGAGTACATGCAAATAACCCGTAGGGGGTGAAATGCAAGTCTTGCTAAGTAGCTATATATGCCTCCGCATGTTGCATCTTTCATAACCTATTTAGGGCATTTTCAATAGAAACAATAACAAAAGGTAAGAAATAACTCGATTGCAACTATAAGATAGCAAGCAGACGCGAACTCTCTCTCAATTCGGAAGTCCTGCTATAAGCTAGTTTGAAATACTTGCTACACTGTATATAGCTATAGCTAGCAAGAATCTTTCATAAGCCATTTTCGCGAGCCAATTATTCGTGGCGCTAAAGAGGAAGATGTCACTTACTGTATTACTATTGGCTTTTTTCCACAGGTTGAAGAAAAGAAGAGATGAAAATTCTACCTTCGTCTGTTCAATCACTCAGTAGGTGAGTTTTGCTTCCGTGGCTTACCATCCGTCATGGGACCATTTCTAATCCACACTGGAGTGTCTCTACCTTGCGGCAGAGAGCTTTTAAAACTCACTGGCTAGGAGCCTAGGACTGGAAAGCGACTCTGGAACACCATCCCTTCCGAAAGAGCGGGATTTCAGGATCGAATTAACATCTCCATTACATACGCTTGTCCACTTCTCACGTAGGAAAGAACCTCCCCCGGACAGACAAAAAGGCTCTTTCAGCCTACTCACTTTTTTTAAGGGCCTCTATGATTGATGAATAGAAGACCTACTTACGAGGATGGATCAATCTATTGAAGCAAGAAAGCAGCTCCGAAGTTTTCCTCAAACTGCACCTGAGCCAAGGGATTGAATGTCGAAACAAACCATCCCCAGAGTGCGGTGAAAATCCAATCAAGATCTTTCTTCCGCTTTTTTAATACATTAATAGCCTGATTAGTAGAGGATTCGAACCCCATAGAATGGTATGGGCTATATGTCTTTCGATCATCAGATACAATACACGATTTGATCTATGCAATTAGTTTCATACTAAATTTCACTAAACCTTCTTTCTAAGTATGATAGAGGTGACGAATGGAGAAAGTTTGATCTCAGTGATTCAAGGAGCGACAAAAGTGATCAATTGTTGAGCTTTTCGGGGTGCTCTTATTAGGCAAAGAGGTCGGATAGTGAAAATCTGCGTTCAAATCTACATTCAAATCGATCTAAGTGCTCCCAGGATTTGAATTGGCAAGCATCGTTAAAAGGTGAAATATGAAGGAGTACATACCTTATGAAAATGCGATGGGAAATATATAGAAGTTGCATTCATCCAAACACGCTTCCAGAGTCTGTTTTTAGCAGCAAATAGGGGGTGTTTCCCTTTTATAACCCTAAACCTGGATCCGCTTTACGATGTATTAGTCAAACCCTTAGGATTAGGATATGACGCCTTGCTCCTTGAGTATCATGGGATTGAATACCCCGACCTCCCAGAGGCTCCCGAGAAAGCGATTTCAGCCTTCCGGACAGTTAAGGGCCATTCCTACGTCCCTCATCCATCTGAATCCCCATCTGTTTTAGAGAAAGGATCGAGCAAACTGAGAAGTAGAGGAATAGTAATAGTTTTCGGACAACTGACTAGTGATGATTATTCAGAGACGGCTAGTTCTTCTTATTCGACAAGGTACGAATCAGGAGAATATTGATTGTCGGGGCACACATAAAGGCTATTTGAGGACTTTTTATAGCAATAAAAGCAAAAATAATTCTCAACACCCTTACGAGTTAGCGATGAGTTAAACTACTCGTGTTGGCATGGAAGTCAGCCCGGTAAACTGATTCCATTCTGCTACTAGGGTTCTAAACTTTACCATTAGCCCTATAAAGAACTTTTTCAACTCAAAAAAAATATGCTAAAGCTATTTATAGTTGTTTGGAAAGATTCATTTACTTCCTGCAAATTGCTTAGTAAGAACTAGTAAAAAAAATAATAAGGGCAGCATTGATAGATCGTTGAATAGGAATCGTCTTAGCAACTGGCTATAGACATGAGTCAAAGCCGCCGAGAGAGGAGAGAGAATTTTCATGAGAGAGGGACGAGCAAGTGACAGATTGCGAAAAAAAGAGGTATGCCTTTTCTGAGCGGTCATTTAGAGGCCTTGTTAGCGACCCATCATTCTTCCCTAAGCTGTCAGAGTCCGATCAAAGCGAGCAAGAGATAGAAGAATCATTGCTCATAGATGTGAATTGAGAAAGCAAGCCCGAATTCTTTTTAATTAGGCTCTATAGTCTGGTCCTTGTACCTGGTAAGGTCTGATTGTTATCTATACGTCTTGTATTGACTGCGGGCAAATGTGATTATTTGGTTGGGAAAAAGAAGACTTCTAACTCCAAGCCTACCCTACCCGAAACCAAAAATAAGTTTTAGCTATTGATGTAGCCTGTTGTCGCCTACCTACTCGAGAAATACCTTCTATACTACTCAACAGAAGGAAAAATACCATCAAGATAGATTGAATCGACGACCTATACTTAAACTAAAGGCACAAGGGAATCAAGAGTTCAAGAGCACAGAACAGAGGAAATGCACATGTGTCTCCTTGAAGAACGAAGTCTAAGATAAAGAAAGGTAGAGTAGGTGCACTTTTGCTCTACTTGGATTGGCGTGGCTGTCCCCCTTTGCTAGTGGATGAGAGGCCTTTGACTCCAAAGCTTGAAGTGAAAGCTTTACCTTCAATCAATGTCGAAGAAGTTTCGACATCGGAAGCTAATTAGCGCTGCACTGTCTCTTGTATCATTTTCTAGATAAAATTTGAGTGTTGACTAATCCAAAAAGGAAGTAAGCAATTGACCAGACCAATCTTTTTGTGGAGGCGGCAAAGAGCATGTAAGGCTTTGAAGCCAAGCAAGCTGTTATTTGAAAGAAGTGGAAACTATAACAGCTTACGAAAGAAAGAGAAAAAAATAGGTGTCATCCTCTGAAATGGTAGCTAGGCTCGTTAGGAAAACATACTTCTGAAAAGGAGAAAGGGTTATATGATGTCGATGGCCCAAGGTTCAGCTTGAAAGGGGGTAGATTTGCTCATAAACTAATATCTGCCTAATTAGTGAAAGCTGGATCCAAGTAGGATTCTTCACTAATTGAGAGAAATTCATTGGATTCTATTCCATTCATTTCTCGGGCCTTGCAGAATATCGATAAAGGAGATGGGCTTGACCCTAAGGTTAAAAGCTCATTGGGCGCTGGCTTTTCAAAACCAATATAGCTTAATGAGAGACACTAGTCAGATAAAATTCAGATTTCTTGCTTTGCTTGTATAAGAAATGATGTCTATGATGCGTTGTCGCATATGCGCTATTAACTGAGATGATTTTCTTACCTTACAATAGTAATATAGTTAATAAGGGGTTGAGGGGTGTATACCAAAACCCGCGATGGAGGACTGATCTCCTTCTTCCTAGAAGCATCAAATCTTCAGATTTCTTTTAAGAACAATAGTCAATTGAGCCACTGGAAAGACATTTCTTCAATTAACATGACTTCTGGTGACCAAGCAAAAATAGTAATAGAAAAGAACACAATGGATATTTATTGTTAACACTACTAGAATTAATTCTTAGCCATCTAACCTGATTGCATGCTTTCAGGCAATAGAAAAGTATTTATTCCTCCCCTGCTGGGAAAGGAAAGGGACCAACTTCAATACTAGCTGTAGCATAAAGTAGTAGAAATGAAACTCCTGGAAAGGAAGCCTTTACCCAAGACTAATGTAAAGAGACCTCTCCTGCTTCAAGGATTCCATCCGAAGGAAGAGCTTCTAAACCTACTGAAGGTGTAGGGTAACCAGCAGCAAATAGGTTCAAGAGTCTCGAAATCGTATTCATCAATGATTTCATTAACAAAAGATAGACTTGTTACACTTCTAATACAGCAACTGCTCTCCTACTAAGGAAGGCAAGCTTTTTCTTTCAATAGCCGGTTTCAGATTTGAACTAACAAGAGCGAATTCACAACTAATTCGACTTCTTTCAACAAATACAGGTTAGTGAGTTTCATTGTAAGAAGATGCTAAGGTTTCGGCTACTAGAAAGATAGAATAAACTGTTGTTTTATTGCTAGTATTAAAGTCTGAAGATGGAACTCCTGCTTTCGAAGCCTTTACTTTCGGATAAAGTTCACTACAATGACAGTTTGCTACTATAGAATTGTTTGCCTATACTCTATAACCAGGAGTGTAATTGACTATCTGCTACTAAAGACTCTCAGTCTAAAGGCCTTCATCTGATACCGCAACACCCTCAACAGGGACTATAGAAGCTCTAATTTCAGGGTTCAAGTAAGTTCTTTTCAATTCCGATTCTTAGTCCTTAACTCTTTCGCCGTTAAAACACTGGTTAACCAGGTTACCTTCTGAAAAGACCTCAGTCTCAAGATGCCATAAGGCCCCTAGCTAGTCAGTCTTTATAGCAGCTCATCCTTTAAACCTCATCTTGAATTGAACCTCAAAACTCACTTTCGAGTTGTAACCGAAGTAGAGCAAGATAAGGGACGAGTGGCTCTGATAGCACATAGAAGACTATTTTTGATAGCACTGCTGAACTAGTTGCCACTCACTGGTTCCATATTTCCTTCCCTTTTTCTCGGTCCCCCTGGAATAGAAAGCAATATATATTTCCCCCTAAAACTCTATACCATAGCTATCCAGCAGACAAGTTTACCCAAGCTCTTGTGCTTCGGGGAATAAAATAAGAAGAGAAGGTGTCTAAAAAAGGAAGAAAAGGTTCTTCACTTCACGTTACATAGCTACGCTCAAGTTTCACCAACTTCGCATCGGGTTCACTGAAGTGAAATCTTCAAGCAAGCAAAGGTATCTTCTTCGTCCCCTGTCCTTGCTGGTACATAGATGAGTTTATTTGTTACCTGAATTCACTCCTCCCCGGAGAGAGGACTCTTGAATAAGTGGACTTCGACTGTGCTTAGGAAAGCTTTGATAAAGGGCTATCAACGGCTTAAGGATTGAAGAGTCAATGGCGTGAACCCGCATACTAGTTATGTTCTAAGCCCGCTCCTGACGTGAGTGACTTAGACTGATTAGCTCCTATCGTATTCTATCTATTGGATTTGAACTGAGACTGAGCAGATACTTTATTGGCTTGACCTGCTCGCCCGGCCTTTCCTTATTTGTTGAACTAAGACGAAGCTGAATCTGTCCTTTAAACATGGATGTGACCTCGAGACAATGCCCTAAAACAAGAAAGAGTCATTAATAGATCCCACAGACGCTTTCTGAGGTATTTCCTAAGTGCTTCAGTTGGTCTTGCACTAACTCACTTCTGAAAATAAGTGTTTCAACTATTGAGAAAGTCTGACTTGCTGTTCACTGTGCTTTATTTAAAGCAGTGTTAAGTTTCGCTTCAGCGGTATGATACCGCTAATCCGATTAAGCAAGAACAGACTCATTGACCCAACTCCATTATCCCTCGACGTCACCGGCACTGTATTAGTGTATGGGATGATCGAGCTGACTATCTTGTCAGATTATATCTATCTTGGTTTGGGGTGGCCCTCGCAAAACCAATGTCTAGCGAGACTTTTCCGTCCATTACCCATCCCGTAGATACATTGGATCAGTCCAGGAGGTGATGGCTTTGATGAAAGTGAACTTCAAGGCCATCTGTGAGAAATATTTCCCTTGGATAACCACCATTCCCCTTAAGAAAAGGAACCTACATGGAAATCTATACCTAATGACGACCTTGTATATGTGGGTAGGGGTCTTAAACTACCCACTGGTTGGACAAAGGCCGCACCTAATGTATTTACATCGTTAAGATTCGGGTTGTTTAACCCTGCTTCCCAAGAGGTAATGTTCAAACTTCTGGGAAGCCAAAAAAAATGGAGTTTCCACTTTTTATGTTTCTACTATTTTTCCAACTCTCAATGATGAGAGAGCTGACTGGAAGAACCTTCCTTTCTTATACTGTCACCTATTCGCATAAGGTTTGAGGTTTGTTCTGAAACCTCTAAAACAAACAAGGTTCTGAAGGTTCTGAAAGAAATAGGGGTAATGCATTTTTGTCGGGAAACTCAGGCAAGGTCTATTATTCCTTTTTTCCAGTGACTGCTATTGGGTTCGCTTGCAAACAACACTTCCCCTCTTGCCTTCCTTGGATCATTTTCAAAAGGGTTACACCTTTGTTGACTAGATCCCATGTCTTCCCAAACATAAACATGGTTTTCTCCTCGTTTTAAAAAACCATTTTACTTAAGATAGATGCTAAAAAGCTAACCTGAAAACGATCGTTCATAGAATGATTCATCAAAAATATATGGGCTTTCGTCACGTCATATAACGCTGAAATATCGATTGCATGAGCAAGCCAAAATAGAGGATGTTTTCCGCGGATGTCTCCCATTAATCGTAATCGCCCCTTATCCTTCTTATGTAATCCTACTCTTCTTCGTTCTAAAGAGAGCTTCTAAACTAAAGGAAACAACCCTGGTAGTTCCCTTATTTGAGAAAGACAGAGAAAATGAGCTAAGACGGTCTATTCCTTAATATAAGACATGGATTCATTGATTCAACAGCATATTACTATGAGTAGCCTGACTTCGGGGAAGCAGCTTTAAAGGGCTGCCTCTCAAGCCCCCGTTCTTACTGTGTCGGAGATTAAAAAGTATACATACCATATGCATATTTATTATAAAACAAAGAAGAATATTGAATTTGTTGTTTAAAAAAAGTATACTCACCATCTTCTTTTTCTCTTTCTTTAGCGAGGGAGTACTCTGCGAGAAGTCTTTGAGGTTCTGATGGCCAAGAGAGCGATTGTCTGAAACTCACATTCTTATTCTCAGAGGACGATGTTCTTTAGGCAAACCTATTGGACCGATTGGCAGGAAAGATGGGGCATCTTGTTATTTCTTGCTCCTGTTGTTACCGATAAGTTGCTGATCGAGAAGGTTGATAAAGAGAACCATCATTTCTTTCTCATACAAAATAAGGCAAAAGTGCTATATATTTTATATTCTATGAGCCTGGAAGAAAAGAAGTTGATCAAAAGCAGCTAAAGATCTCGCTGGACTCCGTTTTTGTGCCCGGAGAGAGATAGCTGTCTGTCAGTGATTCGCTTTTACGGGGTCCAAAGATAATGTTCTAAGGGGAGGCACAGATCTTTTGTCAATCCTATGTCGGTGCGGTAAGGGCAGAAAGACTATTTTATTCTTTGCTTCAGAGATTCGGCCGAGAAGAGATCCATCAAGATGCCCCTCTTCCATCGATCCCATTCTTCTGCCATTCTGCCATTCCTCAGCCGTTGCATCATTCAAGACTCCGTTCTAACTCCAGTTTCATTGGTGATCGGGTCACCTTTCCTGTTTTCAAACCTTAATATGGCGTAGGCAGTTAGAACAAGGATACTAGGCAGCTAATCGGTAAGCGCATCATAGGATGATCAATGGATGTCCTTTGCTTCGGAGGTTAGAGCAGAAAATGGGTTCACCGCGATGTCAGGTCAAAAAGGTTGATGAAAGTGCTTTCCTTAGAGCAAGAGCAGGGAGGAAGCACGAATGCAGGAGCAAGGGAAGTCGAGGGTCGGAAGCGATGATCAATAAGTGCACGGATTTGGATCCCTAGTTTAGGGGACCAGATCTCATAGATCCACGAGGTTTGGAATCCTAGTTTTGGCCTGGCTGGCCCGAATTTTAATCTTTATTTTTATATCTTTATCCTAACATCTCGTTCTTAGAGATCTCAGACCTTACTACGGATCAGTACTGAAAGAGCTCTCAGTGAGATAAAAGGACTAGACTATTGACTACGAAATAGATTAAGAAAAGAAGTGATGCACTTTAAAGGGCCTACTCTCCCTCTGCTTCAATCCCTGCTTGCCTTTCTCGCCGATGCTACTTCCACGGAGGTTTCGGTTGTGCTCTTTCTTTCTTGCCTTTCTTGGTTTATGGTCAGTGGTAAATCTGGATTCTCTTTCTCATCTTCATTCCCGAGATAGAAGACATGTAGGGCAACTAATATGGAGAGCACCTTGCCGCAATGCCCGAAGAAAGCCGTGGCCAGAGGAGGAACTATAAATAGACATTCTCCTCAAAGGTATTTCAGGTTGCAAGGGGTTTGAAGGGAGAAAACCATTACCTTTAAAGGGTGATGCTGCTAAAGGCTGAATTTTATCCTTACCAAAATCTACCTATGCCAAAGTTTAATGCCGAGAAAGAGCTAATCAATGCAACATATTGAAATCTTGGTGCAAGGGTGATGAGAACTCATATCCCAAAGATCTTCTCTCCGAATGTAGCTAAGGGTGCCGCGAGAAAGGCATGGGTAAAGGACAGATGACCGATCGTCTTAGGCCAATAAAATTGGAAAGACCAAAGTCAAGGTAAAAGAGAGTCCTGTCATTCCACTAATCAAAGTCTTTCTTTGACTAATAAGCTAACCGGAAAGGGGAAACTCTGTATCAGAAAGGGTTGGAAACTAGTCCCGTATAAATGAGTCTAACCCCCAAAAAGCAACTAAACCACCTCCACCAACCTGGTTCACAAAACCTATCGTTTAATCCACGAATATAGAAGAAGAAGAAGAGGCGGGGTGATCAAAGCATTGAGATGCAGAAGATGCAACCGGCAGAGAAGTAACAACTGTCGAAGATGTGCTGCTTGTTGTGACAGGATTTGAAACCTAAAGGTGAACTCGCAGATCCAGATGTTCCTGGTCCCATGGAAGCCTAGCTCGTAGCCAAGTGAAAGTCATTAGTCAAAAACGTCTGTGACCGTCGTAGGTGTTTTACCTTAGGGGGGTGAAATCGCGATACGGTGAATAATTTCCCATCATTTTATTGGTTTGACTTGATTAGTTTATAAGCTCCTCGTCCGTATGGTAGCTTGGTAGGGGGTCGCAGTTACATAGGACCAAGGTTCAGCAGTCAGTCAATGAAGGAAAAAGACTTTGGTACAACTATTCCAACATTTGCACGTGGTGAAATTGATTCAACAGGTGGATCTCCGTTGCACTATATTAAAGAAGGGCTAGAACATCGCTCCATTGGTGCCGTTGGGTAGGGTGAAAGAGGAATTCCAGATGCTCCTGAGGAGCCGCCAAGGGAAGTCGTTCTATATCTACTTAGATTCAATTCAACTGGGCAATCAAAGGGAAGCACCGAAGTAGGGATGTAGCAAGAGAAAGACTCACCGGTGTCAAAAGTGGCATTTCTCGCTTCTTCTCGGGCGCACAGGCAGATCTATACTTCCGCAGTTTAACAGATTGAAGTTCCTCGGCTTTCCGAAGGCAAAAGAAGAGGTGGCAAAGTGGACTAAATAAAAACTAGAGTTTGGAATCCCTCGTGGGTGAAAACCTCCAGAAATCTAAGTGTGCTGTGTGTGGAGCATCTAGGCTTTTCCAGTATCGTAACCCGCTTCAACTGGCAGGCATGCTTAGTTTAGAGGCTTGTCAGCAAATGAATATTAGTCACTTAGTAATTAGACTTATGTCGACCTCGGTCCCCTCTAAATAGAGAAAATAGAATTGCTCCAAAAGGTACTGTGACGAGACTGCTTTATATTTATAGCCTTGGAGAGGTAATTCCTTTTGTTTGTGGTAGTAGGTAGAGGATGGAGTTTGTAGCGGCTTTCCCTCGACTTTACCAGTGTAACCTATTAGGCTATAAGAATAAGGGCTCGACTTCCGATACTGTTATCTGTTACTCTCTATTAAGGGGAGTAGGAATGAAATCATGGTCAAACATGTTCTACAAAGCCAAAGAAGAATAGAGCTTTTGTTTCGAGAGATGCTGGAATTGCATACCTACGAAATTAAAACGTCTATTTTTATTATTATAAAGAAAGCGCCGTTAGCGGAAGTACATCTCAAGTCGGCCTTGTTGAGGTTTTTCATTTCCTCTATTTTTTATTTGAATTTGGGCTAAAACAAGCCATTCAGTACCAGGATCTCCACATGTCTTGCTTCTCGGGCTCTTCTTCTAGATAATATAGGCCAATGTGGAGAATTTAAGAGGCAGGTCTTGTGATTGGTTCTTCTCCCTAGGAAAATAGATCGTAGGCCAGCACACAAAGATTCTCTATTTCGTCTCCTTTCTTCAATCGTTGATGGTGGTTGTTTAGTCGACTACGGGGATACAAATGTAATATATACTTTATGATATGAGATCACTATAGACTTGATGTTGAATACTATTCCAAACGGGAAAGCAGTGGCGTAGCTGTCTTGTTAGGCACGGTATTCGTTTTATGCCTGTTATCCACAGTCGACACCGCTATCCATGAGTTAGGCTAAGTACTGTTAGCTCCCTAGGCACCTTAGCTCAGTATGAAATTTATTCCTATTTCTATTATCCATAACCCTACCATGGAATCTTCTAGTTAGCCTTCCATTAGACTGGAGGAAATAGTGCTTTATTCTTTCGATTCTGGGCCTAGGGAAATTGGCTTCACTTCATTCATTTTAGCCATGAGCTGTCCTTACAAGCATCGTCTTCTATTTAATTGAATGTCTTTCGCTTTTGTGCCAACCTTCTTTTGAGCCTAAATCGATCGAATATTCAGACCCGGGGTTGGTTGCCCCTATGGCTCTCTTAAAATTCTGCATAAAGGATATGGCTATAATGAGAATCTCTTGCTTTCCGCACCCGCTAGTGCAAATACACTTTCGTTTACTTAGGCTCGTGAGGTGGTGGGAAATAGCCTGATCTATGCTTATGCTCTTGGCTAAGGAGTTCGCAGATTATTATTAGACTGCTTGTGCCTATGTTTCGCGATATCCATGATGTTAATCTCTCTTTCCGCTCTTGAGCTGAATTGGTGCTAGACTAGCTCTACTATAACTATCTAAATACATTTGAAATGTAGTAAACTATAGGACTTCTTCCTCGAGCATTGAAATTGAGGCTTTACCTCTTCCCAGCTTCCCATCTATCCTTTCAAAGAGCTTTTGCAGTTCACAAACAAGACTTCTTTGATCGGTTTGCCACTACTTCTGCCGAGGAAAAAGCCCTTCCTTTCTTCTTTGAAAAAACTTCCCTTCCTTCGTGTCGGAGTGTGGTGCCCTATGCTTTACCAAATTAAGATTTTCCTAGCTGACAGCTTGCAACTCTTTTGTTCCAAGTACAGTAAGTGAATACAGGGTCAGTAATGGATATGGTCAAAAAGAGCTAGTCTAGTGCTGGGGCGACGGTTCTCTTGTTCCTTGTTCCTAGGCCAAAGCCTTTTGAGTCCTAAAAAGTATTGGAAGACAATGTCTGTGCTGAAAAATCCACGTTTACAGACCCAAGGTTGTGTGAGGTGTCCAAAAGTCTTGTTAGAACGAAGAACTGGAGCCTCTGAGAGCTTCCCGACTGTTGAGTAGTCAAGGGATAAAAGGTCTCAATCAAAAGAAGGAAAGGGTCCAAGAAGAAATTCAAAAAGCATTCAAGTTGTAGTTGTTATAATCTAATGGTGAAAGGAAGAAGGTATGTTGCACTCCTTTGCGGCCTCGGAGGTGGTTTATTAGCATTTCCTAGAAATAGCGTAAGAAATGACTTCTTAAGAAGAGTTGGTGGATAAATATCTTTCAAAGACCTGGACTCCTCGAATCTATAAGGGATTCGCGTAAAGTCTAAAAGCGTGTGGTGTATCGCCAGTTCTTAACCCTTCACTAGGGATGGTTTTCTTAACATCCAAACATGGCTTTTGCACCAAAGCATCTAGCTAAGCTAAGGCAAAATCTTTAGAATCGAATTCATAATCTAATACAAAAAATTATCAGAGAAACCGAGAATCAGACCTTACTTCATAATATTAATAATCCAACCAACATTGCCTGGAATCAAGCCATTCAGGTAGCTTTAGACGAGAGGTTTGGCCATTCCCATTGGAATTTGCTCACCCCGCTACGTTTGATGATTATAACCGGCGAATTGAAAATTCAAGATGATCAGAGTCGTTTCTTTTTACATGTGCTTTCTTTGGTTAAAGGGAACTAGTTGACGGATAGTTTATTAAATGCTCGATTTATATGTGGAAAGACATCGTGAGTCACGGGCGAGGCTCTTAAAGAGTCGATATTTAGTCAGTAAGGTTTCACCCGAGCTCCGTAGAGAGTAAGAAAGGCAAAGCTCATACTAATTGGGCATACGTGTACTAAGAAAAAGGTTGGCCCTTCAAAGGCGCAATATCCCTTATTTGGAGTAGGATTTCCTTAAACAAGTAGGCAACGAAACGAAGCTGCTTTTGAAAATACATATTATGCGGCTTTCTTCAACCGATATTGATCTTACTTAGTTAAATGGAAAGGAATTCTTCCAAGCCCTATCTGCTTAATGAATCCTTGACCAGTATGAGTGAGGTCGTGCCTATAGCAGGACGGACTGCCCATCCAATTCTATCTATCTATCTTTTCTGTTACTTGTTGGCTTCGTCGACCAATTCCTCATACCCCCTTCATCTTCAACAACAACTACTAGACTGGAGTAGGAGTTGCGTGCTCTGCTTGCCCTTGAACTGCTGCTTGTAAAGCATTGAGGGTGGGGTCAATTGGCAACCCTGTGAGGTCCACCACAGAGGAAGCAACGTAGGGGTTTGTAGTTTGTCGTGGAAGCTCCCGAACTCTTCGATGAGGATGACCCCTTCCTTTGAACTGGATTTCACAAGACAGGCCGGATCGGTTTATCTCCACCTTGAAGGAAAGGCTCAAAGGTGCAATGGATCGCCCTTGACCCCACTACAGCTCTGATTCCTGCTCCGAAGCGACCTTGACTCTACTTGTTTTCTAGTGATTCCTGTGTACCGGATTAGGACGTCGAAAATGAACTTCTGGTGACCCCTTCCTTAATTCCTTTAAAATCATTCTCGATCTCGCAACTTGGTCATTTCATCGATTTCCCACTCCAAAAGGAAGGAGACAGTCCTCTCATAACATAACCGAAAAGCTAAAATCGGCACATGGGTCAAGCGAAGGACACTGGGAAAGCGTGGCAAAGGCATAGAAGCCGCTCCGAAGCTTTTTGTATCTGATAAGATCTTGGGGATGCCGATCCACAGGGTAGAGTACGTCGAGGGTAGAATATAGTATGACAACGGAACCATTAGCATAGATAGAGGAGTTTTTTATCCCAGTACTAGGGCGAAGGAAGGTGGCGAATGGCATAACTGCTTCTTTCTCTTTTTATAGGTAGAATCCACTATTATTGAAGAAGCCTAGAGTGAAAGAGATGAGGATCCAATCTATTTTTGAAGAAGCAACTAATGGTCCAGGAATGGGAAGACTTGCCTTTGCCCTTACTCTATTAATATGGAAATTCCCTGGTGTTCACTCTAGATCTATGGGAATGCTTTCATAGGCTAGGGGGGATAACTCTTAATTAAGTAACGAAGCCCCAAGGCTAGCGAAGGAAAAGGAAGTTACAGTAGGGCAACAACCTGTGTATGAACGAATGTAGATATAATACCCGAAAGGGAGGGCACCTTTCTTTTCTTTGCAAGGATTGGTTGAGAAGCCAACTAGAAGAGTCTACTTTGATAGTTGTAGCGGTTAAAGGGCCTGACTCTCAGTGAGCGACTTAGTTTATTAGCAGGAACTAGGCAATCTGCATTCAAACGGTTGGAGCAGATGGAGGCAAAGAAGTTGTAGAAATGTTGAAGAGGATACAACCCTATCTTAGACTGTTAACTATGCGCGTTGCGTGCTCGATCTAGCAATCTTGGACAATTCTTTTGATGAACTGTCACTAAACTAAAAAAGAAAGAAGAGAAAGAACTGGGAGTTTGCGCCTACAACGAATTGCTTACTTACCAAGCTATCCTGGTAAGCTCCTCCTGTTCGATTATTATTCTTGACTTGACTTATTATTATAAAAAAAAACTCACTATCCAAATGAAAGACGATCTATTATCTACCCAAGAAGATAGAGAGTCCCACATATGTGAAAAAGTCACAAATAGAGTTGAACCAAGTAACATTGCAAAGGCATAATGATAGTAGGGTCGGGATATCCCCGCCCTCCAAACCGGACGTGAAGGTCTCCCCTCATCCGGCTCCCTGCAGGGGAATCTCCACTCACTGCTTCCCCTAATATCCTCCCTTTACCACATCATAGGGGTTTACAGGAGATTCCAGAGGCTCGCTCGGAAAGGCTGCTATACCATACAAACATGAAATTAATCAACGGAGATTCACAATATCCTTGGACAAGAAAATAAATGACATAATTAAAACTATAAAATTAAAAATAAAGAACAAAAGAACTGATATTGTTCTTGATAGTGGAGCTCTTCCCCCAATGGTTGCGTTCCCAATCTGCTCTCAACGTGTATGCATGTGTGAAATCCCAGATGTATATTCTCTCCATATTTATCTTCCTGTCCCCCAAGAAACCTAATTGATTTTTTTCATTCTTAAAGAGTGTCCAGTTTCATTACATCTCCAATCTTTTTGGTAAGTTTCTTTATCTCTTCAAGTCAAATCCCTTCCTGATTTACTTGGTCAACTCTTCCTTATTTCCAACAATTAAGATTATTGTAACAGTCACACAAAATAAATTATGGTGACGGTACAATTTCTCTTATTTTTGTCCTGTTTAGACAAGAATTAAAATAATTAAAATATAATGTGTGAAATAGAAATAAGTCGTAATTAATATGAAATAATCAAAACTCACATAAAAATATATATGAATTCATCTAAAATAATATGGTAAAATTACGACTTATCACGGATCGCCTTATTCAAGTTCTCTTTGATTGATAGAGCAGAAGCTTGGTATGAGACTCTTGATGCCACATACTGCACTACATGGGACCAACTGCAGCAGAAGTTCTTGGAGAGATACATGCCACCCTCAATGATCTTAATAATGAAGCAAGAGATCACTCAATTTGTTATGAATCAGGATGAGAAATTTTATGAGGCGTGGGACAAGTTTAAAGACATGCTCAGGAGGTGCCCACAACATAGAATGTCTAAAGCTTAGTATATAAGTATCTTCTACTATGGATTGAATGGTGAGTCGCGTATTTTTTTGATGCATCATCAAGAGGAGCGTTGTTATCTAAGACATCACTTGAAGCAGAAAAGATGTTTGAAGACATCTCCATGAATTCACGTGACTGGCCTATGGAAAGAGTAAGAGGATCATATGTACTTGGCAATGTGGCACAGGTTGAGCATCAAGTGGTGAAGCCGAATATGGATAATGAGATCGTCTCTAGTTTAGCTAACATCAACAAGCTATTAGAGTCCCAGCAGAGGCAGATTACAGAGTTGACACTAAGGGGGCCTTGTATGCAGCAGCACGAAGTGAAGAGTGTTGAAGATACCTTCAATCGATACATGGCTGAGAATGATGCAAGGATTGATCGTCTTGAGGATACCATAAATATTGATCATGCAGATTTATCTAAGCAGTTGAAGGACCCAACTTTGATTATGGGGCAGATGATCGTGAATGTGAATCAATTGACACAAACATTGGAGAATAATGTCATCACATTGAGGTCCGAGATGTCATATGAATGTCTGATGAAGTTGGCAGACGAAAATGAAGAAGACAGGGCTCCCATTAGACCAAGCTTATGTCGTTGACCAGACCTGATTGACGAACGGTGGTCGAACGAATTTCGAAAAAATAGAATCCCAATGCTCTGTTTTATGCCAATCCATTTGACTTACACTCTCCCTCTCGACCAGATCACCCTGGTCGAACGGAGGTCGAACAATGGCAGGGGGACGAGAGCTCACAATCAAGCAGGTTGCTAGACTAAAACCCATCGAGCTGAGATTGAGCAACACAGTTCAGTGCCCATTTCGATACCGAATGCTACACTAGTTGTTCACAACACTCCAGTACCATCACAAGAGCAAGAAGAAAAGCTTATACTGCAGATGGACAATGAAGATGTGGTTTTCTCTCTTGATCATGCAATGAAGATGCCCATGGAGACTCAATCATGCAAGAGCATAGATGTGGTTTCTAACTTGTTTAATCTTAATTTTAAACGGACAAATGATTCTAAATTTGAGTGGAAGATTGACAAGGAAGTGTCTAGACAACCATGGGAGGAAGGAAATTCCAAGGATCGTATACTTGTTACCAAGAAAGGTGAGGTGTTGAGTGTAGACAAGAAGAGGGAAAGAAAGTATTTAAAGGTGAGGATGCGAGAAGACCGTCCTCTACCGTCGTGAATCTTCGACGTTAAACATGAGCGTCTGTTGGGGGTTTGCCCTTCTTTTTTATTATTTTATTTTCTTTCATGTGAGTAATAAATTTTTATATTTAAAGTGCTTACTTATCGGCAATTACATCTCTTTGCAAACTTAGTTTCAACCTACGTTTTTACTAAGTTTGGGGGGTTATGATGTTATTACCTCATTGAAGTACCAAGAGTATAATCTTTTCTTTGTAATGTTTGCTAGGGGAGTTGATTTTTTGCGGTATGTTGAAACTTTAATCGGTTTTGATGTGTCAATTTTTTACAATTTGTCTAGTGTTCAGTGGTGTTTCTAGTGTGTGGAGTCGATTAGATAGTCAATTGAGTCATTCTTAGAGTTCTCCTATTTTATTATTGATGAATCTTGTGATGATGAGTGTGCTTGAGCTTTAATGATAGAAAAGGGTAACTAGGTGGCAAGACGAGTTCTGCATTGAGGCTTCAACTCGAGGAGCTCGTGCATCTGTTGAAGAAAAATCAGGTGCCCTCGTTTTCTTATTCTAATTTTTATGTGTGCTTTTAATTCATAGGAGTGAAAGGATTGAGTTTATGCTTGTTATCCTTATGAGCTTATATTTTTAAATTGTGTCTAAAATTCATATGCTCTTAAAATTGATGAAAGAAGTGTACTTGAGTTATATAGCGATATAAAGTTCTATGTGTACTTGTGGGACATTGCTTACCATGAAAAGTGCTTTGTTACTTGTTAAAAACCCATGTGAGATTTTGAGCATCGTTGATCATGTTACATAATCACATGATATTTCTTTCTGGTGAGTATAACTCTTGTGCGTGTATTCTAGAACTTGCCTCTTGTCTTACTTGAAACTACATGTGTGTTAGATGATGGGAAATGATCTAAGGACATCCTTGAATTTATGAGTCACTTAGTCAAATAATTCCTTACCAAATGATGTTTATCTGTAGTTAGCCCCGTTGAGCCTAAAAGCCTTATTTCTTTGGCAACCTACGAAGATAGCCTCTTTGATATCCTATTTGAGCCTTAAATTCCTATATTTAGTGGAGAATTAAATGTTGTCAAAGTGTATGAAGTTGATTTTGATGGAGTTTGGAAGGAATAAAATATTTGGAGTTGTACAAGTGATTATGTGCTTAAAAATAAGTTTTTTAAGGATAGTGTCCGAAACTGGTACCCCGAGATGTTAGAGGTAGTGCCCGAAACTAGTACCTCGAGAAAAAAAGAAAAGAAGGAAAAAATGTTGAGCTCGAAGGAAAGGAGAGAAAAGAAAATTAGAAGAGCATGAAGCTGATAGTCTTGAAGTGTAAAAAAATCTGCAGTACAAAAGATCTCCGGTTTTAATTCTCTACTAATTGAGTTACTTTATCCAGATATTTCTTACCCTTACCAAAGAGCCAACATTACATCCTAATGAAAGTCCTTTTTGATCTCATTGTCGAATCATATTTTAAGTGGTGGAGAGTTTGAGACGTTTGGCAAGCTTATAGTTACGCATGCACTTGAATTGAATCTAAGTGTAAACACCTTAACCCATAAGTGTACATCTTTTACACTTGAGTGCGAGTGATATATACTTCCTGTGAGAACATGTCAATGGAGCATTTGAATTGGTGTTGATTGTCTTATCTTGTAAGCTATGAATTGATTATTACATGTAATGAGAGTTGCATGACCTAAGTTGAGGACAATTGCATTTAAATGGGGTATAGTCCTTGTTTCCCCGCTAATTTTCATACTCTCTCTCTCTTTATTTTTATTTTTTTGCCTCGGGACGAGCAACGGGTAAGTTTGGGAATTGTTGAGTGCAAATTAGCGTATTTGAGTATCCAATTTAACACCTTTTTTATGAGAATTGTTATTATATATTAGCACAAGTGTCTTATATTCAATGTATTCGAGAAAAAATGCACTTGAGGTGTTTTATTGTGTTTTAGGTAGAAAATGGATCAAAAGTGCAAAGTTAGAGAAAATGTGCAACTTGTGCAATGAATGCTGAAAAACGCACGTCCAACTTTTGCAATTTTTCTGTGTTTTTGTAGAGTTTTGAACTGGAAGTGTGACAGATGGTTGGAAAGCCACAGAAGAGAGGATCGTTTTGGCATAAGGAACACCTCAATCGGAATTCAAACGAGAAAGTTATGTTCCAAATGGTGACATCGCGGAAGATGCTCCTGTTCAGCACGACTGTTCCACTATGCATGACTTGTTACATATTCAAATGTTTGATTTTTTGTGATTTCTTTATATAGATAGAAATCCAAGGAAGAGAAGATCGCGTGAGCGTAAGAATCACTCAAGTCGAAGTTTTGAAGAGAAAGTTATGCTCAAAATCGTGAAGTCGCGCAGCTACCAGCGAGAATTTCCGAGAATTTCTGAATTTGTGCATGTTTTTACACCATTCAGTGTGTGTCGCGTGTTTTACATCCCATTGTATGTATTTTTGTGTTTTCCAAGAAAAAGCTCATCCAAGGTCCATAAGTAGAGCTCACAAGTATAAAAGAGGATGTAGATCACATCATTATTCATTAGAATAGAGATTATATTGGATTGGAGAGAATCACAACACAATACTACACCCCATAAAGAGGGACCACCCCCCAATGGCCCAACCATCATCCACATCCTTTCCTGCATCCATCCCTCCATCACTTTAAAGATTCGTTTATGGAATCAAGAGGAGACCAAGAGAAGGATTCAAGATGGAGAAGGACGTGACGACTCCCAAATCTAGGGTTTATTTCTTTTCCTAATTTATCTTGTAATTTTCCATACATCCGGGTAAGATCTATCCAACACCCATGATTGTTCTTCGTAACATCATGGGCTAGAGTTTTTCTGGTAGAACTAGGGTTGTGAAGGTTTTTACAAATTAATTGAACTTTCGTGTGTAAACTCCACGGTCGTTTTTTGCATCTTAAATTGGTATATAGAGTCTGAGTATATATCTTGGTTGAAGATTGAGTGCGTTCACCGCTGAACAGGATTCCATGTTATGATTCTAAGTGAGGGGACTTCGAAGCTTCATTAGAACTATCATATATGAATACTTATTAATTGAATTGAATTCAGGTTATTAAATATGATAAAGAGGATAATTTTATAGTACCTATAAAGAGATATCATATTGGGTTAGAGTACCAATTGGCTAGGGAAATAATTGATACTGATAGTACCTAGAAGGGGGGTGGAATTATATCTCTTGCTCCGAGGTTATTCACATGTGTTACACGCATGTTTACTTGTGTCTATAGAGTAGATATGCATGGTTTAGTTATGCGTCCATATTCCACAAGGTAGAGTCGGACATCAACACACAGAAAGGAAATTAATGAGTGAAACTGGATTTCCCTAGAGCTACCTATTCTCCTACTTGATCCACTTTCGTATTCTTCTAGTACTTTTATTTTATTTGTTATTTAAATTTATTGTTTATTAGTTTAATACTTTATTGCCAACTTATCTTAATTAATGTAGTAAATAATTAAATTGATAATACGCCGTCCTTTGGGTTCAATAATTCACTTGGTCGCTTGCTTAAGCGGCAACTGATATCCTTAATACTTGGGGATTAATTTTGCGTGCAAAGAAAACGCGCATCAATAATAAGGTTGAGTGGTACTACTCTCGGTAAATATATTAATTAATGAAATTGTCAGTAACTTAATTAATTAATGAGCATTGAATCTTAAACACGGGGAGATTAACGTGCTCATAATAAGAAGGAGCCCATAACGTAATTTAGGATTAGGGTGGCAGTGCAATAATATTTCTTCAGTGGACTGATTTATTATTATTGGACTTAAGTATAAGTTTTGGACTAAACATATATACTTAAGCCCAATGGGAGGCCCAAACCCTAATTTCTCCTCTTGGTCCATGTTGTAGCCTATAAATAGCCAATCTCAGTAGTCCGGATACACAATTTTTCACACGCCAAAATCGTTAGAAACAAGTGAGAACTGCAGATTGAGATCATCTTGTAGATCGTTGCCCACACAACGTCAAGACGTGGCTTATGAATACAACAGAAGATCGAAAGGTCGTTTGTTCCTGCTGCTGATGCTCAACCACTACATCAAACCCGGTGAAAGGTAATTCAATTCTGCTCTTATGCTTCCGCTGCAGTAGAATTGCATGGAATCCTAATGGTTCACATTAACAAAAAGATTCAAAAGTCAATAATTGGTATCAGAGCGTAGGTTCTATGGCTAAACGTGACACGTTGGGCTAGGGTTTGAGTGGAAAATGTGATATTAGGGTTTAGAACTTGAATGTTGATGAAAACCCTAATTGTACACCACACTCACACTACCATCGACGGTATCTTTGGACGATGGGGCTGCTGCACCGTTGGCGGATCGTTGAGCGCTGAAAAGATGGGCGACATGATCTTACTATTGGTGGAACAACAAGCATGGTTGTTTCTTGTCGCTAGGGTTCCAAACGGCGATGTGAAAGAGCCGCGACAGCACACACTGCACGACTTTGTGGTCAGGCAGGCGATGGGTGCAGGTCGGACGTGCCTTGGGTTAGCGAAACCCACATGATGATAGCCACAATGTACAGCGAAACCATGATCACATCGCGACGATGGTGGATGGCGCAACTGTCGGAGAGCTGCTGGACAGTCACGCCAGCGCCGGTTGTAAGAAGGTGTTGCCTGGTCTTGTTCAGAAGGATATGATGGTGGCACCACCATGTGGCAGGATCGGTGGATGTTGATATCTCAATGGCATTTCAGGGAAGGGCCAGCGATGAGCGGGTCTGGTGATTTTTTTGGCGAGTCGACGAGATCTTCCGAGCAGGCCTGCTATCACTCTGAGCGAGTCTGGGCTGTTTCTGATCGAGGTAAGACAAAGTTTGGGCCTGGTCCGATGTGATTCCGAGGGGTCTATCATGATTCAAATCAGGTCTCTCGATGTTCCAATCGAGTCCAAGGCTTTGTTCGATCGAGTCTCTCATTTTTTTTCCTGAGCGGGTTATAGGAGTTTATGATCGGGTCTCATGGCTATAAGGCTGGCGGCGATGATCGACGTCATAGCATGTGGAACTGGCTATGGGGAAATAAGGCTGGCGGTGGTGTGGTTGGGATCACATTCACATGGTGATGGCGTCTGGGAAGCAGGCTGCTTAGCAGCTTGACCAGCGAGATGTCGCGAAGGTGCAGGCACGTCGGGAAGTAGCTGTGCACAGTGAGATTTTTCGACAATTAAGGCTGGGGAGCGGACTGATCTTCAATCCGACCAGCTATTGTGTCTTCCTGGCGAGATTTGTGGTCGCTAAATTTGCACCTGGCTGACGGTGGGAGGGCAGCAGCTCGCTGGAAACTTGCTGCACGTGCCGTGGAATCAAGCCTGAGAGCAGACCACCGGCGGGAACTAGGCTGAGTGATGCTGGAACCCGGCGAGGCAAGGCTGAATGACCGGCGGTTGTCTGGGATTTCCGCTGAACGACCGGCGGTTGAGAGAAAGGCAGTTCTCTGGTGGCAGATGCTGGAAAGGCCTGTTGTTCGTGGTGTTCGCAAGGCAGTTATGGCGCTGGTGAATGAGCGGTTACTGTTTGCAGCGAATCCATGTGTGGGGTGTTTGGATGGGGCCCATGTTTTGTCCAACTTACTGAGCAAGTCACCCATTTTAATTGCTTAGAGAGTTGACTGATGAGAGTGAAAATAAGCGTGTTTGATTGTCTAATTTAACACCTTATTGATGAGAATTGTTGTTATATATTAGAACAAGGGTCTTATATTCATTATATTTGAGAAAAAGGTGCACTTAAGGTGTTTTATTGTGTTTTCGGTGGAAAAAGGATCAAAAGTGTAAAGTTGGAGAAAATGTGCAACTTGTGCATGAATGCTGAAAAACGCACATCCCACTTTCATAATTTTTCTGTATTTCTGTTGAGATCAAAACTGGTAGTGTCATACATAGTTGGAAAGCCACTAAAGAGATGATCGTTTTGGCATAAAGAACACCCCAATCGGATTTCACACGAGAAAGTTATGATCAAAATGGTGACAACGCGCAAGTTGTTCCTGTTCAACACGGATGTTCCATTTTGCATGACTTATTACATATACAAATGTTCGAGTTTCTGAGAGTTCTTTATGTGGATAGAATGCCGAGGATGAGAGGATCGCGCGAGCATAAGAATCACTAAAATTGAAATTTGAACGAAGAAGTTATGCTCAATGTCGTGAAGTCGCGCAGATGGCAGCGAGAATTTCCGAGAATTTTCGGAAATTTCCAAAAATTGCCTATTTCTTGGAGCATAATTAATCTCCTTATCACATAATCCTTCATGATTTACCTATATATTTTATTTCCTTATTTAAATCTCTTCTCACACTTATATATATTTTACATCATTGTTCATTGTGAGGAGGAGCCACATCCATCCTACACCACCTCACAAGGGGGGATCACCCCCCAACCATTATCAACATCCTTTCCTTCATCCATCCATCACTTTGAAGATTCGTTTGTAGAATCAAGAGGAGAACCAAGAGGAGGATTCAAGGCGGAGAAGGACGTGACGACTCCCGCATCTAGGGTTTATTTCGTTTCCTAATTTATCTTGTAATTTTCCAAACATCCGGGTAAGATCTATCCAACACCAATGATTGTTCTTCGTAACATCATGGGCTAGAGCCTTTTTGGTAGAACTAGGGTTGTGAAGGTTTTTACGAATTAATTGAACTTTCGTGTGTAACTTCGTACAATACTACTTGTGGATTTATTTTATATATGATTGTGCTTTCTTAATCTATATTCACGGTCGTTTTGTGCATCTTCAATTGGTATATAGAGTTTGAATATATATCTTGGTTGTAGATTGAGTGTGTTCACCACTGAACAGGATTCAATGTGATGATTCTAAGTGAGGGGACTCCGAAACTTAATTAGAACTATCATATATAAAAAATTATTGATTGAATTGAATTTGGTTATTAAGTAGGATAATTTTATAGTACCTATAAAGGGAGATCATATCGGGTTAGAGTACCAATTGGCCAGGGAAATAATTGATACTGATAGTACCTAGAAAGGGGGTGGAATTATATCTCTTGCTCCAAGGTTATTCACACGTGTTACATGCATGTTTACTTGTGTCTGTAGAGTAGATATGCATGGTTTAGTGATGCGTCCATATTCCACAAGGCAGAGTCGGATATCAACACATGAAAGGGAAATTAATTAGTGAAACTGAATTTCCCTAGAGCTACCTATTCTCTTACTTGATCCAATTTCGTATTCTTCTAAGTGCTTTAATTTTATTTGTTATTTAATTTAAGTCTTTTAGTTGTTAGATTAAATCCTCAAACTTTAAGTGGTTTAATAAATAGTCTAAAATATTGGAGGGTGATTGTTAGCACTAACACTAGATTTTTTGAAAGGATTATGTAATAAATTACAAATCCATGTATAAGTTGTTCTAAAGGTGTGAGAAGGGAAACACAAATTTAAGTACCAAGACTACAAGAGGATATACCACAAGTAAATTGCATCGCGTGTCACATCTGATACACAATTTCTTGTAGTACCTTGTCGTAGTGGGAGGATTGTTTTACAAACGAAAAGATTTATGTTTTGGGAGAGTCGTGAGACCTGGTCCCTAGTAAACATGAAATCGGCCCATGGACACCACGAAACACTACAAGATCAAAATGTAGAATCTTAGTAAGTTGTAATGAATTTTGAAATAAAATCTATGGATTCTAAATCAAATCTAGGAGCTTGTACGACAACTAAATGGTGTAAAGGCTATTGGAAGTAGTCATACTAAATAAAAGAGGATCATATAGTAAGGTAAAAGACGTCATTCCTAATAGGAAGTCTTGAAGAAAACATCTATGTGAAGCAAAAAGATTTATTTATTGCAAAGGGCTAAGAGCATTTTGAGTTTAAGCTTAAAAGTGTCCATCGTTGGACTAAAGCAAGCTTCAAAATCATGGAACATCCATTTTGATAAGGAAATCCAGTAATATAGATTTTAATCAATGCTCGGATGGGTCTTGTGTATTGGAAAGAGTGATGGAAACGTGGTGATATTTCTTGTATGTACGTAGATGGTATCTTACTCATTAGAGACAATGAAAGAGTATTGTCGAGCTTATGGGTATGGTTGATAAAGCGGTATGAAATGAAGGACTTAAGAGAAGCAAAGTATATCCTTGCGATCATGGCGATAATGATCACAAGATAGTATATTGGGCTTATCTAGAGCTTCATGAAATGATACAATCCTTACTCATTTTAGTATATGACTTTATCTAAGGATTTGTGTCTTAAGACACAAAAGAAGATAAAATAGATAAAGGCGGTTCTCTATACTTCACCAATAAGGAAGCTTAATCTATGGAATGCTATGCACGAGATTGAATATTTGTATTGCCAATGGCATAGTCAGTGAGTATCAAGGTAACCCAGAACAAGAATGTTGAATTGTGGTGTAAGACATATTTGAAGTGCCTAAAGAGGACTGTAAATAATATGTAAGCTTACCGGACTGATTCATTACTTCTTGACGGTTACTTAGATTCTGATTTTCAAATCATGGGGACGACAATAAATCCACCTCAAGGTTATGTGTTTATTTTTGAAGTAGATCCATACTATGGAGGAGTGTTATATAGAAATATATTTCGTACTCCATCATGGAAAAATGATAATATTGGAGCTCTGTGGCATCCAAAGCATCTGTATGGTTCTAGAAACTTCGTAATAGACTTAGATGTGATTTTGAGTTTGCCCAAGGTTATCACAATTTATTGTGATAATAATGGTACAGTTGCAAACTTGAAGGAATCACGAGCCCATAAGACAATTAAACACATTGATAGCATATACTACCTGATACGAGAAATCGTATAATGAGGGGAAGGTAGCACTGCCATCCTAATCCCAAATTACGTCATGGGCTCCTTCTTATTATGAGCTCGTTAATCTCCCTGTATTTAAGATTCAATGCCCATTAATTAATTAAGTTACTGACAACTCCATTAATTAATATTTTTACCGAGAGTAGTATTTAAGATTCAATGTCCATTAATTAATTAAGTTACTAACAACTCCATTAATTAATATATTTACCGAGAGTAGTACAACTCAACCTTATTATCATACCGGAATAAATCCACCTGCAGGGTTTACATGATAATCATTATGTGCTCCTCAAGGGGACATCATCAATTTCGTTAAGACACAGATTCTTTCTACAATCAACAGCACACCATAGAGAATGCACAATCTACCAACTCACCGAGCATATTGATTTAACTATTAAATCTCACTCATTGATGAATCAAAGAAATAAATACTGGCTTACGTGTCGAGGTTATTGTATAGGGATTAAGAATACGAACATCCATAATAATAGAGATCAAGTTCTATTATATAGTCAGTATAAATTGAACGATCTCAGCGCGGTCCTGTTCAATACACAAAGTGCACTAGTGCAATTTTATAGTCAAGACAGACTAATATCAAATCACACTACAACCATGCCGACAGATAATCCCCGTCTATCTCGGTTGTGAACATCTGTTTATACTTATAAGGAGCCGATAATATGATCTTCCGTTTGTCGCCGCATACCACATTATCTACAGTATAAAGTAAATAGACTTTTGCAACATGATAATTGCAAATGTTTGATCACATGATTCTCATTCCAAATATTGTCAAAAAACATTGTTCATACAAAATGCTAGACTTTTAGTAAACAATCTAACAATCTCTCACTTATACTTAAAGATTATGCTGCCATATTCGCTGTCATGCATCTGATTACCACTCCCACTACATGATCATCAAAAGCTTTCGCCTTAACGGCTCGATTGGTATGATTGAATGGAATAATGATGGAATGGAATTAACTCATGAATGGAATAGAAATGGAAAGAAATTATTAAAAATGATTTTTATAATGATTGGTATGATTCAGGAATTACTCAAGGAATGAAAAATATATTTCTTAATTTGTTCTAATCTCATTAACAATATTTTTATAATACTAAATTAATTTATATAAAATCATTACATTAATTAAAATATTAATGAAGATTTTATTTATTTTAATAATTATATAAAAATTAAAATTAATTATTTTAATATTATCAAAATATAAATAAAAACATTTATATCTATATGTTAAAAAAATAGTTAAAATCTCGATGAAGATTCTATATATTTTAATAATTATATAATTAAAAAAACTTAAACTAAATATAAAATATAATTTGTATATTATTAAATATAAATAAAAAATTTATATATTAAAAAATATTAAACTTACAAAAAGAATTATACTCCATATGTTCATTCTAAGGTATACATTTGCTTTATGCACGTGGATTAAGGAGTATTATTATATGTGAAGTTGGTAGTTGTATTAGAGGGAAGTGGTGGGTCAAATTGTGTACTTTTTTACTAAATAGGGGAATGAATATCTTTGAAGAGGACGCCAAAAATAGTAAAATGGATACCTTAAAAGCGGATGGAGAGAGTAATTTATATTTAGTTACTACTAGGTACACAAAAAACTCTTAATTACTATGAGATACAAACATACAAAAATATTACTACTAACTACAAAAATATATAGTGATATTCCAATATTACCCCTACAATGTGTTGCACATAAATATTGAGTGCAGCAAAAGTTCGTGTGCAGTAAAGTGTGTGCAGTAACAAAAGTGTGTGCAGCAAAAAAGTGTGGCGGTCCGGAGGTGGTCCGGCAGAGCTCCGGCGGCGGCAGTCCAGCAACTTTTCCGGTGGCCGACCGGCGATCCGGCAATATTTCGACAGCCTTCCGACAGAGCTCCAGCGAAACAGTTTTTCGGTGGCGGCGGTTTTCGACGGTTGGCGACCAACGGCAGTTTTCCAGTGACCAGCCGCCGGCGGTCCGACGATGAGTGAAGTTTAGGGTTTGTGGTTTAAAAGTGTATGAGTTTAGGATTATATTTAGTATTTTACTTTAGTATTTTGTATGTGATAGTAATTATTTTAAATCAATATATCTAATAGTAATTATGGGTACAAAGTGTGTATCTAATAGTAATTTTTCCACATAGTAATTGTGACACCTTTTAATCCTATTATACCCTATCTATTACTAGATTTAAACTAAAGGGAACCACAACTCGGTTCATATGAGACTAGCTCAAATATATAAATATATATACACAACCCGGTTCATATGAGACTAGCTCAAATATATATATATATATATATATATATATATATATATATATATATATATATATATATATATATATATATATATATATATCAACCTCAATACTTGATGAAATCTTGAAAGTCTTTATTTTCTTCTTAGTCACTGCAATGTTGTTGATATAGAAGATATGGCCCACTCCATGGCTCATGATAAACTCCACGTCTTTATTAGCCTTTTTCATTGCTTCATGAACTCTATTTCCGTATCCTTTATCAGACCATGATCCGCCACGCAGTACGATTACAGACACTATTAGGGTTAAAGAATTACTTCTGTACAACGGAATGCAACTGGACTGGAGCGAGTAAAATATCTACAAAAATAAGAAAGATTATAAACAAATCAGGTGAGAAGTACACAAAGGCAAATCGAAATACTTCCATTTTCTAAAGTAGAAACATTATATAGGGGAAAAAAAATGGACTGACCATTACAAGGTTGAAGAATGACCTCTATTTAACGGAATGCAGCTGGACTGGAGCGAGTAAATATCTACACAAATAAGAAAGATAATTATCAAATCAGGTGAGAAGTATACAAAGGTGAATCAAATGCCTTCATTTTCTATAATAGAAACATTATATAGGGAGAAAAGATAAGGGACAGAAACACTGTACTCAGTGATTTTGTGAGCACTCCATTCATTGTTGAATTCTAGTGGCTTAGTTCTGAATTAGAAACAGATTGTTTCAACTTGCTAAAAACTTCACACCATGTGCCACAACACAAACAGCCAAGCATCTCATCATCGCTGAGTCGGTTATCACTAGTAGAAGATAGTTTCAATCAGTACTAATAAGGGTTTTCTGTAACTCAACATAATAACCTGTGCATTGCATATCTGATGGAAACATAATGGCGTTTAAGGGGGTGAGGATTCCATAGTCAATCTCAACCCTTGTAGTTCTAGATTAGAAGAACTCAAATCCAATTTTCAAAGCATGATCATAACTCCTTACAGCATACAATATCTTTTTGATGTTCTTTAAAGGTTTAAGTAGGTTTTGATAACCAATTTTCAAGATTTTCGATTTTGATTTTTTTTTTATAATATAGAATATAACTTTATCTCATATCAAATGTCCAAGAACAGAGTGGTGGGCACTAACACACCAGTGTTGATGAAGTTTGAAATGGCTACATAAGGTAAGGTTTTGAACATCAGGTTTGAAAATCCCAAGAGTAAAATGTACGTGCACTTTCAGAACCTAAAATTGGTTTTTAAAATCCAAAAAGAACATCATGTTTCTTATTCGGGTTCTTTAAATCAGTTCTGGGAATTGCAAGCTTAAAGAACAAAGATTACTCTTGCTTGGAATTTTGAAATCTAAAAATCAACACCATTATTATTCATCAGAACTCCAAAAGCTACTAGGTTTGAAAACCAATTGAAAATATTCATTCTAAAACTCAAAACAAATATCCCCTTAGCATTTAGCTTTTATGAGACTTCTCATGCCTATTTAGATTTGGAAAAGGCAGTTCAATAAACGACATCAAGTTTTCTACTATATACAGGGTTCCTGCAGAATAATTCAACGAGCCAAAAATTCTCTAAATGGTTGGTTTTAGAGGATGTTATCACACTTATGCATACTTAATATATAAAATCAATAATTAAAATGAAGTGAATATAAGTGAAGTTATTTCATATGAATGATACTGATGCCATTTGGTCAGGTAACAAATTCAAAAGTGTATTGATGATGTCTTTTAATTATAATTTAGAGGACAGATGTATAATGTAATCTGGTTTGCGATGGCAAGTAATAAGAGAAAAATGCTAAATAAATATCCTTTCTTCCTTGTTCGCTTTTTACCAAACACAGGCCTCATAACAAGTGATGTCATGCCAAGTGGCATGTTAAAGCAACAGAATATGAAACTGCGGTGCAAAAGATAGCTTCAGGTAGTGCATTTCAGTTTAATTAAGCAATTCTGCACGACATATAAGTGATTTCAAGTTAACAAAATTATTTCGTGCACATCAGGATAGAGTATTTTTGGATTATCATTCAATAATTCCATTTAAATTCATAATCCGCACCTTTTATAGCCACGGTATTGGACGTTATGACAAAAATGTCGATGATTACAATCACAGAGGAAGGAAATTTCCACACCTACAAAACATAAATTTTGCATTACAAGAAAATCAGTTCATAGGAGTATAGGGCAGGCACTATAATAATCTTAAAGGACAAATAATACATGATGCTCTTTCACTATAAAAGACCAAGCTGGCGCAAGAAACATACCGTCATGGCCAACAGAAAAAATTTGAAGAAACTTGAAACAATGACAGTAAATAATACATGTTTCCACCTGTAGAGTTAACAGGTATGGTAATTAAGTTCTGTAACCTCATTTTGTAAAGTACAAGACAAAAACAGTAATCAGAAATGGGATAGAAGGATGAGACATCCAAACTAGACACTTGTTCAAAAGGTTTTTTTTATCACATTCATACAACATTCATTTATAAGTTCCAAAATTATCATGATTAAGCAGTGATTTTATCTTTTCCGATTATTGGTGGCCAACTGTAGCAAATCAGTGATAACTCTAGAATAAAACTCATTAACCAATCAAATGAATTCCCAAGTAAAATTGGAAGACTAGAAATCTTATTCTGATAAGAAAACCTTATTCCTTTAAAAAGAAATACTCCCTCCGTCCCGGATTCAACTTCACATTTACTGTTTGCACACATATTAATAAAAGTCACTCTTTGACTTCCTTTTGAGGGTAGTTGGTATTTTTTGGTAATAAATAAATAATAAAGTATGTTATGTGTTAAATAGGTAATGACAATTTTGAAAATAAAGTGTGATGGAGTGATGCGGTTATGTATTTTTTCCTTTTATGGAAGTGTGAAGTTGAAACTGGGAGGGACCAAAACGGAAAGTGCAATTCCAAGATACATAAGGAAAAATGGAATGAACAAAAGAGAAATGGGCAACCAATCAAGCTGGAAGTAATTATCATCAGAAAGGATAGGTAATTAATAGTAGAGCTCATACGTACTTACCCATAAAATTTAGTTGATGCACTGAGGAACTTCCTATAGGCATGAAACGCCACACAGAGGAAAACAAGGTTTGCAAAGATGACACCTGTCAACATCTAAACAGCGCCAACATTAAAATGCAGATTAATGTCTAAATTTTTCAAAATTAACAACACTCTAAAAGTAAATTAAGTATATCATAATATTTCAATCAAACCTTTCCAAATTCCATTAGCAATGACGTAACACTCATAGGCAACAGATCTTCCCCTTCATTTATCCTGAAAACCCACATTTTGTCTATAGCAGCTAAGGATATACGGATACATCAAATTTAACAGCATGAAAACATACAACAAAAAAATTATTATTGCATTCTGAAATACATGATAATTTATAAACTTTATCACCGGATACAGAGATCTAGAATAAAATATCCCAAGACAAACTTCCACAATAAGCTCTGCAGAACAAACATACATTCAAACATTGTAAGCAGAGTTAATAATTGAAAAAATTAAAAGAAATCAATGATTAACATACCTCAAAATTAGCAGTCAATTTACTAAATGAATTATAGAACAAATGTCTATACGCTTTGGGTTTGTGCAGAATTAGATCAAGGATGAGAATCTAAATATTATAATCAACATGGATAAATTAGCAAAAAACAGAAAAATAAAACACATCAAACACTATAATTTCTTATTATTCTTGTCAAAATTACCATTACTTCACACTCAATGTACTCGTCAGCAACAGCTTTACAATTTCCCTAACAAAGATAAAAGTAAATCTATCACATCATAGTAATCAAATTAAAGTAAGATAAGTTCAGGGAGATGATGATTTACACATTTCATGAGGCGAATGTTTCCAGGGGAATACTGAATATAGAGTATTTTGATAGGAAATCCACACAGCACGCATCGAAATTCAGTATTGTGTTGCGCTTCACTTGTAGAACTAGAGTTCTCCATTTTCTATTTATGCCTCCAAAGAGTACTAACTTGTAACAAAGAAGTCAAGGCAGATTTAACTGTGAGATCTATGTCTGCACATATATATGCACTACATTTTTTAAGCCTACAAAAATTTAAGCCAGAAATACAACCTATCCATTTCCCTGCTCATGAATCTTTATTTTCAAACAAACTACCCCCAAAAAATATTTGCTTCAAACAATCTTAAATTGCTAATCAGGCAGAAAAAAAAATCAAAAAAGAAACTAACCCAATTTTGCTCCTCCCTCGATAGTTCAACAACTCCCATATACAAGGATTAAATTTTTTGCTTCCTCAAAAAATGAATGGAAGCTAAGCCAAAGTTGCATGAAAGATAAAGTAAGAAGAGAAAAAACAAAAACCTAGCTGCCACACTGCACTAACGTTTTGTTTGGAAAGATTAAGATTTGTTTGGTCTTCAATCTCTAAAAAAGAGAATTTAAATGGGGTGAGACCTCTTAACAAATAACAACACATGATATTTTTCATACTTGGCCATTGTTCTTTCTTCTCAAAAGAAGTTTAACTATTACTGAAAACTTCACCCAAAACCACCATCGTCAGAATCCAGGAAAAAAAAAATGAAATCAAAGAAAAAAAAAGAAAAGAAAAGAGGCATTTCCATACAATAAACCACATAAGCTACAGATTCCAGTTCAAATAAACTTATAACAAAAAATGCTTAAATCCAGAAACAGAATCAGATAACGCAGAGCATCATTACCGTAATTGCAAGAATTATTATAAAGAAAGAAAAAAAAAACATACCTTTGATGATGCAGTACCGTGCGGACAAACAGTAGAGCTGGAGAAGCAGCTCTGGAAAAATGGTTTAATGAATAAAATTGGGCGAAGAGAATATTACATTCATAAGATTTTATTTGGGCTTAATATGAGTATTGTGCCCGATCCAGTAAGGGAATACTGTTTTCATTCCATGTTTCGGCTTTTACCCCAGGATAAAGGTACTAATCGGACCGGACATCCGGTTCAACCGGCATCTCACTCAAGCCGCCGTACGGTGAAGGGTCGCTGTATTTTGGATTTTTCGATGTAACCTGCACGGTTGCACCACTTACTTACCCCTTCTTTTTTTTCATTTGAAATTTTGTTAGATTGGAGCAGATTCCAATGCTTCATCCGTCCGTTGAAAGGTGTTTTTTTTTTTTTTTTTGATATTGAGGTTCCAAGCCCGACTAGGCCTCGAGGCAACAGTCACGGCCCCTTAAAACTGCCTCCAGATAAACCACGGTAACCACACAATGGATCTTAGGTTCCTAATATCCTCAATTCTTATTTTATTATATTGGGCGTATCACTCAAAGCTCCCCATCCATTTTTTTTAAAAGGACCCAACATATAGCTCATCACTCACTGTTAATACAATTACTCACTATACATAAAATATTAATACTTCTTCCGTCTTCCAAAGTATTTCACACAGTTTTTTTTATCCGCTCCTCAAAGTATTTCACACTTTACTTTTACTAAAATTGATAAAAAAAAATACACTATAATAATACTCACTTTTTATACACATCTCAATATAATACTTACTTTTTCATACCTCCCAACAACTTTACACACTTTTTTCATTAAATTAACTAAAACATATTATATTCTCTCTTACTTAGTACATTAAAAAATAAAATTTTCTTAAACTTCGCGCATATCAATACGTAAAATAGCTCCCGAGACGAAGGGAATATTCTTTAATCTACCCGCAAAAATTAAATAGTAACATTTATCCAGGACGGAGGGAATATTATTTAATAGTATTTCACATCCCACCTCATATTCCAATTTCTCCCTCTCTCAAATTTTGAATGTATTCTTAAAATAAAATATCACTAAATTACTCCTTCGATCTCGAATTAACGTTTAAGTTTGTATTTTTACACGTAAATTAAGATATTTAATTTTTTAATGTAGTTTTTCTATTATATGTATAGATAGATAAATTTGATTAAAAAATATTTTATTGCTTTGTGACTTAAGACTTTCCTTGTTATTGGATAAAAATAAAATACTACTCCTATGCACTATAATTATTTGTGATGAAGTACTCTCTTGTAAGACGGATTTTTTGTGAGACGGTGGACTCATTACTAAAATATGTTTATTATATACGTAAAGTATATTTATTTGTAGTTAAAGTATGTCGATAATAAATTGTAGCATTCTAAAATCATACTTTAATTTATCATTTATCATACTTTAAAAAATATTTTTTTTAATAATTATTAAACATACTTTATATATATAATGAGCATACTTTAGCACGTCTCATATATGTAATGTCTCACAAGAGAGTTTGTCATTTGTGATAACTAGCGTTTAAACTCGTGCGTTGCACAGGACTAAAGTATTATGATGTTATTTAAACAACAGGAGGAGAAGTCATGTCTTTTAGATGAACCATTATATCTCTATGTTTTTATAAAATAAGTATATTTTCGCATATAATTTATTTGAATTGAAATTTTTATATAATATAATCCATTAATTCATGCTAGTGTGTTTCTTTTTAGCAGTAAGAAGATTAAGAAATTTGTATTTTAAATATATAACAAAAGAAAGTAATTGGTAAATATTGAGCATTTTTATAAAATAATTATATTTTTTTAACATAATAAATAATTATATTTATTAATTATATAATATACTTGCTTATTTCGTAATAGTCGTACCCATGTATAAATGAATAATTTCAAACCCGTTTATCAATCCATGTAATATTATTAAGATGATATTACTAATAATATTAATTCAAAATTATTAATAATAAAATAAATAATTTAATAATTAATTAATTGTTATGTACTCGTATCAATTTAAATATAAAATACTCATATTCGTACCCGTTTCATTAAAAAAATATATTATGACACTCATATCCGTCCCAAACTCGTTTATCAATTATCGTTGACTACACACACCCATTTAAAATTATATTTTTGAACATAATAAATAACTATGTTTATTAATTATGTAAGATACTTACTTATTTCATAATACTCATACCCGTGTATAAATAAATATCATTTAAAAATTAATATTTTAAAAATTCATTATAATATTTGTATTAGTCCCAAAATCTTTTATCAATACCTGTAAATTACTCATATTCATTTAATACTATTTTTAAAGTATTTTTTATTGGTTAAAATTAATATTTTAAATCAACTTATTCTATTACTAAATAAATATATAAAATATTTCTTCATATATAAAATATATTCTCATACTCTTCCCAAACCCGTTTATCAATACTTGTTGATAATATCCATTAAAATTATTAAGATTTTAAGATCAATAATATTAGTTCAAAATTATTAATAATGAAGAAAATACTTTAATAATGAATTAATTGTTACGTATTCTTATCCATTTAAATATAAACTACTTATATTAGTACCTGTTTCATTAAAAAAATATATTATGATACTCATACGGCCAAACCTATTTATCAATACCCATTGATTACACATACCCATTTAAAATTATTTTTTAACATAATTAATAATTATGTTAATTAATTATGTAAGATACTTGCTTATTTCGTAATACTCGTATCCGTGTATAAATAAATATCATTTAAAAATATAATATTTTAAAAATTCATTACAATATTGGTATCAGTCCCAAAGCCTTTTATCAATACTCGTAAATTATTCATACTCATTTAATACTATTTGTTAAAGTACTTTTTATCGATTAAAATTAATATTTTAAACCAATTTATACTATTACTTATTAAATATAAAATAAATATAATATAATTCTATCATAAAAATATGACAAAATAAATTTACAATTTTTGATTAAATATATAAAATATACTCTACCTCATTATCATGTCGGAATAAATCTATTTGAAATTATTATGATTAAAATGTTAGAACCAATAATATTAACTCAAAACTATTAATAATGAAGAAAATATGCGATGAAAAAAAATTGAAGAAAATAATTTAATAATGAATTAATTTTTAAAACTTAAATCTACTTTATAGTTTCAAAAAATTAGTAAAGGAAATTTTAATAAGATTGAAACTTAAAATAAAAAAATAATACTCGGCACACATTCAACACACATATAAGGAATTATTTTAAATAAGGTATCATCTTAAATTAAATAAGGTATCATTATTATAACAAAAAATTAATGGTCAAGATCTATCTTATAATTGTATTGAGCGGATAAGATTGAATAATGTGATGAATGGATACTTGCTTATTTCGTAATACTCGTATCCGTGTATAAATAAATATCCTTTAAAAATTAATATTTTAAAAATTCATTACAATATTTATATCAGTTCCAAAGTCTTTTATCAATACCCGTAAATTACTCATACTCATTTAATACTATTTTTTAAAGTACTTTTTATCGATTAAAATTAATATTTTAAATCAACTTATACTATTACTAATTAAATATAACATAAATATAATGTTATTCTATCACAAAAATATGATAAAATAAATTTACACTTTTTGATTAAATATATAAAATATATTTTACCTCATTATCACGTCGGAATAAATCAATTTAAAATTATTATGATTAAAATGTTAGGACCAATAATATTAATTCAAAACTATTAATAATGAAGAAAATATGCGATAAAAAAATTGAAGAAAATAATTTAATAATAAATTAATTTTTAAAACTTAAATCTACTTTATAGTTTCAAAAAATTCGTAAAGGGAATTTTAATAAGATTGAAACTTAAAATAAAAAAATAATGCTCGGCACTCATTCAACACATATAAGGAATTATTTTAAATAGGGTATCATCTAAAATTAAATAAGATATCATTATTATAACAAAAATTTAATGGTCAAAATATATCTTATAATTATATTGAATGGATAAGATTGAATATTGTGATGAATGGATGAGATTAAAAAAAATAGTAATCAAAATCAATAGTGTATATTAAAAATTAGTCGAATTTTGACTTTTTCACTTTGTTTGTATATTAAAATTTAATTCAGTTTTGACTTTTTCACTTTGCTATAGATTAAATCTATAAAAACTGTACATTTGAAATTGCAATAATTAAAACTGCCCATCTATTGTGAATAGCGATCATATTCCCTTAAACTTTTATTTAAATTAAATAATTCTATTTAAAGTTTAAACACTAAATTATTAAAACTATTAAAATTATAAGTAGTATATTTTTAAACAATATATTACTCCTATTTAGATCAAATGATTAAATTATTAATAATTAATAAAAATATATAATAATAAAAATTATTATTAAATGAAAAAAAAAAGTTGACCGATTATAAGAGGTTGTTCATTCTACTAAGAAATAAAAAATAGTGAAACGAATAAGAAAAAAATTAGGATGAATAGATAGATATAAAAGAGGATGTTAGGAACAAACACAGGATATTCGAGATAAATCTCGGAACAGCACGCTCACTAAGAAAATAATTCTTTTTAATCAAAAATAATCTCTGATCAAATCCTACAGCAGTAAGGAAATAAATACTCAAACCCTAAGGCCCATGGGCCAACTATCAAAGTAAAAATAGAAAACAATAGCAGTCTTAAGTATAACTTCATCAATACGTAACATAATTATAAAACAACTTCTAGTGTCCATCAACTTCAGCCCTCTTCCTCTTTCGACGAACATAAACCTGTAGACCTCCTTCACCTCCTGTACTCCTAACATCACTCCTTCTTTCCGAAGGAACCTTGTCCTCAAGGTTGAAAGTGGGGAATTTATCTCGAATGTTCTCCACCCTTTCCCATGTTGCATCCTCCAGAGGTAATGCTGCCCATTTAATCAACACTTCTCCGTGACGACTCCGCCCCTCTTCCTTCCAACGAAAATCAAGCACCTGCTCCGGAATAATAGCTGGAGTCCCCTCCAACGTTAAGGGCGGCAGGCAAAATTGGCTGAATAATTTCTGCCTCACCCTAAGTAACGATACATGAAACACCTGATAGATACGTGAACCAGCTGGTAGATTAAGTCGATAGGCGACTGATCCGATGCGTTCCAAGATTTGAAAGGGTCCATAAAACTTGGCAGCCAACTTTTGATTAATTTGTGGCATAATAGATTGTTGCTGATAGGGCTGTAGACGTAAGAAAACCCAATCATCAACCTCAAATTCCTCAAGGCGCCGCTTCACATCTGCATATTGAAGCATTCTATTTTGTGTTGCTGCTAAGTTAAATTTTAAATCTTTTAACAACTTATTCCGATCACGCAGCTGCAAATCCACCTCATGGACAGCTGAGGAACTCGATTCATAAAAAGAATAGAAACTGCTGCCCTTCCATTGACCACCTCAAAAGGTGTCATATCAATGGAACTATGGTACTAATTGTTGTACAATATTCTGCCCAAGCCAAGTGCTTTTCCCATTCCCTTGGTTTATTAGCTATCATACACCTCAAATATTGCTCAAGCACCGATTAACCACTTCTGTTTGACCATCAGTTTGGGAGTGATACGACGAACTCAACTTGAGTTCAGTCCCCTACAACTTAAAGAGGTCTTGCCAAAATTTGCTAAGAAAAACACGATCCCTATCTGAAACAATGGTTCTAGGAATCCCGTGTAAACGAACCATATTTCTTATAAACAATTCAGCCACATCTTTAGCAGTATAAGGATGACTCAAGAATATAAAATTAGCATACTTTGATAGTCGATCAACCACCACCAAAATAGTATCCTTGCCATTAGATCGAGGTAATCCCGTAATAAAATCCATTAAAATATCAGCCCATACCTGTTCCGGAATAGGTAGTGGAGCCAATAAACAAGCAGGGTGTCAGGTGTCTGATTTATTATGCTGGCACAAGTCACAGGACTGAATAAAACGAACTACATCCTTCCGAAGACCAACCCAATTAAATAATCTTCCCAATCGTTTAGTAGTTCGCAAAATGCCCGAATAACCCGCAAAAGCAGACGCATGAAAATCACGAATTAGACGTGTTCTAAGCTCACCCTCTGGTACCCAAACTTGCCCCTTTCGCGTCAAACAACCATTGCGAACTCCAAATCCTAGGTCTGGATCTGACCATTCAATCACCTGTTGCAACCTCGGTCCCATGACCGCATGGGTATTTGTTCCGCTGCAATCTCCTCCCATATGCTGGTGGTCGCTCCCGTAACAGCCAAGGCATGTAAATCTGCAGGAAGCTCCCGAAGATAATGCATCTGCCACGTTATTCTCTCGACCCGGTCAATAAACTATCTCATAATCGAACCCCACCAATTTAGCAATCCACTTTTGTTACTCTGGGGTTGTTATTCGTTGGTCTAACAAAAATTCAGACTGCGTTGATCCGTCACAATCTGAAAATGATGGCCAACCAAATATAGTCTCCACATACGAATTTCCTCCAAAATAGCAAGCATCTCTTTCTCATACACGGACCATGCTTGCTTTGATACTGTAATGCTTTTACTCATGTAAGCAATAGGTCTTCCCCTTTGCACTAACACTGCACATATACATACGCCGGACGCATCCATTTCGATAACAAAAACCTCATTGAAACCAGGTAATGATAATACTGGAGTGGAACTCATAGCAACTTTCAAGTTTTCAAATGTTTCCTGTGCCTCATCAGTTCATTGAAACCCATTTTTCTTAGTGAGATTATGCAACGGTCGGGCTATTTCACCAAATTTTGCACATAATTTTTGGTAATAAACTGCCAGTCTAAAAAATCCACGTAATTCTGTTACGTTTCTCAGTATTGGCCAACTCACAACACTTTTTATCTTTTGTGGGTCTGCTCGTACTCCTGTGAAAGAAATAAAATGTCCCAAATACTCTACTTCTTGCACTCCAAAGAAATATTTTGGAACCTTAACCACGAAATGATTCTCTTTTAAAATTGTCAAGACCATAAGCAGATGACCCATGAGATCTTCTCATGATTGACTGAACACAAGTATATCATCAAAACACACTAAAACAAATCTCCTCAAGTGTGGGCGTAAAATATGGTTCATAATGGCCTGAAATCTTGAAGGTGCATTTCTTAACCCAAACGGTATGATCAAGTACTCAAAATGCCCATTATGCGTTCGAAAGGATGTTTTATGTATGCCATCAGAATGCATATGAATCTGATGGTACCCGGCCTTTAAGTCAAGCTTAGAGAAATATTTAGCTCCATGTAATTCATCCAACATATCATCAATTGTAAGAATCACTATGCCAAAACTGTGGAATAACAACGCTGGAATAACAACGGAGAATTCAAAATCCAATGTCAAAAGAGCAAAATAAGACAAAATTTGCACACCTGTTGTTATTGCACCAAAAGGGCAGGCATTGACAATGGGGAATTTGGTTCCGTTGTTATAACTCCGTTGTTAATCCAACTTATCAATTTTACCTTTATTTTTGAATTATTATAAATTCAGAAAATCATTTGATATAAATTAAACCATTAGAATTTTTTAAGGGCTCATTTCTCTCCTCTTTTTGCCATCGCGGTTGCCTTCAACCTTTCGACACTCCCGTTGCCAACGAACCAGCGACTCTCCATCACCGCCACCATTTCCAGTCGATAGAAAGAAGAACCGTCGACATCTCCCGGTGCCAAGACCAGGTCCAAGGCCTTCAATTTTCAGGTGTTCTCTTTCTCTCTCTCTCTCTCTCGTTGTTCTGGGTGTTTGGTAGCTGCATCAGCTCCCCAGCTATCGATTCTACACTACCCTTGTTCTTCTAGCTGAGATTTGGTGCTCTGAGTGCCACCTAGGGCTCTCAACAAGCCCCGACGGTGCCCTTCCGCGCTACCTTAGTGGCCCCTATTCCTGATCTAGGACATCCTCTCTATTGGCGGACCCTCACTAAATTTAGTCGCCGAAGATCCTCTATAATCTGCCGCCACTTAGCACGGCCTCTTTGGTGCCCCTGGCTGCTGATTTTTCAAATATCAGCAACTCCTTCGTGCATCCATTGCTGGATGGTTTTCTCGCTGCTAGCATTGTCTGCCCATTGCGGTTCTTCCCTTGACCAGGGGTCTTTTCTGTTTATGTCAGCCGAAACTTCTCCGGCTCTTCTTTTTTACTTCTAGCAATTTTCTGTTTCTGATGAAGCTCCTTTACATTATTGATGATACATGATTCTTGTTGCTCATCTCTTTTTGTGAAATCATAGCAAAGTTATACTTCTAAAGTTCTTATGATATGTGCAAGGCAATATTAAAAGTTTATGATATGTGCTGGTATAAACAGCCTTTAAATACACCAACTCCATAAGGGTGTTTTTATGTGTTTTACTAGGATGTCATTTCTTGTTTATTGAGTTCCTTCGTCACTGTGCTCTCTTCTTGTCTAAATCACTTTTACATATTCTCATTGCTTATTTTTAATGTGAATTCCTGAAAAAGAAACTAAAGCCCATTCCTACTATTCTTTTTTTAAATTCGGGAGATCTCTGTCCTTCAACTACTCTATCCTCAATCTTGAGATATATTCCCAATGATAAACTAAATTGTCAAGTGGTGGCCCCATCTTCGTATGACAGTTTCCAAGTCCATCTCACTCCTACTGAACTCCATTCCTACCTTCAATGAAAACGAGAGACAACGTCAAACTCAGAAGGGGGGAAAGGAAAACATAATAAAAATGAAATATTACATAATTAGTTATTTTCCATTGAAGATAGTATGATTTGATTTGATAAAATCTTATCGAATCTTACACAGTAAATTATATACAGATCAAAATCAAATCACCACACCTACGGTGATACGACATAATAAATCAATTGATCTTACTGTATCATCTGAATTATAGATAGATAATTCTTCCTTAAATTGTAAATTGGAATGATACTAATATATTTTAGTTAACATCTTGTAAGCATGGATTTGGAATACCATTCCCAGCTTTTTCTCCCAGCAATAAATTTACTACATTTAAACCACTTGTAAATTTAACAACCTAATTCAATTGATTTTTTTTTCTTGTACTAATGATGGGATGCTTCGTGATTTTAGGTTACGCTTTGGTGATGTAAGAAACTTTTGATGGATCATAAGCAAGAGAAATCAGAACAGTTATTTAAAAGGTACCATTTGTTATCCCTTATTTCAATGATATGCATTTCTTTTGAGGGAATGCCAAATTCCATAATAAGGTTTTTTAGCTTAACTAAATATGCTTTAGAATAATGAGAAAGTGATATTTTTTTGCAAGTATTCCATTAACTTATTAAAAAATGCATGAACTTATCTTATATTCAATTATGATGTCATGTAATTTATGCATGTGCCACAGAGTTGGAATACTTAAGTGTAACTTAGCAATGTGTTCTTCATGTTTATCGTTTGGCAAGTAACTTGCAATTATTGGTTGGACCTATTAAGGATAATTACATTGGTGTATTTCATTAAAAACTTTTAGTTCTAAAATTGATGGGAAGAGTAAATGTCTTCTTAATGTGTTCTTCATTTCTATAGTTTGGCAAATAGGCATATTTAAAATTATTCAAATATATGGAAAAGGATTGGATATACAAGGATAGGAGGTCCGATGAGTATAAGACTGGGTTGGACTCTTTCATGCATTTTGCCAAACAAAATGTTGATAACTCAGATGTCATGTCATGCCCTTGTGTTTATTGTGGAAATGCAAAGAAGATTCCACATTCTCATGTGAGATCACACTTGCTTCTTCATGGTATAGATAAAATGTACCACACTTTTGTGTGGCATGGAGAAATGCCCACAAATAGTCGCCCAATGTATGAAGTTGCTCACAAAAGGAAAGATGATCATTATTCTACAAGACAATCCTTTGATGATATGGTTCAAGCTGCATATGAGAGTGAGGACAATCCAGAAAAATTCACTGAGGTCTTGGAAGATGCCGAAAAGCCATTATATCCTGGCTGTTCTAAATTCACTAAGTTGTCGACAATTGTAAAATTATACAACTTGAAGGCGAAATATAGTTGGAGTGATAGAAACATGACCGAGCTACTTGAATTGTTATGTGATATGCTCCCAGATCAAAATGAATTGCCTTCGTTCAAACCAATCATATGTTCTATCAAAGGGTTCTAAACTCTAAAGGATTTCTCAATCTCTTTACAATTTATAATGCACATGAAGTGTTTGATGAAATGATTCACTCAATTATCCTAAGAACATAATTCATTTCTCAATCTAATCACATATTTAGAACAACTAAATACACAAATCATCAATACAAATCAAGCAATTAATAATCAATGATAGAAAACCATAGATCCAATCAACATATGAATTCAAATACATAAATCCCAAAATTATCCAACAACTCTCATGTTGATTATCTCACAAGGGAGATTAGCCTACCATATCCATAAAGAAATTAACATAGACAATTAAATCCTTACAAATCATGATAAAACTATGAGGTTTAATACAAAGATTGAATGGAAACTCCCTTGATCTATCTTCAATGGTGATCTTCTTCCCTTCTTTGCACTTTTCTCTCTTCCTTGATCTTTTTCCTTCACTTGGATGTAGAAATTGATGGTGGGATGATGGTAGATCCAAAGGATAAAGAATGGATGAAGATGATGGTGTAAAATGAGAGAAATGGTGTGTGAGGTGTGTGAAACAGGGAAACCCTCGTCCAATCTGATCTAAAATTGAAGTATTGGGTATTTATACCCCTTGGGAAGCTTCTAGAAGGATTCTGATTTTTTACAGAATTTCACATAACACGAGTCATGCTCTGCAACACATCCATAAGGTGGACGTGTTGGGTCTTCTGATGTTCGCACACGGCCCTTCTGGACAGGGCCGTGTTTGGTATACGGCCCGTGTTACTACGCACGGCCCGTGTTCAGCACACGGCCACAGGGGTGACCGTGTAGGTGTTTCTGGTGACTGAGCACGGCCTATCTGTACAGGGTCGTGTTTGGCACACGGCCCGTGTACTTGCTGCCCTGTTTCTCCTTCACTATTTTGGCTCGTTCTCCCTCGTTTCAACTCCCTCGTTTTGGCTCATAGGTTTAAGCTCATTCACACATTTCAATAAAATACAAAATACAACCAAATAACACATAAATTCGGATAAAATAATATAAAAACGGATATAAAAAGACACTAAAATCTAGGTGAAAATATCACTCATCACTGCATATGGGGAAAAAAGAGTTGCGATTCAAAAAAGAATGAGGGTAAAGTGGCTTACAAGAAGCCTTCAATATTCTTTGAACTTCCGTATTGGAAGCATTTGGATATTAGACATTGTCTTGATGTGATGCACATTGAAAAGAATGTATGTGAAAGTGTCATTGGTACACTTCTCCACATTCCGGATAAAACTAAGGATGGAGAAAATGCAAGAAAGGACCTTGTGGAGATGGGAATAAGGCCTGAATTGGGACCTATTAAAAAGGGTGAAAGAACTTATTTGCATGCAGCTTGTTATACATTGAGTACGGCGAGAAAAAATGGTGTATTCCTCTTTGCATGCTATGAAGGTCCCCAGTGGTTACTCATCCAATATTCGCAATCTTGTTAAGGATTCGAAAATTGTCAGGCTTAAATCACATGATTGGCATACCTTGATGCAACATTTGCTACCAATTGCAATCCATGGTGTCTTGCCATATAATGTCAGATATGCCATTACTCGATTGTGCTTCTTCTACAATTCTTTGTGTAGCAAAGTCATTGATGTATTGAAATTAGATGAATTTCAGGATGACATTGTAAAGAAACTGTGTTTGTTGGAGAAGTACTTTCCCTCGTCCTTCTTTGATATAATGATTTATTTGACAGTACACTTGGTAAAAGAGGTAGAATTGTGTGGGCTAGTGTGGTATAGATGGATGTATCCATTTGAAAGGTACATGCGGGTACTGAAGAATTATGTACGATGTCGTACGCGGCCTGAGGGGTGCATGGCCGAGGGTTACATTGCGGAAGAGGCAGTGGAGTTTTGTTCAGATTTCCTTGCAAATGTGCACTCAATCGGTATTCCATCTCAAAATCAAAGAAATGATGAGCTCACAAAACCTTTATCAACTGCTTTCGCATGTACTCTCAATAGAGAGGAGTTAGTACAAGCTCATCTCCATGTATTGACAAATGATCTTGAGATAGACCCTTACGTCGAGTACGTTGTCATATTCATATAAAGTTTTAGAGCTATATCTTATTATTTGACATACTAATTGCTTAGCGAATACATCGTTTAGGAAGCACCTTGTGCATATTCGATCAAGGTATGGAGTGAAGGGCAAGTCCGAAAAATGGCTTCAGGAGAAGCACAACAAGTTGTTTATCAATTGGTTATGTGAAATTATAAGTTATACATAAACACAATTACTCTCAATCATGTATTGTAGTACATTCGTTGATCTAGAGAATGAAAATTCTAGCATACAGATTTCACAACATTTAAAATCCCTCGCTCGTGGCCCTATGTGATCTGTTTGTAAGTATGATAGCTACCGTGTAGATGGGATTATCTATTATACAAAGGAGTTCGATAATCGTCAAATGGTGCAAAATTCAGGAGTAAGCATAGTGGCAAAGACCATGCAAGTTTCAAGTGTTAAAGACAAGAATCTTGTTGTGTTTGACATGACATTTTATGGATACATTGACGAAATATGGGAACTACACTTTCGAATTCTGATTTTCAAATGTACTTGGGTAGATAATAGAAATGGGATCAAAGTAGATGAATTCGGATTCACCTTGGTTAACTTAAACAAAGTTGGATTCAAAGATGATTCTTTTATTTTGGCTAGTTTGGCAAAGCAAGTCTTTACATTGAGGACCCATTGGATCATGTGTGGTCTATTATACTTTTGACTCCCACTAGGGATTTCTTTAAGTACACTACACGTGGTGAACTTGAAGACAATGTAATCAACCACTTTTCATTTAGTAAAGGGCTTAATCAATTAGATACAACTGCAATAGATGAAAATGATCCACCACTTGTACGTGAAGGAGTTGATGGGATTTGGGTTGACTGCTCTAATGTTTGATATTGTTAGTACTTTTTTATTATGAATATTCATCCATAGTTCTTCATTTTCCGCTATATTAGTTAGAATCATATTAACTCTTATATGTTTTTATTGTTTTACAGGTTTAGATATAAAATGAGAGGTCAGAAAAGGAATAAAGTAGATAAAAGATAACAAAGCAAACCTACTGATGATACTTTAGTCATTACTGATGGAAAAAGAAAGGGAGCTCTGAATGATGAAGAGAAAATTGAAGAAGTTGAGACTGGATCTCATAGTACTCAACCAAATAGCAAGCGACACGTTGTTCGATGAGAAAAGACTGTGATGCACAAATTGACAATAAATAGGACCAAGGGGGTTAAAAAACAGGTATTGTTCAACCATATAGGTAATCCTGTTGGGGAGAATGCTAAGGAAATGCAAAGCTATATTGTCGTGCAGACTCGCGAACAAGTTAGTATTAAATACAACACTTGGAGTGAAGTTCCAACGACTGTAAAAAGACAGCTTATGGGATACTGTAAATGTAAGTTACCTACAATCAATTTGTATGTCTTTTGATTAAAAATTTCATTTCTTTTAATTTTTTGTACCGTCATTTAAATTATCTTAGCAGTTTTCTTGACTTGGTTATTTTTACCTTTTTTGAAGTTCACATTCGTGGTTGATCCTAAATTGAGGAAAGAATGCCTAAAATTGGCTGCAGCGAAATGGAGACAGTATAAGAACAAATTGACACAACATGTTACAAAAAAAGCTGGAACTCCCGATTTGCACACCCCTCCCAAAGGAGAAGATATTGACCCGACTGATTAGTCACATTTTGTAATTTCTCACTCATTAGATCAATTCAAGGTATGATTTATATTGATGTATTCTTAATGTGGCAAAATATTATCTAATTTAATCTCCATGTATAGAAAACTAGTGAAGACCATTCAAAGTTGAGAGCATTAAACAAGTATCCACACCATATGGCTCGAAAAGGTTATGCTAATCATGCAGAGGAAAATGTAAGTAGACAGTATTATATATATGCGAAGTATATCATTGTTATTATTGGAAGACTTGCTAATGTTATTTTCATGAAGCCCTTGTTATTGACGGGAGATGATGAGGTTGACCGAGCCACTCTATGGTCTGAAGCGAGGAAAAGCAAAGATGAACATACTATAGTGAAGATCTGAAGGCAACATTTTCAAAAATTATACGTAAAAAATTATTAAAATTAGCTCTTATTATATCTTCATGGTTTGTCTTGCGAAGATAACTCTTAGATAGTTTGTGATGCAAGTATGTATTGTTGTAATTTGGGTACTGTCTTCATTATATTGTAATAAATTGTATGAATTACAGACCCAATTTGTAGAGGCAAAAAAATCTGCTAGAGATTCCAATTTGTTCCACTCATCTGAAGATATTCTCGAAAATGCACTTGCGTCCAAAGAACATGCTGGGCGTGTGAGAGGTGTTGGAGGTCATGTCACTCCATCGACCTACTTCAACATTGGAAAAGGAAAAAAAATTGATAAAGAGCTATTGACAAGACAAGAATGATTCATCATGGCTCAAGAGATGCGCCTGCGAAAGCTAGAAGTAAATTTTTATAATAATCGTGAAGGCAAAGGCAGTTGCTCAACTAAAGGTATTCGTCTTAGTCCAAAGGGAGAACAAGATCCGCTTATGCTTTATGATGATGATGATGATGATGATGTAAGGATTGTCAACGAGGGTGTGGCTTTCAAGGTAAATATGGTCTTGTTTACATAGTAAAATTAAATGTTTACCGTGCCTAAAATTATTAATTAAGTATAATTTATTGCAATCTGTAGACTTGCAAAAAAAAAAGAAAAGGGAAGAAGAGATTGAAATGGATACATTGGATCCCGATTCCATCCCTCCAGAGCTGTATGTCCTATGTTGCTTCTTTAACTTTCCACCCTGTAATAAGGTGGTAAACATCCAATTGGATAAAGACCTATTTGGTCATGAGCGTGATCTCCACATCCACCTTGAAGATGTTGTTCCATTCTATAAATTAAAGCCTATTTCATACACTTGCATTATTGTTTTCATGTGGTATAGTTCATGAATTCCTATTGTTCAATATTATTTCGATATTATATTTAATAGTTACCTCATTCTAATAATGTTTTCATGTGCATTGCTGTAGTAAGGTACTTGTCCAAAAGCTAACCTCATAAATTGGTTGACGAAACCAGATTCGTAGATCCCTATGCCATTGGGTTTCAACCAACAACTTCAATAGATGATGCGATTGAAAGCAGAGCTCGTTCTCTTTCTAAATGTTTCAACAAGATTCTTGACCACGAAATTTGTGTGGCACCATGTAACGTTGGGTAAATTCAAGTTAACTTATAATTCAGTTTTTGTGGTGTTTTTTATTTTTATTATTATTTCACTTTATAGATTACATTATCTTGTGCATGTACGCAGTGAGCACTGGATTCTCACGATAATAGATCCACTCAAAGAAGAAGTTTGTTTGTTAGATCCTTACTATAATGGGATTCATGACGCCGTTTGGAAGCAAATAGTTGAATTGTAAGTTATTAACTAAATTAATTATTACTTCATTTAATCTTATCATATTAATGTGTAGAATTATGAACCAAATAAATAAATTTTAATTGCAATGTAGGGCTTTGAAAATGTTTAATGCAAAAGTGGATGCGGGTAAGAAGGGTCGGAAAAAGATAACTTGGAAAGTGATAAAGGTAAGATTGAAATTGTTTAATATTAAACATGTAATTATTATTGATTCATTCCCATTACATTTGTCATAGGCGCCAAAGCAACCTGACGGGAGCCAATGTGGCTTTTATGTGCTTCGCTACCTATTAGATTTAATGCAATTTGATGGAATAGTGAACATTGAAATGATACAATCAATTGTAAGTAGCCTTATTATATTTCTATTATTTATTATTATCATGATGTTGTGGTTATATAAGTGCTTACTTTTGTGCCCCATAGTTCATTGGAAAAAATTACAGCGAGATAGATATTGATGAAGTGCGGAAAGAGTGGGCTTCATGCATCCAACAGCACATGTCAAAGACTCGTCTAGGAAGAGGTAATTTTGTAATATATCTTGTAATGAGAACAACTTATACGATTGTGCTAACCTTAGCTTTTGTCTTCTTTACCAGCCTTACGAAAAGATTAAAGTGTCTAAGGGAAAGGGGAACATGACGAACAGTTTGTTGTTTATGTTTATGGGAAGAAGATATTTGTCGATCATGGATACATTATGATGTATTTAAATTGTTGTTGGTGAATTGTATTGTTTAGGGAGATGTTGGGATGTAATATTAGAACGTATTGATGTTGGTTTTTGTATTTGGAGTTCAATTACATTTGAATGAATTGATGTAAAAATTAATTATGTTGTATTGAAGATCAGGATTATGACTACTTTATTATTTTCAAATTTAATTATTAAACAGGTTAAAATTTTGATAATAACAACGGGGATATAACATACGACAATGGGCATAAACCGTTGTTAAAGAGACTATGACAACGGGAATTGCCCCGTTATTAAAAAATAAAATTTTAAAAAATAATCTACAACAACGGGGAAATAACTAACAACAACGGTGATTAACCATTGTTAAAAAAACTTACGGCAACGGGCAAAATTTTGTTGTTAAAAGTAAGATCCCTTTAACAACTTCCGGATTAAGAACGGAGATTTTGAGCTACAACAACAGTTAATCTCAGTTGCTAAACTCATCTATAACAACGGATATAAAACTAACAACAACGGCGATTCACCATTATTAAAAGAGATCTTACGACAACAAGGAAAATGCCGTTGTTAAAAGTATGGTACCTTTAACAACTCCCGAATTAACAATGGAGATTTTGAGGTACAACAACGGGTATTCCCCATTATCATAGTTTGATACAACAACAGGGATTCCATTAAAGACAGCGGGGATTACCCGTTGTAAAAGTAAAGATACAATAACGGGGAAAAAACCGTTGTTAAAGGGTTGGTACCTTTAACAACTCCCGGATTAACAACAGATAATATTTGCAACAACAACGTGGATAATCAGTTGTTAAAGACATCTACAACAATGGGGATTTACCGTTGTTAAAACATATTTTGTTACCATTACAAGAATTAACAACGGATATTTAATAGCTAAAACAACAGGGATACACCATTGTTAAAAATATCCTACGACAACGGTTTTTCACCGTTGTTAAAAGTCCTGACTTTTAACAACTCTCGGGTTAACAACGAAGCTAGAGGGGATACAACAATGGGGATTCTCCGTTGTCTTTCCACAGTTTTGGCATAATGAATGGGAAACGGTCCTTGATAGTTACCGCATTGAGCACTCGATAATCTGTACAAAACCTCCATGTGTCATCTTTCTTCTTGACCAACAGAACCGGTGAAGAGAATGGACTAGTACTGTAGCGAATTAATCCTACTTTGAGCATTTCTTCAACCTATTTTTCTATCATATCCTTTTGAAAATGTGCATATCTATAGGGCGCAACATTCACTGGTTTCCCATCATCAACCAAACGGATGCGATGATCAAACTTTCTACTTGGTGGCAGCTGATTATAAGTTGTAATTACTTCTGGAAATTCATCCAAAAGCCACTGCACATCAATTGAAAATGCGTGTGTTTGGTCCATATTGGTACAGATCGCATCCAACGTTAACAAATAAAATTCTGCCCCTTGATTCCACTCCCTTAGTGAACTTGATTCCAATTTTGGTTAAATTGATTTAGAACAAGTGTACTCTATCGTGTGTAGTACGTAAAGGACCAAGTGCAAAATTTATAAGATATCGAACCCAAGGGCGAAAGTGGGTAGCCGTATTTGAAATATGTTTGACACTAGAAGGACTAATCAAATAAAGAGGGGGTTTGTTTAACTAAAACTAACAACTAAGAAATCAATTAAAGATAGAAAATGTACAAATGGGATGGAATATGGATGAAGGTAGAACAATCTAAGAAGTATGCAAGGCAAGCAACACTCATGGAAAAGGCTCATGTAGAATCACACACACACATGCATTGATGATCACCATGTTATGATATTAAGGGCACTCAAAGAGCGTCTCCAATCCTCACTCTTCCTATAGGTACTTACGGATATTAATATACTAATATAGAGATATTATCACGAAAAATTTTCTCTAGTAGGCATGGACGTTTTCCTAGAGTTCCCTTTCTAAGGTCAAGTGAAAATTGACTTGGTTCCCCTCATCATATCAAACACTTTCACAAGTAATTATTAATAATATCCTATCATGAGGTTCTAAGCACATGAAGGTTATGACCAAACTCCCCACATACTTAACATATTCATCTCATGCAATCAATGATTCAATTAAACCACTAAGTATAATATTGGAATGACCATCCTAACACTATGAATAGGGAATTTAATGACACAAATCATACACAAAATGAGAATAAGTGCTCATGATAGAAAATATTCATAACAATCATTTCATCAAACATGTGGTATGCAAAATCTACATAATCCCTAACCAATCATATTGCTAGCCTCACATGAGGACTAGCCACTACATATCATGATAAAATCAATACAATCCATGGCTTGCTCCAATTGAGCCAAATAATGAAGAAAATAACAAAATAAAGGTAAGTAGACTTCCATTTGATGGTGAACTTCCTCCTCCTTGATCATGCTAAAATCTCCAACCAATGATGAATTCCTCTTATTAGATTGGTGAGTGGATGGATTTATGGATGGATTTGAGGAGATCAAGTGGTTTGAATGGGTGAAGTGAATGATGGAAGAGATGGAGATGAATGTGTATGATTTAGGTGTTTAGTGTGTGTGGAAACTGATCCCAAATTATTCCTCTCGAATTTTGTGGTCTAAACATGTATTTATACCCCTATAGAAGCTTCTAGAACACTTAGAAATCATAAAACTGACTTTTGTCAGAACACGGGTCGCGTGCAGTATATGGCCATGGGGGTGGGCGTGTAGCGTTTTTGAATGACAGTACACGGTCATCTCTAACAGAGGCATGTTGGAACACGGGGCGTGTAGGAGTATCGCGTGTTGAGCAGTCTCACCGTTTCGCGCATAACTTCTACATCCGATCTCCGATTTGAGTGATTCTTGCACTCACGCGATTCTCTCTTCTGTGGCTTTTTAACCATGTATGATACGTTCAGTTTTGAGGTCCACATAAATACAAAAAAATTACACAAGTTGGAAGTGTGTTTTTCAGCTTTGCTTTGGTCGTTCTCCCCCGTTTCAACTCCAAATTGAGCTCCATTTTTTCTCACATCTTCATTATTGTGTCTAGAATCCATTTTTACCTGAAAATCACACAAATTACACCAATTTACCAATTATCTAAATATTCACAAATATAGGACAATTTAAGGCACTTAATCATGAAAATCACACATTTATCATTTCAAATCACAAATTTCCATATCTTCATATAACACCACCAAATGATTACAAAATGAATAAAACACACAAAAATACATAATAAAAGACACTAAAATCTAGGTGAAAATGACACCGATCAACCCCCCAAACTTAAGTGTTGCTCGTCCTCGAGCAACGAAAATGAGAAAACGAGAGGGGGAATTTTCACCTAGAGAAAGACCTAAAGAACATAAGAAACAACACATCATAAGTAACAAGGACTACAAAGCATATCAAGTAATCCTACAACATTAAAATCATGACATGAAAAATTAACAAGTTGAAATCCAAGAAAATAAAGGGCAATCAAGTTCCTTCCGGTCCAAGCCTCACATAGGATTTTATTTTACTCAACACTCTATGAGGTAAGGTATATCAACACTCATCAACCGATTGAACCCGACGCACCATAGGCTTGCTCACGGACTACATTCACAAGCCACCATAACTTCAATTAGTGATCAAAAAGGTCTTTATCTTTGGATTTAATGTTAGGCTCTTTGGTAGGGTAGGAAAATTTGGATAAAAACGACTATTCAAGTATAGATAATCGAAGAGATGATCAGCTTCTTCAACTTCTTCACATTCTTATCTTCCTTTCTTTTCTTTTCTCATCACAACACTAACCATTATCATTCCTTTGAAATTTCTTGAGCTTCTTTTGATTTCACGCTACCTTCCTTTGACTTGGCATTTGCTTGAGCATATATTTTTTTTATTTGCTCCTTTTTTCTTATGTTGAGGTTGCATGTACATTTTACTTGAGCTCTTTTCATCCTTTTCTTGCTTGTTTAACATTTTCTTCTTTCTTTTGCACAATTCTCACACCAAACTTTGTAGACCATCTCCTCAATCACCTACACAAAAGGTATATATTAAAGGCTTAAGTGGGTAATCATAACTTGTAATGTGCTAATATCACAAGAAATAGGCTTTAAGGCTCAAAGTGGTTAACTAGGGATGATGTATAAGGTAAGGAAATATATAACAATGACTTTAAAGTAACAAGGATGGCCTAAGATCATATCACTAACCTCTACCAATCGGGCTCATTCCCGTAGTCCATGAGCAAGTTCTAGTTTACCAAGGCACAATCGTTCCACTCATGAAAAACTAACCGTGGAGGCACAATTGAGGCTCAAACGCTCACAAGCTTTTGCTCGGACCCTTAGGAACTCATTACACCTCAATTTATCTCAAAATTGAACAAGTTAAATAGAACATGTCACAATTTTAAAGTGTAGAGATTCTCAACATAGTTCACCATCACTTATCGCAAACACAATGTCATTACTCACATTAAAAAATGACTCACAACTTCCCGAAACAAACCACCAAACATACCTATACAAGAATAAAAATACAAACAAAAAATATAAGCAAAGACTCACCTAACAAGGAATAAGACACAACACAAAACATGCAAAAATGACAATTCATCCATCAAAAGAAAATCAAGCACATATTCTTATCATCCAATATCGTTTAAGCTCAATATTTTGCCACCTTATTCAAAAATAAAAAAAAACTAATAAAGCAAGTAAACCTCCCAAGTACATAACACATGAAGTTGCATACTAATCCAAACAATTCAAACCAAATCAAGTATATGCTAAGCAAATCGAAATAATGAGTATTAAAGTAAACTCCCTGAAAAGGCATTTGGTAATGGAAATGGTTGGAACAAGATTAGGAATTGCATGCACAATGAATCTCGACATTGATTTTTGGGCTCAATTCATGCTTCCACTACACTTCATTTGTGCTCAACAACTCATCAAAACCATTAGCACAACAATTACTAGCAATAATGAACTAGCATACACTTCAATGCAACCAAACTAACCAAAATCAAACCAATACTCATGAGAAAAAATTTAAAATTTACCCAATTTTACAAGAAGACCTCTCAATCATCATAATAAGCACACTCAAGTGGTGAGTCACACCACGCACTCTCCCCCCAAACTTAAATCGAAACAAGTTGACAATTAAGTTTGCAAAAAGTGGTGAGACTTACGATTGTAGTTTCCAACAATGAGCTTCTTGTAGAGAAGTATATGCATCACGACAATTCAAGGTATGTCCACCACACACTATCCCCCCAAACTTAAAGTGAAACAAGAGTTGAACTTTAAGTTTGCAAGAAATGGTGAGACGTACCTCCACAATTCAAATCGAGCACTTCTCATATTTCCAATATACATTCTCCTCATGAGCACAATCAACCTGCATGACAAAAATGTAAGAAAACTTAATCAAAGCAATTAAAAATTGATTATCTCCCATCAAACGCTAAATTTAGCGTCTTCAAGCTAGACGCATAATTTAACTTTTAAACTCCACAAAAATCCTTTGGCCAATCGGCCTTCATCTTCACTTTAAACTTCTTTTTTGCTCTCTTCTTGTCTGGTATGACCGTATCTCCCTTCTTACTAACCATATTTGACATTCCGGGAGAATCATGCAATGAACGCTTCTTCCTTTTGCAAGAGCAACAATCTTCTTCTTTGTCTAGCTTCCATTCAATATCAGGAGCTTCATTCCTATCAAGTTCAACATGAGAAGAATTAAACTTTTCAAATTCCATAGGAGTTTTCTTTAACCTCTCAATGCCAAATTTTTCAAAAATTTCCAAAGGCATCAAATTTTCACTTGAACCAAGATCACATATAGCATTGAAGTCTCCCCCATTCTTGATTTCACATTTAAGTACAAATTTTTCGAGGTCTTTGGCCTTCAATGAAGCTTCACCTTTTTCTACCTCATGATCTTGTTCTAACTCTTTCTCATCTTCACAATAATTTTTATCATCAAACAAGGATAAGAAATCACTAATAATCTTCTTCTCATCACTTCCCAACAAGTCTTCAACTTTTTCATCAAACATAACTTTTTCACCATCCGGAACAATGCTTGTAATTTCCTCATCCCATTTCTTTCCAATTTTCATAAAATTTTCCACAATATGATTTAAAGCTTCTGTGTAGTAAGATTGTTCAATCTTTTCAAACTCATCCGGAGGCACATTTTGGGGCTTAGGATATGACTCATCATTTCCTCCTTGATGGCATGATAATATATCATTTTTATCCTCCGAGCTCAATGAGACTTTCTCTTTTTCTTCATCTTCACTAGATCTTTCGGTTGTAAAGAAATTTTTCCCAAGAGTAAGTGGGACTCGAGGCTCTGCTTCCACACCAAGTACCACAAAATCAATCGAGAAGACCATCTCATTCACCTTAACCACAACGTCTTCAACCTTTCCAAAAGGCAAAATATCCATTTTTACCCTTAAGACATGTTGAGGTAGGCTTGAGTTCCCTCATATCAAGGCTTCTATATGTAGAATAAGGCATCACATTTTCACTCCTCTCCAAGTCACATCTTGCATTAAGAGTTCCTTTCCTTCAATTTCACAAGGCACAATATCCTTTCCAAGGTCCTCCACTTTCGTGAAATACTCTTCATGCATAGATTTGAAATCTTCATTTTTCACCTTACTCTCCTCTATCTTCTTCTTTTTCAAAGCAACATAACTCTCAAACTCTTCTCTCTTTTCTTCTTTAACACATCTTCGTGGAAAAGGAATAAGATAAGGAGTAATCGGAATGCCCCAATAATCACATTCAAACTTTTCTACACACATTGCTTCTTTTGGCACTCTTTCTTTCTTTCTTCTCCATTTTGACTTGTGCTGAATATCCTTTCCTTTGACACACTCTTCTTCAACCAAGCTTACCTCTTTCTTTTCTTCCTTAACCTTTAAAAGCTCTTTGTCATTTTCGAGAGTCTTGCTTTGTTCATTTTGAAAAGTTGTTTCATAATTAACAAGTTCCCTCGCTTGACGTTCCAAAGCTTCAAATCTATTCTCTCTAGCCTGTCTTTCTTCCTTAATCATTTCCATCATTTGATTTAATTGATCTTGCGAGGAAGGTCTCCTATTATCATATGGTGGAGACTCTTCTTGAAAATTGTCTTGAACATACCCATTTTGCATATACGTTCCATTCCCCATTTGGTAATTAGGCATGTTCCACACTTGTCCCCGTTAAAGTTGGAAGTAGGCATTGAATAGGCATTTTGAGACTCATAGTTTGAAAGACTTGGTTGAAAGCTTGTAGAGAAGAAATTATTGTAAGAACTTGATGGAGTGTAAATGTATCCTTGATATGGTTGGCATATATTCTCATTATAAGCTCGTTGCCATCCCCCATTTCCTCCATTATTGTAGAATTGGTCAATGTCATCATCTCTTCAAGTGGACCTTCTACAACGTCTCTTTACTTGCTATTTTTGGTTTTGCTCATTCTCTCCTTCTTTCAAGGATGATGTACCTATCAAGAAGAACAAGTAAGAATAAAATTTTTCAAAATAAATATAAGATGCAAAAATAAGAAAAGAAATGTCCTAAGTAGAGCTAACAAATTCAAACACGTTACACCGAAGGCTTTCTCCCCAGCAATGGCGCTATGAACTTGGTTACAATTTTGGTTAAATTGATTTAGAGCAAGTGTACTCTATCATGTGCAGCACGTAAGCGACCAAGTGCAAAATTTATAAGATATCGAACCCAAGGGCGAAAGTGGGTAGCCGTATTTGAAATATGTTTGACTCTAGAAGGACTAATCAAATAAAGACGGGGTTTGTTTAACTAAAACTAACAACTAAGAAATCAATTAAAGATAGAAAATGTACAAATGGGATGGAATATCGATAAAAGGCTCATGTAGACTCACACACACACATGCATTGATGGTCACCATGTTATGATATTAAGGGCACTCAAAGAGCATCTCCAATCCTCACTCTTCTTATAGGTACTTATGGATATTAATATACCAATATAGAGATATTATCACGAAAAATTTTCTCCAGTAGGCAGGGATGTTCTCCTAGTGTTCCCTTTCTAAGGTCAAGTGAAAATTGGCTTGATTCCCCTCATCATATCAAACACTTTCACAAGTAATTATCAATGTCCTATCATGAGGTTCTAAGCACATGAAGGTTATGGCCAAACTCCCCACATACTTAACATAATCATCTCATGTAATCAATGATTCAATTAAACCCCTAAGCATAATATTGGAATGCTCATCTTAACACTATGAATAGAGAATTTAATCACACAACTCATACATAAAATGAGAATAAGCATTCATGATAGAAAATATTCATAACAATCATATCATCAAACATGTGGTATGCAAAATCTACATAATCTCTAACCAATCATATTGCTAGCCTCACATGAGGCTAGCCATTACATATCATGATAAAATCAATACAATCCATGGTTTGCTCCAATTGAGCCAAATAATGAAGAAAATAACAAAATAAAAGTAAGTAGACTCCCCTTTGATGGTGAACTTCCTCCTCCTTGATCATGCTAAAATCTTCAACCAATGATGAATTCCTCTTCTTAGATTGGTGAATGGATGGATTTTTGGATGGATTTGAGGAGATCAAGTGGTTTGAATGGATGAAGTGAAGGATGGAAGAGATGGAGATGAATGTGTGTGATTTAGGTGTTTAGTGTGTGTGGAAACTGATCCCAAATGATTCCTCTCGAATTTTGTGGTCAAAACATCTATTTAAACCCCATGGAAGCTTCTAGAACACTTAGAAATCATAAAACTGACTTTTGTCAGAACACGGGTCGTGTGTAGAACACGGCCATGGGGGTGGGCGTGTAGCGTTTTCGGATGACAGTACACGGCCATCTCTAACAGGGGCGTGTTCGGTACATGGGGCGTGTAGGAGTATCGTGTGCTGTGCAGTCTCACCATTTCGCGCATAGCTTCTACATTCGATCTCCGATTTGAGTGATTCTTGCGCTCACGCGATCTCTCTTCCGTGGCTTTTTAAACATGTATCATACATCAAGTTTTGAGCTCCGCACGAATATAGAAAAATTACACAAGTTAGACGTGTGTTTTTCAGCTTTGCTTTGGTCGTTCTTCCCATTTCAACTCGAAATTGAGCTTCGTTTTTTCCCACATATTCCTTATTGTGTCTAGAATCCATTTTTACCTGAAAATCACACAAATTACACCGATCTACCAATTATCTAAATATTCACAAATGTAGCACAATTTAAGGCACTTAATCATGAAAATCACACATTTATCATTTCAAAGCACAAATTTCCATATCATCATATAAACCACCAAATGATATACAAACTGAATAAAACACACAAAAATACATAATAAAAGACACTAAAATCTAGGTGAAAATGACACTGATCACTTAGTAGTTATTGTTGCTCTATCTCCTCCGGAGATCGATAGTCAATTCCTTTCAATAACAACTACTTATTCTCATACCAAAAATTTAAGGATAATTCATTGCAATCCATTAATAGTGGACTCAAATTTCTAGCCATGGCATCCCAAAAATAATATCAACGTTGGACTATGGAATCCCACATAAATTCAACCCAAATTATAAGCCTTGTATGATTACTGGTACCTTTTCAAACTTGTTATAACACTTAATCTCGCCACCCCTAGTTCTAATTGAAAAAGGATTAGGTATCCTCCTACTAGCATGTAATTGCAACAATCTCTCCATATCATTTGAAATAAAATTCAAACTAGTTCCACTATCAATCAAAATAAGTACCTGAAAATTGCCGATGGTACCTTAAAATTTCAGGCTCTTATTTTCTCCCTTGTTCATAACATGTAATGATTCTTCCTTGGGAGGTGACTTGGTGTCCTCTACTTGAGATAGATTAATCAGGTTTTCCACTTTGAAATCTTCATTTGGGTAATCATCAAATCGAGGTGGTGCTTCCTCATTCATTGCTTCTTCATAATCGACCCAGAAACACATAAGTTTGGCATTGGGGCATACATGATTCCACGTGTACCTTTCACTACACGTAAAACATAAACCTGCTTATCTCCGCCGTTTTATTTTTTCACTGGACATTGGAATTCATCCCTTCCCTAAGTTAATCCCAGCCAGTATTGTTTGAGATAGCCAGAGAGTTTGGTTGGGTCACGGTTGCAGGTTGGCCCCACGCTCTCGGCTGACCAATACTACGTAGCTCTGACACCCCCGCATAGCTACTTCGGTTGTTGCTATTTTGGGCCTTAGTTAAGCGAAATTGTTCATCTTTTCTAGTTGCCAATTCAACTGCCTCGTGTTAATCGTGGGAATTCCACATTTTGAGTTCACTGAAAATTTTTTGTTTCAACCCTGTCATAAAGGCACCTTTGATTGCTCTTGGTGGCCAATGGGGAACACGATTAACCAACCTCTAGAATTCTTTAATATTCATGGAAGATGCCAGTCTGCCTTAGCCTGTTTAGAGCCTCATCAGCATCCTCCATTTGTTAATTTCTGAAACGTATTAGCAGCCAACCTCTCGATACTCATTGATCTGAGTAAACCATCGCCACCACTGGCGAGCTTCTCCATCCAAATAATATTATGCCATCGTTACATAATCTCGGGTGCGAACATTCATTATCTCAAAATACTGTTCTGCCTTGTCAAGCCAATTCATGGGATCTCCCCCTTCAAATATTGGAAAGTCCATTCGCATCCCTTTAGGATGATTTTCCTGGTATTTTTCAACATGTTAGCTGATCGCTGATGATTCAGAGTCAGTCTTTTACTCATGCCCTTCATTATGATCAGATTAATCTGCTTGAAAAGACGCTTGATTGCTCGCAAAAGGATTGACATATTCCCTGTCGTGCCCTTCTTGGATTCTTACACCCCCTCTGCCCCTTCGGCCACGGTAATGTCTCCCATAACTGCCTCACTGCTGATTTTCATGAATTTGCTCGCGTCGAAAATGCGGTACCCTTTATCGTAGGGTTTTGCCTGTCTCTCTGATTACGTCTGCCTCGTCTACGAATGCTGTTGGAATCCTCCTCACATTGCAGGATAATTTCCCGTAGTGTCTCACTAACTTGAGCCAATATCGCTTCAATATTTTTTTAAATTCTTTGTTGGTCACCATAGTTACGGAAGTATGTGGTTACTCGAAATATGACTCTGGTACCAATTGTTAAGAACAAACACAGAATACCCGAGATAAACCTCAGAACAGTACGTTCACTGTGAAAATAATTCTTTTTATAAAAAATAATCTCTGATCAAATCCTACCATAGCAAGGAAATAAATATTCAAACCCTAAGGCCCATTGGTCAACTATCAAAGTACAAATAGAAAACAATAGCAGTCTTAAGTATAACTTTCTCAATACGTAACATAATTATAAAACAACTTCTAGGGCCCATCAACTTCAGCCCTCTTCCTCTTTCGACGAACATAAACCTGTAGACCTCCTCCACCTCCTGTACTCTTAAAGAGGATCAAATAAAAAAAGTTGTGCTCATTGTGTAAATGAAACTGTCAAAATATTATTTGGATAAATTGAAATAAAGTATTGAAATGAATAAAGTTTTTTTCAAATTAATTTATTATATATTTTAATGGATCAATAGAAATAATTAAATATGATCCAGTCAAATAAAAACAATGCGCATTCAATAGTTTTTTTTTTGTGACATGGCACAAATAGAGGTGGATAGAAAGTTTTTTTCAAATTAATTTATCAAATATTTTAATGGATCAATAGAAATTATTAAATAGGGTTAATTTATAAAAATTTCACCACCTTATAGGGCTTTTCAAATATATCACAACTTTTATTTTTTTCAATTCAATACACAATTTATTTAATATTTTCAATTCTATTACGAACTTTTATTTTTGTCAATTTAATACACGATCTATTTATTATTTTCAATTTTATCACAACTTTTATTTTTTTCAATTTGATACACCATTTATTTTATTTTTTCAATTCAATTAAATGCATTATTATTATTTATTTATTTAAAAATTAAAATACAGAATTTGAAAAATTAAGATTTTTTTACCTGTTAATTATAATATGTTCATAATTGTAATTAGCTTACAATAGAAAATATTTTAATAGAGCGATCTTATGTAAAATTATTTTTTATTATGTTGAATAAAATTCTATTAATTTTTTTGTTCGATTTTATTACTGTTATTATAGTAAATTCACAATTGATAACAAAAATAATATATAAATAAAATTATTTATTGAAAATAAAGATTTAATAACGAGGAAATTAGTAATTATTTAATTTGAACTTAAAAAAGATAGTATTAATCACATTAATTAATAAATACAAAGTTTTACAATAATAATAATAATAATAATAATAATAATAATAATAATAATAATAATAATAATAATAATAATAATAAATAATAATAATAATATGAATTGAAAATATTAAATAGTGGTGTATCAAATTAAAAAACAAAAGTTGTGATAGAATTGAAAATATTAAATAGATCGTGTATTGAATTGATAAAAATAAAAGGTCATGATATAATTGAAACTACTAAATAAGCTGAGTATTGAAATAACAAAAATAAAAGGTTGTGATAGATTTGAAAATCCCTAATAAGGTGTATTTTTTTAGGAATTAACCCTAATTAAATATGATCCAGTTAAATAAAAATAATGCGCATTCAATGATTTTTTTGTGACATGGAACAAATAGAGGTGATTAGGAGTTGTAACGCCCCGGGTTACGTTATGGGGTTGGGATGCTACTAGATATACAATTCCCAATACAGTAATAAAGGGATTAAGAATGCACAGCGGAAATAACATAAAAATCCCAAAAGCGATAATATAATAAAGTAAAAGTTGTATAGAGATTATTACATATTAGCGTCTACTCACCCTAGTAGAGTGAAATATCCAAAATAAGTACGTTCAGATGATATATCTGAAATAAAGTTCTTAATAAAATACTAAAATATAAGATATAATACATAATATAAAGTCTTCTATGGGCTTGGGACATCTGTAGGGGCCTCTTCATCTTCTAAATCTTGTTCTGAAAATCAATAAAGGGTGAGCGTTTAAAATACACTCAGTGGGTTAACTTAAATGATTGCACAGTTAAAAATAAATATGCATGCCAAATATACTATAAAATGTAACATATGTCAATTTAATAAAAATAATTTGCACATTGTCGTTCGATAACTTAATAAAAATATTTTATACCGAACCATCATCCGATAACTTATGTTAGTTGGTATATGTGCACCGGGTCGTCACCCAGTACGATGTTAGCATACTTTGAAATATACTTCCTCGGTCCCTAGGTAAGAGTCTCATTTTACCATTTTGGTTGTCCCACCAAAAGGATCTCATTTCATTTTTTGTACATATGGGACCCACCCATACCCACTAATACAATTAAAATATGGGGCCCACACACCCACTAATACAACTACCCACTACACATTAAATAATAATATTCCTTAATCTACGTGCCCAAAAGAAAATGGGACTTTTACCAAGGGACGGAGGGAGTATTTTAGTACTGAACCGTCGTAGCCAGTAACTTGTGTTAGTTGTTATATGTGCACCGAGTCGTCACCCCGTACAAGTGTTAGTAGAAAAATATTTGTCATTGAACTAAAAGCACACATGACACATAACATGACATATCAATAACACATATCACATCTTAACATAGCAATCATGACATAAAAATGTAGCATTCGGTAAAGAGTGAAAGTTACCCCCACCTTGAACTTCTTAGAGAAAGTTGGCCGAATTAAACTTGCTCGTTTGACTCAGGTATGCCTGCAAGAGTATACTAAAATGAGTTCTACTTGTAATAATAATTCATATACTAAAACTAAATTTTTTAACATTATCATATAATTAAGATAAACTAATTATTAACTTAAGAAAATATAAATAATTAATCGTTAAATAAAATGAGTTAAAATAAAATAGTAAATAGAAATAAAAACTTTAAAATTTTATAAATAATAATTTAACAATCACAGTTTACAACTTTAGTAATAAATCGTAATATTAAAAATATGGATATAAATGACATTAATTTTATTAAAACGAATATAAAATATAGATTCTATACCTAAAATAATAAAAGTAATAAAATTATAATTAATATTTAAAAAGAATTAAATTAAATATAATATAAATGTAAATATAATGCGTGAATGCTTATAACTGACTTTGATGATTTCGAACTTTCGAAATAGAAAACTCTCTTTCCAAATTTAATATTTATTATAGTTATTAATATATATATATATATATATATATATATATATATATATATATATATATATATATATATATATTCATTATTAAAATATATAATATACATATATTTTGCATGCATATATGCGTTCTGTTTTCTGAAAACAGTTTACGCAAATCTTCTTTTTTATATTAATATTTATAAAGCAATCAAGTCTCTGCCTTATACTAAATTCTCATTTAAACTTATCATAAACTTTAACCTTATTACAAAATGACCCAACTTGAGTTATACAACTCCGTTTGAAAATCTAAAAGCGTGCTTTGGAGTCCTCGCAAGGTGAGGATCACAGGCATACCAATTTTTCATGAAAATAACGAAGTTTAAAGGGGCGAAATTTTGACTTGAAGTGGGTTTCTTCCCATCTTTTTCATTTCACGTCCAAACTTAAAACTAATTATATGTTTGTGATCCTCATGAGGAGATCTTCAAAATGGCCTATAATATCAAAGTTATGTTCCAACGATACAAAATACGCTATTGAAAGGTTAAAACTTCGACGGAGCTTTTCTAACTCATACGAAATCCATCTCAAAAAAGAATTATATATATGGAATCTACGCATCAAGACGATCATTTTCGTATATAACATGATAAGGTTTGACAAATAATAGAAAATTTCTCAAAACATCAGTGTGTATATATATGTTTGTGAGTTGTGTGTGCTTATATATGTATGTATATGTGAGGTATGTATGCGTGACTTATAATATATATATATATATATATATATATATATATATATATATATATATAAGGTAGAAATATCCATGTGAATAGTGAGATTTCACAAATCTTGCCAAATACATAGAACTTACCCCAAGTTTAAGTGAGTCGTCATCTGCTTGACGTCATCAACTTCATCACTTCTTATCAACTGACATCCCAAGTGAATAATTACCACAATTAATATTATTATTATATACATATTATATATATATATATATATATATATATATATTTAGTAGGTATTACATCTACCCCTACTAAAAATAAAATTTCGTCCTCGAAATTACTTACTATGTAAGGATAGACTCAGATATTTATTTCGCATATTGTCTTCGTATTCCCACGTTGCTTCATCTTCATTGTGACTGCTCCAATGAACTTTGACTAAAGTAACTTCACGATTTCATAACTTATGAACTTTTTTGTCAAGAATGGCTGTAGAAAATTCCTCATAAGCTAAGTTGTCGTCGATTGTTATAACCTCATGGTTAACAACGTGACTTGGATCAAATACATATTTTCGTAGCATATACACATGAAATACATCATGTGCTCCACTAGTTCAGGTGGTAAAGCTAATTTGTATGCCAACTCGCCGATTCGTTCCAAAATCTCGTAAAGCCCAATGTATCTTGGCTTGAGTTTTCCCTTCATTCCAAAGCGAGAAATTCCTTTCGTTGGTGAGACTTTGAGAAAAACTTAATCTCCTTCCTGAAACTGCAAATCTTTGCGTCTCTTATCAGCGTAAGACTTCTGGCAATTTTGTGCTGTCAAAATTCTTCTTCTGATTCTTTCAATTGCTTCCACTGTCTTTTCTACTATCTCTGGTTCTAGATCTTTCTTTTCACCAACTTCATCCCAATAGAGGGGAGATCTACACTTCCTTCCGTAGAGTGCTTCGTAAGAGGCCATGCCTATCGTGGCCTAAAAATTGTTGTTGTAAGCGAACTCTATTAGTGGTATGTATCTTTCCCAACTTTCTAGGACACATGCCCTCAACATGTCTTCCAATGTTTGAATAGTCCTTTCAGACTGACCATCGGTTTGCGGATGAAATACCGTGCTAAACTTTAGCTTCGTGTCCATCGTGTTTTGTAAACTGTGCCATAATTTTGATGTGAAACTTGGATCTCGATCCGAAACTATCGAAACTGGTACACCATGTAATCTGACAACTTCTTCTAGATAGATTTGTGCAAGCTTATCCATTCCATGAGTCATTTTCACTGGAAGAAAATGCGCTGACTTGGTCAAACGATCCACTATCACCCATATAGCTTGATTTCCTCGCACTGATCTTGGTAATCCAGTAACGAAATCTATTGTAATATGCTCCCATTTCCACTCAGGAATCTCTAATGGCTTCAAGAGTCCTGAGGGTGGTTGATGCTCTGCTTTTACTTGTTGATAAGTCATACACTTTTGGATAAACAAGCCTATATCCCTCTTCATATTTCTCCACCAAAATGCATTCTTCAAGTCTTGGTACATCTTAGTTCCTCCTGGATGTACCATGTATGAAGTACAATGAGCTTCTGACAAAATTTCTCTAATAAGATTCTCATTTTTAGGAACACATAATCTTTTTCCAAAGACGAGTATCCCATCAGCTGTGAGAGAAAATCCCTTTCCTTCCCCAATTTTCATGCGTTCCTTAATTTTCCTGAGAAATTCATCTCCATCTTGAAATTCCTTGACTCTATCTCTTAAGGAGGGTTTAATTAGTAACACAGTTAATACTGCTTCAATGCTACTTGGAGGTATCACAACTTCCAAACTCATTCGAGAGAACTTAGCCACCAACAATTCTTGGTTTGTTATAGAGTAAGCTAATTCTCCTTTTCCTTTTCTGCTTAAAGCATCTGCTACCACATTTGTCTTTCCTGGATGGTACAGTATTGTACAATCATAATCCTTGACTAATTCCAACCATCTCCTTTGCCTCATGTTTAATTCCTTCTGTTTGAAAAAGTATTTTAAGCTCTTGTGATCCGTATAAATTTGACATTTTGCTCCATACAGATAATGTCTCCAATTTTTCAAAGCATGTACAACTGCTACCAATTCTAAATCATGATTTGGATAGTTTTGTTCATGGATTTTGAGTTGTCTAGACGCATAGGCAACTACTTTATTCGTTGCATCAGAACACATCCAAATCCTTGCTTTGAAGAATCACTATAGATGACAAATCCTTCTATCCCATCTAGAATTGTCAGTACATGTGCATTGATCAATTTCTATTTAAGAAGGTTGAAACTCTTTTCACACTCTTCCGTCCAACAGAACTTAACTTCCTTGCGAGTTAATTTCGTCAAGGGCCCTGCAATCTTTGAAAATCCCTTAATAAATCTTCTGTAATATCCTGCCAATCCAATGAAACTCCGTACTTCTCCTACATTCGTAGGTGTCTTCCATTTCTTTACTGCTTCCACCTTGGTCGGATCCACCTCGATTCCTCGAGCTGACACAATGTGCCCAAAAAAGACAACTTTATCTAACCAAAACTCATATTTCTTGAATTTGACATATAACTTTTTCTTTATTAGTGTCTCTAGAAAGATTCTCAGATGTTCTTCATGTTGTTCCCGATCTCTAGAATACACCAAGATGTCTTCATTGAACACGATCATGAATTTGTCCAAATATGACTGGAAAACACGATTCATCAAATCCATGAAAATTGCTGGTGCATTGCTAAGTCCAAAAGGCATCACAACAAACTCATAATGCCCGTAACGTGTTCTAAAAGCAGTCTTCGAAGTGTCGCTTTGCTTGATTCGCACTTGATGCTATCTAGACCTCAGATCTATCTTAGAAAATATGCTAACACCGCCCAGTTAATCAAATAGATCCTCAATCCTTGGCAATGGATACTTATTCTTGATGGTAAGTTTATTCAGTTCTCGATAAACGATACACATCCTAAACGAACCATCTTTCTTCTTTACGAACAAAACAGGTGCTCCCCAGGATGAAACACTAGGGTGTATGAAACCCAAATCCAAGAGTTCTTGTAGCTGGAACTTCAATTCTTGCAACTCCTTTGGTGCCATTTGATAAGGTGTTTTGAGACTGGTGCTGCTCCCGCTACTAGATCGATTGTGAATTCTACTTGTCTTTCGGGTGGCAAGTCTGGTAAGTCTTCAGGAAATACATCCTCGTATTCTTGCACAATATGAACATCCTCTATGCTCATATTTTTGCCTTCACTTTTCACGATGTTTACTAAAAATGTTTGACATCCCTCTTTCTTCATCATTTTGATCGCTTTCATTGCAGTTATAACTCGCGGTACTACTCCAGCTTTCCCTCTGTGAAAAGTAAATTTCTCATCTCCTAGGAGTTGGAACTGTACTTCTTTTTCACGACATCTTATTACAACATGATTAGCTCTAAGTCAATCCATCCCTAAAATTACATCAAAATCTTTCATCTCAATTACGTGAAGGTCTGCAAGTAGGACTCTGTCATTCATCCCTATCTTCACATTCTTGCACATTTTCATAGTTCGGATTGAGTTACCCGAAGGTATACTAACCTCAAGAATTGATTTGTCTAACTTCTCACAATTTTTTCTACTTTCTTATACATCTTAGCAGATATAAATGAATGAGTGGCTCCCATATCAAATTAGTATACGAGCAGGAGTGCCAAATACTGATAGCATACCTGTCATTGTTTCTGGTTCTTCCTCAGCTTCTTGTTGCGTCATAGCATATGCACGTGCTGGTCTAGCACTCGATCCTTCTGCTGCTTTAGCCTTTGGGCATTCCAGTATGGTGTGTCCCAGTTGACGGCATCGATAACACATTCTGGTTCTATATAAGCATGCTCCAAGGTGATTCTTACCACATTTCGGACAGGGAGAATTTGTTCCGAGTGCCGGTGGTCATGATCCACCTCTGATTTTTATTTTCTTGTTCTGAATCTTATGGTTTCCTTTTCCGATCACCGGCCCTCCCCACTTGCGCTTTGCATGCATTTCCATTGCCTTTTTGTTCTAGTTGCTATTATTCTTTTGTAGAGGCTCAATTTCTTGAGCTCTGTAAAATGCATCTGCAAAAGTCATCATCCCTTGTCCAGTAAAGATAGTGTTGATCTCAGACCGCAATCCTTTTTTCAAATCGTCTAGCTTTCTTCTCCTCCTTGTTGACAAGGTGTGTGGTAAATCTGGAGAGTTAATTGAATTCTTTTTCATATTCGAGAACACTCATTGTTCCTTGTTTCAAGTGCACTTTTGTTTTCATCTTGGAATGACTGAGGCAAGTAGTTTTGAATGATCACATCCTTAAAGTCTTCCCATGTCATCCTTGCCTTCTGTTTAGGTGTCTTGGTACGTCTATAAGCCTCCCACCAGAAATCTGCTTTACCCACAAACTGAAAAACAGCACACACGATCTTCTGTGTATCAGTGTAATCGAGATAGGTGAAAATCTTGTCCAACGACCACAACCATTTCTCAGCTTCTGCGGGGTCCTCTATTCCGTTGAATATTGGTGGATTGAAATGTCAGAATTGTTCAATTACCAAGGCTGGCTTATTTCTAGTAATAGGTTCTGATGGTGGTGGTCGTACAGAGTTTGCGTGAAATTGTTGAGCTAATCCTCGAAGGATTGTCACTAAATCATCTCCGGGGTCACCATAAACGTTCTCAAAATTATCATTTGTAGGTAGGTTTTGTGATCTTCTCCGACTCATAATGTGATAAAAGTGTTATAATTATAATAATACTTCAATTAAACATAACAAATAAAATAATTAAACATATAAACATTTATATTTGCAAAATTATGCCATTAAGACACTCGAAACATCACTGTGTTAGTCACACATCAGTAGATTATGCATCATAAAGTACTATTTCAAAAGGCCCTATCAAGTGAGACATCTAGACATACATATATATGTACATACTACCCACTTAAGTGTCAAAAAGGTTCCTACTATAGGAACATGTCGCTACTACTATAATAAGAGTCATAACTGGCCTAAGTCAGTGTAGTACTAGTCTGTCTAATCAATCACTTCCCCATCATCCCAGGTCCATACTCTCCAGGCTCCATGGGTGCGGCCGAAATCTCCTCCTGCACAAATGCCGGAACAGGAGGAGCAGATGGCACGAGGCTCAGAAGCCAGGCATGGAACATAGATGCATAGTAAGCTATGTAGTTCACCACGGGAGGTCCAGGTGGAATCACAAACATCTGAGTTACAAGTTAAAAATCCATTCTAAGTTTATTTAAATATCAAGACTTTAAATATTTAAAACAAGTCAGGAAATCCTATAGTATAATGATGTCAAATGAGTTGTCCTAGGGATGTAGTATTATGAACTAAGTTAGGTACTTGACCAAATCTGATATAGACTGCTCTGATACCTCGTTGTAACGCCCCGGATTACGCTATGGGATTGGGACGCTACCAGATATACAATTTTCAATATATAAATAAAGGGGTCGAGAATGCACAGTGGAAATAATATAAAAATCCCAAAAGCGATAATATAATAAAGTAAAAATTATACAGAGATTATAACATATTAGCGTCTACTCACCCGAGTAGAGTGAAATATCCAAAACAAGAACGCTCAGATGATATATCTGAAATAAAGTTCTTAATAAAATACTAAAATATAAGACATAACATAAAGTCTTCTATGGGCTTGGGACATCTGCAGGGGCTTCTTCATCTTCTAAACCTTGTTCTGAAAATCAATAAGGGGTGAGCGTCTAAAATACACTCAGTGAGTTAACTTAAATGATTGCACAGTTAAAAATAAATATGCATGCCAAATATACCATAAAATATAACATATGTCAATTTAATAAAATAATTTGTACATTATCGTTCGATAACTTAATAAAAATATTTTAAAGCGAACCATCATCCGATAACTTATGTTAGTTAGTATATGTGCACCGAGTTGTCACTCCGTACAAGTGTTAGTAGAAAAATATTTGTCATCGAACTAAAAGCACACATGACACATAACATGACATATCAGTAACACATATCACATCTTAACATAGCAATCATAACATAAAAATGTAGCACTTGGTAAAGAGTGAAAGTTACCCCCACCTTGAACTTCTTAGAGATAGTTGGTAGGATTAAACTTGCTCGTTTGACTCAGGTATGTCTACAAGGGTATACTAAATTGAGTTCTACTTCTAATAATAATTCCTATACTAAAACTAAATTTTTTAACATTATCATATAATTAAGATAAACTAATTATTAACATAAGAAAATATAAATAATTAATCGTTAAATAAAATGAGTTAAAATAAAATAATAAATAAAAATAAAAACTTTAAAACTTTATAAATAATAATTTAACAATCACAGTTTACAACTTTAGTAATAAATCGTAATATTAAAAATAAGGATACAAATGACATTAATTTTATTAAAAACGAATATAAAATAAAGATTTTATACCTAAAATAAGAAAAGTAATAAAATCATAATTAATATTTAAAAAGTATTAAATTAAATATAATATAAATGTAAATATAATGCGTGAATGCGTGCAACTGACTTTGATGATTTCGAACTTTCGAAATAGAAAACTCTCTTTCCAAATTTACGATTTATTGTATTTATTATAGTTATTAATATATATATATATATATATATATATATATATATATATATATATATATATATATATATATTAAATATTAAAATATATATATTAAATATTAAAATATATAATATACATATATTTTGCACGCATATATGTGTGCTATTTTCTGAAAACAGTTCACGCAAAATCTTCTTTTTTTATATTAATATTTATAAATTGCAATCAAGTCCCTGCATTATATTAAATTCTCATTTAAACTTACCCTAAACTTTAACCTTATTACAAAATGACTCAACTTGAGTTATACAACTCCATTTGAAAATCCGAAAGCACGTATGTAGTCCTCGCAAGTTGAGGAACACATGCATACTAATTTTTCATGAAAATAACGAAGTTTAAAGGGAACAAAATTTTGACTTGAAGTGGGTTTCTTCCTATCTTCTTCATTTCACGTTTAAAATCAAAACTAATTATATGTTTGTGATCCTCGTGAGGAAAACTTCAAAATGGCCTATAATATCAAAGTTATGTCCCAACGATACAAAATACGCTATTGAAAAGTTAAAACTTCGACGGAGCTTTTCTAACTCATACGAAATTCATTTCACAAAAGAATTATATATATGGAATCTACGTATCGAGACGATTATTTTTGTGTATAACATGATAAGGTTTGACAAAGAATATAAAATTTCTCAAAATATCAGTGTATATATATGTTTGTGAGTTGTGTGTGCTTGTATATGTATGTATACGTGAGGCATGTGTGAGTGACTTTTATATATATATATATATATATATATATATATATATATATATATAATGAAGCATATTAACTCAACTTACTACTTCTTTCCCTCGCAGTAACTCCTCAAAATCTTAAAGCTGAGGTAAAGTACGTATGTATATATCTATAGAAGGGTAGAAATATCCGTGAGATTTCACAAATCTTGCCAAATACATAGAACTTACCCCAAGTTGAAGTGAGTCGTCATCTGCTTGACGTCATCAGCTTCATCACTTCTTATCAACTGACATCCCAAGTAGATAATTAAAGTAATTAATATTATTATTATATAAATATTATATATCTATTATATATATATTTAGCAGGTATTACAGGAGTAGTTAAATAAGATAATTTAAGAGTTATAGCTCTAGCAGGAGCTGCACATTTATTATTTTTTTTTAATTTACATGGGATGAATAGAATATTTATTTTTATTTATTTATTAATTTTATATTTAATAATAAATTAATATTTTAATGATTTCTATAATTGGTGTAATTTTATTTTATAATTTTAATTTAAAATTTTGTCCGTTAACGGCTGTAACAATCGTAGAGGGTCAATTAAGGAAAACAATCGAATGTAGGGCATTTTTTAAGTTTTTACACGAGTTGGGTAAAAAAGATTTTCATAATTTGAGTTGTGCATTTAAGTTTTGTCCCATTTTATTTATGCCTACAAAATATTTGGAATCACATTGCACCGGGCACACCGATGCACCTGAATAATTTAAACTATTAGATCATATTTATATTTAATCTTAACCACTAAATAAAATAAAAATAATAACTACAAACTACATTCTAACATTTACCCTATAAATGTTCAGGTGCACCGGTGCACAAAATGCTCCACAGAATAAACCAAATAGTTAATATATTTAAGTATGTTAATGTATAAAATCATAAATAAAATAATAAAATATTATTAAAAATATGTGATTTTCATTTATTCGATTGAATTGTCGGTTCCACAATCCGACCAATTTAACCTCAAATAATAGGAAACATTGCCAGTTTCCCCAAGCCAGCAATTCCTCAAACGAGGGTTCGATTCGATTGAATTGGCGATTCGACCGATCCGACCAATTTAACCTCAAATAATAGGAAACATTGGTTTGATCTCCGGTTCAATGATAACAACACTATTCTAAATTATGATATGGTTGGTGAAATTTTTCTACATTAAATTTAATTATTACTTATTTTGGATATCTTTATTTTATCTGTAGAAAGCAAATAAATTAGATCGTGGTTATTTTGAATCTATCACAAGATTGGAATCGAATCAAATACTCCTTCAATATACTACACTAGTATGTTTCCCCGTGTATTACTCGGGTTATATTTTTTATAATATAATTTTTTAAATAATCTTTACTTTATTATGTTAATTTCGATATGTTTTGATGTAATGTCATTTTCGTCCTGTTTTTCATGTTCCTATATATTTATCTTTATTTATTGTAATTATGATGTTTACCTTTAAATGGAATATTATGTAACTGAATTGAAATAAATAAAAAGTGAAATATAATCATATTTATATTATCTGTAACATTAATTACTGTAAATTTCTAAAAATTTCACCAAACACAACATTAACTGTATTGTTTATTGCTTTTCCTTCTTCATCCAGACAAAATATTTTTAGGTCTGCCCTACTCTTAACCCTGGAGAGCTCTACATATAACTGATCATGTGTAAAAACATATTTCATTAGGAAAACTCCAACACTCGATAATGATTGTCCCTGACTCTTGTTTATAGTCATCGCAAAACAAACCAACAATGGAAACTGTCTCCTTTGAAACATAACTGGTAGTGTGTTATCCGTTGGACTCAAAATCATTCTAGGAATTAATACCAAGCACTCTTTATTTTTACCACCTACTATCTTCGCTTCAATAACCTGAATTCTCAATTTAGTTACTATCAATCTAGTTCCATTGCGTAATCCTGAAGCTATATCAATGTTTCTGAGGAACATTATTGGAACTCCTATCTTAAGTACCAAAACATGATTAGGGAGTCCAGTACACTTAAGAGAATTCAAAAAATCTTCCGAATATAGAGTATTAGTGTTGGGTGATCTATCATTTGGATATATTTTATCTGAACTAAGATATTCTCTTACTTTCCTAGAAAACATATTTAGCATGTGGTCATTGACAGTCTCTACCACTCTATGTGTAGGAGCTAGAATTGCTCTATCCTCAAAATATCTTGGTGTATTGCAATTTTCCAATAATGATGGATATATACTGTTAACAATAGCATCCACTGGGTTCTCGTCGTTCAATATTAGTAGGTCCGAAGGGATCTCAATTGTGTACTATCTATCATTACCTTGTCCAACATCACCATTACCAACATTCAATATCCAATCAGAGAACTCGGCAATATCATGTTCATTATTTTCAAGATCATTTCTTTCAGAACGTAGCCTCATATTTTTTGTGAGTGTTAGCACCGTACAATCATCCCATATGCTCGAAGAGTTGATTGTTGCTGATATTATATTCTCGCGGGTGCCTTTTGTAACCACAGGCAAATTTGTCTAAAATCTCCACCAAAAACCACCGTTTTCACTCCAAATAGTTTTTCTTCTATATAAGGTTAATCAACCTCGTAATGTCTCTCAAACTCCTATCAAGAGCCTCAAAATAATACCTCTTTACCATTGGCGCTTCATCTCATATAATGAGACTACTTTTTTGAAGCAATGTGCACAATTCACTTCCGAGCTTAATATTGCACGTGGACTTTTCATTCACCTTCAAATGTATTGCAAATCTAGAGTGGGCGGTTCGTCCTCCTGGAAGAAGAAGCGCTGCTATTCCACTCGAAGCTACATTAATAACGATACGACCGTCTTTTCTCAAAGCAGCAGATAATGTGTTCCAAATAAAAGTTTTTCATGTTCCCCCGAATCCATAAAGAAAGAACATTTCTCCGTTATTGCTGGTTATTTTTTTCTTTAGAAAATAAAGGGTACACATCTTTATATTAAAGGGTATATAATTTAACATAAAATTCTAAAGGCGCACGGAGTGTTGTCCATGCGCCCGGATACACAATAATTTTCTTTAGAAAATAAAGGGTATACATCTTTATACTAAAGGGTAAACAATTTAACACAAAATTCTAAATACGCACAGAATGTGGTCTGTGCGCCCGGGCGCACGCAAGCCTCACTCATTAAATTATTTAAAATAAAATATTAGTTATGTTATTAAAATTATAAATAAATAAGAGAAAATAAAAAATTAATATTTAGAATAATAAATTATTTAAAATAAAATATTAATTATAAGATTAATGTGAGATTGGCACATGTACAAATTTTATTGTGGTTGTCATAATAAATTACTTAAAATAGGACATATTAAATAAATTAATATTTGAAATATTATATTAAATTACTTAAAATTAATGTTAATTACAAGATTAAATTAAATATTAATTAAGAGCTTAATATTCGTTCCAAACCTGGAACCTTTTAGTTTTGCTATATAGTATTTGTTTCAATACAATACTCATTTTTTATCAATTTTGTCCCATAACTTTTGTTTTAATTATTAATTTTTACTTGTTGTAATTTTGTCTCAAAATATTACTTTTTATCTCTATAAAACTCATAAATAAAATTGATCATTTTTAGGTTTAAATAACCATTTTAGAGAAAAGTTAAAAGTTATGATTTTATTTGTAGGTAAAATTAAAATTTTGAGACTATTTTAAAAAAATTAATTTTGTATGAGAAAATTTAGATTCTGAATTCTTATTCTTGTTGTGGCGCATGTCTATTTGATATGAAAAATAGAGTTGGTAATGGTATTGAAATAAATATTAATTCTTGATTTTAGAAAAGTTTGAAGGATAGAATTGATAATAGAATTAAAATAATCATTCATAGTTTCATAAAAATTATGATAATCTAAATCTGCAGTTATTATAAAATTTATGAATAAATTCTAAGTATTTCATGAAGTAATAGGTTTTGTTTCTTAAAATTGATCATCTTCAACTTTTACTTGAATCATCCTTTTATTCGTGGCCGGCATTTGAGTCTGATCCAGAGAATTATCTTCATCATCATCAATAGTCTCAAAGTCAACCAATTTACGCTTCCCTTTTGGAGTACTCATTTTATTTGAAAAACATCATTCATGGAGGATCCTAAAGGCTGTATGTAAACATAAAAATACCAGTATAATATAACAGTTAGAAAAGATGGAGCTAATCACCATAAATGCATTTTTAATTTTGAACTTCAATACCTTTTTCGCTTTTGATCTATTCGTTATAACCTTGATCATAGTAAGATCTGAAGATACTTTCATCACAGTGTATACATTCCATTGACTACTTATATTTTTTTCAGAGATATGGAATCTAAAGATGAACTTCGAACCAATAAGAGTGTCAAGCTCTTTAGGAAATGATCCAACCAAGTCCAACTAATAAAAAAATAAAAAAGAATTATAATAAAACATAGGATAGGTATAACAGGTGTGTTGTATTTTGCAAACTAAATTCTAATTTATGTCATATCTTTCAGTCATATGAAAATTTGTAATATGTGAAATTTGATTAATGCAATTCTATTCTTTATATATGTCAGTATATGAAAATTATAAAATATCTTCTCAAGATTTTCAATGGGTTCGGCTGCTGTTTTTCCAATGATTGGCCTAATTTCTCTATTAAATACTATAAAGGAAGTACTCTCAATTTCATCAGCAACCTTGAGATGAATTTTATATCTGTTGAAATGAAAAATAACTTAATAAAATTTTATTTGTCATTTTAAAAGAAAAAAGTAAATTTAAAAAAATATGTTAACCTTTCAAAGAAAAAAATAAAACTTATTGTGGCACAGGTATTGGTATGTCCTGCTTACACTTCTCACAGTAATGGACTCCAGATTTATCAATAACTTTCTTGGTATATTTGTTACATCCATTATAGTACCATTCATATTGAGTTTGAATCCTTTGGGCATTTGCAACAACAATGCAATAGCTTTCCTAAAATTCCATGATGAAAATATAAATTAACATAAGTTATACAATAATTGTAATGCATTTTAATCTTTGTAGCAAAAATATTTTAAAACAAAAAAATTATAATGGAATATTTACATCCTTGATGTCTTGAATTTCTACAAGATAGATCACTTCTACATCTGGTGTAAATTCTTCAAAGACGAAGCTTCTACCAATATGATTTATATGAGACTGTCCATACAATCTATCATGTCCTATTAAACACATGCTACATTTTCAAATGCCTAAATATTAAAATTTATAGATATATATTTTTTAAAAGAAAAAATCACTAAATGTAATGTATAGATTTAGCGCGTACCTCTTTCGAAAATCATGAACTTATTTTATATCTTCATTAATTGTTATCCTTGTTGCATTCCAAGAATTTGATATGTTTTTTCCTATAGCATATTTCAAAGAAAGTATGATTTAAATTTTCATATAATAATAATTATTATTATTGTTAAAACATATCTAAGAAATTAGAGGACAAATAATATATGATTAATGGCTAAATATATTAGAATAAACATCTAATGACATCTAAATACATACAGAATTATATATAAATAAAATGAGTTTAAAAAAATATACCTCTATATTTATTGTTGATTTTGGCATACTCAATAACAATAATAAGTTTTTGTTTGAATTGTTCCTCTTGTATTGCATCAATTGTTTTGTATATTCTCCCCGCAATGTACAATTCATGATTGTGTGTCTTAAATTGATGTTAAAATTTTAATTAAAAAAATATTAAACATAAAAATTGAGTTAAAAAAAATATGAATAAATATTTTAAAAGAAAGTTACCGTTCATCTTCAAGCTCAATATAAATTTTATCTGTATGCTTGCTCTTTGCACTAACACAAATTATATCTCCTATTTTTACCACCAAAACAATTATGTCTGTTGATATTGTCATTGTAAGAAAAAATAGAACCAATTTTTTTTAAAAGTATAATTAGTTTCTATTAAAAAAATAATAATAAACTTTTAAAACATACCTATGAGTATTGTATCTCTAGTATTTTCTTGAGAATTGATTGTTCAAAATCAATAAAATTCAAGCCAGTTTTGTTGGTTTCCAATGGCGAAGTCAATCACACCAACGTTTAATTTTGGATGTTCAACTTGAATTCATGATTTGTAATAAGGATCGACCCAATATTTTCAGCAACACAAAAATTTGATATAATATATGTTTCCCTTCACTTAACAATTTCTCAAATTTTGAGATGTGATTATAGCGAATTGTTGTTTGAATCTTCGAACCCTACACATATAATATAACAATAATTAAATAAAAAACCTTATCATGTTAATAATCTAAAAGTTGTAAAAATATAAAATATACCGTATACTTAAAGAATATTTAATCATTATAATCAACTAAAATTTACCTTTTCATATATTATCAAGGTATGATATCCAAAGTCTCAAGCATTTAACTTTAATTCGTCAAGTTTCATTTTGCATAGTAATTTCAGACATTGGATCATAAATTGATGACATGATTTAATAAAGAAAAAAAGAAACAGTATAAAGATTGCAATTGAGGTAAAAAAATTTCACTGTAGATGAATATTGATCGATTGTATTATGTCATATACAATGAATTTATATTATAAATATGGCAATAAATAATTTAAAATCAACACCAAAATTATTTTAAAAATAATAAATTTTAATAATATACTCCATCTTTCCTAAAATTATTAAAACTTAATTTAAATAATCAAACAACAACAAAAGTTTTTTGTTTCTTCATAAATTTACCAAAAATTTATAACTAATCGATTGTACAATGCCTTAATTAAAATTTATATGCTAAATATGGAAATAAATAATTTAAAATCCAATGAAAATAAATAATTTAAAATACACCCAAAATTTATAGATTAAATCAAAAATATTTAAAGTATTAAATTTATACATAAACTTTTATAAGAAAATTACTTAAAATAATATTAATAAAATTACTAAAAATAATATTATTACATAATACTATAAATTTACCAAAACTTTATAATTAATTGATTCGATTGTACTATGTCTTAATTAAAATTTATATGCTAAATATGGAAATAAATAATTTAAAATACACACCAAATTTACAGATTAAATCAAAAATATTTAAGGTATTAAATTTAACTACTTACATAAACTTTTACTAGAAAATTACTTAAAATAATATTAAGAAAATTACTTAAAATAACATTATTACATAATACTATAAATTTACCAAAACTTTATAACGATTGTACCATACCTTAATTAAAATGTATATGCTAAATATGAAAATAAATAATTTAAAACCCAATAAAAATAAATAATTTACCAAAAATTTATAACTAATTGATTGTATCATACCTTAATTAAAATGTATATGCTAAATATGAAAATAAATAATTTAAAATTCACACAAAATTTATGGATTAAATAAAAAATATTTAAAGTATTAAATTAAATTACTTATATAAACTTAAAATAATATTATTATGTATTAATGGTAGGATTATTAGATATTTAAATTAAGATGTATTAATGGTAGGATTACAAAGTATTAACTATTTTAAATGAAATTAAATATAATAAACATTAATTGTGGGATCAACGTGGGAGCGCCACATACATAAATTTTTCAAGGAGCAACGTGGCACCGCCACCTCACAATTTAAAAAAAATATTTTTGGCAAGCACTTGTAAATTATGAAAATAAATAAAATAATTTAAAATTCAATGAAAATAAATAATTTACCAAAACTTTATAAATAATCGATTGTATCATACCTTAATTAAAATGTATATGCTAAATATGAAAATAAATAATTTAAAATTCAAAGAAAATAAATAATTTAAAATTCACACAAAATTTATGGATTAAATAAAAAAATATTTAAAGTATTAAATTAAATTACTTATATAAACTTAAAATAATATTATTATGTATTCATGGTAGGATTATTAAATATTTAAATTAAGATGTATTAATGGTAGGATTACAAAATATTAATTATTTTAAATAAATTAAATATAATAAACATTAATTGCGGGATCAATGTGGGAGCGCCACATATACAAAATTTTTCAAGGACCAACGTGCAGGCGCCACCTCACAATTTAAAAAAATACTTTTGACAAGTACTTGTGAATTAATAGTATTAATGATGCTTTTTCGTAAAAATTTATTATGGCACCATTAAAAAAATTAATATATTTATTTTGATCAAATATTTTAATTAAAAATATAGTTTAAATAAATAATATTGATGAGATAAATATGATCATTTTTATTTGAAAGGGGTTATATGAATAAATACACATGGCTACATTTAATGATTCTCATGAAAAAAGTCTCTTGTGGGAAGGTAGTTGTATGAAATTACTTGTAAGATGTGTCAAATTATGATTATTATTATTATATATATATGCTTATTTAGTTGTTAAAATATAATCTTTAAAAGTATAATGAAAGATACATTATTGTATAATTCTATATTGTTATTATGATTTATTATGAATATATTTTAATTTCTAATAAGTATATATACTTATATAATAAATATACTTTAACAATGAGTCAATTTATTTCACAATCTGTCTTCTATATATATTTGTCTCGTAACAGAGTTTCTCATACAAAATTGGTCCTATCTTTACTTATAAAAGAGGTACATTTAACAAGTTATCTATTAACAAGTTGATTAGCAGATGGATTTATTTTAAAATCGCAGCATATCGCCATAGAGATTAGATTTCCGTATTCATTCTTTCTTCATTAGTTTAGTTAGATCTTTTCAAGGAAGGGTTATAGTTTGATTATTGATTCTTTTTCATTGTATTCATGGATCAATAAAAGAGTGTTTTATCTTTTACTGTGAACGTAGATCACTACGATCGAACCACTTAAATTTGAATGTTATTGCTATTCGTGACTTTATTTTTCTTATTTAATTTCCTTATTTTATAAGAGAGTTGTGTGTTAGATAAGACGTTCTTTATTCATTTATACATTTATGAGCTTGATTTGGGAGTGATCAACAGATTACTAAAAATTTCTTTTTATTTTAAAATATTTATCGATAAGAACATATATTTTCAACCTTTAAATCTTGTGTTGGGTTGTTGTACTTCTATACTCCCTCCGTCTCAAGTTAACATATACATTTTTCATTTTGATCTGTTTCAAATTAAAGTTTACATTTCTTTTTTTATTAAGTTGGGGCCACACAAAACAATTAATTATTTTATGTAGGGTCTACACACAATACTAATGCAACTACCCACTTTAAATTAAATATTATTTCTCTCACCTCACTACACATTATAATATTACTATATTTTTAATGTAAGTGTAAAAAAAAAACGTAAATGTTAACGCGGGATTAAGGGATTATATATCAAAGTTCACATTAAAAATAATAATTATGATTAATCATTTTATAGCATTTCTAGATCCAATAATTTTTTAATTGTCAAGCTATTTAGGAGAAAGATTATATAGTCAGAGGAATATGTTGAATTTGTATAGTTTAGTACACCCTCATCGTATTCATCAATTTCGTTCATTAATTTGTATTTAGGAGTCCACTCTAATTTCTGACACGTAAATTCAAGGTCTAAGAATCTATACTGACGTATCTAAGGGCATTTATTAATTATTTATACACACCACACTAGTAAATAAATTCTTAAATTACGATGTAGACTTATAGTTGGCTACTTTAATTGGGATAGTTAGACAAATTAAAATAATTAAACAAGTAGTTTGATTACCAACAACTTCTCATGACTATTTATTCATTAGTCATTTATTTCAATTTATTTCCATTTATTTAGATGCTTTGTATTTTTTACCATTCATTTTAACCCCTCAGTTTTAAAGATATGTATTGAGTAATAGAAAATAACTTAAAATTTTAAAATAAAAAAATCCAGTGCTATCTCTTCATAAATCCTTTTTTCCTTGTAAAATTATTTTAGTGATTTGTACCCTTGTATAAAGAATTTATTCACGCTATCTTTATAATTTATAAAGGAAGTGTGTAGAAGGAAGTGTGTAGAAATTATTGTAACACAAATTTTTATTGGAGCAAGGTTAATGGTAGGAATAGAAAATTTTTTATAAAGAAATATAATGTTCTAATATCACTTCATTGATGAGTGATAAGTATGAAAGAAGATAATATTTTTATTTTAAGTTAATGTATAAATCTTAAGGAAATATTTGATTTGAGTTGATTTAAACTTTAATATTTGTTATATAAGAAAGATTTATTAAATTTATGAATTATTAAACCCAAATCAAACACCACTTTAAAACGTAATATATGTATTAGATTTTTCCTTCCTATCACATGTCAATTTTTGAAAAGGTGACAAGAAAATGTGTCAATAAAGTATCATATGACATGTCGTCTACAATATAATAGGATAAATTTAACGAGTATAATACAAAAGTTATGGCTTAATGTGTAGACTTATATTGTCGACATTATAAAATCATGAAATTTTCGCCTTATATCATGCTTGTATGAACATTTACGTATGATCTTAATGAATGACATAATAATTACATGATAATACGTGATTAGGAACTACTCCTATATTGCACTATAAATAATGTGCATGTACGTATCACAATAAAAATAAGAAAATTATTAAAGAAGAATAATTACATGAGTATGCTTTGTACCCAAAGTGACGTCCTAGAATATTGAAAATATAATTATATCTTATTAATTAATATAATCTCTAAAGTTAGGATAAAATAAATCATTAATTAACCTGTTTAGTATTACATGATTTATAGTGGCAAAAATACAATTATAGTTTTATAAATAATATTAATCGTCTCACGGTAAGACTATTTTGTGCTTTTTTAATTAGTTGTCACTTTTATTAAAGATGTTATCATTTTTCTTTTAAAATGTTATTACTTTTTATTTATACTTTGAATATTACTTTTCACTATAAAAGTTATCACTTTTTATTCCTCTCATTGAAGCCTTATATGAGACGATCTCATACAATTGTCTCACACAATTCTTTATCTATATAGTATACTTACTGAAAAATTATAGTGCATGTTTCATGAATTTAGATATAAATAGATTATAAACCATAATAATAAAATATTACATACGCTATGCTATACAAAAGTAAAATTATAATTACTCTAAACATACTAAATTTTAAAAATAAAGATTAAAATTTAAAAGTAAAATGGTAGATAATCAGGAGTTATTCCATTAAACATTCATGTAGCTAGGGTGAATGGGTGATAACAACACGAGTATTTTATGTAGCGTATTTGCATATTGAAAAGTACCAAACTTATCAACGTTGTTTAATTACCATACATTAATTAGATAGGAACGCCTCAATACTTCGAGTCTTCAATGCTTTTTTTTTAATTTATTATAATTAGGACAAAACTTGCATTTCCCGAGGATATTGTGCACTCAAATCTCGCAATTTTTTAAAGTTATTTAAATGTTATATCCTATAATATAAGAATGTGTATCCTTTATTTTTTAAAAATAAAAAATTTTTTTAATCAAATAATTACATTATTCATATTTCACCCTCTTCTCATTGAAAAAATTATACCATTATTAATTAAAGTATGTATCTTTTAAAACAAAATATTATACTCTTATATATTTTGTGCACTCGAAATCGAAGTTGACACAAGAGACTAACTTTTATAATTATGCTTCAAAACAAACGCGTATAAGAATGTGTATCCTTTATTTTTTGAAAAAAAAAATAAATTTTTTAATCAAATATTTACATTATTCATATTTCACCCTCTTCTCATTAAAAAAATTATATCATTATTAATTAAAGTGTGTATCTTTTAAAACAAAATGTTATTCTTTTGTATATTTTGTGCACTCGAAGTCGAAATTGAAGACACAATAGACTAACTCTTATAATTATGCTTCAAAACAAGCGCACCTCGGTATTTATATGAGATAAATAGTAAAATAGATAGACTTATAATATATGAATTGAAACATTACTGAAGTGTGATAGAATTTTGACATGAAAAATATTACTTCATTAATCCTAAATTAATTAAGGCGTACGGAAAATTAAAATATATGATATTTTATTAGATAGTGAGTAGTTTTTTATTGTACCTTTACTCTTGTTGTATATTTTTGTTTTTTGCTTGCAGATATTTTATTAGATACTAATTGATAGGTTTTTGTTGTACCTTTATCATATTTTTTTCTCTCGTAACTATGATAAATTTTATAATATTTTTTAAAATTTATTGGTTTTTGTATGTAAGACTTTACTTGCTAAAAAGAGAATTATAAGAGTAAAATAAATCAAGATAAAAACCTGTGAAATACGTTTTGTGTAAGTCTTTATGTGAGATGAATAAAAAATGATAACTTATTAATGAAAGGTGATATAGTGTTATTACATTATATCAGTCTCATGTAAGTCCGCTTACATGAGACGGTCTCACACAAGACTTTCCCATAAATCAAAATTACAAATGTATGCTCTTTGTCCCGCGTTAACGTTAATATTTATTTTTTGCACATAGATTAAGAGATATAATATTTTAATAGATAGTAGGTTGAAAAATATATTCTCCTATCCCAAAGATATTGGTACACTTTCTTTTTTGGGTTGTCTCACAGAAATTGACATATTTCCATTTTAAGGATATGGGACCCACACAAAAATAATTTATTTATTTACATGGGCCCACACACACATCACACTCACCACTAATATAACTACCCACTACGCATTATATATTATTTTTCTCACTTAACTTTGTGTTAAATTATTATACTCCTTAATCTCCGTGCCAAAAAAAAAGTGTCAATTATTATGGGACGGAGGGAGTAATATTTAATACTTCATTCGTCCGCTCGAAAGATTGTCTTTTTTTTATTTTGATCGTTCGTTCCAAAGAGGATCATTTCTTTTTTTATATATATGAGATTCACATACACCTACTAATACAACTAAAATATGAGATTCTCACGAATTTCCAATGAGAGATACAAATTGAGGTACAAATCTTAGGTGGAAATTTTTGTACATAGAGTTGAGGTACAATATCATTGTGGAGGTACAGGTACAAAAAGTTGGGTACAAAAATGGAGAGGGGAAAAAATTGAAGTGGGTCCCACATGCAAAGAGAGTTGTGCATTATTCTAAATCAATTATCCACTACACATTAAATAATAATACTCTTTAATCAATGTGCACAAAAGTAAAAGACTCTCTTATAAGTGGATGGTGGGAGTATATAGTGAGTAATTATATTAATAATGTGTATAAGACCTATGTGGAACAATTAATTATTTTGTGTGGATTCATGACAAAAAAAGAAATGTATGAGTAATTCTTAATTTAAACAAATCAAAACGAAAAGGCATAGACTAAATGCACACCCATATTTATTGAATACACACTCTATTATTATATTATTAATGTATTGTATATTTAAAAAATCTATATTACAATAAGATCATTAAAAGTACACATCCTATATATTTTAAATTAAACTATATTTTATAGATATCTTATCTTATAAAATCTTTAATATCTCTATTATTCGATTTTGTTCCTTTATTGCGGTTGAGGTTCTTCTTCTCCTTCACGTTCCTTTTTTGCGGTTGAGTTCTTCTTCTTCACGTCTTTTCATTGTTGTCGCCAGTGTTCTAATGTTTTTCTTTCTTTTCTAATGTCAATCGTATTTTTTAGTGTGAAATCATAAATTGAATAGATTTTAAAATAGAGATTTATACAAACAAGGTTTAATTAGATGTTCTGAAAATTTTCAGAGGGGTTGCATTTTTTTCTTTATTATATTCCACACCCCCAAAATCTATGTTTTGTCAAATGAACAAAACGTAATTATTTATTTAAATTCTCTGTTTAATTATTGGATTGAGCAATTAATACATAACATCTACCATATTTGAGTTATGAAGGGATTTATTATCTGTAAAATAATTAAATTCATGAAGGGATTTATTATTTGTAAAATAGTTAAATTCAACTATGAACACTAATTGAATTTGTGAATTAGAATCGATTGCAGATTATATATGAAGGAATTTATCTCCCTCTTCAAGTACGATATGTTAAACTTAAAGTTTTAAAAAATATAAGAGAAGTTTTTATTTTAATAAAAATGATTTGCGGTTTATTATTGAGTGTGTATAATTATAATTTTAAAAAGCATAATTTTAAATTTTTATGGGGTGTGCATACAATAAAATTAAGAAATAAAAAAATTTAAGTGTGTATTTAATAAAAAATGTATATTTAATAAAAAATAGTGTGTATTTAACGATACTCAAACGAAAAACGTAAATTCTAATAATGGAGCATTTTTTGTGCGAGAAAGAGAAGAGTAGAAGTATTAAAATTTCAAATAAAATTTTTTTTTTTTAAGTGGCATGTCATACATTTTCTCAAAATAATTGTATTGCCGTTGACACAACATTTCTTTGTTCCATACATTATTATCCTACGATGTTGTCGTGTGTTGGTCATCATAAAATACTTTTGACTCCACCCACTTATCCTCTCCTCGTGTCCCTCGTCACGACAAGACTGGACGATTGCACTTGAACCTATTTCTTATTACAAATCATTGTATTTTACCAACGCCTTCAAATCATATAATAGAGACATCTTTTGGCCTCGAATCCCTACACACACTATCATTCAACTTCAATATTTAACACAACTTAACTCACAAACATCAAATTATAATGCATCACCAATTCTATTACACTATTATGGAGATTAACAATCTACTCATCTTGGATCCCATTCAAAAACTTGAGAACATGTAGCATGGTAGGACGATTCACAGGGTTTTCCGACAAGCAGATCACAGCAATCTGCAATGTCTTCAGCATCCTCTGTTTAGAATCAGCATCAAGAATGCTGGGATCAAGAACATCCACTGCATTCCCTTTCTTGATATTCAACAACACCCACCCGACCAAGTTCCCGCCTTCGATGTCTTTGAAATCAGGCCCCGTCGGCTCCTTTCCCGTCACCAACTCCAGCAGGATCACGCCGAAGCTGTACACATCCCCCCTCGTTGTGGATTTCCAGCTCTGCCCGTACTCGGGCGGGATGTACCCGAACGTGCCAGCAATGTCCGTGCTCACATGAGTCTCACAAGCACTGATCAGCCTTGCTAATCCAAAGTCAGCCACCTTTGGCTCAAACTCATCGTTCAGAAGGATATTGCTCGCCTTGATATCGCGATGAATTATATGGGGAATGAAGCCGTGGTGGAGGAATGCCAAGCCACGGGCGGCGCCTAGCGCGATCTTGAGACGTTTTTTCCAGTCTAGGACTGGAAGGGTTCCAGGGCGGTTTCTAAGCCAGTCATCCAAGCTTCCATTAGCCATGTACTCGTAAACGAGCACCTTCTCCTCACAATACGAGCAGTACCCGAGCAACGAAACAAGGTTCCTATGCTTCACCTTCCCCAGAGTCTGCATTTCAGCCAGGAATTCTCTCTGGCCCTGAGTCTTGGCCTGACTGAGCTTCTTCACCGCGACTGTCTTTCCATCGGGTAAGGCAGCCTTGTACACTGTCCCGAACCCGCCATCACCAATTATGTTAGCCTTGCAGAAGTTGTTTGTGGCCTCAAGTACATCAACCAGTGTTAACTTAAGGAGAGGCAGCTCAAACATAGCTATGTTAATGCTGAGTGGCTCCTTTGATCTGCTACTACTCAAGAAATACAGATTCTGATCATCTAAGCCGTTCAATCTGGTGCTATCTGAACCATCCTCAGGGTCATTTCTGTTGCTTCTGTTGACCCAAATTCTCAGCACTATAACCACTGAAAGGGTTATCAAGATAGATCCCACCACAACAGATGCCAGCCCCCAAACATTCAAAAGAGGCGATTTTCGCCCGAAAGGGCATTTTACTCCCACAATTCCTCCACATAAAGCCTTGTTTCCAGCTACTAAAGCCTCTGAAAGATTCAAGCATATCCCATTGCCTGGAATTGGGCCCTGCAGCTTGTTCTCTGAAAGATTCAAGAACAAAAGATCCGCGAGCCCACAAACTTCGTCGGGTATTCCTCCGCCAAGCGCATTCCCGGAGACATCAAGATACTGGAGCTGTGCAAGATTCCCAAGCTCAGAAGGAAGACCACCACTGAAAGCATTTCCATGGAGATCCAACACTGTCAAATAGGACATATTGCCAAGTGATCTTGGCAAGTTCCCACTCAAAGAATTGCTGCTCAAATTCACAATCTCAACTCTCCAAACTTCAGAATCTTTGAACAACTCATCTATATGACCAGAAAGGCTATTCTGCTGAGCATAGAATCCAACAAGATTAACTATCCCAGAGAGAGAGCCAGGAAGCTCATTGCTCAGCATATTAGAGCTCAAATCCAAATGAGTGAGACCATTTACGTTGCCAATCGAAGCAGGAATCGAACCGGATAACATATTGGACGACAGGTTCAGCTTCACCAACGCAGACATTCGACCAAAGCTTTCTGGGATTGACCCTGTGAGCTGGTTATTCCCAAGATACAATCCTTGCAACTTGTTTGAATCACCAAGATCAGTTGGAATAGGACCAGTAAGCAAGTTCCAAGATAAATCCAAGGTTGTAAGATTGGATAAACGAGCCAAGGAAGGTGGAATCTCCCCAGAAAGCAAATTGTTGCTGAGAAGAAGATCCACCACCACAACACAGCTCCCTAGTTCATCAGGAATAGCTCCACTCAATCTGTTGTAGGAGAGATCATACACACCATGATGCTGAATGAAGCTGGAATCTGGAATGGTGGAAACCTGCTGAAAATACTTGGAGCTTCTAGAAGGAATCTCTCCAGAGAGATTGTTGTAGGAGAAAACAAGGCACTGTAACTGAGGCAAATCAGCAACTTCTCCTGGAATGGAACCATGAAGGTTGTTGTTACCCAAATCCAATGTGGTGAGTGCAGTGCAATTCCCTAATCCGATAGGAATACTTCCTTCAAGAAAATTGGAGTTCAAATACAACACAGACAGAAACTGAAGTCTCCCAATTTCTTCTGGAATACTACCAGTGATTCGATTGTTGGAAAGAAGGATGCTCTGTAATGATGTAGCATTACCAATTTCCACAGGGAGAGAACCCTCCAACTGATTATCTCCAGCAGAAAACTCAATCAAGTACCCTGAACTCCACAGATTCACAGGAATAGAACCTGTGAAGTTATTAGAATCCAACTCAAGAGCTATCAATGGAAGCTCAGAGAAATACTCTGGAATAGAACCAACCAGATGATTATCCAACAACACTAATTGAGTCAAGTTTCTACACTTCTTGAAAGTCTCATCAATACCCCCTGTAAGAAAATTATGGCCAAGCTCCACCTCTGAAAGAGAAACTGCATTACACAACTCTCTTGGAATCTCACCACTAAGCAAATTGCTTCCCAAGCTAATATGACTCAATAAAGAACAATTTCCAATCTCCGGTGGAATTCTCCCAGAAAACCTGTTGTTCGAAAGCAATATCGAATCTATCTGCTTCCATTTTCCAAACCACGAAGGTAATGGCCCTGAGAGCTGATTCTTTTCAGCAGAACACGTCATCAAAGACAATTCAGACAGCTCCTCAGGCAAAACACCAGAAAGAGAATTGAAAGAAAGCAACAAAACTTGCAAGTTTGTGCATTTCCCAATCTCAGAGGGTATACTGCCATTAAGCTCAGAGTAGACGAGATTCAACACAGTCAAATTTCGCAACTCTCCGATAATCTTTGGGATTGAACACTGCAATGGGTTGTAAGAAAGGTCGAGTTTGCTCAAAGATTTCAAATTTGAGAACGATTCAGGAAGAGGGCCATTGAACAAACATGAAGGGGAAGACAGAATTTCTAGGCTCGACAGGCGGCCAATCTCCGGGGGAAACTCGCCGGAGAAATGGTTGTCGCCGATGTAAAGCTCCGACAGAGAGGAGAGTTTTCCAATCTCCGGCGGAATTCTTCCAGAAAGAGAGTTGTTTGAAACGTCGAATGAAGATATACTCTGAAGCTTTGAAAAGAGATTGGAAGGCAAAGAGCCCGTAAGGAAATTATTACCAAGAGCCAAAACCTGAAGCTGAGTCAAATTCCCCAAATGCGGAGGAACATTTCCGACGAGTGAGTTGCCAGAAAGATCGAGGGATTCGAGTTTCAGCAGGTTTCCCAACTTCGGGGGTATTTTTCCGGTGAAGAAATTAGGGCCGAGTCTGACAGTCTCCAAACGAGACAACTCACCGAGTTGGCTCGGTAACTCGCCGCTCAAGTGATTATCACCCAAGTCCAACACTTTCAGCCCTCTGAGTGAAGCAATTTCCGCAGAAATCTCTCCAAACAACTGATTCGACGAAAGATCCAACACAATGAGGGCAGTGAGAGAGAAGAGCGAGGCAGTGAGTGGACCCCTGAGTTGGGCAGTCAAAGTGTGAGTCGAAAGAACGAGCGAGGTAACTCGTTCCTCGTTGCAAAACACACCCGTCCATTTGCAATGCGAAACGGAAGGACTCCATGAAACGAGTACTTCTGGGTTTTCCAAAGAACCCTTAAACGACAGCAAACAATCCATGTCAGAGCTTTCAGATTTCCGCTCAGAGACAGCATTCAAGGCCATTAAACTGAGTTGACACAGAACGAAAAAGCAACGCAGTAACCCAAACGCCATTGTTAATACTATGAAGAAGAATCAAGAGAAGAAAACAGAAAAGGTTAGGGATGAATTATTTGGGAAGCAATGGCAAAGCATATTATACGGAGAGAGAATCTGCAGTGATTTTCTTGAAAGTTGAAAGCAGTGGTTTGAGTGTAAAGAGAGAGAAGGGGAAGATGTACAGTTTGTTGGGAACACGCTGAGAGTGGTGACTGTCATTTTGTACAAAACAACTACTACAGATATTCGAAAAGTTGCTTATTTTAAGAAAAGATTAATATCAAAATTTTAGTTTTTTATTTTTTTGGGCCAAAGTTTAATATTCGGCTGCATTTATTTGGTAACTAAAATATTTGTCTTTGTTGAGTGGGGACTTGGGGAAAAGATTACATGCAGCAGAATTGAACGTGGAAAAACGTCGTCGTTCCTCATGTGTTGGGGAGGGGGGAGGGGGTGGGACTGCGGGGCGGTCTAAGTGAGGCACTTGGAAAAGAATATGAAAATGTAAATGTAATTGGTGAGTCAACCCACACGCTTTACGGGTGATATTGTTGTAATTTGATTAGTAGTCACTCCATTCCTATACATGAGTCTCATTTTAATATTTTGATTGTCCACCAATAGGATCTCATTTTTTTTAGACACATAGGATCTATCCACACCCACTAATACAATTAAAATATGGGGTCCACACACCCATTAATACAACTACTCACTACATATTAAATAATAATATTCATTAATCCACGTACCTAAAAGCAAATGAGACTCTTACCAAGGCACAGAGAGAGTATTTCAAATAGTTTGTCACTTTCTATTTTTCTTTGTTTATTATACCTATGAAGAATATACTTGTTTATTACTCACCCCTCTTTAACTTAATCTTCACAATAAACATGAAGTTCAGATTTTTCTTTACATATAATGTACTCCCTCCATCTTGGTGATTTGCGCACGTATTCTAGTATGCGGAAATTAAGAAAAATTAATTTTTTATATACAAAAATGTACAAAGTTATTGGAATATGTGTAAAAAGTAATTATTTTAAATAGGAAAAATTACTCATAAGTACACATTTTTACCCTAAATTACTATGAGATACAATGAGTTCAAATAATTACTCTTACATGCAAAATATTGAAGTAAAATACCAAATATAATCTTATAATCACATACACTTTTAAACCACAAACCCTTAATTCCTCACTCACCCACCCACTGCCGGATCACCGTCGCCGAACCTTGGCCGCACCGCCGCCGACATGAAAATTAATTAATATTATGAAAATTCCTTATTAAACTTAAAATGTGAAAAAAAATTCAAAGCAAAATGTGCAAAAACAAAATTGTGCAAAACAAATTGTGCAAACACATAGGTATCTATAGTATAACAATTATAATTGTGTATTTATGAGTATTAGTTCTTTGAGTCATGTAGTTTATAACAATTATGCATTATTTTATGTATTCCATAGTAAGTGATCATTTTAAATAATTTAATGAAAAAAAAGTGTGTAAAGTTATTGGAATGTGTGTAAAAAGTTAGTAGTATTGTAATGTAATTTATCCAATTTTAGAAATGTGCATAAGTATTGGGACGGATCGAAAAAGAAAGTGTGCAGTAATTATTGGGAATGAGGAAGTAATATTTTTAGATATTAAATAAATATATAAAATATATTAAATAAGAGTGATAAATTTGTAATTATAATATAAAAAATGTAAAATTTAACTTGAACAGAATATATATGTACTTTTGGGTTTTATAAGATAAATTTTGATTATGCCAAATCAATGTGGAAAGAAATACGGGTAATATGTATAAAAGTATACTAATGTGCGATATAAGAGATAGGGAAAATGAGTATTACTTGAGAAAATTAAATATATAAAAAGTGGGTGGATTAAGGGTTAATAAAGTTTGTGCGCTTATACAGAGATATGATTTTGAAAATTTGGATATAGATTTTAAAAATTAAAAATTAGTTTTTATAACTAAAAATAGTATGTTTATTTTAGGTTTATTCTTTCTAAGTATACCCTTCAATATATATATATATATATATATATATATATATATATATATATATATATATATATATATATATATATATATATATATATATATATATATATATATATATATATATATAAAGTGTATATTGGGTGCACCCGGGTGCAAGGATGCACCTATATGTGTATGATTTTTATTTTATTTTGTATATTACATGTTATTCTATTTTGTATACGTGTTTTGTAATAATTGTATACTTTTTTCATATTAAATTTTTCATTAAAAAAACTAACATCTATATAGGCTAATTGTAGTATGCACCCATATACAAATATACACAAAAACATATACAATTATGAACAAAAATGTATACAATTTAATTGTTAGTTTTTTATGAAAAATTGAGTGTAAAAAAATATACAATTATTAAAAATATGTATACACTATTGAATAAAAGGTTAGATATATATTTATATATATACACGAGTACACATTCTCGCGTAATAATCGGATGAATTATTATAACCAATCAAAAAATATAATTAAAGATAATATTTAATTTATAGATATACATAATTTAAATATATACATGAATAATAATGATAATAATAATAATAATAAAAGTAATATTACTAACCAATCAAAAAATATGATTAAAGGTTGTATTTAATTTGAAGATATACATGAATAATAATAATAATAATAATAATATATAATAAGTTGGATATATTTTGTTGATTATCTATTCCTAATTAATAAAAAAGTATGATTAAGTAGTATTTAATTTATAGATATATATGATTTAAAGATATGCATGAATAATAATAATAATAATAATAATAAATTAAAAGTAGAAAGATTATACATATATCTTATTATATATGAGTTGGTACTTGATTTACCATAAAATTTAACCTTATTAGATCAAAAAAATAGAACAGACCTAGAATAACAATGAGTTGGTCTCTTGTGCCACGTGCCACACCGCGCGCAATTACAATTTAGTATTAAAGGTATACCCTTTAATATACCCTTTAATATTAAATTGTAAAGGTGCACAGTGTGCTTCGGGGGCACACAAGTTTTTGCCTAACAATATTTATAATTTATTAAATCTTAAATCTTAAACCTAAACTCAAATTAAACATCATATTATTTTAGGAATTAATAATAACATGTTAATATTGAATGAAATACAAGTTAGGAGGTGCTTGGTTAGAGTATTGGGTGAGGTTAATAAAAATAAAATTATATTGATTCTTATTGTTAATATTTGTTTGATCGAAAATTAAAAATTCTCAATCAATCATATTGATTTAATAACTACTCATAAATCACTTTTAATTTTATTGTGATTAACATCTTTAATTATATTCATAAGCAAACGCCTCCTTATTATTGGTGGTCCATGCGTCTAACTATTGGATTAGATCAAGGGGATGAGTTGCATGAATAAATAAAATAAAGCTTCGTTTATGTGAAATAAAGTTTAAACCTGCATCTTTTATTTATAAATTTAACAAGCAATTGTAATTTTTAATAGCTCATAAAAAATACATGTAAAACAAATCATGAACCACAACATTAAAATATTACTTGAATTATAATAGAAAAATAAGAATTTACGTTAAAAATTAACAATAAACTCTAAACATAAACATTAATCATAGTAATAAAATAGACAGTCACACAAGCCATTTAAGTGTATATCTATAGTTGACAAAATCCATTGTAAAACGTTGTTTATATGCCATAATATATAAAAGTATGTTTGTTATATAAATATATAACAGCAAACATATTTTACTTATATAATAAGTATATTTTAATGATATATCAATTACAATTCGTAATATATATTTATCTTACAAGAGAATGGTTCAATATAATTTGGTGTTAGAAATATTTTATGCAAAAATGCAAATATGCATATTTCTTTATAGCCCATCCCAAAATAATTTATGCCAAAAAAAATAAAACAACTCACAATATCAATATTACAAAATTAAATTACTCAAAATACATTCTTATATTAAACCAAAAAAATATTTTTTAGAAAATTGATACTATTTAATTTAAATTATTTTATAATTAATTAATGAATATGATGAATAAAAAATTATGCGTGATATTTTAAATAAAAAAGTAATAGAAAAATAATTTTGTAAGCGGTCTAATTTGTTTGTTTGGACTATCATTTATGATATTAAATTGTATTAATTAATACCGTTTGCTTAATAATTAAGAACGTGTGTTTGTTGGATTTCATGTCAATAGTAAATGATAAATAAACACAAGCTTCATGCTCGGTTTCACTATTTTTAATTTTTTATATAATTATTATTTTCATCAAAAATAAAATTTATATTAAAAATATTATTACTTTTTAATTATATTACCAATTATATATGAAATAATTTAATGCACCAATACCACTTTTAAATTTTTAATTAATTTAAGTATAACTTTTTATTCATATGTTATATTTTTTATTTGTTTCATAAAACTTTTTTTGTAATTTCCATGAATTGATTTCACACTGTACGAAATACCTGGTTATAGGCAAGTCGGTAAAGTGCGCCGACACTCTCCGTTGAAAACAAGCGGCTCAATACTGATACACCAAAAAACAATTTGAGAACAGAAAGCTATTGCTATTCTTGGGAACATAGGAAATAAAAGAAGTCGGGTCTGGCAAGTCTTTTCCATAAATAAGATAGTGAAATTAATTCATCATGCATCTTTATTTTATAAAATTACTCTTTAGCAAATTAAACATTATTCTTTAAAAATGAATTATTAGTCTTTTTAATAAAAAATATTACCCACATTTACACAAATATAAAGAATTATATCATATCAAAATTAGAGAGGTAATACTTTTTCATTCACGAAAATATTAATTTATCTCTCTAAAAATATTATTTATATATTAAAGAATAATTTTGATAAAACTAAGATATAATGCGAATTCCATTTGGTTCGGCAATAAATAAAGAGTAGTAAAAAATAAAGAAAAATAAGAAGTTAAAAGAGAACGCAGAAGAATAATAGAGGAATAGTAATCACAATCGCGAGCTTTGAATTAAAGTAATTTTACCCAACTCCAATTTATAAGGTCATCCCCAGCAGTTTGTACCATTTTGCAGCACTTTCAGCATAAAATAGTGTGAAAATAGTAATTAATTTCCAACAGTTTGCACTACTTTTACCATTAAAAAATAAAAAAAATTATTTAATCTTTATTTAATTTTTTTCCTACATAATTAAAATTATTATACATTTAATTTTGATATATTTATCTTTAATTTAAACAAAATAAATCTATCTTAAATATTTAAAAGATATTTATTAATTAATAAAACACTTGAAAATTAAATTACAATATGATCAATAACTTAATAAATAACTATTCTTCTAAATTTAAATATTAATATTAATTTAAATAACTATCTTAAACACTTGCGTCATAATTATTAATATTAATTTAAATACTTTAACAATAAAATATGAATATATATTTATGTCATTATATTAAGATTAAAACAGGATTAAAAAAAAAAAAGTGTCAAAGTTGGGACGGCATCAACACAATAAATTGGGGTGGATTTAGCAACCAACACAAAAATACCGTCCCATTTGCCGAGCTGCTGGAGAAAGAAATTGACGGCGAAAGTGGAATCTACCTATTTTGCAAAGCTGCTGGAGTTGAGCTAATAGTGAGAAGTACATCAGCCACAAATGAAACTAGTCATTAAACAAACTTAATTTTATCATAAAATTCATCTTTGCATATTAAAAAAAATTTAAAAAAAATCAACATCATGAAATGATACACTACAAGAAGATGTTTGAATTTCCAAAAATAAAAATAAAAATGCAGTTTTAATAGAGTTGAACATTCTTTCTATTCAAAGATCTATATAAGACAATTAAAATTTTGAAATTTCCCATCATTCAAATAAACAAAATTCCAGAATGTAGATATGTGACAATGAAGAGGAATACTGAAGAATTGTGCAGTGTAAACTTAAAAGCAAACACAAACGTCACGTTTATGTTGGATTTAAGTTGGAATTAAGATGGAACAAATCGATGTAGCTAGTATACAATACAAAGGCAACTTATGAATGGATTTTAATGAATAAGGCGGGGACTTTTAAAGTGAAAAAAGAGGAGTTCAACTTGATTTGAAATCCTTATTCTCCAATTAAAATTCAGGTGCATGCTTGGCGTGTTTTGAGGGAACGCATTGCTATAATAAGTTTAACTTGATTTGGAATCCTTATTCTCCAATGAAAATTTGGATTCATGCTTGGCGTGTTTTGAGGAAACACATTCCTATAACGACCATGCTTGTTCGATGAAAAACATTACATTTCAATGTGAGCATTTCATATCCTTCATGTGGTTTGGAACTAAAAATGGTATGTCATATTTTATTTGAATGTTCATTTGCTCACAACTTTTGCATGCATATTTTCAAATAGATTGGAATATCAACGATTATTTTCTCGAATCCCTCAACGAACTTATTACATTTTAGTATGATCTCGAGAGGGAACAAATGAAAGAAGATTGATGTTTGTAGTTGGGAATGTTTTATTTGATCAATATGGAAAACTATGAATGTTATTGTGTACCGAAATGAAAAGGTTGCAATATGTTATTTTTTTGAGTTGAATTCGGATGAAGGAGGTATCAATTGATCAATATGCTTTTAAAAGTCGAGAATATATGATCCTAGATCAGTTCTTCACTGTTGAATCGAATGTGTTATAATAAAATTGTATCTTGGAAAATTTATCAAGGAGATTTGAAAGTGTAATATTTCTGGTATCCTTGTACCCATTTTGAAAATCTTATTAAAAACTTATTTGTTGTTATAAAAAAAAACTTAGTTGGATTTAATAAATCTAATAAATAATATTAATCTATATTTGTTTTAAGGATTTAAATAGAGAAGATTTTAATATTATGTCAAATAAATGTGTAAGAGTAAGGATTGATGTGTGTGTGTGAAGGATGTAATGTGTGTAGGAGATAGTTGGATTTACATAACATGGTTTTACTAAACTCTAACTAAAATAAAGAATAAATTATACTCAATCTTAAATTTAGAAGAAGAAAAAAAATCATAAACGTACACGGCCTCAAAGATTTAGCACTGTTCTTTTTGGAGCACATACTCGTTTAATTATTTTCAGTTGAGAATCTTTATGATTTAATTACATTTTTTCCATTCGGAAGTGAAGAGGGTTGGATCCTAGCATATCATTTGAAGAAATTTGGAACTTGACACTAAAATTTGCTTCTATTACATGATTATTATAAATGATTTGGAATCAGCTTGCAAAACATACATTGGAAAAAATGTAGTTCCAAAAGAGGTCAGACCCAAATTTGTAATTCAAGTGGAGTTACCTTCTTGAAAAAAAGAAGAGGAGGCAGAAAGATTACACCATCTTCTTCGAACTATTGTAACTCTTGTGTTTTGTATTGATTCACTTATTTACTGCTTGTATGCAGTGTGCACACACAAACACATATTCCCTCCATCTCACAAAGATTGTTACATTTTATAAATTAGGGCTTCTAACAATTATTATTATACTTTCCTCTTTGTTAGATAGAGTCCACACAAAATAATTAATATATTTTCATAGGCCATATACAACAATAATGCAATCATCCATTATATGGTGTATTAAAATATTATATCTATCAACTCACAACACAATAAAATACTTTATATTTCTAAATTTTCATTCAAATAGTAAATGTAACAACATTTATAGTACAGAGAGAGTACTTAGAAAATCATATATTTTTTTTTGCTATATATGTGGAACTTAAAGGCTTAAACACTTTTCTAAATCACTTTTAATCACAAAAAGTTATTTCACAGCATTCAAAACACTACTCTCTCCGCTAACACTTATTTTCATATTATTTATTTTCATATGTCTCATATTTATTTTCATCCTAAAAAAGGAAACTTCACATCAACCAATAGTCTAAATGTTATCTTAATTTCAAAAATATTACTCTCACCTAACACATATTATATATTTTATAATTTATTTATTTCCTAAAATATCATAATACCCATAATAGGTAAATAAAGTTTATCAAAAAATAATTTTTCTTAAACTCTATATTTACAATTTCGGTGCAAATAAGTTAGGGATGGAGGTACTAATTTTTACTTATGCTAAGTGTAAGTGATTCATAGCTTAGAAGTTATTCACCACCTTTACTTACTCTACACTAGAACAAAGCCAAATGTGAGTAGTCTAATTAATGACACTGTAGTAAATTTCCTACCCCAACAGTAAATCATACTGTAGCATTATCTTCAACGGTTTGTGAGTAAAAATTAAAAAGAATGAAAACAAGAATACAAGATAATGTATATTCCACCGGATTTGATCGTTATATAATTACGCTTTTTAATACTTCTCTTTATTTCTCATATAGTATGATATGTTATCTTGATTTTTTAGATTTTAGAGCGCTTGTAGTGGTGTGTAAATTCTCGTGTTTTATTTTATGAATTTAATTTTCTTTTAGTGTGTTAAATTATGAAATGAAATCATTTGATTATATATTTGGCCAGTTATTTATTCTGTTTATTTATTGAATTGAATTCTCCTGCAGCTATTATAGCCAAACCATCTTAGAAAGTGTGATTACACCCTATGGAAGAAAGATTGTATCCTATTTGTATTAAGGGAAAATTAATATTCTTTCAACAATGTATTTTTATACTGTGTTGAAATAGTTATAACTTTTGTTCAATTACAATTATAATTTCTTATTTGTTTGTCATATTATATACTCCCATCGTCATATGTAAAGTGTTACTTTGCTTTTTACACGTGAATTAATGAGTATTATTATTTAATGTGTAGTAAGTAGTTGTATTAGTGAGTGTGTGAGCCTCATATTTTAATTGTATTAGTGAGTGTGTGAGACCTATGTGTGTAAAAAATGAAATGAAACTCTTTGAGTGAGACACTCAAAATGAAAAGAAAAATGGATCATTTAAAGGGGACGGACGGAGTATTTAAATAAAATAAAATTATTCAATATAAATACTATTAAATACACTTTATTTAAATAATGATAAATGGGAAACTTAAATTAAATAATTTATTATTTAATACTATAAGATCAAAAATACCAATTATCATTTGCAACTAACTTTCTAGAAGTTCGTTTGCTTTTTCAATCCACCCACTAAAAGAGTATCCGAAGTACCTTAGAGTACACCTTCACTACAAATCAATTCCATAATCCACCTTTTTTAAGTCTTCAACTAATTTCTCAATTTAGCAAAGCTACTTCGTAAATGAGTAGAATTTTTAGATTTCCAAATGATTCAAACAATAGATTGTCAAAAAGTAATTGCATTCGGTCTTCTTTTTTCCTTCTTGATAAGTTACATATAGCAATTAAATTTGAACCTGAATTTGAATGCAAATAGTAAAGATTCTTATCCAATCGAAGCAAGTCATCCATACCTTATAAGAAACTTCACATTCGAAAAAAGATTTATCTTCCGATTTCTTCATTTTCATTACAGAAAACACACTTTAGGTTGTTATTTAGATTCAAAATGTTCCTCATTTGCAAATTCATTTTTATTGGTAGTCGGTCCCATAACAGCCTCCAAAAACGAACTATTATCTTTAAAAATATAAACTTATTTCATATAACTTTGAAACATCTCTCCTTCTCCATCTCAATATTAAATATAAATCCACTGAGTTTTTGACATAATATTATAGGTATCCCTAATGCAATAGTATGCTTATGCTGCTCAATTCCTTTTATACATCTTTCATTTCTTTTTTTATTATTACACTATTCAGTTAAGACACTTGAGTATATTAAAATTATCAATTTTCTCTCAAATAGTTAATCTCTTCTCCATTTCCATGTCCGTTTACATGTACTCCCTTCTCGTCTCCCCATCTCATAGACTCTCTTTTCTTTATTCAGACTAAGATGAAAAAGTTTAGGAGATTTCTCTTTTAGCACTTCTCCTCCAACCTACAATATCTTCTGTGAAGAGTAGACTTGCATGCATGGTGTTGTGTATGTGTGTCATTAGTAAGCCACATGGAGAAAAAGCATTGGATGTCAAGCATGGAAAAGGATTGCATGCAGAAGTAACTATAGGCCGTTGGATCAGTTTGTAAGTTGAGATGATCAGATTGATGACATGGCAAAGGATTATGGAGCAGGTGAAAACGTATGAAGCAGTTGGAAGATTCAGTTGGTTGCAACTGATTCAACAAGCATTGAAGCTGATTGGTTGGACGGGCATCTAGTGTGGATACATGTTTATAAACTGAACTTGCAAGTTAGTGTTGGATTGTATACTAAAAACCTAGTTTTAGTATAAACAATGTTTTAACAATATTTAAAATAAGAATCATATGATCAAATAATTGCATCTTATAATTTATTTATATGTTCGATGCAATAGTCCACTTACTTTATACTGTAGATAATATGTTGTGCGACAACATGCAGAAGATCATATTATCGATTTTCTTATAAAGTATAAACAGATGCTAACAACCGAGATAGACGGAGACTCTCTATCGGGATGGTTGTAGTGTGATTTGGTATTAGTTTGTCTTGACTATAAAATCACATTAGTGCACCTTGTGTGTATTGAGCCGGACCGCATGAGATCGTTCAACTTATACTGACTATATAGGAGAACTTGATCTCAGTTAATATGGATGTTCGTGTTCTTAATCCCTATACAATAACCTCGATACGTAAGGCAGTATGTATTTCTTTTATTCATCAATGGGTGAGATTTACATGTAATTAAATCAAAAAACTCGGTGAATTGGGAAATAGTGTTGTCTCTATGGTGTGCTGTTGATTGTAGAAGGAATCCGTGTCTTATTTAGGTTGATGATGTCCCCTTGAGGAGCTCATAAGGATTATCATATAAACCCTATAGGTGGATTTATTCCGGCATGATAATGAGGTTGAATGGTACTACTCTCGAATGAGATATTAATTAATGGAGTTGTCAGTAACTTAATTAATTAATGGGCATTGTATATCTTAAACATGGGGAGAGTGTTGGGCACATAATAAGAAGGAGCCATAAACGTAATTATGTGATTAGAGCGGCAGTGCGGTAATAATATTTTAGTAGAATATATTATTATTATTGGACTTAAGTATAAGGTTTGGGCTAAACTTGGATACTTAAGCTCAATGGAGGCCCGACTCTAATTTCTCCTCTTGGTCCCTGCTGTAGCCTATATAAAAGTCATCTCAGCTGTCCGGAAACCCTAACTGAATCACGCCTAAAACTGTGAGGAGGGTGAGGGAACAGAAGATTGAGAAGATCTTGAAGATCGTCGCCCACACGACTTCAAGATTGGACTTGGGAATAGAGCATAAGATCAAGAGGTTGTTTACTGCTGTTGTTTGTCAACTTCCACGAATTTTCTAAAATCGAGTGGAACTCAGAACTGACATGTGATATACCGTTGGAAATCCATTGAAGAGATGATTGTTTTGATGTGTAGATCACTCAAATCGGAGATCATATGAGGAAGTTATGCCCAAAACCGTGAGGCTGCAGGCTGCCGGCGAGAATCTTTCTTCTTCAATATACCCTGTGAAAGGTAATATGTTTCTATATTTTCTTACTTCCGCTGATTATAGAATCGTATGGAACCCTAATGGATCACGTTAACCAAATGATCGAATGCCAACAGTTAGATCAGTCGATCATCTTCATCATATCAGTTTGCAGAACAAGAATTAAGGTTTATAAAATAAGTGAGTTGCTTGTAATGTAATCTTTATCATCATCATAGTGAAAGCTCTCTCTCTCTCTTAAGAGTGGATGTAGGCTTATGCCGAACCACTATAATCCTTCTCTCTCTTTTGTTTTGATTTCATTGTTTTACAATTTAATACGTGAGTGATTAAGTGAGTGATCATAAGATAGTTAAAGGTGTGAGTTCTTGAGAGGATAATCAAGTTTCTTGATTAAGTTTCATAAGAATTGGCGCCGTCTATGGGAAGATAAGCCATAGACAATAGATCAGTAAATAGGAGAAGCATGGTGACAACCAAGTTTGATATTGATAAGTTCATAGAGAAAGCAGATTTCAACTTGTGGAGAATGAAGATGGAGGTCATACTGATTCAACAAGGTCTTGCAGATGCTATCAAGCCACTTCCAGAAAATCAAGCAGCTGTTGTTGATGCAGTTGCACAAGCTACAGATCAAGAACAACAATCCAAGGCTAGGAGTGCTATTATTCTATGCCTAGGTGACAAAGCTTTAAGGGAGATCTCTAAAGAAACTACTGCAAGGAGTATTTGGAAGAAGCTTGAAGATCTTTATATGGTGAAGACTTTTGCAAATCATCTGTACATGAAGCAGAAGCTCTATTCCTTCAGAATGACAGAAGATAAGTCTATTCTTGCTCAATTAGATGATTTCAATAAGATCATAGATTTTTTTATCGGATAAAGTTAGTCGTTAGTATAGTTAGTAGTTAGTTCACCAAGAATCCATACAGCCTTCTATCTCCAAGTCTCCTTATTACTCCTCACCTATTCGTTCCCAATGAGAATCGAACCTGAGTCACTCAGCTTAGTGAGGAGCCAAGTGGCTAAGTGGGCTAGCCCACTTAATTTCAATAAGATCATAGATGATTTAGAGAATATAGATGTAGCTTTGCAAAGTGAAGATAAGGCATTAATATTACTATATGCACTTCCTAAATCATTTGAAAGTTTAAGAGATACATTGCTATTTGGTAATGTTGAGTCTATCACACTTGAACAGTATCAATTGGCTCTGAAATCCAAAGAATTACTCAAAATTTCAGATACTACAGTTGCTGGTGAAGGCCTTGTGGCCAAGAAATAGAATAAGTGGAACAAGAATGATAAGAAGGCTGGTGCAGATAAGAAGAAACCTGAAAAGGGAAAGCAGATGAGGAAAATAATAATTGATTTCATTACAATAAACCTGGTCATTTTAAGAAGCAATGTCATAAGTGGAAAACTATGGTGGCAAGAAAGATTGCAGAGAATGATGGAAACCAAAGAATACATGCCAATCAAGTAATAGAAAACAAAGGAAATAAGGATTAAGATTATATTGAGGCTTTAGTTGTTGTTTCAGGCTCTATTTCAAATCAATGGGTGTTGGATTCAGGTTGCACATTCCATATGACATCAGTGAAGGACTAGTTTACTAAACTAAAGCCATACAATGAAGGATCAGTCTTGTTAGGCAATGATCAAGCCATCAAGATTGAAGGGATTGGTTATGTCAAATTTAAAATGTTTGATGGAACTATCAAGCTGCTGATAAATGTAAGATATGTACCAGGATTAAGGAGGAATCTAATATTCTTGGGGATGTTGGATTCTCAAGGGTGTGTATGTCAGTTGAAATGAGGTATTCTCACCATTATAAAAGGAAATTCAGTAGTGATGAAAGGTGTTAAGAGCTCTGATTTTTACTTCCTTAAAGGATCAGTAGTCTCTGGATAGTTGAACACTTCACAAGATGATGAAGATGTTCATCTATGGCATGACAGATTAGCTCATGTAAGTGAGAAGGGGTTACAAAAGCTAGCAAGATAGAAACTATTGAAGATCAGTTTAACTTGCAAGTTGGATCAATGTGAAGACTGTATTTTAAGGAAGGCAAAGAGGTCGAAGTTTGGTTCTGTAGAGCACAATACAATAGAGAAGCTTCAATATGTTTATACAGACTTATGGGGACCATCTAGAAATCCAACTATGGGAGGAAGAATATACTTTATATCCTTCATATATGATTATTCTAGGAAAGTGTGGGTGAAGATCCTTAAATCCAAAGATCAAGCATTTACTGCATTTAAAGATTAGCTTGCTGAAGTGGAGAATCAAACAGGGAACAAGCTGAAATGTTTGAGATCTAATAATGGATTAGAGTTTGTTTCAGAGGGGTTCAATACTTTCTGCAGAGATAAAGGGATCAAGAGACACAAAACTAAGCCTGGAACTCCACAACAAAATGGTGTTGCTGAAAGGATGAATCAAACATTACTTGAGAGAGTAATATATATGCTAAGTAGTGGAGGATTTACAAAAGGATTATGGGGTGAACTTGTGACTACAACGTCTTATCTATCAACCTATGTCCATCAGCAGCTCTAAAGTTCAAACCACCCAAAGAGATGTGGTCAAGAATGGCTTCAAATTACAGTCACTTGAGAGTATTAGGTTGTCAAGTGTACTCTAATGTGAAGTAAGACAAATTGGAACCAAAAGCAGTAAAGTGTGTTATGGTTGGATACCCCAAGGAAGTTAAAGGATACAGGCTGTGGTGTTATGAAACTAACAAGTTCATTGTTAGTAGAGATGTCACATTTAATGAAAAGAAAATGCCATTAGTTGACAGGAACTATGTAGTATCAGTTACTACAGATACAACACAGCCTCAGGTGGAGTAAGCAAGAAAGGAAGTTCAGCAAGACAGATCAGAACAAAAATGCTGATCATAGAGATGATGGAAGCTCACCTGGCTCAATTGGTTCAAGGTATGATTTAAGTACTTACCAACTTGTAAGAGATAGGTTGAGAAGACAGATTAAAACATCAATAAGATACATGGAGGCTGACATAGTATCATATGAACTATTTGTTGCATCTGTTATGGAAAACTATGAACCAAGATCTTATGAAAAGGCCATATCAAGAAGTAAGAAATTAAGTGGATAGTTGTCATGGAAGAGGAGTTACTATCATTGCATAAGAATAAGACTTGACAGATTGTTAAAAAACTAAATAATCAGAAGTTAGTAAGTTGCAAGTGGATCTACAAGAAGAAATCTGTTACAAGCAAAGAGGATAAGGTATAAGGCAAGGCTTGTGGTAAGAGGTTTTTCATAGAAAGGGGTGGATTAGAATAAAATATTTCCTCCTATTGTCAAACACTGTTCCATTAGAATACTATTGGCACTAGTGACTCAGTTTGATCTTGAATTGCATCAGATGGAAGTCACTACAATATTCTTACGTGGAAACTTAGAAGAGAGCATCTATATGAAGATCCCTGAGGGTGTAAGTGTTGAAAATGCTGATAATAAAGCTTACTTACTATTGAAATTTCTATATGGTCTGAAGCAAAGCCCAAGACAGTGGTATTTGAAAGTTTGATGACTACATGACATCAAATGGATTCAATAGATGCTTGCATGACAGCTGTGTGTACATAAGATTCAAAGAAGGGTGTTACACGCACTTACTTCTGTATGTAGATGATATCCTTATAGCTTGTAAGGATCAAACTGGCATAGATGAAGTTAAAGAGATACTTAAGCTGGAGTTTGAAATGAAGGATCTAGAAGAAGCAAATATGATCCTTGGTATGCAGATTGACATAAACAGATCAGCTTGTGAGTTAAAGTTGTTCCAAGAATCATACTTGGATAAAGTTCTTAAAAGACACAATTTGAACATGTATAAGATTGTAACAACACCAACAAAGTAAGACGTAAGTCTATCACTGCTTCAAGGACCTTAGAAAGATAAATAAAATTTAGAGATGAGCAACATACCTTATGCAAGTGCTGTTTGGAGCTTGATGTATGCCATGGTATGTTGCAGGCCAGACTTGGCATATGTTATGAGTATGATCAGCAGATTTAAGAGTAATCCAGGTCTACTACATTGGGATTCAGTGAAGTGGGCACTGATGAGTATTTTCTCAACACACAAATTTAATCCTCAAGTATAATGATATCAAATGTAGTTTCGATAGGTGACCAAGTGATTATCGTACTCAAGAGACGGATTATTATTAATTTAATTATGTTCTAATTTACTAAGATTATGTTTGGCAAATTGGTTTTAAATTGTTACGAAATTAAATAGCAATTAACTTAAATAGCAAATAAAATAAATAAACAAGCAATAGAGAAAATTCAGCTGTGATCAAGTAAGAAGTTAGGTAGTTCTTCGGGCATCCAGTTTTACTTATTAATTTTCCTTCCATGTGTTATTGTCCGACTCTGCCTTGTGGTCTATGGACGCATCACTAAACCATGCAAGTTCACCCTATAGACACAAGTAAACATGTTTATGACACGTGTGAATATCCTCAGAGCAAGAGATATAATTCACCCTCCTTTCTAGGTACTATCAGTATCAATTATTTCCCGTGCACTTAGTACTCTAATCCGATATGATCTCCCTTTATAGGTACTATGATGTTATACTCTTTATCCTACTTATTAACCCGAATAATATTCAATTAACAAGTATTTATATAAGATAGTTCTAATAAGACTTCAGAATCTCTTCACTTAGAATTATAACATGTAATCCTGCTCAGCGGTGAACGCACTCAATCAATAACCAAGGTATGTATTCAGACTCTACATAACAGTTAATGATACACAAAACAACCGTGAGTATGAATTTAAAAGGCACAATCTTATATAAAATAAACCACAAGTAATGTTGTACGGAGTTTACACATGGAAATTCAATTAACTCATAAAACTTTCATAACCCTAGAACTACCAGAGCTGTTCTAGCCCATGATTGATCTAGGAACAATCATGATTGATTGGTATGATCTTACTTGACGTGCCAGACGAACCTCTTTTCTCGATTTTTTCGGAGGATGGTAGGGTTTCGGTGGTGGATGGATGATGAATGATGTGTGTCTCTTTCTCCTGCGAATGCTCTTCTTTTATACTTGTGGAACCTCCTTATGGGCTTAGGATGGGCTTTTGCTTGAGGCATACGTCAAATTTGGTAAAAAGACATCCTAAACTTCCAAAAATATCATTAGCGAGAATCTGCTCGACCAAACTGGACTGGTCGAGCAAGGCCTTCAACTCGAGCAATTGTCAAGCAAACTCTCTGTAAGATTTGCGCATTTTTCTCAACCAAGCTCCTCTGCTCGACCAAAGTGATGCTGGTCGAGCAATACCTCCAAGTCCAGCAACCTTTCTGTAAGAATTGCGTATTTTGTTCGACTTGACCTCATCTGCTCGACCATAGTAAGTCTGGTCGAGCAACGCTTGGAAGTCGAGCAACCCTCAAAAATTGCTTCAAAAATCATGTCTTCCAAATTCGAGCCCTTTCGAGTCGTTCTCCTGTATAAATACACTAAAAAAGCCCTTGCCTTCTCTGATTCGTGGCTTTTCCGTAAACATTCTGATTCGTCTCAATAAAAGACTTAATCATACTCAATTTCCACACAAATCAAAGCCCAAAATACATGAATTTACACTCTCATCAAACCTCCAAACTTATATGTTGCTCATCCCGAGGCAACGACAATCAAAACAAATCAGAGAGTGTAATCACGATATCAAGCACAATCTATCCTAATACATGTAATTATATCAATTAAAAACATCCAATCCATCATACCTTTCATTCATATAAAAACATCAATCAATCACAATACTTCTACGAGTGCTAACTCATCTAACTCACAGGTAAGTGTTTACTCTCGCTCTCAAGTGTAAGAGATGTACATTTTATGGCTAGTATCGATACTCAATTTCAATTTATATACTCGCGTGACCATAAGCTTGACAAGGGTCTCAAAAATCCATATATAACTACTTCAATACTAGGATCACAAAGGACTTGCATATAGGTGGTAATGGTGGCTCTTTGGTAAAGGTAGAAGAATTTAGATAAGTAACTAAATTTACAAGTAAAGAAGTACCTTGGAGAATTGCTTTTCTACATCTTCCTTATTTTCTCCTTCGTCCTTCTTATGATTACTTCAATTTGCGTGTTCCCCATCCTTACTTGGATCAACCTCTCTTCTTCACAGTAGAATACCAGTTCAGGTGTTCTTCAAGTATAAGGGTACCAGTTTCGAGCACTACTCTTTCTAGCATTAGGGATACCAGTTTAAGGCACTATCTCTTGCAAGATTTAACCACTTGCCTTTTGATTCTTATTAAACCAAATCTCTCCTTCCTTTTTCTCTTCAAAACTTCATATAGCATTCATTTACCTCCACTCTTTACTAGTAATAAGTGTTCGAGGCTCAACAAGGTAAACGACTGTTTATCAACGGCTTGCCAAAAAAAGCTTTAAAAGGCTCAAATCATATAATAAGGTAGGTTAATTTGGCTAAGTGACATAATCAACAACAATGGCCTAAGATCATTTACTAGCATCTATCAATTATATACTTCAAACAAGACTCCAAGTCAAGTTATAGAATACGAGTATACAAACGACTCTCAAGAAAAACTATCATGCTTATAGCACAATAAAAGGCTCAAATCCTCACATGGTTAATAGAATTCTAAGCACTCTTCAAAGCACATAATCAACATCAATTTCCTATAAACTACAAGTAAAATAGAACATGCTCGTCATTAACAAATCAACATGCATCAAAATAAGAGCACATGCATCACATGAATAATCCTCATCACTAAACAATCCCAAGCAAACAACTTCCAACAATCAGTCAATCATCACCACTATCAAATATATGTCACTCACACATGAATCACACATTACACCCACAACAATCAAGCCTTCACCTGTAAAGTGTAAAAGAGAATGAGGATGAGAAGAATCAAAAAAGATAAAAGACCTTGCAGCTCTACTCCTCCGGAGCATCACCATCATCCTCCTCATCGTCATCATCACCCCTTTCCGCTCGCCACTGATCAAATGTTCTATGGAGATCACTGATATTTCGATCCATCAAGCGCTCAAGGTCTTGCATCTGCCTCAACCGACCATCCATCGCATCATAGCGTGCATTGAGTGCGGCGTAGTTAGTATTCGCAAGCGCCAGCTACCTATTTATTTCTTGTTGGTTTGCATTGAGTGTGGCGAAGTGCTCGTGCATCAATCAAAATTGCTCCCAATAAAACTGATCCTGAGTTACCCAATAATTCTGCTACGACTGTGGCTGCGGTGGTGGCTCGAAAAACTCCTGCTCCATTGGCTGCTGAGGCTGCACCGGAGGCATATCTATCCCCGGATAATCAAAAGCAGGTGGTGGCTGCAGCTCTTCCTCAAAGTCAGCCGGATCTTCTATCATAACCATGTCCTCATCTAAATCGATCCCATGAGCCCGTATATCAGCAAGAAGTCTCCAGTCTCCTCTTCCCAAGCACGTTTCCAAGATCGCCTTGTGTTCCGTGGTATTTATCAATAAATTGTTGTTCACCCTAACAGTAGTGAGATCAGTAATCACCAACGAAAAACTAAACGTACTAGGATTCTTTCCTCGGAGGAACATCCAAGTATCATCTTGCCGCTCAATCAGGCCCATCCTCACACATGATGTCAAGATCAAGTCCAGATCCCCTCGGACGGGTCTATGCTTGCTCAAATTGACTCTAAAGTACTCCGCTATCAAGTTGATGAGTCCTTCTATGTTCACACGCTGAAATCCATGGGCCATGAACTTGTGAAGCTGATGAAAGAAGTACGTTGCTACATTAAAACGAACTCCATGAAGCTTGCACCATAACACATACAACTCTCCCCTTGAAATGCAACTCCCCTCGGATCTTGCAAACAGCGTGTTACTCAGAATCCTATCCATGTATGCTAACACGGGATTGCGGATGAAATCAACCTTGGAAGAATTCGAGTTATATTTCTCTTGCCTCCCCGTGATAGCTCTCCAGAACTCATCAGGCTTGAAATCATCACTCTCCGTATCAAATACATTCTCACAGCCAATTAACTCATTAAACTCTCGATCCCACATCGTCTACTCCTGTCCACCAATTTGCATGTGAATACCATAAGGTAGGTATCGATCCCCACGCTTAATCCTTAGCGTGCATATAACCTCTGCAATGATATGAAAATATATCTCTCTCTTTATCTCCATGAACCGAGTGATGCCACTTGATCGAACATCCAGCGAATGTCAGTGAGAATATTCATTTCTCTCATAGCATGGTCATCCTGATACCGTGTCCTCCGAATTTTCTGTGCAATTGCAGTCCAAAGATCCTTCTTCTCCTCCCAATTTGGAATTTTCAGCCCATAGTCGGATAGCCTATTCTTACCCATCCTTATCTTCTTGACTATCTCTCCAAGTGAAAGCGACCTAGATCCCTTCTTCTTGGATGAAGAAGCAATCTTTTTTCCTACAAAGCAATACTTCAATACATACCAAAAAGAATAAAAAGTATACCCATCTTAAGACTAGCACGAATCCTACTCAAGACTTCAAATTCATGTGATTCAACAACTTAATCTCAAGTGTTTATCAATCACAATTACACTCCAAATCAACACTTTCAATCAAGAATATTGAGGTTCAATTAGTTTTAACATTATTCTACACGAACTTACTATAAATTCCACACATAATTTCACCAAATCACACTTAAACATGTTCAAATTCTACCCTCAATTGCACTATAACAACACCCAAATTCCATGAGCCCATAGGTAAACTTTAAAATTAAACTAAAGCCCATGCTTCATACATCATCAATTTCATAAGAATTCCACAATTCGACGTAGAACAAATCATTAAAATTTCAAGTGCAATTTCGAATAAGAACTTAAGCAATTCAAAAATTAACTCCAACCAAAACTATGCTAAATTCACTCACCCATTCTTCAATAAGCATTAACATTACAATTCAAAAGTAAAAAATGAGAAGAATCGTACCTTTGCTGGACATGGTGTGCGTGTGGTGATTGACAACAAGAACTCCAAAAATTCAAGTGAATAGCCCTAGACTGGACTTGGAATCCCTCGAATTTGGATGTGGAAATGTGTGGAATGAAGGATTCAGGTGTAGAAAAGAATTTGGGAAGAAGGACTTACGGTTATGGATTGGTGCTCGAGAAAGGGTGACGAGAGTATGTTGAACGGAATAAAAGTTTATCTCTTTTAAAACTGTTCCAGACCCCGTTCGAGTTCAGCTCGACTTGTGTGTTGAAATCGAGCAAAGGTTTTAAGTCGAGCACATCAGATCTGCCCTTGAAATTGGCCTAGCTCGACTTGTCTTTTTGTGGTCGAGAAAGGTCTAGAAGTCGAACAACATCCAAAATCGCGACCCTGTTCTTCTCTGTTTAGCCGACTTTCATTCGACTTCAAAGTTCTGGTCGAGCAAACTCTCAGTATGTTTTCCATATTTTGCTCGACCACTGCTCGACTTGGAAACATAGTCGAGCAACAAAGTCGAAATCGAGCAACCCTTCTGTAAGTTTCGTGCATTTTGCTCGACCTCTACTCGACCTTCCTTCCTTGATCGAGCAACATGGAATTGATCGAGCAACTACCCGACTTCTTAAAAGTTCATACTATTCTCGTCACTCCCTGCAACATTCAAACTCTAGGATAACACCAAGTATCAAGATATTTAAAAATTAAGCTAGATAGCCTCTTTAAACCTTTAAAATCATGTGTAACTCCACAATGACACTAAAAACAAAACAACACTAAACACTAGGCAAATTGCAAAAAATTGATACATCAAAACCAGTTAAATTTTCAAAATACCACAAAAAATCAACTCTCCTAGCAAACGTTACAAAGAAAAGATTATGCTCTCCACGCTATATGAGGCAAATACATCACACCCCCCAAACTTAGTAGAAACTATAGTCAAAACTAAGTTTGCAAAGAGATGTAATTTTCGAATGATAAGCACGTCAAATATAAAAATTTCTTACTCACACAAAAATAAATAAAGTAATAAAACGGGAGAGAAAGCCCCCAACAGACGCTCATGTTTAACATTGAAGAGTCATGACGGTACCAATTCAAGTCAAGGAATCTTCAAAGACGATGCAAGCCTCATCCAGCGATTTGTAATGCTTCAAGCGATGCCCATTCGCCACTATGATGTCTCCGTCTTTATCCATCAACTCAAAACTCCCCCCTCCGCAGGCTCTATGGATAATGAACGGCCTCATCCATTTCGATTTCAATTTCCCTGCGAAGAGCTTCAACCGAGAGTTAAAGAGTAATACCTCATCACCTTGCTTGAACTCCTTGTATGAGATCTTTGAGTCATGCCATTTTTTCATTCTTTCCTTGCAGATCTCCGAATTCTTGTAAGCACGATTTCTGAACTCGTCCAATGGATTGATATGAGTCATTCTCAACTCCTTTTGATCATTTAAGCACAAGTTCAAACTCCTCAATGTGCCCAAATAGCTCGGTGCTGAATTTCTACAAGTAAGTGGCACGGTTTTCCATAGATAATTTGATATGGTGACATATCTAACATCGTTTTATACACAGTCCGGAACCCCCATAAAACATCATCGAGCTTCATAGCCCAATCCTTTCTATTGGTTCCGACTACTTTCTCCAAAATCTGCTTCACTTGTCGGTTGGAGACTTCGGCTTGCCCATTCGCTTGAGGGTGATAGGGTGTAGTAACCCTATGCTTGACTCCATAGTCCTTAAGCACATTTTCAAGAAGTTTATTGATGAAGTGAGTACCTCCATCGCTCACTAGTGCTCTAGGAACTCCATAGCGTGCAAAGATATGTTTCTTAAAGAAAGATAAAACAGTCCTTGAATCATTCACACGAGTGGGAATGACTTCTACCCATTTAGAAACATAATCCATGGATAAAAGGATGTAGAGAAATCCATTAGATGGGGGAAAAGGCCCCATAAAATCGATCCCTCATACATCGAAGATCTCAACAACAATGCTCGGCTGAAGTGGCATCTCATCTCTCCTACTTATGTTTTCCATCCTCTGACATCTATCGCATGTCGCCACATAGGTCTCACAATCTTTAAACAAAGTAGGCCAATAAAGAGCAGATTGAACCTTTGCTGCAGTCTTCTGAGCTCCGAAGTGCCCCCCGTTAAGTTGTGCATGGTAAAAATCAAGAACACTCTCTATCTCAATCTCGGGCACACACCTACGGACTATGGAATCCGTACATATCTTGTAGACAAACGGTGTTGGATTGTATACTAAAAGTCTAGCTTTTTGTATGAACAATCTTATAACAATTTATTTGAAATGAGAATCATATGATCAAATGATTGCGTCTTATAATTTATTTATATGTACGATGCAATAGTCCACTTACTTTATACTGTAGATAATATGTTGTGCGACAACACGCGGAAGATTATATTATCAGTTTCCTTATAAAGTATAAACAGATGCTCACAACCGAGATGGATGGGGACTCTCTATCGGGATGGTTGTAGTGTGGTTTGGTATTAGCTTGTCTTGGCTATAGAATCACATTAGTGCACTTGTGTGTATTGAGCAGGACCGCTTGAGATCGTTCGACTTATACTGACTTATAGAAAAACTTAATCTCAGTTATTATGGAAGTTCGTGCTCTTAATCCCTATACAATAACCTCGACACGTAGGGCAATATGTATTTGTTTGATTCATCAATGGGTGAGATTTACATGTAATTAAATCAACAAACTCGGTGATTTGGGAAGTAATGTTATCTCTATGGTGTGCTGTTGATTGTAGAAGGAATCCGTGTCCGTCATAGATTGATGATGTCCCCTTGAGGAGCTTATAAAGATTATCATGTAAACCTTGCAGGTGGAATTTATTCCGGCATGATAATGAGGTTGAGTGGTACTACTCTTGGATGAGATATTAATTAATTGAGTTGTCAGTAACTTAAATTAATTAATGGACATTGTATATCTTAAACATGAGGAGACTAATGAGCTCATAATAAGAAGGAGCCCAAAACGTAATTTTGGGATTGGAAAGGCCAGCAGTAACAATATTTTAGTGGAATATATTATTATTATTGGACTTAAGTATAAGCTTTGGGCTAAGCTTGGATACTTAAGCCCAATGGAGGTCCAACCCAATTTCTCCTCCTGGTCCCTGTTGTAGCCCATGTATATAAGTCACCTCAACTTATCTGGAACCCTAATCTTATTCATTATTCACGTGTGATAAGGGTAGAGAGCAGATTGAGGAGGTCTCGTAGATCGTCGCCCACACGACGTCGAGATCGGACTTGGGACATACGGCAGAAGATCAGAAGGTAGTTTGCTGCTGCTGTCCGCCACTTTACAAAATTTATATAAAATCGCACTATGATTAGAATTTGATGATCAATATACTGAAGGAAAGCCGTTGAAGAGATGATCATCTGAGCACAAAGATCATTCAATTCTGACATCAGACGAGGAAGTTATGGCCATTCTCTTGGGACTGCACAATCTGTCAGCGAGAATCCTTCATCTTCTACATACCTTGGTGAATGGTAATCGTTTCTATGATTTATTGCTTCCGCTGATATTAGAAACGTATAGATCCCTAACGAGTCACGTTAACCAAACAATCCAAGCGCCAACAAATGGATCATACCATATAAAAGTCTCAATATCCCGCTTGAATTTTGCAAGTTGATATCGGTTACGGTAATGTAATTCACATAATCGGCATACCATGGATCCATCCATTGGGCAGCCACCACACATGCTCTCTCAACTCTTTCAACAAGCACTACCATAATCTTCTCATCAGGGAACATCTCTTCTATGTAGTTGAAACAATCATCACAGTGCTCCCTTGTCTCTAACCTCGATAAGTGATCTACCAAAATATTCTCCGTACCTTTCTTATCTTGAATCTCCATATAGAACTCTTGTAGAAGAAGGATCCATCTAATGATCCTTGGCTTCGTTTCCTTCTTCTCTATCAAATATCAGATCGCAGAATGATCCATGTACACTATAGTCTTCATGCCAACCAAGTACTGTCAAAACTTATTGAACGCATACACTACAGCCAAAAACTCCTTTTCAGTCACCGTGTAGTTCTTTTGTGCAGCATCAAAAGTCTTACTCGCATAGTAAATGGCGCAGAACTTCTTATCCCTCAACTGCCCAAGCACCACTCCAAGTGCTAAATCACTTGCATCACACATAAGTACAAATGGCTGAGTCCAATCCGGTGTGATCAAGATAGGTGCAGTAATAAGCGCCTCTTTCAAAACCTGAAATGTTGTTAGACATTCTTCATCAAAAATAAAAGGAACATCCTTTTCAAGTAAATTAGATAAGGGCTTGGAGTATTTTGAGAAGTCTTTTATGAATCTTCTATAAAAACCGGCGTGTCCAAGGAAGGACCGCACTCCCTTTTCATTAGTAGGTGGTGGAAGCTTCTCGATCGCCACCACCTTTGCTCTATCCACCTGCAATCCCTTGGCCGAAATATGATGGCCAAGAACAATCTCATCTCTCACCATGAAGTGACACTTCTCCCAATTCAAGACAAGATTAGTTTCTTGGCATCTCTTCAAAACAGTAGCAAGGTTAGATAAACAAATATCAAAAGAGGAACTAAATACAGAAAAATTATCCATAAACACCTCCATGATCTTTTTTATCAACCCATCAAATATGGCCATCATGAAATGCTGAAATGTAGCATGCACATTACATAATCCAAAAGGCATCTTTCTAAAGGCAAATGTACCATAAGGGCAAGTAAAAGTGGTCTTTTCTTGATCTTCAGGTACAATCATAATCTGATTATAACCCGAGTACCCATTCAAGAAATAAGAAAACTCATACCCCGCAAAACGATCAAGCATTTGATCCATAAAAGGAAGGGAAAAATGGTCTTTGCTTGTATTTTCATTCAGTTTCCTATAATCCGTACACACACGCCATCCCGTAGGAATCCTAATGGTTAATGTCTCACCATCCACGACTTTCACAATAGTCATGCCCCCTTCTTAGCTACAACATGCAATGGACTCAAATGGGGACTATCACTAATGGGGTAAATAATTCCAGCATCTAGCCACGTTAGGATTTGCTTCCTAATCACTTCTTGAATAGCGGGATTCACCCTCCGCTGATTCTGAATGTTATTCTTGGCCACATCTAACAATCTTATCCTATGCATACAATATGAAGGACTAATACTTTTCAAATCATCAAGAGACCAACCATTCACAGACTTATACTTCCTGAGCACATCTAACAATTCATCAAGTTGATCATCATCAAGAGAAGAAGATACAATTACCGGATATTTTCCATTGTCACCAAGATAGGCATACTTCAAGTGCCCCGGTAGTGGTTTCAACTCCTCTTTCTTCTTTTCTTGAGGAGCGCTCTCTCTATCCAATGGTAAGTACTTCCTAGTCCACTTGACCTCTTCAACCTTTGTCCTCTCCGATTGATACCTATCATCACCCAAAGCAAGCAAGTTTTCAAGAAAATCAATACATACCTTGTTGGAGAGTTCATCTAGCTCCGTGGTGGGAAAAGTAAGAGATTCCATCAAGCATGTCTCAAGAGGATCCTTAGAAAGAATCAGAGACATGTCTTCATTAACAATCTCCTCCACCACATCAATGATGTTACACTGCGTCTCCATCGGCATCTTCATTGCTTTGTCGAGGTTGAATAAGATCTCTTCTTTATCCATTCTCAGCCTTAGCTCACCCTTTTGTACATGAATCATAGCTCCCGCAATAACAAGGAAAGGTCTCCCCAAGATTAGAGGGATATTATCCTTGTCATCTTCCATCTCAAGCACAAGAAAGTCCACAGGAAAGACGAGCTTCTCCATTTTGACAAGAACATCTTCAATCACACCCTTCGGAAAGGTCATAGACTTATCCGCTAGTTGTAGAGCCACCGATATGGGAGTTAACTCCCCCAAACCAAGCTTTTTAAAGATAGACAATGGTATTAAATTGATACTTGCCCCAAGATCGCGCAAGGCTAGTCGTGCGACCCCTTTCCAATTTCACATAAGATAGTGAAGCTTCCCGAATCCTTCAACTTAGCTGGCAGCTTCCTTTGTATGATTGAGCTGCAATTCTCCGACAAGTTCACTGTTTCAATTCCGTTCAAGCTTATCTTCTTCAAAAGTATATCTTTAGAAAATGGTCATAATACGACATCTCCAAGATCGCTTCAAAGAAAGGAATGTTCAAACTTATTTGTTTATGAGATCTGAAAACCTCTTGAACTTCTCTTCCAATCCCTTTTTGACAAGCTTGAAATGAAACAGTGGAGGTATCTTTGTTTTGGGAATCCCCCATTCATCACGTTCAACCTTCTCTGTTTTATCCTTCTCGGCTCTCAATCTCTTGGCTCTTTTCCACTTCTTTTCTACTAATGTAAGCTTGCTATTTTGCTCTTGAGATGTAGCTGGAGTGTTCCGATCAACAGGCGTCGCATTCGGTATTTAATCGGACTCTGAACTGTGTTGCTTGACCTCCGCTCAACCAAGATAGTTTGGTCGAGCAACCTGCCTGATCGCGTACTCTGTTCCTTGAAGTGTTGCTCGACCTCCGTTCGACCAAGATAGTTGGTCTAGCAGATAAGTTTTGGTCGAGCAACCTGCCTGATCGTAAGCTCTCGCCACCCTACCGTTGTTCGACTTTCGTTCGACCTTGGTGGTCTGGTCGAACGGTTATGTGCAAGTCGAATGGATTGTCAGAAAACAGAGTATCATAATTCTATTTTTCTGGAAATTGTTCGACCTCTGCTCGACCAGAAGGTCTGGTCGAGCAAACCCAATCTGGTCGAGCAACTCCTCTGCTCCATTGGAAGGCACCCGCCGGCATCATCGGACCTTCATATTGCATTCCCGACCTCAATGTGATGGCATGGCAAGACTTTGGGTTCTCAATATTTTGAGATGGAAACTTCTTTTCTCAATAGTTTGAGTCAATTTGTTTACATTTCCAGCCATCTCCCCCATCAACAACGTAATGTCTTTCACTTGAGTAGACAAATCCTTATGATTATCATCAATCTTTTTTTCTAACTTTGCCTCAAGACGATTTACTCTTGTATCGTTCCTCGCCATGTACCTATTCACCGTATCCTCAAAGCCAGGCTTCCCTTCTTCCATCTTAGCTCTGAGATCAACACCGATAGGAGGTTGCACCACATTATTCGGATTGCTCCATGAAAACTCTGGCCTCCTTGTTTGTTGGTAATTACCCGGGGGACCACGATTGTTGTAATTCCCCTGATAATTCTAATTTTTTTATTTGGGTACCTAGTTTCTTGAATAGTTTGACCCATGGCAAAGTTTGCCTCCTCAATCTCCTCTTGGCTAGCTCCTTCATAGCCACCATCCTGCTGCATCATTGGTACTTTCTGAGATAAATCAGTGATCTGTTTTTGCTGATACTCTAGTAACTTGCTGATATTAGCCAAGCTAGAGATGATCTCGTCATCTTTTCCCAACTTCACCATAGTATGCTCAACATGTGCCACTTTACCAAGGACATAAGTGCCTCTCACTCTATCAGTCGGCCAATCCCTTAAATTCATCGAAATATCCTCGAAAAGCTTCTCGGCATCAATGGGCGACTTCGTAAGCAATGCTCCATTAGAAGAAACATCAAGTAACACTCAAAAATTGTAATCCAACCCATTATAGAATATACTGATATATTGAGCTTTAGATAGCCCATGTTGTGGACACTTACGAAGCATGTCCTTGAACCTGTCCCAAGCTTCATGAAACTTCTTATTACCATGAATAGCAAATTGATTAATCTCTAGCTTCATCTTGAACACCATTGAAGGTGACATGTATCGCTCCAAGAATTTCACTTTCAACTTCTCCCATGTATCACATTCAGTAGCATCAAGATTATCGTACCAATCTCTCGTTTTTTCATTCAGCGAGAACTTAAAAATATTATTTTCCTCGTATCCTCATGAGCTCCTGCAGCTTTTTGTGTACTTTCATACCCAAGGAACTTATTTAGATGTTGCTAAGGATCTTCAAAGGTTCCTCCAGAGAAGGGACCCCTTTCAATCATGGTGATAAGAGCAGGGTGTAAATCAAAATTGGCTCCGGTCTCTCCTGCTCCTAACAACCCAGCATTGCCCCCTCCGTTGTTCTTAAAAACTTCACGGATGGCAAGTGTATCAGGATTCGCAGCCATGTTGATTGTCTCTACTTCCGAATTATCTTTGGTTGCAGCTTCAATCGTTTGCGAATTCAGCACGTCAACTTCAACTCCTAAATCAAGAGCCTCAGTTGGATCTATTTTCTTGTTCTTATTCTTCTTCTTTTTTGTCTTCCTCGACGATGCTCCAATCTCTGGATTATAAGGCTCTAATTCACCTGCTTTAGATCTCGTGAGCATACACTTAGAAGAGTAAGTGTTAGAAATCAAAGATAAGAATAATATAATCTCAATTAAACTAGAAATAATAAACTAATAATTAATTCCATCCCCGTGCAACGGTGCCAAGAACTTGATGAGCATTTTCTCAACACACAAAATTAATCCTCAAGTATAAGGATATCAATTGTAGTTTCGATAGGTGACCAAGTGATTATCGTACCTAAGAGACGGATTATTATCAGCTTAATTATGTTCTAATTTACTAAGATTATGTTTGGCAAATTGGTTTTGACTTGTTACGGAATTAAATAGCAATTAACTTAAATAGAAAATCAAATAAATAAACAAGCAATAGAGAAGATTCGGCTGTGATCAAGTAAGAAGTTAGGTAGTTCTTCGGGCATCCAGTTTTACTTATTAATTTCCCTTCCATGTGTTTGTCCGACTCTACCTTGTGGTCTATGGACGCATCACTAAACCATGCACGTTCACCCTATAAACACAAGTAAACATGCGTATGACACGTGTGAATATCCTCGGAGCAAGAGATATAATTCACTCTCCTTTCTAGGTACTATCAGTATCAATTATTTCCCGTGCACTTAGTACTCTAACCCGATACGATCTCCCTTTATAGGTATATGACGTTATACTCTTTATCCTACTTATTAACCCGAATAATATTCAATTAACAAGTATTTATATAAGATAGTTCTAATAAGACTTCGAAATCCCTTCACTTAGAATTATAACATGTAATCCTACTCAGCGATGAACGTAGTCAATCAATAACCAAGGTATGTATTCAAACTCTACATAACAGTTAATGATGCATAAAACAATCGTGAGTATGAATTTAAAAATCACAATCTTATAAAAAATAAACCACAAGTAATGTTGTACGGAGTTTACACATGGAAATTCAATTAACTCATAAAATTTTCATAACCCTAGAACTACCGGAGCGGTTCTAGCCCATGATTGATCTAGGAACAATCATGATTGATTGGTATGATCTTACTTGACGCACCAGAAGAACCTCTCTTCACGACTCCTTCGGATGATGGTAGGGTGGTTTTGGTGGTGGATGGATGATGAGTTATGTGTGTCTCTTTCTCCTGCGAAGGCTCTTCTTTTATACTTGTGGAACCTCCTTATGGGCATAGGATGGGCTTTTGCTTGAGGCATACGTCAAATTTGGTAAAAAAACATCCGAAACTTCTAAAAATATCATCAACGAGAATCTGCTCGACCAAACTGGACTGGTCAAGCAAGGCCTTCAACACGAGCAATGGTCGAGCAAACTCTCTGTAAGATTTGCGTATTTTTCTCGACCAAGCTCCTCTGCTCGACCAAAGTGATGCTAGTCGAGCAACACCTCCAAGTCGAGTAACCTTTCTTTAAGAATTGTGCATTCTGTTTGACTTGACCTCATTTGCTCGACCATAGTAAGTTTGGTCGAGTAACGCCTGGAAGTCGAGCAACCCTCGAAAATTGCTTCAAAAATCGTGTCTTTCAAATCTGAGCCCTTTCGACCCGTTCTTTTGTACAAATACACTCAAAAAGCCCTTGCATTCTCTGATTCGTGGCTTTTCCTTAAATATTCCGATTCGTCTCAATAAAAGACTTAATCGTACTCAATTTCCACACAAATCAAAGCCCAAAATACGTGAATTTACACTCTCATCAGGCACTTTGATATGTGAAAGAGACCATCACAACATGGTTAAAGTTTCAGAAAGTTGCAACATGGGATAAGACAGTTTTTTGATATGTTGATGTTGATTATGCAGCAAATCTTGGCACAAGAAAGTCTCTTACAGGTATGTGTTCAATCTATTTGGTACTGCAGTGAGTTGGAAGGCAACACATCAACATATAGTAGCTCTATCAACTACAGAAGCTGAATTTGTTGCTCTTACAGAAGCAATCAAAGAAGAAGTGTGGCTGATTAAAATACTAAGTGAGTTTGGCATTCAACAAGAAGGGATTGAGGTGTATTGTGACAATCAAAGTGCAATGCATTTCTTAAAGTATCAGGGGTATCATGAAAAGCCAAGCACATTGATGTGAGGCTATACTTTATAAGGGACATGATAGAAAATGGAGTAGGTGTTGTTAAGAAAATTAAAACCTCTGAGAATCCAGCCGATGCATTCACCAAGGCTTTACCAGTTCAGATATATGAACTGTGTAAGAGCTTGATCAGTTTAAACTGACAAGATAAGGAGGAAAGGTGGCTGCAACCTGTAAAGCAGCAATGTGGAAGGAGATAATAACTAGACATAGTAATGCATGGTCTAAGGTGGAAATTTATGAAGAGTAGACTTGCATGCATGGTATTGTGTATGTATGTCATTAGTAAGCCACGTAGAGAACAAGCACTGGTTGTCAAGCATGGAAAAGGATTGCATGCAGAAGTAACTATAGTTTGTTGGATCAGTTTGTAAGTTGAGATGATCAGATTGATGACATGACAAAGGATTGTGAAGCAGCTGAACGTATGAAGTAGTTGGAAGATTCAGTTGGTTGCAACTGATTCAGCAAGCATTGAAGCTGATTAGTTGGACTGGCATCTAGTGTGGACACACGTTTATAAACTGAACTTGCAAGTTGGATTAATTGATCATCTTCATCGTATCAGTTTGCAGAACAAGAATTAGGGTTTATAGAATAAATGAGTTGCTTGTAATCGTGTAATCTTCATCATCATCATAGTGAAAGCTCTCTCTCCCTTAAGAGTGGATGTAAGCTTATGCTGAACCACTATAATCCTTCTCTCTCTTTCGTTTTGATTTCATTGTTTTACAATTCAATACGTGAGTGATTAAGTGAGTGGTCATAAGATCGTTAAAGGTGTGAGTTCTTGAGAGGATAATCAAGTTTCTTGCTTAAGTTTCATAAGATCTTCCCAAAAGAAAATGTTTTTTTTAATTCCCAAAAACTCTTTCCAATATAATTTTAAACCAACCATTTCTTTCTCCAAGGATAATATTAGCTACATCCGGACCACGTCATACTTCTTTCATAATATTTTGGATTAACTGTTCTCCACTATCATACCTGTATATAGATTCTACAACCTTCACCCAAAGAATGTTTTTTCCCCCTCAACCATCTTCACATCCATTTCCTCACAAATGCCTTATTGAAATGCTCAAAGTCCAGTGTTTTTAATTAAATCTCCTCTCTCCTTTGGATTACATAAAAAAAATTCAGTCTATCCAAACAATATTTTCTCACCAACTCCACCAACCCAAAAAAAATTATGATACAATTTCACAATTATTCGAATGATTTATTATTATTATTATTATTATTATTATTTTGAATAAGATTGCGTAATGTTTTATGACAAATTCTCTTGTGAGACATTAATTTCATGAGACGGTTTGTGAGACATGTTAAAATATGTCTATCATTTACATAAAATACGTTTAATGGTTGTTAAAGTATGTTTTCTAAAGTAGGTTGGATTAAGTATTAATGTATGATTTTAGCTATTATAATACGATTTATTATTAACATATTTTAACTACAAATAAACATACTTTATCTACACAATAAGCATACTCTAGTGATGAGTTGACCCGTCTCACAAATAATCTGTTTCACAAGAGTGTCTCTCATATATTATTATTATTATTATTATTATTTTTTTTTTTTTTGAATAAGATAAAAGGAAAGATAATAATAAATAGGCATAGAAGATAATATCGTATTTAGCATTTCGATTCGTTGTCACGCTTCTTTTAGTCTATCGTATGTGATACATAAAATAGACTGACAAGTTTTAGTCCTTATATTTGAATAGAAAGCGCCTTCCAACAATATGCACACATTTTGTTACAAAAATAAGGTCCTAATTATTATATTGAAAAACCTTGTTTACTAACCGAACTTATTATGGTTTACATTTTTTATTTTATTTCGTCTTAATTGATAATTTATATTTTTATTTTTGTCATGTGATACCACACAAAATAATTAATTACTTCTATATGAATCCATCCACAATACTAATATAATTATCCGCTATGCATTAATTATTTTATATTTAAAATTAACTATTTACTACACATTAAATATTTTATATTTCAACTTATTACACATTAAAATATTAATATCTCTTAATCTATGCAAAAATCAATGATAAAACGGAGCCACAGAATAATAATTAATTCTCTTATAATTATATGTTGATGGCTACTTGATGTAGTCGTAGTAATATAAAATGAAATAGGTGGGTATATGGGTAAATGCGATAGTCTATCACGTCGTTAAAGCCTATAGTCGCTAGAAGTAGGGGCAGTTGGAGGCTTGTACAAACAAAATTAATTTTTATCTACATAATGTAAATGTCCAATAAAGTAACGAACAAATTTTACATGAAACCCTCATGTATAATGAATTTTGTCAGATGAATAAAATGTAAATTTTGCATTTTTATTAGTGATAATCCGTTAAGAATACGTGAAAATCATCTTTCAAAATAATTATATAACAATTTAATGAAATGTAACTAAATAGGAGTGTTTTAATTTTAATTATTTTTTCTTTATAGTTCATGGACAAATTAAATATTTTTAAGTGTATAATGAATTTTGTCAGATGAATAAAATATAAAATTTGCATTTTTATTAGTGATAATCCGTTAAGAATACGTGAAAATCATTTTTCAAAATAATTATATAACAATTTAATGAAATGTAACTAAATAGGAGTGTTTTAATTTTAATTATTTTTTCTTAATAGTTCATGGACAAATTAAATATTTTTAGGTTTAATATTTATCTTTAAGAATTTAATATTTACATTTAAATTATAATTATTATAATTTCACTCTTTATGTTTTATAAACTTTTCCTTTGCAATTTATGTCTATTTATACTTTTTAAGTATTAATTCTTAAATATAATTATAATTTCACTTTTAAGATAATATTAATTTTTAAATATAATTATAATTTTAATCTTATAGTTTACGAATAACTTATTTTACCATTTGATTTATGATTTATTTAACTTTGTGGTTTATTTATAATTTACTCGAGTAATGTTCTACCACATGTATACGCATACAAATATGACAATTTATAGTGTGCACCCGGGTGCACCCACATACAAATATAAATAAAAACATATACAATTAAGAGTAAAAATATAAATAATTTAATTGTTAATTTTTTTAATGAAAAATTGTATATAATATTCAATAAAATATTATACACATATGGATGTTAATTTTTTAATAAAAAATTAATGTGAAAAAAATATACTATTATTACAAAACACGTATACAAAATAGAATAAAAAGGTATATACATATGAGTGCACTCTTGCACCCGGATGTACCCAATATACACTCTACAAATATATACTAATTCTCAACTAACACACCTTATATATATATTATCTTTTCTCAGTTTATATATATATATATATATATATATCCTCTCCTTTTTTTCAAAAAAAAATTATATATAATTTGATACATTCGTACACAATTATTTAACATAAATTTAGAACCTATCAAAAAAAAACATATATTAAAGTATTCATTAGGTTTTCAAAATCAAAATCAAAATTTCAAAACCTTAATAGAGACATCACCATGTTTAATACTCCATCGGTCCTTTTTAATGTATCAATTTACTTTTTTTCACATGGATTATAAAGTATTAATGTTTAAGTGGGATTTGTATTAGTGAAGTGTACGTTCCCTTCTTCCTGTTTTAATGTTTACATTTGTTTTTTCACATAGGTTAAGGAATAGTATATAGTATTTTAACGTATAGTGGTTTGAGAGATATAATATTTTAGGCGAATTGTTTTTTGCACCTTGGTGCATACCCACGTACAAAAATTTATACACTAATGAATAAAAACTTATATATTTTGTTAGCGAAATTTCTATTAGTTTTTTTTATGAAAAATAAAATGTAAATAAGTCATTTAATTATTAAAAAATAAATACTCCATATACTATTGAATAAAAATTAATACACATTTGGGTGCTCGTGTGCATCGGGATGCATAAGATATCAACACTTTATTTTAATATAAAGTGGGTAGTTGTATTAGAATTTTGTGTGAGTCCCATGAAGATACTCCCTCCGTCCTCTTCTAAGATATCCATTTTACTATTTTTGGCGTTCGTTTCAAAGGTATTCATTTCCCCTATTTAGTAAAAAAGTACATAATATGACCCACAATTTCCCTCTAATACAACTACCCACTTTACATATAATAATAATAATACTTCTTAATCTACGTGCAAAAAGCAAATTGATACCTTAGAACCGGACAAATGGAGTATATTAATTATTTTGTGTGGATTTCATCCCAAAAAAAAGAGTAATGTAAATATTGAAATGAGACGCTTATATTGAAAATATATAGAGATTAAAATTGGAGGCAATATGTTGAATTAATTGTATTAGAAGTGCACGTGGCTTCCACATTTTAAAAAAAAAAATTGATACTTTGTATTATGACAGATCAAAATAACAAAATGAATAATTTAAGAGGGGATGTATAATAATTTTTTAAACTTCATACTTAAAAAAAAAAACCGGTTCCATGCTGTTAGGGTTTTGGTTTTTTTTTTTAATTTGTTTTTGTTTTTTGTTTTTTTTAGCATAAAAAAATGTAGTAATTTCATTTAACCATTTATTTTTCAAAAATCAAATAATTAGAATCGTAAATTTTGAATTTTCGAAAAAAGAAAAGAAAAGGAAAAGAAAGGAAAAACTGTTGATTTCGGCTCCTCCACAGTGCGAATCGGAATATTACCGGTTTCCATTTCGATTATGTTTTGGTGATCTCCTGTTTGAATAGTTGGTTTCTTTTTTTTATGCATGTCTATATCAGCAAATTAGTTAAAAACTTTAAAAAATATTCCATTAGTCTCATAATAATATTTACTGAAATATTAGTTAGATACGAATTTAGAATAAATATTTTTAACTTACTTTTTAGGTTTTTAGGAGTAATTCGTATTTTTAATAATGATTAAAATAAATTAATAATTAAGTCATGTGATTTGAAAAAAGTGTTAATTTTGAAAATTAAAGTGTATTGTGGTTTATGATGTTATTGAATGGGTATTAATTTTTTGGGTTGATATTATGCATTTGGATGTACATTTGCACTCATATGTGTATAAATATTACTCCCTCTGTCCCGTTTCTATTTTGCGCGTCTCATTTCAATATTTACGTTTTCCTTTTTGGAATATGAGACTCACCTAAAACAATTAATATATCATCCAACACTAATACATCTACCCACTTTACATTGAATATTATATTTTTCACTCACTATCTATTAAAATATTATACTTCTTAATCAACGTGCAAAAAGTAAAAGAAAACATTGAAATGGGACGGATGGAATATTTAATATTGTATACATATTTTTTAATAATTGTATAATTTTTTCATTGAATTTTTTATTAAAAAAATTTAAAAAATTCACTCACAAAATGTATATTTTTATTCATTAGTATATATATTTTTATTTATAATTGTATAAATTTTTTAAAATGGATGCACATAATAATTAACTTTTTTTATTTGAGAAATGAAATTGTTCGTGATACATAAGAGATAATAATTGCAAATAAATGGGATGTAATATGGTTGACGATATAATAATTGTAAATAAATGGGATGAAATAATATGGCGATAAATTCACTTTGTCACCGATTCAAGTAAACATATAATGCATGGACATGATTGTATAGAATGTTCAATTGGTTAAGATACAAGTTATACAATGACCAATAATTAAGTCGTAATGTGGGAGCAACCTCTTAATTAAAGAAATTCTTATATAGTAAATTAAAAATATTTATTAATTGAATTATCATGACTTATCTCCCTCATAATCTGTCAATTGAAGTGCAAAGAGAAACCATCTTTTTTCACAATACAATATATGGATGTAGTTACTGGATGAAGGGTAAATTGGCAATATTACGCAATAAAGTGTTACGCAATAAAGTGCACTATATATATATATATATATATATATATATATATATATATATATATATATATATATATATATATATATATTATGGGCCTAAGCTGGTAACCGGCCCATTAAATCGGGCCTGGGCCAGCTTGAAATGGGCTTGGCAGGGAGCCGCTATATGAGCAGATTAAAGTTATTTTATGAGTTAATTTTCTGTACGTCTTTAGTAGTACAAAATATTAAGCAGCAAGCCACGTTCAATTTATCTAAATTTATGAATAAATTAGTATAAAAACCGCTAATACGCGAGATTATTTAAATATTATTTTTAAGGCAAATATCTATGTAAAATCGCTTCATTAAATGATTTTTTAAGACAAATAAGGAGTGATGCTCTTTATAACGAAAATTGTTTTGTATCTCCATATGCACAAAGTATGTAAGGGTACAATATTTTTTTAAAGGGTATACACTTTAATTAATAAGGATACAATATTTTGCTCTAAAATATACATTTTTATTAAAAAAACTTCTTCTTTTTTTCAGAAAATAAAAGGTACACGCTTTTATACTAAGAAATACCGTTTAATACTAAAGGTATCTGCACGCACGGTGCCTCGGGCACACAAGTTTTAGCTAAATAGTATTGATAAAATATTATATTCTCTCCGTCTCCTTGATATGGATTATTTGATTTTTTCACAATTTAATTGATCTTTATACAAAAATTAATTAAAATATCATTCTTTTAATTATATATTTAATATATTTAATTTTAATTTTATATGTGTAACAACATGGGTGTCATTTTAATGATCGTAAAAAGATAATTAATTAATTTTCAAAAGTTATAAATTTTTGAAAATTTGGATGAAATAGATTTTTAAAAAATAAAATACAAAAAATGTAATTGAATGTTTATTGATAATTTTGACATGACTCTCTTATTATTGAATTACACCTACCAATCAAATTTGTCACATTTATTTTATTTACTTATTTACTTTAATTCATTACCAACTTAAAAAAAATTCAAAAATAAAAAATTAACTTTAATATCATAAAAGATTATGAAAAAATATATATTTATAGATAGAGACTTGTGTGAGATTGGCTTACGTGAAACGAATAAAAAGTGATACTTTATATAAAGAAAAGTGATACTCAATTAATACAAATGATAGTATAAATAAGAAGTGATGACATATATATTATAGCGAAAGTGATAACTAATTTAAAAAGTATAAAATTGTCTCACCTTAGACGGTCTCACGCTTGCCCATTTTTATAATTCACTTTCTCCTAAAATTAAATAAATAATGTTAAGGACAGTATAAACTTATAAAATTAATTTGTTTATAAGAGTTCTCATTTATAATTATAAATTATTTTGGTATAAAAAATTAAGAAAATTAATTAATATTAAACTAAGAATTATTTTTCATGAATTTTTATTTTAAGAGTTTTTAATAAACTATATTTATTAACCTAAATTTTTTAATGATAAATAGATTAAATAGAATAAAAAAACTCTTATTCTTCTAAAAATATTTTAATAAATTTTTATAAAAATCATTCAAAATAAAGAAATTATTTAAATGTGATAATCTACTACTCTAATTATATTATTATATTGATAATATAGATGTTAAATTGAAGATCAAGAGAAGACTATTAATTTAATATAATTTTTAAATAAAATCGATTTAAAATTAAAAAATTAAACACATTTAAAATTAAAATTTTTAAAAGCTAATTATACTGTGCACCCTGATGTACCCTAAGATAAGGTATACCCATTTTAAAAAACGTATACAAATATGAATAAAAAACATATACAATTATGAACAAAAATGTATACAATTTAATTGTTAGTTTTTTTAATGAAAAATTGAGTGTAAAAAAATATACAATTATTAAAAAAACATCTACACACAATTAAATAAAAAAGTTATAGACATATAGATGCTAATTTTTTTAATGAAAACTTAATGTGAAAAAATTATATAATTATTAAGAAACACATTATACTCCAAAATAAAATAAAAAGTTATACACATGGTGCAACTACTATCAACTCATTTTTAAATAAGTTGAAGAAAATCTAATGTTTTGATGGTTTATCTTAAACAAAAGTATCTATCATGAATACATCAATTCACCCGTGCATATCAATTGGTATGCACAATTGATATAAGTCACTCTGTTCATTGTGTGCATATAAATTAGGATGTTATTTGACTTTAAAAATGATGAATCAATAATACCTATATTAACAGTCATCCATTTTTATTTTAATTATATATATATATATATATATATATATATATATATATATATATATATATATATATATATATATTTAATTTATTTAACACTAACCACCTCCCAATACTAATCTCTATATGAATTCATAATCTTTATATAAAATAAAACACACTTTAAAAGTCAAAATTGAACCAATTTTTAATCTATACCATTGATTTTGATTACTAAACTTTTTTTAATCTCATCCGTTCATAACATTATTCAATCTCATCCATTCATCACAATTATGATATTAGATTTTGGTTATTGATTTTTTTTGTCATAATAATGATATCTTATTTAATTTAAAAGGTCCATTACTCATAGGTACAATCTATACATTATAATTACTAATAGATACATTTGATTAAAAATAATATAAATTAATGCATTAGTAAATAGTAAAATATCCTTCTTACCCTTATTTTAATTATGTTCAAAAATAATTTAAGAAGGTAGATGTTTAATGTAATATTGAAGAGAAAAAAATCATTCTATAATTCTCTCCTTAAAAATAAGTGGAAGTTTATATTGATTGAAAGCCCAATAATTCTCTCCTTAAAAATAGGTGGAAGTTTATATTGATTGAAAGCCCAATAATACTCCTGTATTCTTGTGTTAAGAAATTCATATATGTGTGTTCCAAATATTTATGTTCAGAGTTAATAATTTGTATTCAGAAATTTATATATATGTAGTGTTCGTTCAAAAAGAATTTAATTAACTTGTGTTCAGAAGTTTTTATACTTTAACGTTCAAAAATTTATATATATGTGATGTTTAGAATTTAAAAATCAATTTCTCTCACTCATATCGTTCATACGTGAGTAAAACCATCACTTGTGTTCAGAAATATATATACATGGTATTCACAATATTTGTGTTAAGGACAAAATAACTAATAATCAATTTCTCTCACTCATATCGTTCATAAGTGAGTAAAACCTTCACTTTTGTTCAGAAATATATATACATGGTATTCACGATATTTGTGTTAAGGACAAAATAACTAATAATCAATTTCTCTCACTCATATAGTTCATAAGTGAGTAAAACCCTCACTTGTGTTCAGAAATATATATAGATCGTGAACCCTTGTGTTCAGAAATATATATACATCGTGAACCCTTACTTGTGTTCAGAAATATATATACATGATATTCACGATATTTGTGTTAAGGACAAGATAACTGCGTAGAAGAACAAAAGCACCATTACCAACGTCTAGAAATCCACTCCACATTAATGGAGAGATATGAACCATTAATTAGTCAAATGTACTACTTGTATCAGCAAAAAAAAATGCTGTTGAGATTCAATTTTACAAACAACATGAGAGATAGGGGGAATACGTGCTCTTGCAGTTATGATGACAACGGTAGATAGACAGGAAATATTTCATTATTATATAGGGATATTTTAGGTATCTCATGCTAATAAATTCTATGTATTAGTAATATTTTTATCTCAATGTATCTACTAGTAATATTTGTATATATTTTCTATTAGATAGTAATAAATCCTAATTTAAAATGATGTCTTATTTAAAATGATTCCTTATATGTGTGCTTAATATGATTTTTTCATTAAATATAATACATAAATATTACGAATTTTAATTATTTGAAATTATAATGTTAATTATTCCTAAACAATTTGAATTAATTTTTAATTATATGGTTTAGGGTAATATTATTTAATTATTATAAAAACTTATAAAATTAATTTAAATACGTTATATTGATTTAGGGTTTAGGAATATTGTTTTAGGGTTTAGGGTTTATTGTAATATTATTCAATTATTATTATAATAATTTATAAAATTAGGATTTAGGTCATATTTTTGTAATAGAATTATATTATATTTATTTTATATTTAATCAGTAATAGTATAAATTTATTTAAAATATTAATTTTAATTAATAAAAAAATACTTTAAAATAGTATCAAACTAATTTATGAGAAATATATATAAAAGGTTATAGGAAGCACTCTTATAATATAATTAATTGAAATGCCTATAATCAAATTATGCCTAGGTTTAAATGTAGTTTTTAGGAGATTCATAAAAATGTATGAGAGAAAGGTTTTCATTTTTCAAAATATAATAACAATTTTAAGTGAATGATCTATTACTTTTTTATTTTTTCAATTTATGAATAGAATCTGTGTAAATAATTTTTCTTATAGAAATGAAACCGAAAAATAAATATATTACATGTGAATAATTCTTTCATCGGTCCTAATATTGATTCGTTTCATCCTTAGGTAAACATTAACCAAGCATACGAGATGCAATACGATAATAAGTTCGAGATGATATTATTATGAATTTTTTAAATTGGACATGTCCGATCACGGATGGTGTACATTTAAATGGATACGAATTACGGGTACTCCTAGCATCGATATTTATTTATTTTTTATTTTTTACTTATACCCTCTTCGTCCATCCTAAATATCCCAATTTTACCATTTTGAGCGTTCACTCTAAATGGATCAATTTTATTCTTTCAGCAAAATGATCCTACATATGATTCACAACTCACTATATATTATAATTTTTTGAGATCACTGGTTTGACAGTTGATTAAATTATTTAAATGGTCTGTAATTTATTTAAAGGGAAGATTACTACTAGGTACACAAAAAAAAATTTAATTACTATGAGATACAAACATACAAAAATATTACTACTAACTACAAAAATATATAGTGATATTTCAATATTGCCTCTACAATGTGTTGCACATAAATATTGTGTGCAGTAAAAATTCGTATGCAGCAAAGTGTGTGCAGTAACAAAAGTGTATGCAGTAAAAAAAGTGTGTGCAACAAAAAGTGTGGTGGTCCGGCGGTGATCTCGGCAGATCTCATGCGGCGGCGGCGGCGGTCCTGCAACTTTTCCTGCAGCTGGCCGGCGGTCCGGCAGTTTTCGATGGTCGGTCGCCGGCCAATGGTGGTCCAGCGGTGGGTGGGGTTTAGGGTTTGTGGTTTAAAAGTGTATGGATTTAGGGTTATATTTGATATTTTACTTTAATATTTTGTATGTGATAGTAATTATTTCAAATCAATGTATCTAATAGTAATTAGGGGTACAAAATGTGTATCTAATAGTAATTTTTTCTTATTTAAATTAATTAAATAATTTTAAAAAAATTAATTAAAATATTATTTTAAATGTATTATATATACTACCTCCGGTCCGATAATAATTTTTACATTTCTAAAAATGTAATTATTTATAACACATTGCATAAATTTTATAGAAAAAGTAAAAAATAATTTTATGGTACCGTAAAAGTATTATATTATTATGTGCATAAATTTTAAGGAAAAAAATGTAAAGTTATAACATGTAAGTAAAAAAAATAATATTCATTAATTCACGTGAAAAAAAATAATGACTACCTTTAGAGTAGGTGGAAGGATTATCACATTGTAATTTTTTGAGATAAGAGATTTGAAAATTGATTAAATTATTTAAAGGGTCTGTAATTTATTTAAATTATTTATATAATTTGAAAAAATTTGATTAAAATATTATTTTAAATGTATTATGTATATATATACTACCTCCGATTCGATAATAGTAACTTTTACATTCCTAAAAATGTGGAGTAATTATTTATAACATATTGCATAAATTTTATAGATAATGTAGTAATAGTATGTACCCGTCCCGTTAAAAAAAATTATTATCATACCCGTACTCGTCTTATACACATTTATCAAAACTTGCAGGTTACCTATACTAATTTAATATTCATTTATTTTATCTATATTTATATTTATTTATTGTTTAAAATAATATTTTATTAAAAATATATTATTATTAATTAAATATAATATAAATTCTCAATTGGTGACAAGGTTCCTCTTAAGGACCTTGTTAAAGGGAAGGTCCGGTAATCTTGATCCCCTCGGGGTACTCACCCGGGCGCGTCAGGTCTGCAGCCCAATACACCCTAACCAGTCTCCACAGTCTTGATCCCCTCAGGGTACTCATGTGGCAGGTTGTTGGAAGGGAGGATTGAACCCCAGACCTTCCCTTTAACAAGGTCCTTAAGAGGAACCTTGTCACCAATTGAGCTAAGACTGGTTGGGGTGTATTGGGCTGCAGATCTGGCGCGCCCGGGTAAGTACCCCGAGGAGATCAAGATTCTCACGGCGTTATAGATATTGAATTAATTTACTATATTATCATGTGCATAAATTTTGAGAAAAAAAGTGTAAAGTTATAGCATGTAAGTAAAAAAATAATACTCATTAATTCACGTGAAAAAAAAAATAATGACCACTTTTAAAGTAGGTGGAAGGATTATCACATTGTAATTTTTTGAGATAAGAGGTTTGAAAATTGATTAAATTATTTAAAGGGTATGTAATTTATTTAAATTATTTATATAATTTAAAATTTTTTTGATTAAAATATTATTTTAAATGTATTATGTATATAGATATATATACTACCTCCGATTCGATAATAGTAACTTTTACCTTCCTAAAAATGTGGAGTAATTATTTATAACATATTGCATAAATTTTATAGAAAATGTAGAAATAGTATGTACCCGTCCCGTTAAAAAAATTTATTATCATACCCGTATCCGTCTTATACACATTTATCAAAACTTGCGAGTTACCTGTACTCATTTAATATTATTTTATCTATATTTATGTTTATTTATTATTTAAATTAATATTTTATTAAAAATTTATTATTAATTAAATATAATATAAATTCTCTTTTGATATTGAATTAATTATAATTTAGACAATGTTTACAATTAAAATAAGTTTTTAACCTAAGAAAATATTTTGGCCAATAAAATTAATAATATACAAAATAAATAAAATATTAAAACAATAAAGATAAAGATTGTATAAATGTATTCACATTAAAAACAAAACAAGAAATATTACTTTTGACAATAAATTTCAATTAATAATTTAGATATATGAGTTTATATAATAAAAAATAATTTACCTTTAAAAAAAATTAAAAAAATAATTTAGATATATAAAAAGATAATAAAATAAAAAAATATATAAAATAAATAAAATATTACAATAATATAAATAAAGATTGTTCAAATGATATTATGAATTCAAGGCCAAGAAAATGAATGGATGAGATAAAATAAAAAACAAAATAAATGGATGAGATGTTGTTAAAGATTGGTAATCACAATCAAGGGATAAAATGTTATAATAACTAATGAAGGGTCAAAATTTAATATTACCAAACTAAATTAGGTATAAAATGGGAGGAAAAATTTTGGTCTAATTTTGTCTTTTAAAGTGTGTTTTATTATATATAAAAAAAATATATAAAAAAATAATATATTACAACAATATTAAAAAAGATTGTCGAAATGATATTATGAATTCAAGGCCAAGAAAATGAATGGATGAGATAAAATAAAAATAAAATAAATAGATGAGATATTGTTAAGCATATTGATAAATAATTTTGGAGTAGTTACAAATATAGTAATAAATTTTTAAACGGTACAGATTCGAGTATGAGAGGTTGATATTTAAATAAATATGATATGATACCTTTAAATAAATACGGGTACCTAAATACTAATTAATAAATATACAACTACCTAATATGATATTACATAAAATTGTATGATTTAATATTTATCAGCAGTGAAATGATGACTTTATCCCTGTGATTTATGATATAATTTTTCCCAGTAGTTTAGGGCATAATGTCCCTCGAGGGTTTAATATTTATCGGCAAGATTTAGCGTTTGTTCCAATTGTAACATTATGACTTTACTCCTTTGGTTTATGGTATACTATTATCCAATAGTTTAGGGCATACTGTACCCCGAGGGATTACCATTTACCGGTAGGGAATATTGTTTGTTCAAAGGGTGAAATTAAAATTTTACCCCAATGATTTTTGATATATTGTACCCCAAAAGTCTACATAGTATGTATTATGAGGGAGTATATTATAACAAAAAAATTAAGGTATATTTTTAGTTAAAAGCTATTTATTTGACAAATCCCTGACCATGCAACACACGACACTATTTTTTGGACAATCTTACTGTTGCATGAGACGGTATTACTAGGCTTCTCCTTCTGGCAGAGATAGAATGATTTATCCAAAAGACATAATTTATACTTCTCTTTCGCGTTTAAATAACATCAGAATACCTTTGTCCCGTGTAACGCACGGGTTCAAACGCTAGTATATCACTAACAATCATCCATTTATATGAATTAACAATCATCCATTTATATGAGTCAAAATTATGAAATAACGTATCCATTTATTTAGTATATAATATAAGTTCATAATATAACACTCACAACCTTCTTGGATTTTATTTAACATAAAAAAATATGAATCAATAATAACTATATAACCTTTGCCATATAATATTTTCAATTTAATATCGTTACATCATGTAAATAATAATTGATATTATTTATTTATTTTCCACATATGAATAAGTGGATAAGAGAGAGAGAGGGAGTTAATGAAACGGTTTTTAACTCCCATCTCCTTGGAGATATATACTACGGTATGGAGGCTGTTATATGCATATGATACGTGCTTGTTCACCTTTTTGTGTGTCCCCAAGTGTAGGGAATCAATTGTAGTTGAGCGTGTGACCAAGTAAAAATATCGAACCCAAGGGATTAGCGTTAAATAAGATACATACTAACTAATTCGCACTACTAATAATTAAGATAAAGTAACATTTTCTGATTTTGGAGATTATTGAACTAATTATGCAGAAAAATAAATATTAAATAAAAACCACAAACAATCACAAGTGTTTCAAGAGAAAAGACAAAATAGCTCTAGGAAATCCAATTTAAATTGGTCAAACTAAATCACTAGACAATCGGTTAGAATTCCTGCAGATTTTATGAAAGCAATCACTTAATTATGTTAAATCCCTTGGTTAAAATAAACTTAACACGTAAATCTGGTTCAAACCCTCAGATGCAGAATAATAATTCTTACTCTCTTTCTAAGTACTTCATGCAAAATTTCATTAAAGGCTAGAGCACTAGACTTCCCTTTATAAGTACTTAAGAAATAAACTTCAATTCCCACCTAACAATCTAAGAAACCAAATTCTCTAGAATGGTAATTAATAGATATATTAAGTATCCAATATTAATTATTCTAATGAATAAAGGTTATATGGTTAGATCCTCTTTACCCATAACAGATAGACAAATATAATCAATTTATGGCACAAACTACAAGCATAAATATGCATAAGACAATGACATATCATGAATGAGGGCAGACCATATAAGACAAAAATATAAGTCTCAATCAAAGCATTAATAAGGGAATAAGAATATTGCAGAAATCCATAACTTAGTCTAGGTCATCAATTCAATCTAATTCAACCTACAAAACTTAAAACTATCCAAAAAAGTATTAGCCCATAATATTACAAGCAACAATCATGTCTATGGAATGAAACTTACTTATAAGTCTATAAATCAACAATAAGAAATTAAAGAAGGAAGAAAAATCCTTATTTGGAATAATTCTCCGTCCTCTCTTTCCGTCTTGATGATCCTCCTTCATTCTCCTTCTCAAGTAGCAAACACAGTGATTGAGTGTGATAGATGAAAGGCGGGTGAAGGGTAGAGATGGATGGCGGAAGGTGATGGTTTAAGATTGTGTAGCCCAAAGGGTTTGGTAGAGAGTTACAGAGTGTTTTTGTTTGGAACACCCCAAGGGCTCCTTTTATAGTTGAAGGCTGATAAAATTCGAATTCCACCTCAAAATAGGCCTTTTTCACGTTAAAAACACGAACGGGCCGAAAATTGGGCCGCCGGGTAGCGCCACTTGTCGGCAGATTGCGCGACCTCACGGGTTTGCTCATAACTTCTTCATCCGGACTCTGATTAAGATATTTTTGCTCTTACGCGATCCTCTCTTCCTAAGATTTCTATCCATATAAAGAAATAACAAAAATGCCAACAATTTAAGGGCACGAGTCGTGCAAAAGTGGCACGAGTCATCCTGGTCGGCATAGCTTGGGCGACTTCACAATTTTGATCATAACTCCCTCATCTAACCTCCAATTGAGATGTTTCTTAAGCCAAAATGACCTTCGCTTCTATATCTTTCTAACCTTATATCACATGATCAGTTTGGACTTCTACAAAAATATAGAAAAATTATGCAAATTGGACATGCATTTTTCAGCATTCTTTAACGATTTCACTCTTCATTCCAACTTTGCTCTTTTAATCTATTTTTCCACCTAAAAACATGAAATAACACCTCAAATGTACTAATATCTTATATATATAAAAATTAATCATTTAGTGCTAAAATACGGACATGAATTCCATAAAACGGTGCTAAATCGGACCTTAAAATATGCAGATTTTCATACTAAATAAAACGCTAGATACTCAAACGCTGAAACATGCTGAAGTGTTACTGAAGGCAGATGCAGAATAAAGAATGCTGAGAAGTGTTTTCTCTCTTCCTATGTTTTCTCTTCTTATTCACATGAAAATCCAGTTTTCATATTCCACATATTAGTACTATATCATGGAATACAATCTACGGTCCCGTGTTGTGAGATTTGATCCAGAGATCATGGTTTAACAACGTGAGTACCAATCGGTTCTTTATATTCTTCTACTGCGACATAAACTCTACAAAGAGATGTAAGTGAGATTACTCTCTATACATGATTAGGATTTGTACTATTATGTATGTGAGTTTTCCAATATTGGTATCAGAGCCAATGGTTGGTACTCCGTTTTTTATTCTCTGAAATTTCATGTTTTAAGTTTTCTGCCTTTATGATTTAAACATTCTGACATGATTCTTGTTTGATGTTATATGATTGGTGTATTGTGTGACATTGATGGGTTACTTATGTGAGTAAGAGGCAAATATGGTTTTTCCCAGTGGCTATGTGTATTTGACGTTGTAATTCATCGTTAATTCTTGAGGGTGTTACTTTTTGTCATATTTAGTGCATGTAAAAGCATGTTTTGATTATACCACTGGAAAGGCCTCATCGAAAGGAGTCCGTCAATATTTTTTGTGCATTTTTTGACCTTCTAAAACTCAAGTTATGATTTTTTGAAGTTTCTCCCGAAATTGGGCCAAAACTGCAAAGTTTCAGAGACTTCAGGGGTATGTTTTTGAAAATTAGAGAAAGTTCAGGGACCTTTCCGTAATTAAAACATAGTTATCTCTGAATTGGGTCAGACCGGGTCAGATCAGGCTGAATCGGATCAAACCAGATGGGTAAACCCGGGATCGCAGCCCACCGGAGGGCAGGCGACCTGGGTGGCACATGAAAGTCACGCTTCGACAGACGGCAGCTTCGGCAGTGGCGCGCGAAGATCACGCGCCAGCAACCGGTGACTTTGGCGGTGGCGCGTGGGGTTCATGCGCCGACCGATACCTTTTCCTGCGGTGGCTCATTTGGTACACGCGCCGGCCAACAACCTTCTAGCAGACAACAAGTGGTGGCGCGTGAGAGCACGTGCTAGCGCATGGCGGCGCGTGGGAGACTCCTGGCGGTGCCTGCCAGCGCGTGAGGTCTTTTTCCGGCGGATGTCCGATGTATTCTGACGTGTTTCGACGCGTGGAGTACAATGGTGATGTTTTTAGAGCGTTTGACGTCATCTTTAGTGTGTATTTATAGTTTCACTTTATTTTGTGACATATCGAACCTATGGGATGACTATTTGGTTGCATTTTTGCTGATTATGCACCTTAATATGTCATTTAATTCTAAATTCATGGTGTTGAGTGATGTTAGTATTGTTCAAACTCCTGTAGCCTATAAAGTGGGAGCCAAAGTGAGTTGGACTTATTCACTTGTGAATGTGCCTATTGCATCTCGAAAATTTGTTTCCATATGCATTATATGGAGAGGAAATTCACGTGATATAGTTTGACTGACACTGGTGTGTTTGATATTTTGTTGCTCATTTTTTCTCAGAGGCATGTCAGGATCGGGAAAATTACAGAGGAAGACATTAGGACTAAGGATGAAGTCCTTCATGAATTCTTGAATTATAAAATGAAGCCTACACACAGCATAAGAGACCACGCAATTATTTTGATTGAACTCTACAACTAGATTATGAGTTTGATTTATAGCGAAACAATTCCAAGTAATGTGTATTTTCAAATTACTAGTCCTTAGACCTGGGCGAACACTTTGCCTCCCTACCTTAAAAGGGTTTGGGCTAAGTGGGAGACTTACCAAGTGAAACCTTTGGTCGATGCTTCTATAGCAGAAGATAGGACACATGTACTGAGATTAGCCTGCTTGAGAATGGGAAGGAAAGACTGAGTGGTCGAGACAAACGTCAGATAAAGAATCCTTATATAGATCCTCTAGGGCGAGCTGTCTTTAGTGTGGGGACTAAAGAATTGGATTGGGAACGTTATTTTAAATCTAGTGATAAATTAAGAGATACAATCAGTATTTATCGCTAGTTTATTTCCATTGTGTTTCTAATTGGAAACTCAGGGAGTTCATTAGAATTTTATGTTCATGACTTGTCAGACTAAGAGTTTTTGCTATTGTGAATGGTTGTTTAAGTTCTATCTAAAAGTGGCTGTTCAATGTTATTTGATTAATTACTTGAACAATGTGTTTTTACGTTTTGAAGCAAGAATCTGGTATTATAACACATGATGAGATTGATGATTAATAGTTTCCGAGCTATTTTTCGAGATTAAGTATTATGTTATTTATTGAAATGTTTCTATTTGGCTTAACGTAAAACTTAATAAAACATTATTAACATACTGAATCACATTAATCTCTAATAAAGATCATGGCATCGAAGTTTATTATCGCTAAGTTGAACAAAGGTGAGAAACTCAATGATGATAATTATGACACATGGCGTCATGGATGAACAAGATGTATTGGATGCCATAAACAAAGTGATGGCCGATCCAGGCGCAGGAATTGGAAATCAAGGGAGGCATGACTGAGAAGCGTACCAGGCATGAAAAACAAAATTTTCATTGCACGTTGTATCCTCGTAAGCTCAGTAATCGATCCGATGATCCATGAATGTGAGCAACATCCCACCGCACATGATATCTGGGTGTATCTGCGTGAGAAGTATGGTGGTACAACGGTTACAAAGCTTAGGCAGTTGACTATTAAGTTTGATACCTACAAAAAGAAACCTGATCATAACATTAAACAACATCTCAGGAAGATGTCTAATATGATTATCAAACTTAAGACTGTCGGTCATATACTCTCTGATGATCAGTAAATCCAAGCCCTAATCCGCTATTTACCTGATTGTTGGGAACATCTCAAAATCAACTTGACTCATAATGAAAGCATTAAAACTTTCAATGATGTTGCTCGTCATGTTGAGCTGGAAGATGAGAGGCTTAGAGCCTCAAAGCCTTCTTCTGGGGCCTTCTATGCCGGTTCTACTTCCAAGGGAGCTTTGGGCTTCAAAAGGAAAAGGAATTGGAAAAAGGGAAAGAAGGGAAGATGATCTGATGGTGGTGGTGGTAAGCCTGAGAATAATCAAACTACAAAAACTAATGAACGGAAAAGGGAAAACAAGCGTGACAAAAGGAATAAGAAGGATAAAAGCAAGATATCATGTTACAATTGTAGTAAGCTTGGTCATTATGCTTGTGAATGCCCTGAGCCCAGGAGGGACAAGGTATATTCACCTTATTCTGTTTTGTGTGAAATTAATATCTCGAGTACTGTCTTGCTGTCTGATTCTTATCCTTTGTGGAATATAGACTCAGGAGCAACGGACCATGTGACAAGAGACATAGGAGCTTTTGTAGATTTTCATCGTGTTCCAAAGGGGACTGGGTGGATATATGTTGGAAACAATGCCCGATTCATAGTCAAAGGACTTTGGACTTGCAAATTGGACCTTGACAATGGTCGGACGTTTATTCTACATGATATTCTTTATGCTCCGGAGATCATGCGAAATCTAATTTTTATTTCAGTTCAGCTTAATTTGGGTTATGATATATTATTCACTAAAGGCACTGTGGTAATTAGCATTAATGATACTAGTTATGCATCTGGACATATGACTGATGGCTTTATGGTTTTAAATTGTATAGAATGACATTCAGTTATTATGATGATTATTCATATTCGCTAAATGCTTGTTCTTCTAGTAATGCAAATGTTAAAGATGATGTTTGGCATGCTAGATTAGGTTATATTGGGCAAGATAGAATGAATAGACTTGTGAAAGAAGGATTGTTGAATCTTTCTTCTAAAGTCGAATTATCCAAATACAAACATTGTCTTGTTGGCAAAATGACTAGAAAACCTTTTGGTAAAGCTATTGAGTCTTAATCTCCATTAGAAGTAATCCATTCTGATATATGTGGTCCTGTAAATGTGAGAGCACGACATGGAGCTCACTATTTCATTACGTTCATTGATGATTATTCACGTTTTGGATATGTCTATTTGATATCTCATAAGTCTGAAGCATTGGATTATTTTAGACGATGCTTGAGTGAAGTTGAAAATCAAAAGACAAATCTATCAAAGTTTTAAGAACTGATAGAGGACGTGAATATCTATCAGAACAATTCAAGGAATTTTGTAATAAAAAGGGTATAATCCGACAATTAATTGTTCCTTATATACCTCAACAAAATGGTGTTACTAAAAGAAGGAATAGGACTTTGTTGGAGATGGTTAGATCTATGATGGCACAAGCTAATCTACCGATCTCTTTTTGGGGAGATGAATTACTTACGACAGCTTATGTGCTTAATCGTGTGCCTTCTAAGTCAGTTGCTTTAACTCCATATGAACTTTGGACGGGTAGAAGACCTAACTTGAGTAACCTTAAAGCATGGGGATCAACTTAGGTACATAATTCATCCAGTCATGATGGAAAGTTGAATCCTAGAGGCAAAAAGTGTATCTTCATAAGATACTACGAACATTCTATGGGTTACGTGTTCATATGAGATCAGGATGTGAGTTTAACTGAGACAGAATCACGTAATGCTTATTTTCTAGAAACAGAATTTCCTAGTAGAGGGGGCATTAGGGATGCCGAACCTATTTTTGAGGTAGTAGAAAACCAATACCTACAAGATCTAAGTGGGAGTAGTAGTTTAGGTGATGGTGTGGATCTTGATAGATACTTGCCAATTGAGGATCAGACGATTCCCAATGAGAGAATTTTGTCTACAGAAGACCATCAATAGCTATCTCGAAAAAGTTTTAGGAAACATGTGCCCAAAAGGCATTATGATATTGAAGGACATGCCTTCTTTGTTTCACCAGAAAATGGAGATATTTCTCCTGTTGATGAGGAAGAGCCCAGAAATGTTAGAGAAGCTCTGACTTGTCTAACAAAGGAGAAATGGATGAAAGTAATGAAAGAGGAGATGAAGTCTATGAAGTCAAATCAAGCCTGGGAATTTGTAGATCTTCCGAAGGGACGAAAGACAATTGGGAATAAATGAATTCTCAAAACCAAGAGAAAGGCTCAATAGAGAGGTATAAAGCTCGTCTGGTGGAAAAAGGTTATACTCAACAAGAGGTTATTGACTATGCATAAACTTTTTCACCTGTGGTGAGGTTTTCTACGATTCATCTAATGTTAGCTATAGTGGCTAGTATGGATTTAGAATTACACCAAATGGATGTTAAGACTGCATTTCTCAATGGAGAATTAGAAGAAAAAATCTGCATGCAACAGCCTGTAGGATTTATTCTTCGAGGTCAAGAGGATAAAGTTTGTAGATTGAAGAAGTCGATCTACAGACTCAAACAATCCTTTAGACAGTGGTATTTGAGGTTTCACACTACGATCATCTCATATAACTTCGTTATGATAAACGAAGACCACTGTATTTACGTTAAACTGTCCAATGGTTGTTTTGTGATTCTATCCTTGTATGTGTATGATATAATACTAGCGGGTAATAGCAAAGAGTATCTTGAAACCATAAAAAGATGATTATCTCCAAATTTCGAGATGAAAGATATGGGTGAAGCAGAAGACATACTTGGTGTAAAGATCCATAGGGATCGTACAAGAAATTATTGGTTTGTCTCAAGAGACATACATCAAGAAACTTTTAGAATGGTTCAAGATGGACACCTGCAAACCTATAGATACTCCCATTGTGAAAGGCGAATCATTGAGTCAACAAATGTGTCCCAAGACTCAAGATGAAAAGAATGAAATGGCCATAGTACCATATGACAATGTGATTGACTGCAGACTATTCTCTCTGTTATCAAGGGAATAATAGTACACTGTATGGTATACAGACGCAGACTAGAGTGGTGATTTAGATGAATATAAATCAACTTTCGGTTATGTCTTCTTTCCCAATAATAGAGCAATCTCATGGTATAGCAAGAAACAGACATACACAACACTATCCACTGTGAAGTCAAGTTTGTGGCATGTGCGTCTGTAGTTCAAGAGACCATTTGGTTGAGAAGATTCATGAAATATTTGGAGGTCTCAAACACTCCAGTGGGAGCAGTTTAAATTAATTGTGATAATCAAACAACTATTGCTTACACAAAAGACCCCAAATATCATGGAAAAACCAAACACATTGACACGATGTTCAACTTTGTTAGAGATATTGTAGACAAGAAGAAAGTGATTCTTAGTTATATTTCTACTCGTTTGATGTTAGCAGATTCTTTTACCAAACCAATTCTTAGTGATGCATACATAGTACATGTAAAGGGATTGGGTTTGCGAAGGATTTAAAACGATGTATTGAACATGTTTGTGTATGTTAATGAAATAGTTAATGGCTTAACTATACATATACTCATGTTTTATTAATTATATGTGATGGTTCATATATAATAGCATGTCGACAAGTTATGATTGGCTCTCTCATACGAGCAATCGCCTCTAGCTAAGTGGGAGCGCAGAGATGAGATTACAATAATTAATGAAATCGGGATAGATTTCGCCACAAATCTAATCCAACTTGTTGTAAAGCTAAATCGACGAAGATCCTATACGTTGGAGGGAGGATATTCAGGTTAAGTGTATGTGACACACTTGAACTTTAATTTACACGGTGTCTAAATTAGATGAAATACGACATACGCTTTCTTGGAAGGAAGTTAAAGATATTGTGACATGTGTTTTAGGAAAACGACATGTGCTAAGTTGACCTGAACAGGATTGAGAAAATTATCCCTATTTTCTTAAAAGTATGAGTCCTTATCTATTGGTTACCCTTATGACTTTCTACTATATTCTAAGTTTTCACTTTGGTGTTGCTACTTTAGCATGTTACCAAAAGAGCTATGGTTAATAACGGCAATGCGGTGCATGTCTAGGAAAACAGCTATGGTGGGAGACTGTAGATACTTAGTAAGATGGGAAGAACGTCTTAATTTAACATATAATGTTGTGATTCATTGACTAGTCAATCAAGCAGGGTCTTGATTATGAATACATTGTTTTGCAAAAAGGTTGAATATGCTCTGACAAATTTAGAGATTGAAAAAAGATATGTCAACTTAAGTTAAATGTTCAAGAGTTCAGGGGTATAGCGAGCTTGTTGAGTTTCTTTGATAAACTAGTTGAGTTGCTATATATCTCTAACAAGTGTATAGCGATAAAAACTCATATCTCGTGGGTCACACGATGTATTAATCTGTGCGAGAATTTGATTCATGAAGAAAATGGGTCAGGAGACTATTGACTTCATATGTGAGTGAGAGATTTAAATAATAATTGATATTATTTATTTATTTTCCACGTATGAATAAGTGGATAAGAGAGAGAGAAAGGGAGTTAATGAAATGATTTTTTAACTCCCATCTCCTTGGAGATATATACTACGGCGTGGAGGCTGTTATATGCATGCGATACGCTAGACGCTCAAACGCTGAAACACGATGAAGCGTTATAGAACGCTGAGAAGCGTTTTCTCTCTCGCTGTGTTTTCTCTCCTTATTCACATGAAAATCCAGTATTCATATTCCATGTTTTAGCAGAAGCATTATAGAACGCAGAAGCAGAATGCAGATAAGCGTTTTCTCTATCGCTGTGTTTTTTTCTCTCTCGCTGTGTTTTCTCTCCTTATTCACATGAAAATCCAGTATTCATATTCCATGTTTTAGCAGAAGCATTGTTTTCTCTCCTTATTCACATGAAAATCCAGTATTCATATTCCATGTTTTAGCAGAAGCATTATAGAACGCAGATGCAGAATGCAGAAGCAGAATGCAGATAAGCGTTTTCTCTATCGCTGTGTTTTCTCTCCTTATTCACATGAAAATCCAGTTTTCATATTCCATAGATTAGTACGATATCGTGGAATACAATCTGCCCCGTGTTGTGAGACCATTTGGTTGAGAAGATTCATGAAATATTTGGAGGTCTCAAACACTCCAGTGGGAGCAGTTTAAATTAATTGTGATAATCAAACAACTATTGCTTACACAAAAGACCCCAAATATCATGGAAAAACCAAACACATTGACACGATGTTCAACTTTGTTAGAGATATTGTAGACAAGAAGAAAGTGATTCTTAGTTACATTTCTACTCGTTTGATGTTAGCAGATTCTTTTACCAAACCAATTCTTAGTGATGCATACATAGTACATGTAAAGGGATTGGGTTTGCGAAGGATTTAAAACGATGTATTGAACATGTTTGTGTATGTTAATGAAATAGTTAATGGCTTAACTATACATATACTCATGTTTTATTAATTATATGTGATGGTTCATATATAATAGCATGTCGACAAGTTATGATTGGCTCTCTCATACGAGCAATCGCCTCTAGCTAAGTGGGAGCGCAGAGATGAGATTACAATAATTAATGAAATCGGGATAGATTTCGCCACAAATCTAATCCAACTTGTTGTAAAGCTAAATCGACGAAGATCCTATACGTTGGAGGGAGGATATTCAGGTTAAGTGTATGTGACACACTTGAACTTTAATTTACACGGTGTCTAAATTAGATGAAATACGACATACGCTTTCTTGGAAGGAAGTTAAAGATATTGTGACATGTGTTTTAGGAAAACGACATGTGCTAAGTTGACCTGAACAGGATTGAGAAAATTATCCCTATTTTCTTAAAAGTATGAGTCCTTATCTATTGGTTACCCTTATGACTTTCTACTATATTCTAAGTTTTCACTTTGGTGTTGCTACTTTAGCATGTTACCAAAAGAGCTATGGTTAATAACGGCAATGCGGTGCATGTCTAGGAAAACAGCTATGGTGGGAGACTGTAGATACTTAGTAAGATGGGAAGAACGTCTTAATTTAACATATAATGTTGTGATTCATTGACTAGTCAATCAAGCAGGGTCTTGATTATGAATACATTGTTTTGCAAAAAGGTTGAATATGCTCTGACAAATTTAGAGATTGAAAAAAGATATGTCAACTTAAGTTAAATGTTCAAGAGTTCAGGGGTATAGCGAGCTTGTTGAGTTTCTTTGATAAACTAGTTGAGTTGCTATATATCTCTAACAAGTGTATAGCGATAAAAACTCATATCTCGTGGGTCACACGATGTATTAATCTGTGCGAGAATTTGATTCATGAAGAAAATGGGTCAGGAGACTATTGACTTCATATGTGAGTGAGAGATTTAAATAATAATTGATATTATTTATTTATTTTCCACGTATGAATAAGTGGATAAGAGAGAGAGAAAGGGAGTTAATGAAATGATTTTTTAACTCCCATCTCCTTGGAGATATATACTACGGCGTGGAGGCTGTTATATGCATGCGATACGCTAGACGCTCAAACGCTGAAACACGATGAAGCGTTATAGAACGCTGAGAAGCGTTTTCTCTCTCGCTGTGTTTTCTCTCCTTATTCACATGAAAATCCAGTATTCATATTCCATGTTTTAGCAGAAGCATTATAGAACGCAGAAGCAGAATGCAGATAAGCGTTTTCTCTATCGCTGTGTTTTTTTCTCTCTCGCTGTGTTTTCTCTCCTTATTCACATGAAAATCCAGTATTCATATTCCATGTTTTAGCAGAAGCATTGTTTTCTCTCCTTATTCACATGAAAATCCAGTATTCATATTCCATGTTTTAGCAGAAGCATTATAGAACGCAGATGCAGAATGCAGAAGCAGAATGCAGATAAGCGTTTTCTCTATCGCTGTGTTTTCTCTCCTTATTCACATGAAAATCCAGTTTTCATATTCCATAGATTAGTACGATATCGTGGAATACAATCTGCCCCGTGTTGTGAGATTTGATCTTTAACAACTTGATTACCAATCTGTTCTTCATATTCTTCTTCATATTCTTCTGCTGCGACATAAACTCTCTCTATGCACGATTAGGATTTGTACATGAATTTTCTAATACATCATTTACCTCAAATATCATTTTTATCATATAATATTTTCAATTCAATATCGTAGTCTTATTTACCTCAATATATTCCTTTGTTATATAATATTTTGATATTGTTGCCTTATTTACCTCAATATAACATTCAATATCGTTGCCCTGTTTACCACAATATCATTCTGTCATATAATATTTGAATCAATATCAATATCGTTGCCTTACATATGGATAGAAAGAGTTTTTTTTCATGTATTCATCATAGTTCACCAATATTCTATATTATTCTAATTTTTGTCATTTTTCTAAACATGTATTTTATCTCGATTATGTATCCTTTCATAGTCTCAATTATAATTTATATAATCTTTAATATGTCAGAAGTAAATAATTTACACTTTCTTCTTCCACTTTTACCATTGACATCCCTCTTTCCTTTGTTTCTTTAACCACGGAAAGATAAAATCTATATAAAATCTGTATAATTAAAGAAAAGCAAATCTGTATAATTAAAGAAAATAAACAGCGTCAAAAGATAAAATTTGTATAAAATCTGTATAATTAAAGAAAATTGACCACAATTTGTATAACTGCACTACAAATTCACGAAAAGATCCCCCCAAATACACACATACCTTTTTCTACAAAATTGTAGACATATACAGAGAGCGAGAGAAATGCAGTGCAACTTTGCACTTCTTCTACTTAAGGAAAAGTATATCGAAGATCTCTTTTTCTTACTATAGCAACAAATCCAGAATTCACTCCCCCCAGCGCCAAACAACTTGAATCTTTCAGTGACTATTTCTTGAGGTTACTCCCCCATGAAAAGGCAAATTATATACACACATCAATGGCAATAAAAAATCCCTCCCGATTCCCACATAATATTTTTTTTAAAAAATTCAGTAAGAATGAATGGAAATCTAAAGAGGAAAATTAACTGATGGCACGAATCGTGAATGAGAAGAAACATTAGGGCGAAACGCAAAAAGTTATGGCTGAAACCTTCTTTTACTTGTCACCACCAGATTTTTCTTGCTTGGATGATTGGGGAGGACCTTTATCTTTCTTCAGCGCCAGCGAGATTAGGGCGGAGAGAGTAGGCAGGAGATTAGGGCGGAGAGAGATGGCTTGTGGGAATTCTCTTCTTGCCACCACCAAATTTCGACGGCTTGGATGATGGTGGAGGACCTTATCTTACGGGTGGAGGACCTTATCTTACATCGATGACGAAAATATGCCGGAAATATAGAGATTACAGCGAAGGGAGAGGGCAGAGATTAAGGCGGAAGGAAGAGGCAGATTGGGGATGAAAATCGAGATTGTGGTTGCCGTAATTTTTTTCCCTTAAATTCTACTGAGTTTGCAGTCAAGTCTCTAAAATACATTAAAATGATGAGATGGGAACCGAAATCTTAAAATTAAGTGGAAAAAAATTTAAAAATCTAAGAAATTGACACATCAATTCTAAATTAATCTAATGTTGTCACTTAAGCAAAACTAAACCCTTCTTTAATTTATTAACTAAAGATATGTATGCATTGATAAAACTTGAGTACACTCGTACACAATTTCCTTTCATATCCCACATACTTTGAAAGTTGTAATTTTTAATATTAAATTTCATCTTAAATATAAAAAAATTGTAATCTTATTTTTCTGATTTTTTTAAATTCAAACATTAATTTAATTCATATTACAATTTACTTTTTATAATAATACTTTTATTACTTAAAATATATACTTTTAGAACATCTTGTGTATCCAAACGAATTAAAACCTATACATTTGATAACGAATTTTTTAAAAAATAATGATAGTTTTTTTTAATGAAAATTTAACTGTACAATTAAACATAAATACACTATACATTTTTTAAGAGGGGGCAAGTATGAAGTCATGAATGAGACCGTTTCATGTGATATCATTTTACGTTTTTAAATTATTTATCAATTTTCCTATAAAATGTTATCACTTTTTATTTATATATTATAAATTGTTTATTCAATAACATTATCACTTTTTATTAATTGAGTATCACTTTTCATTATAGAAATTGAAACAATCTCACACAAGCATTTGATTATTAAGAAACGCACATATACAGAATTAAAATTAATAATCCCTCCGATCCAAGTAATGATTGTCATTTAACTTATGTAGGAGAATGATGGTCATTAACCTTATGTTTCTGGAACGGAGGGAGAAAATTTTTTAAAAAGAAAACTAGTTCCATAAAGTAAAATCCGTACCCTCATTGCAAATATTAGTATACCGTGCATATATGCTCGAATTTATTTAGAAAATATAAATGTTAAAAAAGATTATAAAATATTAAGAATGAATATTAAACTATAATGACAACTTATTCCTAATATAGGTATATGAATAAATAATGAACTCAAAAAAATCTAAACATGAATAACATACAATAAAGCGCTTAATATTATCGTTAAATATTAGGGTAAATATACACGGCCTTTTTATTAAATACACATCCCATTAATATATAATTAAAACATATATTTTTAAAAAGTCTAAATTACCTTTAATTTATTAAAGGTACATCCCTTATATATTTTATACTAAATAAATTTAATAAATCCTAAATTATAGCACGTCATATACACTCCTATAAATTCTATGTGCGTATTTCTTGAGATGGAGAAAGAAATTGAGATGAAGAAAGATGAACAACATGCATATTGAGACTACTCATTGGCTTTGATAAAACAAAATCTATTAATGCTACAAATAATAATTACTACAGCGGTGGATATAAAAAAGATAAAAACTAAATAGAAACATTTTAACCAGAGCAGATAGCACAAGTGAGTTTAATAAGAGATTTCAATCCATGTCGAAACGATGAAATTTACGTCAAATTTGTTGTGGGTCCAGAAAACAACAATAATCTTAAAATTTTCATATTACAACTCATGAACCCCAACACACAAATTCACCCGAAACTCGTGTTTTAATTGAACAAGATTTATTTTGCTTCACTTGACTTGACTTTTCTCTGAGTAACAAGATCAGCCATGTATTGGACAATGGCCTGTAGTAAAAATAGTCTTGCTAAGGTTTCTGCAATTTATTTAAAGAAAAAGAAAAGAAAGAAATAGGGTTAGTTATAAACACAAAAGCAAGAGAGATAAGATCACCGGGTAAGAATTGCAATTCCGCAAAATTGTTGCTTATGTTCATCTTTATGAACGTCGTGGCAAAGCACAAACTCTCTCGAACATATTCACGCTCATTGAAAATGATATCGAAAGTAGCAATTCAACAGAAGTGTACAACGCATACAAAGGGGGTGTATATCCTATTAAAATTAAAAAAGGATAAATTTGAATTTTTAAGGGGTGTGTATATAATAAAATTAAGATTTAAACAATTAAATAGGGGTGTGTACTTAATAAGGGGTGTGTATTCAATAAAAAAGAGTGCGTATTTAGCAGTACTCATAAGTATATTGTATACTAAAAACAGTAAAACTAATGAAGCTCTACGTACATTCAAATTCAAGTAGATAAATAACCTTTTTTTTATATTTTAATATCAAAGATTCAAAGTGAATCACCCCCCTTTATCTATACTAGTGGGGAGCACCTCACTTCGTGAGGTGTTAGCCCGTTTTAGTGCACTTTTTTAGCATTTATTTGGATGGACGGTAATGTGTCTCAATCATACTATCAAAAGTTCACCTGTATAACATATGAGTGTAAGGCTGCAGCCTAATATTTGTGCACAGTAATTTATATTTCTACCCAAAGCCCACTGTCTTATGATTTACCTATACATTTGCAGTGGGCAACACATCATTGCTTGTTTAATAGACAGTGGGTTAGAACTTGTCTCTATCAAAAATGAAAAGCAGCAGACGGAGCTTGAAGATCCCTTTTTTTTTTTCCTGTAGCATTGTCAAACTTGATGAAAATTGCTGCTTTTTTTTTGTAGCTTTATCAAAATCTGATGAAACATTATTGTCCAAGACGTCGATGAGCTAAAAAAAAAAGACATACAGTATATATAATTATATGGTGCCCAATCAACAAGGGGAACAAATTTATATGATAAACCTATTTTAGAAGGAAAATAATCTGAATCAAATCAAGGTTTCTGACCCACTCAGGGTTGCCCATGCTTCTCTTAAGATTATAATATAAAAGCATAACGTAGGGTGCAAAAATCCAATGAAGGCATATGCAGACTCAGATACATAAAATTAATTGAATTAATTTGGAGTCTGAACTGACTGCCATACCTTAGTCTTCTTGTTTGGCTTGTTTTATGGTGGGATCAGGGATGGGTGGTTTCAGCGCCAGCATCAAGTACACGCTTTGGCATTTGTTTTTTCGTTGAAAATGCCTTGGAGTGTGTTGCACTGGAGTCAACGTGCACATCGATGTTCCACTATCTGCATATCTGAAATGAATTAGTTAAAGTTTTGTTGGTTCTAATTATTTAATCATTGTAATACTTTAAACTTCATTTTGTTGAAGTCATTCATGTGGCTAGACTTTATTCCTTATGTGTTTCATTATGTTCATTTTACATGCATACTTTGGCATGGGAGGATGTGCTCAGTGTAATATATGTAAATGATTATTGGAGATAATGTTACACCTGACACTATTATTTAGTATACTGAATTAGTTAAATAGTTTAACATCTTATCACACGCTGCTTTGAATAAATAAAAGTTATGGTGTTACTAACTTTGTCATTCGCCCAACCCATTCTTACTGATGAGGTACTATTAAACAGAGAAGACAAGCCGGTACTTATAGATATATACAAATTTGATATTAAGAAGTTCAAAAATCTGAGAACGTACGGGTTCTCACGATCTCATGCTGCTGTTATTCTGTTTCAGTACAAAGTTTTTCAATTGAGTAGACAAAAATAGTCCACATAAGCAGTTTATCTAACAATGTTAAGTCTTTATTTTCTATTAGGACACTCAATGCATGCACATTTCAACATTCTGAATATGTATATTGAAGCGAAGCCTATTGAAGCTGAAATTAGGCCACCACCACTGGTATTTCCTCTATAGGAAAAAAATGCATAACATAGCACAATTATGCATACATGAGATAAAACTTTTAAAACAGACCATGACAAATCCTGTGTTATCTTGTTGCAAATTCAGACCTAGAAAAACATGGACAATAATTTTATTAACATTATAAGGCAGCATTTATAGATTGAACAATTTTGTGAAAGAACATAATCAAATGTCTTGAACAGAAATACTGATCCCGAAGCGGAGTTCAACTACCCCCAAAGTATCAATTTCTTAATAAGGCTTTCACTGATGCAAAAACACTATCCACAATTCCAGTTTCTATTCAAGCCAACTACCCCCAAAGTATCAATATCGTAATAAGGCTTTCACTGATGCAAATAGGCTATCCACAACTCAAGTTTCTATTCAAGCATTCCGTCAAACATCTGTGTATGTTACGAAATACAAAAAGAACAAGAACTGGTGTATTTGTATGGGGGCAGAATCTCCTCCACTCTGTGTAGTATGTTACGAAATACAAAGAGAACAAGAACTGGTGTATCTGTAGTATAATTATGGTTCATATTATCTAGCTACGATATGATTAATATTTTGTAAATTGAGCCCTTCATCAATACAATATCATAACGACTCTCCAATTAAATTAATGTCAACAAAGGTGTTAAGGGTACTCTTATGAATTCAACACAACAATATGAAAACAGCAATACTTTGATCAACAAAGCTTGCTTAATTAACCCTATCAACTAAATGTTGTGTGTGGATATGGAACAAACTGAACTTAAAACTTGAAGTAGAAAGACAAGAATTATAGTGGTTCGATCATGTTGATCTACATCCACTTTCTAAAGGAGAGCAATCACTATATGAAGAAAACATGATTACAACATGAAGATGATGATGATGAACTAAAACACTTAAGAAACCCTAATTTGATTCAATAGCTTGTATGATGATGATGATCGACTTCTTCCTTCTAGCTATGATGTGCATGATCATATATATATATACTCCACTGATATGCACACACCAGCAACACCACAACTGTCATATGATCAGTTTAGTTACAACTGCTTCAACCTACTTCAACTTCCTAATTCAACAAATCAGTATACACATTGATCTTTATGGTTGAATCTTATAACTGATCATATGTGTTGAATCTCCACCATCAAAACCGAAACTTCCTTCTTGATTTAGCTTAACATTTCAATCAAGATTAACTGTCAAGCAATGACAGCTTGTCAGCTGCAACAATACACCACTTAAACTGCCATGCATGTATTATCAAGCTAACGAACCAATGATCAGTTGGTTACAACCGATCCTTGTCAACTGATCATCAACTACTGATCTTTAACTTCTTTTAACTGTCATCAACTGCCACAATTAGCTAACTGTTACTTATACTTGTCTTGATCACTCAACATGACAGAATTGTCATGCTTCAGACTTCACTTATCTATGCAGCTTGATGTTCTTACTTATTCGTCCATCTTGCTGCTTCATCAAACACCATCTTCCATATCTCTATTTGTTATATATAGTACACACACACATGTATACATGCATGCATGGTCTACCTATACAACAAATCTCCACCTTAGACCATGCTTCACCACAAGTAATTAAATCTCTCCACCTTGCTGCAATCACAGGCTGCAGCTCACCTCTCTTTCTACCTTTAGTGAAGACCAATAAGACTCTTACACAATTCAAACTTTTGAACAGGTAGAGCCTTAGTAAATGCATCAGCAGGGTTATCTGCTGTCTTAATTTCTTAACAACCACCATCTTCTCCTCTATCAGATTTCTTATGAAATAAAGTCTTACATTAATGTGTTTGGTCTTCTCATGATAACATTGATGCTTTGAGAGATGCACAACACTTTGGTTATCACAATACACTTCAAAATTATCTTGCTGAACCCCAAATTCTTTCAAAATACCAACCAACCAAACACCTTCCTTTATAGCTTCTGTAAGAGCAACAAATTCAGCTTCAGTGGTGGATAAAGCCACTATGTGTTGATGTGTAGCCTTCCAACTTATTGCTGTGCCAAATAATTTGAACACATAGCCTGTCATTGATTTCCTTGTATCAAGGTTGGCTGCATAATCTGCATCCACATAACCAACAACAGCCTCATTCCAAGCATCCTATTTCTGAAACTTCAATCCAACTGATATTGTTCCTCTAACATACCTCAGTGCCCATTTTACTGCATCCCAATGAATCAGACCATGATCACCCATAAACCTACTGATCACACTCATAACATAGGCTAAGTCTGGTCTACAGCATACCATAGCATACATCAAACTGCCAATTGCACTTGCATATGGTATTTTACTCATTTCAGACATTTCCTTATCTGTTTGAGGCCCTTGAAGAGATGACAGACTCAACCCTTGCTTAACTGGTACTGATGCACTCTTACAAAGATTCATATTATACCTCTTTAACACTTTATCCAAGTATGACTCTTGAAACAATCTCAATACTCCAGCTGATCTATTCCTCTCTATCTGCATTCCAAGTATCATCCTTGCCTCTCCAAGATCTTTCATGTCAAACTCCTTTCTCAAAGTATCCTTTACTAAATTGATTCCTATCATATCTCTGCAATCTATCAGTATATCATCTACATAGAGTAGTAGATAAATGTAGCTCCCTCTATCACACCTTATGTATACATAGCTATCATACATGCTTCTGATAAAACCATTTGAAGTAATGTACTCATCAAATCTGAGATATCACTGTCTTGGACTTTGCTTCAAACCATATAGTGATTTAAGTAATAGACAAGCCTTTGAATCTGCTCCTTTTGGACTAACACCTTCAGGAATCTTCATGTAAATTTTCTCATCTAAATTTCCATGCAAGAAAGCTGTTGTTACATCCATCTGATGTAACTCTAAGTCCAACTGAGTAACTAATGACAGCAAGATCCTTATTGAGCAGTGTTTAACTACTGGTGAGAAAATTTCATTATAATCTACACCTTCTTGTTGTGAAAACCCTCTTGCTACAAGCCTTGCCTTATATCTAATTTCTCCTTCCTTGCTTGTAACTGGTTTCTTCTTATATATCCACTTAAAACCTACAAGCTTCTGGTTAGCAGGCTTGTCAACAATCATCCAAGTATTATTCCTTTTTAAAGATTGCAGCTCTTCATCCATAGCATCCAACCAATGCATACTCTTCTTACTTGAAACTGCTTCAGAGTATGTCCTAGGTTCATAGATATCAACATCTGATGCTACATATAATGCATATGATACAGTGTCTGCCTCTATGTATCTTATAGGTGTTTTGATCTGTCTTCTCAACCTATCCCTAACCAACTGATAGCTACTTAGAGTTTTTCTTTCATTTGAACCAGATGACTCAGACCTCTCTCCAGCAGCAATTTCCTCATGTATACTATCCTCTCTTTGATCTTGATCATGCTGTACAACTATTTTGTCACATGCTCCACCTCAAACTCACACTTATCAGTAGTTATCAACTTATCAGATCCTCTCTCAAACAAAGGCATCCTTTCTTCATTGAATGTAACATCTCTACTAACTATGAACTTGTTATTCTCATAACACCATAGTCTGTACCCTTTTACCTCTTTAGGATAGCCTACTAGCACATACTTAACTGCTCTAGGATCTAACTTATCTTGTTTCTGATGTGAATACACCAAACAATCTATAATCCTCAGATGACTATAATATGGTACCCTTCCAGACCATACTTCTTCAGGTGGTTTAAACTTGAATGCTGTGCATGGTGACAGATTAATCAAATAAGCTGCAGTAGATACTAGCTCACCCCAGAAACCCTTTGAGAAACCTCCACTGCTTATCATACACCTAACTCTAGCAAGAAGTGTCTGATTCATTCTTTCAGCCACTTCATTTTGTTGTGGAGTACCTGGTACTGTCTTGTGTCTCTTAATACCTTTTTCATAACAAAACTTATTGAATTCATGTGACACAAATTCAAGACCATTGTCTGTTCTGAAGCACTTGACCTTGTTTCCAGTTTGTAGTTCTACTTCTGTCAACGATACTTTAAAAACTGATAGTGCTTCATCCTTGGTTTTCAGAATTTTGATCCATACCTTTCTTGAATAATCATCAATGAATGAAATGAAGCATTTACCACCTCCTATAGTTGAAGTCTTGGAAGGCCCCCAAAGATCTGAGTAAACATATTCCAACCTAGCTTTGGTATTATGCTCAGCTGCACCAAACTTCAACCTCTTTGCCTTTCCTAATATACAAGTTTCACATTGATCTAACTTACAGGTTGAGCTGATCTCAAGTAACTTCTGTCTTGCAAGTTCTTGTAAACCTCTTTCACTTATATGACCAAGCCTCTCATGCCAAACATTAACACTACTCTCATCCTTAGTTGTATTAATTTGTCCAGTCACAACAGAACCATCCAAGAAGTACAGATCAGACCTCTTGAATCCTTTAACAACTACTGACTTTCCTTTTATGACAGCAAGTGTATCTCCTTTCAAATGGCACTCATAACCTTGAGAAACTAACATTCCAAGAGATATTAGATTTCTCCTTAAGCTTGGTACATATCTAACATTATTTAACATCCTGACTTTTCCATCAAACATTTTAAGTTTGACAGAACCAATTCCAACAATCTTACAAGTATGATCATCACCTAGCATTACTGATCCTTCATCTTGTGACCTCAATTCAGTAAACCAATCCTTCCTAGAAGTCATATGAAAAGTACATCCAGAATCCATAACCCACTCTTCTGAAACTGAATTAGAACTCACAGACATTGCTTCAATGAAATCAGAATCTGTAGCACCTTGATTAGTTGTTACCTGATTTGCATGAGGCATCTTATTTCCTCCATTTTCAGCTATCTTCTTTGCTACCATTGCTTTCCATTTGAAACATTGCTTCTTGTAATGTCCAGGCTTATTGCAATGGAAGCAATTCTTGTTTTCTTCTTCATCTGCTGGTGCACTATAGTTCTTTTCTGGCTTCCTCTTATCAAAATTACTCTTACTATTCTTGTTGTTCTTGTTCCACTGGTTCTGTTTCTTTACTGTCAATCCTTCTGCATTTGCTTGCTGTTCTGGATTCTTGTGAAGTACCTATGCCTTAACTGCCAACAATACTTGCTCAAGGGAGATTGATTCAGCAGCAAACAATAAAGTATCTTTCAAACCTTCAAAAGACTTTGGAAGTGCTGACATGAGGATGACAGCCTTGTCTTCAGTTGAAAGAGCCACATCTATGTTTTCTAAGTCATCAATAATCTTGTTAAACTCATCTAACTGACCAATTATAGACTTATCCTCTGATACCTTGAAGGAGTATAACTTCTGCTTCGTGTACAATCGGATTGCCAAACTTTTAACCATGTACAACTCCTCCAATTTCTTCCAAACTCCTCTTGCAGTAAGTTCTTTAGAGATCTCCCTTAGAGCCTTATCTCCAAGACACAGAATTAGAGCACTTCTGGCCTTGGTTTGTTGTTCTTGATCTGCTGCAAGAACAGCAGCACCAACTCCTGCAATCTAACCTTCAGGCAATGGTTTAATGGCATCTGATAAACCTTGTTGAACTAAAATGGCCTCCATCTTCATCCTCCACAGACTGAAGTCTGCCTTCTCTGTGAACTTTTCAATATCAAACTTTGTAGTAACCATTTGATCTTCTTCTCCACCACTGAGTCTTCTTCTTCTTCTTCTGGTTTGGCTTCCCACAGACGGCGCCAATTCTTATGAATTCAACACAACAATATGAAAACAACAATACTTTGATCAACAAAGCTTGCTTAATTAACCCTATCAACTAATGTTGTGTGTGGATATGGAACAAACTGAACTTAAAACTTGAAGTAGTAAGACAAGAATTATAGTGGTTCGATCATGTTGATCTACATCCACTTTCTAAAGGAGAGCAATCACTATATGAAGAAAACATGATTACAACATGAAGATGATGTTGATGAACTAAAACACTTAAGAAACCCTAATTTGATTCAATAGCTTGTATGATGATGATGATCGACTTCTTCCTTCTAGCTATGCTGTGCATGATCATATATATATATATACTCCACTGATATGCACACACCAGCAACACCACAACTGTCATGTGATCAGTTTAGTTACAACTGCTTCAACCTACTTCAACTTCCTAATTCAACAAATCAGTATACACATTGATCTTTATGGTTGAATCTTATAACTGATCATATGTGTTGAATCTCCACCATTAAAACCGAAACTTCCTTCTTGATTTAGCTTAACATTTCAATCAAGATTAACTGTCAAGCAATGACAGCTTGTCAGCTGCAACAATACACCACTTAAACTGCCATTCATGTATTATTATCAAGCTAACGAACCAATGATCAGTTGGTTACAACCGATCCTTGCCAACTGATCATCAACTACTGATCTTTAACTTCTTTTAACTGTCATCAACTGCCACAATTAGCTAACCATTACTTATACTTGTCTTGATCACTCAACATGACAGAATTGTCATGCTTCAGACTTCACTTATCTATGCAGCTTTATGTTCTTACTTATTCATCCATCTTGCTGCTTCATCAAACACCATCTTCCATATCTCTATTTATTATATATAGCACACACACACATGTATACATGCATGCATGGTCTACCATACAACAGGTACTTTCTTTGGGGCAATTTATCATACACATGTTGGGTATTAACATACCAGCTAATAGAGCAAACATTGCAAGTTGTATTTCTTCACTACTAAGCAGCCGTACATCAGCAACCATAGCAACCATAGCAAAATCAAGCCCATGCACAAACAAAGTTGAAGAAAAACTGGATATTACCTGTGAACGCAGAACGCTTAGCAGCCGCGAGAGGCGGAGTGAAATGTTGGCGGTGAGGAGCTAGGGCTTCTCGTAAATTGTAAATCTGGCGTGCGGGAGAGAAATCCGAGACTTAGGGCTTCTCGTAGCGGTAGACCCAACAGAATCGAGGGAAAAGAAACGTAATCAGTGACTAATTTCAAAATTATGAAAGTAAACAGTAAGAAGCCATGGGCGTAATGCATAAAAATTACCAAGAGAAGAAGAGGATGACCGATGGCGGCGTCGGTTGATTTTTGAATGTTTACCTGGTGTGGCGGAAAATTGAAGAAGTGGAGAGATGGAATGGAACAGATAGTCAGATGACCGGTGGAGTGAGAGATCTTCGAGTGTGAAGGTGTAAGTCGCGCGTTGAAGTGGGAAGAGAGCAGAGACTGCTGTGTGAAGAAGAGTACGCATCGCGCGTGGAAGTGAGACTGCTGTGTGAAGAAGAGTACGCATCTAATCTAACACGTGTATAGAGAGAGAGGGAGAAGAGCGGGCGGGATGACCGGCTACGGGGAGATACCGCAGAAATTGAAACATTCACGCATTATATATAGCATACATATACACAAAACAATTATTTATTAATATCATATGTAACATTAAGTTGGTAGAATAATAAAATCATTCGATTACCAAGAAACAATATCTTTAAGTGCTAGGATTAATCGATTGCAGTGACGATTTAAATGAAAACCACAAAGAGTGTGTCCATGGAGGTTAGAACATTACGTACAGTCGTGCCCATTGATTTGTTAAGAAGGTTTCTGTCACACCCCAAATTTTATAAAGAGACGTTCGTATATTATTTTCTTAAATAATTTAATTAGGGCGTGACCAAAATATTTAAAAATATCAAAAGGTAACATTTCAAGAAGAAGAAAAGATTTAAACGAAGGGGCATGTACTTTAAGTTTTAGCAAACTATAAGAATATAATTTAAGTTAAAGAAATTAAATAAAGATTATGGTCATCTAATTTTCTGCAATCCAATTCTAAAAGAATGGTTACTTTAAGTTTTAGCAAACTATAAGAATATAATTCAAGTTAAAGAAATTAAATAAAGATTATGATCCTTGTTATGGGTAATATATCACTCATGATTTATCAGGCCCAAGAGGCCCAATAGACCCATTAGACCCATGATGCTAGAAAAGGGAGGCCCAACCCCTCGGGGGCCCAATTGAAGGACAGAAAACTGAAGGGAATCAAGACAACCCAATAAGGAACGTAACAGTCCAAAAGCCCAGCCCATAACAAATAAGGTCAAACCCACTGAACAAGTACGTAACTGGGAAGCGAACCTCGGCTCCGGAGGAACACCCGGCAGTTATCCTCCCTCCTGGCCGAGACCTCGGATAGGCTCCTCAGCGGCGAGAACAACCTATCCGAAGATCGAAGGAGGATGGCGAGAAGAAGATAATAAAGGACATGCATCATAATGAGATAATACAGGTACCACAGGCTAAAGGACAACACTAACGGGAAGAGGAGATGTCTTGGACAGCAATCCTAACTAGAAGACAACAACTGACTGACACGCCTATTCCAACAACCAATGGGAGACCAGCAAAGGACGGGGACACCTTGCAAACCTCCTGCTGTGCAACAAACGGCGTCCAGGTTCCCTCTGCACTCGGTCTGCGTACCAGACAACCGCGTTGAAGGCAAATTATCTTCATCCAGGTGGCGTAACGCGATTGGACCAACTCTAGGGTTTTAGGGATGATATAAGTAGCCTCTCTCGCAAGAGAGAGAGAGAGGATATGAGCACTCACTTTAGACACTACACTTGTAAGAATCTGGGAAAAATGAGTGTTGTTTTAAAAGGAGAGTAATAAAATCGGTGATGTTCTTTGGTGGAATTCGAGTCTTGAATAAGTTTTAATCTCTTTATTTGTCTCGATTTTATAAATTATTGTGTTTGATGATATTCGTTCTTGGTGTTGTTAATTAAAGTCTTAAACCTTTTACATACTTAATTAGCGAGCCAAGAACAGCCGTCAACAGTCCTCTAATTTTCTGCAATCCAATTCTAAAAGAATGGTTAGTGCAGAATCCCATTTGAAGAAAGGATTATAAATTTAATTTCCCCAACTCATAACATGCAAGTTTACGAACATACAGGCCACCCTCTCATGTTATTGGAATAAATTAACTTAAAAGAAATTCATTCCCATAAAGAAACACCTCTGCTTCACAACAACTCCACTACAACATATAATTTCCAAATATGAAAAGGAATTATATGTGGCCTGCATAAATGTGTTGTACCTCTAGGTATTCCTTAAATACTAATCCATACTCCAACTACCCCTGCAATTCATCAAACTAAAACTTTGCAGCAAAATTAGCACAACACCGGACCACTAACGACCACAAAGAATTAATCCATACTATCACCCCTAATTAAGGACCACCACAATTAATTAATTCATTAACACATGGCGTGCTAAACTCCTAATGCGACACGAATACATCAAACATAATTAAAACAGTATACACATACTAATAGTTCGATTAATCGTATTCTTATATGCAGTTGAAAACCCAACTAAAAACTCTTAAAAGCATGCCACGAACCTACCACCTCCAATTTCAGAAAGTCAAATTCCTTATTTATACATTCGATCCCGAACATAAAATTAATCCAGCAATTTCAATGTAATAAGTCTCAGAGCACTAGACAGAACCAAATATTCAAACGCCAACGTGGTGAATCAGTTTCAACGTAAATATCCATGTAAAAACGAGGAAAGTTTGCAGCACAAATACGCTGCGTAAAAATTGAAGTTTTTCATTATTAAGTCTCCTCGCACGCTTAACCTGAGATAAGATAATTATCGGGGTGAGCAACTACACGCTCAGTGAAGCTTTAAACATGCTTATATACGTCAAGTAAAATCATGTGCGAGAGTTCAATTTCACTTACAATCCTGTCATGTCTTACGATATCGCGATTCGTTTTGTATTGAGAGTAAGGCACTATTTAAAGTCCAAACTTGCAACGAGAGTAAGACACTATTTAAAGTCCAAACTTGCAACGAGAGTAAGACACTATTCAAAGTCCAAACTTGCAACGAGAGTAAGGTACTATTCAAAGTCCAAACTTGCAACGAGAGTAAGGCACTATTTAAAGTCCAAACTTGCAACGAATTTACAGTTCACATATTTCAATTCACATCAACTATCACATATGAAAGAATTCAACATGCATAAGATGAGAAAAAACCCCACCTTAATTACTTGCGAAGTTCATACGTGTATACTAAACGTCACGCTCCTTGTCACCTTCGAAACCTATAAGTTTAAAACTGATCGTTACCAACACAATACCACCATCGTAAACTAATCTGTAGAATTTACACGTAAGGATTGCAGATTGAAAACATTAGGGTTATGGTTTATTGTTAGAAGCAGAAAAGAAAACAGATTTGGGTGTTCTACGGTGAAAACAGAAAGAAGAGAAAAAAATAGAAAAGGAAAGAGAAGAGAAGTAAATGAAAAGGAACACTGAACCCTTACCTTCTCACTCTTGATTTGCAGCCGTGAAGCAGAATGTTTTAGATGAGAAGAAAAATCGAAGAATGAAGCTGTTGATGTATTTATTTATTGCGGCTGTGAAATCGTAATAGATATAATCTTGCTGCAGGATTTAACAACTTTCCCTCAAATATGGGAGTTGATAAGAGGAAAAGATCATTTTCCTTAAATGGATAATAAGGTTAACGATTGATTTCTTGGGGAGTAAGAAATATGTTTTCTGCTTCTTATTCTATAAACTCACGGCTGATTGAAAAGAATGGGCTGGGCTGGAATAATAGACTCGTTTATGGGCTTTTAAGAATCGGGCCACAATAGAATATAATGGTGAAATTATGGGTTGTTACAGTTTCTCGTATATATTCTGCTCTCTGAATGTAGCTAAGGCAGATTTAATCATACCAGCAACATCTGATCTCACCAAAAGATTAGTGTTATCCAGTTCATGTATTATGAACTTCTGTGACTGAGGCAACGAAGAAATCATGTTGATGATGAACTGTGCCATAGGAATGTCACTGCACAAACGAAACGAGACAAGATCAACTGTGATAAGATGAGCACCGTAAACTAAACAATGGCATTTTAAAGGAATTAAAGGCATTTTACCAGGAAATATACAATCCTTTGATGGAATTCACCATGGTCGATGAACAATGTCCTTGATCTGAGAAAACAACTTTGAGAGGGAATATACATGGGCAATGTTTTCTATCTATACAACTCTAAGGGTTTTATTGTCTTTTCAATCTATATCTTTCAAATAAATTCAGGTCTGCATACACCCACTGCACTTATGACTAACTGATCATGTATACGTGTGTAACTATTAACTAATTCTGCGACTAATTCACCTCTTTACAAATAAAATTTTCCAGCAAGTTCAATCAAAACCAAACATACCATATTGCAGCAAGTTGGAATGTAGTGGCTTTATTAAAAACATGGTGGCAAAAGAACTACCCTTTAAAATGTCCATTAATATTTCCACGATGCTCTCTTTAAATTTTGAACTAATGGACATTCTGTTTGACATTTCGTGGTATGTGTCAAAGAAATATAATTATAAATTTTTGGGAGTCCTATTGTTTAGCAGTATTAGTTGATCGATAAAATGATAAAGTTGATCCAGCACTCAAAATGTATAAATTCCTGCATTTCTTTTAGCCAAAGATTTATCGCAGTGAACACCCATGAATGCAAACATATATTATGCAGTGTTCACAGTTACAAAAATCTTTAGAATTATCATTGCGACCAAGATAAAAGTCTATCAACTCTAAAGGCATCTCAGTTTCAAGAAATTTTATTTCTCCAGATGAACAGCAAAAAATAGGAGGTTCAAGGTAAATACGCTCTGCGTTGCAAAAGCTGTTTCCCTTCATTTTATTTTATTTTTCCAACGTTCATTTTTAGCTTGCCTATGGTTTTCTAAAGATGTGTATTTTCATGTACAAGGGTTTATTGGTTTATTTACAACACACCCACTTGTTTTGTGGCCGGAAGGCATTAAGTTACTTTCAAAAGCTAAAACAAAAGCTGCAATATAATTTACAAGTATATTGGTAGTGACAGACAGCAAAACCTTGAACAGTAAGGACTGATCGATAGTAGTAAATGTGTTGGAAGATGAAAAAGCTATTACTGGCAATATGTATTGAAAATTTACATAAAGCAACATTCAGTGAGCCACGGCAATAAAACAGTAGATATGAAAATATTTGTAAAATATACAAGATGTACCTGTTCACAGTTCCAGTCGATGAGTCCAAAGTAGTAATTGCAAAACACACAACTAGTAAATAGTTAAAAGCAATAGAGCAATGCTGAGCAGATCTGCAATGATCACGTAAGAATCGAATAAAACTTTAGAAAAAAAGATATGGGCATAATACTTCTTACATCCAACAGACAATAAATCTCAAACAATACTTGATCACATTTTAAAAGATTAAAGAGCAAAACAGGTAACACTTCAATATAAAGCATAAGATGCTTAAGCTTTATGTTAAAATTATACGTGGAAAATATGAATGGAAGTGTATAACTGTATATATAACAAGAATGCATATAGAAAGTTTTGAACTCCATTATACTAACATCAGAAATCAGTCTCCAGTTACTTCTTTGACATCTTTATTATCAAGCGTACAAGCGCAACATAATCAGTCATGAAAAAATATACGAAAAGGGAAATAAAAATTAGGGATAAAGAAACATAATTTCAGCCCCTAAAACTAAATTAAATACATTAAAGACCCAATATGTAAACAAAAAAATAAGACCATTCATATAAAAAGAATGTAGGCCTCCCCCTCTCCCACCTAGATTTGTGAAACAACAAGAATTGTCTGTACCTGTTGGCTGTTGCAGTTAAATTTCTTACTTTATATGCAAAATCATCAGAGAACTAAAAAATTATTAGACAAATACACACAGCTAGACACCAAGTGACAAAAATGTGATATGAAGAACGAGGTTCAACACAAACTTTTACATGATGTGTGCTAACAGAAAAAAACTGTCATGAGTTGACTAGGTTCAACAGATGATAGATTTAAAGATAAAAATACTAGGAATAACAAGTATTATTGGTTAGTGAGACTCCAGTTCATATTTACATACAATAAATATATAAACAAACACTGCCCAGATGTTGTATATATTTGATAAAAGAGTGTAATGTGATCATATAATTTTCTTTATAGTTCATCAGAGTACCCTGGAGGAAGATAAATTCATTTTTTTATTTTTATTTTTTTCATGTTATGCTACTCTTTTATTGATTATTTATATACTCATCTATTCATCACTCCTTTACTCTGTCAGCCAAGACTTGTTTTTGAATTGCAAAAGCATTTTCTGTATGTGATGCAGTTTTCTGTAAACATTTCTCTTTTTACTTGTTGTTTAAGAATTCAATAAGAATCTTTCTTTTACTATGGACAGAGTTTTATTTTCTGCATTTTGTTTGAATGTTATGTTCGTGTTTCAATGCTAAATATGAACACAATACTAAAGACACATATCTACATTGGAGAAAAGAAAATTAGGTGTCACCCTCTTCAAATTATCTCCTGAAGATCTAACCAAGGCACTGAAGATATATAGTAGCTCAAATAACCTAAATTTAAATGCCCAAGTTCTAATATACACTGTTCCATAGCATTTTTACCAATTAAATCTTGTGAATTCTTATACTATTTGTTTTTATTTATAAATAATGAATCAACACTGTGGAGGTTGAAGGTTTTTGTGAATGTAAAAATTCGAGCAAGGATGACAACAATAATATGAATTCTAAGGATGCTGCTAACAATCAAGAAAGCAACATCATATCCAAACGAAAACGAGATATCTCTGATGCTCTTGCCAACACTACGAAGATATACAAGAAGAAGCCATCCCCATAGTCAACAACTAAATAACCTAAAAATTACATCATCCTGTGCTTTATTTAGAAAATGATAAGGAGCAAGAAAAGTAAAAAACTCACAGGCAGAGAAAATAAAAAAGTGGTGCAATGACTGAATCCCCAAGTTGACGCCGTCTATGACTGATTGGCCTATTCAATCATCATGCCTAGAACAAATGCCAATAAGCAAATTAAGAATTCTTTTTTTCTTTAACATGTAAATCTCTTCTTCAAAATCTTGAAACTGATAGATTGTAAGTACAATCACAGAAAATGAAATGATTATAACAGAAGAACAACACATCAAACAAACTATTCCCATTTTATTCAGACAATCAATTTTTTTGGGGGAAAAATCCAAGTAATGTATCACATTTAATTGGGTAGGGCAAACATAAAAGAAATCCAACGACACCAAACGCAAACAGTCGTAGTGGAAAAAAAAGAAACGAATTTACCAGTTTGAGTTTTCTCAGAAATTTAAGGTTGAAAAAGGCTGAAAAGATTAACAAAGAACTCCTTAATTCTGCAAAGACACTTTCTCTCACCAACAAAAATTTCCCAACAAGAAACTATGTGATATGAAAATAAATAAATAAAATACATGTATACTCTCTCTATCTCAGTCATGTACGATATTTTTTTCCATTTTGGTCGTCTCACTCAAACGGTCACTTTTCTTTTTTGCGCACATTAAACCTACACACATCCTCTAATACTCCCTCCGTCCCACGTATTTTTACCCACTTTTCATTTTGGGGTGTCCACGTATATAATATTTTATTACTTACTTCTTATAATCCCAACAACTTTAATTACTTTTTTACACATTATTCATCATTCCCAATAACTTTATTCACCTTTTCTTTTTAAATTACTAATTTATCTCTACTTTCTCTTACATTATATATTAAAAAAATAAAACGTCTTAATCTCCGTGCCGGTACAGGTAAAAATACCCGGGACGGAGGGAATACAATTAAAAAATAGGGTCCACACTCCCACTAATACAACTACTCACTACACATTAAATAATAATACTCCTTAATCCAAGTTCAAAAAAAAAAAACACCACCCTCTTTTGACGGGACGGAGGGAGTATATATATATATATATATATATATATATATATATATATATATATATATATATATATATATATATATATATATATATATATAATAAATTTATGAGGTAGTCTCTGGATGTACAATGTGCATGTGTTAAGGATATACATTTTTTCATTGAAAAAATTGATTGAAATATGAATACTTTAAATATTTAATTAAAAAATTAAGTTTATTCTCTGAAAATCAAAGGTATACGTTTTTATATTAAAGAGTACAACTTTGGAAAAATATAAGATTTGTGGGTATGGTGTCCGTGGGACAAATAAGTTTTAGCCTAAATTTATTACTCCCTACGTCTACTTTAAAAAGTCTAATTTTCTTACACATATGAGATCATACACAACCACTAATACAATTAAAATATATACACTCACTAATACAACTATCAACTACACAGTAAATAATAATACTCCTTAATTCACGTGAAAAACCAAAGATAATCCTCAGAACCGGACGTAGGGAGTACACAAAATTTAATTCATGTGCATGTGTTAATATAAACATGCATATTATCTAAACTCTCCTTTTACTTGTAGCTAGCAAATCGTAGATCAAATTTAATAAATTATTATCTCTTAGTAGTATATTTTGTGATAAAAGGGGGTGCGATTCTACTCTATGTCTTTTAAAATTGATTTGACAAATCGGTTCAATCGGTGATCAGGGTTCAAACCAATTCAAAAATTCTAAAAATTGTTTTTTTTATATTAAACAGGCCAAAATTGAAAAATACGGTTGAACTGGCCCAACCAAATTTTTGAAGTGGTCGCACACACCATGAATATCTTATTAATTTAAGGAAAATATTTTTCATGATTATGCATGGTAAGACTTGATGTCGTGCAACAATGATAAATTAAATATGTTTAACAAATTATTTATAACATCAATATCAATATTTAAATAAAAATAAACAACAATTTCATCTCATATCACACATATCTACACATATGTATATGCACAACAATTTCATCTCAAATTACCCAGATCTGTATAAACAATAATATATTATTAGATCACACGAATCTTTAGATCACACATATCTATATATATAACTAGGATATTTTTTTCAAAACACAAATATCTACAATTTGTATCACAAATTAATAACAAAATAATTTGTTTATGTATGGTAGTTCCAGATTAATTCGTTACTTACATGAACTTATATATATATATATATATATATATATATATATAAATATTATATGTCTCATGACTAGGTTTAACTAGTCCCTTGATTGGAGAGGGTGGTGTTTGGGTGTGGTTGAGGGATGAGGGTACATAGATGGTGGGGTGGGTGATGGTTTATATATATATATATATAAATGGCATTATGTTGGATAATCGTGATTATTTTGAAAATGATGCAACTGTTGCTAACTATGAGGATGATTTTCCTATGCTTGACAACAGTAATCTGAAATTAAAAGGAGGAAAAATAAGAAGAAAAGACGTTAATTATATTCCGCCTTCTAAAACGATTTCACGTTCCCAAACAGCAAAGCAACAGAGTGAACCTCCAGGTATTTGGGATGTTTCAAGTAAACAAGATTGGAGCAAACTTACAAAGAAAAATAATACTTATTTTTAGCTTTGTTCTATTTCTGTTAATGCTCTTTGCAAGAGTTTTTTGGGCCGCCTGTTTGGCTATTTTTAGCTTTGCCATCTCCACAACATCTTTATCCTTTGTTTCCCTTTTTTCATTTACCTTTAATAATATTACGTAGTTTGATATATATATATATATATATATATATATATATATATATATATATATATATATATATATATATATATATATATATATATATATATATATATATATATAACAACTTCATCTCAAATGAAACAGATTTGTATAAACAACAATATATTCTCCGATCACACGGATTAATATAAAGTAGTCTTAGATCACACAAATCTATTTATATAAGACTACGATTTTATCTCCAAAGGCAAACATAGAGATGTCAATTTTGGCCCGACCTGTGAGTTTTGGGGCGGCCCGGACCTGGCCAGGGCCAGAATCGGGACAGGCCGGCCCGGATCTATAAATATTCGAGACGAGTCCGGGTCCTAGTCTAGCCCTGCCCTGCCCCGCTCTACAATATACTAGTTATTATATTATATATAATTATATTAAATTATTTATTTTAATATATTAATATATTATTTAATATGAACCCTGATTTCCTTTCAACATCACACCACACACCAGCCGCATTTTCAATTTTTCACTCTCTCTTATCTCCTTCAAATTTTCACTCTCTCTCATCTTTCTCTCATCTCTCTCACACCAGCCGCTCTAATCTCCTTCAATTTTTCACTCCCTCTCATTTTTCTCTTATCTTTCTCACACCAACAGCAGTTGAGCCTAATTTCATTGGAATCTTGACCAACTGTTGATGAACGTTTTCTCAACACACAATATTAATCTCCAAGTGTGAAGGATGCTGTTGTAGCTTTGATAAGCGACCAAGTGATTATCGAACTCAAATGATGTATTATTATCAATTTAATTATATTCTAACTTATTAAGACAATTATAGCAAAATAGTTGTGTGATTAAGTAACCAATAAATAAATGGTTAAAAGAACAATTAAAATAAATAAACAGTAGATAATGAACGAAAGTGAATAAGTGAGACGATAGGTAGTCCTTCGGGCCATTCAGTTTTACTTATTAATTTTCCTTCTGTGTATCAATGTCCGACTCTGCCTTGTGGAGTATGGACGCATCACTAAGCCATGCAAATCTACTCTATAGACACAAGTAAATAAGTGTGTGACACGTGTGAATATCCTTGGAGCAAGAGATATAATTCACCTCCTTTCTAGGTACTATCAGTATCAATTATTTCCCGTGCACTAAGTACTCTAACCCGATATGATCTCCCTGTATAGGTACTATGAAGCTATTCTCTTTGTCCTACTTATTAACCCGAATCATATTCAATTAACAAGTATTTATATAAAATAGTTCTAATGAGACTTCGGAGTCATCTCACTTAGAATCATAACATGGAATCCTGCTTAGCAGTGAACACACTCAATCAATAATCAAGATACGTATTCAAACTCTGCATAACAATTAATGATGCACAAAATAATTCTGAGTATGAAATAAAAATGCATAGTCTTATATAAAATAAACTGCAAGTAGTGTTGTGCGGAGTATACATACGGAAGTTCAATTAACTCATAAAACCTTCATAAACCCTAGAACTACTGAAACGGTTCTAGCCCATGATTAATCGAAGAACAATCATGGTGATTGGATAGATCTTACCCATAGTCTTGAAAATTATAAGATAAATTAATATGCGAAGTAAACCCTAGATGCGGGCGGCGTCGCGTCTCTCTCCGTCTTGAATCTTCACTTGGTTCTTAGTTGATTCGACAGACGAATCTCTCTCCACAGCTTCGTGGATGATGGTAGGGTTTCGGATATTGTGTACAATGAAGGTGGTGGTGAACGATTTCTTACTCCTATGTAGGGTCTTCCTTTTATACTTGTGAGCTCTCCTTATGGACTTAGGATGAGATTTTTGAGTAAAAACATGCACTGAAGGTGTAAATATACTGATCCGGACGTTTCCAGCACATCGGTTCGACCAAGGTCCCTGGTCGAATCAACCAAGGCCTGGTCGAACTGGCTTGTAATTCGTTGGTAGGTTTATGGTTCGATTCGAACGGCTGGTCGAACCACATGCATCGTGGTCGAATCACCAACTGCTTCTCTTTAGGCTTTTGGTTCGACCACCATGCTTGGTCGAACCATAGTGTCGTGGTCGAACCCACTTCTGCCGCCTTCCTGCACCTGGTTCGACCAGAGGTGCTGGTCGAACCACTCATCTGTTGGTCGAACCAGGTGCCTGTAACACTCTTTCTCCGGTTTCGATCACTTCTATCCCATTTTCCTTCGAAAATCCGCTCAAAGGGCCTCAAACACACTTGATTCGTGACTTTCCACTACATATCTCGATTTATCTTCACTTATGATCAAATCATACATCATTATCACAAGAAGCAATGCTTAAAACACGTGAATTTACACACTCATCAAACCCCCATACTTACTTGTTGCTCGTCCCGAGGCAACGAAATCAAACCATAAGAGTAAGTGTAAATTTCACAAGTCCATCTAGTCAAGTACAATACATACCTACACATGCAATTTCATCAACTTAAAACAAGTATCACTCGCATCATATATTTCATTCATGCACGACATCACTCAATTATAATACACTTTGGAGTACTAAGTCATCTAACTCAAAAGATAAGTGTTTACTCTCGCTCTCAAGTGTAAAAGATGTACACTTCAATGAGTTAGTATATACGCTCAATTTCAATTCATACTCCCGCGTAACCATAAGCTTGGCAAGGGTCTCAAAAATCAACTTATAATCACTTCATTACTAGGATCACAAAAGGACTTGTTTTTGGGTTATAATGTTGGCTCTTTGGTAAAGGTAGTAAAATATAAATAAAGTAACTAATTCACTAGCAGAGAATTACCTTGGAATTTTTCTTTTCAACAAACAACTTCATCTTCTCCATCTTATTCTCATGATCTTTGCAATTCCACTTTTCCTTCTTCACGTTGGCATCAACATCTTTATTTCTCCTTTCTTCAAGGTACAATGGTACCAGTTTCGGGCACTACCCTTCTAAGCAGTCGGGGTACCAGTTTCAGGCACTACCCTTAAACAAGATTTTATCATATTTTTTCTTTTCTTCATATCGCTCAACCAAAATTTTCTTCCTTTTCTTCAAATTCAAGCTAATATTCGTCCACCCAACTCTCTACTAATGAATAGGGTATTCAACAAGGCTTAAGCAGAGGATGAATAAGGATTTTTATCAAGGCTTGCCAAAGAAAAAACTTTTAAAGGCTCAACAAGGCTTCCAATGATTTAGACAATATAAGGGAAGGTAAAAGTTAGCTACGTGACTTAAATAAACAATAATGACCTAAGATCATATCCTAATAACTAATTAATCATAAGTCTCATACAAGACTCCAATCCAAGTTCTAGAATATGATCATATGAATGATTCTCACAAGAATAAACTATCATGCATTGATGTAGCATGATTTCATAAGGCTCAAATTCTCACATGGGTAATAGATTCCTAAGCACTCCTCAAAGCATATAACCAAGATCAATTTCACAATGAACTCCACATATTTAAAAAGTTATACATACTTCTCATCAACAAAATAAACACACGCAAAATACGACTGCAACATACTTATCAAAGAACCCAAATATCAATCAAAACAAGTATCACCAACCAATCCAACCTCAAGTATCAAGTATCACACCTCAATCCAATCTCAAGTCAGAATATCAATATACGTACATACCACTCACACCACAAATACTCATCCTGTAAAAAGAAAAAGAGAATGGGGATGAGATGAAACATATAAGATAAAAAACCTGGCTCCATCTACTCCTCCGGAGCATCATCATCATCTTCGCCCCTGCGCCAATCATCGAAGTCTCTTTGTAGGGTATCCATCTTCCTATCCAGAGCTTCATAATTATCATTCAGACCCCTAATCTCTGATCCATCACCACGTACTTAGCATGCAGTGTGTTGTATCTCATATCGAGCGCGACATAACTAGTGGTAAGTGATTAGCAATTTTATAGTAGGGATGACCAATTAAAATAATTTATCAAACCACAGGGAGGTAGGTACTAGTGCTTATGAGATCTCACATTTCTTGTAATTTTATAGAGACGAATCATCAATAGGTAGTTTGATCAAATAAGAAATTAAATCAATCAAAGCAAGCAGGCAAGCAATGATTAGCAAACAAAATAGATGGATGAAATGAGTGGTTTTCCAAGTTGAGTAAAAGTGAGATTAACAACAATTAAGAAGTGGAAATCCTAGGATAAATGTATCAAATTCATATGATCGTGGGTTTAGACTAAGGACCAATACTAAGTTCACCTAAACTTCCTCTCAAGATGAATAAGATATGGAATCAAGCTCAATGAATTGGTTCTCACTCAAACAATTCCAACTAGGTACTAAGCTTGAGGTGAGAGTCCCTTCACAAGATTAATCAACCTCTCGATCAAACCAATCATATGTTGTATCAAAGAGTTCTAAACTCTAAAAGATTTCTCAATCTCTTTACAATTTATAATGCACATGAAGTGTTTGATGAAATGATTCACTTAATTATCTTAAGCATATAATTGATTTCTCAATCTAATCACATATCTAGAACAACTAAACATACAAATCAACAAAACAAATCAAGCAATTAATAATCAATGATAAAAAATCAATTAACTCAATCAACATATAAATTTAAATACACAAATCCCAAAATTATCCAACAACTCTCATGTTGCTAATCTCACAAAGGAGATTAGCCTACCATATTCATAAAGAAATTAACATAGACAATTAAATCCTTACAAATCATGATAAACTATGAGGTTTAATACAAAGATTGAATGGAAACTTCCTTGATCTATCTTCAAAGGTGATCTCATTCCCTTCTTTGCATTTTCCTCTCTTCCTTGATCATTTTCTTTCACTTGGATGTAGAAATTGATGGTGGATGATGGTAGATCCAAAGGATGAAGAATGGATGAAGATGATAGTGTAAAATGAGAGAAATGGTGTGTGAGGTGTGTGTGCAGGGTCCAAAAAATGAATCTCCCTTCAAATGTTGAATAAATGGGTATTTATACCCCTTGGGAAGCTTCTAGAAGTTTCTGGAAATTTTTTGATCCCAACACCTACACGGCTCGTGTGCAGCACACAGCCACAGGGGTGGCCGTGTTGTGTCTTCTGATGCTCGCACACGGCCCTTCTGGATAGGGCCGTGTTGGTACATGGTCCGCGTTACTGCACACGGCCCGCGTTACTCCACAAGAGTGGCCGTGTAGGGTCTTCTGGCGATGGAGCACGGCCAATTACGACAGGGCAGTGTTCTGTACACTGCCCGTGTACTTGCTGCCCTGTTTCCTTTACTGTTTTAGCTCGTTCTCTCTCATTTCAACTCCGAATAGAGATCCATTTTTTCCTACGTCTTCCTTATCATGTCTAGCATCCATTAAAAACACAAAACACAACCAAAGTACAACTAAATATGGAAAAACTAATATGAAAACACATATAAAAATATACTAAAATCTAGGTGAAAATATCACTCATCAGTAAGCAAGCCCAGCTGGCGGTTCGTCTCTTTCTTATTGTTGTTCAGGTTAGTAAAATGCTCAATCATCAACCTAAACTGCTCCCTGTAATACTTTTCAGGACCGCCCCAATACTGATGTTGTGGCTGTGCTGGATATGGTGGTGGTGGCATCTCATGCTGCTGCGGAATATCCATCCCAGGATGGATAGGCTCCTCCTCATACATCTCAACATGCTCTTCCTCGTGCTCTCCGTGATTAGGCTGCTCCTGCTGCAGCTCTAACTGCCTTCGCTGCTCTTGATCTATAATCCGTTGCAGATCCTGATACATCCCTGCAGCATACAGTCATAAATAAACCTTCAATCTCCTCTCCTTAAGCATGTTGTTGACATTGCTTCATGCGCCAAAGTTCTCATCAATCAATTGTCATCATTCTAGATCGTAGTCAAAGCCCTCGCATCATATGAAAACATGAAAGAAAAGGTTTAGAACCCCTCGTGTAAAGCCAGTCTCCATCTCAATGATAAACAAATCCAGCTTTAACGCATTCACTCATGACTAGATCCGGATCCTCCGAGATGGGTGTAATGCCAGTGAAATCCATGTGGTACGACTCAACTACAGGAGTAAGCAATCCTCCAATATTCGCTCTCTGAAATGTAGAACTCCTGAATCTATAAAGCTGCTGAATAAAATACGAACCCACATTGAACTTCACTCCATTCAACATACACCAAAGAGCATACAACTCTCCCCTAGACACGCAACTTCTCTCAGATCGGGCGAACAGTATGTTGCCCAAAACTCTATCCATATATCGAATAACGGGGTTCCGAATCAATGAAGCACGAGCATCCTTCATCTTAAAATCCATGTCCTCTTCGAAAATAGACCTCCAAAAATCATTCAGCATAAAGTACTTGTTTTCGTGCCTAGAGATCCCCTTACGAGTTTCAAATAACACATTGAAATCCTTAGGTGTCCATGTCTGTATCTCGCCTCCCAGCTAGAATGAACACTCGTAAGGAAGGGAACTAGAACCCTTTTTGATTGTGATTGAACACAAAACCTCCGCAGTCACATGAAAATACGTCGGCCTCTTCAACTCCGTGAAACAACGGATGCCCACTTGATCGAACATCCATATAATATCATCATGGATATTCATTGTAATCATGGCCCCATCATCCTGGTACCTCGTTCGAGCAATCTTATTAGACATATTGCCCCATCGAACCTTTATCTCATCCCAATTCTCCATTCGAATCTTGAAATCCCTTGGCAGCCTCTCTTTAACCGTCAATTTCTTAGTAACCTCTTCCTCAAGAGGATGCCTATCTTGTCTCTTCTTAGAACGAACTTCAATCTCCTTTCCTTTTCCTTTCGATCCGGCCATGGCTAATATGAACTAAGTACGAAAAATCCCCAAATTGGTTGAAAAACCCTTTGCAACTAGAATGCTCCAAATTAGTGAGAAATAGAGTGTAGGAAGGATGGAAAGTGGTTTAATCGGAGTAGAATCAAGTAAAATGAAATTTGGAAGAGAGGATTCTTGGTTCAGAGAGGATTCGAGTGAGGGTGGTGTGAAGAATGTACGGAATGAGGTGAAAATTCAGACTTAATACACAATTTACCTGCGCAGTTTGACCCGAACCAGGTGGTCAAACCACCTCGTCGTGGTCGAACCATGTTCTAGACAATTTTTGTATATAGTTCAACCTGAACCACTGGTCGAACCAGTTTGTCGTGGTCGAACCAGCCTGTAACAAACTTCCAAGTGGCTGGTTTGACCCGAACTCTTGGTCGAACCACAGTCCCGTTGGTCGAATTACCCTGTAATAAATTCTCTGATCTACGGTTTGACTCAAATCACTTGGTTCGACTTCCACTCTTGGTCAAACCGACTCCCTGATCCTTCAAAATCAATTCTTCTTCATCCTCTGCAAATTTCAAGCTAAAAAACGATTATTAGGTACCAAAACAGAGCAAAACTAAGCTAGAGAACCACTTTTAAGACTCTATAATTAATGTACATAAACTCCGCATGCGACTCAATAAATAAAACACCCTAAACATTAGGCAAATTGCAAAAAATCGACACATCAAAACTGGTTAAAGTTTTAATACGCCGCAAAAAATCAAATCCCCTAACAAACTTTACAAAGAAAAGATTATACTCTAGTGCTACGATGAGGTAAGTACATCACACCCCCAAACTTAGTAGAAACTATATTCGAAACTAAGTTTGCAAGAAAATGTAATTTTTGATAAGTAAGCACATCAAATATAAAAATTTCTTACTCACACTAATGAAATAAAGCAATAAAACATGAGGAAAAGCACCCAACAGGCGCTATGATGTCTCCGTCTTTGTCTATGATCTCAAAACTCCCCCTCCGAAGACTCTATGGATAATGAACGGTCCCGTCCACTTCGATTTCAATTTTTCTGCAAAGAGTTTCAAACGAGAGTTAAAAAGTAATACCTCATCACCTTGGTTGAATTCCTTGTAAGTGAACTGGGAATCATGCCATTTCTTCATTCTTTCCTTGTAGATCACCGAATTCTTGTACATTTGATTTCTGAACTCGTCTAGATGATTGATTTGAGTCAACCTCAACTCCTTTTGATCCTTAAGACACAAGTTCAAACTTCTCAATGCCTAAAAAACTTTATGCTGAATCTCTACGGGTAAGTGGCACGGCTTCACATAGAAAATTTGATATGGGGACATGTCAAGCACAGTCTTGTACGCAGTTCGGAACCCCACAAAACATCATCGAGCTTCATAGCCCAATCATTCCTATTAGTTCCGACTACTTTCTCTAAGATTTGTTTCACTTGTCGGTTGGAGACTTCGGCTTGCCCATTAGCTTGAGGATGATAGGGTGTAGGGACCCTATTCTTAACACCATAATCCTTGAGCACTCTTTCGAGAAGCTTGTTGACAAAGTGGAAACCTCCACACTTACAAGTGTTCTAGGGATATATTTCTTCAAGAAAGGCAACACAGTCTTTGAATCATTCATCCGAGTGGGAATGACTTCCACCCATTTAGTAACATAATCAACCGCTAGAAGGATGTAGAGAAGTCTATTAGATAGGGAAAACAACCACATAAAATTGATCCCCCATACATCGAAGATCTCAACAACAATGTTCGGGTAAAGTGACATCTTATCTCTTTTACTTATGTTTCCCATCCTTTGACATCTATCGCATGTCGCTACATAGGATTCATAGTCTTTAAACAAAGTGGGCCAATAAAGAGCAGATTGAAGTACCTTAGCTACTATCTTTTGGGCTCCAAAATGCCCCCCGTTAGGTTGTGCATGGCAAAAATCAAGGACACTCTCCATCTCTATCTCGAGCACACACATACGGACGATAGAATCTGTACAAATCTTGTATACAAAAGGATCATACCATATGAAAGTCTCAACATCCCTTATAAATTTCGCAAGTTGATATCTGTTGAGATCTCTTGAAATTTCTCCTACGGTAATGTAATTGACATAATCCGCATACCATGAATCCACTCCTTGAGCAGCAACTACACAAGCTCTTTCTGCTCCTTCAGCAAATACCGCCATTATCTTCTCATCAGGGAACATCTCCTCTATGAATACAATGAATCATCACAATGCTCCATTGTCTCCAACCTTGATAGGTGATCTGCCAACACATTCTCCGTACCTTTCTTATCTCGGATCTTCATATCGAATTCTTATAGAAGAAGGATCCATCTAATGATCCTTGGATTTGCTTCATTTTTCTCCATTAAGTACCAGATACTATCGAAACTTATTGAATGCATACACAACAGTTAGAAACTCCTTCTCAATGACAGTGTAGTTCTTTTGTGCTGCATCAAAAGTCTTACTCCCATAGTAAATTGCGCAGAACTTCTTTTCTTTCAAATGCCCAAGCACCACTCCAAGTGCTTGATCACTTGCATCACACATAAGTACAAACAATTGAGTTCATTCCGGTGTGATCAAGATAGGTGCATTAATAAAGGCCTCCTTCAAAACCAGAAAAGTTGTTAGACATTCTTCATCAAAAATAAAAGGAATATCCTTTTTAAGTAAGTAAGACAACGGTTTAGAGTATTTTGAAAAGTCTTTGATAAATCTTCTATAAAATCCAACGTGTCCAAGGAAGGATCGCACTCCCTTCTCATTAGTAGGTGGTGGAAGCATCTCAATCGCCAATACCTTTGCTCTATCCACCAGCAATCCTTTAGCTGAATATGATGCCCTAATACAATCCCATCTCTCACCATGAAGTGACACTTCTTCCAATTCAAAACCAGGTTAGCATCAAAATATCTCTTCAAAACAGTAGATAAGTTAGTCAAACATATATCAAAGGAGGAACCAAAGACATAAAAATCATCTATAAACACCTCCATAATCTTTTCAATCAAGCCATCAAATATCGCCATCATGCATCGTTGAAATGTAGCAGGCGTATTACATAGTCCAAAAGACATCTTTCTAAAGGTAAAAGTTCTATAAGGGCAAGTAAAAATAGTCTTTTCTTGGTTCTCAGATGCAATCATGATTTGATTATACCCTAAGTACCCATCCAAGAAATAATAAAAGTCATACCCTGCAAGACGATCAAGCATTTGATCCATGAAAGTAAGGGAAAAATGGTCTTTGCATGTATTTTCATTCAATTTCCTGTAGTCAGTACACACACGCCATCCCATAGGAATCCTAGTGTCTAGAGTCTCTCTATTTTCGGCTTTCACAATAGTCATGCCCCCTTTTTAGCTACAACATACAGTGGACTCACATGGGGATTATCACTAATTGGATAAATAATTCCTGCATCTAGCCATGTTAGGATTTGCTTCCTAATCACTTCTTGAATAGAGGGATTTACCCTCCACTGATCCTGATCCTGAATGCCACTCTTAGCCTCATCTAACAATCTTATTCTATGTAGTCAATATGATGGACTAATACCTTTCAAATCATCAAGAGACCAACCAATTGCAGACTTATACTTCCTAAGCACATTTAATAACTCATCGAGTTGATCATCAGTTAGAGAAGAAGATATAATTACCGGGTATGTTTTATTGTCACCTAGATAAGCATACTTCAAGTGCTCCTGTAGTGGTTTCAATTCCTCTTTCTTCTCTTCTTTTACTGTGCTTTCTCTATCTAAAGGTAAGTACTTCCTAGTCCACTTCACCTTTTCAAACTTGGTCCTTTGTGATTCATACCTGTCATCACCCAAAGCAAGTAGATATTCAATAAATTCAATACATACCTCATTGGAGAGCTCATCTAGCTCTGTGGTGGGAAAAGTAAGAGACTCCGCTAAGCATGTCTCCAATGGATCCTTTGAAAGGATCAAAGACATATCTTCCTTTACGATCTCCTTCACCACATCAATGCTGTGACACTGCGTCTCCATTGACATCTTCATTGCTTTATCAAGGTTGAACAAAACCTTTTCTTTATCCATGCGCAACCTTAGCTCCCCTTTTTGAACATCACTCATAGCTCTAGTAGTGGCAAAGAATGGTCTCCCTAAGATGAGGTGAACATTATCCTTATCATCTTCCATCTCAAGCACAAAAAAATCCACAGGAAAGACTAGTTTCTCCACTTTTACGAGAATATCTTCAATTACACCCTTTGCAAAAGTCATAGACCTATCTGCCAATTGTAGAGCAACAGTTGTGGGAGTTAACTCCCCCAAATCAAATCTTTGAAATATTGACAATGGCATCAAATTGATGCTTGCCCCAAGATCGCACAAGGCTCGTCGTGCCGACCCCTTTCTAATCTCACATAGAATAGTGAAGCTTCCCGGATCTTTTAACTTAGCTGGCAGCTTCCTCTGTATGATCGAGCTGCAGTTCTCAGACAAATTCACAGTTTCAATTCTGTTCAAGCTTCTCTTCTTCAAAAGTATGTCTTTTAGAAATCGGGCATAGTATGTCATCTCCAAGAGTGCTTCAGAGAAATAAATGCTCAAGCTTATCTTGTTTATGATATCTGAAAATATCTTGAACTTTTCTTTCAATCCCTTCTTTACTAACTTGAAAGGAAACGGAGGAGGTATCTTAGCCTTGGGAATACCCCATTCATCACGTTCAACCTTCTCCGCTTTATCCTTCTTGGCTCTCAATCTCTTTGCTCTTTCCCATTTTTTCTCTGCTATAAGCTCAGTATTCTATTCTTTGGATGATACTGGAGTAGCATCAACATTAAGTAAAGCGTTCAAAGCGAAAAATAGTGCCGAACGGGGCTGTTCGACCATGGTTCGACCAAGGGTGCTGGTCGAACCAGGTGTGTAATGGTCGAACCGAGCTTCTGCGAGTAGTTTCTCTCCTGGACAGGCTGGTTTGACCACGGTTCGACCAACCATACTGGTCATGGTTGAACAGCTGGCTGGAGCTTTCGAAATCATTTTTAGTGTCATCGGTCCTTCATACTGAGTTCTAGATCTCAACGTGATGGCGTTGCACTGCTTCGGGTTTGCTATACTTTGAGATGGGAACTTACCCTTCTCAACGGTTTGCATCAATTGGTTAATATTCCCGGCTATCTGCCCCATCAACAACGTCAAGTCCTTTATCTTCCTAGATATATCCTCATGATTTACATCAATTTTTGCCTCAAGCTTCGCCTCTAGGCGATCCACTCTTGCATTATTCCTTGACATGTACCTGTTCACCGTATCCTCAAAACTAGGTTTTCCTTCTTTAACCTTAGCACCCGGATCAACACCAATAGGAGGTTGTACTGCTGTACTAGAATTACTCCATGAAAACTCTGGCCTCCTTGGTTGTTGATAATTATCATGGGGACCACGATTGTTGTAATTCCCTTGATAATTCTGGTTTTCTTAATTTGGAACCTCATTTCTTGAATACTTTGACCCATGGCATAGTTCGCCTCTACTAATTCCTCTTGGCTAGCTCCTTCATTAAAAACATCCTGTTGTATCATTGGTACTCGCTGTGTTATATCAGTAATCTGCTTTTGCTAGACTCAAGTAACTTGTTGATACTAGCCAAACTAGAGATGATCTCATCTTCTCTACTTGACTTAACCATCGTGTGCTCAACCTGCGCTACTTTCGAAGAACATACATCCTCAAAGAGCTTTCGGCCTCAACGGATGACTTTGTAAGCAATACTCCATTCGATGAAGCATATAGCAAAACTCGAGAATCACAGTCCAATCCGTTATAGAAATACTAATTTATTGAGCTTTAGATAGCCCATGTTATGGACACTTTCTAAGCATGTCCTTAAATTTGTCCCAAGCCTCACAAAACATCTCATTACCACTGATAGGAAATTTTATTAATTTCTTATTTTATCTTAAACACCTTAGAAGGTGGCATGTATCGCTCCAAGAATTTCAATTTCAATTGCTCCCAAGTAGTGCATTCAGCAGTATCAAGAGTATCGTACCAATCTCTCTCCCTTTCAGTAAGCGAGAATTTAAACAAGATGATCCTCCTTGGAGCTTCATGAGTTCCTACACCCTTTTGTGTACTTGCATAACCAAGGAACTTATTCAGATATTGCTGAGGATCTTCAAAGGTTCCCCCATAGAAGGAACTCCTTTCAATCATGCTGATCAGAGTAGGGTGAAGATCAAAATCAGATCCGGCACCTCTTGCTCCTAACAGCCCTGCATTGCCTCCTCCGTTATTCTTAAAGACTTCACGGATAGCAAGATTATCCGGATTCACTGTCATATTGACTGCTTCTGCTTCCAAATTGTCTCCGGTTGCAGCTGCAATCGTTTGCGAGTTCACTCTTCAACTTCAACTCCTAAATTAAGAGTTGTAATTGGTTCTACATTCTTATTCTTCTTCTTCTTCTCCCCTTTTTTCTTCCTTCACGATGCTCCAATCTCTGGATTATAAGGTTTCAAATCTCCTACCTTTGATCTAGTGAGCATACACCTAAGAAAAATAAGTGTTAGAAAATAAAGACAAGAATAATATAGTATTAATTAAACTAGAAATAATAAACTAATAATTAATGTCGTCCCCGGAAACGACGCTAAGAATGTGATGAGCGTTTTCTCAACACACATTATTAATCCCCAAGTGTGAAGGATGCTATTGTAGCTTTGATAAGCGACTAAGTGATTATCGAACCCAAATGATGTATTATTATCAATTTAATTATATTCTAACTTATTAAGACTATTATGGCAAAATAGTTGTGTGCTTAAGTAACCAATAAATAAATAATTAAAAGAACAATTAAAATAAATAAACAGTTGAGATTGAACGAAAGTGAATAAGTGAGACGATAGGTAGTCCTTCGGGCCATCCAATTTTACTTATTAATTTCCATTCCGTGTATCAATGTCCGACTCAGCCTTGTGGAGTATGGACGCATCACTAAGTCATGCAAATCTACTCTATAGACACAAGTAAATAAGCGTGTGACACATGTGAATATTTTTGGAGCAAGAGATATAATTCACTCCCCTTTCTAGGTACTATCAATATTAATTATTTCTCGTGCACTAAGTACTCTAACCCGATATGACCTCCCTTTATATGTACTATGAAGTTATTCTCTTTGTCCTACTTATTAACCCGAATCATATTCAATTAAAAAGTATTTATATGAGATAATTCTAATGAGACTTCGGAGTCCCTTCACTTAGAATCATAACATGGAATCCTGCTCTGCTCAGCAGAGAACGCACTCAAACAATAATCAAGATATGTATTCAGACTCTACATAACAATTAATGAAGCACAAAATAACTCTGAGTATGAATTAAAAATGTATGGTCTTATATAAAATAAACAGCAAGTAGTGTTGTAAGGAGTATACACACGGAAGTTCAATTAACTCATAAAACCTTCATAAACCCTAGAACTACTGAAGCGATTCTAACCCATGATTAATCGAAGAACAATCATGGTGGTTGGATAGATCTTAACCATAGTCTTGAAAATTACAAGATAAATTAAGATGCGAAGTAAACCCTAGATGCGGGCGCCGTCGCGTCTCTCTCCTTCTTGAATCTTCATTTGGTTCTCACCTGATTCGACAGACGAATCTCTCTCCATAGCTCCGTGGATGATGGTAGGGTTTCAGATGTTGTGTATAATGAAGGTGGTGGTGAACGGTTTCTTATCCCTGCATAGGGTCTTTCTTTTATACTTGTGAGCTCTCCTTATGGACCTATGATGGGCTTTTTGAGAGAAAACATGCACTGAAGGAGTAAAAATACGGATCCGGATGTTTCCACCACATCGGTTTGACCAAGGCCCCTGGTCGAATCAACCAAGGCCTGGTCGAACCGGCATGTAATTCGTTGGCAGTTTATGGTTCGACCCGAATGGCTGGTCGAACCATATGCATCGTGGTCGAATCACCAACTGCTTCTCTTTAGACATCTAGTTCGATCACGGTTCGACCATCATGCTTAGTCAAACCACAGTGTCGTGGTCGAACCACACTTCTGCTACCTTCTTGCACCTAGTTCGACCAAGGGTGCTGGTTGAACCACTCCCCTGTTGGTCGAACCGGGTTCTTACAACACCCTTTCTCTGGTTTCGATTACTTCTATCCCGTTTCCTTCGAAAATCCGCTCAAACGACCTCATACACACCTGATTTGTGACTTTCTACTACATATCTCGATTTATCTTCACTTACGATCAAATCATACATCATTATCACAAGAATCAAGGCTTAAAACACGTGAATTTACACACTCATTAGCCATTTTATTAGTTCATCCCCACAAATTACCATAGGAGCCGCATTTTTGATAGCATATATTTGCAACATAAATTTAAACACTCACTAATATGCAAAAGACACTATATTCCGCAAGAATACGGGACATATGTAGCAAAGCAGATAGGTAAGGTATCGAATCCACAAGAAATGAATGAAAATCTAATTAATTAAATACTTGTCTAAGAATAAGGAAAATATCAGGATTTTTGAGAATTAAATAAATAATAAAATAAAATAATAAATATGCAAGTAATGGACTGCAGAATATGAATTGGATGAAATTAAGAATAATAAAAATAATTCTAGGTATTACACTTTCACTTGGTTCGTCATGTAGTGGGTGGAACTTCTTAATTCAATTCTAGCACAATTTCCTAAAGCAATTTAGAATTTATGTAATTAATTCTTTCGAATCTAATCACAAGTAGATCAACCAATGAATATAACATTAACATAAATATTACATCAATTAACTCCCAACAGATTTATCGGATTGAATTCTCTCACACCTTTTGTCTCATAGTAACGATACAACTACTAGATATGTTATATGTGTGAAGTGATCAATATTAACCCTCAACTTTCGTTTCTTGGTTTAATAAACAGATATGAGTAATTGGTTATAAATCAATTAATCGTGTAGAGAAATCACACATATAAAAGAAATAAAGTGCTTGAATTAAATAAAGGGTTCACACACTAAAATAATCCAAAACCAAACTACTCGTGCAATCCTAGAATCTGGAAGTTTAAATAAAATAGATCTGAATTCAATATGAAATTAAATGAACTGATGAAACCCGGATGAAGGAATAAGTGTCGTCTCATTCATAGACTTTCGTCTTCGTGACTCAACGATGTTTTTCGAATGCAGATTGGCCCTTAATGAATATAACAACTGATGTAAGACACGATGCCCCCTCTTTTCTGATTTAATTGGGTATTTATAGGAATAGATATCTCATGAAAGAATGGATTAATGGGTCTGAGCTTGGAGAGCAAGTTTGATGAAGAATGGAATTCACATATAAAAAGAACCCATGATCTGACCAAACCAATGCTTTGATTTGGTCTAACTATGTGATGATTTGCCCAAATCAAAGGGTGATTTGGTCTAATGATCGGCGTCAATTTTCATGGCCTTTTGACTCGGTCCAACGAAGTGGTGGTTTCCCCAAACGAGCTTCCATTCATCCAAACGAGCCATCAACTTGGTCAAACACATGCAACTGGCCACGACAACACCTACTGCTTCATTTATTCATTATCTCCATGGCTTCCTATCTTCATCAATCCTTCTTCTTCAATTAAAACCCTTCTTTTATTCTTCAATTAGGCCTAAAATCTGCAATAACTCCAAAATACCCGTGAAGTTCTAATATTTAACAATTAAGCATATAACTCCACAAAAAAATGAAATCATGCAATAATCAACTATGAAACGACCTATATAAACACGCAAAATCCGTGTTTATCAATTTCTCACTCTCGTCTCTCGCATATCTGATGGGTGCTTGCTGGAGAATTCTAGGCACGACGTCGTATCAGTGGTGGGGCTCGTTGAGGCCGCCTCGGCCAACTATTATGCTCCGTACAATATTGATTCATAAAAAAAATAGGATGGGCGGGTCACGGGCCTGTAGTGTAGGACCCATGTGGGTCTCGGGGCGGGTTTGGAGCGGGCATTTTTAGAATGGGCCAGATCTGGGTAGTTAACTACCCGGCCCAACCTGGCCCATTGACATCCCTATCCAAACATAAATATCTGCAACATGAACTCCAATAGATATAAGAGTTATATGTCTCATGACTAGATGTAACTAATGTTATATGTTTCATGACTAGATGTAACTAATCTCTTGATTGGAGGGTGGTGTTTGGGTGTGGTTGAGGGGTGAGGATATGTAGATGGTGGGGGTGGTTTCTTTATTCTTAGGTGGTGGGGGTGATAGAGGAAGGGTGATTTCTTTCTTCTAGGTGTTCGGAGTGACAAAGTGATAGAATAGTCAAAAAGTAATTTTTTTAAGTATAATTGATCTAAAATTTATTGGATATTGGTATTGATTGAAAAATTATGGTATTTTTTAAATTCTTCTTTATTAAAGTTATATTGAAGATTTGTTAAACCTAAATCTACACTAATCGAAATAAACATAATCTGCTGGCATGAGAAGCGTAATTTTCTGTTGGTTACTATAAAAACTTCTAACACTTTTGATAGAATTTTAAGTATGTGACATGATTTGGTTTATGATGAAAATATTTTATGCTTAACTTGAAAATTCTTATTGATTTAGTGAATGAAATTGTATTGTTGCATGAATTATAAATTGTAAGATATCCTTGAGATTATTTTATACCTAGCTAGTGACTTTTATCAACATTGAGTACTTAAATTTTTAAACACCACCTCTATATACAGTACTTCTTAAACCATATAAATTCTCAATCACCTATCAACCATATAGTGTTTCTCCTCATGTAGTACTTCTATTTTTTTTCTCCCTTTCTGTATTATCACTCATTTCTTTTCTCACTTTAATTAATACAACTGCCTTATACATATAATCATCTACCTATTACTTGATTTAGTATAAAGTTAAAACATACCAAATTAAAATCCAAAACAAACATGCATTACTGCATAATTTATTTAATTTACATAAACCCAAAACAAGTACTCGCCGCGTCCCGCAAATAATGTTATGTTTACTTTTTGCATGGAGATTAAATAACACTTGTATTTTAATGTGCAGTGCGTTGAGAGATATAATATTTTAACTTTGTAATGTGGTTAGGTGTATTAGTATTGTGTGGGCCCATAGAGATATGTTAATTGTTTTATGTGAGTTTCATCTATAAAAAATGAAATGTAACAATATTCATGAGACATTCTATTTAATAAAACAAAAAAATATTCGTAGCACTAAAAAAACTGTTTTTTACCAACTGTATATTTCGTTGGTAAAATTCTTAATTTCGGTTTACCAACTGATTAGGAACGAATTCGTTGGTAAACTTCTGTTGATAAAGTGGTGGTTGGAAATTTTTTTAGCAACGAAAATTCAATTCCGTTTGTAAATAATTCAATTGATAATTTATATAATAATTCTCTTGATAATCCATTGGTAATTATCGATATATTTAAATTCGTTGGTAAAATATATAATAAATTTGTTAGTATTCCGTTATTAAAAGAAAATTATTATTTTTATTGTCAATCAATTGGTAATTATCCGTTAGTAAATTTCCTAGCTAAAAAATATTTTTTTTAAGTGTGTGATAAAGGGAACATAAAGGCTCAATAAGACGTAGAACAGTGGGTGCATATTTCCCTAAAAAAAATATAAAAAATATTCAGATGAGATCTATCGATTTACCCATATATTCCTTGCACGACACCACGAAATAGTTTTCTCATCCTTAACTTTTAAACCAACACAAATTGATACACCACTTCATTGATGTAATATTACTTGAAAGACAAGCTATATCATTTCACACAACATATAAAAGGTTAAAATGCAGTTGACTTCTGCTCGTTTTCAGATCCCAATTTGCTGATTCCGACATCCTCTCAAGGTGCAAAAAATAGAGATATATTTATTTATTAATTAAGCCTGATGTGAAAATAAATTGTTTGGAATTGATTTATGTTGACTGTTGTTAATTTCCAGCGTGTTAATCTAAGTCGAAATTACAGCAGTATGAAGATCAAGTTTCATCCCCGGATCAACCGCTTGTTCTCATGCACCGGTACGATCTTCTTCTCTCCCTCTTCGTCTCCTTTTCAGTTATGTAGTACAATTAAAATTTTCACGAATACTATAGAATTGTGTAAGTACGTCTCATGTAAAGAATTACGTGAGACGAATATGTGAAACAGATAAAAAGTAATAACATTATTAGTGAAAAGTGATATTAATTGATGAAAAGTGATAATAGTGAGTAAAATATTTCATAATTTATACTATAAATAAAAAGTAATATAACATTTTATAGCGAAAATGATAACTAATTACAAGCGTAAAACGATATCATCTTGTTAGGTTGCTCATTTGTTTTCAATTTTTTAACGTTATAAAAGTCAAAACAACTAATATCCTCACCTCACTGTATTTATAAAAATATCATTTTTATTTAAAACATCTAACATATTTGAGGTGTTTAGTTCATACGGAGTATTAAATTAATATTTCTCTATATGTATTTGCACAGTAATTGCATTATATATAGGATTATTAATACTCTTAAGTCCTTAACAAAAAAATCACTCATAGGTACACACTTTTACCCTAAATTACTATGAGATATTCCCTCTATTTCACAATAAGGAGTGCATTTTTCCATTTTCATCCGTCCCAACACAAGATGTGCATTTTCATTTTTAGTAAATAGAACCCACACAAAACAATTAATATATCTCTATGGGATCCACACACCATACTAATACACCTACCAACTATACATTAAAATATTATTTTTCTCACCTCAACTACCCCCAACAACCCATTAAATATTACTCCCTTCGTCCCATAAAACCTTTCACATTTTTCTCATTTGTTTGTCCCACAAAACATTTCACACCCCAAAAAAGGAAACATCACTTTATCTAATAACATCAAAAGTTCCTTTAATTTCAAATTTTTCACTCCTTTTTCACGCACATATCATTACTTTATATTTTTTTATTATCTAAAAATACCACAATACCCTCCAAAGTGAATAAAGTGGGTCAAAAAATGCACATTTTCTTAAACAACATGGAACAGTAAACGTGAAAAGTATTATGGGACAGAGGGAGCATATCCCTTAATCTACGTGCCAAAAAGAAACACACCTCTTGTTGTGGGACGGAGGGATTACAATGAATTCAAATAATTACTCTCACATACAAAATATTAAAGTAAAATACCAAATATAACCTACATTTTTAAACCACAAACCCTACCCCTCACCCACCCACCCACTGCCAGACTGCCGCAGGCCGGTCGCCGGACCACCGCGGCCGGTCACCGAACATCCGCCGCCGGCTGCCGAACCTCCGCCGGAACTTAAAATGTGCAAAAACAAAATTGTGCAAACCAAATTTGTGCAAACACATAGGTGTATTTATGGTATCACAATTATAATTGTATAGTTATGAATATTAGTACTTTGAGTCATGTAGTTTATAGCAATTATGCATTATTTTATGTATCCAATAGTAAGTGACCCATAAAAAATAGGGAGCTTGATGAAACACTTTTTAAATAGGTGAGTACAATACCTTTAAAATTAATAAAAATTTAAGAAAAATTTTATACTCATATTATTAATCACATTCTCAAATTTTATTAATCATATACTCCCTCCGTCCCAGGTAATGAGGGCCAGAAACCTTATGTTTAACATAAAGTCTCTGGCCCTCTTAATCTGGTACGAGTATTATCATAATTTTTTAGAAAAGTGGTTACCTGTAACTAATTTATATTGATGTATCTAACCTAAAATTTTCTTTTTGTTTGTGTCTAATAATTCAGTGACCCAATTAGAGGATCCAGACCCGGAAAATTTAAACCTTCGTGAAGAGTATGCTAAAGCATTTCGAACCGAATCTTATAATGATTTTTGGACCCATGTTCTTGCTTTGAATAAAGGCCACCTCACCACTCATAGAAGCCTCGGCTCCACCACGGCGACTCGGATCCCGTCCTATAGACTCTTTGCCGAGAATCTATTGGATCCGATCAAGCCGCCGTGACCCGGATATTGAGTTCGGTTCCAACCCATCCAAAAATTTCGTCACTCTTGATTGATTATTTTTCCAATACATCCGATGCTTCTCATCTATGTGCATTACTCCTCAAAGATATTGATCATATGAGAAGAAAATATAGATCCCTTAAAGATCCATTCGAGCACACTAAAATCGAGAACTTACCCGTAGTTGTGACCCGAATAACCATATTCTCGAAATTCAACCCGTTTACCTCTTCAGCTCCGTCCATGAGCCGTTTCCAAGCCGTGCAGAGCAGTTGCTCCGGCTTGTTAAAACAGTTCGATTCACGCCGCGACAGGATGCAATCCAAAATCGGTCGGCTTAAGAAGCTCAAATGCGGCTCGGCTGTTTTTCTCGTGGCTGTAATGGCTTCGCTCGCAGTGATTGTTGTGGCTCACGCGTTTGTGATGCTGGTGGCTGCGCCGGGCTTGATGGTGGCTTCGCTGGAGCTGATGTCGATGGAGAAGCTGGCTCGGTGGTTGGCTCAGCTGGACGTGGCGGCTAAAGGGACGTACATACTGATTAGAGACTTGGACAAGATAGGTCGGCTGGTGGCTCGGCTTAACAACGAGCTGGAACGTGTGGAGGCTCTGATTCAGCTGTGGGTGGAGAGAGGGGAGGATGGGCCCCACGCCAGGGAGGAATTGGCTTCCCAGCTGAAGAAAAATAATGAAAGCTTCGTAGAACAGCTTAATGAGTTGGAAGAACATTTGTACTTGTGTTTTATGACCATTAATAGAGCTAGAAATCTTGTGACTAAAGAAATTCTGAATTCTGGTAATTCTACCTTGAGTTCATCAAATTCTTTACCTAGCTAGTAAGTGACATAAAATATATATAACCTGATTGATTATCAATGCAGCTTACAATAAATAAATAAATAAATATATATATATATATATATATATATATAAATTGATTGATTATTAAGTAAGCTTATAATAATTAAACTAAGTTAATAGCAAATCATATTTTAATGCATTAAGGAATGAATGTAAAAAAATTTAACACGTTCATAAAGAACAAATACGTTACGGATTAAAATTATTACAAATTGTGAGCGAGAAAATTAATTTCATATACTTAAGTGCATGGATATCAATTCATATCTTTTAAGTAATCATTCTAATCAAACCTTATTATAAAGGGTACAAATAAGTAAAAAATAACCTCACTAGAGTTTGAGATGAATACTACTCCTTCCGTCCTATAATACTTTTCATATTTACTGTTCCACGTTGTTTAAGAAAATGTGCACTTTTTGATCAACTTTATTGACTTTGGAGGGTATTGTGGTATTTTTAGATAATAAAAAAGTATAAAGTAATGATATGTGTGTGAAAAATGAGTGACAAATTTGAAATTAAATGAACTTTTGAGGTTATTAAATAAAGTTATGTTTCCTTTTTTGGGGTGTGAAAGGTTTTGTAGAACAAACAAATGAGGAAAGTGTGAAAGAATTTATGGGACGGAGGGAGTAATATATATATATATATATATATATATATATATATATATATATATATATATATATATTATAATTGAATAATTTTTCAACATTAATCAGGAATTTTTTTTAATAGCTAGACAACTTCTTTCTTTAATGTAAAAAATTTACGATAAATTATAACTTTTGAATTTTAATAATATGATATTTAACTAAATCATGTGAAAAATTAATATATATGCATATATTCTAATATTTTTGAAAGAATTTTAACTTGTATATTTTTAATGTTACCTTATAACATAATGGATATTATTTATTATTCCCTACGTCTAATTTTGTCTATTTGCTGTATATTTATATAATTGATAGTATTTTATTTTTTGTTGTATTTAAGTGCAATTAATGATATAAAGTAAATAAATCATGATAAGTGTATAGGAGAAAAAAAAAAGATATTCATATATTATTTTAAGGCTAATTATACTGTGCACCCGAGTGCACCCTAAGATAGGGTGCGCCCACTTTAAAAAACTTATACAAATATAAATAAAAATATTTACAATTATGAACAAAAATGTATACAATTTAATTGTTAGATTTCAAATCAAAAATTGAGTGTAAAAAAATATACAATTATTAAAAAACATGTATATACTATTGAATAAAAAGTTATACATATATGGATGCTAGTTTTTTTTAATGAAAAACTTAGTGTGAAAAAAATATACAATTATTAAGAAACACGTATACAAAATAGAATAACATGTAGGAATATACAAAATGGAATAAAAAGTTATACACATATGGTGCACCCTTGCACCCGGGTCAATTGAAATCAACTCTTATTTATAAAAGGAAAATATTAAATAAGAAAAATAATTGAAAGTAAATAAAGAAAATATATAAAAATAAATTCAAAATTTTAAAAAATTAAAAAGGACAAAAAGAATTTACTCAAACATCAATATTATTCATATTTCGAAAAAATAATACTATAACGCATTTCCGTGATCATCAGAAAAGTAACCATGGTAACTCTTTATATTTATTTACTATTTAACTCTGGTTTTTAAACGTATCCCCTCCAACTCCAATTAATTCAAGGTGAAATAAAATTATTCTGAGATATAGTAAGATGGAGACTTGGAGTGGCAGCATAAAATGTGGTAATGGACGGACCTTAGGAAGGAGTGGTGATGGACTTTGAATCTGACGTAAGTGGACAGGATCTAATATTCTGGGGCCCAATATTGGAAATTCTGGGAGATTGCAACGAGGGGAGATGGACTTTGAAGCTGATGCATTAAGGAAGATGGAGATTAAATGGTGGGCTGAAAATTCTGCTATTAATTTGATTTTTTTTTTTCATTCTATGATAGTAAGATTTACATTATGAATATAGTAAATGAAGTTCATACAAAACAATAAATATATCTCCATAGAGACCCACACACAACACTAATACAACTATTCATTATATTATCAGATATATCAGACTCGAGTTTGGCTCGATAAGTTATTTGAACTTTAATATTCGGGCTCGATTCAGCTCATTTAACTTAAAAAATGAGATTTAACGAATATTTTATCGAATCGAGATCAGATCACAGATAACTTAGTTACGTTCCTATTAATCTTGCGGACTTAAGAATGTTCCAAGGAGATTATATATATCCACTAAACCTTCGCCATCTTTACTCTTCAAGAAGCTTCTATCACCTCCACCCTCCCATGATTTAAATATTTTTCTTTCTAAATTATTCTAGAAAGTTCGTTTCAATAACATTAATATACAATTCCAAAGACCAATTAATTTAATAAATAGAAAAAAAACCATGTAAAGAGATGGAGAGATTCCTCATAGATAATTCTAAGAAGAATAATTAAAGTAGGAAATTTCTTTTGCTAATTCATTGTAGAACTATCCAAGGTTATAGTATCACCGCTCTTTACTAAATCACTATAAATAGGATACTAAGTAATAAAATGAGAAAGAGTGAGAGCAAAATATAGTGTTTTGAGCAATATTTTAAAAAGATTTGAGTGATCAATAAAATTATTATAGTATCGTAATAATACATGGAATAAATTAAAGTCGAATTTGTATAATATTATACTCTTACAATTACCAATAATCTTAAGTTTAATATTAAATTATATGTACAAAATTAAACAATTATAGTATCTACTTCATATTATTAAAATTTTAATTATTAATAGTTAGTTGAAAAATAAAAAATAGTTGAAATTGTAATTAGTAATAGTTAATTGAAAAATAAAAAGAAAAAATAGTTGAAAAACAACAAATTCATGAGATCAACCTAAACAATACTCCCTCATGTTTTTTTTATAAGTCGTTTTAGAGTTGTGCACAAGAATTAACTAAAAATTTTTACCCAAATTATCCCTAATTAATGATAATAGATAGAAATAAAATTTTACATTATTATTACATTGAAAGACTCACCGTTCCTAAAATTAAATTCATCTCCCACCAAGAACTATTAATTATTCTCCCACCCAGAAACTAGTATGGCGGCAAAAAAACCAAAATATATGGAGGGATTTTAATTAACATTGGAGCCAAAATAAAATTGACATCTCCCACCAAAAATCAAAACTAATATAGTGGCAAAAAATTAAAATAAATGGAGGGATTTCAATTTACATTGGAGCCAAAAAATTTTGTAAAATTGTAAAAGATTGACTACTGATTGTTTTATAAATCACAACAGTTCTGAAATAATCTTTACATTCTCCTTCATATATGGATTCTAAATTTATTATAGATTTGAATCAATCCCCTCCAAACTTGGATTCAAATTTTATAATAGATTTGAATCAACCTCTCCCATATAATGAACATGAATTACACAACCAAGAAACAGAAATTCCAATTTGTGTAATGTCGTCTTTGCAGAAAATATCATAATCCAGATAAATGAAAATAATGGGATTGAATATCCTATTTTAGAATTAGATATACGTGAACCCGTGGAAGAAAATGATGAAACATCTTCAGAAGATTCAAATTTGGAGGAGATAGTTGAGGTAGAATATAAATCGAGTGGGGTGGAGATGTTCGAACAAAGATCAAGATTGGAGGAGGAGACTGCAAAGGTGACAGATGTACCAGAAACATTAAGGGAAAACACATCTAGACGAACAATGCAAGGTATGATTTTTTTTCAATATGCAAAAATTTATATCACCATGGATATGAATGAACATTTTTTTGTTTGTGAAATTATACAGAAACAATGGTTAGAGAAAACACATCCACAGAAAACATCAACGAACAACCAACAACAAAAGGTATATTTTTTTCTTTTTAGTTTTTTAAATTAACGATATGATTGAATATGATTTGTGAAACAAATTGCGTAAAAAGTAGGATTATAAGTACAGAGACCTTGATGAATATGATGTGTGAAACTTTTATTGTAAAAGTATGGATTATATTGAATTTTTTTTAAAAAAGATCATACATTGCATACGGTTACTGTTTAAAAAAAAGAATATGCTATTATTCTGTTATGGTTGATAAATTGAAATTTTTAATATGCTTAAAGGTAGAATTATAAATATTCCATACATAAAACGTACATAAATAATTCACATTCTAACTACAAGCATACATAATTACCTACGTGTAATAGATAATATGATAAAATCTTCCAATGTCCTCTGTCTATCAATATTTGTTGCTTTCTAACTATGTTAATGGTATTTGTATTCTATTTTTTCTTAAACATCTATTTTTTCTATGTGCTTCCTGTTTTATTATTATGTATTGTTGCGGATTAGAGTATGAAACTTATTTCACATTTGTTTTAAAAAAGGATAATTAAAAAATTTACCTATAAACATTGTAAATTCATACAATATCCATCAACATTGTAATTAATTACTTTTACTTAAAATATCAACAAAATTTTATAAACAATCAAGAAATATGAAAAATTATCAATATTTGGAGTTTTCAAATTTTGATATTTTTAAAAATTAGGAGGAATTTGATATTTTTATTAACTTGAAAATTTCTATTGTTGTAGTATTATATTAAAAAAATAAAATTTCATTAATTTTAATAAGTTCTAATCATTTCCTTAAGATTTGCATAAAAATAATTTATTTTTAATGGAATTTATTTATGTTATTTTAAATAGGCATTGTTCGAGAAAGAAAAAGAAAAGTTGTAATTGATGTTGAACGATGGGCAGTTTACCGTGCTTTATTGGAAAAAAATGTCAATGGTAAATTGAAGAAGAACGTCAAAAAAGAGGTACAAAGTATGTTCAATATTAAAAATGTGCGTACAGTACAAAGAATTTGAGAAATTCATAAAAGGACAACTCTAGGCACAGATGTGCATGTTTCGTCAAGAAAGAGAAGAAATTGTGGTCGTAAACGAGTTGAGGTTGATTTAAGTCGTGTGCAAGAAATAGAATTACATCAACGAACAATATTGACATCTCTTTCAGAAGCTTTAGGAGTGAGCTACTCAAAATTGTTTAGGCTTCTTAAGCAAGGTGTACTCCGTTGTCATTCAAATTCCATTAAACCGCATCTGAAAAAAGAAAATAAAATAACTCGACTAGAGTTCTGTTTGTCGATGCTTGATGAAAGCACATCGCCAAATGAATTTAAGTTTAAGAGGATGTATAAATACGTGCACATGGATGAGAAATGGTTTTATATGACCAAAAAGGATCAAACATATTACTTACTTGATACTGAGAAAGATCCTGATCGGGCATGTGAAAGTAAAAATTTTATTGCCAAAGTGATGTTTTTAGCTGCCACAGCTCGTCACAGATTTGATAATCAAGGAAAAGTGACTTTTCAAGGTAAAATTGGATGTTGGCCATTTATCACTGAACAACCAACTCAAAGAAGTAGTAGAAATAGACATGCGGGTACTATCGAGATGAAGGCCATTACTTCTGTGAAGAGGGAGACTATTAAAACATTTTTAATTGAAAAAGTGATTCCAGCCATTGTTGAAAAGTGGCCAAGATCATAGCAAAAAGAAACTATTTTCATCCAACAAGATAATGCTAGGACACATATTCCACCTAGTGACCCTGATTTTCTTGCTTTGCTGCGGTCTTACAAGTGGGTTTGACATTCGGTTGATTTGTCAATCCCCTAATTCTCCTGATTTCAATATACTGGACCTAGGATTTTTTAGAGCTATACAATCATTGCAACAAAAAATGCGTGCAAAAACTATCCCTGAGCTTGTTTGTGCAGTAGAGAAAGCATTCAACGATTATTCGCCTATTAAACTAAATTATGTGTCGTTAACGTTACAACTTTGTATGAAAGAAGCCATAAAATTAGAAGGAGGAAATTGATATAAAATTCCTCACATAAATAAACAGTGGCTTCAGAGGATAGGCTGCCTTCCAACACAGATTTCATGTGACTCTGAATTAGTACAAGCAACCAAAGACTTGGTAGCAAATTGATTTGGTAAGTTAATAACCTAACAACTTATTTTATTTGATGCGTTAGTAACTTAGTATATTAAATTTGATTTTTTTTTCTTTTTGTTTTTGCAGGTTCATCGATTTGGGATGGAAACATATGGGTGAATATGATCCTCATTATTGTTTAAATATTGTCTTTTTGTTTGTTTATTCTTATAATACCGAGATATTTATTTTACTGTTAATGGATCTTCTTTTTTAAACGTTATTAGGAAAAAAAATTAAACTGAGTTTTGAAACATTACTCTTGCAAATGCAAATTAACAATAATATCAATACAATGATAAAACCAATAGAAATGATACTTTTCACAAAATTAAATGTTAATTTTAACACAATAATATTAATACAATGATAAAACCAATAGAATGATACTTTTCACAAAATTAAACGTTAATTTTAACGTTAAGTTCATCTATTTTTTATCAAACAACTTTGTTAGGTAAATCTTTAGAATTTGTGTTGCGATGTCTTCTTTCTCTTCTTCTTCCACCTTAGACCCCTCTCCAATTTTAACCATCTTCTTGGTAAACTTTTGCTCACTTTCATTCTTCATTTTGTACTTCTGTTTTGCACATTTACGTAGAAGATTGGTGAGCATCATCACCTTCATCGGAATCTTGTACGTATAAACTAGATGACTCTAGTGCTATACTTTCATCTGACTGTAGTGCTCTACTGATTTCCAAAGCAATACTTTCAGCTTTTTTCAAAGACAATTTTGCCTCCTTAATAGGATCTTTCATGGCTTCAAAAGTATCCAAATCTAATTTTACCTTATCATTATCATTCATATTTCGACCCCTATCAAATTAAAAAAATGAATAAATCAAAATGAATGCTATAAATCTAGTAAATTAACGTATATAATGAAAAAAAGTTTCAGTTTATGTAAAAATTAGACATATGAAATGAATAGATAGTGGTTAAATTTGAAAAAGATTTTATTAAAGAAATATTGATATTGGTATGAAAGAAACAAATATCCTCCAACTAATATATATATATATATGAAAAATCTCTAAAAGACAAATATTATCATAAACATCATTCATAAAAAAAGACAAATATTAATCCTTTATTCTCCAATTAATATATACATTAAAAATCTTTAAATATGATGAGAAAGTCATGCGGTATTGTATAGATATAAAAAAATATAAACACACAAACGCAGAGTTGTATAGATATGAAAAAACATAAAAACACAAACAAATCTTTAGATATTCTCGTAAGATGAAATTTGTACAGATATGAAGATTCAGAAACAAACAAACATTATTCATAAAAACTGACCAATATTAATCTTCTATTCTCCAACTCCAATGTGAGATATAAGATGAAAGAAAAAAGTATACAGAGATGGAGTATTCTGGGTTATATATATAGTAAAACACAAGAAAGAGTTTAAGAGTGAGGCTTGTGTGCGCCCGGGCTCACGTGAACACATTCCGTGCGCCTTTATAATTTAGTATTATGGGTAAGGGTATATTATTTTGATTTAAAGGGTATATACTTTAATTAATAAAGGTACACCATTTTGTTCTAAAGAGTATACACTTTAGTAATATTTTTTATTTTTCTTCAGCAAATAAAGGGTACACATATTTATACTAAAGGGTATACAAACAAAATTCAAAGGCACACGGAATGTATTCCCGTGTACCCGGACACACACAAGTTTTTGCCATGATACACATCTTTATACTAAAGGGTACACAATTTAACACAAAATTCTAAAGGCGCACGAAATGTGCTCCCGTGCGCTCAGGCGTACACAAGTTTTTGCCAGAGTTTAAAACAGAATTAAGTAGGTGGATGAGAATTGAATTTTTTTAAAAAAAGAGTTGAATAATGTTGAATTGGAAATATAAGACTGGGATGAAGAGCGGCATACATAAATAAGGGTTTTTTAGGTATAAAAATACAAAACGACGTACAATCTGAAAAGGCAAAAACTCCTGTGCACCAGGGCGCACGGACCACATTTCGTGCGCCTTTAGAATTTTGTGTTAAATTGTATACCTTTTAGTATACAGATGTGTACCCTTTATTTTCTAAAGAAAATTATTATGTGTATCTGGACGCATGAACAACACTCTATGTGCCTTTAGAATTTTGTATTAAATTGTATACCCTTTAGTATAAAAATATGTATTCTTTATTTTCTAAAGAAAAAAAAAATATTAATAAAAAGTATATACCCTTTAGAACAAAATGGTATACCTTTTATTAATTAAAGTGTATACCCTTTAGACTAAAGCAATGTACTCTTACCCATAATACTAAATTTCTAAAGACGCACGGAATATGTTCCCGAGCGTCCGGGCGCACGCAAGCCTCACTCATCTGAAAATTATAAAAAATCCTCCCAAACGACATATATTATGAATAGAGGGAGTATAATTTTATTGGGGACTGTTTGCAATAAATTGCTAATAAATAAATGCAAATGGTTAATATCATTTTATTGGAGACTGTTTGCAATAAATTGCTTATCAATAAATGCAAATGATTTTGAATCTTCACAAATAAATCAGATATTTGCTCATTAATTATCAATGATATGAAGTAGAAGGTATTGATCGGAAAATTTGATCTCATTGAATACTAAAGAGTAATCTACTGAGCCCTCAGAAAACCGGCAAAATGATAAAATGGATAGATTGACATTAGATGAAGGGAGTACTATTTATTTAATAAAATGAAAAAATTACAATTATTATTGTTACCGTGCAAAAAGAGTTATCTACTGAAGAAATCCTGAATTATTATTGACTCGAACCTATGATAATATCGGCCTAAAAGGTGGTCTCATAACCACTAAACCATTAGAATATATATGTCATTATATGCTATATATATAGAACTTATTTTCATTTTGGAGGTACAGTTGTGCCCAATTGTACCTTCATTGGATCCGCCTCTGATTAGGGTAATTTTTTTTATGTATACCCTGGAAAAAAAACCCTAAGATCGCCGCAATTCATTCAGAAAAAAGAGATGAGCAATTCGTTAGTATTTTAGTATTTTTCTACCTTTCTGGTTTTTTGTAATTTTCTTTGTGGCACTAATTCAATAGCATGTGAATAATTTATTTATATTATAATAGTGCGACTAATTCAGTAGCTAAATGTTAATTTATAGCGTATTTGAATAGCTAAATGTTAATTTATAGTGAATTTTAGATTATTGTGATTGAGCGGTGATGAGTCATTAATAAATACAAATGGTTGTTGCATCTTCACAAATAAATTCGATATTTGCTCATTAATTGTCAATGATATGAAGTAGAAGGTCTGGATCGGAAAATTTGGTCTCATTGAATGCAAAAGAGTTATCTACTGAAGAAATCCTGAAGAGGTGTTGTGCTGGAATATAGAGTGAAACAAGTATGGCTCAATAAAAATTTAAAGAGAGATTCAATTTTTGGACCTGACTTAAAATACTTTCGTACTACTCTCTTTTTAAAGAATACTCCTCTATTAAATATTGGATAAAATAATTAATTAAGAGTAATTATATAGTAAAAATAACTACTAAACTATACAAATAGAAAAAAATATTACATAAAAAAAAGTAATTAAGAGTAATTATTTTGTATGTTATATTAAAAACTAAACTATACAAATAGATTAAATATTACATAAAAAAAATACTTCCTCCGTTCTTCTAATATGTATCAGTTTACTTTATTCACGTGGATTAAGGAGTATAGTATTTTAATGTATAATGAGGTGAGAGAAATAATATTTTAATGTGTAGTGGATAGTTGTATTAGTGTTGAGTGTGAGAGAATTTTTTTTAATGTGTACTTGATAGTTGTATTAGTGTTGAGTGTGGGCCCCTTGTGTGTCACATCAATGCAAGAAAAGAAATTGACCAAAAGAAGGAAATAAATACTTTGTATTGAGAATGAGCAAAATGGCAAAATAGATATGCATCAAGGGGACGGAGGGAGTAATTAAGAGTAACTATATTGTACTCCCTCTGTCCCGTTTCAAACTTTACGTTTACTTTTCGCACGTAAATTAAGGAATGTAGTATTTTGATGTGTAGTGAGGTAAGAAAAATAATATTTTAACGTAATGTGGATATGTGCATTAGTATGATGCGTGTGCCCATATAGAGAAAAATAATTAATTTGTGTGAGTTCCATTTACTGTAAAAGAAAACATAAAGATTGAAATAAGATATTCAAATTAGAATTATGTAAAAATTGAAATGGAATGGAGGGAGTATATTATATGGATAAAAAAATGGTCCAATTTTTCATAAAACGTGTTAAAATAGAAAATTAAAAGTAAATTTTTTAGAAACCAATCCTATGTAATGTATCATTAACCGTACACTAAGCATGACAACTCCATTAGACTCAAAATTTTCAACATGAAAGAAACTGCAAAATGCAAGTAAAAATATTGTGTATCGAATACTCAATCCCTTCAAAATTCAATATTTATTTTATTATTATTTATAATTCGAACAAAATAACCCAACCTAATTATTAAAGAGTGAGGCTTGCGTGCACGGGAACACATTCAGTGCGCCTTTAGAAATTTAGTATTATAGGTAAGGGTACATTGCTTTGGTCTAAAGGGTATACACTTTAATTAATAAAAGGTACACCATTTTGTTCTAAAGGGTATACAATTTTCATTAATATTTTTTTTCTTTAGAAAATAAAGGGTACACATTTTTATACTAAATGGTATACAATTTAACACAAAATTCTAAAGAGATACACACAATAGTTTTCTTTAGAAAATAAAGAGTACACATCTATATACTAAAAAAGGGTATACAAGCCTGGGTGCACAGGAATTTTTGTCATTATTAAAACTTATGCTAACAACTAATTGAGTACAGTAGCAGGGAGCGGATCAGGATTCAATCATGGGTGCATTTATTTTAAGATAAATAAATAAATAATAATAATAAATAAATTATATATATATATATATATCAAATTATTAATTTAAGGAAGAGAGTAAAGTTTTTTTTCTCAATTACTGACTTGTCATCCACCTCAAGGGTTTGGTGTGATTAATTAATTATTTAATAAGAGGGACTAGGGTACCCACCATTCTTAATTAATTCCTGCTCATTCATTAATATTATTTTTTATTTTATTTTTAAATTTATTTTATTTAAATGACTATTATACCCTATACACTAAATTCTAGGGATAAATTATACCATAAACCACAAGGGTAAAATTACAATTATACCCTAAACCCTAGAAATAAATTTTACCCTAAACCACAAGGGTAAAATTATAATTATACCCTAAACCCTAGGAATAAATTATACCCTAAACCACAAGGGTAAAATTACAATTATACCTTAAACCCTAAACCCTAGGGATAAGTTATACCCTAAACCACAAGAGTAAAATTACAATTATATTATAAGCCCTAGGGGATAAATTATACCCTAAACCATAAGGGTAAAAATACAATTATACCTTAAACCCTAAACCCTAGGGGATAAATTATACCATAAACCATAAGGTAAAATTATAATTATACCCTAAACCCTAAACCTTAGGGATAAATTATACCCTAAACCACAAGGGTAAAATTGCAATTATATCCCTAAAATTAAATAAAAAAACAGTAACAGCAACAGTTTAAAAAAAAAGAGGAAAACACACACTGAAGATGAAAGAAGGAGGTTGTACCGAGGTTATACCAAAATGAAGATTGTATACAAGTCATTGTCTATTTTAAATATTGTAAATTGGGCTAATTATTTAAATCATTGTGAAGAAGGCTAGGCTTGGGCCTTGTGGCTTGGGCTCAGATGAATGAATTGTTTATTAAAAGTTTTTTTGGAGTAGGCTAATATTATATTTGGATTAGGCTTTGAGTAAAAAAAAATTACATACCTAACAAATAATAGGCTCTGTCCAGTGCTGCCCTTTAATAGATCCGCCCCTGATATCAAGTCAGCAACCACTAAATCTTTCTTCTTTCTTGAATATCAGACATACTTCAAAACATGATTTGAGAAACAAAATAAAACAACATTCATTTTATACAAACATTGTACCAATCTATTAATCAACCTCAACTCCATAAACAACCACAGTAATAGATTTACACTTGCATTCTTTTTACCTTATTTTGTTAGTACCTCTGCTCCTATGTCAATTGGAATCGAACTTTTTTCTTATACACTGGTCTAAACGAATCACCTAACAATGCCTCCCAAGGAAAAGGCCTCCACTCCACTCTGCAATTCTTTCTTCTAAACATTCTGCATTTACTTCTTCAGGACAATGCAAATCGTATATATTTTGTCTTAACATCAAATAATTTCCTCTCATATGCCGTAGCTGTCTCTTGCTAAGAAACAACGTGAAAATTTGGATCTTTGTTGCTTTTCCTTTAGGAAATCAATACAAAACTATGAACTTAGGGCAACAAATCCCAAGTATACCTTCCAAAAGTTCAGGATAAAAAAAACAACTACAACGTGTATTAATTATCTTCACATCCTCCACAACCTGCTTAACTAAACCTTAAAAATATCGTTGTTACCCAACTCAACTCAACTATCACAGTTGGTCTGATTGAGAGAGAAATTTTAGAGGATCTCAATGATGTTAGCAATATATTCAATGTGCAGAGACGGACAACGAGCGCACATAGATATATATAGAAGACTAACAACCAGCGCCCATAGATATATCAGACTCCCATTCCCCTAAAGGTGGTGTTATAAAGGAAAGAAAGGGACAAGTTCCACCGGAATACTCAAGTATACGAATTCTCGGAATATCAAAATCTGCTCTAATAAATAATGTTCTATTTTCCTTGAAACTAAAGTACTCAAGTGAAACACTACAAAGTTTTATTCCATGGCAACTCAAACCACCATAGCAACCACAATAATGAGGACTCAAGCTCTTCAAGATAGAAAATCTAGACAACATGTCACTTAGAAACGAGGTATCTATATCCACATATTCCAACAACAAAGACTTCAGCATATGAAATACAGGCACATTGATTGGACCATCCACAGTCGATAATAGATTCCAACTCGATTTCCGACAAGCAAAACTATAAATAATATATAATATTTTTTATATTTAATATATAAGAATATATTGTTGGAAAACTCACTTTCGTAAAAGCACATACCCTAATTATGCATAGAGAGAAATCTCATACCTCTCACCGTAGGATTATGTAGCAGCGGAAGAATATGAACGAATCTATTGATACTCACGTTAGTATCTCTGGATCAAATCTTCAACACGGGGCTGAAAGATTATGATTCACGAATTTGTATTAAAACTGAATGAAGAATATGAGAGAAAAACCAAGCAAGAATTCACTCTCAGAACTGTTCTACGTTATGTGTTTTTTTAAAAATGTTCTGTACGATTTCCCTTTATCTCTAAGGAATACGGAAATCATGAGAAACCGCAGGAGTTTCATAACTCCCTCTGTCCACAATGCCACATCATTCATATATGGAAAATAATTAATAAATAATATTAATTATCATTTACATTAATTATTATTTACATCTCCCACTGACATATGAAATAAAAGATCTCCTGATTCATTTTCTTCATGAATTATATTCTTGTCCAGATTAATATATCGTGTGACCTACGAGATATGAGTTTTAATTGTATACACTTGTTAGAGATATATAACAACTCAACCAGTTTGTCAAAGAAACTTAACAAGCTCGCTATACCCTAGAACTCTTGAACATTTAACATAAGTTGACATATCTCTTTTCAATCCCTGAACTTATCAGAGCATATTCAACCTTTTTACAAAAAACTATGCATTCATAATCAATACCCTGCTTGATTGACTAGTTAATGAATCACAATAGTATATTTTAAATTAAAGACGTTATTCCAATTTCACTGAGTATCTACAATCTCCCACTGTAGCTGCTTTTCTAGACATGCACCGCATAGCCGTTATTAACCATACTCTTTTGGTAACATGCTAAAGCAGCAACACTAAAGTGAAGGCGTAGAATATAGTAGAAAGTCATAAGAGTAACCAATATATAAGGACCTATACTTTTGAGAAAATAGGGATAATTTTCTCAATCCTGTTGGGGTCAACTTAACACATGTCATTTTCCTAAAACACATGTCAAAATGTCTTTAACTTCCTTCCAAGAAAGCGCATGTTGTATTTCATTAATTTAGACATCGTATAAATCAGAGTTCAAGTGTGTCCCTACACTTAACCCGGATATCCTTCCTCCAACGTATATGATCTCCGTCGATTTAGCTTTAGAACAAATTGGATTAGATTCGTGGCGAAATTATCCTGATAACATTAATTATCGTAGTATCATCTCTGTGCTCCCACTTAGCCAGAGACAATTGCTCGTATGAGAGAGCCAATCTGTAACAGCCACAAATACTATTTTCATAAACATTAACTTAAAAACGCTCAAGATTTCTTAATACTTAATTTTATAAATTCTAATATTACAACATTTATAAACCTATCATCATCGTAGTTTGAGAATAAACAAATATACTTCAAATACATAAGTTTTTCCTAAACGATACGCATGTACGACACATTAATATACTTATAGAAGTTCATTACGTCCGAACTCACAAAATATAAGTAAAACATTTAAACATTCTAAAATAATTAGTTTTTCCTAGATTAATAATACTTCATAACAGATCCACCACACCACCACCACGCATCTCCAGTTAACCTGTAATCACATGTGAAAGGGGTAAGCACTACAACAGCTCATTGAAGAAAGATATATCACAATTAAGTATCATGTAATTCACTTGAATATTCACAAAACAGTAAAACCTTTTCAGTGTTTAATAAACATGTAACTTTTAACTTATATCATGTCATATCATGCCGTTGGCCAACTAAAGTCTGACCACGGTAGGTGTAGCCCATAGAGGATCGTCGTCCCTGCGGAAACATATTTTATGTACTGTAACATTTATTGCATATCACAGAACATAGTATATTTTCATATCGTTTCATGTCATACACATTGCAGAACATCAAATTCATCACATAAGATTTAAATATAAATATGTAAACCCAACCTTCGATCCAACAAAACATCATCTAAAATAAATCTCTGTCTTCACTCACAGAGCATCCTAAAATCACAGATAATATTCAATCAATATACTATTACTAAATATGTGTAATCTGACATTCGAGAAAAGAACTGCAAAAGGCACCTTACCCACATAACTTACGAAAAGGATCAATTTATATCATGTTGGATGAGTAAGCAAAGAATCCAATAGAATTTTTACGTATTTTGTGGGGAAAGGAAAGAATTGCAGAACTATATGTTTGGAATAGATCATAGAAATGAAAAGAATAAACTGCGATATGAAATTCTGAGAGTGTGATATGAAAACTATATCATTAAACTGAAGTGATATAACTTTGAGAAAACTATAGAAAGAACCGACGAAACTTGAGAAAACTACTGAGAGAATGACGTGAAGAGAGGAAATGATGAGAGGTAGTGCAACTACCTCCGAGATCATGCAAAAAAGAAATTATTATTCATAAATTCGATAACAATAATTAATTAATAAATAATAATATCCATATCTCCTAAAAATTTAAAATGTAAAATAATAAATACCTATTCATTAAATCTCAATAGAATTTACGGGGTGTCCACAATCTATCCCCTTAAAATATATTTCGTCCTTGAAATATTAATACTTACCTCATATAGCAGCGTCTGCGTATAAAGCTTGTATCTCTTCCTCCCGTTCTCACGTGGCCTCATCTTCTCCATGATTACTCCATTGTACTCAAATTAGAGGAACATCTTGATTTCTTAGCCGATGGATCTTTCTTTCAAGAATAGAGATAGGAATCTCGTCATATGTCATGTTTTTGTTGACTTCAAGATTCTCGTAGTTGATAATGTGACTCGTGTTATGCACATACTTCCTAAGCATAGATACATGACATACATCATGTATTAGAGCAAACTTTGATGGTAGACCTAAGCGATAGGCTGCATCTCTAATTTTCTCTAGAATCTCAAATGGTCAAACATATCTGGGTCTCAATTTGCCCTTCCTCCCGAAGTGCACTACTCCTTTTGTTGGGGAAACCTTTAGGAATACATTATCACCGACTTCAAAATGTAATTCTTTTCTTCGCTTGTCGGTGTATGATTTCTGCATATCCTGCGCCATCTTGATATTTTCTCGTACCTCTTCAATCTTCGCTACTGTCTTTCTTATCAACTCAGGGCCTAATAATTTCTTCTCTCCAACCTCGTCCTAATACAAAGGTGATTAGCACTTTCTTCTGTACGATGCTTCGTAAGGAGCCATCTGGATAGTTGATTGATAACTGTTGTTGTAAGAATACTTTTTCAATGGTAATTGACTTTCCTAACCATCATCCATATCTAGCATGCATGCTCTTAACATATCCTCGAGAACTTGAATGATTCTCTCGCATTGTCTATCATTCTGAGGATGAAATGATGAGCTAAAACACAACTTGGTTCCCATCGCTTTTTGTAAGCTCCTCCAAAATGCTGAAGTGAATCGTGGATCTCTGTCCGACATAATAGAAACTGGTACTCCGTGCAATCTCACTATATCCCGAACATAGACTTGGGCAAGTTGTTCCTCTTGAATGTTGTCTTTATTGGTAGGAAATGAGCCGACTTTGTCAGACGATCAACTACGACCCATACGACATTATTCCCTCTTATTGTTCTTGGTAATCCCGTGACAAAATCTATCATTATGTTTGTTGAGAGTGTAAATTCACATGTTTTGGGATTGGATTTGTGTGGAAATTGAGTACGATTTGGTCTATTATCAAGATAAATCGGGTTGTTTATGAAAAATCCATGAATCAGAGGCTACTAAGGCTTTTTGAGCATATTTGTACAGAATAACAGGTTTTAAGGGCTCGAAATTTGAAGACACAATTTTCGAGGTATTTTTTAAAGGTTGTTCGACCATCATCATTGTGGTCGAACAAGGGGGCTAAGTCGATCAAAATGCCCAAACTTACAGAAGCATTGCTCGACCAAGGGAGTCCGTTCGACCAGAATCATCTTGGTCGAACAGGAGAAGACTAGTCGAACAAAATATCCAGAATCTTACAGTAGGGTTGCTCGACCAGCGTTCGACCAGGAGGACTTGCTCGACCAATTGAGGTCTGGTCGAACAAAATTTTGCTGGTGATATTTTTGAAAATTTCGGGTTTCTTTTACCAAATTTGACGAGTGTCTCAAGTAAAAGCCCATCAAAGGTCCATGAGGAGTACTTTACAAGTATAAAAAGGGGTGCAGAGCACATGAAGTAGATTGAATTGGGGATTGGAGAGAACCATAATACAATACTACACCCCACAAGGGGTGATCACCCCCAACCATCATCCACATCCTTTCCTCTATCCATCCATCACTTTGAAGATTCATCTGTGGAATCAAAAGGAGAACCAAGAGGAGGATTCAAGACGGAGAAGGACTCCCACATCTAGGGTTTTATTCATTTTCTAATTTATCTTGTATTTTCCAAACATATGGGTAAGATCTATCCAACCCCCGTGATTGTTCTTCGCAACATCATGGGCTAGAACCGTTCTGGTAGATCTAGGGTTTGAAGATTTTTATGAATTAATTAAACTCTCTTGTGTGTCCTCCGTACAACACTACTTGTGGATTGATTTTATATATGATTATGCCTTCTTAATCCATATTCACGGTCGTTTTGTGCATCTTCAATTGTTATATAGAGTCTGAATATATATCTTGGTTGTAGATTGAGTGCGTTCACCGCTGAACATGATTCCACGTTATGATTCTAAGTGAGGGGACTCCGAAACTTTATTAGAACTGTCATCTATGAATGTTTATTAATTGAATTGAATTCGGGTTAATAAGCAGGATAAAAAGGGTAATTTTATAGTACCTTCTCGTTTGGACTCCGATTCAAGTGATTCTTGCACTCACGCGATCTTCACTTCCGTGACTTTCCAATCATGTATTACACATCTAGTTTTGTGCTTCATAGAAATATAGAAAAATTACGCAAGTTGGACGTGCATTTTTCAATATTTTGATTTGGCTCGTTCTCCCTCGTTTCAACTCCAAATCGAGCTCCGTTTTTTTCCACATCTTCTTTATTGTGTCTAGAATATATTTTCATCTGAAAATCACACAAATTACACCAAAGTACAAATTCTCTAAATATTCACAAATGTAGCACAATTTAAGGCACTTAATCATTAAAATCACACATTTATCATTTCAAAGTACACATCTTCATATCTTCATATAACCACCAAGTGATACACAAAATGAATAAAACACACAAAAATAAATAATAAAGAGACACTAAAATTTAGGTGAAAATGACACCTATCAACCCCCCAAACTTAAAGTGTTGCTCATCCTCGAGCAACGAAAATGAGAAAACGAGAGGGAAAATTTTACCTAGAGAAAGACCTAAAGATCATGAGCAATAACACATCATAAGTAACAAGGACTACAAATCATATCAAGTCACACTACAACATTAAAATCATGACATGAAAAAGTAACAAGTTCAAGTCTAAGAAAATTAAGAGTAATAAAGTCCTTTCCGGTCCAAACCTCACGTCGGATATCAAAATGCACTCAACACTCTATGAAGTAGGGTAATTTTCACTCATCAATCAATTGAACCCGACGCACCATAGGCTTGCTCACAGACTATATTCACAAGCCACCAAGGATTCAACTAATGATCAAAAAGGACATTCACTTTTGGATGTAATGATAGGCGCTTTGATAAGGGTAGGGAGAATATGGACAAGAGTGACTTATTGAGTGTAAGTAATCGAAGAGATAATCAACTTCTTCAACTTCTTCATGTTGCTATCTTCCTTTCTTTTCTTTTCTAATCACAAGCACTAATCATTATCATTCCTTAGATTTCTTGAGATTCTCTTGATTTCATGCTACCTTCCTTTTGACTTTTGATTTCCTTGAGCATATTTTTGTTGATTTTGCTCATTTTTTCTTCTTTTGAAAGTCACATGTATATTTGCTTGAGCTCTTTTCATCCTTTTCTTGCTTGTTTACCATTTCCTTTCTTCTTTTCACAATTCTCACATCAAACCTTGCATACCATCATCTCTTCAATCACCCACACAAAGGTTATATATATAAGGCTTAAGTGGATAATCATGGCTTGTAATATGCTTATATCACAAGAAATAGATTTAAAGGCTCAAAGTGGCTAACTAGAAACATTGTGTAAGGGTAAGAAAATATATGGCAATGACTTTAAAGTAACAAGGACGACCTAAGATCATCTCACTAGTTTACCAAGGCTCAATCGATCTACTCATGAAAAACTAACCGTGGAGGCACGGTTGAGGCTCAATTGCTCACAAGCTTTTGCTCGGACCTTAAGGAACCTATTACACCTTAATTCATCTCAAAATTAAACAAGTTAAATAGAACATGTCAAAATTTTAAAGAGTAGAGATTCTCAACATAGTTCGCCATCACATATCACAAACAACATGCCATTACTCACATTCAAAAACAACTCACAACATCCTGAAACAAAGCACCAAACCAACATATACAAGAACAAAAATACCAACAAAACAACTAAACAAAGACTCACCAAGCAAGAAACAACACAAAAATACATAACATGCAAAAATGAAAATCATCCATCATAAGAAAATTCAAGCACATATCCTCATCATCCAATAACATGTAAGCTCAAGAATTTGTCACCTTATTCAAAAATAAAAAATAAAGTAAGTAAACCACCTAAATAAAGCAAGTAATCCATCCTAAATACATAACAAGTGAAGTAACATGCCAATCACAAGTATCCAAATCCAAAACATGTATATGCTAAGCAAATGGAAATGATGAGTAGTAAAGTGAACTCCCTGAAAAGGCATTTAGTAGTTGAAATGGTTGGCACGGGCTTCGGGATTGCGTGCACAATGAATCTCGGCTTGATTTCCGGGCACAATTCGTACTTCAACTACACTTCATTTATGCTCAACCGCTCATCAAAACCATTAGCATAACAATTACTATCAAATAATGAACTAGCATGCACTTCAACACAACCAAACTAACCAAAATCAAATAAATACTCATGAGAAATATTTTAAAATTGACCCAATTTTACAAGAAGATCTCTCAATCAACATAATAAGCACACTCAGGCGGTGAGTCACACCACACACTCTCCCCCCAAACTTACATCGAAACAAGTTGAGAATTAAGTTTGCAAAAAGTGGTGGGACTTACCCTTGAAGTTTCCAATAATGAGTTTCTTGTAAAGAAGTATATGCATCACAACAATTCAAGGTATGTCCACCATGCACTCTCCCCCCAAACTTAAAGTGAAACAAGAGTTGAACTTTAAGTTTGCAAGAAGTGGTGAGACATACCTTCACACCTCAAATCAAGCACTTTTCGTATCTCCAATATGCATTCTCCTCACGAGCACAATCAACCTACATACCAAAATGCAAAGAAACTAAATCAAAGCAATTAAAAATGGGTTGCCTCCCATCAAGCGCTAAATTTAACGTCTTCAAGCTAGACGCGTAATTAAACTTTTAAATTTCACAAAAATCCTTTTGCCCGATCGGGCTTCATCTTCACCTTAAACTTCCTTTTTGCTCTCTTTTTGTCTGTTATGACCATATCTCCCTTCTTACTAACCATACTTGACATTCCGGGAGAATCATACAACGAATGCTTTTTTCTTTTGCAAGAGCAACAATCTTCTTCTTTATCTAGCTTCCATTCAATATTCGAAGCTTCATTCCTGTCAAGTTGAACATAAGAAAGATTAAACTTTCAAATTCCACAAGAGTTTCCTTTAACCTTCCAATGCCAAGTTTTTCAAAAATTTCCAAAGGCATCAAATTTGCACTTGAACCAAGATCACATATAGCATCGAAATTTCCCCCATTTTCTATTTCACTTGTAAGTATAAATTTTCCGAGGTCCTTGGCCTTCAACGAAGCTTCACTTTTTACTACCTTATGATCTTGTTTTAGTTCTTTCTCCTCTTCACAACAATTTTCATCATCAAACAAGGACAAGAAATCACTAATAATCTTCTCCTCATCACTTCCCAACAATTCTTCAACGTTTTCATCAAACAAAACCTTTTCACTATCCGAAACAATGCTCGTTATTTCCTCATTCCATTTCTTTCCAATTTTCACAATATTTTTGACAATAGAATTCAAAGCTTCTATGTAGTAAGATTGTTCAATCTTTTTTAAGTCATCCGGAGGCATATTTGGGGTCTTAAGATATGATTCATCTTTCCACCCTGATGGCATGCGAATATATCATTTTTGTCTTCCGAACTCAATGAGACTTCCTCTTTTTATTTATCAACATTAGATCTTTCGGTTTTAAAGAAGTTTTTCCAAAGAGTAACGGGACTCGAGGCTCCGCTTCCACACCAAGTACCAAAAAATCAACCGAGAAGATCATCTCATTCACCTTAACCACCACGTCTTCCACCTTTCCTAAAGATAGAAAAAAAATCCATTTTTACCCTTAAGACATGTTGTGGTAGGCTTGAGTTCCCCCATATCAGGGCTTCTATAAGTAGAATAAGACATCACATTTTCAGTCATCTCTAAGTCACAACTTGCATTAAGAGTTCATTTTCCTTCAATTTCACAAGGCACTACATCCTTTCCAAGGTCCTCCACTTTCGTGGAATACTCTTCATGCATAGATTTGACCTCTTCATTTTTCACCTTACTCTCTTCTATCTTCCTCTTTTTCAATGCAACGCATCTCTCAAACCCTTCTCTCTTTTCTTCTTTAAAACATCTTTGAGGAAAAGGAATAGGATCAAAAGTAATTGGAATGACCCAATAATCACATTCAAACTTTTCTACACGCATTGCTTCTTCCGACACTCTTTCTTTTTTCATTCTCCATTTTAACTTGTGCTCAATATCCTTTCCTTCGACACACTCTTCTTAAACCAAACTTACCTCTTTCTTTTCTTTCCTAACCTTTAAAATCTCTTCATCATCTTCGAGAGTCTTGCTTTGTTCATTTGGAAAATTTACTTCATCATTAGCAAGTTAACTCGCTTGACGTTCCAAAGCTTCAAATCTCTTCTCAGTAGCCTCTCTTTCTTTCCTCTCTTCCTCTCTTTCTTTCCTTCTTTCCTCATAATCTTCCTCAAGCATCTTCATCATTTGACTTAATTGATCTTGCAAGGAAGGTCTTTCATTGATCGCTAATTTCTTTTTGCCCTCAAGTATAAGGGATCGATTGTAGTGCGCGTGACCAAGTGAATATGTTCTCACGAGATAGTTATAAATTTAATAAATAATTCTATATGATAATTCAAATGCAAGGCAAATCCGGGGGTTTTTGAAAGAATGATTTATTAACTAAAAATAACTTAAATTAAATAATAAACTAATTATGAAATAAAATAAATCACGAAAGAGAAAATGATTTAAGAGTTCAAGAATGGAGAATTGGTAATGCTAGGGCAAACAGCTTGACTATTTGACTAATTTATCTAGACCTAAATTAATTACATGCAGACTTTCATAAGAGGATCACTAAACCTAGTTAAATCACCATGATCAGGTAGGATTTAACACTTATAATGAGCTGAAAATCCTAGGATCAATAAGAAATTAACTCTCTCTCCCTCTATAGGTACTTTATGCTAAATTCCATTAAAAGCTAGAGCACTAGACTTCCCTTTCTAGGTACGTGATTGTTAACCCCTTTTGTCTATTTACCAATTACCTAATAATGATATTTTACTAAGTAATTAATATTCAAAATTGATTGTCTAACACTCTTAGGTATTATAGGCCAATCCCCTATGACTGTCACAGGAAATAACAATTATTATGCAGGAACCTATTAACTATCAATCAGTGATACTGCTAATAATAATTAAAGGAATCAAAACCCAAAAACTCAATAATATGAAGTCTCAAAATATAATTTTCAATAATGAAATAAACAATCTGCAGTATAATAAATCCAAGTCTAGGGCAATCAAATCACATAGTCAAAACTGTATTAGTGCACTCACATTACCAACAAAGAACTTAGCCCATGAATTTACGTGGACAAATTACAAAGATGAAATAAGCCTCAACCATTATTCTAAAATAACAAAGATAAATAACTGAAAAATAAAGAACCCCTTTATAGGACTCCAACTCTTCAATCACGATCTCTGTCGGAATCTCCGTCTCTGATCCAAGTAGCAATTCCGATCGTCTCTCCGGTAGAAGGATGGAAGAATATGGGTGAAGGGTGAAATTTGGGCAACAACATACATATTTGTGGCTGAATGGAGTTGGGTATTTATATATATGTGTGATGGAATCAAGAATACATTGGCATATGGCAAGGTTGTGGTACATGTGTATTTTCATGTGGACTAACATGTTTGTATGGCCTCATAGTCACAATATGGCTTAGCAATTCTTTCACATGGTTTCACATGTGGGATAAGTGCACATGGCTTCACATGTGGGATGATGATTCATGGGCCAATTTGACCAAATAATAACAATCATAATGGGTTAAAACTTGGTGAATTTCGTACATCCCGTTGGCAGCTGCACGAATTCCTTTTCCGTCTGTTCTCTCTAACAAGTACTTCAAGCTCTAGATTTAATGGCTTGATTGCTCGTCCACTCGATCTAGTGATCATACACTTGTTCTCACTCAAAAGATCAGAATTGTTTGGATCACAAATAAAATAAAATAAAGCACGTAAAGTTTAACGTCCTGCAAGAAAATAAATAACAATAGAATTAAATTTAAATTTATAAACTATCCCCAGCAACGGCGCCAAGAACTTGATCGCTAATTTCTTTTTACCTTTAAGTATAAGGGATCGATTGTAGTGCGCGTGATCAAGTGAATATCGTTCCCACGAGATAGTTATAAATTTAATAAATAATTTTATATGATAATTCAAATGCAAGACAAATACGCGGGTTTTTGAAAGAATGATTAATTAACTAAAAATAACTTAAATTAAATAATAAATTAATTATGAAATAAAATAAATCACAAAAGAGAGAATGATTTAAAAGTTCAAGAATGAAGAATTGGTAATGCTAGGGCAAACAACTTGACTATGTGACTAATTTATCTAGACCTAAATTAATTACCTGCAGACGTTTATAAGAGGATCACTAATCCTAGTTAAATCACCTTGTTCGGGTAGGATCTAACACTTATAATGAGCTAAAAATCCTACGATCAATAAGAAATCAACTCCCTCTCCTTCTGTAGGTACTTCATGCTAAATTCCATTAAAGGCTATAGCACTAGATTTCCCTTTCTAGGTACGCGATTGTTAACCCCTTTTGTCTCTTTACCAATTACCTAATAATGATGTTTTACTAATTAATTATTATTCAAAATTGATTATCTAACACTCTTAGGTATTATAGGCCAATCCCCTATGACTGTCACATGAAACAACAATTATTATGTAGGAATAAAGAATGTTATTAACTATCAATTAGTGATACCGTCAATAATAATTAAATGAATCAAAATTCAAAAACACAATAATATGAATGTGGGCACCTTCTGAGCATGTCTTTAAACCTATCCTACGCCTCATAAATTTTTCACCCTGATTCATAACAAATTGTGTGATCTCATGCCTCATTCTTAAGATCCTTGAGGGTGACATGTATCTCTCCATGAATTTTTGCTGCAGTTGGTCCTATGTAGTGCAATCTGCGGCATCAAGAGTCTCATACCAAGCTTCTCCCCTATCAATCAAAGAGAACTTGAATAGGGTAATCCGCCTAGCATTATCATTTGCTCCCACACCCTTTGGAGTGTTTGCATAACCAAGGAATCTTTTGAGATGCTTATATGGATCTTCAAAGTAACCTCCAGAAAAGGGATTCTTCTCTACCATGTTAATAAGAGCGTGATGTATCTCAAAATCATCATCTTCCCCTCTTGCTCCTATCAACCCCATGCTGCCTATCCCATAGTTCATGAAAATTTCACGTACGATAATATTATCCGAATTCTGTCTAGCTCCTGCTATGTTTAGCTCAATATTTTATTCCTTCTTTCCTTCCTTTCTTTTTCCTAATAATAAAAGATTTAACAAGTACCTCAGAAAAATTTAAGGTAAGATAGAAATAAATAATCACAAATAAAAGTCTTAATCAAACTAGAAATAATAAACTAATAATAACAGTCGTCCCCAATAACTGCGCAAGAACTTGATGCGCATTTTCTTTACACGCAAAATTAATCCCCAAGTATTAAGGATATCAATTGCAGCTTAAGCAATCGACCATGTAAAATATTGAACCCAAAGGACGGCGTATTATCCCTTTAATTATGAACTAAATTATTTATGACGAATTGCAATAACGTTTGAGGATTGAATTATTAATCTACTAACAAATAATTAAAATAACAATTAAAATAAAGCACTTTAGAAGAATATGAAAGTGGATCAAGTAGGAGAATATATATCTCTAGGATAATCCAGTTTCACTCATTAATCTCCCTTTCGTGTATCAATGTCCGACTCTACCATGTGGAATATGGATGCATCACTATGCCATGCAAATCTACTTTATAGACATAAGTAAATTAGCGTGTAACACGTGTAAATAACCTTAGAGCAAGAGATATAACTTCACCCCCTTTCTAGGTACTATCAGTATCAATTATTTCCCCTTAGGATTGGTACTCTAACCCGATATGATTTTCCTTTATAGGTACTATAAAGTTATCTTCTTTATCCTACTTATTAGCCCGAATTAGATTCAACTAACAAGTATTCATATATGATAGTTCTAATGAAACTTCGGAGTCCCCTCACTTAGAATCATAACATGGAATCCTGCTTAGCAGTGAGCGCACTCAATCAATAACCAAGATATGTATTCAGACTCTACATAACAGTTAATGATGCACAAAACAACTCTGAGTATGAATTAAAAACGCATAGTCATATATATAAACTAAACTACAAGTAGTGTTGTACGGAGTATACACACGGAAGTTCAATTAATTCGTAAAAACCTTCACAACAGTTCTACCAAAAAGGCCGTAGCCCATGATGTTGCGAAGAACAATCATGGATGTTGGATAGATCTTACCCGTAGTCCGTAAAATACAAGATAAATTAGAAAACGAATAACCCTAGATGTGGGCATCGTCGCGTCCTTCTCCGTCTTGAATCCTCCTCTTGATTCCACAAACGAATCTTAAAAGTGATAGATGGATGGAAGAAAGGATGTGGATGATGGTTGGGGGTGATCCCCCCTTGTGGGGTGATTGTGTTGTTTCTCTCCAATCACAATTCAATCTAATGAATAATGATGTGATCTATATTCCCTTTTATACTTGTAAGATCTTCTTATGAATCTATGATGGACTTTTTCTTGGAAAACACGAAAATACACGCAAACACAAATTAGGGGTGTAAAAACACGCACAAATTCAGAAATTCTCGCTGGCAGCTGCGCGATTTCATGATTTTGAGCATAACTTCCACTTCTAACCTTCGATTTGAGTAATTCGTGCGCTCACGCGATCCTCTCTTCCTTGACTTTCTATCCATATGAAGAAATAATAGAAACACTAACATTTGAATGTATAAAAAGTCATGAAAAGTTGAAGAGTCGTGCTGAACAGGAACAGCTTGCGCGACGTCATCATTTGGATCATAACTTTCTCGTTTGGAATCCGATTGAGGTGTTCCTTACGCCAAAAAGACTCTCTCTTCTGTGGCTTTCCAATCATGTGTTCCACTTCCAATTCGGAGCTTCGCAAAATACAGAAAAATCACACAAGTTGAACATGCATTTTTTCAGCATTCTTGCGCAAATTGCACATTTTTTCCAACTTGGCACTTTGATCATTTTTCCACCTAAAACACAATAAAACACCTCGAGTGCACCATTTTCTCAATAATATTGAATATAAGATACTTGTGCAAATATATAACAACAATTCTCATAAAAAAGATGTTATATTGGACACTAAAATACGCTTATTTTCACTCTCAACACCGTGATTGTAAGAATTCCCATGACGGAGTTTATAAATTCTAGAGAAGCATCAATAGGCTGATTAGTGTTAACAAAAGTCTCTTGATTAATCATAGCATCATCCACATCATCGAGAGCGTCATCATTCAGTGCGCAAAACTTGTTCGAGAGCGAAACACCTGAAGACGATTTATGAGAAGCCAAATTACGTAGGGCTGCTTTGATTGTATTAGAGGGAGAGCTAGGTCACCCAGTTGGGCCTTCCTCGTATTTGTAGATATCCAGTCAGGAGAGAGGCTCACCGAAGGCGGAGCCGACTTTTGGGACACTGGAATCAGAGCATGTATTTGAGTATGGAAACAAGGCTCAGAAAACCATATCCATAGGGATTTGTTCTTTGCTTTTAAAACCAGGGTTGTATAACCAGGAGCCCCTTCATCAATCTTATCTATATTCTAAACCTGGTCAATATTAACATCAGCAGCAGCTTTATCAATCTGCTCATCATTCAACAAACTAAATGTAGGGTGCATATGCTATAATTCATTCACTTGTTGTGAACTAGAGCAGCCCATATCAGTAGTTTACAGATGGGGTGAAACATTCGGAGAATCAGTTTGCTTAGATTGAGGATCAGGTACTCGAATTGTGTGGGATATGGGGCTTAGCCCTCCACTGCCGTTTCTTACGAGATTCGTCATCATTGGAAGGCTTCTTAGCCCTTTTTCTTTTTCCTGCAATCAGCTTCTATATGCCCCAAGATATGGCAAGGTGAACAAAAGGAGGCATATCCAATAGAAACATCAAAAGAATTAGCCACAGCAGCCAAGCTAATCAATGAAGGGAGCTTACTCTCCAACATGTCTATGTCGACTAAAACCCAAATAAATCTACAAAAAGAATCGTCCAACGCTCTCTCATCAATACGAATGGGCGTTCGAATAGCAGATGCGATGGACAGAAGGATTCTTTCTGTACAAAGTTCAAACGGTAATTCAAAAATTCAAATCCAAATAGAAGCAGATGTAGGTCGTGATTTGTAAGGATTGAAAGCTAGCTTCCATTCATGAACTCCGGGAATACCCGAAGCCAATTCAAAGTGACGTACCTTAAGGATGTTGTTGCATTTTTTTGACATCGGAGATTAGCAAATTAAAGTAGCCCCTCCCTAACAGAATAAGAGACAATTCAGGCACCTTCCATAGGGCTTTCAAAGACGAGACCAAGTCCGAGTGAGAAATCGGCTTTTGGCCCTGTTTCGACAAAAATCGAATAGAAAGAAGAGGAGCATAAGCTCTAACTCTGTTAACGTAGTATGATTCATCGATTGCTATGGAAATAGATTCTCCACAGTGGCTTACGGGGAAGAAATCCAAAATATTAGAATGATCGCAAAGAATTTCTGAGATTGAATGAGTATTCGTTGGTGCCCTGGCATGGGCCTCAGATGTAGGCGGCGAGATTCCACGAGATGAAGAATTACCTCCATGGAAACTATTTATCTAAAATACAGGGCTGGCATTAGATTTCTAGCATTGAATTGCGGCGGCGCAGCAGAACCGAATCTGGTCGGATCTGTTCCCTTTTGTGAAGGATCTCTATGATCTTCGCGAGTTGACAACCGAAAATCCTTCAGTGGTTGTGATATGGTCGGCAAATCTCTGGTTGGTGGGTAAGAAAATACAGGTGGCGCTGAGTTTTCTCGCACGGGAATCGGCGAATTTTATAAAGAAGGTCCAGCCGATTGTGAAATTGAAGGATGAATCCTACTTGACTCGGTGTGTTTGGCATATGTAGTAGGCAAGGGATTAGGAGACAAGGCCCCATGTGAATTCCATGGATTAGCCATGGACGAAAAATTTTAGAGAGGGGGAGAGAAAACCCAAGAGAGAGAAAACATCTTTTTTTCTTTAATTTGATTAATTAATTGTGAAATGAGAATTTAGATGTTAAGATGGGAACTTGGAAGTTTATTCTGCTGCTATATTGCGTAGGGGTAATGCTGCTTTAAAGATTTTGTGGGATGTCAAATTTGACTCCAATTATTATTTATTACTGATTACCAACCATCCATTGGTTTTTGCATGCTACTTCAAAATTTTTTTGTCCATTACTCTTCTCTAAATGGAAGCATTGACTTTTTACACTTGTTAGTTCATTTCTTTCATTAAATCAATTCAGTATTCATCATTTTAAGGAATTTTGATCTGGGTGTGAGATAGTGTAATTATGTCTTTATAAAAAAATGACAATTAATTCAAAATCATGCGCTGTGAAATTGTCTCACCACGTGTTTATTATATATTATTACTATGGTTAAAAGGCAAATACTTGCGCCAGTCTCTAATGGTATACTTGCACAATAGAATTATCTGTTCCCATGAAGAACGTTGAGAACATTCCACACACGAATTGGGCTGGATACTTCTACGAGAGAATGGTAGAGGGAATTGTGAGGCATAAGTGTTGTAAGAAAAAAAATGCCTACATAATAGGATGAGCTCTCTTTCTGCATGTTAGTAACTCTGCAATTGCATAACTAACCCTAAGTTCCCCATCAACTGATCCCAAATTATATCTGTGCAGAACTACTACATAACACTTCAGCTCGCAGGAGGGCCAACCGTAGAGAGGTAGCTAGCGCAGATTGGGGTAGTAGGGGAGCAGAATCTCCAAGACATCGCTAGGTCGATAAAACGTGACAGATGGTCAAGACGAAAGATGGTTAGTATATTATTATTGTTAAACGCATAATTTTTTGGTTCGAGTCTTGTCATTGCATAGTTGTAACTGAAGTAATGAAGTCCTGTTTGTTTAGTGTGTTCGTATCGGCTGCAGCTGGGCAGTGCAGTGATGTGTTTGGTCCTAGCTCAAGTATAAATAATAAATTTGAATCCTTTGTTGTGTGCATTAAGCATTCCCAAGTCATGGATTTCATGGCACGCCTGACACTACCGGCTTGGAAGATAGGGGAGTAAGCAAATCATTGAACATACGGTTGTCGCACTCCAAATTTTATAAATAGAATATAAATGAGTCTTTTAAATAGGGCCACGAACAAACACTAAAATAAATAAATATTTAATAAAGTCAATTGGCCTTACCAATTTTTTGTTGTCAAACAAGAACATTTTCAATTTTGACAGAAATAATCTAATCATTTCAAACAGCCACTATCACTTGACATGTAATTGAATTTGTTAAATCAACATGCATACGTGTTATATACTCCAAGGTATAAGTCAAACACTAAGAATTCCACCAAATTAAGTCAACCTATTTGTAAATAAGCAAAGAAATTCCTTAGACTAACAACAACACCCAAGTGAGTTTTGGAAAATAATATCTGACAACTCAAAACATTTGTTAACACAAAGAGCTCACCGTTTTTCACCTCAAGTAAAAATTATAGAGAAATTTTATCCGTGCAACTCGTAACTAAAACAAGAGTTTAGCAAAAACCATGTCTGCATCGTACAGAATTTTACAAAACAAGACAATAATAAGAGTAATAATAGTACTCCAAGGATCCAAATCCAAAATGAACTTTCAAACATAATTTAAAATATATTATTTATTAATCTTTATTAAGTTGCCCCTGTCATCGTGCCCTCCGCTTGTACGCTCCTGCCACTTAATCTGAAAAGGGGATTAGGAGAGGGAGTGAGCAACCACAGCTACATGGAAATCACGCCATTGTCATAAACTAAATAATCTCATACATGAAAATTTAAGTACGTACATATTGAATCTTAACATGATAGTAAGACACCTTCCGGTCCGTTACCCATAACACATATTCGATAATACAGATATTGAATCTTAACATGATAGCAAGGCACCTCTCGGCCATTACCCGTAATACATGATTGATAATACATCACGTATCATTATCCATAACATGAATTTGGTAGGGCTTCATGACGGTCCAATACCCGTATTGCATATATCATATCTCATAATTTATGAATAAATTAACACGTAATGCGAAAACTTAATAAATAATAGCTCATAATTCCCACCTTAAACCTTGTAGGATTTGAAAACGATGCGTAATTCTAAAATCAAATTCTTCTTGAAGGATAGAAATTAATTAAAATATTATCAAAACTTAATTCGACGTTCATGAAAATCATAATTAAATTAAAATATATATAATATAAAATAATCGTAGAGGCCAAGGTTATGTGTGGAAGTAATGAAAAGAAAAGAATGTAATCATGTGAAAACTGAGTGATGATCATGACGAGTAAAAGAAAAATATTTCTTAATCATCATCAAAAGTAAAATGTAAAGAGATTTTAGATTACAAGGAGTGCAGAAAAAGTGAAGATGATTTTATCTCTCCCTTCTCTTGAGTGTATGCAGCACTGTGATGATTTTTGGGTGGAGGGAAAATGATTTAGGTGTATATTTATGTGTTAGGATGGCAAACCCTAAAAAGAGCGGAATAATTTGTAGAAATTGTCAAACTTTTCCCAATTTAAAGAAACTAATTGACGGATTTGAATTGGAGGGAAGACCTTCCTTGTTGGAGAGATTTGATAATGATTTGACTTAGGAAAGATTCTACAATTTGAATTTGTATCCTGATGATTGTGAGTTTTGAACAAAGAGAAAAAAAATTGCTTTGGTCTTTTTTAAGAAACGGGTAAAAAATATAGAAATAAATAAAGTCATAAAAATCTAGGGTGTTACAACAGGGAATGACTTGGTTGAGTAGGTGCGCTTGTTAACGGAGTATTTGCGTGATCACTCTGGTATTATCACCATACTACAAACTACATTCCCAAATCTAGTGTGGCTATTGTTGCGTAATGTTCTAATTGGTGATCTGGAAAAAAGAGGCCAGTGCAGACTAGGAATACTGAAAGATGATGAGGCAATGAGTAAGCCTGTAGATCCTACACAGGAAAAAACTCAGGTTCAACCTGATGGCAAGGAAATCTTGATAAAGATTGAGCAGATGCCAAAACTCCCTTAGCCTAAAAGGAACGAGCGGTGTTATGATGTCCCACATCCGCTCTACATGCAAGTGTGGAAAGAAATATAAGTGGGGGTCAACCTTTCACCTTCAGCCAAAGTTTTAGATGAAGTTAGGGCTCCCTACCTTATATGTCTAACAATTTGGTCTGACCTGTCGGATCTGGACGAGCCACGGGATGGGGCTACCTGGTGTGTGGGACCAGAAGTTGCCATCCCTGATGTGGGCCCAAGGGATGTCCACCTAGAGTTGTGGGCCAAGGTGCGGATTGCCACACGGAGTGTGCCATCCGTGGACATTCAGTTCGAAGGGAGATGGATTATTATGATGTCCACATCATTTCCGCACGCAAGTGTGGAAAGGCATACAAGTGGGGGTCAACCCTTCACCTTCAGCCATGGTTTTAGGTGAAGTTAGAGCTCCCTAGTTTACACGCCTAACAATTTGATTGATAAGAACAAAAAATTAAAAAAAAAAGATAAAATCAAACAGTAACAATCGTTTTCCTAATCAAACGGAAAAAGTATGTTTCCCCAAAAGCCCAGACTCCTTAATTCATTAATAATGTGATAAAAATACATAAACCCTAATCCACTCCTTAAATACTACTACTCACCAATGCTAAAAGGGAAAGAAACAAGAACTCTATAGGCCTAAACAAAACATAATTAAAATAAATAAGCACAGCCCACGAATAATAGACTAAAGCTCTAAACATAATATAATAGAGATAAATAAGATCAGCCCACGGATAGTGGACCTAAGCCCGACCCCATCGACGGTGAACCCTAATTTTATTTTCTATCAATTCCATCCTCCTTCGAAAAAATCTTGTCCTCAAGGTTGCAGTCAGGTAACTGCCTTAGAGTAAACATGAAAGTCAGCCTCCTCCTAGAAAGGCTCATCTTGTTTCTACATTAACTTCTGACCCATAGGTTCATAGTATTCTAAATTCACTAGATCCACGACCTCATTCTCTTCCGTCAACATGACCCGTAACTGCTTAAACGGACACTCATGTCGTGGTGTGTAAGGCTTTTTGCAGTGAAAGCAAAATCCTTTCTCCCTTAAATCTGCAAAATTCGGAGGCGAAAGGCGAGTGAACCGAGATTGTTTTGTAAACTGTTTCGAGACTCCAAAAGGAGCAAAGGGTCAGTTGACGAGCGTTTTCTCAATGCACAATTAATCCCTAAGTATGATAGATGTTATTGTAGCTTCAATAAGCGACCAAGTGATTTATCAAACCCAAGGGACGTATTATTATTAATTTATTTATAATCTAACGTATTAAGACTAGGTTGGCAATAAATGGTGGAATAATTAATTAACTACTAAACCAATAATTGAAATAACAAATAAAGTAAACAAGCTGTAGAGATTAAATGAAGGTGAACATGTGATAAATTAGGTAGTTCTTTGGGCCATCCAGTTTTACTCATTAACTTCTATTCCGCGTATCGATGTCCTACTCTGCCTTGTGGAATATGGACACATCACTAAACCATGCAAATCTACTCTATAGACACAAGTAAATAAGCGTGTAACATGGGTGAATATCCTTGGAGCAAGATATATTATTCTCTTTATCCTACTTATTAACCCGAATCAGATTCAATTAACAAATATTTATATAAGATAGTTCTTAAGAAACTTCGGAGTCCCCTCACTTAGAATCATAATGTGAAATCATGCTCAGCAGTGAACGCACTCAATCAATAATCAAGATTTGTATTCAGATTCTTCATAACAATTAATGATCCACAAAATAACTCTAAGTATGAATTAAATAGGCATAGTCTTATATAAAATAAATCACAAGTAGTGTTGAACAGATTATACACATGGAAGTTTAATTAAATCATAAAACCTTCATAAACCCTAGAACTACCGAAGCGGTTCTAGCCCATGATTGATTGAAGAACAATCATGGTGGTTAGATAGATCTTACCCATAGTCTTGAAAATTACAAGATAAATTAAGAAGCGAAGTAAACACTAAATGTGGGTGTCGTCGCGTCTCTCTCCATCTTGAATCTTCACTTGGTTCTCCCTTGATTCGACAGACGAATCTGTCTCCACAGCTCTATAGGATGATGGTAGGGTTTTGATGTTGTGTGGAATGAAAGTGGTGCCTTCCTATTGTGTAGGATCCTTTTATACTTTTAGCTCCTCCAATGGACCTATAATGGACTTTTTGAACGAAAACACGTACTGAAGGTGTAAAAATACATGTCTGAAAACTTCTCGCGTATTTGTTCGACCAAAGCCCTTGGTCGAACCATAAATACCTTGGTCGAACTAGCCTGTAACAAACTGGCAGATGGCTAGTTCGACTCGAACCACCGGTCAAATCAAAAGCAGTAGGGTCGAATCAACTTTGCATCACTTTAGGCATTTGGTTCGACCGTGGTTCGACCTTCATGGCTGGTCGAACCACATCATCGTGGTCGAACCACACTTCAACTCTCTTTCAGGTGCCTGGTTCGACCCGAACCAGTGGTCGAACCACAGACCTCTTGGTTGAACCAGATGCATAACTTCTTCCCTTTCTGATTCTGAGCACTTCTGTCCGGTTTTCCTTCAAAAATCCGCTCAAACGGCCTCAAACGCACCTGATCCGTGACTTTTCAATACATATCTCGATTTATCTCGGCTTAAAATCAAATAATTCTTATTATCACATAAATCAGAGCTCAAATTACGTGAATTTTCACTCTCATCATCGGTCTGGAGGCCTGAGAGAACTACCAACGAACCTCCTCTAATTATCGCTAACTACGAAACAAGAATTGTTTATAACCGATTGAGAAAAATTGTTCATTTGTTGCTCTTGCACAGAAAGATCCTCAATATCCCTTGCCAACTCTATAGCTGTCTGCAGATCGCTAGGTTGTAGGATGCGCAACGAACTTCTAATCGAATTTTTCAAACCCTTCATGAAATACCTTATGTAATTCACATAAGTCGAACCCAGCACTTGGCTAGCCAATTGATGTGTATAAAGTTCTAGAAAATAAGGTTCATTTTAAACTAGGGTTTATATAATTAAGGTTGCTTTTAATGATTAATTTGTTTAATTCCTTGATTTTTTGGAGAGGATTATTTTGTTGGAATTTGCAAGATTTTAAGCTTAAATGAGCTTCTACATTAAATTATGAAGACGTGAAAAAAAAATGGAGCTCGATTCAGAGTTAAAACGAGCAAATACAGGCTAAAACAGTAAAAATGCGCAGGCTGGAAATGAGAGTCTCTAATCATCGACCCATTAGCAATATTTGGGCCAATTGTTATTCTTATTTGGAGCCCAATATTATAAGAGATGGTCTAGTTGGTAGCCCAATTTCAATCAGATTTAAGAAGCTTCACAAATGCTTGGAAATCTTTTAAATTGGGCCCACTTAAATTGATCCAAAATAACAAATCACATGCTCAATTTATTTGCTGAGTGGGGACGTGAATTCAAGCTTGAGAATTTATATGTGGACCAAGATTTTTCTCTTAAAAAGCCAAAAAGTGGAGAAGTAACGGAGGGGGGCATTCTACAGTAGGCAGTAGCCGATTTCCACCACCTCATTCTTTTCCATTTATTTTCTCTTTTCCCATAATTCATTTCCATTAAAATTCCACACATTTAATTAATTAAATTCCTCCATCATCTTCTCCATTTGACTAAGGAAGCAAGGAGATTGAAGATTTCAAGAGAAGATAAAAGCTCCAGGTGAAGAAATTCAAGGGAAGCATTTATTTTATTTTGTAATTTTCTTATAGCTTAATCATGAAATTTTGTAATGCAATTAATTTTGTTTTATTTGATATTATGTTAGACTAATATCCTTTGTGAGATTAACTCCATGATTAGTATTGAATAATTTAATTTTATGTAATTTAATTTTAATCTTAATTGGGCATTTGTATTATTTCTATCATTTATGTTAATTGCTTGATTTATATGGTTTATTTGTGTGATTAATTGTCTTGGACATGTGATTAGATTTGGAAATCAATTATGTGTTTAAAATAGTTCATTGAATCATTTCATCATACACTTTGATTGAATAGTCCTTTTAAATTTAAAACCCTTTGATAAAATATTTAATTGGCTTAATCAAGAGATTAGTTAATTAAGTGAGGAGACTAAAAATATTAGTGAATTCATAGTCCCTTAAAAGGGAATATTGCCTATGATTTAGTACCTAATTAGGTAACTCGTAGGGAGTTAGTACCTATTGGGAGGTATTCTCTTTGGTATCGATCCTAGGTGCTTTTGGGAGCCTTTTTGAGGACCTAAAACTTAAGTGACTCGAGAGAGCTTAGGGTATATTAGTGATTGCTTCTGTCCATGAGAGATTAGAATTAATTGCATGATTACTTTATTGTCTTTGTCATAATTGTTGCTATTCTCATCCTTGCATCATTTGGAACCATTCATATTTACATTCATCTTATTTTTATTAGTTTAATTGCTTTTATTTGCATGCTTATCTATCTACCCTCTCTATCATCCTTATAAAATCACGATAAACTTGAGATCGCTTATACTCTAGCCCTTATCTTCCTTGGGTTCGATAATTTTATTACTTGGTCACCCCATCTCTTAACGACCAATTAAATTGCGTCGTTGCTGGGGAGGTAACGATTCCTAGTAGCTAGTTTGACGAATGATAGTTTAGAGTGGTCTTAATAAGGACATTTTGCTTATTTTTCATCTTTCATTTGCTTTAGAAAATTTGTTCTAATTTTTCTTTCTCATTTAGGTGCTTATACCTTAAGAAGAAAAAAAAGGTGAAAAACCCAAAAAAAATAGAGCTACGTGGAAAGTATTCAAAACATGGTGAATGCTAATGCTCATCCTAATGGGGAGGCACAAGAAGATATAAGTATGGCTCAAGGGTTCAAGTTCCTAATTCACAATTTCTTCAAGAAGTTTATGGGAACCTTGTCGCTCCTCAACAACAAGTTTATCCTCACGTGCTTCATAATGTTTACCCTCAAATTCCTCAACGCATTATAAAAATAACTGTTAAAGATCATCTTCAGCCGAAGGTAGTTCAACAAATTATGGCCCCTTTGATCAATGCTAATGATTTTGAATTGAAGGCGAGTTTGATTCGAATGGTTCAATCAAGCCAATTTGGTGGAGATCCAACTGAAAATCCAAATGACCACCTTGTCCACTTCATGGAGATAGCAAATACCATTAAAATGAATGGGATGGTTGAAGATTGCATTAATATGCGACTTTTTTCCTTTTTCTTTAAAGGATTGAGCACGTGCTTCGCTTGGAATGATCACTCCGGGGACATGCAATAATTGGAAGGATCTTGCTCAATGTTTCCTCAACAAATACTTCCCACCTTTAAAGACGCTACAAATGCAAAATCTCATTGCTCAATTTAAGCAATTGCCTCATGAGATCTTTCATGAGTCGTGGGAGAGATTCAACGAGATGTTAAGGAAGTGTCCTCATCATAATTTTTTGGAGGAGCAACAAGTGGGATTCTTCTATCAAGGCTTAAACGGAAGAGATCGGTTATTCGTTGATGTGTCATCTGGTGGTCTATTTTTGGCATCACTGCTCAAAGAGCAATAAGAATATTTGAAGAAATTGCCATGAATACATATTAATGGCCTACGGAGAAAAAAGAAGGGAGCTATGATTTGGAGAATGCAGCTAAGTGTGACGTAGTTTTTCCACTGACGTTCTATTCGGAGGGAAAATCACTAAATGATGAGAGAAAATCACCTTTGAAGGATTTGTTGCATAAGTGTATTGCGGATAATGAAGCTAGGATGAAAGCATGTGGAGAGAGAGTTGAAAAAATCAAGTTGTTAGTTCTTGATGTGAAGTGTTCTATGAAGCACCATTTAGACCAAATCTCAACCGCCTTGGAAAATATACAAAGAGCAATCAATAAATCTTCTATATCGGAGACTAAGGATCATTCATGGCTCTCTACTCTCAGGGTAAGGAAAGAATGACTAAAGAATGGTTGTAGGGATGTAAGGTGATTGATAAAGAATAGGTTAGAAAAGAGGATATTTTGGGGGTCGATGAGGCTATGAAGGAGAAGAGAGAAAGAGTTCCTAAATATATGAAAACAAAAGAATTGAAAGAAGAGTTGAAGGAGGAATTCAATATATTTGTTGAATCTCTTGACATGATGCTTAAGAAAGAAAAACTTCAAGATCAAGAAGAGATTCATCCACTTAAGATGGAAGAAAAGAAACCTCCGGAGATTAAGATCATTGATTTTATTCCACATGAACCAAAAATTTCTCATTCTCTAAAACTTTCAAATTCTCTTATGAATTTTCATAATTTTGTTGATAAAAATTTGCTTGTTGATAATTGCAGGACAAGGGTTGCTAGAGAGCATCAACATTTATCATTGAAGAGCATATATTTGCCCAAATTCTTTCCCGGAGATGTGGTTGAAATTCAAAATTCATGGGGAGCCAGATGGAAAAAGTGAAACAAGTGGAAAGGGTCATTTCTCGTGAAGAATGCCTTCGAAAAAGAATTGTTTGAGCTATTTAACAAGAAAGAAAATCTCCTTATGGTTGAGCATGAGAGAACAAGGCACTATTTCAAGAAAAACTTATGAAAGTGACTAAGGATTATTCTAGACCACCATGAGCTAAAAAATTTCATCGGATTGAAGACGTTAAACTTAGCGCTAGATAGGAAGCAACACTTTATTATCTTTATTGTTTTCTTTATTGATTTCTTAGTGTGTTTTTTTATTTTCATTTATTTTATTTTATTTCTTGTCTTTTTTAGGAACATGAAGGAATTTTCCGGTGATGGAATTGAAGTGAAGAAAAGTGCAATAAATTTAGTTACAAAATTCTTTCCAAACTAAAATTGAACTCTTAGTAAAATTTAAGTTTGGGGGAGCTTGCTCATTTTGTTACTTGTTCATCTTGTTCTTAATTTTCACATTTTGCACCGACACACCTTTTGTTCCTCTTGTTTTTTTTAGTTTCTTTCCCTTGTGTTTCTTATCATTCATTATTCTCTTGTGGAGCTTATTTGATGGTTGTTTGAAGCTATGAGATTAGGTTGGATTATGTAGTTGGATTGATTTGGATTTGTGTACATATTATGGTTGGGAATTTGCTTTCATGATGCTTGTTTATACCATTGAGGAACCGTGAGATTTGAGCCATGAATGCGTATTCATTATACGATTCATTCTTTCATGTCTGCATCATGAATGTGTATGTATTTTAGAACTTTCCATTCGTCTTACTCGAGGCTACGTTTGTGTGAAAAATTTTGAAAATGATCTTAGGCCATCTTGATATGTGAAGTTAGAGCCAAATACATATTTACCCTACCCTTCAACGTATGATCCATTGCTAGCCAACCTGATCATTTATAGCCTATATTCTTTGATAAGCACATCATCTAGCTAAATACCATTTGAAATTTTAAAAAAAACCCTATTTGTGGAGATTGACTAGACAAAGTGAAGTTAGACAATGTGAAAAGGCAAGAAAATGAAGGAAGGAAGAAAAATGGTTACAAATATGAGATGTAAAAGATCATGAAAGAACAAAAGAGTTTGAGTTGTTATTGTGAAATACTTTAAAAGATCAAGTTCAAGAAAAGCTCAAATAAGGAAATTGTTGTTGTCCATGAAAAGGGGAAGTTGAAAAAAAATCTTGAATAGGCGATAAGAAAGAAGGAGAAGATGTGAAAAGAAATAAAAAAATAACAACACTTTCAATAGGATCTCTCCACACTTTTTTATCACTTCTATTCTATATTTATCCTTCCCTATCCAAAGAGCCTTCATTATATTCAAATAAAAAGTCCTATTTGATTCAGTTGTTGACATACTTAATTAGTGGTGAAGAGTTTAGACTTGGGGCAAGCCTACGGTAATGCTGCATGTGGATAGATTTTGAGGGTACACACTTTCATAATTTTCTAAATACTTTGAGAGTGAGTGAATACACACCATGAGAGGATAAGTGAGAATAAGTATTGTGCTTGCATTTCCCACCATGATTTTGTGCATTTGTTCATTGATATCCGACTATATAGTTTGATTTGATTGAGTAGTTGAGAATAATTATATTCTTCATTCACTCCATGCTTCCAATCTACGCAATATCTCCACTCATGTTCTTTATCTTTTTCGTTGTTCGGGGACGAACAATACTTTAAGTTTGGGGGTTTGATAAGTGTATAAATTTCTAGAAAATAAGATCCATTTTAAGCTAGGGTTATATAATTAAGGTTGCTTTTAATGATTAATTTCTTGGGAGACTTACTTTTAGGCACAATATATATCCTATTGTTACTAAGAGATCATGCCTAAATTTTAATTACTATGAGATACAAAATTGCACAATGGAATACCTATATTACACCCTTAATTACTAACATGCCTTCACAAAGATAGAATTTTTTTCTCTTTCTGTTTATCATCAATCCCTTAATTAGTGGGATTTGTCATTAATCCCTTAATTGGTGGAATTTTCACAATATTCAATCTACGTTTAGTAATAAAATAAATGTACAGGATCATGCATATAGACAACAACGCTAATCACGATTTCAAAATATTTTATAGTATTTTCTATGAATTTGGGTATGTTTCGTCGTAGTGATATAGTCTGCATAATCAATTAAATGGTTTACACAATTTGTATATTTTTTAACCACCATTATTGCAACTTCAGTCCTTTCTTTTATTGCAATTTTCACTTTTGGTCCTCCATTGTCCTATTTTAGTCATTTTTTGTCCAAATTTAGTCATTTTTTGCCGAAATTTTTAAAAAAAGTAGGAAATTATGCGTGAGTTGCATTAATCTTCCCACTTTCCATTTCTCTCTTCATTTCTCTTTTTCTTTTTAAATTAAATTACAAACTTTACGTATTTAATATTATTCACTCAAAAAAGGATTTGATAAAATTTTTACATTAAATTGTTCTAATTAAAATGAAAATTTCAAATATAAAATTAGATCTGATTGTTGTTGAAAGAAATATTACAAAAATATTAATAAAAAAATATATTTGACCCATAGACCAATCCACTTTCCATTTTTCTCTTCATCTCTCTTTTTTCTTTTTAAATTAAATTACAAACTTAACATACTTATTACTTATTCACTCAGAATTGGATTTGAGCAAATTTTTACATTAAATTGATCAAATTAAAATGAAATTTCTGAATATAAATTAGATCTGATGGTCGTTAAAAGAAATATTAAAAAAATATTGGTAAAAAAATGGATTTGACCCATAGACAAATTCCAAATAAATCAGTCCATTCAATAAAACCAATAAAAGATTCAATCCTCTTGAAAATTTACGTGTACATCTTAAGAAACTTGAAAATTATATATCAAGACTCTAGAAATTTTATTGAAAAGATTAATAAATAAATAAAACATTTATATTATTATGTATAAAAATTAAAAAAATTAAAGCCAAAATTGTAACAAAAAATTAAATAAATAAATAATCTAGAAAATGTATATTACTTAATTAATTGTTAGTCCCAAAATAATATTATTCCCCACGTGATTCATAACAAATGTAATGTGAAATTGTGTTTTTACCTAAATATTATAGCTTTTGGTATTTTAATTAATCGTATCATATATAGATGAAGCAAATGAGTATTTTATTAATTTAGTAATTTTAAGTTTAATAAATATAAATTATAATTTTGAAACAATCTGTTCTCTCCGCCACAAACATTAAAGGTTTCTTAAATCGTGAGCATGGGAATTTTGAGCACGTTCAACTTACGCATAATTTCCGACGAGTTTTTAAAATTTCGGCAAAAAATAATTAAATTTGGATAAAAATGACTAAAATAGGATAACGGAGGACCAAAAGTTTAAATTGGAACGGTCCATACAAACCGAATCAACTTTGAGCGCGTGCAACTCATGCATAATTTTTCCGGTGAGTTTTTTAAATTTTCGGTGAAAAAGGACTAAATTTGGACCAAAGGACCAAAAACGGATACCGGAGGATCAAAAGTGAGAAATCTAATAAAAAAAGGACTAAAGTTGAAAAATACCATACTTATAGGAACAATTTTGATATTTACTCAAATATGTACACAGAGAATCTATTTTTCATAAATCTGTTGAATTAGATTGCTCCGCAATATAGTTATATTACTGCATAGTGATATACTATTATGTATATAGTATAATGGAGATGTGAGTAATTTTGCAGAATTAGTATATATTTTTGTACAACGAGTGAATAAATTCTGCATAACTAATATATATTTATGTATATTTTGAATCTTTATAAACAAATTTACAGGGTAAAGCCGTATGAAATTCCTATGGTCTAACTTCAGTTGAAGTAGCAGCTCCAATCCTCTTCAAAAATTTTGGATCTCTTGTGACACCAAGTTCAACGTTGTGAAAAAAATCCCATAAATCAACTACCGTCATTGCCCCTTTCTGTAGCACTTTCAAACTAGATCTGAATAATGCGGGCTTCGGGGGTTGCTGAAACAGTTCAGGTAAGCGGCAGAGGCATCGGTGGTGGAAAAGTTAGCAGGTAATGGGTTTTGGGTTTCAACGATCATTGGATGCTTGCAGTGCTTTCCGATACGCCCATGGTCGGCGCTCATCTCCTCTGCTCCACCTTTGTCAATTTTCATTTCGCTTAGCTTGCTTTTGAGATCCCTTGTTGGGTAGGCATGAATGTTGACATTCGATCGTTTGGTTAACATGAACCGTTAGGGTTCCATGCATTTCTAATCCAGCGGAAGCAATAAGATAGAATTGTATTACCTTTCACTAGGATATGTTGAAGAAGAGAATGAATTCTCGCCGGCAGCATGCGCAGCCTCACCATTTTGGGCATAACTCTCTCATCCAATCTCCGATTTGAATGATCTTTACGCCAAAATGATCCACTCTTCAGTGGCTTTCCAAAAGTTATCACACGTCTTGTTTGGAGTTCCACACATTTTAGAGAAATCATGGAAGTTGACGAACAACAGTAGCAAACAACCTCTTGATCTTCTGCTGTATTCCCAAGTCCAATCTTGATGTCGTGTGGGCGACGATCCTCAAGATCCTCTCAATCTGCTGTTCTATCTACCCTACTCACGGTTAGGCTTGTCTCTCTTAGGGTTAGAACAGCTGAGATGACTTATATATGGGCAACAGCAGGGACCAGGAGGAGAAATTAGAGTCGAGCCTCCATTGGGCTTAAGTATCCAAGTTTAGCCTAAAACTTATACTTAAGTCCAATAATAATAATATATTCTACTAAAATATTATTACTGCACTGCCTCTCTAATCCCAAAATTACATTTTGGGCACCTTATTATGAGCCCGTTAGTCTCCCCAAGTCTAAGATATACAATGCCCATAAATTAATTAAGTTACTGACAACTCCATTAATTAATATTTCATCCAAGAGTAGTACCACTCAACCTCATTATCATGCCAAAATAAATCCACCTGCAAGGTTTACATAATATTCCTTATGAGCTCCTCAAGGGGACATCATCAACCTATTTAATAGGACACAGATTCCTTCTACAATCGACAACACACCATAGAGACAATACTATTTCCCAACTCACCGAGTTTATTGATTTAATTACATGTAAATTGATGAGTGATATTTTCACCTAGATTTTAGTATTTTTTTTATGTCCATTTTCATAGTATTTTATCAGTATTTGTATTCTATTTGGTTGTGTTTTGTATTTTTATAGAAATGTGTATGAATGAGCTTAAACGTATGATTTCTAGGTAAAAATAGATTCTACACGCAAAAAGGAAGACATAGGAAAAAGTGGATCTCAATTCGGAGTTGAAACAAGTGAGAACGGGCCAAAACAGAAGAAGAAAAACAGGGCGTGCACCTGCACGGGCCGTGTGCGGAATACGGCCCTATAAGAATTGGCCGTACTCCATCGTCAGAAGACCCTACATGGCCACCCCTTTGGCCATGTGCAGAACATGGGCCGTGTGCAGTAACACGAGCCGTGTACCAAACACGGCTCTGTCCAGAAGGGCCGTGCGCGAGCATCAGAAGACACAACACGGCCACCCCTGTGGCCGTGTGCTGCACACGAGCTGCGTAGGTGTTGGGATCAGAAAATTTCTAGAAACTTCTAGAAGCTTTCCAAGGGGTATAAATACCTATTTATTCAACATTTGAAGGAACATCACACTCAATTTCTTCCATTTTACACCATCATCTTCATCCATTCTTCATCCACACCATCTAGCATCATCCCACCATCAAATCTACCATCCATTTGGGGAAACGAAGCAAGGAAGAGGGGAGAATTGCAAAGGAGAGAAGAAGATCACCATTGGAGGCATTCAAGGGAGTTTTCATCTATACTTTGTATTGAATCCTATTATTTATCATGTTTTGTAAGGATCTTAATGTCTATGATAATGTTCTTATGAATAAGGTAGGCTAATCTCCCTTGTGAGATTAGCAACATGAGAATTGTTGGATAATTTTGGGATTTGTGTATTTGAATTCATATGTTGATTGGGTAAATGGATTTTCTATCATTGATGTTTAAAATTTTGAGGTTTATGATGAATTGTGTGTTTAATTGTTCTAAATATGTGATTAGATTGATAAATCAATTATGTGCTTAGGATAATTGAGTGAATCATTTCATCAAACACTTCATGTGCATTATAAATTGTAAAGAGATTGAGAAATCCTTTAGAATTTAGAACCCTTTGATAGAACATGTGATTGGTTTGATCGAGAGGTTGATTAATTGTGTGAAGGGACTCTCATTTCAAGCTTAGTACCTAGTTGGAATTGTTTGAGTGAGAACCAATCCGTTGAGCTAATTGAGATTCATATCCTATCCATCTCTAGAGAGAGCTTAGGTGAACTTAGTGTTGGCCCTTAGTCTTATACCCATGATTAATATGAATTTGATGCATGTATCCTAGAATTTCCACTTCTTAATTGTTGTTGATCTCACTTTTACTTAATTTGGAAAACCACTTTTCATCCATCTAGCAAATCATTGTTTGCTTGCTTGCTTTGGTTATTGTTATTTACTTGTTTAAACAACCAATCCCTTTGATGATTCGTCTCTATAAAATTACAACAAATGTGAGATCTCTCAAGCACTAGTACCTACCTCCCTGTGGTTCGATAAATTATTTTAATTGGTCATCCCTACTACAAAATGGCTAATCAAATGGCGCCGTTGCCGAGGAGGCAACAATTGCTAGTAGCTTGAAGAAGGATCCTTTCGAGTGATCTTAATAGAGACATTTTTTTATCTTATTTTTCTTGTTATTAGTTTTGATAGTCTTTCGTTCTAACTTCTCTTCTTTGTGAAGGTGTATGCAAACGAGGTCAAGGGGGATACAATCGGAGCCTATTGATCTAGAAATTGAACAAACTTTTCAAAGAAGGAGAAAGGAGAATTAATTAAAAGAGAGTGATCAAATGGAGAATTTTCAAGGTGACAATCGTGTGGAAATAGAGCATGATGGGGAAGGCGGACAAAATGTGCAAGACAACGCACCTCAATTTAATGCAAACCCTCCTTAACATACCTACCAAAATCATGGAGCTTTCAACAACCAAGCTTTGCTTCAACAAATGGTGCAATAAGCTTTACTTCAACATGGATATCCACAAGCTTATGCTCCTCCACAACAAGCTTATGTGCCACCACCACCACCTCCAGTACAACATGGAGTTCACAATGATAAAGGGTGATAAGGGATTTCTTTATGCTGAGGGCGACGCCACATATGATGGGTCCACTAATCAACGCCAACAACTTTGAAATTAAAGCGAGCTTGATTTCTATGGTGAGAGACCAACAATTTGGAGGAACCTCGAATGAAGATCCTAATGCTCATCTAGCTCAATTCATTGAGATTGCAAATACCGTGAAGATGAATGGGGTGAGTGAGGATTGTATAAGGATGAGGTTGTTTCCATTTTCATTGAAGGATAGAGCTCGATCATGGCTATCTACCATTACCCCATGTACATGCAACACTTGGGACGAGCTAGCACAAATGTTTTTGAACAAATACTTCCCACCTTACAAAATGCTTCAAATGAAGAGCTTGATCACTCAATTCAAGCAAATGCATCAAGAGAGCTTTTATGAAGCGTGAGAACGATTTAAGGATATGCTTCGCAAGTGTCCACAACATGGTTTCCCGGAGAATCAACAAATTGGATTTTTCTATCAAGGATTAGTAAATGGGCAAAGAGTGCTTGTTGATGCTTCGACTGGTGGATTCGTACTTGGTGTGACTCCGAAAAGGGCCATAAGGATATTTGATGAGATAGCTACAAATGTGTACCAATGGCCATCGGAGAGGGTAAGTGGATGCTGTGGTTTTGAGAATTTTGATCAAGGGAAACAGTTTAATGTCAAAAGTGTGAATGTTGAGCCACAAACGGCAAGTGTTGAGGTGATAGCGGCAGAAGTGTTGAGGCAAATGAGCTTGAACCAAAGTGTGAACAATCAAGGAGCTAATATGGTTGAGGGGCTACAAGTTGATCAAGGTGTGCTACCTCCGAATATTGTGAGTGGAGAACAATAGGCCAACTCAATGCCACGAGTGGAAGATGTGCAATACATGCAAGGAAGAAATTACCAAGGGAATTATCAGAACAATTACCAAGGTAATTTCAACCAAAGTCAAGGGAACTATCCACCAAGACAAGGAAGCTTTAATGGTCAAAGTAGTGGAAGCTCATACCCACAACAACAACAAAAGCAAGGTAACTTTTTCTACTCTAATCCGAGCAATGCGGTTGCATATCCTCCGGGATATCAACCAGGGGCAAAGGCACCGAACAACGAGGGAAGAGCATCGATTGATGAGCTACTTGAACCATTGATGGCATCTAACAAAACTCAAGAAGCATCGGACCAAGCTCGAGATGAAGCATTGAAAAAAGCCGAAGAAGCAAATGAAAAGAGGTTTAAAACTTTGGAGTATAATGTGGGATAAATTACAAGTACCTTGAGTGCTCAACAAAAAGGGAAGTTTCCGGCCACACCCGAAGTTAATCCGAAAGCTCAATATTTGTTTGTTGATACGGATGAGGAACGAAAGGTTGAAGAAGGATTGGTGGAAAGCAAGGTTGTTGGAGAAATGAAAGAAGAGCAAAGGCCTAAATGGATACCTAAGTGGAAGAGGGTGCAAGAGGAAAAGAAAGTGAAGGACAAAAAGAAAGAAGAGGAGTACAAACGTGACTATTGGGGTATTCCGATCACTCCATTCCCTATTCCCTATCCACAAATGTTTATAAAGGAGGAGAAGAAAAAGGAGTTTGAAGAGCATGTCAAATCTCTTAAGATGAAGTATGAGGAAAAAAGGAAAGAAGAGCAACTCGAAGCAAGTGGATCAATGCAAAAAGAGAGACCTACAAAAGTTGGTGATCCGAGAATGTTCATAATCCTTGTGATTTTAGAGGGAAGGGTACCCTTGATGCATTGTGTGACTTGGGGGCAAGCGTCAACGTGATGTCTCATGCCACGTTCAAAGACCTTGAAATTAGAGAGCTAAAGTCTACTACTATCCGTCTTGAAGTAGTAAATGGAGAAGTTGTGAAGCCACTAGGGATTGTTGAAGACGTGGAGGTGAAAGTGAAAGGGCTAGCTTTCCAGGTCGACATCATGGTGTTAGAAGTGAAGGCGGACCCTCGAGTTTCACTCATTTTGGGAAGACCATTTCTAGCGACGGGAAGAGCTAAAATTGATGTTGGTAGAGAAGAGTTATCATTGAGCTCAAAAGGAAAAAGTGTCACATTCTTGTGCAATAAGGAAAAAGGAGACAAGTCTCAATTGAAGCCTCCGGATGATTTCATGGATCATGACTCTATTCTCTTTGACAATTTAAATTCATTTCTTCATGATTATATGAAAATGTCAAATTCTAACTTATCTTCTTGTGATGTTAATAAGATGAAAGCATCGGAGCTTGATTGGAAAATAGACAAAGGAGAAAGAGGAAGTCCACTAGAATCACTTCTTGATGATGACTTGATGCTAGTAAGCAAGAATGGTGAAGTTGAGCTAGTAGACAAAAAGAGAGCCAAGCAACTTTTCAAAGTTAGGATACGAGGAGAGAGTATGATGGACCACCCTTTGGTCCAATGATCGTACAATTCCGTCCAGCTTGAAGACGTTAAATTTAGCGTTAAATGGGAGGCAACCCATTCTTTTATTTTAATGTTTTTGTTGTTTGGTTTTGTAGGTGGATTGTACTTGTGAGAAAAGACATGTTGAAGGAAAGAGAAGTGCTTCATGGATTTGAGTAGGAATGTCTCACCACTTGTTGCAAACTTAATTCTTGACTCTTGTCTCGAGTTAAGTTTGGGGGGCTAGTGCGTGGTGGACATAGCTCAAGTCGTTGGATGCGTTTACTTCTCCACAATAAAATCATCAATGGAAACTACAAGGGTAAGTCCCACCACTTTTTGCAAATTTAAGTCTAAACTTGTTTCGATTTAAGTTTGGTGGGAGAGTGTGTGGTGTGACTCACCACTTGAGTGTAATTCTTGTAAAATTGGGTCAATTTTAAAATTTTCTTTTGAGTTTGGTTGGATTTTGGTTTGATTGGTGGTGATTGAAGTGCATGATAGTCCATATTTTTAATAAAATTGTTGAGCTAATGGTCTTGTTAAGCATGTATGAGGGGTATCGGAAGCATGAATTGAGCTCGGAGCTAACAATTTCTACTACCAAATGCCTATTGAGGGAGTTCATTCTATACCCTACCACTTCTTTGTATTTAGCATAATTTGATTTGATTTGGATTGATGTGGTTAGCATGCTACTTCATTTATTATGTTTTGGGAGGTTTACTTTTCGTAATTTAGGATTTCATTTTCAATCAAAGGTTGTGATGATTGTGAGCTTAATTATCATGGATGATATAGAATGTATGCTTTATTGTTAATGATGGTGATTTTTGTTTTTGCATGTTATATGTTTTTGTTTTGTTTTTGTTTGTTGTGTCTTTATTTTATGTTTTGTGTGTTTTATTATTTTTGTCTTGGTATGTTTGGTGGTTTATTTTAGAGAGGTTGTGAGTCATTTTTTAATATGAGTGATGATATGTTGTGGTGATAAGTGATGACAAGTTATGATTAAGAATCTATACACTTTCAAATTGTGACATGTTTTAATTAACTTGTTCAATTTTGAGATGAATGTGGTGTAATAAGTTTCTTAAGGTCTGAGCATAAGCTTGTGAGAATTTGAGCCTCAATCGTGCATACATGGTATTTTTCTTCATGAGTGGATCGATTGAGTGTTGATAAGCTAGGACTTGCTCAAGGACTATAGGAACGAGCCCGATTAGTGGAGATTAGTGATAAGATTTAAGGCCATCCTTGTCATGTATAGTCATTGCCAAATATTTTCATATCTTGAACATCATCCCTAGTCAACCACCTTGAGCCTATAAGCCTATTTCTTGTGAATTTAGCACATTACAAGTCTTGATTTCCCACATGAGCCTTATATATATACCTTTTGTGTGAGTGATTGAAGAGATGTTAGCTAGAAAGTTTTGATGAGAAAGGAAAACGAAGAAAGAAAATGGTAAACAAGTAAGAAAAAATGATGAAAAGAGCAAAAGGAAAGAATGGACATGCAACCATAAAATAAGAAAAAGAGCAAAGTACCAATAATATGCTTAAGTACTTAAAAGTCCAAAGAAGGAAGCATGAATCAAAAGAAGCTCAATCTAAGAAAAGTTGATGATTAGTGCTAGTGATTACCAAAGTTGAGAAAGGAAGAAAGATAAGTTAAAGAATGGAAGAAAGTAGCTACCTCTTCGAGCCATGCGCGAGCATCAGAAGACACAACACGGCCACCCCTGTGGCCGTGTGCTACACATGAGCCGTGTAGGTGTTGGGATCAGAAAATTTCCAAAAACTTCTAGAAGCTTCCCAAGGGGTATAAATACCTATTTATTCAACATTTGAAGGAGATTCGGTTTTTGGGCCTGCACACACACATCACACACCATTTCTTCCAGTTTACACCACCATCTTCATCCATTCTTCATCCACACCATCTACCATCATCCCACCATCAAATCTACCATCCATTTGAGGAAAAGAAGCAAAGAAGAGGGTAGAATTGCAAAGGAGAGAAGAAGATCACCATTGCAGGCATTCAATGGAGTTTTCATCTATACTTTGTATTGAATCATATTGTTTATCATGTTATGTAAGGATCTTAATGTCTATGTTAATGTTCTTATGAATATGGTAGGCTAATCTCCCTTGTGAGATTAGCAACATGAGAGTTGTTGGATAATTTTGGGATTTGTGTATTTGAATTCATATGTTGATTGGGTAAATGGATTTTCTATCATTGATGTTTAAGATCTTGAGGTTTATGATGAATTGTGTGTTTAGTTGTTCTAAATATGTGATTAGATTGAGAAATCAATTATGTGCTTAGGATAATTGAGTGAATCATTTCATCAAACACTTCATGTGCATTATAAATTGTAAAGAGATTGAGAAATCCTTTAGAATTTAGAACCCTTTGATAGAACATGTGATTGGTTTGATCGAGAGGTTGATTAATTGTGTGAAGGGACTCTCATTTCAAGCTTAGTACCTAGTTGGAATTGTTTGAGTGAGAACCAATCCGTTGAGCTAATTGAGATTCATATCCTATCCATCTCGAGAGGGAGCTTAGGTGAACTTAGTGTTGGCCCTTAGTCTTATACCCATGACTAATATGAATTTGATGCATGTATCCTAGAATTTTCACTTCTTAATTGTTGTTGATCTCACTTTTACTTAATTTGGAAATTCACTTTTCATCCATCTATCTTGTTTGCTAGTCATTGCTTGCTTGCTTTGGTTATTGTTATTTACTTATTTAAACAATCAATCCCAATGATGATTCGTCTCTATAAAATTACAACAAACGTGAGATCTCTCAAGTACTAGTACCTACCTCCTTGTGGTTCGATAAATTATTTTAATTGGCCATCCCTACTACAAAATGGCTAATCATAACTCTCACCCATTGATGAATCAAAGAAATCCATATTGCCTTACGTGTGTATAAGGATTAAGAGCACGAATATCCATAATAACTAAGATCAAGTTCTCCTATATAGTCAGTATAAGTCGAACGATCTCAAGCGGTCCTGCTCAATACACACAAAGTGCACTAATGTGATTCTATAGTCAAGACAAACTAATACCAAATCATACTATAACCATCCCGATAGAGAGTGCCTGTCTCTCTCGGTTGTGAGCATCTGTTTATACTTTACAAGGAAACTAATAATATAATATTCTGTGTGTTGTCGCACAACGTATTATCTACAATATAAAGTAAGTGAATTATTGCATCAGACATATAAATAAATTATAAGACGCAATCATTTGATCAATGATTCTCATTTCATATAAATTGTTATAACATTGTTCATACAAAAAGCTAGACTTTTAGTATACAATCCTACAATTTCCCACTTATACTAAAAGACTATGCTGCCATGTCTTCTACCATACATCTGATTCCCACTCCCACTACATGACCATCACAAGCTTTCACTTTAAGGTCCTTGTAAAAGTATTTTACTAGGTTATCATCCGATGCAATCTAGGCGACAACAACCTTCCCCTCATCATATGATTTCTCTTAACAGATGGTACTTGCGCTTAATGTGTTTAATTACTTATGGACTCGTGATTCCTTCAAGTTTGCTGATGAGTGATATTTTCACCTAAATTTTTGTGTCTTTTTATGTGTATTTTCGTATATTTTTATCCGTATTTATGTCCTTTTTGGTGGAGTTATGTGTTTTTATGGAATTGAGTATGAATGAACTTAATCATATGTAAAACAGGTGAAAAAAGGAGCAAAAATGGAGACGGAAGATGAAACATAGAAGAAGAAATAGGGTAGCAGCAACACGGCTTCCCGTGTCAGGCGCACGAGTCGTGTCGCAGCACACAGCCCGTGTAGCCAACACGGGCCTGTAAGGGGAAGCCGTGCGGGAACATCAATTCATCCAGCACGGCTACTCATTGGCCATGCGTTAGCACACGACTCGTGTGCCGTCTTGAGTGAGACAAATGCCTCACTATGCTAAGTTTTTGAAAGACATAATGGCAAGAAAGAGAAGCTTAGTGGAGAATGAGACCATCAACTTGACGGAGGAGTGTAGTGCCATAATTCAAAAGAAGATGCCTCCAAAGCTCAAAGACCCGGGGAGTTTTATCATACCATGTGAAATGGGGAAGAATGAAGTGCATAAAGCTCTTTGTGATCTTGGAGCAAGTATCAACTTGATGCCTATGTCTATCTTCAAGAAACTTGGTATAGGGGAAGTAAAGCCTACATTCGTAACATTGCAACTTGCGGATAGGTCTTTGACTTATCCTAAGGGGTAGTGGAGGATGTGTTAGTCAAAGTTGGAAAGTTCATATTACCGGTAGATTTTGTAGTGCTTGACATGGACAAGGATGCAAATGTCCCATTGATTTTGGGACGTCCATTTTTGGCCATGGGAAGAGCTTTAATTGATGTGTACAAGGGGAAATTGACATTGAGAGTAAATGAAGAAGAGGTGGTATTCTCATTAAGAAGTGCTATGAGGCATCCGGATGAGAAAGAAGAATGTAGAAGGATTGACTTGATTGATGAGATTGTTCAAGAGAACTTGCCATTTTTCTTATCAAAGGATCCTCTTGAAACAAGTATAAGACACTCTCTTACTTTATCTCTTAACTCTAACGCTTCTTTTTATTGTCAAGAAGATGATGATATTAATGATTGCTTACATGATTTGAATGCTTGTAGGGAAATGCAAGAAGAGGAAGCCAAGTTAATATACTATGGAAAGTGGGAGTATCTTCCATTGGAGATCGAGCATGAAGAGCCCAAAGTGGAAAAAGGGAAAGAAGAATTGAAACCACTACCCGATCACCTTATGTATGATTATTTAGAAGACGAAAAGACCTTTCCGATAATTGTATCATCTTCCCTTTCATCTCTCCCGATTGGAGTAAGCCTTTTGAGCTCCATTGTGATGCAAGTGACTATGCATTGTGAGTGGTGCTTGGTCAAGTTAGGGAGAAGAAGTTTAGGGCCATTTACTATGCCTCGAAGATGTTCAATGCTAATAAAAAGAATTACACCACAACGGAAAAAGAGTTTTTATCCGTGGTTTATGCTTTTGAAAAATTTCGTCCATACCTAGTTGGCACGAAAATGATTATTTATACGGATAATGCCGCCATTAGGTATTTGATGAATAAGAAAGATGCTAAACCAAAACTAATTCGTAGGGTTCTTTTGTTGCAGGAGTTCGATGTGGTAATACATGACAAGAGGGGGGTCGAAAATGTCATAGCCGACCACTTGTCATGTTTGGAAAATGGTGATGAAGAGGGCACTATGGAGTTTATTAGGGATGTATTTCCGGATGAAGAGATTCTTCTTGTGGATTTCCAAAGGATGTACACTTTGTGTGAGACCGGAAGGCCGTGGTATGCAGATTTCGTGAATTATCTAGCTTGTGGCCTCAAGCCGGATCATCTCACCAAATATCAAAGGAAGAAGTTCTATCATGATGTCAAGGAGTATTTATGTGATGATCCACTTTTGTTTAAAAATTGTCCAGATGGAATCATACGGAGATGTATCCCGGAGGAAGAGAATTTAAGTGTGATGGAAATGTTCCATAGTTCACTACGTGGATGACACTTTTGATTTCAAAAGACGAGAGCAAAGATTCTACAGTCGGGTTTATTTTGGCCCACCTTGTTCAAGGATTGCAAAGAGTACATCAAGGGATGTGACCGATGCCAAAGGAATGGAAGTATAGGGCAACGTGATGAGATGCCCATGAGGAACATTTTTAAAGTTGAAGTGTTTGATGTATGGGGGACGGATTTCATGGGCCCATTCCGCCGTCCAATGGTTACCTCTACATATTGCTTGCGGTAGATTATGTGTCCAAATGGGTGCAAGAAATCCCGACAAGAACAAATGATGCTTTAGTGGTCAAGAATTTCTTAAAGAAGAACATCTTTGCTAGGTTTGGAGTGCCAAAAGCCATAATCAGTGACGGGGGATCGCATTTCATAAATAAACTTATTGAGAAGTTATTGAATGGCTATGAAGTAAAGCATAAAGTATCCACACCGTACCATCCGCAAACAAATGGCTTAGCGGAGATGTCAAATAGACAAGTAAAGCTTGTTCTTGAAAAGACGGTCAATGGAAATAGAAAAGATTGGTCTTTCAAGCTAGTCGATGCTTTATGGGCATATCGAACGGCTTACAAGATCGCTCTTGGATTTCCCCGTATAAGCTTGTTTATGGGAAGGCATGCCATTTACCCGTGGAATTGGAGCATAAAGCACTTTGGGCCCTTAGGAAGTTGAATTTTGAGGAGAAAGAATCCAGAAAGAAAAGGTGTCTCCAATTGGTTGAACTAGATGAATTTAGAGAAGAAGCTTATTCAAGCTCAAGGATTTTGAAAGAGAAGCTCAAAAGATGGCATGATGAACGGATCAAAACAAGGGAGTTTATTTCGGGGGATAAAGTCTTATTTTTCAATTCAAGACTTAAGTTGTTCCCCGGAAAACTTCGTTCAAAATGGACCGATCCGTACCTGGTGATTGAAGTAAGAGATGATTGCTCGATAAAGCTTGAAGGGTCGGATGGAAATGCTTTTGTGGTTAATGGTCATAAGGTGAAACATTGCCATTCTCCCTCTTAAAGGGAGTTGATATATGTTGATACCTTCTCCTCTTGAAAGCTCGTATCCTTTTATTAGTGTAGGGTTGTAAATATTTCTTTTTCTTGTTTTATATTTTTGGCACGATAGGTGAATGATGCTCATGCGAGGAGAAGGTATTGATAAAATACGGTGTGCTCATGGAAGTGTAACGGTATATCTTATCACTTTTTGCAAACTTCTCTTGAACCTCTTGTTTCAATTTAAGTTTGGGGGATATGGTGTGGTATGATATGTTACACTTTATGTTTGCATTCATTCTTATGTTTTTGTGCCAAAGTTTGAAATTTTTCGGTGTGGTTTTGGTTCGTTTTGGTGGTGTGAAAGTTGATAATCCTTTTGTTTTTTATATTAATGTTGAGCTAATGATGTTTTTGAGTGGTGAGCATGAATAGGGAGTATTGGAAGCATTAAAATAGGGAAAGACAAGATTTGAAGTTGAAAATTGGAGAAAACAGAGGTGCAGACGCACGAGTCATATCGCCAATACGGCCCTGTAACAGGTGGCCGTGTGGCGACATCAATTTGTCCAACACGGCCACCCCTTGGCCGTGTGGCGTCGCACGAGTTGTGTCCAGTGCCGAGACACGGCCTGTAAGGAGAAGTCGTGCTAAGCCATCAATTTACGCAACACGGCCACCTTATGGCCGTGTTACGTAACACGACTAGTGTCGAGTCTGAAGCAGAATTTAAAAACCCGACGGTTGAAACACGACCATTCATTCATTTCTTACATAAACACTCCCCCATCATGCGACCCACTTCCAAACTCCCCAATTTATCAACCAAACATCAAAAGAGTGATAAGATTGTGTGATTGAAAGGTGAATCTCAAGGTTTAAACATCAATTTCTTTCATTTGATTCAAGAACACTCAAGGTATGATCTCTTATGCCATAGTTTTCATTTGAATGTGTAAACTTCGAAATTCATGCATGGGTTTTGGATGATAGTTTTCATTTGAATGTGTAAACTTCGAAATTCATGCATGGGTTTTGGATGATAGTATGTTTGAAGCATATTTAGGATATTGAAACATGAATTTATAATTTTACTTGATGGATTGATTGAAAATTTGCAAGAATTAGGGTTCATAAGGAAATTGAATTTTAGGATTTTGAATGATGATTGACCTAGGGCATATGATGTTTCAAATTGATTAATAAATGCTTCTATGTGATGGTATTGTGGTGAAATAACTAGGTGTTGATGATTTGACCATGAGGAATGGTGAATTATTTTTGGATTGATTGTGAAATATGTGAATACCAAATGCTCGATGAAATGCCTAAATAAAGTTTTGAATGGAACTAAAAGCTTGTGCATGAAGCATTGTTGATATAAGTGGTGCCCATTGAAATGGTGATAATTTATCAAAGAATGGAAAGAATAAGAGGTCGAACTTGATTGATTAAATAAAAAATTTTTGAAATAAATTGTTGTTGAAGTTGCTTGGATTAAAATGTGGAGATCTTCGAGAAACATTGCTTGTTATGCTTGAATACGTGCTAGAATCAAAACTTAGTTGAATAACTAGTGAGAATTCTAAGCAATAAACATTTCTTTCTTGAGTTGAAGTTGAAAGGTAATTTGAAATATATTGAATATTGCAGATGGCTGAAAGAAGAGTGAGAAAACGTAATGAAGATTTCATTATTGTTGAGACGGACATGGAATTATCCAACCTTGATGCAAAGTTGATGATGAAGGAAATACACCCAGAGAATTTTGGAGTTGAGTTTACAGAATGGGAGAAGTATGCATTGAGGTGAGAATATATAATCCCCAAGATTAGTGCAACTCGATTTCAAGATCAAGCCACTATGGAAAGTCTTGAAATAGAGGGTGATCTGAGGACCTTGTTCCGTCGGGTGAAAATGGAAGAATTCTTCGACAAGAGACCTCCCACTTACCGCCATCTGACAGCCGAGTTTATGAGCACCCTAAAGGTTCAAAAGGATAGGAATAAGTTTCCTATTTCAATCACATTTCAATTGAATAATCAGATGTGGGAGAAGGTTCCAGTGAATGAGATAAAAAGGTTCTTTGGATGTCTGATTATGAGAGGTCATCAAAGTTTTCTACCAGGAGGGGATTTTAATCAACAAAACTGGTGGAGAAAGTTGGTTGACGATGGAACAAAACCTGAGGAGTACATTCCGAGCTCTTCAAAGGGGACAGCTATAAGAAACCCGATCATGAGGTATCTTGAGAAAATCATTTCAAATACAATTCTGGGAAGATTCAAAAGTGGAGCTGTTAGAGAAAAACGGTTGTATATCATGTACAGTATATATCAGGAGTTTAAAGTAAACATTATAGCTCACTTCATTCAGCATGTTGAGAGAGTGGCGAAAAGAAAAAACACTCGAGGAATTATGATTAGAGGAATGGTGACCATGATTGCTCAAGATTTGGGCATCGACATTAGAGGTATGCCACATATGTTGGTTAGTGAGGGACATACACTCACACAACACATAAGGACGGGATTCCTATCGTTCATAGGAAACATGTATTGCTTAAGGCAAGATAAAGGAGCTCCATTTCTTCTCCCTGCTCCTGAGCTTACCACAGTGCGCAGACAAAGAAAGAAGCAAAATTTAGCAATGGCAAGTCAGAACCACTCTGCAGTTGTGAGAGCCTTCTACAGGCAGAATAGAGAATGAGTAGAAGCAGTGCTCCAGCAGATGAGAGTAGAAGAGAATCCGAAGCTACGAGATCTGAGAGCTGAGTCAGAGAACATGGAGATAGGAGATGAAGAGGAACAACCGCATCAAGTGAAATTTGAAGAGCAAGCACCAGAGCCTCCAGTATTTGAGCAAGAAGAAGATGAAGCCCAAGAGGAGGAGTTTCAGCAACAACAACAGTTTATGGGACCTGGAGTGGGGATTTCAAGGTGGAACATTTTAGAAGATGAAGTCAGGGAGATTAGGCAGACTCAGCAATCACACAGGGATCGGATGAGAGAGTTCCGAGAGGAACAACAGAGACAGAGTGTGATGATGAGGGAGATCCATGAGGTACATCGGAAGAGAGATTATAATGATGAGCAAGCGTGTGCCCATTCGAACAACATGGAGGAGATGCTCACGATGATGTTCAATTTCCAGTTCCCGAGTTCACCTCGTGCCTACAATCCTTGGGTAGCTTATCAAAGAACACCACCCCCTCCATCGGAAAATTGAAGGGAGTATTTTTAGTGCTCGACACTTCTTTAGCTCATTTTTAGTTAATTTAGAGTATTATGGATTTGATACTTCATTTGTTGTTTTGGGACGTTTTAATTTCTAATTTAGGATTTCTTTTCAATTAAGGATGAGATGAGATGTGTTTTATCTTGATTATGGATGAGTGAATTTTGTGTTTCATTTCTTTATGTGGTGAATTTTGTTCTTGTGTGTTGTGTTTGATTTGTTTATTGTTTGTTGTGCCCTTTTGTTTTGTGTGCTTTATTCTTGTTAGGGATTGTTTTGGTGGTTTATGTTTAGGGAGGTTGTGAGTCATTTTTGAATATGAGTGATGACATGTTGTTGTGATAAGTGATGACAAGTTATGATTAAGAATCTCTACACTTTCGAATTGTGACATGTTTTATTTAACTTGCAATTTTAAGATGAATGTGGTGTAATAAGTCCTTAAGGTTCGAGCATATTCTAGTGAGAATTTGAGCATCAACCGTGCATACACGGTATTTTTTCATGAGTGGATCGGATGTGTTAGATAAGTTAGAACTTGCTCAAGGACTAGAGGAACGAGCTCGATTTGTGGAGATTAGTGAAATGATCTAAGGTCATCCTTGTTATTATAGTCATTGCCATATATTTCCCTACCATGTACATCATCCCTAGTCAACCACTTTGAGCATATAAGCCTATTTCTTGTGAATTTAGCACATTACAAGCCATGATTATCCACTTAAAGCCTTATATATATATATATATATACCCTTTGTGTGGGTAATTGAGGGGGTGGTAGCTAGAAAGGATAAATTGAATAACAAGAGAAGAAAAAGAAATGGTAAACAAGCAAGAAAAATGATGAAAAGAGCAAAAACAAGAGTGAACATGCAACCTCAAAATAAGAAAAATGAGCAAAGCAACAACAAGATGCTCAAGAAAATAAAAATTCAAAGAATGAAACATGCATTAAAAGAAGCTCAATTCAAGAAAAGTTAATGATTAGTGCTTGCGATCATTAAAGAAAATAAAGAAAGACAGAAATTGTTAAGGAATGAAAGAAAGTAGCTACCTCTTCGATTACTTACACTTGATTAGTCACTTGTATCCATAATCTTCCTACCTTACCAAAGAGTCTATCATTACATCCTAATTAAAGACCTTTTTGATCATTAATGGAAACTTTGGTGGTTTGTGAATGTAGTCCACGAGCAAGCTTATAGCGAGTCTAGCCAATCGATTGATGAATGTTGTTACCTTACTTAAAAGAGTGTTGAGTGAAATTGATAACCTATGTGAGGCTTGTACTAAAAAGGGACTATATTACACTTTGTTCTCATGTAATTGAACTTGTTAATTCCTCATGTCATGAATTTAATGTTGTTTGATGACTTAGCATAAATTGTGATTCTTATGGCTATCGATGTGTCATTACTTATGTTCGTTTAATCTTTTCCTATGTGAAAATCTCACCCCTTGTTTTATCATTTTCGTTGTTCGGGGATGCACAACACTTTAAGTTTGGGGTTGTGATGAGTGATATTTTCACCTACATTTTAATATTTTTTATGTGTGTTTTTGTATATTTTATACGTATTTATGTGCTTTTTGGTGGAGTTATGTGTTTTTATGGAATTGAGTGTGAATGAACTTAATCATATGTAAAACAGGTGAAAAAAGGAGCAAAAACGGAGACGAAAGATTAAACGAAGAAGAAGAAACAGGGTAGCAGCAACACGGCTGCCCGTGTCAGGCGTACGAGTCGTGTCGCAGCACACGACCCGTGTAGCCAACACGGGATTGTAAGGGGAAGCCGTGCGGGAACATCAATTCATCCAACACGGCCACCCATTGGCCGTGCGTTAGCACACGACTCGTGTGCCGTCTTGAGTGAAGGTTGACTTGTAAACTATGACACGACTCGACTCTTGCTGCAGCACACGAGTCGTGTCGGTGGCTGAACAAAAAATTTTTACACATCTTCTAGAAGTTCTCCAAGGGGTATATATATCAATTCATTCAATATTTTGGAGGATAAGATTCCGAAATTCAGCTGCTCACACACCTTACCTACCAATTCCTTCATTTTACAACATATTCTTCATCAAATTCATCTATCTAATCACTCCATCATTATCTCACCATAAAGTTTCCATCCAAATCAAGTGAAGAAGCAAGGAAGAGTGGGTGATCACCAAAGAAAGAAAGGAGATTCAATTGGATCCAATCCAAGGGAGTTTTCATTCCAATTTTATGTTAATCCTATAATTTACCATGAATTGTAAGGTTTCTAATGTCTATGTTAAGGATCTTATGAAGATTGTAGGCTAATCTCCATTGTGAGATTAGCAACATGAAAGTTGTTGGATAATTTGTGGATCTATGTAATTAAATTCATATGTTGATTGAGATATTTGATTTTCTATTATTGATGTTTAATATCTTGAGATCTATGATGTTTTGTGTGTTTGATTGTTCTAAATATATGATTAGATTGAGAGATCAATTATATGCTTAGGATAGTTGAGTGAATCATTTCATCAAACACTTCATGTTCATTATAAATTGTAAAGAGATTGAGAAATCCTTTAGGATTTAGAACCCATTGATAGAACATGTGATTAATTAGATTGAGAAGTCAATTAATTATGTGAAGGGACTCTTTAATTGAACTTAGTACCTAGTTGGAATAGTTTAACTGAGAACTAACCTTTAAGCTCTTATGAGATTGTGAAAATAATCTACATCCTATGTATTTCGAGAGGAAATGTATGTGATATATGTGTTGACCCTTAATCTTAACCCTTGATACATATGAGTTTAATGCATGAATCCTTGAATTACCACTTCATTAGTGTTGTTAATCTCACTTTTACTCAACTTGGAAAACCACTCATCTTTTACTATTTTATTTGCAACCATTACTTGCTGTAGTAATTGTTATTTACTTGTGTTTCAAAAACCAATCATTGATGTTTAGTCTCTATAAAATTGTGATAAACGTGATCTCGTTTAAGTTTTAGCATCGACCTCACTGTGGTTCGATAAATTCTTAAATTGGTCAACCCGACTACAAGTTATGGCTAATCATTTGCAACTGCACCATTATTATCACAATAAATTTTGATAACCTTGGGCAAACTTAGAATCTCATCTAAGTCATTATGATGTTTCTAGAGTCATATAGATACATTGGCTACCTCAGAGGCTCCAATTCATCATCTTTCCATGGTGGAGTCCGAAATAAATTTTTATACAACACTCCTCCATATTATGGCTCTACTTCTAAAATAAACACATAACCCTGAGGTGGATTTATTATCGTCCCTATCTGATTTAAAAAATCTGAATCTATGTAACCCACAAGAAACAATGAATATGTCCAGTAAGCTCACATATAATTTCTAGTCCTTTACAGGTTCATAAATATATGTTTTATCACAATTCAAAATTCTTGTTTCAAGTTACCTTGATACCCACTATATATCCCTTCTCGTGTGTAGCATTCCTTAGATTAAACTTCCTTATTTGCCGAAGCACAAGGAATCGCCTTCATCATCTTTATCTTCTTTTGTGTCTTAAGACACATTTCTTTAGATAAAGTCACATGCTAAAATGAGTAAGGATTGTATCATTCCATGAAGCTTGAGATAAGCACAACATCCTATCTTGTGATCTTTATTACTATGATCGCAAGGATATATCTTGTTTTTCTTAAGTCCATCATTTCATACTGCTTTATCAACCATACCCGTACGCCCGACAATACTCTTTCATTGTCTCCAATGAGCAATATATCATCTATGTACAGTACAAGACATACCACCACATTTTCGTAACTCTTTTCAACACATAAGACACATCTGCCCATTGAATAAATCCATATGACTGGATTACCTCATCCAAACAAATGTACTTTGAGTTTAAAGCTTGCTTTAGTCCATTGATGGATAATTTTAAGCTCATACTCAAAGTGCTCTTAGCCCTTTGCAATGAATCACTCTGGTTGCTTTACATAGATGTTTTACTCAAGACTTCCAATCACGGAAGCTGTCTTGACATCTATTTACTATTCCTCATAATCAATATGAGCAGCAATAGATAAAAGAATGCGGATCGACATAGGCATAGCTACCGGCGAACAGGTTTTCTCATAATCGAACCTTTCTTTCTGAGTATACCTTTTCGCAACAAGCTTTGCTTCCCAGGTTTTCACCTTGCCGTATGATCCTCTTTTATTTCGTATGACCACTTCCAATGGCTTTTACACTATTTAGTGGTCCTGCGAGCTCCCAGATTTGATTTAGAATCCATAGATTCTATATCAGAATTCATTGCACTTTGCTAAGATTCCACAATTCTATCTTGTAGTGCTTCGTCGTATCTGTCGGTTAATTCCATGTTTACTAAGGACCAAGTCTCAAGACTCTCCCAAAACATATAACTATTAGGTTGTAAAACAACCCTCCCACTACGACAAGGCACTACAGATAATTGTGTATCAGATGTGACACGCGATGCAGTTTACTTGTGATATACCATCTTGTACATTAGTACTATACTTTGTGGTTTCCCTCTCACTTCCTCTAGAACAACTTATACATAGGTATGTGATATATTTCATTATCCTTTTCGAAAAATCTAGTGTTTGTGATAACAATCACCCTTCGATCTTTTGGACTATTAAATAAACCACCTTTATTTTTCTAGGTTATCCCAAAATGAATTTAGTAATTTCAAATAACTCATCATCTATCTAACCATTTTCATAAGAGTCCTATTCCTTCTTTCCGTTACACTATTCAGCTGGGGTATGCCCGGTGTAGACAACTTGAGATTTAATCTTATCCCCTGATAAATAGCTCCTAAACTATTCTAAGAGGTTACTCGCCACCACTATTAAATTGTAATGACCACCTCTCGCAGGGATAATCTTAGGACCGCTTAAATCAGTATGAACCATTTCCAACATATCTTTGGATCTAAACCCCTTTGCCTTAAAAGGCTTTAATCATTTTCACTTTCAAGTAAGACTCGCAAGTCAGATAGTTTCCACTTCCAATTAACCTAACGGTCCATCGGCTATCTATCTTTGAATCCTACTCAAGTTAATATGATTTAGTCTTAGATGCCAAAAGTATGTTTAGTTCATCTCCGAAGGTTCCTTTCTCTTACTAAGATTAGAAGATGCATTATTAATTACTATTTGTTACATCCGTTGGATAAACATGATTTAAGAGTGTTAAATTGTCCACCAACCTACCACAACAGATTATAGCTCCATCCTTCATTATAATGACCATGTCATTTAAATGAAATGGAGTATCCATCCATTAATAGATAGAAACTGAAATGAAATTATTTCTATGAAAACGTACGTAAAGACAATTTCTCATAATCAAACTTTTATTCGTATCATAAAATAAATAAACAACTCCCACTGCAACAGCCACTACTCTTGTAGTATTACCCATGTACATAATGATCTCATCATCACTTAGCTGCAGACATTTAGTTATTCTGGTATCTACACACAACGTGTTAGTAGATGACATCACTAATCATGCTTCAACAACTAGTGAATGAGATACTAACTTTGTTCACATCTTGATGAAAATTGATTTTCTTCACCATTCGTTTTGTCAAAAGTTTCCCACCGAATACATCCTCTTGTAATTCAGGTGGAACTTGCTCAAAACATCTAGGCAAACTATGGAGAATAAATTGATCTAGGTTTCCCCTTCAATTTCTACTCCACGTATTTCCAATTCATTCATCAAATTAACCATGACCTCTTTTCCTTTCTAATTTACTCAAGTATCTGAAGAGTCGCATGAGACCATCATATTTGTATGAACCTCTCACCTCTCCACTAGAGACTTAAATAGGCATCAGAGGACATCCATATTGAGAACACATATGTTTTCCTAAGCAGTAAAATTCGAAACCAAGATTCTTTTCTAATCATATAATTTTGGACCAGTAAATATAATTTCTTTTAGTTAACAATAAGTGAAATTGAGTGCCATTTGAAAATACAGAGAATAATAAATAAATAAACAGATCAAACACTTCGAATTTATCAATTTATATTGATTCCCTCAAAAATATATAAAATAAGATTCACCAACATATCAAGCAGGGTGAATTTGCATGCCACATTAGGGTGGACGTATACAAATTCAAACATTTACAAGAGAAGGTTTTACCCAATAATTTCATTCATCAACCTAACTTTATGACAAAATAATTAATAGTCGGTTCCTCTTTAGCCATGCAAATAATAGCAGTGACTCCGTTGGGGAGGATACTTATTATTTACATCTAAGTGTACACCATTATTTGATCCCAAGTCCATTGTCCAAGCTTATGTGCCTTACTGTTGGAGAAGTACATACGCGCTCAGATAACTTCCTACAATCATCAATTATAAGTTTGTACTAGTGAACCGCATATAAACTCATCCATTAGGGAGGAAGACACTATAGCCAACGCGCAAGTTCATATGCATCACATTACAAACAATAATTATTTAAAGAAGTCTGTACCAGTGATCCGTAAATAAACTCATTCGTTAGGGAGGAAGGCACTATAGCCAACGCGCAAGTTTACTCACATTACTTACAAATCAATAATGGAGGCCGCTGAAATTAATTACCAATCCCCTCTCCAACTTAGTTATTTAACACCGAGGGTTTTACATGCATATAATATTCAAAATAAAATACGCAACCTAGCATGCCCCTATATTCAGTAATTTAAAGCAGTAAATCACATAGAACATGCATCCACATATATAACAATAATAGACAATTAAATCAATTAATGCAGTTATATATCACGAAATAAATGCAGAAAATATCGAATCGCATAAACGAACCCGACTGCCCAATGGAAAGTACCTGCATGACTCATTCAGGGTATCCGCACGAGTCGTGCCACCCATTGCTTGTCATCCGTGCACAACATCGTGCGCCAAAATGCAAGCCTGGCTCAAACCTCTTCCGCACGACTCGTGCAGTGTCTTGGCATGAGTAGTGCCTTCATACGCCAGCCCACCGAGCGTGAATCCGTGTGTACCATGCCAAGCTCTCGCTGGCAAGACTCGTACTGGCTACTGTCGGCGGTCGTGCCGGCAGTCCACCAGAGTTGTGCTGATCGCCAACGACGTGCCTCTCCCAGTGGTGCCGCAGCTAGCACTCGTCGTACAATATGCCGACCATCAGCATCCATCGACTCGCTCAGCATCTAGGTGGACTCGACCCGGCCAACAGGGAAACTCGCTTAAAATCATGAAGGGATCGCCCTGATCGCCACCTTGACTCGCCCAGAACCTCCAGTTCTACTCACCCGGAACCTGGCTGACCGACTCGTGTCTTGTCTTTCAGCCATGCAGTCCATCCAGCAACAACTTTGTCGATCAGACCGCCGCTTCATGCAGCCTGCCAATTCCACCCGTGCCATCGATTTACCAGCACCGCTGGATGCCTATCCAAACTCTACGCCATGACACACTTTGGCTACTGCACAGCGCCATACGCTGGTGAGTCGCCATCCGTGAGCGAGCCTGCAAGGTCTTCCGACAGTCGTGTCGTGCTGCCAGTCTCCAGCACGTAGTGGTCCAGCGTTCGTTACCCCACTATCTAGTGCCGCTCGCGTGCTGTCGTGGCTCGATGGTGCAGCCGCCGTTAGCGCCATCATCCAGCACTCATCGTGTCAACTTGCAGCGCTTGCCTGTCGTTGCCACCGTGTTCCTCCAGCCACCATTCATCGTGGTTCGACGTGGTCAGACGCTCGTCGTGAACGTTGAAACTGTGTGCCATCGTGTACAGGTAAAGTATTCAACAAGAAACTTAATTCTAAACCCTAATTCACGTAGGCACATAAACCCTAGCCTAACGTTTCATGCTTTACCACGAAATCGAAGCTCTGATACCAATTGTTAGCGTTTGATCATTTGGTTAATGTAAACCGTTAGGGTTCCATACGATTCTATATCAGCAAAAGCAAGAACATAAAATCATATTATCTTTCACCATGGTATGTTAAAGAAAAGAATGAATTCTCACCGGCAGTACGCTCAGTCTCACCGTTTTAGGCATAACTCTCTCATCAAATCTCCTATTTGAGTGATCTACATGCCAAAACTATCCTCTCTTCCGTGGTTTTCTAATGGTGTATTACGTGAATAGTTTGGTGTTCCACAAGATTTTAGAAAAATCGTGGAGGTTGACAAACAGTAGCAGCAAACAACCTTCCGATCTTCTGCTATATTCCCAAGTCCAATGTTAACGTCGTGTGGGCGATGATCCTCAAGATCTTCTCAATCTGTTGTTCCCTTTCCCTCATCATAGTGTTAGGCATGAATCAAAATTAGAGTTTTCGGACAGCCGAGATGACTTATATATGGGCTACAGCAGGGACCAGGAGGAGAAATTAGAGTTGGGCCTCCATTGGGCTTAAGTATCCAAGCTTAGCCCAAAGTTTATACTTAAGTCCATTAATAATAATATATACCACTAAAATATTATTATTGCACTACCTTTCTATCCCATAATTACGTTATGGGCTCCTTCTTATTACGAGCCCGACATTCTCCCTATGTTTAAGATATATAATGCTCATTAATTAATTAAGTTACTGATAACTCCATTAATTAATATCTCATCCGAGAGTAGTACCACTCAACCTCATTATCATGCCGAAATTAATCCTTTGTAAGATTTATACAATAATCCTTATGAGCTCCTCAAGGGGACATCATCAACCTATTTAATAGGACACGGATTCCTTTTACAATCAACAGCACACCATAGAGACAGTATTATTTCCCAACTCACTGAGTTTATTGATTTTATATTTAAATCTCACTCATTGATGAGTCAAATAGATAAATAATGGCTTACGTATTGAGGTTATTGTATATGGATTATGAGCACGAATATCCATAATAACTGAGATCGAGTTCTCTTATATTGTCAGTATAAGTTGAACGATCTCAAGCGGTACTGCTCAATACACACAAAGTGCACTAATGTGATTCTATAGTAAAGACAAATTAATACCAAATCATAATACAACCATCTCGATAGAGAGTCCCCGTCTATCTCGGTTGTGAGCATCTATTTATACTTTATAAGAAAACCGATAATATGATCTTCCACTTGTTGCCGCACAACATATTATCTACAGTATAAAGTAAGTGGACTATTGCATCAGACATATAAATAAATTATAAGATGCAATCATTTGATCAATGATTCTCATTTCAAATATTATTAAAACATTGTTCATACAAAAGTTAGATTTTTAGTATACAATCCAACAGTTTATCTATTATAGTTATTGTTGTAAATTAAGTATTTGGTACTCCCTCCGTCCCAAGATGACTTGCACGTTTTGACTTGTGTATAGTTTAAGAAAAATAACTTTTGGTGTATTGATATAAGAAAAAGTAAAGGATTTTTGGGTAATTTAAGTGAATAAAGTGTATGATATAGTTGACTTTGACTAAATTGTGTGTCAAAAGAAGGTGACAATTTTGTAATATTGTAAGGGTGTTGATATTGTGTGTTGTTTTTATTTTTGTTGTGTGCAAGTCTTTTTAGGACGGACTAGAATTGAAAGTGTACAAGTATTCTTGGAACGAAGGGAGTACCGATTTTAAGCATGTTTACCATTATTAATGTGTTCGTAAACCTTAAGAGTCTAAAGGTAATATTTTAGTAGCGTTAAGTTCGTTTGTTGTGCTCAAGTACTTGAATATTAGGAAAGCTATTTTTTTTAAAAAAATAAATAAATAAAGGAAAGCTAAACTTTTTAAACACGATGATTTGTAAAGATTTATGGTTGGGCAACGTGATCGTTAGGAGCACAATTATAATATATCAGTTCTAAAATATTTTGACACGATTTTTAAAACAGGTGCCTTACTATCTTGGTGACCTAACAGAGAAAATTTCTGCAGAAGATGAGATTTAGGTTCTTAAACCCTCTCTGGCCAAGTTGAAAATACTGGTTGTTTCTTTTGTGATTATGTCAAAGATTTGTGTTGTTACTGGAGTTGGTCTCCTGTGTCCCCATGTGAACACAAGAGTTTTAGTGTTCACACGGTGTGTCCCGGGGGCACAGGAGTTTTTGCCTTGTTACTGAATTGTTTGTAATTCCATTTCCTTTTGGAATTAAAGTTAACAATGAATATGTGATCACAGGCATTTCCACCAGTAATTTATCACCATTTGTGATGCAATGGAGCTTGTTTCTACAGAAGAAATAGCTAGATTATCGTGTTTTAAAAATTTAGCATGAGGATGGTTACATGAGTTTAGCTTGTTTCTACTTGTAACTATTCAACCTACTAGCTTCAAATTGGTTGGTTACGATTGAATCAGACAATATAATTTAATCTTAGTTACACTATGGAGCCAATTTTTGGTTTTGCACTTTTGTGTTTTTTATGTATTGTACATTGTAAAGTTATCCTTCTAACTATAATTTACCAATTTCAGAAGTTTTGACTTATATAGAATAATTGCATTTAATCTTATGTTAATAATAATTTATATTTCTGTACAGTTAGATAAAATAAAAATATGAAAGGCTTGATGTCTTTACTTGGAAAGACATTAGTGGAGAAATGATGTCTAATGGGTTCCAACCGATGTCTTTGCTTAGAAAGACTAGAAACGATATCTAATCGGTGCCAACCGATGTCTTTACTTGAAAAGACGTCATTGGATAAATGATATCTAATGGGTGCCAACTGATGTCTTTACTTGAAAAGATATTAGTGAAAAAATAATTTCTAATGGTTGTGAACCAATGTCTTCACTTGGAAAGATATATGGGGAAAAATGACGGCTAATGGGTGTCAACCGATATCTTTTTGTGGAAAGACATCGATGAATACATGATGTCTAAAGTTTATTTTTCTTTACTTGAAAAGACATCGGTGGATATTTGATATCTATCAACACCATATTTTTTAACAGCATAGGATAAAACATCAACCCTCTAGTGAAATAGACATCAGTGCAGCGGCGATGTCTATCAGCTTTTTTTCTTGTATTGATTTCAGCATGCATTATAAAGAGCATTATATGTACAAGCATACCTATGTAAGAATGAATCATTCACGCATGGAAGCAATTGGTTGTTTTTTATTCTGTTAAAATTTATTAGTACATGTAAGATAGTTATTAGTTAGAGGATAATTTTTTCCTACTTGACTTGTCGGTCACTAAAATAGCTCATATGTGTATAAATAACTTTACAGTTTCACTTCTGATGATAAATATATATAACATAAACTTTCCTATCAGACTAATATGATCTTCCTTCCTGTTACTTGTTTAGTGTTTCATCAAATAAATCAATATAGCTTAATTTCTTAGGCAGTGCAAATTTACATCATCCAACTACATATAAAATTCACATCAATTACGTAGTAGTAGACATTGCAGGTTGTCAGTTTATCATTTTCTTTACAAATGTTTAGATTCCTTGGGGCGTTTGATCATCTAAAAATGGGGCTAGTAAAGATTCTAAAAAATCGTCATCGTCTCGCTGCAAAAAAAAAAAATTATTACTTTAGAGTCTTTATAACTAGTTCATAAATTTAAAAATATAGATGATAACAGATAAAGCAGATTACTTGTTGATGAAGTAGCAAACTTGACTTAATACGAGGTACAAGAGTTTTACTCAGGTGAGAAAAATACCAAATTCTAATGAGCTAATTAATTCATCGTAACATGATGGTGAAATTATAAATAAATAAATCAATAACACAAATTATTTGGTATTATTAGGTAATACTAAATGTTAATTCTAAAAGTATATTTGTAATTTATCTTAAGGATTTAGAGTTAATTATAAATATATAATTATAGTTTCTTCTTTATTATTCAGGGTATATTTTATCCGATCTCACCACACAATTATATGCTACTTTTCAATACTAGATGCTCTCTATTTTGAAAGTGGAAAATATTAAATTAGTTATTTAAATACTTGCCTTGTTCAACGCTTGATCAAAATAAAGCACACAACTATCCCGATGACAGATGTCGCTATAAGAGGTAGACTTCGCAGTAGTTTCATTTTCATTTTTCTATTGAAAAAAATAAAAGGCTTAGGATGGTATTATGTTGCATTTTTTATTTTAAAAGTTTGGATATTTATCGGTTTCCTACACTTAAAAAAGCAATAGTGAAGACTTATAATATAAGAACTTATGTGTGAATGAGGAATTAAATAGCCGCTAGGTTCCGAATATGAAATGATAATAAGAATTACTAACGAAGGTAATGGTAATAGGAATAAAGTTGATTAAAGTGTGTAGAGTAATTATTAGATCAATGAGAATGATTGAGAAATTTGAATTCTCATTATCTGCATATTAAGTATGAAAAATGAAAATCAATATCATTTCATTCTCATTACCCTCCATAAGTATCCTTTATTTCAATGGAGAATCAAGTAGAGAAAAGTAATAGAAATTGATTTAAGTTTTCTACAAAGTGAATAAAATGTTGTACTCCTATAATTTGATTTGAAATAATATTAGAAGCATGCTTGTAAATATTTTTTAATCTTCAAATTTAATATTATTGTTTTTCTTAAACATTATATAATTTTTTAAAAAAATAAATAAATTGATAGAGCTATCTATACATAAATATTATTTATAAATTTAGATGGTAACTCTATACCATATGATATGTATATATTAAATAGATTTTATATAAAAATAAAGTAAAATTTTAAAATATAATAGGAAAGATAAAGAAAGATATTTATAAAAAAAATTACAATAATTAAGATATGATTACTTTAATATAATTATAAAATATTTGACATTTATGTTAAATAATAATCAAATCAATTCATTACCAAAAAAAAAAAAGATAATCAAGATTCCTTCAAAAGTTAGAATATATGTGTATATATTAACTTTTACACATAATTAAGCTAATTAAGCTATATGTCACATTATAAAAAGACAAAAGTTATTTTATTTTAAATGTTTACATTGATGCATAAATTGTCTAGCTTTAAAAAAAAATCAATAATTAATATTGTATAATTATATGATTGTGATTATTCATTATAAAAAAGTTAAGTAATAATTAAATGATCCGGCGTACGCGAATTTCATATATATATATATATATATATATATATATATATATATATATATATATATATATATATATATATATATATATATATATATATATATATATATAATAATAATAATAATAATAGTATGGATCCACGTGTTACACGGGTTGTAAAGTTACAATTTTAAAAATATAATTCAAGCTTAATATAAATATTTATTTAATTATAATTTAATATAAAATTATATTGAAGAGTAAAATTCAATTTATATACACTCAAATGTGAATTTGATTCAATTAGTAAAAGTTTAATTTTGTTGTTAAATTGATATACTAAAAATATAAAAAAAATTGAATTAGTTTTCAAATTTTGTTATAATTGTTGTTGCGAATTAAATTACTAAAAAAAATTTAACATATAGTATTAATTTAATTATTGAAAAAAATATAATAAAGTTATATTAATTAAAAAATAAAAATAATAAATTCAATATAAATCAATTTGATGAAAAATAAATAAATTTTAAATAATTTAATTTAAAAAAATTATAATATGAATCATGAAAAAAATTAATAACATAAAGAAATTAAAAAATAATAAAAAATTTTAAAATAAAAATTAAAAGATTTTTTAAAAACAAATTATTTATTTTTTTAAAATAAAAAAGAATATGCATGAAATTAATTAATAGAAAATTAAAAAATATATAATAATAAAAAATGGGTACCTATCTTTAAAGTTTGAAGGTAGTGTATAATGAATGAATAAAGAATTTTATTTATAGGTAGAGAGTAGATTATTTAAATAGAATTTGAAGATATTTTTTTTTTTAATTTGATTTGATAGTATCCATATTTGTATCTAAAGTAATTATTAAACTTGAAATTAACAATGAAAATTCAATTTTATTGGTTAAAATATATTAAAATAAAATAAAATAAAAAATTAAAAGAAAATTAACAAAAAATAATTATAAGAAATTTCAAGAAATATAAAAGAAATCGCATATACTATAATTAATATAATTTTAGATAAACCCATTATTTATTTGAAATGGAAGAGTTAGCAGTCATGAACCAGGGTTGAAATAATTTGAAAAACTCAAAAAAAAAAAGTTGGTCTTGCATGCTCTCGAGGACATACTGTTCGCATTTTGAATTTAATATTATGGGTAAGGGTACATTGTTTTGTTCTAAAGGGTATACACTTTAATTAATAAGGGTATACAATTTTGTTTAAGGGTATACTCTTTTTATTAATATTTTTTATTTTTCTTCAAAAAATAAAGGGTACACATCTTTATACTAAAGGGTATACAATTTAACACAAAATTCTAAAGGTGCACGGACTGGGCCCCGTGCCCCCAGGTACACGCAAGTTTTTGTCAAAAATAAAATCTAAAGAAATTATAAAAAAATTAATTTCACAAAATTTGTAAAATTAATAATAAAAAAAGTTAATTTCTACGTAAAAATAAAAAATTACATAAAAAAAGTTTAAATAAAAACAAAAAATAATTAAAAGAGAATTTAAAAAATATATAAGAAAAAAGACAAAGTCTTTTGTGAGACGGGTAGACCCATCACTAAATTATATTAATTGTATAGATAAAGTATGTTAAATGATTGTTGAAGTATGTTTTCTGAAGTATGTTGAGTTATGCAATCAAGTATGATTTTAATGTGTTATAATATGATTTATTATTAATATACTTTAATTACAAATAAGCACCCTTTAACTATACAATAAACATACTTTAGTGATGGGTCGACCCGTCTTTCATCCATAAAAATAAAATACTGAGTTAAAACAAAAAAAATTAAATAAATAGAAAAAAATAATTTAAAGAGAAATCATAAAAAATTAATTAAAAAATAATAAAATTAATCATAAAAAGCTATTAACGTAAAAAATAAAATATTAAAAAATAAAAACTAATTAAAAATAAATAAAATAACAGAAGGTAAACAAAAAAATCAATAAAAAAAGTTAATAAAAAAATATGTAAAAAAAAGCAGTAAAAATTAATTAATAATAAAAAATATCGCATCCATATTGGATCTTTATAAAAACTTATTTATGTATCATTAAATTTAATATTAATGAGAATATATTAAAAAAATTAAACAAAATAATTAAAAGAAAAATAATAAAAATTTTAAAAAATATAAAAGAAACTGAATGAAATTAATTAAATTTTCGTTTTCAAATATATAAATTTAAGTACTAAAGAAAAAATTATAATAAAATAAATATATATTATTAAGAAAATCATTATAAATAAATTTGAAGAAATAAGAAAAGAAAAAATCCTAACAAAATTAATTATAAAATTTTTTTAAACCATAAAAAATAATTAATAGCATAAAAATAATTAAAAAATTACATACTAATAATAAAAAAAACAGAATTAAAACCAAAAAAAATATAATCAAAAGTGAAACCATGCATATCAAAATTAATTAATTTTTTTTATAAAATTAAACATGAAAAAAAGTTAATTACATAAAAAAAACCAAAATATTAAAAAATTACATACTAAAACAACAAATAAAACTAATAAAAACAAAAATAATCAAAAGAGAATATATAAAAAAAAAAGAAAAGAAACGGTGGGAAAAATATAATCATAGGTGAAATTATATATAAAAGAATTAACTAAAAAAATTGTAGAATTAATCATGAAAAAATTTTAATTACATAAAAGACTCAAAAGATAATAAAATTACATACTAAAAAACAGAACTAAATCAAAAAAATTAAATAAAAACAAAAAATTTTAAACATAAAAAAGAAAAACAACAAATATAATTAATAATAATAAACGGATACCTTTCTTTACAATTTGAAGAACGCTTTTGTTTGTCGTGATAAAGAAATTATGTGTAGCATTAATGAATAAAGAGTCTTATTTATAGGTGGAGAAGAGGATAAATTTTCTAAATCTTAAAATTAATATATGTATTTATCTATATATTTTTTAATTAATAGTAATTAATTTTGATTTGATAATATCATATTCAAATCTTAAAATAATATATTATTTATCTATAATAAATTTTAATTAAAAATTTTAATTAAAAATTAAAATAATTGAAATTAATTCTAGTGACGACACCTCATCAAAATTAAACTCTCCTTTAGTATATTAAAGATATATATATATATATATATATATATATATATATATATATATATATATATTATAGTTAATTATATAGTATTAATTTGATCAATTTTAGTGTTTTCTTTATTAAATTTAAGAGTTGTTATCCTTTGTATTCGGTACAAATTTAATTTTATCAACTTTTTTTCTTAACAATTTGTGTATTAGTTTAAATTTATTGGCTCATATGTATGTTTTTTTAGCTATATACCATTAATTTTTTCATTAAATATACAATATTTATATAAAAAGAATAAAACCAAAAAAACTTAAATAACAAAAAGTTATTACACAAATGGACGATTTTACCGCTAAAAAGTAAATTAAAAAGGTCAATAAAATGTAATTTTTTAATCGAAAATGTTTCAACTTATTTATAGGAAGTACGGATAAGTACGGAGGGAGGAAGTAAAAAGTTTTGGTGAGCGTATAAATTTAATTTGAACGTGGCCGCCTTGTTATACTTTTTCCATTCTCTTACTCACATCGATTTGCTATCTTCGATCATGAATGTGTTGTAAAAAAAGATGCATGCATGTGATGTAGTTTTTAACAAGTGTGGATAAATTTTGATGCAAACTATGAGAGATAAAAGAATTACCTGATTTAGGACGTTCGGTTGATCATGTGCCAAAGCAGCTCCAAAACCACCACCTTCCTCCCCCTCCACCTGCATTTGATGAATAGTCGACAAGATATCGAGTTCGGACAGATCCAAAATCGGAGCAAAAGAAGAGTCAATATGACCCTTCCCTCCACTTTCCACCACATGAGTAGTGGCAGGAACCAAGGGTGGATTTGAAGACATAAACAGTGTTGTATAATCAGAGAATTGTCCGCCACCACCACCACTCACGTCGCCCGTAGAAGCTCCCGTGAGTTGAGAAAACTGCTGATCCAAACAAATATTTGTGTGGTTTCCAGGAAAAGTATTCAAACCCTTATGACTTTGTGTGGGTTTGGTCAGATTCTTTAGGTTGGAGATGCCGTATCCGACATAGTTGGTGCTGTTGCTAAATTCGTCCCATGACCTACTGCGTGTTGCTCCCTCGTTATAATTAGTAGGAACTGGAAACACGTGGACACTTGATGAGAGTGTATTGGACACTGCAAGATGATCTTTGACGCCAATCGGGAGAGTGGGAGTGTGATCATCATTTTGCGAGCTGCATCCAATCTGATGACTCATTTGGTTTGTTGAGTTAGCAATGCTGGGTTTTACCCAACTTCCTCCTCGGTCAGAAAACAACCGAGACGGCCCCGTCAGACTCGATTGTGACATGCATGTTTCCATTTGAAAAGGATCAGTAGAAATATTTTGATTCAAACGGTTGAGGGTTATTAAGGATGAAGGGGGGCGTGTAACTGTTGATGATGATGTCTCACAACTTGATCTCAACTTTCTTAACCCCTTGTTATCCGCAGAATATTGAATCTTGTAGCTTGCATCAGACACACGCCTAAGAAAGATCCTATATTTCTGCATATATAAGCAATCCACTAAAAAATGTTATTAATTAGTTATATAAAATTGGTGATCGAATTGTCTTATAAGATCGGGCGCGCCTCGGATTCTCTGTGTCATTTTGATACATCATCTTCTGTGTCAAACTGTTAGATGGACGACACGTAGGAGAGAGGAAACTATACCCTAAACCTTAAACTCTATGGCAATGTTTGGATTTATTTCCCTTATTACGTGTCAATCATTTAACGCGTGACACAGAAGATGATGCACGAAAATAGTGCAGAAGATCCGGTGTGGACCGGGAGTATGTGTAACGGGTTGTTGGATGTGTCAATTCATTATTAAAGTATGATTATTATACAAATAAAATATCTTTTTTGAAGATAAAAAATAAGATTGTAGTGAATCATACTATTATAACACTTTACAATTATACTTCATTGTATCATTTATCATATTTTGAAAAAAACATAATTTAATTACCAATAAATATATTCATCTATATAATAATCATACAATTTTAACATGTCTAACCCAAGTTGTTTCACAAGAGAATTTGACTCTAAAATTATATATGTTTTAATATTTAAGAAGTACTTATAGTTTACATGTAATTTAGAATCATAAATATCCCTACATCCGGAATATGTTTTTACATTTTTTCTTGCATTGCATTGCTTTATGAATTATTATATTTTTAATAAGCTTATAACTTTACTACTATTATAAAAAAGTAAATTTTGTAAAAAAAAAGTGTGAGATAGATGGAAAATGAAAGCTGAGAGAGTGTAGCAAGTATCCAAATCAGTCTAAGCAAAAGACCATTTAACATAATTATCTTTTTCTTCAGTAAAAATAATAAAACTATTAAGCTACGCTTAGATTGAGGAATTTGAAAAACGTCTATTACACAATGCAAAATTTTGTATTAAATCCTCTCATAGAATTCGTTTCGTGAGAAGTATAAACAGTTGAAACTTTTGAATAAAAAAATAATAACTAATTAATGAAAAGTGATAATAGTGCAGTAAATGATTCACAAAATTTTGTAATATGAATAAATTAATAAGTAATACTCCTTCCGTCCAGTTTTAAGGTGTCCATTTGCTTTTTGCACGTGGATTAAGAAGTATTATTATTATATATGTAAAATGGGTAGTTGTATTAGAGGGAAGTGCACCAAAAATAGTAAAATTGACACCTTAGAAGCGGACGGAGGGAGTAACATTTTTATATAAAGTGATAAAATCTTTAATAAAAAATGATAATTAAAAAAAATAAAATAATTTAATGATGAGACGATCTTTAATAAAAATAATAATTAATTAAAAAAATATAAAATAATTTAATGATGAGACGATCTCACATAAATTTAATCTACTCCTTCACAAATAAATGGATTTTTAAACTATGACTTCAATGAACGAATTTCAAATATGGATTTGATCAGTGTTTTCATAACCGGACCGGAGGCTGAACCGGTGGATGCAGCGATTCGAGGTTCAACCGATCGGACCGTTTCAACCGGAAAATTAAATTTTATATATTTTCAATTATATTTTATAATATTACAATTCATTACAAACATTTTTAATAACCAAAATTATTTTATAAAGAAAAAATTCAATTTATATAAAAATATAATTAGATAAAATATATATAGTTAATAATTCATACTTTATACATATTTTTATATATTCTCTCAATACCATATTACATAATTTATACTCAAACTGCTATACATCTGATGCATCACTCTAGGAAAATTACATAATTTAATTCAAATTTTAAATATTATATTTTAAAATAAATAAAAATAAAAGTGAAATAATATAAAAACATAAAATATAAAAACAAAAACAAAAAAAATTAAAGAAAAAAATCAAAAGCCTGTTGGACTGATTCAACTGGTTTTTCCGGTTTTGACCAGTTCAATCCGGTTCAACTTAAAAAACGGTTTTGTAGGGATTTTGGACCGATTTAGAGGCCGGTTTCCGATTGAACCTATAATATCTTAGCCCAACTATATTTTTGTTAGAAAGCCCAAAACCTAATTATTTATTTTTATGGCCCAAAAGGCCAGCCCTATCTTAGCCCAACTAGATTTTTGTTAGAAAGCCCAAAACCTAATTATTTATTTTTATGGCCCAAAAGGTCAGCCCAATTAAGCCCAATTAGAATTTTTTTAGAAAGCCCAAACTTATTTATTTATTTATTTTGTGGCCCAAAGTTTCAGCCCACTTAAATGGCCTGATATATAATTAGTAAGACTAAAGTTAAAAAAAAAGAGAGAGAAGAACGGGAGAAGAAAAGCAAAAGAGGGGAAAGAAGAGAGGAAGAGGAGAAACCCTTGTTGACCAAATTCTCCCTTACAACCCTCATCCTAGGTGGTTTTTAAGTTGTTTTGAGGTAGGTGGTGTGTGAATTAAGCTTCCTTCTTCCATAATTTTGTAATTTTGTGGGGGTTTTTCTTTTTGGTATGTGGGTAATTTGCAGACTGTTCGAACTGATTTTGAGATAGCTATTGCCCTTGAAACTTTGCAAACTTAATTTTTGTACGTAGCTGAACTCGTTAGCTTTCCGTAGCCACTTGAAACGCCTCAATCTGATTATTCTACAATTAGTTATGATTTTTCTCGTAAACTGCCGCTAGCAGGAAAATTTCAGAATTTTTATGTCGAATTCAAACTTATTTTCTATCGTTTCGTCTAGTTAATGTATTGAAACGGGTTATGTGGGATTGGGAACTGATGTTAAGGAGTTACATACTATTTTTTATTTAATATCGACTCGTTCGAAATCGATTAGGATTTGTTTTTAGCAATGAAAGGGATGTTACCACTAATAGTTAGTTATATTTAATTTGTCTTTAATTGCTCATCTCCTTTCTAGGTAAAGAACCATCGACGAAGAGCAAGGAACCGACTTCAGATTCCGAAGAGAGTTAATCACTTCCTTGTGAGTTGATAATTCGGGAACGCCTTCTCTTGTGGGAAGTGTGGACCCTCGATAAATGTGCATTTATTTTAGTTTTAGTTAATTGATAAGAAAATTATTTGGTATTGTGTTATGTGGTAAAGAGCCTGGTTGGCTCGATTTCTCTGGTTAGAGTCCTGTTAGCCATTTTATGAGTATTATTGATTTTAACTTATGTTGAAGAGCCTTGCCGGCTCGGTATCTGATAACATTTGTTGTGAATTATTTGAGAATTGATTTCTGGTTATTCTTGTGTGCTATTAAGACTCTAACTTGAGTCGTTATTCATCTTATGATGCACATGCATATGTATGCCTGGTACCAAGGTTAAGTAGCCCGAATTGATCACGGTTCGGGTGAGTTGGAGCGACATTGATTAAGTAGCCCGAATTGTCGCGGTTCGGGTGAGTTAGAGTGACAACCAAGTTGCCCGGGATTGGCAAACCCGCGTGAGTTAGATCTAACGGGGCACCTGTCCATTTGCCAAATACTGAACTCTGGAGGGTGATCGTTAGATGGATTAGTCTATTATAGGCTCAGTCAACGTCACCGGTGTGGGACATGCATGTCATATATGTTTATATGTTTGATCATTTCAAGTATTCAGTCGATATTGAATTGTGAACTTTAGCACTTGGCGTTGAGAAAGAATATTAATGTGCATTTTATCTAGAGTAACGGTGACGGGCTTGTACTGTCTCTCGACGGAGAGCTCAGTTCGAGGAGGATATTGACTACCCACGCGTCTTTTTTGTGATAACATGTTGTTTGAACAAATTGTGTTATTCGTAAATGTGCACTAAGGTTTTTATTTTCATTTATATGTACACTGAGTGAGAAATAGTTATTGTGAGACGAAATGTAGGATTTTATGTTATGAACCGCGAGTGGAATACATGCTTCGTATAAGGGTCGGGATGACCGGCTTATCACCTCACTGAGCTAGTGGTTTTGCTCACCCCCATCATTCTTTCCTTTTCAGGCTGTTGATATCATTTTGGTTGGAGGTTTGCCTATCGTTTGCTCGTCATCCAATCCGTGTTTTGGGTACTTCCTCTTTTATGTAAATTGACGGATTCATTGGCGAGATTGTATAGTTTATATTTGGTGACCCCCTTGATGTTCTTTTTGTACCTTCGCGATGTTATATCGTTCATGTATATTTTCTTTAAACTAAGTTACACCGTTGTATTTTGTACCTTTGTAAATCCTTGTTGATACTTTATGAGATGATGTCCTCGGGTTGTACCCGTTGTTATCAGTTGTTCAGTTCTACAGGTACTTGATAGCAAGCCTTACGTTTTCTATAAACTTTGTGGAGTGGAGTGCACCCATTCTGCAAAATTTATGGTTAACGTGGCGGTTGTCGCGTTCTGTCTGGGGTCGGGGCGTGACAACTTTCTTGGTATCAGAGCCTGGTTTTATGATTCTCATTCTTTTTGAGTCGAGCCAATGAGTCCAACTTTGTTTCTATGTCATCCTAAGGTATCGTATTACTTTGATGTTGACCTTGCATTTTCTTTCCTTTCTTCCTTTCAGTCATTATGGCACCTCCAGTTCGTCGTCGAGGTCGAGGTCGAGGTCGAGGACACGCTCCTCGTGATCCTCCGAGTCCTCTACTCTCTTCTGTTCCTCGTGGACCTCGAGGACATGTTTCTTCTGATCATGTCGTTCCTCCGACGGCTACGGACCCTATCAATTCTGATCATAGGGTGCCGGTTTTCCAGGTAGAGCAACCACGAGCCCAGTTGCGGGTTGAGCACATGATGACACCCGAGCAGTACCAATTGTATTATGATCACATTCGAATACATGGTGTTCCACCACCTACAACTGCTCATACAACTACGACTGTCGCTGAAGAGGTTCTTCATGCTAATGAATCGATTCAACCTACAACTAATGTACCAGTTTTTACTCCAGAAATGGCTTTAGGAGGTTCTACTTCTCGAGGTGCACTTTTTATACCTGATTTGGTGAAAGCAGTTGAAAACATGGGGACATCGAAATTTGACGGTGCAAGAGATGTTTCTAAAGCGGGGGCATGGTTAAAGGAGATTACAGAGACCTTTGACACTTTGATGATTGAAGAATGTTATCGTGTGGTCATTGCAACCAAACTGTTAGGCCCAGATGCACGACGATGGTGGCAGAATCTAAAAGAGACATCTTCGGTTACTATTACGTGGGCTATCTTTGTGGAACGATTCAAAGATCGATACTTCTCTCAGTACATCAAGGATCAAAAGAGAAAGGAGTTCTTCAACCTATTTCAAGGCATTATGTCGGTCGTGGAGTACGAAAGCAAATTTCTGGAATTGCGAGAATTCGCTCCTGAGTCATATACGACGAGAGACTTATGCAAGAGATTTGAAGATGGTCTTAATTTAAATATTCGAGATCGCATCAAGTCTGGAGACAAGTACGAGAGTCTTGACGATCTCGTAGAAGAAGCCCTGAGGGTAGAAGGTTTAGTTCAGGCGAGACATAAGCTTGCAGAACGATCTCAAAAGAAAAGGCAAGGGAGCGCATTTCCAGGAAATGCATCGAAGGTGTATAGGGGTGTGGGATCTTCGCGTGGCGCACCAAGTTCGGTATCTATTAGTTTTCCTCAACCTCGGGAGAAGTTTGGTAGAGGCGGGAGCAATGTCTCGGGATCGGTTGGTGAAAATCGCAAGTGCCAGAATTGCCTAAAATATCATGACGGCCCCTGTAAGGCTCCTCAAGTATGTTTTCAGTGTCGACAGCCGGGGCATATGCGAAGTTCTTGTCCTCAGCTTATGGGAACGAGCAGTCAGGGTTCTGGTCAGCTTCGTGGTAAACTAACATATTCTACACCCAGAGATACTCGATCTGCAGTTACCAGAGTGCCCGATGCCTCAAGCGGCCCTAGTACTCAATCACCTATGCAAGGAAGGAAGCAAACTAGAGTATTTCATATTTCCCAGGAAGAGGCTCGCTCAGATCCGAAGGTTGTGACAGGTAATTTATAATCTGAGTATTTTCACATGCTAAATCTAACCCCGCCTTGTTATGCCACTTGATTACGAATAAAACATTCGTAAGAAATTCTATCTTTCCGAATTTTTAAATCACAATCTCACCTAATATTGCTTCTTTAGGCCATGTGTTTGTGGGAGACCATCAGGTCTACGCTTTATTTGACCCAGGTTCTGATAGGTCTTATATCCGAGATGATCTTACTTCGATCTTAGATTATCCTATCTCTCATTTGTCACCTGGAATCATCGTTCATACCCCTCTTGGAGAGCGTCTAATTCGTGATTCGGTATTCCTTGGTTGTCCATTGAAGATCAAAGATGTCATTTTAGAGGCTGAATTGATACCATTGCCTTTGATTGATCTTGATGTTATTCTTGGCATGGATTGGTTTTCTTCTCATCATGCAATTCTCGATTGCCACGAGAAGCTTGTTATTTTTCGTAGACCAGGATTCTCAGAACTTGTTTTTGAAGGTAAACTTCAAACGAGATCCCTCTCTTTTATTTCAATGTTGACTGCGCATAAATTAATGCGTAAGGGTTGTGAGGCATTCTTGGCATTTGTCATCGATACTTCTCTTTCTGAAACTAAACTAGATGACATCCCAATCGTGAATGAATTTCCTGATGTCTTTCCCGAAGACTTACCAGGACAACCTCCGAATCGAGAGATTGATTTTTCCATTGACGTACTTCCTGGAATCACACCTATATCGATTACTCCATATCGAATGTCGCCTGCTGAGCTCAAGGAACTCCAGACACAACTTGGGGAATTATTGGAGAAGGGGTTCATACGACCTAGCACATCTCCGTGGGGTGCTCCAGTTCTTTTTGTCAAGAAGAAAGATGGATCACTTCGCCTATGTGTTGACTACCGTCAATTGAACAAGGTGACAATTAAGAACAAATATCCTCTTCCAAGAATCGATGATCTGTTTGATCAATTACAAGGAGCAACTGTGTTCTCAAAAATTGATTTGCGATCCGGTTATCACCAACTCAAGATTAGGGAATCTGATCTCCCTAAGTCTGCTTTTCGAACCAGATACGGTCATTTTGAATTTTGTGTTATGCCTTTTGGACTTACAAATGCTCCTGCAGCTTTTATGGATCTTATGAATCGGGTCTTTCGGCCGTGCTTAGATAAGTTTGTCATCATCTTCATTGATGACATTCTTATTTATTCTAAATCGGACGACGAGCATTCTCATCATCTAAGAATTGCTCTGAACATTCTCAGAGAAAACCAGCTTTATGCTAAATTCTCGAAGTGTGAATTTTGGCTTCGCGAGGTAAGCTTTTTGGGTCATCACATTTCTAAAGAAGGAATCTACGTCGATCCAGTGAAGATTCAAGCTATACTAGATTGGGAGCGTCCAAAGAACGTGACAGAGATTCGTAGTTTTCTGGGATTAGCTGGATATTATCGACGGTTTGTCAAAGACTTTTCGTTATTGGCTTCATCTTTGACTAAATTGACTCGGAAAGGGGTAAAATTTGAATGGAATGAAGAATGCGACGAAGCATTTCAAGAATTGAAAAGACGACTCGTTTCAGCTCCTATTCTTGCTTTGCCAGACCCAGCGATTGGAGAATTTACCATTTATAGCGACGCCTCGAGACAAGGATTAGGATGCGTTCTCATGCAAGAAGGAAAGGTTATTGCCTACGCTTCAAGGCAATTGAAGAAGAACGAAGAAAATTATCCTACACATGATTTAGAGTTGGCTGCAATCGTCTTTGCATTGAAGATCTGGAGGCACTATCTGTATGGTGCAACTTGTCGGGTTTTCACTGATCACAAGAGCTTAAAGTATATCACCACCCAAAAGGAGCTCAACCTCAGGCAAAGGCGATGGATGGAGTTGATTAGTGACTATGACTTAGTCATCGATTATCATCCTGGTAAGGCGAACGTTGTTGCAGATGCTCTGAGTAGAAAGTCTTCTACCTCACTTGCTTCGATTCAATCTTTTTATCTTCCTATGTTGGAGCAATTTAAATCTTTACACATTTCGCTCGATTGTGAAAAGTCTAATGATTCTGCCTTAATCGCCAAATTCGAGGTTAGACCTACCTTGTTCGAGCAAATTCGAGAAAGACAATCACACGATGTTTATTTACAACAGAAGATTGTAAAGCTAAATCAAGGAAAAGAAACCGAATTTCGAATTCGGGATGATGGACTTCTTACTTTTAAAAATCGTGTTTGTGTTCCATCAGAACTTGATGTTCGTAGAGCTATTCTTGAGGAAGCCCATTCTTCAGCCTATGCTATGCATCCTGGTAGTACCAAAATGTACAGAACACTTCGGGAGCATTATTGGTGGCCATGTATGAAACGGGACATTACTGAATTTGTATCAAAGTGCTTATCATGCCAACAGATTAAAGCGGAACACCAAAAACCAGCTGGTATGCTTCAACCACTACCTATTCCTGAGTGGAAATGGGAAAACGTCACAATGGATTTTGTTTCTGGTTTACCTCGAACCCAAAAGGGTTTTGACTCAATTTGGGTCATTGTCGATCGTCTGACGAAATCGGCACATTTCCTTCCAGTGCATACTAACGAATCTTTAGAGAAACTTGCCAAGTTATATGTCGATGAGATCGTGAGATTGCACGGAGTACCAGTGTCAATCATATCTGACCGTGATCCAAGATTCACTTCCCGTTTTTGGCCTAGTCTGCAGAAAGCGCTAGGTACAAAATTACTATTCAGTACCTCGTTTCATCCACAGACTGATGGACAGTCAGAGAGAACTATACAGACACTAGAAGACATGCTACGTGCAGTGGTGTTGAATTTGGGAGGTAGCTGGGATAAGTACGTGACTTTGGTGGAGTTCGCTTATAACAACAGTTATCATTCAAGCATTGGAATGCCCCCGTACGAAGCTCTGTATGGCCGAAAGTGTCGAACACCACTCTTTTGGGATGAGGTTGGCGAGAGACAAATCGAACAAGTAGAGCTAATCGAAGATGCGAAGGCAAAAATACAACTTATTCGAGACAGACTTAAGGCAGCGCAAGATCGACAGAAAAGCTACGCAGATAATAGGAGGCGCGATTTGGAGTTTAATGAAGGAGACAAAGTTTTTCTGAAAGTTTCTCCATGGAAGGGCGTGTTGCGATTTCGCCGTCGAGGAAAGTTGAGTCCAAGGTATATTGGCCCGTTTACGATCGTGCAAAGGATTGGTCGTGTTGCATATCGACTTGAGCTACCATCGGAATTGTCGAAGATTCACGATGTCTTCCATGTCTCTATGCTTAGAAAATATGAACCAGATCCTTCGCACGTGCTCAAAGATCCCCCAGTTGTATTAAAGGAAAATCTATCGTACGAAGTACAACCTGTTCAAATTGTAGATCGCCGAGAGAAAATGCTTCGTAACAAATCCATTCCTATGGTGAGAGTTCTATGGAGAAGTGATCAAATTGAAGAAGAAACATGGGAACCAGAGTCAGTCATGCGTCAACACCATCCAAATCTCTTTTCATCTCTAGGTACGTTTATGTTTCGAGGACGAAACTTTTTAGAGGAGGGGATACTTTATAATATCTTAGCCCAACTATATTTTTGTTAGAAAGCCCAAAACCTAATTATTTATTTTTATGGCCCAAAAGGCCAGCCCTATCTTAGCCCAACTAGATTTTTGTTAGAAAGCCCAAAACCTAATTATTTATTTTTATGGCCCAAAAGGTCAGCCCAATTAAGCCCAATTAGAATTTTTTTAGAAAGCCCAAACTTATTTATTTATTTATTTTGTGGCCCAAAGTTTCAGCCCACTTAAATGACCTGATATATAATTAGTAAGACTAAAGTTAAAAAAAAAGAGAGAGAAGAACGGGAGAAGAAAAGCAAAAGAGGGGAAAGAAGAGAGGAAGAGGAGAAACCCTTGTTGACCAAATTCTCCCTTACAACCCTCATCCTAGGTGGTTTTTAAGTTGTTTTGAGGTAGGTGGTGTGTGAATTAAGCTTCCTTCTTCCATAATTTTGTAATTTTGTGGGGTTTTTCTTTTTGGTATGTGGGTAATTTGCAGACTGTTCGAACTGATTTTGAGATAGCTATTGCCCTTGAAACTTTGCAAACTTAATTTTTGTACGTAGCTGAACTCGTTAGCTTTCCGTAGCCACTTGAAACGCCTCAATCTGATTATTCTACAATTAGTTATGATTTTTCTCGTAAACTGCCGCTAGCAGGAAAATTTCAGAATTTTTATGTCGAATTCAAACTTATTTTCTATCGTTTCGTCTAGTTAATGTATTGAAACGGGTTATGTGGGATTGGGAACTGATGTTAAGGAGTTACATACTATTTTTTATTTAATATCGACTCGTTCGAAATCGATTAGGATTTGTTTTTAGCAATGAAAGGGATGTTACCACTAATAGTTAGTTATATTTAATTTGTCTTTAATTGCTCATCTCCTTTCTAGGTAAAGAACCATCGACGAAGAGCAAGGAACCGACTTCAGATTCCGAAGAGAGTTAATCACTTCCTTGTGAGTTGATAATTCGGGAACGCCTTCTCTTGTGGGAAGTGTGGACCCTCGATAAATGTGCATTTATTTTAGTTTTAGTTAATTGATAAGAAAATTATTTGGTATTGTGTTATGTGGTAAAGAGCCTGGTTGGCTCGATTTCTCTGGTTAGAGTCCTGTTAGCCATTTTATGAGTATTATTGATTTTAACTTATGTTGAAGAGCCTTGCCGGCTCGGTATCTGATAACATTTGTTGTGAATTATTTGAGAATTGATTTCTGGTTATTCTTGTGTGCTATTAAGACTCTAACTTGAGTCGTTATTCATCTTATGATGCACATGCATATGTATGCCTGGTACCAAGGTTAAGTAGCCCGAATTGGTCACGGTTCGGGTGAGTTGGAGCGACATTGATTAAGTAGCCCGAATTGTCGCGGTTCGGGTGAGTTAGAGTGACAACCAAGTTGCCCGGGATTGGCAAACCCGCGTGAGTTAGATCTAACGGGGCACCTGTCCATTTGCCAAATACTGAACTCTGGAGGGTGATCGTTAGATGGATTAGTCTATTATAGGCTCAGTCAACGTCACCGGTGTGGGACATGCATGTCATATATGTTTATATGTTTGATCATTTCAAGTATTCAGTCGATATTGAATTGTGAACTTTAGCACTTGGCGTTGAGAAAGAATATTAATGTGCATTTTATCTAGAGTAACGGTGACGGGCTTGTACTGTCTCTCGACGGAGAGCTCAGTTCGAGGAGGATATTGACTACCCACGCGTCTTTTTTGTGATAACATGTTGTTTGAACAAATTGTGTTATTCGTAAATGTGCACTAAGGTTTTTATTTTCATTTATATGTACACTGAGTGAGAAATAGTTATTGTGAGACGAAATGTAGGATTTTATGTTATGAACCGCGAGTGGAATACATGCTTCGTATAAGGGTCGGGATGACCGGCTTATCACCTCACTGAGCTAGTGGTTTTGCTCACCCCCATCATTCTTTCCTTTTCAGGCTGTTGATATCGTTTTGGTTGGAGGTTTGCCTATCGTTTGCTCGTCATCCAATCCGTGTTTTGGGTACTTCCTCTTTTATGTAAATTGACGGATTCATGGGCGAGATTGTATAGTTTATATTTGGTGACCCCCTTGATGTTCTTTTTGTACCTTCGCGATGTTATATCGTTCATGTATATTTTCTTTAAACTAAGTTACACCGTTGTATTTTGTACCTTTGTAAATCCTTGTTGATACTTTATGAGATGATGTCCTCGGGTTGTACCCGTTGTTATCAGTTGTTCAGTTCTACAGGTACTTGATAGCAAGCCTTACGTTTTCTATAAACTTTGTGGAGTGGAGTGCACCCATTCTGCAAAATTTATGGTTAACGTGGCGGTTGTCGCGTTCTGTCTGGGGTCGGGGCGTGACAGAACCGGCCGCTCCAATCGATTTTGAAAATCATTGGATTTGATGACTTAGAAAAAAGTCTACTCCTTCATTGGTAACGTATCATTTTAAATCCTTTCTAAATTAAATGTATTATTATTGTACTATAAAAAATTAAAATTAAAAAAATTCTAAAGAATATAATAATAACACCCCCCCCCCCCCACCAATTAACATGTAATGACCCATACTCTAAACAATATAATATTATTATTATTATTATTATTAATTAATTATAAATAAAAAAATTAATTAAAAATGATTACATAAAATTTTTTCAAACAATGTATTTGAAATCTACTAATTTTAAAATTATTAAATAAATCATCAACACATCCCAACAATCTAATTCAAATAATTGATTTAAAATTAAAAAAAATCCCTTTCTTTTACTTTTTCTTAAATGGTTATCACTTTTTACCAAAAATATTATCACATTTTATTAAATCTGTTATCAATTTTTTTTATACTGTTTTCATGAAATAATTTACTACACTATTAACTATCACTTTTTTCAAATATCTTTTTTTTATAATGTTATCACTTCTTATCTGTTTTAAGGAAATATTTTCATAATATGGTGTACGGTATTTTAAATAACTCAATTCATATGTTATATGAGGGAAGTTCACAGTAAAAATTGAAAATGTATCATGAAATCAATTGAACGAAATGCAGTTATAGCTAGAGTAAGTAATTGCTCACAATTTAATGAAATGCAAAGCATAAGAAGTTTGAACCTGCAAATGACTTGCCACATTTTCTCTTGTTAATCCGGGAACATTCATCACCTCAAGAATTTTCTTCGGAACGGCTCCTACGAGGAATTTTGGAATAAATTTATAAACAAAGTTCGAAAGAATTCATGATAATTAAAGTTTGATGGCAAATTAACACTTGTACGTATCAACGAGTTCATAGTAGGGATCCAATGGTTTATATTCTGGGATCTTCTGTGCCACTTTGGTGTGACATTTATTGTGTCACTCGGTTGGATGATTGACACGTAGGAAAGAGAAAGACAACTATATCCTAAGTCAATGTTTAAACCTTTTGAGTAAGGGATTAAATTTCTGCACCCCGCTACGTTTTCTCTAAGAAGATATTATACGACATATATTACATAAAAGTGTCACAGGACATCTCGTGACATTCTTTTATCCTATTTTAGAGTTTAATATTTATTTAAGAATTAATTCCTAAAAAATGCACCACCTTATTGGGGATTTTCAAATCTATCACGATTTTTAATTTTTGTCAAATCAATACACTATCTATTTAATAGTTTCAATTCTATCACGACCTTTAATTTTTGTTAATTCAATACTATTTTATATTTTCAATTTTATCACAACTTTTATTTTTTTAATTTAATGCACCACTTATTTTATATTTTCAATTCAATTTTATTATTATTATTATTAATTAATTAAAATTAAAATATAATATAGGTCAAACAAATAAATTTTTTCCTTGTTATTGTTATAGTAAATTCATAGCTGTAATTAAGTTGTGAAAGACAATTATTTTAATAAATCCACCTTATGTAAAATTATATTTTACTGTAATGAATAATTTTTTTTTAAATTATTATGTTCGACTTTATTACTATTAAAATAGTAAATTTAAAATTGTAATAAAAATATTATATAAATGAAATTATTTATTGAAAATAAGGATTTCATATAAAAAAATGAAATTAATAATTAATTTGAGCTTGAAAAATAGTGTATTAATTCCATTATTTAATAAATACAAGTTTTAATATAATAATAATAATAATGAATTGAATTAAAAATATGAAATAAGTAATGTATCAAAGTGCAAAAATAAAAGTTATGAATAGAATTGAAAATATAAAATAAATCGTGTATTGAATTGACAAAAATAAAAGATCGTGATAAAATTAAAATTATTAAATAATTCGTGTATTGAATTGACAAAAATAAAATATCGTGATAGATTTAAAAACTCCAAAAAGGTGATAAATTACTTTGGAATTAACCCTTTATTTATTGATTTAAAATATTTAAAGAGAAAATCAAATTAGCTTTAAAATTTTTAAATAGAGAGATTCACGTAAAACAAGGTTTACAGGAATCTCCCAATTTGTTCTATAAATATTTGTTGGATCAATTCAATCATATACTTATTCTTTATGGGCATCATATAACTAGCCATTATTAACTTTTGCGTGCAAACTCTAAATTATTTTAGAGTGTTGTTAAATACACACCACTTTTTATTAAGAACACATCTTTTATTAAATACACATCCCCTTCTAATTTTATATTTCTTAATTTTATTGTATGCACATCTCTAAAAATTCCAAAACAACCCCTTTTAAAAATAAAATTATACCCGTGTTCATCTCTTAAATCATTCTTCCTTCTCTCCTGGTAATTACTATAGAGAAGCTATAGGAGAAAAGAAGCCAACGGAGAAGAGCCTTCGTCTGGAAAAGAAAAAAAATTGAAGGCCGAGAAGAAGCGTGTACGGATGTGCCAGGAATGGGGGGCCATATGGGGATGTGCCAGGTGATGGGTTAATTTGGGCATGGAGAATTAGAGCGACGGATACGAGGTTGCGCTGGAGCAGAGCCGATCAACGGCTGCCGTTATCTCTCAGCAGTCCCTAAATTAATTCATTTGCAATATTAAGCTGTTTATTAAATTAAATGCTTGATCCTATTGTTTGGCCAAATTATAAATATTGGAGATATATGGCCTTTTGAAATTTATCTGTGTAAGGAACTTCAATCAATAATTAATTATTTGATTTTTATTCATTTACGTCTGAAGTAATTCTTTTCAAATCCTCAATAGTTTTAACATGAAACAACATGAGTTTAAGATTTTGAAGAAAACCCATAAAATCTATGGAACGAGTATTATTTATTGTTGAATGATTGCAATTTTATAAAATATATTAAATCTGTTTAAATTTAGAATATATTAGACAAAAGAATATATATAAAAAATAAATAGGGTGTATATTTTTTCTTTATATAATAATAGGGTGTGTATTCAATAAAATGAGGTGTGTATTTAGTCCATGCTATTATTTTATCATTGGTAAATTTGGGCACTAATTAGTGATCTCTTATCATAAAAGGAGTTAATAAGCGATAGTCTTTTTTATCCCTACACATATTACTACATATTTCTTTCAATAATTTGAAATGTTTTATTTATTTTTTAATAAATTAATACTTAGATCCTCTCCAAAAACTATACGTACGAACATCAAAATATTAATCATGAATTTATAAAGTAGAGAGTAGAATAAGTTTGAGCTTACTATCAAGGCCAATGCTTCTGATAGCTTCCAAGAAACGATTGTGCAAGGAATTACTCCAAATGACTTTGGGCTTTTTTGTTGAACCAGAAACAGAATTATCTCCCTTGGTGCCATCCTTCTTGTTCACTGCTTCACCTTCATTCACAGATGACACACCAATAAATTCATCAGAAAAACTTTTAATTTCAAATCTCCTCTCCTCAACCACGTCATGTCTCCTCTTTTTCGTGGCAGCAAATTGCCACAAATCCCTTAAATCATCTGGACAAACAGGCTTCAGTATGAAAAATGCAGCCCCTCTCTCCAACCCTCGTAAGGCAACTCCTTCTTTGTCGTCTGCCGACATTACTGTGTCATCACAAACCGAACACAATCAGGCCATGCCAACATCGGCCTGCCCGGTATTATATCTCTCATGCAACCCTACTGAGTGAGTGGCACGTAGGAAAGAGAAAAGAACCAACCCTGAGGGTCACGTGCCACTCATTCAGTACGTTGCATAAGAGATGTCACCCATCAAACTGACAAGAGAGATATTATATATGTACAATAAAATAGTACGGAAAATCTCTATCATGCATACATGACGCCGAAAGGAAGTGTTAAGGTGAGAACAAGAGTAAGTCTTACAAACTACAGGCAAATTGAATTCTTGTGCTATGGCTTGTTGTAGTTCAAATCCATTCATATCTGGCATGTGGACGTCTGATACCACCAAATCGAATGCCCTTTCTTTCATACGAAGTGTGCACAAAGCATCCTTGGGATGTTTGATAGTCACAACTGAAACAATTGTACACAAAAAGTAAGCCAGAAAACTTATCATGATAGTTAAAAATAACAAAACCTATTCAATTAGTTTCCAAAATACTCCCACCATCCCCTTTTAAGGTATGCTTTTGCTATTTTCATCCGTCTTATTATAAAGTATTTATTTCATTTTTGATAAATAACACCCACTAAAAAAAATTATTATACTACCAATATAACTGTCTGTTACACATTAAAATATTATACTTCTTCCGTCCCAACAAGATTTTCACTCTTTCCACATTCGTGTCTTTCTACACTCTTCACTCTAAAAAAATAGTAAACGTTTAAGAATATTAAAAAATGACATTCTCATCTAACTCACGTAACTTACTTTATCATTTATTTATTACTTAAAAATATCATAGTACCCCTAAAAATCAATAAAATTGGTTAAAAAAACAATTTTTCTTAAGTTCCGTATCTGCAGTAATGGTGAATAGCTAACCAAAACGGAGGAAGTATCACTCAACCCATTACATATTAAAATATAATACTACTTAATCTAAATTGGAATGTTTGACGGTCATTGTACAGTAAGCTAGAAAACTTATGACAGTCAAAAATATCAAAACCTATTCAATTAGTTTCAAAAATACATGAATGAGTGTTAATTAATTCATGAAATCCTCTACAGCAGCATGTTATTACAATCTTCAATTAAATCTAGTCTAGATTTTATGGATATGAACTTTAGTTCTCAGCATTACTGCCAACTTACTCCAGTCATGTAATCATTAACTTTATTAGGTTCAATGTTTAGCTTATTAAATTAATGGCTATGTTTAATAGAACAATTTATTTAAATAGAGAAACTCGATCGTGAGACAAACAAATAAATTCATCATTAATTCGCGTTAATTCTACATCACTTCAATAAACCATTAATAAAGAATCAGAATTCCACCCAAAAGAATATATATATATATATATATATATATATATATATATATATATATATATATATATATATATATATATATATATTATTTTTTTTTCGAAATTTTATTGAAGGAGTAACAGCACTACTCAAGAAATAGAGTTACACATGAGAATTTATAAAGTAAATAATACTCCCTCCATTCCTAAAAATTGTTCACTTTTTTCTCATTGGTTCGTCCAACATTACTATTTACCAATAAATAAATAAATAAATAAAAATTAAACATCATTCTAATTTAAAATCTCAAAAATAATATTTCCTCCGGCCAAAAAAAGTTGGCACATCTAGATGTGTCAACTTCTCTGGGACGGGGAGAGAGTATTAATTTAGAAAATATCATCTCTTCTTTTCCACACATAGCACATAACATATTTTATGCTTTACTTATTATCTAATGATACAAAATTACTCCCAAAAATCAATAAACATAGTAAAAAATAATTTTTTCGTAATATTGTTGTACAATAAAGGTGAATATTGTTAGAAGGAGTAATAGACCCTAAACAATATCAATAAAAAACTTCATGTTACTCCCAACACGGTCTAGGATTAGATCACACCATTGAAATGAACAAAATGAAGAGGTTGCATGAAATAACCTCTCCTCAAATCAAAATAAAATCATAGACCAAAAAAAAAAATTAATACCTTCATATCTAAACTTCTTTAGAATAGCAGCAACAATGGAAAGGCATGTTGTATCATCATCTACAACCAAAATGCTAATAGTTTGGATTGACTTTTTGCAGTGATGAGAAGAGTTGTGTAAGGCAATTCTTTCACCATCTTCCATGTCTTAGTTTTGTCAACAGGTTGACAATTGTTGAGGGAGATTTGTGTAAAGATGGAATAAATGCAGTGTGGTCAACTGAGTGGATATGAAAAAGATGAGAGTAGAGAAGAGAATGAAGAGTAAATTTATAACTGTTGTCTCTTGTTTTTATATTGACAATATCATAGTATATTTCCCATATATGTATTTTAATTCTATCTCTAATTTCCGAACCATATTCATAGTAATTGATTTAGTATGAAATTGTAATTAGGATTTGTTCACTTGTTTAGTCGCAATTAACTTTTTTTTAACGTTATTAATGTAAGAGATCGCACTCAAATATTGAAATTTATAACAACTTTCCAAAGAACGAGTTCGTTTCTAGAATGGGTGATAAAATCTCATTAACTTAAATGTTTTGCCTTTTTGGGATTTATCATTTCAAATACTTCCTCCAATGCATTACAAATTTCGCCTTTTATTCATTTCTTTGTCCCATTATGCCCTACACTCCAAAAATAAAGGTAAAGAATTGTATAACACCGTGAAACGTTTATATGAGACGGGTAACAAGTGATAAATTTTATAATAAAAAATAATATTCAATTAATGAAAAGTGATAATACTATTTGATGAACCATTTAAAGTAGAAATAAATAAAAAGTGATAACAATTTATAGTGAATAAAGAATAAATAAATGAAAAGTGATAACAATTTATAGTTAAAGTGATAATATTTTATTGCAAAAGTGATAATTAATATAAAAAAAATTATAAAATGATCTCACGTGAGACGGTCTCACGCAAGATTTGCCCAAAAATAAAAGCAAATATGTTGTGATGAGATCACATAATAATTTTCGTAAAACGTATAAAAAGTAATAATCATTTATACAAAAAGAGTGATGAGATCTTTGATAAGATATGATCACTAATTATGTTCTCACCATAAGATACTCCCACACTAGTATGCCAAAAAAAATAAAAAATAATGTTTTAGAATAAATATTCTATTAATATATATATACATCTAGGGCATTGTCTTTAGGGTAGGTCTTGTGTGAAACCATCACGTGAGACAATTTTTCACTTTTTAAAATAGTTATCACTTTCGCTATAAAATATTATCACTTTCGCTATAAAATGTTATCACTTTTTATTTATACTATCAACTGTTCATTAAATAGCATTATCACTTTTTATTAATTTATTATCACTTTTCAGTAGTTTATTATCACTTCCCTATGTAAAAGTTATCACTTTCTGGCCGTCTCACGTAAGCCCTTAGCTGAGACAGTCTCACACAAGTCTTTGCCTTGTCTTTAATAAAATAAAATTAATTAAATTAACTCTTAAAAGTTATATCTACAGTAAAAAAGAGTCAATGGGCACTGATCGAGTATGTAACTTATGTGCCCCAGGACACCGTGTGTCCAGATACCCTTTATTATTAAATGGTATACCCTTTAGCATAAGGACATTGTTTAATGTGAAAATCTGCGTGTTTTAGGGTTTAGCACCATTTTGTGGAATTTATGTTCGTATTTTAGCACTAAATAGTTAATTTTCATATATTTAAGATACAAATGCTTGTGAGGTGTTATTTCGTATTTTTAGGTGAAAAATGGAGATAAAAAGAGCAAAATCGGAAGTTGGGGTCGAAACCAGGCGAAAAGAGAAGTCGGTGCAGCAAGGAATGACTCGTGCTAGCCATGGCACGGGTCGTTCGCCCACATGAACCACTCGTGCCGGCCATGATGTGCACGATCACCCAGCACGCCCCGAAAGAGCACCACTCGTGGCCCTTGTTTGCATGACTCGTGCGACACTCAAATGGGATAATTTTCATAAATTCTTTGAATGGTTGGAAAGCCAATGAAGAGAGAATCGCGTGAGCATAAAAATCTTCTCAATTGGAGTCCGGATGAAGAAGTTATGAGCAAAATTGTGAGGCCGCGCAGGCTGCCGACTAGTGGCACAACTTTTGCCATGTCTGGCACAACTAGTTCCGGATGCCCAGCCAGCGCCCGTGCTGCCGATGCCGTCGAAAAATGCCGCACGCCATGGCCGACACGACTTGTGCCACTTCCCAGCAGGCCCAGTTTCGTCATTTTCTCGGCTCGTTCTTGTTTTTTACTTAAAAAGTCCACTTTTGAGTCAGAATTCAGGATTTTACCAGTCCTCAACTATAAAAGAGACACTTTGGGAATTTTATACGTAACTCTCCATAACCCTTCATACTTTTCCATACCCTTTCCCTGCCACCATATCGAAATTAAGATTCACCATCCCATCTACCCATCCCAAAGAGTTCATCAGTGTTGATTACTTAAGAAGAAAAACGAGAAGGTTCAGAGTCACGGAGGAAAGAACGGAGAATCACGCCATACATAGGGGTTTTCTTGTTCTATCTTTATTACTTTTGAATAATAGACCTATTGGTTGCTTTCATATCTAACCATGTGTGTTGCTTGTAACACCATGGGCTAGTACTTCTTGGATAATTCTAGGTTATGAAGGTTTGAATTTCTTGAATTGATGACCTAGCCTAGGTTAAGGATTTCTGCAGTATACTCATTTCAATATTAATGTTTGATTGAGACTTATATTTTTATCTTATATGATCTGTCCTTATTCATGAATGTGTTATTACCTTATGCATGTTTATGCTTATTGCTTGTGTTATATAAGAATTATATTTGTTAACCTATTATGAGTAAAGGAGACTTAACCATATAACCTTTATTCATTAGAATAATTAATATTGGACACTTAATATATCTATTAATTACCATTCTAGAGGATTTGGTTTCTTAGATTATTAGGTGAGAATTGAAGATTAATTCTTAAGTACCTATAAAGGGAAGTCTAGTGCTCTAACCTTTAATGGAATTTTGCATGAAGTACCTAGAAAGGGAGTAGGAATTATTCTTCTGCATCTGAGGGTTTGAACAAAATTTACGTCTTAGGTTTAATTTAACATAATTAAGTGATTGCTTTCATAAGATTTGCAGGAATTCTAATCAATTGTCTAGTGATTTAATTTGATTAATTTAAACTGGATTTCCTAGAGCTATCTATCTTCTCTCTTGAACACTATCGTATTTATTTTATTTGTTCTTTATTATTATTAGTACTTATTCTCTGCATCTTAGGTTTAATTATTTCACTTAAATACCCAAATTTGTCTTATATTAGAATAATCTTAAATAGGTTTAAATAGTTAATCTAGAATTATCCTCTGGGTTTGATATTTTTACTTGGTCACACGCTGAGCTACTATTGATTCCATACACTTGGGGAGACATGCAAAAAAGTGAACAAGCAAATGGCGTCATTGGCCGGGGATAATTCTTATATTTTTAATTTAATTCTTTTGTGATTAATTTTAGTTTAGGACGTTAAATTTTATTTTATTTGTTTTAATTGTATTTCTGAGCATTCTTGACATTCTGATTGAGCACAGGAAAAATCAGTTAAGATGGCTGATGATGTAGAGACAGAACAGCAGGTCCCGCGGACTATGCGGGACCAGTATAAGTTGAAGCATACCACTAACGCTGGATTGTATGGGACCTGCAATCACTGCAGAGAATTTTGAGTTCATTCGGACTAATCCGAATGGTGGAGAGACAGCAGTTCAGTGGGGGACCACTAGAAAATCCCGCTGAACATCTGCAGCTATTTGATGAGTATGCTAGGACACAAAAGTAACGAGGAGTTCCTGAAGATGCAGTTAGGATGAGGCTTTTCCTATTCTCACTAACGGAGAAAGCCAAAGAGTGGTACAATAACCTTCCTGCAGGATGTTGTACTACTTGGGAGGAATTAGCAAATAAGTTTCTCAACAAATATTTCCCTCCAACCAAGAACTTCTATGTGAAGAAGATGATCACGCAGTTCAAGCAAAGACCTTTGGAGATTTTCTATGAGGCATGGGAGAGAGATTCATGGAGCTGTTGCGCTGCAGTCCCCAACATGGATTTTCAAAAGACTCTTACTTAAGCTTCTTCTATCAAGGTTTAAGAGGTGACTCATGAGTGTTGGTGGATGAAACAGCAGGTGGATTAATCTTTAGAAAGTCTGCAGATGAAGTGGAATAGATCTTTGAGGAGATGACAACAAATACTTATGATTGGTCATCCAAAATAACTGATGGGGGAGGAGCAACTTTTGACAAGATTGCTAAAGTGGAGCATTAGATTCAAGAGGATGAGATGTTAGAGATGAAAGACCAACTCAGTAAGCTGAATAGGAAGCTTGATCTTCTCACACAAAGAAATAGCAACAAAAAGAATGTAATGATGGTGAGAGAAGAAGAGCAGATAGAGGATGCCAATTATGCTATGGGGCAGAATTTTCAAGGGGAGTACAAACACAGACAAAATTTCAGACCTACCAATTTCTAAGGTAGTTCAAACTTCAACAATTAGAGGAGGAATGATAATCTTTCGTACTCTGACCCGAACATTGCAGTCGAGTACCCTCCAAGTTTTGATTCAGCCCCATAAACCTACTGAAGGAAGAGCATCCATGGAGGATAAGATAGTCTTGTTGATGAAGCAACAGAGTGATTTGATGATGCAATAAGGAGATCAGATTAGACAGCAAGGGGACCAGATAAACTTGATGGTTAAGTTGATGTTGGCAAATCAAGAGCAAACTGAGAAAAAGCACTCTTGGACAGTTGGGTGCTGAAATTGAGAAGCTACAGAAGCAAGGGAAATTCCCTTCACAGCCAGAGATTAATCCAGAAGAGAGCTGCATGGCTACAGTTTTGAGGAGTGGAACACTTTATGAAGGACCGAATATTCCGACAAGTGAACAGAACACCAATGTTGAGCGCCAGTGCTCGATGGCAAATGCCCCTCCAGGTTTTCCAACGTGTTCTGATCCTTCACACTATGACACTGTGGACTCCAGGAAATAGATAGAGAAGCTTTATGTGACTGAAAAGAAGTGGCAAAGAGCAAAAAGGGTAAGAGAGGAAAGAGTGAAGGAGAAAGAATTCAAATGTGATTATTGGGGTATTCCTATCACTCCTTATCCCCTCCCTTTTCCACAAAATTTGTGAAAGAAGAGAAGAAAAAAGAGTTCAAGCAGAACGTTAAGTTTCTAAGATCAAAGTATGAGGTGATGAAGAATAAGACAGTGTCTGAAAAGCCTTTTGAAAAGCTGAGTGATCCGAGGGAATTCATAATCCCTTGTGAGATTGAAGGGAAGAAGGAAATGAATGCACTGTATGATTTGGGATCTACCATGAACATCATGCCTCATGTAGTTTTTGAGAAACTTGAAGGATGAGAGTTAAAACCAACATCTAGGCAATTTCGTGGTGCTAGTGGTAATGTAATAAAACCCTTAGGGAATGTTGAAGATGTTGTGGTGGAAGTTGAGAAGATGGCTTTCCCGACTGATTTTATGGCATGTGAAAAAGTAGTGGATCCTGCAGTTCCACTAATTCTAGGAAGACCAATATTCCTAGTGACGGGAAGATCCAAAATTGACTTGTAAGAAGGAACAATCTCATTGAGCTCTGAGGGAAAAGTTATCGTATTCAAATGTGGCAAAGGAAAGAGAGATGATCCTTATATGAAAATTCCACTGCTCCCTCCAGATATCTTTAACTCTCATCTTTATTCATATCATGATACTAACTCTTATCTTTATGATTTTCTTGATTTTGATAGGAATGATGCATATGAAGAAGGAGCTCCGGATGATTTGATCCTTGTGAGCAAGTGAGCAAGAATGGTGAAATACTATGGATGGATCGAAAGATGGCAAAACAACACTTCAAAGTAAATATGAAAGATGAAGAGGAAGTGTTGATGCATGAGTGATCATTGTCATTTTCACCTACATTTTAGTGTCTTTACTTGTAGATCCTCGGATTTTTTTATCCGTATTTGTGTAACTTTGGTGGAGTTTTATGTTAATTAGGAGAAGTGCGGTATTGATTGATAAAAGTGTGTAAATGAGCTTAAATGTGTGTAAAACAGGTTAAAAATGGAGAAAAACGGAGTCGGTAGCTAAAACTGAGAAAGAGGAACAGGGCATGCTCGGACACGCCCTCACACAAGTCTGTCCGAGGTGGCCGTGCTTGAGCTTCAGAAAACGTTACATGCCCAGGAGGAGGCCATGTTTTGTCGCACGAGTCATGCACAAGCACACTCCCCGTGTGCAGAACACGGGCCTGTTTGAGAAGGTCGTGCACCGAAATCAAAAAATGCTACATGCCCAACAGGAAGCTGTGTGCTGCTACACTAGCCGTGTCCGGGAACATGCAAAACATACCAAACTGTGTGTGCACTACACGAGCTGTGTGCTGCTACACGACCTGTGTAGGTACCGAATCCAGAGTTAAATTTACAAGTTCTAGAAGGTTCCAAGGGGTATAAATACCCAATTTTTGGCGTGAATTAGAGGAGAATCACATTTTGGAGCAGTTTCTAAGATCTAAACACACACTATCACACCATACCTTCACACACACATTCAAAATCATCCATCTTCACACTTTTTCATCCATTCAATCCATTGGTTCTCTCTAAATTCATCCATTATTCTACCATTCCATCAATTTGAGAAGAGAAGATCATCATAGATTGAAGAATTGAGCATGTTGGAAGGAAGGAATGTCATCTTCACAAAAGAGAAACCGATCTACTTTTCAATTGTTATTTTTCTTTATATATTGGCTCAAATGGAGCAAGCCATGGGATGTATTGATTTGATCATGATGTGCAGTGGCTATTCCTATAGTAGGGTTAATCATATGATTGGTTGAGAAGAATGCTAGATATGTAGGATTTTAGATGTTGAATTGAGTTAATTTTGGACTTCATTTTATGATTAATGAATCATGTTTCATTTCATTATTTGTTTGGTAGAATTCTCTATTCATAGTGTTAGGATGACCATTCTAATATTATGTTTAGTGGTTTAATTGAATCATTTATTGGAATGAACATGCATGTTAGTGTGAGGGAGGTAAGCCATACCCTTCTTATGCTTAGAACATTCATAGGAGGACACTTAAGAAATTGAGTGAAAAGAACCAAACTTAGAATCTTAGTGTTGGATTGTATACTAAAGTCTAGCTTTTTTGTATGAACAATCTTATAACAATTTATTTGAAATGAGAATCATATGATCAAATGATTGCGTCTTATAATTTATTTATATGCACGATGCAGTAGTCCACTTACTTTATACTATAGATAATATGTTGTGCGACAACACGCGGAAGATCATATTATTGGTTTCCTTATAAAGTATAAACAGATGCTCACAACCGAGATAGACGGGGACTCTCTATCGGGATGATTGTAGGGTAGTTTGGTATTAGCTTGTCTTGGCTATAGAATCACATTAGTACACTTGTGTGTATTGAGCAGGACCGCTTGAGATCGTTCGACTTATACTGACTTATAGAAAAACTTGATCTCAGTTTTATGGAAGTTCGTGCTCTTAATCCCTATACAATAACCTTGACACGTAGGGCAGTATGTATTTCTTTAATTCATCAATGGGTGAGATTTACATGTGATTAAATCAACAAACTCGATGAGTTGAGAAGTAGTGCTGTCTCTATGGTGTGCTGTTGATTGTAGAAGGAATCCGTGTCCGTCATAGGTTGATGATGTCCCCTTGAGGAGCTCATAAGGATTATCATGTAAACCCTGCAGGTGGAATTTATTCCGGCATGATAATGAGATTGAGTGGTACTACTCTTGGATGAGATATTAATTAATTGAGTTGCCAGTAACTTAAATTAATTAATGGACATTGTATATCTTAAACATGGGGAGACTAACGGGCTCATAATAAGAATGAGCCTAAAACGTAATTTTGGGATTGGAAAGGCAGTGCAGTAATAATATTTTAGTGGAATATATTATTATTATTGGACTTAAATATAAGCTTTGGGCTAAGCTTGGATACTTAAGCCCAATGGAGGCCCAACCCAATTTCTCCTCCTGGTCCCTGCTGTAGCCCATGTATATAAGTCACCTCAGCTTATCTGGAACCCTAATCTAATTCATTATTCACGTGTGATGAGGGTTGAGAGCAGATTGAGGAGGTCTTGTAGATCGTCGCCCACACGACGTCGAGATCGGACTTGGGACATACGACATAAGATCAGAAGGTAGTTTGCTGCTGATGTCCTCCACCTTGCGAAATTTATATAAAATCGTACAGTACTCAGAATTTGATGATCAATATACTGACGGAAAGCTGTTGAAGAGAGGATCGTCTGAGCATAAAAATCATTCAATTCCAACATTAGGCGAGGAAGTTATGGCCATTCTCGTGGGACTGCATAGTCTGTCAGCGAGAATCCTTCATCTTCTACATACCCTGGTGAACGGTAATCATTTCTATGATTTATTGCTTCCGCTGATATTAGAAACGTATGGATCCCTAATGGGTCATGTTAACCAAATGATCCAAGCGTCAACAATTGGTATCAGAGCCTCAGTTTCGTGGTGAAGCATGAAACGTTAGGCTAGGGTTTACATGCCTATGTGGATTAGGGTTTAGGAAATCATGGTTCTTGTTTTATACCCTACCCTGTTGATCATGGTACACACACGTCTGCACCGGTGTTGAAAGCCGACTGAACTTGGTGGCGACGGTGCACGGCGGCGCCGGAAGCGCTACTCAATCTCCAAGGCGACGCATGGTTCAACTATGGCACGGTGCGACTGATAGAGTCGAGGTGAAAGGCTGCGTGCGATTCAAGTCAGGCAAGGCTTGACATGGTCGACGAGTTGACAAGGCGAGAGGTTTAGAAAGTCGACAAGTACGGCGCAACTCATTAATGGTCTCGCTTTGCATGGACGATGGCCGGTGGCTTGTGTGGCACTCCACGGTGGCTGCTTTGCAGTGATCATCGCGCGGTGGCTTGGCTGGTGTCACAAGGCTGAAAGGGTGAAAGGCGTGGTGCTGGTGAGAATAAAACTCAGCAGGTGATGATGCTGGAATGAATCGTAGGCGACTGCCGCTGAGCGACAAGACGTTGGCAGGTGCGCGATTCTCCACGACAGCGGCTATTGGACGGCAACCAAATCAAGGCTGGACTAAATCGTTGAGCGGCGGTTGTTTCTGATTTTGAGCTGCACCAGATCGTGAGTGGCGTGGGTTTTATGGCCATTGTCAGGATTCGTCAAGTATGTGAGTAGATGTCTTGGTCATGCAGATTTGGCGGAGGAACGATGGCTGCCGGCGTGTCACTTGCGGGTGGAGGCTGGTGCGGAAACTGGCCATGATCGGCGACAAAGCTGGGAAGCGGACCCCGCTGTGGTCTGACCAGCAGTTGAAGATGGCCTGACAAATATTCAGAGCGAGTCTGCAATGGCTTCCGGTGGATCAGCAGGACTATTTCGGCGGGCAATGCATGTTTCTGAGCGGGTCTGTTGGAGGTTTCGGTTGAGTCATGCCTGTTTCTGGGGCGGGTCTGAAGTTGCTTTCGAGCGGGTCTGCAGAGTTTTCGAGCAGGTCGCTGGAGTATGGCGAGCAGCGCGGTGGTGCAATGTGATCAACGTCGGATGTGCGGTGGCGACAATTATCACCGATGATGAGGTGACTGCATTGCGTTGGTCAGGCGTGGCACGGGTCATCGCGAGCAGATCGACATATATGTGTGATTGATGGCTCATCAGCAGCGGCGATGGGGAAGATACCGCTATAGCAATTACAAGCGATTGCTGAAGAGTGGCGCCGTGGCGTGGTCAGTGGCTGGTGGTAGCGCCAAGGCAAGGCGATATTGGTGCTGAATCGGCGGCCACTTGACAAGGCGGGACCAGGATGGATGGAGAGCGGGCTATTGTTTATGTCCGACCAGCTGATGCGACTGCTGGCAGCAATCGGAATGCACTACCGTAAGCTGACCAATGACAATTTGTATGTTGTGCTGGCGTCGGAAACATGGGAAGCCACATGTCCGGCTGTGCGATGCGTGTTTTCGGCGAGCAACCGTTTTTCCGGTTGGCAGTGGTGTGGTTGGTGCTACGCCGGAACAGGAGCAGTTTCTGGATTGTTTAGTAACCGTGTTCTGTGATGACGTGGCATGTCACGTGTGATGCTTTGAGGACCATCCGCTTCAGGGCATCATAAAGCACAAAGGAGGACCAACCGCCTCAGGGTATCACAAAGATAGAGCATAACTGAACAAATCAAAAAGCAGAAAACACAGAGTTTAAAGGAATAGAAAGCTCCCCTGAAGCGGTGGACGAACACTGTGCCCACCCCTACGGGCCACAAGCTCCCTCGAAGGCTTGTTCAAGCGGCAACCAGACAAGCAACTCCCATCTTGGAGCCGCACCCTGCCCGCTACCAAGCTTAAACTCACCACAGCCCCTTCGAGTAGCAGCCCACTCGTGCCTCCAGTGCAACCAGCAACCCTGCAAAAAAAATATATGTCGAACAAATTGACCCCCAAAATCAAAAAATCAGTTCTGTAAAACACAAGAATCAGAACAGAAAAATTGAAAATGGAAAAAAATACTCCCCTTCCTCGAGGTCAGAACTAATTTGACCAGAGCCGGAGCCGGAGGCGGCGGCGGACAGCAGGCTGGACGGTCAGCAGTGGCGTCGCGGCGGTCAACTATTGGTCTGACCGGAACCCTATCACCGGCGGCATCGCTCGCGATCAACTGGCAGTCAGCGGACAGGGACGGCGGCGGCGGTCAGATCCGAGCGAGCAACTCCAGTGGCGGCGCGAGCTCCTCCTTGTCGCGTTCTCGACAAGCAGCGCTGGCGACCGGTGGCGTCGAACAGCAGCTGGTGGGACCCTAGTGGCTGTGCAGTGGCTGTCGCGGTGGATCCAGGGGGGACCCTAGCTGCTGGGTAGAAGCAGCGGCAGATCTGCGGCGGACTGGAATTGGAACAGCGGCGGTCTACTCCCCATCGCGTTTCCAGCGGCGTACAGGTCGTGACTCAGGACGGCGGCGGGGGTGACGACGGATGGATGACCAAGCTCTGATACCACTGTTGGGTGGATGCGGTTGTCCTCGTCATCTCGCCGGTCTTCATCGCCGGAGCATTTCCTGAGGTGGTGGCGTTGAGGAGATGCTCATATTTCTCTTCTATTCACTGAGAATAGAATTTACGCTCCAAAACCTCGTTTTGGGTTCACGAATGGGGGGAAGATAAAGGCAGCTGGTGTAAGGATGGGCTGGCCCAACACTTAAAGATTCGAAGACCATCAAATTTGGGCCAACATGCCTAACGGGCCCAACACGCCATCTGCCGAAATCTGCCGCCACTATCATTCGTTGTCGCTGTTTCTTACTGCCGGGCCGACGCACGTTCACATTGTCATCGATCATGCATCATCAAAAGTCGTTGCCTCAGCCATCGCCGCTGCCTACAATGCAGCCAAAGTTCCTAACTCTTCAAGGACGTCAAAACCCTCGCAGACGCCGCCAAACCACCACGAGTGGTCTCCCATCGACCTCGTGCCATGTTGCCGCTGAAAGGCCACACACAACACTGCACCGCTAAGTGTTATTGAGGGACAACTGAGGGATAATCGTTACAGGGACAATCATTAAACGGACAACCGTTCGAAGGGACAACCATTCAAGGGACAACCGTTAAGGGACGAGGCTCGTCAGACATTCCTTCGAATACCGCAATCGCCGCATGTTGCCAAAAGGTCAGGTTGTCGCTGTTCTCGGAAATCTCCAGTTTCTCAGCGCTGATGCGCTTTCATCTTCGACTACCTCTCAGGTTCCTAGGTCGCTGCCAGCAACCACCATTTCCAGCGCCATACGCAATTGTTGCTAAGGGGCAACCAAGGGACAGTGGTTCATTCCGTAAAGGGACAAACCGAGGGACAAATATTAAAGGGACAACCACTAAGGAACGAGGCTTGTCAGACATTCCTTCGAAAAGGAAGAACGACGAGGTTGACAGAAAATCACAAATACAAATATACAGTTACAAAAAAAAGGGCAACGCAAAAGCATACAGTAATATAAAGAGACAAGTTTTAAAAAAAATGGATTGAAGTCTTACACTGATAATAAGCAATGCTTGATGAAAGAATCTACAAGGCAGAGGAGAATAACTCTTCGAAAAAATGATGAATGAAGAAAAGAAATCAGAACTATAAGTGTCTTACGTTCTGTTGATGAAGAAATCAAATGCTTCGGGTCCTTCTTTCATAGTGAAGAGGCTGCAGCAAATTATGGAAATAATTTGCATGATTGAAATCTCTTAAGATTTCAAGAGATTTCTTTTATTTTGAGCAAAGATATGAAAATCATCATGATGAGCAAGAATTAAATTTGTCTCTATTTCCTGTCTCACGTAAAGCTTGAAATTAAGCAGGGAAAGAAATTGATTTGGGCCACATGAGAAACAAATAAATTGGGCCATTTGAAAAAAAATAAAAAATTGGGCCAAGGGAAAAGTTATTATTTGGATAAAGTAATTTCTCAATTGCAAAAGCCCAAATTACAAATGTTGAAAATAAAAGAAACTTTTGCGATTCCTTCACATCAAGACACGGCGTTCGTGAACAAATTGCAAGGGGGCATTTGTAAGCTTTTAAAATTTACGGTCCAATCAAATGGCGACACGTGGATTTTCTGGATTAAATATCAATTATTAATTTATTGTGGAATTTAAATAAATTAATTCCTAAAAATAGATTAATAAATAATTGATAATTAATTTAAGCCCAACAAATTAAATGAGGCTTAAATTAAATGAGACCTGGCCCAAGTAAAAAAAGTCCAAATTAAGTAAGGCCAAATAAGCCCAAATTAAATGAGGTCTGACCCAAGTCAAGCAAGTCCAAGTCAAATGAAGTCTGACTTAAGTCAAACAAGCTCATACAAATTAAATCAGGCCCAAGTAAAATAGGTCTGATTACAGCCCAAATAAGTGGAGGCCCAAGTCATCAGGATATGGCCCAAATAAAGTGGATCAATCAGAATGCAAGACATTAATGAGGGAGTCTTCACCTCTCACCTATATAAAGGAGTCTCCTCCCTTCATTGAACACACACTGAAGCATCCGAAGACGACAACACTCTGAAGAGATTGAAACACGAGCATCGCTCCTCAAGATCTTTAAGGCAAGAACGGTATACGATTCAGGATCAAGGTGCTGAGCCTCCCAAATCAAGAGTTCTTCATACTCTAAGTTCTTTAATGTTCTTTGAGTCAAGAACGGCATACGACCCGGGATTAAGGTGCTAAGTCCCCCAGATCGAGTGTTTTTCATAACAAGCACGTTGAGTTATTTAGTGTTCTTCAAGTCAAGAACAACATACGACCCGGGATTAAGGTGCTAAGCCCCCCAGATCGAGTGTTTCTCACATCAAGCACGTTTAATCCAAACAAAGGCTCAACGCCTCTGGATAAACGTTACAAAGTCCCAAACCCGAGCTCAAACAAGCTTCAATCGAAGATTCGACTCAACACCCAAAGTTAGCGCAGTCAACACAGTCAGCGTGGTCAACACAACAAGTCAAAGTCTAAATTGGTTCGAGAAAAGAATCAGAGGATAGATAGAGATTGTTTCCTAAATTCTCAAGTTTAATCCATCTGGATTATCTTTGTAATTCAACTTGTATTTATTTTATTATTTGTTGTTACACCAAGTTAGTGATATTTATGCTATTAGGCCGCCAAAAATTAATCTAAGTTTTTGGAAAGATTTAGTAATTCGTGTGTTAAATCTTTCCGTTGTTTAAACTTGCAATTTCATATTCAAGTTTTATATTCTGATAAGAGTCAGTGTTGTTCGAAGTGTCAACCACACTTAGGACAACATCACTGTCGTATAACACTCTTATACCCGATGGGCACCCGACAGCTTCTTTCAATGACATATTTGATCTTATTTCAGCCATGGAAGACGTTTGATTACCTTTTGTTAATGCTTGCTTTGTTGAACTTGACAATGCTTCTGGCTCCATTGGGAGATAGTTGATTTCACGATGACATATTTCACGAATCGCGTTGAGAGCAAACTCAGTCCGATTCTCGCATTGACTACCCGAAATCGGAGGAAAACTAAGGCAGATTCTACGGTGACCTAATTCCTATAGCTCTTTCCACCGATGTAAGCTGCAGTCTTTCACATCTAAGCTTTTGCTTCCAATACAGTTGTTGAATTGAATAAAGATGGTGATAATAAGAGCAGCAGGACCCACCTATTAACCTACTTATTAAATGATTTATTAATTTTAACTTGTGAAATGTCATTTTATAAAATTTATAAGAAATGAAGGGCCATTCTGATTTTAATTTAGAAAGATAAAGGGTGTGGATATACAAAATAAAGGCTAATACTCCTGTGCATCTGGGTGCACCTCAAGATACGGTGCACCACTTTCAGAAACGTATACAATTATGAAGAGAAATATGTACACTTATAAAGAAAAATGTATACACTATATTAGCGAATTTTTTGTTAGTTTTGTTAGTTTTTTTAAGAAGAATTGAGTGTAAAAATATACAATTATTATAAACATGTATACACTATTGAATAAAAAGTTATTCACAGATGGATGCTAGTTTTTTTAATGAAAAAGTGAGTGTGAAAAAAATACAATTACTAAAAAACATTTATACAATATATAAAATAAAAAGTTATACATATATATAACTCCAAAATAAAAGATGAAGACTTTAATTGTTCTTTGGCAAAGACTTAGGTGAGACCGTCTCGCGGATCTCATTCCGTGAGACGGGTAGGATCCCAACCTAATTACGCCCTTTACATGTTTATCAAATGATGCAGCGCACTGCATCGCGGTAATTATAGCAAGGTCGTTCATTGGATTGGTTCCATAAAAACTGTATTTTTTGTAGGAAAAGAAATTTATTAATATGGAAGGTATAAGGCATTCCAAAAACTGTACAATTTCAAAGAAAGTTTCAAGTTGCAAAATCAAAATAAAACAACAAAAGTATTATGAAGAAATTAGTCTCCAAAGTCTCTCGTACATTTGAGAAATGAGAAAGGATTGTTTAACTAATTTCTATAGTCAGCACCCAACCATTAAAACTTTTTCCGTGATAGCCAGCTCCATAGACGAGCCTGAACTTCTCCAAATAAGCTTTCAATATCAATCTCCTTGGATTTGAAAATTTTTTCATTTCATGCTTTCCACAAGATCCAGATGACAGTGGTCCAAAGAGAAACAACAAAAGATTTAGCAGTACCTCCTCCAAACAGATTACTAAAGTAAAGGAAATGAAGTCTAACACTATTAGGGAATGCTCCTGATTTCTGACACCAATGTTTTCATCCAAAATGAGTGAGATCAAGATTTATCAATTGAGTAGTACATGATGGATGTCTTCCTCATAATCTTCACAAAAAGGACAGGAGATAACTGAGTCTTGTGTAAGGATGTTAAAAAGTCTTAGCTATGTACGGGTTTGAATTCTTTGCCATGTTGTACACCATGCCATCATTTGCACCTTTGGGATAGTAAAGCTTTTCCAAATTTGGGTAAATTCTTTATCCTAGAAGCCAGTGCCATTGTTGAGTTTTTTTAGAAGAAGCTGATATGAATCTGAAACTTTATATCCGCCATGCTTGCTCAGTTTCCAGCGCCACATCCTCCTGCTCTTTGTTGGGTTGGAACCTATTCTAAAGAGATAAGAAAAGGTTAAGAATTATATGATCTCTCTCAACTAAGTCCCTTCTCTAATTCCACTTCCAAACCCAATGTTCACCCTCCCATTCCCCCATATTCATAACTGAAACATAAATAACCATGCTAAGTTTAAAAACTCTAGGAAAAATTTGCTTAAAGATACCCTCACCACTCCAATTTTCTTCCCAGAAAAGGAACTTCTCTCCATTCCCCAATTCCCTAATAAATATGGAATCGAGTTAGATCTAGTCCAAGACTCTCCCCACCTCGACCTAATGATCCTAACCCACAATTTAGACTTCTCTATATGATATCTCCACATCCATTTACCCAAAAGTGCTTGATTAAAGCACTCGATATTTTTTATCCCAAGACCGCTCCTATTTTTAGGTTCACAAATTGCTTTCCAGCTAATCCATGATGTTTTTCTCTCGCTCTCTTCCTCTCTCCCCTCCAAAGAAAGGTGCATTAAATTTGCATCAATTTTTTATCACACATTTCGTAATTTGGTATAGCGACAGCAAGTAGGTAGGTAAGGCGTTAAGAACTGAATTCACTAGAACGGCTCGACCACTCATAGAAAGTTTATTAGGGACCCAACCACTGAGTCTTTTCTTGGTCTTGTGAATAAGGATATTCCAATCCCCTTCTTTGTTGTAGTTGCAGCCAATCATAGTCCCCAGATAATTGAAAGGAAAAGAACCTGTAGGGTAGCCCAAAATATGACCAAATAAATCCATCAAATCAGGTTGCATATTAATGCCATAGATTTTTCTTTTTAAAAGGTTTACCTTGAGTCCCGAGATGAGTTCAAATATCACTAACAACCGTTTTAGGAACCAGACATTTTTTTCGGACACCTTGCCAAGAAAAATTGTGTCGCCTGCGTACTGCAGATGAGACACCTTAATATTCTCATATCCAATTTCCACAGGGTTGAAGAGATTGATCTCAATAGCCTTTTTCAAAAGACAGCTTAGACCTTCTGCAATAATCAAGAAGAGTATGGGAGATAAGGGATCCCCCTGTCTGATACCACGTCTTAGCTAAAAATCCCCTGAGGATTAAACAAGGACATCAAGGTGGGCTGTCGAGATGCATTCATATATCCATCCTCTCCATTTATCGTTGAATCCAATATTCTTCATCATGTCATTGAGAAAGTTCCAATTCATAGAGTCAAAAGCCTTTGAGAAATCAATTTTAAAGTAGAAACATGCTTCTTTAGAACTCTTGATTTTTCTAGAACTTGTTTGAGCCTAACGATGCAATCAAGGATTTTTCTACCCTCGATGAAGGCTGATTGCTCTTCTGAGATAATATGGTCCATTACTTTTCCCATTCTATTAGCCAAGATTTTTGCCAACAGTTTGTAAACACAACCTATCATGGAGAAAAGTCTGAAATCCGAGAGTTCTGTGGCAGTCTCCTTCTTTCTGATAAGAGCAACGAAAGCGTGATTGAGACCTTTTGTGAGTTTACCATGAGAATGGAACTCCTCTAAGAATCTGATGAAATTTGGCTTGATAGTGTCCCAGCACTCTTTCAGAAAAGAAAAGTTAAAACCGTCTGGACCCAGGCTTTTGTTGCCTTCACATGAGTTCAAGGCTGATGAGATTTCCTCCTCTGTGAATGGGCTAGTAAGCTTCAGGTTGTCTTGTACAGAAATTTTCATAGTAGTAAAGCTATCTGGTAATCTGATATTCGATGAATTTATCTGCTCAAAATGGTTTTTGAAGGTAAGATGGATAACATTTTTTACTTCTTGAACATATTCTGACCATCTACCATCAATGAGGAGTTCAGAGATTACACTTTTTTTTTTCGGAAGTTGATACAGCGATGAAAGAAGGAAGTGTGCATATCCATCTTTGATCTATTTTGATCTTGATTTTTGAAAGAGAATACTGCTTCTATTTCTGATGTCCGTTATGAGTAAAGCTCTTTCTCCATTCCTTGCAATAACTTCGTTATACAACAGGCCAAAAACTTTATCAATCAGGTCTAGCTTTCTATTTCATATCTCCGATCCTTAATTCTCTTGTCAACCCAGCCAAAGACGTCTGCATTCCAAGATTTTAGATTTGCTTTGAGCATTTTCATTTTTTCTTTTAATACATATCCTCCCCAGCTATGAACAGTATAAGAATTCCATTTATTCTTCACAAAGTTGGAGAAACCTAGGAGTGAGGCCCATGCGTTTAAACTTTGAAAAGGTTTTAGACCCCAATTCTTTCTCAATTGTTGCAGCATGATAGGACAGTGGTCTGATAGGGATCTTCTCAATCCTAATTGGAATGAGTCTGGCTATTTTGAGAGCCAAATGTGATAAAATGATAATTCTATCAATTCTGCTCTTACATATACCATCAGCTTTGTAGTAAGTAAAGTTCCTATCTTGAATAGGGAGATCTATCAAATTTGAAGTAATAATGAGATCACAGAAAGCTGCTATGCCTCTGTTTTGAGTTTCCTCCCTCTTGCCTACTCTTTCAGCTCCTCTAGTGATGGAGTTAAAATCACCTGCTACACATATGCATACCAGACTGTTTTGAGCCACCACTAATTTCAGTCTATCCATAAAAAATTTCTTATCAGTTGAAGAGCTAAGAGCATAGACCTTGATCAAACAAACCTCAGTTCTGTTTGTCCCCCAAAAGCCATTAATGATGACAGCGCCTTCCATATTCCAACTACTGCTAACTTCAATGATATCTTTGTTCCATAAAGATAGAATGCCTCCAGAACGGCCTTCAGATTGCCTGCAAGCCCATCCAAATGAATTGCTTCCCCACAATAATCTGCATGTACTTTCATCAATGTTATCTTTTTTGGTTTCTTGGATGTAACAAATATCTGGCTTCAAGTTTCTAATAAGTTCACCAATTTCATCTTGTTTTGCTTTGGACCCCATGCCTCGAATGTTATATGAGACCAGACACATATCTGATCAGAAGTGAACTCCTTGTCTCTGGTGTCAACTAGTACCGGTGCTGATATTAACGACATAAGATGATTAACTGTCTCCATCTCATTTGAGCTTATCAGACTCAATTTTTTTCCAATCTTCCAAGTTTTACAAGCTTCCAATCGGATAGGATCGGGAGGGGGAGGAGGAGGAGGCTTAAACAAATTACCTTGCTGCTTCGACGGAGGGCCAATAATTTTTCTGTCTACTGTTGTAGGACACCAAATCTCCAATGAACTTGTTAAAATTATGCATCTCCATTTTCTTTTGTGTACGTTTGGGGATTTTTTTCATGGGTTTGAAGTGGTTTCTAATGGAAGTATTTCTAGAGGTGCAATGGTAATTTGAAGTGGGGATATAAGGGAGTAGGTCGGTGGACTGTGAGGAAAGGGTTCGGAAGTAGGGGGTGGAAGATCTATGGAAGTAGAAGGATGAATGATATGATTTAATGAAAGAGGAGATGGAGTGGATAGGTTCAAGGGAGGATTAGATGAATCAACAGGGGGAGAGTTATTTGAGAAAGGATCGATGTGGCTTAGGTGGTTAGTAGAAGGATCTGGAGATGGGGAGTATAAGTCCATGCCCCTGTTCTCAAGGATTGGGCGTGAGTTATGAATAAGGAGAACAAATGAGGAAGAGTTTAGTTCCAGGCCCAAATCTTGATGTGTTGGGCCTGAGCTTTTTGGGCTAAGATGTTTATGCATATCCAACAGTATGCATGATGTGTCTGACAAGGTATGTTCATGCACCGCTATTTTCGTTTCCCCAGGTATGTTTAAATGTTCTCTCATAGAAAGATGTGCTGCGTTTGGAGTCCCCACGTTTAGAGTCCCAAGGTGAAACTGTTGGGATTCTTCTAGCAGCGCCGATTGCACTTCATGGATGGAATTTTTCGGTGATGATATCTTCTCTAGGATGACGGCGGGGACTTGCTCGGAGATGTGGAAAAATCCTCCATATTGAGCCATTCCGTGTTGGATTCTGATTCACTAGATAGAATACTTCCATTCTGAAATACTGAAGGCAAAAACAATTCTTCAATAATCCTTAATTTGAGTCTTCGATCTCCAATGTCTACCGAAATCATAGTGTTAATAGTTTCCAGGCAAGAAATGTTAATACAAACTATTGCAGATACAAGATTTGATTTGCTGGAAGTGGCCTGTCAATCTCAACGGAGCATCCGATCTGATCGCTGATTTTATGAAAAAATCCTTATTTCAAGCATGTAAAGGGACGCCGAACAACTGTTTCCATACCTGGCTTTGTTGGCCAATGTCTTGAGGACTCCAGGGACGTACCCACTATTGGCGTTCGATCATTTGGTTAATGTGAACCATTAGGTTCCATGCAATTCTACAGCAGTGGAAGCATAATATAGAATTGAATTACCTTTCACCAAGGTATGTTGAAGAAGATGAAATTTTCGAAAATTTTTGAAAATTCTCACTGGCAGCTTGCGCGACCTCACAAATTTGGGCATAACTTCCTCATCAAATCTCCTATTTGAGTGATTTTTGCGCCAAAACAATCTTCTCTTCCGTGGATTTCCATCCATGTATTACACCACCAGTTTTGATTTCCACATGAATTCAGAAAAATCATGGAAGTTCACGAACAACAGTAGCAAACAACCTTTCGATCTTCTGCTGTATTCCCAAGACCAATCTCGACGTCGTGTGGGTGACGATCTTTGAGATCTTCTCAATCTATTGTTATCTCACCCACCTCACAGTGTTAGGCATGAATAATAATTATTAGGATTTTCGGACAGTTGAGATGACTTATATATGGGCTACAGCAGGGACCAGGAGGAGAAATTAGAGTTGGGCTTCCATTGGGCTTAAGTATCAAAGTTTACCCAAAACATATACTTAAGTCCAATAATAATAACATATACCACTAAAATATTATTACTGCACTGTCGTTCTAATCTCATAATTACGTTATGAGCTTCTTCTTATTACGAGCCCGTTAGTCTCCACATGTTTAAGATATACAATTCCATTAATTAATTAAGTTACTGATAACTCCATTAATTAATATCTCATCTGAGAGTAGTACTACTCAACCTAATTATCATGCCAGAATAAATCCACCTACAGGATTTCCATGACAATCCTTATGAGCTCCTCAATGGGACATCATCAACCTATTTAATAGGACACAGATTCATTCTACAATCAACAGCACACCATAGAGACAACACTATTTCCCAACTCACCGAGATTATTGATTTAATTACATGTAAATCTCACCCATTGATGAATCAAAGAAATACATACTGCCTTACGTGTCGAGGTTATTGTATAGGGATTAAGAGTACAAACATCCATAATAACAGAGATCAAGTTCTCCTATATAGTCAGTATAAGTCGAACGATCTCAAGCGATCCTGCTCAATACACAAAGTGCACTAATGTGATTTTATAATCAAGACAAATTAATACTAAATCACACTACAACCATCCCGATAGAGAGTCCCCGTCTATCTCGGTTGTGAGCATCTGTTTATACTTTATAAGAAAACCGATAATATGATCTTCTGCGTGTTGTCGCACAACATATTATCTACAGTATAAAGTAAGTGGATTATTGCATCGACATATAAATAATTATAAGACGCAATCATTTGATCAATGATTCTCATTTCAAATAAATTGTTGTAACATTGTTCATACTAAAGCTAGACTTTTAGATACAATCCAGCAATCTCCCATTTATACTAAAAGACTATGCTGCATTGTCTACTGCCATACATCTGATTCCCTCTCCCACTACATGACCATCAAAAACATTCGTCTTAAGGTCCTTGTAAAAGGATTTAAGGGTTATGATCCGATGCAATCAAGATGACTACAACCTTCCATTTATCATATGATTTCTCGTAACATGTGGTACTTGCGCTCCATATGTTTAATTGCCTTATGGGCTCGTGATTCCTTCTAGTTTGCAACTGCACCATAATTATGCAGTATTTTTATTGTACATGTAGCCAGAGACAAAAGCTATTAAGATGCATGACAACACAAAATCATTAATTTTACCTAACGCAAAACAAAGAACAATAACAACTAATTGTAACAGTATGTAACTAATTGGCTAAATATGAAAGCAAACTACTAACGATTACTGAAGAAAGAAACCGAGCAGATAAGAGATATGAGGGTTCAATACACTAAAATCATTTAATGGGCAAAATACCATAGTATATGTTCATGTCTACTGAAAAACAAGACCAATCATTTTGGAGCTGGAGCTACGAGCCTACGGCTGGATAAGAGAACTAATAATCAGGGTTTGGCGCAGCGGTTGTAAAAGCGATAAAATTAAACAAAGTAATGCGTAATCAGATCAGTTGTTACCTTAAAATTAGGGAATTAATTGATAAATAAGTAAACCAAAAGGCAGGAGTAGCATACCAGGTAGAATGATAGAAGAAGACAATATAGTTGACAGAGAAGGAAAATCTTAAGTATTCAACGTACATGAACCAAGCAACTAAAATAATATATAAGTGCACAAATGCTAAATACATAAACAATCGAGCAACCAATGGCACCGGCACAGAAATAAACATCATGTTACTAATACGAATACCAGAGGGGGGAAAAGGATTTTGAGTTGCCATCTATCTAGGCAGTGAAAACATGAAAAAACTGAAAAGATGATCAATTCAACAATTATTAATTTCAAGCTCATGTTGCGTAGTAATGTAAATAAATAAAGGCAGACCAATTTGGACAGACCAATTAGGACAGATAAAAAATCAACCCATATGTGATATGTCAAACCAAATCTAGAACCTAGATTAAGTATAAGTCAATCTTTCCGGCCGACGGCTAGATATATATATATATAAAGGGGGAAATGGTCGTCCACCTAAGAGAGGAAGACCCCAATGGCATCGGGACAAAAAGCGAATACCTGAACTAGCGAGAACACGAAAGGCGACTGAATGGCAATTTTCTGCACGGCGTACTCGAATGTTATGCTTCACTTTATTCATTTCTCAATCAACCATTCTCTTTTACTTCTAGCAGAGCCATATGCATATGAAGAAGAAACTACTTATTGCATTTTAGAGAAAGTAATAAAGTATTAATTGCTTTTGTAATTCTTCAAACACTTTACACTTATAGCTCCATATGAATTATGATATTAATATTCTTTATGTAACCAGAAGTCTATTGTATATTCTTTATGTATTCTATATTTTAATTTTGTCAAAGAATGGATGGTTAAAATTATCCAAGATAAATAAACCTGCAATTACAGACAAGTCATGAATCATAGTGGATTGATTGCTAGTTTAGATAAATACCATAGAAAATTTATCAGCAATCATGTTGCATTTCTCAAGTAAATTTTAGTTTTGATCTTGATATAGCATTACGCTGGTGTATCTTGTAAATAAATTGACTTTATAATTTATAATGTACATTTTAGTTTATGGGAGAATGCTTGTATGTTGATGTCATTGCTAAGTGTTAGCTACTTCTGATACTGAAAATTACAAGCTCGTGGAAGCCTTGGTTTCTCATATCCATTTGTGATCTTTAAGCTATACATTGTGCACTCTATCTGTGGTTAATCATTTTTTGCTCTTCAATTCTTAATCTTAATTAAAATAGATATGTCTGATGTCAATGAGGACAAGTAATGTTGAAATGCCTAGTTGGCTAACCTTGTTAATTTGATACGTCAGCGGCCCTGATTCTCTAATGAACGTTCAAGAGATCGATGCTTGCAGTATTTTGATGTGGCTACATAAAAAGAAAAAAGTCAAGTAAAATTATCAGAATCCATGAGAGAAAGCTAAGAAGAGAGAGGAGGGAGAGAAAAAAAGATTCCTTAATTCCAACATATTATGCATGACATGAAAACCCACAAATTGAAGGACATCTCTAGTAAAGAAAGATATTGAATACTTCATAATCTGATGGTGTTTGGATGATCCTTGTGTCCAAGTGGAAAATACATGGTCAATATCAATTGAAAAAGGACCAATTTTAATACCATGTGAAACAACATAGAGCACACTACTAATAGAGAGGCAATGAAGCACACAACTAAAAATTTGATGTGAAGAGTGCTCTACTTTATAAGTTGCTGCCTGTAGACATTTTATTGAGCACATTGTTTGCATAGGTTAGGAAAGGCAAATTCTTCAGAAATCATAAAAATTATTAATTCTAAATTAACAAGAGGTAAAAATGATAGTGATACATTGAAGTCAACGATGTAAAACGTGAAATTCCAGAATTGAATATAGAAATCAAATTTTCTTATCTGAAAATTGGGAAATTGAAGGCATAGGTAGAGAAGGGAAAGAGGTGGGGCAGGCGGTGGAGAAGATCGGAGCTGCTAAGGGAAATCAACGGCGGTCGCGAAGAACCCTAAATCGCCAAAACATCTAGAAAAAACACAAACAAAACGCAATTATTACATGCATTATCAACCCATTGCATCAGCCAAAGATTATCAAGCCCCACCAATATTCACCTCACCAGCCTAATAAGTAACAACCACTGGAATATAGAATTCATAATATGAAGTACCATCAATTCTACGTTTATTTCTAAGATCAATATGGTGCATAAATATTCCCCCAGTAGTCTTTGATGTGGTTCCAGGAACTCTATTAAGGAAAAAGTTTTTCAATATGTCTGATGTTTCCTTCGATTAGCTATAACACGTTAAAATTAAGCTTGGATAACAACAAAAATTTGAAAAAAAAGAAGCTAATCTACTCATAGTTAAATCAATCTGCTATAATCACTGTGTATAATATATTAATAGAGGAGTGAATTTGATTAATTGATGAAAGAAGCGAACCTTCAAGAACTTCAAAACGAATTCCCACTCTGTCTCGGCCGAGTATAGTACTCTAAGACAAGCTCATGCGAAGATGAGCGTAGTAGAGAAAAGTCACAACATAGGCGATAAAAAGGGGAATGAAATGCAAAAGAAATGGGAAGAAAAGAAATCATGTCTAGAGAGAAAATCATAACAAGGACTACTGTGAGGCAATTTCTCATACACCTGGTGAGCGGAGTATCCAATCAAATTATGCAAAAAATTATATGAAAAGCCACGGAGAGCATCTGGAGAGATGACTAAGTATAAAGAAGAAACAGATGCAAGAGAGGATAACAAAAAATCTTAAAGAGAACACCTTGCGACGGCAAGGCAAGAACAACTGCAAGCAAACGCTAGGGAGGATGATTATCAGATTAAGACAGTGGAGGGAGACGGTGATTGCATCATTAGTAAAAGAGAAAATTGAAAGAAAGATGAATTTGAGGGAGCTTATTCTTTCGTGTTCCTAGTGCAGGACAAACTGGTGGCGGTGCACGACCTTATGGTTTTCGGCCACTGGTGATGGGACAGAGGAGCAACGGCGCCGTCATATTCGCTTTGGAAACTTGAGCGCTAGATTTAATTGAGGCAACCTATGAACGAAAGGTTTATCCCGGTGAGTTTCTGGTGGTGGACAGAGACGACGTTCAATCCCTCTGCTTCATGCCTCATACAGAGTCCCAATATTACATCTTCGAGCACATTTACTTCTCCCTACCGAGTTTCTGTTAGGTATATTTGGGTTTCGGTATAATATGTTGACTAGAAAAATATGACAAAGAAAATAAGAATAAAATTTGAGTCGAGTCAAAAGTTACACTCTTTCTCCTTAAGACGAAATTGCCCCGCTCTTGTGCTTACGGTTCGATGACAATCATCTCCAAGATACAACGACTCACATCTTGTGATATTAGTAGCACTACAAATCATAAAATACAGCCAACCAACCGATATTATGAACTCACTTTAGGAGTAAAAGGACTTTGAAAATGTTAGAGACCAAGACTCTAAGTACGGAAATATTTTTATAATGTATGATCAAGTCTAATTCAAATTCGGAGTGAAAATCAAGTAAGTGATTATGTAATGAGAGAGTCTATTTATAGATTTTAAGGCGACTTTACGTGAATTGATGCGACCATTGGATTTGATTTTGAATTCAAATTCATATATCTTTTAATGAAAAAACGCAACTTATTCAACAATCACAACCTTTAATCACACCTCTTAATAGACACACTTTAATCTAATAGACACCATTTTAATGTTACTTTTCTATTCACCTAAAATTTCCAACAGTTTCACGGTGTTCAGAAGGTCCGCGTACGAATTGAGGCACAAATTCAGAGAAATCCTAGCATCGGAATCTCCGATGGATTGTGATGTGGTGATAGCGGTGCATGATTATGGCGTGGTGGCGGTGCTGGGATACGCGGCGAAGGCGGGGTTGCGTTTCAGCAGGGGCTGATCAGGTCGCACTATGTGAGGATAACGTTATCGAGCCAGCGCAGAGGATCAGAGACTTCGGCATGAAGCTGAAGCTATCGGTGAAGGAAGTGTTGGAGGGGAAGATTAATAAAGAGTTAAAAAAGAAAGAAGAGAATAGATGAGGTGGAGAGTGACGAAGGCGGGTGAGATGAAGACGGAAGGGGAGAGAATCGAAGAACACGTATTAGAGAGATGAGCAGGAGTTGACACGTGGAGATTCTTGCAACCGACCACCAAGGGGTAATTGGCCAACTTACTGGCTATTCTCCTTTTATATATGGTGTATAGATAAATAAATGGGTTGATGGAGATCCTCTCATATAAGGGATCCGTGAGACTGTCCACCCACCCTTAGATCTTTTGATATACTCCCTCTATCCGCCTTTAAGGGTGCCATTTGTTTTTTACACGTGGATTAAGGAGTATTATTATTTAATGTGTAGTGGGTAGTTGTATTAGTGGATGTGTGAGTCCTATTTTTAGTTATATTAGTGGGTGTTTGTGGATCCATATATGTATAAAAAAAGAAATGAGACCCTTGAGGGCGGATGCTCAAAATGAAAAAATGATACCCTTGAAAAAATGAAAAAATGTTACCCTTGAAAGTGGACGGAGGGAATACGTTTAAAGGATTATTATGGGTACGGGATGTCCTGTGACACTTTGGTGTGACATCTCTTAATAGAATGACAAGTGACAGGTTGAATCAATCCTTACCCCTAAGGATTTATTGGTTAAGGTATAATATCTCTCATCTCTCCTATCGTGTCGGTCATTAAATGGTGTGACATAAGAAATGTCACTCAGGGACCCATTATTATGTGCCTCTTTTCCCCAATTTCTCACCTCAAAAGGCGCGAACTCCACTTGTTCACTTGAAACTACCACCGCCGCTCGGACACTTGCTTCCGCTGCTCTCCGAAAACCACCGCCGGCAACACCGTCCTCGTAATCGCTTTCGCTTCATGCTGGAAACCACTGCCAACAACGCCTGCGATCTCGTTTCCGCTGCTACTGCGGCGTTTCTAAACGGTTAGTCTTTTGGTCATAATATCAGTCTTCTGTATTTTGTTTCTGATTGCACCCGTAAATTGATTCTTTGCGATTTATTTCTTTCTTTTAATTTAGGAATAAATCTATTTTTAGTATAATTTATTGAGAAATTTCCTCCAGCTGCGGCATTTGTTTTCGTAGGTTTTGAGGAGAAGGTAAACTTAGCAGAGCGAGATTCATCACTAGGTTTCTGAATATATAATTTTATTAAGTTCAGCCGCCTTTGGTTCGAACCCACATAAATCTCTTCCGACGCCTAATTTGAAGAATGTGTTAACGTTAATTAGGGCTTTCGGAGTGTAACCGCACATAATTTGGGGATATGGCGAAGGAGACTGGAGAATTGAACACGCTCTCTACTTCTGGTAATTGTTTCCTTTGTTTTCTTTCCGAGTTGTGTTTTCTTGAAACTAGATAGTACTGTATTTTTTCTCTATAGTTTCTTTTCATTAAAGACCACTTGTTTCTACGTATTGTAGTGTTTTCTAATCTTGGTTTCTTTATCTGTAAAAAAAAATTAAAAAATTTTTCGTTTCTTGATCACCAAGATGGAAATGCCGATAATTATAACGTCGAAGTTGCTGAACTTCTTGCTAACGAGGCACTGGTAAAGATTAATTCGCTTGATAGTCATATATTATTTGTGCGTCTTCCTTCTTTCGGATTTGTATAATAATTCTTTATGCAACTTATAATAATTTCTTTCCCCAGCGGTTACCGATGTCTGAAGCAGCGCCCATATATGAGCAACTTCTGGCTACATTCCCCACTTCGGTAATCCCTTTCATGAAACTTGATCATTTACCATCCTCTTAAATTATTTATTTTGTGTGGGTGTGTGTTAATTTTTCTGTGGGTTCGTGTGAATGTTGAATCTATCAGTTAGGGGCTAAGTGAGTATAGACAAATCTATTAATATTTAATGCTTGACTTTAATTTAATGAATAAATTGAATTGAATTGATCATTCTCTGATTTTAGGTGTCAAAAGTTGTTTCTCATATTATCATCTCTAATTAGTCGCATGTTTTTTTTTTTTCGTATATATAATTTGTCCCTCCACTTAATATTATTAATAACTATTGATGGTAGCTGTTCGGAGCTTGTAATGTAAAGTTGGCATGACAGTCCCTTGGTGTTGCACTATCAGTCAAATTCTTTAGGCGCAAATATTTTGCTGGCTAAGCCAAAATTTATTATTGTGAATTCAATGTCCTTTTTAGGCAAAGTATTGGAAACAGTATGTGGAGGCCCTCATGAATGTAAATAATGATGAAGCTACAAGACAAGTATTCAGCCGTTGTCTTTTGAATTGCTTGCAAGTTCCTCTTTGGTATATCACCTATTACTTAGCTTGATTATGTATATATGATCCAATGTCTCTTTTAAATTGGTGTGTGTGTGCGTGTGCGTGTGCGTGTGCGTGTGCGTGTGTGTGTGTGTGTGTGTGTGTGTGTGTGTGTATGGTGTGGGAGGAGTGGGTTGTACCTTTTCTGTGTTCATATTATCTCTTTACTATGGTCTCCCTTAATTCGTACTCGCATGCTCTTTCCACATGTGATTCATGTTCAAATTTGCAGGAGGTGCTATATTCGCTTTATAATGAAAGTTAATGAGAAGAAGGGAATAGAGGGTCAGGAAGAGACCAAGAAAGCTTTTGAGTTTATGCTTAACTATGTTGGTGAGCAACACTTATGTTAGTGCAAGAGAGCTCATATGTGAATCTCTCTCTCTCAAAAACAAGCTCTTTTCCTTTTGTTTAATTACTGTAAATTAGAGTTGACGAAGGTGTGATAGACTTGCTGCTCCTTAATACTTAAATAAAATTTACAGTGTCATTGGGTTCCGATTATCTTAGTTGGTGGAAACATCTGCCTTATACTAGTTGAACCGTTACGTGAGCTGCTCTAAGCTGAATTATTATCCTTATTTATAATTCATTTTCACCTCTAGTTCCTGTCTGATTGGAGCATTGAATAACAAAATAGTGAATAGAAAAGGCCCAATATTTTGTTTCGCTTCTTCATTTATTATTCATTTATATTTTTAACATGATGATTCATCTCAATTACAAAAATCATTCATCTCAATAAAAAAATCATTTGATTAACTTTTTATTATTTGAGGCAACTATAGATTGGTAACTATATAATGCCAAAAGGAAAACATTATTATTATATTTTTAATTCTGAGTTCTTTGGGCTCAATCTTTGAAATTATTCTTTACGATTACTGCTAAATAAAATCAAGTTATTTCTTGATACTGAATAGACCTTATTTCGCTTTGTTTTTTATGAGTTCATTTTCAATGATTTTGATGAGTGTAATTGCCCTAACGCGTTCGTGCTTGCAGGAGCTGATATAGCATCTGGTCCAGTGTGGATGGAATACATTGCATATTTAAAATCCTTACCGGTTTGACTTCTATTTTATGCTCAGTATACCCTATTTCTGCTTCTTTTAAGCTCTTTTACTCTTCTAACCCTTTTTCTTAACCTTAAACATTGTATTAGGCACAAACAACACTAGAGGAGTCGCAACGAATGACTACCATACGCAAGACATACCAGAGAGCGATTCTTATGCCTATTCATCATGTTGAACAGCTTTGGAGGGACTATGAGAGTTTTGAGAATTCAGTTAGCCGGGCCTTGGTAGAAATTTGCTTATATTTTCTGTTTAAATGTTAGATTTGATTTTCCTGCTGTAAAGTTGGGACTAAACAAGCTACCCAACTTGGGTCGAGTTATATGTGGAATGAATTTATGAATCTCTACACTTTTGTCTGAAAATTGCTTTAGGTTTCCTGTGTTCGCCAGAAAAATGATTTTCTTTACATATATTTTTTTTGTCCACTTGGAAGTATATCTATTGTGATTTTTTGTCTTAGTATGTGATTACAGTGCCATCTCATTAGCTAGTTATTTTGTAGGAACTTTAATTATGATTGTTGAGGTATGTTTTAGGCCAAAGGGCTGTTGGCTGAATATCAACCAAAGTATAACAGTGCGAAGGCTGTTTACCGGGAGCGTAAGAAGTATATTGATGAAATTGATTGGAATATGCTTGCTGTTCCTCCTTCAGGCTCTCCTAAGGTATTCTTCTGATCAAATCTGCATTTCAAACAGTATTCTACAACACATAAGAAACCTGACTTTTATAAAATTTTTCGTTCTTAATTCTATCCGAGCTACCTCTATATGGATTTTGTCAATTGCACAAGCATGAATCATTTTGATATGTATGCATAAGCTCACGCAAAACTATTTTATACTAAATATCCTTGCATGAATATTTTTGATTGGGTATATTTACTTGGTGGTAATTTTCAGTTTGTATCATTAGAATGTTATTTGGCTTTTCTTGTTTGGAATTTATTTACTATCTGACTATTAAGTATTTCTTTAGGAGGAAATGCAATGGATGGCATGGAAAAAACTATTAACCTTTGAAAAGTAGGTATCCTCCATCACTTAATGTATTATCTTTATTGAGTGCAGAGTGTTAAATCTTGATGGTCAAAAGTGGAACTTTAAGGCCAAGTTTGATAAATTCTCTTAAGTTGTGGTGTAATCAGATGTATGGACTTAGACTATCTTACTGGTGGCGGTTTCCTTAATGTTGGAGTGTTCTCTAACTATCTAGCATGTTGGAGCTTCTCCACTGGTGGAAAATTTAAAGAAATTATATCCAAATACTCCCTCCGACTCTCTTTAATTTTCACCCTTTCCATTTTAGGCCGTCCCACAAGTTATCTCCCAATAAAGGCAACCTTTCCCAAACACTCTATTTACAAAAAACCACCCTTATCTAATATGCCTGACATACTTTATTAGTTATTTATTACCAAAAAATACCATAATACCCTTAAAAGTTATCATTTTTCTTAATTTACTTGCAAAGGTAGGGGTGAAAATTATTGAGAGTCGGAGGGAGTATCATAAAAGAACAAAAATAATAAGATGAGAAGATGCCAATTCTACATTTTAAATCTAATTATAATAATAAGAATAATCGTAATAGTGACAACAACAATAATAATAATTACCTCTTTTTATTTTTGCTTTGTGTTTTCATATATTTTGCCAGCTTCTTATCATAAGTAATTTGTTTTTTTTTTTTGTTATTTATTTATTTATTTATTTATTTTTGTGTGTGTTTATGTGCGCGCATTTAGGTGACTGTTTTTCTTACCACTAGCTTTTGTAACTTATGTTTGATTCTTTGATTGAAATTGTAGTTATCATACCGCGCTGCATGCGAATGCGAATGATATTTGTGTCATTTCATGTCTGATAGAGATGCCAAAATAATAAATAAATTACACCAAAGACACACGAAAGTAATCCCTCGAAAGGGCCACGGAGAATGAAGTCTCCGTCACAAGCCCGAAGGCTGCACTCCTTCAAAGAACACAAAGATAATCTTTGCCAAATAAATAATTCTTATTCCCCCCTCAATCCTGAATAACATACGTATTTAAAGAGGCTAAGGCCCAATCACAACCCTAACCCTAATTAATGCAGGAATAGGAAATAAGGAAATAAGAAATCAAATATTCTAAACAAGGAAATTATTGACTTTGCTCTATCAAAGCCTCCGTTCCAAACAGCCTTGACCTCAAGGCTGCAATTAGGAAAATGACCCAAGGATCAACCGTATTCCGCCGTTTCAATGGTGCTGGAAAGGGATGGGTGGACCTCCTCAATGAAGTCCTCCGTCTCGGGAAGGATCAGGATGCGCAACTGCTTAGCCGCACACCTATGCAGTGGCCCCCCAAGGTTGGCAACATCTGTAACAAAGACCCTTAGCACGGTAGGCGCGGGCCTCCTCCGCTGTTAAGTGACGTATATTTCGATGGTGTTGCGGACCTGAATTAGGAGGAGGGCCTGATTGTGGATGGGTTGACTGATGAGGGATACGAGCAGGTGGTGGAGGACGAGAATACGTAGGGTTCCCAAAGGAAGGAGAAGGTTTAATAACGTGGGAGACTCGACGCACCGTTTGGATGGCAGTAAACACATCTGCCAAGTCGGAGTCGGGAATGCAGTCACGCACAGCCTCTTGAAGTCCCCCCAAGAACATCCCCAAGTGTTGTTCGGAAGAGAGGGATGGAAGTTGGGCGACACTTTCTTCAAACAAAGCAACATAATCGTCAATCGTACCGGTTTGGCGTGTTGCTTGCATGGCTTCATACGCATTGATGGCTGAACTATCTCCAAAACGCTGAATCAAATCCCTGGAAAATTGAGGCCATGTGATTGAATCATTGCGGCGAAGGGCCCACTGAGCCCCCAAAACATCGCTCTCCCTGACATGGCGATGAGGCTCAATCTGACGCGGTCACCGGACGGAGTGTCATGAACCAAAAAAAATTGCTCAGCCTGTGCTAGCCAAGCAATCGGATCCAAACCATCAAAGAGTGGAAGGTCCATCGTTGGTGGCGTGACTGATGTGGGAGGTGAAACTTGAGTGGGTGTGGTGGTGATGCCCAGTGCTGCGGTAGGGGAAGACGCAGGCTGAACGACAGACTGTTTGCCCCCGAAAACTGATCCCGCAGCTGCAGAATCTGACGCCAAGGTTTGCAAGCCCACCCCCTCCAGTTTCTTGAAGATGAGATTCATCTTCACCTCCAGACTAGAAACAACTTTACCCTGGACAAGTAGGGCGTCATGGACGTCGTTCACAGCCTTCTCCAATTCGTCACATCTCTCCAGAGCCGCTGAATCGGATCTCTCTTTGTTAGCCGTCATTGATCGGGTGTCAGGCATGATCAAGAGAGAGGCAGGTCGGACCAATTGATAGAGATGCCAAAATAATAAATAAAATACACCAAAGACACACGAAAGTAATCCCTCGAGAGGGCCACGGAGAATGAAGTCTCCGCTGCACTTCTTCAAAGAAGGCCACAAAGATAATCTTTGCCAAATAAATAATTCTTATTCCCCCCTCAACCCTGAATAACATACGTATTTAAAGAGGCTAAGGCCCAATCACAACCCTAACCCTAATTAATGCAGGAATAGGAAATAAAGAAATAAGAAATCAAATATTCTAAACAAGGAAATTATTGACTTTGCTCTATCAATGTCACTCCGCTTGGTATTAATATTCTTTGTACTCTAAGTTGTCAGTACTATTCATCATGGTCTTAGGTAACAACTGTTTATCCTCTTTGCAGAGGCAACCCTCAGAGAGTTGACAATACTCTATCAAACAAAAGGATTGCATTTGCTAATGAGCAGGTACTGAAGGCATATATATTAAGCAAATTTCCTTTTTTTGGTCGTGTTGTAGCAGTTTCTTTTTAGTTAACTGTTGCTTGCTAATTTCTATGCTGGTTAAGCTTGATCCTTTGACATTAATTGCTGGACAACATATTGCTATCACAAATCTTCAATATGCAAATTTCTAAAACTACTCTTGAAATGTGTTGACAACTTAAGGGTCCCGTTTTATGCTTGCTTTCTTGTTAGAGTTGTTGATCTTTACTTTTATCTTTGCACACCAACCTTCCTTAAATTCAGAACTTTTACATGGAAAAAGAAAATTACTAGGAAAAGCACTCACATGTTTGTTTCTGTGCTAGTGCCTTGTGTACTTATATCATTACCCTGATATATGGTATGACTATGCCATGTGGCATGCAAAAAGTGGTTCCAGAGACTCTGCAATCAAAGTTTTTCAACGTTCATTGAAGGCTCTTCCAGGTAATTATCTTTCTATTGAATTTTTCTTAAGTCCTCATGAATTCTTATGTGAAATATCTTCTACACCTAATTTAACCTTCTTGTTGATCTCTCATCGTTACTTTGTATAGCAGCCCATTTCTATACAAGCTCTGTTGTGCTTGTTCATTCCCGATCTCATCATTCTCTGCATTTTCTTGTTTGTAGTTAATTGTATAATCAAGCTCTACTCTGATTTTTAGATTCAGAAATGCTAAAGTATGCTTATGCTGAGTTGGAGGAATCTAATGGAGCAGTTCAGGTCAACTGTGATTTGAGATTGTTTTCTTTGTAATATCCTGTTGAGTTATTATGCTGAGTTGGCTTGTTCTAAATTTCAGGCTGCAAAAAAAATATATGAAAGTCTTTTGGGAGATGGTGTGAATGCAACGGCTCTATCTCACATCCAGGTATGAGATGAGATTTCATTTAAATGTGATTTTTTCACCATTTTCTTCCTTGGAACTATTTATTGTCTTCGCTTATCAATTGCCTTTATGAAGTACATAGTATCATTTTTGTTGGCATATGTCTAGAAAATTTATATGTTATTGGACAGATATTGGAAATGAAATGTTACGTACTACATACTCCAACTGAATAAGCTGGTTTACTTCTTAAGTTGTTAATTCTTTTACACTCTGCAGTTCATACGGTTTCTTAGGAGGACTGAAGGAGTTGAAGCTGCGCGCAGATATTTTTTGGATGCACGTAAATCTCCGAACTGCACTTACCATGTTTATGTTGCATATGCAATGATGGCCTTTTGTCTAGATAAGGATGCAAAGGTGAGTTTTAACCATTGGTTGCTCTAACTTCTGAATTTGTGTTAATTTTTGGTAATCAGCAGGGGGCTTTTGGTTTTGTTTTTTCTTTGAAATGCAACAAACAAGCGCATATGGATCCTTGGTTCTTTTTTACCTAAAACAAAAGTTGGGGTTTCTTTACTATATTAACTCCTTGCTTGGTTAGTGCTTGATTTTTCCTTTCTTACTTACTCCAGATTTATGTAACTAGAGGAACTATGATCAAGTCAAGAATTGCATATAAACTAGCCTTCTTATTTTGTCTTTTGTATTTTGTAGCTTGCACACAACATATATGAAGCAGGTCTGAAACGTTTTATGCACGAGCCTAGCTACATTCTTGAGTAAGTTCCTTTTCTGTATGCATTTCCATCTCCAAATTCTAATGTTATATGGACCTTGGTTGTCATCAACAACATTACAATAGAGAGAGCTTAGCCTCCACACCCCCCCCCCCCCACCATTTCCAAATATCACATCTATTTTTCACGTTGTTTCTGTTCCATGGGATTTATAATAGATGAGGAATAAAAAGAAATAGGAATAAGAATCACACAAAATTTCTTTACCTTGTTTGTCTTTTGAAGGACTACATCTAGGCCGGTGATGCGAAGTATGGGATTTTCACTACGATTTTAGTATACACTTAGATGCAAGATGAAATATGAGAAAAACTGCTATTTAATCCTAGTTATTAAAAGCGCACTGGGCATGTTTGTGCCTGAGGCGCACCTCAGATATAAACATATAATATAGAACAATAATCCATCCTACACTAAACATGACCTATATTTAACATAACTACCTAATAAATTAAGTTTAAAAAACACATAACATAACAATTTGACGTGAGTATAACACATAAAGTAAGCCACATAAGTTAATTAAACATGAAAAGTGAAAATTCATCATAATTGGATTAAAATAAGTCAATCACAGTATCCCACAAAATCATTCCATCATAATTAAACAAGTAATTCATCATAACTGAATATAATTTAAAATTTGGGAATACATAGTAGTATATAATATTTTTTTATGCATTGGATAAATTGCTACTCATACTAAAGTGCTTTTCAACTTATAATAGTGTTAATTCAACTTAATTCAACCATTATAAATCTTAAAAAACAGAAAAATAGGCAGATAGGCGCATGCTTGGGAACAGTGCGCCTGGACACGTGATTTTGAGGCGCAGAGGCCATAGCCTTGGCTGAGGCACGCCTTATATAACTATGTTTATAATAGTTAACCTTCACGCTCCATAAACCAACATTATGTCACTTTGGGGTAATGTGTAGGAATATGACTCATTGTTTCAGTTTCTTACCTTACCGATTATTTTTGCAGTTATGCTGATTTCTTGTGCCGCCTGAACGATGATAGAAACATCCGTGCTTTATTTGAGCGAGCATTGAGTTCACTTCCACCTGATGAATCTGTTGAGGTACATTAGCATTCCATTGTACACTCTCCGCTGCTTCATTCATGTAGATCAATTTTATACTTCAAATAAGCTGAAGTTTGATGGAGCTGTCAAATTTTTTAATAATTTATTAGAGCATTGATTGGCAATAGTTAATCAAGATTTATGGTTTATTTAATTTAAAAAATTACATAAGGAAAATAATCTATATAATACCACTATCATTACTTATGATGTCAAAAGAATCAATTTGCATAATCCATCCTTGTCTCTGTCATAGTTGTTTAAGGCGAAAGGCGCACCAAGTCGCAAAGGCCTTGTTGGAGCCTGAGGCGCAAGGCGCTCCTTAGGCGCGTGCCTGAGGTACAAAATACTCTACACCATATATACATTAATATATCCAACTTCACATATAATTGCCCAACTAAATAAAGATCAAAATCACAAAATATCAATTAATAACACATAATAACTCATAATAACAATAATGACAAATTTAAAACTCATACATAATGTCATAATCAGCTTCATAATTCAAGCAAATAAGTAGAAACCATCAAGTTTAAGAAAATATCAAATGTCCAAAGACTCAATGAGCTAAAAAAGTCGTGGTTTGTGGTTAATCGTCATTCTCATCAAATTGATCATTATATTCATTAAAATCTTCCTCTTCATCATCCTCGCCAAACTCAGAACCGGTATCTTCATCTTCAAGCCTTAAGGAGGAGCCTTTCACACCCTTTCCTTTAATCAATATTGATGTATAATAAATAATTTTACATGAAAATTTGAAGCTTTATAGCTTTATTGAAGTCTAAACATCATAAGTTCATAACTAATATTGAAATTTCATGAATAAAATATGTAAGTTTTAGCCAAAAATCTCATATCAAATTTCTTGTAAGGTTTTATTCAAAAAAAGAATTACTGATTTTATTTTTTAAAGTTAGAAATTGAAAATCAGAACTGAAAAAAAAGAGAAATAACAGGAAAAAAAAAAAAGAAAGAAAAAAAAAAACCTGGCCGGTGGCGGCGGCTGGCGGCAGAGAAGAGGCTGGGTGGGAGCTCTCCTCTCTCAAAACCCTAGCTTTTGAATTCCAAATTTGAAATGAAATGAAGTACCAAACACCAAAACCTAACTATTATATATAAATAAAAGTGTCATTTAACTTATAAAGTTGTGTTTCTAAAGTAACAACTTTAAGAAAAATCCCATTAGAAGCTTGTTGTACCAGAGGCGCGCCTAGGCACGCCCTTTTCCTCTCACAAAAGGCACATAAGGCGAGGGTTTTTTTAACATTGGCAAAACCCCCCAAAAACCTCGAAAAACAACTATGATCTCTGTACTTCAGGTTCATTTTTCCTCATCTTTTGCACATTTCATCTACTTTTTGCCTTAAAAATGCGCTGATTTTTGGGCCAAAATATAAGGTCATAACTATTTTTATTTACGTTGTGATAGGTTATTGTTTACCTTTTTGTAGGTTTGGAATAGATTCACTCAATTTGAGCAGACCTATGGAGATCTTACCAGCATGTTAAAGGTGATTCACCTAGAGTTTTATTCTTATTACGTATTCTCTAATCTATTTCAGTAGATTTTTTAGGTTGGCCTTATTAATTAATGCAGTTTCACATCAACTAAATATTATTGATCAATATTGTCTACAAGTATTTCTGGCCAATTTTAAAAAGTAATTTTATATTTTGTTTGAGGTGGTATGTGTTATATAAGTCTTATGTAGTCCACAAAATGTGTTTGTTATGGTACTTAAACTCAGCTATACTGTTGCCATAGGTTGAGCAGAGGAGAAAAGAAGCTTTATCTCGAATGACTGAGAATGGAGAATCAAATTTAGAAAATTCTCTGCAAGATGTAATATCACGATACAGTTTCATGGATCTGTGGCCTTGTTCATCTAAGGACTTGGATCACTTAGCTCGGCAAGAAGTACTTATTGCAGTCCATCTTTATCAATAATAAAGTAGATCTCTTATCTATATTATCTTTGTCAAAATCTAATTGTCATGTGGTCTCTCTTTCAGTGGCTTTCTAAAAATGTAAATAAGAAGATTGAAAATCCTGGTGTTAATGGACTTATTTCTTCAGGTATAGTAATGGTTTATACTCGTCTTGTGGTTGTTTCTTCTACTACACACAAACTTATTGTTTTGAGTGCAGATCAGAGCATTTCAGACATTCCAAATAATTCAAATTTATCTGGCAAGATTATTTATCCTGATGTATCAAGAATGGTGATTTATGGTCCGGCTCAAAAGCCTGGTATTCTGCATTATTTTTCTTCTTGTATTTGGTGTAAACCATTTACATATACACAAGCTTTGTATAATTCTTAGAAACTTCTACTTGTGACTCCGCTGAAACGGATTGAGTGAGCAGTTTGATGTCTTGGCTTTTTGAAAATACTTGCTACTTCGTATTAGCTTGGATTGTTTTTTTTTTTTTTTTATCATTGAGCTGAACATGATTTGGATGTTATTTCTAACTTCGGTTGCTGTTTCTATTCAGTTAAGGCAAATAATTTTATATTTTTAAAATATAAGTGTACATGAACCAAAAATGGAACCTGGGTCTTGAATAATGCATATAGAAATCTCTTCTTTTGCGTCTTGTTTTTGAACATTGTCTCATAAGATATATGGTCTTCCTGGTATGGATTTGTTTGTTTCTGGTACAATTTTTGTGGATGAAAGCTTGACATTCTTCTCTTAGTTTGAGCAAATATTTAGAAGTAACAATTACAGAAGTTTCTTCTTAGCAAATATTTAGAAGTAACAATTACAGAAGTTTCTTCTTTTCTTTTACTATAGCGGATCCAGCCATCTGAAGGCAATTCTGAAGATCCTGACTTATTTTAGTTTGTGAAAGATCTACGGTGGGTTATTGATTATGCTTTGTAATGAATTGTGCCCCTTAATGCAGTTAATTTTTTGAATGAGTAAATAAATGTCTCATCATTTTGGCTGAAGCTCCTCTGCCATAAAATCTAATAATATAAACCTTGCAGGATCTCCTGGCCCTGTTCTTCCAGATCCCTTGAGCACCTTGCCCAATGGCATCGCAAGTGGGGGAACAGTTGCAATTAGTGATATGTTGAAAGCCTTACCTCCATCATTAGCAACCTTTGTACGGAATTTGCCAGCTGTTGAAGGTATCCAACTGAACTATTTCTCTGTATTCTGCAATGAGCATACTTTTTCTGAAGATAGTTCCATTAGGTTATTGGTTTGTGAGGAGTATAATTTTGAAGCCCTCCACAATTAACTTCATCTTGTTCTAATGGATCGTCAATTCACCTTTGGTGAATATTTTAGGTCCATCTCCCAATGTTGATTTTGTGATATCCATATGTTTGCAAAGCAATCTACCATCAGCTACTGGCAAATCTGGGACACCTCAACAGCCTGCTCCAAGCACTAGTGACCTATCTGGTTCTACCAAATATAAGCAATCCAGAAACAGACAACTTGGAAAAAGGAAAGATGCAGACAGTATGTTTTTGTATATTGCTTTTGTATTTCACTAATATTCTACTAATTGGGGTCCCATGACATCTGATGAGAAGTCACAGGCATAGTTACTTTTGTGTTGCTTATATTTTCATCATCAGGCCTTTTTTCTATTCAATAACATTGCGACGAGATGAATAATTCTGATTGATTAATATTTTAGGGCAAGATGACGATGAGATTTCTACTGTCCAGAGCCAACCACTGCCTAGAGATGCTTTTAAGATTCGCCAACTGCAGAAAGCTCGCGCTAGTGCTAGCAGTTCACGTACTGGTGGTTCAGCATCATATGGGAGTGGATTCTCGGGTGATCTCTCTGAGAGCTCAGGATGATTGGTTGTATTTGCTTGTGTATTTCCAGAATTTCTGCTTGTACATTATATTTAAACTTAGAAAGTAGTTTGTTATAATTTTTTCTTAGGTTAGAAAGATTAAGAAAAATAATATTGGCATAGTTTATAGGAATTTTGATTGTTATGAAGCCCCGAATAGAGAATGAAAATTTTTAGTCCAATCGGCTTATTTAATGGCCATTTGTCCACCAGCAGTTGTGCCGTTACTGAACTGTCAAGAAAATATGCAGAAATTTATATTGCGGCATAAAACGAGATACAATGTGAGCATACAGCAATTTATCAATAGATTAGTAAAACTCAAAAGAGTTCCAAAAATTATTACACGCAAAAAGAAAAAGATTTTATAAAGAACATTTTCAAGGCAAATGTGCAAAACTGTTGTCTTCTAAAAGAATCATCAAGCACCATTCTCTTGAACAAAATGTGGCAAAGAACTGAAAGGAGGATCTCAGAGTAGTTCAGCTAATCACCTAAGCCAAAACTGCATTTCTAGAAACAGTCAAATATTATTCACTGTGAACACAAAAACATCGCAGAAGACAATGAGAAAAAAGTTTCAGGTATGCAAATCCAAGCAAGGCAGGATGATTAAGGTGTTTGTTCTAAAGGAACAAATACAAAACAAACCATCTGCAACAAGGCCGGTAATAGCTGAAATGATTCAGTCATCAATTATGACCATTAAAGATTATGTTATGTTGAATAATAGTTTCAATCCATCTAACAAAAATTATCACCTATGCAACAATTTGCCATTACGACGTTATTTCTGCATCAGGATTGTCAATCACAGAATCACCTAGGATGTTTAGGGATGACTTTTTGGGTCTTCTGTACCACAGAAACATGAACCACAAGGACCTCAATAATGCTCCATTTGCAAAGTGTGGGATGAATATACGCCCCCAGTATGGGTAATATGGACCAGGAAACTTGAGCATCGCAAAGAATATCACTACAGCAACCAAATGCCATGGGACTTCTGCATACTGCAACTACAAGAAGAAATATGCACAAACATTAAAGAATACATGTGTAAATTATTTATGCAGTGATCAATTCTATTAAAAAGTAAAAATAAATTAGCAAAACCTTTCTTCTTTTCATTTCCCCATTTATATTGATTAGCATATATATACTCAAAAGAAAAGGAGCAGCAAATGGATAACAAATGATTATGGCATCGATAAAAATGCAGAAAATAGTAAATTAAGCAGAATATCATTCCAAAAGCCCTCAAGAGCCTGATATGATATCGCTCTTTGGAGTGGACACTATCTACAAAGTTCAACAGGCAAAATTTTACATTTTCTAAAGTTGACACCATGAATTTATAGTTCCACTTTATCCTAGAATGAACTATTGACTGGAAATATGAACTTTTATGCATACAATTTTAATTTTTTATCTTTAGCGTAATAATAACATGAAGGTTATGAACCACCTTGAGATATGAAGATGACTCTAAAGCAGCATTATTCAACACCCCAGCCACAGCAGCACCAATCAGAAATGGAAGTGGGATTAGGTATAGCTTCCTCTCATGTGCACAATACAACATTTCACTAATCGATACAATGGAATATAGAGGTATAGACAAGTATTTGATAACTGCCAGGACGAGATCAAGAATGAGTTGAACGAAATGCTTCGATGTAGTGTTCCAAGGGAAACTCTTCACTGGCTGAGGACAGCTATCCCAAATTTTTTTTCCCTTGTCCACAATATGGTCAACACTCAGCTTCCTAGAATCATCTGGGCGGTCAGCCGCCATACTCATTGTGCAAGAGTATCTTGGGGTTCTTTGACATAATCGATTTGATTTGAAACTCAATATGCAGCTCTGGGTTCTGCACCGTATTTGAAGGTTCTGCAGAAAAAATAGGTAACTGTCAGGGGTTCAGGCTTTTATTCCCTTGAACAGCATATTGGCGCACACAATATGGATATTACAATAACAAATTGAATGCGTTAAAGGACAAAAGACGGCCACTAGGTCAAGAAAGACACACTTGCTATTTCATTCATCCAATTTGATGTGTTATCATTGAACTCAAAGATCTAATACTCTATATATGAATACACACACGACAAGACGAATCTACAGCACCCCACATACAATTCTTCAGACAACTAAGATGAAGTTCATCCCCACACTTACCAGTAGCAAAAAGCGTTCAAAATTTTGTATTGATTATATTGAAGTTTGAATAGCCAAGTATAAATCAAAAGGTACCCCACCAAAATCTACACGATAAATGATCCCATACAGAATATGAAATAGCACATTGCAATGAAACTTATAGTAAACGAAATTAACAAACAAAGACACGACACCCAAAAGCAAACCACTCTAGCAACCATGAGTAAAAAAAAAAAAAAGAATAATCTACATAAAGGAAAGGCAATTGTATGAAAACAGAGAAGCTATTGCCTTCAAAAACATTTGAAACATGAGCGCCTTAACAAATGGATTTGCATCTTCTTTTCAAAATTTTGATCTATAACTTAAGATATTAAACCACAATGAGAGCAAGGGAGAAACAAGGCTAGTGCAATTAGAGAAACATAATTTTTAACAATGTACCACTAATTACCCATGATACACAGCAGACAATAATGCATAGCAAACAAATTCGAAAATTTTCCAATTTCTGAGTCTTAATTTCTTTAAGTGAGTTCGGCTGACATAGCAACAGAAGCTCTAACAGAATACTTCTTAAACATTGATTTATTGACTTCATCCTACAAACATAAATTAATTAGTTTGATTTTCATCTTTAATCACCGAAAACTTAGAAAAAACCCATGATTAGCAATGCTTAAAATTACAAAGTTAAACCAATTACCTATAGGTTAAACAACCATCAACAAAAAAAAATAAAAAAATGATGCACTCCAGTCTAAGAGCATACCTGGCATTTAACAAAATAACAACAAACACTGCAGAAGGAATGTAAAGAGGACAATGAAGCCATCATAAGACGTCTTCCTTTTATGGATAGAAGATGAGAAGTGAGAGATGGAAAGAGGAAATGAAGAAATTGAAGAGGTGTGTGGTGAGCCCTGATTCCACCCGAAAATGGAGTGGAGTTCCTTGTGGTATGAATTGGCTTAAGGCCCGGGGTTACCAGAGGGAGTCGGGTCTGGCAGATTGCTTTACAGTGCCGTCTGGAAAGCCTTGAGGTTGAGGGTAATCCCTGCTAAAGCCTAAAGACAGCAACGCTAATCCCTAGTTTGATTGTTTTGATAAGTACCCCGTTCTGCTCCACCTTACTACCTTTATAAAATTTCTTTATCTGCCTCAACTCCCATGCCTTCCACTCACTTAATTTACAATTACTTTAATTATCGGGAAGAAACTTTCTTGTGAGACGGTTCTACTTACTTAATTTACAATTACTTTTATTATTAGGGAAATTTTTTTTTGTGAGATAGTTTTTTTTAACGGTTTTTTTAGACGGGTCGATCCATCACTAAAGTATGCTTATTATATACATAAAATATGTTTATTTGTAGTTAAATTATGTCAATAATAAATCATTTTTAACACCTTAAAATCATATTTCAATGTATAATTCAGCATATTTTAGAAAACTTACTTTAAGGACCATTAAACATACTTTATATATATAATAGACATACTATAACACGTTTCACAATATGTCTCAAGTAAATAACGTCTCACAAGAGAATTTAACATATAGAGGATATATATTTACTTTTTAAAATATTTATCACTTTTACTATAAAATATTACTTCCTCCATCCAAAGAATACATTCACACTTTTTATTTTAATCCACCCCATAAATACTTTCACAACCTAAAAATGAAAACAATAAACAATATCATTAACCTTACAATATTATAAAGGTACATTTGGTTCACTAACCTCCTACATGGGTTAATAAATCAATATTGGATTTTTAAGGAGTTATTACATAATATGGATTAGGTATATTATATTTGGTTACATTTTTTTAAAAATAAATCTCATGAGTTAACAAGTGATACACATATAAAGTTACATAATTATACTTAAGAATTATAATTAATTATTTTAGGCACATATTCTACGTCTATACTCTCTTCCATTATTCTTCTATTATTATTTATACTTTATATTATTTATTTTATTTTCACTTTATTATATTTATTTTACGAAGATACCTGAGTTTTAATTTTTGATATAAAAAAAAATTATATATAATATGAGACCGTTTTACAAAATAAGTTTCATGTGATGGATAAGAAGTGATATACTATTAATAAAAATTAATAGTGTTAAGTGAGTCATTTCATGAATAATTCAAAAAATTAATAAAAAGTGATAAAATATTAAATAAAAAGTAATAATAACATTTTTAATTAAAAAAAATGTGTAAATCAATCTCTCTGTGAAATGGTATTACGCAAGTGTGACCCTAATATAATTTTTTGGATTTTTTTTAAAAACTAAACATTATTTATGAACATGAAAAAAACAAAATACTACATTCTGAACATTATTTAATTTATGAACATGAAAAAAAAAAAGTACCATGTTTTGTTTGTGCATTTTTTAATTATCCACAGTGTAAATAAAAAAGTGGTTCATAGCTTTTTTTAAGTAGAGCATATATTATAGGGTTAAAACCGTCAAATAAAGAATAATAGCAACCAATTAATTGTTAATAAGGCTTATGTAACCCATCATCCGCAAGCGTCAGTACCCACCGGGCCTGTGTGTTATGTGCACCGGGCTATAAATAAATATTGGGCTGAAATTTTTACAACCAAACAACGTATTAGATAGTTTAACTAATATATTAAGGGCTAATAAGCCCAAGCAAACGTGCCCTAATATTACAAAAATGAAACATTCTTTTTACACACAATTTAGTCAAAGTCAACTATATGATACACTTTATTCTATTCAATTATCCAAAATAACACATCTCTATCTTACATCACTACAAAAAAAATTACTTTTTTCAAAATTCCGTGCCACCAAATACATGAATATATTCATGGGATGGAGGGAGTATCATTTTTTATTTATACTATACATTATTCGTGAAATAATATTATCATTTTTTTATTAATTAAGTATTACTTTCATTATAAAAGATATCACTTTTTATCATCTCACTTAAAGTCTTTATATATAAGGCAAAGACTTGCACGAGACTGTCTCACGGATCTCATTCCGTGAGACGGATCCTCCATTTGCCCATTTGACTGCATTTCACCGACTTTTCATCAAGAAGTGTTCTACTTAGGGGTGTTAAACGAGTCGAGCGAGCTTGAGTACCCCATACTTGAGCTCGACTCGAGTACTTATCAAGCCGAACTCGAGCTCGGCTAGACTCGAAAAATACTCGAGCCGAGCTCGAGCTCGGCTCATTAAGCAAAAATATTGAGTTTTCGAGCCGAGTCGAGCCCAGTTGAGTTAAGCCCAATATTAATTAATATATTTAATAGTATTTTTTATTATATTTAAAATATTTACTTTATTATATATTATTATAATCATATAATAATAATTAATAATATTAATATTATTAATTATTATTTAATATTATTAATTATTATTTTTGAGCCTTAACGAGTCGAGTCGAGCTCGGCTCGTTAACTAAACGAGTATATAAACGAGCTCGAACTCGAGCTCGAATAGAAACGAGTCGAGTCGAGTTCGAGCTTTTCGAGCCTAGTCGAGCCGAGCCGACGAGCTGCTCGTTTCCCATAACAGCTCTAACTTCTACTTACCATGAACGCCGCCTATCCCCTTTCTTTATTTTTATTTTTTAATTTTTTAATTATAAAGTTATTTTAATTATTTAATTATAAAGTTATTTTTATTTTAAATTTTAAATTTACGTATCTAATGTATTGAAATTTAAGTTTAAAATAATTTATTTATATATACTCCCTCCGTCCCGAAAAACTTTTCACGTTTACTGTTCCACGTTGTTCAAGAAAAGTTTCACTTTTTGACCAACTTTATTGATTTTGGAGGGTATTGTAGTATTTTTAGGTAATAAAAAAGTATAAAGTAATGATATGTGTGTGAAAAAGGAGTGACAAATTTGAAATTAAAGTAACTTTTGAGGTTGTTGAATAAAGCGATGTTTCCTTTTTTGGAGTGTGAAAAGTCTTGTGGGATAAACAAATGAGGAAAGCGGAAAAAATATTATGGGACGAAGGGGGTATTTAATACTAATAATGACACTATTTATTTTTATAATTTGTATTGTCATTGAGCCCAGCGGTGTAAGTGTGTTTATGTCAGTGATGTTGTCCTTAGTGTGGTAACACTTCGTACAACACCGACTCTTATCAGAATGAAACTTGTATACGAATATGCAAGTTGGTACAACGGAAGACTTAACACATGGAATAACTCAATCTTTCTACAAACTTATAAATAAGTTTGTAGCGGCCTCATGACAAAAATATCACTAATTTGGAAAAAGTGATTTACAAAATCAGATTCAAAGATATGGAAACATTTCTTCCACTCTTTGAATTCACACACGGATATAAATCCTAAACAAACTCCCAAATGACAAAACCTAGATTGTTAGATCTAAATCCTACTTCAAGTATGCAATTCCACTGCCTGTGAATAGTACACACAAAATGTATGGGATAATATTATACACGTGATGCAGAACGAGATGTTACAACACCTATGAAAATACTACAAGAGGAACGTAGTCGAATAAACTCTACGTCCGACGACTCTCTTTGTAGGAACTTGATGAGCATTTTCTCAACACACAATATTAATCCCCAAGTGTGAAGGATGTTATTGTAGTTTTGATAAGCGACCAAGTGTTTATTGAACCCAAAAGACGTATTATTATCAATTTAATTATAATCTAACTTATTAAGACTAGTATGACAATATAGTTTTGATGATTAAGTAACCAATAAACAAATAATTAAAATAGCAATTAAAATAAACAAGCAGTAGAGATAAAACAAAGTTCTTCGGGCCATCCAATTTTACTTATTAATTTCCCTTCCGTGTATCAATGTCCGACTCTTCCTTATGGAGTATGGACGCATCACTAATCCATGCAAATCTACTCTATAGACACAAGTAAATAAGCGTGTGACACGTGTGAATATCCTTGGAGTAAGAGATATAATTCACCCTCTTTTCTAGGTACTATCAGTATCAATTATTTCCCGTGCACTTAGTACTCTAACCTGATATGATCTCCCTTTATAGGTACTATGAAGTTATTCTATTTGTCCTACTTATTAACCCAAATCATATTCAATTAACAAGTATTTATATAAGATAGTTTTAATGAGACTTCGGAGTCCCCTCACTTAGAATCATAACATATAATCCTGCTCAGCAGTGAACGCACTCAATTAATAATCAAGATATATATTCAGACTCTACATAACAAATAATGATGCACAAAATAACTCTGAGTATGAATTAAAAACGCATAGGCTTACATAAAATAAACCACAAGTAGTGTTATACGGAGTATACACATGGATGTTAAATTAACTCATAAAACCTTCATAAACTCTAGAACTACCGAAGCGGTTCTAGCCCATGATTGATCAAAGAACAATCATGGTGGTTGGATAGATCTTACCCATTGTCTTGAAAATTACAAGATAAATTAAGATGATAAGTAAATCCTAGATGTGGGTGCCATCGCGTCTCTCTCCGTCTTGAATCTTCACTTAGTTCTCACTTGATTCGACAGACGAATAGCTCTCCACAACTCCGTGGATGATGGTAAGGTTTCGGATGTTGTATAGAATGAAGGTGGTGAATGGCTCTCTTCTCAGTTGCGTAGGGTCTTCATTTTATAACTTTGGCTCTTCTTATGGAACTAGAATGGGCTTTTTGAGCGAAAACATGTACTGAAGGTGTAAAAATATGGATCCGAAGATTTCTCGCTTATCGGTTCGACTAAGGCCCCTGGTTGAATCACCCAAGGCCTGGTTGAATCGGCCTGTAACAAGTTGGCAGGTGCGTGGTTCGACTCGAATCACTGTTCGAACCAGAAGCTTCGTGATCGAACCACACCTGCGAATTCTTATGCTTTTGGTTCGACCACGATGCCCTTCTGCAATCTTCATGCGCTTGGTTTGACCATAGGTGCTGGTCGAACCACCCCTTATTTGGTCAAACTGGGTGCCTACAACACTCCTTCTCTGGTTTTGATCACTTCTATCCCGTTTTCCTTCGACAGTCTACTCAAACGGCCTTACACACACCTGATTCGTGACTTTCCACTACATATCTCGAAATATGTTTACTTAAGACTAAATCATACATTATTATCACACAAATCAAAGCTCAAAATACGTGAATTTACACACTCATCAAACCCCCAAACTTGCATGTTGCTCTTCCCGAGATAATGAAATCAAAACCATAAGAGTAAGTGTAAATTTTACAAGTCCATCTAGTCAAGTATAATTCATTCCTACACATGCAATTCTATCAATTAAAAACAAGTATCACTTGCATCATATATGTCATTCAAGCAAAACACCACTCAATTATAATACACTTCGGAGTACTCATTCATCTAGCTCACATGATAAGTGTTTACTCTCGCTCTCATGTGTAAAAGATGTACACTTTTGGGTTAATATATACACGCATATTCAATTCATATTCCCGCGTAACCATAAGCTTGGCAAGGGTCTCAAAAATCAACTTATAATCACTTCGTTACTAGGATCACAAAGAACTTACTTTTGGGTTGTAATGTTAGCTCTTTGGTAAAGGTAGGAAAATATAGATAAAGTAACTAATTCACTAGTAGAGAATTACCTTGGAGTTTTACTTTTCATCAAACAACTTCCTCTTCTCCATCTTATTCTCATAATCTTTGCGATTCATCTTTTTCCTTCTTCACGTTGGCATCAACATCATTATTTTTTCTTTTTTCAAGGTACAAGGGTACAAATTTCGGGCACTACCCTTCTAAGCAGTCGGGGTACCAGTTTCAGGCACTACCCCTAAACAAGATTTAACCATATCTTTTCTTTTCTTCATATCGCTCAACCAAAATCTTTCTTCCTTTATTTCAAATTCAAACTAGCATTTATTCACCTCAACTCTCTACTAATGAATAAGGTATTCAATAAGGCTCAAGTAAAGGATGAATAAGACTTTTTATCAAGGCTTGCCAAAGAAAAGCTTCTAAAGGCTCAACAGGGCTTCCAATGATTCATTCAATATATGAGAAGGTAAATTTTGGCTAAATAACTCAAATAAACAATAATGGCCAAATATAATATCCTAATAATTAGTCAATTATAAGTCTCACACAAGACTCCAAGCCAAGTTCTAGAATACGGCCATATGAACGATTCTCACAAGAATAAACTATCATGCATGGATGTAGCATGATTTCATAAAGCTCAAATTCTCACATGGGTAATAGATTCCTAAGCACTCCTCATAGCATATAATCAAGATCAATTCCACAATGAACTCAACATATTTATCAAGTTATACATACTTCTCATCAACAAAATCAACACATGCAAAAAATGAAAACAACATACTTAGCAAAGAACCCAACATATCAATCAAAACAAGTATCACCAACCAATCCAACCTCAAGTGTCAAGTATCACACCTCAATCCAATCTCAAATCAATATACGTACATGCCACTCACACCACAAATACCCATCCTGTTAAGAGAAAATGAGAAGGGGGATTATATGAAACAGATAAGATAAAAAACCTAGCGCTCTCTACTCCTCTGGAGCATCATCATCATCATCTTCGCCCCTGCGCCAATCATCGAAGTCTCTCTGTAGGGTATCAACATTCATATCCAGAGCTTCATAGTTATCATTCAAATCCCCTAATCTCTGATCCATCACCACATAATTAGCATGCATCGCGTATTGAGTGCGGCATAGCTAGTGGTAAGTAAGCCTACCTGGCGGTTCGTCTCTTTTGATTTTTGTTCAGGTTGGCAAGATGCTCATTTATCAACCTAAACTGCTCCCTATAATACTCATCAGGACTGCCCCAATGCTGCTGTGGTTGCTGTGGTAGTGGTATCTCATGCTGCTGTGGCTGCTGCGATATATCTATCTCAGGATGCTGGATCGGATGCTCCTCGTCATGCAACTCCTCTACGTGCTCTTCTTGCTGAGGAAGCTGCTGCTGTGCCTATGGCACTTGGTCAACTATTCTTCGTAAATCTTCAAACATACTCGCAGTGTACATCTGAGCCACAATCCTCCAATCACCTCTCCTCAAGCACATAATGGAGATCGCCGCGTGCGCTATAGTGCTCATAAAAAAATTCCATAATTTCGGATCGCAGTCAATGCTCCCACATCATAAGGAAACATGAAAGAATAGGGATTTGAACCCTAACAAACATCCAATCTCTGTTTTGGTGCAAAGCAAACCCAGCCTTGACACACGCACTCATCACAAGATCCGGATCCTCTAAAATAGGTGTAATGCCCGTGAAATCCATGTGGTACGACTCAACCACAGGAGTAAGCAATCCTCCAATATTCACTCTCTGAAAAGTGGAACTCCTGAATCTGTAGAGTTGCTGAATCAAATACAACCTCATATTAAAATGATCTCCATTCAGCATGCACCAAAGAGCATGCAACTCTCCCCTCGATACACAACTCCCCTCAGATCGGGAAAACAACGTGTTGCCTAGAACTCTATCCATGTATCGAATAACGGGGTTCCGAATCAAAGTCGCACGAGCATCCTTTGTCTTGAAATCCATGTCTTCACCAGAAATAGCTCTCCAGAAGTCATTCGGTCTAAAGTGCCCATTCTCATGCCTTGAGATCCCCTCGGAGTGCCTAACAGAATGTTGAAATCCTCTGCTGTCCAAGTTCTCTTCTCTCCTCCAAGCTGAAATGAACACTCGTAAGGAAGAGAACTCGAACCTTTCTTGACCGTAATTGAATACAAGACCTCCGCAGTAACATGAAAGTAAGTTGGCCTCTTCATCTCCATGGATTGCCGGATCCCACCTTAATCAAACATCCACATTATATCATCCCGGATATTCATTGCAATCATGGCCCCATCGTCCGGGTACCTCGTTCGAGCGATCTTATCATACATAGCCCCCCATCGATCCTTGATCTCCTCCCAATTTTCCATTCGGATGTGGAAATTCCTAGGCAATCTCTCTTTAAGCCGTAGCTTCTTTGTAACCTCATCTTCACGAGGCTGCCTATCCTGTCTCTTCTTAGAGCGGACTTCGATCTCCTTTCCTTTTCCTAAAAGAACAATATTTCAATACCAAAACATATACAAGAAAAGCATACCAATCCTAATTCAAAACAAACTATACATGCAACTTTACTCAAAACTTCAAGCTAAACACGTATAATCAATTCCAAATCATCATGCTCTCAATCTCCATGTGTTCATAAAGTTTAACAATGAATCCACACACATGCCAATCTAATTTCACTTCCCATTCAACTCTTGAACTACAATTTCCAACAATTTCAACAACCACATCACTTCTTTAAGCATGCCTTTATCAAATTCAACAATTCAACTCAAAATTCTACATGCATCACTACATAACTCAAATTACTCGACAATTTCATGTAAACATCAATGTCTAACAACAAATTAATAATTAAAATCAGACCCATCACTTGTTCATACGATATTTCACATACAAATTCAAATTACACCATGAATCTATATAAAAACAAGATCAATCAGTTTACCCACTTAAAATCAAGCAATAGAACTTCAATCCTAGGGTAATAAAGTCAAGAGAACATACATTTCGATCCAGCCATGGCTTAGTATGAACAAAGTATGAAAATCCCCAAATTGGAATGAAGAACCCTAGTTTTGCACTAAAACGCTCCAAATCCATGAGAATTCGAGTATGGGAAGGATGGAAAGTGGTTTAATCGGAGTAGAATGAAGCAAAATCAAGGTTTGGAAGAGAGGGTTTTTGGTTCGGAGAGGATTCTAGTGCGGATGGTGTGAAGAATGTACGGAATGGGGGCGAAAATCTAATTAAAACACCACTTACCTGTGCAGTTCGACTAACCACCTCATCGTGGTCGAACCAGGCTTCTGGAGAACTTCAGCACTATGATTCGAATCGAACCACAGGTCGAATTAGGACTTCACGGTCGAACCAGCCTGTAACAAACTTTCAGGTGGCTGGTTCGACTAGAACTCTTGGTCGAATCACACCCCTCTTGGTTGAATCGACCTGTAACAAATTCTCTGATCTTTGATTTAACTCGAATAGCTTGGTTCGTCTAGTCTCCCTGGTCGAACAGAGCTCCTGATCCTTCAATGTCTATTATTCTTCGTCCCCTGCAAACTTCAAGCTCGAAAACGATCATTAGGTACCAACACATAGCAAAACTTAGCTAGAGAACCACTTTTAAGACTCTATAATCAATGTATATATACTCCGCATACGACTCAATAAATAAAACACCACTAAATATTAGGTAAATTGTAAAAAATCGACACGTCAAAACTGATTAAAGTTTTAATATGCCGCAAAAAACTAACTCCCCTAACAAACGTTACAAAGAAAAGATTATACTCTCGGTGCTACAATGAGGTAAGTACATCACACCTCCCAAAACTTAGTATACACTATAGTCGAAACTAAGTTTGCAAAGAGATGTAATTTTCGATAAGTAAGCACGTCAAATATAAAAATTTCTTACTCATACTAATGAAATAAAATAATAAAACAGGAGGAAAAGCCCCCAACAGGTGCTCTTGTTTAACGTCAGAGAGTCACGACGGTACCACATCAATGCAAGGTATCCTCAAAGACGACGCAAGCATCATCCAACGACCTATAGTGCTTCAATCGATGCCCATTTGCCACTATGATGTCTCCGTCTTTGTTCATGATCTCAAAACTCCCCCCTCCACAGGCTATATGGATAATGAATGGTCCCGTCCATTTCGATTTCAATTTTCCTGTAAAAAGCTTCAAACGAGAGTTAAAGAGTAATACCTCATTACCTTGCTTGAATTTCTTGTAAGTGATCTTCGAATCATGCAATTTCTTCATTCTTTCCTTGTAGATCACCGAATTCTTATAAGCTTGATATCTGAACTCGTCTAGATAATTGAATTGAGTCAACCTCAACTCCTTTTGATCCTTAAGACACAAGTTCAAACTTCTCAATGCCCAAAAAGCCTTATGCTGAACTCTACGGGCAAGTGGCATGGCTTCCCATAGACAATTTGATAAGGAGACATGTCCAGCACTGACACGACCCACCTTACATAACTTATAATTCACATACTAATTAACATAAACATCATCATTATAAAAATATGCATATTTTTTTCACATAATATATTTATAACCAAAACCATAGTCTACGTCACTAGCTTCTGACGCCACATCAATCCACACAAACTTGTGACAATACTTATTATATTACAAAACAAAACATCAGCGGAAACCACGGCCTAGCCCAACAGGTCGTCATCTATGTACATCCACTCAAAACCTTGTAGGAGTTCCACAGCTTGCAAAGTCACATCACAAAACTCAATCATCAACAGGCTCACCTACAATGCATAAATTAGTGAGTGAGACAAATATCTCAGTAAGTAGAAATCATGCATGATAGTGCATTTAGTTTTCTATCCCCTATTTCCTAATCTTTATAGTTGGTCTCTTTTAGTATTCTGAGTATATATACTTTGTAAGTATTTACAATTTTTATTTATTTTTTTAATTATGTTCATGTTTAGCCTAATAGGCTAAATTATTCATGTGTTGATTCATAACTATTAATTGTACTAGTACGAAACTTATATAGTTTATGGCTAGGATATTCTGATAAGAATCTAATAGGTTAGATAGAAATTAACTGGCCTTAAAATCAAATGATGCCTTAAATATGTTGCTCCTGTAAGTTCCAGTTTTAGCCGTTTGAAAGGCGTTGTGATGGGCATGTTGGAGGTTTTATTTGGGTATGATTTGAATTATAGATGCCGATTTAATTTCTTATTATGTAAAATGTCCTATATGATTCTTGTTAGCCTATCCTGTCCCTAGATATTATTATTATTATTATTATTATTATTATTATTATTATTATTATTATCCAATTACGAATATACGTACAATACTTAATAACTACTATATAATACTTTTACAAATTAATACACATACGTGAACTCTTTTTTTACCACTATTATTATTACGAGAATACGTGTGATACTTAATAATTAAGAAATAATAATAAAACAATTTAATTATATATATCCAAATTAATGCATGTAATTATGCACACATTTATTCACATATTGTCACCATTTTTATCACGATGTATCAAATAAAATATAGAAACAATTGTCACATAATTGCCACATAATTATAAAATGCACATAACACAAATTAAATTATATTGGTACATGAGTAGTGAGAAGCTAGGGTATCACAAACACAGTTTTGTACGCAGTTCGGAACCCCCACAAGTCATCATCGAGCTTCATAACCCAATTTTTCCTATTAGTTCCGACTACTTTCTTCAAAATTTGCTTCACTTGACGATTGGAGACTTCGGCTTGCCCATTTGCTTGAGGATGATAGGGTATAGTGACCTTATGCTTAACACCATAATCCTTGAGCACTCTTTCAAGAAGCTTGTTGACGAAGTGGGAACCTCCATCACTTACAAGTGCTCTAGGAACTCCATAGCGGGCAAATATATGTTTCTTCAAGAAAGACAACACGGTCTTTGAATCATTCATGCAAGTAGGAATGGCCTCCACCCACTTAAAAACATAATCCACTGCTAGAAGGATATAGAGAAATCCATTAGATGGGGGAAACGGCTCCATAAAATCGATTCCCCATACATGGAAGATTTCAACAACAATGCTCGGCTGAAGTGGCATCTCATCTCTTCTACTTATGATTCCCATCTTTTGACATCTATCGCATGTCGTCGCATAGGATTCACAGTCTTTAAACAACGTAGGCCAATAAGGAGCAGATTGAAGTACCTTAGCTGCAGCCTTTTGAGCTCCAAAGTGCCCCTCGTTAGGTTGTCCATGTCAAAAATCAAGAACACTCTCTCTCCATCTTGGGCATACACCTACAAACAATAGAATCAGTACAAATATTTTAGATGAAAGAATCATACCATATAAACGTCTCAACATCCCTCTTAAACTTTGCAAGTTGATACCTGTTGAGATCTCTTGGAATTTCTCCTACGGCTACGTAATTGACATAATCCGCATACCATGGATCCATTCTTTGAGTAGTGACTACACAAGCTCTCTCCGCTCCTTCAGAAAACACTGCCATAATCTTTTCATCAGGGAACATCTCCTCTATGTATCCGAAAGAATCATCACAATGCTCCCTTGTCTCCAACATTGATAGGTGATCCGCCAACACATTCTCCGTACCTTTCTTATCCTGGATCTCCATATCAAACTCCTACAGAAGAAGGACCTATCTAATGATCCTTGGCTTCACTTCCTTCTTCTCCATCAAGTACCGGATCGCAGAATGATCCGTGTACACAATGGTCTTCATGCCAACCAAATACTGTCGAAACTTATTAAATGCATACACAACAACTAGAAAATCCTTTTCAGTCACAGTGTAGTTCTTTTGTGCTGCATCAAATGTCTTGCTCGCATAGTAGATGACACATAACTTTTTCTTTCTCATCTGCCCAAGCACCACTCTAAGTGCTAGGTCACTTGCATCACTTATAAGTACAAACGGCTGAGTTCAATCCGGTGTGATCAAGATAGGTGCAGTAATAAGTACCTCCTTCAAAACCTGAAAAGCTGTTAGACATTCTTTATCAAACACAAAAGGAACATCCTTTTCAAGTAAGTGAGACAACAATTTGGAGTATTTTTAGAAGTCTTTGATAAATCTCCTATAAAATCCTGCGTGTCCAAGGAAGGACCGCACTCCCTTCTCATTAGTAGGCGGTGGAAGCTTCTCAATCGCCACCACATTTGCTCTATCCACCTGCAATCCTTTGGCAGAAATATGATGCCCTAATACAATCCCATCTCTTACCATGAAGTGACACTTCTCCCAATTCAAAACTAGGTTAGTATCAATACATCTATTCAAAATAGTAGATAGGTTAGTCAAACAGATATCAAAGGAGGAACTAAAAATAGAAAAATCATCCATAAACACCTCCATAATTTTTTCAATCAAGCCATCAAATATCACCATCATGCAGCGCTGAAATGTAGCAGACGCATTACATAGTCCAAAAGGCATCTTCCTAAAGGCAAAGGTTCCATAAGGGCAAGTAAAAGTGGTATTTTCCTGGTGCTCAGGTGCAATCATGATATGATTATACCCCGAGTACTCATCCAAGAAACAATAAAAATCATACCCAGCAAGACGATCAAGCATTTGATCCATGAAAGGAAGAGGGAAGTGGTCTTTGCATGTATTTTCATTTAGTTTTTTGTAATCAGTATACACACGCCATCCTGTAGGAATCCTAGTGGCTAGAGTCTCGTCATCATCGGCTTTCACAACAGTCATGCCTCCTTTTTAGCTACAACATGCAATGGACTCACATGGGGACTCACTAATTGGATATATAATTCATGCATCTAGCCATGTTAGGATTTGCTTCCTAATTACTTCTTGAATAGCGGGATTCACCCTTCGCTGATTTCGAATGCTACTCTTAGCCTCATCTAACAATCTTATCTTATGCATGCAATATAATGGATTAATGCCTTTTAAATCATCAAGAGACCAACCAATCGCAGACTTATACTTCCTAAGCATATCCAATAACTCTTCAAGTTGATCATTAGTTAGAGAAGAAGATACAATTACTGGATATTTTTCATTGTCACCTAGATAGACATACTTCAAGTGTTCCGGTAGCGGTTTCAACTCCTCTTTCTTCTCTTCTTTTGTTGTGCTCTCACGATCCAATGACAAGTACTTTCTAGTCCACGTCACCTCTTCAAACATGGTCCTTTTTAATTCATACCTATCATCACCCAAAGCAAGTAGATTTTCAAGAAATTCAATACATACCTCATTAGAGAGCTCATCTAGCTCCGTGGTGGGAAAAGTAAGAGACTCCGCTAAGCATGTCACCAATGGATCCTTTGAAAGGATCAAAGACATATCTTCCTTCACGATCTCCTCTACCACATCAATGCTGTGACACTGCATCTCCATCGGCATCTTTATTGCTTTATCTAGGTTGAATAGAACTTCTTCTTTATCCATCTACAACCTTAGCTCACCCTTTTGAACATCAATCATAGCTACAGCAGTGGCAAGGAATGGTCTCCCTATAATAAGGGAAACATTATCCTTGTCATCTTCCATCTCAAGTACAAGAAAGTCCACAGGAAAGACCAGTTTCTCTACTATTACAAGCACATCTTCAATAACACCCTTCGAAAAAGTCATAGACCTATCCGCCAATTGAAGAGCAACCGTTGTGGGAGTTAACTCCCCCAAACCAAGCCTTTGAAATATCGACAATGGCATCAAATTGATGCTTGCTCCAAGATCGCACAAAGCTCGTCGTACCAGCCCCTTTCCAATCTCACATAGAATAGTGAAGCTTCCCGGATCCTTTAACTTAGCTAGCAGTTTCCTCTGAATGATCGAGCTGCAGTTCTCAGACAAATTAACCATTTCAATTCCGTTCAAGCTTCTCTTCTTCAACAGTATATCTTTTAGAAAGCAGGCATAATATGGCATCTCTAAGAGTGCTTCAGAGAAAGGAATGCTCAAGCTTATCTTGTTTATGATATCTGAAAACTTCTATAACTTTTCTTCCAATCTCTTCTTGACTAACTTGAAAAGAAACGGAGGAGGTATCTTAGTCTTGGGAATCCCCCATTCATCACGTTCAACCTTCTCCGCTTTACCTTCTCGGATCTCAATCTTTTTGCTCTTTCCCATTTCTTCTCCACTATAAGCTCAGTATTCTACTCTTTGGATGGTACTGGAGTAGCATCAACATTAAAAAAACATTTGGCACAGAAATCGGTGCCGAACTAGGCGGTTCGATCATGGTATGACCATGGGTACTGGCCGAACCAGGCGAGTAATGGTCAAACCTTGCTTCTGAAAGTGCGTTCTCCCCCGGACAGGTTGGTTCGACCACAATTTGACCAATTGGGTTGGTCGAACCATGATGGTGGTGGTTGAACCGTGCTTCAGACAAAATAGGGTGGTTCGACCAATAGGGTTGGTCGAACCATAGCGGTCGTGGTCGAACCGCTCTGGTGGGATCTCCGGAGGTTGTCCAGGTGCCTGGTTCGACCTCCACATTGCAGTTTGACCTGGTGGTTTTGTTGAATCGAGGTTGAATCGAGCTCCTGGAGCTTCAGAATTCATTTCCAGCATCATCGGTTCCTCATAATGCGTTCCAGACCTTAACGTGATAGCATTGAACTGCTTCGGGTTTTTTATACTCTGAGATGGGAACTGCCCTTTCTCTAAAGTTTGCATAAATTGATTCATATTCTCGGTCATCTGCCCCATCAAAAACGTCAAGTCCTTTATTTATTTAAATATATTCTCATGATTTGCATCAATTTTCGCCTCTAGCTTAGCCTCCAAGCGATCCACTCTGTCATCATTCATCGCCATGTACCTTTTCACCGTATCCTCAAAGCTAGGTTTTCCTTCTTCGACCTTAGCACTCAGATCAAAACTAATAGGAGGTTGTACTTCTGTATTAGTATTACTCCATGAAAACTTCGGTCTTCTTGGTTGTTGATAATTACTCGGAGGACCACGATTATTGTAGTTCTCTTTATAATAGAGCCGTCAAAATCGGCTGGGCCCGTCGGGCCGAACCGCACCCGCCTATATAATTGGTGGGTTGGGCTGAGTATTTCTAGCCCGCAACCCACATTAGCCCGCCCATCTAAGCCCGCCAAATGCGTGGGTTGAGGTGAGTTTTGCCCACCCCGCCCCACCTAAGCCAGCCACATGTCAAACTCGAGAGAAATGCCTAAAGTTTATCTTTCGTGTATTATACTTTACAAAAGTTCGCTGTTTTAAACATGTTCTTTTAATTCTTGATTTAGATTGAAAATTTAAAAAAAAATTGTCAATTATGTTTAGGTAATTATTTTGTTTGGGGGTAATTAATATTTGTGTTTGTATTTATATTCTTGCAGATTAGAAGAAAAAAACTATGGAGTTTGTCGATTTGAATTAAAGTAATACTAATATATAATCCCTTCGTCCGCTTCTAAGGTATCCATTTTACTATTTTTGTCGTCCATTTCTAAGGTATCTATTTCCCATATTTAGTAAAAAAGTACACAATATGGCCCATCACTTCCCTCTAATACAATTACCCACTTTACATATAATAATAATAATACTCCTTAATCCACTTGCAAAAAGCAAATGGATACCTTAGAACCAGACGGAGGGAGTATGATATTAGAAATACGAACTCAAGTGGTAAATATAAGTAGAGGGGATTTTCAAATGTTTGGAATTTTTTTGTGAAGAGAGTGGTTGGTAAGAATGCATATTCTATAGGTATCATTTTTATGTTGATATTATAGTATTTTGTACAATTATTTTGGTATTTCATTTTAATAATATCATCCCTAATTAAAAAGAAAAAAGAAAAAAAATTCGCGGGTTGGCCCGCCATAGTCCGCGATCCGCCTTTGAATGGGTTGGGCCGAATATTTCTAGCCCGCAACCCGCCTAGGCCCGCCAGCCTAAGCCCTCCAAACACGTGGGTTGAGGCGAGTTTTGGCCCACCCCGCCCCGCTAGCCCGTTTTGACAGCTCTACTTGATAATTCCGGTTTCCTTGATTTTGGAACCTCATTCCTTGAATACTTTGACCCATGGCGTAATTCGCCTCTTTCAATTCCTCTTGGTTAGCTCCTTCATAACCAACTTCCTGCTGCATCATTGGTACTCGCTGAGCCATTGATATAAAATTGATTGATTTCTTGTTTCGTCTTAAACACCTTCGAAGGTGGCATGTATTGCTCCAAGAACTTCAATTTCAATTGCTTCCAGGTAGTGCATTCAGCAGCATCAAGAGTATCATACCAATCTCTTGCCCTTTCAGTAAGCGAGAACTTAAACAAGATGATCCTCCTCACGTCTTCATGAGTTCCTGCATCCTTTTGTGTACTTGCATAACCAAGGAATTTATTCAGATGTTACAGAGGATCTTCAAAGGTTCCTCAGAGAAGAGACTCCTTTCAATCATGCTAATCAGAGCAGGGTGAAGATCAAAATCAGCTCCAACCCCTCTTGATCCTAATAGCCCTGCATTGCCTCCTTCGTTGTTCTTAAAGACTTCACGGATGGCAAGATTATCCAGATTCTCCGCCATGTTAACTACTTCTCCTTCCATGTTATCTCTGGTTGCAGCTGCAATTGTTTGCGAGTTCAGCTCGTCAACTTCAACTCCTAAATTAAGAGCTGTAGTTGGTTCTACATTCTTATTCTTCTTTTTCTTTCCCTTCTTCTTCCTCGACGATGCTCCAATCTCCGAATTGTAAGGTTCTAACTCTCCTACATTTGATCTAGTGAGCATACACCTAAGAAAAATAAGCGTTAGAAAATAAAGACAAGAATAATATAGTCTCAATTAAACTAGAAATAATAAACTACTAATTAATGCCATCCTCATCAACGGCGCCAAGAACTTGATGAGCATTTTCTCAACACATAATATTAATCCCCAAGTGTGAAGGATGCTATTGTAGCTTTGATAAGCGACCAAGTGTTTATCGAACCCAAAGGACGTATTATTATCAATTTAATTAAAATCTAACTTATTAAGACTAGTATGGCAATATAGTTTTGATGATTAAGTAACCAATAAACAAATAATTAAAATAGCAATTAAAATAAACAAGCAGTAGAGATAAAACGAAAGTGAATAAGTGAGAAGATAGGTAGTTCTTCGGGCCATCCAATATTCTGCTGTATTCCTAAGTCCAATCTTGACGTCTTGTGGTCGACGATCCTCAAGATCCTCTCAATCCACTGTTCCCTTTCTCTCCTCACAGTGTTAAGCATGAATAATTAGGGTTTAGGACACTGAATGACTTATATATGGGCTACAACAAGGACTAGGAGGAGAAATTAGAGTCGGGCCTCCATTGGGCTTAAGTATCCAAGTTTAGCCCAAAACTTATACTTAAGTCCAATAATAATAATATATTCCAGTAAAATATTATAACTTCACTGTCGCTCCAATCCCAAAATTACGTTTTGGGCTCCTTTCTTATTATGAGTCTGTTAGTCTCCCCATGTTTAAGATATACAATGCCCATTAATTAATTAAGTTACTGACAACTCCATTAATTAATATCTAATCCGAGAGTAGTACCACTCAACCTCATTTTCATGTCGGAATAAATCCACCTGCAGGGTTTACATGATAATTCTTATGAGCTCCTCAAGGGGACATCATCAACCTATTTAATAGGACACAGATTACTTCTACAATCAACAGCACACCATAGAGACAACACTATTTTCCAACTCACCGAGTTTATTGATTTAATATTTAAATCTCACCCATTGATGAATCAAAGAGATATATACTGGCTTACGTCTCGAGATTATTGTATAGGGATTAAGAGCACGAACATCCATAATAACTGAGATCAAGTTCTCCTATATAGTCAGTATAAATCGAACGATCTCAAGCGGTCCTACTTAATACACAAAGTGCACTAATGTGATTTTATAGTCAAGACAAACTAATTCCAAATTGCACTACAACCATCCCGATAGAGAGTGACCGTCTATCTCGGTTGTGAGCATCTGTTTATACTTTATAAGAAAATCGATAATATGATCTTCCGTGTATTATCGTACAACATATTATCTATAGTATAAAGTAAGTGGGCTATTGCATCGGACATATGAATAAATTATAAGAAGCAATCATTTGGTCATATGATTCTCATTTCAAATAAATTGTTATAGCATTGTTCATACAAAAAGCTAGACTTTTAGTATACAATCCAACAATCTCCCACTTATACAAAAAGACTATGTTGTCAACTCCACTGCCATACATCTGATTCCCGCTCCCACTACACGACCATCAAAAGCTTTCACTTTAAAGTCCTTGTAAAAGGATTTACTAGGTTATCATCCGAACAATCTTGGTGACAACAACCTTTCCCTCATCATACGATTTCTCGTAACAAGTGGTACTCGCGCTCCATGTGTTTAGTTGTCTTATGGGCTCGTGATTCCTTCAAGTTTGCAACTGCACCATTATTATCACAATAATTTGTAATAATCTTGGGCAAACTTAGAATCACATCTAAGACCATTATGAAGTTTCTAGAGTCATACATATACTTTGGCTGCCTCATAGGCTCTAATTTATCATCTTTCCATGGTGGAGTCTGAAATATATTTCTATATAACACTCCTCCATATTATGGCTATACTTCCTAAATAAACACAACCTTGAGGTGGATTTACTGCCGTCCATATCTGATTTGAAAAATCCGAATCTATGTAACTCATAAGAAGCAGTGAATCTATCCAGTAAGTCCACATATAATTTCTAGTCCTTTTCAGGTACATAAATATATGTCTTACCATAGATCAACATTCTTATTTCGAGTTACCTTGATACCCACTGTCCATGCTTTCAGGAAAACATATATCCTTTTTCATGCATAACATTCCTTAGATCAAGCTTCCTTATTCGCCGAAGCATAAGGAACCGCCTTCATCACCTTTATCTTCATTTGTGTCTTAAGACACATTTCCTTAGATAAAGTTACATGCTAAAACAAGTAAGGATCGTATCAATTCATGAAGCTCGAGATAAGCATAATATCCTATCTTGTGATTACCATGATCGCAAGGATATATTTTTGCTTCTCTTAAGTCCTTCATTTCATACCGCTTTATCAACCATACCCATACGCCTGATCTTTCATTGTCTCTAGTGAGCAATATATCATCTACGTACAATACAAGACATACTTCCACGTTTTGTCACTCTTTTCAATACACAAGACACATCCGCCTATTGAATAAATCCATGTGACTGGATTACCTTATCCAAACAGATATACTTTTAATTTAAAGCTTGATTTAGTCCATTGATGGACAATTTTAAACTAATACTCAAAATGCTCTTAGCCCTTTGCAATGAATCACTCTGGTTGATTCTCATAGATGTTTTCGTCAAGACTTCCAATCAGGAAAGCTGTCCTAACATCTATTTGCTATTCCTCATATTTCATATGAGTAGCAACAGATAAAAGAGTCTGGATCGACATAGGCATAGCTACCGGCGAACATGTTTTCTCATAATCGAATCCTTTCTTTCTGAGTATACTTTTCACAACAAGCTTTGCTTCCAAGGTTCTCACCTTACCGTAAGATCCTCTTTTATTTTGTATGACCACTTCCAATGGCTTTTACACCATTTAGTGGTCCTACAAGCTCCCAGAACTAATTTAGAATCCATGGATTCTATTTCAGAAATCATTGCAACTTGCTAAGATTTCGTATTTTTATCTTGTAGTGTTTCATCGTATCCGTGGGTCAATTTCATGTTCACTAGGGACCAAGTCTCATGACTCTTCCAAAACATAAAACTATCAGGTTGTAAAACCACCCTCCCACTATGACAAAATGCTACATGCAATTGTGTATTCGATTTGACACGCGATGCAGTTTACTTGTGGTATATCCTCTTGTACATTGGTACTATACTTTGTGTTTTCCCTCTCACTTCCTTTAGAGCAACTTATACATAGGTTTGTGATTTATTACATAGTCCCTTTTCGAAAAATCTAGTGTTTGTGTTAACAATCACCCTTCGAACTTTTGGACTAACAAACCACCCTTCATTTTCCTAGGATTTCCAAAATGAATTTTGTAATTCCAAATAATTCATCATCTATCTAACCATTTCCATAAGAGTCATATTCTTTCTTTCCGCCACACCATTCAGCTGGGACATGCCCGGTGTAGACAACTTGAGATTTAATCGCATCCTCTGATTGACAATTCCTAGACTATTCTAAGAGGTACTCACCACCACGATTAAATCGTAATGACCACCTCTCGTCGGGATAGTCCAAGGACCGCTTAAATCAGAATGAACTTCTTCCAACATATCATTGGCTCTATACTCCTTTGCTTTAAATGGCCTTTAATCATTTTCACTTTCAAGTAAGACTCGCAAGTCAGATAGTTTTCACTTCCAATAAACCCTACGGTCCATCGACTATCTACCTTTGAATCATACTCAAGTTAATATGATTTAGTTTTAGATGCCAAGAGTATGTTTAGTTCATCTTTGAAGGTTCCTTTCTATTACTAAGATTAGAAGATGCGTTATTAATTACTATTTATTGCATCATGAGAGAACCATGATTTAAGAGTTTACAAATTGTCACCAACGTACCATAACATATTATAGCTCCATCCCTCATTACTATGACCATGTCATTTAAATGAAATGGAGTATCCATCCGTAAATGCATAGGAACTGAAATCAAATTCTTTCTACGAAAACGTACGTTAAGACAATTTCTCATAATCAAACGTTTATTCATATCATAAGATAAATAAACAACTCCCACTGCAACAGCCACCAGTCTCGTAGTATTACCTATGTTCACAGTAATCTCATCATCACTTAGTTGCAAACATTTAGTGATTCTGGTATCTATACACAACGTGTTAGTAGACGCCATCACTATTCATTCATCAACAACTTGTGAATACGATACTAACCTTATTCACGTCTTAATGAAAATTGATTTCCTTTACCACTTATTTTGTCAGAAGTTTCCCACCGAATACAGCCTATTGTAATTCAGGTGGAACTTGCTCAAAACATCTAGGCAAATTATGGAGAATAAAATTGATCTAGGTTTCCCTTTCAATTTCTGCTCCATGTTTTTCAAATTCATTCATCAAGTCAACTATGACCTCTTGCCTTTCTAACTTACTCAAGTATCTGAAAAGTCGCATGAGACTATCATATTTCTATGAACCTCTCACCTCTCCACTAGAGACTTTAATAGGCATCAGAGGGTATCCTTAGTGAGAACACATATTTATATTTTCTTAAGTAGTAAGAATTAAATCCAAGATTCTTTTCTAATCAGCTAATTTTAGACCAATAAATATAATTTCTTTTAGTCAACAATAAATTAAATAAAACCATTTGAAAATCGTGAGAATCATAAATAAATACACCGATCAAATCTTCGAATTTATCCATTTATATTGATTCCCTCAAAATATTATAAAATAAAATTCACCGACATCTCAAGCACCGTGAGTCTGCATACCACGTTAGTATGGACGTATATAAACTCGAACATTTACAAGGGAAGGTTTTACCCATTAATTTCATTCGTCAACCTAACCTCATGACAAAATAATTAATAGTCGGTTCCTCTTTAGCTATGCAAATAATAGCAGTGACTCTGTTGAGGAGGATACTTATTATTTACACCTAAATGTACACCATTATTTGATCCCAAGTTCTCGGCCCAAGCTTGTGTGCCTTAGTGTTGGACAAGGACATGCGCTATCGGATAACTTCCTACAATCATCAATTATAAGTTTGTACTAGTGAACTGCATGTAAACTCATCCGTTAGGGAGGAAAACACTATAGCCAACGCGAAAGTTCATATGCATCACATTACAAACAATAATTATTTAAAGAAGTCTGTACCAATGATCCGTGAATAAACTCATCCATTAGGGAGGAAGACACTATAGCCAACACGCAAGTTTATTGACATCACTTACAAACCAATAATGGAGGCTGCGGGAATTATTTACCAATACCCTCTCCCACTTAGTAATTTAACAACGAGGGTTTTTTACATGCATATAATATTCAATAACAAAACACGCATCCTAGCATACTTCTATTAATGGAAATAAATCAAATAGAGCATGCATCCACATATATAACAATAATAAACAATTAAATCAATTAATGCAGTTATATATCACGAAATAAATACAGAAATCAATCGTTAAAACGAGCCCGACTGCCCGGCGGAAAGCATCTGCACGACTCTTGCAGGGTATCAGCACGAGTCGTGTCTCCACTGCAAGCCTTCTGCCTTTCTACCTCGCCTTACGCCTGCCAAACGTGGCGCCTATCGCGTGCCACGCCTGCCGCGCCCCACGCCTACCGCACGCCAACATCCGTGAGTCCCAAGTCTGTCGCACGCCATCCACCGTGCGCGCCTCCGTGCAGCCAACACACGAATTCGTGTGCAACTCAAACGACCATCACTTGCCAGCGAGCACCATCGCACGTGCTTCCAACCATGCCCAAACACGCCCGCAGCGTGCATCAATGCCCATCATTAGACACGACTCTGAGTGCCTTCCGCATAGCAATCTGTGCGCCAGTCGTCTTTTCCAGGCGTGTTTTTCACAGAACAGGTTTTGACGATACACGCAAACGATCGACGATACACGCAAACGATCGACGATACAGATATATGGTTTCACATAGGGATATTCATGGATTATACAATAAAATCAAATCCTAATTCTCACATGTGATTCTATTCCAAATAAAAATACATAATCCACATAAACCCTAGCATAACGTGTCACGCTTCACCACGAAACCAAGGCTCTGATACTAATTGTTGGCATTCGATCATTTGGTTAATGTGAACCCCGTTAGGGTTCCATGCATTTCTAAATCAGCGGAAGAAAGAAACATAGAAACGTATTACCTTTCACCAGGGTATGTTGAGGAAGAACATGAATTCTCACCGGCAGCATGCGCAGCCTTACCGTTTTGGGCATAACTTCCTCATTCAATCTCCGAATTGAGCGATCTATACGCCAAAACAATCATCTCTTCCATGACTTTCTAATGGTGTATCACACGTCCAGTTTGGAGTTCCACACTATTTTAGAGAAATCATGGAAGTTGACGAACAGCAGCAGAAAATGACCTCTTGATCTTCTGCTGTATTCCCAAGTCCAATCTTGACATCGTATGGACGACGATCCTCAAGATTCTCTCAATCTGCTATACCCTTTCCATCCTCACAGTGTTAAGCATGAATAATTAGGCATTTAGGATAGCTGAATGACTTATATATATGAGCTACAACAGGGACAAGAAGAAGAAATTAGAGTCGGGCCTCCATTTGGCTTAAGTATCCAAGTTTAGCCCAAAACTTATAGTTAAGTCCAATAATAATAATATATTCCACTAAAATATTATTACTGCACTGCCGCTCTAATTCCAAAATTACATTTTGGGCTCCTTCTTACTATGAGCACGTTAGTCTCTTCATGTTTAAGATATACAATGCCCATTAATTAATTAAGTTACTAATAACTCCATTAATTAATATCTCATTCGAGAGTAGTACCACTCAACCTCATTATCATGCCGGAATAAATCCACCTGCAGGGTTTACATGTTAATCCTTATGAGCTCCTCAAGGGAAAATCATCAACCTATTTAATAGGACACAGATTCCTTCAACAATCAACAGCACACCATAGAGACAACACTATTTCCCAACTCACCGAGTTTATTGATTTAATATTTAAATCTCACACATTGATGAATCAAAGAGATATATACTGGCTTACGTGTAGAAGTTATTGTATAGTGATTAAGAGCACGAACATCCATAATAACTGAGATCAAATTATCCTACATAGTCAGTATAAATTGAACGATCTCAAGCGGTCCTGCTCAATACACAAAGTGCACTAATGTGATTTTATAGTCAAGACAAATTAATACCAAATCACACTACAACCATACCAATAGAGAGTCCCCGTCTATCACGGTTGTGAGCATCTGTTCATACTTTATAAGAAAATCAATAATATGATCTTCCGCATGTTTTCGCACAACATATTATCTACAGTATAAATGTCACGCCTCGACCCCAGACAGAGCGCGACAACCGCCACGTTAACCATAAATTTCATAGAATGGGTGCACTCCACTCCACAAAGTTTATAGAAAACGTAAGGCTTGCTATCAAGTACCTGTAGACTGAACAACTGATAACAACGGGTACAACACGAGGACATCATCTCATAAAGTATCAACAATGATTTACAAAGGTACAAAATTCAACGGTGTAACTTAGTTTAAAGAAAATATACATGAACGATATAACATCGCGAAGGTACAAAAAGAACATCAAGGGGGTCACCAAATATAAACTATACAATCTCGCCAATGAATCCGTCAATTTACATAAAAGAGAAAGTACCCAAAACACGGATTGGATGATGAGCAAACGATAGGCAAACCTCCAACCAAAATGATATCAACAGCCTGAAAAGGAAAGAATGATGGGGGGTGAGCAAAACCACTAGCTCAGTGAGGTGATAAGCCGGTCACCCCGACCCTTATACGAAGCATGTACTCCCACTCGCGGTTCATAACATAAAATCCCACAATTCGTCCCACAATAATTATTCTCACTCAGTGTACATATTAATGAAAATAAAAACCTTAGTGAACATTTATGAATAACACAATTAGTTCAAACAACATGTTATCACATAAAAGACGCGTGGGTAGTCAATATCCTCCTCGAACTGAGCTCTCCGTCGAGAGACAGTCCAAGCCCGTCACCGTTACTCTAGATAAAATGCACATTAATATTCTTTCTCAATATGCCAAGTGCTAAAGTTCACAATTCAATATCGACTGAATACTTGAAATGATCAAACATATAAACATATATGACATGCATGTCCCACACCGGTGACGTTGACTGAGCCTATAATAGACTGATCCATCTAACGATCACCCTCCAGAGTATCAGTATTTGGTAAATGGACAGGTGCCTCGTTAGATCTAACTCACGCGGGTTTGCCAATCACGGGCAACTTGGTTGTCACTCTAACTCACCCGAACCGCGACAATTCGGGCTACTTAATCAATGTCGCTCCAACTCACCCGAACCGTGACCAATTCGGGCTACTTAACCTTGGTACCAGGCATACATATGCATGTGCATCATAAGATGAATAACGACTCAAGTTAGAGTCTTAATTGGCACACAAGAATAACCAGAAATCAATAATACTCATAAAATGGCTAACATGACTCTAACCAGAGCAATCGAGCCAATCAGGCTCTTTACCACATAACATAATACCAAATAATTTTCTTATCAATTAACTAAAACTAAAATAAATGCACATTTAACGAGGGTCCACACTTCCCACAAGAGAAGGCGTTCCCGAATTATCAACTCACAAGGAAGTGATTAACTCTCTCCGGAATCTGAAGTCGGTCCCTTGCCCTTCGTCGATGGTTCTTTACCTAGAAAGGAGATGAGCAATTAAAGACAAATTAAATATAACTAACTATTAGCGTTAACATCCCTTTCATTGCTAAAAACAAATCCTAATCGAGTTCGAACGAGTCGATATTAAATAAAAATGGCGTGTAACTCTTTAACATCAGTTCCCAATCCCATATAACCGTTTCAATACATTAACTAGACGAAACGATAGAAAATAAGTTTGAATTCGACATAAAAATTCTGAAATTTTCCTGCTAGCGGCAGTTTACGAGAAAAATCATAACTAATTGTAGAATAATCGGATTGAGGTGTTTCAAGTGGCTACGGAAAGCTAACGAGTTCAACTACGTACAGAAATTAAGTTTGCAAAGTTTCGAGGACAATAGCTATCTCGAAATCAGTTCGAACAGTCTACAAATTTCCCACATACCAAAAAGAAAAACCCCACAAAATTACAAAATTATGGAAGAAGGAAGCTTAATTCACACACCACTTACCTCAAAACAACTTAAAAACCACCTAGGATGAGGGTTGTAAGGGAGAATTTGGTCAACAAGGGTTTCTCCTCTTCCTCTCTTCTTTCCCCTCTTTTGCTTTTCTTCTCCCGTTCTTCTCTCTCTTTTTTTTTTAACTTTAGTCTTACTAATTATATATCAGGCCATTTAAGTGGGCTGAAACTTTGGGCCACAAAATAAATAAATAAATAAGTTTGGGCTTTCTAAAAAAATTCTAATTGGGCTTAATTGGGCTGGCCTTTTGGGCCATAAAAATAAATAATTAGGTTTTGGGCTTTCTAACAAAATCTAGTTGGGCTAAGATAGGGCTGGCCTTTTGGGCCATAAAATAAATAAATAGGTTTTGGGCTTTCTAAAAAAAAATCTAGTTGAACTAAGATATTATAAAGTATCCCCTCCTCCAAAAAGTTTCGTCCTCGAAACATAAACGTACCTAGAGATGAAAAGAGATTTGGATGGTGTTGACGCATGACTGACTCTGGTTCCCATGTTTCTTCTTCAATTTGATCACTTCTCCATAGAATTCTCACCATAGGAATGGATTTGTTACGAAGCATTTTCTCTCGGCGATCTACAATTTGAACAGGTTGTACTTCGTACGATAGATTTTCCTTTAATACAACTGGGGGATCTTTGAGCACGTGCGAGGGATCTGGTTCATATTTTCTAAGCATAGAGACATGGAAGACATCGTGAATCTTCGACAATTCCGATGGTAGGTCAAGTCGATACGCGACACGACCAATCCTTTGTACGATCGTAAACGGGCCAATATACCTTGGACTCAACTTTCCTCGACGGCGGAATCGCAACACGCCCTTCCATGGAGAAACTTTCAGAAAAACTTTGTCTCCTTCATTAAACTCCAAATCGCGCCTCCTATTATCTGCGTAACTTTTCTGTCGATCTTGCGCTGCCTTAAGTCTGTCTCGAATAAGTTGTATTTTTGCCTTCGCATCTTCGATAAGCTCTACTTGTTCGATTTGTCTCTCGCCAACCTCATCCCAAAAGAGTGGTGTTCGACACTTTCGGCCATACAGAGCTTCGTACGGGGGCATTCCAATGCTTGAATGATAACTGTTGTTATAAGCGAACTCCACCAAAGTCACGTACTTATCCCAGCTACCTCCCAAATTCAACACCACTGCACGTAACATGTCTTCTAGTGTCTGTATAGTTCTCTCTGACTGTCCATCAGTCTGTGGATGAAACGAGGTACTGAATAGTAATTTTGTACCTAGCGCTTTCTGCAGACTAGGCCAAAAACGGGAAGTGAATCTTGGATCACGGTCAGATATGATTGACACTGGTACTCCGTGCAATCTCACGATCTCATCGACATATAACTTGGCAAGTTTCTCTAAAGATTCGTTGGTATGCACTGGAAGGAAATGTGCCGATTTTGTCAGACGATCGACAATGACCCAAATTGAGTCATGACCCTTTTGGGTTCGAGGTAAACCAGAAACAAAATCCATTGTGACGTTTTCCCATTTCCACTCAGGAATAGGTAGTGGTTGAAGCATACCGGCTGGTTTTTGGTGTTCCGCTTTAATCTGTTGGCATGATAAGCACTTTGATACAAATTCAGTAATGTCCCGTTTCATACCTGGCCACCAATAATGCTCCCGAAGTGTTCTGTACATTTTGGTACTACCAGGATGCATAGCATAGGCTGAAGAATGGGCTTCCTCAAGAATAGCTCTACGAACATCAAGTTCTGATGGAACACAAACACGATTTTTAAAAGTAAGAAGTCCATCATCCCGAATTTGATATTCTGTTTCTTTTCCTTGATTTAGCTTCGCCATCTTCTGTTGTAAATAAACATCGTGTGATTGTCTTTCTCGAATTTTCTCGAACAAGGTAGGTCTAACCTCGAATTTGGCGATTAAGGCAGAATCATTAGACTTTTCACAATCAAGCGAAATGTGTAAAGATTTAAATTGCTCCAACATAGGAAGATAAAAAGATTGAATTGAAGCAAGTGAGGTAGAAGACTTTCTACTCAGAGCATCTGCAACAACGTTCGCCTTGCCAGGATGATAATCGATGACTAAGTCATAGTCACTAATCAACTCCATCCATCGCCTTTGCCTGAGGTTGAGCTCCTTTTGCGTAGTGATATACTTTAAGCTCTTGTGATCAGTGAAAACCCGACAAGTTGCACCATACAGATAGTGCCTCCAGATCTTCAATGCAAAGACGATTGCAGCCAACTCTAAATCATGTGTAGGATAATTTTCTTCGTTCTTCTTCAATTGCCTTGAAGCGTAGGCAATAACCTTTCCTTCTTGCATGAGAACGCATCCTAATCCTTGTCTCGAGGCGTCGCTATAAATGGTAAATTCTCCAATCGCTGGGTCTGGCAAAGCAAGAATAAGAGCTGAAACGAGTCGTCTTTTCAATTCTTGAAATGCTTCGTCACATTCTTCATTCCATTCAAATTTTACCCCTTTTCGAGTCAATTTAGTCAAAGATGAAGCCAATAACGAAAAGTCTTTGACAAACCGTCGATAATATCCAGCTAATCCCAGAAAACTATGAATCTCTGTCACGTTCTTTGGACGCTCCCAATCTAGTATAGCTTGAATCTTCGCTGGATCGACGTAGATTCCTTCTTTAGAAATGTGATGACCCAAAAAGCTTACCTCGCGAAGCCAAAATTCACACTTCGAGAATTTAGCATAAAGCTGATTTTCTCTGAGAATGTTCAGAGCAATTCTTAGATGCTGAGAATGCTCGTCGTCCGATTTAGAATAAATAAGAATGTCATCAATGAAGATGATGACAAACTTATCTAAGTACGGCCGAAAGACCCGATTCATAAGATCCATAAAAGCTGCAGGAGTATTTGTGAGTCCAAAAGGCATAACACAGAATTCAAAATGACCGTATCTGGTTCGAAAAGCAGACTTAGGGATATCAGATTCCCTAATCTTGAGTTGGTGATAACCGGATCGCAAATCAATTTTTGAGAACACAGTTGCTCCTTGCAATTGATCAAACAGATCATCGATTCTTGGAAGAGGATATTTGTTCTTGATAGTCACCTTGTTCAATTGACGGTAGTCGACACATAGACGAAGTGATCCATCTTTCTTCTTGACAAAAAGAACTGGAGCACCCCATGGAGATGTGCTAGGTCGTATGAAACCCTTCTCCAATAATTCCCCAAGTTGTGTCTGGAGTTCCTTAAGCTCAGCAGGCGACATTCGATATGGAGTAATCGATATAGGTGTGATTCCAGGAAGTACGTCAATAGAAAAATCAATCTCTCGATTCGGAGGTTGTCCTGGTAAGTCTTCGGGAAAGACATCAGGAAATTCATTCACGATTGGGATGTCATCTAGTTTAGTTTCAGAAAGAGAAGTATCGATGACAAATGCCAAGAATGCCTCACAACCCTTACGCATTAATTTATGCGCAGTCAACATTGAAATAAAAGAGAGGGATCTCGTTTGAAGTTTACCCTCAAAAACAAGTTCTGAGAATCCTGGTCTACGAAAAATAACAAGCTTCTCGTGGCAATCGAGAATTGCATGATGAGAAGAAAGCCAATCCATGCCAAGAATAACATCAAGATCAATCAAAGGCAATGGTATCAATTCAGCCTCTAAAATGACATCTTTGATCTTCAATGGACAACCAAGGAATACTGAATCACGAATTAGACGCTCTCCAAGAGGGGTATGAACGATGATTCCAGGTGACAAATGAGAGATAGGATAATCTAAGATCGCAGTAAGATCATCTCGGATATAAGACCTATCAGAACCTGGGTCAAATAAAGCGTAGACCTGATGGTCTCCCACAAACACATGGCCTAAAGAAGCAATATTAGGTGAGATTGTGATTTAAAAAATTTGAAAAGATAGAATTTCTTACGAATGTTTTATTCGTAATCAAGTGGCATAACAAGGCGGGGTTAGATTTAGCTTGTGAAAATACTCAAATTATAAATTACCTGTCACAACCTTCGGATCTGAGCGAGCCTCTTCTTGGGAAATATGAAATACTCTAGTTTGCTTCCTTCCTTGCATAGGTGATTGAGTACTAGGGCCGCTTGAGGCATCGGGCACTCTGGTAACTGCAGATCGAGTATCTCTGGGTGTAGAATATGTTAGTTTACCACGAAACTGACCAGAACCCTGACTGCTCGTTCCCATAAGCTGAGGACAAGAACTTCGCATATGCCCCGGCTGTCGACACTGAAAACATACTTGAGGAGCCTTACAGGGGCCGTCATGATATTTTAGGCAATTCTGGCACTTGCGATTTTCACCAACCGATCCCGAGACATTGCTCCCGCCTCTACTAAACTGCTCCCGAGGTTGAGGAAAACTAATAGATGCCGAACTTGGTGCGCCACGCGAAGATCCCACACCCCTATACACCTTCGATGCATTTCCTGGAAATGCGCTCCCTTGCCTTTTCTTTTGAGATCGTTCTGCAAGCTTATGTCTCGCCTGAACTAAACCTTCTACCCTCAGGGCTTCTTCTACGAGATCGTCAAGACTCTCGTACTTGTCTCCGGACTTGATGCGATCTCGAATATTTAAATTAAGACCATCTTCAAATCTCTTGCATAAGTCTCTCGTCGTATATGACTCAGGAGCGAATTCTCGCAATTCCAGAAATTTGCTTTCGTACTCAACGACCGACATAATGCCTTGAAAGAGGTTGAAGAACTCCTTTCTCTTCTGATCCTTGATGTACTGAGAGAAGTATCGATCTTTGAATCGTTCCACAAAGATAGCCCACGTAATAGTAACCGAAGATGTCTCTTTTAGATTCTGCCACCATCGTCGTGCATCTGGGCCTAACAGTTTGGTTGCAATGACCACACGATAACATTCTTCAATCATCAAAGTGTCAAAGGTCTCTGTAATCTCCTTTAACCATGCCCCCGCTTTAGAAACATCTCTTGCACCGTCAAATTTCGATGTCCCCATGTTTTCAACTGCTTTCACCAAATCAGGTATAAAAAGTGCACCTCGAGAAGTAGAACCTCCTAAAGCCATTTCTGGAGAAAAAACTGGTACATTAGATGTAGGTCGAATCGATTCATTAGCACGAAGAACCTCTTCAGTGACAGTCGTAGTTGTATGAGCCGTTGTAGGTGGTGGAACACCATGTATTCGAATGTGATCATAATACAATTGGTACTGCTCGGGTGTCATCATGTGCTCAACCCGCAACTGGGCCCGTGGTTGCTCTACCTGGGAAACTGGCACCCTATGATCAGAATTGATAGGGTCCATAACCGTCGGAGGAATGACATGATCAGAAGAAACATGTCCTCGAGGTCCACGAGGAACAGAAGAGAGTAGAGGACTCGGAGGATCACGAGGAGCGTGTCCTCGACCTCGACCTCGACGACGAACTGGAGGTGCCATAATGACTGAAAGGAAGAAAGGAAAGAAAATGCAAGGTCAACGTCAAGGCAATACGATACCTTAGGATGACATAGAAACAAAGTTGGACTCATTGGCTTGACACAAAAAGAATGAGAATCATAAAACCAGGCTCTGATACCAAGAAAGTTGTCACGCCTCGACCCCAGACAGAGCGCGACAACCGCCACGTTAACCATAAATTTCATAGAATGGGTGCACTCCACTCCACAAAGTTTATAGAAAACGTAAGGCTTGCTATCAAGTACCTGTAGACTGAACAACTGATAACAACGGGTACAACACGAGGACATCATCTCATAAAGTATCAACAAGGATTTACAAAGGTACAAAATTCAACGGTGTAACTTAGTTTAAAGAAAATATACATGAACGATATAACATCGCGAAGGTACAAAAAGAACATCAAGGGGGTCACCAAATATAAACTATACAATCTCGCCAATGAATCCGTCAATTTACATAAAAGAGAAAGTACCCAAAACACGGATTGGATGATGAGCAAACGATAGGCAAACCTCCAACCAAAATGATATCAACAGCCTGAAAAGGAAAGAATGATGGGGGGTGAGCAAAACCACTAGCTCAGTGAGGTGATAAGCCGGTCACCCCGACCCTTATACGAAGCATGTACTCCCACTCGCGGTTCATAACATAAAATCCCACAATTCGTCCCACAATAATTATTCTCACTCAGTGTACATATTAATGAAAATAAAAACCTTAGTGAACATTTATGAATAACACAATTAGTTCAAACAACATGTTATCACATAAAAGACGCGTGGGTAGTCAATATCCTCCTCGAACTGAGCTCTCCATCGAGAGACAGTCCAAGCCCGTCACCGTTACTCTAGATAAAATGCACATTAATATTCTTTCTCAATATGCCAAGTGCTAAAGTTCACAATTCAATATCGACTGAATACTTGAAATGATCAAACATATAAACATATATGACATGCATGTCCCACACCGGTGACGTTGACTGAGCCTATAATAGACTGATCCATCTAACGATCACCCTCCAGAGTATCAGTATTTGGTAAATGGACAGGTGCCTCGTTAGATCTAACTCACGCGGGTTTGCCAATCACGGGCAACTTGGTTGTCACTCTAACTCACCCGAACCGCGACAATTCGGGCTACTTAATCAATGTCGCTCCAACTCACCCGAACCGTGACCAATTCGGGCTACTTAACCTTGGTACCAGGCATACATATGCATGTGCATCATAAGATGAATAACGACTCAAGTTAGAGTCTTAATTGGCACACAAGAATAACCAGAAATCAATAATACTCATAAAATGGCTAACATGACACTAACCAGAGCAATCGAGCCAATCAGGCTCTTTACCACATAACATAATACCAAATAATTTTCTTATCAATTAACTAAAACTAAAATAAATGCACATTTAACGAGGGTCCACACTTCCCACAAGAGAAGGCGTTCCCGAATTATCAACTCACAAGGAAGTGATTAACTCTCTCCGGAATCTGAAGTCGGTCCCTTGCCCTTCGTCGATGGTTCTTTACCTAGAAAGGAGATGAGCAATTAAAGACAAATTAAATATAACTAACTATTAGCGTTAACATCCCTTTCATTGCTAAAAACAAATCCTAATCGAGTTCGAACGAGTCGATATTAAATAAAAATGGCGTGTAACTCTTTAACATCAGTTCCCAATCCCATATAACCGTTTCAATACATTAACTAGACGAAACGATAGAAAATAAGTTTGAATTCGACATAAAAATTCTGAAATTTTCCTGCTAGCGGCAGTTTACGAGAAAAATCATAACTAATTGTAGAATAATCGGATTGAGGTGTTTCAAGTGGCTACGGAAAGCTAACGAGTTCAACTACGTACAGAAATTAAGTTTGCAAAGTTTCGAGGACAATAGCTATCTCGAAATCAGTTCGAACAGTCTACAAATTTCCCACATACCAAAAAGAAAAACCCCACAAAATTACAAAATTATGGAAGAAGGAAGCTTAATTCACACACCACTTACCTCAAAACAACTTAAAAACCACCTAGGATGAGGGTTGTAAGGGAGAATTTGGTCAACAAGGGTTTCTCCTCTTCCTCTCTTCTTTCCCCTCTTTTGCTTTTCTTCTCCCGTTCTTCTCTCTCTTTTTTTTTAACTTTAGTCTTACTAATTATATATCAGGCCATTTAAGTGGGCTGAAACTTTGGGCCACAAAATAAATAAATAAATAAGTTTGGGCTTTCTAAAAAAAAATCTAGTTGAACTAAGATATTATAATAAAGTAAGTGGACTATTGCATTGGAGATATAAATAAATCATAAGACACAATCATTTGATCATATGATTCTCATTTCAAATAAATTGTTATAGCATTGTTCATACAAAAAGCTAGACTTTTAGTATACAATCAACACCTTGGAGCAAGAGATATAATTCACCCTCCTTTCTAGGTACTATCAGTATCAATTATTTCCTGTGCACTTAGTACTCTAACCCGATATGATCTTTCTTTATAGGTACTATGAAGTTATTCTCTTTTTCGTACTTATTAACCCGAATCATATTCAATTAACAAGTATTTTTATAAGATAGTTCAAATAAGACTTTGGAGTCCTCTCACTTAGAATCATAACATATAATCTTGCTCAGCAATGAACGCACTCAATCAATAATCAGGATATGCATTCAAACTCTACATAACAATTAATGATTCACAAAACAACTCTGAGTATGAATTAAAAACGCATAGTCTTATATAAAATAAATCACAAGTAGTGTTGTATGGAGTATACACACGGAAGTTCATTTAACTCATAAAATCTTCATAAACCTTAGAACTACCGAAGTGATTCTAGCCCATGATTGTTGGAAGAACAATCATGGTGGTTGGATAGATCTTACCCATAGTCTTGAAAATTATATGATAAATTAAGATGCGAAGAAAAACCCTAGATGCGGGCACCGTCGCGTCTCTCACCATCTTGAATCTTCATTTAGTTCTCACTTGATTCGACAGACGAATCACTCTCACAGCTCTGTGGATGATGGTAAGGTTTCGAATGTTGTATAGAATGAAGAAGGTTAATGGCTCTCTTCTCAACTGCGTAGGGTCTTCTTTTTATAACTTTAACTCTCCTTATGGACTTAGGATGGGTTTTTTGAGCGAAAACACGTACTGAAGGTGTAAAAATATAGATCTAGAGATTTCTCGCGTAACGGTTTGACCACGGCCTCTGGTCAAATCACCCAAGGCCTGGTCGAACCTGCCTGTAACAAGTTGGCAGGTGCGTGGTTCGATTCGAACAATTAGTCGAACTAGAAGTTTCGTGGTCGAACCACACCATCTTATGCTTTTGGTTTGACCACGGTTCGACCAACACTCTTGGTCGAACCATACTATCATGGTCGAACTGCCCTTCTGCTATCTTCCTGCGCTTGGTTCGACCATAGATGCTAGTCGAACCACTTCCATTTGGTTGAATCGGGTGCGTACAACACCCTTCTCTGGTTTTGATCACTTCTATCCCGTTTTCCTTCAAAAATCCTCTCAAACAGCCTTACACGCACCTGATTCGTGACTTTCCACTACATATCTCGATTTATCTTGACTTAAGACCAAATCATACATCATTATCATACTAATCAGAGCTCAAAACACATGAATTTACACACTCATCAAAACTCTCCAAGTTTTTCCGTGCCACTGGAATGAAGTCTTACAACTTCTATTTATAGACATGAATCATGCAGCAGCCTTCTTCAAATAAGTGGTCCACTAGGAGATATAGAAACAGCCCATGATCAACAAATAACCAACCTACTACTTTGGGTAGTTATCTTCAACTTCTAGAATCTTCTGGACTTCTAGAACTTTCCAGATTGCTCTTCAGTCTTGTGGGTCCCTTTCAGCACGTTCTTCATTCAACTTCCACAACCCTGAAAGCTACATCAAGCACAACACCACACAAATATGTTAGTGGTTAAATAATAACTGGGGGAGGATTGGTGTGATTCTCGATGTGACAACACTGGTCTCAACACTTCACATCAACAATCTCCCCCAATCACATCTATCTGCAACCACATAACATGATGCAAAGAAACAAGGCAAAACAAGATATCCATATAATACATCAGATGTTAGTTCGATAGTTATACAAAATATTAAGCACTTCAGAGCATTATTACCAAAGAGGTAACAAAGCTAATCTGTATAATCAATCAATCAAGATCAGAGCTTAGCTTAGAGCTAACAAAAAGGTGAAAAATAAAGTTACTAAAAATCCAACAACCTAGTTTCAATAAGTTCAGAACAATAAACAAACTGAAATAAGTGTCCAACAAATTCAGCATAAAATAAATAACAGTTTATACAATCACCATCAAATAGTTAGAGGGTTAAAGAGTTAGAGCAACAACATACTATCATTCTTCATCAGAACATCAACATCAAGCTTTCTGATCTGATCTGCTACTCTCCCAATCTCTCCCTTATTATGCGAATTCTCCCTAAGTTGCAACATCGTCAGCAACATTAGTATCAGCACCTCCAGCACGATCAACATTTTCTCCTTCCGGTTCTCTAGTGATGTCTTCAATCACAACTCCTTTTGAGCTTGAGCTTTCAACAGCAACAACATTTTGGGCAACATCAGACACCTCTCCCCCTGTGGGTGTGGATAGCAAACTAGTCAAGAACTGAGCTCTTTGTTCTAGCCAGTCAGCTTGTCTATTCAAAATAGAGGCTTGGAGTCTGAGATGAGACACTTGGCGTGCGAGTGCAGTAGCTTGATCTTCAATATACTTGCAATGCACATTAACATAAACTACCTTTCTAGATTGATCAGGAGCATCTGTGCGTACAATGTGTTGCCAGCATCAGGTGCAACATTTTCAGTTCCAGTTTCAGGTTCATGAGCAAGAGCAAGGGTGGGGTTCACATAAGGTAGATAAAAAATGCAGTTACCTTCAAGCATAGGTTTAACAATACCTAACACCAGAGCATATAGGGATGAGAAATCATCCTTACCCTTCTTAACACCTTGACCCGACAGTAAGAAATGGATCAATGCAGGGTATGGTAACTTGCCAACCTTGGAAATGTTTCCACCATAGCTGATCAAGTTCTTATAAATAACTTCACCAAGGTTAAAAGGCAGGTTCTTTCCTATCTTATAAATCAACACGTCATGCACAGTAGTAACTCTAGTGATGTTTGAAGTAGGCAACCAATTGTAGACACACAGCTTGTGCAAGATAATAGGCTTGTTAAACTTGGACTGAACAACTTCTTAGGCCAACTAGTAATCAGGCCACCAGTAAATAAATAATCTCATCCATATCATCAATATTATCATCACTTTAAGCATGTACGGCCCCCAACAACGCATTTATCTTTTCAGGACAAAAATCATAAATCTTACCTTTAAAGTAATCTTTCTAAACTTAGGACTAGTACTCTTAATCATGCTTGAACTAATTTTTGCATAAAACTCACAAATCCAATTGCTACTGAAAGTATGATGAGCATTTTCTCAACACACAAATTAATCCTCAAGTATAAGGATATCAATTGTAGTTGCGATAGGTGACCAAGTGTTTATCATTCCCAAGAGACAGAATAGTATCAATTTGATTATATTCTAATTAACTAAGATTATGTTGGCAAATTAGATTGGATTTAATTGTGAAACTAAATAACATATAATTGAATTAGCTGAATAAATAAGCAAGCAATAGAGAAATTTTGGTTGTGATCAAGTAAGTAATAGAGTAGTTCTTCAGGTAATCCAGTTTTACTTATTAATTTCATTTCCATGTGTTGATGTCCGACTATGTCTTGTGGTTTATAGACGCATCACTAAACCATGCAATCATACTCTAAAGACACAAGTAAGCAAGCGTATGACACGTGTGAAGAGCAAGAGATATACTTCACCCCCCTTTCTAGGTACTATCATAATCAATTATTTCCTGTGCACTTAGTACTCTAACCCGATTTGATCTCCCTTTTTAGGTACTATAAATTTATACTCTTTATCCTACTTATTAACCCAAACACGATTCAATTAACAAGTATTTATATAAGATAGATCTAATAAGACTTCGGAATCCCTTCACTTAGAATTATAGCATACAATCCTGCTCAGCGGTGAACGCACTCAATCAATAACCAAGAGATGTATTCAAACTCTACATAACAGTTAAAGATGCACTAAACGACCGTGAGTATAATTAAAAAAATACAGTCTTATATAATAAACCACAAGTAGTGTTGTACGGAGTTTGCACATGGAAATTCAATTAACTCATAAAACTTTCATAACCCTAGAACTACCGGAGCAGTTCTAGCCCATGATTGATCTAGGAACAATCATGGCTAGTTGGTATGATCTTACTTGACTCGCCAGACAAACCTCTTCTTATGACTCCTTCGGAAGATGGTAGGGTTTGGTAAAGGATGGATGAGGAATGCTTTTTCTATTTCTCCTGCAAAAGCTCTTTTTTTATACTTGTAAACTTTCCTTACGGGCCTTGGATGGGCTTTTTGAGCGAACACATGCGCTGAAGGTGTAAAAATATGAATTTGGTAAGTTTCCGGACTTCAATTTGACCAAACAAGTTGTTCGAACTCTTCCATGTAGGTCGAATCCCAGGTCGAATCCTTCTGTAACTTGGCCTTTGATTCTGGATTCAACCAGAGTGTTGGTCGAACTGAATACTTTCTAATCGAACAAGTACTGCTTCTGTTTAGGCTTCGAGTTCGACCCGAGTTCGACCAAGTTGTTTTGTCGAACTCGCCTGTCGTGGTCGAACCCGACTTTTCCGAGCTCAGTTCGACCAGAGGTGCTGGTCAAACTCCACTCTTCTTGGTCAAATCCGACCCCTGCATGGTCGAATCGCACCCCTGTTTCTTCCTTTTTCTGGATCCGATCACTTCCAACTCGTTTTCCATCAAAAATCAACTCAAATATCCTTGTAAACTCCCGATTCGTGACTTTCTACCATGTATAGCAATTCACATCAAATTACAACCATTTATTATACTATAAGAACACGAATCCGGGCTCAAAACCAGTGAATTTACACACTCATCAAAGTACTAGAGTACCTGAGAGATTTGAGCAAACTTTGTTCTTCAAATAATTGAGTGAGATTGTGTGTGACAAGGTTTGCATCTTTCATCTTCCTTTCATGAATGACATCTTTCTGTGCAAATTTCTTGTATCTAGCCTTACCATCATCAAAGTAGAATCGATCAGTTCCAAAGTTCTTAAGATCATAATCAGAACCATCATCATCTTCATCAACATCAGGATCAGCATCATCATTTGGTTCATCATCATCAACATCTGGAGCAGCATCATCGTCGGGAGCAGAAGCATCCTCATCAAATTCATCATCTTCATCAACATCAGGATCATCATTATCATCCGGTTCATCATCATCAACATCTGGAGCAGCATCATCATTGGGAGCAGAAACATCCTCATCAAATTTATCAGAGGTAGCACCTTTCTCAGAATCCTCGGGTGCATCCTCATCATCATCAGAGGATGAATCCGAATTAGGATCAGAGGGGTCTACATCAGCATCAGCAAATGTTGCTTTATCAGTGGCAACATCAGAGGAAATATCATCAATCAACAGGTCCAGATCAGCTTCAACTTCTTCTTCAGGTATTGCAACAAGGGTGGTAACATCAGAGACATCTTTCTTACCTCATCTCCTTTTCTTCAGGGCTTTGCAGAATTCAACCATTGTGGGGTTCTCACCTGGTATATCTACATCCATAGGTGCAGTATCAACATCAGAATCAGACAGGGAAAAATGAGACTTTCCTTTGGCAGAACTAGGTACATCCAGTGAGGCAACAGTGGTGCCCTTCTTCCGAATACAGATTGACCAACGCATGGGCAGGTCCTTGCATTTTGGATCAGTGGGCTTTCTCACCTTTGCCATAATTGGCATAAACGGTGATGACGAAGGAGAAGACACGGCCGGATTCTACTCGGTTTGGATAGAAGAAGCAATGGGTGATGTTGTGAATGGTACTTGAATAGTGTTAGATGGTTCAAATTTTTAGAGGGCCGAGTCTCAGATGGAATTTCTAACGGAGGGATGGTAGTTTGAGCGGGTTCAGATGATGGAGCGGGATTATCAGATTGGACAACAGTAGAAGGAGGTTCAAGCATCGGGACTTCGATTCGAGATAAAAGAATGCCTGAATTGGCGACCTAAGCCTGAAGCAAGAGGAATACCGAGTCGGGAGTATCTTGAGGAAGGATAATTTGTCTGGGTACAGATGACTCTATAACTGGTTCAAGTAGTGGTGTAGCAGCATCAGGATTTACATTCTGAGCAGCACCAGTCGCGACATTCTCGGCCATCGAAATTAAGGTTTACAGTGGAGTAGATTTTCTAGAGGAAGTAGAGGATTTAGATGATGAGGAATGTTTGCTCTGGAAAAGAGAAGGTTTATCTTTGGAGGAGACATAGAGATTTGTAAGTGTAACAGCAGTTTGAATTTTGAAAAATCAAAAGTATGTGAGAGAGAGTGTTGTGTAATGATTAAGTACAAGCAAGAAAACTTCATATCATATCAACTCACACATCACACATCGAGAATTAAAGAGAAGAAAAGTAGATTTGAGAAGGGTTGTAAGTCCACTAAGTGTAATTGTTGATCATGTAATGCAAGGGATCAAATGTAGCAGTAACTAAGGCCCACTAACTTATATGAGAGGAAAATCCTGCCTTAATAAAATAAGAAAAACAATATGCATAATTAATAAATAAATATACTATAAATTTCATCACTTAATATATTGAAAATAATTAATTTAATAACACAATTTCCTGAGCTAAAAACATTCTGGAAAAATCAATCAAGGTTGATTTATTATGCAGGCACACATACACTTATGTCCTTTTATGGATTTTTATGCACTTTTCAATCTCAAGGAACTTACCACCTTTTGAAAAGTTCACATTGTGGTTGTCAGTTCCGTGTGTCTGGTTACCCAGTGATAGTCCAAGAGTGTTCTTATTCATTTTTTTTAAACAACCTTTAGAAAAGAACACATCGTGGTTGTCAGTCCCGTGCGCCCAACGGTGTAAGTGTGTTTATGTCACTGATATTGTCCTTAGTGTGGTAACACTTCGTACAACACTGACTCTTATCAGAATGAAACTTGTATACGAATATGCAAGTTTGTACAGCGGAAGACTTAACACACATAATTACTCAATCTTTCTCGGCCTCATGACATATCACTAACTTGAAAAAAGTGATTTACAAAATCAGATTCAAAGAGATGGAAACATTTCATCCACTCTTCGAATACACACATGAATATAAATCCTAAAGAAACTCCCAAATGGCAAAATCTAGATTGTTAGATCTAGATCTTACTTCAAGTATGCACTTCCACTACCTGTAAACAGTACATACAAAATGTACGGGATAATACTATACACGTGATGCAGAACGAGATGTTACAACCCAAATAAAAACACTACAAGAGGAACATAGTCGAATAAACTCTACGTCCAATGACTCTCTTTGTAGGAACTCTCCAAGTTTTTTCGCACCACTGGAATGAAGTCCGACGGCTTCTATTCATAAACGTGAATCATGCTGCAGTCTCTTCAAATAATAGGTCCACTAGGAGATATAGAAACCACCCATGATCAGCAAATAACCAACCCACTACTTTGGGTAGTTATCTTCAACTTCTAGAATCTTCTGGACTTCTAGAACTTTTCAGATTGTTCTTCAGTCTTGTGGGTCCCTTTCAGCACGTTCTTCATTCAACTGCCACAACCCTGAAAGCAACATCAAGCACAACTCCACACAAACATGTTAGTGGTTAAACAATAACTGGTGGAGGATCGGTGTGATTACAGATCACTATTTCTGAACTAATTGACTATTTTATAAGAAGTGATACATGATCATGAAAACGTGATAATCCGTCCAATTAAATTTTTTATAAACAATTTCTGAACTAATTGACTATTTTATAAAAGTAATATTTGACTGTAGGAATACTTAAATTTAATAATATTTTTTACTCAAAAGTAATATATGATTAAAGAAAAATTTAATCACCTAATTAAACCATTTTATGAATAAACGAATAGATAAAAAGTTATAACATTTATAATTAAATGTGATATTTAAATCAATGAAAAGTGATATTATTCAAGTTAAAAAATTTTTGGACAATTAATTAGATGAATAAAAATGATAACACTTTTAATAAAAAATAATAAACTTTTAATAAAAAGTGATACCTGATCATAAAAAATGATGAACTATATATCCATCAAATTGAACTACTTTTTGAACAAGTAGTAGAAAAAATATAAAGTGATAACATTTTAATAAAAAGTGATACAAATAATAATAAAAAGTGATAACCGTCCAATTAAACTATTTCATAAACAATTCATATGACGAATAAAAAATAATAATATTTTTAATAAAAAATGATAAAGTAAAAGTCATATTCATTGAAGTGAACTATTTAAAAAAATTAATAAGAAAAAAAGTAATAGTAATATTTTTAATAAAAAGAAATGCATGATGAATAAAAAGTAATATGTGTATGATTAATTTGTAAAATGAAAAATATTTGTAACATTTTCAAATAAAAAGGTTTAGTGGTGAATAATGAAATATTAAAAAATTATTTATTAAAATAATATTCCATATATTAAATTTTTATTTAAAAAGGAAAATATATTATTAACGGAATAATTGGCATAGCAGCGTGTGTATTCGAATATATGAATTATATATGCGCTGCTTTGAATGAGAAATTTGGACTAGTGGGGATCCGTCTTACTTAAGACTATACATTTTAATTGCTTACCACTATTAAGAGAGACACAAGATTGCCTATTCAACTTGGTATTCGCTATTCCAACACTGGATACTAGGTGTGGAAGTTCCTGACACCGTCTTACTTAAGACTCTACTTTAATTGCTTACCACTATGAAGAGAGACACAGGAATCAGGATTGCCTATTCAACTTGGTATTCGCTATTCCAACACTGGATACTAGGGTAGAAATTCCTGACACGATAGCACGACATGATAATTGCGGATTAGTGTTTGACCTTATTGGGTTCATGTCATTATCGTGTCAACCCAACAAGGACACGCAAATTTCGTGTCGTGTTCGTTTCGGGTTCGTGTCAACCCGTTATGCACAATTAATATTAACAGATGACCCATTAACCTGTTAACAACACAATATAATATAAAATTAGGTAAATATATAATAAAAATACTTATTAATAATTATAAAATATATTTACTTAAAAAAATTAGTACTTTTGTATTTTTTTAATTTTTAATTTTTTTATTGTGTTGTTATCGTGTCGTGTCATGTTAACCCGTTACTTTTTGTGTTCGTGTCGTGTCGTAACGAATTCTTATTGTATCGTGTTTGAGTTTGTCCTTATCGTGTTGTGTCACTATCGTGTCAACACGAAACCCAACCCGTTAGTACGAATTGTCACCCCTACTGAATAATCGTGGTTAATTGGTTATTTATTTCATAATATGGGCATATTTGTCTTTTCAACTAGGTGCAAAACAACCTCTCCAAGCATCTTTCACGTGATTCCTTTCTTTAATTTATGACTATCATTGAGCAAGAAAAATAATTGGCAAAAAATTGTGTGAAACCTTCTTGTGTAAAGATTCACGTGAGAAGAATAAAAATTGATAACTTCTATAATAAAAAGTGATATATTCAATAGATGAAAAGTGATAATATAATTTCATAAACAATTTATATTGTATAAATGAAAAAAAGTGATAACATTTTATAACGAAAGTGATAACGTTTTATAACGAAAATGATAACTATTTTAAAAAGTGTAAAATAGTCTTACGTGAGACGGTTTCACGCAAGACATACACTTAATAAATTTAATCTTTCCTTACATGTACTAGTGGGTTAACAAATTGGATAAAACTCACTCGCTCCATATCAAGATAAAATTTAGATTTGTCATTTTAATTTATCTTAACATGAGTTTATATTACGTACACACAAAATAATTAATATTCTTATATGAAGAATAACACTAATATCTTAAATATACTAATCTTACACATGTTGTTTTTAGAATAAGTTGTTATATGTGTCAAGTTTATAGGAAGTTTGAATGCTTATATAACCATTTACATGAAATTTGAGTGCCTATGTGTCAATAAGTTAATCCTCAATTATATATGTGTATTAATATTATGAAAACATTCATGTGTATTAATTATTTATTGCGTTAATGGTGCAATTATCATAAATATTGGAGTTTTATCTTAAACATATGTATTAAAGTATCCATATTATTTTATTTTATTTTTAATAAGTTAATCCTCGATTTCTGTGTTCACAAAAATTTTTTCCCACACTAAATTAGAAGATGAATAATAATTTGTAATCAAAATAATAATTCTAAAAAGAGTAATAATATATCAATTAAAAGAATAAATTTAATTTATCATGTGATAAGTTCCCAAAATAATTTGTTTTATGAAAATTATTTAATTATTATAAAATTTATGTATTAATTTTATTATATTATCATATGTGGTTATTATTATTATTGTTATTATTATTATTAAACAACATTTATATATTTATATATTTTTTAATTTAAATTAAAAAATCATATTAATTAATTTAATTTATAATTGATGTATTTTCCTGTGCATTGCACGGGGTATAATACTAGTAATTATCTAAAAAGTTGGTCTCTTGTGCCCCTGGGGCACACAATACGCCTTTACAATTTAGTGTTAAAAGATTACCTTTAACACTAAATTGCAAAAGCGCATGGTTTGCCCTGAGGAGTACAAGTTTTTTCCTAATCTAAAAATATCTTCAAGAGACTTTTTAAAATTTAAAGATTAATTTTATTACATAAAGAACATTTTTTAAAAGAATCATATTTTATTATACTCCAATACAGTTTTTGTATTTTCATTTTCAATGTTCATTTATTGTACTCTCTCTTTAATAAAAAAATACAATTAAAAGCAAATAACATTTAATTCAATAAATTATGAAGAGCGATTTTAACTCTTTAAATTTAGAAAGTGAAAATGATTCGCTATACTTAAATGTTAAAATAAATAGCGTATTAAAGTCTATTTTTATTGAAATTCTTTTTAAAATATGAATTTTTTTCTTTTATATTAGTTTTTGGAGATGCTCTAATACACAATGAAATATTATATTCCATAATTTACTATATATTTAAAATAAGCCTACAATAGATTGAAGTCAATGACTTGTGTGTGACCGTCTCACGTATACCCTTATGTGAGACGGATAAAATGTAATAACATTATTATTACTTTTGCTACAAATTGTTATCACTTTTATTCATACTATAAATTGTTTATGAAATAATTCACTACACCATTATCACTTTTCATCGATTGAGTATTACTTTTCATTGATAGTATTATTACTTTTTATCCGTCTCACGTAAGGACTTACGTGAGACGATTTCACACAAGACTTGCCTAACATTAAAATATTACTCTCTCCATTGCGCATTAACATTTACTTTTGCTTTTTGTAAGTAGATTAAAAGATACGGAGTATAACATTTTTTAATGTGCAGTAAGTTAAGGTACTATATGAGCTTTATATATAAATATTAATTGTATAAATATTAATTGTTTTATGTGAATCTCATTTATTAAAAATAGAAATCTAAATTTTATATTAGAACAAATCAATATTACAAAGATAAGGTGTAAAATGGCAAAATGTAAATTTTACCTTGGAATGGAGGGAGCATATCTCTTAATTTAGATAAAAAAAAAAAAAAAGAAAACGTAAATTCATCGCGGGAGAGAAAGTACATACTCCATAATATTAGCATTCAAAATGACTTCAAGCATTTTAAGAAATAAATTTACCAATAATATCATTATAGATAATTTGTGCCAACATAATGTATTTTCTAAATACATAAATTGTTAATTAATTTGAAGATTATAATGTAAACTGTAAAGAATGAAAAGTCAATTGAATACTAATTCGGAACATTCTAAAAAGTATGACATGATTGTGAATTAAAGGAATTCATCTAAGGATTATATATTTTAAATGTTATATTTCCGATGTTCTAAAATAAGGTATATATTTTGATATTTTAGTTTGTCTATAAAATTTATATTTTCTTTTTTAAAGGTAGAATCCACTCAAAATAATTAATATTTTCATACACATATTACTAATACAACTAACCATTATATATTAAAATGACGTAAGGATTACGTGAGATGAATAAAAAGTGATAATTTATATAATAAAAAGTGTGATTAATAAAAAGTAATAATGCTATTTCATAAATAATTTATAATATAAATGAAAAGTGATAACATTTTATAACGAAATTGATAACGTATTATAACGAAAGTGATAACTTATCTAAAAAAGTATAAAATGGTCTCACGTGAGACGGTCTCACGCAAGACCTACCCCATTAAAATATTGCATCTCTTAACACAATACACATTAAAATATTATTATATATCTTAATCTACGTCAAAAAAAATGTAAAGGACGAAATGGAACGGAGGGAGTATTATACTTCCTCCCTCCCAGCATTGAATTACCTATTCCAATTTTATATTTTATCTTGTATTTCACTTTTTAAATAAATGACATGTGTCATAATGACATTCTAGATTAACACTAGTAGGGTATAGTTTATATATGTTATGGGAACTAATAGAACACTAATTATGGAATAGGAAATCCAATCTCCCTTTGTCCTAAGGTAAAAGTTACATTTTGTCATTTTGGTTTGTACAAAAATAATGTTTACTTTCTTTTTTTGAAAAGTTGAATCCACGCATAACAATTAATATTCCTACGTTGCCCGTACGCAACACTAATAAAACTATCTACTACACATTAAAATATGGAAAATTTTCATATAAAGATCCAAATTTTACTTTATGTCTCACTTTTGGACTTCATTTTAGAATTGTCTCATTTGAAGGTTTAATTTTAATTTTTTTCTCAAATTAAGACTTGTCTTAATTTTTTTTTTACGAATTCAATATAAATTATAGAAAAATATAAAATATTAATAAAAATAACATATTTTAATTTTATAATTTAATTTGAAGGTGTATAATAATATTTTTAAACTATGTTGTATGATTAAAAATGAGAAAATAAATTCTATTGTAAGTCTTAAAATGAGAATAAATTAAAAAACATAAAAATCAGGCCATAATTTGAGAAAAATATCTAAATTTGAAACACTTATAAAATCAGGTCTTAATTTGAGACCTAAACTAAAAGTTAGGTCTTCCTATGAAATTCTTCCCATTAGAATATTATATCCCTTAACCTATTGCACATTAAATATTACTCCCTCCATCTCGAGCATACGTTTACGTTTGCTTTTTGCGTGTAGATTAATTAAGAGATATAATATTTTAATATGTAGAGGGTTAATGGGTATAATATTTTAATGTGTAGTTGATAGTATTAGTATTGTATGTGGCTCCAGTGGAGATATATTAATTGTTTTGAGTGGGTACACTTGACAAAAAAAGAAATATGAGCCATACATTGAGACAAATCAAAAATGAAAATGTAAACTTTTTCTCTGGACGAAGAGAGTATATCTCTTAATGTACATGAAAAAATAAACGTAAAAGTTAACACGGGACAGAAGGAGTGTTATATTTCATATATTATATTCCCTTCAACCCACATTATATCGCACAGATACTATAAATATAGAGTTTAACAAAAGTTACTTTTTATTAAGTTTATTGACTTTATGGAGAGTAATGTAGTATTTTTTAGATAAAAAATATATTATAAAGTATGTTAAGTGAGAGTGGTATTTTTTAAATTAAGACAACTTTTGAAATTATGGGATTAATGTGATTGTTCCTTTTTTGGGTAGTGAAATTTATTGTGAGATGGATAAAAACAGAAAGTGTGAAATTTAATGTGGCACGGAGATAATATTATATTACTCCATCTATTTGTACGGTTTTATTATTTTAAGTTGTTTAAGAAAAAATTTTGTTTTAATTTATTGACTTTTGAGGGTATTTTAAACTTTATAGATAATAAAAAGAAGTGTAAAGTTATTTGGATTAAGTATAAGTGAGAAATTTGAAAAATTAATTTTTGAGATTATGGATAAGGGGGTTATTTCTTTTTTGAGCAAAGGGTCAGATAAGTTCCCCATCTTATCTCATAGGATTAGAGTCGTCAATACGGGTCGGCGGGTCAGGTCGGGCCAAACTCCACCTCAACCCGCCATTTGCCTAAGCGGGTACGAGCTAGAATTGCTAGGCACAACCCATTTAAAGGCGGGTTGCGGTTTATAAGAAGTCAACGCACATTTTTTTTTGATGATATTATTAAAAATTATAATTACTTGAAAATGAAATATCAAAATGATGGAAGCTCTTGCAAAATACTATAAGGCCCATCAGATAATTCAAATATAAATGTAGATTATACAAATAGCCTTATAAACAATTAACCATAAACAAATATCATTAATCAAACAACATAAAGTTTACTAATTATATATACTTATTAAGAATCTCAAATAAAACAACATAAGTTTAATTATTTACAAATAACACAAATTGAATCACAAAAAGTTTACTAGTTCTAAAGGTCAAACACTTATATTCTCCTTAAAACTCATCCATCATAACATCATAATACAAACATCTCAATCTTCTTGTTGCTCAATTATATTCTTGTCTATCTTCATGTTGCTCAGTTATATCCTCGTGAATCTTCATATTGTTCAATTATGTCTTCATCAATTTTCAAATGATTAGATGTCTTAAAGGTTTATCATTTGCATTTAAATTTGCTTCTAATCCATATACATAAATTTATATATTAAAATTACAAGATGTAAAAATAGTTACAAAATCAAGCAAAATAGGCTTAAAATTATATACGATTGTATACTAATCTACGGTACAAAATGCTTAGAATATTCTTATGATTTTATTCATTATTTTAAAAAATGATAAAAAAAAAGAACAACATATATTTAGGATATTAAAAACTAGACCATTAGCAATCATAACAATAATAATTATTATAATTCAAAAAGGGCCAAACGTGGCACTCGCCCCCATTTGAGTCAAGCCCGCCAGGCCCGCCCCCATTTAGGCTAAGCCCGTTTAGGCCCACCTCCAAATGAACTATAAAATTTACAGTCCAATCCATATTTTAAAGAAGCGTGGGTGGTTCGGCCCGGCGAGCCTAACCCATTTTGACGGCTCTACATGATAAGATCAAATTAGCCTTAACCTTATTTTTTTATGTTTATTCAAATCATATTCATTTAGATTAATTAAGTGATGAATATTTTCTCAACATAAAAAATTAATCGTCAAGTATAAGGATATCAATTGTAGTTGCGATAGGTGACTAAGTGTTTATCGTACCCAAGAGACGGAATAATATCAATTTGATTATATTCTAATTAACTAAGATTATGTTGGCAAATTCGATTGGATTTAATTGTGAAACTAAATAACATATAATTGAAATAGTAGAATAAATAAGCAAGCAATAGAGAAATTTCGGTTGTGATCAGGTAAGTAATAGAGTAGTTCTTCATGTAATCCAATTTTACTTATTAATTTTTTTTCCATGTGTTGATGTCTGACTCTGCCTTGTGGTTTATGGACGCATCACTAAACCATGCAAGCGTACTCTATAGACACAAGTAAGCAAGCGTATGACACGTATGAATATCCTCGGAGCAAGAGATATACTTCACCCCATTTTCTAGGTACTATCATAATCAATTATTTTCCGTGCACTTAGTACTCTAACCCGATTTGATCTCCCTTTTAGGTACTATAAAGTTATACTCTTTATCCTACTTATTAACCCGAATAGGATTCAATTAACAAGTATCTATATAAAATAGTTCTAATAAGACTTTGAAATCCCTTCACTTAGAATTATAACATACAATCCTGCTCAGCGGTGAACGCACTCAATCAATAACCAAGAGATGTATTCAGACTCTACATAAGAGTTAAAGATGCACTAAACGACCGTGAGTATGAATTAAAAAAAACACAATCTTATATAGAATAAACCACAAGTAGTATTGTATGGAGTTACACATGAAAATTCAATTAATTCATAAAACTTTCATAACCATAGAACTACCAGAGCGGTTCTAGCCCATGATTGATCTAGGAACAATCATGGCTAGTTGGTATGATCTTACTTGACTCGCCAGACGAACCTCTCCCCACGACTCCTTCGGATGATGGTAGGGTTTGGTGAAGGATGGATGATGAATGCTTCCTCATTTCTCCTGCGAAAGCTCTTCTTTTATACTTGTAAACTCTCCTTACGGGCCCTGGATGGGCTTTTTGAGCGAACACACACACTGAAGGTGTAAAAATATGAATTTGGTAAGTTTCCGGACATCAATTCGACCAAACAAGTTGGTCGAACTATTTCATACAGGTCGAATCCGTCTGTAACTTGGCCTCTGATTTCGAATTCCACCAGAGTATTGGTCGAACTGAATACTTTCTGGTCGAACAGGTCCAACTTCTGTTTAGGCTTCGAGTTCAACCAGGGTTCGACCAAGTGGTTTGGTAGAACTCCCCTGTCATGGTCGAACCCGACTTTTCCGAGCTCAGTTCGACCAGAGGTGCTGGTCGAACTCCATTATTCTTGGTCGAATCCGACCCCTGCGTGGTTGAATCGCACCCTTGTTTCTTTCTCTTTTCGGATTCGATCACTTTCAACTCATTTTCCATCGAAAATCAACTCAAATAGCCTTGTAAACTCCCAATTCGTGACTTTCCACCATGTATAGCGATTCACATCAAATTACAACCATTTATCATACCATAAGTACACAAATACGGGCTCGAAACCAGTGGATTTACACACTCATCAAACCCCAAACTTACATGTTGCTCATCCCGTGGCAACGAAATCAAAACCAAAGAGTAGTGTAAAATTCACCAACCACCAATATAATTCATACTCACACATGCAATTCATCAATCGAACACAAGTATTACAAGCATCATATGCATCATTCATGCAAAACATCACTCAATTTTAATACCTTTCGGAGTACAAAATCATCTAGCTCACAAGATAAATATTTACTCTCACTCTCAAGTGTAAAAGATGTACACTCTAGCAGGTTAGTATTTATGCTCATATTTAATCCATACTTCCGCGTAACCATAAGCTTGGCAAGGGTCTCAAAACTCAACTTATAATCAATTCCTTACTAGGATCACAAAGGACTTGCTTTTGGGTTGTAATGTTGGTTCTTTAGTAAAGGTAGGAGAATTTGGGTAAAGTGACTAATTCACTAGTAGAGAATTACCTTGGAGTTTTGCTTTTTGTCATATATCTTCGTTTGTTTCTCCATCTTCTTCTCATAAACTTCAAAATTTGATTCTCCTTTTTTCTCCAAGTATCAACATCATCTTTCTCAATGAGCAAGGATACCAATTTCAGGCACTACCCTTCAAAGCAGTCGGGGTACCAGTTTCAGGTACTACCCTTAGATAAGATTTAACCATACTTCTTTCTTTTTCGTAATTCTCAATCAAGCTTTCACCTTTCCATTCTTTCAAGCACTTATACACCTCAACTCTTTACTAATGAATAGGATATTCAACAAGGCTCAAGTAAAGGTTTAATAAGGCTTTTTATCAAGGCTTGCCAAAGAAAAAGCTTTTTAAGGATCAAAAGGGCTTACAATGATACATATGTTCATAGGTAAGGTAAAATTTTGGCTAAGTAACTTGATTAAACAATAATGGCCTAAGATCATGTCCTAGCAATTCCTCAATCATAAGTTTCACACAAGACGCCAAGTCAAGTTCTAGCATACGGTCATACGAACGATTCTCTCAAGAATAAATTATCATGAACTAGCATGATTTAAATGGCTCAAATCCTTACATGGGTAAATAGATTCCTAAGTACTCCTCAAGTAAATAACCTAGATCAATTTCACAATGAATCCACATACTTATCAAGCATACATGCTTCTAATCAATAAACAACACATGTAACATATGGATGCATCATACCAAGAACCCTTATCATAATACAATTCATCCAAGTATAACTACCCTCAAGTATCAATCATCACCTCTCAATCAAACATCCAAATATATCAATACATTCCCCACTCACACCACAAACACCAATCCTGTAAAGAGAAAAAGAGAAGGGAGATGAGATGAAACAGTCGAAGATAAAAACCTGGTGCATCCTACTCCTCCGGAGCATCATCATCATTCGCACCCTCTTCATCATCTCCATCACCCATCTCCGCGCGCAATCGATCCAAATCTCTATGAAGACTGTTTAGCTTTCTATACAACTCGCGCTTATGAGCATACATCCTCTCCAATCTCCTATCCATCTCCACATAGTTATTCTGCATCGTGTTGTACTTCCCATCCAGTGCTGCATAGTTTGCATTCTTCAATTCCAGCTACCTATTCGTCTTTTGCTGGTTCGCATTCAGTGTAGCGAACTGCTCATGAATCAATCTAAACTACTCCTGCAAATAAGCATCCGGGCCAGCCCACTGCTTCTGTGGCACTGCTGGAATGGATCGTGGTGGCCTCTCATGTAGCTGTGGATCTCCCATCTCTGAATCCACCTGATCTCTAAGCTTCTGCTGCTACTGTGGATGTGCATCTGAGCGACAGTCCTCCAATCACCCTTTGTCAAACAAGTGATGAAAAGGCAGTGTGCCCGAGTGTGTTCATCTGCATGTTCCCTTCATTCCTAATAGTAGTCAACACACCCACATCAAAAGGAAACATGAAAGTAAAGGGCTTCGACCCCCTTGTGAAGAACCAATCTCCATCCCTCAGATGGGCGAATCCCCCCTTCACATACGTGCTCATCACTAAATTGGGGTCCTCCAGGATAGGTGAAATACCGGCGAAGTCAATATGATAGTACTCAGCCACCGAGGTAAGCAACTCTCCTATGTTCACTCTCTGAAACGGAGAAATCCTGAACCTGTTAAGCTGATAAATGAGGTACGCTCCCATGTTGAACCTCACTCCATTGAGCATACACCAGAGGACGTATAACTTTCCCCTCAACACACAGCTTCCCTCAGACCGTGCAAATAGTGTGTTGCTCAACACTCGATCCATGTATCGGAGCACTGGATTCTGAATCAACGAGGCACGAGCGCTGCTAGTCTTGTAATCCACATCCTCACCAGAAATCTCTCTCCAGAATCTATTGGCATTGAAGTACCCATTCTCAGCCCTCGAAATCCGCCTAGGAGTCTGGAACAAGATATTAAAATCCTCTGCTGACCATGTCCTCTGCTCACCTCCAAGCTAAAACGAACACTCATACAGAAGATTACCCGAACCCTTTTTCACAGTAATCGAACATAATACTTCCGCAGTCACATGGAAATAAGTAGGCTTTTTCAGCTCCATGAAGTGGCGAATTCCAACTTGATCAAATATCCACATGATATCGTCTCGAATGCTCATGGAAATCATCACTCCATCATCTTGATACCTCATTCGAGCAATCTTATCTGACACTTCTACCTACTTCTCCTTGATCTCATCCCATTCATTCATCCGAATCTTGAAGTTCAAAGGCAACCATCTTGCATTTTCTTAGAACGAACCTCGGCTTCCTTTCATTTTCCTGAAAACAATACTTCACTACAAACCAAGGAAGGAAAACCAAACTAATGCATTGAACTCTACTCAAGACTTCAAGTTTTTCAATGCATAGTCGAACCAAACAAGCATGCTCCATTCTAACGATCCATTAATTCAATTCACATGCTTATTCACCCTCATTCCAATCATGAATACGATCAACAAACGATTTAACCAACCACAAGCATGCATTACTATTCAAATTCAAGCAATCCAATCATGAAAACTACTCAAACTCAAACACTTTTCTAGCAATTCAACATGCTTCATCCCAAACTACACACATTCCTCATAACTTCACACAATCAACATGGTTCAATTCAATTCAATAAATCAAAATCAAACCCAACAACAATTCATTCGAAATTATGCACCAAAAATTCAAACCACACCATGAATCCATAAAAAAACTTAGTTTAATCAACATACCCGCTTATAATCGATGATTAGAACTTCAATCCTAAGGCAATAGGGTTGAGAAAACATACCTTTTGAACCAGTCATGGCTTAGAATGAATGAATGTGATAATTCTCCAAAAATCACGATGAACCCTAGTTTTACAACTAGATTGCTCCAAAAATGCGATGAATCGAGTGGAATGTGTGTGGATTATGGTTAGAACTGATCGAAATCCACTAATTTGGAGTTTGGAATGCAGGGGTTTCGATTCGGGATGAATTCAGGTGGAGGTGGTGTGTGAAGTGCTCGAATGAATATGAAAATTGGGGTTAAAATCAACGTACTCGGGCTCGATTCGACCAATCCGAGTGGTCGAATTGGATTGACGTGGTCGAATCCATGGTCGAACTCCCTTACTGGACAATCCATCATCGCGAATCGACCACCGTTCGACCAAGTGTTTTGGTCGAACTCATGGTCGAACTCTCCTCTGCTTGGTTGAATCGACCTGTAACAAACTCTCTGATCCTCTGTTCAACTAGGGCTCTCTTGTTCGACCTGCATGTTTGGTCGAACTCGACTCCTGATGCTCCAAACTCAATTTTTTTTTCATCCCCTGCACACTTTAAGCTAAAAAATGAACATTATGTACTAAAATAGATCAAAACTAGCTCGAGAATCAATCTTAAACTTGATATCCATTAGTAACTCCGCATATGACACTCAAAAACAACACCAATCACCACAAAACATTAGGCAAGTTGCAAAAAATCGACACACCGTAACCGGTAAAAGTTTTGATGTGCCGCAAAAAATCAACTCCCACAACAAACATTACAAATAAAAGATTATACTCTTGGTGCTTTAATGAGGTAAATACATCACACCTCCCCGAACTTAGTAGAAACTATAGTGAAACTAAGTTTGCAAAGAGATGTAATTGCCGATATTCCAGAACGTCAAATATAAAAAAATTTTACTCACACAAAAGAAATAATAAGGTAATAAAACGGGAGGGAAAGCCCCCAACAGGTGTTCATGTTTAACGTCGGAGAGGCACAACGGTACCAATCTAGTGCAAGGTATCCTCAAAGACGACGCAAGCATCATCTGGCAACTTGTAATGCTTCAATCGATGCCCATTCGCCACGATAATGTCCCCATCTTTGTCCATAAGCTCAAAACTCCCCCCTCCGCAGGCTCTATGGATAATGAACGGCCCCGTCCACTTTGATTTCAATTTTCATGTGAAAAGCTTCAAACGAGAGTTAAAAAGTATACCTCATCACCTTGCTTGAACTCCTTGTATGAGATCTTTGAATCATGTCATTTCTTCATTCTCTCCTTATAGATCTCCGAGTTCTTGTAAGCTCGATTTCTGAACTCATCCAATTGATTAATATGAGTCATCCTCAACTCCTTTGGATCCTTCAAAGACAAGTTCAAACTCCTCAAAGCCCAAAAAGCTTTATGCTGAATCTCTACGGGCAAGTGGCACGGCTTCCCATAGACGATTTGATATGGTGACATATCTAACACCGTCTTGTAAGCAGTCCGGAACCCCCACAAAACATCATCAAGCTTCATAACCTAATCCTTCCTATTGGTTCCGACTACCTTCTCCAAAATTTGCTTCACTTGCCTGTTGAAAACTTCAGCTTGCCCATTCGCTTGAGGGTGATAGGGTGTAGTAACCCTATGCTTGACTCCATAATCCTTAAGCACTTTTTCAAGAAGTTTATTGATGAAGTGAGACCCTCCATCACTTACTAGTGCTCTAGGAACTCCATAACAGGCAAAGATATATTTCTTCAAGAAAGATAAAATAGTCCTAGCATCGTTCACGTGAGTAGGAATGGCTTCCACCCACTTAGAAACATAATCCACTGTTAAAAGGATGTAAAGAAATCTATTAGATGGGGGAAAAGGCCCCATAAAATCGTTCCCCATACATCAAAGATCTCGACAACAATACTTGGCTGAAGTGGCATCTCATCTCGTCGACTTATGTTCCCCATCCTTTTACATCTATCGCAAGTCGCCACATAGGTTTCACAATCTTTAAACAAGGTCGGCCAATAAAGAACAAATTTAAGTACTTTCCCACCGTCTTTTGAGCTCCGAAGTGCCCCCCGTTAGGTTGTGTATGACAAAAATCAAGTATACTCTCCATCTCCATCTCGGGCACACAACTACGGATAATGGAATCCGTACATATCTTGTAGATAAACGAATCATACAATATAAATGTCTCAATATCCCTCTTGAATTTTGCAAGTTGATATCGGTTGAGATCTCTCGAAATTTCACCTACGGCAATGTAATTTACGTAATCCGCATATCATGGATCCATCCCTTGGGCAGCCACAACACATGCTCTTTCAGCTCCTTCAATAAGCACTGCCATTATCTTCTCATCAGGGAACATCTCTTCAATGTAATCAAAAGAATCATCACAGTGCTCCCTTGTCTCCAACCTTGATAGGTGATCTGCCAAAACATTCTCGGTACCCTTCTTATCTCGAATCTCCATATCAAATTCCTGCAGAAGAAGAATCCATTTAATGATCCTTGGCTTTGTTTCCTTCTTTTCCATCAAGTATCGGATAACAGAGTAATCCGTGTACACTATAGTCTTCATGCCAACCAAATACTGTCGAAACTTGTTGAATGCATACACCACAGCTAGAAACTCCTTTTCAGTCACCATGTAGTTCTTTTGTGCAGCATCAAAAGTTTTACTCGCATAGTAAATGGCAAAGAACTTTTTTTCCTCAACTGCCCAAGCACCACTCCAAGTGCTAAATCACTTGCATCACACATAAGTACAAATGACAGAGTCCAATCCGGTGTGATCAAGATAGGTGCAGTAATAAGCGCCTCTTTCAAAACCTGAAAAGCTGTTAGACACTCTTCATCAAAAACAAAAGGAACATCCTTTTCAAGTAAATGGGATAAGGGCTTGGAGTATTTCGAGAAGTCTTTTATGAATCTTCTATAAAAACCGGCGTGTCCAAGGAAGGACCGCACTCCCCTTTCATTCGTAGGTGGTGGAAGCTTCTCGATCGCCATCATCTTTGCTCTATCCACTTGCAATCCCTTGGCCGAAATATGATGGCCAAGAACAACCCCATCTCTTACCATGAAGTGGCACTTCTTCCAATTCAAGACAAGATTAGTTTTGGCATCTCTTTAAAACAGTAGCAAGGTTAGATAAACAAATATCAAAAGAGGATCCAAACACAGAAATATCATCCATAAACACCTCCATGATCTTTTTTATCAACCCATCAAATGACCATCATGAAACGCTGAAATGTAGCAGACGCATTACATAATCCAAAAGGCATCTTCCTAAAAGCAAAAGTTCCATAAGGGCATTTTTTTGATCCTCGGGTGCAATCATGATTTGATTATAACCCGAGTACCCATCCAAGAAGCAATAATACTCATACCCTGCAAGACGATCAAGCATTTGATCCATGAAAGGAAGGGGAAAATGGTCTTTGCATGTATTTTCATTCGGTTCCCTGTAATCCGTACACACACGAATCCTAATAGCTAAAGTCTCACCATCTTCGGCTTTTACTATAGTCATGCCCCCTTCTTAGCAACAACATGAAATGGACTCACATGGGGACTATCACTAATAGGATAAATAATACCTGCATCTAGCCACGTTAGGATTTGCTTCCTAATCACTTCTTGAATAGTTGGATTCACCCTCCGCTGATTCTGAATGCTACTCTTGGCCTCATCTAACAATCTTATTCTATGCATGCAATAGAAAGGACTAATACACTTTAAATCATCAAGAGACCAACCAATCGCAAATTTATACTTTCTAAGCACATCCAATAATTCCTCAAGTTGATCATCATCAAAGGAAGAAGATACAATTACCAAATATTTTTCATTGTCACCTAAGTAGGCATACTTCAAGTGCTCCGGTAGCGGTTTCAACTCCTCTTTCTTCACTTCTAAAGGTGAATTCTCTCGATCCAATGGCAAGTACTTCTTAGTCCACTTGACCTCTTCAATCTTGGTCCTTGTCGACTCATACCTGTCATCACTCAAAGCAAGTAAATTTTAAGAAATTCAATACATACCTCATTGGAGAGATCATCTAACTCCGTAGTGGTAAAAGTAAGAGAATCCGCCAAACATGTCTCTAGAGGATCCTTCGACAGAATCAAAGACATGTCTTCATTCACAATCTCCTCCACTACATCAATACTGTGACATTGCATCTCCATTGGCATCTTCATTGCTTTGTCAAGGTTGAATAGGACCTCTTCTTTATCCATCCTTAGCCTCAACTTACCCTTCTACACATCTATCATGGCTCCCGCAGTAGCAAGGAAAGGTCTCCCTAAAATAAGAGGGACATTATCCTTGTCATCTTCCATCTCCAGCACCAGAAAATCCACAGGAAAGACTAGCTTCTCTACTTTGACAAGAACGTCTTCGATCACGCCCTTCGAAAAAGTCATAGACCTATCCGCTAGTTGTAGAGCAACTGTCGTGGGAGTTAACTCCCCCAAACCAAGCCTTTGAAAGGTGGACAACGGCATCAAGTTGATGCTTATCCCAAGATCATACAAAGCTCGACGTGCCGGCCCCTTTCCAATTTCATATAAGATTGTGATCTCAAACAAATTTACCATCTCAACTCCGTTCAAGCTTCTCTTCTTCAAAAGAATATCCTTCAGAAAGCGGGCATAATACGGCATCTCCAATATGGCTTCAGAAAAAGGAATGTTCAAGCTTATTTTGTTTATGATTTCTGAAAACTTCTTGAACTTCTCTTCCAATCCCTTCTTAACTAGCTTGAGAGGAAAGGACGGAGGTATCTTCATTTTGGGAATCCCCCATTCATCACGTTCAGCCTTCTCCGCTTTATCCTTCTCGGATCTCAATCTCTTAGCTCTTTCCCACTTCTTTTCTGCTATAATCTCAGTACTATGCTCTTTGAAAGACAATGGAGTAGATTCAACATCATGCAGAGCATTCGACGTGGAAAATGGCGCAGAACGGGAGAGTTCGACCTGAGTTCGACCTAGGTAGGTGGTCGAACTCGATGAGTAATGGTCAAACTGGACATCTGAAAGTCCGTTCTTCTCCTTACAGTCGGATTCAACCATGGTTTGACAAACTGGTTTGGTCAAATCCAAGTGATCGTGGTCGAATCGGGCATTAGACAAAATAGAGTGCTCTGGATAGTGGAGTTCGACCTCGATTCGACCAGATGCTCTAGTCGAACTCACCTGATTTTGGTCAAACTGACCTTCTGACTCCTCCAGACGTCGCCCAGGTGCCAAGTTTGACCTCCCTTGTTCAGTTCGACCTACATGTCTGGTCGAATCAGGGTTGAATTGGGCTCCTGGCGCTTCAGAATTCAATTCTGGTTTCATCAGTCCTTATACTGTGTTCCAGACCTCAGTGCAATGGCGTGACAAGACTTTGGATTCTCAATACTTTGAGACGGAATCTTCCATTTCTCTATAGTTTGAGTTAATTTGTTCACATTACCAGCCATCTCCCCCATTAGCAACGTAAGTTCTTTTACTTGTGTAGACAAATCCTTATGATGATCATCAATTTTCTTCTCTAACTTGGCCTCAAGACGGTCTACTCTTGCATCATTCCTCGCCATGTACCTGTTCACAGTATCCTCAAAAACAGGCTTCCCTTCTTCCACTTTAGCTCCCTGATCAACGCCAATAGGAGGCTGTATCGCATTATTCAGATTGCTCCATGAAAACTCCGGCCTCCTTGGTTGTTGATAACCACTCGGGGGACCACGATTGTTGTAGTTCCCTTGGTAGTTCCGGTTTTTTTGATTTGGGTACCTAGTTCCTTGAATACTTTGACTCATGACATAGTTTGCCTCCTCTATCTCTTCTTGGCTCGCTTCTTCATAGCCACCATCCTACTGCATCATTGGTACTCTCTGCGATAAATCAGTGTCTGCTTTTGCTGAGACTCTAGTAGCTTGCTAATTTAGTCAAGCTAGAGACGATCTCATCATCTCTTCTCGACTTTACCATAGTATGCTCAACCTGTGCTACTTTACCAAGGACATAAGTGCCTCTCACTCTATCAGTCGGCCAATCCCTTGAATTCATCGAAATATCTTCAAAAAGCTTCTCGACCTCATTGGGTGACTTAGTAAGCAGTGCTCCATTAGAAGAAGCATCAAGTAAAACCCGAGAATCACAGTCCAACCCATTATAGAAAATATTGATATATTGAGCTTTAGATAGCCCATGTTGAGGACACTTCCGAAGCATGTCCTTGAATCTGTCCCACGCTTCATGAAACTTCTCATTGCCATGGATAGAAAATTGATTGATTTCTTGCTTCATCTTGAACACCTTTGAAGGTGGCATGTATCGCTCCAAGAATTTCACTTTCAACTTCTCCCATGTTTCTCATTCAGCAGCATCAAGATTATCTTACCAATCTCTCGCTTTTTCATTCAGCGAGAACTTGAACAATATGATCTTCCTCGCATCCTCATGAGCTCCTGCATCTTTTTGTGTACTAGCATACCCAAGGAACTTATTTAGATATTGCTGAGGATCTTCGAATGTTCCCCCAGAGAAGGGACTCCTTTCAATCATGGTGATAAGAGCAGGGTGCAAATCAAAATCGGCTCCGGTCCCTCTCGCTCCTAACAACCCAGCATTGCCTGTTCCGTTGTTCTTAAAGACTTCCCAGATGGAAAGTGTGTTCGGGTCCGCCGCCATGTTGATTGCTTCTACGTCCAAATTAACTTCGGTTGCAGCTTCAATCATTTGCAGATTTAGCACATCAACTTCAACTCCTAAATCAAGAGCTTTAGTTGGTTCTACTTTCTTGTTCTTATTCTTCTTCTTTTTCTTCCTCAACGATGCTCCGATCTCTGGATTATATGGCTCTAATTCACCTTTCTTTGATCTTGTGAGCATACACCTAAGAAAAATAAGAGTTAAAAATTTAAGACAAGAATAAGATAATCTCAATTAAACTAGAAATAATCAAAAGATAATTAATTCCGTCCCCGGCCAACGACACCAAGAACTTGATGAGCGTTTTCTCAACACACAAAGTTAATCCTCAAGTATAAGGATATCAATTGTAGTTGCGATAGGTGACCAAATGATTATCGTACCCCAAGAGACGGAATAGTATCAATTTGATTATATTCTAATTAACTAAGATTATGTTAGCAAATTCGATTAGATTTAATTGTGAAACTAAATAACATACAATTGAAATAACAGAATAAATAAGCAAGCAATAGAGAAATTTCGGTTGTGATCAAGTAAATAATAGAGTAGTTCTTCAGGTAATCCAGTTTTACTTTTTAATTTTCTTTCCATGTGTTGATGTTCGACTCTGCCTTGTGGTTTATGGACGCATCACTAAACCGTGCAAGCGTACTCTATAGACACAAGTAAGCAAGCGTATGACATGTGCGAATATCCTCGGAGTAAGAGATATACTTCACCCCCTTTTCTAGGTACTATCATAATCAATTATTTCTCATGCACTTAATACTCTAACCCGATTTGATCTCCCTTTTTAGGTACTATAAAGTTATACTCTTTATCCTACTTATTAACCCGAATACGATTCAATTAACAAGTATCTATATAAGACAGTTCTAATAAGACTTTGGAATCCCTTCACTTAGAATTATAACATACAATCCTGCTCAGCGGTGAACGCACTCAATCAATAACCAAGAGATGTATTCAGACTCTACATAACAGTTAAAGATGCACTAAACGACCGTCAGTATGAATTAAAAAAAACACAATCTTATATAGAATAAACCACAAGTAGTATTGTACTGAGTTACACATGAAAATTCAATTAATTCATAAAACTTTCATAACCGTAGAACTACCAGAGCGGTTCTAGCCCATGATTGATCTAGGAACAATCATGGCTAGTTGGTATGATCTTACTTGACTCGCCAGACAAACCTCTCCTCACGACTCCTTCGGATGATGGTAGGGTTTGGTGAAGGATGGATGATGAATGCTTCCTCCTTTTTCCTGTGAAAGCTCTTCTTTTATACTTGAAAACTCTCCTTACGGGCCTTGGATGGGCTTTTTGAGTGAACACACGCACTGAAGGTGTAAAAATATGAATTTGGAAAGTTTCTGGACATCAATTCGACCAAACAAGTTGGTCGAACTCTTCCATGCAGGTCGAGTCCTTGGTCGAATCCATCTGTAACTTGGCCTCTGATTCCGGATTCGACCAGAGTGTTGGTCGAACTGAATACTTCCTGGTCGAACAGGTTCTGCTTCTATTTAGGCTTCGAGTTCGACCAGGGTTCAACCAAGTGGTTTGGTCGAACTCCCCTTTCGTGGTCGAACCTGACTTTTTCGAGTTCAGTTCGACCAGGGGTGCTGGTCGAACTCCATTCTTCTTGGTCGAATCCGACCCCTGCGTGGTCGAATCGCACCCCTGTTTCTTCCTCTTTTCGGATCCGATCACTTCCAACTCATTTTCCATTGAAAATCAACTCAAATAGCCTTGTAAACTCCCGATTCGTGACTTTCTACCATGTATAGCAATTCACATCAAATTACGACCATTTATCATACCATAAGTACACGAATCCGGGCTCGAAACCAGTGAATTTAGACACTCATCATTAAGCCCCTCATTCTCTTAAAATAAAACACTCATATACCCCCGTTAAAAATTGATCAATGTTGTTAAAGATATAGCCATTAGTGTTTTCATCTTCTTTACATTTAGTGCGGCGAAGTGGTTACTCGCTCTATTCGTCTTTCTGCGGAATACTTGTCTCTCTGGACTTATCTTTATCCATAAACCCCTCCTAATTTTACTTTTTTCTTTTCATTCGATATCTCACATTTATAGGGAGAAGCACAAAAATTCCTTATAATCTCCACATTCCATGCCACAACATTACCAAAAATCCCTCACTCTTGCTTACCACTCGCTCGACAATCTCTTGCTTTTCTGCCTCCTCCACCTCATCTATTGTCCATACCTCCTCTACAAAAGTCGATGATCGGATTATTAAAATATCTACAATCAATTCGGATGGTCAAAATGCAAGACATGGTGGCTCTTTCGGGTCAAATCATGCTTAAGCTTTGATGAAAAGGGCTATTTGACCCAGCTTCGCACTAGCTCGAGGAGTTCATTGCCTGCTCTGCTGGTGGGCTTTTTCTTTGCAGAAAAAATTAATCCCCAAGTATTAAGGATATCAATTGCAACTTAAGCAAGCGACCAAGTTAAATATCGAACACAAAGGACGTCGTATTATCAATTTAATTATTAATTAAATTAATTAAGACAAATGACAATTAAGTTTGAGAATAATTATCTAATTAACTAAATATTAAAATTAAATAACAAATAAAATAAAATAAACTTTAAAAGAATATGAATGCGACTCAAGAATGGAGAATAGGTAGCCCTAGGGTAATCTGGTTTCACTAATTAATTTCCCTTTCATGTATCAATGTCCGACTCTGCTTTTTGAAATATGGACGCATCACTAAGCCATGAAAATCTACTCTATAGACACAAGTAAATATGTGTATAACATGTGTGAATAACCTTTGAGCAAGAGATATAATTTCACCCCTTTTCTAGGTACTATCAGTATCAATTATTTTCCCCTAGATTGGAATCTAACTGATTAGTCATTTTGTAGTAGGGATGACCAATTAAAATAATTTATCGAACCACAAGGAAGTTGGCGCTAGAGCATAAGCGATATCACGTTTGTTGTAATTTTATAGAGACGAATCATTAAAGGGATTGGTTGTAAACAAATAAATAACAATAACCAAAGAAAGCAAGCAAGCAATGATTAGCAAACAAGATAGATAGATGAAAAGTGGTTTGCCAAATTAAGTAAAAGTGAGATCAACAACAATTAAGAAGTGGAAATTCTAGGATACATGCATCAAATTCATATTAATCATGAGTATAAGACTAAGGGCCAACACTAAGTTCACCTAAGCTCCCTCTCGAGATGGATATGATATGAATCTCAATTAGCTCAACGGATTGGTTCTCACTCAAACAATTCCAACTAGGTACTAAGCTTGAAATGAGAGTCCCTTCACACAATTAATCAACCTCTCGATCAAACCAATCACATGTTCTATCAAAAGGTTCTAAATTCTAAAGGATTTCTCAATCTCTTTACAATTTATAATGCACATGAAGTGTTTGATGAAATGATTCACTCAATTATCCTAAGCACATAATTGATTTCTCAATCTAATCATATATTTAGAACACCTAAACACACAAATCATCATAAACCTCAAGAACTTAAACATCAATGATAGAAAATCCATTTACCCAATCGACATATGAATTCAAATGCACAAATCCTAAAATTATCCAACAACTCTCATGTTGCTAATCTCACAAGGGAGATTAGCCTATAATCTTCATGAGATCCTTAACATAGACATTAGAAACCTTACAAATCATGGTAAACTATAGGATTAACACAAAATTGGAATGAAAACTCCCTTGGATTGGACCTAATTGAATCTCCTTTCTTCCTTTGGTGATCACCCACTCTTCCTTGCTTCTTCACTTGATTTGGATGGAAACTTTATGGTGAGATGATGATGGAGTGATTAGATGGATGAATTTGATGAATGATATGGTGTAAAATGAAGGAATTGGTATGTGAGGTGTGTGGGCAGCTGAATTTCGGAATCTCACTAAAATATTGAAGTATTGGGTATTTATACCCCTTGGGAACCTTCTAGAAGGATTTTGATTTTTTACAGAATTTCACACAACACGAGTTGTGCTCTGCAACACGGCCATAAGGTGGCCGTGTTTGGTGAATTGATGTCGCTGAACGGCCAAGACTTACAGGGCCGTGTTACGCAACACAGCTTGTGTTCCTTATCATATCTAGCATCCAATAAAAATTGAAAAATCATAGGTTTAAGCTCATTCACACACATTTCAATAAAAATACAAAACATAACCAAATAACACATAAATACGGATAAAATAATACGAAAACAGATATAAAAAGGAACTAAAATCTAGGTGAAAATATCACTCATCACTAACCCGATATGATCTCCCATTATAGGTACTATAAAATTAACCTCTTTATCCTGTTTATTAACCTAAATTCAATTCAATAATAAACATTCATATATGACAGTTCTAATGAAGCTTCAGTGTCCATTTACTTAGAATCATAACATGGAATCCTGTTCACCAGTGAATGCACTCAATCAACAATCAAGATATGTATTGAGACTCTATATAACAGTTGAAGATGCACAAAATGATCGTGAATATGAATTAAAAATGCATTATAATGTATAAAATAATTCCACAAGTAGTGTTGTACGGAGTATACACATGAAAGTTCAATTAATTCATAAAAATATTCAAAACCCTAGATCTACCAAAACGGTTTTAGTCCATGATATTTCGAAGAAAAATCATGGGTGTTGGATAGATCTTATCAATATATCTGGAAAATACAAGATAAATTAGGAAATAAATAAAACCCTAGATGTGGGCATCGTCACGTCCTTCTCCATCTTGAATCCTCCTCTTGGTTCTCCTCTTAATTCAGCAGACGAATCTTCACAGTGATGGATGGATGGAAGAAGGGATGGATGTAAATGATGGTTTGGGGGGGGTGATCCCCCCTTGTGGGCTGGTGTAGGATGATTGTTTTCCTTTTTTAATGTGATCTGCATCCCCTTTTATACTTGTAATATCTCCTTATGGAAAGTGACTGGGCTTTTCTGTGAAAAATACTAACATACACGCGTTGGAGGTGAAATCCCGACAATTCGGAGATGACTTGTCCCAGCTTGACCAAACAATTCTTGATCTAGCGGAATTGGCCTTGGTTGAGCGGAGGTCAAGCGGCATTGCGTAGTCTCACTGTTTCGCGCATAACTTCCACATTCAAACTTTGATTTGAGTGATTCTTGTGCTCACGCGATCCTCTCTTCCTTGGATTTCTATCCATGTAAAGAAATAATAAAAAGTCTAATGTTTGAAGGTGTAACAAGTCATGAAAAGTGGCACAATCGTGCTGAGTAGGAACAGCTTGCGCGACGTTACCATTTTAATCATAACTTTCTCATTTGGACTCTGATTGAGGTGTTTCTTATGCCAAAACGATCCTCTTTTCTATGACTTTCCAAAAATGTATCACAATTTTATTTTTGAGCTCTATACGAATACAGAAAAATTACACAAGTTGGACGTGCATTTTTCAGCATTCTTGCACAAATTACACATTTTCTCCAACTTTGCACTTTTGAATATTTTTTCACCTAAAACACAATAAAACAACTCAAACGCACCTTTTTCTCAAATATATTAAATATAAGACACTTGTGCTAATATATGACAACTATTCCCATAAAAAATGTTAAATTGGACATTAAAACTCGCTAATTTTCACTCTCATCAGCTGCCGAATACGACGTTCACATCGAGCAGGAATGGCTTGACAAGGTGCCGCCTCCATTGTATAATGAACAATATGTATTGAGTATAAATTCTAAGAATCAGGTTATGAACAAGTATTCAAGGCTTGATTATGATATAGTTATAATATCTTAGTTCAACTAGATTTTTTTTAGAAAGCCCAAAACCATTTATTTATTTTATGGCCCAAAAGGCCAGCCCTATCTTAGCCCAACTAGATTTTGTTAGAAAGCCCAAAACCTAATTATTTATTTTTATGGCCCAAAAGGCCAGCCCAATTAAGCCCAACTATATTTTTTTTAGAAAGCCCAAATTTATTTATTTATTTATTTTGTGGCCCAAAGTTTCAGCCCACTTAAATGGCCTGATATATAATTATTAAGGCTAAAGTTAAAAAAAAAAGAGAGAGAAGAACAGGAGAAGAAAAGCAAAAGAGGGGAAAGAAGAGAGGAAGAGGAGAAACCCTTGTTGATCAAATTCTCCCTTACAACCCTCATCCTAGGTGGTTTTTAAGTTGTTTTGAGGTAAGTGGTGTGTGAATTAAGCTTTCTTCTTCCATGATTTTGTAATTTTGTGGGGTTTTTCTTTTTGGTATGTGGGTAATTTGCAGACTGTTCGAACTGATTTTGGCATAGCTATTGCCATCGAAACTTTGCAAACTTAATTTCTGTGCGTAGCTGAACTCGTTAGCTTTCCGTAGCCACTTGAAATGCCTCAATCCGATTATTCTACAATTAGTTATGATTTTTCTCGTAAACTGCCGCTAGCTGGAAAATTTCAGAATTTTTATGTCGAATTCAAACTTATTTTTTTATCGTTTCGTTTAGTTAATCTATTGAAATGGGTTATGTGGGATTGGGAACTGATGTTAAGGAGTTACATACCATTTTTATTTACTATCGACTCGTTCGAACTCGATTAGGATTTGTTTTTAGCAATGAAAGGGATGTTAACGCTAATAGTTAGTTATATTTAATTTGTCTTTAATTTCTCATCTCCTTTCTAGGTAAAGAATCATCGACGAAGGGCAAGAGGCCGACTTCAGATTCCGGAGAGAGTTAATCACTTCCTTGTGAGTTGATAATTCGGGAACGCCTTCTCTTGTGGGAAGTGTGGACCCTCGATAAATGTGCATTTAATTTAGTTTTAGTTAATTGATAAGAAAATTATTTGGTATTATGTTATGTGGTAAAGAGCCTGATTGGCTCGATTGCTCTGGTTAGAGTCATGTTAGCCATTTTATGAGTATTATTGATTTTAACTTATGTTGAAGAGCCTTGCCGGCTTGATATCTGATAGTATTTATTGTGAATTATTTGAGAATTGATTTCTGGTTATTCTTGTGTGCCAATTAAGACTCTAACTTGAGTCGTTATTCAGCTTATGATGCACATGCATATGTATGCCTGGTACCAAGGTTAAGTAGCCCGAATTGGTCACGGTCCGGGTAAGTTAGAGCGACATTGATTAAGTAGCTCGAATTGTCGCGGTTCGGGTGAGTTAGAGTGACAACCAAGTTGCCCGTGATTGGCAAACCTGGGTGAGTTAGATCTAACGGGGCACCTGTCCATTTGCCAAATACTGATACTCTGGAGGGTGATCGTTAGATGGATCAGTCTATTATAGGCTCAGTCAACGTCACCGGTGTGGGACATGCATGTCATATATGTTTATATGTTTGATCATTTCAAGTATTCACGTCGATATTGAATTGTGAACTTTAGCACTTGGCGTATTGAGAAAGAATATTAATGTGCATTTTATCTAGAGTAACGGTGACGGGCTTGGACTGTCTCTCGACGGAGAGCTCAGTTCGAGGAGGATATTGACTACCCACGCGTCTTTTATGTGATAACATGTTGTTTGAACTAATTGTGTTATTCGTAAATGTGCACTAAGGTTTTTATTTTCATTAATATGTACACTGAGTGAGAATAATTATTGTGGGACGAATTGTGGGATTTTATGTTATGAACCGCGAGTGGGAGTACATGCTTCGTATAAGGGTCGGGATGACCGGCTTATCACCTCACTGAGCTAGTGGTTTTGCTCACCCCCCATCATTCTTTCCTTTTCAGGCTGTTGATATCGTTTTGGTTGGAGGTTTGCCTATCCTTTGCTCATAATCCAATCCGTGTTTTGGGTACTTTCTCTTTTATGTAAATTGACGGATTCATTGGCGAGATTGTATAGTTTATATTTGGTGACCCCCTTGATGTTCTTTTTGTACCTTCGCGATGTTATATCGTTCACGTATATTTTCTTTAAACTAAGTTACACCGTTGTATTTTGTACCTTTGTAAATCCTTGTTGAAACTTTATGAGATGATGTCCTCGGGTTGTAACCGTTATTATCAGTTGTTCAGTTCTACAGGTACTTGATAGCAAGCCTTACGTTTTCTATAAACTTTGTGGAGTGGAGTGCACCCATTCTGCGAAATTTATGGTTAACGTGGCGGTTGTCGCGTTCTGTCTGGGGTCGGGGCGTGACAACTTTCTTGGTATCAGAGCCTGGTTTTATGATTCTCATTCTTTTTGTGTCAAGCCAATGAGTCCAACTTTGTTTCTATGTCATCCTAAGGTATCGTATTGCCTTGACGTTGACCTTGCATTTTCTTTCCTTTCTTCCTTTCAGTCATTATGGCACCTCCAGTTCGAGGTCGAGGTCGAGGACACGCTCCTCATGATCCTCCGAGTCCTCTACTCTCTTCTGTTCCTCGTGGACCTCGAGGACATGTTTCTTCTGATCATGTCATTCCTCCGACGGTTATGGACCCTATCAATTCTGATCATAGGGTGCCAGTTTCCCAGGTAGAGCAACCACGGGCCCAGTTGCGGGTTGAGCACATGATGACACCTGAGCAGTACCAATTGTATTATGATCACATTCGAATACCTTGTGTTCCACCACCTACAACGGCTCATACAACTACGACTGTCACTGAAGGGGTTCTTCGTGCTAATGAATCGATTCGACCTACATCTAATGTACCAGTTTTTACTCCAGAAATGGCTTTAGGAGGTTCTGCTTCTCGAGGTGCACTTTTTATACCTGATTTGGTGAAAGCAGTTGAAAACATGGGGACTTCGAAATTTGACGGTGCAAGAGATGCTTCGGTGCACGACGATGGTGGCAGAATCTAAAAGAGACATCTTCGGTTACTATTACGTGGGCTATCTTTGTGGAACGATTCAAAGATCGATACTTCTCTCAGTACATCAAGGATCAGAAGAGAAAGGAGTTCTTCAACCTCTTTCAAGGCATTATGTCGGTCGTTGAGTACGAAAGCAAATTTCTGGGATTGCGAGAATTCGCTCCTGAGTCATATACGACGAGAGACTTATGCAAGAGATTTGAAGATGGTCTTAATTTAAATATTCGAGATCGCATCAAGTCCGGAGACAAGTACGAGAGTCTTGACGATCTCGTAGAAGAAGCCCTGAGGGTAGAAGGTTTAGTTCAGGCGAGACATAAGCTTGCAGAACGATCTCAAAAGAAAAGGCAAGGGAGCGCATTTCCAGGAAATGCATCGAAGGTGTATAGGGGTGTGGGATCTTCGCGTGGCGCACCAAGTTCGGCATCTATTAGTTTTCCTCAACCTCGGGAGCAGTTTAGTAGAGGCGGGAGCAATGTCTCTGGATCGGTTGGTGAAAATCGCAAGTGCCAGAATTGCCTAAAATATCATGACGGCCCCTGTAAGGCTCCTCAAGTATGTTTTCAGTGTCGACAGCCGGGGCATATGCGAAGTTCTTGTCCTCAGCTTATGGGAACGAGCAGTCAGGGTTCTGGTCAGCTTCGTGGTAAACTAACATATTCTACACCCAGAGATACTCGATCTGCAGTTACCAGAGTGCCCGATGCCTCAAGCGGCCCTAGTACTCAATCACCTATGCAAGGAAGGAAGCAAACTAGAGTATTTCATATTTCCAAAGAAGAGGCTCGCTCAGATCCGAAGGTTGTGACAGGTAATTTATAATTTGAGTATTTTCACATGCTAAATCTAACCCCGCCTTGTTATGCCACTTGATTACGAATAAAACATTCATAAGAAATTCTATCTTTTCAAATTTTTTAAATCACAATCTCACCTAATATTGCTTCTTTAGGCCATGTGTTTGTGGGAGACCATCAGGTCTACGCTTTATTTGACCCAGGTTCTGATAGGTCTTATATCCGAGACGATCTTACTGCGATCTTAGATTATCCTATCTCTCATTTGTCACCTGGAATCATCGTTCATACCCCTCTTGGAGAGCGTCTAATTCGTGATTCGGTATTCCTTGGTTGTCCATTGAAGATCAAAGATGTCATTTTAGAGGCTGAATTGATACCATTGCCTTTGATTGATCTTGATGTTATTCTTGGCATGGATTGGCTTTCTTCTCATCATGCAATTCTCGATTGCCACGAGAAGCTTGTTATTTTTCGTAGACCAGGATTCTCAGAACTTGTTTTTGAGGGTAAACTTCAAACGAGATCCCTCTCTTTTATTTCAATGTTGACTGCGCATAAATTAATGCGTAAGGGTTGTGAGGCATTCTTGGCATTTGTCATCGATACTTCTCTTTCTGAAACTAAACTAGATGACATCCCAATCGTGAATGAATTTCCTGATGTCTTTCCCGAAGACTTACCAGGACAACCTCCGAATCGAGAGATTGATTTTTCCATTGACGTACTTCCTGGAATCACACCTATATCGATTACTCCATATCGAATGTCGCCTGCTGAGCTTAAGGAACTCCAGACACAACTTGGGGAATTATTGGAGAAGGGTTTCATACGACCTAGCACATCTCCATTGGGTGCTCCAGTTCTTTTTGTCAAGAAGAAAGATGGATCACTTCGTCTATGTGTCGACTACCGTCAATTGAACAAGGTGACAATCAAGAACAAATATCCTCTTCCAAGAATCGATGATCTGTTTGATCAATTGCAAGGAGCAACTGTGTTCTCAAAAATTGATTTGCGATCCGGTTATCACCAACTCAAGATTAGGGAATCTGATATCCCTAAGTCTGCTTTTCGAACCAGATACGGTCATTTTGAATTCTGTGTTATGCCTTTTGGACTCACAAATGCTCCTGCAGCTTTTATGGATCTTATGAATCGGGTCTTTCGGCCGTACTTAGATAAGTTTGTCATCATCTTCATTGATGACATTCTTATTTATTCTAAATCGGACGACGAGCATTCTCATCATCTAAGAATTGCTCTGAACATTCTCAGAGAAAATCAGCTTTATGCTAAATTCTCGAAGTGTGAATTTTGGCTTCGCGAGGTAAGCTTTTTGGGTCATCACATTTCTAAAGAAGGAATCTACGTCGATCCAGTGAAGATTCAAGCTATACTAGATTGGGAGCATCCAAAGAACGTTACAGAGATTCGTAGTTTTCTGGGATTAGCTGGATATTATCGACGGTTTGTCAAAGACTTTTCGTTATTGGCTTCATCTTTGACTAAATTGACTCGGAAAGGGGTAAAATTTGAATGGAGTGAAGAATGCGAGGAAGCATTTCAAGAATTGAAAAGACGACTCGTTTCAGCTCCTATTCTTGCTTTGCCAGACCCAGCGATTGGAGAATTTACCATTTATAGCGACGCCTCGAGACAAGGATTAGGATGCGTTCTCATGCAAGAAGGAAAGGTTATTGCCTACTCTTCAAGGCAATTGAAGAAGAACGAAGAAAATTATCCTACACATGATTTAGAGTTGGCTGCAATCGTCTTTGCATTGAAGATATGGAGGCACTATCTGTATGGTGCAACTTGTCGGGTTTTCACTGATCACAAGAGCTTAAAGTATATCACCACGCAAAAGGAGCTCAACCTCAGGCAAAGGCGATGGATGGAGTTGATTAGTGACTATGACTTAGTCATCGATTATCATCCTGGCAAGGCGAACGTTGTTGCAGATGCTCTGAGTAGAAAGTCTTCTACCTCACTTGCTTCAATTCAATCTTTTTATCTTCCTATGTTGGAGCAATTTAAATCTTTACACATTTCGCTCGATTGTGAAAAGTCTAATGATTCTGCCTTAATCGCCAAATTCGAGGTTAGACCTACCTTGTTCGAGAAAATTCGAGAAAGACAATCACACGATGTTTATTTACAACAGAAGATGGCGAAGCTAAATCAAGGAAAAGAAACAGAATATCAAATTCGGGATGATGGACTTCTTACTTTTAAAAATCGTGTTTGTGTTCCATCAGAACTTGATGTTCGTAGAGCTATTCTTGAGGACGCCCATTCTTCAGCCTATGCTATGCATCCTGGTAGTACCAAAATGTATAGAACACTTCGGGAGCATTATTGGTGGCCAGGTATGAAACGGGACACTACTGAATTTGTATCAAAGTGCTTATCTTGCCAACAGATTAAAGCGGAACACCAAAAACCAGCCGGCATGCTTCAACCACTACCTATTCCTGAGTGGAAATGGGAAAACGTCACAATGGATTTTGTTTCTGGTTTACCTCGAACCCAAAAGGGTCATGACTCAATTTGGGTCATTGTCGATCGTCTGACGAAATCGGCACATTTCCTTCCAGTGCATACCAACGAATCTTTAGAGAAACTTGCCAAGTTATATGTCGATGAGATCGTGAGATTGCACGGAGTACCAGTGTCAATCATATCTGACCGTGATCCAAGATTCACTTCCCGTTTTTGGCCTAGTCTGCAGAAAGCGCTAGGTACAAAATTACTATTCAGTACCTCGTTTCATCCACAGACTGATGGACAGTCAGAGAGAACTATACAGACACTAGAAGACATGTTACGTGCAGTGGTGTTGAATTTGGGAGGTAGCTGGGATAAGTACGTAACTTTGGTGGAGTTCGCTTATAACAACAGTTATCATTCAAGCATTGGAATGCCCCCGTACGAAGCTCTGTATGGCCGAAAGTGTCGAACACCACTCTTTTGGGATGAGGTTGGCGAGAGACAAATCGAACAAGTAGAGCTTATCGAAGATGCGAAGGCAAAAATACAACTTATTCGAGACAGACTTAAGGCAGCGCAAGATCGACAGAAAAGCTACGCAGATAATAGGAGGCGCGATTTGGAGTTTAATGAAGGAGACAAAGTTTTTCTGAAAGTTTCTCCATGGAAGGGCGTGTTGCGATTCCGCCGTTGAGGAAAGTTGAGTCCAAGGTATATTGGCCCATTTACGATCGTGCAAAGGATTGGTCGTGTCGCGTATCGACTTGAGCTACCATCGGAATTGTCGAAGATTCACGATGTCTTCCATGTCTCTATGCTTAGAAAATATGAACCAGATCCTTCGCACGTGCTCAAAGATCCCCCAGTTGTATTAAAGGAAAATTTATCGTACGAAGTACAACCTGTTCAAATTGTAGATCGCCGAGAGAAAATGCTTCGTAACAAATCCATTCCTATGGTGAGAGTTTTATGGAAAAGTGATCAAATTGAAGAAGAAACATGGGAACCAGAGTCAGTCATGCGTCAGCAACATCCAAATCTCTTTTCATTTTTAGGTACGTTTATGTTTCGAGGACGAAATTTTTTTGAGGAGGGGATACTTTATAATATCTTAGTTCAACTAGATTTTTTTTAGAAAGCCCAAAACCATTTATTTATTTTATGGCCCAAAAGGCCAGCCCTATCTTAGCCCAACTAGATTTTGTTAGAAAGCCCAAAACCTAATTATTTATTTTTATGGCCCAAAAGGCCAGCCCAATTAAGCCCAACTATATTTTTTTTAGAAAGCCCAAATTTATTTATTTATTTATTTTGTGGCCCAAAGTTTCAGCCCACTTAAATGGCCTGATATATAATTATTAAGGCTAAAGCTAAAAAAAAAAAAAGAGAGAGAAGAACAGGAGAAGAAAAGCAAAAGAGGGGAAAGAAGAGAGGAAGAGGAGAAACCCTTGTTGATCAAATTCTCCCTTACAACCCTCATCCTAGGTGGTTTTTAAGTTGTTTTGAGGTAAGTGGTGTGTGAATTAAGCTTCCTTCTTCCATGATTTTGTAATTTTGTGGGGTTTTTCTTTTTGGTATGTGGGTAATTTGCAGACTGTTCGAACTGATTTTGGCATAGCTATTGCCATCGAAACTTTGCAAACTTAATTTCTGTACGTAGCTGAACTCGTTAGCTTTCCGTAGCCACTTGAAACGCCTCAATCCGATTATTCTACAATTAGTTATGATTTTTCTCGTAAACTGCCGCTAGCTGGAAAATTTCAGAATTTTTATGTCGAATTCAAACTTATTTTTTTATCGTTTCGTTTAGTTATTCTATTGAAACGGGTTATGTGGGATTGGGAACTGATGTTAAGGAGTTACATACCATTTTTATTTACTATCGACTCGTTCGAACTCGATTAGGATTTGTTTTTAGCAATGAAAGGGATGTTAACGCTAATAGTTAGTTATATTTAATTTGTCTTTAATTTCTCATCTCCTTTCTAGGTAAAGAATCATCGACGAAGGGCAAGGGGCCGACTTCAGATTCCGGAGAGAGTTAATCACTTCCTTGTGAGTTGATAATTCGGGAACGCCTTCTCTTGTGGGAAGTGTGGACCCTCGATAAATGTGCATTTAATTTAGTTTTAGTTAATTGATAAGAAAATTATTTGGTATTATGTTATGTGGTAAAGAGCCTGATTGGCTCGATTGCTCTGGTTAGAGTCATGTTAGCCATTTTATGAGTATTATTGATTTTAACTTATGTTGAAGAGCCTTGCCGGCTTGATATCTGATAGTATTTATTGTGAATTATTTGAGAATTGATTTCTGGTTATTCTTGTGTGCCAATTAAGACTCTAACTTGAGTCGTTATTCAGCTTATGATGCACATGCATATGTATGCCTGGTACCAAGGTTAAGTAGCCCGAATTGGTCACGGTTCGGGTAAGTTAGAGCGACATTGATTAAGTAGCTCGAATTGTCGCGGTTCGGGTGAGTTAGAGTGACAACCAAGTTGCCCGTGATTGGCAAACTTGGGTGAGTTAGATCTAACGGGGCACCTGTCCATTTGCCAAATACTGATACTCTGGAGGGTGATCGTTAGATGGATCAGTCTATTATAGGCTCAGTCAACGTCACCGGTGTGGGACATGCATGTCATATATGTTTATATGTTTGATCATTTCAAGTATTCACGTCGATATTGAATTGTGAACTTTAGCACTTGGCGTATTGAGAAAGAATATTAATGTGCATTTTATCTAGAGTAACGGTGACGGGCTTGGACTGTCTCTCGACGGAGAGCTCAGTTCGAGGAGGATATTGACTACCCACGCGTCTTTTATGTGATAACATGTTGTTTGAACTAATTGTGTTATTCGTAAATGTGCACTAAGGTTTTTATTTTCATTAATATGTACACTGAGTGAGAATAATTATTGTGGGACGAATTGTGGGATTTTATGTTATGAACCGCGAGTGGGAGTACATGCTTCGTATAAGGGTCGGGGTGACCGGCTTATCACCTCACTGAGCTAGTGGTTTTGCTCACCCCCCATCATTCTTTCCTTTTCAGGCTGTTGATATCGTTTTGGTTGGAGGTTTGCCTATCCTTTGCTCATCATCCAATCCGTGTTTTGGGTACTTTCTCTTTTATGTAAATTGACGGATTCATTAGCGAGATTGTATAGTTTATATTTGGTGACCCCCTTGATGTTCTTTTTGTACCTTCGCGATGTTATATCGTTCATGTATATTTTCTTTAAACTAAGTTACACCGTTGTATTTTGTACCTTTGTAAATCCTTGTTGAAACTTTATGAGATGATGTCCTCGGGTTGTAACCGTTGTTATCAGTTGTTCAGTTCTACAGGTACTTGATAGCAAGCCTTACGTTTTCTATAAACTTTGTGGAGTGGAATGCACCCATTCTGCGAAATTTATGGTTAACGTGGCGGTTGTCGCGTTCTGTCTGGGGTCGGGACGTGACAATAGTAGTTGCAGTTCCTTAGCCAATGCTATGGGATACTCCCTAAGGATTCAATTCATGAAATGATTGTTAATGTGTTGGTCTTTGTAATAATCTTTTGTTATTTTTTAATAATGTGGATAGATTTAAAGGATAATTAATCTTGATGATGAATATATGAGAATTTGTTACTTTTAAGTTTGGGAGGTGTTGAATGAATTTTTATGCTTCTTCTGCATATGTGTGGAAATCAAATGTAAAGAAAGAAGAAATTAAATTGGGTGGGTTTTGATGGACAAAGATAAGGGAAGAGAGGAGAGTTTCCCACAGTAGAAAGTGTGAATACCCACTTTTCCTCGCTAAATGTAAAGAGAGGGAAAGAGAACAGAGTTTAATGGCTATATCTTTAACAATATCGTAGATTGGTTTTTAACGGGAGTGCATGGGTATTTTATTTTAAGAAAATAAGGGGAATTGATCTAAATTAAAAATAAAAAGGGTTTGAATGATAAGGAAAAAAAAAGACTAATACGATCCTTTGAGATAAGATTGGAGTCTATTCAACCCTTTGCCCTTCATTTTTTTGGGTGTGATGGGTTTTGAGGGACAAATAAATGAGAAAAGCATGAATAGTTCTATGATACAAAAGGAGTGTATTATATATTTTTCTTGATTTCCTTATGTGAGATGGATAATCCATTAACTCAAATAAATATTTCAAATGTTTCATGTTCGGTTGTTATGAAATTAGAAAATTGAAAAATTAGTTATAGAATAAAATTAATTGGGCCTAAATAAATTTAAAGGATCTTAATTGATAGATATCAAATTTAAAAAATAAAAAATTAATTATGAAGGTGATTGGCGGGGCAAAACTCCGTTCTGAACGAGACTGGGTTGGCAGAGTCAAACTCCACATAATTGGCTTGGCAAAGCTAAACTCCAAATATAATTAGGTTCGCAAACCAAACTCCATTCTAAACGTGATTGAGTTGGCAGAGCCAAACTCCACAAAATAATTGGGTTGGCATAGCCAAACTCCATTCTAAGCGTGATTGGGTTGACAGAACCAAACTCCACATAATAGTAGGATTGACTGAGACAAACTCCATTATGAACATGATTGGGTTGGTAGAGCTAAACTCTACATAAAAAATGGTGTTGGAAAGGCTAAACTAATCATTTAATCTGAGAGTGTAGGCCGAGGCCTAACACATATCACGTACACAATGAAATTTAACAAGAGAAATCATAACTTGAAAGGTTTAAACTTGGTGAAGATTGGAAGTGATTAATTCCCAGCTTATTTTGGTTGTAGTAACCTACAATAAATGTATAAAAGTTAAGTAAAATGTAGGAATAAAATCTCACTTAAATTAATAAGCATGTAGGGTTTTAAATCATGAATCTATTGATATTTGTTTGGACGAGAAATGAAGTTTTTACGAGAAATCAATAAAATAAAATAGTATAATATAGTGCCAATTATGAAAAATACCTAAAATGCATATGCCAAAAATTAATAACAACACTTTTTTAGAAAACTTATATTTTCTACCAATTAGCCACTTTTCGTTCAGTTTTGCCCTCCAAAAAATAAAAAATTAAAAAATTAAAAAGTCAGACTGGTCAACTGGTAAAACGGGTCAACTGGTCAAAACCTTTTACTTATCGATAACCATGCCGGTAGCCATGTAGGTTATTATAGCGGTGATCATGCTGGTAGACTATAATATATTTTAAAACACAACCTTATTTTTAACTTAATTTTCCTCATTTCCTCATACTTCAAAATGATATCAGAGCCCTAGGTGTATTCATTTATGAATGAAAAATTTATTTTAAACTTATATCACTTAACGAGAAGAGAGTTTCAAAGATATGTGGATTTGAATGAAATTTCGACATCCGAGTATTATTGGCGTTCGATCGTTTGGTTAACGTGAATCATTTCCATACGTTTCTAACAATCAGCGGAAGCAAGAAAACATAGAAACGTATTACCTTTCACCAGGGTATGTTGGAGAAGATGAATTCTCACCGAGAGCCTGCGCAGTCTCACCGTTTTGGGCATAACTCTCACGTCTGATCTCCGATTTGTGTGATCTATGCACCAAAACGATCCTCTCTTCAGTGGCTTTCCGTCAATATATCACAAGAACAGTTCTGAGTTTTGTATGATTTTAGAAAAATCGTGCAAATTAACTGACAACAGCGACAAACAACCTTTTGGTCTTCTGTTGTATTCCCAAGTCTAATCTCGACGTCGTGTGGGTGACGATCTTTGAGATCTTTTTAATCTGCTATTCTCTAACCCTCCACAATTGTTAGGCATGATTAATCAGTTAGATTAAAATTTTCGAACAGCTGAAATGACTTATATATGGGCTACAGTAGGGACCAGGAGGAGAAATTAGAGTTGGGCCTCCATTGGGCTTAAGTATCCAAGCTTAGCCCAAAGCTTATACTTAAGTCCAATAATAATAATATATACCACTAAAATATTATTACTGCATTACCGTTCTAATCCCATAATTATGTTATGGGCTTCTTCTTATTATGAACCCGTTAGTCTCCCCATGTTTAAAATATACAATGCCCATTAATTAATTAAGTTACTGACAACTCCATTAATTAATATCTCATCCGAGAGCAGTACCACTCAACCTCATTATCATGCCAGAATAAATTCACCTACAGGGTTTACATGATAATCCTTATGAGCTTCTCAAGGGGACATCATCAACCCATTTCGGACACGGATGCCTTCTACAATTAACATCACACAATAGAGACAACACTATTTCCCAACTCACCGAGTTTATTGATTTAATAAAATGTAAATCTCACCCATTGATGAATCAAAGAAATACATACTGCTTTATGTGTCGAGGTTATTGTATAGGAATTAAGAGCATGAACATCCATAATAACAAAATCAAGTTCTTCTATAAGTCAGTATAAGTCGAACGATCTGAAGTGGTCCTGCTCAATACACACAACGCATACTAATGTGATTCTATAGTTAAGACAAACTAATACCAAATCACACTACAACCACCCCGATAGAGAGTCCACGTCTATCTCAGTCGTGAGCATCTGTTTATAGTTTATAAGGAACCAAAAATATGATCTTCCGCGTGTTGTTGCACAACATATTATCCACAGTATAAAATAAGTGGACTATTGAATCGTACATATAAATAAATTATAAGCCGCAATCATTTGATCATATGATTCTCATTTCAAATAAATTGTTATAAAATTGTTTATACAAAAAGCTAGACTTTTAGTATATAATCTAACAATCTCCCACTTATACTAAAAGACTATGCTGTTATGTCTTCTGCCATACATCTGATTCCAATTCCCACGACACGTCCATCAAAAGCTTTCGCCTTAAGGTCCTTGTAAAAGGATTTTACTAGGTTATCATATGATGCAATCTAGGCGATAACAACCTTCCCCTCTTCATACGATTTATCGTAACAGGTGGTACTCGCGCTCTATGTGTTTAAGTGTCTTATGGGCTCGTGATTGCTTCAGGTTTGCAACTGCACCATTATTATCACAATAAATTGTGATAACCTTGGCCAAACTTAGAAACACTTTGAAGCCATCATGAAGTTTTTAAAATCATATAGATACTTTGGCTGCCTCATAGTCTCCATTATTATTATCTTTCCATGATGGAGTCCGAAATATATCTCAATATAACACTCCTCCATATTATGACTCAACTTCCTAAAATCAAACACATAACCTTTGAGGTGAATTTACTATCGTCCCTATCTGATTTGAAAAATCTGAGTCTATGTAGTCCATAAGAAGCTGTGAATCTGTTCGGTAAGTCCACATATAATTTTAGGTTCTTTTTAGGTACATAAGTATATGTCTTACCACAGTTCATCATTCTTGTTTCAGGTTACCTTGATACTCACTGACCATGTCTTTAGCAAAAATAGATATCTTATCTCGTGCATAGCATTCCTTAGATTAAGCTTCCTTATTTGCCCAAAAATAAAGAACCGCTTTCATCTCCTTTATCTTCTTTTGTGTCCTAAGACATATTTTCTTAGATAAAGTCACATGCTAAAACAGGTAGGGATTGTATTACTTCATGAAGCTTGAGACAAGTATGACATCCTTTCTTGTGATCCGTATTACCATGATCAAAAGGGTATATTAAGCTTTTCGTAAGTCCTTCATTTCATACTGCTTTATCAACCATACCCATACGCCCGATAATACTTTTTCATTGTCTCCAATGAGTAATATACCATCTACATACAATTCAAGAAATACCATCACGTTTCCATTACTCTTTTCAATACACAAGATACATCCGTGCATTGAATAAATCCATATGACTGGATTACCTCATCAAAATAGATGTTTCACGTTCTTGAAGCTTGCTTTGGTCCAATGAGGAACACTTTTAAGCATACACACAAAATGCTCTCAGCCCTTTGCAATGAATCATTCTGGTTGCTTCACTTAGATGTTTTCCTCAAGACTTCCAATAAGGAAAGCTGTTTTGACATCTATTTGCTATTCCTCATATTTCATATGAGTAGTTACAGATGAAAGAGTATGGATCGACATAGGCATAGCTACCGGCGAACATGTTTTCTCATAATCGAACCCTTTCTTTCTGAGTATACATTTTCGCAACAAACTTTGCTTCCAAGGTTTTCACCTTACTGTTTGATCCTCTTTTATTTAGTATGACCACTTCCAGTGGCTTTTACACCATTTGGTGGTTCTACAAGCTCCCAGATTTAATTTAGAATCCGTAGATCCTATTCCAGAAAATATGGTAACTTGCTAAGATATCACATTTTTATCTTGTAGTGCTTCGTTGTATCCGTGGGTCAATTCCATGTTTACTAGGGACCAAGTCTCACTACTCTCCCAAAACATATATCTTACGGGTTGTTGAAACAACCCTCCCACTATGACATGACATTACATGCAATTGTGTATCAGATATGACATGCGATGCAGTTTACCTTGTAGTATATCCTCTTGTACAATTGGTACTAATACTTTGTGTTTTCCCTCTCACTTCCTTTAGAACAATTTATACACACGTGTGTGATTTATTACATAATTTTCCAAAAATCTAGTGTTTGTGTAACAATCACCCTTCGATATTTTGGACTAAATGAATCATCACCCTCTATTTTTCTAGGATATCCTACAAACAGACAAACGTTATATGACATGCTGTTTCTAGGGCATACCCATAAAATGAATTTAATAATTCCAAATAACTCATCATCTATCTAACCTTTTCCATAAGAGTCTTATTCCTTCTTTTCGCCACACCATTCAGCTGGGGTATTCCCGGTGTAGATTACTTGAGATTTATTCTCATCCTCTGATGAATATATCCTAAACTATCCTAAGAGGTGCGCGCCACCACGATTAAATCGTAATGACAACCTCTCGTCGGGATAGTCTTAGGACCACTTAAATAAGAATGAACTACTTTCAACATATCATTGGCTCTACACCCCTTTGCCTTAAAAGGCCTTTAATCATTTTACTTCCAAGCAAGACTCATAAGTCTGGTAGTTTCCACTTCAGATAAACCCAACGGTCCATCGGCTATCAACCTTTGAATCCTATTCAAGTAAAATTGATCTTTTCTTAGATGCCAAAAGTATGTTTAGTTCATCTCCGAAGGTTCCTTTCTCTCATTAGGAATTAGAAGACGCGCTATTAATTACTATTTGTTGCATCCGTAGGATAAACATGATTTAAGAGTTTACAAATTGTCACTAACATACCACAACATATTATAGCTCCATCCCTCATCACTATGACCATGTCATTTAAATAAAATGGAGTATCCATCCATAAATGCATAGAAACTGAAATGAAATTCTTTTTATGAAAAAGTACGTAAAGACAATTTTTCATAATCAAATGTTTATTCCTATCATAAGATAAATAAACAACTCCCACTGCAATAGCCACTATTCTCGTAGTATTACCCATGTACATAACAATCTCATAATCACTTAGTTGCAGGCTTTTAGTGATTCTGGTATCTCCACACAACGTGTCAGTAGATGCCATCACTAATCATGCTTCAACGACTAGTGAATGAGATACTAGCCTTGTTCATACCTTGATGAAAATGGATTTCCTTCACCACATGTTTTGTCAGAAGTTCCCCAACATATACAACCTCTCGTATTTCAGATAGAACTTGCTCAAAACATCCAGACAAATTATGGAAAATAAATTGATCTAGGTTTTCCCTTCAATTTCTACTCGAAGCATTCCCAATTCATCCATTAACTTATCCATGACCTCTTGCCTTTCTAACTTACTCAAGTATCTAAAGAGTCGCATGCGACCATTATATTTTTATGAACCTCTCACCTATCCACAAGAGACTTTGATTAATAGGCATCACAGAACATCCTTAGTGAGAACATATATGTTTTCCTAAGAAGTAAAATTCAAAACCAAGATTCTTTTCTAATCATCTAATGTTGGACTAGTAAATATAATTTATTTTAGTTAAAATAAGTAAGATAAAACCATTTTGAAAAAACAGAGAATCATAAATAAATACACCGATCAAATCTTTGAATTTATCTATTTATATTGGTTCCCTCAAAATAATATAAAAATAAAATTCACCGACATCTCAAGCACCGTAAGTCTGCAAGCCACGTTAGTGTGGACGTTTACAAACCTGAACATTTACAAGAGAATGTTTTACCCATTAATTTCATTTGTCAACCTAACCTCATGATAAAGTAATTAATAGTCGGTTCCTCTTTAGCCATGCAAATAATAGCAGTGACTCCATTAGGGAGGATACTAATTATTTACACCTAAGTGTACACCCTTATTTGATCCCAAGTCCATTGCGCAAGCTTATGTGCCTTACAGTTGGAGAAGTACACACGCGCTCGGATAACTTCCTACAATCATCAATTATAAGTTTGTACCAGTGAACCGCAAATAAACTCATCCGTTAGGGAGGAAGGTCTATGCCAACACGCAAGTTCATGTGCATCACATTACAATCAATAATTATTTAATGAAGTCTGTACCAGTGATCCATGAATAAACTCATCCCTTAGGAAGGAAGACCTATTGCCAACACGCAAGTTTACTCACATAACTTAAAAAACTAATAATGGAGGCCGCGGGAATTAATTACCAATCTCCTCTCCCACTTAGTAATTTAACACCGAAGGTTTTACATACATATAATATTCATAATAAAATACGCAACCTATCATGCTCCTATTACGGCACATTAGGCAGTAAATCAAAGAGAATCATGCATAGTATATAAAAATAATTAAATAATTATATTAATTATAACAGTTATATATCAGCGAATTCGATTGTTTGCCACCAAGCACGAATATGGGCAACGTCCTCCAGATTATCAAATTTTCGAAAATATCGATATCGACCATCGATATCGTCGAGATTATCGAAATCATCGATATCGACCAGATTATCAAATTTTAAAAAAACTTTCAGATTATCAAATTTTCGAAACTATCGATATCGACCGTCAATATCGTCCAGATTATCGAAATCATCGATATCGACCAGATTATCAAATTTTCAAAAATTTACAGATTATCAAATTTTTTAAATTTCCAGATTATTATCAAATTTTCAAAAATTTCCAGAATATCAAATTTTCGAAATTTTCAGATTATCAAATTTTTGAAAATATCCAGATTATCAAATTTTTAAAATTTTCAAATTATCAAAATTTCAAAAATTTCAAGATTATCAAAATTTTGAAACTTTCAGATTATCAAAATTTCGAAAATATCCAGACTATCAAATTTTCGAAATTTCCATATAATCAAATTTTCAAAAATTTCCACATTATCAAATTTTCAAAACTTCCAGATTATCAAATTTTCGAAAATATTCAGATTATCAAATTTTCAAAAATTTCCAGATTATCAAATTTTCAAAAATTTTCAGATTATCAAATTTTAGAAGAGTGCCATCAAAACGTATAAAGTATTCAACAAGAAACAATAATTTTATAAACCCTAGTCCACGTTTGACACATGTATATGGTATCCGAATAGGGTATACTAGCATAACATGAATACTTAAACCCTTTCACCTTTTGACCTAAACCCTAGCCTAACGTTTCACGCTTCACCATTAAACCGAAGCTCTGATATCAATTGTTGGCGTTCGATCGTTTAGTTAACATGAATCGTTAGGGTTCCATACGTTTCTAACAATCAGCGAAAGCAAGAAAACATAGAAACGTATTACCTTTCACCAGGGTATGTTGGAGAAGATGAATTCTTGCCGACAGCCTGTGCAGTCTTACCGTTTCTAGCATAACTCTCTCGTCTGATCTTCGATTTGAGTGATCTATGCGCCAAAATGATCCCCTCTTCAGTGGCTTTCCATCAGTATATCACGCGGACAATTTTGAGTTCTGTACAATTATAAAAAATCATACATGTTGATGGACAGTAGCAGCAAACAACCTTCTGGTCTTCTGCTCTATTCTCAAGTCCAATCTCGACGTCGTGTGGGCGACGATCTTCGAGATCTTCTCAATCAGCTATTCCCTAACCCTCTTCACATGTTAGGCATGATTAATTAGTTACATTAGGGTTTCCAGACTACTGAGATGACTTATATATGAGCTACAGCATGGACCAAGAGGAGAAATTAGAGTTGGGCCTCCAATGGGCTTAAGTATCCAAGCTTAGCCCAAAACTTATACTTAAGTCAATAATAATAATAATGTATTCCACTAAAATATTATTACTGCACTGCCACTCTAATCCCAAATTACATTATGGGCTACTTATTATTATGAGCCCGTTAGTCTCACCATGTTTAAGATATACAATGCCATTAATTAATTAAGTTACTGACAACTCCATTAATTAATATCTCATCCGAGAGTAGTACCACTCAACCTCATTATCATGCCGAAATAAATCCACCTTCATGGTTCACATGATAATCCTTATGAGCTCCCCAAGGGGGGACATCATCAACCTATTTAATAGAATACAATTTTCTTCTATAATCAACATCACACCATACAGACAACACTATTTCCCAAGTCACCGAGTTTGTTGATTTAATACATGTAAATCTCACCCATTAATATATCAAAGATATACATACTGGCTACGTGTCGAGATTATTGTATAGGGATTAAGAGCACGAACATCCATAATAACTGATATCAAATTCACCTATGTAGTCATTATAAATCGAACAATCTCAAGCGGTCCTGCTCAATACACACAAAGTGCACTAATATTATTTTATATTCAAGACAAACTAATACCAAATCACACTAAAACCATCCTGATAGATTGTCCACGTTTATCTCGATTGTGAGCATCTATTTATACTTTATAAGAAAATCGATAATATGATCTTCCGCTTGTTGTAGCACAACATATCATCTACAGTATAAAGTAAATGGACTATTGCACAGACATATAAATAATTCTAAGATGCAATCATTTGACCAATTATTCTCATTTTAAATATTGTTAAAACATTATTCATACTAAAGTTAGGTTTTGGTATACAATCCAACAATCTCCCACTTATACAAAAAAACTATGCTGCCATGTCTTCTACCATACATTTGATTCCCACTCCCACTACATGACCATCAAAAGCTTTCACCTTAAGGTCTATGTAAGAGGATTTACTAGGTCATCATCCGATGCAATCTAGGCGAAAACAACCTTCCCCTCATCATACGATTTCTCGTAACAGGTGGTACTTGCTCTTAATGTGTTTAATTGCCTTATGGACTTGTGATTCCTTCAAGTTTGCAACTGAACCATTATTATCACAATGAATTGTGATAAGCTTGGGCAAACTTAGAATCACATATAAGTCCATCATGAAGTCGCTAGAGTCATACAGATACTTTGGCTGCCTTAGATGCTCCAATTTATCATCTTTCCATGGTGGAGTCCGAAATATATTTCTATATGACACTCCCTCACATTATGACTCTACTTCCTAAAATTAAACACATAACCTTGAGGGAGATTTATTGTCGTCCCTATCTGATTTGAAATTTTGAATCTATGTAACCGACAAGAAGCAGTGAATCTGTCCGGTAAATCCACATATAATTTCTAGTCCTTTTCAGGTACTCCAAAAATATGTGTTACCACAGTTCAACATTCTTGTTTTGGTTACCTTGATACCCACTGACCATGTCATTGGCAAAACAGATATCAATTCTCGTGCATAGCATACCTTAGATTAAGCTTCCTTATTCGCCAAAGCATAAGGAACCGCCTTCATCAACTCTATCTTCTTTCGTTTCCTAAGACACATTTCCTTAGATAAAGTCACATACTAAAATGAGTAATGATTGTATCATTTCATGAAGCTTGAGATAAACATAACACTCTATCTTGTGATCCATATCACCATGATCGCAAGAATATATTTTGCTTCTCTTAAGTCCTTAATTTCATACTGCTTTATCAACCATACCCATACGCCCAACAATACTCTTTCATTGTCTCCAATGAGCAAGATACCATCTACGTATAGTATAAGAAATACCACCACACTTTCGTCACTTTCTTTTAATACACAAGGCCTATCCAAACATTGATTAAATCCGTATGACTGGATTACCTCATTAAAATAGATGTACTTTGAGTTTAAAGCTTGCTTTTGTCCATTGATGGACACTTTTAAGCTTACACTCAAAAATTTTCTTCGTACTTTGTAATGAATCATTCTGGTAACTTTGCATAGATGTTTTCCTCAAGACTTCCAATCACGAAAGCAGTCTTGACTTCTATTTATTATACCTCATAATTCAATATAGGAAACAATAAATAAAAGAATCCTGGTGAAAGGTTTCCTCATACTCGAACTCATCCTTCTTTCTGAGTGTACCTTTATGTAACAAGCCTTGTTTCAAAGTATCTCCTTACCGTCTGATCCTCTTTTATTTTTGTAGAGCGACTTCCCATCGCTTTACCACTATTTTTCGGTTATACAAGCACCCAAGTTTAATTAAAAATTCATAGATTCTATTTCAGAAATCATTGCAAGTCGCAAAGATGTCGCATTTTATCTTGTAGTGCTTCGTTGTATCCGTGGGTATATTTCACGTTTACTAGGAACCAAGTCTCACGACTCTCCCAAAAATATAAATCTTTCAGGTTGTAAAACAACCCTCCCACTCACGCGATGCAGTTTACTTGTGGTATATCCTCTTGTACAATTGGTACTATACATTATGTTTTTCCCTCTCACATCCTTTAGAACAATTATACATGGATTTGTGATTTATTACATAGTCCTTTTTCAAAAATCTAGTGTTCGTGTTAACAATCACCCTTTGATCTTTTGGACTATCAAATAAGACACCCTTCATTTTTTTAGGATATCCCATAAACAGACAAACATCCTTACGACATGCTGTTTCTAGGAATACCCATAAAATGAATTTAGTAATTCCAAATAACTCATCATCTATCTAACCATTTTCATAAGAATTCAATACCTTCTTTTTGCCATACCAGTTGACTGGGGTTAGCCTGGTATTGACAACTTGGGATTCAATCCCAACCTCTGATAAATAGCTCATAAACTATCCTAAGAGGTACTCACCACGACGATTAAATCGTAATAACTTGATATATTTTTGATGACCCTTCACCACATGAGCCATACACTTTTGAATTAATTATAGTATACAGACTTGCGATGCATCAAAATATATCTGACTACCTCTCGCCTAGATAATCTTAGGACGGCATAAATCAGAATGAACCAATTCCAACATATCTTTGGCTCTACACCCCTTTGCTTTAAAAGGTAATCATGACCTAGTTTCCAATGCCAAAAGTATGTTTGGTTCATATCCGAAGGTTCCTTTCTCTTATTAGATTAGAACACGGGTTATTAATTACTATTTGTTGCATCCATGGGATAAATATGATTTAAGAGTGTACAAATTATCCACCAACTGTTGGACTGTATACTAAAAGTCGAGCTTTTTGTATGAACAATGTTATAACAATTTATTTGAAATGAGAATCACATTGATCAAATGATTGTGTCTTATAATTTATTTATATGTCCGATGCAATAGTCCACTTACTTTATACTATAGATAATATATTGTACGACAATATGCGGAAGATTATATTATCAGTTTCTTCATAAATATAAACAGATGCTCAAAATTGAGATAGATAGGGACTCTATATCGGGATAGTTGTAGTGTGATTTGATATTAGTTTGTCTTTACTATAGAATCACATTAGTGCATTTTGTGTGCATTAAGCAGGACCGCTCGAGATCGTTCAACTTATACTGACTATATAGGAGAACTTGATCTCAGTTATTATGGATGTTCGTACTCTTAATCTCTGTACTATAACCTCGACATGTAAGGCAGTATGTATTTGTTTGATTCATCAATGGGTGAGATTTACATGTAATTAAATTAATAAACTCGGTGAGTTGGGAAGTAGTGATGTCTCTATATATGGTATGTTGTTGATTATAGAAGGAATCTGTGTCCTATTAAATAGATTGATGATGTCCCCTTGAGGATCTCATAAGGATTATCATGTAAATCTTGTAAGTGGATTAAATTCTGCATGATAATGAGGTTAAGTGGTACTACTCTCGGACGAGATATTAATTAATAGAGTTTTTAGTAACTTAATTAATTAATGGGCATTGTATATCTTAAACATGGGGGACTAACGGGCTCATAATAAGAAGGAGCCCATAACGTAATTATAGGATTAGGGAGGTAGTGCAGTAATAATATTTTAGTGATATATATTATTATTATTGGACTTAAGTATAAGTTTTAGGCTAAACTTGGATACTTAAGCAGTTAAGCCCAACGGAGGCCCAACTCTAATTTCTCCTCCTAGTCCCTGCTGTAGCCAATAAATAAGTATTCTCAGCTGTCTGGTAATCCTAACTATTCACGCCTAACACTGTGAGGAGGGAAAGGGAATAACAGATTGAGAGGATCTTGAAGATCGTCGCCCACATGACATCAAGATTGGACTTGGGAATACAGCATAAGATCAAGAGTTCATTTGTTGCTGCATTTTGTCAACTTCCATTATTTTTCTAAAATCGTGTGTAACTCCAAACTGTTCGTGTGATACACCATTGGAAATCCATGGAAGAGAGGTTCGTTTTGGGGCATAGATCACTCAAATCGGAGATTGGATGAGTGAGTTATGCCCAAAACGGTGTGACTGCGCGTGCTGCCGGTGAGAATTCTTCTTCTTCTTCTTCAACATTCCCTTGTAAAGGTAATATGATTTTATGTTCTTGCTTCCGCTGATATGGCATAGTATGGAACCCTAATGGTTCACGTTAACCAAATGATCGAACACTAATAATTGGTATCAGAGCTTCAGTTTCATGGAAGACGTGACACAACTAGGATTTATGTGCAAAAGGGTGAATGGGTTTAAGTATTGAATTATGTAACATGCTTGTATACCTTATTCGAATACCATATACTTGTGTCAAACGTGGACTAGGATTTAAAAATTATGTTTCTTATTGAATACTCTATTCGTTTGACGACGGTGGAACACGGCTGAACACGGCGAACAAACAGCGGCATGTGTCGGACAGGGACACCGAAAAGAGGCATGAGTCGTGCCACTAGTTAGCGTGAGTCCTTCCAGTAAAAGGCACTGCTGATAATAGATGAGTGATGGACAGGTACGATGCACGACAGAGCATGCAATGACGCATGTCGACACATAACGTGGCACGAGTCGTGCTATGATGTGGCACGAATTGTACAGGCAGTAGGGTCTCGGTGGGTGTGTCGGCATGTACGAGTTGTGCGGCGTTAATATGTGGAATTCTTATGTGCAGGTGTCCCTGACGGCAGGCACGAGTTATGCCAGATTATGGCATGAATCGTGGCATGAATCGTGCCGGCATCGATGATGGTGAGAGGGTGGTGCAGTTGGCGAGGATGTGTTGTGGTGACGGAGCGTGGTGATTCACCTCAGCACATGGCATGGAATGACTGGCAGGCGCGAGCACCACCGGAGGCTTGCGCACTAGTCTTGAAGAGTAGGTACACGACTATATAAGGACAGACGGGATGCACAAAGCGCAGTACGACAGACGTGCGGAGACGACAACACGAAAGGTACTGAAGAACCCGCACAAGTCGTGCCCACGCTTGGCGAGGCTGCGAGTGATCTCCAGTGTGCCAGACATGGGCGGCACGATTAACGGGAAGGCACGGAAATTACATGACTCGTGTAAGAGTGCGCACGAGTCGTACCGTCATGGTTGGTGTGCAGCAGGCTCGTGCATGTTCTATGTGATTTATTATTTAAATTGCTGAATATAGAAACATGCTAGGATGCGTATTTTATTGATAGATATTATATGCATGTAAAAACCCTCTATGTTAAATAACAAAGTGGGAGAGGAGATTGATAATAAATTCCCGCGGCCTCCATTATTGGTTTCTAAGTGATGTGAGTAAACTTGCTCATTGCCAATAGAGTCTTCCTTCACATCGAATGAGTTTATTCACGGATCACTGGTACAAACTTCTTTATGATGATTGTAGGAAGTTATCCGAGCTCGTGTGTACTTACATGAATATTCCTGTTAAGTCATTCACCAAGTTTAAAAAGTAATTTGATTAAATTTAACTCACTAATATGCAAACGACACTATATTCCGCAAGTATACGAGACATATGTAGCACGCAGATAGGTAAGGTATCGAATCCACAAGAAATGAATTAAAATCTAATTAATTAAATACTTGTCCAAGAATAAGGAAAATATCAAGATGTTTGAGAATTAAATAATCAATAAAATAAAATAATAAATATGCAATGACTGGACTTAATAGATGCAGAATATGAATTGGATGAAAATAAAAATAATAAAAACAATTCTAGTTATTACACTTTCACTTGTTTAGTCATGTTGTGGGTAGAACTTTTTAATTCAATTCTTGCATAATTTCCTAAAGCAATCTGGAATTTTTGTAATTTATTCTTTCGAATCTAATCACAAGTAGATTAATCAATGAATATAACAGTAACATAAATATCATATCAATTAACTCCCAATAGATTTATCAGATTGATTTCTCTAACACCTTTTGTTTCACAATAACGATACGACTACTAGATATGTTATATGTGTGAAGTGATAAATATTAACCCTCAACTTTCATTTCTTGGTTTAATAAACAGATATGAGTAATTGGTCGTGAAACAATTAATCATGTAGAGAAATCACACATATAAAATAAATGAAATGCTTGAATTAAATAAAGGGTTCACACACCAAAACAATCCAAAACCAAACTACTCATGCAACCCTAGAATCTAGAAGTTTAAGCTTCCATAAAGAAAATAAAGAAATAAAATAGATATAGATTCGACATGAAATTAAATAAACTGATGAAACTCGGATGAAGGAATAAGCATCATCTCGTCCCTAGACTTTCGTCTTCGTGACTCCATGATGTTTCCCGGACCCAGATTGACCCTCAATGAATATAAGAACTGATGTAAGACACCATGATCCTTCTTTTCTGATTTAATTGGGTATTTATAGAAGTAAGATCCCGTGAAAGAGTGGATTAATGGGCTTGGGCTTGGAGGAAAAGTTTGGTGAAAGATGAAATTCACCTGTGAAGTAGAACCCATGATCCGACCAAACCAATGTTGATTTGGTCTAACTATGTGATGATCTGCCCAAATCAAAGGGTGATTTGGTCTAATGATCGGCGTCGATTTTAACAAGATGTTGGTCCGACCAAACTGTGTATAGACTCGACCAAACGAAGTGCTAGTTTGCCCAAACATGCCTTTGTCAGCCCAAACAAGCCATCACTGCCCATCAACACCAACTGCATATCATGGTGGTTCATTGCTTCATTAATTCATTATTTCCATGGCTTCCTAACTTCATCTCTTCTTCTCCTTCAACTACAATCCTTCTTTTATTCTTTAATTAGGCATAAATCTGCAATAACTCCAAAATACCCATGAAGTTATAATATTTAACAATTAAGCATGTAACTCGACACAATAAATGAAATCATGCAATAATCAATTATGGAATGGCCTATATAAACACACAAAATCCATGTTTATCAACTCCTCAAACTTGAAGTGTTGCTCGTCCCGAGCAACGCAAAGAACAAAAGAAAATTAGGATGTGACAATGATTATGATGGTTTCAGAAATATTTTAAGAAAGCTTAATTCAAGTAAACCAAGCGGACAAACCTGTGATTCATCATGGAAAAATTACTACTAACTAGATCACTGCCTTAGTACATGGAAACTCACCAGATAGTGTATCACTCAACCCTCTTGTATATAGGCTTTTATTTCACTCAAACTGAATTAACAAAGTGTTTAACCATAGGCTTGCCCATTATCTCTACTCACCTTTTACTTGTAATTAGTAGGTCAAGGATCAGAAAGGTCTTTCTATTTGATTAAAATATAAGCTCTTTGGAAGGGGTAGGAACTATATGGATAAGTGACTAAATACTTGGATCAATCAAGTAAACTCTTTTGATCTTTTATCTTCACTACTTCATTCAGCACAAAAATTGGAATTTTCTAATTCTCCACATTAACTCCAAATTTATCACTTTTCTTCTCAATCAACCACAATAGTACTGGGTCTATCAACTCAATGTACAAGAGTGTAATATTTTCCATGATTAACTCTTCTAAAAAATTTTCAATGCTCTAACACAGGAATTCATCTTTGACTTTTTTTTCTCATTTTCTTTTCTTTTTCAACTCCAACAATTCTTCTTCTTTTTTTTCATTGTCTACTATCCCATTTTGATTTTTGTCTTGATTCATTCTCCTTCTCAACTCCAACAATATAAGATTCTTTCTCTAACCTCTTTAACAAATTTACTCAACCAATCCAAGTAACACAAAGAAAAATCAAGTATTGATTAGACGCAAACTGGTTATTAGAAAAAAATGGTGTTTAAAGCTCAAAGGGGTTGACAAAAGATTAAATGAATACCGGATAATTGTGTAGGATAGAGATAGGGTAAAAATCAAATATGGCCTAAAATCATTTTCAAGACTCACTAAATCATCTTGAATATTCAAGTAGACTCTTGGCAAGTTCTAGAAACACTTACAATTATTCAGACTCTCAAGAATTGAATTATTAGGCTCAAAACTCACAAGGTATAAATTAACTCCAACGACTAAGGCAATCTAGCAATTCATAATTCCTATAACAACACAGTTCAATCCACTTAATTCACAAAAATCATAAACATTTATCACAAAAAAATTTCCATCACTAACCAACCAATCATGTCATTATGCCTAGAGTTTCTATCAATGTGTTCAAGCTTATGGAGAAATAAACATGATAATACGGTTTATAATCACCCAAGAAAAAATATACTCATGAAAATTACCTCACTAACCTCACATGAATAGCTCCCATGGTCTCCTAATTAAAATTTCTAGGAACCAGACTCCCCCTCCCCAAACTTATTTTTGATAGAATATAAAAAGAGTGAGGGGCCTTGAAATTTCATTTAAAAGTACATAGTGATATGGGTGTAATAGTGCACTAGTATGGGAAAGAGAACTTACCTTACAATGATGACATGGCAAGAACATAACACCCTGGAGCAATTCCTCTTCAATCTTTCCATAAAATTCACACTAATACTAAGATATATTCCCAAGTTAAGTACTGCATCCAAAACAAAACACCGGATTGAAAAATAAAATAAAAATAAAATAAACAACTTAATCTAATAAAATAGAATACGAAAAGCAATAAAGATAGCGTTGGGGTGACTCCCAACAAGCACTCATGTTTAACGTCAGAGAGTTCGATGAAAATATGACTTTTAACCAAAGGCAAAACGGTTGCACCCAAAATCTTCTATCATGTAAGTGCGCTCAGGTCCTTTCTCATCTTTCAACTTTTTTAACAATTCCATCTTTGTGATTTTTTTCACTTTATCTTGCACATGAAATTCTACTTTTTCTTCCCATGCCTCAAAATCAACCTTCCTTGATGCACATCCACTATAGCTTTCGCAGTAGCTAAAAATGGTCTCCCCATTATGAGTGAAATTTCGTTATCTTCCCTCATATCCATGATAACAAAATCTGTAGGGAAAATAAATCCATTCATATACACCAAAATGTATTCAATGATTCCTTTACGCTTAATCTTAAATCCATCAGCCAACATCAATTTGATTGTAGTGGGCTTCAAATCTCCGATTCCCACCTTTTCAAAGAGAGATAAAGGAATTAGATTTATACTTGCTCCTAAATCACATAAAGCATTAACAGTTTTATTTCCTAAGGAGCATGGAATAATAAAGCAGTCTGGATCTTTTTTCTTTTCAACTTTTCCAAGCAAGACTGCTTGGCAACTCTCCGTGAGTCCAACCACTTCATCTTTCAGCCTATTTTCTTGGAAATCATCTCTCTCAGAAACTTGGCATAAATTGGTGTTTTCTCCAACGCTTCTGCAAAAGGAATATTTATGTTATTTTTCTTGAAGATTTCATAAGTTTTCAAAAATTGCTTATGCTTTCTTTTCAGAATTTCTAGGGAAAGGAACATAAATTTTTTTAGATTCACAAAAAGTAGAAGTAAAAGAAGGGAGAAAATTGGATTCTGGCTTCCTAGCCCCTTTTTCAACATGTGGAGGATTTTTGTCTTCTTTCGGTATCACTTCCTTATCTCTCTCCGTATCCTTCTTTTCTCCTTCACTTATCAACTTAATTGTTTTGATATGCTCATGGGGATGGCTTTGAGTATCACCAGGGAAATGTCCCCTAGTGTCTTCCATGCTCTTCAGTTTTCTTCCCAACTGTATCGCCATCTCTTCCATTCCGTTCATTTTACCTTCCATAGACACCTTATCTGCCTCTTGCTTCTTTTCCAAGATGTCAAGCTTATCTAACTTTTTTGAATTCCTTTTAAGATTTAAGTCATTTTTGCTCCTTGGGGTTCATCGATTACCCCATTAGTGACTGAAAATCCAACGGGAGGCAGCAAGGTGTTCCTTTGATTTACATAAACAGATTCTCATGGGTCCTCCAAGATGGATCATAGAACTGATTACCTCTGAAGCCGTTATAATTCCTCTCTTTGAGGTATGCATCTTTTTTTTAAAATCTGTATTCATCACCATTGGTGGAGAGTGAGGTGATGTGGTTAAAAGTTTCATGATAGTGTCCAATTTAGACACGACATCTGAATTATTAACTTTCAAAACCCTTCTAAGTACCTTTCTCTCACTTGGCCACTGATAACTTTTGTAGCCATCTCCTCTATCAAATCAAATGCTGTCTTTGAATCCAGATTTGCTATGCTTCCTCCAGCTGATGCGTGTAAAAGTACCAAATCTGATCATCAAATGAGAATCCATGCATTGGACATGATTTCATAAGCTCCTTGTATCTATCCCAAACTTCAAATAATGGCTCATCATCATACTGCTTGAATTGTGAAATTGAGCTTCTCAACCTCATTGTCTTACTTGGAGGAAAATATTTCAGTAAGAACTTTTGTTTTGTTTCCTCCCAGTTAGCCAATGGAGGATCATGAGACAGTAGCCAACTCTTTGCTTTATACCTCAAAGAGAATGGAAAAAACTTGCAATAATTATACTCTTGTGGGACCCTGCTATTGTACATCATATCATATAATTCTATAAACTGTGATAGGTGTGTGTACGGATTCTCATGTGGAAGTCCCCCAAAAGTATTATCATTTACCATGTTGATCAGTGTTAGACTGATATTGTGTTTTTGCACAGCCTAATCAGTATGGTGTTGTGGTGCTATCCCACCATATCTCTGATTCCCATCATGTATGAAAGCATGTCTAATAGGCCGTGGTGGGATTGGTACACCTTGATTCTGAAGTCCTGGGATGACCTGTTCATTCTTGTTATCAACACCATTTCGATTATCATGTGGTGGATCAGCTGGTGGATCTTGACCATTCATCTTAGTTCTTTATGTTCTCAATCTGTTTAATCTCCTTGCAGTTGCTTCAATTTTCGGATCAAAAAGCAATTCTTTTCTTGCTTGTGATCTAGTTATCATAAACTCCTGCAATAAAATTAATAAATCTAAGCCCATTCAAATAACAATAAATGGAATACTTATTCAATGAACTTATATTAAAATTAATCAAATTTAATTCACTCCCCACGCAACGACGCCATAAACTTGATAGCATATATTTGCAACACAAATTTAAACACTCACTAATATGCAAATGACACTATATTCCGCAAGTATACGGGACATATGTAGCAAAGCAGATGGGCAAGGTATTGAATCCACAAGGAATGAATTAAAATCTAAATAATTAAATACTTGTCCAAGAATAAGGAAAATATCAGGATATTTGAGAATTAAATAAACAATATAATAAAATAAAAAATATGCAATTACTGGGCTCAACAGATGCAGAATATTAATTGAATGAAAATAAAAATAATAAAATAATTCTAGGTATTACACTTTCACTTGGTTCGTCATGTAGTGGGTGGAACTTTTTAATTCAATTCTAGCATAATTTCCTAAAGCAATCTGGAATTTATGTAATTAATTTTTTCGAATCTAATCACAAGTAGATCAATTAATGAATATAATAGTAATGTAAATATCACATCAATTAACTCCTAACATATTTATCGGATTGAATTTTCTCACACCTTTTGTCTCACAGTAAAAAATACGACTACGAGATTTGTTATATATGTGAAGTGATCAATATTAACCCTCAACTTTCGTTTCTCGGTTTAATAAATACGTATGAATAATTGGTTGCGAAACAATTAATCATGTAGAGAAATCACACATATAAAAGAAATAAAGTACGTATATTAAATAAATGGTTAACACACCAAAACAATCAAAATAAGTTTAAAAAGAGTGAGGGGCCTTGAAATTGCATTTAAAAAGTACATAGTGATATGGGTGTAATGGTGCACTAGTATGGGAGAGAGAACTTACCTTGCAATGATGACATGACAAGAACATAACACCCTGGAGAAATTCCTCTTCAATCTCTCCATAAAATTCACACTTATACTAAGATATATTCCCCAAGTTCAGACCTGCATTCAAAACAGTAAAAATTAAAACACCTGAATATCATAAAAAAATAACCTAATCTAATAAAATAGAATACGGAAAGCATTAAGATAGAATTGGGGTGACTCCCAACAAGCACTCATGTTTAACGTCGAAGAGTTTGACAAAAACATGAGTTTTAACCAAAGCAAAAATGGTTGCGCCCAAAATCTTCTATTATGTAAGCATGCTCAGGACCTTTCTTACCTTTCAACTTCTTTAGCAATTCCATCTTTGTGATTTTTTCTCTTTATCATGCACATGTAATTCTACTATTTTCTCCCCATGCCTCAGAATCAACCTTCTTTGATGTACATCCACTATAGCTTTTGCAGTAGATAAAATGGTCTCCCCATTATGAGTGGAATTTCTTTATCTTCCCTCATATCCATGACAATAAAATCAGTAGAGAAAATAAATCCATTCACATTGACCAAAACATCTTCAATGATTCCTTTAGGCTCAATCTTAAATCCATCAGCCATCATTAATTTGATTTTAGTGGGCTTCAAATTTCAAATTCCTACCCTTTCAAAGAGAGATAAAGGCATTAGATTTATACTTGCTCCTAAATCACATAAAGCATTAAAAATTTCATTTTCTATAGAGCATAGAAAAATAAAGAAGCCTCGATCTTTTTTCTTTTAAGCTTTTCCAAGCAAGACAGGCAACTCTCAGTGAGTCCAACCACTTCATCTTTCAGCTTCTTTTTCTTGGAAATCATCTCTTAAAAATTTGGCATAAATTGGTATTTGTTCTAGTGCCTCTGCAAAGGAAATATTTATGTTAATTTTCTTGAAAATTTCATAAAATTTTAAAAATTGCTCATTCAATTTATTTTTCTTTTCGGAATTTTGAGGAAAAGGAACAAGAATATTTTTAGGTTTACAAAAAGTAGAAGGAAGAGAATGGAGAGAATTGGATTTTGACTTCCCAGCCCTTTTTTTAACATGTAGAGGACTTTTGTCTTCTTCTGGTACAACCTCCTCTTCATTCTCTTTTCTATTTTCTCCTTCACTTATCAATTGGCCACTGATAACTGTATGCAGCCATCTCCTCTATCAAATCAAATGCTATCTTTGAATCCAAATTTGCAATGCTTCCTCTAGCTGATGATCGAAATGGTGTGGATAAAGAACTAAGATGAATGGTCAGGATCCATTATGCAATATGATACAAGGAGCTTATGCAATCATGTCTAATGCATGGATTCTCAGTTGATGATCAAATTTGCTATGCTTCCTCTAGTTCCATCTAACCCTTGGTAAAAGTACCAAATCTTATCATCAATTGAGAATCCATGCATTGGACATGATTGCATAAGCTCCTTGTATCTAACCAAGGCTTCAAATAATGGCTCATCATCATACTGCTTGAATTGTGAAATTGAGCTTCTCAACCTCATTGTCTTACTTGGAGAAAAATATTTCAATAAGAACTTTTGTTTTGTTTCCTCCCAGTTAACCAATGGAAGATCATGAAACAGAAGCCAACTCATCGCTTTATCTCTGAGAGAGATTGGGAAAAGCTTGTAGTAATTATACTTTTGTGGACCCTACTGTTGTACATCATATCACATAATTCCATAAACTATGACAGGTGTGTGTACGAATTCTCATGTGGAAGTCCCCCAAAAGTATTATTATTCACCATGTTGATAAGTGTTGGATTAATAGTGTTTTGGCACAGTCTGATCAACATGGTGTTGTGGTGCTATCCCACCATACCTCTGATTCCCATCAGGTATGAAAGCATGTCTAATATGCCTTGGTGGAACTGGTACACCTTGATTCTGAAGTCGTGGGATGATCTATTCATTCTTGTTATCCACACCATTTCGATCATCATGTGGTGGATCAGCTGGTGGATCCTGACCATTCATCTTAGTTCTTTATGTTCTCAATCTGTTTAATCTCCTTGCAGTTGCTTCAATTTCCGGAACAAAAAGCAATTCTTTTCGTGCTTGTGAACTAGTTATCATAAACTCCTGCAACAAAATTAATAAATTTAAGCCCGTTCAAATAACAATAAATTAAATACTTATTCAATAAACTTATCTTAAAATTAATCAAATTTAATTCACTCCCCACGCAACGTCGCCATAAACTTGATATCATATATTTGCAACACAAATTTAAACACTCACTAATATTAAAATGATACTATATTCCTGATTGGTCATTATAGTTGGGATGACCAATTAAAGAATTTATCGAACCACAGGGAGGAAGGTACTAGAGTATAAGCAATCTCAAATTTATCGTGATTTTATAAGGACAATCGAAAAAGAGGATAAGATGCAAATGAATGCGATTAAACTAATGCAAGAGATAAGAAATAAATGAATGCAAGATAAATGGGTTCCAAATGATGCAAGGATGAGATTAGCAACAATCATGGCATATTAACAAAGTAATCATGCAATTGATTATAATCTATCATGAACATGGCAAATGAGTGATCACTAATTCTACCTAAACTCTCTACCAAGATGGATAGGATGTAGGCCCTCAATAAAGCTACCAAAAGCACAAAGGATCAAGACTAAAGTGAACACCTCCCATTAGGTACTAATTACTCTACGAGTTCCCTAACAAGGTACTAAATCATAGGCAATATTCTCTTTTAAGGTACTATGAATTCACTAATGGATTGGGTCTCCTCGTCTAATTAACTAATCTCTCGATTAAGCTAATCAAATGTTCTATCAAAGGGTTCCAAATCTAGAAGGATATACCTATCTCATTCTAAATTAATGCACATGAAGTGTATGATGAAATGATTCAATAAACTATCCTAAGCATATAATTGATCTACCAATCTAATCACATGACCATGATAATTAATCACACATATCAATCATACATATCAAGCAATTAACAATCAATGAAAGAAATAACACAAAGCCCATTCAAGATTAAAATTAATTTGCATAAAAACTACATTATCCAACACCAATCATGGAGCTAATCTTACAAAGGAGATTAGCCTCTCATAGTTACAAGAAATTCAATATAGACATTAAAATCCTTACAAACCATGCTGAACTATAAAGAAAGTCACAAAATTAGAATTAGGTTCTCCCTTTGAAGGTCTTCAATGGAGATCTTTTTCTTCTTCTTGTGATCTCACTCTCCCTTGCTTCCTTGATCACTTGGATGGTGAATTTAATGGAGGAGGTCAAGTGTAGATGGATGGATGAAGAATGGATGGAGGTGGATTTATAATCTAGTGTGTGTGGAAATGTGGTGTGGAGTGTGTGTAACTGCTATGAATCTGATCTCTCCCTCAAAAATTCGCACAAGTCATCCTTTTATATCACTAATGGACCTTCTAGAAGCTTCCAGTACTTTCTAAAAACTGCACAGGTTTTTGCACCTACACGGCCCGTGTAGGTGCGCACGGCCCGTGTAGGGCACACCTACTTCGGCATGTTATGCGTGCTTCCGAACACGTCTCGAGCTGCAGTACACGGCCTTGGTCGTGGCCGTGCAGCGTTTTTTTATATAAGTACACGGCTTCTTCTTACAGCACACGGGGCGTGCAGCAACGCACGACCCTTGCACCAGCGCACGGCCATCATCCTGGACGAGCAGTGATTTCTGATGACAATACACAATCACTTGTTACAGGACCATGCTCCGCACATGACCCGTGTTCAAGCAAGCTGTCCTTCCGACTCCGTTTTGCTCCCGACTCCATTTTTGTCCATTTCTTGACCTGTTTTACACATATTTAAGCTAATTTACACAATTCTATCAAATCATACCACATTCCCCAAAATAACAATAACTCCACCAAAAGTCACACAAATACGGATAAAAATATCCGAAAATTCACAAATAAAGATACTAAAATCTAGGTAAAAATGACTACGATCAATTCCGCAAGTATACGGGACATATATAGCAAAGCAGATTGTCAAGGTATCGAATCCACAACGAATGAATTAAAATCTAATTAATTAAATACTTGTCCAAGAATAAGGAAAATATTAGGATGTTTGAGAATTAAATAAATAATAAAATAAAATAATAAATATGCAATTACTGGGCTCAACAGATGCAGAATATTAATTGGATGAAAATAAAAATAATAAAACAATTCTAGGTATTATACTTTCACTTTGTTCGTCATGTAGTGGGTGGAACTTTTTAATTCAATTCTAGCATAATTTACTAATGCAATCTGGAATTTATGTAATTAATTCTTTCGAATCTAATCACAAATAGATCAATAAATGAATATAACAGTAACATAACTATCACATCAATTAACTCCTAACAATTTTTTGGATTGAATTCTCTCACACCTTTTGTCTCACAGTAACGATACGATTACTAGATGTGTTATATGTGTGAAGTGATTAATATTAACCCTCACCTATCGTTTCTCAGTTTAATAAATAGGTATGAATAATTGGTTGCAAAATAATTAATCAAGTAGAGAAATCACACATACAAAAGAAATAAAGTGCTTGAATTAAATAAAGGGTTCATACACCAAAACATTCCAAAACCAAACTACTCGTGCAACCCTAGAATCTGGAAGTTTAAGCTTCCATAAAGAAAAAAAAGAAATAAAACAGATCTAAATTCAACATGAAATTAAATAAAGTGATGAAACCCGAATGAAGGAATAAGCATCGTCTCGTCCCTAGACTTTCGTCTTCATGACTCCACGACATTTTTCGGATGCGGACTGACTCTATGGATGAATGTGCGAATGACTCGTGAATAAATCGATGATCTCTCTTTTCTGATTTAATTGGGTATTTTTAGATGTACAGATCCCGTGGAACAGTGGATTAATGGGCCTGGCTTGGAAAGCAAGTTTGATGAAGAATAAATCTCACGCATTAAAATCTCATTAACTCGACCAAACTAATTGATGATCCGACCAAACAAATGCTTCTGTTTGGTCCAACAAAGTGATGATTCGACCAAACCATGAATGATTTGGTCTAATGATTAGCGTCAACTTTCTGGGAGTTCACGGCATGACAATTAGCATTCAACTTGGTCCAACACAAGAAATGATTCGATAAAACAATGGTTTGGTTAAACCAAACGAGTTTCCGTTCACCCGAATGAGGCTTCTGCTCATCTAATATGTGTTGGCCGCTAATCAGCTGCCACATTGCTCCCTTATTTCATCTCTTATCTTATTCAATTAAAGTCATTCTCTTATTCTTCAATTAGACCTAAAATCTGCAATAACTCTAAAATACCCGTGAAGTTCTAATATTTAACAATCAAGCATATAACTTCACACAATAAATAAAATCCTACAATAATCAACTATGGAACGGCCTATATAAACACGCAAAATCCATGTTTATCAGTACTTCTCCATCTGAAAGGCACATAAGCTTGGGCCGCAGACTTGAGATCAAATAATGGTGTACACTTAGGTGTAAATAAAAGTATCCTCCCCATCGGAGTCACTGCTGTTATTTGCATGGCTAAAGAGGAATAGATTATTAATTATTTTATCATGAGTTTATGTTGACAAAATGAAATTAATGAGTAAAACCTTCTCCTGTAAATGTTCGGGTTTGTATACGTCCACAATATCGTGGCATGCAGACTCATGGTGCTTGAGATGTCGGTGAATTTTATTTTATATTATTTTTAAAGGAATCAATATAAATTGATAAATTCGAAGTGTTTGATCTGTTTATTTATTTATGATTCTTTGTATTTTCAAATGGCACTCAATTCACTTATTGTTAACTAAAAGAAATTATATTTATTGGTCAAAAATTAGATGATTAGAAAAGAATATTGGTTTCGATTTTTACTGCTTAGGAACATATATATGTTCTCACTAAAGATGTCCTCTAGTGTCTATTTAAGACTCCAGTGAAGAGATGAGAGTTTCATAGTAATATGATGTTAATTCCCATGCGACTCTTCAGATACTTGAGTAATTTAGAAAGGCAAGAGGCCATATTTGAGTTGATGAATGAATTGGAAATATTTGGAGTAGAAATTGAATGGGAAACCTAGGTCAATTTTATTCTCCATAGTTTGTCTAGATGTTTTGAGCAAGTTCCACCTGAAATACAAAAGGCTGTATTCGGTGGGAAACTTCTTACAAAACAAGTGGCGAAGGAAATCAATTTTTATCAAGATGTGAACAAGGTTAGTATCTCATTCACTAGTTGTTGAAGCATGATTAGTGATGACATCTACTGACATGTTGTACGTAGATACCGGAATTACTAAAAGCATGTAATAAGTGATAATTATATTAATGAGTACATGGGTAAGCTACAAAAGTAGTGGTTGTTGCAGTGAGAGTTGTTTATTTATTATGATAGGAATAAACGCTTGAATTTGAGAAATTGTCTTTACATACATTTTCATAGAAAGAATTTCATTTCAGTTTCTATGCATTTACGGATAGATACTCCATTTCATTTAAATGACATGGTCATGAAGCTATAATATGTTGTAGTATGTTGATGGATGATGAGAGTGTAAATTCACGTGTTTTGGGCTTGGATTTGCATGGAAGTTGAGTACGATTTGGTCTATTATCAAGACAAATTTGATTGTTTATAGAAAATTCATGAATCAGAGGCTACTGAGGTGTTTTGAGCATATTTATACAGGAAAACAGGTCTTAAGGGCTCGAAATTGGAAGACATGACTTTCGAGGCATTTTTTGGAGATTGTTCGACCTCGGAGACTTGTTCGACCATTACTAATTTGGTCGAATAAGGGAGCCAAGTCGAGTAAAATGCCCAGAAACTTACAGAAGCATTGCTCGACCACTGGGAGCTATTCGACTAGAATCATATTGGTCGAACGGATAGAGTTTGGTCGAACAAATTGAGCAAAAAATTACAAAAAGTTTGGTCGACCAGCATTCGACCAGGAGGCTTTGCTCGACCAGTGGAGGTCTGGTCGAACGGAATTTCGCTGATGCTATTTTTGGTAATTCTGGTTGTCTTTTACCAAATTTGACGTGTGCCTCAAGTAAAAGCCCATCAAAGGTCCGTGAGGAGCCCTTTACAAGTATAAAAAGGGATGTAGAGCACAAGAAGAAGAGAGTTAGATTCCACATTTATCCTACACCACATCCACAACCTACGGAGCTGTGGAGAGAGGTTCGTCTGTCGAACCAAGTGAGAACCAAGTGAAGATTCAAGATGGAGAGAATCCCGACGGCACCCGTATTTAGGGTTTACTTCACTTCTTAATTTATCTTGTAATTTTCAAGACTATGGGTAAGTTCCTACCAACCACCATGATTGTTCCTAGATCAATCATGGGCTAGAACCGCTCCGGTATTTCTAGGGTTATGAAGATTTTATGAGTTGATTTATTTTTTCATGTGTAAACTCCGTACAACACTACTTATGATTTATTTTATATAAGACTATGTCTTTTAAATTCAGACTCACAGTCGTTTTGTGCATCATTAACTATTATGTAGAGTCTGAATACATATCTTGGTTATTGATCAAGTGCGTTCACTGCTGAGCAGTTACATGTTATAATTCTAAGTGAATTAAGGGATTCCGAAGTCTTATTAGAGCTATCTTATATAAATACTTGTTAATTGAATACTATTTGGGTTAATAAGTAAGATAAAGAGTATAACTTCATAGTATCTATAAAGGGAGATCATATCGGGTTAGAGTACTTAGAGCACGGGAAATAATTGATACTGATAGTACCTAGAAAGGGGGATGAATTGTATCTCTTGCTCCGAGGATATCCACATGTGTCATACACTTATTTGCTTGTGTCTATAAAGTGAACATGCATGGTTTAGTAATGCGTCCATAAACCACAAGGCAGAGTCGAACACCAACACATGGAGAGGAAATTAATAAGTAAAACTGGATGACCCGAAGAACTACCTAATTTCTCACTTGATCACAGTCGTATTATCTCTACTGCTTGTTAGTTTAATTATTCTTTTAATTATTGTTACTTAGTTACTTAATATTCACAATCATATTGCTTTAATAGTCTTAATAAATTATATCTTAATTAAATTAATAATAATCCGTCCATTGGGTTCGATAATCATTTGGTTGCCTATCTAAACTACAATTGATATCCTTCATACTTGGGGATTAATTTTGCGTGTTGAGAAAACGCTCATCAATGGATAATTTGTACACTCTTAAATCATGTTTATCCCACGGATGCAACAAATAGTAATTAATAACACGTCTTCTAATCCAATAAGAGAAAGGAACCTTCGGATATGAACCAAATATACTTTTGACATCTGAAACTTGGTCATGATTGCCTTTTAAGGCAAATGGAGTATAGAGCCAAAGATATGTTGGAATTGGTTCATTCTGATTTGTGCGGTCCTAAGACTATCTAGGCGAGAGGTGGTTAGATATAATTTTGATGCACCGCAAGTCTAAGTACTATGATTAATTCAAAAGTGCATGGCTTATGCGGTGAAGGGTCATCGAAAATATATCAAGTTATTACGATTTAATCATAGTGGCGAGTACCTCTTAGGATAGTTTAGGAGGCATTTGTCAGAGATTGAGATTGAATCTCAAGGTGTCAACACCGGGCAAACTCCAGCCGACTGGTTTGGTGAAAAGAAGGTATAGCACTCTTATGAAAATTGTTAGATATATGATGAGATATTTGAAATTACTAAATTCATTTTATGGGTATGCCCTAAAAATAACATGTCGTAAGGATGTTTGTCTGTTTGTGGGATATCCTATAAAAATGAAGGGTGTTTTATTTGATAGTCCAAAAGATCAAAGGGTGATTGTTAACACGAACACTAGATTTTTTAAAAAGGACTATGTAATAAATCACAAACCCAAGTATAAATTGTTTTGAAGGATGTGTGAAGGAAAACACAAAGTATAGTATCAATAGTATAAGAGGATATACCACAAGGAAACTACATCGCGTGATACATCTGATATACAATTACGTGTAGTGCTGTATTGTAGTGGGAGGGTTGCTCAACAACCTGAAAGATTTATATTTTGGGAGAGTCGTGAGACCTGGTCCCTAATAAACATGATATCAGCTCATGGGTACGACGAAGCACTACAAGATAGAAATACGGAATCTTAGCAAAGTGCAATGATTTCTGAAATAGAATCTATGGATTCTAAATTAGATTTGGGTGCTTTGAGATCCGCAAAATGGTGTGAAAGCCATTGGAAGTGGTTCTACAAAATAAAAGAGTATCAGATAATAAGGTGATACTTTGAAACAAGGCTTGTTGCGTAAAGGTACATTCAAAAAAAGGGTGAGTTCGAATATGAGGAAATATTTTCACCAGTAGTTAAGTTTAAATCGATACGGATTCTTTTATTTTATTGTAGCTCATATTGAATTATGAGGTATAGCAAATAGATGTCAAAACAACTTCCATTATTGGAATTCTTGAGGAAAACATCTATGTGGAGCAACCAGAATGATTCATTGCAAAATGCGAAGAGCATTTTGAATGTAAGCTTAAAAGTGTCCATTGATGGACTAAAGCAAGCTTTAAACCCAAAGTAATCTATTTTGATGAGAAAATCTAGTAACATGGATTTATTCAATGCTTGGATGGGTCTTGTATATTGGAAAAGAGTGACGAAAATGTGGTTTTTTTTGTACTATACATATATGATATCTTGCTCATTGGAGACAATGAAAGAGTATTATCGGACGTATGGGTATGGTCTATAAATAGTATGAAATGAAGGGCTTAAGAGAAGCAAAACACATTCTTGCGATCATGGTGATACAGATCACAAGATAGAATATTGTGCTTATCTCAAGCTTCATGAAATGATACAATCCTTACTCGTTTTAGCATGTGACTTTATCTAAGAAAATGTGTCTTATGACACAAAAGAAGATAAAGGTAATGAAGGTGGTTCCTTATGCTTTGGCTAATAAGGAAGCTTAATCTAAGGAATGTTATTCACAAGATTTGATTTTGCTAAATGCATGGTCAGTGAGTATCAACGTAACCCGGAACAAGAATGATGAACTGTGGTAAGATGTATTTGAAGTGCCTGAGAAGGACTGGAAATTATATGTAGGCATACCAGACAGGTTCACCGCTTCTTGTAGATTACATAGATTCGGATTTTTCTAGTCACGTAGGACAGCAGTAAATCCACCTCAAGGTTATGTGTTTAATTTTAGGAAGTAGAGCCATAATATAGAGGAGTGTCATACATAAATATATTTCGGACTCCGCCATGGAAAGATAATAAATTGGAGCCTTTGAGGCAGCTAAAGTATCTGTTTGACTCTAAAAACTTCATGATGGACTTGGATGTAGTTTCTAAGTTTGCCCAAGGGTATCACAATTCATTGTGATAATAATGGTGCAGTTGCAAACTTGAAGGAATCACGAGCCCATAAGCAATTAAACACATGGAGCGTGAGTACCACCTATTACAAGAAATCGTATGGTGGGGGAAGTTTGTTGTCGTCAAGATTGCATATGATGATAACCTAGTAAATCCTTTTACAAGGACTTTAAAGTGAAAGCTTTTGATAGTCGTATAGTGGGAATGTGAATCAGAAGTATGGCAGAAGACATGACAGAATAGTCTTTTTGTATAAGTGGGAGATTGTTGGATTGTATACTAAAAGTCTAGATTTTGTATGCACAATGTTATAACAATTTATTTTAAATGAGAATCACATTGATCAAATGATTGCGTCTTATAATTTATTTATATGTCCGATACATTAGTCCACTTACTTTATACTGTAGATAATATGTTGTGAGACAACATGCAAAAGGTCATATTATAGATTTCCTTTTAAAGTATAAATAGATGCTCAAAACCGAGATAGATCGGGACTCTCTATCGGGATGGTTGTAGTGTGATTTGGTATTAGTTTGTCTTGACTATAGAATCATATTAGTGCATTTTGTGTGTATTGAACAGGACCACTTGAGATCGTTCAACTTATACTGACTATATAGGATAACATGATCTCAGTTATTATGGATGTTCGTACCCTTAATCCCTATACAATAATCTCGATACGTAAGACATTTTGTATTTATTTGATTCATCAATGGGTGAGAATTACATGTAATTAAATTAATAAACTCGGTGAATTGGGAAGTAGTGTTGTCTCTACGGTATGTTGTTGATTGTAGAAGTAATCTGTGTCCTATTAAATTGGATGATGATGTCACATTAAGGAGCTCATAAGGATTATCATGTAAATATTGCAAGTGAATTAATTCCGGCATGATAATAAAGTTGAGTGGTACTACTTTCAGATGAGATATTAATTAATCGAGTTGTCAGTAACTTAATTAAAAATTGGGCATTGTATATCTTAAACACGGGGAGACTAACGGGCTCATAATAAGGAGCCTATAACGTAATTATGGGATTAGAGCGGTAGTGCAGTAATAATATTTTAGTGGTATATATTATTATTATTGGATTTAAGTATAAGTTTTGGGCTAAACTTGAATACTTAAGCCCAATGGAAGTCCAACTCTAATTTCTCCTCCTGGTCCCTGCTGTAGCCTATAAATAAGTCATCTCAGCTGTCCGGTAACCTAATTATTCATGCATAACACTGTGAGGAGGGAAAGAGATAGCATATTGAGAGGATCTTGAAGATCGTCACCCACACGATGTCAAGATTGGACTTGGGAATACAACAGAAGATCAAAAGGTCGTTTGCAGCTGCTGTTCGTCAACTTCTATAATTTTTCTAAAATATTGTGTAACTCCAAATTGTTTGTGTGATAGCTCATTGGAAAACCACGGAATAGAGGTTCATTTTGGCGTGTAGGTCACTCAAATCAGAGATTGGATGAGAGAGTTAAGACCAAACAGTGAGGCTGCACGTGCTGCCGGCGAGAATTCTTCTTCTTCTTCAACATACCCTGGTGAAAGGCAATATGATTTTATCTTCTTGCTTCTGCTGATATAGAATCGTATGGAACCCTAACGGTTCACATTAACTAAATGATCGAACACCAACACCAACGTACTACAACATATTATAGCTCCATCTTTCATTATAATGACTATGTCATTCAAATGAAATAGATTATTTATCCATAAACGTACGTAAAGATAATTTCTCAAATTCAAGCATTTATTCCTACCAAAAAATAAATACACGACTCCCACTACAACAGCCACTGCTTCCGTAGCTTACCCATGTACTCAATTATCTCATCATCACTTAGTTACACGCATTTAGTAATTCTGGTATCTACACACAACATGTTAGTAGATGCCATCATTAAGCATGCTTCAACAACTTAGTGAATCAGATACTAACCTTGTTAATATCTTGATGAATTGGATTTCCTTTGCCACATATTTTTTCAGAAGTTCCCCATCGAATACAAACTCTTATAACTCAGGTGCAACTTGTTCAAAGCATCTAGGCAAACAATGAAGATTAAATTGACCTAGGTTTCCCCTTCAATTTCTACTCCAAATATTTCCAATTCATTCATTAAGTTAACCATGACCTCTTGCTTTTCTACCTTACTTAAGTATCTGAAGAGTCGCATGAGACCAACATATTTCTATGAACCTCTCACTTCTCCACTAGAGACTTAAATAGGCACTAGAGGAAATCTTGGTGAGAACACATTTGTTTTCCTAAGAAGTAATAATTAAAACCAAGATTCTTATCAATTATATAATTATGGACCAGAGAATCACGTAAATAAATACACTGATCAAATCCTTCGAATTTATCCATTTATATTGATTCCCTCAAAACAATATAAAATAAAATTCACAAACATCTCAAGCACCATGAATCTGCATAACATGTTAATGTGGACGTATACAAACCCGAACTTTTACAAGAGAAGGTTTTACCCATTAATTTCATTCATCATCCTAACTTTATGACAAAATAATTAATAGTCGGTTCCTTTTTAGTCATGCAAATAACATCAGTGACTCTGTTGGGAAGGATACATATTATTTACACCTAAGTGTACACCATTATTTGATTCTAAGTTCGTTGCCCATGCTTGTGTGCCTTTCTGTTGGCAAAGTCCACATGCGCTCAGATAACTTCCTACAATCATCATAAAGAAGTTTGTACTAGTGATCATTGAATAAACTCATCCATTGTGGAGGAATGCACTATAGCCAATGCGCAAGTTTACTCACATCACTTTCAAACCAATAATGGAGGCCGTAGGAATTATTTACCATCCCCTCTACCACTTAGTTATTTAACACAGAGGGTTTTTACGTGCATATAATATTCTATATCAAATACGCAACCTAGCATGCTGCTTTTACATCACATAAGGCAGTAAATCACAGAGAATCATGCATACATATATAACAATAATCAGATAATTAAATCAATTATAAACTGTTATATATCAGCGAATTCGATAGTTCGCCACCAAGCACGAATGTCGGCAAAGACCTCCAGATTATCAAATTTTTGAAAATCTCCAGATTATCAAATTTTCAAAACTATCGATATCGTCCAGATTATCAAAATCATCGATATCAACAAGATTATCAAATTCCGAAAATTTCCAGATTATCAAATTTTCTAAACTATCAATATCGACCATTGATATCGTCCAGATTATCGAAATCATTGACATCGACCAGATTATCAAAATCTTTGATATCGTCCAGATCATCAAAATCATTGATATCGACAAGCAACCATATATAACAATAACAGACAATTATAACAATTATGACAGTTATATAACACGAATTAAATCCCATTAAATAAGGACGTCTTGTCCGACACTCTAGTTATTGAACCGATGCCTTACGCAACAAGCAGAATTACTTGCACCCTAAGACGTTCATCAACACTGGCTGCCTTGACCCAGAATACCCCGGAACACATCGTCGTTGAGTCCATGATCGCTGCCAGTCGTGCCCGCCCACTGTCGGCGGTAGCGCCGACAACCCTCGCCACATCGTGCCTCCTTCGGCACGACTCGTGCGTGAGCTTCTGGTGGCCCTCGTGCCTACTGCTCGTGCTCGTGTCACATGCCATGATGAATCACCATGTCCCGTTGTCGTGACACATCCCTACCATCAGCACCACCACTCGCGCCTATAGACTTTCGTCAGGACTCGACTCGAGCCAGTGGCTCGATCCGAACAACACTGTTTGCGCCGATCATTGTTCCGCACGTTCATCAGTCTAGCCACCATCGCAAGCTACCCAGCCGTCACCTAGCCTCTGCCAATGCTCGACTCATGCTGGGGTATATTGATGAAAAGAATATGAATTTGCATTACCTTACACCAGGGTATATTGATGAAAAGAAAATTATCGCTGGCAGTTTGCGCGACCTCACGACTTTGGGTATAACTTCTTCATCCAATCTCCGATTTGAATGATTTTTATGCCAAAATGATACTTTCTTCCGTGGCTTTCCAACCGTGTATCACACAACCAGTTTTAGGTTCCACATGAATTCAGAAAAATTCTGGAAATTGACGATCAGGTTGCTGAAAATAAACTACCTGCAGGGTTTACATGATAATCCTTATGAGCTCCTCAAGGGGACATCATCAACCTATTTAATAGGACACAGTTTCCTTCTATAATCAACGACACACCATAGAGGCAGCACTATTTCCCAACTCACCGAGTTTGTTGATTTAATACATGTAAATCTCACCATTTGATAAATCAAAGAAATACATACTGACTTACATGTTGAGGTTAATGTATAGGGATTAATAGCGCGAACATCCATAATAACTGAGATCAAGTTTTCCTATATAGTCAGTATAAATCGAACGATCTCAAGCGGTCCTGCTAATACACACAAAGTGCACTAACGTGATTTTATAGTCAAGACAAACTAATACCAAATCATACTACAACCATCCCGATAGATTATCCCCGTCTATATCGATTGTGAGCATTTGTTTATATTTTATAAGGAAATCGATAATATGATCTTCTGCGTGTTGTTGCATAACATATCATCTACAGTGTAAAGTAAATGGACTATTGCATCGACATATAAATAGATTATAAGATGCAATCATTTGACCAATGATTCTCATTTCAAATATTGTTAAAACATTGTTCAAACTAAAGCTAGGCTTTTAGTATACAATCCAACATAAACAACTTGATCTCATCAAGAAATTGAGAGATCAGGTAATATCACTGGAAAACAAGGTGACTGGGAGAAGGCCAGGATGGAGGTTGCCACCAACCTTTGGAATAGAACCCCTTTTACATCAAATGGGGAATACGATGGAGGTTACAAATCTAAAGATGGAGAGTGAAAAGCTGATCGTTATCCTTTGAGAAGAATCCACATCTCCAGATAGAAAGAGTCAATCTTGAAGATCTACGAGATCTATACGAGTCATTCCAAGGACTATGACCTAAAGATAAATGTGGGAGGAACTTCAAGTTCTCAACAACAGTCCGGGCTCCTCAGACACAACATGATTTGAGCCAAAATGAAGGAACTTCTTGATCACATGGAGTCCATGAAGTAAAATAGGAAGAAATAATCCCAAACCAAGGAAATTTCAAGATAAAAGCAATGGAATTTTTAACGGGAGCAAGTCGAGTTCGAGGATCTAAACTACACAACACCCCATATGGTCGGTCTCACCTTGAACCGATAAATCCATACTGGTTGATCTTGAACTTCGACACTCTAGATTTCAAGAGTGGAAAAATGAAATGAAAATTGCAAGATGTGCACTAGAGCTGGATAAAGAAGGGTACATAAGGTTCCTAACTATAAGCCTGGAAGGATCAGTGAAGCGTGCCTGGGAGCTACTCTCTGAAGAATTCAAGAAGGAGACCATGGAAGGTGAAGCCCTTGGTGATATCACTGATCGCATGGCCAAGATCTTCAAAATCCATTTCATCGGAATGGGCTACTTTGAAGGAATGGAAGAAGAAAAGAAGAAGAAGTATAGGAATGCCTTATTCATCCTGGAGCTAGTTGACATTTGTCATGTAGATGAGTACATCAAACTCTTCACAAAGTATAGATGGAAATCAAAGATAAAGGAGAAGAAAGTTTTCCATCTTTTCTTTGCCAAAGTTCCAAGCCCATGGAGAGAGATGCAGATAAAAAAATATGAACCATGTGAGTTGGATTCAATATCAAGGAGAATGTTCTTCCTCAAAGTCAAGATTGCGGAATGGTGTCATCAAGCATCGCTACATAAAAACTACAAGAGATTGAAGGGAATCAACAAGACGGTGCCCCTATGCTGCGAAGGCAATGATCTTCCTACCAGCAAATTTAATACAAGTCATGCCTTCTAAACTAATTGAACATATGACTGTTTAAAATTTAGTTTAATTCAAGTCATGCTTTCTGATTATACTCAGCAAATTCTAGGGTTATGGGCGTTCTACGTTATCAGATAGACTGATGCGTTTCTCAACCTAACGGATTAACTAATGTTCCATAATTTTCAGAAAGATAAAAAAATAGAGAATGACACTAGTAACTTAGGTTGCATTTGTTTAAAAAATTGAATTAGGACATGATTTGAAACACGGTCTTCAAAAGATCACACAAAGTAGATAAGAATATCCATCAATATTATTCCAAAAATAATTCAAATATTCAATTAAAATTGATAAAATAAGCTAAACAAAATTTTGATACTACGGAGTAGCAATCCATATTCAAGCCATTTCATTCAAATGTAATCTAAATTCACTCTCTACCCATACACCGAACAAGCTGACTAATTTCCTATTTTATTCCAAAAATAATAGGATTAATCACTATCTAACAACTAAGATTGTCAACACAAATAATTGGAAGATGTAAGTTTGATGGTGACCATGTGTATCATGGTCGAGGGAGGAAGAGTGGGAGTATCAGCTGCAGTAGCCATCGGAGAAGAAGAAGAAGACGGGAATTGGACAGGGGCGTGGCGGCGTTAAGGTTTTAGCCAAAAGGCTAATACCATGTGATCAACTCGTCGCCGTCGGACGATCTATTGATGAATCTGACAAATTACATTTGTTTTTGAGAGGTCTCGGTTCGTCGTTCTCCAATTTCACAGCCGCTCAGTTAGCCTAAGACCCTCTGCTAGATTTTCACACACTGTTGGCTCAGGCCCAAAGTCATGAATTATTCCACAAAACCGTTGATGACTCTCCGATTGCTCAACCCGCCTTCACTACTGTTACACGAGGACGTGGTAGCAGTAACTCTCATTCTTTATTCTCCCGTGGTTGCGGTAATGGAAATAATCGTGACCGCAGTCGTGGATGCGGTCGTTGTAACAAAAATTATTTGTCTTCTTTTTGTCAGCTTTGCTATCAAGAAATTGATCATCAGGCGTTCGATTGTCCATGCCATTTTGATCGTGATTTTGAACGATCCCCACATCCAACATCTACAGCAAACTTGGCAGAAGTATTCTCTGCTGGGTGTTCTCTTTCTTTCGATATTGTGTCGGATTGGTTCTTCGACACTGGAGCTTCGGCCCATATGACATCTGATGTCAACCATCTGGACTCTGCCTCATCTTACTCTGGATCAGATCAAGTTCATGTTGGTAATGGCGCAAACTCTCTCAATTTCTAATAAAAGGTCTTTATCTATTATTAGTGATTTAACATTGCAGGATGTGCTCGTTGTGCCTGGGCTCACTAAAAATCTGCTATCTATTAGTAAATTGACACGTGATTATCATGTGCATGTTTTATTTGATCATTCTCAGTTTTACATATAGAACCAGGACACCGGCCAGGTACTCGCCACAGGCAGAATTGATCACGGGCTTTATATTCTTGATTCACCTACTGCTATCGTAGAAAATAAAAGGCTTCACACCTCTTTTGATTTATTGAACTATAGACTTGGCCATTTTTCACATTCAGTTGTTTCTTTATTGAATAAATTTGGTGCGGTTTCACTCACTTCATTATTGCCTCTCTCAATTTGTGCAATTCTTGCCAAATGGCGAAGAGAAAATGATTGTCATTTTTTATAATGAAAAACATGCGGTTAAAATTCTTGATCTGGTGCATTGCGATTTATGGGGTCCTTCACCCGTTATGTCTGAGTCTGGTTTTTCTTACTATGTTATTTTTATTGATGACTACAACAGATTTACGTGGTTCTATCCCATGAAAGCCAAGACTAAATTTTATGATATTTTTATTCGCTTTCAATGCTTTGTGGAAAACTAGTTCTCTGTTAAAATTAAACAGTTCCAGACTGACGAGGCACATAATTTACTAGTCGCTGCATGCAGTCTCACTTATCTACTTTTTGTATACATCACATCATGTCTTGCCTATACATAACTGCTCAAAATGGTCATGCTGAGCGCAAACATCGTCACATTATAGAAACTGGTCTGGCACTTTTATTTCATTCATCGGTTCCCTTGCATTTTTGGGTAGAGACTTTCAGTTGTACTTTCTTTGTTATTAATAGGCTATCTTCATTATTATTAAGTCAAAAATCACATTTTGAACTTGTGTATGGACGAGTTCCGGCTTATGATGTTTTTCATGTCTTTGGTTGTTGTGTATATCTGTGTCTCAAGAATTATGTTCTTAACAAGTTTGCACAAAGGAGTATTACTTTTGTTTTTCTTGGTTACAGATTGTAGTACAAAGGATACAGATGTCTTGATACTACTAATTCCCGGGTATATATCAGTCGCCTTGCTATTTTTGATGAAAATAATTTTCCGTAAGCTCGGAATTCTTCTCCGTACCCTCCATCAGAATTGGATGTTTCAAAATTTCGGAATTTAACATTATCTCTCCCTAACTCAGACACCTCTTGGTCTTTTACTCCACAAGTTTTGATCTCGACTTCTATGTTGTCGTGCCATGTTTGCATTGAAGAAACACTAAACCCGCAGGTTCCAGCCCCTACTTGTTAGATTGTATACTAAAAGCCTAGCTTTAGTATGAACAATGTTATAACAATATTTGAAATGAGAATCATAAGATCAAATATTTTGCATATTATAATTTATTTATATGTTATTGCAAAAGTCCATTTACTTTATACTGTAGATAATATGGTGTGCGGCGTCGCACGAAAGATCATATTATCAGCTTCTAATAAAGTATAAACAGATGCTCACAATCGAGATAGACGGGGATAATCTATCGGGATGGTTGTAGTGTGATTTGGTATTAGTTTGTCTTGACTATAAAGTCACATTAGTGCACTTTGTGTGTATTGAACAGGACCGCTTGAGATTGTTCGATTTATACTGACTATATAGGAGAACTAGATCTCAGTTATTACGGATGTTTGTGCTCTTAATCCATACACAATAACCTCGATATGTAAGTTAGTATTTGTTTCTTTGATTCATCAATGGGTGTGATTTATTCATTAAATCAATAAACTCGGTGAGTTGGGAAGTATTGCTGTCTCTATGGTATGATATTGATTGTAGAAGGAATCAATGTCCTATTAAATAGGCTGCTGATGTCTTCTTGAGGAGTTTATAAGGATTATCATGTAAACCCTGCTGGTGGATTTATTCCGACATGATAACAAGGTTGAGTGGTACTACTTTCGGATGAGATATTAATTAATGGAGTTATTAGTAACTTAATTAATTAATGGGCATTGTATATATCTTAAACATGGGGAGATTAACATACTCACAATAAGAAGGAGCCCATAACGTAATTTGGGATTAGAGGGTCAGTGCAGTAATAATACTTTAGTGGACTGTATTATCATTATTGGACTTAAGTATAAGTTTTGAGCTAAACTTGGATATTTAAGCCCAATGGGAGGTCCACTCTAATTTCTCTTCTTGGTCCCTATTGTAGCCCAAATATAAGCCACCTCATTAATCCGGAAACCCTAATCATTATTTCCTGCGCATGAAAACGTGAAATTGATAGGGAGGATTATAGATTGTGAGGGTCTTGAAGATCGCTGCCTACACGACGTCAAGATTAGGCTTGGGAATAAAATAGAAGATTGGAGAGGTCGTTTCATCAACCTGATCGCATTCAACATACCCTGGTAAAAGGTAATTCAATTATATATTCTGCTTCCATTGCTATAGAATTGCATGGAACCCAATGGTTCACGTTAACCAAAAGATCTGAACGCCAAAAATTGGTATTAGAGCTTCGGTTTTATGATTTTACATGAGATGTTAGGCTAGGGTTTATGTGCCTTATGTGGATTAGGGTTTAGAATATTATGGTTTCTTGTTGGATACCCTAACCCTACCCGACGGCAACGCGACGACACAACACATGACAAATGACGTCGGGACAATGCTAGCGGTCGGTGGCAACACAAATCAAGAGCGAAGGGTCATGCGGGCGAAGGTGCTGGCTGAGAGACGAGCCATGCTGGTCCAGCAGATTCCACGTGCTTTGAACGTTCATCGTATGGGCCGCAAGGCTAGAGATTTGCTGCGTGGATTCTGTTGACCGGCGTTGGGCGGACGGCTGGTGGGAGACGCTAGTCATGTTGACGGCATAGATGACGATAGCGGATGTTAGTTGATGATATGACGAGAGGCCATCGGGATCCAGTGTGGAATCGCCGGTGAATGGCGCGCGCGTTGATGGCACGATTGGCGCACGGATAGCGCAACACCGCTGGCTAATCCAACGCGGCACGATCGGTGTATGGCAGAAAGCACGAGTGGTGTGATTCCAGGTGCGTGCATGGAGGCTGGCAAGTTCACGGCGGCTTGAGCGCTCAGGGCTGTCGACACGATCCTCGACAGTAGTAGGCACGAGTCGTGCCGGCATATGGGAACATTGGATGGCAAACCTCAATACAAGACGGCATGACTGGCAGGCATGACCGGCATGAGAGATGCTAGCAGGTGGCACTGGTCGCGCCAGCTTGTGATACTGCGCTGACGGGTGTATTGGACGGACGACACGAGCAGTAGCGGCTAGCGGCACGAGTGGCATGGGCGGTCGGCTCGAGTCGTGCTGACAAGTTTGCAGCGCAGGCGTGATGTCTCCATAGTGCGCGCCGATGTGTGGTACAGGACACGAGTCGTGCTTACGCACGATACGAGTTGTGCCGACATGCAGACCGGGCGCATGGGCGTGCAACGCGTCGGGAATGCGGTTGAGCAGGTTGCCGAGCAAGAAATCTAGAGGAAAATTCATGAAGACCGGCTTTAGATTTTCAGATTAGGTCGATCCCCATCTGCATTACCCATATTTGTGCTATGTGGCAAACAATCGAATTCGCTGATATATAACTGTTTATAATTGATGAATTATTTGATTATTGTTATATAAGTATGCATGTTCTAAGTGATTTGCTATTTTAAATTGTTATAATAGGAGCATTCTAAGTTGTGTATTTTATTTGTGAATATTATATGCATGTAAAAACCCTCGGTGTTAAATAACTAAGTGGAAGAGGGTTTGTTTAAATATTCCCATAGACTCCATTATTAGTTTCTAAGTGATGTGAATAAACTTGCGTGTTGGCTATAGTGCCTTCTTCCCCATCAGATGAGTTTATTTACCGATCATTTGTACAAACTTCCTTATGATGATTGTAGAAAATTACTTGAGCGCGTGTGATCTTCTCTATCTGAAGGGACACAAGCTTGAAAATGGACTTGGAATCAAATAATGGTGCACACTTGGTGTAAATAATATGTATGCTCCCCATCGGAGTCACTGATATTATTTGCATGGCTAAAGAAGAACCGACTATTAATTATTTTGTAATAAAGTTAGGTTGACAAATGAAATTAATGGGTAAAACTTTCTCTTGTAAATGTTAGGGTTTGTATACGTCCAGACTATCATGGCATGCAAATTCATGGTGCTTGAGATGTCGGTGACTTTTTATTTTATATTTTTGAGGGAATCAATATAACTTGTTAAAATTCGAAGGATTTGATCGATGTATTTATTTATGTGATTCTCAGTGTTTTAAAATGTTTATTTCACTTATTGTTAACTAAAAGAAATCAATTTCACTGGTCCAAAATTATATGATTAGAAAAGAATCTTGTTTTAAATTTCTTACTGCTTAAGAAAACATATGTGTTCTCACTAAATATGTCCTCTGGGCCTATTAAAGTCTTTAGTGGAGAAGTGAGAGGATCATAGAAATATGATGATCTCATGCAGCTCTTCGAATACTTGAGTAAGTTAAAAGGCAGGAAGTCATAGTTGACTTGATGAATGAATTGTAAATACATGGAGTAGAAATTGAAGGGAAAACCTAGGTCAATTTTATTCTTCAAAGTTTGCCTAGGTGTTTTGAACAAGTTCCACCTAAAATACAGAAGGTTAGTATCTCATTCACTAATAGTTGAAGCATGATTAGTGATGACGTCTTCTGACACGTTGTGTTTAGATACTAGAATTACTAAAATCCTACAACTAAGTGATGATGAGATTATTGAGTACGTGAGTAATGTTATGAGAGTAGTGGTTATTGCAGTGAGAGATGTTTATTTTTCTTCTGATAGGAATAAACTATTGATTTTGAGAAATTGTCTTTACGTACGTTTTCATAGAAAGAATTTTATTTCAGTTTCTATGTTCTTATAGATGGATACTCCATTTCATTTAAATATGTTCATTGGTCATTATAATGAAGGATGTAGCTATAATCTGTTGTGGTACGTTGATAGACAATTTATAAACTCGTAAGTCATGTTTATCCCACGGATGCAACGAATAGTAATTAATAACGCGTCTTCTAAATGAATTAAACATACCTTTGGCATCTAAGACTAGGTCATTTTACTTGAGTAGGATTTAAAGGTTGATAGCCGATGAACTGTTGGGTTTATTGGAAGTGGAAACTATCTGACTCGCGAGTCTTGCTTGGAAGTGAAAATGATTAAAGCCAATGATATGTTGGAATTGGTTCATTCTGATTTATGCGGTCCTAACACTCTCCAGATAAGAGGTGGTTATGAATATTCATCATCTTACGTGATGATTATTCTAGATACCGATATATTTATTTGATGCACCGCATGTCTAGGTACTTTGACTAATTCAAGGAGTACATGGCTGATACGGTGAAGCGTCATAGAAAATATATCAAGTCATTACGATTTAATCGTGGTGTCGAGTATCTCATAGGATAGTTAGGATCTATTTATTAGAGGTTGGGAGTGAATCCCAAGTTGTCTACTTTGGGCAAACCCCAACAGAATGGTGTGACGGAAAGAAGGAATATGATTCTTATGGAAATGGTTAGATAAATGATGAATTATTTGGAATTACTAAATTCATTTTATAGGCATGTCCTAGAAGCAGCATGTCGTATGATGTTTGTTTGTTTGTTTGTGAATTTATCCTAGAGAAATGAAGGGTGATTAATTTAATATTCCAAAAGATCAAGAGAATGTTTGTTAATACGAACACTAGATTTTTGGAAAAGGACTATATAATAAATCACAAATCCATGAATAAAATGTTCTAAAAGGTGTGAGAAGGGAAACACAAATTTTAGTACCAATTGTACAAGAGGATATACCACAAGTAAACTGCATCGCGTGTCACATCTAATATACAATTGTTCGTACCGCCTCGACATAGTGGGAGTGTTGTTCAACAACCGAAAAGATATATATTTTTGGAGAGTCTTGAGACTTTGTCCCTAGTAAACATGAAATTGACCCACGATACGACGAAGCACTACAAGATAAAAATGTGATATCTTAGCAAATTGTAATGATTTCTGAAATAGAATCTATGGATTCTAAATTAGATCTGGGTGCTTGTAGAACCGCAAAATGGTGTGAAAATCATTGCAAGTGGCTCTACAAAACAAAAGAGGATTAGACGATAAGGTGGAAACCTTTCAAACAAGGCTTGTTGCCTAAATGTACACTCAGAAAGAAGGGTTCAATTATGAGGAAACCTTTTCGCCGGTAGCTATGTTTAAGTCGTTAGAGATTCTTTTATTTATTGCTGCTCATATTGATTATGAGGTATAGTAAAGAGATATCAAGACAGCTTTCCTGATTGGAAGTCTTGAGGAAAACATCTATGTAAAGCAACCAGAGTAATTCATTGCGAAAAGCTAAGAGCATTTTGAATGTAAGCTTAAAAGTGTCCATCGATGGACTAAAGCAAGCTTCAATATCAAGGAACGTCTGTTTTGCTGAGGAAATCCAGTCATATGGATTTAATCAATGCTAGAATGGTTCTTATATATGAAAAAGAGTTACGGAAACGTGGTGGTATTTCTTGTATGTACGTAGATAGTATCTTGCTCATTGAAAACAAAGAAAGAGTAATGTCGGGTGTATGGGTATAGTTGATAAAGCAGGTTGAAATGAAAGACTTAAGAGAAACAAAATATATTCTTGCGATCATGGTGATAAGGATCTCAAGAAAGGATGTTGCGCTTATCTCAAGTTTCATAAATTGATACAACACTTACTTCTTTAAGCATGTGACTTTATCTAAGGAATTGTGTCTTAAGACACAAAAGAAGATAAAGGTGATGAAGACGGTTCCTTATGCTTCGATGAATAAGGAAGCTTAATCTAGGCTATGCTATACACGAGATCGGATATCTGTATTACCAAAGGCAATGTCAGTAGGTATCAAGGTAACCCGAAACAAGAATGTTGAACTGTGGTAAGATATATATTTATATACCTAAAAAGGACTAGAAATTATCTGTGGGCTTACAAGACATATTCATTGCTTCTTGTGGGTTACATAGATTTGGATTTTTCAAATCAGATAGGGACGGCAGTAAATCCACCTCAAGGTTATGTGTTTATTTTGGGAAGTTGAGCCATAATATAAAGGAGTGTTATATAGAAATATATTTCAGAATCCACTCTAGAAAGATGATAAATTGGAGCCTCATAGGCAGCCAAAGTATCTGTATAACTCTAGAAACTTCATAATGGACTTGTATGTGAATCGTAAGTTTGCCCAAGGTTATCACAATTTATTGTGATAATAATGGTGCAGTTGCAAACTTGAAGAAATCACGAGCCCATAAGGTAATTAAACACATTGAGAGCAAGTACCACCTGATACGAGAAATCGTATGATGAGGGGAAGGTTGTTGTCGTCAAGATTGCATCAGATGATAACCTAGTAAAACTTTTACAAGGACCTTAAGGTGAAAGCATTTGATGGTCATGTAGTGGGAGTGGCAATCAGATGTATGGCAGTTGACATGGCAGCATAGTCTTTTAGTATAAGTGGGAGATTGTTGGATTGTATACTAAAAGTCTAGCTTTAGTATGAACAATGTTATAACAATATTTGAAATGAGAATCATATGATCAAATGTTTTACATATTATAATTTATTCATATGTTATTGCAAAAGTCCATTTACTTTATACTGTAGATAATATGGTGTGCGGCGTCGCATGAAAGATCATATTGTCGGTTTCTTATAAAGTATAAACAAACGCTCACAAAGGAGATAGACAGGGACAATTTATCAGGATGGTTGTAGTGTGATTTGGTATTAGTTTGTCTTGACTATAAAGTCACATTAGCGCACTTTGTGTGTATTGAATAGGACCGCTTGAGATCGTTTGATTTACTCTGACTATATAGGAGAACTATATCTCAGTTATTACAAAAGTTCGTGCTCTTAATCCCTATGCAATAACCTCGACATATAAGTCAACATTTGTTTCTTTGATTCATAAATGGGTGAGATTTATTCATTAAATCAACAAACTCGGTGAGTTGGGAAGTATTGTTGTCTCTATGGGGTGCTGTTGATTGTAGAAGAAAACGTGTCCTATTAAATAGGCTAATGATGTCCCCTTAAGAAGATCATAAGGATTATCATGTAAATCCTGCATGTAGATTTATTCCGGCATTATAATAAGGTTGAGTGGTACTACTCTCGGATGAGATATTAATTAATGTAGTTGTTAGTAACTTAATTAATGGGCATTATATATCTTAAATGCAGGGAGATTAACGAGCTCATAATAAGAAGGAGCCCATAATGTAATTTGAGATTAGAGTGGTAGCGCAATAATACTTTAGTGAACTGTATTGTTATTTTTGGACTTAAGTATAAGTTTTGGGCTAAACTTGGATACTTAATCCCAATGGGAGGCACAACTCTAATTTCTCCTCCTGGTCCTTGTTGTAGTCCAAATATAAGCCACCTCATTAATCTAAAAACCCTTATCATTATCTTCTTCACCTAAAAACATAATATTGAGAGGGAAGATTACATATTGAGAGGGTTTTGAAGATCGTTGCCCACACAACGTCAAGACTAGGCTTAGGAATACAGCAGAAGATCAGATAGGTCGTTTCATCAACCTGATCGTGTTCAACATACCCTGGTAAAAGGTAATTCAATTCTATATTCTACTTCCGTTGCTATAAAATTGCATGGAACCCTAATGGTTCACGTTATCCAAAAGATTCGAACGCCAACACTCCTTACTCACCTCCGTTGAGTCCTCCTCATGTTCCTTCGCCAGGAATTTTGGGGTTTAACTTTATCTCTCCCCAACTTAGACACCTCTCGATCTTCTACTCCACAAGTTTCGATCTTAACTTCTACATTGTCGTGCCGTGTCTGCATTGAGGAAACACCAAACCTGTTGGATCCAGCCCCTCTTGACATACCTCCGTCGAGTCCTCCTCATGTTCCTTCACTAGTAGGTGCACCAGATCCGCTACCGCCACTAGTTCAGCTCTTGGCTCACCGCACTCACCCTATGTGCACATGAGCCTAGTCCGGCATATTTAAAGTATGTTATCTTGCTGACTTTGCCATACTCCAGTCAAACTCATTATATTCAACACTCACAGCTGTTTCTGAACCTAACGATATAAAATCTGCATTAAAATCTCCTCAATGGGTCTCTGCTATGAATGAGGAGATGGAGGCTCTTCGCTCCAATGCTACTTGAGATCTCATTCCTCGGCCCTCTGACATTAATATTGTTGGCTCCAAATGGGTGTATCGCATCAAGTTTCTTGCTGATGGCACCATTGATCGATACAAAGCCCGCTTGGTCATGCAGGGTTTTAGCCAACTTCATGGGTTTGACTTCACTCACACCTTCAGCCCGGTCTTCAAAGCCTCCACAGTTCGTATTGTGCTCTCTCTTGTTGTCATGCGCTCCTGGCCTTTGCATCAGCTTGACGTCAAGAATGCATTCTTGAATAGTCAATTGTCTCATCCTATTTATATGGAGCAACCTCCAGGTTATGTTGATCTTGCTCATTCTTATTAGGTATGTCGCCTTAAAAAGGCTCTATATAGTCTTCGCCAGGCTACGTTGGCCTGGTACCAGCGCTTTCAATCTTTTCTTTTCCATTTGGGTTTTCGCTGTAGTAATACCGACACTTTCTTGTTTGTTTTCAAGGATAGTTCTACTCTAATCTGTCTACTTGTCTATGTGGATGACATCATAGTCACGGGAAATAATGGAGGTGCGCTTCTCCGGCACATTTCTCGCATTCAGAATGAGTTCGCCATTAAACATCTCAGTAAGCTGGGTTATTTTCTGGGCCTTGAAGTAACTTACCCTTCGTCTGGTCTCTTTCTTAGCCAATCCAAGTATCTCGCGACATATTGGTTTGAGCGGAGTTACTTGATTCGAATCCCGTGGCGATTCCTCTAGCCCCTAGCACTTCCTTCACGGCTCCGGGTGATTCTTTTCCTGATCATACTCTTTACAAGTCCACATCAGATCTAAGTTTGTCCCATCAGATCTTCAACTTGTCGATATCTTCACCAAGAGTTTGGCTTGCCCACAGTTTGAATTCTTTCGGTCCAAGCTTCTCGTTCTCTCTAATCCCATGCTTTGCTTGCGGGGAGGGTGGGGTGTTAACAAATAGAGCGTAGATATTTAGCATATCTTTTGATTTCTTATAATTATCTTGTTTTCATATTTTACACACTCTTTGTATCTTTATATTTTGTGATCAATACAATGAATCGGTAATTGGGGGAGAATTATTTCTATCACAGTGTTGTATTGGTGGAATGAGAACGAAGGAATGCTGGTGGCATGTTGACCCAATTTTAAAGCGGAGAGGTTTTTTGCTGCCTTACCTCGAGGTAGAAACCAAAGTGAGGAACCTAGATTCGGTGGACCCACGAGAAACAACATATGCTTGGCCGCTCTTGTGAGGAGACTTAAATTCAGAGCAAACTGATTAGATCAACTTCTGGGTACCGTTGTCATTAGTGCATAAATTTGTAGTTGGAGCTGCGAGAAGATGTTAATCGATATCTTCCTTACATATAACTAGGAAGGAACACCTCACTTCGTAAGGTGTACCCTGTATATACCTTTTTTAGTTATTAATAGAAATTGTTCTTCTTATAAAAATTTTAGCATACATTATTGGAATATTCCTATACACATAGTAGCATATTTATGTTATTAACTATGTTGTAGAGTAGGTGGAATACATTCAAATGGGTGATCATACTACAAAAAGACAATGGTAGAAAATGGACATTTAGAGTAGCACTAACTCTAGGTATAACATAGCTTACTTGATCAGTAAAGGTATGTTAAAGCAAAGGCCTCCATAAGGATCTTGAGCAACATGTAACATAAACTGATGTGTAAAAGTCTTAGTAAAACGAGGTTAGCAAAAGCATTTCAATAGATTGTGATCTGGGTATGTAAGACTTGTTATAGATTATGATCTGGGTATGTAAGTCTTATTTCATATGTTTTAATATGACGGGTAATGTCTCGCTGGATCAAGAGGTCATTTGTCTGGAGAAGCAGTGGCTGAAAGAAAGAGGTTTTCTATTGAAATATTGCTTTGATTTTGAGGCTACTTCATTTGGTAAGAGGCAAGTGATGGTCACGTGTCTATGAAATTTTGTACTTGGTTTGGGGTTTATGTAAATGAGAGAGCACCTGTAGAGATTTGCATTTATCATAACTTTGTATGGGCTAATGGGCTCTTTCTGTTCTTTCATATAACTTACCACAATGAGTAACCTATAAGGATTAATTAAGAGTAAGACCAGATTTCTACTGGGTCCAATAAATACATAAATATTATGAGCATATGATGTGAAGTATGTGAAAGTGACGACTTATGGAGCTGGAACTAGAGAATAGACATTTTAGACGGGTGAAATCACTTCTGTACATGTCACCACTTACCTTCAAGCAATTTAGACAAGGCATGAAATAACGACGCTAAGTTGATTTTGAGATTTCCCAAGTTGCTTTGATCCAACAAGGAGTTGGTAACATAAAAGCCCCATTTTATACACAAATCACTTCATTCAGTCCTTGAAGGCCATACTTTGAGACAAATGCATTTCACGTAACAAAAAAAATACTATTGAAGATTATCCCAATTTAAATGGTTCAATGTTAGTTATTTAATATGGTATATGTTACTTGAATAATTACAAGTTTTCTATGACTTGAAGTTTTCTTGGAAACAATTTCCAAATGGAGACCATAATAGTCAATTTTCAAAATCTTTTACACATTTGATAGTTTATCTTTGATGAATTTATACCATAACCGACACCCCCTAAAGTGTACATTATTATGAGCAAGATTTAATGCTTCTAAAATCTTAATTTCCATCACATTCATCTCGAGGTTAGAAGAAAATCATGGTTTTTATTTGTATCCTCCCTTCTATTTAGATCAATAAACTCTCACCTCCTCCTTTGTACATTAAATTAATTCTTTAAATAGCACAATAAAACTTTTTCTTTAGGACTATACACCATTCTAGTTAAGAATATTATTGAATAATTGAAATAATTTCAATTAACTTTCCAACCCAGTTTACAATTCATGGTATACCCTATACTATGAATTTCAAATTTTAATTTGTAAAATGATACATTAACTTTACATGATACTTAATCTTATAGTGGATTTTTTTCTTTGGTAAAGATTTCATAAATTATTCTTTCTTCTCAAAATATAATTGTTAGCCCTCAGCAATCGTATACGATTGTTTTCTTCAACCATAAGTCTTATTTTACCTCTAGAGTTTATAGTAGTTTAAATAAATTTTAGAGTATAATTGTAATTTCATCTTTATGATTCTTTGTGTATCCTCTAATAGTGGTACATGTCATCTTTTACCTCTAATGTTTATATTAAATTAATAGAGTTAGCTATTCTTAGATACACAAATTATATACTCCCTCCGTCCCATGTAAAGAGGGTCTTTTTTTCCATTTTAGTCGTCCTACCCAAAGGGTCCCCTTTCCTTTTTACACACATGGGACCCAACACCCCCTCTAATACAATTAAAATATGGAGTCCACACTCCCACTAATACAACTACCAACTATACATTAAATAATAATACTCCTTAATCGACGTGCAAAAAAGTAAAAGACCCTCTTACCTTGGGACGGAGGGAGTAAAACTTACTATGAGATACACAATTCTAAAACTATTACTCTCAACTACATTATTTCACTATAGATTGCCAAACTTGCCTCCAATTTTAAATTTTCCCCAAAAGCATATGAACATTAATTACCTCAATTATTTCCTTTCTTCCTCCAAATGTCGTCGGGCGTGGGTTTTGGTTGCAGATGCATAAGGTGTAGAAAATTAACCCAAATTTCGTATAGAATATTTTTGTGCATTTCATGCAGTTTATTTGGAATAATTTTTTGTGCATTTCGTGAATAATGTGGATGGATCTTTTGTGCATTTTGTGCAAATTTTGGAATGATTTTTTGGTGCATTTCTTGCCAAAGTTGTGATTGAAAGTGAAATGGGTCTGTGAGAATTTATGTCTTAGCCATTGAAGGGTCCTTGCCAAGTATATCTTTTTGATTGATTTTTTCACTTCTTGCAAAAGTCGTGATTGAGAGTGGAAAAGGAATGTGATAATTAATTTGTTGAAGTGCATTATTTGAGGAAACTTTTCATCTCAAATCATGTAGAAATATCTTCATAGATTAATAAAAGTAGAGAAATCTTAAACTGATATTGGAAAAGGGATTTTATTTTGATTAAGGTTAAAGTGGGTATTTTAACTGTAACTACAAGTAATCTATTTTTAATAATGTATCATAAAATAACTATATATAGAAATTGTGTATCTAATAATAATAAATTCAAATTTAATTAATTCTTATGATGGTAATTTTATCCTTTAGGTTCATAATGTATTTTATTCTAAGTGATTCATAACGTGAGACGTTAGGGTTCCATGTAATTCTATATTAGTGGAAGGAAGAATATAAATTTGTATTACCTTTCTCCACATAATGTTGAAGAAGGCAAAATTCTCGCCGGGTAGCTGCGCGACCTCACAAATTTGAACATCACTTCCTCATTCAAACTCCGATTTGAGTATTTTTTTGCCAAAACGATCCTCTCTTCCGTGGTTTTCCAACTGTGTATCATGTTACAAGTTTTGATTTCCACACAAACACAAAAAAATTGTGTAATTTGAGCGCGCATAGAGATCAAACAGCAGCAGCAAACAACCTCGTGATCTTCTGCGTATTCCAAAGTCCAATGTTGACGTCACGTGGGCGACAATCTTCAAGATCCTCTCGATCTGCTTCCTCTCCCTATTCTCACGTGTGATAGGCGATCAATTAGGATTTTCGGATAGTTGAGATAACTTATATATGAGTTACAACAGAGACCAGGAGGAGAAATTAGAGTCGAGCTTCCATTGGGCTTAAGTATCCAAGTTTAGCCCAAAACTTATTCTTTAGTCCAATAATAATAATAATAATATATTCCACTAAAATATTATTACTGCATTGCCGCACTAATCCCAAATTTACGTTATAGGATCCTTCTTATTATGAACCCGTTAGTCTCCCCATATTTAAGATATACAATACCCATTAATTAATTAAGTTACTGACAACTTCATTAATTAATATTTCATCCGAGAGTAGTACCACTCAACCTTGTTATCATGCCAGAATAAATCCATCTGCAGGGTTTATATGATAATCCTTATGAGCTCCTCATGGGGACATCATGAACCTATTTAATATGACATAAATTCCTTCTACAATCAACAGCACACCATAGAGTCATCACTATTTCCCAACTCATCGAGCTTGTTTATTTAATACATGTAAATGTCACCCAATGATGAATAAAAAAAATACATACTGCCTTACGTGTCGAGGTTATTGTATTGGGATTAAGAGTACGAACATCCATAATAACTGAGATCAAGTTCTCCTATGTAGTCAATATAAATCGAATGATCTCAAGCGGTTCTACTCAATACACACAAAGTGCACTAATGTGATTTTATAGCCAAGACAAACAAATACCAAATCACACTACAACCATCCTGATAGACAGTTTCTGTCTATCTCGGTTGTGAGCATCTATATATACTTTATAAGGAGCCGACCATATGATCTTCCGTGCGCGCCACACACCATATTATCTACATATAAAGTAAGTGAACTATTGCATCGACATATAAATAAATTATAAGATTCAATCATTTGATCAATGATTCTCATTTCAAATATTTTTATCTCCTACTTATACTAAAAGACTACGTTGTCACATCAACTGCCATACATCTGATTCCCACCCCCACTACACGACCATCAAAAGCTTTCGACTTAAGGTCCTTGTAAATGGACTTACTAGGTTATCTTCTGATGCAATCTTGGCAACAAAAACCTTCCCCTCATTATATAATTTCTAGTATAAGGTGGTACTTGCGCTTAATGTGTTTAATTGCCTTATGGACTCGTGATTCCTTCAAGTTTGCAACTGCACCATTATTATCACAATAAATTTTGATAACCTTGGGCAAACTCAAAATCACATCTAAGTCCATTACGAAGTTTCTAGAGTCATACATGTACTTTGGCTGCCTTAGAGGCTCCAATTTATCATCTTTCCATGGTGGAGACCGAAATATATTTCTATATAACACTCCTCCATATTATGTCCCAACTTCCTAAAATTAAACACATAAGCTTGAGGTGGATTTACTGCCGTTCCTTTCTAATTTGAAAAAAAATAAATCTATGTAACCCACAAGAAACAATGAATCTGTTCGGTAAGTCCACATATAATTACTAGTCCTTTTTAGATACTCCAAAATATATGTTACCATAGTTCAACATTCTTGTCCTTAGTTACCTTGATACCCACTGTTCATGCATTCAACAAAATAGATATCCATTCTCGCGCATAGCATTCCTTAGATTAAGATTTCTTATATGTCAAAGCATAAGGAACCGTCTTCTACACCTTTATCTCCTTTTATGCATTCAAGACAAATTTTCTTAGATAAATTCACATGTTAAAATGAGTAAGGATTGTATCATTTCATAAAGTTTGAGATGAGCACAACATCCTTTCTTGTGATCTGTATCACCATGATCACAAGAATATATTTTGCTTCTCTTAAGTCCTTCATTTTATACTACTTTATCAACCATACCCATATGCCCGACAATACTCTTTCACTGTCTCCAATGAGCAAGATACCATCTATGTATAGTATAAGAAATACTACCATGTTTCTGTCACTCTTCTCAATACACAAGACACATCCGTACATTGAATGAATCCATATGGCTGGATTACCTCATCAAAACAGATATACTTTGAGTTTAAAGCTTGCTTTGGTCAATCGATAGATATTTTTAAGCTTACACTCAAAATACTCTTCGCTCTTTTTAGTGAATCACTGTGGTTGCTTCACATAGATGTTTTCCTCAAGACTTCCAATCACGGAAGCTGTCTTGACATCTATTTGCTATACCTCATAATTCAATATGAGCAGCAATAAATAAAAGAATTCAGATCGACTTAAACTTCGCTACTGGCGAAAAAGTTTTCTCATACTCGAACCCTTTTCTGAGTGTACCTTTATGCAACAAGCCTTGTTCCAAAAAATTACCTCACCATCTGATCCTCTTTTATTTTGTAGACCCACTTGTGAAGGCTTTTACACCGTTTGGTGGTTCTACAGGCTCCCAGATCTAATTTAGAATCCATAGATTCTAGTTCAGAGTTCATTGCATTTTGCTAAGATTCTGCATTTCTATATTGTAGTGCTTTGTCGTACCCATCAGTTGATTTCGTGTTTACTAGGGACCAAGTCTCACGACTCTCCCAAAACATAAATCTATCAGGTTGTAGAATAACCCTCCCACTATGACAAAACGCTATATGCAATTGTGTATCAGACATATCACGCGATGTAGTTTACTTGTGGTATATCCTCTTGTACAATTGGTACTATACTTTGTGTTTTTCCTCTCACATCCTTTAGAACAATTTATATATGGGTTTGTGATTTATTACATAATCCTTTTCTAAAAATCTAATATTTGTGTTAACAATCACCCTTTGATCTTTTGGACTATCAAATAAAACACCCTTAATTTTTCTAGGATATCCCACAAACAGACAAACATCCTTATGACATGTTGTTTCTAGAGCATACCCATTAAATGAATTTAGTAATTCTAAATAACTCATCATCTATCTAACCATTTCCATAAGATTTCTATTCCTTCTTTCCGCCACACCATCCGACTGGGGTTTGCCCGATGTTGACAACTTGGGATTCAATCCCAACCTTTGAGAAATAGCTCCTAACTATCCTAAGAGGTACTCACCACCACGATTAAATCGCAATGACTTGATATATTTTTAATGACCCTTCATCGCATGAGCCGTGCACTTTTGAATTAATCATAGTACTCAGACTTACGGTGCATCAAATAAATATATTTGTTTCTAGAATAATAGTCATGTAAACTGACAAACCACCTCTCGCCTGGATAGTCTTAGCACCGCATAAATCAGAATGAACCAATTCCAACATATCTTTGGCTCTACACTCCCTTACCTTTAAAAGGTAATTAATCATAACCTAGTCTCAGATGCCAAAGGTATGCTTAGTTCATATCCGAAGGTTCCTTTCTCTTATTAGGATTAGAAGACGCATTATCAATTTTAATTTGTTGCATCTGTGAGATAAACATGATTTAAGAGTGTATAAATTTTTCACCAATGTACTACAACAGATTATAACTCCATCCTTCATTATAATGACTGTCATTCAAATGAAATAGAGTATTCATCCGTAGAAACATAGAAACTGAAATCAAAATCTTTCTATGATGACATATGTAAAGATATTTCTTCACTAGAGACTTAAATAGACACCATATGACATCTTTGGTGAGAACACATATGTTTTCCTAAGCATTAAGAATCAAAACTAAGATTCTTTTCTAACCATCTAATTTTGGACCAGTAAATATAATTTCTTTTAGTTAACAATAAGTGGAATAAACTATTCGAAAATACTGAGAATCACGTAAATAAATACACCGATCAAATCCTTTGAATTTAACTATTTATATTGATTACCTTAAAATAATATAAAATAAAATTCACCGACATCTCAAGCACCGTGAGTTTGCATGCCACGATAGTATGGACGTATACAAACCCAAACATTTACAAGAGACTGTTTTACCCATCAATTTTATTCATCAACCAAACTTTATGACAAAATAATTAATATTCAATTTTGTTAGATTGTATACTAAAAGTCTAGCTTTTGTATGAACAATGTTTTAACAATTTATTTTAAAATGAGAATCATATGATAAAACGTTTTGCATATTATAATTTATTTATATTTGTTTGTGCAAAAGTCCATTTACTTTATACTGTAGATAATGTATTGTGCAAACACACATGGAAAATTATATTATTTGTTTCGTTATAAATTATAAACAGATGCTCACAATCGAGATAGACGGGGATAATCTATTGGGATGGTTGTAGTGTGATTTGGTATTGTTTGTCTTGACTATAGAATCACATTAGTATGCTTTGTGTGTATTGACTAGGACCGCTTGAGGTCGTTCGACTTATATTGACTTATAGAAGAACTTGATCTCAGTTATTATGGATGTTCGTGCACTTAATCCCTGTACAATAACTTCGACACGTAAGGCAGTATGTATTTCTTTGATTCATCAATGGGTAAGATTTAAATGTAATTAAATCAATAAACTCGGTGAGTTGGGAAGTAGTTCTGTCTCTATGGTGTGTGTTGATTGTAGAAGGAATTCGTGTCCGACATAGGTTGATGATGTCTTCTTGAGGAGCTCATAAGGATTATCCAGGAAATCTTGCAAGTGATTAATTTCGGCATTATAATAAGGTTGAGTGGTACTACTCTCGGATGAGATATTAATTAATTGGAGTTGTCAATAACTTAATTAATTAATGGGCATTGTATATTATAGAGTCTGAATATATATCTTGATTGTAGATTGAGTGCGTTCACCGCTGAACAGGATTTCATGTTATGATTATAAGTGAGGGGACTCTGAAGCTTCATTAGACCTATCATATATGAATTTTTATTAAATGAATTGAATTCGGGTTAGTAAGCAGGATAAAGAAGGCAATTTTATAGTACCTATAAAGGGAGATCATATCGGGTTAAGTTCCAGATGTGGGAAATAATTGATACTGATAGTACCTAGAAAGGGGAGTGAAATTACGTCTCTTGCTCTGAGGTTATTCACACGTGTTACACACATATTTAATTGTGTCTATAGAGTAGATTGCATGGTTTAGTGATGCGTCCATAGTCCACAAGGCAGAGTTGGCTAGCATATGAGATGGAAGTTAAGTAGTAAATCTGGATTACCCTAGAGCTACCTATTCTCCTACTTGATCCACTTTCGTATTCTTCTAGTGTTTATTTTATTTTAATTAATTATTTATTAGTTAATAATTAAATCCTAAAACATTATTCCCTTATCTTAATTAATTTAGTAAATAATTAATTTGATAATACGACGTCCATTGAGTTCGATAATCACTTGGTCGCTTGCTTAAGTTGCAACTGATATCCTTAATACTTGGGGATTAATTTTACGTGCAAAGAAAATGCGCATTAAGTTCTTGGCGCCGTTGCTAGAGACAGCTGTTATTATTGATTTTATTGTTTCTTTTTGATTAAAACTTTTATTTGTGATTATTTAATTCTATCTAACCTTAAATTTTTCTGAGGTACTTGTGTACTAGGAAAAGGAGAGGAAAGAAAGGAAGAAGTAACACACTGAGCTAAACATGGCCTGAGCAAGGTAGAATCCGGATAATGTTGCCATACGTGAAATTTTCACAAACTATGGAATTGGTAACATGGGATTGATAGGAGCAAGGGGGGAAGATGACGATTTTGTGATACATCCCGCTCTTATTAACATGGTAGAGAAAAATCCCTTTTCTGGAGATTGGTTTGAAGATCCATATCAGCATCTCAGAAGATTTCTTGGTTATGCAAACACTCAAAAGGGTTCTGGAGCTAATGATCATGCTAAGCGGATCGCCCTATTCAAGTTCACTTTGATTGATACGGCAGAAGAAAAGTATGAGACTCTTGATGCCACTGATTGCACTACATGGGACCGACTGCATCAGAAGTTCTTGGAGAGATACATGCCACCCTCAAGGATCTTAAGAATGAGGCAAAACATCACTCAATTTGTTATGAATCAGGGTGAGAAATTCCATGAGGCATGGGATAGGTTTAAAGAAATGCTCAGGAGGTGTTTAGGGTTTAGGGTGAGAAATTCCATGAGGCATGGGATAGGTTTAAAGAAATGCTCAGGAGGTGTCCACAGCATGCGATGTCTAAAGCTTAGTACATAAGCATCTTCTACTATAGATTTGATAGTGAGTCGCGTATTCTTATTGATGCATCATCAGGAGGAGCACTATTATCTAAGACAACACTTGAAGTAGAAAAGTTGTTTGAAGACATCTCTATGAATTCACGTGACTGGCCTGTGGAGAGAGGCAGAGGATCATATGTACTTAGGAAAGTGGCACATGTTGAACATCAAGTGGTGAAGCCGAATATGGATGATGAGATCGTCTCTAGTCTAGATAACATCAACAAGCTACTAGAATCCCAGTAGAAGCAGATTACAGAGTTGACACAAAGGGGACCTAGTATGAAGCAGCAAGAAGTGAAGAGTGTTGAAGTTACCTTCAATCGATACATAGCTAAGAATGATGCAAGAGTAGATCGTCTAAAGGCCAAGCTAGAGGCAAAAATTGATGCAAATCATGAGGATATATCTAAGTAGATAAAGGACTTGACGTTGTTGATGGGGCAGATGGTCGGGAACGTGAATCAATTAACACAAACGTTGTAGAAAGAAATGTTCCCATCTCAAAGCATAATGAATCCGAAGCAGTGCCATGCCATCACGTTAAATCTGGAACACGGTATGGGGGACAAATGATGCTGGAAATGAATTCTGAAGCTCCAGGAGCTCGATTCGACCTCGGTTCGACCAAGCAAGTAGGTCAAACCACACCTTGGAGGTCGAACCAAGAACCTGGGTAACCTCTGGAGCATCCAGATGCCCAACCTTGAAGGTCAAACCATGGTCGAACCAGCCTGTCCACCACCACACTCTATTTTTGCTGAACCACAGTTCGACCACAACCATCGTGGTTCGACCTACCCAGTTGGTTGAACTGAGGTCGGACCAACCTGTCCGGGGGAGAACAAACTTGCAGAAGCACGATTCAACATTACTCTCCTGATTCGACCAGCATGCCTGGTCGAACCCTTGTCGAACCACGTCGTTCGGCACTATTTTCCACACCGAATGCTTTACATGATATTGATGCTACTCCCGTACCATCCATAGAGCATAATACTGAGCTTATAGTGGAAAAGAAATGGTAAAGAGCAAAGAGGTTGAGAGCCGAAATGTTTAGACTACAGATGGATAATGAAGATGTGGTTATCTTTCTTGATCAAGCAATGAAGTTGCCTATGGAGACTCAATCATGCAAGAGCATAGATGTGGTTTCTAACTTATTTAATCTTGATTTTACTAAGAAAGATGATTATAGATTTGAGTGGAATATTGGCAAGGAGATGTCTAGACAGCCATGAGAGGAAGGAAATTCTGAGAATCATATTTTTGAGTCCAAGAAAGGTGAGGTGCTGAGTGTAGACAAGAAGAGGGAAAGAAAATACTTGAAGGCGAGGATGCGAGAAGACAGCCGTCTGATCCAGTAGTCTAAAAAGCAATAATCCATCGTGACTCTCCGACATTAAACATGAGCGCCTGTTGGGGGCATTCCCTTCTGTTTTATTGCTTTATTTCTTTCGTGTGAGTAAGAAATTTTTATATTTAAGGTGCTTACTAATCGATAATTACATCTCTTTTCAAACTTAGTTTCGACTTATGTTTTTACTAAGTTTGGGGGTGTGATGTTCTTACCTCATTGAAGCACCAAGAGTATAATCTTTTCTTTGTTATGTTTGTTAGGGGAGTTGATTTTTTGCGGTATGTTGAAACTTTAATTGGTTTTGAGGTGTTGATTTTTTGCAATTTGCCTAGTGTTCAGTGGTGTGTCTAGTGTGTGGAGTCAATTAGATTAGTCAATTGAGTCTTTCTTATAGTTCTCCTATTTTATTATTGATGAATCATGTGATGATGAGTTTGTTTGAGCTTTGATGACAGAATAAGGTAGAAGAGTGGCAAGATGACCGAGTTCAACAACTCGAGGAGCTCGTGAATGCACTGAAGATAAATCAAGTGCCCTCGTTCCTTATTCAAATTTTTATGTGTGTTTTTAATTCATGGAGTGGAAGGATTGAGTTTCTATTTTTGGTGATCTACATGAGCTTATATTTTTAAATTGTGCTTAAAATTCATACGCCCTTGAAATTGATTAAGGAAGTGTACTTGAGTTATAGTGTGGTATGAAGTTCTATTTGTAGTTGTGGGATATTGCTTACCATGAAAGTGCTCTGTTACGTTTTGAAAACCCATGTGAGATTTTTAGCCTTATTCATGTACATAAACACATGATTTTTCTTTTCTGTTGAGTATCATTCTTGTGTGTGTATTCTAGAACTCGCCTCTTATCTTACTTGAGACCGCATGTGTGTTAGACAATGGGAGATGATTTTAGGCCATCTTTGATAATTATAAGTCACTTTGCCAAATAATTTCCTACCAAATAATTTTATATCCGTAGTTAGCCCTTTTTATCCTAAAAGCCTTATTTATTTGGCAACCTACGAAGATAGCCACTTTGATATTCTATTTGAGCCTTAAATTCCTATATTTAGTTGAGAATTAAATGTTGTCAAAGTGTGTGAATTGATATTCACAGAGTTTGGAAGAAATTTGGAGCTGTACAAATGATTATGAACTGAAAAATATGAGCTGAAAAATAAGTTGCTTAGCGGTAGTGCCCGAAATTGGTACCCCGAGATGTTAGAGGTAGTGCCCGAAATTGGTACCTCGAGAAAAAAGAAAGGAAAGAGAAAGTATGTTGAGCTTGAAGAAAAGGATAGAAAAGAAAATTAGAAAAGCATGAAGCTTGATAGTCTTGAAGTGTAAAAATCTGCAGTACAAAAGATCCCCAGTTTTAATTCTCTACTAATTGAGTTACTTTATCCATATGTTTCCTACCCTTACCAAAGAGTCAATATTACATCCAAAATAAAAGTCCTTTTTGATTCTATTATCAAATCATACTTTTAGTGGTGGAGAGTTTTGAGACTTTTGGCGAGCTTATAGTTACGCATGCACTTGAATTGAATCTGAGCGTAAACACCATAACCCCTAAGTGTACATCTTTTACACTTGAGTGCGAGTGATATATACTTCCCGTGAGAACATGTCAATGGAGCATTTGAATTGGTGGTGATTGTCTTAACTTTTATGCTATGAATTGATTATTACATGTAATAAGAATTGCATGACCTAAGTTGAGGACAGTTGTATTTTGAATGGGTATTTGTCATAGTCCTTGTTTCCCCACTAATTTTCTTACTCTCTTTCTCTTTATTTTTATTTTGTTACCTTGGGACGAGCAAGGGTAAGTTTGGGGGATATCAGTTGATGCAACGGGTAAGAACTTGATGTGCGTTTTCTTTGCATGCAAAATTAATCCCTAAGTATTAAAGATATCAGTTGCAGCTTAAGCAAGCGACAAAGTGATTATCGAACCCAAAGGATGACGTATTATCAATTTAATTATTTAAAAAATTAATTAAGACAAGGCAATAATGTTTGAGGATTTAATTATTAACTAATAAATAATTAATTAAAATAACAATTAAAATAAAATAGACACTAGAAGAATACAAAAGTGGATCAAGTAGAAGAATAGGTAGCTCTAGGGTAATCCAGTTTTATTACTTAACTTTCCTCTTATATGTTGGCCACTCTGCCTTGTAGACTATGGACGCATCACTAAACCATGCAATCTACTCTATAGATACAAATAATTATGTGTGTAACACGTGTGAATAACCTCGGAGCAAGAGACGTAATTTCACTTCCTTTCTAGGTACTATCAGTATCAATTATTTCCCACGTCTGGAACCTAACCCGATATGATCTCCCTTTATAGGTGCTATAAAATCACCCTCTTTATCCTGCTTACTAACCCGAATTCAATTTAATTAATAAACATTCATATATGATAGGTCTAATGAAGCTTCGGAGTTCCCTCACTTAGAATCATAACATTGAATCATGTTCGGCGGTGAACGCACTCAATCTACAATCAAAATAAATATTCAGACTATATATACCAATCAAAGATGCATAAAACAACCGTGAATATGGATTAAGAAAGCACAATCATATATAAAATCAATGCACAAGTAGTGTTGTACGGAGGACACACAAGAGAGTTTAATTAATTCATAAAACCTTCAAAACCTAAGATCTACCAAAATGGTTCTAACCCATGATATTGTGAAGAACAATCATGGGGGTTGGATAGATCTTACCCATATGTTCGGAAAATTAGAAAGTAGAAGAAAAGAATTAGGAAAACCCTTGGTGTAGAAATCTCCTTCCTTCTTCCTTCCGTCTCTTCAAATCCTCTTGGTTCTCCTTCTTGATTCCACAGACGAATCTTCACAGTGATGGATGGATGGAGAAAAGGATGTGGATGATGGTTGGGGGTGAACCCCCCCTTGTGGGGTGGTGTAGTATGGATGTGGCTCTCTTTTTTCTCACATGAATAATGATGTAAAATATATATACGTGTGAGAAGGGAATTAAATAAGGAAATAAAAGATATGGGTGAATCATGGAGGATTATGTGATAAGGATACTAATTGTGCTCCAAGAAACAGGTAAGCTTTTCCGAAAGGTTTGTATTTCTTGTTGAATGCATAATAGAGATTGTTTTTATCATTTCTTTTTTGGAGTCAGATCGGGTCCCTTCTGCCAGTGATCGCTCAGAACGAGTGACATGAATCCACGTCGACGTTCTAGATGTCAGATATTGGGAGCACTATACATAGATAGAAGGAAACGCTGCAAATTTTCGGAAATTTTTGGAAATTCTCGAAAATTCTCGCCGCCAGTTGCGCGACTTCACGATTTTGTGCATAACTTCGTCTTCAAAACTCCTATTTAAATGATTCTTGCTCTCAGGCGATCCTATCTTCCTTGACTTTCTATCCACCTAGAGAATTTACAGAAACTTTAATATTTGAAGGTGTAACAGGTCATTAAAAGTGGCACAGTCATGCTGAGTAGGAACAGCTTGCACGACTTCACCATTTCGATCATAACTTTCTCGTTTCGAATTCGATTGAGGTGTTCCTTATGCCAAAATGATTCTCTTTTCTGTGTCTTTCCAATAATGTATCACACTTCCAGTTAAGAGCTCCAAAAGAACACATAAAAATTACACAAGTTGAACATGCGTTTTTCAGCATTCATACACAAGTTGCACCTTTTCCCCAACTTTGCACTTTTGATCCTTATCCACCTAAAACACAATAAAACACCTCAAATGCACCTTTTTCTCACATATATCAAATATAAGACATTTGTGCTAATATATAACAACAATTCCCATAAAAAAGTGTTAAATTGGACACTAAAGCACACTTATTTTCACTCTCATCATATATCTTAAACATGGGGAGACTAATGGGTTCATAACAAGGAGGAGCCCATAATGTAATTATGGGATTAGAGCGGTAGTGCAGTAATAATATTTTAGTGGTATATATTATTATTATTGGACTTAAGTATAAGTCTTGGGCTAGACTTGGATACTTAAGCCCAATGGAGGCCAAACTCTAATTTCTCCTCCTGGTCCCTATTGTAGCCTATAAATAAGTCATGTCAACTGTCCGGTAACCCTAGAAATCACGCTTAACACTATGAGAAGGGAAAGGGACAGCAGATTGAGAAGATCTTGATGATTGTCGCCCACACGACATCAAGATTGGACTTGGGAATACAACAGAAGATCAAGAGGTTGTAATTACTTGCTTCCACTATTTTAGTTTGCATGGAATCCTAACGATTCACGTTAGCCTTACGATCGAATACCAACAATTAGTATTAGAGCTTCGGTTTCAAGGTAGACGTGACACGTTAGGCTAGGGTTTTTGTCAAAAGGTGAAAGGGTTTAAGTATTCATGCTAGTATACCCTTTTCTGATACAATATTCATGAATCAAACATGGATTAGGGTTTAGAAATCATGTTTCTTGTTGAATACTCTATACGTTTGACGGCGACAGTACACGGCTGAACACGAAAGATGAACGATGGAGATGTCGGGTGTGGGTTGTCGAACAGCAGCATGAGTCGTGCCACTGGATGGTATGAGTCGTGCCAGTGAAGGGCGATGACGATGGTGGACTATGAGCTGGGCGCGATTCAACGCACGACAGAGTAGGCTGCAGCACATGGAGCACGAGTCGTGCGGGTGAACTGCATGACTTGTGCCTGTTTGCAGGTGTAGGCGGGCAATACTGAAGGTGGCATGCGTCGTGCCTGGGGTTGGCACAAGTCATGCCTGCAAAGACGATGTGTACGAGTGGTGGTTCTGTCGATGTTTGCGTGCCGCGATGACGGAGCATGGTGATACACCTCGACACATGGCCGAGCACAACTGGCAGATGCGAGGGCCACTGAAGGCTCATGTACGAGTTGTGCCGAAAGCTTGCACGACTGCCGAAGATTGGCTAGACATATGAAGCTCGGCGCGACTGGCAGGTGTATGCGCTCGCACAAAATGCGTTGTTGGTCCACAAGAGTTGTGCCACTACTACTGGCACGACACTGAGTGATTTCCACCGTACAGTGATGGATGGCATGAGTGATGGGAAACAGTGGCACCATACCGATGGGCGGCACGACCATCGAGAGTGATGGCGCATAGACGTGAGGGAGAAAATACGGGAGCGACATGACTCGTACAGGGGTGCGCTCGAGTCATGCCGATGTGTTCAGTGTCCAGCAGAGTTGGTTTTTTTCATTTTTGACGTGTTTTTTTAGTATTTTTCGCCGTGATATATAACTGTCATAACTTGATTTAATTATCTGATTATTGTTATATATGATATGCATGTTTTATGTGATTTATTGTTTTAAATTGCTGAATATAGAAGCGTGCTAGGATGCGTATTTTATGATGGATATTATATGTATGGAAAAACACTAGGTGTTAAATAACTAAGTGGGAGAGGAAATTTGTAATTAATTTCAACGGCCTCCATTATTGATTTGTAAGTGATGTGAGTAAACTTGCGCGTTAGCAATAGGGTTTTCCTCCACATCGGATGAATTTATTCATGGATCATTGGTACAAACTTCTTTATGATGATTGTAGGAAGTTATACGAGCGTGTGTGTATTTCTTCATCTATAAGGCACATAAGCTTGGGCCGCGAACTTGGGATCAAATAATGGTGTACACTTAGATGCAAATACTAAGTATCCTCCCCATCGGAGTCACTGCTATTATTTGCATGGCTAAAAATGAACCAACTATTAATTATTTTATCATGAAGTTAGGTTGACAAATGAAATTAATGGGTAAAACCTTCTCTTATAAATGTTCGGGTTTGTATACATCCACACTATCATGGCATGCAGGCTCGCGGTACTTGAGATATTGGTGAATTTTATTTTATATTGTTTTGAGGGATTCAATATAAATTGATAAATTCGAAGTGTTTGATCTATTTATTTACTTATGATTCTCAGGATTTTCAAATGACACTCAATTCACTTTCTGTCATACTTAAAGAACACAAACTTACTGGCACAAATTATGTTGACTAGAAACGAAACATGGACATTGTTTTAACTGCTAAAGATTATATCTTTGTACTCACTAAGGAATGTCCTATGGCACCTACTATGACTCTAGTGTAGAGGAACGAGCAACTTATAATAGGTGGCTTAAGGCTGATAGGATGGCTAAGTGCTATATTTTGGCTTCTATGCCAAATGTGCTTCAGCATCAGCTTCAAGCCATGAAGACTGCCTATGATATGATGCAAAATCTTAGGGAACTCTTCAGACACCAGAGTCGTCCTACTAGGTCGAAGGGCATGACTGTGCTTATGAACACCAAAATGGATGAGGGCACTCCCATAAGGGAACATGTCCTTAGGATGATGGGTCAACTTAATAAGTTGGAGGTTCTGTAAGCTGAAATGGATGGGGAAACCCAAATCGACATCATACTCCAAAGCTTGCCTAGGGGTTTAAGTAGTTTCGTCTGAACTACGGTATGAACAAATGTTTGTACACGTTGGTGGAACTTCTGACAGAACTTGTGGTGGCAAAAGAACTGTTTCGTAGAGCTCCTCAGGTTCATATTGCTGAAAATGCTTCTTATCCTAGGCCGAAAGGAGGAAAGAATAAGAAGCAAGGATATTCAGCACCAGTGAACCAAGTGAAGGTAAAGGGTGGTGTGGTCAAGAATCCTAGAGACAAGTGCTTCAAATGCAAGTAGACGGGACACTACTAGGCTGACTGCCCTCTTCTGAAGAGGAACAAGAATGGTAAGCCTTATTTACTAGTTATTGAATCATGTTTAGTGGCTGTATTTGCTGACACCTGGTGTGTAGATACGGGAGACACTGACCATGTCTGCAATGCTTGGTGATGGAAAGATTACCATACTCATGGGAAATGCTACAAGAGTAGCGACTATTGCAGTGGGAGACGTTTATTTATTTTTCAATAAGAATAAAACTCTTGTTTTGAGGAATTGCCTTTATGTACCACATTTTAGAAAGAATTTAATTTCAGTGTCTAAATTGTTTATGGATGGATATTCTGTTTCTTTTAATGGCAAGGTTGTTTTAAGGAAAAATGGAATTTTTATCTGTGATGGTACATTGGTAGATAATTTGTATACTCTTAATCCAAATTCTCCCACAGTGCAACAAATTGAATTAAATAATACATCTACCAATAAAAGAAAAGAACATTAAAAAATGAAACAAACATATCTTTGGCATCTAAGACTTGGTCATATTAACTTGAGTAGGATTCAAAGGTTGATAGCTGATGGGCCTCTGAGTTCATTAGTAGTGGAAAATTATCCATCTTACGAATCTTGCTTGGAAGGAAAAATGACCAAAAGGCCATTTAAGGTAAAGGGGTATAGAGCCAAGGATCTGTTGGAATTTGTTCATTTTGATTTATGTGGTCATATGTCTGTCTAGGAAAGAGGTGGTTATGAATACTTCATCACTTTCATTGACGATTTTTCTAGATACAGATACATTTATTTGATGTACCATAAGTCTGAGTGCTTTGATAAATTCAAAGAGTACAAGACTGATGTGGAGAAGCAACTTGGAAAATGTATCAAGACACCATAATTTGATCGTGGTGGTGAATACATCTTGGGAGAGTTTAGTGATTATTTATCAGGGGAAGGGATTGAATCCCAATTGTCTGCACCGGGCATACCCCAACAGAATGGTGTAGCGGAAAGAAGGAATATGTCTTATAGAAATGGTAAGATCAATGATGAGTTATTCGAAATTACCAAATTCATTTTGGGGATATGGTCGTTAGCTGATTAGTCATAACTTGTAGTCGAGTTGACCAATTTAAGAATTTATCGAACCATAGGGAGGTAGGCACTAGTGCTTAAGCGATCTCACATTTCTTGTAATTTTATAGAGACGAATCAACCTCGTCCCGTGGCTAAAAATGGAGGCCCCAAAATCAATGGAACATTTGCATCCTCGTCCATATCAAGCACCACAAAATCCACCGGGAATATGAATTTTCCAACTTTAACTAACACATCTTCAACTATTCCCTTAGGGTAAGTCAAAGACCTATATATCCGCAAGTTACAATGTAACAGACGTAGGCTTTACTTCCCCTATACCAAGTTTCTTAAAGATAGACATTGGCATCAAATTGATACTAGCCCCAAGATCACAAAGTGCTTTATGAACTTCACTGGTCTCACATGGTATGACAAAACTTCCCGGATCCTTGAGCTTTGGAGGCAACTTCTTTTGAATTATAGCACTACACTCCTCCGTCAAATTGACAGTCTCATTCTCCACTAAGCTCCTTTTTCTTGCCATGATGTCTTTCAAAAACTTGGCATAATGAGACATTTGTATCAAAGCATCCGCAAAGGGTATATTGATATGGATTTTCTTGAAGATCTCCAAAAACTTTGCAAACTTTTCATCAAGACCCTTCTTTAAGAATCTATGTGGAAAAGGAATAGGCACTTGAGTTTTTGGTATGCCCCAACTATCCCTTTCTAACTCCACTTCATCCTCTTTCTTTTTTATTGTCTTGGTTCTTTGCCATTTCTTTTCAACAACTTCCTATTCAACCACATCCGTTTTATCATTTGCCTTTACTTCAACTTCACTTTTTTCCACAAATTCTTCTTCAAAAGTTTTCTTCAACCTCCTTCTCTTCTACCTTTTCATTTTCCATAGGTATAGAAGGTCCCTCATAGTTTGTTCCACTCCTCAAAGTGATTACCTTGCATTGCTCTTTTGAATTTACAACGGTGGTAGAAGGAAATTTCCCTTTTTCATTCGCACTCAACGAACTAGAAATTTGACCAACCGAGTGCTCTAAGGCTTTGAACCTTCTATCATTAGCTTCATCAATCTTTCTTCTTGTCTCATCTTAAGCTTTGTTCGATGCAATAAACTTTTCAATGAGTTCTTTGGTGGTTGTCTTCCCTTCATTATTTGGTGTTTTAGCTCCCGGATGATACCCCGGGGGATAAGTAATCGTATTGCTCGGGTTTGAATAAGAGAAGTTATCTTGCCTCTTTGTTGTTATGGGTATGAGATTCCACTACCTTGACCATTGAAGCCTCCTTGCCTTGGTGGATAGTTTCCTTGGTTGTGGTTGAAATTACCTTGGTAATTGTTTTAATAGTTACCTTGGTAATTCCTTCCTTGCATGTATTGTACATCTTCCACACGTGGCATTGTCATAGCCCGTTGTGCCCCACTAACACTATTTGGAGGAAAAACCCCTTGCTCTACTTGCCCTTCAACCATGTTAACTCCTTGATTATTCATACCTTGATTCAAGCTCATTTGCATTAAGATTTCCGATGCTATCATTTCAACACTTGGCATACTTGATTCCACACTAGCACTCTTCACACTAAACTGTTGCTCTTAATCGAAGCTCTCAAATCCATAACACCCACTTACTCTCTCCGATGGCCATTGATAGACATTTGTGGCAATCTCATAAAAATCCTTATAGCACTTTCCGGAGTCACTCCTAGTACTGATCCACCCGCCAAAGCATCAACAAGCACTCTTTGACCATTCACCAAACCTTGGTAGAAAAATTCAACTTGTTGATTTTCCAGGAAGCCATGTTGTGGACACTTGCGAAGCATATCCTTAAACCTTTCCCACGCTTCATAGAAATTTTCTTGAGGCATTTTCTTGAATTGAGTGATCAAGCTCTTCATTTGAAGCATCTTGGAGGGCGGAAAATACTTGTTCAAGAATATTTGTGCAAGCTCATCCCATGTGTTGCACGTACCCGGAGTAATAGTGGATAACCATGTTCGCGCACGATCCCTCAACGAAAATGGAAACAACCTCATCTTGATACAATCTTCGCTCACCCCATTCATCTTCACGGTGTTGGCAATCTCAATAAATTGAGCTAGATGAGCATTAGGATCTTCATTCGGGATTCTACTAAATTGTTGCTCTCTCACCATAGAAATCAAGCCTGCTTTAAATTCAAAGTTGTTGGCATTAATCGGTGGTCCCATCATTTGTGGCATTTCCCTTGGCATAAAGAATTCCCGGACCACCCTTAGATCTACTTGAGGCCCTCGATTCAACGGAGGTGGTGCATAAGGTTGTTGCACACCTTGTTGAAGAAGCGCATGTTGTATCATTTGTTGGAGTAAAGCATGTTGTTGTTGATTTGCATTGACTTGGGCATTTTGCACTCCATTTCCATCATTCATATCATCAACACGTTCATTATCTTGATTGTTCTCCATTGAATTACTATTTTTGGTTTTGTTCTTCTTTCTCCTTCTCCAACAAGTTTGTTCAATCTCTAGATCAATAGGTTCAACTTGTTTCCCTTTTGACCTTGTTTGCATACACCTTCAAAAGTAAAAGAAGTTAGAACAAAATTTTCAAAAGCAATTACAAAAAAAATATAAAATGTCTCTATTAAGATCACTTAAAATGATCCTTCTTCAAGCTACTAGCAACTGTTGCCTCCCCGGCAATGGCGCCATTTGATTAGCAATAACTTGTAGTCGGGTTGAGCAATTCAAGAATTTATCAAACCACAGGGAGGTAGGCACTGTGCTTAAGCGGTCTCACATTTCTTGTAATTTTATAGAGGCGAATAATCACAGTTTTGTTTGTCAAACAAGTTATTAAAATCAATCAATGCAAGTAAACAAGCAATGATCAAGCAAGCGAAATTAAAATGAATGTGAGTGGTTTTCCAAGTTAAACAAAATTTAGAATAACAACACTTAAGAAGTAGTAACTCTAGGAATTATGTATCAAATTCATATGCATCATGGATAAATGATTAAGGGCCAACACTAACTTCTTCTAAACTTTCTCTCGAAATGAATAGAATGTGAATCCGAATAAGAATCCCAAAATAGCTCAATGGATTGGTTCTCACTCAAACAATTTCAACTAGGTACTAAGCTTAAATGAGAATCCCCTCACACAATCAATCAACCTCTCAATCAAACCAATCGGATGTCCTATCAAAGGGTTATAAATCCTAAATAATATCTCTATCTCTTTAAGACTTATAATGCACATGGGGTGTATGATGAATTGATTCATTGAACTATCCTAAACATATAATTTATTTCTCAATCTAACCACATGCCTATGACAATAAATCACATAATTCAACAATATAAATCAAGCAATTAACAATCAATGATAGAAAATCATAAATCCAATTAATACATGAATTAAAATACATAGATCCCAAAAATTAACCAACAACTCTCATGTTTCTAATCTCACAAGGGAGATTAGCCTACCATAATCATAAGATAATTAACATGGACTTTAAAAACCTTACAAGTCATGATAAACAATTAGGTTTACTACAAAAATTGGATGAAAACTCCCTTGGATTGGCTACAATGGTTAACTCCTTCCTTTCCTTGCAATTTTCCTCTCTTCCTTGCTTCTTCTCTTCACTTGAATGAAGGATTTATGGTGAGATGATGATGGAGTGAATAGATGGATGAAAGTGATGAAGGATGTGGTGTAAAATAAAGGAATTGGTGTATGGGCTGTGTGAGCAGCTGAATTTTTGATCCAAGATGATCAAAATGTTGAATGAATTGGTATTTATACCCTTTAGAGACCTTCTAGAAGATGTAGGAAAATATTCTTTTCTGGCACAGACACGAGTCTTGTGCTACAATACGAGTCGAGTCTTGTCAGGGTTTCTCATTCAAACTTTACTCAAGACGGCACACGAGTCGTGTGCTGACGCACGGCCACGGGGTGGCCGTGTTGGATGTTTTGATGCTGCTACACAGCTACTCCTTACAGGCCCGTGTTCGGTACACGGGCCGTGAGCTGCAACACGGCTCGTGTACCCTACACGGCCGACCGTGTTGATGCTGCCCTGTTTCTTCTTCCTTGTTTTATGTCCCATCTCCATTTTTTCTTTATTTTTACTTGTTTTACATATGATTCAGTTCATTCACACATATTTCCATAAAAACACATAACACCACTAAGTAACACACAAATACGGATAAAATAACATGAAAACAGACCTAAAAAGATACTAAAATCTAGGTGAAAATATCACTCATCATACCCCAAACTTAAAGTATTGTGCGTCCCCGAACAACGAAAATGATAAAACAAGGGGAGAGAGATTTTCACCTAGAAAAGACTAAACGAACATAAGTAATAACACATCAATAGTAATAAGAACTACAAACTATGCTAAGTCATCCTACAATATTAGATTCATAACATGAGAAATTAACACGTTCAATCAAAAGAAAATAAGGTGTAATGTAGTCCATTTTGATCCAAGCCTTACATAGATTATCAATTTCACTCAACACTCTTTTAAGTTGGGTAAATCAACACTCATCAATCGATTGGCTCGACTCACTACAAACTTGCATGTGGACTACATTCACAAACCACCAAAGTTTCAATCAATGATCAAAAAGGTCTTTCATTAAGGATGTAATGATAGGCTCTTTGGTAGGATAGGAAATATTTAGATAAAAGTGACTAACACGTGTAAGTAATCGAAGAGGTAGCTACTTTCTTCCATTCCTCCACATTCTTTCTTCCCTTCTTATCTTTTGCAACATTCAAGCACTAATCATCACTTCACTTTTCATTTTCAACTATTTTTGATTTTATGCTTCCTTCTTTTGATTTTTCATTTCTTGAGCGTCTTTGTTGATTTGTGCTTCTTCTTATTTTAAAGGTTGCAAATGCATCTTTTGTTCATACTCTTTTCATCCTTTTTCTCACTTGTTACCATTTCCTTTTCTTTTTTTTTTCCTTCCTAGCTACCATCTCCTCACTCACACAAAAGGGTATATATATAAGGCTCATGTGGGTAATCAAGGCTTGTAATGTGCTAAATTCACAAAAAAATAGACTTATAGGCTCAAAGTGGTTGACTAGGGATGATGTTCATGGTATGGAAATTTTTGGCAATGACTTTTCATGACAAGGATGACCTTAAATCATATCATCAATCTCTACTAATCGGATTTGTTCCTATAGTCCTTGAGCAAGTATTTAATTTATCAAAACACAACTGATCCACTCATGAAAAGATATACCATGTATGCACGATTGAGACTCAAATTCTCACAAGCTTATGCTCGGACCTTAAGGAACTTATTACACCACATCAAGGGATGTGAACGGCGCCATTTGATTAGCCATAACTTGTAGTCGGGTTGACCAATTCAAGAGTTTATCGAATCACAGGGAGGTAGGCACTAGTGCTTAAGAGATCTCAAGTTTCTTGTAATTTTATAGAGACAAATCATCATAGTTTTGTTTGTCAAACAAATAATTAAAATCAATCAATGCAAGTATACAAGCAATGATCAAGCAAACGAAATTAAAATGAATGTGATTGGTTTTCCAAGCTAAACAAAAGTGAGATTAACAATACTTAACAAGTAGTAACTCTAGGAATTATGTAACAAATTCATATGCATCATGGATAAATGATTAAGGGCCAACACTAACTTCTACTAAACTTTCTCTCGAAATGAATAGAATGTGAATCCGAATAAGAATCCCTAAATAGCTCAATGGATTTGTTCTCACTCAAACAATTCCAACTAGGTACTGAGCTTAAATGAGAATCCCCTCACATAATCAATCAACCTCTCAATAAAACCAATCGGATGTCCTATCAAAGGGTTCTAAATCCTAAAGGATATCTCTATCTCTTTAAGACTTGTAATGAACATGGGGTGTATGATGAATTGATTCAATGAACTATCCTAAACATATAATTGATTTCTCAATCTAACCACATGCCTATGACAATAAATCACACAATTCAACAATACAAATCAAGCAATTAACAATCAATGATAGAAAATCATAAATCCAATCAACAAATGAATTAAAATACATAGATCCAAAAAATTAACCAACAACTCTCATGTTGTCAATCTCACAAGGGAGATTAGTCTATCATAATCATAAGATAATTAGCATAGACATTATAAACCTTACAAGTCATCATAAACAATTAGGTTTACTACAAAAATTGGGTAAAAACTCCCTTGGATTGGCTCCAATGGTTATCTCCTTCCTTTCCTTGCAATTTTCCTCTCTTCATTGCTTCTTCTTTTCACTTGGATGAAGGATTTATGGTGAGATGATGATGGAGTGAATAGATGGATGAAAGTGATGAAGGATGTGGTGCAAAATGAAGGAATTAGTTCGTGGGGTGTGTGACCAGCTGAATTTCTGATCAAAGACGATCAAAATATTGAATGAATTAGTATTTATACCCCTTGGAGACCTTCTAGAAGATGTAGGAAAATATTCTGTTCTGGCACCGACACGAGTCGTGTTTTGCAGCATGAGTCGAGTCGTGTCAGGGTTTCTCGACCAACTTTACTCAAGAAGGCACACGAGTAGTGTGCTGACGCACGGCCACAAGGTGGCCATGTTGGATGTTTTGGTGCTGTTACACGGCTACTCCTTACAGGCCTGTGTTTAGTACACGGGCCGTGTGTTGCAACACGACTCGTGTACCCTACTCGGCCGGCCGTGTTGATGCTGCCCTATTTCTTCTTCTTTATTTTATCTTCTGTCTCTGTTTTTGCTCCATTTTCACCTATTTTACATATGATTTAGTTCATTCACACACATTTCTATAAAAAAACATAACACCACCAAGTAACATACAAATACGGATAAAATGACATGAAAACGAATCTAAAAAGACACTAAAATCTAGGTGAAAATATGATTCATCATTAGCACGAACGCTAGATTTTTGGAATAGGATTATGTAATAACCACAAACCTATTAGTAAAAGTGTTCTGGAAGAAGTAAGAGGGGAAACACCAAATATAATATCAACTGTACAAGGGGATATACCACAAGACACTGCACCGCGTGTCACACCTGATACATAATTGCCCGACATAATTGCCCGCGAAGCCTCATCATAGTGGGAGGGTTGTGAGAAAACCTAATAGATTCATGGGATTGGAAAAGTCGTCAGAGTTGGTCCCGGGTGAATATGAAATCGACCCATTGAATTACAACGAAGCTTTGCATGATAAAGATGCTCAATCATGGCAAAAGGCAATGAAATCTGAAATAGAATCCATGTATTCTAATCAGATCTGGGAGCTTGTAGAACCACCCAATGGTTTAAAACCTATTGGATGCAAGTGGGTCTATAAAAGAAAAAGAGGATCTGACGGTAAGGTGGAAACCTTTAAAGCAAAGCTCGTTGCGAAGGGATATACTCAGAACGAGGGAATCGATTATGAGGAAACCATCTTTTATCTTTTGCCGCTCATATGGACTATGAGATATGGAAAATGGATGTCAAGTCAGCTTTCCTGAATGGAAATCTTGAAAAAAACAGCTATATGAAGCAACCAGAGGGATTCATTGAAAAGGGCCAAGAGCATCTTGTGTGTAAGCTTAATAGGTCCATTTATGAATTGAAACAAGCTTCTAGATCATGGAACATCCATTTTGATAAAATAATCCAGTCATATGGATTTATTCAATATCCGGATGAATCATGTGTATACAAGAATTGTGACGGAAATGTAGTGGTATTTCTTATACTTTACGTGGATGATATCCTGCTCATTGGAAACAATGTAAAGGTATTGTCGGGTGTTAGGGTATGGCTATCTAAGCAGTTTGAGATGAAGGACTTAGGAGAAGCTGGGCACATTCTTGGGATAAAATTAATAAGGGATCGCAAGAAAAGAATGTTGTGCTTATCCCAAGCTTCATACATTGATACAATCCTGACTCGTTTTAGCATGCAAGATTTCAAGAAAGGTTTTCTACCTTTCAGACATGGAATTCCTCTATCTAAGGAAATGTGTCCAAAGACACAACAGGAAATAGAGGAAATGAAGCTGGTCCCTTATGCTTCGGCAGTAGGAAGCCTCATATATGCAATACTATGTATGAGGCCGGATATCTATTATGCCGTGGGCATGGTCAGTAGGTATTAAAGTAATCCAGGACAAGGGTATTGAACTGCGGTAAAATATATTTTGAAGTACCTGTGAAGGACTAGGGATTATATGCTGGTTTACCGAGTATATACTTTGTTACCTTTAGGTTATACAGATTCAGATTTTAAGTCAGATAGGGATGTTAGTAAATCCACCTCGAGTTATATGTTTACCCTTGGAGGAGGAGACATTATATGGAGGAGAGTAAAGCAGAAATGCGTTGCAAACTCCACCATGGAAGCTGAATATGTAGCAGCCTCTGAGGTAGCTAAAGAAGCATTATGGCTTAGGAACTTCTTAATGGACACGTGATTTCTGTTTTGCCCAAAGCAATCACAATTTATTGTGATAAAAGTGGTGCAGTAGCAAACTCGAAGGAACCACGTGTCCATAAGGCGAGTAAACACATTAAGTGCAAGTACCACCTGATATGAGACATCATTAAAAGAGGGGAGGTCATTGTCGCTAAGATTGCATCTGAGGATAACCTGGCTGATCCTTTTACTAACAGCCTTCCAGCGAAAGCTTTTGATGGACATGTAAAAGGAATAGGGATTAGATGCGTGTCAGCAGATATGACAGCATAGTCTTTTAGTATAAATGGGAGATTGTTAGATTGTATACTAAATGTCTAGCTTTTGTATGAATAATGTTTTAAGAATTTATTTGAAAATGAGAATTATATGATCAAACGTTTTGCATATTATAATTTATTTATATGTTTGTGCAAAAGTCCATTTACTTTATACTGTAGATAATGTGTTGTGCGAACACACGCAAAGGATCATATTATTGATTTTCTCATAAAGTATAAACAGATGCTCACATCGAGATAGTCGGGGACAATCTATCGGGATGATTGTAGTGTGATTTGGTATTAGTTTGTCTTGACTATAGAATCACATTAGTATGATTTGTGTGTATTGAGCAGGACCGCTTGAGGTCGTTTAACTTATACTGACTTATAGAAGAACTTGATCTCAGTTATTATGGATGTTCGTGCTCTTAATCCCTATACAATAACTTCCACACGTAAGGCAGTATGTATTTCTTTGATTCATTAATGGGTGAGATTTACATGTAATTAAATCAATAAACTCGGTGAGTTGGGAAGTAGTGCTGTCTCCATGGTGTGTTGTTGATTGTTGAAGGAATCCATGTCTGACATAGGTTGATGATGTCCCCTTGAGGAGCTCATAAGGATTATCCTGTAAATCTTGCAAGTGGATTAATTCCGACATGATAATAAGGTTGAGTGATACTACTCTCGGATGAGATTAATTAATTAGAGTTCTCAGTAACTTAATTAATTAATGGGCATTGTATATTCTAAACATGGGGAGACTAACGGGCTCATAATAAGAAGGATCTCATAACGTAATTATGGGATTAAAGCAGTAGTGCAGTAATAATATTTAGTGGTATATATTATTATTATTGGACTTAAGTATAAGTCTTGGGCTAAACTTGGATACTTAAGCCCAATGCCCAACTCTAATTTCTCCTCCTGGTCCTTGTTGTACCCTATAAATAAGTCATCTCAGCTGACCAGTAACCCTAGAAATCACGCTTAACACTGTGAGAAGGGAAAGTGAACAGCAGATTGAGAAGATCTTTAAGATTGTCGCCCACACGACATCAAGATTGGACTTGGGAATACAACAGAAGATCAAGAGGTTGTTTACTGCAGCTGTTCTTCGCCAACAACCCTAGTGAAAGGTAATGTGGACTTTGATTACTTTCTTCTGCTATTTTAATTTGCATGGAACCCTAACGGTTCACGTTAACCTTTCGATCGAACGCCAACAAGTTCCTCTTTAGCAATACAAATAACAGTAGTGACTTCGATGGGGAGGATACTTATTATTTGCACCGAAGTGTACATCATAATTTGATCCCAAGTCCATTGCCCAAGCTTGTGCGTCTTACAGATGGAAAAGTTCACACGCGCTCAGATAACTTCCTACAATCGTCATAAAGAAGTTCGTACCAGCAATCCATGAACAAAGTCATCCGATGGGGAGGAAGGCCTATAGCTAACGCGCAAGTTTATTCACATCACTTATAAACCAATAATGGAGGCCTTGAGAATCATTTACCAATTCCTTCTCCCACTTAGTTATTTAACACCTAGGGTTTTTACATGCATATAATATTCAAAATAAAATACGCAACCTAGCATGCTCCTATTAAACCAAAAAAGACAGTAAATCACAGAGAATCATGCATACATATATAACAATAATCAAATATTCCATCAATTATAAATAGTTATATATCAATGAATTCGATTATTCGCCACAAGGCACGAATATTTTCAAAGACCTCCAGATTATCAAATTTTCAAAAATCTCAAAATTATCAAATTTTCGAAACTTCAAGATTATCAAAATTTTGAAAATCTCTAGATTATTAAATTTTTGAAAACTTCCAGATTATCATGTTTGCCAAAATCTCAAGATTATCAAATTTTCAAAAATATCGATATCGACCCTCGATATCGTCCAGATTATCGAAATCATCGATATCGACCAGATTAACAAAATCGTCGATATCGTCCAGATCATCAAAATCATCGATACCGACATGCAATCATATATAATATTAATAGAAAATTAAATAAATTATGGAAGTTATATATCACGATTTAAATCTCCACCAGATAAGGAAGCCTTATTCGACACTCCAGCTGTTGAACCGATGCCTTACGCAACAAGCAGGATTAATTGCGCCCTATGTCGTTCATCATCATGGGTTGCCTAGACCCAAAACACATTGCCATTGAGTCCACAATTGCCACCAGTCATTTCGGTAGCCGGCACAACTCATACGCGAGCTTTCGATGGCCCTCACATCTACTAGTCATGCTCATGTCACGTGTTGTGATGAATCACCATGCCGCGTTACCCCGACACATTCACGCCAGTAGCACCACTACTCTCGCCTGTCGATGCACGTCAGACTCGACTCGAGCTAATGGCTCAATCCAAGCAGCACCATTAGCACTGATCATCGTTCCGCATGTTCGTCGGTCTCGCTACCATCGCACGCTACCCAGCCTCTGCCAGTGCTCAACTCGTGTCGGTGGCTCAATTGGTGCAACAGCGTCTCCGCCGATCATCGCGCCAACTGCGCGCACCACCGCTCGCGTTCTGTCGCCCCCCGTGCGTGACACCGTCAGCGCCGCCACACTCCAAGACTTGACACATCTCGCAATTTTTGCCATCTACCGACGTCGTCTTCCAGCCGTGATCCGCCAGTGCAGGCGCTGTTCTTGTGATGATCGTGCCAACGTATCCAGATAGAGTATTCAACAAGAAATAATAATTTTCTAAACCCTAGTCCAAGTTTGGCACATAAACCCTAGCCTAACGTGTCCCCTTTAGCCACGAAATTAAAGCTATGTTACCAATTATTGGCGTTCGATCGTTTGGTTTACGTGAACTGTTAAGGTTCCATGTTATTCTATATCAGCGGAAGCAAGAATATAAATTTGCATTACCTTCCACCAGGGTATGTTGAAGAAGAGAAAATTCTCACTGGGCAGCTGCGCGACCTCACGAATTTGAACATAACTTCCTCATTCAAACTCCGATTAGAGAGATTTTTGCGCCAAAATGATCCTCTCTTCCGTGACTTTCCAATCATGTCTCATACTAACAGTTTTCAGTTCCACAAGAATACCGAAAAAATGTGGAATTTGAGCGTGCATAGAGATCAAACAGCAGCAGTAAACGACCTCGTGATCTTCTAATGTATTTCCATGTCCAATCTTGACGTTGTGTGGGCGACGATCTTCATGATCCTCTCAATTTTCTTCCTCTCCCTATTCTCATATGTGTTAGGCAATCAATTAGGGTTTTTGGACAGATGAGATAAACTTATATATGGCTACAGTAGGGACCAGGAGGAGAAATTAGAGTCGGGCCTCCATTGGGGTTAAGTATCCAAGTTTAGCCTAAAACTTATACTTAAGTCTAATAATAATAATATATTCCACTAAAATATTATTACTGCACTGTCGCTCTAATCCCAAATTACGTTATGGGCTCCTTCTTATTATGAGCCCGTTAGTCTCCCCATGCTTAAGATATAGAATGCCCATTAATTTATTAAGTTACTGATAACTCCATTAATTAATATCTCATCAGAGAGTAGTACCACTCAACCTAGTTATCATGCCGGAATAAATCCACCTGTAGGGTTTACATGATAATCCTTATAAGCTCTTGAAGGGGACATCATCAACCTATTTAATAGGACATGGATTCCTTCTACAATCCACAGCACACCATAGAGACAACATTATTTCCCAACTCATCGAGCTTGTTGATTTAATACATTTAAATCTCACCCATTGATGAATCAAAGAAATACATATTGCCTTATGTGTCGAGGTTATTGTATAGGGATTAAGAACACGAACATCCATACTAACTGAGATCAAGTTAACCTATATAGTCAGTATAAATCAAATGATCTCAAGCGGTCCTGCTCAATACATACAAAGTGCACTAACGTGATTTTATAGCCAAGACAAACTAATATCAAATCACACTACAACCATCCCGATAGATAGTCCCCATCTATCTCGGTTGTAAATATCTGTTTATACTTTATAAGGAGCCGACAATATGATCTTATGTGCGACGCTGCATACCATATTATCTACAGTATAAAGTAAGTGGACTATTGCATTGACATATAAATAAATTATAAGATGTAATCATTTGACCAATGATTCTCATTTCAAATATTGTTATAACATTATTCATACAAAAAGCTAGACTTTTAATATACAATCCAACATGAAGAGCACATTAGATTTATGTTATCATGTGAATTAAATTGGTTTTTGACTAAATTGATGTTGGTTTCTATTCATGGGTTTTTATTGTTTTGATGTTGTGATGGCATAGTTTGTTATTCATGAATGATTATTGGTTTAATAGATTGTTGATTAATAGATGATTTATGGTAATTAAATGATATCATGATGTTCATGTGTATATTACTTGGAGTGAGAAGGAGACGACCCTCTTAAGTATTAGAAAGGCATGAATATACATTGAATTTAGGTTTGACCGAGAGGATATTTAAACTTGATGAAGGGAACCAATCCATTCGTTAGCTCTAGTCACAAAAAAGAGAGTTAATTCTAATTAGTACATTCTTAGGGAGAATTGAGAATTAATTACTACCTAGATGAAGAGGTTAATGTTGAGCTTTGATCTTAAGTGCTTTTAGGAGTCTCTAGTGGATCAACAATGTCTGTAACCTGAGAGGGAGCTTAGGATATCATAATTATCGCCTATAATTGGTACCAGTTGAGTGGAATTCCTTTTCCATGTTAGTATAAGTTAAAGTGTGCTTGGATGTTTCTAATCCCATTTTCTTAAGTATTTGAATCTTTGACACCTATTTTCTTTTATTTCTAATTTCTTTTAATTGTTATTTTATTTACTTGTTACTTGTTTTAGTTGTTTAATTTCAAAATCAAACTCAAAACCCCGATCATCCTTACAAAAGTGACATAAACATGAGCTCACACATTTTATTAGTCCCAACTTAAACTCCCTGTGGGTTCGATAATTTTATTCCTTGGCTATATTTCTACAACGAACAAGTATTCTTGCTCGTGAATAAAAAAATATTCAAAAAAGAAATTGGCGCCGTTGCAGGAGAGTTTAAAAGATTAGTAGAATGCTGTGTTATTATTTTAGTTGTTCTTAATAAGGATACTTTTTATTTTATTTTATTTACTATTTTTGTTTGTTATCTCACTCTTTGAATTTTCATAGGTGTATTATGATCACAAGATCAAATGGAAATCAATCGATTATTCCTTTGAATTTGGAGATAGAAAAGACTGCACGACAAAGGAAACGAGAGACGAAAAGCTAGAAAAGGAATGAAAATAGAGAATCAACGTGGAGACAATGTTAACCATGACCTACCTCAAGATCCATTACAAGACCAAAGGGGGGTACAGGAAGGAGTTCAAGAGAATCAAGCGGAGATGTTTAGGAATTTCATTGATCAAAACAAAAAATATATACAATTGCTTGCTAATCAAGAAGGTCAAAGGATACTCCAACAACAAGAGGTACCGCCACATGTTTGTACAAATGTTCAAGAGATGGTTAATATGTTCAATAAACAAGCTATGCAAGGAAATGTGCAACTGCCTCAAGAGAGGCCAAGGCCTAGAGCAATTCGGGTTACTTCCAACCAAGAGCCGTACACAATATGGTTCCTCCAGTTCAAGCCAACAATTTTGAAATAAAGTCCGGATTGATCAATATGGTCAAAGCAAATCAGTTTGGGGGAGGTCCTCTTGAAGACCCGAATGCTCATCTAGCTACCTTCTTGGAGGTTGAAAATATAGCCAATATGAATGGAGTAACGGACGATGCTATTCGGATGAGATTGTTTTCTTTCTCTTTAAGAGATAAGGCTAAAGCATGGTACAATACAATTCCATTAGGAAGTTGTAATACTTGTGAAGATCTTGAGTAAAGGTTCCTAAACAAGTACTTTCCTCATTCGAAGACTCTCAAATTGAAAAGCCTTATCACTCAATTTAGGCAACTCTCGAATGAGAGTTTCTATGAAGCATGAGAACGCTACAAAGAGATGCTACGAAATGTTCTCAACATGATTTTCATGAGAATCAACAAGCGACTTTCTTTTATCAATGGTTGAGTGAACAAAATCGGATGCATGTAGATGCCTCATTCGGAAGGTCTATCTTTGGAGTAGATGCTATGAAAGCTATGGATATTTTTGAAGATATTGCAATGAATGTTTATCAATGGCCTTCAGAGAAAGTAATGGGAGGTTATTCATTTGGAAAGGTAGCTCAAGTGGAGAGTGTTAATGAAGTGAAGAGTGATGTCTTCCAAAGTAAAGGCATGAAAGAATTTAATGAGGGCATTGATGAGCATTTTCTTTGAACGCAAATTAATCCTCAAGTATTAAGGATATCAATTGTAGTTTAATCAACCGACCAAGTTAAATATCGAACCCAAAGGACGACATATTATCAATTTAATTATTTACTAAATTAAATAAGACAAGGAAATTAAGTTTGAGTATTTAATTATTAATGTACTTTCAAATTAATTAAAATAACAATTAAAATAAAGGCACTTAGAAGAATTCATAAGTGACTCAATAATGGAGAATAGGTAGCTCTATGGTAATTCAGTTTCAGTCATTAATCTCCCTTTTGTGTATCAATGTCCAACTTTGCCTTGTGGAATATAGACGCATCACTAAACCATGCAAATCTACTCTATAGATGATGAGAGTGGAAATCTACGTCTTTTCGGTCTCACAATGCACTGTTTTTACTAGAATAATGCTATGTAATCATGTGGAATTGCGTGATTTATGTATTTTGCATAATTATAGTGCTACTAACGTGTTTTGTGAAGTTTTGAAGGGTAATATAGGTTAAAATGAAGTAAAATCAAAGACGGGCAAAAACGAGCTCAAATGGGTCTTACTCGAGTTGCAAGGGTCAGCTCGACCTGGCAACTCGAGTCGTGTTGGATACCGTAGATGGTCAGAATCGATCAGTGAGTCAACTCGACTTATCTTAGGCAACTTGACTTGAAGCTAAAGTCGAGTAACGTCTGAGGCAAAGCCGAGTTGCATGTCATGTGAGGCAGAGCCGGGATGGATTTTGTATAGTGAGCCATCACGAGTTGACAGGCGATAACTCAACTTTCCAACTCGACTCAAGTTGGTGTACGGAGAGGATCCAATTTCAGAGTAGTGTAACACGACTAGACAGGCAAAAGCTCGACTTGGTGACACGACTCATGTTAGGGTGACTCGAGTTGCATTTAAAGCAACACGAGTCATGTTGCTAACTCGAGTTGGACATCCCAACTCGAGTTGGGTTATTTTGGGCCAAAAGTCAGGATTTTCGATCCCCTATGTGCGACAAAGTGTAAAATTAGCCCAAAGGACTCAGTTTCGATGCCCATGGTATATAAGGAAGATCAGACACCTGGACAAGGGGACCGATCATTCAACACAAGAACATAACGTGAATTCAATTCATGCACCATCCATCACCCAATTCACATCCTTTCATCCATCCTTCTATCGGTCCATAGGAGGTTTCAAGTGCGATTTTGAGAGCCATTCCAATCGAAGAGACGGAGGAAAGAAGCAGACCATGTACTAGGGTTTTGTATCTTTTCTTATTCTTTTCAATTGTTAATTTGATTATGAAATTGTCAGCCATGAGGGTTGTCTGTGACCTCATGGGCTAAAAACCCTTTATAGTTCTACGGATTGAAGGTTAGGGTAGTTGATTTGGAAACCTAGACAAATATTGTGAATTCATGTTGTTGATTATTCTTGTTTATTCGAGTTATTCAGACTATATTATATGTTTGTAACATCTTCATAACATGCTATTGATGTTGCCCGTGATGCTTGGTATGTTGTGTTAGCTTGTGTGCATACGTACTTAATATTGTCTGTTTGCTAGGGATTATAGTAGTTTGCTCGTGAACACGATAATCCTAATGGCTGGTAAATAAGATACTTGATATTCTTAGTGGAACAATGCAATTAGGAAATCAAGTAGGAAGTTAATAAGTTTGAGTAGTGCTTTCAGAGAATATATGTTAGTCGAATTGGCCATCCAGAGGTTTATGAAATTTGTCTTATTAATATCTAGGAAGGAGGTTCAAAACTGTTTGTGCATTATATTATGATGTATTTCCATTAAAATAGTATGAATGAATAATAGTACGTCTACGAGACTAAATCAATTGCACTACACCTGATACCTTAGAGTTGTTATTTTTCTCTTGATCAATCTTAAATAATTCCTATTGTTTTTATTTATTTGTTAATTGTCATTTAAATTTTTAGATATTAATTCATTCAAACAATTGGAAATTGGTTAACATAATTCTGATTAAAGAGTAATAAATATTAAATAAATAATTAGCTGTATCAGTAGGAATGATATTTATTTTAACTTGGGTACTTGTCATTACAATTGACATCTCTACACTTGGGGATTTTAGTTGGAGTGCGCAATTTAAGCCTAACAAGTTTATGGCGTCGTGCTGCCGGGGACATTAAATTATTTATTTTACTTTTGTTACTGATTTAATTAGAATATTTACTTTGAGATTTAATTGTCTACACTATGAATTTTCTTGAAGTTGTATGCACACCAGGTCAAAGAAGGGAACACAAAATCTTGAATTTGATCCGGAGGTTGAAGCGTCTGAAAAAATGAGAGGAGCAGCAAAGATGATTAAAGCACCTCCTAAGGCTGTTAAGGTACCTAATTCGAAAAAGAAAGCGGACACATCAGCACCTAAAGCAATTGTAGAGGAGGAGAAAGAAAAGATTGAATATCAGGTTATCCCAAAAGAAGTTGAGTCAGAAGTTGAAGTAGAAACAACTATAGAATCAGCAATTATGGGAGATAGAACAGATGAAGATGACATTGTCATCCGGGAAACGTTCAAGTCTACCAATCTTGGAGGATCAGGCGTAGTTGGGGCCATTCAAGCTGATGAAGCAAATGATATAAGATCAGCCCCGATCAACATGGTGGAGAAAAATCCTTTCATCGGAGGTGTTTTCGATAAACCCTATGGACATTTGAAGCGCTTCAACAGCTACATGGATACAGTTAAAGTCGCTGACACTACCAATGACAGATGGAAGATGAGGCTTTTCCAGTTTTCTTTAGCTGACAAGGCGAGGGAATGGTATGATAAGTTGAATGGAGACAGCTGTGGTAATTGGACTGAGTTACAGCAGTTGTTTGTGGATCGTTTTATGCCACCAGGGAAGATTCTTGCACTGAAGCAAGAAATTAATCAGTTTAAACAAAGGAAAGATGAATCTTTTGGAGAGGCCTGGGAAAGATTCACTGATGCATTGACAGAGTCTCCAGGGTTCAAGAGCACCTCAGAATTGGCAGGGAAACAGATACCCTCAAGAAAATTCCAAACAAAGGAATAACCAAGGGGGAGGTCCCAGCAATCAAGCAGGTCCCAGTAATCAAGGAGGATGGCAGAATCAGTAGAGGCATGAGAACTTTGCTTATTCAATCCGAATAATGCAGTTCCATTCCCTCCTAATTTCGATCATGGAGCCAAAACTGAAGAAGGGAAGCCAAGTATTGATGATGTGTTAGCAAAGTACATGCAGAAGAATGATGTTTCCATCAACAAAATCAATAATTGTATAGTGCTTATAGACTCCAATATAAAACAGAATGAGGAAGTAAATAAGCAGTTGTAGAGTCTCACATATTCTATGGGTCAGATCTCTACTATGGTAAATCAGCAGCATCAGCAGATTATGAAGGGAAAATTTCCTTCAGATACAGAAATCAACCTGAAGGAGAGTGCAAATGCAATTACTTTGAGGTCCAGGAAGAAGTGTAGGCAAGAACTGATGCAGGACATGATATAAATGAGGCAGGATGGAAGAGAAAAAGAGCGAGGTAACTTGGTCACTAGTTCGGTCCCTATTCAAGCCGAGCCAGGATTGGGGTTGACAAAATCGAGTCAAGTAGCGATCCTTCAAATCAGACAGCGCTTAAAGGAGCGGTTCAACTCTAGCTTGATACAAGTTCACCCTCCCTACACTTTCAAATTCTATAGTAAACCAATCTGATCAAGCTGTTGCTGATAAAAAATGGCAGCGAGCAAAGAGGTTGAGAGAAATGAAAGAGGTATTCGAGAAAGATAGTTTGGGACTTCCAAAAACAAAGGTACCACTTATGTTTCCTCAAAGACAATTGTCAAAGAGCTTGGATGAGAAGTTCAAGAAATTTGCTAAAGCTATGAGGGATGTCCAAGTTACTATTCCCTTTTCAGAGGCCTTGGATCAGATGCCACATTACGCAAGGTTTATCAAGAAACTCATCTCGAGAAAAAGAAAGCTGAACAGTGTGGAGATGGTTAACCTGATCAAAAATTGCAGTTCCATAATCCAAAGAAAGTAACCTGAGAAGCTGAAGGATCCTGGTAGCTTCATCATTCCTTGTAAGATAGGAAAAGGGTCGTCTAGAAGGGCATTGTGTGATTTAGTAGCCAGCATAAATTTGATGTCCTTATTAGTGTATAAGAAGCTTGGTTTGGGGGGTTGAAACCCTCCTCTGTGGCCCTACATGTCACGCCCCGACCCCAGACAGAACGCGACAACCGCCACGTTAACCATAAATTTTGCAGAATGAGTGCACTCCACTCCACAAAGTTTATAGAAAACGTAAGGCTTGCTATCAAGTACCTGTAGAACTGAACAACTGATAACAACGGGTACAACCCGAGGACATCATCTCATAAAGTATCAACAAGGATTTACAAAGGTACAAAATACAACGGTGTAACTTAGTTTAAAGAAAATATACATGAACGATATAACATCGCGAAGGTACAAAAAGAACATCAAGGGGGTCACCAAATATAAACTATACAATCTCGCCAATGAATCCGTCAATTTACATAAAAGAGGAAGTACCCAAAACACGGATTGGATGACGAGCAAACGATAGGCAAACCTCCAACCAAAACGATATCAACAGCCTGAAAAGGAAAGAATGATGGGGGTGAGCAAAACCACTAGCTTAGTGAGGTGATAAGCCGGTCATCCCGACCCTTATACGAAGCATGTATTCCACTCGCGGTTCATAACATAAAATCCTACATTTCGTCTCACAATAACTATTTCTCACTCAGTGTACATATAAATGAAAATAAAAACCTTAGTGCACATTTACGAATAACACAATTTGTTCAAACAACATGTTATCACAAAAAAGACGCGTGGGTAGTCAATATCCTCCTCGAACTGAGCTCTCCGTCGAGAGACAGTACAAGCCCGTCACCGTTACTCTAGATAAAATGCACATTAATATTCTTTCTCAACGCCAAGTGCTAAAGTTCACAATTCAATATCGACTGAATACTTGAAATGATCAAACATATAAACATATATGACATGCATGTCCCACACCGGTGACGTTGACTGAGCCTATAATAGACTAATCCATCTAACGATCACCCTCCAGAGTTCAGTATTTGGCAAATGGACAGGTGCCCCGTTAGATCTAACTCACGCGGGTTTGCCAATCCCGGGCAACTTGGTTGTCACTCTAACTCACCCGAACCGCGACAATTCGGGCTACTTAATCAATGTCGCTCCAACTCACCCGAACCGTGACCAATTCGGGCTACTTAACCTTGGTACCAGGCATACATATGCATGTGCATCATAAGATGAATAACGACTCAAGTTAGAGTCTTAATAGCACACAAGAATAACCAGAAATCAATTCTCAAATAATTCACAACAAATGTTATCAGATACCGAGCCGGCAAGGCTCTTCAACATAAGTTAAAATCAATAATACTCATAAAATGGCTAACAGGACTCTAACCAGAGAAATCGAGCCAACCAGGCTCTTTACCACATAACACAATACCAAATAATTTTCTTATCAATTAACTAAAACTAAAATAAATGCACATTTATCGAGGGTCCACACTTCCCACAAGAGAAGGCGTTCCCGAATTATCAACTCACAAGGAAGTGATTAACTCTCTTCGGAATCTGAAGTCGGTTCCTTGCTCTTCGTCGATGGTTCTTTACCTAGAAAGGAGATGAGCAATTAAAGACAAATTAAATATAACTAACTATTAGTGGTAACATCCCTTTCATTGCTAAAAACAAATCCTAATCGATTTCGAACGAGTCGATATTAAATAAAAAATAGTATGTAACTCCTTAACATCAGTTCCCAATCCCACATAACCCGTTTCAATACATTAACTAGACGAAACGATAGAAAATAAGTTTGAATTCGACATAAAAATTCTGAAATTTTCCTGCTAGCGGCAGTTTACGAGAAAAATCATAACTAATTGTAGAATAATCAGATTGAGGCGTTTCAAGTGGCTACGGAAAGCTAACGAGTTCAGCTACGTACAAAAATTAAGTTTGCAAAGTTTCAAGGGCAATAGCTATCTCAAAATCAGTTCGAACAGTCTGCAAATTACCCACATACCAAAAAGAAAAACCCCACAAAATTACAAAATTATGGAAGAAGGAAGCTTAATTCACACACCACCTACCTCAAAACAACTTAAAAACCACCTAGGATGAGGGTTGTAAGGGAGAATTTGGTCAACAAGGGTTTCTCCTCTTCCTCTCTTCTTTCCCCTCTTTTGCTTTTCTTCTCCCGTTCTTCTCTCTCTTTTTTTTTAACTTTAGTCTTACTAATTATATATCAGGCCATTTAAGTGGGCTGAAACTTTGGGCCACAAAATAAATAAATAAATAAGTTTGGGCTTTCTAAAAAAATTCTAATTGGGCTTAATTGGGCTGACCTTTTGGGCCATAAAAATAAATAATTAGGTTTTGGGCTTTCTAACAAAAATCTAGTTGGGCTAAGATAGGGCTGGCCTTTTGGGCCATAAAAATAAATAATTAGGTTTTGGGCTTTCTAACAAAAATATAGTTGGGCTAAGATATTATAAAGTATCCCCTCCTCTAAAAAGTTTCGTCCTCGAAACATAAACGTACCTAGAGATGAAAAGAGATTTGGATGGTGTTGACGCATGACTGACTCTGGTTCCCATGTTTCTTCTTCAATTTGATCACTTCTCCATAGAACTCTCACCATAGGAATGGATTTGTTACGAAGCATTTTCTCTCGGCGATCTACAATTTGAACAGGTTGTACTTCGTACGATAGATTTTCCTTTAATACAACTGGGGGATCTTTGAGCACGTGCGAAGGATCTGGTTCATATTTTCTAAGCATAGAGACATGGAAGACATCGTGAATCTTCGACAATTCCGATGGTAGCTCAAGTCGATATGCAACACGACCAATCCTTTGCACGATCGTAAACGGGCCAATATACCTTGGACTCAACTTTCCTCGACGGCGAAATCGCAACACGCCCTTCCATGGAGAAACTTTCAGAAAAACTTTGTCTCCTTCATTAAACTCCAAATCGCGCCTCCTATTATCTGCGTAGCTTTTCTGTCGATCTTGCGCTGCCTTAAGTCTGTCTCGAATAAGTTGTATTTTTGCCTTCGCATCTTCGATTAGCTCTACTTGTTCGATTTGTCTCTCGCCAACCTCATCCCAAAAGAGTGGTGTTCGACACTTTCGGCCATACAGAGCTTCGTACGGGGGCATTCCAATGCTTGAATGATAACTGTTGTTATAAGCGAACTCCACCAAAGTCACGTACTTATCCGGGCTACCTCCCAAATTCAACACCACTGCACGTAGCATGTCTTCTAGTGTCTGTATAGTTCTCTCTGACTGTCCATCAGTCTGTGGATGAAACGAGGTACTGAATAGTAATTTTGTACCTAGCGCTTTCTGCAGACTAGGCCAAAAACGGGAAGTGAATCTTGGATCACGGTCAGATATGATTGACACTGGTACTCCGTGCAATCTCACGATCTCATCGACATATAACTTGGCAAGTTTCTCTAAAGATTCGTTAGTATGCACTGGAAGGAAATGTGCCGATTTCGTCAGACGATCGACAATGACCCAAATTGAGTCAAAACCCTTTTGGGTTCGAGGTAAACCAGAAACAAAATCCATTGTGACGTTTTCCCATTTCCACTCAGGAATAGGTAGTGGTTGAAGCATACCAGCTGGTTTTTGGTGTTCCGCTTTAATCTGTTGGCATGATAAGCACTTTGATACAAATTCAGTAATGTCCCGTTTCATACATGGCCACCAATAATGCTCCCGAAGTGTTCTGTACATTTTGGTACTACCAGGATGCATAGCATAGGCTGAAGAATGGGCTTCCTCAAGAATAGCTCTACGAACATCAAGTTCTGATGGAACACAAACACGATTTTTAAAAGTAAGAAGTCCATCATCCCGAATTCGAAATTCGGTTTCTTTTCCTTGATTTAGCTTTACAATCTTCTGTTGTAAATAAACATCGTGTGATTGTCTTTCTCGAATTTGCTCGAACAAGGTAGGTCTAACCTCGAATTTGGCGATTAAGGCAGAATCATTAGACTTTTCACAATCGAGCGAAATGTGTAAAGATTTAAATTGCTCCAACATAGGAAGATAAAAAGATTGAATCGAAGCAAGTGAGGTAGAAGACTTTCTACTCAGAGCATCTGCAACAACGTTCGCCTTACCAGGATGATAATCGATGACTAAGTCATAGTCACTAATCAACTCCATCCATCGCCTTTGCCTGAGGTTGAGCTCCTTTTGGGTGGTGATATACTTTAAGCTCTTGTGATCAGTGAAAACCCGACAAGTTGCACCATACAGATAGTGCCTCCAGATCTTCAATGCAAAGACGATTGCAGCCAACTCTAAATCATGTGTAGGATAATTTTCTTCGTTCTTCTTCAATTGCCTTGAAGCGTAGGCAATAACCTTTCCTTCTTGCATGAGAACGCATCCTAATCCTTGTCTCGAGGCGTCGCTATAAATGGTAAATTCTCCAATCGCTGGGTCTGGCAAAGCAAGAATAGGAGCTGAAACGAGTCGTCTTTTCAATTCTTGAAATGCTTCGTCGCATTCTTCATTCCATTCAAATTTTACCCCTTTCCGAGTCAATTTAGTCAAAGATGAAGCCAATAACGAAAAGTCTTTGACAAACCGTCGATAATATCCAGCTAATCCCAGAAAACTACGAATCTCTGTCACGTTCTTTGGACGCTCCCAATCTAGTATAGCTTGAATCTTCACTGGATCGACGTAGATTCCTTCTTTAGAAATGTGATGACCCAAAAAGCTTACCTCGCGAAGCCAAAATTCACACTTCGAGAATTTAGCATAAAGCTGGTTTTCTCTGAGAATGTTCAGAGCAATTCTTAGATGATGAGAATGCTCGTCGTCCGATTTAGAATAAATAAGAATGTCATCAATGAAGATGATGACAAACTTATCTAAGCACGGCCGAAAGACCCGATTCATAAGATCCATAAAAGCTGCAGGAGCATTTGTAAGTCCAAAAGGCATAACACAAAATTCAAAATGACCGTATCTGGTTCGAAAAGCAGACTTAGGGAGATCAGATTCCCTAATCTTGAGTTGGTGATAACCGGATCGCAAATCAATTTTTGAGAACACAGTTGCTCCTTGTAATTGATCAAACAGATCATCGATTCTTGGAAGAGGATATTTGTTCTTAATTGTCACCTTGTTCAATTGACGGTAGTCAACACATAGGCGAAGTGATCCATCTTTCTTCTTGACAAAAAGAACTGGAGCACCCCACGGAGATGTGCTAGGTCGTATGAACCCCTTCTCCAATAATTCCCCAAGTTGTGTCTGGAGTTCCTTGAGCTCAGCAGGCGACATTCGATATGGAGTAATCGATATAGGTGTGATTCCAGGAAGTACGTCAATGGAAAAATCAATCTCTCGATTCGGAGGTTGTCCTGGTAAGTCTTCGGGAAAGACATCAGGAAATTCATTCACGATTGGGATGTCATCTAGTTTAGTTTCAGAAAGAGAAGTATCGATGACAAATGCCAAGAATGCCTCACAACCCTTACGCATTAATTTATGCGCAGTCAACATTGAAATAAAAGAGAGGGATCTCGTTTGAAGTTTACCTTCAAAAACAAGTTCTGAGAATCCTGGTCTACGAAAAATAACAAGCTTCTCGTGGCAATCGAGAATTGCATGATGAGAAGAAAGCCAATCCATGCCAAGAATAACATCAAGATCAATCAAAGGCAATGGTATCAATTCAGCCTCTAAAATGACATCTTTGATCTTCAATGGACAACCAAGGAATACCGAATCACGAATTAGACGCTCTCCAAGAGGGGTATGAACGATGATTCCAGGTGACAAATGAGAGATAGGATAATCTAAGATCGAAGTAAGATCATCTCGGATATAAGACCTATCAGAACCTGGGTCAAATAAAGCGTAGACCTGATGGTCTCCCACAAACACATGGCCTAAAGAAGCAATATTAGGTGAGATTGTGATTTAAAAATTCGGAAAGATAGAATTTCTTACGAATGTTTTATTCGTAATCAAGTGGCATAACAAGGCGGGGTTAGATTTAGCATGTGAAAATACTCAGATTATAAATTACCTGTCACAACCTTCGGATCTGAGCGAGCCTCTTCCTGGGAAATATGAAATACTCTAGTTTGCTTCCTTCCTTGCATAGGTGATTGAGTACTAGGGCCGCTTGAGGCATCGGGCACTCTGGTAACTGCAGATCGAGTATCTCTGGGTGTAGAATATGTTAGTTTACCACGAAACTGACCAGAACCCTGACTGCTCGTTCCCATAAGCTGAGGACAAGAACTTCGCATATGCCCCGGCTGTCGACACTGAAAACATACTTGAGGAGCCTTACAGGGGCCGTCATGATATTTTAGGCAATTCTGGCACTTGCGATTTTCACCAACCGATCCCGAGACATTGCTCCCGCCTCTACCAAACTTCTCCCGAGGTTGAGGAAAACTAATAGATACCGAACTTGGTGCGCCACGCGAAGATCCCACACCCCTATACACCTTCGATGCATTTCCTGGAAATGCGCTCCCTTGCCTTTTCTTTTGAGATCGTTCTGCAAGCTTATGTCTCGCCTGAACTAAACCTTCTACCCTCAGGGCTTCTTCTACGAGATCGTCAAGACTCTCGTACTTGTCTCCAGACTTGATGCGATCTCGAATATTTAAATTAAGACCATCTTCAAATCTCTTGCATAAGTCTCTCGTCGTATATGACTCAGGAGCGAATTCTCGCAATTCCAGAAATTTGCTTTCGTACTCCACGACCGACATAATGCCTTGAAATAGGTTGAAGAACTCCTTTCTCTTTTGATCCTTGATGTACTGAGAGAAGTATCGATCTTTGAATCGTTCCACAAAGATAGCCCACGTAATAGTAACCGAAGATGTCTCTTTTAGATTCTGCCACCATCGTCGTGCATCTGGGCCTAACAGTTTGGTTGCAATGACCACACGATAACATTCTTCAATCATCAAAGTGTCAAAGGTCTCTGTAATCTCCTTTAACCATGCCCCCGCTTTAGAAACATCTCTTGCACCGTCAAATTTCGATGTCCCCATGTTTTCAACTGCTTTCACCAAATCAGGTATAAAAAGTGCACCTCGAGAAGTAGAACCTCCTAAAGCCATTTCTGGAGTAAAAACTGGTACATTAGTTGTAGGTTGAATCGATTCATTAGCATGAAGAACCTCTTCAGCGACAGTCGTAGTTGTATGAGCAGTTGTAGGTGGTGGAACACCATGTATTCGAATGTGATCATAATACAATTGGTACTGCTCGGGTGTCATCATGTGCTCAACCCGCAACTGGGCTCGTGGTTGCTCTACCTGGAAAACCGGCACCCTATGATCAGAATTGATAGGGTCCGTAGCCGTCGGAGGAACGACATGATCAGAAGAAACATGTCCTCGAGGTCCACGAGGAACAGAAGAGAGTAGAGGACTCGGAGGATCACGAGGAGCGTGTCCTCGACCTCGACCTCGACCTCGACGACGAACTGGAGGTGCCATAATGACTGAAAGGAAGAAAGGAAAGAAAATGCAAGGTCAACATCAAAGTAATACGATACCTTAGGATGACATAGAAACAAAGTTGGACTCATTGGCTCGACTCAAAAAGAATGAGAATCATAAAACCAGGCTCTGATACCAAGAAAGTTGTCACGCCCCGACCCCAGACAGAACGCGACAACCGCCACGTTAACCATAAATTTTGCAGAATGGGTGCACTCCACTCCACAAAGTTTATAGAAAACGTAAGGCTTGCTATCAAGTACCTGTAGAACTGAACAACTGATAACAACGGGTACAACCCGAGGACATCATCTCATAAAGTATCAACAAGGATTTACAAAGGTACAAAATACAACGGTGTAACTTAGTTTAAAGAAAATATACATGAACGATATAACATCGCGAAGGTACAAAAAGAACATCAAGGGGGTCACCAAATATAAACTATACAATCTCGCCAATGAATCCGTCAATTTACATAAAAGAGGAAGTACCCAAAACACGGATTGGATGACGAGCAAACGATAGGCAAACCTCCAACCAAAACGATATCAACAGCCTGAAAAGGAAAGAATGATGGGGGTGAGCAAAACCACTAGCTCAGTGAGGTGATAAGCCGGTCATCCCGACCCTTATACGAAGCATGTATTCCACTCGCGGTTCATAACATAAAATCCTACATTTCGTCTCACAATAACTATTTCTCACTCAGTGTACATATAAATGAAAATAAAAACCTTAGTGCACATTTACGAATAACACAATTTGTTCAAACAACATGTTATCACAAAAAAGACGCGTGGGTAGTCAATATCCTCCTCGAACTGAGCTCTCCGTCGAGAGACAGTACAAGCCCGTCACCGTTACTCTAGATAAAATGCACATTAATATTCTTTCTCAACGCCAAGTGCTAAAGTTCACAATTCAATATCGACTGAATACTTGAAATGATCAAACATATAAACATATATGACATGCATGTCCCACACCGGTGACGTTGACTGAGCCTATAATAGACTAATCCATCTAACGATCACCCTCCAGAGTTCAGTATTTGGCAAATGGACAGGTGCCCCGTTAGATCTAACTCACGCGGGTTTGCCAATCCCGGGCAACTTGGTTGTCACTCTAACTCACCCGAACCGCGACAATTCGGGCTACTTAATCAATGTCGCTCCAACTCACCCGAACCGTGACCAATTCGGGCTACTTAACCTTGGTACCAGGCATACATATGCATGTGCATCATAAGATGAATAACGACTCAAGTTAGAGTCTTAATAGCACACAAGAATAACCAGAAATCAATTCTCAAATAATTCACAACAAATGTTATCAGATACCGAGCCGACAAGGCTCTTCAACATAAGTTAAAATCAATAATACTCATAAAATGGCTAACAGGACTCTAACCAGAGAAATCGAGCCAACCAGGCTCTTTACCACATAACACAATACCAAATAATTTTCTTATCAATTAACTAAAACTAAAATAAATGCACATTTATCGAGGGTCCACACTTCCCACAAGAGAAGGCGTTCCCGAATTATCAACTCACAAGGAAGTGATTAACTCTCTTCGGAATCTGAAGTCGGTTCCTTGCTCTTCGTCGATGGTTCTTTACCTAGAAAGGAGATGAGCAATTAAAGACAAATTAAATATAACTAACTATTAGTGGTAACATCCCTTTCATTGCTAAAAACAAATCCTAATCGATTTCGAACGAGTCGATATTAAATAAAAAATAGTATGTAACTCCTTAACATCAGTTCCCAATCCCACATAACCCGTTTCAATACATTAACTAGACGAAACGATAGAAAATAAGTTTGAATTCGACATAAAAATTCTGAAATTTTCCTGCTAGCGGCAGTTTACGAGAAAAATCATAACTAATTGTAGAATAATCAGATTGAGGCGTTTCAAGTGGCTACGGAAAGCTAACGAGTTCAGCTACGTAAAAAATTAAGTTTGCAAAGTTTCAAGGGCAATAGCTATCTCAAAATCAGTTCGAACAGTCTGCAAATTACCCACATACCAAAAAGAAAAACCCCACAAAATTACAAAATTATGGAAGAAGGAAGCTTAATTCACACACCACCTACCTCAAAACAACTTAAAAACCACCTAGGATGAGGGTTGTAAGGGAGAATTTGGTCAACAAGGGTTTCTCCTCTTCCTCTCTTCTTTCCCCTCTTTTGCTTTTCTTCTCCCGTTCTTCTCTCTCTTTTTTTTTAACTTTAGTCTTACTAATTATATATCAGGCCATTTAAGTGGGCTGAAACTTTGGGCCACAAAATAAATAAATAAATAAGTTTGGGCTTTCTAAAAAAATTCTAATTGGGCTTAATTGGGCTGACCTTTTGGGCCATAAAAATAAATAATTAGGTTTTGGGCTTTCTAACAAAAATCTAGTTGGGCTAAGATAGGGCTGGCCTTTTGGGCCATAAAAATAAATAATTAGGTTTTGGGCTTTCTAACAAAAATATAGTTGGGCTAAGATATTATACTACAATTAGCAGATAGGTCATTGACATACTCCGATGGGGTTGTTGAAGATGTGCTGGTCAAGGTTTCGGATATGGTTTTTCCAATTGACTTCCTAGTACTTGATATGGAGGATAATAAGGATGGCGCACCTCTGATCTTAGGGCGTCCATTTCTCGCTACTGGAAGAGCTCTCATAGATGTGTTCAAAAGAGAATTGAGGCTGAGGGACAATGACAAGGAAATTATCTTTTCTTTGAATAAGAAGATGCAGTGGCCTACGACTCAGCAACAATACAAGTCTCTAGAAGTAGTGGACACGGAGTGTGATGAGAATTTTACCCTGTCTGATGCAGAGTTCGAGAGTTTGTCCAATGATGCATGTATTGGCTATCTTGAGAAGTTACTTGCATTAGGTGGTGCAAGGGATGAACAGAGAAGGAAGGGTATTGATGAGGAGAGAAGGAAACCTGCGGCCGAGGAGGTTAAATATGTGGAGAAAGGAGTTGAAGTAGTAGAGAAGATCGACAAAGCAAGTGGATCTCTTACTTTTCCTATTACTAACTCTGCTATTATGTTTGATAATGTTTTGGTTGCAGGAATCATGGATGATTCGTATTTGAAGCCTCCGGATTTACCTCTGGATTTTCCTTCTTATATGAGTATTGAAGATTCTAACTTGTTCAGTCCATGTTTTGACATGGAGGATCCTGTATCGGTGACAATGAAAGGTGAGGTGGCTGGAGTTAACAATGATAGAGGAAGAACATACTTGAAGGTACGAATGCGATAGGACTGTACTCCGAGTCAGTAGTCAGAAAGAGGTATCCACCGTGACTCTCCGACGTTAAACATGAGTGTCTGTTGGGGGCCGACCCTCTCGTTTTATTTGCTTTATTGAGTCTGTGTCAATGTAAAAATTTTATTAGGTGTAGCTTGACTGCGGTATATACTTCTTTACAAACTTAGTCTATCACTTAATTTGGCCTAAGTTTGGGGAGGTGTATCGCACATACCTTGTCTCGCTGCACTAAAGTAAAGTGGCTTCATTGTGTTGTGTGCTTGGGCAATTATTTTTTTGCAATTTTTTGGTATTTTTGAGTCATTTGATTATATTGAGAGATCGATTATTTGTGATTGTCCAGGTGTGTGTCGTTTATTTGTTTTTTGTTGCGTGTTTATCCTAGCATCAGTGGTTAATTTTTGGTTCTTGATGATGATTGATTGATTTGTCTAAGCATTTGATTGAGTTTTACTGTGGGTGATTTGAGTATTAATTTGGTGTTGTGAGATAATTGTGATAATCCACATAGAGATGTATTTAGATGTTGGAATACTTAAAGATTGTTGCATAAAATTGGTTCATAAGCCTATGTAGGAGTGCTCATTATTTTATTACCCATGAGAGATTTGAGCTTCAATGAATCATGAGAATTACACATGATTGATTTCTTTCTTGAGAGCATCATTTACATGCATGTATTCTAGAACTTGACTCTTAATCTGCTTGAGGCTAGATGATTGATTAGATGATGGGAAATGATCTTAGGTCATATTGTTCTTATTTGAGTCACTAGCCAAATATTTATCCTACCTGTTTGTTTAATCCATAGTTTCCCGTTTGAGCCTTTAAGCCTTATTCGTTGGAAGCCTATGAAGATAGCTAATTTAATCCTTTAAAAGCATTTAAATACCTATCCTAGTAGAGAAATAAAGGAGACAGATTCGTGTAGTGTGAAAAGAAATTTGGGAAGATGAACGTGGAGGAAAGTGATTGAAGTGTAGAATAGTTAAATATTGTAAAAGGGGTAGTGCCTGAAACTGGTACCCCAGTTATAGGGTAGTGCCTGAAACTGGTATTCTGGTTAAAAAGAAGAGAAAGAAATGAATAAAAGATGTTGATCTTGTAAGTCAAGGGAGGATTGAATTACAAAAAGAAGTGAAAAGAGAAAAAAAAAGATTGATTTGTCAAGTAGATGTGGTGAAAATGTATCTCTACTGTTGATTCTCTACTAGTGATCGAGTCATTTATCCCATATTTACCTACTCTTGTGTAATCCCATCGTTAAGTCTTTCAAGTTAGTGGAGAGTCCAGATAATTGTCAAGCTTATGGTTACGCGTGCATGTAAATTGATTTGAGTGTATATATATTAGCTATGAGAGTGAATAGCTCACACTTGAGCGATGAGTGCAAATACTATCTGTGAGAGTGGAAGATGAGCATTATGAAATGGGAGTGACTGATTTCACGTGCGTGTGTTCAATTGATAGGATTTTGACATTTGAGTATATTATCTTGGTTTGGATTTGTGAGTGATCCCTTGTTTGTATTAGAATTTCAACTCTCATATCTTTCGTGCTTTGAAATCGTTGTTCGGGGACGAACAACATGGCAGTTTTGGAGGCTGATGAGAGTGGAAATCTACATCTTTTCGATCTCACAATGAACTGTTTTTACTAGAATAATGCTATGTAATCATGTGAAATTGTGTGGTTTACGTATTTTGCATAATTGTGGTGCTACTAACGTATTTTGTGGAGTTTTGAAGGGTAAAATAGGTTAAAATGAAGTAAAATCGAAGACGGGTGAGAAAGGAGCTCAAATGGGTCTTACTCGAGTTGCAAGGGTCAGCTCGACCTGGCAACTCAAGTCGTGTTGGATGCCGTAGATGGTCATAATCGATTAGTGAGTCAACTCGACTTATCTTGGGCAAATCAACTTGCAGCTCGAGTCGAGTAATGTTTGAGGTAAGCCGAGTTGCATGTCATGTGAGGCAGAGCCAGGACGGATTTTATACAGTGAGCCATCACGAGTTGACAGGTGATGACTCGACTTGCCAACTCGACTCTAGTTGGTGTACGGAGAGGATCCAGTTTCAGAGCAATATAACACGACTAGACAGGCGAAAGCTCGACTTGGTGACACGACTCGTGTTAGGGTGACTCGAGTTGCATTTCAAAGCAACACGAGTCATGTTGCTAACTAGAGTTGGGCATCCCAACTAGAGTTGGGTTATTTTGGGCCAAAAGTTGGGATTTTCGATCCCCTGTATGCGACAAAGTGTAAAATTAGCCCAAAGGACTCAGTTTCGAGGCCTGGTATATAAGGAAGATCAAACACCTGGAGAAGGGGACCGATCATTCAACACAAGAACACAACATGAATTCAATTCATGCACCATCCATCACCCAATTAACATCATTCCTTTCATCCATCCTTCCATCGGTCTATATGAGGTTTCAAGTGCGATTTTGAGAGCCATTCCAATCGGAGAGACGAAGGAAAAATGCAGACCACGTGCTAGGGTTTTGTATCTTTTCTTATTCTTTTCAATTGTTGATTTGATTATGAAATTGTCAGCCATGAGGGTTGTCTGTAACCTCATGGGCTAAAAACCCTTTACAGTTATAAAGATTGAAGGTTAGGGTAGTTGATTTGGAAACCTAGACAAATATTATGAATTCATGATGTTGATTATTCTTGTTTATTCGATTTATTCAGATTATATTATATGTTTGTAACGTCTTCATAACATGCTATTGATGTTGCCCGTAATGCTTGGTATGTTGTGTTAGCTTGTGTGCATACGTACTTAATATTATCTGTTTGCTAGGGATTATAGTAGTTTTCCCGTCAACACGATAATCCTAAGAGCTGATAAATAAGATACTTGATATTCTTAGTGAAACAATGCAATTAGGAAATCAAGTAGGAAGTGAATAAGTTTGAGTAGTACTTTTAGAGAATATATATTAGTCGAATTGGCCATCCGGAAGTTTATGAAATTTGCCTTATTAGTATCTAGGAAGGAGGTTCAAAATTGTTCGTGCATCATCTTATGATGTATTTCCATTAAAATAGTATGAATGAACAATAGGATGTCTATGAGACCAAATCAATTGCACTACACCTGATAACTTAGAGCTGTTATTTATCTCTTGATCAATCTTGAATAATTCCTATTGCTTTTATTTATTTGTTAATTGTCATTTAAATTTTTAGATATTAATTCATTCAAACAATTGAAAATTACTTATCGCAATTCTGATTAAAGAGTAATAGAAATTTAATAAATAATTAGCTGCCTCAGTGGGAACGATATTTATATTAAGAACATAATTTTAGTTGCCATTACAATTGACATCCCTACACTTGGGGATTTTAGTTGGAGTGCGCAATTTAAGCCTAACAATAGACACAAGTAAATAAGCGTGTAACACATGTGAATAACCTTGGAGCAAGAACATAATTTTATCATCCTTTCTAGGTACTATCAGTATCACCCGTGTACTAAGTACTCTAACCCGATATGATCTCTCTTTATAGGTACTATGAAATTTCCCTCTTTATACTACTTACTAACCCGAATTCAATTCAATTAATAAGTATTCATATAAAATAGTTCTAATGAAACTTCGGAGTCCCCTCACTTTGAATCATAACATGGAATCCTGCTCAGCAGTGAACACACTCAATTAATAACCAAGATGTATATTCAGACTCTATATAACAGTTAATGATGCACAAAAGAACTCTGAGTATGAATTAAAAACACATAGTGTTATATAAAATAAATCCACAAGTAGCGTTGTACAGAGTATACAAGCGGAAGTTCACTTAAATAGTAAAAACTTCATAACACTAGAACTACCAAGGCGGTTCTCGTCCACGATGCTTCGAAGAACGTTCATGGAGATTTGATAGATCTTACCCATATTCTTAAAAATTATAAGAAGATTAAGTTAAGAAATAAACCCTAGGTTTGGGTGCCAATGCTTCTCGCTCCGCCTTGAATCTTCACTTGATTCTCACTTGATTCGATGAACGAATCACTCTCTATAGCTCCGTAAGATGGAGTTAGTGTTTGGATGTGGTGTAGGATGGATGTGGAATCTAACTCTCTTTTTGATGTTATCTGCATCCCTTTTTATACTTGTAAACTCTTCTTATGAACCATTACTGGGCATTTTCATGGAAAACACACACATGCATACACTGGAGGTGAAATCCTGACGTTACAGTGCTGACGTGTCCCAACTCGACCAGACTGAACTTAGTCGAGCTCGACCTCCCTGGTCGAGCTGCGTGTCTGTAAACTGAAACTTCGTCCTCTGCCCAGCTCGACTTAACTACTTGTATCTCTACTAAATCGCCTTGGTCAAGCTGCACAACCTTGGTCTAACAACCACTCTATAAACTGAATGCAGCCAGCTCGACTTCCCTCGTGTAGCTCGACCAAACTGACACTGGTCGAGCCACACCTTGAAAAATGTGTTTCTAATTCCAAGCACTTCTAATCTACTTTCCTGTACAAATATGCTCAAATAACCTTAGTAGCATCTGATTCATAAACATCCCGATTTATCATGATAATAGACCAAATCATACTCAAATTCCACAAAAATCGAAGCTTAAAACAGATGAATTATCACTCTCATCAAACCCCCAAACTTCCATGTTGCTCGTACCGAGGCAACGCAATCAAAACAAAAGCAAGAGATTGTAATTCATAAGATCCTCATAACAAGAACAACCTATTCTAACACATGTAATTCCATCAATTTAAAACATGTATTCATCATACTTTTAATCCATGCAAAAATATCAATTAATCGCAGTACTTCTACGAGTGCTAAGTCATCTAGATCACTAGGTAAGTGTTTACTCTTGCTCTCAAGTGTAAAAGATGTACAATTTAAGGGTTAGTATATATGCTAAAAATCAATTCATACATTCGTGGAACTATAGGCTTGACAAAGGTCTCAAAGATCAATTCATAATCATTTCAATACTAGGATCACAAATGACTTGTCTTTTGGGTTATAATATTGGCTCTTTGGTAAAGGTAGGAGAATATAGATAAATTGACTAATTCACTAGTCAAGAATTACCTTGGAATTTTGCTTTTCATCAAACAACTTCATTCTTCTTCTCCTTCATCATTCTCATGATCTCTTCAATTCATCTTTCTCCTTCTCTACTTTTTAATCAACATCTTTCTTCTTTTCAAACAAAAGGGTACCAATTTCAGGCACTGTCCTTCTACACAATCGGGGTATCGGTTTCAGGCACTACCCCCTCAACAAAATTTAATCAAGAATTTCTTTACCTTCATCACTACACAAAGTTTTCATTCCCTTTTTTCTTCAAGTTCATCACTAGCAATTTATTCACCTCAACTCTCTACTAGTAAATAGGATATTTAAAGGCTCAAGTAAAAGGTAAATAAGGCTTTTTATCAAATGCTTTCCAAAGAAAAAACTTCAAGGCTCAATGTGGCTTCCTATGATATACACATTATAAGTTAAGATAAATTTTGGCTAAGTAGATTTATCAACAATAATGGCCTAAGATCATATCCTACTATCTAACGATCATAACTCTCAAACAAAACTCCAAGCTAAATTCTAGAATACAAAAGTATGAATGATACTCTCAAGAATAAACTATCATGCATTCATGTAGCACGATTATTAGGCTCAAATTCTCATATGGGTAATAGATTTCCTAAGCACTCTTCAAAGCATACAATCAACATCAATCTCTACATAAACTACATGTAATCGAAAATAATACATGCCAACATCAATAAATCATCATGTATAAAAAATAAGTGCACATGCATATAAAAGGAAAGTCATCACTACTATCTAAATCATCAAAATTGCACATCAATATCCAATGTATCAACCCATCACAATCAATATCAATCTAATACATCCCACTCACGCATGAATCTCAAACAACACCTTCCACCACTCACATAATACTCAACATGTAGAAGAAATATAGAAGGGAGGCGAGAATAAGCAGACAAAGATAAAACCTGGCGCACACAACTCCTATGGAGCATCCTCATCATCACTAATCTCCAAATGCCATAAGTCAAAATCCCTTTGTAGGGTATCTATCTTCATGTCCAAAGCTTCATAATTCCCATTCAACTCTCCCAATCTCCTATCCATCACATCGTCACCAATGCTAGTTGTCGATTCGTCTCTTCCTGGTTCTCGTTCAAAGTGGCAAAGTGCTCATTCATCATTTGGAACTGCTCTCTATAAAAATGATCCTGGGACTGCCAGAAATCGTGCTGCTACTACTGTGGTGGCTCATAGTATTGCTGCGGTGGCTGCTGTGGCGGCTGTTGCGGCTGTGGTGGCTGCATCGGAGGAAATCCCATCTCCGGATGCTCATGTGGAATATCTCCATACCCTCATGAAATGACTGCTACTGCTGCTGATCATCATCATCCTCAATGAAATCTACTAGATAACCCACTAAAATCATATCCTCATCAATCTAAACACCTTGGATGTGCATGTCAGCCAAGAGTCTCCATTCTCCGTCTCCAATGCAAGTGTCAGAGATAGCCTTGTGCTCTGGAGTGTTCATCAACAGGTTGTTGTTGATCTGAATGGTGGTAAGATCAACAAGCAATAATGGGAACATGAAGGAGATCAGATTCTTGCCACGAATAAACATCCATGTGTCCTCCTTCCTCTGAACTCATCCTTACCCAAGCCGACAAAATCAAGTCTGGGTCCCCTCGGATCGGCCAATACCTGTCAAATCAACATTATAATACTCCGAAATCGGAGTAATCAACCCTCCGATGTTAACCTTCTGAAATGAATGAATGGAGAACCTATACAACTGCTGAAAGAGATACGCTCCAACATTGAAGTGAACGTCATTCATCATGCACCACAGTACGTAAAGCTCTCGTCTAGGTATACATCCTCCCTCGTCTCGAGCAAACAAAGTGTTGCTCAGGATTTGATCCATATATTCAATAACTGGGTTGCGAATAAAGACAAACTTCGAAGTATTGGCATTGTAGTTTCCTCACCTCCCAGTGATGGACCTCCAGAACTCATCAACATCAAAATTCTCATTCTCCACTTAGGAAATTCCAGTCGGACATCCAACCGTCTCATTAAACTCATTCACGTATATCAACTTCAGCTCCCCGCCAATCTACATCCACAATCCATAAGGCAGATAATGATGCTACGATCAACTGTCATCGTACACAACACCTCAGCCGTAATGTGGAAATATGTCTCCCTCTTGAACTCCATAAACTGAGTGATCCAACTCGATTAAACATCCAATGAATATCATTAATGATATTCATCTCCACCATAGCTTGGTCATCTTGATATCGAGTCCTCGCCATCCGATCAAAAATAGCTCCCCACAACTCTTCCTTCTCCTCCCACTCCGCAATCCGTATGCCAAAGTCGGAAGGTCTCCTCTTATCTCTCTTTATCTTTTTCATAACCTCACCCTTCTTAGAAGATTTTGTCTCCTTTCTTTTAGATGGTGTAGCTATTCCTTTACCCAAAAAGATTATATTTCAATACGAAATAGAGAAAATAAAGCAAGTATATCCAACCTAGGATAAATTAAAGCATGAGTTCGACTCAAGACTTCAAATTCATATGCAAGAGTTAATAAAAAATCCTAAGTCTCAACTTCTCATATTCGACATACTTCAAGAATCCCACATGCTTCAAAATTCACCAAAATTCAACAATTATAAATAATCCAAAGCATGCTCAACTTCCACAATTCAATTACTCATTATCGTCACTTCAAATCAGTGAGCCCATGTATACACATTCTACAATTTAACTCAAGCCCTTAAGATATGCATAATAAATCTCACTAAATTCCATCAATCCAACATAAAATTGAACCCATGAAAATTCATGTAAAATTTTAACATGTACACCAACAATTCAAACTCCAATCCCATCTAAAACAAGTTTAATCAACTTACCCATCCAATCTAAGTATAGAATATTCAAATTCAAGGGTAAAGGGTCAAGAAAATATACCCTTTTCACTAGACATGGTGTATACGTGACGAACGATTAAATTCCCCATATTTGAGTAGAAAACTCTAAAATTGGACTTGAATCCTCCCAAAGATTGGTGTGGAAGTGTGTGGTGAGGAAAAATAAGGTGTGGTGTGAGTTTAGAGTAAAATTCTTACAGTTCGGGATGAGTGATCGGAGAAAGGTGGCAAAGAAGTGGTCGAGCGGCGCAGAAAACTGACTTTAAATCGCGAATTCTACCCTAGCTCAATAAGAGCTGCATGGTCGAGCAACACTTGACCTGGTCGAGCTAGGTGCCTATAACCTGAACCATTCGTAGCTCGACCTCAACTTGACCAACATGTCTTGATTAAGCTATAGTGGATTAGTCGAGCTGGCACTCGGTAAACTGAATTCTTCACCCTGTTCAGCTCAACTGTAGCTCGACCATAAACTCATGGTCAAGCTACATGGTGTTGGTCAAGCTAACATTCTATAAACTAAACTCGTCATCCAGAGTGCAACTCGACAGTATCTTGACCAGAAACTCTAGGTCGAGCTACAGTGGTTTGGTCGAGCTAGCTTCCTGATGTCTGTTTTTTTGTTTTTCTTCATCCCCTGCAAAACTCAGACTCGAATACTACATTAAAGATCATAACCAACCAACATAATAGCTAAAGAACCAACAATAGACTAAATAAATCATACATATAACTCCAGTCACACTATAAAATAACTAAACATCACTGAACATAAGGCAAATTGCAAAAAATTTGACACATCAAAACTGGTTTAAGTTATATCCCACAAAAAATCAACTCCCCTAGCAAACTTTACAAAGAAAAGATTATACTCTTAGTGCTACGATGAGGTAAGAACATCAGACCCCCCAAACTTAGTAAAAACTTAAGTTGAAACTAAGTTTATAAAGAGATGTAATTGCTGATTAGTAGGCATCTTAAATATAAACATTTCTTACTCACAAGAAATAAAGCAATAAAACATGAGGGAAAGCCCCCAACAGGCGCTCATGTTTAACGTCGGAGAGTCACAACGGTACCACTTCAATGCAAGGTATCCTCAAAGATGACACAAGCATCGTCAGGCAATTTAAAGTGCTTCAATCGATGCCCATTCACTGCTATGATATCTCAGTCTTTGTCCATCAACTCAAAACTCCCCCATCCGCAGGCTCTATGGATAATGAACGGTCCCGTCCACTTTGATTTTAATTTTCCTGTAAAAAGCTTGAAATGAGAGTTAAAGAGTAATACCTCATCTCCTTGCTTGAACTCCTTAAAAGTGATCTTCGAATCATGCCACTTCTTCATTCGCTCCTTGTAGATCACCGAGTTCTTAAAAGCTTGATTTCTGAACTCATCTAATTGATTTATATGAGTCATCCTCAACTCCGTTTGCTCCTTAATGGATAAGTTCAAACTGCTCACGGCCCAAAAAGACTTATGTTGAATCTCTAACGGTAGATGACACGGCTTTCCATAGACGATTTGATAAGGTGACATGTCAAGCACAGTCTTGTATGCCGTCCGGAACCCCCATAAGACATCATCGAGCTTCATAGCCCAATCCTTCCTATTGGTTCCAAGTACCTTCTCCAGGATTTGTTTTACTTGCCGGTTAGAGACTTCGGTCTTCCCATTCGCTTGAGGATGATAGGTGTAGTAACCCTATGCTTAACACCATAATCCTTGAGAACTCTTTCAATAAGCTTATTGACGAAGTGTGAACCTCCATCACTCACAAGAGCTCTAGGAACTCCATAGCGGTCAAAGATATATTTTTCAAGAATGACAATACCATCTTAGCGTCATTCGTACGAGTAGGAATCGCTTCCACCCACTTAGAAACATAATCAACAGCAAGAAGGATGTAGAGAAATCCATTAGATGGGGGAAAAGGACCCATAAAATTGATTCCCCATACATTGAAGATCTCGACTAAAAGGCTTGGCTGAAGTGGCATCTCATCCATTTTGCTTATATTTCCCATCTTTGACATCTATCGAATATAGCTACACAGGATTCACAATCTTTAAATAAGGTATGCCAATACAAACCGGATTGAAATACCTTCGCTGCAGGCTTTTGGGCTTCAAAGTGCCCTCCGTTAGGTTGTCCATGGCAAAAGTCAAGAACACTCTTCATCTCCATCTCGGGCACACACCTACGGAAAATAGAATCCGTACAAATATTGTACACAAATGGATCATACCATATAAAAGTCTCAACATCTCTCTTAAATTTGGCAAGTTGATACCTATTGAGACCCTTAGGAATTTCACATAATGCAATGTAATTAACATAATCAGTGTACCATGGATCCATTCCTTGAGCACCGACTACACAAGCTTTATCTGCTCCTTCAGCAAACACAGACATAATCTTCTCATTCGGGATCATTTCTTCTATGTACTCAAACGAGTCATCACAATGCTCCCTTGTCTCTAACCTTGATAGGTAATCCGCCAACACATTCTCTATTCCTTTATTATCCCGGATCTCCATATCAAACTCTTGCAGAAGAAGGATTCATCTAATGATCCTGGACTTCGCTTCCTTCTTCACCATCAAGTACCGAATCATAGAATAATTCGTGTACACACTATGGTTTTCATGCCAACCAAATATTGTCGAAACTTATTGAATGCATACACAAAAGCTAAAAAATCCTTTTCAGTGACAATATAGTTCTTTTGCGCTGCATCAAAAATTTTACTCGCATAGTAGATGGCATAGAATTTTTTTTCTCTTAACTGCCCAAACACCACTCCAAGTGCTAGATCACTTGCATCACACATGAGTATTAACGGCTGATTCCAATTCGATGTGATAAAGATACGTCCAGTAATAAGTGTCTCTTTCAAAACCTGAAAAGTTGTTAGACATTCATCATCAAAATTAAAAGGAACACCTTTTTCAAGTAAGTGAGACAAGGGCTTGGAGTATTTGGAGAAGTCTTTGAGAAATCTTCTATAGAATTCGGTGTGTCCAAGGAAGGGACGCACTCCCTTCTCATTAGTAGGTGGTGGAATCTTTTCAATTGCCACCACCTTGGCTCTATCAACCTGCCATCCCTTGGCCGAAACATGATGCCCTAGAACAATTCCATCTCTTACTATGAAGTGACACTTCTCCCAATTCAAGACAAGATTGGTTTCTTGACATTTCTTCAAAACTGTAGATCTGTTAGACAAACAAATATTAAAGGAGGAACCAAACACAGAAAAATCATCCATAAACACCTCCATGATCTTTTCACTCAAACCATCAAATATGGCCATCATGCATCTTTGGAATGTAGCAGGCGCATTACATAATCCAAAAGACATCTTTCTAAAAGCAAAGGTTCCATTAGGGCAAGTAAAAGTAGTTTTTTCTTGGCCCTCGGGTGCAGTCATGATTTGATTATAACCCGAATAGCCGTCCATGAAGCAATAAAACTCATTGATGAGTGTTTTCTCAACACACAATTAATCCCCAAGTATAAAGGATATTAATTGCAAATTAAAAAACTTACCAAGTTAAATATCGAACCCAAAAGATGGCGTATTATCAATTTAATTATTAACTAAATTAATTAAGATAAGATAGCGATAAAATTGTGGAATTAATTATCAACTACTAACAAATAATTAAAATAACAAATAAAATAAATTAAGCACTAGAAGAATACGAAAGTGAACCAAGAATGGAGAATAGGTAGCTCTAGGGTAATCCAGTTTTACTACTTAACTCCCTCTCAAGAGCAGGCCGACTCTGCCTTATGGACTATAGACGCATCACTAAACCATACAAATCTACTCTATAGACACAAGTAAATATGCGTGTAACACCTATGAATAACCTCAGAGCAAGAGACATAATTTCACTCCCCCTTTCTAGGTACTATTAGTATCAATTATTTCCCACATCTGGAATCTAACCGGATATGATCTCCCTTTATAGGTACTATAAAATTACCCTCTTTATACTACTTATTAATTCGAATTCAATTCAATTAATAAGTATCTATGTATGATAGTTCTAATGAAGCTTCGGAGTCCCCTCACTTAGAATCATAACATGGAATCCAGTTCAGCAGTGAACACATTCAGTCAACAACCAAGATATATATTCAGACTCTATATAACAGTTGAAGATGGACAAAAGGACCGTGAATATGGATTAAAAATGTGCAGTCATATATAAAATAAATCCACAAGTAGTGTTGTACGGAGGACACACAAGAGAGTTTAATTAATTCATAAAACTTTCAAAACCCTAAATCTACCAAAACAGTTCTAACCCATGATGATATGAAGAACAATCATGGGGTTGGATAGATCTTACCCATATGTCTTAAAAATACAAGATAAATTAGAAAACGAATAAAACCCTAGATGCGGAAGTCGTCGCGTCCTTCTCCGTCTTGAATTCTCCTCTTGGTTCGCCTCTTGATTTCACAGACGAATCTTCACAGTGATAGATGGATGGAGGAAAGGATGTGGATGATGGTTGGGGTGATCTCCCTTTATGGAGTGTAGAATGATTGTGTGTTGCGTTCCCTCCTCACATGAATAATGATGTAAAATATATATAGGTGTGATAAGGGAACTAAATAAGGAAATAAAAGATATGGGTGAATCATGGAGGATTATGTGATAAGGAGATTAATTGTGCTCCAAGAAATAGGTAATTTTCGAAAATTCTCGTTGGCAGCTACGCGACTTCACGATTTTCAGCATGACTTCCTCGTCCAAACTTCGATTTTAGTGATTCTTGCACTCCCACGATCCTCTTTTCCTTGTCTTTCTATCAATATAAAGATCTCACAAAATGTCTAACATTTGAAGATGTATCAAGTCATGTAATGTGGAACAGTCGTGTTGAGTAGAAACAGCTTGCACGACTTCACTATTTCGATCTTAAAATTCATGTTTGGACTCCGATTTAGGTGTTCCTTATGCCAAAACAATCCTCTCCCTGTGGCTTTCTAACCATGTATCATACTTCTAGTTTAAAGCTCCACACAAACACATAAAAATTACACAAGTTGGACATTTGTTTTTCACCATTCCTGCACAAATTGCACCATTTCTCCAACTTGACACTTTTGATCCTATTTTCACTTAAAACACAATAAAACACCCAAATGCACCTTTTTTTCATATATCGAATATAAGACACTTGAGCTACCGTATAACAATAATTCTCATAAAAAAGTGTTAAATTCACTAAAACACGCTTATTTTCACTTTCATTAATCCCCTAAACTTACCAATTGCTTGTCCCGACGTAACAAAATAAAAATAAAGATAAAGAGTGTAAGAAATTTAGCGGGAAAACAAGGACTATGACACATACCCCGTTCAAAATACAATTGTCATCAACTTAGGTCATGCAACTCTCATTACATGTTATAATCAATTCATAGCATACAAGTTAAGACAATCACCACCAATCAAATGCTCCATTCATATGTTCTCACAGGAAGTAATATCACTCGCGCTCAAGTGTAAAAGATGTACACATATGGGTTAAGGTGTTTACGCTCAAATTCAATTCAAATGCATGCATAACCATAAGCTTGCCCATTGTCTCAACTCTCCTTTTACTTGTAGCTAGCAAATCATGGATCAAAAAGGTCTTTTATTTTGTTGCAATATAGGCTCTTTGGAAAAACGTAAGAAATATATGGATAAGTGTCTCAAAACTTGGATCAATCAAGCTGCAGTCTCTCTCGATCTTTCATCCTTCCTCACCACTTCAATCAAACATAACATTCTCATCAAACTCTCCCATATTTCTCCAAGCACAACATATTTTTCTTTTTCAACTTTTCTAGCTCTTCAACTCCATCATTCTCCTTTTCTTCATATTATTTTTCTTTTTTTTCTTTTGAGGCACCAGTTTCGGGCACTACCTCTCACATCCTCCATATGGTACTAGATTTAAGCACTATCCTAGGGTGTTTGTTTTCATGGAGTACTAGATTTGAGCACTACTCTAGGAATTTTCCTTCTGATCCTTAAGACTCTTCCTTCATCATCCCTATCTTCCCTCAAATCATCACTCTCTTCAATTAAGCTTTATATATTGGCTATCAAAAGAGTGGATTTAAAAAGGCTCAAACAGGCTAATAAAGGATTTAATGAATTGTTAAAGTATATAGGAAAAGGAGGGCGATAAATCAAAGATGGCTTAATCATCTCCCATCATCTAACATAACATGTAGTTTCAAGTAAGACAAGAGGCAAGTTCTAGAATACACACATAAGAACGATACTCACCAGAAAAGAAATATCATGTGATTATGTAACATGATCAATGAGGCACAAAATCTCACATGAGTTTTTAACAAATAATAGAGCACCTTTCATGGTAATCAATATCTCACAAATACATATAGAACTTCATATCACAATATAACTTAAATACAATTCCTTCATCAATTTAAAGAGCATATGAATTTCAGGCACAAATAACTCAATCCTTCTACTCCATGAATTAAAAGCACACATAAAAATTGGAACAAGGAAACGAGGGCACCTAATTTTTCTTCAAAGTATGCACGAGCTCCTCGAATTGTTCAACTCGATCAAGTCAAGCCTCAATGTAGAACTCGTCTTGCCACCTAGTTACATTTTCTATCATCAAAGCTCAATCACACTCATCATCACAAGATTCATCAATAATAAAATATGAGAACTAAGAGAAAGACTCAATTGACTATAAAATTGACTCCACACACTAGACACACCAACACAACCACTAAACATTAGTTAAGTTGTAAAAAATCGACATATCAACACCGGTTAAAATGGTAATATGCCGCAAAAAATCAACTTCCAAACAAACAAACAACCAACGAAAGGAAAGATTATACCCTTAGTGCTCATAAGATGAGGTAAGTACATCACACCCCCAAACTTAGTAAAAATGTAAGTCGAAACTAAGTTTGAAAAGAGATATAATTACCGAAACGTGATCACCTTAAATATAATAACTCATCACTCACACAAAAGAAATAAAGTAATAAAACGGAAGGGACAAGCCCCCAACAGATGCTCATGTTTAGCGTCAGAGAGTCACGACGGTATGAAACCTTTTGAAGACTACTTGATCAGAGGACGATCTTCTCGCATCCTCACCTTCAAGTACTTTCTTTACCTCTTCTTGTCTGCACTTAGTACCTCACCTTTCTTTGTCATAAGTATATGATCCTTAGAATTTCCTTCCTCCCATGGCTGTTTACACTTCTCCTTGTCAATCTTCCACTCAATTTTAGAGTCATATGTCCTATAAAAATCAAGATTAAACAAGTTATAAGTCACATCTATGCTCTCACATGATAGAATCTCCATGGGCATCTTTATTGCTTGATCAATAGAGAAAACCACATCTTCATTATCCATTCGCAGTCTAAGTTTCTCGCCTCTCAACCTTTTTGCTCTTTCCCACTTATTCTCTACTATAAGCTCAGTATTCTGCCCTTGGGATGGCACTGGAGTATCATTAACATCTGGTAAAGCATTTTGTGCGAAAAATGGTGTTGTATAGCATGGTTCGACCTTAGTTTGAACTTGAGTACTGGTCGAACTAGGTATACAATGGTCGAATCGGACATCAGAAAGTTCGGCATCCCTTGTACAGGTTGGTTCGACCTTCAGGGTTGATCAAACCAGGGTTGTATTGGTCGAACCCATCATCAGAAAGTTCAGAGTCTCACGGAAAGACTGGTTCGACCACGGTTTGACCTTCAGGGTTGGACGAACCAGGTCGGTGTTGGTCGAACTGACCATTTGAACACTCAGGAGGATGCCCAGGTGCTTGGTTCGACTTAGGAGATGTGGTTTGACCTTTTGTCTTGGTCGAACCCTGGTCGAATCGAGCTCCTAGAGCTCCAGAATTTGTTTCTGGCATCATTGGTCCATCATACTGTGTTCCAGACCTCAATGTGATGACTTTTCATTCTTTTAGTTACGTTATACCTTGAGACGGAACATTCCTTTCTCCAACGTTTGTGCCAATTGATTCACATTCCCAGCCATCTGCCCTATCATCAAACTAAGGTCCTTCAACTTCTTAGATAAATCTGTATGCTTAGCATTCATAGTAGCCTCGATGCGGTCAACCCTTGCATCATTCCTTGCCATATATCGATTGAAGGTATCTTCAACACTCTTCACTTCTTGCTGTTGGATACTAGGCCCCCTTTGTGCCAACTCTGTAATCTGCTTCTACTGGGACTCTAGTAGCTTGTTTATGTTAGCTAGACTAGAGACGATCTCATCATCCCTATTCGGCTTCTCCACTTGATGTTCAACTTGAGCCACTTTACCAAGTACATATGATCCTCTATTTCTCTCTAAAGGCCAGTCACGTGAAATCATAGAGATGTCTTCAAACAATTTTTCTGCTTCAAGTACTATCTTAGATAACATCGCTCCTCCTAATGATGCATCAATAAGAATAGGCGACTCACAATCCAATCCATAGTAGAAGATACTTATGTATTGAGCCTTAGATATCCCATGTTGTGAGCACCTGCTAAGCATGTCTTTAAACCTATCCCATGCCTCAAGGAATTTCTCACCCTGATTCATAACAAATCGGGTAATGTATTGCTTCATTCTTAAGATACTCGAGGGTGGCATGTATCTCTCCAAGAACTTCTGCTATAGTTGGTCCCATGTAGTGCAATCTGTGGCATTAAGAGTCTCATACTAATCTTCTGCTCTATCAATTAAAGAGAACTTGAATAGGGGGATCCGTCTAGCATGATCATTAGCTCCAGAACCCTTCTGAGTGTTTGCATAACCAAGGAATCTTCTGAGATGCTGATATGGATCTTCAAAGCAACCTCCAGAAAAGGGATTCTTTTCCACCATGTTAATAAGAGCGGGATGTGTCTCAAAATCATCATCTTCCCCCCTAGCTCCTATCAACACCATGTTGCTAATCCTATAGTTCATGAAAATTTCACGTATAACAACATCATCCGGATTCTGCCTTGCTCCGGCTATGTTTAGCTCAGTGTGTTATTCGTTCCATTTTTTCCTTTCCTTTTCTAGTGCACAAGTACCTCAGAAAATTTCAAGATTAGATAAAATTAAATAATCACAAATAAAAGTCTTAATCAAACTTGAAATAATAAACCAATAATAACAACCATCCCCGGCAATGGCGCCAAAAACTTGATGAGTATTTTCTCAACACACAATTAATCCCCATGTATATAAAGAATATCAATTGCAGATTAAGCAAGCGATCAAGTTAAATATCGAACCCAAAGGACGACATATTATCAATTTAATTATTAACTAAATTAATTAAGACAAGATGACGATAAAAGTTGTGGAATTAATTATCAACTACTAAAAAATAATTAAAATAACAAATAAAATAAATCAAGCACTAGAAGAATACGAAAGTGAACTAAGAATGGAGAATAGGTAGCTCTAGGGTCATCCAGTTTTACTACTTAACTTCCCTTTCAAGTGCAGGATGACTCTGCCTTATGGACTATAGACACATCACTAAACCATACAAATCTACTCTATAAACACAAGTAAATATGCGCGTAACACGTGTGAATAACCTCGGAGCAAGAGACATAATTTCCTCCCTTTCTAGGTACTATCAGTATCAATTATTTCTCATGTCTGGAATCTAACCCGATATGATCTTCCTTTATAGGTACTATAAAATTACCCTCTTTATCTTACTTATTAACCTAAATTCAATTCAATTAATAAGTATCTAAATATGATAGTTCTATTGAAGCTTCGAAGTCCCCTTACTTAGAATCATAACATGGAATCCTGTTCAGCAGTGAACGTGCTCCATCAATAACCAAGATATATATTCAGACTCTATAGAAAGTTGAAGATGCACAAAACGACCTTAAATATGGATTAAAAAAGTATAGTCATATATAAAATAAATCCACAAGTAGTGTCGTACGGAGGACACACATGAGAGTTTAATTAATTAATAAAACTTTCAAAACTCTAGATCTACCGAAATAGTTTTAGCCCATGATATTACGAAGAACAATCATGGGGGATTTGATAGATCTTACCCATACGTCTAGAAAATACAAGATAAATTAGAAAACGAATAAAACCCTAGATGCGGGAGTCGTCACATCCTTTTTCATCTTGAATCCTCCTTTGGTTCTCCTCTTGATTTTACAGACGAATCTTCACAGTGATAGATGGATGTGGATGATGGTTGGGGGGTGATCCTCCTCTTGGTTCTCCTCTTGATTCTATAGATGAATCTTCACAGTGATAGATGGATGGAGTAAAGGAAGTGGATGATGGTTGGGGGTGATTTTGAGCATAACTTCCTCGTCCAAACTCCGATTTTAGTGATTCTTATGCTCATGCGATCATCTTTTCCTTGTCTTTCTATACATATGAAGATCTCACAAAAAGTCCAACATTTGAAGATGTATCTCACGTAAAGTGGAACAGTCGTGCTGAGCAGAAACAGCTTGCGTGATGTCACCATTTCGATCTTAACTTTCTCGTTTGGACTCTGATTTAGGTGTTACTTATTCCAAAATAATCCTCTCTTCTGTGGCTTTCTAACCACATATCATACTTCTAGTTTAGATCTCCGTATAAACATAGAAAAGTTACATAAGTTGGACGTGTGTTTTTCAGCAATCCTGTACAAATTGCACCTTTTCTCCAACTTGGCACTTTTGATCCTATTTCCACCTAAAACACAATAAAACACTGCAAATGCATATTTTTCTCATATATATCGAATATAAGAAACTTGAGCTAATGTATAACAACAATTCTCATAAAAAGGTATTAAATTGGACACTAAAACACGCTTATTTTCACTCTCATCACTCATACCCTGCAAGACGATCTAACTTTTGATCCATGAAAGGAAGAGGGAAGTGGACTTTGCATTTATTTTCATTCAGTTTCCTGTAATCAGTACATACATGCCATCCCGTAGGAATCCTAGTGGCTAATGTCTCTCCATCATCGGCTTTCACAATGGTCATGCCCCCTTTTTAGCTACAACTTGCAATAGACTCACATGGGGACTATCACTAATAGGATATATAATTCATGTATATAACCACGTTAAGATTTGCTTCTTGAATAGCGGGGTTAACCCTCTACTGATTCTGAATACTCCCCTTAGCTTCATCTAAAAACCTTATTTTATGCATGCAATACGATGGATTAATACCTTTTAAATCATCAAGAGACCATCCTATAGCAGACTTATATTTTCTAAGAACATCTAGCAACTCTTCAAGTTGATCATCAGTAAGAGAAATAGATATAATTACCGGATATGTTTCATTGTCACCTAGATAGGCATACTTCAAATGTTCTGGTATTGGCTTCAACTCTTCCTTACTTTTCTTCCTTCGGTGTTCTCTCTCTATCCAGCGGTAGGTACTGCCTAGTCATCACTCAAAGCAAGTAAGTTTTCAAGAAATTCAATACATACCTCGTTGGAGAGATCTAGCTCTGTAGTGGGAAAAGTAAGAGACTCCGCTAAGCATGTCTACAAATGATCCTTTGAAAGGATTAAGGACATGTTTTCTTTCACAATCTCCTCTACCATATCAATACTATAACACTGTATCTCCATAGGCATCTTCATTGCTTTGTCGAGGTTGAACAGAACCTCTTCTTTATCTATTTGCAACCTAAGCTCCCCCATTTGTACATCAATCATAGCTCCAGCAGTGGCAAGGAATGGCCTCCTTAAGATAAGAGGAAAATTATCCTTGTCATATTCCATCTCTAGCACAAGAAAATCCACAGAAAAGACAAACTTTTGTACTTTCACAAGTACATCTTCTATTACACCCTTCGAAAAGGTCATGGACCTATCCGCCAACTGTAGAAAAACTGTTGTGGGAGCAATCTCCCCCAAACATAGCTTCTTATATACAGATAAGGGCATCAAGTTGATGCTTACACCAAGATTGCACGGAGCTTTTTGTGCTGGTTTCCAATCTCACATGGAATTGTGAAGCTTCCTGGATCCTTTAACTTTTCTGGCAGCTTTCTCTGAATGATCGAGCTGCAGTTCTCTGATAGATTTGTTGGCATTCGATCATTTGATTAACGTGAATGGTTAGTGTTCCATGCAAACTATATCAGCGGATGCAAGAATAAAGATTTGCATTACCTTTCACCAGGGTATGTTGAAGAAGAGAAATTCTCGCCCACAGCATGTGCAGCCTCACGATTTTGGGAATAGCTTCCTCATCCAATCTTCGATATGAGTGATTTTTATGCCAAAACGATCCTCTCTTCTATGGCTTTCCAACCGTGTATCACACTAACAGTTTGGAGCTCCAAAAGTATATAGAAGAATCATGGAAGTTGACGATCAGGTTGCTGAAAACAACCTCTAGATCTTCTGCTATATTCCCAAGTCCAATCTTGACGTCGTGTGGGCGACGATCCTCAAGATCCTCTCATTCTGTAATCCTCCCTCAAACTCAAGTGTGTTAAGTGCAGGAATTAGAGTTTCCGGATCATAAGATGACTTATATATGGGCTACAACAGGGACCAGGAGGATTGATGAGAGTGAAAATAAGCGTGTTTTAGTGTAAAATTTAACACCTTTTTGATTGATATTGTTGTCATATATTAGCACAAGTGTCTTATATTCATTATATTTGAGAAAAAGGGTAAACTTGAGGTGTTTTAGTGAGACTGCGCAAGCTTGCTCGACCAAAGGAGATCCGTTCGACCAGCATCATCTTGGTCGAATGGAAGAGGTCAAGTCGAGCAAAATGACCAAATTCTTACAAAAGGTTTGCTCGACCATTACTCGACCAAGGGGTACTTGTTCGACCAAGAAGGTTTGGTCTAAAAAAATGTCGCTGGGTTCTATTTTTGGTAGTTTCGGGTTTCTTTTACCAAATTTGGCATATGTCTCAAGTAAAAGCCCATCCAAGGTCCGTGAGGAGCACTTTACAAGTATAAAAAGGGATGTAGAGCACATCATATTGAAGGAGGGGAAGAGATTAGTCAGATTGGATTAGAGAGAGGCCACAACCATCATACACCCAACAAGGGGGATCACCCCCAACCATCATCCACATCCTTTCCTCCATCCATCCATCACTTTGAAGATTTGTTTATGGAATCAAGAGGAGAACCAAGAGGAGGATTCAAGAGGGAGAAGGACGCGACGACTCCCGCATCTAGGGTTTATTTCGTTTCCTAATTTATCTTGTAATTTTCCAGACATCCGGGTAAGATCTATCCAACACCCATGATTGTTCTTCATAACATCATGGGCTAGAGCCTCTTTGGTAGAACTAGGGTTGTGAAGGTTTTTACGAATTAATTGAACTTTCGTGTGTAAACTCCGTACAACACTACTTTTGTATCTATTTTATATATGATTGTGCTTTCTTAATCCATATTCATGGTCGTTTTGTGCATCTTCAATTGTTATATAGAGTCTGAATATATATCTTGGTTGTAGATTGAGTGTGTTCACCGCTGAACAAGATTCCATGTTATGATTCTAAGTGAGGGGACTTCGAAGCTTCATTAGAACCATCATATATGAATATTTATTAATTTAATTGAATTCGGGTTATTAAGTAGGATAAAGAGGATAATTTTATAGTACCTATAAAGGGAGATCATATCGGGTTAGAGTACCAATTGGCTAGGGAAATAATTGATACTGGTAGTACCTAGAAAGGGGGTGGAATTATATCTCTTGCTCTGAGGTTATTCACACGTGTTACACGCATGTTTGCTTGTGTATATAGAGTAGATACGCATGGTTTAGTGATGCGTCCATATTCCACAAGGCAGAGTCGGACATCAACACATGAAAGGAAAATTAATGCGTGAAACTGGATTATCCTAGAGCTATCAATTATCCTACTTGATCCACTTTCGTATTCTTCGAGTGATATTTTATTTTATTTGTTGTTTTAATTAATTGTTTAATAGTTATTACATTAAAATCCCAATCTTTATTGCTTTTCGTCTTAATTAATTTAGTTAATAATTAAATTGATATTACGCCGTCCTTTGGGTTCGTTATTTCACTTGGTTGCTTGTTTAAGCTGCAATTGATATCCTTAATACTAGGGGATTAATTTTGCATGCAAAGAAAACGTGCATCAAGTTCTTTGCTCGACCAGATCGCGAAGTGACCTTCTCCAGTTGATGCTCGACCACCAGCACTTTGCTCGACCAGACTCACTTGGTCGAACAGAGGTCGAGCAGTTTCATTCACCTCCCGTTTCTGTACCGAATGCTACACCTGTTGTTCAGAACACTCCAGTATCATCTCAAGAGCAAAATAGTGAGGTTATAGTAGCTAAGAAATGGGAAAGAACAAAGAGGTTGAGAGCCGAAAAGCTTAGACTGCAGATGAATAATGAAGATGTAGTTATCTTTCTTGATCAAGCAATGAAGATGCCCATGGAGACTCAATCATACAAGAGCATAGATGTGGTTTCTAACTTGTTTAATCTTGATTTTACTAAGAAAGATGATTCTGGATTTGAGTGGAAGATTGACAAGGAGGAGTCTAGACAGCCATGGGAGGAAGGAAATTCTGAGGATCATATTTTTGTGACCAAGAAATGTGAGGTGCTGAGTGTAGACAAGAAGAGGGAAAGAAAATACTTGAAGGTGAGGATGCGAGAATACAGCAGTCTGATCCAGTAGTCTAAAAAGTGGTAATCCATCATGACTCTCCGATGTTAAACATGAGTGTATGTTGGGGGCTTGCCCTTCCGTTTATTGCTTTATTTCTTTCGTGTGAGTAAGAAATTTTTATATTTAAGGTGCTTACTATTCAGCAATTACATCTCTTTTCAAACTTAGTTTCGACTTACGTTTCTACTAAGTTTGGATGGGTGTGAGATTTACTTACCTCATTGCGGCACCAAGAGTGTAATCTTTTCTTTGTAATGTTTACTAGGGGAGTTTTTTTTTGCGGTATGTTGAGACTTTAATCGGTTTTAATGTGTCGATTTTTTGCAATTTGCCAAGTATTCAGTAGTGTTACTAGTGTGTGGAGTCGACTAGATAGTCAATTGAGTCGTTCTTAGATTTCTCCTATTTTATTATTGATGAATCCTGTGATGATGAGTTTTTTTGAGCTTTGATGATAGAAATAGGTAAACTGAGGCTTTGACCTAACCGAGTTGAACAACTCGAGGAGCTCGTGCACGTTTTGAAGAAGAAAAATCAAGTGCCCTCGTTTTCTAATTCTAATTTTTATGTGTGCATTTAATTCATGGAGTGGAAAGATTGGTGATCCACATGAGCTTATATTTTTAAATTGTGCCTGAAATTCATATGCTTTGAAATTGATGAAGGAAGTGTACTTGAGTTATATTGTGATATGAAGTTTTATGTGTACTTGTGGGATATTGCTTACCATGAAAAGTGCTTTGTTACTTGTTAAAAACCCATGTAAGATTTTGAGCCTCGTTGATCGTGTACGTAATCACATGATATTTCTTTTCTGGTACCTCAAGAAAGGAAAAAAAAGAAAAGAAGGAAAAATGTTGAGCTTGAAGAAAAATGAGAGAAAAGAAAATTAGAAGAGCATGAAGCTGGATAGCATTGAAGTGTAAAAAATCTGCAGTACAAAAGATCTCTGGTTTTAATTCTCTACTAATTGAGTCATTTTATCCATATGTTTCCTACCTTTACCAAAGAGCCAACATTACATCCAAAAGAAAAGTCCTTTTTGATCTCATTATCGAATCATAATAATAGTGGTGGAGAGTTTGAGACTTTTGGCAAGCTTATGGTTACGCATGCACTTGAATTGAATCTGAGCGTAAACACCTTAACCCATGAGTGTACATCTTTTACACTTGAGTGCGAGTGATATATACTTCCCGTGAGAACATGTTGATGGAGCATTTGAATTGGTGGTGATTGTCTTATCTTGTATGCTATGAATTGATTATTACGTGTAAAAGAGTTAAATGACCTAAGTTGAGGACAATTATATTTAGAATGGGGTATTTGTCATAATCCTTGTTTCCCCGCTAATTTTCTTACTCTCTCTCTCTTTTTTATTTTGTTGCCTCGGGATGAGAACAAGTAAGTTTGGGGGATAAGTATCTGATCGCGAAGTGACCTTCTCCAGTTGTTGCTCGACCACTGTTCTACCTTGGTGGTCTTGTCGAACGGCAATGCTCTGGTCAAACAACGGTTGTGATCGCGAAGTCATCTCCCCCCTGCGTTGTTTGACCAGCGTTCGACCAAGATGTTCTGGTCGAATAAAAGTACGTTGGTCTAACGAAGGGGCATAAAACAGAGCATCGGGATTCTATTTTTCCTGAACTCGTTCGACCACCGTTCGACCATCAGGTGTGGTCGAACGGCATAAACTTGGTTGAACAATCCTCCTATTTTCATAGTTTTAGCTCACCGGCTTTATCGGACCTTCGTACTGCGACCCGAACCTCAATGTGATGGCATTATTCTCCCACGTTTGTGTCAATTGATTCACATTCGCGGCCATCTGCCTCATAATCGAAGTAAGGTCCTTGAACTGCTTATATAAATCTGCATGATCATCATTCATGGAAGTCTCAATGCTGTCAACTCTAGCATCATTCTCAGCCATGTATCGATTGAAGGTATCTTCAACACTCTCCACTTCGTGTTGCTGCATACTAGGCCCCCTTAGTGTCAACTTTGTAATCTACCTCTGCTGAGACTCTAGTAGCTTGTTGATGTTAGCTGGACTAGAGACGATCTCATCATCCCTTTTCGGCTTCACCACTTGATGTTCAACCTGAGCTACCTTACCCACTACATAAGTTCCTCTATCTCTCTCTACAGACCAGTCACGTGAATTCATAGAAATGTCTTCAAAAAACTTTTCTGCTTCAAGTGCTGTCTTAGATAATAGCGCTCCTCCAGATGATGCATCAATAAAAACACGTGACTCATAATCCAATCCATAGTAGAAGATGCTTATATATTGGGCCTTAGACATTCCCTACTGTGGACACCTCCTGAGCGTATCTTTAAACCTATCCCACGCCTCATGAAATTGCTCACCCTGATTCATAACAAATTGAGTGATGTCTTGCTTCATTCTTAAGATCCTTGAGGGTGGCATGTATCTCTCTAAGAACTTTCGCTGCAGTTGGTCCCATGTAGTGTAATATGTGGCATCAAGAGTCTCATACCAAGCTTCAGCCTTATCAATCAAAGAGAACTTGAATAGGGCGATCCGCCTAGCATTATCATTAGGTCCATCACCTTTCTGAGTGTTTGCATAACCAAGAAATCTTCGGAGATGCTGATATGGATCTTCAAAACAACCTCCAGAAAAGGGATTCTTTTCCACCATGCTAATAAGAGCGGGATGTATCTCAAAATCATCATCTTCCCCCTTGCTCCTATCAACCCCATGTTAACAATTTCATAATTCGTGAAAATTTCTTGTATGGCAACATTAACCGGATTCTGCCTTGCTCCGGCCATGTTTATCTTAGTGTGTTATTCCTTCCTTCCTTCCTCTCTTTTCCTAATGCACAAGTACCTCAGAAAAATTTAAGGTTAGATAAAATTAAATAATCACAAATAAAAGTCTTAATCAAGGAGAAATTATAGTCGGGCCTCCATTGGGCTTAAGTATCCAAGTTTAGCTCAAAACTTTTACTTAAATCCAATAATAAAATATTATTACTGCACTGTCGCTCTAATCCCAAAATTACGTTTTGGGCTCTTTCTTATTATGATCCCGTTAGTCTCCCTGTATTTAAGATATACAATGTCCATTAATTAATTAAGTTACTGACAACTCCATTAATTAATATCTCATCCGAGAATAGTATCACTCAACCTCATTATCATGCTGAAATAAGTCCATCTGTAGGTTTACATGATAATTTTTATGAGCTACTCAAGGGGACACCATCAAACTATTTAATAGGACACAGATTCCTTCTACAATTAACAACATACCATATAGACAACACTATTTCCCAACTCACCGAGTTTGTTGATTTAATTACATGTAAATCTCATCCATTGATGAATCAAAGAAATACATATTGTCTTATGTGTCGAGGTTATTGTATAGTGATTAAGAGCACGAACATCCATAATAACTGAGATCAAGTTCTCCTATATAGTAAGTATAATTTGAATGATCTCAAGCGATCCTACTCAATACACACAAAGTGCACTAATGTGATTCTATAGTCAAGAAAAACTAATACCAAATCACACTAAAACCATCCCAATAGAGAGTTCCCGTCTATCTCGGTTTTGAGCATCTGTTTATACTTTATAAGGAAACTAATAATATGATCTTCCGCGTGTTGTCGCACAACATATTATCTACAGTATAAAGTAAGTGGACTATTGCATCAACATATAAATAAATTATAAGACGCAATAATTTGATCAATGATTCTCATTTCAAATATTGTTAAAACATTATTCATACTAAAGCTAGGTTTTTAGTATACAATCCAACAATCTCCCACTTATACTAAAAGACTATGCTGCCATGTCTTCTGTTATATAGCTGATTCTCACTCCCACTACATGACCATCAAAAGCTTTTGCCTTAAGGCCCTTGTAAAAGGATTTACTAGGTTATCATCCGATGCAATCTTGGCGACTACAACCTTCCCCTCATCATACGATTTCTATTAACAAGTGGGACGTGCTCTCAATGTGTTTAATTTCCTTATGGGCTCGTGAATCTTTCAAGTTTGCAACTGGACCATTATTATCAAAGTAAATTGTGATACCATTGGGCAAACTTAGAAACCACATCCAAATATCCATCACGAAGTGCTAGAGTCACACAGATACTTTGGCTGCCTCAAATGATCCAATTTATCATCTTTCCATGGTGGAGATCGAAATATATTTCTATATGACACTTCTCCATATTTCACCTCTACTTCATAAAATTAAACACATAACCTTGAGGTGGATTTACTACCGTCCTACCTGAATTGAAAAATCCAAATCTACGTAATCCACGAGAAACAGTGAATCTGTCCAGTAAGTCTACATATATTTCCAGTCCTTCTCAGGCACTTCAAATACGTCTTACCATAGTTCATCACTCTTGTTTCGGGTTACTTTGATATCGACTCTGCATGCATTCAGCAAAACAGATATCCAATCTCGTGCATAGCACTCCTTAGATTAAGCTTCCTTGTTCGCCAAGCATAAGGAACCGCCTTCATCAACTCTATCTTCATTTGTGTCCTAAGACACATTTCCTTAGGCAAAGTCACATGCTAAAATGAGTAAGGATTGTATCATTTCATGAAGCTTGAGATTAGCAAACATTCTATCTTATGATCCGTATCACCATGATCAATAGAATATATTTTACTTCTCTTAAGTCCTTCATTTCGTACTGCTTTATGAACCATACCCATACACCCGACAATGCTCTTTCATTGTCTCCAATGAGCAAGCCACTATCTACGTATAATACAAGAAATACCACCACATTTCTGTCACTTTTTTTCCAATACACAAGACCCATCCGAGCATTGATTAAATTCATGTTCCAAGATCTTGAAGTTTGCTTTAGTCCGTCGATGGATAATTTTAAACTTACACTCAAAATACTCTTAGCTCTTTGCAATGAATCACGCTGGTTGCTTCACATAGATGTTTTCTTCAAGACTTTCAATCATGAAAGCTATCTTGACATCTATACCTCATAATTGAATATGAGCAGCAATAAATAAAAGAATCCGGATCGACTTAAACTTAGCTACCGGCGAAAACATTTCCTCATACTCGAACTCACCTTCTTTCTAAGTATACCTTTACGCAACAAGTCTTGTTTCAAAGTATCACCTTACTGCCTGATCCTCTTTTATTTTGTAGAGCCACTTCCAATGGCTTTACCAGTCGGCTGGAGTGACTTTTCGCCACACCAGTCGGCTGGAGTTTTTCCAGTATTGACGACTTGGGATTCAATCCCAACCTCTGATAAATAGCTCTTAAACTATCTTAAGAGGTACTCGCCACCACGATTAAATCGTGAATGGCTTGATATATTTTCGATGACACTTCAGTGCATGAGCCATGCACTTTTGAATTAATCATAGTACTCAGACTTGCGGTGCATCAAAATTATATCTAACCACTTCTGACAATGATAATCTTAGGATCGCATAAATCAGAATGAACCAATTTCAACATATCTTTGGCTCTACACCCCTTTGCCTTGAAAAGGCAATCATGACCTAGTTTCAGATGCCAAAAAGATATGTTTGGTTCATATCCGAAGGTTCCCTTCTGTTATTTGGATTAGAAGATGCGTTATCATTATAATTTGTTGCGTCCATGGGATAAACATGATTTAAGAGTGTACAAATTTTTACCAACTACCATAACAAATTATAGCTCCATCCCTCATTACTATGACCATGTCATTTAAATGAAATGGAGTATTCACCCGTAAATGCATAGAAACTGAAATAAAATTCTTTCTATAAAAACGTACGTAAAGAAAATTCCATATAATCAAACGTTTATTCCTATCATAAGATGAATTAACAACTCTCACTGCAACAGCCACTACTTTCGTAGCTTACCCATGTACTCAATTATCTCATCATCACTCAGTTACATGCTTTTTTGTGATTCCGGTATCTACACGCAACGTGTCAGTAGATGTCATCACTAATCATGCTTCAACAACTAGTGAATGAGATACTAATCTTGTTCACATCTTGATGAAAATTGATTTCCTTAGCCACTTGTTTTGTCAGAAGTTTCCCACCGAATACAGCCTCTTTTAATTCAGGTGGAACTTTCTCAAAACATCTAGGTAAATTATGGAGAATAAAATTGACCTAGGTTTCCATTTCAATTTCTATCCATGTTTTTCAATTCATTTATCAAGTCAACCATGACCTCTTGTCTTTTTAACTTGCTCAAGTATCCGAAGAGTCGCATGAGACCATCATATTTCTATGAACCTCTCAACTCTCCACTAGAGAATTAAATAGACACTAGAGGACATCCTTAGTGAGAACACATGCGTTTTCTTAAGCAGTAAGAATTAAAAACAAGATTTTTTTCTAATCATCTAATTTTGGACCAGTAAATATAATTTCTTTTAGTTAACAATAAGTGAAATAAACCATTTGAAAATACAGAGAATCACATAAATAAATACACTAATCAAATCTTCAAATTTATCCATTTATATTGATTCCCTCAAAACAATATAAAATAAAATTCACCAATATCTCAAGCACCGTGAATCTGCATGCCACGTTAGTGTAGAAGTATACAAACCCAAACATTTACAAGATAAGATTTTACCCATTAATTTCATTCGCCAACCTAACTTCATGACAAAATAATTAATAGTCGGTTCCTTTTTAGCGATGCAAATAACAGCAGTGACTCCGTTGGGGAGGATCTTATTATTTACACCTAAGTGTACACCATTATTTAATCACAAGTCCATTGTGCAAGCTTATGTGCCTTACAGTTGAAGAAGTGCACACGCGCTCGGATAACTTCCTACAATCATCATAAAGAAGTTTGTACCAGTGATCCGTGAATAAACTCATCTGTTGTGGAGGAAGGCCTATTGCCAACGCACAAGTTTACTCACATCACTTACAAACAAATAATGGAGGCCGCGGGAATTATTTATCAATCCCCTCTCCCACTTAGTTTTACATGCATATAATATTCTATAACAAAATAGGCATCCTAGTATGATCCTACTACACCAAATGAGGCAGTAAATCACAGAGAATCATGCATACATATATAACAATAATTAGATAATTAAATCAATTATAAATAGTTATATATCAGCGAATTCAATTGTTCGCCACCAAGTACGAATGTCAACAAAGACCTTCAGATTATCAAATTTTTGAAAATTTCCAGATAATCAAATTTTCGAAACCATGGATATCGTCCAGATTATCAAAATCATCGATATCGATCAGATTATCAAATTTTCAAAAAACTTACAGATTATCAAAATTTCGAAACTATAGATATCGATCGTCGATATTGTTCAGATTATCAAAATCATCGATATCGACCAGATTATCAAAATTGTCGATATCGACCAGATTATCGAAATTATCGATATCGACAAGCAACCATATACAACAATAATAGACAATTAAATCAATTATTGCAGTTATATATCACGAATTAAATTGCCACTAAATAAGAAAGTCTTGTCCGATACTCCAGCTGTTGAACTGATGCCTTCTCGCTAATTTTTTTCACCCTCAAGTATAAGGGATGGATTGTAGTGCGTGTGATCACGTGAATATCATTTCCACGAGATCGTTACCAATTAAATAATTAATTCTATGTATGACAATTTAAATGCAAGACAAATCTCAGGGTTTTTTAAAGGATGATTAATTAAACTAATAAAACTGAATTAAAATAATTAAACTAAGCAATGAAATTAAATCACGCAGAGTGATTGGTCGTACATAGTCGGGATCACCAATTAAAGAATTTATCAAACCACAGTGAGGAAGGTACTAGAGTTTAAGCGATCTCAAATTTATCGTGATTTTATAAGGACGACGGAATGGGATGGATAGCTTGCAAATAAATGCAATGAAACTAATGCACGAAATAAATAAATAAAAGCAAGAATAAATGGGTTCCAAATTATGCAAGGATGAGATTAACTACAATCATGGCATAGATAATAAAGAAATTATGCAATTAATTCTAATCTCTCATGGACGAGGTATAGGAGCGATCACTAATACCACCTAAGCTCTCTCTCGAGATGGATAGGATGTAGGCCCTCAATAAGGCTCCTAAACGCACATAGGATCGAGACCATAGCAAACACCTCCCACTAGGTACTAATTACTCTATGAGTTCTCTAATTAGGTACTAAATCATAGGCAATATTCCCTTTTAAGGTACTATGAATTTACTAAAGGTTTGTGTCTCCTCATTTAATCAACTAACCTCTCGATTAAGCTAATCAAATGTTCTATCAAAGGGTTCTAAATCTAGAAGGATATCTCTATCTCATTCTAAATTAATGCACATGAACTGTATGATGAAATGATTCAATGAACTATCCTAAACACATAATTGATTTCTCAATCTAATCACATGCCTATGACAATTAATCACACAAATCATCATATACATCAAGCAATCAACAATTAATGATAGAAATAACACAAAGTCCATTCAAGATTAAAATCAATTTGCATAAAAACAAAATTATCCAACACCAATCATGGAGCTAATCTCACAACGGAGATTAACCTGTCATAGTCACAATAAATTCAACATAGACATTAAAATCCTTATAAACCATGATCAACTATAAAGAAAATCACAAAATTAGAATTAGATTCCCCCTTTGAAGGTTTTCAATGGAGATCTTCTTCTTCTTCATGTGATCTCACTCTCCCTTGCTTCCTTGATCACTTGGATGGTGGATTTGATGGAGGGGATCAAGTATGGATGGATGGATGAAGAATGGATGAAGATGATGATGTAAAATGGAGAAAATGGTGTGTGAGGTGTGTGTAGGAGTGAAACCCTTCAAAAAATCTCATCAAATATTGAAGTATTGGGTATTTATACCCCTTGGGAAGCTTCTAGAAGGATTCTAATTTTTTTACAGGTTTTTAACCAGCACGAGTCGTGCGCTGCAACACGGCCATAAGGTGGCCGTGTTGGGTGAACTGATGCTTCCGCACGGCCTCTCCTTTCAGGCCCGTGTTGGCTAAACGTGTCGTGTGCTATGACACGACTCGTGCACCCGACACGGCCAGCCGTGTTGCTGCTACCCTATTGCCTTCACTGTTTTGGCTCGTTCTCCCTCGTTTCAATTCCGAATTGAGATCCACTTTTTCCTACGTCTTCCTTATCATGTCTAGCAACCAATAAAAATACAAAACACAACCAAATAACACATGAATACTGATAAAAATATAAAAAAACACACGTAAAAAGACGCTAAAATCTAGGTGAAAATATGACTCATCACACCCCCAAACTTAAAGTGTTGTGCGTCCCCGAACAACGAAAATGATAAACCAAGGGGTGAGATTTTCACCTAGGAAAAGACTAAACGAACATAAGTAATAACACATCGATAGCAATAAGAATTACAGTTTATGCTAAGTCATCCTACAACATTAAACTCATAACATTAAAAATTAACAAGTTCCAACTTTGATAATCACAAGCACTAATCATCAACTTTCCTTAGATTGTACTTCTTTTGATTTATGCTACCTTCTTTGGACTTTTAAGTACTTGAGCATATTATTATTGCTTTGCTCATTTTCTTGTTTTGAGGTTGCATGTCCATTCTTGGTTTTGCTCTTTTCATCTTTTTTCTTACTTGTTTACCATTTCCTTTCTTCTTTTTCTTACTTATCAAAACTTCCTAGCTACCATCTCCTCAATCACTCACACAAAAGGGCAAATATATTAAGCTCATAGGGTAATCAAGGCTTGTAATGTGCTAGATTCACAAGAATAGACTTAAAGGCTCAAAGTGATTGACTAGGGATGATGTTCATGGTAGGGAAATATATGGCAATGTCTATTAATGACAAGGATGACCTTAGATCATATCACTAATCTCCACAAATCCGGTTCGTTCCTATAGTCCTTGAGCAAGTTCTAGCTTATCAACACTCAATCGATCCACTCATGAAGAAAAATAACATGTATGCACAGTTGAGGCTCAAATTCTCACAAGCTTGTGCTCGGACCTTAAGAAACTTATTACACCACATTCATCTCAAAATTGAACAAGTTAAGTAAAACATGTCACAATTCAAAAGTGTAGAGATTCTTAATCATAACTTGTCATCACTTACTACCACAACATATCATCACTCATATTCAAAAATGACTCACGACATCCCTAAACAAACCACCACACATACCAAGACAAAAATAAAAAAAAAAATCACACAAAACAAAAAAAAAGACTCAACAAACAAGAAACAAAACAAAAACACACATTATGCAAGAATAAAAATCACCATCATTAACAATAAAACACACATTCTATATCATCCATGATAATTAAGCTCACAATCATCCCAACCTTTGATTAAAAATGAAATCCTAAATTACGAAAATAAACATCCCACAAACATAACACATAAAGTAGAATGTTAATCACATCAATTCAAATCAAAATATGTCAAGCAACTAAAAGTGATAAGGTGTAGAGTACTCCCTCAATAGGCATTTGATAATGAAAGCGTTAGCTCCAAGCTCCATGATGCTTCCAATACCCTTCATTTATGCTCAAAGACTCATCAAACACCATTAGTTCAACAATATCCTTAAAAATATGGATCATCATGCACTTCAACACCACCAAATGGACCAAAATCAAACCAATACTCATGAGAAAAAATTTAAAATTAGCCCAAAAACACGAAAAGTATATGCCTTCAAAACAAAGTATGTCAGACCACGCCATATCCCCCAAACTTAAATTGAAACAAGAGTTTCGAGTTAAGTTTGCCAAAAGTGGTGTGACTTACCTATACACTTCAAATCCAGCACTATTTGTATCTCCAATACGCATCTTTCGCACGAGCACAATCAACCAACAAACCAAAATTGCAAAACAATATCAAATCCACAATCCTTATTGAAAACACGAAATAAAACAAAAAAGATAATGATGGGTTGCCTCCCATCTAGCACTAAGTTTAACGTCTTCAAACCGGAAGATAGTATTTAGCTCATGGTGGTCTAGAATAGTCCTTAGGCACTGTCGTCGGTTTCTTCTTGAAGTAGTGCCTTGTGCTCTCACGTTCCACCACTAGAACGTTTCCCTTCTTGTTAAATAACTCAAGCAATTGTTCTCCGAATGCGTTCTTCACAAGGAATGGCCCTTTCCACTTGTTCCATTTTTTTCATGGGGCTTTATATGCATTTTGAACTTCAACCACATCCCCTGGTAAGAATTCGTGCATTGACAAGTGTTGATGCCTTCTTGCAACCTTTTTCCTACAATCACCAAACAAATTTTTATCAATAAAATCATGGACGTTCTTAAGAGAATTTGAAATTTCAATAGAATGAGAAGCTTTTGGCTTGTGTGGGGTATCGTCAATGATCTTAGTTTCCGGAGGCTTCTTTTCTTCCATAAGGGCATGAATCTCTTTTTGATTTTGAATCTTGACTTTCTATACCATCTCTTCAAGAGACTCGACAAATCTATTGAATTCCCCTTCAACTCTTCTTTCAACTCTTTAGCTTTCACCCACTTTGGAACTCTTTCTCTCTTCTCCTTCATAATCTCATCAACCCCCAAACTATCCTCTTTCCTATCCTTAATGACCATGCATTCACTCTTTGTTCCGGAAGTAGAAGGCTTGTTGTTTTCTTCTTGAAGTCTTTCCACGCTGGACATAACTTGACTTACTTGGTGCTCAATTGAGTTCATTCTAGCACCGAATGCTACGATTGCACTTGTCACTATGTTACACCAATTTTCGATTCGATCCATCCATGCTTCATTAGACTTCCTATCATCTTCAATGTGTGCTATCATCCTTTCAAACAGCTCTTCTTTAAGCCTTTTTTTGTGGTCACTTTGGATGGAATAAGAGGTGTTGGAGTCTTGAAAATTCCCCATAGGTGTGGTTGATTTCCTTCTTGATGTCTAGAAAAATTTTCTTGAAAAATATCTTCCACACCTAGAGGGTATACTTGTTGATGCATTTGATGAGGGACTCCAAAATCTTCATAACCTTGTTGGAATTGCATATTAGGAACTTGTACTCCGAAATCCGGTTGCAAATTAGGCTCACAATTTGGCAATTGAAATCCTTGAAAATTTCCTTGTGTGTTCATAGCGGAATGAGCTCTTCTATTCACCAAGTCACGAAGAATATCCATGGAGTTCATATTTTTCGGCTTGTTCTTCTTCTTCCTCCTTCTCAAGGTATGCACCTATAAAAGAAAGAAAAATTTGAACAAAATTTTCTTAAACAAAAATAAGATACAAAAATAAAAAAATGTCCTTATTAAGACCATTTTAAACAATCCTCCGTTAAACTACTAGCAACCGTTACCTCCCCGGCAACGGCGCCATTTGATTGGCCATTTTGTAGTAGGGATGACCAATTAAAATAATTTATCGAACCACAGGGAGGTCGATGCTAGAGCTTAAGCGAGATCACGTTTATCGCAATTTTATAGAAACTAAACATCAATGATTTGTTTTCGAAACACAAGTAAATAACAATTACTAAAGCAAGTAATGGTAGCAAATAAAATAGTAAAAGATGAGTGATTTTTCAAATTGAGTAGAAGTGAGATTAACAACACTAATGAAGTGGTAATTCAAGGATTCATGCATTAAACTCATATGTATCAAGGGTAAAGATTAAGGGCCAACACATATATCACCTACACTTCCTCTCGAAATGCATAGGATGTAGATCATTTTCACAATCTCAAAAAGCTTAAAGGTTAGTTCTCAATTAAACTATTCTAACTAGGTACTAAGTTCAATTAAAGAGTCCCTTCACATAACTAATTGACTTCTCAATCTAATTAATCGCATGTTCTATCAATGGGTTCTAAATCCTAAAGGATTTCTCAATCTCTTTACAATTCATAATGAACATGAGGTGTTTGATGAAATGATTCACTCAACTATCCTAAACATATAATTGATCTCTCAATCTAGTCATATATTTAGAACAATCAAACACATAAAACATCATAGATCTCAAGATATTAAGCATCAATGATAAAAATCAAATATCCCAATCAACATATGAATTTAATTACATAGATCCACAAATTATCCAACAATTTTCATGTTGCTAATCTCACAAGGGAGATTAGCCTACAATCTTCATAAGATCCTTAACATAGACATTAGAAACCTTACAAATCATGGTAAACTATAGGATTAACACAAAATTGGAATGAAAACTCCCTTGGATTGGATCCAATTGAATCTCCTTTCTTCCTTTGGTGATCACCCACTCTTCCTTGCTTCTTCACTTAATTTGGATGGAGACTTTATGGTGAGATGATGATGGAGTGATTAGATGGATGAATTTTATGAAGGATATGGTGTAAAATTGAGAAAATAGTGTGTGAGATGTGTGTAGGAGTGAAACCTTTCGAAAAAATCTCATCAAATATTGAAGTATTGGATATTTATACCCCTTGGGAAGCTTCTAGAAGGATTCTGATTTTTTTACAGGTTTTTACACAGCACGAGTCGTGTGCTGCAACACGGCCATAAGGTGGCCGTGTTGGGTGAATTGATGCTTCCGCACGGCCTTTCCTTACAGGCCCGTGTTGGCTACACGGGTCATGTGCTGCGACACGACTCGTGCACCGGCACGGCCAGCCGTGTTGCTGCTGCCCTGTTACCTTCACTGTTTTGGCTCGTTCTTCCTCGTTTCAACTCTGAATTGAGATTCGCTTTTTCCTACGTCTTCCTTAACATGTCTAGCATCCAATAAAAATACAAAACACAACAAAATAACACATGAATACTGATAAAAATACACAAAAATATACGTAAAAGACTAAGTCATCCTACAACATTAAACTCATAACATGAAAAATTAACAAGTTCCAACTTTGATAATCACAAGCACTAATCATCAACTTTCCTTAGATTGTGCTTCTTTTGATTTATGATTCCTTCTTTGGAATTTTAAGTACTTGAGCATATTGTTGTTGCTTTGCTCATTTTCTTGTTTTGAGGTTGCATGTTCATTCTTGGTTTTGCTCTTTTCATCCTTTTTCTTATTTGTTTACCATTTCCTTTCTTCTTTTTCTTACTTATCAAAACTTCCTAGCTACCATCTCCTCAATCACTCACACAAAAGGGCAAATATATTAAGCTCATGTGGGTAATCAAGGCTTGTAATGTGCTAGATTCACAAGAATAGGCTTAAAGGCTCAAAATGGTTGATTAGGGATGATGTTCATGGTAGGGAAATATATGGCAATGACTATTAATGACAAGGATTGCCTTAGATCATATCACTAATCTCCACAAATCGGGCTCGTTCCTATAGTCCTTGAGCAAGTTCTAGCTTATCAACACTCAATCGATCCACTCATGAAGAAAAATACCATGTATGCACGGTATGGGCTTAAATTCTCACAAGTTTGTTCTCGAACCTTAAGAAACTTATTATACCACATTCATCTCAAAATTGAACAAGTTAAGTAAAACATGTCACAATTCAAAAGTGTAGAGATTCTTAATCATAACTTGTCATCACTTACTACCACAACATATCATCACTCATATTCAAAAATGACTCACGACATCCCTAAACAAACCACCAAACATACCAAGACAAAAAAATCACACAAAACAAAAACAAAGACTCAACAAACAAGAAACAAAACAAAAACACATAACATGCAAGAATAAAAATCACCATCATTAACAATAAAGCACACATTATATATCATCCATGATAATTAAGCTCACAATCATTCCAACCTTTGATTAAAAATAAAATCCTAAATTACGAAAATATACATCCCATAAACATAACACATAAAGTAGCATGCTAATCACATCAATTCAAATCAAAATATGTCAAGCAACTAAAAGTGATAAGGTGTAAAGTACTCCCTCAATAGGAATTTGATAATGAAAGCGTTAGCTCCAAGCTCCATGATGCTTCCAATACCCTTCATTTATGCTCAAAGACTCATCAAACACCATTAGTTCAACAATATCCTTAAAAATATGGATCATCATGTACTTCAAAACCACCAAACGGACCAAAATCAAACTAATACTCATGAGAAAAATTTTAAAATTATCCCAAAAACATGATAAGGAAGACGTAGGAAAAAGCAGATCTCAATTCGTTGTTGAAACGAGGGAGAACGAGCTAAAACAGTGAAGGAAACAGGGCAGCAGCAACACGGCTGACTGTGTCGGTGCACGAGTCGTGTCGCAGCACACGACCTGTGTAGCTAACACGGGCCTGTAAGAAGAGGCTGTGCGGAAGCATCAATTCACCCAACACGGCCATGGAAAACTTATTTGTTTGGTTCTCCTTCTTCAACTCCGTCCTTTTCAGAATTCCCGTATCCGATCAAGTAAACGAATACTCTCTTGAATCCTCTTTAGATGGTAGATGGCAGATGATGGGTAGAAAATGAAAGACAGATATGGTGGATTAGGGTTTAAAACATGTGGTGGTGGTAGATTAGGCGGTTTCTCCACACCTTTAAGAATGGAATAAGATAAGGAGTAAGAGATATGAGATCTTGAAAAATAAAAAAAATATTTAATTATGGAATATATGGAGGGATGTGAGATTAGGAAATAACTAGACCACCAAGAAAATAAGAAAAAGAGGGCAATTTTCATTGAATGTTCGGATTCTCGCCGGCATCTGCGCGACCTCACGGTTTTGAGCATAACTTCTTCATCTGAACTCCGATTTAAGCGATTCTTGCGCCCACGTGACCCCCTCTTCCGTATCTTTCCAATCATGTATCACACAACTAGTTTGGACTTCCATAGAAGTACAGGAAAAGTATTCGAAGTGATCCTTTGTTTTCTTACATGTTGCACAAGTTCACTCTTCATTCAAACTTTGCATTTTTTTAATCATTTTTCCTATCAAAACACAACAAAATACCTCTCAAGCATTTTTTAGTCAATATTCAAAGTATTAAGATTTGAATAAATAATAGCAATTAATACACTCAAAGAGGTATTAATTGGATCAAAAATACATGAAATTCCACTCTCATCACACATCTACCGCCTTACAGTGGATCATAGACAATCTGGTGAAATTCTTCCAAATACAACACAAATTATACCTAGAAAAACCCAGAGACATTGTCGGGCCACCTACGAAGGTCGGAGAGGAGACAAACAAACAGGTGGTGGAGGAGGATTTATAGAAGATGTCGTACATGAAAAGCGTGGTGCTAGAGGTGCTGCGGCTGCATCCACTAGGGCACTTTGTGCTGCTGCATAAGCTAACACAGGATGTGGAGCTGGATGGGTACATGATTCCAAAGGAGACGCTGATGAACTTCATGGTGCCGGATATAGGGAGGGATCCGGAGGTGTGGGAGGATCTAATAGAGTTCAAGTTAGAGAGATTCACAGGACAAGAAGAGTTCGACGTGATGGGCGGAGGTGTGGGAGGATCCGATAGGGTTCAAGCTGGAGAGATTCGTAGGAGAAGAGTTCGACGTGATGGGGAGCAGAAAGATAAAGATGATATCGTTTGGGGCGGGGAGAAGGATGTGCCCTGTGCATGGATTAGCGATGCTTTATCTAGAGTAATTCGTGGCGAATTTGATCTGGTATTTTGAGTGGAATGCCATTAAAGGAGAAAAAGTAGATATGAATATAGGTATTTTCCCCTCAAATTTAATGGATTTAAACATGAAACGACGTCGTTTAAATCCAACATGGAGGCCTTGCGTGTCCTTAAAATATCATATCAGCGGTCGGGCAGACTTCATCTACCATAGCGGTACTAGCAGTTCAATCTCTTTTGCAGTGATGGATGTCACAAGAATCCGCGGATCGATGAAGACTCCAATCGAACTCGCCCATCATTTTGGGCACAGGGATGACGGGTGCGATTTGCACAAGTGTAAAAAATCATGGTCTTTTTTGCTATTTCATAAAAATTAGGATTAACTTGTAATACGACAAAAGTTCAGGGGTTTTTAGGCAACTAACCCAAAAAATTACGAGGTTAAAAATTATATGTAATTTAAAAATTATTAATTATTATTAAAAATATAAATATAAATAAAATTTATACTTAATATATTACGGACATATGTATTTAATTTAAAAATAATATTAATTTATATATATTAAATAATTTTATGATAAATATTTAATTAAGTATATAACTTTTTATTTTTTAAATAAATATTTAAATTTTATTATAATGAGAATTGAAATATATGATTTTTATTGAAATTTTAAATATTTTAGTATATTTATAAATAATTTAAAATATTAAATTTTTGGGTTAATTGCAAGAAAAATCACTAACTTTACTCCTATTGCAAATTAATCCACAATTTGAGAAATTCCAAATTAATCTTTACTATTAAGCATTGTTGCAAAATGCACCCAATTTGTAATTAAAAGTTGGGATTTTTTTTTGAAAAATTGGGTGCGTTTTGCAACAATATTTAAAGGTCGGGATTAATTTGCAATTTTTCAAAGGTAAGGATTAATTTGCAATAGGAATAAAGTTTGTGGTTTTTTTTTTTTTGCAATTAACCCTAAATTTTTTAATATGAAAATTATATGTTAAGTAAAAAAAGGGTGATTACTATCAAATACATAAAATAATTCATAATTACTCTAAGGTACAAGCATAAAATATTAGGGTTTATTATTAATAGATAGATGCATGTTTGTATAGTCTAATTACTCATAGATACATTGATCTAATATAATTACTATTAGATACAAAATTATATCTTACATTACCCAAACTACCCATATTAACATTAATGTGCAAAATCTAAATTAGAAACATACTATAATTATTCCTAAAATTTCTCCATAAATTTCTTACTAATTTAGTCAAAACAAGAAAACACACTCACCAAGGGAATTCTCACCCATCAAACACACATGATCTTAGTGAGCTCGACACTACGATCAAATTTTTTGTATGATTAAATTTTTTTCATATGATTAAATTAACTCACACGAATTCTCCATTTAAAACACTTATCTGAAAGAGGAACAAAATTTCATGTAAATCGGACTGATACTCCATTTAAAATGCCTGATTTTACTAAATGATTTTGTTTGATTCTTTTTTTTGAAGTCAGTGTGATTCTGCAGATATGAAAGATGAACAAAATTTTCTGTGTATTTATTTTGTTCAAAATTGAATGTTGAATTTTAAAGGTTTTAAGAAATATGGCCAACATAAGATTTTCTTCCTGAGGAGTCTTTTCAGAGTTCGAGTTCCACATATCGCCATGACATGTATGCCTATGTGTAGAGCAGTTTTATAGATTCTACATCGATGTACATTTATTCTTCCATAACATGTACACCGATGTGCATAACACTTTGTTTAAAAAAAAAGCAGAAACGGTTAGTTCCACACATCGCCATGACAGATTATTCTTCCATGACATGTACACCAATGTGCAGAGCAGTTTTATAGATTCTACATGGATGTGCATTTATTTTTTCATGACATGTACGCCGATGTGCATAGTAGTTTTTTTAAAGTAGAAATATTTATTAATTGTTGAAATGTACACCAGTATTCAACAAGAAAAGAGCAATTTTATAAAAAAAGAAAAAAAGAGTCGGAAACAGTTTTTAATTATATAATATAATTAGTATATATTGAAATGTACATCAGTGTTCAATAAGAAAATAAAAAGACTTGATCCAGCGATTCGGGATGTAATTTGATGGTGCGTGCATTCCTATTTTGATCATGTTAAAATTGGTAAGAAGAGATTTAAGGAGAAATTTTAGGAATATTTTTAACATTTCAGTTAAATGATATTGTGCACATTAATGTTAACGTGGATAATTTGGGAATTGGAATATATCATTTTATAGTTATAAATAATTCTGTTTAGTCAATGTATTGGATCGTAATATTGAAACATGTTTTGTACCTACTAATTACTGGCCCTTTAATATTAAGTCATGAGAATCCATTTCTTATAAATTTGCGCATCATTATAATTAGATTTCTGCACAATACGCCTTATATTGTTGCACAACACATTTAAGAATAAAATTAGTTTGCTGCACGACTTGGTTATATTGCTGCACGACAAGGTTATATTACAGCACAACTAATGTACATTTCTCCCCAATCTATTTTATGTCCTACCGTTTTCACGTATATGTGTGTTGAATTTTTTTTTATTTCTTTAATTAATTTTAGGTGACATGACGATTTTATTAGCTTAAAGATAATTAATGATATAATAATAAAATGGTACTCCATCCGTCCCATAGAAGTTGATCCACTTTCCTTTTTACTTTGTCTCATTAAAATTGACACATTTCCTTTGAATACATGGGACCCACACAAAACTAATTACTTTACTCTCATGAGGCCTACATACCACATCTAATACAACTACCAACCACACATTAAATATTATTTCTCTCACTTCACTTTACTGCACTTTACATTAAATGGTGTACTCCACCACAGCCCCTGTCCTGGGGAATGGTGTAGGAGTTAAATCGTAAGATGTATCTCAAGTGGCTTATAGAGAGGACTACTATTTAACTTGTACTTGCAAGGGGCCAAATACATGCCAAAGGTAGGATTCGAACCCCCACCCTGCAGCAACCAATCTCAGTTGGAAGACTTTTCCACCATCACCTCTGCCACTTTACATTAAATTATTATACTCCTCAATCTCCATGCCCAAAAAAAATGCGTCAACTTCTCGGAACGGAGGGAGTAATTCAAATTTTACAAAATCAATAATAGGAAAATTATCATTAATTTGTGTAGTTATTAATAATTTTATATGTACCTTATTTTTATGAATAATATACTAGTAATATACAATGTAGTTTAGAGTAATAATTCCCTTAATATAAAAAAGCAAAATATTAGGGTGGGGCCTAGTCATTTGCCTAATTATTTATGGGAAAATAGATTTTTTTGTCCGTTAACTTTGCCCAATTTTGAATTTAGTCCATAAGTTTTCACTTTTTGAAAATCGTCCATTATATTTGCAGAATTTTGAAAATCGTCCATTATATTTGAAAATTTTGAAAATCGTCCATCATGTTTACCAAGTTCAACAAAATCGTCCGTTTCAACGGTCATTAGCAGGTTATTCTAAAAAATAAAAATAAAAAATATGTAAAATAAATATATATATATATATATATATATATATATATATATATATATATATATATATATATATATATATATATATATATATATATATACTATTTTAAAAAAAATAGCCTCCACTAAGAATTTATATTATACTCTCTCCGTCCGCCCGAAAGAGTGCATTTTGCTTTTGTGCACGTTGATTAAGAAGTATTGTTATTTAATGTGTAGTGGGTAGTTGTATTAGTGGGAGTGTGGATCCCATATTTTAATTATATTAGTGAGTGTGTGTGGATCTCATATGTGTAAAAAAGGAAATGACCCTCTTTGTAACGGACGACTAAAATGAAAAATAGACTCTCTTTCGAGCGGACGGAGGAAGTATCAATATTTAGTCAAATTTGCTCCACTTTAATAATGAGATTAATATTATTTGTTTGGTATACGGAAGTGAAAAATGAAAAGTGAGATAAAATTGGTTAAATAAAAATATGATATAGATTAATTGAGGTGAAAATATTCAAATGACATGCCATAGCAGGTCAAAGGATCAAAATGTTGAATTTTATGAAGTTAATGGACTAATTTCAAAATTGTTATAAAATTAACGGACTAATTTCAAAATTAAAAAAAATTAATGGATTAATTTCAAAATGAATAAAAGTTAGCGGACGAAAAAATCTATTTTTCCTTTATTTATCATAAAAGGGCAAAAGTTTGTGCGCGCTCAGACACGGACCCAAATCTCTATGTCATGTATGACATTCGTAACGCAAGTTTTGCCCTTTTTGACAAAAATAAATAAAATTGATCCCATATGAAACCTTGTTTTAACGCTAGTATCACCCTTTCTAATAATAATGAATCGAATTATAAGACCATACAAACTTATGGGATGGATGTAAATTCTTTGTCCCGGGAAAAGTTAAGCAGGCTACTACCATTCTCCTCCTCTTCGTCGTCCTCCACTGTCTCGCCAAACTGTACAACTCCACTCCACTGTCTTGCCAAACTGTACGACTCCACGTCAGTCTCGCGATCCCTTAATTAAGGTTCATAAAACCCCTTATTAACCCTAATTTGTAGTTCGGATCCCCCCATATCTTGCAGATAAAATCCTTACCATAACCCTAATACCACACAGTCATTTACTAACAGGTGGATAAGTTTTCCGAAACCCTGTATATCCAATTCATCCTTTTCCTTTTGATTCTTTCATTTGTATAAGTTCAATTTCTCATGGATGTGGATGGAGGGAGAAGAGTTTTTAACAGGCTGGGGCCGTCTTCAAGCGACAACGTCGATAGCAGGCAGCAGAAGGTTTGTTTTTATTGGAGACAAGGAAAGTGCACGAAGTTTCCGTGCCCTTTTTTGCATAGCGAGGTGCCCACAGCTGCGAAGAGGGCACATCAAGGGTTTGGAGCGGAATCGGAGGATAATTATCGGGGTGGCGGAGGAGGAGGATTAAGAAGGAGTGGGAACTATAATTTTAGTAACGATAATAGTAACAATAAGTGGAGTAGGGGGCAATCACGACAGCCGGTCAGTAGTAATAGAAATGTTTTGAAGAAGAATGATAGATTATGCAGAGAATGGGAACAAGGGAGCTGTAAATATGGGGATAACTGTAGATTCTTGCATCAGTGGTCTACAGGAGACTGTTTTTCCCTATTGGCACCATTGGAGGGGCACCAGCAGGTTCTCTTCTTTTGTTTTCTTACCCTGATGGACGATCATGCTTGTTGTTTAAGATTATGCAATTTGTATTTCTGGATATGGTATCATTGTTGTAATGCCATGATTTATGATAACTTATTTATCTTGTTCAAATTTTAAATTCAGCAGTAATAGGGTAGTTTATAGATTTTTTCTCCCATTGAATTTTTTCTTGCTGTTCACCTAGTTGAAAATATCTCTCTTCGGTTAGTGATGGATGAAAGGACTTTTTTTCTCCCCATAAATTCTTTGTAGCCTGTTCATTTTGCTTAATGCATTATCACTTTAACTTGATTTGTATGCTGTTGTGCTGGAATTGAAGGGCGTCTGACAAATGCTTAGTTGATTTTGTTTATTTATTTGCTTATTATTATTGTTATTTGCATTTTATAAAGATGTTTCCTTTTAGGGATTTTTTCTTTTTATGCTGAAAAATGGTGTTTGATGGTTTTTGTGCTATACAAAACTTATGCTTAATTTACGAATTTGTTAATCAGGTCATTACTGGGATCACTTTGCCTTCGGGTTCTGATAAGCTGTACAGCGGGAGTCAAGATGAAACAGTTAGGGTATGGGACTGCCAATCTGGACAGGTAATTTTCATATGTATTTCCCGCTTTCTTTTCTTTGGAAACATGAAAGTAAAAGATTCCATCTTGAAGAGTAGTAGCTGAGAGTTATAAGTTCTGTCTATTATGTTAAGGGCAAAGTGCTAATTGCAATTAATTTAAAATATACCTGATAGATGATTATGCAAAATTTGGAGATAAATTAAGCCAAGGTTCTTAGGGTTGTAAGGGAATGATGGATCCATTAAGTTCTCAAAAAGATCTCGGGGAGACATTAGTGTGGCTTGCATATTTTTAACCTTCTATCACAATGTCTTATCTTCATAATAAACCCATTGCCTACTTTTCCCTTTTAATCCTGATAGGGGTGTTTTAGTCTCCTTTCATGTCTTTTTTCTCTAATGATTCTTATATCTGGTTAGTTTAAAGCAATTTGGATAGTTCTGGGTCCTAAGAAGATTCAACCATTTACTTTATAGATGGCTTTGGAGAATTTACATGCAATATTTTTTTTAAAAAAGCTTGTCATTGTTCCCGAAATGGTGCATTTTATGCAGAGATGAAAGACCTGGATCATAGGTTTCTAGATTGTCCCTTTTCTATCAACCTGTGGTCTAGGATGGGTAATAAATTAATTGGACCATGGTGTTCGCACAATATGCTTCTCGGTTGTTTCTGTTAAATTATGAAAGTTACATAAGCAACAGGCTTCAAGTTCTATGTAAAGCTGTTGAAGCTTTGTGTTGGTCCATTTTTGTTACAGTGAAGTAAGTGAATATTTGATGATTGTGAGGAATCCAAAATAAGTGTGGGATTGGATTAAACCGGAGTTCTTGGTGTTTTTCTATTCCTAAAAACTTGAAATATTTTCAGACAATGAGATTGGAGAGTAGTGCTCTAAATTTATAGGGCAGCACTATAGTGATTCATCAACCTCTTTCATTATCTTCAAATGAATCAACTTATCTGTTTCTTATCATTACAAAAAATAAAGAAAAAAGGATCAAGAGTTTTGGTTTATTGAGCAATTATATTTGCTTTTATCATTTTTCCCTTTGTAATATTTATAATATAAACTTTACTGTTGATGATTGTGCTTTGTAACAGACAGCAGCCGTTGTGAACATGGGTGGTGCAGTAGGCTGTATGTTAAGTGAAGGTCCATGGGTATTCGTGGGTTTGACAAACCTTGTAAAGGTAATACAAACTACTTTTCACTGTTTTGTTGTTCATTGCTCATTGTCTTTCACCTACTGAGATGTCAAGAACCACCTTTTGTGACAACTAGAGTAAAAACTGATTGTGATTATTGATATATTTACTTTCTACATTCATTAATATAAAAATAACTATTTTGTTAAATCTGCGTTGAAATGGTTATAACATTCTAACATTTCCTGTCCTATACACTCAACATTTAAATATTTATTTCAGTAGATTGGGTGATTCTAATACTTATCTTAAGAGATAAAATGTTTTAGTTTCAATTTTAGGAAGAAGATTTAAAATTTTCATATTTCAGTACCTCTGTTCACTTTTCCACATCTCCTATTTTACAATTGCCGTAGTACCACTATGCATTAAAGTCAATATTTCAAAATGAAAAGTGTTAAATCAGGAACGCCACATGCAATTGGTGTTCTTCTTGTGAAAGGATTGGAGTTCGATGCTGGGGATGGTTTGGAAATACTGGATATACTATATAGTGACAGTAGCTGGTGCAGTCAAATATATCGACAGGGCTGCGACTTGAAAAAAAAAGAGAGAATATGCTACAAGGAGGGCACAGTAGTATGTGGGTTTATGTTATTGTGATTTAAACAGCCTGATTTAGATTAGGAACTACTATTTTCTTCTATTATATTTTATGGTTATTTGAAAGTTGATACGCTTCTATTTTCTTTTTTTTCTTTTTCTTTTTTTTATTGATTTTATTACTTCTACGAATCTCTTCACATCTTCAAATTAGGAACTGTATGTAGCACTTGCTGCTAATCCCCTACCACTAAGGGTGCTTGCTTTTCTCCTATTTACTAAGCTGCAACTTTTCTTTCGGTGGGAGATGCATGTACCCCATTCTTTATCCTTGATCATAGTTGTTACTTGTTAGGGGAGAGAGACTCATTGAGGTGCAGGGGCCTTAGAGACCCGCGTGCCTTATGTGCGTCTTGTACATTGAGGGGATAACATTATCTACAAATTCTACACTTTGGCACATAATTAGCTTATAAAATAAAGTTGAAAGACATAATATTACATAATAACTCATAAATATACATTGAACAAAGTTGTAAAACATGTAATATTATACGATAACAAGTAACATTGAACATGGGCACATGATGTAAATACTAAACCTTGCTTTTTAATTAAAATTTTACAAAGAATAGTATTAGGGTTGGGGTGCTTTTTCCACCTATTTGTAGGATGGGAGGAATAAAGTAGCCAATTAAGATTGAGCATATGGTCAAAGAATGCTAGAGCAATAGCTATCCAGCTTATCAACTACTTAGAACACTAGTGGCGGTTGAAGAAATAGAGTTTTTATTCAACTTTGAAGTTGAACACCGTGGCTTGTTTAGTTTTTTTCATATGGTTCAGGTGAATTTTAGGGTAATTTATTTTGCCACCTGTGTGTATGTGAGTTATTATTTGTTTCACACTCATTATCTCTTCCCATTATAGGCATGGAATATCCAAACATCTAATGAGCTCACTTTAAATGGACCTGTTGGACAAGTTTATTCTCTTGTTGTTGGAAATGATCTACTGTTTGCTGGTACTCAGGTATTTTATAGATTATTTTACAGGTGAACAAGTGTTTTGTTTCCTGTCCAATTAAACATTTTGCTCGTGTTAGTTGTATTAGATGTGTTGATATACTGACACATCTTCATTGGTTACCCAGAAATCTAATGTATTTGAATAGCGTTTCAATTTTGGACTCAAAACATTTTACATTCACGAGAAAATATACTTGTGTACGTCTGGATGCTCTATTTCTATTTTATACATGTTATTTCTATTTTATACATGTTATTTTGATTATATTACTTTCCCTTAGCTAAATTTGTTTTGGGTTTTAAAAACAAGGTTTTGTTAAAAATCACCCTTGTACATACAAACCCTATTTATACTCAACCCACCTATCTCTTACACATTGATTTGATTTGATGTAAAGTAAAAACCAACAATACCAAAATTCAAAAAAACATGGATTAATACTATTCATGTTTTTAAACCCTACATAAACCTCACAAACACACCCTGGGGGAATGTTTGTTTTTGGGTTTTGAAAATCTACACTTGTTCTAGTTTGGGTTTTAAAAACCACCTTTACATACACCGACGACTTTATTAATCCTAATACAACCACCTTCCATTATATCTCTTCAACTAATATTTTTTCTCTTTTTTTTCTCTCTTCTCTTCTCTAACATCAATTTATACTCTTTTACACAGATAACCAACCATCTCTTATACACCTGTTTGACATAAAATTAAAACTTACCCTACTAAAAACTCAGAACATAGATTATAACTATTTGATTATATTTGTTTGAGATTTATATGATAGATTTTAACTTTATGTCAAATCAATATGCAAAGAGTGATACATCGGGGTCCAATCCGGTTTCGTAAACACTGCCCATAAGGTTTATTGTTAGGGTTTATCCGCAATTCATTTATATTAAATGGGTCAACCCTGATATATTGACATTAGTTCTGTACATTCGGATGTACAGAAGAATGCCTCATTTGAAAAACACATGGGGCATTTATGGATTATGTTTGTTTTGTGTTTGTGTTTTCTGCTTTCATTGGTTAAGTATTGAATTTTGTCCGACAATTGTTATTACTGCAGGATGGAACAATATTGGCATGGAAATTCAATGTAGCAGCCAATTGCTTTGAACCAGCTGCATCACTAAAGGGTCATACTCTTGCTGTCGTGACACTAGTTGTTGGAGGTAACCGAATGTACTCCGGTTCCATGGACCACTCTATTAAAGTAAGTAGGGATACTCGTGATCTTGATTCATCTATGATTCTTTCTTGTTAGCAGAATTCTAGAAAGTGATCATCATAATCAATCAATGCATTTTATTGTTCTGTTCTTATGTTCAGGTATGGAGCCTGGAGACTCTGCAGTGTACGCAAACTTTATCTGGACACTCCGATGTGGTTATGTCTGTTTTGTGTTGGGATCAGTTCCTTTTGTCAGCTTCATTGGACAAAACTGTCAAGGTTTCAACTTTGTCCATAAACTTTAGTGCAGTCCTTTTCTTTATGCTATATGAATATATGAGTTACCCACTTTTGATCTGTCACTTTGTGTAGGTTTGGGCTGCAACAGTGTCTGGTAACTTGGAAGTAACATATACGCACACGGAAGATCATGTATGCTTATTTTCTGATTCATCATTTGTTCAAAATCTTTCATAAGCTTAAGTGGGGAAGAATTATAATGATGTGGGCAACTGCAATCACAAGTGCCATATATCTTAACAAAACCTATTGTTTGATTGTACCAATATATTCTTCTGTCAATTTTTATTCACTACAAGTGGCATGTGCATAGTGGTTCTAGCATTGACTTTATGGTTGCATTTGGATTGGGTTGAAGGATTTGATGATGGATTTCAGTTTGCATTGATATGGATTTGAAATCTTTCATTTTCATTTTGAGCTTCATTTTAGGGATTTGTGTGGAATTCAAATCTCTAATCGTTGAATATAAAAGATAAATATTAAAAATTCCTTGTGTTTGAATTATCTCAATGTTAAAACCTTAAAGAAATATGCGTTTTCTTTTGCCAGTTGGATGAAAAATGCTCTTGTGTTTACCTGTACAAATTTCCTGCAGGGTTTGCTCACTTTGTGTGGGATGCATGATTCAGAAGCCAAGCCTGTGTTGTTGTGCTCATGCAATGACAATACTGTCCGAGTCTATGACTTGCCATCGTGAGTTTGTACATCACACTGTCTCATCTTCTGAAACTGAAGATGTGACGGTTTCTCAAATTATGAAATTGCGTCTGTTTTGGATGGGCAATGTTTAATATGGTTTCACTTTTTCCTTGTCTTCCTTAGATTTTCTGAGAGGGGGAAGATCCTTTCAAAGAAAGAGGTTCGATCCTTACAAATCGGTCCAGGTGGTTTATTTTTCACTGGTGATGGATCCGGTCAAGTTAGAGTATGGAAGTGGACTGAACCAACGTCCTCCTGATAAGAAGCACTGGAATCTGGTGGTTTTTGTTTTTCATACTGGTGTCATAATGTTGAGAGAAGGGCAGTTTATTAACGGGGCGGGGAAGTGGTTTTTAGCTGTTGATCCTACTACAATACGAGAAGCAAATTATATCTTAGAAACCCTTGTTTTGTAGCCTTTTTGTTGTCAATTTTATTGTGTCCATGTATGGGTTCACCCAAAGAGTAGAGTCCATTTTTGTCATTCTTTTCTTCCCAGGTAGATCAGTTGCGTGTTTGAGTATCTTATTATATGCTTGTGTGAGTGTGGCGCCGCCAATCCATGATGAATAATCTTTCAGGGGAATGAATAGTTTTTGCGTATTTCTGCACTTGTATCTCTTTGTAATAAAACTTTACTGCGCCCACTTTTCCTTAATCCAATGTGTTTTAGTTCGCCCTTTAGCAAAAGGCGAAAAAGTAGTTCGCTATGTGTTCACTGTGCGTTTCTAGTTCGTCCTAACTCAGGATTACTTGTTGATCTTGTCTTGAATATCGATTGAGTCTTGAGACTAAACTAATGACATATTTTATGTGAATGGCCAGATATTTTATGTGAATGGCCAGCTATATTTTTGCCGCTGGGCAGGTGGTGTTCAGGGTTGTAACTAATACTCTCCTCGTCTAAAAAAGTTAACAGTGAGTTTTTTTTATCAACTTTTATGGGTGTTTTGTATTTTTTTCTTAATAAATAAATTGTAAAATATGATTTAGAGTTAATTTGGGTGATAATTTTATAAATGTATTATGGTGGTAGGATAAATATGATTTATAACCAAGGCACAATCAAACTCTTCTTGAGGCTTTTTTTTTTTTTGGGGGAAAGCATGCTCCATTTTTTTATAATTCAAGTTCTCCATTCTTATCTCGCTTAATAATGATAAAAAGTTATAAATTTTTATTTATTTCCAAGGACTGATTTCATAAATTCAAAGTAAGATGGACGCGTGTCGCAATAAAATATTTTTATAAGATAAAATACATATGTACGTATACATAGCATTCATGCATAATAGATGATATTCCCTTTATGGACAATTTTATCCATCTCATTACTAAGTTTCACTTTCCTATTTAGCATCCAATAACATCCCAATAGGTCATTAAAAATTATACAATGTCATTCCTCAAAATTAAAAGATAGGGAGGGAGAGAAACTTGTCAAGGGAGGGAGGGGGAGGGAGAGGGAATATTTATGTTTTGTGAGAATTAAGAAATTTAGTGTTTAATATGAACTTACTTTTAAAATACTGGAATAGCATACCCTTTAAAAGTGCATTTAAATGAATGTCAATTGTACTTATTAAGTGTAAATTTGCAGAATATTTGTATTTTATAGTGGCCTCCATCACCATAAATAAATACATAAACATTACATAGGGTCTTCAAAATGATAAAATGGAGTATATGTTTCAATGAGATCAACGGAGTATAATTGCCATAAATAAATGCATAGACATTACCGTAGGGTATTCAAAATGACAAAATGTATATGCTTCAATAAGATTAACGGAGTATAATTTTCGCTCAAAACTTGTACTATAAAGACAAATTTAGTAAATAGAATCGCTTTTAGCTTCTTCTCCATCTCAAACCACATTATTTATGAGATGGTTTCACCCTAATTTGTTCAAAAGGCTATCAGCAAAAATGAGTAGTGAAATCTCCTAAATCTTGTGAATGCTGTATCCTACATCCTCTGATTTCAAGTTTTCCTTCCAACCCTCAAATTCAGATCCACCAAACATCAATTGCTTGATTCCCACATAACTGTAAAATTCAAGTTAAAAAAGACTAATATAGAAAGCAGAGGATAAGCAAAAATAAACAACGATTAGAAGATAGAGAATTCGACTCAAATGTTAAAACTGAAATACATTACTAGTCATTCAAGTGGAGGTTAGCTCAATAAGAAAACCAGCAGTTGACTCCTAGTGTGTATATGATATTCAAAGGAGTAAGAGAGATAATAATGTCTTACTCTGAACTTATGTGAGTAAAAGCATTAATCAGAACATCCAAGAGTAAGGGCTCAATTGTACCGATATCCATCCTAAAAATACAAACCAAAGATGTGTAAACTGATTTTTATTAAGAGACAATCGTACATGGTCTAAAAGGTCGAGCAATTTACCATATCCGAGCTAAATTATCTTGAACCTCAAGGTCCCCTATGTTATAAAATGTGGTTGGTGTAACATTTGCCCCTTGAATAGCATCATAAGTAGGTCTTTTGTCACCAAGAGATTGTGACAACTATTTACAAACAGATCGAAAAAATTAGAAATAAGAGTCATCCCTTAATTTCATTTAGATAGTGATTTCAAGGCTACTTACTTGCATATTCATAGAGTTGCATCCACCCAGTCGTCCAACAATGTGCCAAGCTCGGATTGTCTATAAAGAAATTTCTTATCTGATGTGTCAATCAGAAATAGTAATTAATCACTGGAAGAAGAACTTACATCACACATCAAAGTAACATCTTTCTCCAAGGGGGCATTGTAGAACTCCAACCATATATACGAATTTGAGAAATCAAATCTGGCAACAAGATCCATGCACAATGAGCCATTCAAGCTCTGACTTCAAAGATGATGTCAATTCTCTTAAATAAAAAGAAAGAAAAAGAATAAGGTCTTGTATTATTTTAAGCCATAGAAGATGCAATTCCACAAGATGTGTGCTTCCATGACCAAGGAAGAAAACCATAAATAAGATAGCATTATACAACCAAAACAACTCGTCTACTTTGAAAATGCGGAATTATTTTCCATATGGAATATAAGAACTTTGTGAGATGGTTGCATGTAAACCTTGATCTTTAAAGAGGTTGGTTGCAAAGGTGTGGAAATGTTCTATGGTGAGTATGCTTAGTTTCCAGAGTGATGCTTGAAGTTTTGGATCAGTTATGCAGCTCTAAAGTCTGTTATAACCGCTGGACAGCTGGAAAAGAATCAGACTGGAGGCAATTTGGATGAGGCCTGTTGAGGAGCTGTTTTAGTGGTTAGAATGGATCAGTTTCCATCAACTATCAGCTGGATCATTTAGTTGGGATATGAAGCTTCCTAGTGGATGGATATACAGTTATTTTGGTGGAAGTTAGCTACATCATATCAGCCACAACTCAGCCACTCAATCAGTCTATAAGTTATAGTTTGCAGTTTCCCTTGGTTAATCAATTGAGCGTATTTTAGCTTGTTGAGTGTACAATTCCTTTTTCTGTAATCTTTCGTCAATAAAGAGCTCTTTACCCCTCCCGTGGATGAAGATGTTAACACATCGAATGTTACAATATCCCACATCGGTTTCGCACGCAAGTGTGGAAGGGCATATAAGTAGGGGTCAACCCTTCACCTTCAGCCATGATTTTGGGTGAAGTTAGGGCTCCCTAGCTTTATGCCTAACAATTTGGTCCGACCTGCCGGATCCGGACGGGCCACGGGAAGGGGCTACCCGATGTGTGGGGCCCAGAGGTTGCCACCCCGGATGTGGGCCAGAGGGGGGTTGCCACCGGAGTTGTGGGCCTTGGTGAGTGGGTTGCCACCCGCAGTGTGCCGTCCGTGGACGTCCGGTTTGAAGGGGGATGAATTGTTACGATATCCCACATCGGTTCAGCAAGCGTGGAAGGGCATATAAGTGGGGGTCAACCCTTCACCTTCAGCCATGGTTTTGGGTGAAGTTAGGGCTCCCTAGCTTTATGCCTAACATCGAACCACGTAATCCTTGTTTTCTTTAGATTCATCGCAAGTTTTCTTCATTCCATATAAAATCACAAACTAATAGAGCTAGGCTTGATCATCTTGATAGATTTTAGAGCTTCAAATCCCAACAAACATAAATAAATATTTTATACAATACATGATCAACAACATAGCTAGCTATCAAAGTGAAGATTCTAATTGAGCAACAAAATTGTAGGAAATGTGTAGAACTGCATAAAGTTTATATTAATACTAAATCAGAGCTAGTACAAAGAATTTGCTCTTTTTATCTGAAATGGTGTACCAGTACATATTCAGAGAACATGCAAAGTGAAAGAGATAATATCTAAGTAAACATGTGGTGTTGTGTGTCTTATTATCCTGGTATCCATTGCCATTGAAAAATCTCAGTGCCATGACCCTTGTCTATACAAACATATGTTTCTGAGCAAGAAAAGTATGATATTATGTGTTCTTGTTTGATTCCTATTTATAAAAACCCACCAACTAAATCTGCATGTGTGTACGTACTTAGGATAGATCCTTGAAAGCATCACTTGAAAAGTTTCATTACATTCTCTTTGATTATTTAAATCGCTTATGAACAGCCTATGATTTATTATTTAAGAACTAAAGATGAATGCATAACTAAGCTCAACCATGATTGTTCCAACACTCCAAAGTAAATGACCCGTCGAATGACAAACTGTACTCAGTAAATAATGTTCACACTGTACTGCATACATGTAACATAGACAGCTCAAGTGCATAGTTAGATAACTCATTTTCTGTTCCAACAATTTTGTACTTTCATTGATAGAATATGATAAAACAAACACTAGGTACATAAGTGAGTAACATGAGCACAAACAAATTCCTCAACAAGGACCACAGTGATGAGCTCTACCACAAACCAATTAGGTAGCAAATAGATAATTACTTGATAAAAACCGTAAGGTAAAACATACGAAGGTTTTAATAGGTTCAGAACCATGATCAAAGCCCAAAGCCCAATAGCTGTAAAATAGAAATCTAAGGTAATAAGGAAATAAAAGTCATGCAATAAGGTAATAATAGAATTGAAATCAAAGCACTGAAATTAATAAATTGATGGTGAACTTGTGTCTCCTTTGTCCTTTGCCTATACACTTGGATAGGTTTTGGACTCAGAATAAAGCCACATGGCATATCAGCATATGTTTACACTCTGTAACTCTTTTAAAGTAACTCTTTAAAGTAACTCAACAAGATAGCTTCCTATAAATCTTTGTATGTTTACACACTGTAACTCTTTTAAAGTAACTCAACTGTCACAGTTTCATACGCTAACATACTTTCTCCCCAGTCATTTGATAACTAGTATGAATACTTTGCATTTCTACAAGTTAGCAATGACAATTCATCATGTAATAAGTAAATTGAAATTGCAAACAAGCTTGATAAAAATGTTCATTTCCTCAGAAACAAAATAATAAATTGTTAAAGATTTAGATTATCTATTTCTTTGTCTTTATCTTTATCATCAGTTATTTCATTCATATCTTAGGTTTAATTATTCCTATTAAATATGTTATAATGGATAGGGGTTAATTTTTTGGCAGTTCAAAAAGCTATTCTTTCTGATTCTTAACATAAATTGCGCACACAACCACCAAAGTATAATAGATAAATACGTTAGCAATTCCCATCAATCATCAACAACCAAATTACTTTATTGAAGCTGCAATAGAGTCATATGTTTACATACTTGTTAAACTGCACTCTCATTGGGTCTGCCGAACCTGTTTTTGTATGCAATATCTTGTTCCTCTTCCTTCTCAATCTCTCATCCATCTACCAAAAACATAAACAAACACACTTGCAGTTTCTTCAGAGTGAAACAAAACGCAGAGATTGTAAAAATGAGTATTACTAAAAGAACCCAGAAAAAGAATCGATAAGTGCAGCTTTAGATTTTTAACGGAGCTAGAATTATCTAGAGGGTTTCCAAGAAAACAGATGAACTTACTTTGGACCTTGCTTTATCCGGGTCATCAAGGCAAGAGCCAAGAATCTCAGCAAACTCCGGGTCCTTATCGTAATCCTTCTCTTCTCCTTGTCGACCCCCATAGCCAGCTCCCGCCCAAGAAACATCGTCTTCATCCTCCAGTTCTTTCTCACCCCCACCGTCAAAACCGTTCATTTCCAGCTGCGACTGCAAAATTGTGGTCCTCCGTTGCGTCACGGGTGAGAACAGCCCGGTTACATGAGGGGATTTGGCATATAGAAATGGAGGGAAGTTCGTGGAGCGGGTAGAAATTGAAGGGAGTGGTGGTTGGAGAATGGGGAAACAGGTTTGGTGGACAAGCATCTGAGGCAGAATTGAATGGTTTTGGTTGGAAAAGATTGGACAAAAGCTTCAGTGTTGATATGCACAATAGGTCAATAGGTGTTTGTTTAATGGCCTGTGTATGAGAGTTGGCCTTTTTTTTTTCTATCTATTTCTATCTACTCCAGCAGGGGCAGGGCTACTATATAAAAAGGGCCGTTTGGTGGCACCTTCCCATTCCCCTTCCCTTCACTCGAGATGTGCAACAACGGCCACGCCTCCGCCTTCCTCCTCTTACCCTTTTTTGCATGCACTTTTTGATGGACACTCGGTTCACTATCGCCGCGCGTTCTCTGCTGCATCTCTTTCACCTCTCAAATGATGATATCTGGCTAGGCAAGGCAACCATACACCCTTGTTCTATATAAAGCGCAAATTTGGCCGGTGGGATTCTCCATGGCCGTCTTCATATATACTCCTACAATATACATCAGAACACATGATCTTATGAAACTTAAGTAAGCACTTGATGAAGAACACTCAAGAACTCACATTCACTTAGATGTTTGATCACTCATGTTTCACTCACGAATCGATTGCTTCTGTGAGTGCAACAAATTCTACCTCTGTAGTTGATAGAGCCACTTTATGTTGATGAGTTGCTTTCCAGCTTAATGTAGTACCAAATAGGTTGGATACATAACCAGTAAGTGATTTTCTAGTATCAAGATTTGCTGCATAATCAGCATCAACATATCAAACTACTGCCTTATCCCATGTTGCCATTTTCTGAAATTTCAAGCCTGTTGTGATGGTTCCTTTCACATACCTGAGAGCCCACTTCACTGAACTCCAATGCAGCAGACCTGGATTACTCATAAATCTACTAATCATACTCATCACATAAGCTAAATCTGGCCTGCAACATACCATTGCATACATCAAACTGCCAACAGCACTAGCATAAGGTATATAACTCATTTCAACTTTCTCTTGATCTGTTTGAGAAGCTTGGAGTAATGACAGACTCACTCCTTGCTTTGCTGGTGTTGTTACTGTTTTGCTGAGATTCATATTGTATCTCTTCAACACTTTGTCTAAGTATGATTCTTGGAACAACTTTAACTCACTAGCTGACCTATTTCTCTCAATTTGCATACTAAGAATCACCTTTGCTTCTCCTAGATCCTTCATATCAAACTCCTGCTTAAGTATCTCATTTACTTCATCTATACCAGCTTAATCCTTACAAGCTATAAGGATATCATCTACATACAAAAGTAAGTATGTATAACACCCTTCCTTGAACCTAACATAGTCACAACTGTCATGTAAGCTCCTGCTGAATCCATTTGATGTAATGTAATCATCAAACTTCAAATACCACTGTCTTGGACTCTGCTTCAGACCATACAAAGATTTCAATAGTAAGCAAGCATTATTCTCAGCACCTTCAACACTTACACCATCAGGAATCTTCATGTAAATATCCTCTTCTAGATTTCCATGCAAGAATGTTGTAGTGACATCCATCTGATGTAACTCAAGATCAAACTGAGTCACTAATGCCAACAAAATTCTGATAAAACAATGCTTAACAACAGGTGAGAATATCTCATTATAATCAACACCTTCTTTCTGTGAGAAACCTCTTGCTACATGCCTTGCCTTGTACCTAACACTTCATTCTTTGCTTGTAACAGGCTTCTTCTTGTAAATCCATTTACAGCTTACTAACTTTTTGTTCTTTGGTTTGTCAACAATCTGTCAAGTCTTATTCTTATGTAATGATAGCAGCTCTTCTTCCATAGCAACTATCCACTTGTTATTATCATTTCCTGATATAGATTCATCATATGTTCTTGGCTCATAATTTTCTATATCAGATGCAACATACAATGCATATGATACTATATCAGCTTCCATGTATCTTACTGGAGTTTTAATCTGTCTTCTTAACCTATCTCTTACAAGTTGATAGGAACTTAAATCATACCTTGAGCTGGATGTGATAGGAGAGCTATCTTTCTTATTCTGATCAGTACTGTTATTCTCTTCATTATATTGTTGTACTTCCTTCCTTGCTTGCTCCACCTGAGGCTCATCAAAGTCTGTAGTAATAGATACTACAGAATTTCTTTCAACCAATGACATCTTCTTTTCACTGAATGTGACATCTCTGCTAACAATAAACTTGTTAGCTTCATAACACCACAGTCTGTATCCTTTTACTTCTTTGGGGTATCCAACCATTACACATTTTACCGCTCTTGGTTCCAACTTATCTTGCTTCACATGAGAGTAAGCCTGACATCCTATTACTCTCAAATGACTATAACTAGGAGCCTTTCCAGACCACACTTCTTCAGGTGGTTTGAATTTTAAAGCTGCTAATGGATATAGATTGATCAGATAGGCTGCTGTAGTCACAAGTTCACCCCAAAATCCTTATGTAAATCCTCCACTACTCAACATACATCTTACTCTTTCTAACAATGTCTGATTCATCCTTTCTGCAACACCATTTTGTTGTGGAGTTCCAGGTGTAGTCTTGTGCCTCTTAATTCCATTTTCTTTGCAGAAAGCATTAAACTCTTATGAAACAAACTCAAGCCCATTATCTGATCTTAAACATTTCAGTTTCTTTCCTGTTTGATTTTCCACCTCAGCAAGTCATTCCTTAAATGCAGTGAATGCTTGGTCCTTTGTTTTAAGGATCTTAACCCATAGCTTCCTAGAGTAGTCATCTATAAAGGATATAAAATATTTTCCTCCTCCAATAGTTGGATTTCTTGATGGTCCCCATAGGTCTGTATGAACATACTGAAGCTTCTCTGATGAAGTATGTTCTCCTGAACCAAATTTCAACCTCTTTGCCTTGCTTAGAATGCAATCTTCACATTGATCCATCTTACATGTTGAACTTATATCTAGTAGCTTCTGTCTTGCTAGCTCTTGTAACCCTCTCTCACTTACATGAGCTAGTCTTACATGCCACAAATGAACATCTTCTTGATCTTGTGAAGTGTTCAACTGTCCAGAAACAATTGATCCTTCAAGAAAGTAAAGATCAGAGCTCTTAACACCCTTCATTACAACTGACTTATTCTTTATGATGGTGAGTACACCTTTCTTCAGATAGTACTCACATCTCAAGGAGTCTTACATTCCTAATGATATCAGATTCCTTCTCAATCCTGGTACATACCTCACATTTGTGAGCAACTTAGTGGATCCATCAAACATTCTGAATTTGACAGAGCCAATCCCCTCAATCTTAATGGCTTGATCATTGCCTAACAAGACTGATCCCTCATGATATGGTTTTAAATCAGTAAACCAATCCTTAACTAATGTCATATGGAAAGTGCAATCTGAATCTAACACCCACTGATCGGACACTTGACCAAAAACAACAACCAAAGCTTCAATGTAATCTTGATCCTTGTTACCTTTATTTTCAGTTACCTGATTTGCATGGATTCTTTTATTTCCACCTTTTTCTGCAATCTTCCTGGCCACCATTGCTTTCCACTTATGACATTGCTTCTTGAAATGACCAGGCTTGTTACAGTGGAAGCAGTTATTGTTTTCTTCATCTGCTGATGTACTTTGATTACTCCTTTCATGTTTCTTCTTATCAACACCAGCCTTCTTATCATTCTTGTTACACTTATTCTGTTTGTTGGCAACAAGACCTTCTCCTGCTACTACATTATCTGATGTCTTATGGAGCACCTTTGCTTTGATTGCAAGAATCACTTGCTCCAGTGAGATTGATTCAACATTCCCATATAACAATGTGTCTCTCAACCCTTCAAAGGATTTAGGAAGTGCTGACATCAATATGACAGCCTTATCTTCACTTGACAGTGCTACATCAATGTTTTCTAAATCATCAATGATCTTATTGAAATCGATCTTATTGAAATCATCTAGTTGGCTTAGAATGGACTTATCTTCTGATACTTTGAAGGAGTAGAGCTTCTGCTTTGTGTTCAGCCGGTTTGCCAATGTCTCCACCATATAAAGATCAACAAGCTTCTTCCACATATCCCTTGTAGATGCTTCCTTTGAAACTTCCCTTAAAGCTTTATCACCTAAACATAGAATGATTGCACTTCTAGCCTTTGATTGTTGATCTTGATCTGCAGCTAATGCAACTGCATCCACAGCAGCTGCTTGATCTATTGGTAGTGGTTTGATTGCATCAGTCAGCCCTTGTTGGATCAGTATAGCCTCCATCTTCATCCTCCACAAACTGAAATCAACTTTCTCTGAAAACTTCTCCACATCAAACTTGGTTGTAACCATGATTCTTCCCTTCTGATCTGATACTTGTGGCTGCTTCTTCTTCTTCTTCCCACAGACGGCGCCACTTCTTATGAAACTTAAGTAAGCACTTGATGAAGAACACTCAAGAACTCACACTCACTTAGATGTTTGATCACTCACGTTTCACTCACGAATCGATTGATGAACGAAAAATGAAATGAAAGAGATAAACACGAAGATGTATAGTGGTTCGGCGTAAGCCTACATCCACTTTCCTAAGAGAAGAATTCACTAAACAATGATGAATGTTACAAGCTTACAAGCACACTCACAAACTCTAATTCTTAATGCTTGACCCTAAACTGATGTGTGAAGAAGATGTGATGAAGATGATAATCTACACGGCTAACTGTTCCTTCAACTTATATGGATGTGTGACCAACGTTTAGATTCCCTTCCATCCAATCAAATGCATGCACATTAATCAGTTGTAACCAACTGATGGATCAGTTGCAACTGCCTGATCTTGCAGCTTCCAACCGAGGCTTCCTGCTGCTATGCCTTCAACTGATCATCTAGCTCTAAGACTGATCTAACGGCCTACGCATGCAATCCTCTAATCACTTGATCGACCAATGAATAATCTCCACGTGTAGCACTTATTTTCCCTACTGCAACACATACACACATGCTCCTACAACACACAAACACGCATGTATGCAGGTCTACCTTCACACATGAGCATCTTACCAAGCTAAGCTCCCAATTTTACTTCCATTTCAGAATTGATTTCCTCAAAATTGGAGTTGTTGTCTTTGGCCTACCACAGGTACACACTTAAAAATATAGTGTTGTCCATAGTTCATGATTTACTATTTCTGCTGTGTTTTCGATTATGCGTTGTAGCTTTTCTTAGATGTACTTCCGTTCTTAGTAATAGTAGCGATTGATATAAATCTTTGAATTTTCACTCCACTCAGCTGGTATAGCATTATTGCACACCAAGTGTATAGCCCACCAGGTGTATGAGGAAAAGCTCCACAGACATCTAATAGTGTATTGTCTTTCTTATTGTGATTTCTTCCTACTTTGTTGTCTCTTGCTATTCTCGTCTACTAAGTTGATCACAGATATTGCTTACTACATCATAATAAAGATTTAAAATTTAGAACATGTGAATTGTGTAAGTGTACAAACCTTAAATTTGTAGTGGATAGATAGGTGTTCACAGCGAATTGGCTGCATGTTTGGAGTATTCTAACATCTGTTGCTTTATTCTTATCAATCCCCAATTCAGATATCTAAAGAATAACCTTATTCTCATCAACTTTAGGCTTTGAGTCACCTTTCTTCTTCTAAGTCCACCATCCCCTTCATTGGCAGTGGTTCCCTTTCATGGGATATAGATCCTGGGTGAGAACAGTGTCCAACCTTGATCAGCAACAAGGTTAAGTTTTATATCTTTGAATCGTAACTGTAAATGGCTTCTAGTTAGACTTCTTCGTTTTTTCTTTTCTAATGGACGAGTTAATACTTGTGTTTTTTAATGGAAATGTGCATCTTCTTGTTGGTGAAGATAAGACAACCACTACCCAAGCAGGTACAAGATCTTTCGGAATGTTTCAATTTATTCCGTATTATCTTCACTTAAATAATGCCATAGTACTTCGCTAAAGCCTAGGTCCAGAGAAATACTTTCCAAGGTGTCATTAACAATCCTGAATTTTTTTTAAAAAATTGACAACACTGAATATTTCAAGATAAATGACCGAAGAATATGAAAAATTCGTAACATTTATGATCATGCATGCATAGCTTCTATGGATGAAAACCATGTAAGGAGGTTTCACAATTTTATGCACTTCATAGTTTATCCATATGATTTTTCATGATTCCTCACATGAAAATCCATTTTTCTAATCATTCCTCATTGTAGGTCTATATTGAACTTACTAGATTCATTGGTAATTGATCATCTAAAAAGTGCAAAGGCTAGCATTATGAATGGTTTTTATTGGTACAAAAGGTGTGTGTGATTGTTTAATTGACAAATAGCAATTTAACTACTTTGATTTTGCCCTTCTTCTTCTTCTTCTTTTTCTTGCAGCTTCATGTCCTTTTTCTTGTAGCTTTTTGTCCTTTTTCTTGGTGGTTCTGTTGCAATATTAAGTGCCTTACTGCATTTCAATCAAATGCATGGAATTTCTATGTTTTTGTACTAAGAAAAATAAAATGAAAACTGTTTCTAATAAAAATTAGTTGTGGACTCATCATTACACAGTACAACACTTACGCTTGATTAGACTGAACGAATGTTACGAATCAGTCTTCGGGATGGATTGTGAATCAAAATATATGATCTACTATGCTATATCATCTTGCTTATCTTTAAAAGAGGAAAACAGAGAAAATTAACCTTGCATAAGATTGTAATTCTGTTGATCTATAGGAATTACAGAATCAAGCTAAGTTTAAAACTAAAAACTCGGATGCAGAGAGAGAGAGCCACGAGATTTTTCAATTCTAGCTATCAATTACTGCAATCGTGCAATGCTGTTCAACATCGGTAGCTAGATTGTTCTTTGTTTTTATATTTGTTCTCTCTCCATATAAAGATTAAGTTGGACTCTAATAATTTCTTACGTTTTGTTATCTTCTTGATTAGGAATTCCTCCAGCTTAATTGTCTGATTTTCGCGTAGCTAAAAGAAGTATGTGCTCTTGATTATAACATTTCAAGCGGAATGTACTCCATTCTAGCTAATTTAACATTTTAAGGCGGGGTAAACACCTTACCAACTAACGAAAGAGTAATACATTCATAAATTCAACAATTATTAAAGAGTGAGGCTTGCGTGCGCCCGGATGCACGGAAACACATCTCGTGCGCCTTTAGAAATTTAGTATTATGGGTAATGGTAAATTACTTTGGTCTAAAGAGTATATACTTGGGTAAACACTTTTCAATAATATTTTTTTCTTAGAAAATAAATGGTACACATTTTTATACTAAAGGGTATAGAATTTAATACAAAATTCTAAAGGCGCACGGAGTGTTGTTCATGCGCCCAGATACACACAATAATTTTCTTTAGAAAATAAAGAGTACACATCTCTATACTAAAGGATATATACAATTTAACACAAAATTCTAAAGGCGCACGGAATGTGGTCCGTGAGCCCCGGTGCACAGGAGTTTTTGCCATGATTTTTAGGTGGAATATAATTTATAATTTAAAAAATACTAAAGCATAATTTATTACTAATTATTTATTAAAATATGATTTTTAGGTTGTTATAATATTATTATTCATCCAAATATGATATGTGATTCGTTGAGTTGATTATAATATTATTCACTCAAGTATGCATTCATATATGTAAACCTTAAAGCATAATTTTAAGATTATTAAATACTTCACTCTCATACAAATGTTATTATTTGTTGTTTTTGTTTGTCTCATAATCTCATTCTCACATTAAGGAATACATTTTTATATTCCAAAACTAATGCCGGTTTGGTGGAACAAGATCTTTTATTCAAATTGGGTTAATTTTTTTCAAATATGGAGCCTAACTAGCTCGCTCCTTTTGAGATTGTTGTCTAAAGGACCCATTATCTTTCTCCCTCCGTCATATCACTCACTCTCTCTCACACCCTTTGACTCTCTCTTGACTACCCACTCCACAACTATAGTCATATTATCTCTTTTTCCATCTATACAATTCATAAAATGAAGGAATCACCACCATCATTTGCCATATATAATTTCCTCACCCCTTCTCTATCCCTGCGTATGAAATTTCCTGGTTACACTTGGGTAGATCTGCGACGGACTAAGGCGGCTTGGCGTTTGCGCTTTTGGTGGACGCTGACGGAACTCGGTGGTGACCATTAACTGCGAGCTTCAGCAGCGTCGGCTAAGGGCATTTTTGTGGCTGGGCTTGGTGATGTAATTTCTGGCATGAGTAGATTGGAACAACCGACAGTTTCAACCTGGAAAGGGGACTTTTCTAGGAGAGAGGGAGACGTTTATCCAAAACTACTCTACACAGTGGCTAGATCCAGCCAGATCCAAACCAAACCGACATAACAACACCGAGCACAATTCCGACGAGTGCGTGCGGCGGGGGGCAGGAGAGGAATGATTGGAGGCGGCAATGGGCGATTGAGGGAATGGATTTTAGTATTTTATTGTAGGTATCTTAAGAGGGTTGAAGAAGCCATGAATCAAAAGAGTTGGCTCAAGGTGCTTTTTTGGTTGACTTAAATTCAATTTTAAAACAGTATTGTGTTTTCTTCTACTCGATTTAATTTTTTCTTAAAGCATTTAGGAATTTTTTTATGTAATGTGTTTGTATATAATTCTTTGAGCAATTAAGGTTTCATTTGATTCAGCATCCCTCCTCTTCGATGATACCCAGAAATATGTTATCTTGAAACTATATGCTATAACCTTCATATGAATGAATAATGTAAATAATATATAATACTCCCTCCGTCCCATGAATACATTCGCGTATTTCTTGGTACGGAGTTTAAGAAAAGAAACTTTTTGATAGTGTGAGGAGTGAGGTAAGAAAGAGAAGGGGTATTTTGGGTAATTGAGTAGAATAAAGTGTATGATATAGTTGATTTTAACTAGATTATGTGAAAAAAGAAGGTGACATTTTTGTAATATTGTAGTATTGTAAGGTTATTGATATTGCGTATTATTTCTATTTTTAGGTGGTGAAAGTATTCTTGAGATGGAGCAAAATGAAAAAGGTGAATGTATTGTTTGGAAGGAAGGAGTGTTATTTATATTTAATATATAAGTATATATAGTTTGTGGATAATTGAGAGAGAGAGAGAGAATTAAAAAGTCTATTTTTTAATTCAGCTGGGTGATATTTGAGATTGGGCCATGCAGTTATTTAAAACAGTGTGTGCGTATCCAGAATAGAGAACGCAGAACACACAAGAAAAAAGGCTGCGTTTTTTCTCTCGATGCTTTCTCTCCTGAAATCACAATGTAAACAAAAGTTCTTTATATTCTCAAGAATAATAATATATCGTGAAAACATAATCTTTCAACCCTGCGTTGAAGGATTGATCCAGAGATCATGGTTTATCAATGTGAGTACTAACTGGTTCGTACATAATCTTCCGCTACATCGAAAACTCTAAGGTGAGAGGTATGAGATTCCTCTTTATGCATGATTAGATTTGTGCATTTATGTACGTGGGTTTTCAAATATTGGTATCAGAGCCAATGGTTGGTACTCCGTATGTTTTTTCTAGAATGAAAAATAGAATATTTTCATAATTTAAGTTTTTTGCTTTTTACTATACTTTTTGCTCATACGTGATTTATGATGAAATGAGTATGATTGTTGATTTATGTGATGTTGATTGATCATATATATGAGTTAAAGGCATAATTTAAAATTCCATCGGCTATGTGTACATGACGTTCCTTTTTTCACCGATTAAATGTTAAAGGGTGTAATTTTTCGTCAATTTTTTGTCCAAGTGAAAGCATGTTTTGGTTATACCAATGGAAATGCCTCCTCGAGAGGAGTCCGTTAGAATTTTTAATGCATTTTTTGACCTTCTAAAACTCAAAATATGATTTTTTGAAGTTTTTTTTCCAAATTTGGGCCTAAACTGCAAAAGTTCAGAAAGTTTAGGGGTCGGTTTTTTGAAAATTCAATAAAGTTCAGGGACTTTTCGCAATTAAACAAATTTGATGGTTGACCGGGTCAGAGCAGTCAAACCTGGTCAGACCCTGAATCGGGTCAACTCGCGATCTCAGCACACCGGAGGGCATGTGGTCGGCGGTGGTGTGTGAAAGTCACGCTCCGGCATACGGCGGCTCCGGAGGCGGTGTGTGAAATCCATGTGTTGGAGATTGGCGACTCCGGCGGCGGCGCATGTGGTACACGTGCCGGCCAGCAGCCTTCCTGCATCCGGGCGCATGGCGGCACGTGGGTGGCGAGTGGAGGCGTCTGGCGGAGCGTGCAGGCGCATGGAGGCATTTTTCCGACGACTGGATGATGTTTTCTGACGTGTTTCGACGCGTGAAGTGCGATGGCGACGTTTTCGAGAGTGTTTGATGTCATCTTAAGTGTGTATTTGTAGTTTTACTTCATTTTTGGACATATTTGTTGAATACGAACCTATGGGGTGGCTATTTGGTTGCATTTGATAATAATGCACCTTAATATGTCATGTAATTCTAAATTCATGGTGTTGAGTGATGTTAGAATTGTTCAAATTCCTGTAGCCTATGAAAGTGGGAGTCAAAGTGAGTTGGACTGATTCACTTGTGAATATACCTATTGCATCTTGAAAAGTTGTTTCCATATTCATTAAATTGAGGAAAAATTCATATGATATAGTTTGACTAACACTAGTGTGTTTGTGTTTGGTTGCTCGTTTTCTCAGAGGCATGTCAGGACGGGGAACAATTTCAGAGGAAGACATAAGGACTAAAGATAAAGTCCTCCATGAATTTTTGAATTATAAAATGAAGTCAACACACAACATAAGGGACCACACAATTGAATTGATTGAACTCTACAACCAATTGTTGCCTTTAATTTATAGCAATACGATTCCACGTGATAAGTATTTTGAAGTTTCCAGTCCTGAGTCCTGGGCGAACACTTTGCCTCCTTACCTACGGGAGACTTATGAAATGAAACCTAATGGTCGACAAATTTGTAAGATTTGGTCGATGTTTCTGTAGCAAGATATAGGACACAGGCACTAAGATCAGCCTACTTAAGGATGGGAAGGATTCAACGTTCTGATTCTTTGAGACTGAGTGGCCGAGAGAAGCGTCAGATAAAGAATCCTCATATAGATCCTCTAGGGCAAGCTATGTATAGTGTGGGGACTAAGAAATTTGATTATGTACATCGATGGAAATCTAGTGATGATTAATTAGGGAGATTAATCCATAGATTTCCTTTGTTTATTTCTATTTCATTTCTAATTGGAAACTCAGGGAGTTCATTAGAATTTTATGTTCATGACTTGTCAGACTTGGTGTTTTTGCTATTGTGGATGGTTGTTTAAGTTCAATTTAATAGTGGCAGTTCAATGTTATTGTTAATTATTTGAACCTTAAATGTGTTTTACGTTTTGAAATAAGAATATAGTATTATAACACTTGATAAGATTGATGATTAGTAGTCTCTGAGCTATTTTTCGAGATCAATTCTTGTGTTATTTATTGAGATGTCTCTGTTTGACTTAATGTAAAATTCAGATAAAATATTATTAACATTCTGAATCACTTTAATCTTTATCAAAGAAATAAGCAATGCAATCTATTCTCACTGAGTTGAACAAAGGTGAGAAACTCAATGGTGACAATTATGACACAATGCGTCATAAAATTTTGGTACGTATTGTATGAACAAGATGCATTGGATGCTATAAACCAAGTGATGGCTGATCTAGGTGCGAGTTTTGGAAACCAAGGGAGACGTGACCAAGAAGCGTACCAGGCGTGGAAAAAGAAAATTCCATTGCACGAGGTATTCTTGTAAGCTCAGTAATGGATGCAATAATCCATGAATGTGAGCAACATCCCACCGTGCATGATATCTGGGTGTATCTGAGTGAGTAGTATGGTGGTACATCGGTTACAAGGCTTAGGCAGTAGTTGTCTATTAAGTTTGACACTTACAAAAGAAAACATGATCATAACATTAGACAACATCTCAGGGAGATGTCTAATATGATTATTGAACTTAAGACTGCCAGTCATATACTCTCTGAGAAAAAGTAAATCCAAGCCCTGATCCGCTCTTTATCTGATCGTTGGGAACATCTGAAGGTTAAATTGACTCTAAATGAAAGTATTAAAACTTTCAACGATGCTGCTCGTCATGTTGAGTTAGAATATGAGAGGCTCGGAGCCTCAAAGCCTTCTTCTGGGACCTTCTATGCCAGTTCTACTTCTAAGAGAGCTTCGAGCTTCAAAAGAAAAAGGAATTGGAAGAAGGGAAAGAAGAGAAGATAATCTGATGGTGATGGTGGTAAACCTAACAATAATCCAACTACAAAAACTGATGAACGGAAAAGGGAAACAAGCGTGACAAAAAGAATAAGAAAGATAAAAGCATGATGTCTTGTTAGAATTGTAGTAAGTTTGGTCATTATGCTCGTGAATGCCCTGAGCCCAGGAACAAGGTGGATTCATCTTATTCTGTTTTGTATGAAATTAATATCTCGAGTGCTGTCTTGCTGTTTGATTCTTATCCATTGTGGATTATAGATACAGGAGCAACGGACCATGTGACGAGAGACAGAGGAGCTTTTGTAGTTTTTTTGCCATGTTCCGAAGGGGACTAGGTGGATATATGTAGGAACCAATGCACGAGTTGAAGTCAAAGGACTTTAGACTTGCAAATTAGACCTTGACGATGGTCGGGCCTTTATCCTACATAGTGTTCTATATGCTCCGGAGATCACGCGGAATTTAATTTATGTTTCAGTTCTACTTAATTTGGGTTATGATGTATTAATCACTAAAGGCACAGTGGTAATGAGCATTAATGATACTTGTTATGCATCAGGATATATAACTGATGGCTTTATGGTTTTAAATTGTAATAGAATGACATTTAGTTATTATGATGATTATTCATATTCGCTAAATGCTCGTTCTTCTAGTAATGCAACTGTGAATGATGATGTTTGGCATGCTAGATTAGGTCATATTGGGCAAGATAAGATGAATAGACTTGTGAAAGAAGGATTGTTGAATCTTTCTTCTAAATTCAAATTATCTAAATGCGAACATTATCTTGCTGGCTAAATGACTAGAAAACCTTTTGGTAAAGCTATTATGTCTTAATCTCCATTAGAAGTAATCCATTCTGATATATGCGGTTCTGTAAATGTGAGAGCACGACATGGAGCTCACTATTTCATTACGTTCATTGATGATTTTTCACGTTTTGGATATGTCTATTTGATATCTGATAAGTCTGAAGCATTGTATTGTTTTAGACGATACTTGATTGAAGATGAAAATCAAAAGACAAATCTATCAAAGTTTTAAGAACTGATAGAGGACGTGAATATCTGTCAGAACAATTCAAGGAATTTTGTAATGAAAAGGGTATAATCCGACAATTAACTATTCCTTATACACCTCAACAAAATGGTGTTGCTGAAAGAAGGAATAGGACTTTGTTGGAGATGGTTAGATCCATGATGTCACAAGCTAATCTATCGATCTCCTTTTGGGGAGATGCGTTACTTACGACAGCTTATGTGCTTAATCGCGTGCCTTCTAAGTCAGTTGCTTCAACTCCATATGAACTGTGGACGGGTAGAAAACCTGACTTGAGTAACCTTAGAGCTTGGGGATTAGCAGCTTACGTACATGATTCATCGAGTCAGTATGGAAAGTTGGGTCCTAGAGGCAAAAAGGTGTATCTTCGTAAGATACTGCGAACATTCTAGGGGTTACGTGTTCAAAGGAGATCACGATGGGAGCTTAATTGAGACAGCGTTACGTAATGCTCATTTTCTGGAAATTTAATTTTTTAATAGAGGGGGCATCAGGGATGCTGAACCTCTTTTCGAGGTAGTAGAAAACTAATACCTACAAGATACAAGTGGGGGTAGTAGTTTAGCTGATGGGGTGTGGATCTTGATAGATATTTGCCGATTGAGGATCAGACGATTCCCAATGAGAGCATTTTGTCTACAGAAGACTATTAAACGTCTATCTCGAAAAAGTTCTAGGAAACATGTGCCTAAAAGGCATTATGATATTGAAGTACATGCCTTCTTTATTTCACTAGAAAATGGAGATGTTTCTCCTGTTAATGAGAAAGAGCCACCCAGAAATGTTAGAGAAGCTCTAACTTGTCTGATAAAAGAGAAATGGATGAAAACGATGAAAGAGGAGATGGAGTCTATGAAGTCAAATCAAGTCTGGGAACTTGTAGATCTTCCTAGGGAATGAAAGACAATTGTGAATAAATGGATTCTCAAAATCAAGAGAAAGGCTTAATAGAGAGGTATAAAGCTCGTCGGGTGAAAAAATGTTATACTCAACAAGAGGGTATTGACTATGAAGAAACTTTTTCACCTGTGGTGAGGTTTGCCTCGATTCATCTAATGTTGGGTATAGTGGCTAGTATGAATTTAGAGTTACACCTAATGGATGTTAAGACCGCATTTCTCAATGGAGAATTAGAGGAAGAAAACTACATGCAACAGCCTGTAAGATTTATTCTTCGAGGTCAAGAGGATAAAGTTTGTAGATTGAATAAGTCGATCTACGGACTCAAACAATCCTCTAGAGAGTGGTATTTAAGGTTTCACACTACGATCATCTCATATAACTTCGTTATGATAAACGAAGACCACTGTGTTTACATTAAACGGTCCAATGGTTATTTTTGTGATTCTATCCTTGTATGTGGATGACGTACTATTAGCGGGTAATAGCAAAGAGTATCTTGAAACCATAAAAAGATGGTTATCTTCAAATTTTGAGATGAAAGATATGGGTAAAGCAGAGTACATACTTGGTGTGAAGATCCATAGGGATCGTTCAAGAAATTATTGCGTTCAAGAAATTATTGGGTTTGTCTCAAGAGACTTACATCAAGAAACTTTTAGAACGGTTCAAAATAGACACCTGCAAACCTATAGATACTCTCATGTGAAAGGCAAATCATTGACTCAGCAAATGTGTCCCAAGACTCTAGATGAAAAGAATGAAATGGCCAGAGTACCATATGCCAATGTGATTGACTGCAGATTATTCTCTCTGTTATCAAGGGAATAACAGTACACTGAATGGGTATACAGACGTTGACTGGAGTGGTGATTTAGATACACGTAAATCAACTCCTGGTTATGTCTTCTTGCTCAACAATGGAGCAATCTCATGGTGTAGCAAAAAAAGATTTGCATAGCACTGTCCACTATGGAACCCAAGTTTTTGGCATGTGCGTCTGCAGTTCAAGAGGCTATTTGGTTGAGAAGATTCATGAAACATTTGGAGGTCTCAAACACTCCAGTGGGAGCTGTTTTTAATTAATTGTGATAATCAAGCAGCTATTGCTTACACAAAAGACCCTAAATATCATGGAAAAATCAAACACATTGACACGAAGTTTAACTTTGTTAGAGATATTGCAGACAAGAAGATAGTGATTCTTAGTTACATTTCTACTCGTTTGATGTTAGCAGATCCTTTTACCAAACCAATTCCTAGATATGTATACATAGGACATGTAAAGGGATTGATTGCTCGTATGAGAGAGCTAATCATAACTTGCCAACATACTATTATATATGAACCATCACATATAATTCCTAGCTATGTATACATAGGACATGTAAAGGATTGAGTTTGCGAAGGATTTAAAACGATGTATTAAATATGTTTATGTATGTTAATGGAATAGTTAATGGCTTAACTATACATATATGTTTATAAATTATATGTGATGGTTCATATATAATAGTATGTCGGCAAGTTATGATTAGCTCTCTCATACGAGCAATCACCTCTGGCTTAGTGGGAGCGCAGAGATGAGATTATGATGATTAATGTAATCGGGATAGATTTCACCACGAATCGAATTCAACTTGTTGTAAAGCTAAATCGACGGAGATCCTATATGTTGGAGGAAAGGAATCCGGGTTAAATGTATGGGACACACTTGAACTTTGATTTGCACGATGTCTAAAGTAAATGAAATACGACATACGCTTTCTTGGAAAAAAGTTAAAGACATTGTGACATGTGTTTTAGGAAAACGACATGTGCTAAGTTAACCTCAACATGATTGAGAAAATTATCCCTATTTTCTCAATAGTATGAGTCCTTATTTATTGGTTACCCTTATGACCTTCTACTATATTCTAAGTCTTCACTTTAGTGTTGCTACTTTAGCATGTTACCAAAAGAGCTATGGATAATAACGGCGATGCGGTGGATGTCTAGGAAAGCACCTACAGTGGGAGGCTGTAGATACTTAGTGAGATGAGAAGAACTTCTTAATTTAACATATACTATAGTGATTCATTGACTAGTCAATCAAGCAGGTCTTGATTGTGAATACATAGTTTTTTTGCAAAAAGGTTGAATATGCTCTGATAAGTTCAGGGATTTAAAGGAGATATGTAAACTTATGTTAAATGTTCAAGAGTTCTGAGGTATAACGAGTTTGTTGAGTTTCTTTGATAAACTGGTTGAGTTGTTATATATCTCTAACAAGTGTATAGCGATTAAAACTCATATCTCATGGGTCACACGATGTATTAATCTGTATGAGAATATGATTCATAAGAAATTGAGTCAGGCGACTTTTGATTTTATATGTGAGTGGGAGATGTAAATAATATATAATATTATTTTTATTTAATATATAAGTATATATTAAATTAAATCCACATATGATAGTCTGTGGATAATTGAGAGAGAGAAAGAGTGAGAGAGTTAAAAGGTCAGTTTTTTAACTTCTCTGGGTGATATTTAAGATTGGGCCATGCAGTTATCTAAAACAGTGTGTGCGTATCCAGAATAGAGAACGCAGAACACAAAAAAAAGGCTGCATTTTTTCTCTCGATGTTTTCTCTCCTGAAATCACAACGTTAAGAAAAGTTCTTCATATTCTTAAAAATAATACTATATCGTGAAAACATAATCTTTCAATCCCGTGTTGAAGGATTGATCCAAAGATCACGGTTTATTAACGTGAGTACCAACTGGTTCGTACATACTCTTCCGTTACATCGAAAACTCTACGGTGAGAGGTATGAGATTCCTCTTTATGCATGATTAGATTTGTGCGTTTATGTACGTGAGTTTTCCAACATAGAATGTATACATAAGTGCATGGCCTAGTTTGATGTGTTCTATGTTCTGTTTGTCTTTGTTGGAAAATCATTACTGTTTGTTGTGGTGTTCGATTGTTTTTCTTGTATATATGACTTTATGTTCCTGAGTGATTAGAGGCTTGAAGTTCCTACGAGTTTTATTTTCTGAGTTTTTCTTATTGGGTTATCGAGTTTTAGTAAGATTAAAATATGGGTTTTTAGTTGTTTCTGTTGCTGCAAGTATTATGTATCAAATTATACATAAACGAACCAAAACAAGATAAATAATATATTTAATGCATAAGGATAAATTTTTTCTATAAAAATAATTAGGATACTCTTTGGAATTAATTAGATCACTTTTTGGAATTAATTGGCCAATAAGTGCTTTTATTAAAAGACAAATGGAAATAAGAATAGGGGAGGGAGTAGAAGTACAATAGGGAAAAAGAATTGACCTAGTCAATCAAAATAGCCAAACAGGTGGCTTAAAAAAGCGAACAGATAATCACTCTTTGAAATTAATTAAATTGTATGTCATACATACGTTGTTAGATCACTCTATAAAAATAATCAGGTTACTCTTTGAAATTAATTAGGTTACTCTTTGTAATGAATTAAGTTACTCTAAGATCACTCTATAAAAATAATTAGGTTACTCTTTGGAATTAATTAGGTTACTCTTTATAATGAATTAAGTTACTGTTTAAAATTAATTAAATTGAATGCAATCTATATGTTGTTAGATCACTCTATAAAAATAATTAGGTTACTCATTGAAATTAATTAGGTTATTCTTTCTATAAAAATAATTAAATTACCCTTTCGAATTAATTATGTTACTCTTTATGATAAATTATGTTATTCTATGATTTTAAATTCTGATTTTCCAAAACTATGTCATGTATCGTGTAAAATTAAATTATATACAATCTCTAAGTTAATGGATCACTCTATAAAAATAATTAGATTACTCTTTAAAATTAATTGGATCACTTTTTGAAATTAAGTTGATTACATTTTATTTTACACTCTAAGGTTTAATAATAAAACTCAATATTAAAGTTGTAATCTTTGGACGTGGTGTGAAAATAAAAAAACGAAAAGAGAACAATTATAAAATTAAAAAAGGAATACACATGAGATAATTAACCCACAAACCCGAATCCACATAATTTCTTTTATCTTCTTAATCAAACCCATCACTTCTTTCTTTCTTTCTTTTTTTTCTCTCTCTTAATAATTTCATTTCCCTTTCTAAAACACTAAACATCAACATACCATGGATTCATTGAGATTCTTTTAACTTGCATACTTTCTTTCTTTGTCTTTTGAATTTCCTTGAGCATGTTTTATGATTTTTGCTCCTTTTTCTTTTTTTTTTTTGTTAAAGTTGCATATGCTTTTAGCTCTAGCTCTTTCATACTTTTCTCTATTCACCATTTTCTTCATCTTCTTGCACATTTCCACCATCAACCTTGTAGACCATCATCTCCTCAATCACCCACACATAGGTTATATATAAGGCTTGAGTGGGTTTTCAAGGCTTGTAATGTGCTTATATCACAAGAAATAGGCTTTATGACTCAAAATAGTTAACTAGGGATGATGTTTTTGGTAAGGAATTTTATGGCTATGACTTCATTTAACAAGGATGACCTAAGATCATTTCACAAATCTCAACCATTCAGGCTTCGTTCTTATAGTCCATGAGCAAGTTCTAGTTTGTCTTAGTACAACCGGTCCTCTCATCAAGAATTAACCATGGAGGCACGATTGAGGCTCAATTCTCATAAGTTTTTGCTTGGACCAAAAGAAACCAATTAGCCTTCATACTTCTCAAAATTGAACAAATTAAGTAGTTCATGTCACAATTTCAACAAGTAGAAACCATTAACATACTTGCCATCACTCATCACAACAATACATCATAACTCACATTCAAAACACTCAACACCTTCCCAAGAACAATACCACCAAACTATCCCTAAAAGAATAAAAATTCACAAACAAAACACAATAATCAAAGACTCACCAAACAACATAAGAAACACATAACATGCATGAACAAAATCATCCATCTCAAAATATCAAACATATCAATTCACATCCAAAACAATTAAGATCAAATTCCCATCACATCCAAATAATGAAAATCAAACAAAAATACAAAAATAACAAAAATTAAATCTCATAAAACTAAAACGAAATCCCAAAGTAAAGGAAACCTCCCAAAAACAAACAATTTAAGTACAATCCAATCTACCAAATTAAATTCAATAATCCTTCAAAAAGTCTAATCATAGCTAAGATGAATGAATGGAAGTGCCTAGCACTCAAAGTACTCCCTTCATGGCTCTGGAGGTGGAGGTGGATGATAGGCATTTCATGGAATGTATGCACGAGGAGTTCCGGGGAACTGGAATTTGAACATCATCGTCATCATCTCCTCCATGCTGTTGGAGTGCACCCGTGAACGCTCCTCGTAATACTCCCTCTGACGCTGTCCAGCTCTAAGCTCCTGAATATGCGCTCTATGCTCCTGCTAGATCTCTTGGATCTCCCTGATCTGTGCTCTGTAAACCTGCTGTACGTGCCTCATATCTCGCACCTCATCCATTATGTAATTCCATCTATCATTACCTTGTTCCGGTCCCACTAGTGGCTGCTGCTTTTCTTCCTCGAACTGTGGCGGATCAAGGGCTTGCTCCTCAAACTCCACCTGCTTCGGTGGTGCATCCTGCTCATCGTCTTCCATAGGCACTGGCTCTGCTCTCAAGTTAGCTAGCTCAAGGTTCTCTTCAACTCTCATCTGTCTGAGAACCTCTTCCACTTCATCTCTATTCTTTCTGTAAAAAGCTCTTACAACCCTTGAGTGGTTAACACTAGCCATTGCCAAATTAGCATACTTCCTTTGAGTGTAAACTGTAGTGAGCTCTGGAGCTGGCAAAGGAAACACTGTTCCCTTCTCTTGCATCAAACAATATTGATTCCCAGCCACAGACAAGAACTCCATCCTCATCAACTGCTGATAATTCAAACCATCACTAACCATCCTATTCTCCATTCCAGCAAGGTTAATTCCCAACCCTTGAGCGATCATGGTGATCATGCCTCCTAGCATCAAACCCTGAGATGATTGTCTCTTGGCGACTCGCTCTGCATGTTGCACAAAATGTACTGCAATGTTCAACGGTCGCTCATTGTAGATGCAGAACATGATATACAACTGTTTTCTCCTACTGTTCCACCCTCGAATCTTCCTAAGATGGTGTTAGAAACAATCTTCTCTAGGTATCTCATCACTGGGTTTTGGATTGCAGTTCCCTTTGAAGCACTGGGAACATAATCTGCTTGTTCCGTTCCATCATTCACTAAGCTCTTCCACCATTCTTGTTGATTGAAACCTCCTCCTTCATAGAAGCTCTGATGGTTCTCACATGGTGGGCATCGAATGCATTCGTTTAACACAGGTACTGGAATCTTTTCTCTCAACACATTATCCAGCTGAAACGTCACCCAAAGAGGGAAACCATTTCGATCCTTCTTCACTTGCAACGTGCTCATAAACTCAGCAGTTAGATGGTAATAAGTAGGTGGCCTTTTGTCAAAGAGAGCCTCCAGTTGTGCGAATCTGAATAGCTTCCTGAAATCCTCCTCAATTCCTAACCCTCTCATATTTTCTGTGTCTTGGAATCGAGTTGGTTTGATCTTCGAAGCCAACGTTTGCCACCGGAGCACATATTTACCCCAATAATCTTCAAACTCTACTCCAACATAATCCGGATGGACCCTGTCTTCCATCAATTTTGCATCAAGATTAGCCAACTCCCCTGGATCGGTAATGACTATGAAGTCCTCGTTTCTTGGTCTAACTCTCCTTTCAGCCATCTACAATTCAACAATGCTCAAATTATATTCAATTTCATCAATAAAAATGTTAATGCACTAAGTTAGATTCCACCCTAGTCATTCAACTTAGTGTGAAATATACTATGCATCAACAACACTTATTCTCATCATTAGAACTTCAAACTTAATCACAATATGCACTTCACTATCATTCATCTCAACTAACCATGATTCCTATCTCAATTTCTAAGCATCCTTGCACACATAAGTTCCAAAACATACTATCACTATGCACTATGAACCTATGATCTCAAATTTAACCAAAATCTTCATTTAGACATTTCATCGAACACTTGGCATGCACAACATTTCACCATACTTTCAAAATACAATTCTTATAGCCTCAAGCCCAAATCCTCAACATCTAAGTCTAATTATTCACAATTTAAACATTATACTCATGTGATAATTCAATTAGCACAACACATATAATCAATTTCATCATTCTCTCACAATCCCCTAATTCAACTTCTCATGAACCCTAATTCAATTCTCAATTAACAAATCACATTGACACATGTATGTACAATACTCACAAACTTCGTTCAAAACACATAATATCACAAAGTCCATGCATCAATGTATCCAATTTCTATCAAAATTCACAAGTTAGGGTTAAAAGAATTCATACCTTTCAAATTTGGATGTGGAGAAGTGTTCTTTGTATGCACAATTGAAGAAACTCACTCACAATCTCTCAATACTAACCTTGTTGGTCGATTAATGCACTAGGGAGAGGAATTCAGAGTGAAAGGAGTGCGTACGGAAGAGTTTGTATGTGTGGAAGTGAGTATGGATCGGCCCTTTTAAAACTGGAATTTAACCCTGCATGGCCCGTGTAGCGCTGCACGGCCTCAAGTGTGGCCGTGTAGCATTTTCTGATGTTCGTGCACGACCACTTGTTACAGGGCCGTGCTCCGCACACAGCCCGTGTACCTGCTCTCCTACACGGCTCGAGCTCGGAGCTTGGCCAAGACCCTGGGCGAGTAGCGTGTTCTGATGTCAGTACACGACCTGTCTTTACAGGGCCGTGTACTAAGCTCGGCCCATGTAGTGTATTTTTCCTTTTTTTTTCAACTTCATACTTCACCTCCTTTTTGCCCTATTTTTGCACTTCTCATACACCCTATTCAAGCTCAAAAATACTTCAAAACATCATTCACACCACAAATATGATCAAATAATGGATTGTCATATACTTAAGCACCACCAAACATGCCAAAACTATCCTAACTTATGAGAAAATTTTCAAAATTGACACATTTTTGCCACAAGACAATATAGCAACACACATGATTCATCATACACCAATGCATACACAAGATATAAGTCACACCACGCACTCTCCCCCCAAACTTAAATCGGAACAAGTTGCAAATTAAATTTGCAAAAAGTGGTGAGACGTACCCTTGTCGTTTCCACAATGCTCTTCATGAACTTACCTCATGATGCTTCATGTGCATCTTCTATAATCCACATATGATCAATTATGTCAACCACACAACCTCCCCCCAAACTTAAATTAACACAAGTGTTAAAATTTAAGTTTATAAAGAGTGGTGTGGCATACATCATCATTTCACCATTTGCACTCTTGGCTTCCATTATATGCACTTTTCTCCATGAGCTTCATCCCCTACATACCAAATCTACAAGAAATACATACCAAATCTACAAGAAAACTATCAAACAAAAAAAAAACTACACTACTCCACAATCAAAGAAGTTCAAGAAGAGAGAGTATCCACATACACTATCTCCTTTTGAGAAGGAGATAGGTAATGCTTCACTCGATGACCATTTACCACAAACTCATTATTGACCCTTAAGCTTCAATGTATGTCCACTCAACACTTCAAGCACTTCATATAGCCCCATCCATTTAGATTTAAGCTTTTCGGGAAACAACATAAGCCTCGAATTGAATACAAGAACTTTGTCCCCCGGAGCAAACGTCTTCTCCTTTACCTTAGTATCATGCCATCTCTTCATATCTCCTTGTAGATGATTGAGTTATCAAATGCTCTTCCTCTAATCTCTTCCAACTCAACTAACTTCAACAACCTTGCTTGACCATTCTCTCTTTCATCCATATTGAGGCGTTTGATAGCCCACAATGCACGGTGTTCCAACTCCATGGGGAGATGACAAGCTTTACTATAGACCAATTGATACAGTGAAACACCAAGAATAATTTAAAAGCCATCCGATAACCCATAAGGCATCATCAAGCTTGTCCGACCAATCCTTCCTCCCTCCATTGATGGTCTTCTCCAAAACTAACTTGATTTGTCGGTTTGAGACCTCCGCCAAACCATTTGCTTGAGGGTGGTAAGGTGTAGCCACTCGATGTTTCACTCCATATCTCTTCAACAAACTCTCCATCAACTTGTTTACTAAGTGTGATCCTCCATCACTCACTAAAGCCCGTGGAACTCCAAACCTAGCTAAAATATTCTTTTTCAAGAACCTTTGAGCAATCAAAGCATCATTTATCTTAGTGGGGATTGCCTCCACCCACTTTGACACAAAATCCATGGCTAGCAAGATGTACACATATCCCTTAGACGAGGGAAATGGTCCCATAAAATCAATGCCCCATACATCAAATATTTCCACACCAATCCTCAAGCTCATGGGCATCTCATCTCGCTTACTTATTCCCCATATTCTTTGACATTTATCACACTTAGCCACAAACTTCTTTGCATCCTTAAACAATGTTGTCCAATAAAAACTCGATTGTAAGATCTTTGTCCCCGTCTTTTGATGAGCGAAATGACCTCCACACAAAGACGATGACATAACTCAAGAATCCCCATAACTTCTTCCTCGGCCACACATCTTCTTATGACTCCATCATTGCAAATTTTGAACAAATATGGTTCATCCCACAAGTACTTCTTCACTTCAACTTGAAACCTCTTTTCCTTGTACTCATTAAGTAATGTGGGCTTGATTCCACACACAATGAAGTTGACATAGTCGGCTTACCAAGGCGGCACATCCACCATGAGAGTACACACTTGCTCAACTTCTAATAACAAAATCTCCTCATCCGGTAACTCATCTCCAATCGGCTTCATGTCTTCATTCTCACCTCCATTTTCCAACCTAGACAAATGATCCGCGATCACATTCTCCACACTTTTCTTATCCTTGATAATAACATCAAATTCCTGCAAAAGCAACACCCAACGGATTAAATGAGGTTTAGCATCTTTCTTACTCATTAGGTATTTTATAGTCGCGTGATCCGTGTAGACAATCGTTTGTGTTCCAACCAAGTATGGTCGAAACTTCTCAAAAGCATACACTATGGCTAAAAATTCCTTCTCCGTTGTGGTGTAATTGACTTGGCACATTTTCAATGTCTTCGAGGCATAATAGATTACTCTAAACTTCTTCCCCTTTGTTTGGCCCAACACCACTCCGATGGATTGATTGTCACGCCCCGACCCCAGACAGAGCGCGACAACCGCCACGTTAACCATAAATTTCACAGAATGGGTGCACTCCACTCCACAAAGTTTATAGAAAACGTAAGGCTTGCTATCAAGTACCTGTAGAACTGAACAACTGATAACAACGGGTACAACCCGAGGACATCATCTCATAAAGTATCAACAAGGATTTACAAAGGTACAAAATTCAACGGTGTTACTAGTTTAAAGAAAATATACATGAACGATATAACATCGCGAAGATACAAAAAGAACATCAAGGGGGTCACCAAATATAAACTATACAATCTCGCCAATGAATCCGTCAATTTACATAAAAGAGAAAGTACCCAAAACACGGATTGGATGATGAGCAAACGATAGGCAAACCTCCAACCAAAACGATATCAACAGCCTGAAAAGGAAAGAATGATGGGGGTGAGCAAAACCACTAGCTCAGTGAGGTGATAAGCCGGTCACCCCGACCCTTATACGAAGCATGTACTCCCACTCGCGGTTCATAACATAAAATCCCACAATTCGTCCCACAATAATTATTCTCACTCAGTGTACATATTAATGAAAATAAAAACCTTAGTGCACATTTATGAATAACACAATTAGTTCAAACAACATGTTATCACATAAAAGACGCGTGGGTAGTCAATATCCTCCTCGAACTGAGCTCTCCGTCGAGAGACAGTCCAAGCCCGTCACCGTTACTCTAAATAAAATGCACATTAATATTCCTTCTCAATACGCCAAGTGCTAAAGTTCACAATTCAATATCGACGTGAATACTTGAAATGATCAAACATATAAACATATTTGACATGCATGTCCCACACCGGTGACGTTGACTGAGCCTATAATAGACTGATCCATCTAACGATCACCCTCCAGAGTATCAGTATTTGGCAAATGGATAGGTGCCCCGTTAGATCTAACTCACCCAGGTTTGCCAATCACGGGCAACTTGGTTGTCACTCTAACTCACCCGAACCGCGACAATTCGGGCTACTTAATCAATGTCGCTCCAACTCACCCGAACCGTGACCAATTCGGGCTACTTAACCTTGGTACCAGGCATACATATGCATGTGCATCATAAGATGAATAACGACTCAAGTTAGAGTCTTAATTGGCACACAAGAATAACCAAAAATCAATAATACTCATAAAATGACTAACATGACTCTAACCAGAGCAATCGAGCCAATCAGGCTCTTTACCACATAACATAATACCAAATAATTTTCTTATCAATTAACTAAAACTAAAATAAATGCACATTTATCGAGGGTCCACACTTCCCACAAGAGAAGACGTTCCCGAATTATCAACTCACAAGGAAGTGATTAACTCTCTCCGGAATCTGAAGTCGGTCCCTTGCCCTTCGTCGATGGTTCTTTACCTAGAAAGGAGATGAGCAATTAAAGACAAATTAAATATAACTAACTATTAGCGTTAACATCCCTTTCATTGCTAAAAACAAATCCTAATCGAGTTCGAACGAGTCGATATGAAATAAAAATGGCATGTAACTCCTTAACATCAGTTCCCAATCCCATATAACCGTTTCAATACATTAACTAAACGAAACGATAAAAAAATAAGTTTGAATTCGACATAAAATTTCTGAAATTTTCCAGCTAGCGGCAGTTTACGAGAAAAATCATAACTAATTGTAGAATAATCGGATTGAGGCATTTCAAGTGGCTACGGAAAGCTAACGAGTTCAGCTACGTACAGAAATTAAGTTTGCAAAGTTTCGATAGCAATAGCTATGTCAAAATCAGTTCGAACAGTCTGCAAATTACCCACATACCAAAAAGAAAAACCCCACAAAATTACAAAATCATGGAAGAAGGAAGCTTAATTCACACACCACTTACCTCAAAACAACTTAGAAACCACCTAGGATGAGGGTTGTAAGGGAGAATTTGATCAACAAGGGTTTCTCCTCTTCACTCTCTTCTTTCCCCTCTTTTGCTTTTCTTCTCCCGTTCTTCTCTCTTTTTTTTTTTAACTTTAGCCTTACTAATTATATATCAGGTCATTTAAGTGGGCTGAAACTTTGGGCCACAAAATAAATAAATAAATAAATTTGGGCTTTCTAAAAAAAATATAGTTGGGCTTAATTGGGCTGGCCTTTTGGGCCATAAAAATAAATAATTAGGTTTTGGGCTTTCTAACAAAATCTAGTTGGGCTAAGATAGGGCTGGCCTTTTGGGCCATAAAATAAATAAATAGGTTTTGGGCTTTCTAAAAAAAATCTAGTTGAACTAAGATATTATAAAGTATCCCCTCCTCCAAAAAGTTTCGTCCTCGAAACATAAACGTACCTAGAGATGAAAAGAGATTTGGATGGTGTTGACGCATGACTGACTCTGGTTCCCATGTTTCTTCTTCAATTTGATCACTTCTCCATAGAATTCTCACCATAGGAATGGATTTGTTACGAAGCATTTTCTCTCGGCGATCTACAATTTGAACAGGTTGTACTTCGTACGATAGATTTTCCTTTAATACAACTGGGGGATCTTTGAGCACGTGCGAAGGATCTGGTTCATATTTTCTAAGCATAGAGACATGGAAGACATCGTGAATCTTCGACAATTCCGATGGTAGCTCAAGTCGATACGCGACACGACCAATCCTTTGCACGATCGTAAACGGGCCAATATACCTTGGACTCAACTTTCCTCGACGGCGGAATCGCAACACGCCCTTCCATGGAGAAACTTTCAGAAAAACTTTGTCTCCTTCATTAAACTCTAAATCGCGCCTCCTATTATCTGCGTAACTTTTCTGTCGATCTTGCGCTGCCTTAAGTCTGTCTCGAATAAGTTGTATTTTTGCCTTCGCATCTTCGATAAGCTCTACTTGTTCGATTTGTCTCTCGCCAACCTCATCCCAAAAGAGTGGTGTTCGACACTTTCGGCCATACAGAGCTTCATACGGGGGAATTCCAATGCTTGAATGATAACTGTTGTTATAAGCGAACTCCACCAAAGTTACGTACTTATCCCAGCTACCTCCCAAATTCAACACCACTGCACGTAGCATGTCTTCTAGTGTCTGTATAGTTCTCTCTGACTGTCCATCAGTCTGTGGATGAAACGAGGTACTGAATAGTAATTTTGTACCTAGTGCTTTCTGCAGACTAGGCCAAAAATGGGAAGTGAATCTTGGATCACGATCAGATATGATTGATACTGGTACTCCGTGCAATCTCACGATCTCATCGACATATAACTTGGCAAGTTTCTCTAAAGATTTGTTGGTATGCACTGGAAGGAAATGTGCCGATTTCGTCAGACGATCGACGATGACCCAAATTGAGTCATGACCCTTTTTGGGTTCGAGGTAAACCAGAAACAAAATCCATTGTGACGTTTTCCCATTTCCACTCAGGAATAGGTAGTGGTTGAAGCATGCCGGCTGGTTTTTGGTGTTCCGCTTTAATCTGTTGGCATGATAAACACTTTGATACAAATTCAGTAGTGTCCCGTTTCATACCTGGCCACCAATAATGCTCCCGAAGTGTTCTATACATTTTGGTACTACCAGGATGCATAGCATAGGCTGAAGAATGGGCTTCCTCAAGAATAGCTCTACGAACATCAAGTTCTGATGGAACACAAACACGATTTTTAAAAGTAAGAAGTCCATCATCCCGAATTTGATATTCTGTTTCTTTTCCTTGATTTAGCTTCGCCATCTTCTGTTGTAAATAAACATCGTGTGATTGTCTTTCTCTAATTTTCTCGAACAAGGTAGGTCTAACCTCGAATTTGGCGATTAAGGCAGAATCATTAGACTTTTCACAATCGAGCGAAATGTGTAAAGATTTAAATTGCTCCAACATAGGAAGATAAAAAGATTGAATCGAAGCAAGTGAGATAGAAAACTTTCTACTCAGAGCATCTGCAACAACGTTCGCCTTGTCAGGATGATAATCGATGACTAAGTCATAGTCACTAATCAACTCCATCCATCGCCTTTGCCTGAGGTTGAGCTTCTTTTGCGTGGTGATATACTTTAAGCTCTTGTGATCAGTGAAAACCCGATAAGTTGCACCGTACAGATAGTGCCTCCTGATCTTCATTGCAAAGACGATTGCAGCCAACTCTAAATCATGTGTAGGATAATTTTCTTCGTTCTTCTTCAATTGCCTTGAAGAGTAGGCAATAACCTTTCCTTCTTGCATGAGAACGCATCCTAATCCTTGTCTCGAGGCGTCGCTATAAATGGTAAATTCTCCAATCGTTGGGTCTGGCAAAGCAAGAATAGGAGCTGAAACGAGTCGTCTTTTCAATTCTTGAAATGCTTCCTCGCATTCTTCACTCCATTCAAATTTTACCCCTTTCCGAGTCAATTTAGTCAAAGATGAAGCCAATAACGAAAAGTCTTTGACAAACCGTCGATAATATCCAGCTAATCCCAGAAAACTACGAATCTCTGTCACGTTCTTTGGATGCTCCCAATCTAGTATAGCTTGAATCTTCACTGGATCGACGTAGATCCCTTCTTTAGAAATGTGATGACCCAAAAAGCTTACCTCGCGAAGCCAAAATTCACACTTCGAGAATTTAGCATAAAGCTGATTTTCTCTGAGAATGTTCAGAGCAATTCTTAGATGCTGAGAATGCTCGTCGTCCGATTTAGAATAAATAAGAATGTCATCAATGAAGATGATGACAAACTTATCTAAGTACGGCCGAAAGACCCGATTCATAAGATCCATAAAAGCTGCAGGAGCATTTGTGAGTCCAAAAGGCATAACACAGAATTCAAAATGACCGTATCTGGTTCGAAAAGCAGACTTAGGGATATCAGATTCCCTAATCTTGAGTTGGTTATAACCGGATCGCAAATCAATTTTTGAGAACACAGTTGCTCCTTGCAATTGATCAAACAGATCATCGATTCTTGGAAGAGGATATTTGTTCTTGATAGTCACCTTGTTCAATTGACGGTAGTCGACACATAGACGAAGTGATCCATCTTTCTTCTTGACAAAAAGAACTGGAGCACCCCATGGAGATGTGCTAGGTCGTATGAAACCCTTCTCCAATAATTCCCCAAGTTGTGTCTGGAGTTCCTTAAGCTCAGCAGGCGACATTCGATATGGAGTAATCGATATAGGTGTGATTCCAGGAAGTACGTCAATGAAAAAATCAATCTCTCGATTCGGAGGTTGTCCTGGTAAGTCTTCGGGAAAGACATCAGGAAATTCATTCAAGATTGGGATGTCATCTAGTTTAGTTTCAGAAAGAGAAGTATCGATGACAAATGCCAAGAATGCCTCACAACCCTTGCGCATTAATTTATGCGCAGTCAACATTGAAATAAAAGAGAGGGATCTCGTTTGAAGTTTACCCTCAAAAACAAGTTCTGAGAATCCTGGTCTACGAAAAATAACAAGCTTCTCCTGGCAATCGAGAATTGCATGATGAGAAGAAAGCCAATCCATGCCAAGAATAACATCAAGATCAATCAAAGGCAATGGTATCAATTCAGCCTCTAAAATGACATCTTTGATCTTCAATGGACAACCAAGGAATACCGAATCACGAATTAGACGCTCTCCAAGAGGGGTATGAACGATGATTCCAGGTGACAAATGAGAGATAGGATAATCTAAGATCGCAGTAAGATCATCTCGGATATAAGACCTATCAGAACCTGGGTCAAATAAAGCGTAGACCTGATGGTCTCCCACAAACACATGGCCTAAAGAAGCAATATTAGGTGAGATTGTGATTTAAAAAATTTGAAAAGATAGAATTTCTTACGAATGTTTTATTCGTAATCAAGTGGCATAACAAGGCGGGGTAAGATTTAGCATGTGAAAATACTCAAATTATAAATTACCTGTCACAACCTTCGGATCTGAGCGAGCCTCTTCTTGGGAAATATGAAATACTCTAGTTTGCTTCCTTCCTTGCATAGGTGATTGAGTACTAGGGCCGCTTGAGGCATCGGGTACTCTGGTAACTGCAGATCGAGTATCTCTGGGTGTAGAATATGTTAGTTTACCACGAAGCTGACCAGAACCCTGACTGCTCGTTCCCATAAGCTGAGGACAAGAACTTCGCATATGCCCCGGCTGTCGACACTGAAAACATACTTGAGGAGCCTTACAGGGGCCGTCATGATATTTTAGGCAATTCTGGCACTTGCGATTTTCACCAACCGATCCCGAGACATTGCTCCCGCCTCTACTAAACTGTTCCCGAGGTTGAGGAAAACTAATAGATGCCGAACTTGGTGCGCCACGCGAAGATCCCACACCCCTATACACCTTCGATGCATTTCCTGGAAATGCGCTCCCTTGCCTTTTCTTTTGAGATCGTTCTGCAAGCTTATGTCTCGCCTGAACTAAACCTTCTACCCTCAGGGCTTCTTCTACGAGATCGTCAAGACTCTCGTACTTGTCCCCGGATTTGATGCGATCTCGAATATTTAAATTAAGACCATCTTCAAATCTCTTGCATAAGTCTCTCGTCGTATATGACTCAGGAGCGAATTCTCGCAATTCCAGAAATTTGCTTTCGTACTCAACGACCGACATAATGCCTTGAAAGAGGTTGAAGAACTCCTTTCTCTTCTGATCCTTGATGTACTGAGAGAAGTATCGATCTTTGAATCGTTCCACAAAGATAGCCCACGTAATAGTAACCGAAGATGTCTCTTTTAGATTCTGCCACCATCGTCGTGCATCTGGGCCTAACAGCTTGGTCGCAATGACCACACGATAACATTCTTCAATCATCAAGGTGTCAAAGGTCTCTGTAATCTCCTTTAACCATGCCCCCGCTTTAGAAGCATCTCTTGCACCGTCAAATTTCGAAGTCCCCATGTTTTCAACTGCTTTCACCAAATCAGGTATAAAAAGTGCACCTCGAGAAGCAGAACCTCCTAAAGCCATTTCTGGAGTAAAAACTGGTACATTAGATGTAGGTCGAATCGATTCATTAGCACGAAGGACCTCTTCAGTGACAGTCGTAGTTGTATGAGCCGTTGTAGGTGGTGAAACACCATGTATTCGAATGTGATCATAATACAATTGGTACTACTCGGGTGTCATCATGTGCTCAACCCGCAACTGGGCCGGTGGTTGCTCTACCTGGGAAACTGGCACCCTATGATCAGAATTGATAGGGTCCGTAACCGTCGAAGGAACGACATGATCAGAAGAAACATGTCCTCGAGGTCCACGAGGAACAGAAGAGAGTAGAGGACTCGGAGGATCACGAGGAGCGTGTCCTCGACCTCGACGACGAACTGGAGGTGCCATAATGACTTAAAGGAAGAAAGGAAAGAAAATACAAGGTCAACGTCAAGGCAATACGATACCTTAGGATGACATAGAAACAAAGTTGGACTCATTGGCTTGACACAAAAAGAATGAGAATCATAAAACCAGGCTCTGATACCAAGAAAGTTGTCACGCCCCGACCCCAGACAGAGCGCGACAACCGCCACGTTAACCATAAATTTCACAGAATGGGTGCACTCCACTCCACAAAGTTTATAGAAAACGTAAGGCTTGCTATCAAGTACCTGTAGAACTGAACAACTGATAACAACGGGTACAACCCGAGGACATCATCTCATAAAGTATCAACAAGGATTTACAAAGGTACAAAATTCAACGGTGTTACTAGTTTAAAGAAAATATACATGAACGATATAACATCGCGAAGATACAAAAAGAACATCAAGGGGGTCACCAAATATAAACTATACAATCTCGCCAATGAATCCGTCAATTTACATAAAAGAGAAAGTACCCAAAACACGGATTGGATGATGAGCAAACGATAGGCAAACCTCCAACCAAAACGATATCAACAGCCTGAAAAGGAAAGAATGATGGGGGTGAGCAAAACCAATAGCTCAGTGAGGTGATAAGCCGGTCACCCCGACCCTTATACGAAGCATGTACTCCCACTCGCGGTTCATAACATAAAATCCCACAATTCGTCCCACAATAATTATTCTCACTCAGTGTACATATTAATGAAAATAAAAACCTTAGTGCACATTTATGAATAACACAATTAGTTCAAACAACATGTTATCACATAAAAGACGCGTGGGTAGTCAATATCCTCCTCGAACTGAGCTCTCCGTCGAGAGACAGTCCAAGCCCGTCACCGTTACTCTAGATAAAATGCACATTAATATTCCTTCTCAATACGCCAAGTGCTAAAGTTCACAATTCAATATCGACGTGAATACTTGAAATGATCAAACATATAAACATATTTGACATGCATGTCCCACACCGGTGACGTTGACTGAGCCTATAATAGACTGATCCATCTAACGATCACCCTCCAGAGTATCAGTATTTGGCAAATGGACAGGTGCCCCGTTAGATCTAACTCACCCAGGTTTGCCAATCACGGGCAACTTGGTTGTCACTCTAACTCACCCGAACCGCGACAATTCGGGCTACTTAATCAATGTCGCTCCAACTCACCCGAACCGTGACCAATTTGGGCTACTTAACCTTGGTACCAGGCATACATATGCATGTGCATCATAAGATGAATAACGACTCAAGTTAGAGTCTTAATTGGCACACAAGAATAACCAAAAATCAATAATACTCATAAAATGACTAACATGACTCTAACCAGAGCAATCGAGCCAATCAGGCTCTTTACCACATAACATAATACCAAATAATTTTCTTATCAATTAACTAAAACTAAAATAAATGCACATTTATCGAGGGTCCACACTTCCCACAAGAGAAGGCGTTCCCGAATTATCAACTCACAAGGAAGTGATTAACTCTCTCCGGAATCTGAAGTCGGTCCCTTGCCCTTCGTCGATGGTTCTTTACCTAGAAAGGAGATGAGCAATTAAAGACAAATTAAATATAACTAACTATTAGCGTTAACATCCCTTTCATTGCTAAAAACAAATCCTAATCGAGTTCGAACGAGTCGATATTAAATAAAAATGGCATGTAACTCCTTAACATCAGTTCCCAATCCCATATAACCGTTTCAATACATTAACTAAACGAAACGATAAAAAAATAAGTTTGAATTCGACATAAAATTTCTGAAATTTTCCAGCTAGCGGCAGTTTACGAGAAAAATCATAACTAATTGTAGAATAATCGGATTGAGGCGTTTCAAGTGGCTACGGAAAGCTAACGAGTTCAGCTACGTACAGAAATTAAGTTTGCAAAGTTTCGATAGCAATAGCTATGTCAAAATCAGTTCGAACAGTCTGCAAATTACCCATATACCAAAAAGAAAAACCCCACAAAATTACAAAATCATGGAAGAAGGAAGCTTAATTCACACACCACTTACCTCAAAACAACTTAGAAACCACCTAGGATGAGGGTTGTAAGGGAGAATTTGATCAACAAGGGTTTCTCCTCTTCACTCTCTTCTTTCCCCTCTTTTGCTTTTCTTCTCCCGTTCTTCTCTCTTTTTTTTTTAACTTTAGCCTTACTAATTATATATCAGGTCATTTAAGTGGGCTAAAACTTTGGGCCACAAAATAAATAAATAAATAAATTTGGGCTTTCTAAAAAAAATATAGTTGGGCTTAATTGGGCTGGCCTTTTGGGCCATAAAAATAAATAATTAGGTTTTGGGCTTTCTAACAAAATCTAGTTGGGCTAAGATAGGGCTGGCCTTTTGGGCCATAAAATAAATAAATAGGTTTTGGGCTTTCTAAAAAAAATCTAGTTGAACTAAGATATTATATTGATCGCTAGCATCACAATGTAGTTCAAATTGCAAACTCCAATCCAGAGTAACGAGTATTGGTGATGAAGTGAAAGCATCCTTAAACACCTGAAATGATACACAACATTCATCATCGAAGTTAAATGGACAATCTTTTTCAAGCAATTTACAAAGAGGTTTAGCAATTTTGGAAAAATTCTTAATGAAGCGTCTATAGAAGCCCGCATGACCTAAGAACGATCTCACCCCCTTCTCACTAGTAGGAGGGGGAAGATGTTCTATGGCTACCACTTTAGCTCTATCCACTTTTAACCCATGCTTTAAAATATGATGCCCCAATACTATCTCATCGGTCACCATAAAATGGTACTTTCCCAATTTAGTACAAGATTCGATTCTTCACACCTCGGATACATTTCATTTTCTTCTAAGTAAGCATACTTCAAATGCTCCGACAATGGTTTCAACTCTATCTTCTTCTTCTCTTGCACTTCCTCCTTTGGTTCTTCATCAAGTTTCTCCACCTTTGCTTCCTTTGCTTCTTCATTCGTGAGTTCCCTATAAGCATTTAAACCATGCAATTCATCAATCATTTCATCATTTTCTAAACAAAAAGAAGACTTAGATTTAATAGATTCAATAGAGTAAGAATGACTTATGATAAGTTCAAACGGATCCTTGGAGTGAAGGTGATACATATGCTCTTTAACAATGTTGTCCACAACCTCCAATCTTCTACATTCCTCCTTGTTTTTAGGATACCTCATAACCTCTCTCAATGAAAATATCACCTCTTCTTCATTCACTCTTAAAGTGAGCTCCCTTTTTTCCACGTCTATCAATGCCTTTCCCGTGGTAAGAAATGGACGACCAAATATTAATGGAACATTTGAATCCTCATCCATGTCTAATACCACAAAATCAACGGTAATACAAACTTGTCAACTTTGATCAAAACATCTTCCATAATTCCTTCGGATATGTCAATGACCGGTTGGCTAATTGAAGTGTAACCGATGTCGGTTTGACCTCACCAATGCCCAACTTCTTGAAAATTGACAAGGGCATCAAGTTAATACTAGCCCCCAAATCACATTAGGCTTTGTAATTTTCATGCTCTCCCATCTCACATGGAATAGTAAAACTCCCTGAATCTTTCAATTTAGTGGGAAGTTTCTTTTGCAATATAGCACTACATTCCTCCGTTAAGTTTACTGTTTCAAACTCTTCCAAGCATCTTTTCTTAGACAAGATATCTTTCAAAAACTTGGAGTAGTTGAGCATTTGAAGTAAAGTCTCCGCAAAAGGAATGTTCACATGAATTGCACCAGGCAACTTCAGAATTCCCCATTCATCACTTTCAAATTTCTCTTCTCTCTCTTTACGTTTTGCTTCTCTACATCTTTCCCACTTCTTTAGATACTTCACCTTTTCTTCTTCAAGTATAGGGGTACTTTAATTTTTTCATTAATTTCAACTTCTTTCTCTTTCCCTTCTTCATTGATTCTTTCCATAGGCTCAACTTCACATTCTAATTTCTCTACTTCGGTTGGCATAGAAGGCCCTTCGTATTTTGTTCCACTACGAAGTTTAATAGCCTTACATTGCTCTTTTGGATTAGTAATGGTTGTAGATGAAAATTTCCCTTGATGATGAACTTCACCCCTTTCACTTTCCATGTGACTCATTTGTGTCTCCAAAGCTTTGAATCTATTATCAATCACTTCATCTCTTTGCTTCATAGAATCAAACATTTTTTGTTCACCACTTTCTCTTGCCTCATAAAATCAAACATTTTGGCTATTTGATCCTCCATTGTAAGCTTCCCTTCACTATTTGGAGCTTTCTCCCCCGAATTGATTCCCGATGGTAAAGTAAGGGCATTCCCTTAATTTCCATATGACAAATTTTCATACTTACGAGGTTGATTGAAATTTCCTTGAAAGTTACCTTGCCCCCATCCTCCTTGCCTTTGTGGATATCCTCCTCCATGGTTTCCAAAGTTACCACCATAATTTCTTTGGAAGTTCCTTCCTTGCATGAAGGCAACTTCCTCAAGCGTCATCTCCGGTGGATACCATGTATCTTGAATTCCAAAATTAGAGGACATACTTTGTTGAGGCATAGATGTCGGCATTTGACAACTTTGAGAAGATTGACCCATATTAGGCATAGTCATGCCTTGTTGAGGATTAGGAAACACTTATTGACTCATTAAAGGCAATGACATACCTTGTTGAGGACTTGTAAGCACTTGTTGATTCACCACCGGTGTAGAATTTGGAGACACTTGTATGTTAGCATTCATCCTCCTTAATATCTCTGTGATCGCCTTATCGGTCATATCTTCCTTAGGCACTTCCACCTTTTTCACTTGTTCCAAGCACACTTCTTCCATCTTAGCAATTCTCTCCCTTTCATACATCCCCGATGCACGATCCATAGGCCATTGAACCGTATTCAAAGCTACTTCCTCACATATAGCAATTGCTCTTTCCGGAGTTTGACACAAAATCGAACCTCCCGCCGAAGCATCAATAAGCATCCTCTCACTTCCATGTAAACCAACATAGAAAAATCCTATTTGTTGCTCTTCGGGGAATCCGTGTTGTGGACACTTCCTTAGCATCTATTTGAATCGGTCTCATGCTTCACTAAATGTCTCAAGTAGAAATTGCTTGAATTGAAAGATTTGCCCTTTTAGATGCAACATCTTTGAAGGCAGAAAATACTTGCTTAAGAACCTTTGTGCCAACTCTCTCTATGTGGTGTAGGATCCTGGTGATATAGTATGATACCAAGCCTTAGCTCTATCTCTTAATGAAAACGAGAAAAACTTTATTTTAACAACATCCTCACTTACCCTATTTATCTTTATCGTGTTAGCTAACTCCGTAAATTGGGCTAAGTGAGCATTCAGATCCTCCATAGCACCACTACCAAATTAATTTGCTTGCACCATGTTGATCAATCCCGTCTTTATCTCAAAATTATTCACATTCAATGGCCGGCACATTCCATAATTCCCATATTGCGGTTGGAAATGATCACGGACATTCATTCTCGCTCCATTATTTTCATTTCCATGAGGTTGATTTTGCACCACCGGAGGATTATTCCTTGCTTCTTGTTATGCCATTAAGTTTTGAATAATAGCTTGCATTTGTTGGTTTTGCAAGTGCATTTTTTGAGCATAAGCTTGTGGCACAAACTCCGGATTATTGTAACGTCCTCTAACATTATCAACTCCATGAAAATTCCTTATATTGCCTTCTTCATCAACCATGTTTGCATTATCCCTTACTTCTTCCATACTCTCTTCCGTAGGCTTTAACACTTCTCGTCTTTGTCTTCTTAAGGTAGCTTCCAATTCCAAGTTCAAAGGTTCAATAGATTGAGACCTTGAATGAGTTCGCATGTACCTACATGAATTTTCAAATTAGCTATCCAAGTAACCAAGGCAAGTAAACAAGTACCAAATAAAATAAATATCTTTATCAGAACTAATCAACTTCAAACTCGTTACAACAAAAAGTTTAACATTTCGACGGCAAGCGGCGCCATGTTCTTAGTCGCATTTTTAGTAAAATGTGTAAGAGTAAGAGACTCTATCGTCGAGTAAACGTGTGACCAAGTATAAAATTTATAGTAATGTCGTCCCAAGGGAAAGTAAACTCATGCTTGTATCCAGATTTTCCATTGATTTATGCTTTGTAAGGATGATAATTTGAAGGTTTTGTATATAAAACTATTACTTAATTCTCTACTTAATCAACTAGAATTTAAACTAACAAAGTAATGGATCACACAACAAACAAGTGATGAATGGAATGGAGATAGAATTCACTTGAGAAGAGAGCAAGGCTAATCATAATCATGGTTAAGACTTGAGCTAGATATGCAAAACTATTGATGTTGAATTTCATTAATTTTCGGACTAAAAGCAATCACGATTTTACTCCTAATCCCTATGGCCAATGCAATTAGGTTCTCGACTCTTTTACAAGTCTAAGTCTCCTAGGATTGGTCTTAATCTCAATTTCCTTAAGATACTATGATCATAAGTTGGTTCTTTTCATTCAATTTCTTAAGTGTCCCTCTATGAATGTTCTAAGCCTAAGGAGGGTATGACTTACCTCCCCTTATACTAACATGCATGAACATTTCAATATATGATTCAATTAAACATCTACTCACAACATTGGAATGGTCATCCTAACACTATGAATAGAGAATTTAATCACACAAGTATTAAAATGAAACATGATTGATATATCATAAAAGGAAATCCACAATTTAATTCAAATCACTACTCAAGTTCTACACATCTAACTCTTCATCTCAACCATTCATATTATTAGCCCTACTATAAGACTAACCACTAAACATTGTGTTTATACCATTACAAATCAAGCTTTGATCCATTTGAGCCAAAATAAGAAGACAATCAACAATTGAAAAGTAGAATATGCTAATTCTTTCAATCCTTGATGTTTTCCTCTTCTCAAATGGTGGATGGATGGATTGGATGATTGATTTATGGATTAATTTTGGAGATCAAATGAAAATTGGATGGATCTAATGGATAGAGATAAATTATGGATCAAGTGTGTGAGAAAATGTGGTGTGGAGTATGTGTAACTGCTCTGAAAATGATCTCCCCTATCAAATTTCGTACAAGTCACCCTTTTATATCACTAATGGACCTTCTAGAAGCTTCCGGAACATTCTGAAAATTACACAGATTTTTGCACCTACATGGCCCGTGCAACAGTGCACGGCCCGTGTAGGACACACCTAATTCGGCGTGTTGTGCGTGCTTCCGGACACGGCTCGAGCTGCGCTACACGACTTCAGTCATGGGCCTGTAGCATTTTTTGACGACAATACATGGCTTTTTCTTACAGGGCAGTGTTCTGCACACGGGGCGTGCAGCAATGCACGGCCCATGCACCAGCACACTGCCTTCTTCCTGGGCGAGCAGCGATTTCTGATAACAATACACGGCCACTTGTTACAGGGCCGTGTTCCGCACATGGCCCATGCACAAGTATGCATTGTTCCTCCGTCTCCGTTTCGCTCCTGACTCCGTTTTTATCCATTTCTTGACCTGTTTTACACATATTTAAGCTCATTTACACAATTCTATCAATTTATACCACATTTTTCAAAACAACAATAACTCCACCAAAAATCACACAAATACAGATAAAAATATTCGAAAATCCACAAATAAAGACACTACAATCTAGGTGAAAATGACTACGATCAGACCAATAGTGCATTTTTCCCAAATTTAAATTAAAGTTATGGGCTAAAAGGCAAGGATATGTTTGTTTAGATTTAAGTTGATTAAATAAATCTAATAAATAGTGCTAATTCATGTTTCTTTTTATTTTGTTATGATATATTTAAATTTTATGTCAAATAAAGTAGGATAAGTATTGGGTGAGATCGAGGATCTTCTAATGTGAGACGAATCCTACCACATTCTTTAATATAATAAATAAAACACGGCGCTAATATTCTGCAATCAATTCTTTCAGTGAAAGTGATGTGGCTTTCCTTCATTTTTATTAATTGAAAAAATTTAATATTTAAACATAATTAAATATAAAAGAAATTGATTTTGTTTGATAAATACTCCTCTTTATTTTTATAACTAGTACAAATCCCGCTTATTATGCGGAATATAAAATAATTATCAAAAAAATTTTAATTTAATATATTTATTTTTATAATTTAATATAATTTTTGCTTTTAAGTATAAAATTTTGATTTATGCCCCATGCAAGTGATTTACCTTTTGATCTATAATATTGTCTCTATTTCGATTTAATGTATTTGAATTATTATTTTAGTTTGTCTAATAATAAAATATTAATTTTTTTAATAAATAAACCACTAAACAGTTACTAATATAATCATATTATTCTATATTAATATAATAATATGATGATTTATTTCAATTTAAAGATAAATGTATAATTTCATATATTTAAATAAGTTAAATTTTATGAAAAATAAATATCTTTATAATAATATATCAAAAAGAAAAGTCCAACTAAGGTGCAATTGAGGCATGCGCATCTAACAATCTTAATTATTAGATTATATTTTAATTTAATCTTCGCTTCCAATTAGATTAAATTTAATAATTAAAACTTTTAAAAAATAACTGCCCATTGTACTCTAAAATAAATCAATTAACCCACCCCAAAATCACCCTAATATAAATTTAATATTATGAATTAAAAAAAGTGAATTTTTTTAAATCATCAAATTAACTCTATGTAATAAAATTAATATATGTATTAAGTAAATTACTATACCCTAAAATAAAATCAATTAACCCACCTCCAAAATCATCCTAATATAAATTTAATATTATGTATTAATAAAAAGCGAGAAATTTTAAAGACGACGCCTCATTAAATTATCTCCATGTAACAAAATTAATATATATATATATATATTAATTAAATGAAATGAAATGAAATAAATAAATAAAATAATTGCGTTGATAAAAAATTTATTTAAAAAAACAGAAAAATTATGATTGAATATGAAAGATAATGACAAAATTATAACAATGTCAAAGGAAATAAAAATAAATAAAGTCAATTGGTATTAGTAAAAACATTAAAGATATTAACGAAATTAATAAAAAAACAAAATAATATAGTTCATATAAATTTGGCATCAAGTATAAAGAAATTTAGAAGAAATAAATAGGGGTGAGCATCGATGAAAAACTAAACCGAACCGAATTTACAAAATCGAACACCGAAACTCAAAAAAATATGAAACCGAACCGAAACTGAATAAGTGGAAAATCCGAACAAAACCGAACCGAAGATTTCGGTTCGGTACGGTTTTAAAACTGATTTAACCGAAATTAGCTCGAATAAATTAAGAAAAAATAATAATAATCATAAGCTAAAATACCACTTCCACGGACCATAGTCATGATCTGAGAAAACTTGCAGCAGATTATTCACCATTAATTTCCTATCTTTATTACAAAGACAACTGCTAATCAAGCTTTCCCCATATTTCTTTTATTTTCAATTTCCTAACTCTTCCCGTATTTGTATCTTTTATGATTACAAATCTCAATCTTAACCATACAATCCATAAAACCCTTATAGGAATAAAAAAAAAAAACAAATCCATACACAGATCTCAATCTCATCTGACGTCATTTTGCTGATAGAAAATATTTTAGTTGCAATAGAAATATTTTGATTTTATCACAGATTTGAAATCAATACAGATCTAATTCCATTTTTTTATAGTGAGAGAAATAAAAAGAAAGAAGAAAGAAAAAGGGGGAAGGGAGAATATGGGAGTGACCATAAAGAGAGGAGAATGTGATGGCCGGCGGATGCACAAGAAAACAGGTGGTCAACCACCGAGAGTCGACAGCGGTGGAGGTGCGAAATGTTGTGGCGACCGGCGACAAGAGGTTGGGAATGGTCGTTGCAGGATGGGGCTGGTGGGCTGGGCAGCGAAAGTTTCAAATATTGAAATGAAATTATGAAGGGTTAGGGATTTCTATTTATATATGTAGTATATCGGTTCTGTTATCGGTTTTCAGTTTTTTAAACTCTAAAATCGAAATCGAACCGAACCGAAACACCGAATTTTCATATCCTGAAAACCAAAACCGAATCGATTTTTTGAAAACCGAACCGAATTGATCGGTTCGATTCGATTCGGTCGATTTTTTTGGTTTTTCCGAAATAAAATATGTATGAATGAAAAGAAATTAAATAAAAAAAATATAAAAAAATAATTGAAAGAAATTTAAATAAAATAAATAAAAGATTGAATACTAACCTAAAGAAAGCTTTAGGAGAATGATTTCTATGTGTGTGAAGCAAGAATAAAGGAATGGTTGAATATGAAAGTTAATAACAAAATTATAACAATGTCAAAAGCTAATTAAAAAATATATATAGTTCATATAGATTTGACATCAAGTATAAAGAAAATAACTCAAGAAAATAACTCAAAAGAAATAAATACGTAGGGATAATAGAAATTAAAATAAAATATAACAAAATTAATTGAAAGAAATTTAAACTTAAATAAAGTAAATAAAAGATTGAATACTAACATGAAGAAAAAGCTTTATTAGAATAGTTTATGTGTGTGTAAAGTAAGAATAAGAATCTTATTTATAGGTATATATATATATATATATATATATATATATATATATATATATATATATATATATATATGTATGTATGTATGTATGTATGTATGTATGTATGTATGTGTGTGTTTCTAAATAAGATTTAATTTTAATTTTATCACATCTATATTCAAATATTTAATTTAATTAAATATGTATTTATCTACATTAAATTTTAATTAATAATTAATTTTTATTTGATTACAATTATATTCAAATCATAAAATAAATATATGTAATTATCTATATTAATTAATAATTAAAATAATTGAGAAAAATTGTGGAGATAACACCTCATCAAAATTAAATTCTCCTTCAGTATAATAATGATTTCAAGCACTATCAATTATATTAAGTGGATATAACTTTATAATAAAAAATTATCATAAATCTTACAAATTAATGGTATCACTTTTTCATGATATTCTTTCTCATTTCTAAGATTATCACTTTTTATTTGTTCTATAAATTATTTTAGAAATTATTTAATCGATAATTATCACTTTTCTTTTATGAAGTATTACATTTTATTAAAAGTATTGTTATATTTTATTAAAACTATTATCACTTTTTATCTATCTTACAAATTGCTTAATAAATACTACCTCCGTCCATCACAAATGTATCCATTTTGCCATTTTGATCCGTCCAATCTTAATGTATCAATTTTCTCTTTTTAGTAAAAAAGTACACACATGGCCCACCACTCACTACTAACACAACTACCCACTCCATATAAAATAATAATACTCCTTAATCTACTTGGAAAAAACTAATGAATAACTTTGCGATGGACGGAGGGAGTATAATTTAATTAGACGATATAATTTTTTCATAATCATGAATCAGTTTACATTTAAAATGTTATCACTTATATTTATCTTATAAATCATTCACACATATGAAATAATCAATGATTATTATCATTTTTTCTTGATCAAATATTACTTTTTATAAAAAATACTCCCTCCATCCCACCGAATGTCTCCATTTTACTATATTGGGCGTCTCATCCCTATATCCCCATTTCGCACTTTTAATAAAAGGCCCCACATGCATATAGAGGTTTTTTATAAGGCACTCCAAAGGGGTCTACGGTTCCTTGACCAACTCACTTTTTGTTATAGGTTTCATTTCCAGCCGTGTATCTGGCTTCACTGGTTTAGGTTGCATCTTATTAGATTGAGTCTTGTTTGTTGGGTAACAGGATCCCTCGTCTGTTCCCTGGTCTGTTGGGTAACAAGATCCCTCTCCTATTCCCTTTTCTTTCGCATCTTTTTCGGTCTGTTTTATGTACTTTTCATTTAATTTTTAATGGTATTGCTTAGTTGAATAAAAGACTCCACATGTGGCCCACCACTCACTACTAATACAACTACACACCACACATAAAATAATAATACTCCTTAAGCTATGCACAAAATGCAAATGGTCACCTTTCGGCGGGACGGAGGTAGTATTACACAAACACTTGTATAAGCTGGGTTTACATACAAACCTATCTAAACCCTATTACTTTTTAATAAATGAAAAATTTATTCTTTAGACACATAAATTGTTACTCTTGAAAATTAAAAAAATATTACTCTTCAAATTCTTGTAAACCTTGATTTTTCCATTACTTTTTAGTATATGAAAAATTACTCTTTTAGAGACATAAATTATAACTCTTCTGTATAAAAATTATTACTCTTCAAAAAGTAATTTATTATATACTAAAGAGTAATTTTAGAAAATAGAGTTTACATGTAAACCAATATAAACCCGGTTTACATGAGACTCACTCAAAATGTTATCACTTTTTATCTGTCACACGAATTGTTCAAAAAATATTTCAAAATTCAATTAAACGATTATCACTTTTCAATTATTAGGTATCAATAGGGATGAAAATGGGTAGGGTAGGGTACGGGTATGGTAAATCCACATACTACCATATACCCTACCCATACCCTACTCTTTTACCCTAAAACAGAGCTTCAGGTAGGGTACGCGTATACCCATTGGGTATACGGGTAATCCGCGGGTAAATGGATACCTGCAATCTTAGTAAATTTTGCGGATAATCTGCGGATACCCGAATCCTCCCGACCCTACCCGACCCGACACAACCCATTTTTTTAACTATAATCCACTAAAAAATAATTATAATACATAAATGAATAACCTAAAATAAAATATGCAAATTAGACAACAAAATCAACAACAATAACGTCTAAGTTCGTTAACAAGAAAACATCATAAATTCATAGTTAATTAATCAAATAAAATCATAAAACAAACATCATATTCCAACAATTGCTTCCAAGTCCTTGGTTTAAGTATGAAAAATTCAAAGTCTTGCATCTCCTTTTCGCCACTAAGATATCTCAATTCGAATATCATTTTTTTTGTTAAAATTTTTAAAAAAATAATTATAATTCTTAAAAATAATTATAAATAACACATAATATTATAACATAGAACAACATTTATTATAATTCTTAAAAATTATTTATATTTATATCAGGACAAGAAATTTTAATTAAAAATATTAAACATATTATAATAAATAAATATTAAATACATCAAATTTTTCATCAACAATATTATTATACTAAACGAAATACTCCCTCTGTCCGGTTCTAAGGTATCCATTTGCTTTTTACACGTGGACAGTTCTAAAATCATTATTTGCTTTTTGCACGTGGATTAAGGAGTATTATTATTATAGGTAAAGTGCGTAGTTATATTAGAGGGAAGTGATGCGTCATATTGTGTACTTTTTTTACTAAATAGAGGTAATTGATACCTTTGAAGCGGACGCCAGGAATAGTGAAATGGATACTTTAGAAGCGGACGGAGGGAGTATTAGATTTAGACATTTAATTAAATATATAATACTATTATTATATACATACATTCGGGTAATTTTCGGGTCGGGTACGGGTCTGGTACGGGTAAATATAAGGGAACATGTACCCTACCCTTACCCGCACAGTTTTTCTTTGGGTTCGGGTACTACCCTACCCGTTACCCGATTTTACCCGATTTTTTAATACTTATTATGCGGGTACCAGTCAGGTAACCCGACCCGACGGGTAAAATTGTCATCCCTAGGTATCAATTTTTATAAGGAATACTATCACTTTTGACCTACAATTGTTTATGAAATAATTCAATTGAAAGAATATCACTTTTTATGTGATATCACTTTTAATTAAAAATGTTATTATTTTTATTTATAGTATAAATCGTTCACAAATAATTTAATTAAACGGTTATCACTTTTCTTTCATAAATTATAACTCTTTATTAAAAATATTTTCACTTTTAATCTTATTCATAAAATAATTCAATTGAATTATATCTCTTTTTATTAAAAATGTTATCACTTTTTATCCGTTATATAATTTTGTACATATTGTCCATGGAATAATTTAATTAGATGGATATAATTAATTTTATAGTCTTACTAGGGTGCACTGTGCACCTATAAGATCTTAACCATTAAATTTTATAATAATTAATCTTCAGTTTTAGATTTTAGTAAGTAACTAACTTTTTAAATTAAATAATTACTATTATACCTGCCCTATACACTAAATCCTAAGGTGGCCCATAATTTTTTTTAATAAAATAGGATAAAAATGAAAAGAAAAAATAATAATAAAAAATTTACAAAACAAAAAATGCCCGATCTATAGCATGCTAATTGCCAAGTAGGCTATTCATTAAATGATTAAAACACGGCCCAATTAATTTACACATGCTCAAAGCTTAAAACTGATTAAGCCCTAATTAATATGATGATTTATTATTGGAGGATTTGTATCCGTCTCACGAAATGAGATCCGTGAGAAATCTTATGAAAGTTTTTGCTAATAAAATATTATTTAAAGTGAGAGAATGGATGAAAGAGGATAGAACAATAAGAAAAAATATTAATTAAAGAGAGATAATGTATGATAGAAATTAATACAATGGAGATTTATTAAATCTAAATTTGGAAAGAAAATTTGTAAAATTTTATGTTACTAATAAAATTATTGTATATTATTTTCAATTAAAAAGTGTATTATATATCATGAATAATAAAAGATTGTTTTTATTGTGATTTTTCAAAAATTTGTGATATTATTTAAGAAAGTGCTCTGTAGTACTTTTATTAAAGTTGAATTGTAAGTTAAATAATTTTTTTTGTTCGAATTTATTTATTTATTTGCCACCAACATGATAGCAATATAATAAAATTATTATTATTTAAATTATATCAATACATTTAATAAATAATATCATAATTTTATCAATTCAAGACCTAAAAAATAGCTAAATTATCAATCCGGGGGCCTGAATTATTTTTTCTATCGATTAGGGGCGTGAAATATGTAAAACTAATCAATTCGGGACCTGAATTTAGGCCCTAAATTGATAAAATAGAAGGTAATTGACAAATTCAGGCCATCTATTAATAGTTTTATATATTTCATGCCCCTAATTAATAGAAAAAATAATTAAGGCCTGAATTAATAGTTTACCAATTTTTTGCGCCTAGAATTGATACAACTCCATTAATAATTCATAGGCCGCAGCTAGCCACACATACCGTTTTCACAAATATGCCCATTACTGAATACACCAAGTCAAATTATATATACGCACACCCCACTTTTACATTTATACACTTAAATTTAAATTAGCTAAATATTCACCTTTACTTCATACACCAATACACATTACAAACCTAACCACCACATACACCCACCTGCTAAACCGTCGACCATGGAAGGAAAGAAGAAGGAAAAAGAGAAAGAAGATCACTGCCAGCCGTCGACCATGGGAAGGAACTACTAGCCCGTCAACCAAAGGAAGGAAAGAAGAAGGAAAAAGAGAAAGAAATTCGCTGCTAGCCGTCGACCAAGGGAAGGAAAGAAGAAGAAAAAAAAAGAAAGAAGGAAGAAAAGAAGAAAACCTCCTCTCATTACATTAAAGCACTTCAATAGAATATCGATTTAGTAGGTAAGCTACTCTCCTTATTTTTGCACTTAAGAATATCTTGGGGTTATTTGAAATTTTCTAGGTCTTGTATTTTAGTTTAATTTTAAGTAGAATTGGTGATTATTCTTCATGGGTATTGATTTAATTGTTGATTTGTAGGGTTAGGATGACATATATGCATGTTAATTTCATTTGGGAGTTGTATTTCGAATTGAAAAATGGCTGTAAATGGAATGCATCTGTCGACACTGGTCTGGCGAAATTATAGCCTCCGTTGACCGCCACTGGTCGACGGCCTAGCTTCTTAGTCGTCCACCACTGGTCGACCACCTAGTTTCTCAGTCGTCCATAACTAGTTGCAGGCCTAGCTTCTCAGTCATCCGCCACTGGTCAACAGCCTAGCTTCTCAGGATGTATGTGTATGGTTGTAATTTACTAATTTATTATGAAGGGTATTTTTAATATTTTCTGTTAAATATTAATAAAGGTGGGTGTATTCATTAAAACGATGTGTGTGGATAGTCGTGACCTAATTCATATACTTTTATAGTGAATTTTCAATCACATTATTGATACAAGAGTAAAAGAAAACATAGTAATAATTTTAAATATTTTCTAAAAGACATAAAATATTAAATATATGTTTTAATTTTGTATTTTTAATTCAGTATATACATTATACAAGGTGTATATTAAGCATAAATATATAAATATATTTTATATTTGTTAAATAAAATATTTAAATAAAATTTTATAATACGCGTAACAAGCACACTATATCCCACAATTATTAGAATATGAATAACATAAAAGTAAAATATTCTTAGAATTATACTGGATCTCCCACAATTATGTTTTCATTTTTTTACATTTTTTTTTATCTATTAATGATGTTATAGGCTCAAATTAATAATAATACAATTAATAATTAAGTTTCATTCAATCAAAAGATATGAGCATTGATTATATAGTCATTAATCATCAATCAATAGAAAGAAACACTTCATAAAATTTTCTTTTGAGAAGAATAAATGAATGAGACGTGTCTTTTCTCAAAAATTAAATATGGAATCTACTTCACAAATATATATATATATATATATATATATATATATATATATATATATATATATATATATATATATATATATATATATATATATATATATATATATTAAGATTTATCATATTCTAGTTAATAATACTTTAAATACCTTGAAATTATAATGTACCTATCTAAAATTCATAATAATCAATGGGTCAAGAGTGATAAGACAATGGTTTTCTATTGTGTAGATCACGATTGACCAAGTTTTAATATCAATTTGCAGAAGATGTCGACACTAAGTGTATCCGAATCTATGCTCAATCATTCTTTATAAGATTGATTTATATTTGAATGAACGTTATCTAATAAAAATCTAATAAGAGCAACAAATGAAATACAATTAAGAAAATGTAACAATCATGAAAATTGAATGAATACGTGTACGAAGTCAATTTAAGGAGGTAATAAGACTAGTAAAACTATGATAAGGTCTAGACTTATGATATTGCTAATCAATGCACTAAGGGCACTAACCGATTCCACTTAATCTCCTTCACAAGATATTTAGGATGTAGACTTACCTAGGAGGTTAACTACCTAAGGCAATCCCTAAAAGGCTCTTAAAAATATTTATATTACTCACAATTTCTATAGGTACTTATGGCTATTAATGTATCAATTTAGAGATTATCACGCAGAATTTTTCTGTGAGGCAGGGACGTTTGCCTATATTCCCATTCTAAGGTTTTGTGGCTATTGATTTAGTTCGCATCGTTAGATCACACACCTTTACAAGTAATCATTCCTAGTATCCTGTCATGAGGTTCTAAGCATGCATTGGTCTTCATAAACTCAATTCACACATAATAGAAATAACTTATATGAAGACATGATTCAATTAATATCCATAACATATAATTGAGTTCATACTATAATCAACATGACATGGAGGACTAACCACACAAATCAACATATGAAATAATAAATAAGCTTTCATGATAGAAAATACATATAACCCTTTCAATTTACCATTGTAGAATTGCAAGTCTAAATTCTCTAACCAATCATGTTGCTAGTCTCACTAATGAGGCTAGCCTATCAATATCATGATGAATTTATTATAAAATGTCTTACAAGACTCCATTAATGCTAATTTATATATATATATATATATATATATATATATATATATATATATATATATATATATATATATATATATATATATATATATATATATATATAAAGCCAAAGATGTTGCCATAAATAGAAGGATTGATTCCCACCCAAACTTCCTTCCATATATAGAATTACATGTTCAGTTCTTCTAATATTTGTTGATAAATATTTTTTATATATTTTTTCAATTAATAATTGCAGTGGATACATGCGCCGCCCCCCATAGAATCACTTTTTTTTTGTTTGTCTCACTTTTTTATTTCTCTCAAATCTTCTGCTCTGACTTATCAATAAATGCACCGCCAAGATTTTTTTTTTTGGCAAATCATTTCTTATATCACTAACATAACCATAGATAGTCTAATATTATTTACAACTCAAGGGAGTCATATGATTTCATTTTGAACCTAGAGATGAAGAAAACAAAAAAACCAACAATAATAATATTTGATAGCACTTTACATTAATTTCAAAACTATTCATAGAGGAATCCTATTTAGAACTTTCAAAAGAAATTTGAAGAGTCTTTAAACCCTAACCCTAAAGAATATGGAATTACACCAATTACAATTTTAAATAGTAGGAAATTTTCTCACCAGTTTAAAATTAAAATTCTTAATAAGACAAAACGTTACAATTTCTTGCAGATTTAAAACACAACATTTAGAACTTCTAGAAGAAATTTAAAGGGTCTTTAAACCCTAACCCTAAAGATATGGAATGACATCAATTATAATTTTATACAGCAAGAAAATTTTCCACTTTTCTAGACATGATTAAACAATTTAAAATTCAAATTCTTAATAAGCCAAAAATATTTCAGCTTCCTGTAGGCTTAATACACACCCTGCTGATTTATAAATACAACATAACATCACCAAATCATTCACCTCTTCACCAAATCAAACCCTTTGTAAGCCAAAATACATTTAAGTTTCCTGCAAACACATCCATTTGAATTATAAATTTCATATAGCCTAACACCAGTTCAAAAATTCATTTACCTCCCCAAAATCATTCAACAACAGATACACCAGTTCAAAAAATCATTCACCCTCCCAAAATCATTCAAAAACAGATACACTAGTTTAAAAAATCATTCACCCCCCAAAATTATTCAATAGCAGATAGGATTTAGAGTTTTCACTTTGTAGAATCATTTTTCTTAGAAAAAAACCTTTCAATTTCCTACTCCATTACTTCCATGTACAGTTATTTGTTAAGTTTTTTTTTTCAGAATAAACAATCACAAGAACCAAAATGGCACCTCTCTTCAAGTTGGTCAAGATATCAACTCATCCAAGAATGAATGAGCAATGAAACTGCACTTGATGCGTAAGTATCGCGTACCTGCATTTGGCGATGGAAGGCTCGGTGAAACAATGGAATGTGTATTTCATGACATAGAGTTATGCTTTCTATTAATTATACACTTATTTCACTATGTTTGCAAACACAAACAAAACTTCACAACTTTTTAACAGGGAGAAAGGATTCATGCAACAATCAAGTCATACTTCATAGATCGCCACAACCAAGTATTAACCGAGTGGAAACTGTATGCTATAAAAAATGTGTCTGTCACAGTGAATAAGCAAGTTTATAGGACTACAACAACAAGAAAACTGTTAAATTTCATCAAAGAAACACGAGTGGTTGAGGTTTCTTATGACAATTTTCCATCAAAACTATACCAATTTCGAAGTTTTAAGGATTTGGTGGAAAAACTGGATGAAACAGAAATGATTGGTAAACAAATTTACCTTCACTATTTATTCAGTAAGTTTTATTATTATTATTATAGTTTTAAATAACAAATAACTTGTGATCTTGATTTTCCTATATTGCAGATTTCATTGGTGTCATGACTAATATTTCTACTCCACAAACAAGGAAAGAGAAAAGACTTCTAGAATTCATGCTTGAAGATAATCAGTTAATAAAGAAATATGACAATACTATTTTGCTCATAAAAACTTCTATTTTATTTCACACCTTTATTATATTTTTTACTTACAGGAATTGCAAAATGCCATGTACACTATGGGGTGAATATGTTGATGAAATGCTGGATTATATGGCAAGACGAGGAGACACTGCTCCAATTATCATACTACAGTTCTGCAGGAGAAAAATATATGACAGTACTGTTTTAACCCTTTAATGAAAGTGTTCCTATTATCATACTACAATACTATTTTATATACTAAAATCTATTTTTTAACACCTAGATCATGTGACTATTTCATCGACATTTCACTCTACAAAAATTGGATACAATGTACAGTGCAATGAAGTTGCAGAATTCAGACAAAGGTAACTTTTAATTAAAGTAAAGGATAAGTTTATGTAGAAATAATAATTTTGTGATTCATTGAACTAAGTTTTTTGTCTTACCAACAACTATGATAAGAGAAAATCCAATTCCAATGTCAACTTTGAGTTATGTTTCAATTTCTTCTGCAAACACAATTGCAGAAGAATTCTCCAAGGAAGATTTTAAGATGTACAACATTCAAGAGATCACAATCACTAAAGATGTTAGTCTTGCACATTTATATATTGTCTTTTTTAAGTAAAATATTTTTCTTCACTAACTATTTTATTATAATAGGTGGGGAGTTATTGGATTCTAGGAAAAATAGTTTTTATTGAAACTATTGGAAACTGGTGGTATAGCTCATGCAAGTTATGCCCACGTAAGGTGGCAAAAGTAGGGCAGAAATTTTATTGTTCAAATTGTGATCGTTCTGATCCAATTGAAACAATGAGGCATTATTTTTTTCTTGGATAAGAATATTCATCCATGTCAAAATTTGAACCAAATTTATATGCCTCAGGTATAATCTTCAGGTTCGTGTGCAAGACGACAACGACAATGTTGTTTTCCAACTATGGGACAAATAATGTATGGAGTTGATAGGAAAAACTGTGAAAGAAGCAAGAGAAAGTGAGCATGAAGAGGCGGGATCATTTTCTGATGCCTTTAATGTCATGTTTGGGAAAAAAATATTTTTCAAGGTTCAAGTGAAGACTGAACAATTAATTGACTATGATGACCCATAAACAGTGAAGAAGTTGACAAGAGACCTTACACTTTTATCTAAGTTTTCTATGAAATCAGCTACAAGTCAGGTAGTATAATTCCTAATTAGCAGGTTATTCATAATTTATGTTACTGATAAACTAAAGTTAAGTGTTTCAAACAGGGTACAACTATAAACAATGATTCAGATATGGATGACACAGAGTTTGATAAGGTAAATTGCTCTTTCTTATGAAAATAAAGTGTATATTAGTTAGATTCATTATTAAAAAGTAGTCTTCTTTTAAAGTGTATATTAGTTAGATTCATTATTAAAAAGTAGTCTTCTTTTAGATGCTTACCTTTAAACACTTCAAGCATTGTCGATTGATGAGGTAGGAACACCACTACAAGAGAAAACAAAGTTTGACGGTGAGAGTAGCAACAAGGAGGAGTTAACTCTCAAAAGAAAACTTGCTGATGAGTTTTCATCAACAGCAGCCACCAAGAAGAAGGCTTTTATTAAAGTTGAAGCTGAATAGTTTGTCTTTTTAAGAATATATGCATGTGGCATCTTTTTTGCTGTTAAAGTTTATGTTTTGCAAAACTTTGCCTCTTTTTGATTAGTCATATAGCAGAGTTTATGTTAGTATTCTAATTGTACTTTCACTTCGTTTATTATTAATTATCGTTTCTATTTAAACACTTAGTACAAATAAAGTTTTCATACACATGACCAAACAAATCAAACACAACAACTATGAAAAAGAACTACAAAATGATTTATGAATACAAACACATTCTTCACAACTATAAACTTGAACCTTGAAAAATTTTTGATCAAGTTTATATTTTAACCACATAAATTAAATAATTTGAAATCAAAGTATATTCATATATATAGAACAATGAATTTTTTTAAGAAGAATTTCAGCATGTTTCATTTTCAAAGCTCTGAGATGTATAATTATTTCTTAAGAATGCAGAGTAATTTTCAAATACTTTGCTATTATTTTTTTTAAAGAATTTCAGCATGTTTCATTTTTAAATTTCTAAGAATTTAGAGTTATTTCTAAAGAATGCAGAGTCATTTTCAAAGTTTCAGTTCTTATGTAAAGTTCTAAGAATGTAGAAAATATGATTTTTTTTGTTGACAACTTGACAAGTACCTCATTAAAAGCTTAGACAAATTATCAAATTTCACAACAGGTAGAAGATATGTTTAATATCTTTCAAATTGATCATTATGATTCAAATACATAAATACACAGGAGCTGACCTTAAAATCTGGAGAATTATTTCCGCCTGAAATGAAATGCAAAAAGAAAAAAAGACTTGAAAGATTAGATAATTCAGCATGTGCAATGAAATCAAGAACTATTTTAAGTATTAGGTCTGAACCTCTAATAAACAAAGACCAATAAATCGCAAAGGAATTTAAGTTCTTTCGTTACTTTAAATCTTATTTTACAAGTGAATTCAGATATAAAATCAGTCTCAAGTGTCAACAAGTGTTGCATTATGAATAAACTCCTCAAATATACCTACTAGGCAAGAAATAAGGAAGAGAATGTGACTTTAATGAAGTTATTCTCATAAAGTATTCAATAATTTCAGCATGTTTCAGTTTTAATGTTTTTAGGATGCAGAGTTGTTTCTTCAGAATGCAGAGTAATTGTCAATATTTCACATGGCTTCTACTTATTAGGTAAGTTCTAAGAATGCAAAAATTGTGATTTTTAGTGTTGACAACTTGAATTTTCTAAGAATACATAAAATGTATTTTTTTTTGTATTAACAACTTGACAAGCACCTCACTAAAGGCTCAAACAAAATGTTGGATTTCTCCAACATGTAGAAGACATGTTTAATATCGTGCAAAAGCACTGCACAATAGATTATTTCTAATTGATCACCATGATGCAAATACAGGAATGCATCAAATTTTCAAAGTTAAAATGACAAATTAAGAATAGCAAAAGATCAGCTGACATATTAGTAAACCTGTAAATTATATTATAAAGTCAGCATATAATTACTTAAGAAGTTCAACTTATAAATATATTTTTAATTATATGAATGATGTCACATGAAGATTCCATTTTTCATATGATTAAAGATTCTAGATAGCTGAAAAAGTATAAAAGCTTATTTACTTTTTGAATTGTAGTTCTCTACGTATTTGAGAAGACAACTTAAATATAATATTATTATTTCTTTAAAAAAGAGAAGAGACTCTTGGAATTCCAAAGTATACATATCATTACACAGAATTGGACTTATAAATAAGCTAACTTTGCTGCTTTATTTGACACTTATACAGAAAGTACAAAGGCAGTAAATCACTTTGGAGTGTAAAAAGTTCTGAAATCTACCCCATTTAAATGATGGTATGCTCATATATTGAACATGAATTTCATTGTTTATGTTTGTTTACAAAATTTACTTTTCATACAACACTCTGAATGCAGATATAAAATCAGTTTGAAATGTTAACAAGTGTTACATTATGAAGAAACTCCTCAAATCTACCATGCTTGGCAGGAAACGAGGAAGAGAAAGTGACATTAATGAAGGTATGCTCATATATAGAATAATGATTTTTTTCCAAGAATTTTAGTATGTTTAATCTTCATAGTTCTAAGAATGCAGAATTATTAAATAAAATTCCATTTTCCAGATTGTAGAAGGCAGCTGAAACAATGCATGACTTTATAGAAATACATGTAACATGTTTGAAGTGCCATGTTGTTACCTTTCACTTGATCCACTCATTAGAATGTTATATTCTGATTTCATTTCAGTTATAGATGACCAAATATGACTAAACTGTCGTAGATTAAAAAAAGCAATAGATAGAAGCACATTTAGTTTCTTCTATGGCTGCATATCTACATTCATTATTAAAATAGCATTGCAGACTTCATGTACTTAGGCCTGTCCTTACTATACCCGTATTTCTACATGAATTATGTGAATGCTCATATATAGAATAATGGATTTCTTTTATATCTTAGGAGCTATGAAAATCAGCTAAAAGACATGTATCATATCCAAAAAAATCATACTTAAGTATAGTTGCTCCATCTCATATGAATTTTTATATACACTAAAAATTCAAAATTGAGTAGATTCATTTGTGATAAAGGCATTATTTGCCAACATACACATCCTCTATAAAGGCATTATTATCAAAAGCTAGATCATTCACTGAAAATTCCTTTAAAATTGTAGGTTCCATTTACTTATATTGTATTTAGTTGATTTAAGGTCAAAAAATGACAAATAAATGCAGAGAAAAACGTGGCATACTAGTATAAACATAAAAATTATTGGTAGATCCATTATATTTAGATCCCAAAAGATATTGCTACTATATGAGTGGATCTACCATACAACAGTATGAAAAAAAGATAAAATATAGGCAGATCCATTAACATAAGTAAATCTAAAAAAATATTGCTAATGTATGAGTAGATCTACAATAGATCAATTACATTTAGTAGATTCGAAAAATTATTCCTACCATTTGTGCGGATCTACCCATTTAGTAGCATAAAAACATGATAAAATACTGGCAGATCCATTACATTTAGTATATCTAAAAAAATATTGCTACTGTATGAGTAGATCTACAATAGATCCATTACATTTAGTAGATCCGTAAAAATATTGCTGAGTGGATCTACCCATGTAGTAGCATAAAAAAATATTTAAAATATTGGCAAATTCATTACATTTAGTAGATCTAAAAAAGTATTGTTATTGTATGAGTAGATCTACCCAAAATTAAGTAACATACAAAATATAAGCTTACTGTCTATTCAATTTTTCTCTAAATTAAAACAATAGAAGTAAAGATGAACTTTGCTTCTATAAAAAAGAGCTTCTCTGCTCTGACATCCAAGAAGGCGATAAGAACATGACTGAGAGCAGCGATAAGATATGTTTAGGTTAGGACAGATATGAGTCAATTTAGATAACATTGATAGACCTTCAATTTTATTACTAAATGGGCCTCTTCTTTTATAAGAATTGGGCTTCCTAAATGGGCTAATTTCTCTTATATGAATTGATCTGTTTAAGTTTACGAGCTCAACAGAACTTGACCTCAACTTTGCAGATACTCATACCATACTCTAGAAATAGGAAATAAAAAAATTTAGTCCGCATAAAATTAAAATCTAGCTTAAATAAAAGAATATGTACTTTAAAATGTACTAATAATTAAATTTCAAATTTAATTAAAATAAAATTTAATATACATAACACATATAACTGTATAAAATATCATAATGGCAAATTGTAATAAGTTATATTAGAATTAGATAGAAAATGAATAAAATTTAAAATTTATAATATAAAGGACGGATTCTATCAAATTTAGTGGTCAATTGTGATAATTTCTCACACAAATATTCATATCCATGATGACGTGCCTCTCAACTTTCTTATTTTTTATTTACTATATTCAATTGTATTTTTTTTATACGTAAATAAATAATTTATTACATTTAATTCTTAAATGTATAAAATATCATAATAACAAAAACTTGTGAAAGATCGTCTCATTTCATAAGATGGATAAATGTGATAATGTTTTTAATAAAAAAATAATATTCAATTAATGAAAAGTGATAATGGTACAATTTAATATTTTATAAATAATAAGTTTACACAAGTTTATACAATGTACTATTTTTTATTAAAAGTAATATAAATTTGCTATCTTAAAATTTATTTTCAAGTATTACTATTGTAGGAAGAATGTAATAATAATTTTGATAATAGCAAGTCATTGTATTTTAATTTATTTTAGTCTAACTAATTTATTTCTTTATTTATCATATTTTATTGTATTTGTGTTGAAATAATTTATATATTTTTTGGAGAGAATAAGCATTCACCTATAATAGGAAATTCGAGTGTATTTGAGGATTCTCAACTAACATCACAAAAATTAAATTTTATTCGCATTACAAATGGTATGCTTTATTTTTTACAAATATATTAGTATTTAATTATACTTTTTTTTGAAAAAAAATCATGACAATTTCTTTTTATTTACCTATGTGAAGTTTGCTGCTCAAGTACATTGTCTTCCAAATTTGTTTCTCCCATGCAATTGTATGATAGTGTAACAATCAATACTCCTCCTATAAATACAAATAAATCTATTGTGATTGATTTAATTGATATAGCTGATGATCATATTGTGTCACTTCATAATATTCCATCTAATGCCAGCTCCAATGGTACGATGTTATTCTAGAAATGAAATTTTCAAAATTCTGAAGTGATTTTTTATAGATATTTTTTTCAATTCTTACAATTTGATCATTGTAAGGATCAATAATAATATCGTTATCGATCTTACTAATAATGATGATTATCCTACCAATGTTGATGACATTGCACCAAAACAATGCAACAATCAAGGTATGAAAAGTAGCAGTTTCTTTATTTAAATTATTTATTCATATTTCTTATAAACTCTTTTTTTCTTTTTCTTTTTTTATAGGCATTCTAGCTTTAAATTCTCACGTTGAACAAACTTTAATAGGTAATACTATCATATTGCAATTTTTTTATCTATAAGATACATATTTTAATCATTAGTTTAAAATATTATATTTTACTTATTTATAGATTATTGGGACATCGGTGATACGATCAACAAATGTCATTTCTATGGGGCTTTATTTTGGTATGAAGAAAGATTGGCATCTTCTTATAATTAAAAAAATCAGAAATATTCTTTGTGTTGTATACATGGAAAGATTACACTTCCACTAATGAAAGAACCTCCATCGGCTTTAAAAGATCTCATCTATGGTGAAAGTGAAAGGAGCAAACATTTCATGCAAAACATCTGATCATACAACAATATGTTTTCTTTTACTTCAATGGGAGGAAAGATTGACTCAATGCCAAATCAATCGAGCGGTCCGCCAGTTTTTAGATTACATGGACAAAACTATCATCTAATGGGTAGTCTTTTACCAATAGAAGGATCATCTCCTAAATTTGCTCAGCTATACATATATGACATTGATAATGAAATTGAGAATCGTATTAAAAGTTTTAGGTAATTCATTTTTTTCCTCTTAGTAACATATATAATTTGATTGTTCATTTATATTTAAATATCAACTATTTATATAGTGATGTAATTTTTTCTTTTTCAGGGACTCCAATAAAATGAATACTTTCCATACTGAGATTGTGTCAGATCTAAAGCAAATGTTAGATGAGCATAATGTTCTGGTAAAATCTTTCAGAATGGGCAAGCTAATTTATGGTGCAGGAAAATTCATCAAGTCTTAGGCTCAGGTTAATTGGTAAGAGAGATGCGGATGCACATACATATAATTTGCCAACTGCTTCTAAAGTTGCAGCTCTAATTGTTGGTGATTTCGATGAGTGTTTAGGTGATAGAGACATAATATTGGAGACACGATCAGGGCAGTTAAAACGAATCAATGAGCTAAATGCCGCATATTTAGCTTTACAGTATCCGTTGTTGTTTCCTTACTGTGAAGATGGTTATCGAGATGATATTTTATTTTCTAAAAAAAGATCATCAAAAGTTGGTGGTAGAAAAAAGTTAGTATTAGGGAATGGTTTGCATATCGTTTGCATGAACGAGAACATGAACCTTCATCTATTCTGGTGGCAAAACGACTAACACAACAATTCTTTGTGGATACATACACAATAGTGGAATCAGCAAGACTCACTTTTATTCGAACACATCAGAAGCAATTGCATTGTGAAATGTATAAAGGACTTGTAGAAGCATTACTACGAGGTGAGAATGATCTGTGTTCAATGGGGAAACGTATCATATTTCCATCAACTTTTACAGGTGGAGCTCGCTATATGATCCAAATTATCAAGATGCAATGGCCATATGCAGATGGGCTGGCTATCCAAATCTATTTATCACTTTCACTTGCAATCCAAAGTGGCCTGAGATAAGTAGATTCTTGGACAAGAGGAGATGACATGCTGAAGATCGTCCAGATATCATTTGTTGTGTTTTCAAGATGAAGTTAGATGGCTTGATAAAGGATCTTCACAAGAATAAATTTTTCGGAGATGTTAGAGCATTAGTATACATAGTAGAATTCCAAAAACATGGTTTGCCACATACTCATATTCTACTTTTTCTTAGTATGGGGGATAAACATGCAACACCAGATCACATAGATAATATTATATCAGCTGAGATTCCTGATGAGACAAGTGATCAAATCTATTATAATGCAGTTAAGGATTTAATGATGCATAGTCCATGTGGAGCTGCAAGGCCCAAGTCTCCATGTATGGAAGACAATCGTTGTACAAAGCATTTCCTAAAGAAATTTGTTGAGTGGACAACAGTAGATGAAGATGGATATCCTGTGTATAGACGTAGAAATAATGGTAGAACAATATTGAAGAATGACATTGAACTAGATAATAGGTACGTTGTTCCATACAATCGTTACTTATTGTTGAAATATGGGGCTCATTTGAATGTGGAGTGGTGCAATCAGTCACGGTCCATCAAATATCTTTTCAAGTATGTCAACAAAGGCCAAGATTAAGTAACTGCCTCTTTTTACCAGAGTATCAATGATGATGAGACAACAACAAACATTGATGGGATTAGCATGTATTATGACTGCAGATACATATCAGCGTGTGAGGAAATGTGGCGTATTTTAGGTAATGAAATCCAATACAAAAATCCTCCAGTTGAGCGTCTAAGTTTCCACTTGCCTAATGAGCAGTCCATGATATATTCTGATTCGGATCTAATAGAGGACATTTTACAGCGTCCTACAGTTAATAGTAGCATGTTTATTTCTTGGTTTGAGGCAAATAAGAGATATCCAGAAGCTAATTCTCTTACATATTAGGAATTTCCTCAAAAGTTTGTTTGAAAATCATCTACAAGGGAATGGGTTCCACGACAACAAGGTTTTTTCTTTAGGGGGAAGTGGTGAAATGTATTATTTGAGATGTTTATTGAATGTTGTTCGTGGCGCAAAAAGTTTTGATGACATAAAACAGTACATGGTGTGTTGTACAAAACATTTCGTGATGCTTGCTATGCATATGGGTTGTTAGATGATGACAATGAGTACTCGGATGGCATTATTGAGGCAAGTGAGTGGGCTTCAGCAAGTTCATTGAGGTATTTATTTGCTTCTTTATTGTCATCTGATTGTCTGAGTCGTCCTGAAAGTGTGTGGGATAAAACATGGAAGCATATATTAGATGATATTCTTTACAGACAACGTCAATTGACGAATTACCCAGGTAAGTTTTTTTTTTTAAATTTGCAATATAAATAGGTCAATCATTAATCCTTTTATAAGATTCAATTCAATTATTTATGTAAATTACATCTATCTCTTTATATTAATATATAATTTTTTCACGTGATTAATTTAGTACAGATTTGTCTTTTAATGAAGATGAAATAAAAAATCTAGCGTTGGTGGAGATTGAGAACTTGATGCAAAAATTTGGAAAGAGTTTGAGAGACTATGATGCCATGCCATATCCAAATATGATTGATTCGTCCAGCCTGTATAACAAGTTAATTCATGATAGTTATGTTATGATCGAGCGACAATGGCTACAGAGCACACTCAATTGACTGCTAATTTGACTGATGAGTAACGATATGTATATGATTCTATAATTAAAGTAGTTGATTCGAATCGAGGAGGAGTCTTCTTTGTGTATAGTTATGGGGGAACTGGAAAGACATTTTTATGGAGGACTTTATCTGCTGCTTTCAGGTCCAAGGGTGAAATAATTCTTAATGTAGCGTCAAGTGGAATAGCATCCCTACTGCTTCCTGGTGGTCGTACATCGCATTCACGATTTTCTATTCCACTTAATCCAATAGAGAGCTCAATATGTTTTATCAAACAAGGAAGCCAACTTGCAGCCCTTATAATCAAAGCAAAACTTATCATATGGGATGAAGCCCCTATGGTGCATCGACATTGTGTGGAGGCATTAGATAAAACTCTGAGAGATATTATGCAGTTGACTAATTTAGAGAATAAAGACAAGCCATTTGGAGGAAAAACTGTTGTTTTTGGATGGAATTTTCATCAAATTCTACATGTGATTCCAAAGGGTACTAGGCAAGACATCATCCATGCAACAACAAATTCATCATATATTTGGAAGGACTGCAAGCTGTTGAGGTTGACAAAAAACATGAGGCTTCAAGTGCAAGATTCCACAATGGAGTTCAACAAGTTAAAAGAATTTGCTGTTTGGATTGCAAATATTGGGGATGGGAGTATTGGAATTGATAATGATGGTGATCAAATTGTAGAAATTCCTGAAGATATATTGTTGAGGAATGTAGGTGACCCTATATCAACCATTGTGCAAAGTACTTTCCCATCTTACAAAGATTCCACTGATGATCCAAGTTTCTTAAAAGATCGTGCTATATTGGCACTAACCCTTGATGTTGTTGATAGAGTCAATGAATACATGTCTTCATTGAATTTTGGAGATGGAAAGACATATTTGAGTTCAGATAGCACATGTAAGTCTGATGCAAGTGTGGACCTATTGGCTGATCTACACACACCTGAATTCATGAATGGTATTCGATGTTCAGGAGTCCCGAATCATGAATTAACCTTGAAAATTGGGACTCCAGTCATGTTATTACGGAATATTGATCATTCGCTTGGATTGTGCAATGGTACTCGATTGGTTATTACAAAGCTTGGATCTCATGTTCTGAAAGTAAAAATACTATGTGGAAGCAATGCTGGATAGACGATCTTAATCCCAAGAATGTCATTGACACCATCTGATACGAGATTACCATTCAAATTTCAAAGGAAATAATTTTCCTTGATTGTGTCATATGCAATGACAATCAACAAAAGCCAAAGAAAATCTCTCTTACATGTTGGTCTTTTGTTAAAAAAGTCAGTATTCTGTCATGGTCAACTGTATGTTGTTGTTTCACGAGTAACTAATCGTGAAGGTTTAAAAATTCTCATTTTAGATCAGGACGTCGATAACGTTACTTCAACTAGAAATGTTTTATTTAAAGAAGTTTGTCAAAATTTGTAATTCAGATTGGGTCAATTAATTTATCTTTATTATTATTACAAGTTGTCTAAATTTTCAATCTAATTAGTCAAATAGATTATATTTCATCTACAAATAACTTTATAATTTATTCTTATCATTTAGTATATTATTATTGTTATTATATATATATATATATATATATATATATATATATATATATATATATATATATATATATATATATATATATATATATATATATATATATATATACTAAAAGATAGTGAAATAAATTGATAAAAAATTAATAATTAAATTTTATAGTATTTCTTTTATATAACAGATCGTGCAACACACGGGTGAATTATTAGTTGAGAAAAATAACAAATCAAAAGATGAATGGCTTCCCTTGTCATTGGAGAAGATCCTTCCTTCAACTTGCCAATTCCTTTTTAAACCTTGTTCTCCTCCTTAGAGGGGTGATGGGTGAATGATGTATGGAAGAATTTATGGATTTGGATGGAGAATTGATGGAAAAATGGGATGGATTGAAGATGGAGATGAAGAGAGAAAATGTGTATGATCGTCGCTATTTTCACCTAGATTTTAGTGTTATTTTCTTAATATTTGTCTACTTATTGTATAATTGGTGTGTATTTCGTATATTTGGAGACACTTTGTATTGTGAGAAAAATATTGTAAAAATGATAAATATGTATGTAAAACAAGTAAAAAAGGGAGCAAAATGGAGTCGGGAGTCAAAATGGATATTACATGAAGAAAAACGTCGCAACTCGACTCGAGTCTAGAACTTGAGTCGAGTCCGGAGCAACAAATCGTGCCAAGTTTCGTAGGTCGACTAGGCTGAATGTCGACTGCAGACACGTGAAACCCCAACTCGGCCTTTTCGAAAGTCGAGTTGCAAAGCTCGACTCGAGCTCTACCACAGCCGTAGTAGGCCTCGTCGACAAAAGCACCAACTCGACTCGATTTGTTGAACTCGAGTCGAGTTCGGCCGATTATTTTCAAATGAATGAGCAAAGGTTCTAAAAGAGCCAAATCACACACTATACACATTTTTCCACACACACATCCTCTCCCAATCACCCATTCACTAATCCATTCATTCCTCTATCAATTTCTATCCAATTTCCACAATTCCTTCCATAAATCTTCCACATCAATTGGTGAGGATTTGAGCATGCTAAAAGAATAAGAGAGATTCATATTCTATTTTTGGGTCAAATGGAGCAATGTAATTTAGATTGTAATGAATTCATGATGCAAATAGTAGGCTAGTCTCTTAGTGAGACTAGCTATCATGATTGGTTAGTAGTTTTTAGATTTATGAACTTGTGATGTTGAATTGATGGGATTGAATGTATTTTCTATTATGAATGCTTATTCTCAATTCATGTGTTGGATTGTGTGGTTAATTTGCCATTGCATGTAGTTGGAGTGTGAACTCAATTGTGTGTGGTGGTTGATTAATTGAATTATTTTTTCTAATGGATTGACTCTATTATATGTGTGACTTGAATTTGTGAAAACCAATGCATGATTAGAACATCATAATAGGACACTTGAAAGAGTCTGTGAAGGTACTTAGACTAGTGAAAGTGCCTACCAATAGGAGCTTAGTACCTCCATAGGAAATAGTGATTACTGAAAGACTCTCTTAGGAGCCTTTTTTTAGTTTACTTAGGTAGTCTACATCTTTGTGTTTCTTGTGAAGGATCACCTAGTGAACCATCAGAGTGTCTTTATTACCCAATCCTTGACATTCATCATTATATGTTCATAAGTCTTGAATACTTCCTTTCCATAGTGTAGCTAGTTTTACTACCTTCTTAGATTGATCTACCCTCATTCATTCCATTTATTCTATCTTGTTACTTTTTGAATTTTATATCCTTACTTGTTTTTGCTTGTTCATAGATCGCTTAGCCTTAGTTAAACAACAACCTCATTATTGGTCATCCTTATAAAGCATGACTTGATTCTTGATTAAGGCACGTATATACTAAGTATTCTACCAACTCTGTTTTGCTCTATTTTTCACTTGTTTTATACACATTTTAATCATTTTCAAGATATTTCTCTCACAACATAATTTATCCTTAAATATAAGAAATACACCACCAAATATACGAAAAACGAACAAAACACACGAAAATAATAAATAAAATAACACGAAAATTTAGGTAAAAATAATGTCAATTAGTCAAATCATAAATTCATGAGTTTATGTGTCTCGCATAAACACGTGTTACAAGAGACTTTGTCAAGTTTGAAAGATGTATTTTTTTCAATGTCACGTGAATTTCAATGTCAAGTTTGATGAAGTATTCGTTTGAGTTCGTTCGTTAACCTTAATGAGTCAAGTCGAACTTGAATTTTGAGCTCGAATAATTTATCGAGCCAAACTCCAATATTCATCTTGTAAGCTCGCAAACATATTCCTTAGCAAGCTCGTGAAGACATTCTCGAAGACATTCGCGAACATATTAATTAATTGACTCACGAACACGTTTGAGTTTTTTATTAATTTCTCATCGTTATATGTGTAGATATAAACAAAAATCCTTCATCATATATATATACACACTAGGAAATACTAGAATAAATAAAATTGTATAATTTATACGGTTTGATTTTATGAAAAATAATTAATCCAGATTTGTGGACCAAAAATATTAATTGCGATGCAATTCCATACAATACGTAGGATTTAGATCGTTATCTAAAAGTTTTGCTCCACCCAAATCACACCTCCAAAATTTCTTTACACACCTCATTTAAAAAAAAATTATTATTATCTTAATATGAAAAGAAAATAATATCCTTGCTTACATTCAAAAATATTTTATTTTCATCATCATTCACCGCTCTATTTCCCTTTTATCTTCTCGCCCAATACAACCGTTTTCATTATCGCAATAAAAACTTAAGGGTACGTAATTAATCCTATGTTTTTTTAACTAATCCCATGAACAATCGTCTATTGGAGTTTTTTCTTCTTTTTTTTTTAAATCGATAAATGTTAGATGTTAGTATAGTTAGTAGTTAGTTCACTAAGCACCCATACTCCCCCTTTTTCCAAACCTCCTTATAACTCCTCCCTAATTTGATTTTGGGTCACTCAGGTAAGTGAGGATTCCAGTGACCAGGTGAGTTACCTATATGTCTATCTAATTTCTTTTCAAGATTGCCTTCATATCTTATCATAAAAGTAATTAGTTAAAAAAGATATATAGAAAGAAAAAAAATGCACTTACAAAAGATGTTTAAGGATTTTAATAAAAAATTTGTAGCTTTATATTTTTTTCATTTTTTGTTCCATCATATTTTAAGAGAGAAAATAATTCAAGAAAGGCTAAAATTTGAGTGTTCCTAGAGACACTGTGCCTCCAAATCTCTCATTTTTCAAAGTTATACCATTTGTATTAAATGATATATATATATATATATATATATATATATATATATATGCCCTTTAGTATGTGAACGAATAACCTTTATTTCCTAAAAAAATATTGAATTATTACTTACAGGTACAAAATATAAACTAATGTTACTACCAGATACAAGGTATAAATTATATTATTACTAGGTACAAAAAATATGTAAAGTCCTAATTACTCCTTCATATATATTGAATATATAATTCTTAATTAGTTATGTATAAATTCACGTTTACATGATTGTTTAGTTATTCTAATTCTCTCTTTATATGAATCAATTTAGCTATTTCATAAATTCTCTCTCCAAAATGAATACACGTCAGAGTCAGAGTGTAGGAAATCATTGTCGACGGTAATCATCTCAATTCCAAATCATGGCCTGTAAATATTTGTTTAATTTTGAAGATTATAATATCTATCTTGATTATAAACCATTCAATACGAATCACGACATGCACGATATAAATCCTATCATCGAAATCAATCGGCTTGAATTTGAGTCTAAAAGTGAAAATAAGATTCTTGCACCCATTTGAAAAGACCTTCGAGTCGACCAAAAAAGTGAAATACCTTTCTACGGTGAATATCCTAAAAAAAGAGGAAAACACCCAATAATGGTAAGAATGTTTTTTTTTCTTGTTTACATATCAGAGCTGATCTTACATTATTATTATTTGATCAATTTTTCTTATTGTAATGCAGAATTTGAAAAGTTGGGCAAATGCGAAACTTTTCCTAATATTGAAGATGCAAGATTAAACATATGGCTTCCGCCTAATTTTTTCCCTATTTTTTCCTTCCCATGCTTGGACACTATATATTGGTGGGTTCATTGTAGATACATTTTACATATGATTAATATGCATCTTTTATTTATATAAGATGTTCAGTGGATAGAACTTCTATTGAACACGGTGATATGGTGCAATTTTATTTTGGAACACGTCTTGTTTATGCCTTGTTTTCTACCTCTCAACTTGTATTGACGATATTATACGTATGATTAATTACTACAAATTGTGAGGTGGTAAGGGTATTTAATTTTTTTTCATTTACAGTTAACTATGTGTGGGGCATGTCAAATTCCTATCTCAAGGAAACTTTCTTGAGATCAATACATTTATTCACGCACATCCATCAACAATTCTTAGGCACCTTTTTATTGCAAAACTATTGTGTTTATGTTCTTTTAATCGCAAAACACAAAACTAACGTGTTTTAATGTGTGCGTTCTATATGGTTACGATTTTTTTTTCTGAATACTATTATAAAATTTTTTTTGAATATCAATGGTTTCTCTTCTAATGTGTGCGTTCTTTATGGTTACGATTTTTTTAATACTATTATAAGATTTTTTTAATATCGACGATTGTTGTTCTAATGTGTGCGTTCTATATGGTTACGATTCTTTTTAATACTATTATAAGATTTTTCTGAATACCAATGGTTGCTGTTCCATGTGTGTTCTGTATGGTTACGATTTTTTCAGAATATACTATTATAAGATTTTTCAGAATAACAACGGTTGTTGTTCTAATGTGTGCGTTCTGTATGGTTACGATTTTTTTTCTAAATACTATTATAAGATTTTTCTGAATATCGACTGTTGTTGTTCTAATTTATGTGTTCTGCATGGTTACGATTATTTTTAATACTATTATAAGATTTTTCTGAATACAAAGATTACTGTTCTGATATGTTCGTTCTTTATTTTTCTGAATATTATTATATTTAGATTTTTCTGAATAATATTATTATATTTAGATTTATCTGAATATCAATGGTTGTTGTTCTAATGTGTACATTGCATTTTATATGTTTACGATTTTTTCTGAATACTATTTAAGATTTTTCTGAATACTAAGTCGCCGAAAGTTTCAAAAGATTGGGGATTGAAATTTGAACACAACAATCTTAACCATATTTTTAATGTTTGACCCTTTTTTAATCTCCAACCTATTTCTTATTTTCATGGAGAGATTAATGGTTAATTAATTCGTGAATACAATTAAACTTAAAATAGGGTTAAAAGTGGCATTTGATTAAAATAATTTAGATATTGTATCTAGTAGTAATATAGGTAAATAAATTGTACCTATGAGTAATGGACCCAAAAAATATTAATATTTTTAATCAAACATTCATACTATCTCCATTGCATATATAAATTCACACTTTCTATTTTTGTCCGTCCCATAAATAAGTTCACACCCTCAAATAAGGAAATACACACAACCAATAACCACACAACACACTTTAATTTCAAAATTGTCACCCCTTTACAACTAACATAACATACTTTATAATTTACTCTCTCCGTCCCGCTACAAGAGTTACATTTTACTAATTAGGACGTCACGCTACAAGAGTTACATTTTATTTTTTAGTAGATAAGACCTAAATAAATCAATCACTTTATCTCCATGAGGCCCACACACAACACTAATACAACTACTCATTATATTAAATTATTATATCTCTCAACCCACTACACAATAAAATACTATAATTATTAATCTTCGTGCAAACAGTAAATGTAACTCTTTTTATAGGACAGATGGTGTATTTATTACCTAAAAATACCAAATTACCCCTAAAAGTAAATCAAAAGACAACTTTTTCTTAAACTCCGTATCTACAATAATCGTGAACTTCTCTTTGGAATGGAGAGAGTACTATTTATATTTCAGCCGATCTTTTCATTGAAAAAATATTTTTCGAAAATTATACCCTTAGTATTAAATGGTACTCCCTCCGTCTCATTTCAACATTTACATATTTTTCAATTTGGGTGATTTCAATCTTTACACTTCTCTTTTTACTAAATGGAACCCACACAAATTCATTATTTCTCTCTCTATGGGCCCACACATCACTGATACACCTACCCACTTTATATTAAAATATTATTTTTCTCACCTCACTACACATTAAAATACCACATTCCTTAATATACGTATAAAAAGCAAACGTAAAGTTTAAAACAGGATGAAGTATGTCCTTCAGTATGTGAATGATAACCTTTATTTCTTAAAATAATATTAATTTTTTTAATCAAACATTAATACTATTTATATTTCAATAAATCTTTTCATTGAAAAAATTATACCCTTATTTATATTTCTTTTAAAATAAAATTGTTTACCCTCACATACATTTTACACCTTATATACAACATAGCAACTTGATATCGAATGATTCTTCAATTCAAATCCGATAGTGGAAAATTTATAAACCAATAACATTCGGTGCAATTTCTATTTAAAAATTTATTCATAGAGGTACACCACTGGAATCTCTCTTTATTATAATCCTTAGCTTTACAATTATTCATATATATAGGTGCACCACTGAGATTATTCATCATCTAGAGGGAAGAGAGTAAGGGGTACGTGGGAAATAAATAGATAAACTTTAATTATAGATATAATGTCTACATATTTTAAAAAAATTATAAAATATTTTCAATTAAATTAAAAAATATATAAATTTTGGGGTGTACATAAAGAGATTTAGCAAAAACTTGTATCATCATAAAATAAGCTATTACAACAAAATAACCATAAAAAAATTCTAGTAAAAGCATATGATCTGATAAAATTATCTAGGTAAGAAGAAATAGAATAATCTAATGCATACAATGTTAGCATCACAACCGACACCTATCTACTATATATACTTGAGAAAGCATAATAATATCATAATGAAACTATCATACCATTATTAAAAATCAATTTCATACATAATTTCATTCTTGTGAATATTATTTAAAAATTTAAACAACAAATTGAATTAAATAGCTATATAGATTAGCTTTAATATTGTTGATCGACTATTTTTCATTAATTATTTTTAAATTATTTAATTAATAGTAATTAATAATTAAATTTTAGATCCTAAAAATGAACAAATTGAATTAAATAGCTATATAGATTAGCTTTAATACTGTTGATAGACTATTTTTCATTAATTATTTTTAAATTATTTAATTAATAGTAATTAATAATTAAATTTTATCACTGAACCATTAAAAAAGAAACAAAACTAGCATAACTAATATATAATGACATTTTAAAATATTTGTAGAAACTAGATGATCAATTACTCACCACTCTTGTCTAAAAAACAGTTGGACAACCAAAAATTTTCAAAAGAGAATAGAGGAGACATGAGTATGACAACCATTTTAAAGAGGAGGGAGAGAGAAAGGGTTTCAGTACCGATTTGAATCCAAGAAAAGAAGGGGAAGTACCAATTTCAAATAAAAAAAATAAAAAAAGGACAGAGGGGATTGAATACCTATTGTATATTCAGGCCTAAGTACAATTTCTAAGCTAGTCGTAATGCAAATTTAATTTGGGAAGTCAATTCCAAAAATTTTGATCTCTTCAAATTATTTACGGTTTTTCTATCAGGGAAAAGCCGGTTTGGACAGGTCAAAATCAGAAAAATCGGTTGACCCGTTCAAAGCTGAAAACAGTCGATTTTTTTTTAAATCATTGAACAGAATTTCTCAGTATATATAACTTTCATTCCGCCATAACGGAATTCCTTAAAAAATGGAACAAAACATATGAATAGTAATTAAATAACCTATAGGCAGAGTTGGAATGTAGAAGCAAGCCGACGAAGAGGGGTGATGACAGCAAAAATCCATTTTTTTTTTTTTTGTGTTAAAGTCGAAAACAGAGAAGCGGAGGAGGAGGAAGAGATTCTGAGATTTGTGAGGTTTTGAAATGGAAGACAGATTGGGGGATTAATTATATTATATTTTACCTTAAAGGAAACGCAGTATCTGGGAGATTGTGCCAATTGAATTATGATTTTAAAATAAAACAAAATTCATTTCCTTTTTTATTCTTCACTCTCCCTATTAAAATTATATTTTTTAAATATATTTTATTTTCTACCAATAATATTGAAATTTATTAAATATTTAATGATAATTTAATTTTTTAAAAGGTACATTAAAATATTAAATTAAAAATATTCATTAAATAATTTTATTTTATTTACATGTTATATAATTTAATATAAAATAATAAAATATTATTAAAAAAAGGAGTTTTTTTGTTTTCCAGTTGAACTGTCGGTCAGACCGGTTCGACCAGTTGAACCGCCGGTCCGATCGGTTGAATCTCGAACCGTTAAGGCATCCGATTTGATCTCCAGTCCGGTTTTGAAATCACTGAATAATGGTATGATAGTTTTAAAAATTAATAGTATATATAAATAAGAATAATAAAAAAATTAATATAATTAAAAATTAAGAAAAATTTTGGAGACGACACTATCATCAAAATAAAAATTAATCAATGTATTAATAAAAAAAATTAAATAGAGGGAAGATTAAAATAAATGAAATTTATAATTGAGATTTAAATTTATAAAGGCATACACTCATGTGAGACCGTCCCATGTAAGGACTTACGTGAGACGAATAAAAAACAATGACTTCTATAATAAAAGGTAGGTAAAGATTTGAATGAGACAGTCTCACAGATCTCCTTATGTGAGACGGATTATCCATTAACCCAATTAAAAAAATTTAAAGGTCCTGTTTGGTTGTAATAAAAAATTAGTTAATGAAAGGGAATTAATTAGGTTTAAATATTTTTAAGCGGCAGAAATGAAAAATTAATTATAAAATAAATTAATTAAGCCTTTGTATATATATATATATAGTTATTTATCCGTCCGTTTCTAAGGTGTCCATTTTACTATTTTTTGCGTCCACTTCAAAGGTATCCATTTTCCATATTTAGTAAAAAAGATGGTCCACCTCTTCCCTCTAATACAACTACTCACTTTATATATAATAATAATACTCCTTAATCCACGTGCAAAAAGCAAACGGACACCTTAGAACCGGACGGAGGGAGTATTTAAAATTATAATAATTTAAATTTTGTTATTCATTTAATTTATTTTTTAATTTAAATATTATAAAATTATAAAAAGTGATCATATGTTATAATTTTTATATGAAAAGTGATATCCAATTGATGAAAAGTGATAATTGTGTTGTGAATTATTTTATGAGTAATTTATAATATAACTGAAAATTGATAACATATAAAAAATGAGAGATAACATCTTTAATAAAAGATAAAAACTAATGTACATGTGTTGTTAAGGTCCAACCGAGTCAAACACAACCCATAACTCAAGATATTTATATGAAATTGAGCCAATGGATTATTTAACTCATGCGTTTTCTCTCTCTAACCCACACAACCCATAACTCAAGATATTTATATGAAATTGAGCCAATGGATTATTTAACTCATGCGTTTTCTCTCTCTAACCCTTTCCACTAATTTGCTATCTCTAATCTGCTTCATCGCCTCTTTTTTCCTCCGCTGCTCTTCTCCCTCCTTTTCTCATTCTCTCCGTGATGGACATTTTTTTGCACGCAAAATTAATCTTCAAGTATTAAGGATATCAATTGCAGCTTAAGCAAGCGACCAAGTTAAATATCGAACCCAAAAGACGGCGTATTATCAATTTAATTATTATCTAAATTAATTAAGACAAGGCAATAAAGTTTCAAGGATTATTATCTAATTAATTAAAATACTAAAGTTAAATAATAATTAAAATAAAATAAGCACTAGAAAATACGAAAGTGAATCAAGAATCGAGAATAGGTAGCCCTATAGTAATCCGGTTTCACTCATTAATTTTCCTTTCGTGTATTAATATCCGACTCTACCTTGTGAAATATGGACGTATCATTAAGTCATGCAAATCTACTATATAGAAACAAGTAAATATGTGTGTAACACATGTGAATAACATGGGAGCAAGAGATATAATTTCACCTCCATTTATAGGTTCTATCAGTATCAATTATTTTCCCCTAGGATTGGTACTCTAACCCAATATAATCTCCCTTTATAGGTATTATAAAGTTAACATCTTTATCCTGCTTATTAACCCAAATTCAATTCAATTAATAAACATTCATGTATGACAATTCTAATGAAGTTTCAGAGTCCCCTCACTACGAATCATAACATGAAATCCTATTTAGCAGTGAACGTGCTCAATCAACAATCAAGATATATATTCAGACTCTATATAACATTTGAAGATGCACAAAACGACTCTAATATGGATTAAAAATGCATAATCGTATATAAAATAAACCACAGTATTGTTGTACGGAGTATACACACGAAAAATTAATTAATTCATAAAAATCTTCAAAACCCTAGATCTACCAAAACGATTGTTGCCCATGATGTTATGAAGAACAATCATGGGTGCATGTTGGATAGATCTTACCCATATGTCTGGAAATACAAGATAAATTATAAAACAAATAAAACCCTAGATGTGGGCGTCGTCGTGTCCTTCTCCGTTTGAAATTCTTCTCTTGGTTCTCCTCTTGATTCAACAAAATGAATCTTCACAGTGATTGATGGATGGAAAAAATGGATGGATGTAAAGAATGTGTGGGGGGTGATATCCCCTTGTGGGGTGGTGTAGGATGATTTTCGTTCCATTTTCGTGTGATCTGCATCCCCTTTTACACTTGTAAGCTCTCCTTATGGACCTTGATTGGGCTTTTTCATGGAAAATACGAACATACATGCACTGGAGGTGAAATCCTGACGTTTCGGAGCTGACGTGTCCCAGCTCGACCAAAATGGTCTTGGTCGAGCGGGACAAGCCTTGGTCGAGCTGCATTGCGTAGTCTCATTGTTTCACGCATAACTTCCACATCTGAACTCCGATTTGAGTGATTCTTGCGCTCATGCAATCCTCTCTTCTTTATCTTTCTATAAATATAAATAAATTATAGAAGCTCCAATATTTGAAGGGCACGAGTTGTGCAAAGTGGCACAATCGTGCTGAATAGGAACAACTTGCGCGACGTCACCATTTTGATCATAACTTTCTCGTTTGAACTCCAATTGATATCTTTCTTACGCCAAAACAATCTTCTCTTATGTGGATTTCAAACCATGTATTACACTTAGTTTTGAGCTCCATATGAACACATAAAAATTATACTAGTCGGACGTGCGTTTTTCAACATTATTGCTTAAGTTACACCTTTTCTCCAACTTTACACTTTTTATCCTTTTTCCACCTAAAATACAATAAAACACCTTAAACCCATCTTTTTCTCACATATATCGAATATAAGATACTTTTGCTAATATATAACAACAATTCCCATAAAAAAGGTGTTAAATTGGACACTAAAACACGCTTATTTTCACTCTCATCACTCTGCTTCCACCTCTTCGAAGAAGTTGTTTTCCGTCGCTCTTCTGCATCCTTTCATTATCTTTACCTCTCTATTGCAGTTGCTTCCTCCACCGTGCTTCTCTCTCCTCTCATTCTCTCTGCCTCCGCCTCCACTTCTTCATTGCAGTTGCTTCCTCCGCGGAGCCGATTCTCCCTCCTTCTCTCATTCTCTCTACCTTCGCTTCTCTGTTGCAGTTGCGCCAACAGATCTGTGCAGTGGACAACCAATTTGGATCTTTAACTAGGTAGATCTGGTGGAGAAAACATTTAGATTTGATGGAGATTAAAATAAATAAGTACACTCGTCGAAAAATTATAATGATTTTAATTTTCTAAGTGTATCTTTTATATTAAAGAAGTGTATACCTTTTTCTTAATAAATGTATTATTTTTTTAATTTCTATTTTTTTCTTTTTTTTATGGATAATGTTTTACAATTGGTGTTTAATAGGTGTATAACTTGTATTTTCTTCTCCTCACTGTTCATCCCCGATATAGTTAAGTAATTTGTATTATGTTAGATTTAGGAATATTGTGAAACAGTCTATGAAAAGACAAATGACTGTGCATGCTTATCCTTTGTTGATTAGGATCAGTGTATACATTTCAATTTATTAATAAATGTATATTTTCAATTTATTAGGTAGAACAAACAGAACACACAAGTAATAAAGAAAAAAAGTACACAATGAGTATGAAAACTTATACACTGAATTACTAAAACTTATATAGTTGGTCATTTAACGGAGATAATTTACATTTCTTAAGTTTTCCTTTCCTAAAATCATTTAAGTCTTCATCATGACAATCATTCTTCATTACAAAGATAAATTTGCATTTAAAAGATAAATTGAATTCTCAAATCGAATAATTTCAATTAAAAGTTCTCATATATCAAATTCCACCTATACATTTATTAAGAAAAACATATACATTATTGAACTAAATCTAATACAGTATAACAATTACATAATTGAATATTGTCATATTCTATCACAATCCATGCCCAAAATAAACGCCCCAGCCGGTTCCTCCATACAAATAGCAACCTTGATTCTTCCACGGGTTCTTCCACCCCACAATCAATTGTAGAACCTAATCCACAATTCAGCTCTTAATTCTAATACTTCAATTTACCACCCAACATTTATAATTGATCTCGATACAAAATTTTAAAATATACAGATTGAAATATATATTCAATTGATATATAGCTGAACGAGTGAGAGGAGACAGAGAACATAATGATATGTGGATACAATGTGGAGTGAGGGAGAAGACAGCGGATGAAGCGAGGCCGGCGGAGTGAGGGAGAAGACGGCGGACGAGTGAGGCAAAGGGTGAGAGATATAAGAAACCTATGATCTAGCGGAGTGAGGGAGGAGACAGCGGACGAGTGAGGCAAAGGGTGAGAGATATGAGAAACCTAAGATCTAGCGGAGTGATGGAGGAGACGATGGATGGAGCTAGGCAACAGCGCAGAAGGTGGAGTGATGAAAGTTTTCTCAACACACAATATCAATCCCAAAGTGTGAAGGATGCTACTGTAGCTTTGATTAGCGACCAAGTATTTATCGAAATCAAAAGACGTATTATTATCAATTTAATTATAATCTAACTTATTATGACTAGAACGACAATATAGTTGTGATGGTTAAGTAACCAATAAACAAATAATTAAAAGTACAATTAAAATAAACAAGCAGTAGAGATTAAACGAAAGTGAATAAGTGAGAAATAGGTAGTCCTTCGGGCAATCCAGTTTTACTCATTAACTTCCCTTCTGTGTATCAATGTCCGACTCTGCCTTGTGGAGTATGGACGCATCACTAAACCATGCAAATCTACTCTATAGACACAAGTAAATAAGCATGTGACACATGTGAATATCCTTAGAGCAAGAGATATAATTCAATCCCCTTTCTAGGTACTATCAGTATCAATTATTTCCCGTGCACTAAGTACTCTAACCCGATATGATCTCCCTTTTAGATACTATGAAGTTATTCTCTTTATCCTACTCATTAACCCGAATCATATTCAATTAACATGTATTTATATAAAATAGTACTAATAGACTACGAAGTTTACTCACTTAGAATCATAACATGAAATCCTGTTCAGCAGTGAACGCACTTAATCAACAATCAAGATATGTATTCAGACTCTACATAACAATTAATGATGCACAAAATATCTCTGAGTATGAATTAAAAACGCATAGTCTTTTATAAAATAAACCACAAGTAGTGTTGTACGGAGTATACACACGGAAGTTCAATTAACTTATAAAACCTTCATAAATCCTATAACTACCAGAGCGGTTCTAGCCCATGATTGATCGAAGAAAAATCATGGTGGTTGGATAGATCTTACCCATAGTCTTGAAAATTATAAGATAAATTAAGATACGAAGTAAACCCTAGATGCGGGTGTCGTCGCGTCTCTCTCTATCATGAATCTTCACTTGGCTCTCACTTGATTCGATAGACAAATCTCTCTCCACAGCTCCGTGGATGATGGTAGGGTTTTGAATGTTTTGTAGAATGAAGGTGGTGAATGGCTCCCTTTTCCCCTACGTAGGGTCTTCCTTTTATAGCTTTAGCTCTCCTCATGGACTTAGGATGAGCTTTTTGAGCGAAAACACGTACTGAAAGTGTAAAAATATGGATTTGGGAGTTTCTCGTGTATTGGTTCGACCAAGGCCCCTGGTCGAATCAACCAAGGCCTGGTCGAATTGGCCTATAATGAATTGGCAGGCTCCTGGTTCGACTCGAACAACTGTTGAACCAGAAGCTTCGTGCTTGAACCACACCTGCAAATCTTTATGGTTTTGGTTCGACCAACACGCTTGGTCAAACCACAGTGTCGTGGTCGAACCACACTTCTGCTATCTTCCTGCACCTGGTTTGCCCATGGGTGCTAGTCGAACCACCCACTCATTTGGTCGAATCGGGTGCCTACAACACCCCTTCTCAAGTTTCGATCACTTCTATCCCATTTTCCTTCGAAAATCCACTCAAACGACCTTACACGCACCTGATTCGTGACTTTCCACTACATATCTCGATTTATCTTGACTTAACATCAAATCATACTGTAACAACAAATTTTGTATTTATTAAATAATAAACACAAAAGAAATTACAAAGATAATCCGAGATGGATTGAACTTAAGAATTGAGTAAACTATTTCTAGCTATACTCTAATTCCTCTCTTGAGTTGACTTTCTTAACCTCTTCAACTTTCGGAGCCGGATCTTCGGATTAAGCTTGTTCGAGCTCGGGATTTTTCTGAAGCTTTAAATATTTTATCCAGAGGCGTCGAGCTTTATTCGGATCAAACATTGACTTGAAGTTTTATCGCGAAGAACGTCGTTCAATTTGGTAGAACACCGTTGACTTCACGAATATGGTTGGATGAACTTTATTTGAAGAAACGTTGAATCTGTGGGGCTCCGCACCTTTATCCCAGATTGAATGACGTTTCTAGATTGATCTTTGAAGAATAACTTGATCTTCTCAGGGATTTCAAGTTTCTTCAGAGCTCTTCAGGTTTTCAGGAGTTTTAGAATGAATAGAATGAGGATTGAAGACCCTTATTTATAGGTAGAGAAAACAGCCACTTGTGAGATATTCTCTCATTGAAAAGATACGTTGGGCTTTTCTCATTTAATTAAGCCTGCTGGATTGGATACGAGCCTATTTAATTTAATTAGGCATGCTGGATTTGAAGCCTATTTAATTTAATTAGGCCAGCGAGATTTGATTTGGGCCTATTTAAGGATCTGATTTGCTTGACTTATTGACCTGAGTCAGGCCCACTTGACTTGGATTGAGCCCATTTGACTTGAATTGAGCCCATTTGACTTGAATTTGGGCCCAATAATTATATTAATTATCAATTATTTATTTATTTATTTTAGGAATTAATTTATTTAAATTCCTTAATAAATAAATATTTAATTAATATTTAATATATTTTCCTTTGCATTTATATTTATTAGGCAACAAATTTAATTGCCTACAAATGCCCCCTTGCATTTTGTTCACTGAAATTTATTCTTTGAAGTGGACAAATTGCAATAATTCAATTTCTTGCTTCTTGTATCCTTAATCCTTTTCGTCCACTTATTCTTAGCATTTATTTGACCCAACAATTCTTGGTATCCATAATAAATACATCAAGATTGGGTTTTGAAGGAAAACTGCAATGGCCCAACACATGTGGCGACTTAGTGCATCTTTTAATTCCCATCTACTTGGGCTTCCCTTATGTGGCCTGTTAATTCGAGTAAACATTCCGAGATTAAAAATAATCTTGATTTTGCTAATCCTTCACATGTTCTCTACTAATCTCATAATATCTATTTGACATATCAGTTTGCATAGCCCAATACATGGACCCCAAGGAACAACGCCAAATATTTTGGAGATAAACTCAAATATTTATCAAGAGTTATCCATTATATATTTTTTACCACTATGTAAGTAGTAGTCATGCCTTCGATTTCCTTTCACAACACCACACCGTACTACAGTCTCTGATCTACACTTTACTCTCTTTCTACAGAATCTCCCTCAAGGGATTACCATGATTGCAACAAAATCAGCACTTCACGCCACAATTGCAACAATTAACAGTGTAATCATCCATTTTCAACTTTTTCTTTTACTGCACATAATTTTCTCTCCTTGCCTGCTTTTTCTTTTCTTGTTCTTTCTCTTCTGCATATATTTCTTTGCTTTCAACCAAGAATCTGGGTTGGGAACTTGGATGATATTCATCGACCTCGCCATTCTTCCTTAAGACGTTAAGGAATCGACAGTGAGCCTTGTCCTCGCCCTTCTTTCTCTTCCAAGAAATCGTTGGTGAGCTTCGTTCTCGCCCTTCTTTCTCTTCCGAGAAATCATCCGTGAGCCTCGTCCTCGCCCTTCTTTCTCTTCCGAGAAATCTTCGATGAGCCTCGTCCTCACCCTTCTTTCTCTTCTAACAAATAGTTGGCAAGCCTCGTCTGTGCCCTTCTTTCTCTTTTGAGGAATCGTCGGCGAGCCTTAATTTTCCAACGGCAGTTTGACTAGTGTTTTGCCACCACATTGTTGTTCGAGTGAGAATCGTGCTCCAACAGCGGCTTCCGTTCAGATTGGTCACGTCAGTCGGTCGATCGACACGTCTGATGAGAGTGAAAATAAACGTGTTTGAGTGTCCAATTTAATACATTTTTTATGAGAATTGTTGTTATATATTAGCATAAGTGTCTTATATTTGATATATGTGAGAAAAAGTTGCATTTGAGGTATTTTATTGTGTTTTAGATGAAAAAATGATCAAAGGTGCAAATTTGGAGAAAATGTGCAATTTGTGCAAGGATGCTGAAAAATGCACGTTCAACTTGTGTAATTTTTCTGTATTTTTATAGAGCTCTGCACTAGAATTGTGATACATGGTTAGAAAGACACAAAAGAGAGGGTCGTTTTGGCATAAGGAACACCTCAATCGAAATCCAAACGAGAAAGTTATGATCAAAATGGTGACGTCGCGCAAGTTGTTCCTACTAAGCACGGCTGTGCCACTTTGCGTGACTTGTTACATATTCAAATGTTGAATTTTCTGAGATTTCTGTATATGTATAGAAAGCCAAGGAAGAGAGGATCGTGTGAGTGTAAGAATCACTTAAATTGGAGTTTTGAAGAGGATGCTACGCTCAAAATCGTGAAGTCGCGTAGCTACCAGCGAGAATTTCAGAGAATTTCCAAAATTTTCAGAAAATTACCTATTTCTTGGAGCACAATTAATCTCCTTATCACATAATCCTCCATGATTTACTCATTTCTTTTATTTTCATATTTAATTCCCTTCTCACACCTATATATATTATACATCATTATTCATGTAAGGGGAGAGTCACATTCATCCTACACCACCCCACAAAGGGGATCACCCCCCAACCATCATCCACATCCTTTCCTCCATCCATCCATCACTTTGAAGATTCGTCAGCTGAATCAAGAGGAGAACCAAAAGGAGGATTCAATATGGAGAATGACACGACGGTGCCCCAATTTAGGGTTTTTATCGTTTCCTAATTTATCTTGAATTTCTATACATCCGGGTAAGATCTATCCAACACCCATGATTGTTTTTCGCAACATCATGGCCTAGAACTATTTTGGTAGATCTAGGATTTTGAAGGTTTTATAAATTAATTAAACTCTCTTGTGTGTCCTCCGTACAATACTACTTGTGGATTGATTTTATATATGATTGTGCTTTCTTAATTCATATTCACGGTCGTTTTGTGCATCTTCAATTGGTATATAGAGTCTGAATATATATCTTTGTTGTAGATTGAGTGCGTTCATCGCTGAACAGGATTCCATGTTATGATTCTAATTGAGGGGACTCAGAAGCTTCGTTAGAACCGTCATATATGAATGTTTATTTATTGAATTGAATTCGAGTTAGTAAGCAGGATAAATAGAGTAATTTTATATTACCTATAAAGGGAGATCATATCGGGTTAGAATCCAGACGTGGGAAATAATTGATGCTGATAGTACCTAGAAATGGGGTAAAATTACGTCTCTTGCTCCAAGGTTATTCACACGTGTTACACGCATATTTACTTGTGTCTATAGAGTAGATTTGCATGGTTTAGTGATGCGTCCATAGTCCACAAGGCAGAGTCAGAAATTAATACACGAAAGAGAAATTAATGAGTGAAACTGGATTATCGTAGAGCTACCTATTCTCCTACTTGATTCACTTTCGTAATTCCTCTAGTGTTATTTATTTTATTTGTTATTTTAATTAATTGTTGGTAGTTGATAATTAAAACCTCAAGACTTATTGCCTTTCGTCTTAATTAATTTAGTAAATAATTAAATTATTAATATGCCATCCTTTGGGTTCAATATTTAACTTGGTCGCTTGCTTAAGCTGCAACGGATATCCTTCATACTTGGGGATTAATTTTGCGTGCAAAGAAAACGCGCATCAAGTTCTTGGCGTCGTTGCCCTGGACGGCTGTTATTATTAGTTTATTATTTCTAGTTGATTAAGACCTTTCTTTGTGATTATTTATTTCTATCTAACCTTAAATTTTTCTGAGATACTTGTGGACTAGAAAAAGGAGAGGAAGGAAAAGAAGGAATAACATTGAGCTAATCATGACCGGAGAAATTTTCACGTACAATGGGATTTGCAACAAGGGATTGATAGGAGCAAGGGGGAAGATGATGATTTTGAGATAAATCCCGCTCTTATTAACATGGTAGAGAAGAATCCCTTTTCTGGAGATTTCTTTGAAGATCCATATCAGCATCTCCGAAGATTTCTTGGTTATGCAAATACTCTAAAGGGTACTGGAGCTAATGATCATGCTAGGCGGATCGCCCTATTCAAGTTTTCATTAATTGATGGAGCAGAAGCTTGGTATGAAACTCTTGACGCCACAGATTGCACTACATGGGACAAACTGTAGCAGAAGTTCTTAGAGAGATACATGCCACCCTCAAGGATCTTAAGAATGAGGCAAGAGATCACTCAATTTGTTATGAATCAGGGTGAGAAATTCCATGAGGCGTGGGACAGGTTTAAAGACATGCTCAGGAGGTGTCCACAGCATGGAATGTCCAAGGCTCAATACATAAGCATCTTTTATTATGGATTAGGTTGTGAGTCACGTGTTTTTATTAATGCATCATCAGGATGAGCGCTGTTATCTAAGACACCACTTGAAGCAGAAAAGTTATTTGAAGACATTTCTATAAATTCACATGATTGGCCTGTGGAAAGAGTAAGAGGATCTTATATACTTGGCAAGGTGGCGCAGGTTGAACATCAAGTGGTGAAGCTGAATAGGGATGACGAGATCATCTCTAGTTTAGCTAATGATGAGTGATATTTTCACCTAGATTCTAGTGTCTTTTTAGGTCCATTTTCGTGTTATATTATCTGTATTTGTGTGTTACTTGGTGGTGTTATATGTTTTTTTATGGAAATGTTTGTGAATGAACTTAATCATATGTAAAACATGTGAAAACGGAGCAAAAACGGAGACGGGAGATAAAACAAGGACGAAGAAATAGGGCAACATCAATACAGCCGGCCGTGTAGGGTACACAATCCGTGTTACAGCACACGGCCCATGTACCGAACATAGGCCTGTAAGGAGTAGCCGTGTAGCAGCATCAAAACATCTAACACGGCCACCCTGTGGCCGTACGTCAGCACACGACTCGTGTGCCGTCTTGAGTAAAGTTTAACCGAGAAATCCTGACACGACTAGACTAGACTCGTGCTACAGCACACGACTCATGTCAGTGCTAGAATAAAATATTTTCCTACATCTTCTAGAAGGTCTCCAAGGGGTATAAATATCAATTCATTCAACATTTTGATCATATTGGATTCGAAATTCAGTTGCTCATACACCCCACACACCAATTCCTTCATTTTACACCACATCCTTCATCGCTTTCATCCATCTATTCACTCCATCATCTCACCATAAATCCTTCATCCAAGTGAAGAGAAGAAGCAATGAAGAAAGGAAAATTGCAAGGAAAGGAAGGAGATAACAATTGGAGCCAATCCAAGGGAGTTTTCATCCAATTTTTGTAGTAAACCTAATTGTTTATCATGACTTGTAAGGTTTTTAATGTCTATGTTAATTATCTTATGATTATGGTAGGCTAATCTCCCTTGTGAGATTAACAACATGATAGTTGTTGGTTAATTTTGGGGGATCTATGTAATTTAATGAATGTGTTGATTGGATTTATGATTTTCTATCATTGATTGTTAATTGCTTAATTTGTATTGTTGAATTGTGTGATTTATTGTCATATGCATGTGGTTATATTGAGAAATCAATTATATGTTTAGGATAGTTCATTGAATCAATTCATCATACACGTCATGTGCATTATAAGTCTTAAAGAGATAGAGATATCCTTTAGGATTTAGAACCCTTTGATAGGATATTTGATTGGTTTGATCGAGAGGTTGATTGATTATGTGAGGGGATTTTCATTTAAGCTTAGTACCTAGTTGGAATTGTTTGAGTGAGAACCAATCCATTGAGCTATTTGGGATTCTTATTTGGATTCACATTCTATTCATTTCGAGAGAAAGTTTAGAAGAAGTTAGTGTTGGCCCTTAATCATTTATCCATGATGCATATGAATTTGTTACATAATTCCTAGAGTTACCACTTCTTAAGTGTTGTTAATCTCACTTTTGTTTAACTTGGAAAACCAAATACAATCATTTTAATTTTGTTTGCTTGATCATTGCTTGTTTACTTGCATTGATTAATTTTAATTACTTGTCCTACAAACAAAATTTTGATGATTCGTCTCTATAAAATTACAAGAAACGTGAGATCGCTTAAGCACTAGTGTCTACCTCCCTGTGGTTCAATAAATTCTTGAATTGGTCAACCCGACTACAAGTTATGGCTAATCAAATGGCGTCGTTGCCAGGGAGGCAATAGTTTCTAGTAGCTTGAAGAGGGATTTGAGATATTTTTATTTTTGTTATTTGTAATTGCTTTGAAAATTTTGTTCTCCTTTCTCCTTCTCCGACAAGTGTGTTCAATCTCTAGATCAATGGGTTCTAACTTCTTTTATTTTTGAAGGTGTATGCAAACAAGGTCAAAAGGAAAACAAGTTGAATCTATTCTAACTTCTTTTACTTTTGAAGGTGTATGCAAACAAGGTCCAAACTGATGGGTGCCACATATTCCAGAATGAGCTTCCTCCATAACCCGAAGAGCTTCTTCATCACTTAAGCATCTCAAGAGAATACCATCAAACAATCTTCTATAGAGTGTATCTTTATAATAGAATAATCACGATGCTCTACGTCTGGCATCAACCCTTAGGTGTGGGTCATTAGGGAACTTATCATACTTCAAGTAATCAACGAACGGTTGACACCAGTATTTTTTCTCAATATCAAACACTTCTATGACGCAATACTCAACTTCTTCACAATCTTCTTTTTCAAAGAAGGGAGATACCACTCAACTTTTGCAGATCAGAACTTGGAAATGTGCTTCAGGCATTGCTATGGTTGATGCTAGCTTTGCTAAAGCATCAGCTTGTTTGTTCTTGCTCCTTGGTAGATGTTCAATTTCTACATCTTCAAGCCAATTCAGAAGCCTTTGAGCATAGCTATAATACTGAAGTAGTTTAGGTTTCCTAACCTCATATAAGCCAAGCAGCTGGTTGATTATCGACTACGAATCTCCATATACCTTAAGGTGTCTTTGCTTTACATCTACTGCCATCTCCAAACCAAGTATAAGAGCTTGATATTCAGCTACATTGTTAAAGCAATTTCAGTTAAACAGAATGAATATGGTAGAACTCCTCCATCTGAGGTCACAAATACTACTCCAATGTCGGCTCCTTCTCTGTGAGCAGCTCCATTGAATATATAATATCTTAGTTCAACAAGATTTTTTTTTAGAAAGCCCAAAACCTATTTATTTATTTTATGGCCTAAAAGGCCAGCCCTATCTTAGCCCAACTAGATTTTGTTAGAAAGCCCAAAACCTAATTAATTATTTTTATGGCCCAAAAGGCCAGCCCAATCAAGCCCAACTAGATTTTTTTTAGAAAGCCCAAACTTATTTATTTATTTATTTTGTGGCCCAAAGTTTCAGCCCACTTAAATGGCCTGATATATATAATTATTAAGGCTAAAGTTAAAAAAAAAGAGAGAAGAACGGGAGAAGAAAAGCAAAAGAGGGGAAAGAAGAGAGTGAAGAGGAGAAACCCTTGTTGATCAAATTCTCCCTTACAACCCTCATCCTAGGTGGTTTCTAAGTTGTTTTGAGGTAAGTGGTGTGTGAATTAATCTTCCTTCTGCCATGGTTTTGTAATTTTGTGGTGTTTTTCTTTTTGGTATGTGGGTAATTCACAGACTGTTCGTACTGATTTTGACATAGCTATTGCCCTCGAAAGTTTACAAACTTAATTTCTGTACGTAGCTGAACTCGTTAGCTTTCCGTAGCCACTTGAAACACCTCGATCTGATTATTCTACAATTAGTTATGATTTTTCTCGTAAACTGCCGCTAGCTGGAAAATTTCAGAATTTTTATGTCGAATTCAAACTTATTTTCTATCGTTTCATTTAGTTAATGTATTGAAACGGGTTATGAGGGATTGAGAACTGATGTTAAGGAGTTACATACCATTTTTATTTAATATCGACTCGTTCGAACTCAATTAGGATTTATTTTTAGCAATGAAAGGGATGTTACCGCTAATAGTTAGTTATATTTAATTTGTCCTTAATTGCTCATCTCCTTTCTAGGTAAAGAACCATCGACGAAGGGCAAGGGACCGACTTCAGATTCCGGAGAGAGTTAATCACTTCCTTGTGAGTTGATAATTCGGGAACGCCTTCTCTTGTGGGAAGTGTGGACCCTCGATAAATGTGTATTTATTTTAGTTTTAGTTAATTGATAAGAAAATAATTTGGTATTATGTTATGTGGTAAAGAGCCTGATTGGCTCGATTGCTCTGGTTAGAGTCATGCTAGCCATTTTATGAGTTTTATTGATTTCTGGTTATTCTTGTGTGCCAATTAAGACTCTAACTTGAGTCGTTATTCATCTTATGATGCACATGCATATGTATGCCTGGTACCAAGGTTAAGTAGCCCGAATTGGTCACGGTTCAGGTGAGTTGGAGCGACATTGATTAAGTAGCCCGAATTGTCGCGGTTCGGGTGAGTTAGAGTGACAACCAAGTTGCCCGTTGCTTGGCAAACCTGGGTGAGTTAGATCTAACGGGGCACCTGTCCATTTGCCAAATACTGATACTCTGGAGGGTGATCGTTAGATGGATCAGTCTATTATAGGCTCAGTCAACGTCACCGGTGTGGGACATGCATGTCATATATGTTTATATGTTTGATCATTCAAGTATTCACGTCGATATTGAATTGTGAACTTTAGCACTTGGCGTATTGAGAAAGAATATTAATGTGCATTTTATCTAGAGTAACGGTGACGGGCTTGGACTGTCTCTCGACGGAGAGCTCAGTTCGAGGAGGATATTGACTACCCATGCGTCTTTTATATGATAACATGTTGTTTGAACTAATTGTGTTATTCATAAATGTGCACTAAGGTTTTTATCTTCATTAATATGTACACTGAGTGAGAATAATTATTGTGGGACGAATTGTGGGATTTTATGTTATGAACCTCGAGTGGGAGTACATGCTTCGTATAAGGGTCGGGGTGACCGGCTTATCACGTCACTGAGCTAGTGGTTTTGCTCACCCCCCATCATTCTTTCCTTTTCAGGCTGTTGATATCGTTTTGGTTGGAGGTTTGCCTATCGTTTGCTCATCATCCAATCCGTGTTTTGGGTACTTTCTCTTTTATGTAAATTGACGGATTCATTGGCGAGATTGTATAGTTTATATTTGGTGACCCCCTTGATGTTCTTTTTGTACCTTCGCGATGTTATATCGTTCATGTATATTTTCTTTAAACTAAGTTACACCGTTGAATTTTATACCTTTGTAAATCCTTGTTGACACTTTATGAGATGATGTCCTCGGGTTGTACCCGTTGTTATCCGTTGTTCAGTTCTACAGGTACTTGATAGCAAGCCTTACGTTTTCTATAAACTTTGTGGAGTGGAGTGCACCCATTCTGTGAAATTTATGGTTAACGTGGCGGTTGTCGCGCTCTGTCTGGGGTCGGGGCGTGACAACTTTCTTGGTATCAGAGCCTGGTTTTATGATTCTCATTCTTTTTGTGTCAAGCCAATGAGTCCAACTTTGTTTCTATGTCATCCTAAGGTATCGTATTGCCTTGACGTTGACCTTGCATTTTCTTTCCTTTCTTCCTTTCAGTCATTATGGCACCTCCAGTTCGCCGTCGAGGTCGAGGTCGAGGACACGCTCCTCGTGATCCTCCGAGTCCTCTACTCTCTTCTGTTCCTCGTGGACCTCGAGGGCATGTTTCTTCTGATCATGTCATTCGTCCGACGGTTACGGACCCTATCAATTCTGATCATAGGGTGCCAGTTTCCCAGGTAGAGCAACCACCGGCCCAGTTGCGGGTTGAGCACATGATGACACCCGAGTAGTACCAATTGTATTATGATCACATTCGAATACATGGTGTTTCACCACCTACAACGGCTCATACGACTACGACTGTCACTGAAGAGGTTCTTCGAGCTAATGAACTTATTCGACCTACAACTAATGTACCAGTTTTTACTCCAGAAATGGCTTTAGGAGGTTCTACTTCTCGAGGTGCACTTTTTATACCTGATTTGGTGAAAGCAGTTGAAAACATGGGGACTTCGAAATTTGACGGTGCAAGAGATGCTTTTAAAGCGGGGGCATGGTTAAAGGAGATTACAGAGACCTTTGACACCTTGATGATTGAAGAATGTTATCGTGTGGTCATTGCGACCAAGCTGTTAGGCCCAGATGCACGACGATTGTGGCAGAATCTAAAAGAGACATCTTCGGTTACTATTACGTGGGCTATCTTTGTGGAACGATTCAAAGATCGATACTTCTCTCAGTACATCAAGGATCAGAAGAGAAAGGAGTTCTTCAACCTCTTTCAAGGCATTATGTCGGTCGTTGAGTACGAAAGCAAATTTCTGGAATTGCGAGAATTCGCTCCTGAGTCATATACGACGAGAGACTTATGCAAGAGATTTGAAGATGGTTTTAATTTAAATATTCGAGATCGCATCAAGTTCGGAGACAAGTACGAGAGTCTTGACGATCTCGTAGAAGAAGCCCTGAGGGTAGAAGGTTTAGTTCAGGCGAGACATAAGCTTGCAGAACGATCTCAAAAGAAAAGGCAAGGGAGCGCATTTCCAGGAAATGCATCGAAGGTGTATAGGGGTGTGGGATCTTCGCGTGGCACACCAAGTTCGGCATCTATTAGTTTTCCTCAACCTCGGGAGCAGTTTAGTAGAGGCGGGAGCAATGTCTCGGGATCGGTTGGTGAAAATCGCAAGTGCCAGAATTGCCTAAAATATCATGACGGCCCCTGTAAGGCTCCTCAAGTATGTTTTCAGTGTCGACAGCCGGGGCATATGCGAAGTTCTTGTCCTCAGCTTATGGGAACGAGCAGTCAGGGTTCTGGTCAGTTTCGTGGTAAACTAACATATTCTACACCCAGAGATACTCGATCTGCAGTTACCAGAGTGCCCGATGCCTCAAGCGGCCCTAGTACTCAATCACCTATGCAAGGAAGGAAGCAAACTAGAGTATTTCATATTTCCCAAGAAGAGGCTCGCTCAGATCCGAAGGTTGTGACAGGTAATTTATAATTTGAGTATTTTCACATGCTAAATCTAACCCCGCCTTGTTATGCCACTTGATTACGAATAAAACATTCGTAAGAAATTCTATCTTTTCAAATTTTTTAAATCACAATCTCACCTAATATTGCTTCTTTAGGCCATGTGTTTGTGGGAGACCATCAGGTCTACGCTTTATTTGACCCAGGTTCTGATAGGTCTTATATCCGAGATGATCTTACTGCGATCTTAGATTATCCTATCTCTCATTTGTCACCTGGAATCATCGTTCATACCCCTCTTGGAGAGCGTCTAATTCGTGATTCGGTATTCCTTGGTTGTCCATTGAAGATCAAAGATGTCATTTTAGAGGCTGAATTGATACCATTGCCTTTTATTGATCTTGATGTTATTCTTGGCATGGATTGGCTTTCTTCTCATCATGCAATTCTCGATTGCCACGAGAAGCTTGTTATTTTTCGTAGACCAGGATTCTCAGAACTTGTTTTTGAGGGTAAACTTCAAACGAGATCCCTCTCTTTTATTTCAATGTTGACTGCGCATAAATTAATGCGTAAGGGTTGTGAGGCATTCTTGGCATTTGTCATCGATACTTCTCTTTCTGAAACTAAACTAGATGACATCCCAATCGTGAATGAATTTCCTGATGTCTTTCCCGAAGACTTACCAGGACAACCTCCGAATCGAGAGATTGATTTTTCCATTGACGTACTTCCTGGAATCACACCTATATCGATTACTCCATATCGAATGTCGCCTGCTGAGCTTAAGGAACTCCAGACACAACTTGGGGAATTATTGGAGAAGGGTTTCATACGACCTAGCACATCTCCATGGGGTGCTCCAGTTCTTTTTGTCAAGAAGAAAGATGGATCACTTCGTCTATGTGTCGACTACCGTCAATTGAACAAGGTGACTATCAAGAACAAATATCCTCTTCCAAGAATCGATGATCTGTTTGATCAATTGCAAGGAGCAACTGTGTTCTCAAAAATTGATTTGCGATCCGGTTATCACCAACTCAAGATTAGGGAATCTGATATCCCTAAGTCTGCTTTTCGAACCAGATACGGTCATTTTGAATTCTGTGTTATGCCTTTTGGACTCACAAATGCTCCTGCAGCTTTTATGGATCTTATGAATCGGGTCTTTCGGCCGTACTTAGATAAGTTTGTCATCATCTTCATTGATGACATTCTTATTTATTCTAAATCGGACGACGAGCATTCTCAGCATCTAAGAATTGCTCTGAACATTCTCAGAGAAAATCAGCTTTATGCTAAATTTTCGAAGTGTGAATTTTGGCTTCGCGAGGTAAGCTTTTTGGGTCATCACATTTCTAAAGAAGGAATCTACGTCGATCCAGTGAAGATTCAAGCTATACTAGATTGGGAGCATCCAAAGAACGTGACAAAGATTCGTAGTTTTCTGGGATTAGCTGGATATTATCGACGGTTTGTCAAAGACTTTTCGTTATTGGCTTCATCTTTGACTAAATTGACTCGGAAAGGGGTAAAATTTGAATGGAGTGAAGAATGCGAGGAAGCATTTCAAGAATTGAAAAGACGACTCGTTTCAGCTCCTATTCTTGCTTTGCCAGACCCAGCGATTGGAGAATTTACCATTTATAGCGACGCCTCGAGACAAGGATTAGGATGCGTTCTCATGCAAGAAGGAAAGGTTATTGCCTACTCTTCAAGGCAATTGAAGAAGAACGAAGAAAATTATCCTACACATGATTTAGAGTTGGCTGCAATCGTCTTTGCATTGAAGATCTGGAGGCACTATCTATATGGTGCAACTTGTCGGGTTTTCACTGATCACAAGAGCTTAAAGTATATCACCACGCAAAAGGAGCTCAACCTCAGGCAAAGGCGATGGATGGAGTTGATTAGTGACTATGACTTAGTCATCGATTATCATCCTGACAAGGCGAACGTTGTTGCAGATGCTCTGAGTAGAAAGTCTTCTACCTCACTTGCTTCAATTCAATCTTTTTATCTTCCTATGTTGGAGCAATTTAAATCTTTACACATTTCGCTCGATTGTGAAAAGTCTAATGATTCTGCCTTAATCGCCAAATTCGAGGTTAGACCTACCTTGTTCGAGAAAATTCGAGAAAGACAATCACACGATGTTTATTTACAACAGAAGATGGCGAAGCTAAATCAAGGAAAAGAAACAGAATATCAAATTCGGGATGATGGACTTCTTACTTTTAAAAATCGTGTTTGTGTTCCATCAGAACTTGATGTTCGTAGAGCTATTCTTGAGGAAGCCCATTCTTCAGCCTATGCTATGCATCCTGGTAGTTACCAAAATGTATAGAACACTTCGGGAGCATTATTGGTGGCCAGGTATGAAACGGGACACTACTGAATTTGTATCAAAGTGCTTATCTTGCCAACAGATTAAAGCAGAACACCAAAAACCAGCCGGCATGCTTCAACCACTACCTATTCCTGAGTGGAAATGGGAAAACGTCACAATGGATTTTGTTTCTGGTTTACCTCGAACCCAAAAGGGTCATGACTCAATTTGGGTCATTGTCGATCGTCTGACGAAATCGGCACATTTCCTTCCGGTGCATACCAACAAATCTTTAGAGAAACTTGCCAAGTTATATGTCGATGAGATCGTGAGATTGCACGGAGTACCAGTATCAATCATATCTGATCGTGATCCAAGATTCACTTCCCGTTTTTGGCCTAGTCTGCAGAAAGCGCTAGGTACAAAATTACTATTCAGTACCTCATTTCATCCACAGACTGATGGACAGTCAGAGAGAACTATACAGACACTAGAAGACATGTTACGTGCAGTGGTGTTGAATTTGGGAGGTAGCTGGGATAAGTACGTGACTTTGGTGGAGTTCGCTTATAACAACAGTTATCATTCAAGCATTGGAATGCCCCCGTACGAAGCTCTGTATGGCCGAAAGTGTCGAACACCACTCTTTTGGGATGAGGTTGGCGAGAGACAAATCGAACAAGTAGAGCTTATCGAAGATGCGAAGGCAAAAATACAACTTATTCGAGACAGACTTAAGGCAGCGCAAGATCGACAGAAAAGCTACGCAGATAATAGGAGGCGCGATTTGGAGTTTAATGAAGGAGACAAAGTTTTTATGAAAGTTTCTCCATGGAAGGGCGTGTTGCGATTCCACCGTCGAGGAAAGTTGAGTCCAAGGTATATTGGCCCGTTTACGATCGTGCAAAGGATTGGTCGTGTCGCGTATCGACTTGAGCTACCATCGGAATTGTCGAAGATTCACGATGTCTTCCATGTCTCTATGCTTAGAAAATATGAACCAGATCCTTCGCACGTGCTCAAATATCCCCCAGTTGTATTAAAGGAAAATCTATCGTACGAAGTACAACCTGTTCAAATTGTAGATCGCCGAGAGAAAATGCTTCGTAACAAATCCATTCCTATGGTGAGAATTCTATGGAGAAGTGATCAAATTGAAGAAGAAACATGGGAACCAGAGTCAGTCATGCGTCAACAACATCCAAATCTCTTTTCATCTCTAGGTACGTTTATGTTTCGAGGACGAAATTTTTTTTTTGAGGAGGGGATACTTTATAATATCTTAGTTCAACAAGATTTTTTTTTAGAAAGCCCAAAACCTATTTATTTATTTTATGGCCCAAAAGGCCAGCCCTATCTTAGCCCAACTAGATTTTGTTAGAAAACCCAAAACCTAATTAATTATTTTTATGGCCCAAAAGGTCAGCCCAATCAAGCCCAACTAGATTTTTTTTAGAAAACCCAAACTTATTTATTTATTTATTTTGTGGCCCAAAGTTTCAGCCCACTTAAATGGCCTGATATATATAATTATTAAGGCTAAAGTTAAAAAAAAAAGAGAGAAGAACGGGAGAAGAAAAGCAAAAGAGGGGAAAGAAGAGAGTGAAGAGGAGAAACCCTTGTTGATCAAATTCTCCCTTACAACCCTCATCCTAGGTGGTTTCTAAGTTGTTTTGAGGTAAGTGGTGTGTGAATTAATCTTCCTTCTGCCATGGTTTTGTAATTTTGTGGTGTTTTTCTTTTTGGTATGTGGGTAATTCACAGACTGTTCGAACTGATTTTGACATAGCTATTGCCCTCGAAAGTTTGCAAACTTAATTTCTGTACGTAGCTGAACTCGTTAGCTTTCCGTAGCCACTTGAAACACCTCGATCCGATTATTCTACAATTAGTTATGATTTTTCTCGTAAACTGCCGCTAGCTGGAAAATTTCAGAATTTTTATGTCGAATTCAAACTTATTTTCTATCGTTTCATTTAGTTAATGTATTGAAACGGGTTATGAGGGATTGAGAACTGATGTTAAGGAGTTACATACCATTTTTATTTAATATCGACTCGTTCGAACTCAATTAGGATTTATTTTTAGCAATGAAAGAGATGTTACCGCTAATAGTTAGTTATATTTAATTTGTCCTTAATTGCTCATCTCCTTTTTAGGTAAAGAACCATCGACGAAGGGCAAGAGACCGACTTCAGATTCCGGAGAGAGTTAATCACTTCCTTGTGAGTTGATAATTCGGGAACGCCTTCTCTTGTGGGAAGTGTGGACCCTCGATAAATGTGCATTTATTTTAGTTTTAGTTAATTGATAAGAAAATTATTTGGTATTATGTTATGTGGTAAAGAGCCTGATTGGCTCGATTGCTCTGGTTAGAGTCATGTTAGCCATTTTATGAGTTTTATTGATTTCTGGTTATTCTTGTGTGCCAATTAAGACTCTAACTTGAGTCGTTATTCATCTTATGATGCACATGCATATGTATGCCTGGTACCAAGGTTAAGTAGCCCGAATTGGTCACGGTTCGGGTGAGTTGGAGCGACATTGATTAAGTAGCCCGAATTGTCGCAGTTCGGGTGAGTTAGAGTGACAACCAAGTTGCCCGTTGCTTGGCAAACCTGGGTGAGTTAGATCTAACGGGGCACCTGTCCATTTGCCAAATACTGATACTCTGGAGGGTGATCGTTAGATGGATCAGTCTATTATAGGCTCAGTCAACGTCACCGGTGTGGGACATGCATGTCATATATGTTTATATGTTTGATCATTTCAAGTATTCACGTCGATATTGAATTGTGAACTTTAGCACTTCGCGTATTGAGAAAGAATATTAATGTGCATTTTATCTAGAGTAACGGTGACGGGCTTGGACTGTCTCTCGACGGAGAGCTCAGTTCGAGGAGGATATTGACTACCCACGCGTCTTTTATGTGATAACATGTTGTTTGAACTAATTGTGTTATTCATAAATGTGCACTAAGGTTTTTATCTTTATTAATATGTACACTGAGTGAGAATAATTATTGTGGGACGAATTGTGGGATTTTATGTTATGAACCGCGAGTGGGAGTACATGCTTCGTATAAGGGTCGGGGTGACCGGCTTATCACCTCACTGAGCTAGTGGTTTTGCTCACCCCCCATCATTCTTTCCTTTTCAGGCTGTTGATATCGTTTTGGTTGGAGGTTTGCCTATCGTTTGCTCATCATCCAATCCGTGTTTTGGGTACTTTCTCTTTTATGTAAATTGACGGATTCATTGGCGAGATTGTATAGTTTATATTTGGTGACCCCCTTGATGTTCTTTTTGTACCTTCGCGATATTATATCGTTCATGTATATTTTCTTTAAACTAAGTTACACCGTTGAATTTTGTACCTTTGTAAATCATTGTTGATACTTTATGAGATGATGTCCTCGGGTTGTACCCGTTGTTATCCGTTGTTCAGTTCTACAGGTACTTGATAGCAAGCCTTACGTTTTCTATAAACTTTGTGGAGTGGAGTGCACCCATTCTGTGAAATTTATGGTTAACGTGGCGGTTGTCGCGCTCTGTCTGGGGTCGGGGCGTGACAGAATACATCTTCCAAGGAGGACTAATTTCATTAGCTAATATATCTTCATCGGGGAGATCATCAGACAACTTTCATTCGGCAGGCATAGGATGATCAGGCAAGAAATCTGCCAATACTTACCCTTTCACCGCTTTTTGAGGGACATAGATAATTTCAAATTGCTGCAATTGAAGATACCACCTTGCGAGCCTATCAGAGAGTACTGGCTTTGACATAACAAACTTTAACGGGTTAGCCTTTGAGACCAAGTAAATAGTATGAGCTTGGAAGTAATGTCTCAATTTCTTAATTGCAAAGATGAGTGCAAGACAGATCTTTTAAATTGGTGAGTACTTTAACTCATTTGGAGTCATTGTCTTACTCAGATAGTACAACGCACACTCCTTTCCTTCATCATTATTTTGTGCAAGTAGAGCTCCAACTAATCGTTCTTAAGCAGATATGTAAAGAATTAATGGACGTCCGACTATTAGAGCAACCAACACTGGTGGCTTCATCAAGTATGCTTTAATGCTATTAAAGGCATTAGTACAAGCCTCATCCAATTCAAATGGGCCGCCTTTCTTCATAAGATGGCTGAATAGTTGGCATCGACCGGCGAAATTTTATATGAATCTTCTCAAGTATGCCAGTTTACCTTGTAAACTCTTGAGCTCATGTATGTTTCGAGGCACCTGCATCTTCATGATTGCATCAATCTTTGCTTTATCAATCTCAATGCCGCGATGTCGAACAATGAACCCAAGGAATTTTCCAGAAGAAACTCTGAATTCGAACTTAAGTGGGTTCATCTTGAGTTGGAATTTCTAAGACGCTCAAATGTTTGTCTTAGATCCTTAAGATGGTCCTTTTTCTTCTTTAATTTCACCACGATGTAATCAACATAACATTCGACATTCTTATAGAGCATGTCATCAAATATATTTTGCATGGCTCGTTGATAAGTAGCACCAACATTCCTCAAGCCGAATGACATAACATTGTAGCAATATATATATTCATTTTGGAGTGAAGAAGGCTATCTTTTCTTGGTCTTCCGGAGCCAGACTAATTTGATTATAGCCGGATGACCCATCCATGAACGAAAGAACTTCATGACCAGTTGTTGCATCAATCATGAGTTCAGTAATTAGTAGTGGAAAATCATCTTTTGGGCATGCCAAGTTCAAGTCGTGAAAGTCAACACACACTCTAAGTTGCCCATTTGTCTTCCTCACCGATACAATGTTAGAGAGCCAAGTGGGATATTTAACTTCTCGTATCTTGCCCGTTTCAAGGAGTTTGTTAACCTCAGCTTCAATCAATGGAACCAGCTCTGGTCGAAATTGACGTTGCATCTGCTTAACTGGTTTGGCTCCTTCCTTTACTACTAAATGATGAACTGCCACTTTTGGGTCTAACCCGGGCATTTCCTTGAATTACCATGCAAACACGTCTCTAAACTCTTAAAGAAGCTAAATGTAAGCTTTTCTTCATTAAGTGTTAATAAAACACTTATATAGGTTGGACGTGGGTCATTAGCATCACCCAAATTAATCTTTTTCAATTGGTCAACAGTAGATTTGACACCCTCTTCAAATTCTGGAGGAGCATCATCAGCATCTTCCTCTTCAGTTGAGGTCTCCTCTCGGATAGTAACATGATTTAGCACGGCAACTCCCTTCGGGAATTGTTGCCTTTGAAAATGCGGATTAGACCCAACTTTTTCATTTTCTCCCACTTTAACAATGTTTTCTACTACATAACCATCATTCCTCATTTCGATGATCTTGCTTCGTAGATATCTTTCTGCTTCGCATTTCGATGATCTTGCTTCGTAGATCTGGTAAAGATTATTGCTCGTTTCTTAGCTTTCAACACTGTGTCACATGATATGATCAGGAAATATCATCTTTTCATTCGAGATGGGATGTGACTAAGTAAGTTTGGGAATTGGGTGGTATTGGATCTCTGGTGATTTTTAACTCCAGTTGGTTTGAGTCTTTCGAAGACTGAGATTCTTTCTATCTTTCCATCTTCCTCAAAAGACTCTTCTTCTTTAGAAAGAATTTCATCTTCAGTGATGTAGTTCGTTGTTTCCCTTTTGATCGCAATGCGAACAGGTTTTTGCGGAACATATCCCAAACCTGTTCTAGTATACTTTGAAGTGCGACCATTACTTTGAACGTCTCTTGAGTGGTATTGAATCCACTAGGAGTCTCATGAGATGGCTCTTTTATCACACCTCTTTCTTGCGGGTCGTATCCAGCTTTCATAAGAAGTTTGTAAGCTTGTGGGCTATATGATTTGAAAACTGCAGCCTCAAATACATCTCCATGCTCAGTTTTAGCCCCTTGAACTAGGAGAGTGAACCCTTTGAGTGGAGGAGAAGAGGGCTTCTCAGTGTCAACCTTGGTCAGGGGTAGTGTCAACCCTTCTATAATCTTGATCAACTGTTTACTCTTATTAGATTGTGTGGTTGGAACATCATCTGCATTCTCTTTTTCTTGTTTATCATCGCTTTTCTCTTATAATGAACTTCCTTCTTGTTTGACAGCCTTGCTACTTCTCAAAAAAATATCTAGCTTCTGCAAAACATGACTCAGCTTCTGTGAATGACCTTTCGTCACTGAGCACCTTTTTTATGTTACCTCCATCGCAGTATTTGAAGCATTGATGTAGCGTAGAAGGAATCACTCTATTTTCATGCAACCATGGGCACCCCAAGAGCATGTTATATGATGTTTTAGCATCAATGACATGAAACAGAACTATTGAGGCCATCTGATCTATCATTAAATCCAAGACTGTTGTACCAAGTATTCTTTGACCTTCTTGATTGAACCATGAATCATCAATCGACTGCTGTCGAGTTCGTCAGTTGGAATCCCTAACCTCTTCAATGTCAGTAGAGGCAAGATGTTGACCACTGAACCTCCATCAATCAATATTCGATTCATCCTTTGCTCTTGAGTGCAACCAGTTATGAACAAGGGTCGGTTGTGAGATTGTGAACCAAGCAGTAAGTCTTCCTCTATGAAGGTAATCTTCATAACATGGGTCTCGCTTTCAACTCCAGGCTCAACCTTAAGTAGTTGAGCTTTGCTTGCCGTGTAACATGAAGAATCATTTTCACCATCTACAGAAGTAGAGTTTGCAGTTGCATCTTCATCTAGAAAGATCTTCCCTTGCTCAACCAATTGCATAACTTTGTCTTTAAAGGCAAAGCAATCTTTGATAGAATGACCCACCAGTATATGATACTTGAATTATTTTGGATTGTCAGTTTGTCCCGCTTCTTCTGGTCAATTCATTTCAGGAAGCTCGATAAGTTTATCTTTAAGCAGATCATCAAATATGCCTGGGACATCCGAATCAAGGAATGGATACTTTCTTTCTTGCATCTCTTTCAAGGTCAATCTTCTTTGCCCCCTTTCTTGGGAATCATTCTTTATTTTATCATATTTTTCATTCTCATTCCTTTGAAATTTAACAGTTGATACATTTGTCGCCATGGACTCTTTTTCATAAGATTTATTGTAGGGTTTGCCTCCTTTCATGGCCTCTTGTTTTTCTTTGTGCATGTAGGATCCAGGAATTGGTGGTTCTATAACTCCACTTATCCCCATACTTAGCTCCATGTTGTGAGCTCTTGTGGCCAAGTCTTCAAAGGTTTTAGGCTTAATCCCTTGAAGTATGTAACAAAGGCTCTACTACATTTCTTGAGTGCACATCTCAATACCATAAACTTCAGACAGTCGATCTTTACAATTTAAGCTCAGATTTTTCTATCGATTAATGTACTCAATTACTGGCTCTTCTTTTAATTAACGGGTATTAGTCAACTCCATCATGCTAACCGTTCTCCTAGTACTGTAGAAACGATTAAGGAATTGATGTCTGATCCCAACTGTCTATAGAATCGGCTTCCAAGTCGGTGTACCATTCAAAGCATTTCCCTTTAGAGAAAAAATGAATTGTCTCACCATATGATCTCCGTATGTTCCGGCATCATTTCACGTTTCAATGAAATGTGCTATATGCTGCCTTGGATTACCTTTTCCATCAAACTATTGGAACTTGGGGGGTTGATAGTCCAGTGGCATCCTCAAGTTGTCAACCCTCCTAGTAAAAGGCTTAGCATAAGTGAATGAAGGCTTGGAGCTCTCTTCAAATTGGTCCTTCATTGTCCCAAGTATAATGCTTTTTAGCTGGCTGATAGAAACCATTCCATCATGGGAGATGTTCAGTTCTTCTTCAATAACCCTTTTCCCCATCGACTGATGTTTTGCGGAGTCATTTACTTCATTTTCAGCATCTTCATCTTGCTTTTCATTTGCCTGGCTTGTTTCGGAACCAACCATTTTCTCCATTAGTTTTAAGATCAAAGCACTTTGTTCTTAGTTCTGTTCTGCAAGTGCAACAACGGATTCAGTTAAGCTTGCCAATTGTTCATCAACAGATGAAATTCTTTTTGCCATAGTTGAGGCTATGGATAAATCAGATGATGAACTTTCTTCAGATAGAGGAGTTGAGCTAGCAAGGTTACCCTCTTCATTTTTATCATCCTGATCATTATAAGGTATTCCTTTGGGGAAAACTCCAACTGAAGAATTTGTCTCTGAAGAGAATTCAGACCATGCATTCTTTGACATGCTTCTGGTTATAACATTAACGTCTTCAACTTGTAGTTCCAAAGACTTGGAGACAGAAGATGATCTGTTGACTTTGACTCTTAGCGGAACCATCTTACTTTGCTTATGTGAAGAGGAGATGAGAGGTAGATGATGAGAGTGCAAATTTACTTATATTAGACTCCGATTCGTGTGGAAAGAGGGTATGATTTGGTCTATTATTAAGACAAATCAGATTGCTTATGAAGAAGCCATGAATTTGAGGTTGTAAGGTTGTTTAGAGCATATTTGTATAGGAAAATAGGTGCTAAAGGTTCGGAATTGGAAGACAAAATTTTAGAGGCAAGTTTTGGGTGCCGTTCAACCTCAAGAGCTTGTTCGACCAACATCACTTTGGTCGAACGAAGGAGGCTTAGTCGAGTAGATGGTGCAGATCCATCCAGAGGGCTAGCTCGACTTGGAGGCATTGCTCGACCAACATCAGCATTGTCGAGCAGATGAGCAGAGGTCGAACAAAGTGAACAAAACTTATAGAGAGTTTGTTCGACTTGAAGGTGTTGCTCGACCAACATTAATTTGGTCGAGCAGAGAAGGCTGGTCAAGCAGAATGTCGAAAGTGTCCAAAAAGCTTGCTCTACCAGTTGCTCAAGTTGGAGGCCGTGTTCGACTAGTCAGGCTTGGTCGAACGGTGTTTCGCTGCTACTATTTATGGTAATTCCGGATGTCTTTTACCAAATTTGATATGTGTTTCAAGCAAAGTCCATCCTAAGCCCATAAGGAGAACCTATGAGTATAAAAGAAGAGCTTTCCTAGGAGAAAAGGACATAATACAACACACATCAGCCATCATCCATCTACTACCGAAACCATACCATCATCCGAAGGGGTCGTGAAAAGAGGTTCGTCTGGTGCGTCAAGTAAGATCATACCAAACAACCATGATTGTTCCTAGATCAATCATGGGCTAGAACCACCCTGGTAGTTCTAAGGTTATAAAATTTTTATGAGTTAATTGAATTTCCATGTGTAAACTACGTACAACACTACTTGTAGTTTATTTTATACAAGATTGTGCTTTTCAATTCATACTCACGGTCATTTTGTGCATCATTAACTGTTATGTAGAGTTTGAATACATATCTTAGTTATTGATTGAGTGCGTTCACCGTTGAGCAGGATTACATTTTATAATTCTAAGTGAAGGGATTCCGAAGTCTTATTAGAACTATCTTATATAGATACTTGTTAATTGAATCTTATTCGGGTTAATAAGTGGGATAAAGAGTATAACTTTATAGTACCTAAAAAGGGAGATCAAATTAGGTTAGAGTACTAAGTACACGGGAAATAATTGATTGTGATAGTACCTAGAAAGGGGGGTGAAATATATCTCTTGTTCCGAGGATATTCACACGTGTCATACACTTGTTTGCTTGAGTCTATATAGTAAACTTGCATGGTTTAGTGATGTGTCCATAAACCACAAGGCAGAATCGGACATCAACATATGGAAAGGAAATTAATAAGTAAAATTGGATGAACTGAAGAACTATTTAATTACTTACTTGATCACAACCGAATTTTCTCTATTGCTTGCTTATTTACTTTACTATTTCAATTATTTGTTATTTAGTCTCGTAACAAAACCAAATCCAATTTGCCAACATAATATTAGTTAATTAGAATATAATTAAATTGATAATCATCCATCCCTTGGGTTCGATAATCACTTGGTTGCCTATTAAAACTACAATTGATATCCTTTATACTTGGGGATAATTTTGTGTGTTGAGAAAACGTTCATCAAGTTCTTGGCTCCGTTGCCGAGGATGACATAGATTATTAGTTATTATTTCTAGTTTAATTGAGATTATATTAGTCTTGTCTTTGATTTCTAACTCTTATTTTTCTTAGGTGTAGGCTCACTAGATCAAAGACAGGTGAATTAGCTCCATATAATCCAGAGATCGGAGCATCGTCGAAGAAAAAAAGAAGAAGAATAAGAACAAGAAAGTAGACCCAACTGAAGCTCATGATTTAGGAGTTGAAGTTGACGTGCTGAATTCGCAAACGATTGAAGCTACAACCGAAGATAATTTGGAAGTAGAGACAGTCAACATGGCAGCGAATCCTGATACACTTGCCATCCGTGAAGTCTTTAAGAACAACAGGGGGGCAATGCTGGGTTGTTAGGAGCAAGAGGGACCGGAGCCGATTTCGATTTGCACCCTGCTCTTATCACCATAATTGAAAGAAGTCCCTTCTCTGGGAACCTTTGAAGATCCTCAGCAACATCTAAATAAGTTGCTTGGGTATGCAAGTACACAAAAAGATGCAGGAGCTCATGAGGATGCGAGGAAGACCATATTTTTCAAGTTCTCGCTGAATGACAAGGCGAGGGATTGGTACGATAATCTTGATGCTGCTGAATGTGATACATGGGAGAACTTGAAAGTGAAATTCTTGGAGTGATACATGCCACATTCAAAGGTGTTCAAGATGAAGCAAGAAATCAATCAATTTGCTATCCATGGCAACGAGAAGTTTCATGAAGTTTGGGACAGGTTCAAGGACATGCTTCGTAAGTGCCCACAACATGGGCTATCTAAGGCTCAATATATCAGTATATTCTACAATGGGTTGGATTGTGATTCTCGAGTGTTACTTGATGCTTCTTCTAATGGAGCATTGCTTATGAAGTCACCCATTGAGGCCGAGAAGCTTTTTGAGGATTTTTCGATGAATTCAAGGGAATGGCCGATGATGAGTGATATTTTTACCTAGATTTTAATGTCTTTTTGTTTTCGTATTAGTTTTTCCATATTATGACGTAGGAAAAAGCGGATCTCAATTCGGAGTTGAAACGAGGGAGAACAAGCTAAAACAGTGAAGGAAACAGGGCAGCAAGTACACGGATCGTGTACAGAACACGGCCCTGTCTGAATTGGCCATGCTCCATTACCAGAAAACCCTTCACGGCCAACCTTGTGGCCATGTGCAGTAACACATGCCGTGTACCAAACACGGCCCTATCCAGAAGGGCCGTGTGCGAGCATCAGAAGACACAACACGGCCACCATTGTGGCCGTGTGCTGCACACGAGCCGTGTAGGTGTTGGGATCAGAAAATTTCCAGAAACTTCTAGAAGCTTCCCAAGGGGTATAAATACCCATTTATTCAACATTTGAAGGAGATTCGGTTTTTGGGCCTGCATACACACATCACGCACCATTTCTTCCATTTTACACCACCATCTTCATCCATTCACCATCCTTTTATTAATGTTCTTATGAATATGGTAGGCTAATCTCCCTTGTGAGATTAGTAACATGAGAGTTGTTGGATAATTTTGGGGATTTAAGTATTTTAATTCATATGTTGACTGGGTAAAAGGATTTTCTATCATTGATGTTTGAGATCTTGAGGTTTATGATGGTTTGTGCGTTTAGTTGTTCTAAATATGTGATTAGATTGAGAAATCAATTATATGCTTAGGATAATTGAGTGAATCACTCATTAAACACTTCATGTGCATTATAAATTGTAAAGAGATTGAGAAATCCTTTAGAGTTTAGAACCCTTTGATAGGACATGTGATTGGTTTGATCGAGAGGTTGATTAATTGTGTGAAGGGACTCTCATTTCAAGCTTAGTACCTAGTTGAAATTGTTTGAGTGAGAACCAATTCGTTGAGCTATTCGATATTCATATCCTATCCATCTCGAGAAGGAGTTTAAGTGAATTTAGTGTTGGCCCTTGATTCTATATCCATGATACATATGAATTTGATGCATTTATCCTATAATTTTCACTTCTTAATTGTTGTTAAACTCACTTTTACTTAATTTGGAAAACACTCTTCATTTGTTTATCTTGTTTGTGATCATTGCTTGCTTTGATTACTTGTCATTTATTTGTTTACAACCAACCCCTTTGATGATTCATCTCTATAAAATTGCGATAAATGTGATCTCGCTTAAGCTCTAGCGCCGACCTCCCTGTGGTTCGATAAATTCTTGAATTGGTCAACCCGACTACAAAATGACTAATCAGCTGACTGATAGAGTGAGAGGCACTTATGTCCATGGTAAAGTAGCACAAGTTGAGCATACTATGGTGAAGTCGGGAAGAGATGATGAGATCGTCTCTAGCTTGGCTAATATTAGTAATTTACTTGAGTCTCAGCAAAAACATATTACTAATTTATCTCAGAGAGTACCAATGATGCAGTAGGATGGTGGCTACGAAAGAGCAAACCAAGAGGAGTTCGAGGAGGCAAACTACGCCATGGGTCAAAGTATTCAAGGAACTAGGTACCTGAATCAAGGAAACCGGAATTATCAGGGGAATCACAACAACCGTGGTCCCCCGGGTAATTACCAACAACCAAGGATGCTGGAGTTTTCATGGAGCAATCCGAATAATGCGATGCAGCCTCCTATCGGTGTTGATCCGGGAGCAATGGTGGAAGGAAAGCCTGGCTTTGAGGATACGGTGAACAGGTACATGGCGAGGAATGATGCAAGAGTAAACCATCTAGAGGCAAAGTTAGAGAAGAAGATTGATGATAATCATAAGGATTTCTCTATACAAGTGAAAGACCTCACGTTGTTGATGGGGAAGATGACTGGGAATGTAAACAAATTGACTCAAACTATTGAGAAGGAAAAGTTTCCATCTCAAAGTATTGAGAATTCAAAGTCTTTCCATGCCATCACATTGAGGTAGGGAACGCAATATGAAGGTCCAATGATGCCGGCGAGTCATACCGAAGGAAACAGAGCAATTGCTCGACCAGACTAGAGTTACTTGATAAGACCGATCGAGCAGAGGTCGAACAACTTCCGAAGAAATAGAATTACGATACTCTATTTTCTGACCATCCATTCGACCAGCACAACACCGTTCGACCAGACCATCTAGGTCGAATAGAAGTCGAACAAAAGTAGTGTGATGAGAGCTCGCGATTAGGGAATCTGTTCGACCAAAACCTATCTGCTTGACCAAACCACCTTGGTCGAACAGAGGTCGAGCAACACGTCCAGGAACAGAGTACGTGATCAGCCAATCTGTTCGACCATTCTGAAGTTGTTTGACCAAACCACCTTGGTCGAACGGAGGTCGAGCAACACAACTCAGAGTTCGATTCCATACCGAATGCGACACCTGCTGATCAGAACACTCCAGCTACATCTCAAAAGCAGAATACCGAGCTTACAGTAGTAGAAAAGAAGTGGAAAAGAGCCAAGAGATTAAGAGCCTAGAAGGATAAAGCGGAGAATGTTGAATGTGATGAATGAGTGATTCCCAAAACAAAGATACCTCCACCGTTTCCTTTCAAGCTTGTCAAAAAGGGATTGGAAGATAAGTTCAAAAGATTTTCAGAAATCATGAACAAGATAAGTTTGAACATTCTTTTCTCTGAAGCGATCTTGGAGATGTCGTATTATGCCCATTTTCTAAAGGATATACTATTGAAGAAGAGAAGCTTGAACGTAATTGAAACTGTGAATCTGTCAGAGAATTATAGCTCAATCATACAAAGGAAGCTGCCAGCTAAGTTAAAAGATCCAGGAAGGTTCACTATCTTATGTGAAATTGGAAATGGGATGGCACGGCGAGCCTTGTGCGATCTTGGGGCAAGTATCAATTTGATGTCATTGTCTATCTTTAAACGGGTTGGTTTGGGGGAGTTAACTCCCACATTAGTGGCTCTACAACTAGCGGATAGTTCTATGACCTTTCCGAAGGGTGTGATTAAAGATGTTCTTTTCAAAGTAGAGAAACTCGTATTTCCTGTGGACTTTCTTGTGCTTGAGATGGAAGATGACAAGGATAATGTCCCTCTTATCTTGGGAAGACCTTTCCTCGCTACTGCGGGAGCTATGATTGAAGTGCAAAAGGGTGAGCTACAGTTGAGGATGGATAAAAAAGAGGTTTTGTTTAACCTCGACAAAGCAATGAAGATGCCGATGGAGAAGCAGTGCCATAGTATTGATGTGGTGGAGGAGATTATTAATGAAGACATGTCCCTGATTCTTTCTAAGGATCCTCTTGAGACATGCTTGATGGAGTCTCTTACTTTTCCCACCACGGACCTAATTGAACTCTCCAATGAGGTATGTATTGATTTACTTGAAAACTTACTTGCTTTGGGTGATGACTGGTATGAATCGCAAAAGACAAAGGTTGAAGAGGTCAAGTGGACTAGGAAGTACTTGCCTTTGGACAGAGAGAGTGCACCTCAAGAAGAAAAGAAAGAGGAGTTGAAACTGCTACCGGAGCACTTGAAATATGCCTACTTAGGTGGCAATGAAAAATATCCAGTAATTGTATATTTTTCCCTTGATGATGATCAACTTGAGGAATTGTTATATGTTCTTAGGAAGTATAATTCTGCGATCGGTTGTTCTCTTGATGATTTAAAGAGGATTAGTCCTTCATATTGCATGCATAGAATAAGATTGCTAGATGAGGCCAAGAGTAGCATTCAAAATCAGCGGAGGGTGAATTCGGCTATTCAAGAAGTGATAAGGAAGAAAATTCTAACGTGGCTAGATACTGGGATTATATATCCCATTAGTGATAGTCCCCATGTGAGTCCATTGCATGTTATAGCTAAGAAGGGGGCATGACTATAGTGAAAGCCGAGGATGGTGAGACGTTAGCCACTAGGATTCCTACGGGATGGCGTGTATGTACGGATTACAGGAAACTGAATGAAAATACATGCAAAGACCATTTTTCCCTTCCTTTCATGGATCAAATGCTTGATCGTCTTGCAGGGTATGAGTATTATTTTTTATTGGATGGGTACTCGGGTTATAATTAAATCATGATTGCACCTGAGGATCAGGAAAAGAAGACTTTTACTTGCCCTTATGGAACTTTTGCCTTTAGGAAGATGCCTTTTGGATTATGTAATGCGCCTGCTACATTTCATCGTTGCATGATGGCCATATTTGATGGGTTGATAGAAAAGATCATGGAGGTGTTTATGGATGATTTTTCTGTATTTGGTTCTTCCTTTGATGTTTGTTTGTCTAACCTTGCTACTGTTTTGAAGAGATGTCAAGAAACTAATCTTGTCTTGAATTGGGAGAAGTGTCACTTCACGGTAAGAGATGAGATTGTTCTTGGCCATCATTTTTCGGTCAAGGGATTGCAGGTGGATAGAGCAAAGGTGGTGGCGATCGAGAAGCTTCCACCGCCTACTAATGAAAAGGGAGTGCGATCCATCCATAGACATGCTAGTTTTTATAGAAGATTCATAAAAGACTTCTCGAAATACTCCAAGCCCTTATCTCATTTACTTGAAAAGGATGTTCCTTTTATTTTTGATGAAGAGTGTTTAACAGCTTTTCAGGTTTTAAAAGAGGCGCTTATTACTGCACCCATCTTGATCACACCGAATTGGACTCAGCCGTTTGTACCTATGTGTGATCCGAGTGATTTAGCACTTGCAGTGGTACTTGGGCAGTTGAGGGAAAAAAGTTCTGCATCATTTACTATGCGAGTAAGACTTTCGATGCGGTACAAAAGAACTACACGGTGACTGAAAAGGAGTTTCTTGTTGTAGTGTACGCATTCAATAAGTTTCAACAGTGTTTGGTTGGCATGAAGACTATAGTGTACACGGATCACTCTGCAATTCGATACTTGATGGAGAAGAAAGAAACGAAACCAAGGATCATTAGATGGATTCTTCTTTTGTAGGAGTTCGATATAGAGATCTGAGTTAAGAAAGGAACGGAGAATGTGTTGGCGGATCACCTATCAAGGTTGGAGACAAGGGAGCATTGTGATGATTCTTTCGAGTACATAGAGGAGATATTCCCGGATGAAAACATAATGGTAGTGTTTGTTGAAGGTGCTGAAAGAGCATGTGTAGTGGCTGCCCAAGGGATGGATCCATGGTATGCGGACTATGTGAATTATATTACCGTAGGAGAAATCCCGAGAGATCTCAACCGATATCAACTTATGAAATTCAAGCGGGATGTTGAGACATTTATATGGTATGATCCATTTTTCTACAAGATATGTACCGATTCCATTGTCCGTAGGTGCGTGACTGAGATGGAGATGGAGAGCGTTCTTGATTTTTGCCATGCACAACCTAACGGGGGGCACTTCGGAGCTCAAAAGACGGCAGCGAAGGTACTTCAATCTGCTCTTTATTGGCCTACCTTGTTTAAAGATTGTGAAACCTATGTGGCAACATACGATAGATGTCAAAAGATGGGGAACATAAGTCGAAGAGATGAGATGCCACTTCAGCCGAGCATTGTTGTTAGATCTTCGATGTATGGAGGATCAATTTCATGGGGCCTTTTCCTCCATCTAATGATTTCTTTACATTCTTTTAGCAGTGGATTATGTTTCTAAGTGGGTGGAAGCCATTCCCGCTCACGTGAATGATTCAAGGACTGTTTTATCTTTCTTGAAGAAATATATTTTTGTCCGCTATGGAGTTCCTAGAGCACTAGTGAGTGATGGAGGGTCTCACTTCGTCAATAAGCTTCTTGAAAAGGTGATTAAGGATTATGGAGTCAAGCATAGGGTTACTACACTATATCACCCTCAAGCGAATGGGCAAGCTGAAGTTTCCAACCGACAAGTGAAACAAATATTGGAGAAGGTAGTCGGAACCAATAGGAAGGATTGAGTTATGAAGCTTAATGATGTTTTGTGGGGGTTCCAGACTGCTTATAAGACGATGTTAGATATGTCACCGTATCAAATCGTCTACAGAAAGCCATGCCACTTACCCGTAGAGATCCAGCACAAAGCTTTTTGAGCATTAAGGAGTTTGAACTTGTCATTAAAGGATCAAAATGAGTTGAGGATGACTCATATTAATCAATTGGATGAGTTCAGGAATCGAGCTTACAAGAACTCGGAGATCTTTAAGGAGAGAATGAAGAAATGGCATGATTCAAAGATCTCTTACAAGGAGTTCAAGCAAGGTGATGAGGTATTACTTTTTAACTCTCGCTTGAAGCTCTTTGCAGGGAAATTGAAATCAAAGTGGACGGGGCCGTTCATTATCCATAGAGCTTACGGAGGGGGGAGTTTCGAGTTGATGGACATAGATGGAGACATCATAACAGCGAATGGGCATCGTTTGAAGCATTACAAGTCGTCGGATGATGCTTGTGTGATCTTTGAGGATACCTTGCACTAGAGTTGTACCATCGTGACTCTCCGATGTTAAACATGAGCGCCTGTTGGGGGCTTTCCCTCCCATTTTATTGCTTTAATTTCATTGGTGTGAGTGAGAAATTTTTATATTTGACGTGCTTATTATTCAAAAATTACATCTCTTTGCAAACTTAGTTTTCACTATTATTTCTGCTAAGTTTGGGGGGGTGTGATGTACTTACCTCATCATAGCACAGAGAATATGATCTTTTCTTTGTAACGTTTGCTAGGAGAGTTGATTTTTTGCAGTATATTAAAACTTTAGCCAGTTTTGATGCATCGATTTTTTGCAATTTGCCTAGTGTTCAGTGGTGTGTTGCTTTTTAGTGTAATTGCGGAGTTACGCTTGAAGTTATATGGTTTTAAAGAGTTACTCTAGCTTAATCGTTGGATATCTTGATACTTGATATTGTCCTAGAGCTGAATGTTTCAGGAAAATACGAGAAGAGTACGAAGTTTAGTAAGTTCGAGAGGATGTTCGACCTTCAGGAGAGTTGTTCGACCAAGGCTAGTTGATCGAGCAATGGTCGAACAGAATGCATAATTCTTCCAGAGAGGTTGTTCGACTTGAACCTTGCAGCTCAACCAAGATGTTGCAGTCGAGCAACTGTCGAACAAAGTGAGCAAAACTTACAGAGACTTTATTCGACGAAGTAGTGGTTGCTCGACCAGCAGTGTTAAGTCGAACGATGGTCGAGCAGGACAGAGGAGAACAGGGAGCACGACGAGGCAGGTTACTCGACTTTCGGCACCTGTTCGACCAACAAAATTAGGTCGAACGGAGGTCGAGCAAAATGCATAAAATGTCCAGGAAGGTTGTTCGACCTCGACCATGTTGTTCGACGAAGGAGTCTACGTCGAGCGACGGTCGAGCAAAATATGAAAAACTTACAGAGACTTTATTCGACTAAGCATAGGTTGTTTGACCAAGACTTGAGGTCGAACGAAAGTCAAACAAGTCAAGGCAAAATAGAGACCTGATTACTCGACTTAAACATGCTGTTCGATCACAAAATGCAAGTCAAACGGAGGTCAGCTAGGCGATTTCAAGGGTCAGATCTGGGTCGTTCGACTTACAGACCTTGTGCGACCACACCTCACAAGTCGAACTGAAGTCGAATGGAGTCTAGAGACAGTTTTTAAAACGTATTTTCATTCCGTTCGACACACCCATACCCATCACCTTTTCTCGAGCACCACCATAACCGTATGTTCTTCCTCCAAATCTATTTCCTACACTTTAATCTTCCATTCCACACACTTTTATATCCGAATTCGAGTGTTCTCAAATCCGATTTAGGGCTAGATTTGAATTTTTGGGGATTGTTTTCGTTGTCTTCACCACACAAACACCATGAAAAGCAAATGTATGTTTTTTCCTCACTTTTTACTCGTGGATTGTGTTGATAATGCTTAGTGAATAATAGGTGAGTGGTTTCATGCTAGTCTTGGGTAGATTTGTTGTTGAATTGTTGAAGTTCCTATTCGAAATTGCATTTGAAATTCTCATGAATTGTTCTACGTTACATTGCAGAATTTTTCTGAAAGTGATGTTGTATGAAGCATAGGCTTTGGTTTAATTTCAATTATACATATGGGCTCGTTGAATTTGGGTATTGTTATGATGCAATTGAGGGAGGAATGTGAGCATGTTTAAAGTGTTGAGTTGGTGAAATTTTGTGTGGAATTGATACGATGGTTGGTATGGAATAGTGTTAGATTAATTTGATCTTGAAATTATTGATTGAAAGTGTTGGTTTAGGGTTCAATTGTGATTGATAAACACTTGAAATTGAGTTGAATTGGATACATGAATTTTAAGTCTTGAGTAGGATTCATGATAGACATAGGCTTGGTATTGTTCATCTCTTTTGGTTGAGTATTGAAGCATAAATTTTGTAGGAAAAGAGATTGCCTCTTCTTCGATGAGGAAGGGAAATAAGTCACCCCCGTTGAGAGAGATAGTCAAGAAAATCAAGATGGATAAAAGGAGGCCAGATAAAAGGAGGCCAGCGGATTTTGAGATCAAGATTGGAGATTAGGGAGAGAAAAAAGAGCTTTGGAATGCAATATCTCAAAAGATAAGAAGGACTAGGTATCAAGATGATCGTGTCATGATGGACATGAACATTATCAACGACATTAGTTGGATGTTTAATCGAGTGGGCATCACAAGGTTCATGGAGATGAAGAGGGAGACGTACTTTCACATTACGGCAGAGGTCTTATGCACGCTGAGAATTGAGCGTGGTGACGGATACCTTCCGTATGGTATTCGGATGTAAATAGGTGGACAAGAGCAGACTATGTGGGCTCGAGAGTTTAATGAGATAATTGGCTGTGAGAACGTGGTTGGAATGGAGAGTGATGAGTTCAAACCCGATGAGTTCTGGAGAGTTATTACGGGGAGGAATGAGAACTAAACTCGAATGCTTCCAAGGTTGCTTTCATTCGCAACCCCGTGATTGCTTACATGGTCCGGATTTTGGGGAACACGTTATTTGCAAGGTCCGAAGGAAGCTGTATTCAGAGAGGGGAGCTCTATGTCTTATGGTGTATGCTCAACAGAGTTCACTTTAATGTGGCAGCCTACTTTTTCCATCAGCTTTACAAGTTCACAACGCATGGATATCAGACAGTAACATCAGAGGGCTGATCACCATTATAGCGGAGTATTATAGGATTGACTTGAGTATGTACGATCCTATTCGAGGTGATCCGGACTTGATCTTGACATCATGTGTGAGGATGGGGCTGATAAAGTGAGCAGACGATACTTGGATGTTCATCCGAGGGAAGAAGCCTCGAACACTTTAATTTCCGTTGATGATAGCTGATCTTACCACTGTGAGGAACAATAATAACTTGTTGATGAATACTACGGAGCACATAGTGATCTCGGAGACTTGCTTAGGAAGAGGAAATTAGAGATTGCTAGCTGAGTTGCGTGAGCATGGAATCGGCTTAGATGAGGATATGATTTTGATCATAGTTCCGGCTGATTTCGAAGAGGAGGAGCCACAACCACCACCTGTATTTAATTATCAGGAGGATATGCCTCCGGTGCAGCCTCAACAGCCACTTGAGCAGGAGTTTTTTGAGCCACCACCACAGCCGCAGCAAGATTATTGGGTGGCCCAGGATCATTTCGTTCGGGAGCAATTCCGATTGATGCACAAGTACTTCGCCACACTCAATGCGAACTAGCAAGAAACAAACAGGTAGCTGGCGCTTGCGAATACCAACTACGCCGCACTTAATGCACGCTATGATACGATGGATGGTCGGTTGAGGCAATTGCAAGACCGCGAGCACTTAATGGCTCGGAATATCAGTGAGCTCCATAGGACATTTGATCGTTGGCGTGAAGAGAGGAGTGATGATTAGGAAGACGATGGTGATTCTCCGTAGGAGTAAAGTGGCCAGGTCTTTTATATTTTCTGATTCTTCTCATCCCCATTCTCTTTTACACTTTACATGTGGAGATTGCTATGGGTTTAGTGTTTGATTCATGTGTGAGTGGCATGTTGATACGCGTTTTCTTTGCACACAAAATTAATCCCCAAGTATTAAGGATATCAATTGCAGCTTAAGCAAGCGACCAAGTGAATATCGAACCCAAAGGACGACGTATTATCAATTTAATTATTTACTAAATTTATTAAGACGAGTTGACAATAAAGTTGTGAATTTATTATTAACTACTAAACAATGAATTAAAATAACAAATAAAATAAAGTATCACTCGAAGAATACGAAAGTGGATCAAGTAGGAGAATAGGTAACTCTAGGATAATCCAGTTTTACTCATTAATCTCCCTTTCGTGTGTTGATGTTCGACTCTGCCTTGTAAAATATGGACGCATCACTAAACCATGCATATCTACTCTATAGACACAAGTAAACATGCGTGTAACACGTGTGAATAACCTTGGAGCAAGAGATATAATTCCACCCCCTTTCTAGGTACTATCAGTATCAATTATTTCCCTGGCCAATTTGTACTCTAACCCGATATGATCTCCATTTATAGGTACTATGAAATTATTCTCTTTATTCTACTTACCCGAATTCAATTCAATTAATAAGTATTCATATATGATAGTTCTAATGAAGCTTCGGAGTCCCCTCATTTAGAATCATAACATGGAATTCTGCTCAGCAGTGAACGCACTCAATCAATAACCAAAATATGTATTCGGACTCTACATAACAGTTAATGATGCACAAATCGACCATGAGTATGAATTAAAAAATCAAAGTCATATAAAATAAATCCACAAGTAGTGTTGTATGGAGTATACACACGGAAGTTCAATTAATTCATAAAATCTTCACAACCCTAGTTCTACCAAAAAGACTCTAGCCCATGATGTTACGAGGAACAATCATGGGTGTTGGATAGATCTTACCCGGATGTCCGAAAAATACAAGATAAATTAGAAAATGAATAAAATCCTAGATGTGGGCATCGTCGCGTTCTTCTCCATCTTGAATTCTTCTCTTGGTTCTCCACTCGATTCCACAGACGAATCTTCAAAGTGATGGATGGATGGAGGAAAGGATGTGGATGATGGTTGGCGGGTGAACCCCCCTTGTGGGGTGTAGTCTTGTTGTGGCCTCTCTCCAATCCAATATGACAAATATGATGAATAATGATTTGATCTATACCCCCTTTTATACTTGTGAGCTCTCCTTATAGGCCTTGGATGGGCTTTTACTTGAGACATACGCCAAATTTGGTAAAGAAACCTAAAATTACCAAAAATAGAACCCAGCGACGCTGTTAGACTTGACCTTCTTGGTCGAACAAGGCCTCCAAGTCGAGAAACTGGTCGAGCAAGCTGTCTATAAGTTTTGTCATTTTGCTTGAGTTTCCCTCTTCCATTCTACCAAGACTATTCTGGTCGAACAGATCTCCTTTGGTCGAGCAGGCTTGCACAGTCTTACCGTTTCGCGCATAACTTTGACATCCGACCTTTGATTTGAGTAATTCTTGCGTTCAAGAGATCCTCTCTTCCTTGGATTTCTACACATATAAAGAACTCACAGAAACACCAACATTTGAATATGTAACAAGTCATGCAAAGTGGACAATCGTTCTGAACAGAAACAGTTTGCGCGACGTCACCACTTTGATCATAACTTTCTCGTTTGGAATCCGAATGGGGCGTTCTTTATGCCAAAACGACCCTCTCTTCTGTCGCTTTCCAACCATGTAACAAAATTCCAATTCGGAGCTCCACAAGAACACAGAATAATTACACAATTTGGACGTACGTTTATCAGCATTCTTGCACAAATTGCACCTTTTCTCAAACTTGGCTCTTTTGATCCTTTTTCCACCTAAAACACAATAAAACACCTCAAGTGTACCTTTTTCTCACATATATCAAATATAAGACATTTGTGCTAATATATGACAATAATTCCTATCAAAAAGGTGTTAGATTGGACACTAAAACACGTTTATTTTCACTCTCATCAAACCCCCAAACTTACCCGTTGCTCGTCCCGAGGTAATAAAATAAAAATAAAGAGAGAGAGATTATGAAAATTAGCAGGGAAACAAAGACTATGACAAATACCCCATTCAAAATACAATTGTCATCAACTTAGGTCATGCAACTCTCATTACATGTAATAATCAATTCGTAGCATACAAGTTAAGACAATCACCACCAATTCAAATGCTCCATTGACATGCTCTCACGGGAAGTATATATCACTCGCACTCAAGTGTAAAAGATGTACACTAATGGATTAAGTTGTTTACGCTCAGATTAAATTCAAGTGCATGCGTAATCATAAGCTTGCCAAACGTCTCAAACTCTTTACCATTAAAAGTATGATTCGACAATGGGATCAAAAAGGACTTTTCTTTTGGATGTAATGTTGGGTCTTTGGTTAAATTCAGAAATATATGGACAATGTAACTCAAATAGTAGAGAACTAAAGCTGATTGATCACTTCAACTTTCACATTCTCTTTCTTTTCAATGCAAACGATTTTCATTCCTTCTCCACCTTCAAACACAACTATTTTTTCTTCTTTTCTTTGTTTTTACCTTTCTTGAGGTACCAGTTTCGAGTACTATCTCTAACATCTCGGGGTACCAGTTTCGGGCACTAGCCCTAAGCAACTTATTTTTCAGCTCATAATCACTTGTATAGCTCAAAATATTTTATTCATTCCAAACTCCATCAAAATTAACTTCACACACTTTGACAGCATTTAATTCTCCACTAGATATAGGAATTTAAGGCTCAAATAGAATATCAAAGTGGCTATCTTCGTAGGTTGCCAAAGAAATAAGGCTTTAGGCTCAAAAGGACTAACTACAGATATAAAATTATTTGGTAGGAAATTATTTGGCTAAGTGACTCATATTTATCAAAGATGGCCTAAAATCATCTTCCATCATCTAACATGTAGTTTTAAGTAAGACAAGAGGCAAGTTCTAGAATACACATACAAGAACGATACTCACCAGAAAAGAAAATATCATGTGATTATGTATCATGATCAACGAGGCTCAAAATCTCACATGGGTTTTTAACAAGTAACAGAGCACCTTTCATGGTAAGTAATATCCCTCAAGTACACATAGAACTTCATACCACAATATAATTCAAGTACACTTCCTTCATTAATTTCAAGAGTATATGAATTTCAGGTACAATTTAAACATATAAACTCACATGGATCACAAGTACAAACTCAATCCTTCTACTCCATGAATTTAAAGCACACATAAAATTAGAATAAGTAAATGATAGCACCTGATTTCTCCTTCAAAACGCACGAGCTCCTCGAGTCAAAGGCTCAGTGTAGAACTCGTCTTGCCACTCTAGTTACCTTTTTCTATCATCAAAGCTCAAACACACTCATCATTACAGATTCGTCAATAATAAAATAGGAGAACTCTAAGAATGACTCAATTGAATATCTAATCGACTCCACACACCAGAAACACCACTGAACACTAGGCAAATTGCAAAAAATCGACACGTCAAAACTGATTAAAGTTTCAACATACTGCAAAAAATCAACTCCCCTAGCAAACATTACAAAGAAAAGATTATACTCTCCATGTTTCAATGAGGTAAGTACATCACACCCCTCCAAAACTTAGTAGAAACATAAGTCGAAACTAAATTTGAAAAGAGATGTAATTGCCGATTAGTAAGCACCTTAAATAAAAAAATTTCTTACTCACATGAAAGAAATAAAGCAATAAAACGGAAGGGCAAGCCCCCAACAGGCGCTCATGTTTAACGTCGGAGAGTTACAACGGAATACCACTTTTTAGAACTACTGGATAGGATGACGGACTTCTCGCATCATCATCTTCAAATACTTTCTTCCCTCTTGTCTACACTCAACACCTCACCTTTCTTGGTAACAAGTATACTGTCCTTGGAATTTCATTCCTCCCATGGCTGTCTAGACACCTCCTTGTCAATCTTCCACTTAAATTAAGAATCATCTGCCTTTGAAAAATCAAGATTAAACAAGTTAGAAACCACATCAATGCTCTTGCACGATTGAGTTTCCATGGGCATCTTCATTGCATGATCAAGAGAGAAAACCACATCTTCATTATCCATCTGCAGTCTAAGCTTCTCGGCTCTCAACCTCTTTACTCTTTCCTACTTCTTCTCAACTATAAGCTCATTATTCTGCTCTTGGGATGGCTCTAAGGTGTTCTGAACAACAGGTGTAGCATTCGGTATCGAATCGGGCATTGAACTGTGTTGCTCGATCTCTGCTCGACCAAAAAGGACTCGAGCAGATGCAGTTTGGTCAAGTAGCATGCCTAATCGCAAGCTTTTGTTCGCTATGTGTTGCTCGACCTCCGTTCGACTTGGGTAGTAAGTTCGAACGGATGGATTCTGGTCGAGCAAGCTGCTCGATCGCGAGCTCTCGTCTCCCATGCATTGTTCGACCTCCATTCGACCAAGGTGGTCTGGTCAAACGGAAGAGTGCAAGTCGAATGATGCACCTAAAAATAGAGCATTGTAATTCTATTTTTCCAAAGTTTGCTCGACCTCCATTCAACTTGGGTAGCATGGTCGAATGGAAGGCATCTGGTCGAGCAAACTACCTTGTCGCGAGCTTCCAATATCATTGCGTTGCTCGACCTCCGTTCGACCATCAGGTCGTCGAATAGACTTGGTTTGATCGAGCAACTTCACTGTTCCTTTCTTTTCCACTCGCCGACATCATCGAACCCTCGTACTGTGTACCTGACCTCAATGTGTGTCATTATTCTCCCACGATTGTGTCAATTGATTCATATTTGCGTCCATCTGCCCCATAATTAAGGTAAGGTCCTTCAACTGCTTAGATAAATCTGCATGATCAACATTCATGGTATCCTCAAGACAATTAATCCTTGCATCATTCTCAGCCATGTATCGATTGAAAGTATCTTCAATACTCTTCACTTCTTGGTGCTTCATACTAGGCCCCCTTAGTGTCAACTCTGTAATCTGCTTCTGCTGGGACTCTAGTAGCTTGTTGATATTAGCTAGACTAGAGACGATCTCATCATCCCTATTCGGCTTCACACTTTGATGTTCAACCTTCGCCACCTTGCCAAGTACATATAATCCTCTATCTCTCTTCGTAGGCCAGTCACATGAATTCATAGAGATGTCTTCAAATAACTTTTCTACTTCAAGTGCTGTCTTTGAAAACAGCGCTCCACCTGAAGATGCAACAATAAAAATACGCAACACACAATCCAATTCATAGTAGAAGATGCTTATGTACTGAGCTTTAGACATTCCATGTTGTGGGCACCTCCTGAGCATATCATTAAACCTGTCCCACGCCTCATGAAATTTCTGACCCTGATTCATAAAAAATTGGATAATCTCTTGCCTCATTCTTAAGATACTTAAGGGTGGCATGTATCTCTCCAAGAACTTCTGCTGCAGTTGGTCCAATGTAGTGCAGTCTGTGGTATCAAGAGTCTCATACCAAGCTTCTGCTCCATCAAATAATGAAAATTTGAATAGGGCGATCCGTCAAGTATGATCTTAGCTCCAGCGCCGTTTTGAGTGTTTGCATAACCAAGAAATCTTCGGAGATGCTGATATGGATCTTCAAAACTACCTCCAGTAAAGGGATTCTTCTCCACCATGCTGATAAGAGTGGAATGTATTTCAAAATCATCATCTTCTCCCCTTTCTCCTATCAACCCCATGTTACCAATTCCATAATTCGTGCAAAATTTCACGTATGGCAACATTATCCGGATTCTGCCTTGCTCCGGCCATGTTTATCTCAATGTGTTATTCCTTCTTTCATTCCTTTCTTTTTCCTAGTGCACAAGTACCTCAAAAAAATTTAAAGTTAGATAGAAATAAATAATCATAAATAAAAGTCTTAATAAAAATAGAAATAATAAAATCAATATTAACAGCCATCTCCGGCAACGGCGCCAAGAACTTGATGCGCGTTTTCTTTGCACGCAAAATTAATTCCCAAGTATCAAGGAAATCAATTGCAGCTTAAGCAAGCGACCAAGTGAATATCAAACCCAAAGGACGGCGTATTATCAATTTAATTATTGATTAAATTAAATAAGACGAGTTAGCAATAAAGTTGTGAATTTATTATTAACTACTAAACGATGAATTAAAATAACAAATAAAATAAAATATCACTCAAAGAATACGAAAGTGGATCAAGTAGGAGAATAGGTAGCTCTAGGATAATCCAGTTTCACTCATTAATCTCCCTTTTGTGTGTTGATGTCCGACTCTGCTTGGTGGAATATGGACGCATCACTAAACCATGCATATCTACTCTATAGACACAAGTAAACATGCTTGTAACACGTGTGAATAACCTCGGAGCAAGAGATATAATTCCACCCCCTTTCAAGGTACTATCAGTATCAATTATTTCCCTGGCCAATTGATACTCTAACCCGATATGATATCCCTTTATAGGTACTATGAAATTATCCTCTTTATCCTACTTAATAACCCGAGTTCAATTCAATTAATAAGTATTCATATATGATAGTTCTAATGAAGCTTCGGAGTCCCCTCACTTAGAATCATAACATGAAATCCTGCTCAGCAGTGAACGTACTCAATCAATAACCAAGATATGTATTCAGACTCTACATAACAGTTAATGATGCACAAAACGACCGTGAGTATGAATTAAAAAAGCAAAGTCATATATAAAATAAATCCACAAGTAGTGTTGTATGGAATATACACACGGAAGTTCAATTAATTTGTAAAATCTTCACAACCCTAGTTCTACCAAAAAGGCTCTAGCCCATGATGTTACGAGGAACAATCATGGGTGTTGGATAGATCTTACCCGGATGTCCGAAAAATACAAGATAAATTAGGAAATGAATAAAACCCTAGATGTGGGCGTCGTCATGTCCTTCTTCGTCTTTAATTCTCCTCTTGGTTCTCCTCTTGATTCCACAGACGAATCTTTAAAGTGATGGATGGATGGAGGAAAGGATGTGGATGATGGTTGGGGGGGTTGGGTGTAGTCTTGTTGTGGCCTCTCTCCAATCCAATATGATGAATATGATGAATAATGATGTGATCTACACCCCCTTTTATACTTGTGAGATCTCCTTATACGCCTTGGATGGGCTTTTACTTGAGACATACGCCAAATTTGGTAAAAGAAACCCGAAATTACCAAAAATAGAACCCAGCGACGCTATTAGACTTGACCTTCTTGGTCGAACAAGGCCTCCAAGTTGAGCAACTGGTCAAGCAAGCTCTATGTAAGTTTTTGTAATTTGGCTCGAGTTTCCCTCTTCCGTTCAACCAAGACGATTCTGGTCGAACGGATCTCCTTTGTTCGAGCAAGCTTGCACAGTCTCACCGTTTCGCGCATAACTTCCACATCCGACCTTTGATTTGAGTAATTCTTGCGCTCAAGCGATCTTCTCTTACTTAGATTTCTATCAATAACAGAAATCACAGAAACTCCAACATTTGAATATGTAACAAGTCATGCAAAGCGGATAGTCGTTCTGAACAGGAACAGCTTGCGCGACGTCACCACTTTGATCATAACTTTCTCGTTTGGAATCCGATTGGGACGTTCTTTATGCCAAAATGACCTTCTCTTCTGTGACTTTCCAACCATGTAATACACTTCCAATTCATAGCTCCACAAGAACACAGAATAATTACACAAGTTGGACGTGCGTTTATCAGCATTCTTGCACAAATTGCTCCTTTTCTCAAACTTGGATCTTTTGATCCTTTTTCCACCTGAAACACAATAAAACACCTCAATTGCACCTTTTTCTCACATATATCAAATATAAGACATTTTTGCTAATATATGACAACAATTCCTATCAAAAAGGTGTTAGATTGGACACTAAAATACGCTTATTTTCACTCTCGTCACATGTACTGATAATAATGATGATGGAGGATGGTACATGGATTTGTTTGCAATTATTAGTGATAAGGATTGTTGATGTTATGCATGTGCTATTTTGATGCATGCTGATTTGTTGATGACGAGCATGTTCTGTTTTACTTGTAGTTCATAGGAAATTGATATTGATTGTATGCTTTGAAGAGTGCATAGGATTCTATTACCCATGTGAGGATTTGAGCCTTGTTGATCGTGCTATGCGCATGATAGTTTATTCTTGAGAGTCGTTTGTATAATCGTATTCTAGAACTTGACTTGGAGTCTTGTTTGAAATCTATAATTGATAGATGCTAGGAAATGATCTTAGGCCATTATTGTTAATTAAGTTACTTAGCCAAATTAATCCTACCTTATTATATGATTATCATTGGAAGCCCTTTTTGAGCTTTTAAGCTTTCGTTAGCAAGCCTTGATAATGAGTCATTTACCTTTTAAGCCGTGAACATCTTTTACTAGTAAAGAGTGGAGGTTGATGAATGCTCTATGAAGTTTTAAAGATGAATGGAAGGAGAGATTTCGTGAAATCAGATTCGAGAGAAAAGAGGTTAAATATTGCGAGGGATAATGCCTGAAACCGGTATCCCGAATAATAGAGAGGGTAGTGCCCGAAATTGGTACCCTTATACTTGAAGAATACAGGAATTGGTATTTTACTACTAAAAGAGGTTGAATCAAGTAAACATGGAGGAATGGCGTATGAACGTGATTGTTAAGAGGACGAAGATGTGAAGAAGAGAGCAATTGAAAAGCAATATACCAAGGTAATTCTTTACTAGTTAGTCACTTATCTATATTCTTCCACCTTTACCAAAGAGCCAACATTACAACCTTGAAGCAAGTTCTTTGTGATCCTAGTATTGAGTCGATTATGGATGAATTTTTTAGACCTTTGTGAAGCTTATGATTACGCGAGTATATAAATTGAATTTGAGTGCATATATTAACCCGATAAGTGTACATCTTTTACACTAGAGAGTGAGAGAATAAATATTTACCCGTGAGCTAGATGACTTAGCACTCGTAGAAGTATGTGATTGATTGATGTTTGCGTGAATGAAAGGTATGATGGTTGCATGTTTTGAGTTGATATAATTACATATGTTAGGATAGGTTGTGCTTGATCTCGTGATTACACTCTCTGTTTTGTGTGATTGTCATTGCCTAGGGACGAGCAACATGTAAGTTTGGAGGTTTGATGAGAGTGAAAATTTACGTATTATAGACTCCGATTCATGTGGAAAGAGGGTATTATTTGGTCTATTATTAAGACAAATCAGAATGCTTACGGAGAAGCCATGAATTGGAGGTTGTAAGGTTGTTTTGAGCATATTTGTATAGGAAAACAGGTGCAAAAGGCTCGGAATTGGAAGACACGAGTTTAGAGGCAAGTTTCGGGTGCCATTCGACCTCAAGAGCTTGTTCGACCAACATCACTTTGGTTGAACGAAGGAGGCAAAGTTGAGCGGATAGTGCAGATCCGTCCAGAGGGCTAGCTCGACTTGGAGGCGTTGCTCGACCAACATCAGCTTGGTCAAGCAGATGAGCAGAGGTCGAACAAAGTGAACAAATATTACAGAGAGTTTGTTCGACTTGAAGGTGTTGCTCGACCAACATCAATTTGGTCGAGCAGAGAAGACTGGTCGAGCAGAATGTCGAAAGTGTTAAGAGAGCTTGCTCGACTAGTTGCTCGAGTTGGAGGCCGTGTTCGACTAGTCAGGCTTGGTCGAACGGTGTTTCGCTGCTGCTATTTATGGTAATTCTGGATGTCTTTTACCAAATTTGACGTGTGCTTCAAGCAAAGGCCCATCTTAAGCCCATAAGGAGGTCCTATGAGTATAAAAGAAGAGCTTTCGCAAGAGAAAATGACACAATATAACACACATCAGCCATCATCCATCTACCACCGATACCCTACCATCATCCGAATGGGTCGTGAAGAGAGGTTTGTCTGGCGCGTCAAGTAAGATCATACCAACAACCATGATTGTTCCTATATCAATCATGGGCTAGAACCACCCCGGTAGTTCTAGAGTTATGAAAGTTTTATGAGTTAATTGAATTTTCATGTGTAAACTCCGTACAACACTACTTGTGGTTTATTTTATATAAGATTGTGCTTTTTCAATTAATACTCACGGTCGTTTTGTTCATCATTAACTGTTATGTAGAGTCTGAATATATTTCTTGGTTATTGATTGAGTGCGTTCACCGTTGAGCAGGATTACATGTTATAATTCTAAGTGAAGGGATTCTGAAATCTTATTAGAACTATCTTATATAGATACTTGTTAATTGAATCTTATTCGGGCTAATAAGTAGGATAAAGAGTATAACTTTATAGTACCTAAAAAGGGAGATAAAATCGGGTTAGAGTACTAAGTGCACGGGAAATAATTGATTATGATAGTACCTAGAAAGGGGGTGAAGTATATCTCTTGCTCCGAGGATATTCACACGTGTCATATGCTTGTTTGCTTGAGTCTATAGAGTAAACTTGCATGGTTTAGTGATGCGCCCATAAACCACAAGGCAGAGTCGGACATCAACACATGGAAAGGAAATTAATAAGTAAAACTGGATGACATGAAGAACTACTTAATTACTTACTTGATCACAACAGAATTTTCTCTGTTGCTTGCTTATTTACTTTACTTTTTCAATTATATGTTATTTAGTCTCATAACAAAACCAAATTCAATTTGCCAATATAATCTTAGTTAATTAGAATATAATTAAATTGATAATCATCCGTCCCTTGGGTTCGATAATCACTTGGTTGCCTATCGAAACTACAATTGATATCCTTTATACTTGGGGATAATGTTGTGTGTTGAGAAAATGATCATCAGTAGAAACTGTCCCACTGGGCGTGCCAAAATTTGTAACAACAAATTTTGTATTATTAAATAATAAACACAAAAGAAATTAAAAAGATAATCCGAGATGGATTGAACTTGAGAATTGAGTAAACAGTTTCTAGCTATCCTCTGATTCCTCTCCTGAGTTGACTTTCTTAACCTTTCAACTTTCGAAGCCGGATCTTCGAATGAAGCATGTCCAAGCTCGGGATTGTCTTGAAGCTTTAAAATATTTTATCCAGAGGCTTAGAGCCTTTATTTGGATCAAACGTTGACTTGAAGATTTATCGCGAAGAATGTCGTTCAATTTGGTAGAACACTGTTGACTTCACGAATATTGTTGGGTGAACTTGATTTGAAGAAACATTGAATCTGAGGGGTCCACACCTTTATCCCAAATTGAATGATGTTTCTAGATTGATCTTTGAAGAAAAAACTGATCTTTTCAGGGATTCCAAATTTCTTCAGAGCTCTCCGGGTTTTCAGGAGAATGAATAGAATGAGGACTGAAGACCCTTATTTATAGGTGGAGAAAATAACCACTTTTGAGATATTCTTTCCTTGAAAAGATACGTTGGGCTTTTCTCCTTTAATTAAGTCTACTGGACTTGATACGGGCCTATTTAATATGATTAGGCCTGCTGGATTTGACTTGAGCCCATTTAATTTAATTAGGCCTGTGAGATTTGATTTAGGCCTATTCAATTTAATTAGGCATGTTGGACTTGTTGACCTGAGTCAGGTCCACTTGACTTGGATTGAGGCCATTTGACTTGAATTGAGCCCATTTGACTTGAATTTTAGCCCAAATAATTATATTAATTATCAATTATTTATTTATTTATTTTAGGAATTAATTTACTTAAATTCCTTAATAAATAAATATTTAATTAATATTTAATATATTTTCCTTTGCATTTATATTTATTAGGCAATAAAATTTAATTGCCTACACATACATCATTATCACACGAATCAGAGCTCAAATTACGTGAATTTACACACTCATCAAACCTTCAAACTTACATGTTGCTCGTCCCGAGGCAACGAAATCAAAATCATAAGAGTAAGTGTAAATTTCACAAGTCCATCTAGTCAATTACAATTCATACCTACACATGCAACTCTATCAATTAAAAACAAGTATCACTAGCATCATACATTTCATTCATGCAAAACATCACTCAATTATAATACACTTCGGAGTACTAAGTCATCTAGCTCACAAGATAACTGTTTGCTCTCGCTCTCAAGTGTAAAAGATGTATATTTTTGGATTAGTACATAGACTCATATTCAATTCATATTCCCGTGTAACCATAAGCTTGGCAAGGATCTCAAAAATAAACTTATAATCACTTCGTTAGTAGGATCACAAAGGACTTGCTTTTGGTTGTAATGTTGGCTCTTTGGTAAAGGTAGGAAAATATAGATAAAGTGACTAATTCACTAGTAAAGAATTACCTTGGAACTTTGCTTTTCATCAAACAACTTCATCTTCTCCATCTTATTCTCATGATCTTTGCGATTCAACTTTTCCTTCTTCACATTGGCATCATCATCTTTATTTCTCTTTTCTTCAAAGCACAAGGATACCAATTTCGGGTACTCCCCTTCTAAGCAGTTGGGGTACCAGTTTCAGGCACTACCCCTAAACAAGATTTAACCATATTTTTATTTTCTTCATATTACCCAACCAATTTATCTTCCTTTTCTTCTTCACATTCAAGCTAGCATTTATTCACCTCAGCTCTCTACTAATGAATAGGGTATTCAACAAAGCTCAGTAAAGGATGAATAAGGCATTTTATCAAGGTTTGCCAAATAAAAAGCTTTTAAAGACTCAACAGGGCTTCTAATGATTTATTCAATATATGAGAAGGTAAATTTTAGCTAAGTGACTCAAATAATAATAATGGCCTAAGATCATGTGCTAATAGCTAGTCAATCATAATTCTCACACAAGACTCCAAGCCAAGTTCTAGAATACAGTCATATGAACGATTCTCTCAAAAATAAACTATCATGCATGAATTTAGCATGATTTCATATGGCTCAAATTCTCACATGGGTAATAGATTCCTAAGCACTCCTCATAGCATATAATCATGATCAATTCCACAATTGAACTCCACATATTTAACAAGTATACATGCTTCTCATCAACAAAATCAACACATTCAAAATACGAATGTAACATACTTAGCAAAGAACCCAACATATCAATCAAAACAAGTATCACCAACTACTCCAACCTCAAATCAGAATATCAATATACGTACATGTCACTCACACCACAAATACCCATCCTGTAAAGAGAAAAAGAGAAGGGGGATGAGATGAAACAAATAAGATGAAAAACCTGACGCCCTCTACTCCTCCGGAGCATCATCATTATCATCTTCGCCCCTGCGCCAATCATCGAAGTCTTTCTGTAAGGTATCCACCTTCCTATCCAGAGCTTCATAATTATCATTCAAATCCCCTAATCTCTGATCCATCACCACATAGTTAGCATGCAGCGCGTTATATCTCATATCAAGCGCGGCATAACTAGTGGTAAGCAAGCCCAGCTGGCGGTTCGTCTCTTTCTGATTGTTGTTCAGGTTGGCAAGATGCTCATTCATCAACCTAAATTGTTCCTTGTAATACTCATCAAGGCCGCCCCAATACTGTTGTTGTGGCTGTGCTGGATACGGTGGTGGTGGCATCCCATGCTGCTGCGGAATATCCATCTCGGGATGGACCTGCTCTTTTCCAGACATCTCACTATGCTCATAAGCGTGCTCTCCAGGCTACTGCTGCTGTGGCTCTAACTGCCTTTATTGCTCTTGATCTACAATCTGTTGCAACTCCTGATACATCCCTGCAGCGTACATATGAGCCACAGTCCTCCAATCACCTCTCCTCAAGCACGTAATCAATATAGCCTCGTGCGCCAGAGTGTTCATCAACCTATTATCATCATTCCGGATCGTAGTCAGACCCCTCAAATCGTATGGAAACATGAAAGAAAATGGCTTAGAACCACCCTAATGTAAACCAATCTCCATCTCGATGATATGCAAATCCAGCTTTAACACATGCACTCATGACTAGGTCCGGATCCTCCAAGATGGGTGTAATGCCAGGGAAATCCATGTAGTACGACTCAGCCAAAAGAGTAAGCAATCCTCCAATATTCACTCTCTTAAACGTTGAACTCCTGAATCTGTAAAGCTGCTGAATCAAATATGAACCCACATTAAACTTCACTACATTCAACATACACCAGAGAGCATACAACTCTCCCCTAGACACGCAACTTCCCTCAGATCGAGCGAATAGTGTGTTGTCCAAAACTATATCCTTATATCGAATAACTGGGTTCTAAATCAAAGAAGCACGAGCATCCTTTGTCTTGAATCCATGTCCTCTCCAGAAATAGCTCTCCAAAAATCATTCGGCTTGAAATACCCATTCTCGTGCCTAGAGATCCCCCTAGGAGTTTCGAATAGCACGTTGAAATCCTCAGTTGTCCATGTTCGCTTCTTGCCTCCCAGCTGGAATGAACACTCGTAAGGAAGGGAACTTGAACCCTTCTTGACGGTGATTGAGCACAAAACCTCCGCAGTCACATGAAAGTACGTCGGCCTCTTCAACTCCATGAAACGATGAATGCCCACTTGATTGAACATCCATATAATATCGTCACAGATATTCATTGTAATCATGGCCCCATCATCCTGGTACCTCGTTCGAGTGATCTTATCGGATATATCGCCCCATCGTTCCTTTATCTCCTCCTAATTCTCTATTCGAATCTTAAAGTCCCTTGGCATCCTCTTCTTAAGCCTCAATTTCCTAGTAACCTCGTCCTCACGACACGGCCTATCCTGTCTCTTCTTAGAACGAACTTCAGTCTCCTTTCCTTTTCCTACAAAACAATATTTCAATACCAAATGGATACAAGAAAAGCAAACTAAACCTAGTTCAAAACTAATTATACATGAAACTCTACTCAAGACTTCAAGTTATATGTGTATAATCAATTCTAACACATCATGCTCCAAACTCCATGTTTTCAAAAATCTAGCAACAAAACCATACACATGTTAATTCAATTCCACTTCAAATTCAACTCTTCAATAAGAATTAACAACAATTTCAACATCCACATCACTTTCGTAAGCATGCATCTATCAAATTTCAATAATTAAACTCAAAATTCTTAATGTTTCACTTCACTACTCAAATTACTCAACAACTTCACGTAAACATCAAGGTCTAACAACAAATTAACAATTAAAATCGGACCCATCACTTGTTCATATGAAAATTCATACAAAAATCAAACTTACACCATGAATTTACATGAAAACGAGTTCAATCAACTTACCCACTTACAATCAAGCAATTAAACTTCAATCCTAGGGTAATAGAGTCAAGAAAACGTACCTTTCGATCGAGCCATGGCTTTGAATGAACAACGTATAAAAAGTTCCCAAATTGGATGGAAAACCCTAATTTTACAACTAAAATGCTCCAAATCCATGAGAATTCAAGTATAGAAAAGATGGAAAGTAGTTTAATCGGAGTAGAATAAAGTAAAATCAAAGTTTGGAAGAGAGGGTTCCTGGTTCGGAGAGGATTCGAGTGAGGATAGTGTGAAGAATGTATGTAACAGGGGTGGAAATCAAACTTAAAACATGACTTACCTGTGTGGTTCGACCCGAACCAACTTATAATATCTTAGTTCAACTAGATTTTTTTTAGAAAGCCCAAAACCTATTTATTTATTTTTATAGCCCAAAAGGCAAGCCCAATTAAGCCCAACTAGATTTTTTTTTAGAAAGCCCAAAACCTATTTATTTATTTTTATAGCCCAAAAGGCCAGCCCAATTAAGCCCAACTAGATTTTTTTAGAAAGCCCAAACTTATTTATTTATTTATTTTGTGGCCCAAAGTTTCAGCCCACTTAAATGGCCTGATATATAATTAGTAAGGCTAAAGTTAAAAAAAAAAAGAGAGAAGAACGGGAGAAGAAAAGCAAAAGAGGGGAAAGAAGAGAGTGAAGAGGAGAAAACCTTGTTGATCAAATTCTCCCTTACAACCCTCATCCTAGGTGGTTTCTAAGTTGTTTTGAGGTAAGTGGTGTGTGAATTAAGCTTCCTTCTTCCATGATTTTGTAATTTTGTGGGGTTTTTCTTTTTGGTATGTGGGTAATTTGCAGACTGTTCGAACTGATTTTGACATAGCTATTGCCATCGAAAGTTTGCAAACTTAATTTCTGTACGTAGCTGAACTCGTTAGCTTTCCGTAGCCACTTGAAACGCCTCAATCCGATTATTCTACAATTAGTTATGATTTTTCTCGTAAACTGCCGCTAGCTGGAAAATTTCAGAAATTTTATGTCGAATTCAAACTTATTTTTTTTATCGTTTCGTTTAGTTAATGTATAGAAACGGTTATATGGGATTGGGAACTGATGTTAAGGAGTTACATGCCATTTTTATTTAATATCGACTCGTTCGAACTCGATTAGGATTTGTTTTTAGCAATGAAAGGGATGTTAACGCTAATAGTTAGTTATATTTAATTTGTCATTAATTGCTCATCTCCTTTCTAGGTAAAGAACCATCGACGAAGGGCAAGGGACCGACTTCAGATTCCGGAGAGAGTTAATCACTTCCTTGTGAGTTGATAATTCGGGAACGCCTTCTCTTGTGGGAAGTGTGGACCCTCGATAAATGTGCATTTATTTTAGTTTTAGTTAATTGATAAGAAAATTATTTGGTATTGTGTTATGTGGTAAAGAGCCTGATTGGCTCGATTGCTCTGGTTAGAGTCATGTTAGCCATTTTATTAGTATTATTGATTTCTGGTTATTCTTGTGTGCCAATTAAGACTCTAACTTGAGTCGTTATTCATCTTATGATGCACATGCATATGTATGCCTGGTACCAAGGTTAAGTAGCCCGAATTGGTCACGGTTCGGGTGAGTTGGAGCGACATTGGTTAAGTAGCCCGAATTGTCGCGGTTCGGGTGAGTTAGAGTGACAACCAAGTTGCCCGGGATTGGCAAACCCGGGTGAGTTAGATCTAACGGGGCACCTGTCCATTTGCCAAATACTGATACTCTGGAGGGTGATCGTTAGATGGATTAGTCTATTATAGACTCAGTCAACGTCACCGGTGTGGGACATGCATGTCATATATGTTTATATGTTTGATCATTTCAAGTATTCACGTCGATATTGAATTGTGAACTTTAGCACTTGGCGTGTTGAGAAAGAATATTAATGTGCATTTTATCTAGAGTAACGGTGACGGGCTTGGACTGTCTCTCGACGGAGAGCTCAGTTCGAGTAGGATATTGACAACCCACGCGTCTTTTATGTGATAACATGTTTGAACTAATTGTGTTATTCGTAAATGTGCACTAAGGTTTTTATTTTCATTAATATGTATACTGAGTGAGAAATAGTTATTGTGGGACGAAATGTGGGATTTTATGTTATGAACCGCAAGTGGAATACATGCTTCGTATAAGGGTCGGGGTGACCGGCTTATCACCTCACTGAGCTAGTGGTTTTGCTCACCCCCCATCATTCTTTCCTTTTCAGGCTGTTGATATCGTTTTGGTTGGAGGTTTTCCTATCGTTTGCTCGTCATCCAATCCGTGTTTTGGGTACTTTCTCTTTTATGTAAATTGACGGATTCATTGGCGAGATTGTATAGTTTATATTTGGTGACCCCCTTGATGTTCTTTTTGTACCTTCGCGATGTTATATTGTTCATGTATATTTTCTTTAAACTAAGTTACTTTGTTGTATTTTGTACCTTTGTAAATCCTTGTTGATACTTTTTGAGATGATGTCCTCGGGTTGTACCCGGTGTTATCAGTTGTTCAGCTCTGCAGGTACTTGATAGCAAGCCTTACGTTTTCTATAAACTTTGTGGAGTGGAGTGCACCTATTCTGCGAAATTTATGGTTAACGTGGCGGTTGTCGCGTTCTATCTGGGGTCGGGGCGTGACAACTTTCTTGGTATCAGAGCCTGGTTTTATGATTCTCATTCTTTTTGTGTCAAGCCAATGAGTCCAACTTTGTTTCTATGTCATCCTAAGGTATCGTATTGCCTTGACGTTGACCTTGTATTTTCTTTCCTTTCTTCCTTTCAGTCATTATGGCACCTCCAGTTCGTCGTCGAGGTCGAGGACACGCTCCTCGTGATCCTCCGAGTCCTCTACTCTCTTCTGTTCCTCGTGGACCTCGAGGACATGTTTCTTCTGATCATGTCATTCCTCCGACGGTTACGGACCCTATCGATTCTGATCATAGGGTGCCAGTTTCCCAGGTAGAGCAACCACGGGCCCAGTTGCGGGTTGAGCACATGATGACACCCGAGCAGTACCAATTGTATTATGATCACATTCGAATACATGGTGTTCCACCACCTACAACAGCTCATACAACTACGACTGTCACTGAAGAGGTTCTTCGTGCTAATGAATCGATTCGACCTACATCTAATGTACCAGTTTTTACTCCAGAAATGGCTTTAGGAGGTTCTGCTTCTCGAGGTGCACTTTTTATACCTGATTTGGTGAAAGCAGTTGAAAACATGGGGACTTCGAAATTTGACGGTGCAAGAGATGCTTCTAAAGCGGGGGCATGGTTAAAGGAGATTACAGAGACCTTTGACACCTTGATGATTGAAGAATGTTATCGTGTGGTCATTGCGACCAAGTTGTTAGGCCCAGATGCACGACGATGGTGGCAGAATCTAAAAGAGACATCTTCGGTTACTATTACGTGGGCTATCTTTGTGGAACGATTCAAAGATCGATACTTCTCTCAGTACATCAAGGATCAGAAGAGAAAGGAGATCTTCAACCTCTTTCAAGGCATTATGTCGGTCGTTGAGTACGAAAGCAAATTTCTGGAATTGCGAGAATTCGCTCCTGAGTCATATACGACGAGAGACTTATGCAAGAGATTTGAAGATGGTCTTAATTTAAATATTCGAGATCGCATCAAGTCCGGAGACAAGTACGAGAGTCTTGACGATCTCGTAGAAGAAGCCCTGAGGGTAGAAGGTTTAGTTCAGGCGAGACATAAGCTTGCAAAACGATCTCAAAAGAAAAGGCAAGGGAGCGCATTTCCAGGAAATGCATCGAAGGTGTATAGGGGTGTGGGATCTTCGCGTGGCGCACCAAGTTCGGCATCTATTAGTTTTCCTCAACCTCGGGAGCAGTTTAGTAGAGGCGGGAGCAATGTCTCGGGATCGGTTGGTAAAAATCGCAAGTGCCAGAATTGCCTAAAATATCATGACGGCCCCTGTAAGGCTCCTCAAGTATGTTTTCAGTGTCGACAGTCGGGGCATATGCGAAGTTCTTATCCTCAGCTTATGGGAACGAGCAGTCAGGGTTCTGGTCAGCTTCGTGGTAAACTAACATATTCTACACCCAGAGATACTCGATCTGCAGTTACCAGAGTGCCCGATGCCTCAAGCGGCCCTAGTACTCAATCACCTATGCAAGGAAGGAAGCAAACTAGAGTATTTCATATTTCCCAAGAAGAGGCTCGCTCAGATCCGAAGGTTGTGACAAGTAATTTATAATTTGAGTATTTTCACATGCTAAATCTAACCCTTGTTATGCCACTTGATTACGAATAAAACATTCGTAAGAAATTCTATCTTTTCAAATTTTTAAATCACAATCTCACCTACTATTGATTCTTTAGGCCATGTGTTTGTGGGAGACCATCAGGTCTACGCTTTATTTGACCCAGGTTCTGATAGGTCTTATATCCGAGATGATCTTACTGCGATCTTAGATTATCCTATCTCTCATTTGTCACCTGGAATCATCGTTCATACCCCTCTTGGAGAGCGTCTAATTCGTGATTCGGTATTCCTTGGTTGTCCATTGAAGATCAAAGATGTCATTTTAGAGGCTGAATTGATACCATTGCCTTTGATTGATCTTGATGTTATTCTTGGCATGGATTGGCTTTCTTCTCATCATGCAATTCTCGATTGCCACGAGAAGCTTGTTATTTTTCGTAGACCAGGATTCTCGAACTTGTTTTTGAGGGTAAACTTCAAACGAGATCCCTCTCTTTTATTTCAATGTTGACTGCGCATAAATTAATGCGTAAGGGTTGTGAGGCATTCTTGGCATTTGTCATCGATACTTCTCTTTCTGAAACTAAACTAGATGACATCCCAATCGTGAATGAATTTCCTGATGTCTTTCCCGAAGACTTACCAGGACAACCTCCGAATCGAGAGATTGATTTTTCCATTGACGTACTTCCTGGAATCACACCTATATCGATTACTCCATATCGAATGTCGCCTGCTGAGCTTAAGGAACTCCAGACACAACTTGGGGAATTATTGGAGAAGGGTTTCATACGACCTAGCACATCTCCATGGGGTGCTCCAGTTCTTTTTGTCAAGAAGAAAGATGGATCACTTCGTCTATGTGTCGACTACCGTCAATTGAACAAGGTGACAATCAAGAACAAATATCCTCTTCCAAGATCGATGATCTGTTTGATCAATTGCAAGGAGCAACTGTGTTCTCAAAAATTGATTTGCGATCCGGTTATCACCAACTCAAGATTAGGGAATCTGATATCCCTAAGTCTGCTTTTCGAACCAGATACGGTCATTTTGAATTCTGTGTTATGCCTTTTGGACTCACAAATGCTCCTGCAGCTTTTATGGATCTTATGAATCGGGTCTTTCGGCGTTTGTCATCATCTTCATTGATGACATTCTTATTTATTCTAAATCGGACGACGAGCATTCTCATCATCTAAGAATTGCTCTGAACATTCTCAGAGAAAATCAGCTTTATGCTAAATTCTCGAAGTGTGAATTTTGGCTTCGCGAGGTAAGCTTTTTGGGTCATCACATTTCTAAAGAAGGAATCTACGTCGATCCAGTGAAGATTCAAGCTATACTAGATTGGGAGCGTCCAAAGAACGTGACAGAGATTCGTAGTTTTCTGGGATTAGCTGGATATTATCGACGGTGTGTCAAAGACTTTTCGTTATTGGCTTCATCTTTGACTAAATTGACTCGGAAAGGGGTAAAATTTGAATGGAGTGAAGAATGCGACGAAGCATTTCAAGAATTGAAAAGACGACTTGTTTCAGCTCCTATTCTTGCTTTGCCAGACCCAGCGATTGGAGAATTTACCATTTATAGTGACGCCTCGAGACAAGGATTAGGATGCGTTCTCATGCAAGAAGGAAAGGTTATTGCCTACGCTTCAAGGCAATTGAAGAAGAACGAAGAAAACTATCCTACACATGATTTAGAGTTGGCTGCAATCGTCTTTGCATTGAAGATCTGGAGGCACTATCTGTATGGTGCAACTTGTCGGGTTTTCACTGATCACAAGAGCTTAAAGTATATCACCACGCAAAAGGAGCTCAACCTCAGGCAAAGGCGATGGATGGAGTTGATTAGTGACTATGACTTAGTCATCGATTATCATCCTGGCAAGGCGAACGTTGTTGCAGATGCTCTGAGTAGAAAGTCTTCTACCTCACTTGCTTCAATTCAATCTTTTTATCTTCCTATGTTGGAGCAATTTAAATCTTTACACATTTCGCTCGATTGTGAAATGTCTAATGATTCTGCCTTAATCGCCAAATTTGAGGTTAGACCTACCTTGTTCGAGAAAATTCGAGAAAGACAATCACACGATGTTTATTTACAACAGAAGATGGCGAAGCTAAATCAAGGAAAAGAAACAGAATATCAAATTCGGGATGATGGACTTCTTACTTTTAAAAATCGTGTTTGTGTTCCATCAGAACTTGATGTTCGTAGAGCTATTCTTGAGGAAGCCCATTCTTCAGCCTATGCTATGCATCCTGGTAGTACCAAAATGTATAGAACACTTCGGGAGCATTATTGGTGGCCAGGTATGAAACGGGACACTACTGAATTTGTATCAAAGTGCTTATCTTGCCAACAGATTAAAGCGGAACACCAAAAACCAGCCGGCATGCTTCAACCACTACCTATTCCTGAGTGGAAATGGGAAAACGTCACAATGGATTTTGTTTCTGGTTTACCTCGAACCCAAAAGGGTCATGACTCAATTTGGGTCATTGTCGATCGTCTGACGAAATCGGCACATTTCCTTCCAGTGCATACCAACGAATCTTTAGAGAAACTTGCCAAGTTATATGTCGATGAGATCGTGAGATTGCACGGAGTACCAGTGTCAATCATATCTGACCGTGATCCAAGATTCACTTCCCATTTTTGGCCTAGTCTGCAGAAAGCGCTAGGTACAAAATTACTATTCAGTACCTCGTTTCATCCACAGACTGATGGACAGTCAGAGAGAACTATACAGACACTAGAAGACATGTTACGTGCAGTGGTGTTGAATTTGGGAGGTAGCTGGGATAAGTACGTGACTTTGGTGGAGTTCGCTTATAACAACAGTTATCATTCAAGCATTGGAATGCCCCCGTACGAAGCTCTGTATGGCCGAAAGTGTCGAACACCACTCTTTTGGGATGAGGTTGGCGAGAGACAAATCGAACAAGTAGAGCTTATCGAAGATGCGAAGGCAAAAATACAACTTATTCGAGACAGACTTAAGGCAGCGCAAGATCGACAGAAAAGTTACGCAGATAATAGGAGGCGCGATTTGGAGTTTAATGAAGGAGACAAAGTTTTTCTGAAAGTTTCTCCATGGAAGGGCGTGTTGCGATTCCTCCGTCGAGGAAAGTTGAGTCCAAGGTATATTGGCCCGTTTACGATCGTGCAAAGGATTGGTCGTGTCGCGTATCGACTTGAGCTACCATCGGAATTGTCGAAGATTCACGATGTCTTCCATGTCTCTATGCTTAGAAAATATGAACCAGATCCTTCGCACGTGCTCAAAGATCCCCCAGTTCTATTAAAGGAAAATCTATCGTACGAAGTACAACCTGTTCAAATTGTAGATCGCCGAGAGAAAATGCTTCGTAACAAATCCATTCCTATGGTGAGAATTCTATGGAGAAGTGATCAAATTGAAGAAGAAACATGGGAACCAGAGTCAGTCATGCGTCAACACTATCCAAATCTCTTTTCATCTCTAGGTACGTTTATGTTTCGAGGACGAAACTTTTTGGAGGAGGGGATACTTTATAATATCTTAGTTCAACAAGATTTTTTTTAGAAAGCCCAAAACCTATTTATTTATTTTTATAGCCCAAAAGGCAAGCCCAATTAAGCCCAACTAGATTTTTTTTTAGAAAGCCCAAAACCTATTTATTTATTTTTATAGCCCAAAAGGCCAGCCCAATTAAGCCCAACTAGATTTTTTTAGAAAGCCCAAACTTATTTATTTATTTATTTTGTGGCCCAAAGTTTCAGCCCACTTAAATGGTCTGATATATAATTAGTAAGGCTAAAGTTAAAAAAAAAAGAGAGAGAAGAACGGGAGAAGAAAAGCAAAAGAGGGGAAAGAAGAGAGTGAAGAGGAGAAACCCTTGTTGATCAAATTCTCCCTTACAACCCTCATCCTAGGTGGTTTCTAAGTTGTTTTGAGGTAAGTGGTGTGTGAATTAAGCTTCCTTCTTCCATGATTTTGTAATTTTGTGGGGTTTTTCTTTTTGGTATGTGGGTAATTTGCAGACTGTTCGAACTGATTTTGACATAGCTATTGCCATCGAAAGTTTGCAAACTTAATTTCTGTACGTAGCTGAACTCGTTAGCTTTCCGTAGCCACTTGAAACGCCTCAATCCGATTATTCTACAATTAGTTATGATTTTTCTCGTAAACTGCCGCTAGCTGGAAAATTTCAGAAATTTTATGTCGAATTCAAACTTATTTTTTTTATCGTTTCGTTTAGTTAATGTATTGAAACGGTTATATGGGATTGGGAACTGATGTTAAGGAGTTACATGCCATTTTTATTTAATATCGACTCGTTCGAACTCGATTAGGATTTGTTTTTAGCAATGAAAGGGATGTTAACGCTAATAGTTAGTTATATTTAATTTGTCATTAATTGCTCATCTCCTTTCTAGGTAAAGAACCATCGACGAAGGGCAAGGGACCGACTTCAGATTCCGGAGAGAGTTAATCACTTCCTTGTGAGTTGATAATTCGGGAACGCCTTCTCTTGTGGGAAGTGTGGACCCTCGATAAATGTGCATTTATTTTAGTTTTAGTTAATTGATAAGAAAATTATTTGGTATTGTGTTATGTGGTAAAGAGCCTGATTGGCTCGATTGCTCTGGTTAGAGTCATGTTAGCCATTTTATGAGTATTATTGATTTCTGGTTATTCTTGTGTGCCAATTAAGACTCTAACTTGAGTCGTTATTCATCTTATGATGCACATCCATATGTATGCCTGGTACCAAGGTTAAGTAGCCCGAATTGGTCACGGTTCGGGTGAGTTGGAGCGACATTGGTTAAGTAGCCCGAATTGTCGCGGTTCGGGTGAGTTAGAGTGACAACCAAGTTGCCCGGGATTGGCAAACCCGGGTGAGTTAGATCTAACGGGGCACCTGTCCATTTGCCAAATACTGATACTCTGGAGGGTGATCGTTAGATGGATTAGTCTATTATAGACTCAGTCAATGTCACCGGTGTGGGACATGCATGTCATATATGTTTATATGTTTGATCATTTCAAGTATTCACGTCGATATTGAATTGTGAACTTTAGCACTTGGCGTGTTGAGAAAGAATATTAATGTGCATTTTATCTAGAGTAACGGTGACGGGCTTGGACTGTCTCTCGACGGAGAGCTCAGTTCGAGGAGGATATTGACAACCCACGCGTCTTTTATGTGATAACATGTTTGAACTAATTGTGTTATTCGTAAATGTGCACTAAGGTTTTTATTTTCATTAATATGTATACTGAGTGAGAAATAGTTATTGTGGGACGAAATGTGGGATTTTATGTTATGAACCGCAAGTGGAATACATGCTTCGTATAAGGGTCGGGGTGACCGGCTTATCACCTCACTGAGCTAGTGGTTTTGCTCACCCCCCATCATTCTTTCCTTTTCAGGCTGTTGATATCGTTTTGGTTGGAGGTTTTCCTATCGTTTGCTCGTCATCCAATCCGTGTTTTGGGTACTTTCTCTTTTATGTAAATTGACGGATTCATTGGCGAGATTGTATAGTTTATATTTGGTGACCCCCTTGATGTTCTTTTTGTACCTTCGCGATGTTATATCGTTCATGTATATTTTCTTTAAACTAAGTTACACCGTTGTATTTTGTACCTTTGTAAATCCTTGTTGATACTTTTTGAGATGATGTCCTCGGGTTGTACCCGTTGTTATCAGTTGTTCAGCTCTACAGGTACTTGATAGCAAGCCTTACGTTTTCTATAAACTTTGTGGAGTGGAGTTCACCCATTCTGCGAAATTTATGGTTAACGTGGCGGTTGTCGCGTTCTGTCTGGGTCGGGGCATGACACAACTGGTCGAACCACCTCATCATGGTCGAACCACGCTTCCAGACGATTTCCGCATTCGATTCGACACGAACCATTGGTCGAACCAAAGCATCGTGGTCAAACCAGCCTGTAACAAATTCTCTGATGGCTGGTTCGACTCGAACACCTGGTCGAACCATAGTCCCTTTGGTCGAATCGCCCTATAATAAATTCTCTAACCTGGCATTCAACTTGAACCACTTCGTTCAACCTCCACTCTTGGTCGAACCGATCCTCTAATCCTTCAAAATCGATTCTTCTTCATCCTCTGCAAACTTCAAGCTCAAAAACGATCATTAGGTACCAAAATAGAGCAAATTTAAAGTTAGAGAACTACATTAAGACTCGATAATAATCGTATATATACTTCGCATACGACTCAAAATCGGTTAAAATTTTAATATGCTGCAAAAAAATCAGTTCCCCTAATAAATGATATAAAGAAAAGATTATACTCTCGGTGCTACAATGAGGTAAGTACATCACACCCACCAAACTTAGTAGAAACTACAGTCGAAACTAAGTTTGCAAAGAGATGTAATTTCCGATTAGTAAGCACGTCAAATATAAAATTTCTTACTCACAATAATAAAATAAAGCAATAAAACATGAGAGAAAGCCCCCAACAGGCGCTCTTATTTAACGTCGGAGAGTCACGACGGTACTATATCAATGAAAGGTATCCTCAAAGATGATGCAAGCAAAATCCGGTGACCTATAGTGCTTCAATCGATGCCCATTCGCCGCTATGATGTCTCCATCTTTGTCCATGATCTCAAAACTTCCCCCTCCGCAGGCTCTATGGATATTGAATGGTCCCGTCCATTTCGATTTTAATTTCCCTGCAAAGAGATTCAAACGAGAGTTAAAGAGTAATACCTCATCACCTTGATTGAACTCCTTATAAGTGATCTTCTAATCATGCCATTTCTTCATTCTTTCCTTGTAGATCACTGAATTCTTGTAAGCATGATTCCTAAACTCGTCTAGATGATTGATTTGAGTAAACTTCAATTCCTTTTGATCCTTAAGACACAAGTTCAAACTTCTCAATGCCAAAAAAGCTTTATACTGTACCTCGACGGGTAAGTGGCACGGCTTCCCATAGATTATTGATAAGGTGACATATCAAGCATGGACTTGTACGCAGTTCGGAACCCCCACAAAACATCATCGAGATTCATAGCCCAATCCTTCCTATTAGTTCAGACTACTTTCTCCAAAATTTGTTTCACTTGTCGGTTGGAGACTTCAGCTTGCCCATTCGCTTAAGGATGATAGGGTGTAATAACCCTATGCTTAACACCATATTACTTGAAAACTCTTTCAAGAAGCTTATTGACGAAGTGGGAACCTCCATCATATACAAGTGCTCTAGGAACTCCATAGAGGGCTAAGATATGTTTCTTCAAGAAAGAAAACACAGTCTTTGAATCATTCATGCGAGTAGGAATAGCCTCCACCTACTTAGAAACATAATACACTGCTAGAAGGATGTAGAGAAATCCGTTAGATGGGGGAAACGGCCCCATAAAATTGATCCCCCATACATCGAAGAACTCAACAACAATGCTCGGCTGAAGTGGCATCTCATCTCTCATATTTATGTTTCCCATCCGTTGACATCTATCGCATGTCGCCACATAGGATTCACAATCTTTAAACAACGTAGGCCAATAAAGAGCAGATTGAAGTACCTTCACTATAGTCTTTTGGGCACCAAAGTGCACCTCGTTAGGTTGTGCATAAAAAAATCAAGAATACTCTTCATCTCCCTCTCGGGCACATACCTACATACGATAGAATCTATACAAATCTTGTAGACGAATGGATCATACCATATGAACATCTCAACATCCCTCTTAAACTTTGCAAATTGATACCTATTGAGATCTCTTGGAATTTCTCCTACGTCAATGTAATTAACATAATCTGCATACCATGGATCTACCCGTTGAGCAGCGACACACATGCTCTCTCCGCTTCTTCAATAAACACCGCCATAATCTTCTTATCAGGGAACATCTCCTCTATGTATTCGAAAGAATTATCATCCCTTGTCTCCAACCTTGATAGGTGATTCGCCAACACATTTTTTGTTCCTTTCTTATCTCGGATCTCCATATCAAACTCCTACAAAAGAAGAACCCATCTAATGATCCTTGGCTTCCCTTCCTTCTTCTCCATCAAGTACCGGATTGCATAATGATCTGTGTACACTATGGTCTTCATGCTAACCAAATACTGTCGAAACTTGTTGAATGCATACACAATAGCTAGAAACTTCTTTTCAGTGACAGTGTAGTTCTTTTGTGTTGCATCCAAAGTCATACTCGCATAGTAGATGGCGCATAACTTCTTCTCTCTCATCTGCCCAAGCACCACTCCAAGTGCTAAATCACTTGCATCACACATAAGTACAAACGGTTGAGTTCAATCCAGTGTGATCAAGATAGGTATAGTAATAAGTTCCTCCTTCAAAACTTAAAAGTTGTTAGGCATTCATCATCAAACACAAAAGGAACATCTTTTTCAAGTAATTAAGACAATGTTTGGAGTATTTTGAGAAGTCTTTGATAAATCTCCTATAAAATCCTGCGTGTCCAAGGAAGGACCACACTCCATTCTCATTAGTAGGTGGTGGAAGCTTCTCAATCGTCACCACCTGCAATTCTTTGGCTGAAATATGATGTCCTAATACAATCTCATCTCTTACCATGAAGTGACACTTCTCCCAATTCAAAATTAGGTTAGTATCAATACATCTCTTCAAAACAGTAGATAGGTTAGTCAAACAGATATCAAAGGAGGAACCAAAAATAGAAAAATCATCCATAAACACCTCCATAATCTTTTCAATCAAGCCATCAAATATCGCCATCATGCAGCGCTGAAATGTAGCAGGTGCATTACACAATCCAAAAGGAATCTTTCTAAAGGCAAAGGTTCCATAAGGGCAGGTAAAAGTAGTATTTTCCCGGTCCTCGGGTGCAATCATGATTTGATTATACCCCGAGTACCCATACAAGAAATAATAAAATCCATACCCTGCAAGACGATCAAGCATTTGATCCATGAAAGGAAAAGGAAAATGGTATTTGTATGTATTTTCATTTAGTTTCCTATAATCAGTACACACACGCCATCCCGTAGGAATCGTAGTGGCTAAGGTCTCGCCATCATCGGCTTTCACAGTAGTCATGCCCCCATTTTTAGCTACAACATGCAATGGACTCACATGGGGACTATCACTAATTGGATATATAATTCATGCATCTAGCCATGTTATGATTTTCTTCCTAATCACTTCTTGAATCACGGGATTCACCCTCCGCTGATTCTGAATGCTACTCTTGGCCTCATCTAACAATCTTATCTTATGCATGCAATATGACAGATTAATGCCTTTCAAATCATCAAGAGACCAACCTATCGCAGACTTATACTTCCTAAGCACATCTAATAACTCTTCAAGTTGATCATCAGTTAGAGAAGAAGATACAATTACTGGATATTTTTCATTGTCATCTAGATAGGGATACTTCAAGTGTTCCGGTAGTAGTTTTAACTCCTCTTTCTTTTCTTCTTTTACTGTGCTCTAACGATCTAATGGCAAGTACTTTTTAGTCCACTTCACTTCTTCAAACTTGGTCCTTTCTGATTCATACCTGTCATCACCCAAAGCAAGTAGATTTTCAAGAAATTCAATACATACCTCATTAGAGAGCTCGTCTAGCTCTGTGGTAGGAAAAGTAAGAGACTCTGCCAAGCATGTCTCTAAAGGATCCTTTGAAAGGATCAAAAACATATCTTCCTTCACTATCTCCTCCACCATATCAATGCTATGGCACTGTGTCTCCATCGGCATCTTCATTGCTTTATCAAGGTTGAATAGAACCTCTTCTTTATCCATCCACAGCCTTAGCTCACCCTTTTGAACATCAATCATAGCTCCAGAAGTGGCAAGGAATGGTTTCCCTAAGATAAGGAGAATATTATCCTTGTCATCTTCCATCTCAAGTACAAGAAAGTCCACAGGAAAGACCAGTTTCTCTACTTTTACAAGAACATCTTCAATCACGCCCTTCGGAAAGGTCATCGACCTATCCGCCAATCGTAGAGCAACCATTGTGGGAGTTAACTCCCCCAAACCAAGCCTTTGAAATATTGACAATGGCATCAAATTGATGCTTGCCCCCAAATCGCACAAGGCTCGTCGTGCTGGCCCTTTTCCAATCTCACATAGAATAGTGAAGCTTCCCGGATCCTTTAACTTAGCTGGCAGCTTCCATTGAATGATTGAGCTGCAGTTTTAAGACAAATTCAATGTTTCAATTCCGTTCAAGCTTCTCTTCTTCAACAGTATATCTTTTAGAAAGCGGGCATAGTATGACATCTCTAAGATTGCTTCAGAGAAAGAAATGCTCAAGCTTATCTTGTTTATGATATCTGTAAACTTCTTGAACTTTTCTTCCAATTCCTTCTTGACTAACTTACTTAAAAGAAAACGGAGGAGGTATCTTTGTTTTGGGAATCCCCCATTCATCACGTTCAATCTTCTCCTCTTTGCTCTTTCCTATTTCTTCTCCACTACAAGCTCAGTATTCTACTCTTTGAATGGTACTGGAGTAGCATCAACATCAAGTAAAGTATTTGATGTGGAAAACAGTGTTGAATGAGGCGATTCGACCATGGTTCGACCATGGTTACTGGTCGAACCAGGCGAGTATTGGTCGAACCGTGCTTCTGAAAGTGCATTCTCCACCGGACAGGTTAGTTTGACCACGCTTCGATCAACTGGGTTGGTCGAACCATACTGGTCGTGATCGAACCGTACTTCAGAACAAACAAGGTGCTGCGAACAGGCTGGTTCAACCCGATTCGACCAATAGGGTTGGTCGAACCAGAGTGATCGTGGTCAAACTGGTCAGCTGGAAGCTCCGGAGGTTGCCCAGGTGCTTAGTTCGACCTCCACATTGCGGTTCGACCTGTTGGCTTGGTCGAATCGAGCTCCTAGAGCTTCAGAATTTATTTCCGGCATCATCGGTCCCTCATACTGTGTTTCAGACCTTAACGTGATGGCATTAACTGTTTCGGGTTTGTTATACTCTGAGATGGGAACTTCCCCTTCTCTATGGTTTGCGTCAATTGATTTACATTCTCGGCCATCTGCCCCATCAATAACGTCAAGTCCTTCATCTGCTTAGATATATTCTCATGATTTGCATCAATTTTCGCCTCTAGCTTGGCCTCCAGACGATCCCCTCTTGCATCATTCCTCACCATGTACATGTTCACCATATCCTCAAAACCAGGTTTTCTTTCTTTGACCTTAGCACCCGGATCAATACCAATAGGAGGTTGTACTGCTGTTTTAGGAATCTCCATGAGAACTCCAGCCTCCTTGGTTGTTGATAATTACTCGGGGGACCACGATTATTGTAGTTCCCTTAATAATTCCAGTTTCCTAGATTTTTGAATCTCGTTCCTTGAATACTTTGACCTTTGGTGTAGTTTTGCCTCTTCTAATTCCTCTTGGTTAGTTCCTTTATTACAAACATCCTGCTGCATCATTGGTACTCGCTGTGCTATATCAGTGATCTGCTTTTGCTGAGACTCAAGTAACTTGTTGATACTAGCCAAACTAGAGACGATCTCATCTTTTCTACTTGACTTAACCATAGTATGCTCAACCTGCGCTACTTTTCTAAGAACATAAGTGACTCTCACTCTATCAGTTGGCTAATCTCTTGAATTCATCGAAATATCCTTGTAACAATAAATTTTGTTTATATAATAAAATAAATACAAGTTGAATTACAAAGATAATTTGAGATGGATTTAACTTGAAGAATATGTAAGCGGGTTACAATCTCTAATAAATCATCTGATTCTTCTCTCGAACCAATGTGGCTTAGACTTGACTTTGACTTGACTTGTGTTTGTTGACTTTGACTTCTTTGACGAAGTGTATGCTGACTGTGTTGACAGCGTGTGTTGACTTGACTTGTGTGTTGAGTCAGATCTTCCAACGAAGCTTGTCTGAGAGGCGTTGAACCTTTGTTTGGATTGAACGTTGACTGAGAGCTTTCCACGAAGAACACTTGATCTGGGGGACTTGAAGCCTTGATCCCGGATTAGTGGTTGTTCTTGACTTGAAGCTTGAAGATGCTTTGAGGCTTGAAGACTTGAAGCTTTGTTGAAGATCTTGAGCTTGAAGCTTTGGAGGCTTGAATACTTGAAGATCTTGAGCTTGAAGCTTTAGAGGCTTGAAGACTTGAAGATTTGAAGGGTGCTTGAAGACTTGAATATTTGTCGGAGATCTTGAGCTCGAAGCTTTGGAGGCTTGAAGACTTGAAGATCTTGAGTTTGACTCTTTAGAGGCTTGAAGACTTGAAGATTTGAAGTCTGCTTGAAGACTTGAAGATCCTCGAAGGCCGCTTGAAAACTTGAAGCTTTGTGAAGATTTGAAGATCGCTTGAAGTTCTTCGCTCGTTCTTCGCTTGGAGCTTGAAGATCACTTGAAGATTGTTGCTCGTGCTCTCGAAGACTTGAAGACTACTTGAAGATCCTCGTTTGTTCTTCACTTGGAGCTTGAAGATCACTTGAAGATCATTGCTCGTGTTCTCGATCTCTTCAGGAGTTTCTCGTCTTCGGCTGCTCGAATGTCTGTCTATTTGTCCCCCTTAAGTGAATGGCTGGGACCCCTTTTTATAAGTGAGAAAGGAAGTCCAGGCCACCTTTGGGCCTCACTTAATAGGCTTGGGCTCCAACTTGACTGGGCAATAATCGGGCCTATTTGACTTGGGCCTGATTTAATTTATCTGGGCTTATTTGACTTAGGTCAAACCTCATTTAACTTGGGCTTAATTGACTTGGGTCAGACCTCATTTTACTTGGGCTTAATTGACTTGGGTTTGGCCTCATTTAATTTATTGGGCTCAAATTATTTATTAATTTACTTTAGGAATTAATTTAATTAAATTCCAAAATAAATTAATATTTAATTAATAAAATCCACGTGTCACCATTTAATTGGACCGTACATTTTAATTGCTTACAAATGTCCCCTTGCGATTTGTTCACGGACGCCATGTCTTGATGTAAAGGAATCACAAAAAGTTCCCCTTTTTTTTACTGCATTTTTGTAATTTGAACTCTTACAATTGAGAAATTACTTTTTCCAAGTAATACTCCATCCGGCCACTTATAAGGTAACCGTTTGCTGTTTGCACGTGGACAATTCTAAGATTTTTATTTGTTTTTTGCACGTGGATTAAGGAATATTATTATTATAGTTAAAGTGGGTAGATGTAATATAGAGAAGTGGTGTGTTATATTGTGTACTTTTTTTACTAAATAGAGGAAATTGATACCTTTAAAGCGGACGCAAGGAATAGTGAAATGGATACCTTGTAAGTGGCCTGAAGTAGTAATTTTTTCTCTTGTCCCAACTTTTTATTTTCTCAAGTGGCCCAACTTAATCTCTCAAGCCCAGATCAACTTCTTCCCCGCTCAATTTCCAGATTATGAAGAGAAATACGTGAGCTTTATTTCCTGCTTACTAAGATGATTTTGTAAATCTCATTCCAATCAATCAAGTTAATTTGTAATAAAAGAAATCTCTTAAATTTTGGGAGATTTCAATCATACAAATAACTTCCATAATTTACCGCTGCTCTTCACCAATCAATCAAGTTAATTTGTAATAAAAGAAATCTCTTAAATTTTGGGAAATTTCAATCATATAAATAACTTCCATAATTTACTGCAGGTTCTTCACTGTATAATAAGAGGTTCGGTGCATTTGATTTTTTGGTGCATTTGATTTTTTTCATCTGCAGTCCGTAAGAATTGAAATTCTTGTTTATTTTCTTCAATTTTTTTTCACTGCACCTAATACATCATCCCATCCCTTGCAGATTTTTTTTAGAGATGGCACCAACTGAGGCAATCACGATGGAACGCTTGGTGGCTTAGCAGCGGTAACAAAACTTCCCTCATTAATTCTCGTGGTGTTCGGCTGAATGCTCCCGACCAGCGGCAACTAGCGGCAAGTGGCGGGTGAGAGGAAGAAGCAACAAACCTGAATGATGGGTTCAAAGAAAGTATGGTAGGCGGCTGAGCAACAAACCTGGGTTCGAAGAAAGTATATCAGTTGCGGTTGGAGTATCTTCAGGTAAGGGAATGGTGAGACAGGGCCGATCCATGGTGGGCGTTATTTCTTGCGAAAGGATGGCAGCCAGCGATTGGTGATCAATAGCGTGCACAGAAGTGACCCGACTACACATCTGCGCGATGAACAATCGGTGCAATTGATCCGATGGGGTGGTAACGCGTGGTGGTGTTTACATCTTCTCCGGTGACGAGTAGCATCGCACGGGCAGAGATGAGTGGTGGAGAGCTGCATGCGCCTGGATCGCACCTCCGACTGCCTTGGCAGCGTTGCAAGGCGTGGAGGATTTTAGTGGTGTTTGCATCTTCTCTGGCAATACACCATAACGGGCAGCGGTGTGCGGGGACTAGCAGATCTTGTCGGGACTCTACGGCAAGTTGGTGGATGACGACGAAAGTGCAGTGGATCCGAACGAGGCGGTGATGCGGCTGCGATTTCTCTACTGTGATGGTTCACATAATTTTAGCGATGAAGAAAGAAGGCAGATCGGGTAGAAGACAGCAGATTTCGATGGCACCGAGTAGTGAACTTCGAGCAAGAGAGATGGCCTCGTAGACAAGTCTGACTGGTGTGGCAGAACTAGCGACTGGCTCGCGATCTTCGGCGGTGGTGCGATCTTCGGCAGCGAGGTGGTGATGATGTGCTCTCCGGTGGTGAATGATAAGCAGTTCCGAGAAGGTGGAGATGGGCAGCGGTTGTTGGCGGTTTTGTGGTGATGAGTCGGCGAAGAGACATCTGTTGAAGGCGGTTGTATTCCCGCTTCCAGTGAGAATGGATGCTTCCTCCACCCGCGGCGATGGTTCGCGTTCTGGCAGCGAGGGGCGGTGGCTGGAGAAAATACTACTGCCGCTGGTGGCGGAGGCAGCCGGCCAGATGGTGGTGTATTGTAGAAGATCTGGCGGATCTGATGGCAGTTCGCGGCCCAAAATCCGGCGATCCTCTGGTGTATTTGGGGAAAAGGAAGTATCATTCGTTCTTCTTTGATGGGAGAAATAGCAGTCAGCATTTCATCGGCGATAGGCAACGGCGGGCAGCGCGAACAAAGCCTTAATTTTTCGAGTCCCCTTGTATCTGGAAGCAGTATTTCACGTCACTTTTCTTGGAGGAGAGAGAACCTTTCTGGTGAAGACTTAATTACCTTCCAATTTTTACCATGGCATTCCAATTTTGACCATGGCATTCACGTGACTACCATGTTTTAAAATTAAATTGGGCCCACAACCAATTCATTTCAACTGAAGCAGTATTTTTTTCCTGGAGAAGAATTAATCCTTCTCAATTTCCACTTGCCCACAATCAATTCTTTCATATTGGACTCCAATTAACTTAATTTCTGCTTGGGCCTGATATTCATAGCTGATTAATATCTTGAGATCTAATAAAAGTGCGGCACTATTGTCACCCGGAGTATTACTTAAGGCACCCGTATTGAAGACAAAGACATCTGAAATATAATTTATAACCCTACCTATTTAAAAAAATCTAACCCATTTGCTAAATAAAATAATAAAATAATTTTTTTTGTTTTGCACACCCAAAACACAAACTAAAAACCCTCACACACAATACACCAAAAACATACACTGATCAAACACACATCACACGCTGATTAACGAAGATGAAGAATAGAGAAGAGTGAATAGAAAAGGTTTTGAAGGAACTAATACTAAACCTCATTCATTCTCATAAGCTTTGCAAACTTATTGAGTTAATCTAAGCATATAAAATTTCAGCATATTCTCAAAAGATTTGTTTTCATTCAATCAAGGATAATGTGATTTATGATTTATATTTTGTAAGCCCTAGTTTTTGTTTTAGGGCTTGAAAGAAATTATTTATTGGCAATATGGAGCATGAAGATGATTACCCACTAGAAATGGTAAGTTTTAGACTATATTATACTAAACAAATGGTGTATTATGCAATTTTTACATTTTCTTCGAAGTTCATTTTTTCTGAAAATTACAAAGAAAATTCACCATTGTTGGTTGAAAAAGTGTATAAATTTTGGCCAGGGGTGATCAAAATTTTTGCGATTAAATTCGGTTGTTCCTGTATGAAATATTTGGTAAAATTTCGTCAATAGGTGGTCGAATTTTGTGTAAAATTTCGGTTAATGTTGATTGAAATTTTTACACCTGCAATCAAATTTTCATTTTTACTAGCTTTGGTGTATATTCATCCCCTTATACATTAAATTATTCTTTTCAGGAAGATAAGATAGAAATAAAACAATCCGCTAATGGTGCATCTCCTTTGAATGAGATTGTGATGGATTTTACGGATCTCTTCACTAATCATACTTTATTTGGAACTAGAGATGATCTTCTAAATTGGGTTAGAAAAGTTAGAAACGAAAATGGGATGGCTATTTTTGTTAAAAGGTCTGATGTAGGGAATAATAAATACAAGGGTCGTTTATGCCTTGGTTGTGGAAGAGGAGGGGAATATCGTGATAGAATGCCTAAAACGGCCATCGTTTTAGTAAATGATGAAGTGGATGAATCTGATATCAATTTGAATAAAGATAAAGATGGAAGGAAGAGGGATACTGGAATAAAGAAATGTGGATGTCTTTTTCTATTGAAAGCTAGACAGCTAGAGCTTATGGGAGAGTGGGTTTTGGAAGTTGTTTGTGCAATACACAACCACCCTATTGCTACTTACTTAGAGGGTCACGCATTCACCGGTCGTCTAACTACTCCAGAGGAGGATTGCGTAGTAAAGCTATCATTGAGTAATGTGAAACCCAAGACAATTATACGAAAGTTGAAGAAAATGTTCAAGGGTAATGTATCTAAACTGAAGACTATCTACAATGCTCGTACAAAACACAAGATCAATGAGCATGGAGGTCAGTCTCAGATGCAATTTTTGAAGGGCAAGCTACGTGAGTATGATTATTACTTTCTCGATCGGCGATGTGGTGAAGTTGTGACAGATCTTTTCTTTGCTCACCATAAGAGTATAGGCTTGCTTCATGCCTTTCCATCCGTGGTGCTAATGGATTGTACATACAAGACAAATAGGTTCAGATTTCCTTTGTTGGAGATAGTTGAAGTTACTAGCACAGACATGACGTTTTGCATAGCATGTGCATTCATGAAATCTGAGAAAGATGACAACTATATATAGGCATTAAGCACTTTGAAATTATTGCTTGATAACTCATGTTATCCATCGGTGATTATTACAGACAGAGAGCTTGCTTTGATAAAAGCGGTGCAATGTGTCTTTCCTGGTACAACTCACTTTCTTTGTCGGTGGCATATAAGCAAGAATATACTTGCAAATTGCAAGAAATATTTCAAGAAGAAGCATTGGAAATCATTTCAAGCATCATGGAACGTGTTGGTTGCATCCAATGATGTTCAAACTTTTGAAGTTTCGCTCAGAAATTTTTGTGATAGCTTTTCTGAATGGCCAACAGCTGTGACATATGTCATTCAGAGCTGGATCAAACCATACAAAGAGAAGTTTGTAAGTTGTTGGACAAATAACATAATGCATTACGAGAATGTCACCACAAGCAGGTTTGGATTTGATTGTGAGATATGTTTACTTTGTTTAAATTTTATAAACACATATCTTACTTGGCATTCATATTTTTATGGATTTTTATAGGGTTGAGGGACATCATGCAGCACTAAAGAGACAACTCAGAACGAAATGGGTACGTTCGAGGATTGTTGGAATGAAATACATACGCTATTGGAGTCATCTCACACCGAGATCAAGAATTCGTTCGAGAAGAGTGTAAATATTGTGCAACACAAGTCTAGTCCAATTCACTTTAAAATTATTCGCGGTGTTGTGTCTGAAACCACTTTAAATCAAATTTTGGAGGAGTTGAAAATTGTTAGTGTGATGTACCCGTGGATCCTGCTTATTGTGATTGTATATTACGAAAAATGTGCGGCCTACCATGTGCACATGAGCTCTCGACGTTTGTCTTATCCCGCAAGCCAATTCCACTTGAGTGTGTTGATAAATTTTGGCGAAAACTTGACATTGAGGTGACACCAAGAGAAAAATGTTGTGTTGATGAAGATGAAGCTATATTAGGTCAGTGGAGGGAGTGCATGGATGGGTTGGAGAAAATATTCGTGTCAACGTCTATATCTGAAAAACAATATTTGATGCTTAGGTTGATAATGGAGGTAAAGAACCCAATCACCACACCACTGCTTGAGCCCCAACCTATTACATCCACTCGTGGTCGTCCTAAGGCGGGTTTGCCGAAGAGCTTGAAAAGTACAAAACGAGATCCAAAAGCATTCGAGTATGAAGAGAATATGTGTGTTGGTACATGTTAGCCTATGCCTAGCCAGATAAATATTTACGAGACGTGTTCAACAACTTGCAAACCTGTATTTTCTACAAATAAAAGGCAAAAGATCCCAGTACGTATCTATTAGATTCGTATATCATATCATTGATCAGTTTTCATCTATTTAATATTGTCTATTTATTTTGCAGAAGCAAACTAGATTCAAGAAACCTCGTGTACGGTCAGAGACATTCGAGTCTCGTGACTTTATGGTTTCGTTACCCCTGGAATGGGCACCCTGGGTACTAGCATGAAAAACGTCGCTAGCGATGGTCATTGTGAATTTCGTGTAATTGCAGATATGATGGGTTTCGATGAGAGCTCTTGGGGTAGAGTTCATAGGGATCTACATAAAGAGTTGACATCAAATGTTGAGAAGTACGCTGGGGTGTTTCTCATGGATGCTCGAGTTGACATGGTCATAGAAAAATTGGAATGTTTTGATTCTATTGCACTTAAGGACAAGTGGTTTGTTCTACCTGACATGGGTTACTTGGTTTCAAGTGCATACAATGTGGTTTTAATAACATTGACTCCCAAACAAAGCCTCACATTCTTACCGCTAAGGACGAGCCCACCCTAGCAGACGAAGAAGATATGCATGGCTCTTGTGAACGACAACCACTTCATCGCAGTTAATCTTCATAATGGACACCCACACCCACCAGTGGCAGTGCAATGGCATAAGTTTCGTCATCCAGTAGCAGATCCATGGATAAGATTCTCGCAAGAGCTCATGCCTTCCACCAAGCCTATAGCTGAAACTATAATACTATGAACAGCTCTCCTCAACATTTCAAGCATATTAGAATTTTGGCAAAATATAGCTGAAATCTTATAAATTTTGGAATTATATTTTTTACATCATACAGTCATACTCCAGTAATTAGTTTGTTATTTTCAAATGAATCTTCTCTCTTTGTAGCCTTATGTGTTGGCTAAGATGGAGCCCAAAAAATACAACCCTAAATTTAAAGTTAACCTAAATAGAAAAAAATTATGGGATAACAGAATCATAATGTATTGTATTAAAAGAGGAAACAAAACCTCCAAAAGTTAACTATTATAACCATAATTAAATTGAGTAAATTAGCAACAGTACACTTGTGAAAATAGATAACCGACATCACTTCAACGCCCAACATCAAAAATTCTGCATGAATTCTAGTCCCCTACTAGAAGACGGCCCGACATTGTTTCTATGCCTCGGTAAACTAGTAGATACACCCATGTCACTCTGATGATCACTACCTCTTGGCTGCACTCCAGAAGCCATGTCGCATCGAATGATAGCACGAACATTGCTCAATGCGTGCATAGCCTCCTCCAATCGGACCATAGGGTCACCCACCTCCCATCAGTATAGTATGGGATCTATCACAGCTTCAATTTGACTAAGTTGGTCATAAGATTGAGTAGTGTGATCACTTTGAAACTCGGTCACCCCCGAATATGCTTGCGACTTGGCTTTTCCACAATTGGCCAAGAGTTTTTAACAAACCAAACCATATAATCATCACTCACTTGCCATGGTGGTTTAACACTTTGCTCGAACATCTCATTTGGTAAAATGTGAGTCTTCCAGTGCAAGAAGTGGCGAGCCATCTCAATAATCACCCCCTTCCTCCGTATAGCCGAGTAACCTTGTCTGCTGATATACTCTCACAAAGGCTTTTTTGGAATTCTTTGTACATGCTCAACTGTCTTAGAGCTCAATCAGGCATATAAGCCTCAATGACATCGCCTACACTTATAAAACTCCAGTAGAATATAATAGGAATATGAGAAAAATAATGTCTGATTCGAGTGTACGGCGTCCATTTGACCTGATGCAAATACCCAAATAAAGCATATTTAAACCACTATATACAAGGAAAAAATAATAAACAATATTATTTCAAACGTCTACCTCTGCAGGTGACAATACGTCAATGGACTCTCTAAATGCTTTAACCTTATCAATTGACAAACTCGGTGCAGTTGTAGCACTTGTCCACTTCTTTGCAAAAAGACAATGAGGATAGTATTCAGCATGTGGGAAGGGTGTAACGAGTGATGGAAATTGTGCACTTATCCATGCCTGCAACAAATATCCGCAATCACAAACTCAAACCTCAATAAAAAAAATTAAATTAAAACAATAAAAAACAAGTGTTACCTCGAGGAGAATCATGTATCCAGACATCTGCATAGTGTTGCTCTTCGATGCCATTCCGAACTACCGGTATAACCATGCAAGTGTGGCGGTGCCCCATGCATACTCGACTAATTTGTCCATGTCCTCCAAATACTCGAGCCAACTAGCAGAAACTCCATTGTCGGTCTTGTCTTGGAAAAAAGCACATCCAAAGATATATAAAGTATAAGCTCTCGCTGTATACAACAACATGAGGGGATTGTCACTGTGCATGGACCCCATAAACTTCTTATGTAGCCACTCCAGTTTTATAGTTTTACCTCCTGCACCTAAAAGAGATTCGTTTGCATCCTTAGGACTGACCCCAAGCAACCTATAAATCTCCGCACTAGCATCAAGCTTACTCCTTCTATATGACATCACCGGTAGTCCTGTGAGACAATGCACATCATCAAGTGTGATCATCATTTCACCAAATGGGAGGTGAAAAGAGTTGGTCTCCGGGTGCCAACGCTCCACAAAGGCCGCTATCAAGTTCTTATTATGGTGTCTATATGAAATACCCCTAATCCCTAAAAAGCCTATTTTATGGAAAAAATCTCCTGACCTCCCGATTTTTTGGCCCCCCTGTAAACTCCCACTCTAATAACTTATGTATGTGACTATGAATCTTAAGGAGTCTAGCATCTTTCCCATGCCATAAGTAATATGGTTTTTGAAGGTAGGGAAAAGGGGAGGAATTTCTACTTCATCTTCATTACTAGGATCATCACCATTACCGCCATCATCATCATTACCTTTACCATTATTACCACAATCACCATCATTGTCACCATCACCACCACCATCCATAGCCTGATCATCATCACATATACCTTCATTATCTGGACAATTCTGAGTAGGTTCTTAATGGTATTGTTGCTCTTCAAAGTGAGGTTGTTCATCTTGACCTAAATAAATAGGTTGAGGTGGATGTGATTGAGGTTGGACCTCTTCTACCCTCCTTTTACATTTGGATGCTATAGGTCTTTTCCTTTTGTAAACAACTATATTAGAAAGAAAAATATTAGAACAAGTACTAGAGAGGTTTGCAACTTATTTAATTTTTCTAAACATTGATGAGTACAATTATATTCAAGATAAAAACAATCCATGACCATTACCAACATTACCTTCATCATTGTTAACACAATCATCATCATTTTCACCATCACTACCACCATCCATGGCCTGATCGTCACATACACCTTCTGTGTCAAGACAAATTTGAGAAGGCTCTTGATGGTATTGTTGCTCTTCAAAGTAAGGTCGCTCATCTTGACCCATATATATAGAGAGAGGTGGATGTGATTGAGGTTTGACCTTTCTACCCTCCTTTTACGTTCGGATGATGTAGGTCTTTTCCTTTTATAAACAACTATAATATAGAAAGAAAATTATTAGAACAAGTACTAATAAACCCCATTATCACTATGAAATGTAAACATTGATAACTATAGTGATGATTTGCAACTTATTAAGTAAACAAATATAGTGATGAAAACTAAAAAACTTGCATTATCAAGTACTAATAAGTTGAAAAAAAATAAATAAGCTGTAAACATTGTCACTATGAAATGTAAACAAATAAGTTTCATCACTTCTTTCATCACTATATTTAATTTTCATCACTATATTAGAAAAAAAATAAGTTGTAAATATTGTCACTATGGCATCCAGATGGGCGTAGGGGGCATAGGCTAGTTCTATCGGTTGATGTCCTTCATGGAGTCTGAATTTCACCATAAAATGCATAGTGTTACATATTATACAGATCAGCATCAGAGTCGTCTCTCATTTGAGAAGAAGGAATGTGTATAATTTAATTCTACTTTTTAATTTCAAAAAGGTTGATTTTGTAATTTTAGGGGTGTGTATATAATAAAGTTTTGTAATTTATATAAATAATAAGAATGCTATATGTACTTAAGAGTAATAAAATATTATATAAACATGGTAATCTAGATAAGGCCATCATATTTTAGGAGTGTGATATAATAAAATTTTGAATTTATGTAAACAATAAGTATTTCCTAATTTGCTGAAATTAGTTATGGCAATATGAATCAACTTGAAGTTTAAAAAATTGAATTTATTTTACTCAAAATATTCTCAAAACACTTAATTTCTTCAAAATAGTCTTATACCTTTTGAGTTCTTATCAAAATGATTTTTTTACTTAAAAATGTTCAAGTTTTTTAATTTTATGGGATGAGACTGAAACGATACTTTTACAAAAATTTTTAGACGATATCAAAGCAAAACTAAAAAAGTTTGGGACAAAAATGAATTTCTTAACTAACGTTTTAATATAGTATAAAAAGATAGTGGAATAATTTATGTTTTATCACATCAACTTAAAGATAGACAACATCAAGGCAATAATCAGATCATAAAAAGTTGATTCTTCTTCACAAATTGCTGATCAACATTCAACTCAACAAAAGCACTTCTCTAATCACTATCTTCATTCAGTTTAACAAATTCTAATCAATCACACTTATAAAATTGAGACTGAAAACATGTTCACCCCAATTATGTTTAGATTCAATGACAACAGATTATGGCGTCCCAGCTGCTATAGAGCATTTTACCCACTTTTGTGATTCATATAGCTAAGAGAGAAGAGGGTTGAACCAGATCAAGAAAGACTCAATTCAGAACAGAGAATGTGAATATTTTACCCACTCCATTATTACTGCAAAGGTTAAGATATATAGTGGAAGTCATCTCTCTCCAAAACAAGCCCAATATGGTGAGAGTAAAAGAAGGCAGTAGTCCAAGTATAGATATGGTTTGTCAGAATTCAATAATCAAAAGTGAAAAAATTAATTAAAATTTGGCTGAGTACCAATGAAATTTTACAAAAATTTCGGCAATGTACCATCGAACATTTTTTCAAAAATTTCAGCCACAATCTATCGAAATTTAATTGAAATTTCGACAGACCAGTCCTGAAAATTTTGAACATTGATTTTTCAACACTCAACTCAAATTCACGTTGCTTCAACTATTAAACCCACATTCCATCTAAAATTTCATTAACCCACGAATTATTTGACAACTAAGTACACAATTTCAAAAACCATGAACCCTAGTATGATTTTGAAAAGAATGCAGTAGAGAATTACTTACCGTTGAACAATCGTTTTTCTTGTTCCATATTGGGTGTGAAATTAAGTCCCCCTCTCTCTTCTCTATTCTCCTTTCATTTCTTCTTTCTTCTCATTTCAGTGTTCTTCCCCCGCTTTCTGTTTGTGTAAGTGTGTGTGTTTTGTGAAGGAGTTATTGCATGTGCAAGAAATTTCCGGAACCTTAGTTCCAAAATTTTGCTCCCTTTCTTCGTGGTGAAGATTCCCCTTTCTTCGTGGGGAAGTTTGCTCCTTGGTCGACGGCACCGCCCACTTCCAGCCCCGGCGACCATCGACTACAGCCGCCCGACATCAACCACCCCACCCCCTCGGCGGTGGAAGTGATTTCTCATCCGTTCATGTAAATCCTCTTGAGTTTCTCTTATGGGGAAGACTTCACGAAGCAAGACACCCTCAAAGGTGTCGCCGGATTTACGTGTAGGAGGAGAAGAGTTCAAATCCGTGAAAGAAAGGACTAGAGAGATTGAAAGGAAGGCTAGTGTGAAGGAAGCAATCTTGGTTGAAAACCCTTGTTTGGCCGCCACCGCTTTGGAGCCCTCTATCGCCGCCGACTGCATGGAGATGGAGGCGGACATATTCATCGGCTCCTTGGCCCTTGCTGTGGTCGACTCGCCGAGAGTCACTAGCCCCACGCATGGGCTGGTCCTCTCGCCCGTGGATGAGCCGCCGCCTGCGCCGACCACCGACAGAAACCCTAAGCGGAAGCCACCGGCAGACAGACGGCGCAGCTCCACCCCGGCCTCTCGGCGTCGGCTGGTTGTGCCTTCCTCCTCGGCCTTACCTCCTCGGCAGCTGGACGACGTCGCTCGGCGGCCCATCACCGCGCCGCGGCAGGACCAGCTGCTAGAAGAAGCTTCTCGACAGGCCGCCGACATCTTGAGCGGCGCCGACTCCCAGACCACCGACAGCTTGGGCGCCGCAGACTCCCTTAGGCAGCCGAAAGCCGACTCCCCTCCCTCCTCTCCTCGGCAGGTGAATGGAGTGCCTCGGCAGACTAGGTACATGACTCGTCAGCTTCAGGCCCCGGAAGACGGTTCTCGGCAGGGTGTCGACATTGGTCGAGGCGCCGATAGCTCTCGCCTAGTGCAGGGCGCTTCTCGCCCGCACTCCCCTGTCCCTCCCTCCTCTCCTCGGCAGTCGAATGGAGCGCCTCGGCAGTCTCAGGCCTCGTCTCGGCAGGACGTCGAGCGAGGCGCCTCCTGTCCGCGCTCCCCAGTGCGCATGCCCAGCGCGCAGGCGCCGTCGACTGGAGCGGCCCCCGATAGGCGGGCAGGGCGTCGGCCAGGCCTGGCGACTGGCCCTCGGCAGCCAGGTGGGCAGCAAGGTCAACGGCCACGGCAGGCTAATTCAGGTGACAACGCCACTCCCAAGAGCCCGGTTGACTACTCCAAGTATGTCAACAAGAGTAATATTGATCCGGGAAGAAAGCTTGAATACATCGCACCTTGTGACGGTGTTGCCTATCTCGATCCAAAAGATGATTCTGACGTGTGGAAACACGCATTGGTGGGGTATTTCTCGGGTCGTTTCCCAGGAATGCAGGCTCTTCATGCCATCTGCCGAGCATGGGGTGTCAGGTATACTATTAGTATGCATCAGTCTGGGTGGATTATCTTCCGACTTTATTCGGAAGAGGATGTGCGCAGAGTACTGGACAGTGCTCCCCACTCTATATGGGAACGTTACCTTATGCTTGAAAGACTTCCACCTGCCTTTCAGTTTGATGATCGGGAAATTTCCCATGTCCCGGTTTGGATTCGCCTTCCCTCATTCCCTCTGGAGTTGTGGTCGAAGAATCACATCAGCAAGGTGGCTTCCCTGGTTGGTAGACCTATTATGGTAGATGACATCTCTGCCAAGACGGACAAAGTCTCGTTTGTTCGCGTGCGAGTAGATATTGATGTTTCGCAGGAACTCCCAAGAGAGGTCACTTTCAACTATCGTGGGGCCAATTTCACTCAGCCTATCTTGTATGAGCGCCTTCCGGCGTATTGTACTAAATGCAGCAAATTTGGCCACCTGGTGACTGATTGTGATGATTTGGTCAGTGGAGATAAGAAGGAGGAAGGAATGAATCACCCTCAAGAAGCTGGCCGTGCTGATGATACTGTTGATGATGAGGGATTCCAACATGTTGGGCCTAGAAACAATAGGCCTAGGAAGAGGAGGACCCGCAATGCGAAGAAACAGGTTGGGGATCCTGATCTTACTCAGGAGCAAGTTCAGAAGGTGATCACAGGTAGGTACCACATCCTAGACGAACTTGATCCTGACGACTGGAGAATCAACAGGCGGGAAGGAAAACAACCTGTTCGAGAACATACTACAAAGACGTGGGCTTCAGAAATGGAGGAGGACGATGAGGAAGCTATTGGACGTGTGGGCCGTTCCCCGCCTCCCCCTATCTCGGGCAGGGTAGCTGGCACTGCACAACACTCTAGCATTTGCATTCAGGAACTACCAGACAGTGGAAATGGACCGGGACAAGGTGGGGGTCCTTCCCCCACTGATTGTCAATGAGGTGCCTGGCCTGGAACGTACGAGGGCTTGCAGCCCCTCGTGCGCAACGAGCAGCCCGCAGGTTAGTTCGTAAACATAAAATTTGCCTAGCGGGTTTTCTCGAAACTAAATTATCTGTTAGTAATGTGTTGAATGATGTGGGGAGAATTGTTCCTGGTTGGAACAGTGTCAATAATCTTGATGTTGTCAATGGTGGTCGTATTGTTATTGCATGGGATTCCACTTTGGTTGCTTTTGGTAATGTTGTGCTTCACGAGCAATGCATTTCTGGTATGGTACGCTGCTTAATTTCTCAACAGGAGTTCCTTATCAGTGTCGTTTATGGCCGAAACGGTGTAGTTGATAGGCGACGCCTATGGACTCATCTATCGTCGACTTTCCCAGCAGTTAACTCTCCCTGGATGATCCTTGGAGACTTTAATTGTGTGAGGAAGCCTGAGGAGAGATCTGATATTGTCCCGTCTCAACGGAACTGGTACCGGGTGGAGTTTGAGGAGTTCTGTGTTGATAAGGGTTTGACTGATGCAAGATCCAAGGGTTGTTTCTTTACCTGGACTAATGGCAGAATCTGGAGTCGCATTGATCGTGTTCTGGTGAATTCGAACTGGGATTCCATCTCGGGTGTAGTGGAGGCGGAGTTCCTACCTATGGGGGCTACTTCGGATCACTGCCCTATCCTAGTTTCCATTTTCCATGCTGAACAGTTGAAGGGGTCTCCGTTCAGGTATGTAAACATGTGGAAAACCAGTGAGGGATTCCTGGACACTGTTCGGGAAGTATGGGACGTACAGGTTTGGGGGACAGCTCAGTTCAGTGTTTGCCGTAGGCTGAAAATGCTCAAACCAAAACTGAGACAGCTTGGTAGGAGAGATTTCAGTCATATAGCAGAAAGAGCAGAGAGAGCTAGAGTGGAGCTTGATACTTTGCAGATGGAGAGTCATGCTGACCCTGGCAATAGTGGCAAATGGGATAAGGTTAAGGAGGCAGCCAAGAGGGTCGACTTCTTGTGTCATGCCGAACACTTATTCTTCTCTCAGATGGCCAGAGCGGATTATGTGATCAGTCAAGACAAACCCTCCAAATTCTTCTACAGAAAGATCAAGTCCAATAGTATGAGAAATATCATCCCCTCCATACGTACCGACTCCGGGTACACTTCCTCCCGTGAGGAGGTCGTTGGAGAGTTTCTTACTTACTATAGGGACCTGTTGGGCACTGCGGGAGATTGTGAAGAGATCGATGTCAGTGTATTTGAATGGGGAACAGTGTTGAATAATGACCAGGCTCAGCAACTAGTTGCACCTATTGAGGATGAGGAGGTGAAGAGAGTTGTGTGGAGTATGAATGGAGACAAGGCCCCTGGGCCTGATGGATACACGGCAGCTTTCTTCAGGGATGCGTGGGATGTGGTTGGATTGGATGTTGTGGCCGCTGTTCAGGAGTTCTTCCATTCCGGACAGATGTTGCGACAGATGAATGCCACGTTTATTACACTAATCCCTAAGGGAAAGCACGACCCTACTGTCAGAGACTTCCGGCCGATTTCGTGTTGCAATGTGATCTATAAAATTATATCTCGTATCATTGTGGCGCGGTTGACGGACTTGGTGGAGGGATTGGTAGCGGATAATCATTTTGGCTTTGTCAAAAATCGACGAATGAGGGACTGTGTTATGCTTGCCCAGGAGATTGTGAAGAACTATGGTTGGGCTAGGCATCGTCAGTATAGGAGAATGGCCATAAAGGTAGATATAAAGAAGGCGTATGACTCAGTTAACTGGGGGTTCCTGCGTGGAGTCCTTACTGGGTTGAGATTTCCTCAACGTATGATAGGGTGGATCATGGAATGCGTCACCTCCACTTCATTTTCCATTCTTATCAACGGCATACCTGAGGGTTATTTCAACGGCAAGAGAGGCCTGCGGCAGGGCGACCCGTTGTCTTCTTTATTATTTGTCCTGTGCATGGATTATTTCTCCCGTCTGTTTAGGAGAATGACCGTCATGAATGATTACAGGTATCATTCTAGACACTGTGCGAAGGTGGGAGTCACTCATCTAGCCTTTGCGGATGATCTGATTATTTTTGCTTATGGTAATCGTTCTTCTGCGGAGGTTGTAGCCAGGGCTCTCAACCTGTTTGCTCGTATGTCTGGATTGGAGGTAAGCGCAGAGAAATCCCATCTGTTTATGGCAGGAGTTCCAGTGGATGAAGAGCAGGCAATCCGTGAGGTACTGCCTTTTCAGGTAGGCACCTTTCTAGTGCGTTACTTGGGAGTGCCGCTACAGGGTAGTAAGCTCAGGGAGTCTGCCTTTGAACCTCTCATTACGAGGGTCTCTGATCTGATTAAGGGGTGGGCTGTGCATCTACTGTCGTATGCTGGTCGTTTAGAACTTATTCGATCAGTTGTGTATGGGCTGTTGAACTTTTGGGCGGCTATGGTAAAGATTCCCAAGGGTATTGTCGAAAGAATTGAAAGAATGATTCGAACATTTCTCTGGGGAACCCCGCGGGGTGCAGTTCGGTGGGAGGATGTCACTCTCCCTAAGGAACAGGGTGGCCTGGGACTTAAGGGGATTGATTTGCTTAATGATTCAGCCCTGTGTGGGGTTCTGTGGGATGTGCAACAAGAAAAGAAATCTCTATGGATTAAATGGATTAATGCCATTTATCTCCAGTCTTCTTCTTGTTGGGATGTTGAGGTGAATTACAGCGCCTCAATAGTCTGGAAAGATATACTCAGAGCGAGGGACAGGGTGAGAGCACGGATTGGAGGCGACATAATTTCTACTATAGCCACGTGCTCGGAGATGGGAAGACTTCGAGTAGGTAAGTTGTATTGGCTAGTTTCTCATTCTATGCCGGTACAGCTTATCTATAAGAAGTTATGGAGTCCATGGGCCCCTCAGAAGCATTCGTTTAGAATGTGGATTGCTGTGAGAAACCGTCTTCTCACCATGGACAGATTGAGATCCCCCGAAAGCCTGGACGAGTGTGTGCTATGCGTAGGAACACAAGAATCAAGAGATCATCTCTTCTTCGAGTGTCCGTTCACGAAGCATGTATGGAATCGGGTTAGGTATGAGGTAGGGTGGAGAAGACAGATCACCACCTTGAAGGCCGGCCTTAAGTGGCTCAGCAAAGATCGACGTCAACTTGTGCAGGAGAAGAAGAAACGGACGCTTGCCCTCTATGGAAGCGTCTTCCTCATATGGAAGGCTCGGAATGACGCAATTTTCAACGGTATTCGTCCTTCGGTTGATGGCTTGGTTTACTCCATAATTATGCATGTAATTACTTTTCAGCATTTGCTAGCTAGATAGGTCTGTTTTTCTTTGGTTGCTCCGGTTGTGGAGTATTTATTACTTTTCAGCAGTTGCTAGCTAGATAGGTTTGTTTTTCTTTGGTTACTCCGATTGTGGAGTATTTATTATATGTAATTGTACTGGCTTCGGCCTCCCGTTTTTCTATAATTAACATATCATTCAGAAGTGTGTGTGTTTTGTGTTAAGTGCGTGTGAGACGTGTGTGTTTTGTGTGTGTTTTGTGTGTGTTTTGTATTTAGTGTGAGAGTTTTTAGGTGTTGCTGTGTTGGTCTCAAACCATTGGGTGTGGAAAGCAAAACCATTTTCTTTTTTATTTTATTTAATTAATGGGTTGGGGTTTTTTAAATAATGTGGGGCTATAAATGATATTTCACATGTCTTTCGTTTTCAACACGGGTGCCTTAAGTAATACTTCGGGTGGCAATAGTGTCGCCCCTAATAAAATTGATTAATCAAGCTCACGACCTTTTCAACTAGTCATGGCTTGTGCCCAATATTCACTTATGATCTTGGCCTTTAGATAATTTAATAGGGCCTCAATATTTAAGGATCCACCCACCATTAGTTAATTTACAACTTTGAATTTATTAATTAATTAATTGATCTCATAAATTTATTTTGGGCTCTTTTAATTAATTAAATTCATAAGTTTAAATTAACTTGAATCACTTGCTTGCAAATCCTTTTCATCATTTCACCGCTACAAGAATTTAATATTATTGTAACGCTCTAAGAATTCAAACTTTACCTACCACTTCAATAATTTGAACTTCTTCATTGAAATTTGCATTCAATTATTGTCTTCTCCTTGTCAACTTTTTGCTTCTCAACTGGGTCATACTTCTTGCCTCATAAACTTGATGCGAATAGCCTAAATTATGACTGAACTTAGCAGAGTGCTAAGCTGTCTACGTACCTCTTTAAAGAGGATCAAGTCATTACGTAGTTCACAAGGGACATGGTGTGATTTGGATGGGGGTGCCGTGCACAGTTTATAATCATGCGGGCCAGGAGTTTGTCGTACACAGTTTATTACTCGTGCGGACCAGGAGTTTGTCGTACATAGTTTATACTCGTGTGGACCAGGAGTTTGTCGTACATAGTTTATACTCGTGCAGATCAGGAGTAACATGCAGTTTAGGCTCATGCATCATGGAGTGTTGAATTTGAATTTATTGACAATTTATACTCGTGTCAATGAGTCTTCTTGAACTTGTAAACAATTTATACTCGTGTCAGGGAGTCTTGTGTGGACATTTTTTTACTCATGTCGAAGAGTATTGTGTGGACAGTTTACTCTCATGTCGAGGAGCCTTGCATTATTTATGTTAGATAATTTAAACTCATATCAAGAAGTATTGTGTAGACAGTTTTAGCTCATATCAAGGAGCGTTGTGTGGATAATTTTAGCTCATATCAAGGAGCGTTGCTTGTGTAGACTTGGGAGATTTCAGATAGTTTAAGCTCATATCAAGGAGCATCATGTGTAGATAGTTTTAGCTCATATCAAGGAGCATAATGCAGACAGTTTTGGCTCGTATCAAGGAGCATCATGTGTAGATAGTTTTAGCTTATATCAAGGAACATACTGCAGACAATTTTAGCTCATATCAAGGAGCATTTCTTTTGATTTATCAACATTTCATTGCCCCCATTCTGGGATGCATTGTTTTCTCTTGCTTCCACTTCATTTCTATGAATTTTTATGGAAACTCTAGTCTTTGTTTGTGGTTCGTCATCCACGAGCTCATCAGAAGGCATGTCCTCGAACTCGTAGGAGTCTTGAATAGATGGCCATTCAATATCATTTGATGTCAAGCACAACTCCATGTCGTGAGCTCTTGTAGCCAACTCTTCAAAAGTCTTTGGCTGAATTCCTTGGAGTATGTAGCGAAGATTCCATGGCATCCCTTGAATGCATATTTCGATAGCTGAAGTTACTGATAGCTTCTCTTTGCAATTGAGGCTGAGGCTCCTCCATCTGTTGACGTAGTCGATGACATATTCTTCATCACTTTGACGAGTATTTGTTAGCTCCATCATGCTAATAGTTCTTCGTGTGCTGTAGAAGCGGTTAAGGAACATTTCTTCCATTTGCCCCCAACTGTCGATGGAGTTGGCTTCCAAGTTGATATACCAATCGAACGCATTTTCTTTAAGAGAGCGGACAAACTTTCTCACCATTTGATCTCTGTAGGTCCCATCATCATAGCATATCTCGACGAAATGCGCCACATGTTGTCTTGGATTGTCTTTGCCATCAAATTGTTGAAACTTGAGAAGTTGATAGTCAGTTGGCATCCTCAAGTTGTGAATTCTCTTTGTATATGGCTTCTTGTAGGAAACAAGGGATTTTGAGCTCTCTTCAAACTTGTCTTTTATCATTTCTAAAACGATGTTCTTCAGTTGGTTCACAAGAAGCATTTTGTTAGTTTAAACTTGTATTTTTCTTCAACTGGATTCCTTTCAAAAGGATGGTGTTTCGCTGAGTCTCCACATTCTCTATTTTCTTCATAAGTATGGAGATCTTTACGTCTTGAGCTTCCATGTGCTTGTTGAGTCCTTCAATGGCTATCATCATATTTGCAAGTTGTTCCTCGATAGTTATCGTACTCGTCGTCATCACTGCGGCTGTAGCTGATGCAGATGGCGAGCTTGGCGTTGAACGAGGAGTTGAGCAAGCAGAAGCATTTTCACCACTCTTGTCTCCGTACAATGGCTTGTTGAGAGTAATCCTCACCATATGGTTTGCCTCTACGGAGCCTTCGGGAATACTTCTTGTAACTACTCCATCCTTTTCAGTTTGCAACTCTGCAGGCTTTGATGCAGCAGGCCTTCTTATTGCAATCTTGAGTGGAGCTATCTTTTGAATCTCTTCAGTTTTCAACTCTGAATGCTTCAAGATAGAAGGTCTTCTAACTGCAATTCTGAGAGGAGTCGTGTTTTATATCTTTGAGCTTGTAGAAAGAAGAGATGAGAGGTAGAGACTGTCCCACCGGGCGTGCCAAAATTTATAACAATAAATTTTATATTTATAATAAAATAAATACAAGTTGAATTGCAAAGATAATTTGAGATGAATTTAATTTGAATAAGATGTAAGCAGGTTACAATCTCTAATCAATCCTCTGATTCTTCTCTCGAACCAATGTGGCTTTGACTTGACTTTGACTTGATTTGTGTTTGTTGACTTTGACTTTTTTGACGAAGTGTATGCTGGCTGTGTTGACAGCGTGTGTTGACTTGACTTGTGTGTTGAGTCGGATCTTCAAATGAAGCTTGTCCGAGCTCGAGTGTGTAGTCTTGAACGTTGACCCTGGAGGTGTTGAACTTTTGTTTGGATTGAACATTGACTGAGAGCTTTCCACGAAGAACACTTGATCTGGGGACTTGAAACCTTGATCCCGGATTAGTGGCTGTTCTTGACTTGAAGCTTGAAGATGCTTTGAGGCTAGAAGATTTGGAGGCTTGAAAACTTGAAGCTTTGTTGAAGATCTTGAGCTTGAAACTTTGGAGGCTTGAAGAATTGAAGATCTTGAGCTTGAAGCTTTAGAGGCTAGAAGACTTGAAGATTTGAAGACCGCTTAAAGACTTGAATATTTGTTGGAGATCTTGAGCTCGAAGCTTTGGAGCCTTGAACACTTGAAGATCTTGAGTTTGACGCTTTAGAGGCTTGAAGACTTGAAGATTTGAAGCCCGCTTGAAGACTTGAAGATCCTAGAAGGCCGCTTGAAGACTTGAAGCTTTGTTGAAGATTTAAAGATCGCTTGAAGTTCTTCGCTCGTTCTTCGCTTGGAGCTTGAAGATCACTTGAAGATCGTTGCTCGTGCTCTCGAAGACTTGAAGATTGCTTGAAGATCCTCGTTCGTTCTTCGCTTGGAGCTTGAAGATCACTTGAAGATCGTTGCTCGTGTTCTCGATCTCTTCAGGAGTGTCTCGTCTTCGGCTGCTCGAATGTCTGTCTGTCTATCCCTCCTTGAGTGAATGGTGGAGACTCCTTTTTATAGGTGAGAAAGGAAGTCCAGGCCACCTTTGGGCCTCACTTAACAGACTTGGGCTCCAACTTGACTGACCATAATCGGACCTATTTGACTTGGGCCTGATTTAATTTATCTAGGCTTATTTGACTTGGGTCAAGCCTCATTTGACTTGGGCTTAATTGACTTTGGGTCAGGCCTCATTTTACTTGGGCTTAATTGACTTGGGTCAGACCTCATTTAATTTAAACCCATTTAATTTATTGGGCTAAATTATTTATTAATTTACTTTAGGAATTAATTTATTTAAATTCCAAAATAAATTAATATTTAATCAATAAAATCGACGTGTCGCCATTTAATTAGACCGTAAATTTTAATTGCAGACAATCCTCAAAGTGCTTTTCGGCCTCAACAATTGACTTTGTAAGCAGTGATCCATTAGAAGAAGCATCTAGTAAAACTCGAGAATCACAGTCCAATCCATTGTAGAAGATACTGATGTATTGAACTTTAGATAGCCCGTGTTGTGGACACCTTCTAAGCATGTCCTTGAATCTGTCCCAAGCATCATGAAACTTCTCATTACCATTGATAGCAAATTGATTGACTTCTTATTCATCTTAAACACCTTTGAAGGTGGCATGTATCTCTCCAAGAACTTCAATTTTAATTTCTCCCAGGTAGTGCATTCAGCAGCATCAAGAGTATCGTACCAATCTCTCGCCCTTTCAGTAAGCGAGAACTTAAATAATATAATCCTCCTCGCATCCTCATGAGTTCCTACATCCTTTTGTGTACTTATTCAGATGTTGTTGAGAATCTTCAAAGGTTCCCCCAGAGAAGGGACTTCTTTCAATCATGCTGATCAAAGCAGGGTGAAGATCAAAATCAGCTCAGACACCTCTTGCTCCTAACAGCCCCGCATTACCTCCTTCATTATTCTTAAAGACTTAACGGATGGCAAGATTATCCGGATTCACTATCTTGCTGACTGCTTCTGCTTCCAAGTTGTCTCCAGTTGCAGCTTCAATCGTTTGCGAGTTCAGCTCGTCAACTTCAACTCCTAAATTAAGAGTTGCAGTTGGTTCTACGTTCTTATTCTTCTTCTTCTTTCCCTTCTTCTTCCTCGACGATGCTCCAATCTCCAGATTATAAGGTTCTAACTCTCCTACCTTTGATCTAGTGAGCATACACCTAAGAAAAACAAGCGTTAGAAAATAAAGACAAGAATCAAATAGTCTTAATTAAACTAGAAATAATAAACTAATAATTAATGTCGCCCCCGGCAACGGCGCCAAGAACTTGATGAGTGTTTTCTCAATACACAATATTAATCCCAAGTGTGAAGGATGTTATTGTAACTTTGATAAGAGACCAAGTATTTATCGAACTCAAAGGACGTATAATTATCCATTTAATTATAATCTAACTTATTAAGACTAGAATGGCAATATAGTTGTGATGATTAAGTAACCTATAAATAAATAATTAAAAGAACAATTAAAATAAACAAGCAGTAGAGATTAAACGAAAGTGAATAAGTGAGAATTACGTAGTCCTTCGGGCAATCCAGTTTTACTCATTAACTTCTCTTCCGTGTATCAATGTCCGACTCTGCCTTATAGAGTATGGATGCATCACTAAACCATGCAAATCTACTCTATAGACACAAGTAAATAAGCATGTGACATGTGTGAATATCCTTGGAGCAAGAGATATAATTCACCCCCCTTTCTAGGTACTATCATTATCAATTATTTCCTGTGTACTAAGTACTCTAACACGATATGATCTCCCTTTATATGTACTATGAAGTTATTCTCTTTGTCCTACTCATTAACCCGAATCATATTCAATTAACAAGTATTTATATAAGATAGTTCTAATGAGACTTCGGAGTCCCCTCATTTAGAATCATAATATGGAATCCTGCTCAGCAGTGAACGCACTCAATCAATAATCAAGATATGTATTCACACTCTACATAACAATTAATGATGCACAAAACAACTTTGAGTATGAATTAAAAATGCATAGTCTTATATAAAATAAACCACAAGTAGTATTGTACGGAATATATACATGGAAGTTCAATTAACTCATAAACCTTCATAAACCCTAGAACTACCGGAGCGATTCTAGCCCATAATTGATCGAAGAACAATCATGGTAGTTGGATAGATCTTACCGATAGTCTTGAAAATTTCAAGATAAATTAAGATGCGAAGTAAACCCTAGATGCGGGCGCCGTTGTGTCTCTCTCCGTCTTGAATCTTTACTTGGTTTTCACTTGATTCGACAGACAAATCTCTCTCTATAGCTCCGTGGATGATGGTAGGATTTTGGATGTTGTGTAGAATGAAGGTGGTGAATGGCTCCCTTTTTCCATGCGTAGGGTCTTCCTTTTATAGCTTTAGCTCTCCTCATGGACTTAAGATGGGTTTTTTGAGCGAAAACACATACTGAAGGTGTAAAAATATGAATCCGGGAGTTTCTAGCGTATTGGTTCGACCAAGGCCCCTGGTCGAATCATCCAAGGCCTGGTCGAATCAGCCTGTAATGAATTGGCAGGCTCCTGGTTCGACTCGAACAACTTGTCTAACCAGAAGCTTTGTGGTCGAACCACACCTGCGAATCTTTATGTTTTTGGTTCGACCACGATTCGACCAACACAGTTGGTCGAACCACAGTGTCGTGGTCGAACCACACTTCTACTATCTTCCTGCGCCTGGTTCGACCATGGGTGCTGGTCGAACCACCCTCCATTTGATCGAACCGGGTGCCTACAACACCCTTTCTCCGGTTCCAATCACTTCTATCCCGTTTTCCTTCGAAAATCCGCTCAAACAGCCTTACACGCACCTGGTTCGTGACTTTCCACTACATATCTCGATTTATCTTGACTTAAGATCAAATCATACATCATTATCACACGAATCAGAGCTCAAATTACGTGAATTTACACACTCATCATGGAGTGAGAAAATTGGGAGAGAAAAGAGAGGAGAAGGCGAACTTGTGATAGGAGGGAGGCGGCGTAAGAGGCGGAGCTATAGATAAATCAAGAGAGAAGGGAAGAAAGATTAGGAAAGGAGAGAGAGGAGAAGGTGGATCTAGAGAGAGAGAAGTTTAGATAATTTGAAGTGATCCGGGTATTTTAATATTATATAGTTGATGTGATCCGGGTATTTTAACATTATATAGTTGATCCATTTTTAAATATGGATCCTACCGTTAGTGTATAAGTGCATACATTAGATCTACTCTTAATAAAATGTGATAACTAACTACCAAGTGTATTTTACAAATAATTTATAGAGTGGATAAAATGTGATAACAATTCAATTGGAATAATAAAAAGTGATAATATTTCTTAAAAAAAAGTGGTACATGATATACAAAAAGTGATAACTATATAGTTAAATTATTTTATGAACTATTCGTAGAATAAATAAAAAGTGATAATATTTTTAATATAAAATGACATCCAATTAAAATAAAGTGATAATAGAATAGTTAAACTATCTAAAGAATAATTACTAATAATATTATTATTATTGAATAATTAATAATAATAATAATAATAATAAATGATATTAGGAGTAATATGAAGTATATTATAGTAGAAACTTTTCTTGCTGACGTGTCGTTTTCATAGCGCTCCAATATGACATGTAATTTTCTCAATTTTTTTGGATTATTTAATTTTTTTAATATTTTCCTTATTTACTTTTAATTAACTTCCTTATTTAATATTTTCTTTTTTAAATAATGTGTTTCTTATTTTTAATAATAATAATGATTTAATTTTCAATATTTTATTTATTTATTTGGGTATCATTAATAAATTACTAAATCTTTTATTGCAATAAATTAATTAATTAATATCAAATTAAAACAAAAGTAAAAAGAATATTCCATATAATATTCTCTCTCACCCCACCTATAAATAAGACTTTTTGGTTATCCACTCTAAATACACACATTGAATTCTCCAAGAGGAATATGAGCTTTCTTCAAGTTCCTCTAGAGAATTGATTTATGAAAATATAAAAATTTATTTCGATAGAACGCAAAAAAAAATTATTTCGATAGAGCGAATCAAGTAGAGATTCGATTTACCTCTAAAAAATTTATTTCGATAGAGCGAATCAAGTAGAGATTCGATCTACCTCAAAAAATCGATTCAAGTATTCTTCAAGAGGTAGAGAACTGATTCAAATATTCTTGAATCGATTTGCCTCTTAAGAATCAATTCTTCAAGAGTAGGAGGATCGATTCAAGTATTCTTGAATCGATTTACATTTTAAGAATCGATTATTCAAGAGGAAAGATACTAATCGATCTTTTAAAAATACTTATTCTTGAATCGATTTACATCTTAATAATCGATTATTCATAGAGGAAAAATCTAGAGAATAGATTCAAGTATTCTTTAAGATCTACCTCTAAAGTATTCTTTAAGATCTACCTCTAAAGTATTTGATTCAAGTATTTTTCAAGTAAAAGAAATCGATTCAAATATTCTTAAATCGATTTACCTCTAGAAAATAAGAGGTTGAAAAACTAATTCATGTAAAGAATCAAAAGTTTAAATTCTTTAAGTTAAATCATTATTTCATATCAAATAACACAAAAATCGAGTTTTGTAAATATTTGATAATTTTTTAAATTTAGTATATTAGTAATATTTATTTATTTACATAGATCTTAATTATTCAATTATAACATTATGAATTACAGAATTTGTTTTCTTTAGTTGTTTATATAATTTGGGGTCCATTACTATTAGGTACATTTTATGTACTTATATTACTATAGATACACAAAGCAAAATATATTACTGAGCAATACAAATTGAATACGTGAAATACCACTATTATCCTTATTTTAAGTGTGGTCAAAAATTAATCTAAAAGGAATATATATATATATATATATATATATATATATATATATATATATATATATATATATATATATATATATATATATATATATATATATATATATATATAATTTAATAGTAGAAAGATAATGAATCCCACTAATTTCTCCTAAAAATTGGAAAGATTACGGTTTTAAAATTCTCTCTAATTTCTCTATAATCCTCAGCATTAAAAATCGTTGTTGATTAGATTCAAAATTCATTTTGATTTGTGTTTAATAATAATTTAAAAGGATAAGATATATTATTTTAATATTAAAAATATAAACAATTTCATTATTTACTCGCATTGAAAATCGGTTGAGATTGGATTTAAAATTTATTTTGACTTTTAATGTTCAATAATAATTTAAAAGGATAAGATATATTATTTTAATATTAAAAAAAATTAATTTCATTATTTACTTCTAAATCGATATTTGTTTAGATTCTTGGTGTTCATAAATTCTGAATATGGTGTTCATAAATTTTGAATACATTGTTACTCATTAACATGGATTAGATTCTTTGGTGTTCATAATTTTTTAATACATTGTTACTGAATATTGATATGGATTAGATTGGTGTTCATCATTTCTGAACACAACATTACTGAATATTAACATGAATCAGATTATTTCGGTATTCATTATTTTGAATGCATCATTACTAAATATTAAATATTTTGAATACTTATTGATTTTAAATACAAAAGTATTTCAATAAATGAATCTGAAATATATATAATCATTATAAATACTTCGTAGAACATTGAGAAAATAAATAATTTGAAGTATATTGATTACATTTTGAATACTTCGTGGAACATTTAGAAAATATTTTTGAATACATTAATATTAAATATTAAATATTTTGAATACTTAATAATTTTGAATATAAAAGCATTAAACATTTTGAATACTTAATGATTTTGAATATAAAAGCATTTTTACTAATGAATCTAAAATATATAAAATATATTGAATAATACTTATTAATAATCCAATCCTCAATGAAATCTAGATTTATGCACAGCCTTTAATCAATGGAAGCTCTAAACAACATAAAATAAATAAATAAATAAAAATTAAAAATTAAAAGAACTAGAGGGTGCGAAATCAACGTAGTGACTGAAAATGGTTGCAGTTTCTGAAGGCAATTCGATAAGCTATGCAAGAACGCTCATTAATCACAAATTCATTACTCACAATATACTCAAAATCTTCCAAACCCTAGTCAAAATTTCTACAAGCCTTCGTCAAACTTTCTACACTCTATGTATTCATTTTGGAGAGAGAATCAGAACGTGTGAAATGAATTTATTATGGATATATACGGTTGGAGAGAGAACTAAAATATAGAAAATTGATTTATCATGTAAACATAAATCTAATTAATATATAAAGGGGTAATTGAGACTTTTCATTAAATATTTTATAGTGGGTAGTAATAAAATATATATCATGTATCTACTAGTAATATTAATAGATATTTTGTACTAAGTAGTAATAAATCCTATAATTTGAAACACCATTTATTTATTTTTCCTATACACTTTTTATTACTTATTTACTTATCATTAATTGCAATTAATAAATAAATCATTCAATATAAATAAATTAATTAATATCAAATCAAATCATGTATAGAAAAAAAGAATAAATTGATATTTTTATTTAATATATAATTGATATTTATTTTAGATAAACAATAAAATTAATGATTTATTACTAAGAGTTACATATTTTGATCATAATTGCACTTAAATACAATGACAAAAAAAAATGAAATACTAACAACTACATAAATATACAGCAAAGAGACAAAATTGTCCCTATGTGGTTGCACATTTTTTTAGAAAGATGGGGGAGTAATAAACAGTTTTCAATTGTATTATATTATAAAGTAACACTAAAAAAATACAAATCAAAATTCTTTCAAATAATTAGAATATATGTACATATATATTAACTTTTTACATGATTTAATTATACATTACATTATTAAAAGTCAAATGTTATAATTTGTTGTAATTTTTTTATATTGATGAAAGAAATTGTCTAGCTAAAAGAAAAAAAATCTCCTTAATTAATGTTGTTATATTATTTAATTATAAAATGATCCCACGTTGTACACGGGTTTCATACTAGTTTTTTATAAAAGTGAAAAATAATTGATCATGTAAAATAACATATTGGATTGCATCGTGGATGGATGCCCCCGATTTTATGTTAGTAATATTATTTAATTATAAAATGATCTCACGTTGTACACGGGTTTCATACTAGTTTTTTATAAAAGTGAAAAATAATTGATCATGCAAAATAACATATTGGATTGCATCGTGGATGGATGCCCCCGATTTTATGTTAGTAATTATAATTAATTAAGTAAAAAAAATCTTGTTTTTCTTTAGTTCTCTTTTATTTTTATTTATATTATATTTTATATTAATAAATAGAATATGATCCTTCTTACTTACATAAGAAGATTTATGAGACGATCTCACTCAAATATATCCTTTAATATTTTGTTTATAAATATAAATACATATTAATATTATCTAATTTATTATACTTCCTATTTTTGAATTAATTAAACTGGAATATAAGATATATTTTTTTAAAAAAAAGATAATTATATATAATGTGAATTATTTAATTATATTAATTAAAGTGAAATATAAGATATATTTTTTTTAAAAAAAATAATTATATATAATGTGAATTATTTAATTATAATGTTTAATAAGTTGATTGTAGATTTGTTATTAATAAGCATTTTTTTTATATTAAAACTAATTAATAGTAAAAAATTAAAATTATAGATTAAATTTAAAAAAATATAATATAAATTTATAATTTCAAATCGAATTTAAATATTTAATTTGAAATGCTTAAATTCGAATAGTTCATGTATAACTTTCAAATTGAATACGAATCTAATTTCAAATTCAATTAATAATCGAATACGAATATTCGAATATTTAATCAAATATCATTCAATTACCTTAATATTATATTCAATTCGAATCTTATTAACATCAAAACATTCTCATACAAGTCTTTGTCAAATTACATAGAAATAATAGTGTTATTCGAATCTCGTATACTCCCCCGTTCCACCGAAAGATCTACATTTTACTATATTGGATGTCTCATTCAAAAGTCCCCATTTTCTTTTTTTAGTAAAAAAATCTCACATATGGATCAGTACTCACTACTAATACAATTATCCACTATATATAAAATAATAATACTCCTTAATTTACGCCTAAAAAATAAATGAGGACCTTTGCCCAGGACGAAGGGAGTATTTGAATTCCCAACTCAAATTGAGTGTACATTAAATTAGGGTTGAACTTGCTCCTTACTGAACTAAAAAGACTAGTTTTGGACAAAATTTCCATTTATTTAAACAAAATATTTTGACCTCGATATAGCTTGAACTCATACTGAAAATTCTATTGCTATGATTCTTTTACAGAAACACACATAATCCATCAATCACTTTAATATGACATGTTAATGCCAAGCATATTGGGTAGCTCGAGATGCTTTAATAATACAGATCAATTTCCAAACACGGATTTTATATACTACCAAGTTTAATCTTTGATCTTGCACATAGTAAACAGTTTCAGCATCTACAACTCATCATGAGACCTTTCTTTTTTAGTTTTCACTGAAGGATGAAGTTCGTTAAGGTACGTTACCGCCAGTGACGCGTGTAAAGCAGCACCATAAAAAAGGACATCTTCATTCACTTTGTAGTACGGGGAATGCCCAGATTCAAGCAGCCCCTCAGTCTCGTTAACCATCCCGATAAAGAAGAAGTATCCCGGGATTGCCTCTGCAAAAAATGCAAAGTCTTCAGCTCCCATCGTTGGTGGGGACTGTTTGATGTTGTCGACCCCCAGCAAATCCCCAGTAATTTTCAAGAAGTGCTGATGCAAATCTTTGTCATTTACTGTTACCGGGTAGAAGGGCTTCTCATCTGCAAAGAAGCTCACACTTGCATTGCATCTGTGCACAGCAGCTTGAAGAGTGATAACCTGTCTAGCGTTTCAGCATTATTTTCAAGATAATTGTAAAGGGCCCTGATCAATTTAAACGATAAATCATAAACCTAGGTATGTTTGATTTGGGTTCTATAAGCAATTTTAAAATTTATGAAATCCTAGGTTGTTCTACTTTAGAATTCTGATATCCAAGCCTCTTAAATCATTACAACCATCACCACCCCCTTCTTACGCATTGACTTGACACAAAATTATATTTTTACCTTTCTAAAAAACCCACAACGAACACTACCAATACGATCAATAATTCAAAATCCACTAGATTTTGAAAAATGATTTTTTAAATCCCACTTGAAACCTAAAATGATTCAAACTTGAACCCTGAAACCACTAGTCTGCAAAAAATAATGAACCTTCATGGTTTAAGCAGGGGACGGCAGATGTGCATCATTTATTGTTATTATGTCCTCATGATAAGTATATCTCAGGTAGTCACGAGTTATCTGTTTAATATATCAAAACAAACTGATTTTGATAATAAATCAGTTCAACAGATCCTAATAATTAACTTTACATGTTTACCTCTTCAATACGATGCTTGAGTTGCAGAAAACTCTCTTTGGAAAACGCCCTGAACGTTCCACCAATTGTGACTGAATCTGGAATGACATTAAATGCAAGGCCACCTTCAATTTTACCAATACTGACCACCTGTCACATCATTCTTTTTAAGCTTTATTACAATTCTGAGCATTTTTAAAAAGATTACATGAATAAAATATGGTATTTAAAGTAAAGTCTGGATAATCCTATGTATGTCAGGACCTCAAGTATGTACAAGCAATCTAAATTGTTGTTGCATCTGAATAATTTAAAATAAATCTAACATCTCTACTATTCTACTTAACAGGGAGAAGTAGGCTACATTGTTTTTCTTCTCGAGTCCAACTGTCCACGCACTAGAATTTTATAACGTTTCACATGATTGTCATGAACCATATGATTCAATTAGTAATAGCACGGAAGCATAGACTTCACCTTCAATACATATTGGAGGAAGCACTTGATACCATTAGGAACATTTTATTAAATGACAACCAAAACAGCAACATTTATCAGCAAGCCATGTTGCAGGAAGCTGCACATGATGCATATATACTCCCTACTCCCTCCATCCCCTTGATATGTAAATATTTGCTTTATTCACGTATATTTTGGAGTATAATATTTTATGGGTAGTTGGTAGGTTTTGAGTGAGATTCTATTTTTTTAACCCAAAAAGTGTGATTTAAATTGATGGCATTGTGAGTAATATTTTAGAACTTTATTGTGTGTAATATTTTAGAACTTTTAAGGGTGTTGATTTTTTATGTGGGGCCCTGAAAACCTCAAGTGGAGGAATTCTAGCAACCCAAAAACGAACTCTCAGATTTCCCTAGCAATCAACGAATCTGCTGTAACAATATATTTCTCAAATACTTTCGTAATTTTTTCCAAGACCAAAAGCACAATATTTAAAACTAAACCCTACCAGTCCACCAAAAAGGAAAATAACAATTTAAGGGAATAATCATAAACATAAATAAATAAAAAAAGATCATAATCAAATAATATCTCTAATCAATATCTTCTATCCAAATCTCCTGCATCTTTTCCTTCACCTGCCATCCCCTCTCTCACCAGCTTTGCACCTCACATAAACTTTATCCATTTAAGTTATAGTCTCATCAGATCTCTACTTAAAAAAAAAAGAGAAATTGATAATTTGTAATAACACGGACCAAATGGCAAACTTAATAACTTTCAAGGGGAACAGAGGGAGTAAATAATAAGACGAGAGCTTAATATTCTTCAACTCATAAGCTTTGGGTTTCCAAAACTATTATTCTGTGAATAGCATCATAGATAATTCTAAAGGAAAAAAACTACCTGAGAATCCAGAGGATCAGCTTCCCGTGAAACAAGATGTTGTAAACTAACAATAATGTTTGAAGCAGCTAAAATAGGGTCAATAGTCTGCTGCGGAATCGCACCATGACCTCCTTTTCCGCTTATTTTTGCCTCAAAAAACCCACTGGCAGCTGTAACAGGACCAATTCGGGTGGCTACTGTACCTAGAGGATAACGAGCAGTGACATGAAGGCCAAATATTGCATCAACATTTTCCAAAATCCCAGCATCCAGCATCTTCTTTGCTCCACCACCCCCCTCCTCTGCAGGTTGGAAAACCAATTTAACGGTACCCTGGAATCAAGTGATAGATTAAAGAAACTTTGAATACCAAAGAGAGAGGTCATTTGAAATAAGAATAACATATATGTCTGACTCCATAAGACTTGAGAGAAAAACACAAAAAATTACAGCACCCCTTTCAACAATTATTTGCGTACCTAGGATAATAGAAGCCTAAAACAAAAGTGGATCTGTGTAAAAACTACATTGTATTGTAGTCATTCAAAAATGATTTACATATTGTACTTAGTATTGACAAATATGTTCAGATGCCCAAGTTAGATAGTGGTCTGATGATAGAGCACGAAGACATAAGTTATTTTGGTATTTTATTAAGTCAATAATTTCCTTAAGTTAGATTATTTAGTTTCCTATTTTATATTCCTATCATAATAACGGTAATTAGAATTAGGGTCTTAATTTAGATTAATTAGTCAAGAAGGAAATTTCCTATCATAATGGTAATTGGAATTAGGGTTGGGATTAGGGGCCTTAGCCTCTTTATATACCTTATGTACTCTACAGTGGAAAAAAACAAGAAGAAATATATTTAATTTTGCAACCTTAATTGGTTTGTGGCAGATATAAACTCTGTGGCCCTCTTTGAGGGATACTTTTCATTCCGTTCTTTTTTTTGTGTTCTATCAATTGGTCCGACCTGCCCTCTCTTTGCATCAATGACGAACACTCGCTACATGACAGAGAGAGAGAGATTCGAATCAGTGGAGAACTCACTAATTAAGTTTCAGTCCGTCGTGACGGATCAGATCGCGTCACAACAGGCATCCATCACTGAGTTGTCCAAACAACTTGCACATCTTACAGCAGCCTTGGAAGGCCATCAGGACACCGGAACGTCATCACACATTCCTCCATCCGACAATGTGGTGACCGGATTAACACTTGGCACTGGCGCTGCGACTGGGCAACAAATTTCCACAGGATTTTTTGCGGTGAAGAGTCGTGAATTACCCATGTTCGATGGGTCTGATCCACTAGCCTGGATATCCCAGACGGAACAATATTTTCTGGTGCACAAGACAGCAACAAATGAGAGGGTTCCCTTAACCCTAATTGCGATGTCAGGCCGCGCTATGTATTGGGCCCAATGGACAATGCGTCGTTCACCAACAATCACCTGGGAGCAGTTTACTCGGGAGTTAATCGAACGTTTTAGTGACTCATCTGCTAGAAACGCGTATGAGGCAATGCAAGCGAACCCGGCAGACAGGTTCGTTAGAAGACTACTTGGCTTTGTTTGAGGAGCGGGTGGCGCAACTTCCAAGTTTGCCATCCGATCAATATCTGGGATGTTTTTAGGGGGCCTCAAACCTGCGATTCGGGAACGCATCTCTGATCCGGAATCCATTGATATGCATTCAGCCATCGCGGCAGCTAGGCGCCTAAATCGATTCATGGAACCCTCGTCCTACTCCAACAAGCCATCATTCCCGGCTGTTAACCACAACCGCACCCTTCCTATTTTTCAAACTTATGATCAGCCCAATCCTCAGCAAATTTCAGCTTCCAAACCCTCTCTACCAGCCCAGCACTTGGACCCCCCAATCCACTCCGAGCTTCTGCAGCATAGGAACACGCATCACTTAACAGCAGAGGAGGCCCGCGACTATCGTGCTAAGGGAATATGTTATAGATGTGGCCAACCTTGGGGGCCACTGCATAGGTGAGCTGCCAAACAGTTGCGCATCCTGCTCCTTCCCGAGATGGAGGAACTCAATGAAGAGGTCCAACCAGCCCTTCCGAACTCCATTGAAAAAGAGGAATATGGCTGATCATTAGGGCATTTTTTTTTCATATTGCAGCCTTGGGGTCAAGGTTGTTTAGGGATGGCGGCATTGACAGAGCACGAAGACATAAGTTATTTTGGTATTTTATTAAGTCAATAATTTCCTTAAGTTAGATTATTTAGTTTCCTATTTTATATTCCTATCATAATAACGGTAATTAGAATTAGGGTCTTAATTTAAATTAATTAGTCAAGAAGGAAATTTCCTATCATAATGGTAATTGGAATTAGGGTTGAGATTAGGGGCCTTGAGCCTTTTTATATATCGTATGTACTCTACAGTGGAAAAAAACAAGAAGAAATATATTTAATTTTGCAACCTTAATGTATGTACTCTACAGTGGAAAAAAACAAGAAGAAATATATTTAATTTTGCAACCTTAATTGGTTTGTGGCAGAGATAAACTCTGTGGCCCTCTTTGAGGGACTACTTTTCATTCCGTTCTTTTTTTTGTGATATATCATCTGATCATCCCAAATATTGTGCCTTTTCAAATTGAGCAACTCGGGGTAGTAGTAGGTAGTGGAGGTAGCTCAGTTACAAAATAAATTATCTCATTTATAGAATAAATTACAAATAACAAAAATAAGTCATGTTGAATTTAAAATTCCACTTTTTATTATTTTGGATTTGTTTAGTCTTGGTTGGTGATTTTTCAATGTCAAATTAATGAGATTCATTTAAATGCACATTTCCACATGTAGTAGAATCATTTAAATTGTCTGATTATATATATAAACAATTGGATTGCATCTAATGAACAGCATAATGTCATGGTCTTTCATTGTGCGTAACACGCAAGTTCAAAGGAAATAATGATGATAAAATTTAAGAATTTATTTTTTCTTCATTGTTGCTCTATAATTTAACTCTTGATTTTATTTGTTTCCTAAGAAAACTGTTAGTGTGACTGGACGATGTTGCTACACTTGAAGTCACACTCTGAATTTCACCTCTCCATGCCACCATGCCACATGTTCAATTGAGAGAAGAGGTTTCGGGATATTTGAAGGAAGATCATGATAAACACTTAAAATAGGGAGGTTACAAGTTTCCTATTTTTAAGGAATGGGTTTGATGGATGTTGCGGTTGAGATATTAGTGCTCAAGAAACTGATGTAGGCACGTTCATCACTGGTGTTGAAGTAGGCGTATTCTGAATTGATAAAACCACGCTCAGTATCTTCATACCAGAGGCGCCGAAGATCAGAAAAATAATCCACACATTAAAGGTCTTTTTGTATGCTGGTTCAAGTGTTACCACACTCAGAGCCGCACTTGTCTATTCTCTTTTGAGCATTGAAGGAATGCAAGGTTTCTTTTTATATGCTAGAGGATTGTAATTGTCTTTTGACAATCTTCGTTGTGAGAGTAGTTTTGTGATTCCATATCACGTTTTTAGATCTTGTAATAGGTCTACCTTTGTGAGTTAGATAGGGTATATTCTAGAGAGTTAGAGTGTATTCTTGAAGACTTTTGTATTCACTATTTTTTCATGTTTAGTAACGTTTTGCCATGGGGCTGCCACAAACGTAAGTTTGTGGAAGAGTTATCTGCTGTCTTCTTATTTTCCGCTGATATTTCTATTCTCTTCAATTAGTGTCATTCAAAGTGTTGCAGTGCTTGGAACGACACTTGTCTGATATGCTTGTTTTCACCCACGCACACTTACAAGTGGTACCAGAGCCAAAACTTGACTCAACTAAGTTTTGATCATGCGGTTAAAGTGTGTTGTGATCTCTTGGACTACTATAGTGGAGATTGTTCTAGCCCTCCTATTCTTGACGGTACAAATTATTCGGTGTGGAAGAATCGAATTCGAACTTACATCAAGGCTCTCAATATAAATGCTTGTAAAAGTGTTAAGACAGGTTGGACTCCTCCCACGTCGCAAGATGAATCTCAATTGACTCCTGAAGAAACTGCTCTCTCAAGTGCTAATGCCAAAGCAATCTATGCAATCTGCGCTTATGTTGATAATTCCATGTATGGTCTCATTCAAAATTGCAATTCTGCAAAAGATGCATGGGAAATACTTCAAGAGCACTGTGAAGGGTCTAACAGTGTCAAAAGAACGAAAGCAAGGATGTGGAGCACTAAGTTTGAAAATATACGGATGAGTGAAGATGAATCCATAAGTTCGTATACTGCAAAGTTGCTCGTCATTGTCAATGAATTGGAATCTCTTGGTGATCCTGTGTCAAATCTCAGGTTAGTCAATAAAATACTCTGTACTCTTCTTAAAAGATTTGATTCAAAAATCTGTGCCATTGAAGAATCAAAGGACACAGATTTGATGAGTTATAATGAGCTTGTGAGTATTCTAAAGGCCTATGAGTTGAATCTTGCTCAACAAGATGTTGTTGATGGCAAAGTAGATGTGGTGGTTTTCAAAAGTAAAGTTTAATCAAGTCAAAGTTTGGGTCAATCTTCCACCACCAATGATGCGGAGCATGTTAAGGATGAATAACACCTTCCGGATGAAATGGATAATGTTTATCCCCTTCTTACAGAGTTCAACACTTATCTGAATTTGAAAGAAAAATATGAGGGAAGTCATCAACGAAAGAAATTCATCTACGATGCCGAATATCGCAAAAATCTCAAGTGTGATGCTTGCACGGGGTTTGGTCATTTTGCAAGGGAATGTGCCAACACCATGTTGAAACTTCAGATGAATCTGTCTACTTCCCTTAGTGATGATGAATTGGAAAGTGAACCTTCAATTTCAGAGGGAGTTGATCGTGCTTTTCTCTCAATTATTGAAGATGCTGGTCCAGATGCTGTCGCACTTGGTCATGAATCAGAAGATTCAGAACTGTCATATACAAATGCTAATCCAGATGCCGTCGCACTTGATCCAACACTTGAAATATCAGGTTTCTTTTTTAATCCCCTGTTTTCTTGTCTTAATCCAGTTGCAGTGGCTAATGTCAAAACCAAAGAAGAGACAAAAATTGATAAACTTCAAAAGAAATTGGATTCAATGTGTCATGAAAATGAAGGATTGATTGAAACAATCACAAGATTGGAAGTCATTCTTACAAGAAGAGACGCTAAAATTTCCAAACTTCATGAAAAGCTTGCTGAATCAACCCTGAGTTTTAAGAAGTTCACTCAAGGTACCTCTGCTCTAAAGGCTCTTTCCATTGGAAAATCTGACAGGTATGGTCTCGGTTACTCTCCTCCTGAAGAGTCAACTTCTATGTGTTTTGAGAAACCCATCAATTTTGTTAAACCTTCTTCATGTGTTGTGAAGCCTAATAAACCAGCCTCTAAAGACAAAAGGAAAAGAAAAAGGAAATTTGTATATCATTACTATTTTGCTAAAGGCAATATCCGACGCTTTTGTCATAAACTTAAGAAAGACACTCTGTCAAACCAAGTGTCAGTCCTAGTGTCGGCACACTCACACCAGCACTAGACCAAAACAGAATGGGTACAAAAACAGAGTATCAAGTGCAATCTTGCTTGCACTCTTTCAAAAGCATGTGCGTATGGTTGTCGGTACTTTGATAGTGGGTCTTCTAGACACATGACTAGTAGGGCTGAATATCTAACTGATTATGAAGTGTTTGATAGAGGAAAAGTCATATTTGGGGGTGGTTCAAAAGGTAAAATCATAGGAAGAGGAACTCTTAATGTAAGTGGTTTTCCAAAACTCAAAAATGTCTTGCATGTGAATGGTTTGCTTGAAAATTTGATAAGTATAAGTCAACTTTTTGATGACAACATGCATGTTGAGTTTGATAAAAATTCATGTCATGTATTTGATGATTGCAATTTGTGTGTCATGACTGGAACTAGGTCCTCTCACAACTGTTATCATGTTGTTAGAAACACTGCCCATAATCATGTTGCTCAAGTTGATGCAGGTATTGCAGAATTTACGATCAGAACAGCAGATCAAGAAATGAGGCAGATTACAGTGTCGCCCGAAATGCTGTCACACTGTGCAATCACACTTTGCTTAAAACTGTTGTTTATGGTCTATTTCTCACATATTCCTTGGCTTAAGATGTTGTTGGATGATTTTGTGCTTGAATCTGAGATTTTAAGAGTTTTATGTGATAACTCTTGTTCTTCAAATATTTTCAAAAATTCAATTCAGCTCCCACTCACCAAGCAAGTCAATATTAGGCATCATTTTTTGATATATTTTGTAGAGAAACAAATTGAGAAGTTAGAGGATTTACCCATTCAGAAGAAAATTGCAGATCATCTTATAAAATCTCTTAACTTGGGGAGGTTTTCAAGCCTTGGAGAATCTCATGGTTACACATTCTAAACTGCATGCATTAAGGTTATTTCGAGTGTGACAACACATGGAATAATCTTCATCGAATTTCTTTCTCTTCAGTATTTAAGTTGTTTGATTATTCGTTTTGGTTTTTGCTAATTTACATCTGGATGTTTCTGAGGTGCAATTCTGGACATACAGGAATAAAAACACAAGTTCTTTAAAAAATCAAAGGTCTAAATACGTTGAGTAACTAGATGCACGGGGCTGACAACCACGATGCACTTTCTTCAAAAGGCTATTTAGTTTCAAAAAAGGAAAAAGAAAGATCCCTTAAACTTCTCACTGAGTAACCAGGCACACAGAGCTGACAACTACGATGTGTTCTTTTCAAAAGGTGAGTTGAATTTTTTGGTATCAAAAAGTGCAAACAAAAAAATGTGTATGTGTGCCTGCATAAAAAATCAACCTCTCTTTGAATTTCCCAGATTTTTATTAGCATTTTCCTTGATGGATTTTTGAGTAATTTTAATTCTGATAGGAGTTAAATTTGATTTTCTATTTATGCATATTGATCTTTTTTGCTTTGCAATTTTTTTTTCCTCTCATGATCTGCAAGTTAATTCTCAAAGTGAATTTTCCTCTAATTGTGTTATTATGTATCTCTCAAAATTCTTATTTAAATGTTTGTCATGTCTTGCTTGCTTGTTTCTATTGGTTTACAAATTCAAGTGCACACACTGTTCACTTTCTTTGAAATTAGATTCAAGCACATGTCATTTAACAGCTTCATCTTCCAGAACCTTCAAGCCAACCCCTGACTATCAGTACCTCATAAATCAGTCTCTCCTTAGTGTTATCTCTTGTGCTGTTGCTAGTGTTGCCTCCTCTCTACCCTCACTTACCCTGCAGATTTTCTTAAGCCTTAAATGTCTTGTATCCACACCCACAGGGGGAGAAAATTCTGATGCAGTAAGATTCATAGCAGCTGCTAATGAGGTGTTGTTACTGATGTCACAACCTTTAGTGCAACACTTGAATGCTATCAAGCCTGTCAAGTTTTGCAGGAAGAACCATTGCAGTTGCTACTGAAGTGTTGTTACTAATGTCACCACCCTTGGCCATGATAATTGGTTTGAGCTGCTTAAGTATGCATCAGATTGTTGTGGCTGTGGATCGGTGAAATTGGGGGAGATTGTTAGTGTGACTGGACGATGTTGCTACACTTGAAGTCGCACTCTGAATTTCACCTCTCCATGCCACCATGCCACGTGTTCAATTGAGAGAAGGAGTTTCGGGATATTTGAAGGAAGATCATGATAAACACGTAAAAGAGGGAGGTTACAAGTTTCCTATTTTTAAGGAATAGGTTTGATGGATGTTGCGGTTGAGATATTAGTGCTCAAGAAACTGATGTAGGCACGTTCATCACTGGTGTTGAAGTAGGTGTATTCTGAATTGATAAAACCACGCTCAGTATCTTCATACCAGAGGAGCCGAAGATAAGAAAAATAATCCACACATTAAAGGTGTTTTTGTATGCTGGTTCAAGTGTTACCACACTCAGAGCCGCACTTGTCTATTCTCTTTTGAGCATTGAAGGAATGCAAGGTTTCTTCTTATATGCTAGAGGATTGTAATTGTCTTTTGACAATCTTCGTTGTGAGAATAGTTTTGTAACTCCATATCACGTTTTTAGATCTTGTAATAGGTCTACCTTTGTGAGTTAGATAGGGTATATTCTAGAGAGTTAAGAGTGTATCCTAGAAGACTTTTGTATTCACTATTTTTTCAAGTTTAGTGAACGTTTTGCCATTGGGCCGCCACAAACGTAAGTTTGTGGAAGAGTTATCTGCTGTCTTTTTATTTTCCGCTGCTATTTCTATTCTCTTCAATTAGTGTCATTCAAAGTGTTGCAGTGCTTGGAACGACACTTGTCTGATATTCTTATTTTCACCCACGCACACTTACAAAAACTTAATTGACATACATTTTGAACTTGAAATGCCGCGGTTCTATCATTACTGAGTCAAAACTTTGAACACAGTCAATTTTTGAATTTAAATTGTCAGTTGGTAGTTCACTGGTCTGATTACATGTTTTCATTATTTACATCTTCAAAATTTATTTAATTAAAAGTAGAATAGATAGAGGCACTAATAGAAATAATCAAGGAGATACATTTCTCATCTAAGTATCAAGCTGCATTTGTTTCAGCTAATGTCAAATTTGTCAAGTGAAGAAAATATCTTTAAAAATAATTAACATTTCCAAGTTTACTGAAATTCTTGAAATGCAAATCAATAATTCCACTTCTCCATGAGGCTTGACTGCATTAAGCATACTCTTATTAAGTTTGACTTTGATATCTCCGAGCTTATTGATAGGCTTAATTGAAAGAATCATGACCCAATTATAGGGCCAAACTTTACATCAATATTGGAAGTTAGAACTCATAATTGTTCAATTTACGAATTGTAAATATTGGTTCAGTTAATCCTCTTAGCAATCAAAGTATGATAGTTCGTTATTTAGTTATTTGTAGTATTTAGTGTCCCTTTTTTGTTATGTAGTCATGTGGATCAGGTCTGTTTTGTTAAAGCCCATGGGCCTGACAAGATTAGGGTTGATTATTCATTATTTATTGGTGTCTTCCTGAGTGATTAGTAATAAGCAATCTCTTGGGTTATTGTTTACGACTATTCTAGCTTGGGTAGATTGTTTCTCCCAATCTAAGTTTTATCATCATCAGCTATTCTACCTTGGGTAGATTGTTTCTCCCAATCTAAATTTTATCATCATCAGCTATTCTAGCTTGAGCAGATTGTGCATCACAATCTCTATCATTAATTTAAAAAATAAAAATAAAAATTACTTTACTTCACATCCTCCTGGTTTTCAGGTTCACCTTGGCTTGAAGTTGATGTGGGCCAAGTCTTTTTTTTTTTCAATGACCTATACTAAAAGGTTAACGGGCCATTGGTTAATAGATTGATAAACCTGATGAACAAATGCTTAGTTCACATCGCTCTGAGGATATGTATTTGCTGAAATCTTAGAAAGAAAATTAACAGTTTGTTATACAGTCACTCCACATTGTAGTGTTGGTTAAGCATGCACCATCCACAGAGCTTCAAGCGATGAGTGTGGACTCTGTGAATGCTACTTTTGAGAATCGTAGTTTAAGCAATAAAAATGTGTTGTATTTTAAACAATAATTAGCATAATGAGCTGTATACTCCAAAAGAGTGAAGAGTCTGACAGATGTGTTCGAGAATTCCCTCACTATGTGAAACTAGGTTCTTTAGTATGTATTATTTTTTGTCTTTCCATTACCATTCTCTGATTCACGAATTATTCAATTTCTAAATCTTTCCCCTTCTCATTTCTTATAAAGATGTTTGCACTACTAGTCGCATCAATCATGTTGCTTTATTCTCCACCAAATCATAATCTTAAGTAGCTAAAACTTTACTATGCCTGCACTAAGTTCTTCTGCACTGATAAGAGAGAGAGATGGAGAAAGAGAGAGATACTGATAATTATTGTGAATGCTTTATCCAGGAAACATGTATGTGTGTTAGTGCTTACGGATTCATCCAAATGCACACATTTATCTTTCTAAGAGCATGGAAAGCTTTTTGTTTTCTTTCTTTGGGAGAACAAAAACAAAGTTAATATTTCTACTTAAACAGTCTGTAATAATAAAATTACCTTATGATCTAATAAGCCAAAAACATGCAGCACAATGCAAATGGAGCAGGCAAGTTTCACAACCAACAAAGGAAAGTTGTAGGAAGTAGGACTGAGTAGATGCATCAAATATTATACAAATTTCTTTACTCGTAGCAATATAACCTAAATTTAAGAAATTCAATCTTTTGCGCAAATCAACATTATCCATCAATGACCAATTCGAAAAATATATAGAAACATTCATTTATCAACTGCATATCTAAGTCTGACAGCCATCCCATACATCACAATCCAAATTACTCCAAATTAATAATTACTTAAATTTGATAAATTTTATGTCATTGAATAAGTCAAAAAATAGCTGGTCAAGGGGGACGAAATGAACCTCAAAATCATTGCGATGCTCCTGAAGCATCTTTGCAGCACCAAGAAGCATAGCAACATGAGCATCATGTCCACAAGCATGCATCTTTCCTGGAACTTTGCTCTTATGCTCCCATTCCACAGCTTCCTAATCAAATTACCTAGTTTTATCACATTAACAAATCATATAAAAATAAATACACAAAAATGGCAGAGAACAAAAAAAAGTTAAAACTAATTTTAGTGACTCAAGCACTTATTTGTTGAAGAGAAACTAATACAATTGTATTTATACTGATCCATCCCCTTAAGCTAAGCTTCCTTCCTATTTTCGAGGACACAAGGAACTGATACAGTTAATTGCTAAAGATGTGTTACTCAAACGAGAAATCAAAATGATTCTGTATATCCTTGGGATTAGGTACCTCCAAAGATTGCAGTACTAAGTACTTCTTAAATGAGCTCTAATATGATCAGATAAGCATCTCTTTCTAAGATATGATAAACACCAAATGCTTCAAGAAGCCCTAACCTCCATTGCTCCACCTCCCCCAAACATTATATGAAAACTTTTTACTTTCCCCTCTCCCAAAAGTTCAAGAACTAAAATTATTTCACGAACTTAAAAAAACTGGGGGGTGGGGGGAATCACTCAGCAAGTTCATCAAAAGATATATGACACAAAAAGAGACTAATATTCATAAATGTGAAACCTCTATAGCTAGAGCATCCATATCAGCTCTGATGCCAACAAACGGGGGATTTCCAGTACCAATATAACCAACGACGCCAGTAACAGCAATTGGATGATTATAGGGTATGCCCATTTTGTCAAGTTCATCTCTGATGAGTTTGCTCGTCTCGAATTCTGCAAATCCAAGTTCTGGGTTTTCATGTAATGTTCGCCTGATATTTACCATATACTGAAAAAGCTCTGGGGTTTTGGAACGCTTCAAAAAAATTGAGGGGATTTCTGCTTTGCTTGAGAAAGTAGGGTATACTGATGATAAGAAGATGAAGAGATTGATAATGCAGGGAATCCATGAAAGGGAACTCATGAATTTATTCTTGTATGTTTTGGGGATTTCGTTTCTGTAAATATCTGAAGCTTGCTTAAGCTTGACTATTATAAAAAGGAAAAATTAACAAAAATGAAACAAGCTTGACGGAATCTTCCTATTATTTTGAAAGACTTGTCTGACACCGTCTCACATATCAGAAAGTGATATTTTTACGTGAGACAATCAGAAATTGATAATTTTTACTATATAAAGGAAAGTGATAATAAATTAATGAAAAGTGATAATGGTATTTTATGAACAATTTATAATATAAATAAAAAGTGATAACATTTTATAGCGAAAGTGACAACGTTTTATAGCGAAAGTGATAACTTTTATTAAAAGTGAAAAATGATCTCACGCAAGACCTAACCCCGATTATTTATGTTGGATGCTCTATGGTGACGTTTGATTTGGTTTTTGAAAATGATGAATAGTAAATTATGGGAATGATTTGTGGATAAAAGATGTTTGGCAATTAAATTACGTGGCTTACGTGAGACGATCAGAAAGTGATAACTTTTATAAAGAAAAGTGATAATAATATTTTATTAACGAAAGTGATAACTATTTTAAAAAGTGAAAAATGATCTCACGTGAGACGGTCTCACGCAGTACCTACCCTTAAATTTTATAAGTAGGTTTTGATTGATATCGTTTCACGGATTTCTAAGATCAACCATGAAGAAAAATAAATATTAGTATTTTAAATTTAATTAAAAAAGAATTAAATAAAAATAATAGCCATATTTAGTTTATTTAATTATCACCATTAACAATAAAATGCGGTGGTGCTATTGAGTTAACTAAAATCGGAGAACAAAACTTTTTTTTTAGTCTTGGGTGAGATCGTCCACGGATCCTAATTCGTAATATGGACTATCTATCAACTTAATTAAATACTCCCTCCATCCCACAACAAGAGTGGCGGAATTTTTTTGTATTTTTGCACGTGGATTAAGGGATATAATATTTAATGGGTAGTTGGGGGTAGTTGAGGTGAGAGATGTTGGCGTTTGGATCTTTTGGTTAACGTGAACCGTTAGGGTTCCATGCGTTTCTATATCAGCGAAAGCAATAAATCATATAAACGTATTACCTTTCACCAGGGTATATGTTGAAGAAGAAGGATTCTCGCCGGCAGCCTGCGCAGCCTCATCGTTTTGACCATAACTCCCTCACCTGATCTCCGATTGGAATGATCTATATGGCAAAACGATCCTCTCTTCCGTGGTTTTCCACTAGTATATTACACGTAAAGCTTGGACTTCTACATGATTTTATAAAAATCATACAAGTTGACGGACAGAAACAGCAAACGACCTTCCAATCTTCTGTTGTATTCCTAAGCCAAGTCTTAACGTTGGTGTAGGCAACGATCTACAAGACGAACTCAGTATACAACCCTAATCTACCTTTTACGTATGTTATGTGTGTGATTCAGATTCCGGATTGATGAGATTGACTATTATATAGGCTGCAACAGGATGAGAAATTAGGGTTTGGGCATCTATTGGGATTAAGCATCTAAGTTTAGCCAAAAACTTATACTTAAGTCCAATATTAATAAATCATTCCACTAAAGAAATATTATTGCACTGCCACCCTAATCTCAAATTACGTTTATGGGCTTCTTCTTATTATGAGTCCGTTAGTCCCCCGTGTTTAAGATTCAATGCCCATTAATTAATTAAGTTACTTACAACTCCATTAATTAATATAATTACCATGAGTAGTATCAATCAACCTTATTATCATGCCAAAATAAATCCACTTGCAGAGTTTACATGATAATCATTATGAGCTCCTCAAGGGGACATCATAAACTAATTCCGTTAGGACACGGATTCCTTCTATAATCAACAACACACCATAGAGACAGCCCATCTCCCAACTCACCGAGCATATTGATTTAACAATTAAATCTCACACATCCATGAATTAAAGAAATAAATATTGGCCTACGTGTCGAGGTTATTGTATAGGGATTAAAAGTACGAACATCCATAATAACAGAGATCAAGTTCTATTATATAGTCAGTATAAACCAAACGATCTCAACAACGGTCCTATTCAATACACACAAATCGCACTAGTGCAATTTTATAGTCAAGACCGACTAATGTCAAATCACACTACAACCATACCGATAGATAGTCCCCTTCTATCTTGGTTGTGAATATCTGTTTATACTTTATAAGGAGCCGATAATCTGATCTTCCGTGTGACACCGCACACCACATTATCTACAGTATAAAGTAAATGGACTTTTGCAATAACTTAATTGCAAACGTTGGATCACATGATTCTCATTCAAATATTATCTAAACATTGTTCATACAAAAAGCTAGAAACTTTTAGTATACAATCCAACAATCTACCACTTATACTAAAAGACTATGCTGTCATATCTTTTGTCATACATCTAATTACCACTTTCATTACTTGACCATTAAAAGCTTTCGCCTTAAGGTCTTTGTAAAAGGATTACTAGGTTATCATCCGATGTAATCTAGGCGACAACAATCTTCCCCTCATCATACGATTCCTCGTATCAGGTAGTAATTGCTTTCAATGTATTTAATTGCCTTATGGACTCGTGATTTCTTCAAGTTTGCAACTGCACCATTATTATCACAATAAATTGTGATGACCTTGGGCAAACTCAGAATCACATCTAAGTCCATTACGAAGTTTCTAGAACCATATAGATACTTTGGCTGCCTCAGAGGCTCCAATTTATCATCTTTCCATGGTTGGAGTCCGAGATATACTTCTATATGACAATCCTCCATACTATGGATCTACTTCCATTAAACCCATAACCTTGAGGTGGATTTACTGCCGTCCCTATGATTCGAAAAACCAAATCTAAGTAACCATCAAGAAGTAATGAATTATTCTGGTAAGCTTACATATAATTTCTACTCCTCTTCATGCACTTCAAATATGTCTTACCATAATTCAATATTCTTGTTCCGGGTTACCTTGATTCTCACTGACTATGCCTATTAGCAAAACAGATATCCAATCTCATGCATAGCATTCCATAGATTAAGCTTCCTTATTGCCGAAGCATAGAGAACCACATTAATCTATTTTATCTCATTATGTGTCTTAAGACACAAATCCTTAGATAAAGTCACATGCTAAAACGAGTAAGGATTGTATCATTTTAAGAAGCTTGAGACAAACATAATATCCTATCTTGTGATTTTTATCACCATGAACGCAAGGATATATTTTGCTTCTCTTAAGTCATTCATTTCATACTGCTTTATTAACTATAACTATATATCCGACAATACTCTTTCATTGTCTCCAATGTGTAAGATATCATCTACATATATACAAAAAATACCACCATGTTTCCATCACTATTTTCAATACACAATATCCATCCGAGTATTGATTAAATCCTTATTACTGGATTTCCTAATCAAAACGAATGTTTCACAATCTTGAAGCTTGCTTTAGTCCATCAATGAACACATTTAAGCTTACAATCGAAATGCTCTTAGCTCTTTGCAATGAATCATTCTGGTTGCTCCACATAAATGTTTTCCTCAAGACTTCCAATCAGGAAAATTGTCTTGACATCTATTTTGCCTTACCTCATATTTAATATGATCAGCAACAAATAAAAGAATCTGGATCTTCATAATGTGATCGATCCTCTTTTAATTTCGTAGACCCACACATTCAAATGCTTTTACACCATTTGATGGTGCTACGAGCTCCAGAAATCATTGCAACTTACTAAGATTCCGCATTTCGACCTTGTAGTACTTCGTCGTGTTCATGGACCGATTTCATGTTTACCAGGGTCCAAGTCTCACGACTCTTCCAAAACATAAATCTTTTCAGTTGTCAAACAACCCTCCCACTACATAAGACACTACACGCAATTGTGTATCAGATGTGACACGCGATGCAGTTTACTTGTGGTATATCCTTTTATAGTCTTGGTACTTAAAATTTGTGTTTCCCTTCTCACACCTTTAAAACAACTTATACATGGATTTGTAATTTATTACATAATCCTTTCCAAAAATCTAGTGTTCGTATTAACAATAACCTTCTGATCTTTTGGACAATTAAATAAGCCACCCTTCATTTTCCTAGGATATCCCACAAACATCAATTCGACTTGTTATTTTCTAAGGCTTACCCATAAAATGAATTTAGTAATTTCAAATAATTCATCATCTATCTAATCATTTCTATAAGAGCCCTAGACCTTCTTTCCGTCACACCATCCTGTTGGGTTTTGCCTGGTGTAGACTACTTAGGATTCAATCCCAACCTTTAATTAATGACTCTTAAACTATCCTAAGAGGTACTCGCTATCACGATTAAATCGTAATGACTTGATATATTTTTCATGACGCTTCACCGCATCAGCCATGCACTCCTTGAACTTAATCATAGTACTCAAACTTGCAGTGCATCAAATAAATATATCTTGTTTCTAGAATAATCGTCAAATAAAGTGACGAATATTCATAAACACCTCTCGCCGGGATAATTTTAGGATCGCTTAAATCAGAATGAACTATTCCCAACATATCTTGACATGGCTCTATACCCCTTTGCCTTGTTAGGCCTTTAATCATAATCACTTCCAAGTAGACTCACAAGTTTGATAGTTTCTACTTTCAATAAACCTAACGGTCCATTGGCTATCAACTTTCGAATAAAGTGACGAATATTCATAAACACCTCTCGTCGGGATAATTTTAGGATCGCTTAAATCAGAATGAACTATTCCCAACATATCTTGACATGGCTCTATACCCCTTTGCCTTGTTAGGCCTTTAATCATAATCACTTCCAAGTAGACTCACAAGTTTGATAGTTTCTATTTTCAATAAACCTAACGGTCCATTGGCTATCAACTTTCGAATAAAGTGACGAATATTCATAAACACCTCTCGCCGGGATAATTTTAGGATCGCTTAAATCAGAATGAACTATTCCTAACATATCTTGACATGGCTCTATACCCCTTTGCCTTGTTAGGCCTTTGATCATAATCACTTCCAAGTAGACTCACAAGTTCGATAGTTTCTACTTTCAATAAACCTAACGGTCCATTGGCTATCAACTTTCAAATCGTACTTAAGTAAAATGATCTAGTCTTAGATGCCAAAAATATGTTTAGTTCATTGTCGAAGGTTCCTTTCTCTTACAAAGATTAGAAGATGCATATTAATTACTATTTGTTCCATCCGTGGGATTAACATGATTTAAGAATGTACAAATTGTCACCCTCGTACCATAACATATTATAGCTCAATCCTTCAATATAATGACCATGTCATTTAAATGAAATAGAGTATCCATCCGTAAATGCATAGAAACTGAAATGAAATTCTTTCTATGAAAACGTACGTAAAGTCAATTTCTCTTAATAAAACGTTTATTCATATCATAAGATAAAAAAATAACTCCCACTGCAACAGCCACTACTCTAGTAGCTTACCCATATACTATATAATCTTATCATCACTTAGTTGCCAGCTAGTGATTCCAGTATTTACACACAATGTGTCAGTAAACTCCATCACTAATCACGCTTCAACAACAAGTAAATAAGATACTTATAATTTTGTTCACTTCTTGATCAAAATGGCTTTCCTTCACCACACGTTTTGTCAGAAGTTCCCCACCATATACAACCTTTTGTAATTCAGGTGAAACTTACTCAAAACGTTAAGGCAAACTATGAAAATAAATTAAGCTAGGCTTCCCCTTCGATTTCTATTCCAAGTATTTCTAATTCATTCATCAAGTTAACCATGACCTCTTGCCTTTCTAACTTACTCAAGTATCCGAAGAGTCGCATGAGACCATCATATTTCTATGAACCTCTCATCTCTTCACTAAAGACTTAAATAGGCACTAGAGGGCATCCTTAGTGAGATCACATTTATTTTCCTAAGCAGTAAGAATTAAAATCAAGATTCTTTCTAATCATTTATTTAGGACAATTAAATATTATTTCTTTCAGTTAACAATAAGTGAAATAAACTATTCTAAAATTCAGAGAATCAAATAAGTAAATACGACGATCAAACTCTTTGAATTTAAATTTTATATTGATTGTCTCAATAAACAATATAAAATAAATTCACCGACATCTCAAGCACCGTGAATTTGCATGCCACATTAGTGTGGACGTATACAAACCCTAACATTCGCAAGAGAATATTTTATCCATTAATTCTATACGTCATAATTAGCCTTATGACTCAATGATTAATAGTCGTTTGTCCTTTAGCCTTGCAATTTAATAGCAGTGACTCAGTTGGGGAGGATACATATTAATTGCACCTAAGTGTATATCATTATTTGATATTAAGTACGTTACCCAAGTTTGTGTGTCTTACAGTTGGAGAAGTCCACACGCGCTCAAATAATTTCCTATAACCATCAATTATTAATTGGTACCAGTGATTCGCAAATAAAACTCATCCGTTGGGGAGGAATGCACTATAACCGACTCATAAGCTTACTTGCATCACATTACAAATAATAATTATTTCATGAAATTTATTCCAGTGATTCACAAGTAAAATGCATCCATTGGGGAGGAATGCACTATAACCGACTCATAAGCTTACTTGCATCACACAATAAATCAATAATGGAGGCCGCAGGATCATGACCAATCTCTCTCCTACTCAGTTATTTAACAAGAGAGTTTTTGAATGCATACAATACAACATATATAATTATGCAAATACAATATGCTATTATTACGGCATATAAGGCAGTAAATCAAATAGCACAAACAATCCAAATATATAATAATAATTGACAAATAAAATAATTATATCAATTATATATAAGGAAAGAAAATAAAATTGCCAAATAATAAAGGGCTTGACTTGGTCAAAATTAGGCAATTAATCACGTCACTTAGCACAACAAAAAAACTTCTTGTGCCCCAATCTAACAAACCCACACGCGTCCACACATTGTTCCGGGGAGGAAAACTTCCAAGCAGCTGCCCGTTGGAAAAACAAGAAAGGCGCCGGTTATCTTAGTTCGTCCAGCCATGTAACAGTCAGCTCTAGCCGTATATGCCGGACAACCGCTTCTCGCCGGAGTCCCATCGTGAAGCCTGCTGGAAGCATGCAGCTGTCCTCCAACCTGTCCGCCGGTAAAAATATGTTGCTAAGCCGCCGCTCGTTCCATTCTCATACCCGTCGGGAAACACGACGACCGCCTGTCAGATAACTATCATCCACCGGATCTAAGTTGCACAGCCACCGATCATTGCATCTGACTCATTGCCCACCAGAAAAATGATTGCCGACAACCGTGTGATAAGACAGCAAATCCACGACTCTCGTCGTCCGACTGGCGCAACCATGAGACCACCACACGCCGGCGATCGTGCGCCATTCCGGTGCAGTGTGATGTCAACAACGATCATCGCTTGCGCTAACCAACAACACCACGACACCGGGCACCGTCGTGAGCTGTAATCCCGACTGACAATTGTGTGGGTCACAACAGCCCATGCCGGATTCACGCCATTTGATTTCCCAGCCATCGCGCCATCAATCTCTCTTCGGAGGGACCAACGCTAACAGCTTTCGCTAAGCATCCGCCGGCGTAACTCATGCGGCGAAGCTTTTCCATTGCCGATGTGCACGCTGACAGACATCTCCAGCCCGGCTTCCAGCGCCGTCACTCTGATCACTCTGAGCAACCAGCAGACCCGTTCGGGAACAGGTCAAGGCCAGCCCGGAATCTCGCGAGACTCGCTCAGAAACGCGTCGGACCTGCTCCTTACTTCATCCTGCCTTGATCGGAAACCACGTTTCTCCGCTCTCTGACGCCAGCTTGGTCATTCGGCAATTCCCGACCGTGCTGCAACGGCACTTCACGACAACGCCGCCGTGCCTACACCGAAGTGCAGCCCCGTAACAGCAGCAATCATCATCGATCAGCCTCGCTTCGCCGCCGACCTAGCAGCATCGTAACTCCGTGTCGTCGCCGACCAACACCAGCAGCAACAAAATGTCCAGACCTCGGCATCTCGCCAACAGTGGGATTCCATCGCGCCCCTGATCGCACTGACTTGCCGCCGACAGCCAGCCCTCATCGACCATCTCCCGATGCTAATCCTTGTCAGCCCCGATCATCTCTCACCGTCGTGTATCATCGTTCATCACGTCGATGCTAATATCTCCAGCGCCGTCGGGACTTTCACCAGCAATAGTCATGAATTTCACCATTGCCAATCAATGTTCAACATTCGCTTTTGTTCATCAAGGTTTTGCCGTGATATCAACTTAGGGTCACAGGTTTCGACGATTCCCATTCAGCAGCCGATAATTATGCATAGGGTTTCTCATAGGGATATCAATTGGATTAATCAATAAACCAAAACCCTAATTATCCATGTGATTCTATTCTAAATAAAAACACATAATTCACATAAACCCTAGCCTAACGTGTCACGTTTAGCCTTAGAACCTACGCTCTGATACCAATTGTTGGCGTTTGGATCTTTTGGTTAACGTGAACCGTTAGGGTTCCATGCGTTTCTATATCAGCAAAAGAATAAATCATAGAAATGTATTACCTTTCACCAGGGTATGTTGAAGAAGAAGGATTCTCGCCGGCAGCGTGCGCAGCCTCACCGTTTTGGCCATAGCTCCCTCATCTGATCTTCGATTGGAATGATCTATGCAGTAAAACGATCCTTTCTTCTCTGGAATTCCAACAGTATATCACACGTCCAGTTTGGACTTCTACACGATTTTATAAAAATCGTATAAAATCGTGCAAATTGATGGATAGAAACAGCAAACGACCTTCCGGTCTTCTGTTGTATTCCTAAGCCACGTCTTGACGTTGGTGTGCGGGCAACGATCTACAAGACGAACTCAGTCTACAACCCTAATCTGCCTTTCATGTGTGTTATGCGTGTGATTCAGATTCCGGATTGATGAGATTGGCTATTATATAGGCTACAATAGGGACCAGGAGGAGAAATTAGGGTTTGGGCCTCCATTGGGCTTAAACATCCAAGTTTAGCACAAAACTTATACTTAAATACAATAATAATAAATCATTCCACTAAAGAAATATTATTGCACTGCCACCCTAATCCCAAATTACGTTTAAGGGCTCCTTCTTATTATGAGCCCGTTAGTCTCCCCGTGTTTAAGATTCAATGTCCATTAATTAATTAAGTTACTGACAACTCCATTAATTAATATAATTACCAAGAGTAGTACCACTCAACCTTATTATCATGCTGGAATAAATCCACCTGTAGGGTTTACATGATAATCTTTATAAGCTCCTCAAGGCGACATCATCAACCAATTCCGTTAGGACACAGATTCCTTCTACAATCAACAACACACCATAGAGACAGCCCATCTCCCAACTCACCGAGCATATTGATTTAACAATTAAATCTCACCCATCGATGAATTAAAGAAACAAATACTGGTCTACGTGTCGAGGTTATTGTATAGGGATTAAGAGTACGAACATCCATAATAACAGAGATCAAGTTCTATTATATAGTCAGTATAAACCAAACAATCTCAACAGTGGTCCTATTCAATACACACAAAGCGCACTAGTGCAATTTTATAGTTAAGACCGACTAATGCCAAATCACACTACATCCATACCGATAGATAGTCCCCTTCTATCTCGATTGTGAATATCTGTTTATACTTTATAAGGAGCCGATAATATGATCTTTCGTGTGACGCCGCACACCACATTATCTACAGTATAAAGTAAATGGACTTTTGCAATAACTTAATTGCAAACATTTGATCACATGATTCTCATTTTAAATATTATCTAAACATTGTTCATACAAAAAGTTTGACTTTTAGTATACAATCCAACAAGAGAAATAATATTTTAATGTATAGTAGGTAAGTGTATTAGTGTGAAGTGTGGGGTTATGGAGAGAGAAAAAGTTAATTTGTGTGGGTCCCTTTTACTAAAAAGGAAAATGCACCTCTTATGTTGAGACGGACGAAAATGGTAAAATGTTCTCCTTGTTGTGGGACAGAGGGAGTATACTTTAAAACAAACTAAAAATAATTTGAAATAAAAACAGGGCGTGTTTGGTTTAAGTTTAATTAACTGTGCCTTCTTATCAAACATAAAATCCAATTTGAGATCCGCACACATTAGTTTGTAATTATATATTAATTTTTTTTAATTTTTTTAATCAAGTAATCATTTTAATAATCAAATATTACTATTATTAATTCCTATTAATTAAATATTTCAACTTATCACTTTATCTTAAACTTGTATTAATTTATATTAAGAATGTTATAACTTTTTATTCATTTTGTATGTATTGTTCATTAATTAATTAATTTAATTTAATAGTTATTACTTTTTCTTTATCGTGCATTCATTTTAATTTAAAATGTTATCATTTTTTATTAGTCCAATAGTTCCTTTATTAAGAAGATAAAAAAGAAAAGTTACAATGAAAGAGCAAAGATGACATATGAAGCCCTCAGGGCAAAAGCTAAAATACAAAAGCTATGAAAATAAAATGAGGCCCATGCTCATTTGAACCTAAAGTATGTTTGGTTCATATCCTTGAAAAGAATGGTGTTCATGGTAGCTCCAGCTTCTCCTATCCAAGTGAAATGACCTCCCTTATCCGCAAGTGAATCTGCAGCAGAATTTCCTTCACGGTAAATATGGGATACTCTGAAGCGAATTTGAGTGATGATGTCTCATGCTCTTTGCCATTTAGCCACCAGCCTCCATGGAATACTCGGTGTCTCCTCCTGTAGAACATGTAAGACCATAGTAGAATCTGTCTCTAGCCATAAATTATGCTAGCTTCTATCAAAGGCAATGTCAATAGCAAGGAAAGCCGCTGCCAATTCGGCTTCAAAGGCGAAACCGACCCCAAATCTTGTAGTAAAAGCTCCCATGAAGAAACCCCTGCTGTTTCTAAACACACCTCCCCTAGCAATGCTTCTAGGTGATCCATTAGCATGTCCATCCGTGTTGATCTTTACCCATCCCGGCTTTGGAGGAAACCAGCGGACAGGAGTGATGCGTGGAGCTTTCTGCGGCACAACCACAATGCCAAAATAGTGTAAAGTTCCTAGGTCCTCCACCGTGTTGTGCATACTCCCAATGTTTTGTCTGTTAAGTGAACTTAGACTCAATTTAGGTTAAAATTGATTAAGGTAAGCGAACCTTATCGTGTAGTGATTTGACCAAAGTTTAAATTTCGATTTTAGAGAGAGTTAAACCAAGAGCGTATTCGTGTTTGTTTTCAACCATGCTTTAGAGGAATGATCGGATTCTGAGTTGTGAAAATCAAAAAGAACAATTAAACTACCAATTATCTAAGCAAGAACCAAATAAAAGCATTAACAATTAAGATGATCAACTAAGTATCAAATAACCAAATTAAATGAGATGGATGAGATGGATGAGAAACAATCTAAAGAAGAGTAATGCCAACCACATTCAAGATCAAGAATACAATATGGCTTGTTAAACTCAAATGGCTAATATCAATGATCATAGGAATAAAAGCAATCACAAATAATCCCCTAATCCCTAGGCCAAGGAAATTAGGTTCTAAACTCAATACAAGTTTTAAGCACATATGATTGAATTCCACTTCCAATTCCCTTAAGGTACTATGATAGCAAAATTAGTCTTCTCACTCAATTAATAGACAAAATATGATAAATCAATTAAGTGTTCTCACATGAATGTTCTAAGCATATAAAGATGCAACCACATACTTCATACACTAACACACAAAATTCATATTATAACATGTCATAATATTGGATTGGCCCTCATAATACAATAAATAGGGAATTCAACCACACAAATTATAATACAAATTAAACAAATCAAAAATCATGTAAGAAATTCCAAAAACATATCAATTAAACCATTAAACATTCAACAAATCCATAGATCCCTAATCCATCATGTGGTTATCCTCACAAGAGTTCTAGCCACTAACTAACATCATCAAATCATCAAAACAATGTTTAACAACATCCATTTTAGCTAAATAAAAAAAGAAAATGCAAATCAAAGGTAATTTCTCCCCTATTTTGTGTTTGGCTTGAAATTCTCCTTCAACATACAATCCTTCTTCCAAATGTTTCTTTCTCCTCTAGAAGTGTGATGGGTGAATGAAAGAGATGAAGTTTGATAGTTGGAAGTGTGAAAATGGTGGAAAAATGATGGAAAATGAAGTGAAAATGGATGGAGATGGTAGTGTGTGTAGATGATGGTGTAGAGTAGGTGGGTTTCACGAAAATGGAGACTAGGGCTGATTGTCCAATCAAACTTGGGGAAAAAGCAGTCAAAATGAGAATAAAAACTAATTTTCTAGATAGGTGTATATTTTCACAAATATTCGACCGAATTTTTGTGAGGGACGTCGAATTTTTCTGCAATTCAGCAAAAATATTCGACAGAATTTTTATGCTCGGGTCGAATTTTCCTGTCAGTGTGTCCAGCCTCCGCTGCCCTATTTTTCCCTTCATTCTGCACAAAAATTCGATCGTATTTTTGTGATTCTGGTCGAATTTTTGTCTCAGCTTGCTATTCTCCACTCTTCTTGCTCCATTTTCTCCATTTTTGCTCATTTTCTCCTCCGTTACACCTGTATGTGCATATTTTAACATTAAACTCATATTTTCCACCTTTTCAATCATATAAAAAGCAAAAAACAACACGAAAATACACAAAACAAACACAAAAACAAACTAAAAGTTAGGTGAATTCAACGACGATCAAACCCCCCAAACTTAGAGCGTTGTTCATCCCCGAACAACAAAATGAAAGAAAAGAACTAGGAGGCGAATTCACCTAGGAAAAGGAATCATGAAAACACAAGTAACAATATACTTCAATCAATCCTCTTTAACTAACTTAATCAAATTGCATCGACATGAACAATGTTAATCACATACAAAGTTAACAAGTTCAAAAGTCAAAAGAAGCGAAGTAATGTTACCCTTCGATCTCAACCTTACGGGAGTATGAAGAACACTCAACACTATTTGAAGTATGTAGGGATAATGCACTCATCGACCAATCATACTCGACGCACCATAAGCTTGCAAACGGACTACCCTTCTCAAGCCACCAAAACTAAACACAAAGATCAAAAAGGTCTTTTATTTGGATGTAAGGTACGGCTCTTTGGTAGGGTAGGATAAATTTGGATAAAAGTGACTCATTTTTGTGAGGGTGATCTAAGAGTTGATCCTTGATCGTTCTTGACATCTTTCTCACTTTATTTCCAACTTCCTTTCCCTTTCTTTTCACTTCAAAACTTGAGTGATCAAATTAGCTCCTCAATTTCATTTTTCTTTCTAATAACGTAGAGCTTTTTGATTGTTTTGGTAGATCCGCTCGTTTCTTATTGCCTTGGAAATGACTCTTTAACTATTGTAGAATATTAGCATGTATTAGCATCACTTCCTTCCATTCTCTATCAACTTACTAACTTTGTTCTTGTTCTCTTTATCCATTTTCTTATAATTTTCTTCACATCTTTCCACTAAAAACTAACTCTTTAATCACCCACACGAAAGGTTTTTATAAGGCCAAAAGTGGGATTCATTAGGCTTGTAATGAGCTTTTTAATCAAAGAAGAGGTTTAAGGCTCAAAGTGGTTTTCAAGGGAGTCTTGTAGGGTAGGATATGATTTGGCTAGTAGCTTGATAAAAAATGGCCTAAGATCATTTCGAAATGTTTACGTTCATTGGGCTCGTTCCGAAAGTCCGCAAGCAAATTCTAGTTTGTCTAAAGCATGATCGACCCACTCTAAATGAAATTACATACCGTATGTGTGTACACGGTTGAGGTTCAAACATTGCTTACTTTTGCTCAAGATCTATGGGCACGTTACCCTTTTTCGTTTTCCTTTTGAACGAGTTACTCCTTGCATGTTTCAACATCATAGAGTTCAACCATTTAATCAAATCAGTTATCAAGCATTTAAAGGCATTATATCATCACCCATATTTCCAATCCAAAGAAGAAGAAAAATAAGAAAGAAAATCTACCCCACAACACAAAGACAAATAAAACAACCAAGCAACACACAAATCAAGAAATAAATAAAGAAAAGAAAAGAACAACACAAAGAATGAATAAAAACCTCCATACATCCCAAGATCTAGAAATCCTATTACAATCCTCAAATGAATCCAAAATCTACCACAAGCCCAAAAACCAAAATAAACACAAAATATCCACAGCTAGAGTTTAAAAATACAATCCAAACATAGTCAAATCAAATCACTGTTTAAGAACAGACAAAGAGATAGGGAGATAGAGAGAGAGAAAGGGATGGAGAGTAGAAAAATCCAGCACGCTACGTCTGTGGCTTCTAGAACTCCTCGGTGTCATAAACATCTCCCTCATCACCAATCTCCTCGGTGTCCTCATTCTCATCAACCACCTCGGTGTCCTCATCCTCTCTTACTTCTTCAGGTACATCTTCATATTCTTGAGATGGAACATACACAGGCCAAGGCTGAAATACACGGGTAGCCTGAGGATTGCTCTTATTATACATCCAAGTCATCATTTCCTCCATGTTTTGCATACTCCTCTCCATGTTATCCATCCTGAAGTCTGTCATGTGCTGGTGTCTCTGTATCTGTCTGATCTCAGCCCTCCACTCACTCCACTCATCTCCTCGCTGAGCTGCTGCCCGTGAACTCTCACCATGCTCGAAAGTAGAGCGAGGTGCTCTCTCATTCTCTAGGATCAACTCAACATCCTCGGTCATCTATTTGTCTGAAACATGTCTCCTGAATAGATATTGGGCATTATCTGTACAGAACTTCTGGAGAGCCTTCTCATGATCAGGACTAATAAGTGCAAGATTTCCTTCTGGACATGCAGGGTAGATGGTCGTCAAACTGATAGGCCTAAGTGGAAAGAACTTAGCCATAGGAAATACAATCACCCAGTCTCTCCCTATCTGCTCTATTATACGAGCCTGCTTCATACTTGCTACATCTAGATTTACCCCACGAATAAGCCCTTGATTTGTTGTGTCCAAACTGAGTCCTTCAGCTATGATGGTCACCAACCCTCCTATCACAATCTTTTGAGGGCTCTTGCGTTTGGCCACTCTATTAGCAGTAGCCATCCAGTACGCTCCAGCACTGAAGGTCGTACCATCTACAATGCAACTCAGGACATTCAACTCTCTTTTCCCAACACACGAACCCTCTGATCTCCCAAATAAGGTATGAGCTAAAAAATTTTCTATGTATCGCACTGAAGGGTTCCTTATGTGTGCCGCTCGAGAGCTGCATGGGTCATACTTCAATGGCCTTTCAAGCAAGGCTCGGTGAGTGATAGGTGCCAAAAATTCTGCTCCACAAAGTCTGATCGAGTCTCCCAATCCTTCAGTGTCTCTTTTCTCGGGCTGTGAAATAATTGATTCATATCCTTTGAATCATAAGTGTACTATGTATTCCGGAGCCTGAACTTCATTATCATAGGGAATGAAAATCTTGTATAATTATTCACCTCTAGAGTTACCAAGAACTCTAGAGTAAGCCCTCTATAGGTCTCCGGAAATCTTGTGGTGAACCAATCTAATCCAACATTTTCCATCATCCCTAGCACTTCATTCTGGATTCCCATCACTTCCATGCATCTCATATCTAATCATCTTGTTCTTTCTATTTTGGGGGCTAACTTCCTCCATTTTTGACATTGTGCTTCCCATTCCTCTTGAGTGAACTCAACTCCATAATCGGAAGGATGCCACCCCTTTCTTAAGAGAAAAATGTTGATTCTGTCAAATTTCTCTTGAGTTAACTCTCCCTGCCAGTCTTGTTGTCTCACCTACAAATATACAAATAGATTAGTTCATTTCCAAATAAGACAACCGAGAGGCATTCAAGCTTCATAAACAATCAGCACGCTCAATTTCAAAACCAAAAAAGAGCTTCACTTTCATGATTCTTGGTAAACATGGAGTAATGGTCATTACACACAAATCAAGTGCAACACTCTCTATCAATAATCCCAAGACAAGTATTAAAATGCTTGCTTCAAATTCCTCAACATTCCTCACAATTTTAGCAAGTTCAAAACATGCATCTTATACTCTCCACAGAAACTTGATACATGTACATGCCTCAATACTCAACAATTTAGCATAATCCCACATATGAATTTCACCTCAAATTTCATAAAAATAATCACACACTTCTCACTCAACACCTTCCCAATTTTATTAAACATATTCCTCAAGTGTCAAGTTCAATATGTACAAAAATTTTCATTGGGGCAAATCATCGAACACCTAGTGGGCATAAATTCCAAGTATAAACTCCAATGCACATGAATGTATCCAAATGCAACCAATTTCTCCTTAAAGCTCAAAGACAACTCATCAACATCATGCATTCGGTTCAACTTCAACACACAAATTACAAATTGAACAAAACCAATATGCAGTTCACATAGTTGCTCTAATTCCTCACAATGCTATCACATATTCTTCAAAATTCAACACCAAGATGCTCACAATTCCACAATTTCTTATCACTTCAACATTTAAACAATTCAATTCTCATATCTCAACAAAATAATGATAAACTCATCCCCTTTTTAACATGCTTCTTCAAAAATCAACATAAAATTCCCAAATTGCAAGAGATGAGTTGAAAACTTACCATTTTTCTTCAACACGGTGTGGATTTCGATGGGAATAGAGAACAAATCGAGCCCCAACTTTGAATTCCAGTGGTATGAGGGACGTCGACTGTGTGTGCAGTGTGGGAGAGAGGAGAAAATCGAAAGTGAAGTAATGGAGAAGAGAAAGGGAGTCGGGTTTTAAAAACAGCCCACAGACACAATAATTCGACCGAATTTTCATGTAGGGGTCGAATTTTTGTGTCAGTCCTGACTTCCTACTTACCTGGCCATCCCTCACAAATATTCGACCGAATTTTCATGCTGGGGGTCGAATTTTTGTGAGTTTTTTAATTTTTCCACGGCTGGTCAACCTGCATAAAAATTTGAGCACCCTCACAAAAATTCATCCGAATTTTTGTGAATTTATGCCCAAATTTGCAAAACCCACTGTATTAAAAATTCGACCCAATGAGGTCGAATTTTCCTGCCAGAATCACCAAAAAAAATTTTACACCTGTTTTCTCAACATTTATCCAACAAATCATCATATATGATCAGATGTACTAAAAAACTCAAGCTATAGATCAAAACATACACCAAAAACACTCCAAAAACACTCCAAAAACACTCCAAAAACACAATCATGCTTGTCAAGAAAAATTTAAAAATTTACCACAAATCACAAAAAGCTATCAAATTCACAATAAAGCACCCACAAACTACGAAATGCACACAAGTGGTGATTCACACCACACACTCCCCCCCAAACTTAAATCAAACACAAGTGAAGACTTTAAGTTTGCAAAAAGTGGTGGGACTTACCCTCGAAGTATCCAACGTAGCACTTCTCGTAACCCAATTCTTTAATCTCCCTCAACAAGCATGATCAACCTACACCACAAAAAATACAAACAACACATGAAAAATAAAAGAAAAACCTACTCTACTAGATATCATGATGAGTTTTAAGAAGAAAGGGTGTCCACATACACTCTCTCCTTTTGAGAAGGAGATAGGTAATGCTTAACCCGATGACCATTAACAACGAACTCATCACTTGGCCCTTTGAGTTTCAACATATGTCCTCCGATGACCTCCAACACTTCAAAAGGACCCATCCACTTAGACTTGAGCTTTCCCGGAAACAACTTCAATCTTGAATTGAACACTAGCACTTTATCTCCGAGAGCAAATGTCTTCTCTCTTACTTTGGCATCATGCCACTTCTTCACTTTCTCTTTATAGATGGTGGAGTTTTCGTATGCCTTCGAACAAAATTCTTCTAACTCCATCATTTTAAGCAACCTTTCTTTTTCGGCCTCCCTCTCATCCATGTTGAGCTTCTTGATTGCCCATAAAGCTCTATGCTCCAACTCAACGGGGAGGTGACAAGCCTTTCCATAAACTAATTGGTACGGAGAAACACCAAGGATAGTTTTGAAGGCCGTCCTATACGCCCATAAGGCATCATCGAGCTTCTCTGCCCACTCCTTTCTTCCCCCATTGATTATCTTCTCCAACACTAACTTGATTTGGCAATTCGAGACCTCCGCCAAACCATTTGCTTGGGGATGATAAGGAGTGGCTATCCAGTGTTTTACTCTGTATTTCTTCAAGAGTCCCTCCATCAATTTGTTCACGAAATGTGAACCTCCATTGCTCACCAAAGCCCGTGGGACACCAAATCGACTAAAGATGTTCATCTTCAAGAATCTTTGCACCACAAATGCATCATTAGTCTTGGTGGGGATCGCCTCCACCCACTTGGACATGTAGTCCACCGCCAACAAGATATATATGTACCCTTGAGAAGAAGGAAATGGTCCCATAAAGTCAATGCCCCATACATCAAAGATTTCTACTTCAATATTCAAGATCATAGGCATTTCATCCCTCTTTCTGATTCCCCCCACTCGTTGGCATCTATTACAACTATTCACAAACTTCTTGGCATCTCAAAATAAGGTAGGCCACACGAATCCTGACTGAAGAACTTTGGCTCCTGTCTTGTGGTGGCCAAAATGCCCACCACAAAGAGACGAATGACACAACTCTAGAATCCCTTTAACATCTTCATTGGCTACACATCTCTGGATAACTCCATCCGCACAAGTTTTAAACAAGAATGGCTCGTCCCACAAATACTTCTTCACTTCTATGTAGAATTTCTTCAACTTGTACTCATTAGGAAGTGTGGGTTGAATGCCACAAGCAAGATAGTTCACATAATCGACGTACCAAGGAGAAGAACTAACCATGAGAGCAAACACTTGGTCAACCTCCACCTTAAGGATCTCCTCATCCGGAAATTTATCACCAATAGGAGTCAAATCTTCATCCCCCTCTTCTCTTTCAAGTCTTGACAAGTGATCCGCTATCACATTTTCAACCCCTCTTTTGTCCTTAATCTTCACATCAAACTCTTGAAGAAGTAATACCCACCGAATCAATCTTGGCTTTGCATCCTTTTTGTTCATGAGATACTTGATGGCCGCATGATCCGTGTATACTACCGTTCGAGTTCCAACTAAGTAAGGGCGAAACTTCTCAAAGGCGTAGACCACCGCTAGAAATTCCTTCTCAGTGGTGGTGTAATTCACTTGACAAGAATTCAAAGTCTTAGAGGCATAGTAAATGGCTCTAAACTTCTTCTCTTTGGTTTGCCCACGCACCACTCCTATAGCTTGATCACTTGCATCACAATGCAACTCAAAATGTACACTCCAATCCGGAGCTACAAGTATGGGGGATGAAATCAAAGCCTCCTTGAGTACCTGAAACGAAGCAAGACACACTTCATCAAATTTAAATTTAATATCCTTTTCAAGAAGCTTACAAAGTGGCTTAACAATTTTTGAAAAATCCTTAATAAAGCGGTGATAGAAGCCCGCGTGGCCTAAGAACTATCTAACTCCCTTCTCACTAGTGGGAGGAGGAAGACGTTCTATGGCTATGACTTTTGCTCTATCCACTCTCAACCCATGCTCTGAAATATGTTGTCCCAATACAATTCCATCAGTAACCATAAAATGACATTTTTCCCAACTAAGCACAAGATTTGTCTCCTCACACCTCTGCAAAATAATAGATAGATTAGTCAAACACAAATCATATGAAGAACCATAAACAGAGAAATCATCCATGAAAACCTCCATGATTTTCTCTATCAACCCACCGAAAATGGCCATCATACATCTTTGTAACGTGGCTGGAGCATTGCACAAACCAAATGGCATCATCCTAAATGCAAAGGTGCCATAGGGACAAGTAAATGTTGTTTTCTCTTAGTCCTCAGGGGCTATCAAAATTTGATTGTACCCCGAATACCCATCGAGAAAACAATAATACTTGTGTCCCGCTAGTCTATCAAGCATCTGATCAATGAAGGGGAGTAGAAAGTGGTCTTTACGGGTATTGTCATTCAGTTTTCTATAGTCAACACACACTCTCCAGCCGGTGGTAGTCCTCGTGTTAATTACCTCATTAGTATCGGACCGCACTATGGTCATACCACCCTTTTTTGCTACCACGTGCAAAGGGCTCATGTAAGGACTATCACTGATTGGAAAGATGATACCCACATCAAGCCACTTCAACACTTCCTTTCTTGCAACCTCTTGCATTATAGGATTTAGACGTCGTTGGTTTTGCACACAAGACTTATCTTCTTCCATTAAATGAATCTTATGCATGCATAGAGAGGGGCTTATACCTTTCAAGTCTTTAATGGACCAACCAATGGAAGATTTGTGCTCTCTCAACACCCTCAACAATTTCTCCAATTCTAAGTCATTCAAGGAGGAAGATACAATTACCGGATATGTGTCATTTTTCCCCAAGTATGCGTACTTCAAGTGCTCCAGTAAAGGCTTTAACTCTTCCTTTTTCTCCTCTTTTTCCTCTTCTTTGGGCTCATCATCAAGCTTCTTTTCAAGCACCTCCTTTGCTTCCTCCAATGTACGTTCACTACAAGAATTCAAACAATGCAACTCATCAAATATTTCATCATCATTAAAACAACAAGGAGAGTTAGAAAAATCAAGAGAGAGAGATTGGCTCATTATTGATTCCAAAGGGTCCTTTGAATGAAAAAAATGTAGATGCTCTTCAACAATATCCTCCATCACTTCTATTCGTCTACCCTCATTGCTCCCCCTCGGATATCTCATAGTTTCTTTCAATAAAAACACCACTTCTTCTTCATTAACTCTAAGGGTCAACTCCCCCTTCTCCACATCAATCAAAGCCTTCCCCGCGGCTAGAAATGGACGTCCAAGAATTAATGGAACATTTGCGTCTTCGTCCATGTCTAACACCACGAAATCAACGGGGAATACAAACTTGCCAACCTTTACCAAGACATTCTCCACAATTCCCTTTGGATACGTCATAGACCTATCAGCTAATTGAAGAGTGACCGATGTAGGCTTGACTTCTCCAATGCCCAATTTCTTAAAAATCGACAAAGGCATCAAATTGATGCTAGCACCCAAGTCACATAGAGCCTTGTAGCTCTCATGTTCCCCCATCTCACACGGAATAGTAAAACTACCCGGATCTTTCAACTTAGGTGTGAGCTTCTTTTGTAATATGACACTACACTCCTCCGTGAGATTCACCATTTCATGCTCACCTAAGCTCCTTTTCTTTGCCATAATATCCTTCAAAAATTTTGCATAATTGGGCATTTGTAGAAGAGCATCCACAAAAGGGAGATTGATATGAATCTTCTTTAGCATTTCCACAAACTTTGCAAAATTTTAATCTAAGCCCTTCTTCAAGCATCTTTGTGGAAATGAGATTGGTACGGGCAATTTAGGGATCCCTCATTCATCCATTTCGAAGTCTTCCTCTCTCTCTTTCCTTTTTGCTTCTTTACACTTTTCCCACTTCTTCGGGGATTTCACTTCCTCTCCATCAAGTGTAGGGATCACTTCGAATTTAGGAATTTCACCTGACCGAGAACCATGTATTAGTAGAATGTCTTTTAGATCGACTTTACACGACCATTGAAAGGATGTCTCTTTTGATTCAAGGGATCCGAGGCGAACCACCTAGTATGGTACACAATAAGTTCACTAAGACAATCGGAGTGACCGGGCTATGAAGTCCACCAAGCTTTTCGGGTTTACCGAGCAACACTTGTGGAATGGCGATTCTCATTCTTCTCTAACTCAACTTCTTTCTCTTTCCCTTCTTCATCCTCAACTATCACGGGCTCTTGTTCACATACTACTTCTTCCACTTCCTTAGGCATCGGAGGTCTATCATATCTTGTTCCACTTCGAAGTTCGATGGTCTTGCATTGCTCCTTTGGATTAGTGATAGTAGTAGACAGAAACTTCCCTTATTGATGAACATCCCCCTTTTCACTTGCCATTTGGCTCATTTGCATCTCTAGTGCCTTAAATCTTCGATCATTCACTTCCTTCTCTTGCCTTCTTTCTTCTTTTTCCAATTTCCTTTCCTCTCGCTCATACTTCATAAGCTCAAACATCTTACTCATTTGATCCTCCATCGTAGGCTTCTCTTCACTATTTTGAGCTTTAGCCCCCGGATTGATCCCCGGTGGAAGTATGAGGGCATTACCTTGATTTCCATATGACAAGTTTTCAAACCTTCTAGGTTGTTGAAAGTTGCCACCAAAATTTCCTTGACCAAATCCACCTTGCCTAGGCAGTTATCCTCCTCCTTGGTGTCCAAAATTCCCTCCATAATTCTCTTGGAAGTTCCTTCATTGCATAAAGGCCACTTCATCGAGTGACATCTCGGGTTGTCCCCAAGATTCTTGAAATCCCATTTTGCAGGTCATACCTTGGTGAGGAATTTGAGATGTAGGCAACTGAACATTTGAACTTGGAAACAGTTGGATGGGCATAGGCATAGAACTCTGAGAAACTTGAAAATTAGCATTCATCCTCTTGAGTATCTCCGAGATAGCCTTTTTAGTGACATCCTTTTTCGGTGCTTCCACTTGTTTCATGCACAATTCTTCCATCTTTGCTATCCTTTCCATCTCATACATCCCTGAAGAACGATCCAAAGGCCACTGTCCTGCATTCAAAGTAATTTCCTCACAAATAGCTATAGCCCTCTCCGGTGTTTGCCCCAATATAGATTCTCCTGACGATGCATCAACAAGTATCCTAGAACCTCCATTCAATCCTGCATAGAAGAATCCTACTTGCTGATCAAGGGGAAACCCATGTTGTGGACACATTCGAAGCATCTCCTTAAAGCGATCCCATGCCTCACTAAAGGTTTCAAGAGGTAACTTCTTGAACTGTATGATTAAACCCTTCAGATGCAACATTTTTGATGGTGGAAAGAACTTGTTCAAGAACCTCTGAGCTAACTCTCTCCATGTAGTGCAAGATCCCGGAGGTATAGTATTGTACCAAGCCTTAGCTCGATCCCTCAGTGAGAAGGAAAAGAGCTTTATCTTGATAACATCTTCACTCACTCCGTTGATCTTAATGGTACTAGCCAACTCTGTGAACTGAGATAGGTGAGCATTAGGGTCTTCCATAGCACCACCCCCAAACTGATTTGCTTGCACCATGTTAATCAACCCCGTTTTGATCTCAAAGTTGTTGACATTTAATGGTGGCCCCACAGCATAATTTTTCACTTGTGGTAGGAAATGATCTCTAACATTCACGCCTACTCCATTATGCCTTTGAACTTGAGGTTGTTGCACTACTGGAGGAGCTTGTGGAATATTTCTAGCTTCTTGTTGTGCTAGCAATTGTTGAATAATGGCTTGCAACTGTTGATTATGCAAGTGCACTTGGTGGAAATTTGCTTGTTGCATCAGCTCCGGATTCACTTGAACACCTTGAGCATTTTTCCACACCATGCTGGAAATTTTGTTCATTCCCCTCTTCATTAACACCATTGCCATTAACTTCTTCCAATCCGTGATCCATTTCTTTCTCTGTTGGATATAACAACTCTCTTCTTCTTCTTCGTAAGGTAGCCTCTAACTCCAAATCCAAAGGCTCGATAGATTGAGACCTTGAACGAGTGTGCATACACCTACAAGAATTACCAAGTTAAATCATAAAGAACTAAAATAAAAGCAAATAAAAAGAAAGCAAGTAAAAGTACTTCTAGTAAAGCTAATTAAACGCAAACTCGTTACTCCCAAGATTTAATCTCTTCTCCCGGCAATGGCGCTATGAACTTAGATTCAATTTAGGTTAAAATTGATTAAGGTAAGCGAACCTTATTGTGTAGTGATTTGACCCAAGTTTAAATTTCGATTTAGAGAGAGTTAAACCAAGAGCGTATCCATGTTTGTTTTCAACCATGCTTTAGAGGAGTGATCGGATTTTGAGTTGTGAAAATCAAAAAGAGCAATTAAACTACCAATTATCTAAGCAAGAACCAAATAAAAACAATTAACAATTAAGATGATCAACTAAGTATCAAATAACCAAATTAAATGAGATGGATGAGAAACAATCTAAAGAAGAGTAAGACCAACCACATTCAAGATCAAGGATACAACATGGCTTGTTAAACTCAAATGACTAATATCAATGATCATAGAAATAGAAGCAATCACAAATAATCCCCTAATCCCTAGGCCAAGAAAATTAGGTTCTAAACTCAATACAAGTTTTAAGCACATAAGATTGAATTCCACTTCCAATTCTCTTAAGGTACTATGATAGCAAAATTAGTCTTCTCACTCAATTAATAGACAAAATATGATAAACCAATTAAGTGTTCTCACATGAATGTTCTAAGCATATAAAGATGCAACCACATACTTCATACACTAACACTCAAAATCCATATTATAACATGATTCAATCAAACTCCTAATCATAATATTGGATTGGTTCTCCTAATACAATAAATAGGGATTCAACCACACAAATTATAATACAAATTAAGCAAATCATAAATCATGTAAGAAATTCCAAAATCACATCAATTAAACCATTAAACATTCAACAAATTCATAGATCCCTAATCCATCATGTGGCTAGTCTCACAAGAGGTCTAGCCACTAACTAACATCATCAAATCATCAAAACAATGTTTAACAACATCCATTGTAGCTAAATAAACAAAAAAAAATGTAAATCAAAGGTAATTTCTCCCCTATTTTGTGTTTGGCTTGAAATTCTCCTTCAACATGTAATCCTTCTTCCAAATGCCTCTTTCTCCTCTAGAAGTGTGATGGTTGAATGAAATAGATGAAGTTTGATGGTTGGAAGTGTGAAAATGGTGGAAAAATATAGTGAAAATGGATGGAGATGGTAGTGTGTGTAGATGATGGTGTAGAGTAGGTGGGTTTCACGAAAATGGAGGCTAGGGCTGATTGTCCAATCAAACTTGGGGAAAAAGCAGCCAAAAATGGAAATAAAAACTAATTTTTTGGACAGGTGTATATTTTCACAAATATTCGATCGAATTTTTGTGAGGGACGTCGAATTTTTCTGCAATTCAGCAGAAATATTCGACCGAATTTTTATGCTTGGGTCGAATTTTCCTGTCAGTGTGTCCAGCCTCCGCTGCCCTGTTTTTCCCTTCATTTTGCATAAAAATTCGATCGAATTTTTGTGATTCTGGTCGGATTTTTGTGTCAGCTTACTATTCTCCACTCTTCTTGCACCTTTTCTCCATTTTTGCTCATTTTCTCCTCCGTTACACCTGTATGTGCATATTTTAACATTAAACTCATATTTTCCACCTTCTCAATCATATAAAAAGCGAAAAACAACACGAAAACACACAAAACAAACACAAAAACAACCTAAAAGCTAGGTGAATTCAACGACGATCATTAAGTTCCTTGATTAGTGCAGTGATCATGGCAACAATGTCCAGAAAGCTAACTTTCTTATCATGCAAATCTTCTGTGTATCCTCCATACACCATAGTATTACGGAAGTACCATATAGCCCATATATATGTGACTACAGTTAGTCTCCATAGAGATATGACCTGTTTGCTTCCCTGCATCCCAATAACTTGCAACATGAATTCAACAAAGGTCTGATCCAGGTACACTCTATCCCCGAATGTGAATCCTCGTAGAAGAAATTAAAGAACCTGCAAAGAAACTGAACAAGATATGAAGATATGATCAATGCTTTGTTCATTCTCTTTGCATAGATAACATCTTGAAGGTCCATTGAAACCGCGATGTTTGAGAATTTTCCACGTCAACAGAACACCCTTAATGGCCTTCCATGTCGTGACTGATCTGCAAGGAGGAATGAAAGGGGCCCATATCCAGCTTCCCCAATTAGGCTCAATGAATCGAGGTCTGATGTGCATATATGTAATCTTGGCCGTAACCACTCATGTAAGGGATGGCATCCACTTTCTGCAATCCACCAGATTAGGTGAAATACCAACAGAGATAATTTTTCAATGATATTTGGAAAAGTAAGAATGAAATCCTCTGTAAAATGCCAAGTGCCTTTGTGGAAAAAATTTGAGATCTTATCTTCATAATGACCCCTGTACTCCATAGGAATATCCACTATATCCGCTATAGGGATTCCAATCCAGTTATCAAGCTAGAGTTTCACTTGTGAATTAGCACCGATAATCCAAAAATCCTCTTCTGCCAGATTGAATAGGTGTTCATTTCAACCTGGGCGGACAGACGATGCCACATGAGATGTTTTCGGATAAGAGTCTGTCAACTATCTGTTAATGATGAAAGTGAGAGCTGAGCTCCCACTCAACACATCCCAAGCTAGCTTCATATGTAGAGCATCATTAGTTGCTCTCATGGATCGTACCCCCAACCCTCCTTCAGCTGTAGGTGAGCAAATTATACTCCAACTTATTGTGAAATGGTGTTGCTTGTAAGGATCTCCACTCCAAATAAAGTTGCAACATGTTGCCTCAATCCTTTTAATCTGATGAACTAGCCATTTGTACACCATCATAGTGTGTATAGCAGAAGAGATGATCAATGAATTGACCATGCAGATTCTGCCAGCCATGGACAAGGCCCTCCCTTCCACCTACTAAATTTGCAAATGATTCGATCTGTTGCTTGCTGGAATAAGACTCTTTTGAGAGCTCTCTTAAAGATGGGAACACCGAGATAAATAAAAGGATATTCTCCCTTCTAAAACCCTAATTCGTTTCTGACCTTCCTCTTGATGTTTGCTTTAACTGATTTTCCATATAGAACTTTTGATTTACTAGGGTTGTAAACCTGCCCCGATAATTCAGCGTAGTTGTTCAGAATGTGTTGTATCCCCTCGACAGATCGATCATCACCCTTGAAAAATAGCATGATATCATCAGCATAAAAGAGATATGGCGGAAAAAAGTTACCTCTTCCCGCTCTAGCGCTGTTAATACCCCCTTATCTATGAAATGTTTAATCCATAAACCGAGTGCCTCCTCCGCTATACAGAAAATGAGTGGTGAAAGAGGATCTCCTTGGCGAACTTCCCTTTCACAGGAGAAAAGACCTTGTTGAACCCCATTAATCAGTATTGATACTTTTGCAGAAATAAAAATTCCTTTCAACATATTAATAAATCTCTCCAAGAACCCCATACGACGAAGAATTTCTAAGATGAAGTCCCATCTCAACGTATCAAAGGCTTTGCGGATATCAATTTTGAAAGCCAGGATGCCAAGTGTGGATGAATCAAGACAATTAAAGCATTCAAACGCAACTGCTATACAATGATAGATATTTCTATGCGGAATGAATCCAAACTGATAGACTCCAAGATGTCTGTGAAGAAGCGGTCTCAGTCTTGTGGCAAGAATTTTTGTGAAGATTTTGAAAAGAAAATTACATAGGTTGATAGGCCTGAAATCTTCAACTTTGTTGGCTTCAGTCACTTTAGGAATCAATATAACAAAATTGTAATTAACACCACCAGGAAGGGTATTAGAAGTGAAGAAAAACCTTACTGGATTGCAGAGATCTGCCATGATGATATGCTAGCATTTTTGGAAGAAACCACCACCGAAACCATCGGGTCCAGGAGCGCTCTCCGCCGAGAGAGGAAAGACAGCTTCTTTTATCTCATCTTCAGGTGGAACCTATGTTAAATTCATATTGTCCCTCTCAGTCATGAAGCTTTTAATGAAATGTAATCCACCAAAATCCGGCGTGTCCTATGGTGCAGCAAAAGAGCTTCATAATATCCCACTACATGCTCAGAAATGATTCTCTTATCTTCTGTCAAAGATCTATCTATTAACATTGAGTTAATGTTGTCTTATTATTTCTGTGTATCTTATGAAAAAAGGCCGAATTTCGATCTCCATCCTTAAGCCACGTTCCCTGTTCTTTTGTGAGTAAAATTACTGTTGCATTTTTAATTTATCATTGAGAGGAGATGCGCATCAATTTCCTCATAGAATAGTTCCACATTTTCTCCTTCTACTTCCATACGTTGCTGAATATCTCGAAGATTCTGCATAGCATTAGAAATGTCATAAAAAATATTACCAAATTATGAGTAGTTCCAAGCTTTGATATCTCCCTTAAGTCTGCAGAGCTTTAAAGTAAAAACCACAATGGTATTTTGGGAGTAAGTGGGTAAACTCCATGAAGTGGCTGTCAGGATGAAGAAATTTGTATCAAGGAGCCACATCGATTGAAATCTAAACGGCTTCGGCGTTGAGTTTTGCATGCTACAAGTCAACAAATCGGGGTATGATCCGAACAATGTCTCGCCAAGGAAGTGAGATGCAACAAGTCCCAGAAATCCAGAAAGCCATTAGTAACCAAGAGTCTGTCAATACGAGAGCACCTAGTGGCTCTAGTTGCCGATCTAGAGAGCCATGTATATTGTGCCCCATGTAAATGCACATCATGTAAACTATTTGTATTCACAAATTCCGCAAACTCCAGCTGACTGCAATTATCTTGCCTGAAAGGATATAAACGCTCATGTGATCCAAGAGTGGCATTGAAGTCCCCCATAAATGCCATGCGAGGAGAGAGATGTTCAGTTACATCTATCCAAAGTTGTCGTCGGTTGACATGATAATTATGAGCATGGATGAAACCAACCCTGAAAGTTGTTGACTGCAATATAAAATCAACTATCACCAGTTGATCCAAGGAGAAAACCATGGTAAAACCAGATATAAAAGATGGATTACAGAAAACCCATATGTCCTCCCTACTGTTAGAACCAACGAAAGAAAGGTTTAGGTGCCCCCAAAAATGATTAGGAATAGAAGAAAAATGACTTTTAGTCTCCGCAATGGCCAACAAATGTGGCTTATGTTTGATGCATAAATTTTTTAAGGCAGCTTGGGATACATCGTTCTCAATCCCTCTAATGTTCCAAAAGAGCATCTTCATTTATGATGTGTGTTTCGGGCGTGCTTTGGCGGCTTAATATCCATCTGAGCGTAGTCTTTTCCCACAGTATTTTATATATTTTTGCCACATTCGAACTCTTAGGGTCCACCTTAGTGATGGTCTTTGCTTGAGATCTTGTCACTGGTGCTTCCTCTCTCACAAAGTGTATGACACTTTGTGTATTATTACTCATTTCTGCATTAGGATCATATACGATCACCTGTTTACCTGCTGAATCTGCAGGTGCACCTCCCAGCGGCTCGACTTCCGCTTTAAGATCATATCCTCTCTTCCTTGGCTTTCTATCCATATAAAGAAATCACATAAAATCGAACATTTGAATATGTAGCAAGTCATGTAAAGTGGAACAGTCGTGCTGAACAGGAACATCTTGCGCGACGTCACCATTCGGAACATAACTTTCTCGTTTGAATTCCGATTGAGGTGTTTCTTATGCCAAAACGATCCTCTCTTCTGTGGCTTTCCAACCATGCATCACATTTCCAGTTTAGAGTTCTACACAAATACAGAAAAATTGCACAAGTTTGATGTGCGTTTTTCAGCATTCATTGCACAAATTGCACATTTTTTCCAACTTTGCACTTTTGATCCCTTTTCTACCTAAAACACAATAAAACACATCAAGTGCACTTTTTTCTCAAATATATTAAATATAAGACACTTGTGCTAATATATAACAACAATTCTCATCAAAAAGGTGTTAAATTGGATACTCAAACACGCTAATTTCCACTCTCAACAAAAACCTAGAGAAGAAATCTAGAGAGAGAATTTTTGGAGAGAGTCATCTTTTTTTAGACATGAGAATATGTTATCATTTTTTATTAGTCCGATGAATTGTTTGTGAAAATAATTTAATTAGACAGATATCACTTTTCTTTAATTAAGAATAATTTTTTATTAAAAATATTATCACATTTTATTATTCCAGTAAGTTTTTCGTGAAATACATTTTTTTATTAGTTATCACTTTTTATTAAAAATATTATCATTTTTCTTTTAAAATATTATCATTTTTCATTTATATTATAAATTGTAATGTAATAGTTCACAACACTGTTATCATTTTTCATCAATTGAGTATCACATTTTATAAATTTATAATATTTAAATAAAAAAATTAATTAAATGAATAACAAATTTTAAATTAATGAAATTTTAAATAATAAAAAATAAAAAAACATTATATATATAAAAATATAATCCATATATAGGCAAAGACTTGTGTGAAACCGTCTCATGTAAGCCCTTACGTGAGATGACCAGAAAGTGATAACTTTTATATAGGAAAATGATAATAAATTAATGAAAAGTGATAATGTTATTTCATGAACAATATATAATATAAATAAAAAGTGATAACATTTTATAACGAAAATAATAATGATTTATAGCGAAAGTGATAACTATTTTAAAAAGTGAAAAATTATTTCAAATGAGACGATCTCACGCACGACTTACCCCACATATATATAAAAGACCTATTTAATTTAGTTTTATAATTAAAATTTTAATTTTTTAAGTTGAGTACAATAAAACAAGACCCTTTAAAATTAAAATAATGAGTTAATGGATAATATGTCTCACATAAGAAGATTCGTGAGACGGTCTCACCCAAGACCTACCCATAAATTTTTAGAAATAAAAATAAAAAAATATTATTTTTAATAATTAATAAAATTATCTATTAAACAAAATAAGAAAAAAAAAAAAAACTTAGGTGAGACCGCCTCACGGATCCTATTATGTGAGACTTTTCGGATCCTATCATATTTATTAACATAAAATAAATAAATAAAAATTAAAGAGAAACAAGGGCTCTATTTGGTTTCATTAATTAAAATTAACGAGATTTGCTGCTAAGCTTTTAAGGCAAATAACTGGCGACCTTGTTAAGGCAAATAACTAGCGAATACGAAGCTAGCAAATTATGACTTTTTTTCAAATCAATTAATTTTTACATTTAATAAAAATTATTATCTATTATTATTATTATTATTATTAATTACTCAATAATAATAAATAAAAATTATTATCTATTATTATTATTATTATTAATTACTCAATAATAATAATAATAATATTATAAGTATTATTTTTTAGATAGTTCGATTATTTTATTATTATCACTTTATTTTATTCAAGTATCACTTTATACTAAAAATGTTATCACTTTTTATTTATTATACGAATAGTTCATAAATAATTTAACTGAACAATTATCACTTTTTGATTATCATGTATCACTTTAAAAAAAAACTATTACTTTTTATTATTCCAATGAATGGTACTTCGTGAAATAATTCAATTATACCAATATTACTTTTTTTAGATAAGGAATCACTTTTCATTAAAAATATTATCACGTTTTATCCATTTTATAAATTATTTGTAAAATACACTTTGATAATTAGTTATAACTTTTTATTAAAGGTGTTATCACTTTTCATTCGTATTATAAATTGTTCATGTAATAGTTCATAACACTGTTATCACTTTTCATCAATTGAGTATCACATGTTATAAATTTATAATATTTAAATAAAAAATAAATTAAATAAATAACAAATTTAAAGTAATAAAAATTTTAATAATAAGAATATAATTTAAAAATAACATTATATATATACAAAAATATATATATAAAAGACCTAATTAATTTACTTTTATAATTAAATTTTTAATTTTCTAATTTAACTACAACCAAACGGGGCCTTAAAAATATAATTAATGAGTTAATGTGTAATCCATCTCATATAAGGGGATCCTTGAGATGGTCTCATCCAAGTATTCGCCAAAATTTAATAACCACGCATCACTTTTTATTATTATATTATCACTTTTTATTAATTTTACAAATTAATCATAAAATAATTTATTTAATTGATTATCACTTTTTATAAATTAGATATTACTTTTATTAATATTGTTATTACTTTTTATTCATTTCGTGGTTTATAAAAGAGTGCAATTTGACGGTTATCACTTTTTATTGATCAAATGTCACTTTATATTAAAAATATTATCATTTTTAATCTATCCAACTAATTTTTCATGAATAATTGAATTATTATTTTTCCTTAGTATCACTTTTATTAAAAATATTATCTCATTATATCAATTCTATAAATAGTTCGTGAAATTCACATTCGTAATTATTTATCACTTTTTATTAAAGATGCTATGATATTTTTTTAAATGTTATCACTTTTCATTTATAATATAAAGACAAACCCTCTTGTGAGACATTACATATGTGAGACGGTTTGTGAGACTTGTTAGAGTATGCTTATTATATAGATAAAGTATGTTTAATGATTGTTAAAATATGTTTTTAAAGTTTGATGAATGATGCATTAAAGTATGATTTTAGAGTGCTATAATATGATTTATTATTGACATACTTTAACTATAAATAAACATATTTTACCTATAATAAGCATACTTTAGTAATGGGTCGACCCGTCTCACAAAAAATATATCTCATAAGAGAGTATCTCTAATTTAAATTGTTCATGAAATATTTCACATCACCGCTATCACTTTTTTTTAATTGGAAATAACTTTTCTTTATAAAAGTTATCACTTCTTCTCCTTTTCATGAAAGTCGTTCATAAGACGGACTCACATGAGTTTTTGACATTGTGAATTATTTATAACATAATTCAAATGAAGAGTTATCATTTTTATTTGATTAGTATTTTTTATATTAAAAAATTTGTTACTATTTTATAAAAAATATTATCATATTTTATAAATTATAGTAATATTTAAATTAAACAATAAATTTGATGAATAATAAATTTAAATTATTATACTTTTAAATAATAAATAATATAAATTAAATAAAAAAACGTAGAAAAATATATATTCATGTAACACGTAATCGATGTCCTTTTCTTTATAATTAATTTTTTAATTTAATATCAACCAAACAACGCCCTTTAAATTTTACTCTATAAGTAACTTTTTAATTTTTTAATTTTATAATAACCAAACAGGATCCTTTAAAATTATCTACGTGGATTAATGTGTGAGCCGTCTCATATAAGTCTTTGCTAAATTTTATTGCCTAATAAATATAAATGCAAGTAAGAAATATATTAAATAGTGATTAGATATTTATTTATTATGGAATTTAAATAAATTGATTCCTAAAATAAATAAATAATAATTATATAATTGTTTGAGCTCAAATCCAAGTTAAATGGACTCAAACCAAATCAAATAGGTTTAATTCAAGTCAAGTAGGTCTAATCCAAGTCAAACAAGCCCAAAATATATCAAATGGGCCTAATCCAAGTCAAATAGGCCCAAATCCAGTGCAACAGGTCTAATTAAATTAAATAAGCCTAAATCTAGTCCAGCAAACTTAATTAAATAGGATAAGCCCATTCAAGGGTGAACGCAATCTTTTCCAAAAGAAAATATCTCACACGTGGTTATTTTCTCCACTTATATATAAGGGGTCTTCAGTCCTCATCTCAATGATCTTGAAAATCTTGGAAATCCTAGAAATTCGGAGAATCATGAAGAGACTTGAAATATCTACAAAGACCAAAGGGTTTCTTCAAGTTCTTCAACAAAGATCAATCCAGAAACGACATTTAATTTGAGATCAAGGTGCTAAGCCTCTCGAATTCAACGTTCTTCAAATCAAATTCATTCAGCAGTATTTTTGAAGTCAACGATGTTCTACCAAATTGAACGGTGTTCTTTATAAGAAATCTTCAAGTCAACATTAGATTCGAACAAAGGCTCGATGCTTCCGAATCAACGTTTTAAAGTTTCAAGCCTGAGCTCGGACAAACTTCATCCGAAAATCCAGCTCCGAAAGTTGGAACTCAACCAAAGTCAACTAAAGAGAGGAATTAGAAGATAGATAGAAACTATGTACTTCAATTCTCAAGTTCAATCCACATCGGATTATCATTGTAATTCATTTTTTGTTTATTATTCAATAAATACAAATTTTGTTGTTACAAATTTTAGCTCGCCCAGTAGGATAATTTATACATCTCATCTCCTATTCACATAAGAAAAGTAAGATGGCTCCATTTAGAGTCACCATGTCAGTTTCTGACTCCAAGTCTTTAGAACTACAAGTTGAAGATGTTAATATTGCAACAAGAAGCATGTCGAAGAAGGCACAGTCTGAAGCTTCTTCAGAGACAAATTCTTCAGTTGGAGTTATCTCCAAACAAATACCATATAATTATAAGGATGAGGGGGGGCAACCCTGCTTGCTTAACTCTTCGATCTGAAGAAAGTTCATCATCTGACTCATCCATAGCCTTAGCCATGACAACAAATACTTTGTATGTCGAAGAACAACTGGAAAGCTTGACTTAGAGTGTTGTTGCACTAGCCAAAAAAGGCCAAGAACAAGGTCTGTTGATCCTTAAATTAATGGAGAAGATGACCAACGCAGTAAGAAGCCATGCAAATGAAAAATAAGTTGAGGATGAAGACGAGGAGAAGGATTCTGAGAAGCACCATCTATTTGAAATAAAGCCAATTGAGAAAGAGATTACAAATTCAGCTGCCGGAATGTTTCCTATGAACCAATTGAAGAAGATCGCGTTAGAGACGATAAAGGACAAGCTTGAAGGGAGCTCTGAATCTTCTGTCACCTACAAGAAATCATATACAAAGAGAGTGGAGAACTTGAAGATGCCAATTGGCTTCCAGCCTTCTAAGTTTTAACAATTCGATGACAGAGGCAATCCAAGGCAACATATAGCGCATTTTGTTGAGATATGCAATTATGCTGGGACCTACGAAGATCAAATGGTAAGGCAATTTGTCCGATCTCTAAAAAGAAATGCCTTTGACTGGTACATTGTCTTGGAAGTTAACTCCATTGACAGTTGGGGGCAAAAGCAACAAGAATTCCTCAATCGCTTCTACAACACTAGAAGGATTGTTGATATGATCGAACTAACTAACACCCACCAGTGGGAAGAAGAGCCAGCAATCAATTATATTAATCAATGGAGAAATCTAAGCTTGAATTACAAAGATCAACTGTCCAAAGACTCTGCCATCAACATGTGCATTCAAGGGATGCAGTGGAGCCTACGATACATCCTTCAGGGAATTCAACCAAAGACTTTTGAAGAACTAGCTACAAGAGGTCATGATATATATGGAGTTAAGTATGCAATCAAATGACTTTGAAGGGCCCTCTATTAATGACTCTTATGAATTTGAAGATATATATTTTGTTGAGCCTCTTGAGGAGGAACCGCAGTCAAAGATGCCAATGTCTATAAATATTCAAAGAAATGAAGTTAAAGCAAAAGAAAGAAATGCATCCCAAGATTGGGGGCAATAAACTATCTAAAATCTTCAAGTGGATGCTCCTCGACACGAGTGTAACTATCCACATGATCCTCTTTGATACAAGTTAAGATATTTGAAGTCCTCAAGTTACACTCCTCGACGGGAGTGAAAACTGTCCACATGACGCTCCTTGATATGAGCTTAAACTATCTAAAATCTCTCGAGTCAGCACTCCTTGATACGAGCTAAAACTATCTACACATTATGTTTTTTATACGAGCCTAAACTATCTAATTCAAACCAAAATCTCCTTAATACAAGGTTAAACTATCTAATTCAAGTTCAATCTCCTTGAGAAGAGATGAAACTTTCAAAATGTTCAAGACTCATTGACACGAGTATAAATTCTCTACAAATCTCAATTCAAGACTCCCTGAATAGTATAAAATGTCTACAAGTTCAAGTTCAATACTTCTTGACATGAGTATAAACTGTCAACAAATCAAATTGAAGACTCTTCGAGAAGAGTATAAATTGTCAGCAAATTTAAGTAAAATGCTTCATGACGCATTGAGCCTAAACTACATGTTTCTCCTGATCCGCACGACTATAAACTGTGTACGACACCCACCAAAGATAATTATATGTGGTTAAACTATTAATTCACCATACTCAAGTATTTTAAGTGGTTAAAACATTATATACCCTACTTTTTCTAAAGTGGTTAAAGAAAAGTTACTTTTTACCCGCATGAGTATATATTACAAGAAAATGAAGCTATAATGACAAAACTTTTATGACAAGAGCTAATTTGGTCATTAAAGATGATTTTTAATGAGAAGAAAAACAAAAATTTAGGTGTATAAGATAATGTTAATGAGAGACATTTTTTTCCTCTCATTACTATTAATATTTCAATCATTAATAGCAAACAATTGAATTGTTTCTCATTATTGTTACAAGTTGGAATATTTTCTAAAAAAATTGAGAGCCTATTTTTCTGTCCATTCTTTTTACTCATTAAAAAAGAAGAGTTAGTTTTTTCCTCATTATTTTTATCCATTAAAAAAATAATAATAAAATGAATATGAAATAAGTTTATTTCATTGTATCCCTTAAGATAAAGGAAAGAATATTCCTATTCAAAACCCTTTGAAACCAAACTCACGTTTCGAACCAAGCCCTCCAAATTTGGGAAACTTTAAGAAATCGCAAGTCAATAGAGCAACTGCGTTCTTGGGTGTGTACTCAACATGTTTATCTTGATTTTAATTCTTTAAACATCTCCCTCTAATTGTGTTTTGATTGTGCTTGGGGTGTGTATGAAGGGTTAGAAGAAAATCACAAGTCAAGTTAGAGAGAGTGGTCGGCATCCTTGGATGTTTATGCTCAACAGGTTTCTCTTGATTTTAGTTCCTTAAATATATTTTTCTCTCTTATTGCATAATTGTGTTGATTCTGCTTGGATGTATAGGAAGGATTTAGGAAGGAGAGAGAGATGTCACCTGCTGTGATTTCTCCATATTAAGGTAGTTTTCGTCATTTTGTTGTTTCAATTTCTCTAATTTTGTTAGTGAGTTCTTGTTATCTCCTATGTAACTCTATATTTAAGTATGAACTATGTGCTTATATTTCTTTTAAGACTAAGTCTCTTATGAGATGTTACTTATGTGAGACTGTTTGTGAGACATGTTAAAGTATGTATATTACATAGATAAAATATGTTTAATGGTTATTAAAGTAGTTTTCTAAAGTATGCTGGATTATCCATTAAAGTATGATTTTAACATGTTATAATATGATTCATTATTAACATACTATAACTACAAATGAACATACTTTATCTACATAATAAGCATATTTTAGTGATGGTTGACTAGTCTCACTATCCATCTCACAAAAACTCGTCTCACAAGAGAGTGTCCCTCCTTTAATAATACAGATTTTGAAAACTATTCGAGTGTTGTCCTACCTATTTCTATTGGGCATTCTCTTTTGAAAGACTTGATAAATCTTAGGCTTTGATATAAATTAATTTTGAAATTATAATATCTTAGTTCAACTAGATTTATTTTAGAAAGCCCAAAACCTATTTATTTATTTTATGGCCCAAAAGGCCATCCCTATCTTAGCCCAACTAGAATTTTTTTAGAAAGCCCAAACTTATTTATTTATTTATTTTGTGGCCCAAAGTTTCAGCCCACTTAAATGGCCTGATATATAATTAGTAAAGCTAAAGTTAAAAAAAAAGAGAGAGAAGAACGGGAGAAGAAAAGCTAAAGAGGGGAAAGAAGAGAGTGAAGAGGAGAAACCCTTGTTGATCAAATTCTCCCTTACAACCCTCATCCTAGGTGGTTTCTAAGTTGTTTTGAGGTAAGTGGTATGTGAATTAAGCTTCCTTCTTCCATGATTTTGTAATTTTGTGGGGTTTTTCTTTTTGGTATGTGGGTAATTTGCAGACTGTTCGAACTGATTTTGACATAGCTATTGCCCTCGAAAGTTTGCAAACTTAATTTCTGTACGTAGCTGAACTCGTTAGCTTTCCGTAGCCACTTGAAACGCCTCAATCCGATTATTCTACAATTAGTTATGATTTTTCTCGTAAACTGCCGCTAGCTGGAAAATTTCAGAATTTTTATGTCGAATTCAAACTTATTTTTTTACCGTTTCGTTTAGTTAATGTATTGAAACGGTTATATGGGATTGGGAACTGATGTTAAAGAGTTACATGCCATTTTTATTTAATATCGACTCGTTCGAACTCGATTAGGATTTGTTTTTAGCAATGAAAGGGATGTTAACGCTAATAGTTAGTTATATTTAATTTGTCTTTAATTGCTCATCTCCTTTCTAGGTAAAGAACCATCGACGAAGGGCAAGAGACCGACTTCAGATTCCGGAGAGAGTTAATCACTTCCTTGTGAGTTGATAATTCGGGAACGCCTTCTCTTGTGGGAAGTGTGGACCCTCGATAAATGTGCATTTATTTTAGTTTTAGTTAATTGATAAGAAAATTATTTGGTATTATGTTATGTGGTAAAGAGCCTGATTGGCTTGATTGCTCTGGTTAGAGTCATGTTAGCCATTGTATGAGTTTTATTGATTTCTGGTTATTCTTGTGTGCCAATTAAGACTCTAACTTGAGTCGTTATTCATCTTATGATGCACATGCATATGTATGTCTGGTACCAAGGTTAAGTAGCCCGAATTGGTCACGGTTCGGGTGAGTTGGAGCGACATTGATTAAGTAGCCCGAATTGTCGCGGTTCGGGTGAGTTAGAGTGACAACCAAGTTGCCCGTGATTGGCAAACCTGGGTGAGTTAGATCTAACGGGGCACCTGTCCATTTGCCAAATACTGATACTCTGGAGGGTGATCGTTAGATGGATCAGTCTATTATAGGCTCAGTCAACGTCACCGGTGTGGGACATGCATGTCATATATGTTTGATCATTTCAAGTATTCACGTCGATATTGAATTGTGAACTTTAGCACTTGGCATATTGAGAAAGAATATTAATGTGCATTTTATCTAGAGTAACGGTGGCGGGCTTGGACTGTCTCTCGACGGAGAGCTCAGTTCGAGGAGGATATTGACTACCCACGCGTCTTTTATGTGATAACATGTTGTTTGAACTAATTGTGTTATTCATAAATGTGCACTAAGGTTTTTATTTTCATTAATATGTACACTGAGTGAGAATAATTATTGTGGGACGAATTGTGGGATTTTATGTTATGAACCGCGAGTGGGAGTACATGCTTCGTATAAGGGTCGGGGTGACCGGCTTATCACCTCACTGGGCTAGTGGTTTTGCTCACCCCCCATCATTCTTTCCTTTTCAGGCTGTTGATATCGTTTTGGTTGGAGGTTTGCTTATCGTTTGCTCATCATCCAATCCGTGTTTTGGGTACTTTCTCTTTTATGTAAATTGACGGATTCATTGGCGAGATTGTATAGTTTATATTTAGTGACCCCCTTGATGTTCTTTTTGTATCTTCGCGATGTTATATCGTTCATATATATTTTCTTTAAACTAAGTTACACCGTTGAATTTTGTACCTTTGTAAATCCTTGTTGATACTTTATGAGATGATGTCCTCGGGTTGTACCCGTTGTTATCAGTTGTTCAGTTCTACAGGTACTTGATAGCAAGCCTTACGTTTTCTATAAACTTTGTGGAGTGGAGTGCACCCATTCTGTGAAATTTATGGTTAACGTGGCGGTTGTCGCGCTCTGTCTGGGGTCGGGGCGTGACAGAAATTGTAGTTTCTAGTCAAGAAAGATGATTGATGAGACTTTGTTGGATATATGAAAGAGTGTGGCGTAGCTAAATGTATGTTAACTATCATTATCAAATAGGGTATTATGTAATTTTATGGTTAAATTATTCGAGTTTCTTCAATTTTCTGGACTTGACTTTATCTTATATCTATTTTCTGTTTCTACAGATTTCATATTACTTAGTGATGGATAGCCTAGCTAAATATAGGAAACTTATGAAAGCTTGATTGGTTTTTAACGAAATGAGAGAAACATGTGAAAAATGGTAAGTTTTGTTGGAAATTTCAGTTTTTTAGTTTTAAACTTTTGGTAAATATATAGTTAGTATTCATAAAAAGTCGTAGCATATTCACCTAGATGTAGTTCATAATTTTCCCATAACTTCACTCATTGCTTGTTAGAAATTAAATTAGTTGTAGAATTTATATGTTGAATGGTGTAATTTTTTATTAACACATGCACATGGGGGCAGATTAAAAAATTAAACTTCTTTTTTTGATATAGAATTAGGCCTCATGGCTTATATCATTATAAAACCATGGAAGTCTAGTTTCTAAAGAATTTTGAATTATGAAATTTGGAGTTTGAGTGAAAAATTATGATTAAATTTCCAAAGTATGGCAAATTGGACGAGAATTTGTTAAATGAACGTATCTTAACTTTGTATTCATTTTCATTTTTTTTCGAGTTTATCAACTTATCACTAGATTTAAAGAGTTATATATTTTTATTAAGTAAAAATAGATGTTTTCAAATCATAGAATAATGAAGGGTTTACTATAGTTCCATGAACATATGTTTGGAATGATGTGCCAAAATTTTAATTTGAACAACATATGCACATGGGTCGATCAATTTAAATAATTAAATTGCTTCTTTTCACATGGGATTAAGCCTCATGACTTATATCATTGTAAAGCCATGGAAGCCTATTTTCTTAGTAATTTTAAATTTTGCAATTTGGAGTTTTGAGTGAAAAGTTATGATTAAATTTTCAAAGTATGGCAAACTGGCAAGAATCTGTAAAATGAATGTAACTTAACCTTCTATTTCATTTTAACAATTTTTTTTAATTTATCAACTTATAACAAGAATTAAGAAGTTATATAATTTATTTGAGTCAAAATAAATGTTTTCAATCTTAGGATAATGAAGGGTTTACTCTAGTTTTAAGAACTTATGTTTGGAAGGATGTTCGAAATCTTCTAGCTATTTGAACAACACATGCACGTGGGTATGATTAAACTGTTTATTTTGACATGGAATTAAGCCTCGTGGCTTATATCATTCTTAAGCCATCGAAGTCTAGTTTCTTATAAGTTTTAACAGTTATGATCAAATTACATAAGTATGGTAGATTAGGCGAGAATCTGTCAAATGAACGTATCTTAACCTTCTATTTCATTGAATAATTTTTTCTTTTGAGTTTATCAATTTATCACAAGATTTTAGAAGTTATTTATTTATATTTAGTTAAAATAGATGTTTTCAATCATAAGATAATGAAGGGTTTACTCTAGTTCTATGAATCTATATTTAGAAGGATGTTCTAAAACTTTTATTTGAACGACACATTCACATGGGTCAGTTTAAATAATTAAACAGTTTCTTTTTACATGGAATTAAGCCTCATGGCTTATATTATTATATAAAGTCATAGAAGTTTAGTTTCTTAAAAATTTTGAATTTTGTAATTTGGAGTTTTGAGTGAAAAGTTATGATCAAATTATAACTAAAGTATGACAGATTAGGCGAGAATCTTTCAAATGAATATATCTTAACCTTCTATTTCATTTAATAATTTTTTCTTTTGATTTTAGCAACTTATCATCACATGATTTTAGAAGTTATTTACTCCCTCCGTCCATCCTCAATGTATCCATTTACTTTTTGCACTTGGATTAAGGAGTATTATTATTTTATATGTAGTAGGTAGTTGTATTAGTGGAGGGTGTGAGTCCCATATTTTATTTGTATTAATGGAGGGTGTGGGTCCCATAGTTCAAAAAGGGAAATGAATAGATTAAGGATAGACGACCCAAAATGGTAAAATAGATAGATTGACAATGGACGAAGGAAGTATTTTAATTGAGTCAAAATAGATGTTTACAATAATATGATAAGAAGGGTTTGCTCTAATTCTATGAACGCATGTTTGGAAGGATTTTCCAACATTTCTATTTGAACAACACGTGCACATGTGTCAGTTTAAAGAATTAAACTGCTTATTGTGACATAGAATTAGGTCTCATGGCTTATATCTTCGTAAAGCCATAAGCTTAGTTTCTAAGGAATTCTGAATTTTGCAGTATTTAGTGAAAAGTTTTGATTGAATTTACAAAGTACGACAGACTGCAAGAATTTGTCAAATGCCCTTGAGGAAAATTTCGTTGTTTTGATTATTTATAGGAACATGTCTCACAGCTAGCTTACTATGGATTAAGAGTAATATAGAATCCCATGGTCTAATTTCATAGTAGGAATTGCAGCCTTATATGTCAATGCGAATTAGATATTTGAAATATCACACAACTATTTTATTTCTTTCTTTATTATTATTAGATATGGTACTATTGATAGATCTTCTCATTTGGGGATTACTGCCTCAAGAGTAATCTTTGCACGTCTAAGAAGATTATCTTGGTGGTTATTAACGAGGTAAAGTAATATTTTTATACTTTTCATCGATATAATTGACTTACTTGTTTTATTTTTTTGTTTGTTAAATTTCATCTAAGTAAGATTTATTAATAAAATTTTCTGATTTTCTTTAAGTTATGTGTTATTTTAAGTTTAATTTTAATTTTAAATTTCTTAATTTGAATTTTATTTTATTTTTTTCTCTTAGTTTTCTTTTTCCTTTTCTCTTTATATTATTATTATTGTACTAATTTCCTAATGATTTCGTATTCCTACTGATGAAATCAATATTTGCAAAAGGTAGCAATAATAATATCTAAAAGACTGCAAAGTTTATAGCTTCTTGGAACTTAGCTTGTAAATATGGACAAAAAACATTCAAACTTCACGGAGACCACAACTGTACATTTATTTTCCTTTCACTTTACTTGATATTTTGGGTGGGTGTATTAGTTTTAAGGAAATTCTTAAAATGGTATAATGTGTTATTTTCTTTTAAATGCATAAGCCCATAAGAGTACTGTTGGGTTGTATACTAAAAGTCTAGTTTTTGTATGATCAATGTTTAAACAATTAATTTGAAATGAGAATCATATGATCAAATGATTGCGTCTTATAATTTATTTATATGTTTGATGCAATAGTCCACTTACTTTATACTATAGATAATATGTTGTGCGACAACACGCGGAAGATCATATTATCCGTTTCCTTATAAAGTATAAACAGATGCCCACAACCGATATAGACGGCGACTCTCTATTGGGATGGTTGTAGTGTGGTTTGGTATTAGTTTGTCTTGACTATAGAATCACATTAGAGCACTTTATGTGTATTGAGCAGGACCACTTGAGATTGTTCGACTTATACTGACTTATAGAAGAACTTGATCTCTATTATTATGAATGTTCGTGCTCTTAATCCCTATACAATAACCTCGACACATAGGGTAGTATGTATTTCTTTGATTCATCAATGGGTGAGATTTACATGTAATTAAATCAACAAACTCGATGAGTTGGGAAATAGTGATATCTCTATGGTGTGCTGTTGATTGTAGAAGGAATCCGTGTCATTTATAGGTTGATGATGTTCCCTTGAGGAGCTCATAAGGATTATCATGTAAACACTGCAGGTGGATTTATTCCGGCATGATAATGAGGTTGAGTGGTACTACTCTCAGATGAGACATTAATTAATGGAGTTGTCAGTAACTTAATTAATTAATAGACATTGTATATCTTAAACATGGAGAGACTAACGGGCTCATAATAAGAAGGAGCCCATAACTTAATTATGGGATTAGAACGGTAGTGTAATAATAATATTTTAGTGGTATATATTATTATTATTGGATTTAAGTATAAGCTTTGGGCTAAGCTTGGATATTTAAGCCCAATGGAGGCCCAACACTAATTTCTCCTCCTGGTCCCTGCTGTAGCCCATATATAAGTCATCTCAACTGTTCTAACCCTAGAAGAGACACGCCTAATACGTGAAGAGGGTAGATGGAACAGTAGATTGAGAAAATCTCGAAGATCGTCGCCCACGCGACGTCGAGATTGGACTTGGGAATATAACAGAAGACCGAAAGGTTGTTTGCTGCTGCTGTCCGTCAACTAGCACGATTTTTATAAATACAGACCTCAAATTTTTACGTGTGATATACTAAAAGTCACGGAAGAGAGGATCGTTTTGGCGTATAGATCACTCAAATCCGATATCGGATGAGAGAGTTATGCCCAAAACGGTGAGGCTGCACAGGCTACCAACGAGAATTCATCTTCTCCAACATACCCTAGCAAAAGGTAATACGTTTTTTATTTTCTTACTTCCACTGACTGTTAGAAATGTATGGAACCTAACAGTTCACGTTAACTAAATGATCGAACGCCAACAATTGGTATCAGAGCTTTGGTTTCGCGGTGAAGCGTGAAACGTTAGGCTAGGGTTTGAGTGGAATACATGATATTAGGGTTTTAGAACATATTTCTTGGTGAACACCGTAACTTTACACTCACACACGTTCACCGTAAGACGCCTTACGGTATCATGATCGACGGCATGATCGAGGGACGCTGATGCTGTTGCAATCAGTGACGAGAGGTGAAAGAGGGCGCACGGATATCGCATGGTGGGCTGCACGGTAGGCACTCGTGGGCGTGCGAAGAGTGCGTTTCTTAGCTGATGGGAGTGTGATGCTGACCGCCTGCATGCACGTTGGCATGCAAGAAGCGAGCATCGGACATAAAAAAGCTCATTAGGGCCGCACGATGTCAAGCGTGTGGCTGGCTTGTGACGCCTAGAGGAGATGACGATGGTTCGTTAGCGAGCGATTGATGAGCATGTTAGCAAAGAACTAACGCTGGAACACAACAGCGTTCCAGGCAGGACTTGTAGGTTCCAAGCGCAGCAGTAGGCAGCTTCCGAGTGGGTCTGTGGTGATGACCGGGGCGAGTCACACATGCATTCCGGACGCGTCTGATCAATAGGCTAGGTCGAGTCCGCGAGAATTTCCGCCCGGTCTGCTGAGTTTGAGGCGAGTCCTTACAGGTTCCGATCGAGTCTTTATGGAGCTGGGTCGATTCTATCGTGTTGAGCCAACTGGACGAGCAGATGTGACCCGATGAGGAGTTGTAAGCAAGCCAGAATGTGGGTGCGGTGGCTATCGTCTGTTAGGCGCTAAGGACATGCAACCGGTCATCCTGAGACGATGGCGGGCGTTTGGCACACGGTGATGAGCAGCTTGGTGCATGGGACATGCAAGAGGGCCACAAGCTACCGGACAAAACTCGGACTATGGCCAGCCTGGTCGCACGAAAGTAGGTGCACGTCTTCAAGGCACTGCCGGCATGTCCAAGGGGCAGGCAACCAGCACGATCATGCGTGGCGTGTTTTGTTGGGTAGTGGATATTTTGTTGCAGACGGAGGTGCGGGATGTGCGGCACGAGTGGCGTTGGTTGCTGGCACGATTGACGACTGTTATCGGCACGAGTCGTGCAGGCAGAAAACTTGGCGTGGGCTTGATGTTGCAAGGCGTGAGAAGGGCTGTACAGGAGCGGCACGACTCGTGCAAGGATTGGCACGAGTCGTGCCAGCATGTAGCATGGGCCGGGTGCATTCGTTTTTCCATTTCGACTTTCAATACGGGAGCATGGGTGTGAATCACGTTGGGTTTGCACGGTTAATGGTCGGCTAGGTGTGAGGATGTCGGGCAGGGTGCCGGAGTGGTGGAGCAGGTTGGCGAAGCAAGGAATTGGAGGAATTTTCTACGTAAGATTCTTCTGGAATTTCGTTTAGGTTTCGGGGCGCTGCCCCGAGCCCCGCGACCTGTCCAGGAAGGTCGATCCCTACGACCTTACCGGGGAGGTCTATCCCTGTATAGTCGCAGTTGCTCATATTCGTGCTTGGTGGAGAACAGTCGAATTCGCTGATATATAATTATTCATAATTTGATTTAATTATCTGATTATTATTATATATGAATGCATGTTCTATGTAATTTACTGCTTTATATTGCTGAATATAGAAGTATGTTAAGTTGCGTATTTTATTCTAAATATTATATGCATGTAAAAACCCTCGGTGTTAAATAACTAAGTGGGAGAGGGGATTGATAATTAATTCCCGCTATCTCCATTATTGGTTTGTAGGTGATGTGAGTAAACTTGCATGTTGGCAATATGCATTCCTCCCTAATGGATGAGTTTATTCACGGATCACTGGTACAGACTTCATTAAATAATTATTGTTTGTAATGTGGCACATTAACTTGTGTGTTGGCATAGCCTTCCTCCTTAACGGATGAGTTTATGTGCGGTTCACTGGTACAAACATATAATCAATGATTGTAGGAAGTTATCCGAGCGCGTGTGTACTTCTCCAACTGTAAGGCACATAAGTTTGGGCCGCGGACTTAGGATTATTTGGTGTATACTTAGGTGTAAATAATTAGTATCCTCCCCAATGGAGTCACTGCTTATATTTGCATGGTTAAAGAGGAATCGACTATTAATTATTTTGTCAAGAGGTTAGGCTGACGAATGAAATTAATGGGTAAAATCTTATCTTGTAAACGTCCACACTAACGTGACTTGCAGGCTCACGGTGCTTGAGATGTCGGTGAATTTTAATTTTATATTATTTTGAGGGAATCGATATAAATGGATAAAATTCGAAGATTTGATTGCTGTATTTATTTATGATTCTCTGAATTTTCAAAATGATTTTATCTCACTTATTGTTAACTAAAAGAAATTATATTTACCGGTCCAAAATTAGATGATTAGAAAAGAATCTTGGTTTCGAATTTTACTGCTTAGGAAAATAAAATGTGTTCTCACTAAGGATGTTTTATATGATGCCTATTAAAGTCTCTAGTGAAGAGGTGAGAGGTTCATAGAAATATGATGGTCTCATGCGACTCTTCAGATGCTTGACTAAGTTATAAAGGCAAGAGGTCATGGATAAGTTGATGAATGAATTGGGAAAGCTTGGAGTAGAAATTGAAGGGAAAACCTAGATCAATTTATTTTCCATAATTTGCCTGGATGTTTTGAGCAAGTTCTACCTGAAATACGAGAGACTGTGTATGGCGGAAAACTTCTGACAAAACATGTGGCAAAGGAAAGCTAATTTCATCAAGATGTGAACAAGGTTAATATATCATTCACTAGTCATTGAAGCATGATTAGTGATGACATTTACTGACACGTTTTTGTGTGTAAATATCGAAATCACTAAAGGCCTACAACTAAGTGATGATGAGATTGTAATATACATGAGTAATACTACAAAAGTAGTGGCTGTTACAGTGGGAGCTGTTTATTTAGAGATAGGAATAAACGTTTGATTATGAGAAATTGTCTTTACGTACGTTTTCATAGAAAGAATTTCACTTCATTTTCTATGCATTTACGGATGCACACTCTATTCATTTAAATGACATGGTCATTGTAATGAGGAATAGAGTTATAATCTGTTGTTGTACGTTGGTGGACAATTTGTACTCTTAAATCATGTTCATCCCATGGATGCAACAAATAGTAATTAATAATGCATCTTCTAATCTTAATAAGAGAAAGACTCTTATGGAAATGATTAGATAGATGATGAATGATTTGGAATTACTAAATTCACTTTATAGGTATGCCCTAGAAACAACATGTCGTATAATGTTTGTCTGTTTGTGGGATATTCTAGAAAAATGAAGGGTGATTTATTTAGTCCAAAAGATCGAAGGGTGATTGTTAACACAAACACTAGATTTTGGAAAAGGGCTATGTAATAAATCACAAACCTATGTGTAAATTGTTGTAAAGGAAGTGAGAGGGAAAATAAAAAGTATTAGTACCAATTGTACAAGAGGATATACTACAAGGTAAACTGGATCGCGTGTCATATCTTATACACAATTGCATGTAATGTCATGTCGTAGTGGGAGGGTTGTTTCGACAACCCGTAAGATATATGTTTTGGGAGAGTCGTGAGACTTGGTCCCTAGTAAACATGAAATTGACCCACGGATACGACAAAACACTACAAGATAAAAATGTGATATCTTAGCAAGTTGCAATGTTTTCTAGAATAGGATCTATAGATTCTAAATCAAATCTGGGAGCTTGTAGAACCACCTAATGGTGTAAAAGCTATTGGAAGTGGTCATACTAAATAAAAGAGGATCATACAGTAAGGTGAAAATCTTGGAAGCAAAGCTTGTTGCAAAAAGGTATACTAAAAAAGAAAGGGTTCGATTATGAGAAAACCTATTCGCCAGTAGCTATGCCTAAGTCGATCCAGACTCTTTTATCTGTTGCTACTCATATTAAATATGAGGGATAGCAAATAGATGTCAATACAACTTTCCTGATTGGAAGTCTTGAGGAAAACATCTATGTGAAGCAAACAGAGTGATTCATTGCAAAGAGCTAAGAGCATTTTGATCGTAAGCTTAAAGGTGTCCATCGATGGATTAAAGCAAGCTTCAAGATCATGAAACATCCGTTTGATGAGGAAATCCAAAGATATGGATTCATTCAATGCGCGGATGTGTCTTGTGTATTGTAAAGAGTGACGGAAACGTGGTGGTATTACTTGTATTATACGTAGATAGTATCTTGCTCATTGGAGACAATGAAAGAGTATTGTCGGGAGTATGGGTATGGTTGATAAAGCGGTATGAGATGAAGGACTTAAGAGAAGTAAAAATATCCTCATGATCACGGTAATACGGATCACAAGAAAGGATGTTATGCTTGTCTCAAGCTTCATGAGATGATACGATCCATATTTGTTTTAGCATGTTGATGAGCGTTTTCTCAATACACAATTAATTCTCAAGTATGAAGGATATCAATTGTAGTCTCGAAAGGTGACCAAGTGAATATCGAACCCAAGGGACGGATAATTATCAATTTAATTATATTCTAGTATATTAAGACTATGTAGATAAATTCAATGATGGTGATATTGAGATTAAGTAACAACTATTAATTAAAATAACAAGTAAATATAACAAGAAGAAGAGATAAGTGAGTTGTGATCAAGTAAGATAGTAGGTAGTCTTTAGGTAATCCGGTTTCACTTATTAATTCATCTTCCATGTGACGGTGTCCGGCTTTGCCTTATGATTTATGGACGCATCACTAAACCATGCAAATTCACTCTATAGACACAAGTAAATATGCGTATGACACGTGTAAATATCCTCGGAGCAAGAGTTATAATTCACCCCCCTTTCTAGGTACTATCAGTATCAATTATTTCCCGTGTACTTAGTACACTAACCCGATATAATCTCCCTTTATAGGTACTATGAAATTATATTCTTTATCCTACTTATTAACCCGAATATAATTCAACTAACAAGTATTCATATAAGATAGTTCTAATAAGACTTTGGATCCCTTCACTTAGAATTATAACATAAAACTCTGCTCAACAGTGAACGCACTCAATCAATAACTAAGTTATATATTCAGACTCTACACAATAATTATTTATACACAAAACAACTGTGACTATGGATTAAAACGCGCAATCTTATATAAAATAAACCACAAGTAGTGTTGTATGGAGTTTACACACAAAAGATAAATTAACTCATGAAACCTTCAAAACCCTAGAACTACCGAAGCAGCTCTAGCCCATGATTGATCTAAGAACAATCATGGTTAGTTGGACCGATCTTACTTGAATCTCCAGCGGAACCTCTCTTGCTGCCCCTCCGGATGATGGATGATCGCTCTCCTCTTCACTCTCTACGTCTCGTCCTCTTGATCGCGTGATATGATATGATCTACTGCTGCATAAGCCTTCTTTTATGCTTGTAATCGCGCTTCCCGGGTCTGGAATGGGCTTTTTAAGTGATCACACGCATTGAGAGTGTAAAAATACGTATATGGTAAGTTTTCGAGGCTCAATTCGACTTCATCAACAGGTCGAATTGGAGGTCGAATTGACCTACTGTAAGTCCCAGGTGCTTGATTCGACCAGATGCCCTGGTCGAATTGAAGTGACGAGATCGAATTGGCATCTCCGCCAATCAATTCGACCTCGATTCGACCTGATGCCCATGTCGGATCCCTCTGCCGTGGTAGAATCCATCTTCTGCTCGTGTTATGCTGCCAATTCGACCAAAAGGACTGGTCAAATTGACCTCCTTCTAGTCGAATTGTACTCCTACTTTGCCCAAACGGATGACTTCGGCTTCCTTTCTTCAGATTTTAACACTTCCATTCCGATTTCCTTCGAAAAACCACTCAAATGGCTTCAACAACACCTGATCCGTGCCTTTTCACAATATATATCGGTTTACAACTGATTACAACCTTCAAAAACTTCATAATAGCACAAATCCAGGCGCAAGATTCGTGAATTTACACTTTCATCACATGTGACTTTATCTAAGGAAATGTGTCTTGAGACACAAAAAGAAGATAAAGGTGATGAAAACGGTTCCTTATGCTTCGGCAAATAAGGAAGCTTAATCTAAAGAATGCTATGCACGAGAATGGATATCTGTTTTGTTGAAGACATGAACAGTGGGTATCAAGGTAACCCGAAATAAGAATGTTGAACTGTGGTAACACATAATTTTGATGTACCTGAAAAGGATTAGAAACTCTATGTGGTCTTACCAGGTAGATTCACTGTTTCTTAGGAGTTACAAAGATTCGGATTTTTTCAAATCAGATAGGGACGACAGTAAATCCACCTCGAATATTATGTGTTTAATTTTAGGAAGTAGAGCCATAATGTGGAGGAGTGTTATAGAGAAATATATTTCAGACTCCGGACTCCATCATGGAAAGATGATAAATTGGAGCCTATGAGGCAGCCAAAGTATCTGTATAACTCTAGAAACTTTATGATGGACTTTGAAGTGTTTCTAAGTTAGACCAAGGTTATCACAATTTATTTTGATTATAATGGTGCAGTTGCAAAGTTGAAGGAATCATGAGCCCATAAGGCAATTAAACACATGGAGCGCGAGTACCACCTGTTACGAGAAATCGTATGATGAGGGGAAGGTTGTTGTCGCCTAGATTGCATCGGATGATAACCTAGTAAATCCATTTACAAGGATCTTAAAGCGAGAGCTTTTGATGGTCGTGTAGTGAGAGTGGAAATCAGATGCATGGCAGAAGATATGATAGCATAATCTTTTAGTATAATGGGAGATTGTTGGATTGTATACTGAAAGTCCAACTTTTTGTATGAACAATGTTTAAACAATTAATTTGAAATGAGAATCATATGATCAAATGAATGCGTCTTATAATTCATTTATATATTCGATGCAATAGTCCACTTACTTTATACTGTAGATAATATGTTGTACGACAACACACGGAAGATCATATTATCAGTTTCTTTATAAAGTATAAACAGATGCTCACAACCCAGTTAGACGGGGACTCTCTATCGGGATGGTTGTAGTATGGTTTGGTATTAGCTTATCTTGGCTATAGAATCACATTAGTGCACTTTGTGTGTATTGAGCAGGACCGCTTGAGATAGTTCGACTTATACTGACTTATAGAAGAACTTGATCTCTGTTATTATGGATGTTCATGCTCTTAATCCATACACAATAACCTCGACACGTAGGGCAGTATGTATTTCTTTGATTCATCAATGGGTGAGATTTACATGTAATTAAATCAACAAAATCAGTGAGTTGGGAAATAGTGTTGTCTCTATGGTGTGCTGTTGATTGTAGAAGGAATCAGTGTCCATTATAGGTTGATGATGTCCCCTTGAGGATCTCATAAGGATTATCATGTAAACTCTGCAGGTGGATTTATTCCGGCATGATAATAAGATTGAGTGGTACTACTCTCGGATGAGACATTAATTAATGGAGTTGTCAGTAACTTAATTAATTAATGGACATTGTATATCTTAAACATGGGGAGACTAACAGGCTCATAATAAGAAGGAGCCCATAACATAATTATGGGATTAGAACGGTAGTGCAGTAATAACATTTTAGTAGTATATATTATTATTATTGGACTTAAGTATAAGCTTTGGGCTAAGCTTGGATACTTAAGCCCAATGGAGGCCCAACTCTAATTTCTCCTCCTGGTCCCTGCTGTAGCCCATATATAAGTCATCTCAGCTGTTCTAACCCTAGAAGATATACACCTAACACGTGAAGAGGGTAGACGAAATAACAAATTGAGAAGATTCGAAGATCGTCGTCCACAGGATGTTGAGATTGGACTTGAGAATACAACAGAAGATCGGAAGGTTGTTTGCTGCTGTTGTGCATCAACTTGCATGATTTTTACAAAATCTTACAGGCCTCCATGTGATATATTGAAAGAAAGCCACGGAGAGAAGATCGTTTTGGCGCATAGATCACTCAAATCCGATATTGGATGAGAGAGTTATGCCCAAAACGGTGAGGCTGCGCAGGCTGTCGGTGAGAATTCATCTTCTCCAACATATCCTGGTGAAAGGTAATACGTTTCTTGTTTTCTTACTTCTGCTGACTGTTAGAAATGTATGAAACCCTAATGGTTCATGTTAACCAAACGATCGAATGCCAACAAGTACAAGTAAAATGAAAGACTTCAGGATGAAGGACAAAAAACTGAAAACAATTTCCAGAACAAAATTGGTCAAATTCTAACTCTTTGTTTTTATATTTTTATATTATTTAAAGAAATATGTTTATATTCGTATTCCTGATAATAATATCAAATACCATTTTATTCCTTAAGGTGGAGTTCAGTTCATACACTAACTTTGCATTTTGGAGAAGATGATTGGAAAGAGACTAATTTTGTAGAAGATATATCTTTCTCGGACATCTTGGACTTGTGTATAAAGTCTGTTGATATTTATTCTGTTGGTTTTAAAGTAATGGATGGAGATGGTAAGCCTATGATGAATGATGGAGATTTGTTGGCTATGATAAGAGATCATGAAGTTTGGATAATATTGTCATATATTTGGAAATTGATGAAACTTCCTTGCCAGTGCTCTTTAAAATGCCTAGCGATCATCCATCATTTACTTCACTAATTTTTTACATGTATGTAGCTTCTATTGTTAAAAATCCTATTGTGAAAGATGTTTCTATATTGGGGGAGAATCGGATCCAAAACAAAATCATAGTACATGGTGATGTTAAAAATTGACTTTAAAGAGCTAATAAAGTTCAATTATTTAAAACTTGGTTAATTACATTGAAAGTCCCAACCTTTTCGCTGATTGCGAATTAGTCCAACTTTTGAATATTTACAAATAAGTCTTAAGCCCATTTTTCAAATCACGCCACCGGACATCTGGAGGCCTGCCGGTTAGTGACGTGTCATTTTGACTCCCAACTTACATCCAAAGTGTCAAAATGATAAATTAAAAATCTGACATGTCACATTTGACTTCCAAATTTATACCATCTGTCATGAAATTAGTCCACCATCCTCTCGCCCTCCTCCCCACCGCTACCCTAGTTCTTCTCTCCACCTCCCGCCGCTTTCTCCCACCCTACTGGTCCCCTGAGGAGAATGTCGCCCTCATCCACTGGCAGGAGGTCGTCGATCATGTCGCTGCGAGAAGCTGCGGAAGAGGTATGATGCCGAGATCCAGCGGACCGCCTCCCACGGCGGTGTCTGCTGCTTCACCTCTTCTTGGGTCCACTTCCACACTCCATGGAGAAGGGCATCTATCGCCGCCCTCCTCCGATGACAATGCCGATGTCAACAACAACATCAAGGACGTTAATGACATGTATCCTAACAACCAGAAAAATAAATACGGCGGCCAATTTTTGGAGAAAAATGGAATTCGGATTAAGATCCTGGGTTGGGTGGCCGAAATGGTTCTGATTTATTCAAAATACGAGGAGCCAAACCCTAATAACCCTAATCCTGATTGGCGAATGCTGTAGGAGAGGGGTTGAATGCGAAGAGGGAGAGAAGCATGAGGATGATGGATTCACTACAACAAAACTGTGAATAGATATTAGTAAATAGATATCGGTTATTTGTGAAACTGATATCGATAGATATAGTAACCGATATCTATTCTACAAGCAATATCTATTATGTCAACAATACCTTAATAGATATCAGTTTTTACCTACCCGTATCTTTTAATGATCTCGGTTGTGTCAACCGATATCTTTAAGCTGATATTAATATATATATATTAATGTGATTTTATTAAAAAAATCATTATTTAATATGTATGAAATTATCATTTTCAACATACAACCATCTGTTGGAAATTGGAATCGATCCCAAAATTCCCAAATTCTTCCCAAAATCATTCAAATCTACCACCACCAACGAGAAACCCTAGCACCGCCAGCACTGCCACGAAGCCACTTGCACTGCCACGAAGCCACTTGCTCTCGCCGCCCACGCTCCTCCTCTACTTCTCCCCAGATGTGCGTATCCATGGCCGTCATCCTCTCATCGTCTTCCCCCTTCGCTCACGACGATGATCGCACTCCACTGCTACCCTCGACCTCCCCTCTGCCTCCCACTGCCATGCTGGTCACCTAAAGAGATCGTCGCTCTCATCAACATGTACAAGAATAAGTGTTACTCCTTCTGTCACGGCAACCTTCGTACCAACCACTGGATGGAGAGAAGCTTTGGAAGAGATGTCACGCCGAGATCCAGCACGTCGCTACCCACGGCGGACACCTCCGCTTCACCTCAACTTCAGGTAATTACATTTTCTTGCTCTATTATATGGACTGCTCCTTGAAATTGTGTGGTAAATCTCTATATTAAGTGGCGTTCTGATGGGCTTTCTATCAAACTATGACTTAAGTTTTGTTTGTTTGCTTTCTTTAAATTCCTGAGTGCTGCTGTCCAAGATTTTGGAAGGAAAATTTTCTTTTATTGTTTCTTTTATAATGGGGTTTTGGAAGGTTGGTGGAGTGCACAAGATGATGTTTGGTTGACACCCTTGTTCCTTCAACAGAAAGAGAGCTAGAAAACTGATATGGGGGATTGTTAGTGATTTTTCTATTCTATTTGATGTAATTTTATATTAAATCTTGTCCCTTTATCTGTGGGTTTCATTTGATGGTTTGTTTCTTTACATTTGTGTCATGTTCCCAATTGTAATCCCTTAATTAATATACTTCAGAGCTTGTCCATTTGGCACTACTTATCTTATCTATTGTGATTAATTTTGTTTTATTGACATGTCGAAAAGTATTTACTCCATTCATTGCACTTACTACAGAAGAGTTCTAGCAAAAGCATCATGAAATGACTTGATGAAATGGAAGGTTGCAGTTCATCTTCAAGAAAGCTTCAGTTTAATTGAACAACAGTCTATTATTTTGTTAGTTGACTAATTTATCATCATTTACGAATCTTATTCATCAAAGTGTTTTTGTTAATTTCACGAGTTGAATTCTCAATATTGAGTTGTGTTGCCAATTTTTCAAGATTATGAAGTTGAGAATGAATTATGGTTGTGTGGAATTGATTAGCTACAAATGTTACGTTTTACATCTAATCCATATTTTCATCTTATTCGTATATATTACCCTTTGAAAAACATGAGGAATTCCTGTCCTTGCAAACATTAGATTATATGGATGTTTGTGCTTAGATTAGATGATTGTCTTGGGCACATTCAATTTTATTAACATTTTTATCGAAGCAGGTTGAAGCTCATATATACTTGTGGAAGAGGAACACAAGAATTGTAACTTCTGATGTGGATGAGACTATTACCAAGTAAGCCTGTTTTTTCTTATTGCTGATTTTGGCTCTCTCTCTCTCTTTCTCTCTCTCTCTCTCTCTCTCTCTCTCTCTCTCTCTCTCTCTCTCTCTCTCTCTCTCTCTCTCTAAGAGATAGATTCCAAAGTGGTGTAGTATCATGAATTTAGTGAAAGTATGAGCTTGATTCACCACTGAAGTTGCCAAATTTTGGTACTGAACTAATGATATTCTCTAAAATATGCTATTGCTAACTGTAATTCACCGAACATTATAATGACTTCCAGTTTGTGCACATGCTTCTTAAGTAGATCAGAAATACTAAAGCAAAGATAGAGCCTGTTTACAAATCTTACTACATATTTTTTATCTTTAGTCTACTCTTGATTCTTTATTGCTTGTTTCTTGGTCTGATGTTCTTGGTCATTTTATATCTTTGGTTGGAAAAGACAGGACACATTCTAGAATTGCTCATCTTTTATCTGCAATAAGGTAGTCTCTTCACATGTTTTTTTTCTTTCCAATGCATCATTATATGCTGTATAGTACTGGATGTTATAGTTCTTGTTTGAGATAGAATAGTGGATATCCAGTCCTGAAATTCTTAACTGACTTATGAGCATGTGTGGATTCTTATTTTTCTGAAAAGTCGTCTGGTGACTCTAGCCCAAGATATTTTGTGGTGGCAAGATTTTATTAATAATATATGAGGCTTGGAATACAAAAGGAGTCTGATAAGTAGGTTATTTTTGGAAGAGCAGTAAAAGAATTTCGGAAAAATCCACAGCTTAGGGACTTAAATATGAATGTAAAATTTTGGAAAAATCCACTGCTTTAAGAGAATAGTTTTCCATTGTATTTTTATTAAAGTTTCTTCTTGGTTTGCCCTAAACTACTTGATGCAAGTATGCATAAAAATGCTCATTTCTGTTTCCTTTCAAAATCAAACTCTTCAAATATGAGCAATAAGAACAAGGCTTATAAATTGAGTGCATTCGTGTTATTGATGTATGCAAAAGACTTGACTAATATTGTGTCACTATCTGTCTAGCAGTACGCTGCCACACATAATTGTACAAGCCAGACGTACCCTGCCTAAACCCTTCCTTTATTATGTTACAAACTGACTTCATAATGCACCTGTCTATTTATTCATTGTATCATCAATTCTCCACGACATTATATCAACTATAATTTAACTTTGTGTTGCACCTACATAATTCTAGTTATTCATACTAATGGAATAGTCCACTTGTTCATGTGGACAGCATCTAATTGACCTATTCTATTAATATTTGATTAATTAAATTTTCTTTTGTCCACTATTATCTAGTCAGCTATTAAATTGCTCTGCTATTGAAATTATCTTTGCACTGTTATTGAAATTATCTTATCTCTTCGTTCATTGTCCGTTCATTCATTGGCTTTGCACTGTTATTGAAATTATCTTGATTCTTAAAGTTTTATATAAAATTTGAACCTGAGTTACAGGGATGTGCAGGTCTACTTGTGAGACCTCCTTGTACTCCTTTCCCTGCTGCATTCGGGGAAATTTATAAAGCTATCTCAATTTAAAAATCATTTTCTGATAATGAAGTTGCTATAAAAATTAGTACTTGAAATAGAGCAGGGCGAATTTTAAGATAGCTTTTTGGATCTCTGTGCAAAGCCAAAATTTTTAATTATCTTTTCACATAGTATTTAATTTTCCTACCTCAAATTTATGATTATTCTTAATTTTCTTACCTCAAAATTATGATTATTTTGATAATTTATGTCTAGTGTTTACATATGAATTACAAATTTTAGATAGCTTTTGGAAGTGATATTATAATTCATTCACAAAGGCTTATCTGCAATTTTAGTTTAGAAATTAAAACATTTCGCTCTTAAGACTCTCATAAAGACTCTTATAAAAAATATCTTCTTATAATTAAATGGTATGTGTTGTCATCAAGTTAAAACATCTCACTAATCAGTTGAGTTATTTAGGTAGCTGAATTTTAGGCTTGAACAAGCATAACCCATACGACTTGATGTAAATGACCAGAATAATTTATACTATAAAATTTGTACACTATGAGCTGTGTTTTCGAAAGACTTTTAATCCATCGGTCTGACAATTACATTTCATGATATGTTGTTGTGTACATTTTCAGATGCATACCTTTTGGTCATGGCACCAGGTGCACTTTCAAGCATCATCATACTACCTCTTGTGCTTTCCTTCTGCAGACTTGTCAAGGTACAACATGGTTAAATTACTCTTCTATCATTTACGTGTTATTGTTCTATTATGTTTGGTTTCTGTAATTCTTTTAAAATAATATATTTTATGCTAGACATAGTAATGGAAAAGCTTACTGGCCGAACTGGAAAGATCCTGCTGCTTTGCAAGGTAGGATTTTCATAATTGTTCAATTTTTTTACCTACAATATACTTTCCAAATACTAGGACTAAATTCTAGGCATCATAAAATATACATATTTCTTAAATAAATGAATAGTTAAATGGGTTTGCTTCTATCATTTAATGTATTGGATCTAATATATAAGAATTATTTATAGCTAGCTGCGCAGAAAAAGGTATAAGAATTTAATGTTTTAAACCAACTTTATTGTGTTACATTTACTACTTTTTTTATTATTTGGTTTTTGAGTTGTGAATTTCTCTTAATGCTGCAGATATGTAGAGCAAGCTGCGATCCAGAGGATTTTATCAATCAAAAAGGTTTCCATCAAGTTTTGTAGTTGGGATAGGACTTTTTCATGCAACATTTATGTATTTTTTTTTGTAATTTCTTTCATTATTAATCAAGTGTGAATATTGGAATGTTTGGCGTTGAATTCGGTACTTTTCAAATATGGATATTATTAGTTGATGAATGAAATATTTTTGAAATGGATGCATTATTTGAAATTCTATTTAAATTAGAATAGCATATTGTATAAATAAATAAAATAGGTTAGTATGAATCAATATCTATGATGAAGAATTTTGAAAGAAAGATATCGGTGAATAGCCGATATCTATTCTACCTTTAAATATTGTCATCTCTATTTATAACGGTGAATTTCCAAATAAATATCGATCATTAACTGATATCTATACTATACAACGATATTGGCTTTACAACGATATCTATTCATTAATACATTTAATATTAGGTTAATTAATATCGATGTTTTCTTCATAAATATCGATTAATAATCGATATTTATAATTGACATAAATATCGGGTTTTCTTCGATATCTATTCTTCAATACATTTAATATCAGGCTTATTAATATCGATTTTTTCCTTATAGATATCGGTTAATAATCGATATGTATAACAGACATAGATATCGGTCAAATAACTGATATCTATTTAACAGTCCTATAATATCGCCTTCATTTATAACGGTTGAATATCTTAATAGATATCGGTTAATCCTATAATATCGCCTTCATTTATAACGGTTGAACATCTTAATAGATATCGATTATTAACCGATATCTATTCACAGTTTTGTAGTAGTGATTGAGTGTTCTGGTGTCGACAATACACGCGCTAGGGGATGAGTTCTTGAGAATGGAGAAGGTGAAGATGGATATGGTTCAGCAGGTGGAGGAGATGAGAATGGAGATGGAGTTGAAGAGAATGGAGATGATACTAGAATCGGAGCAGAGGATTGTGTATGCGTTTGAGCAGGCAATATCAGAGAGAAGTATAAAACGGGCCAAACGAAATCCCAATCACTTTCTTTAATTCAAACCATCTTTTCTGGTGCATCATATACTATCCAACTACTTGTTATTCTTTACAAACAATGAATCAAATTTTCTAGTGAAAGAGTACTGACACGTCAGCCACCAGGAAAGTCTCCAGCTGCCCGGTGGCTTGATTGGAAAAACGGACTTAAGGTCGAGTACTTATTTGTAAATATTTAAAAGTTTGGACTAATTCGCAATCGGTGAAAAGGTTGAGACTTTTAATGTAATTAACCCTTTAAAACTATATCTAAGTATTTTGATATTGAGACTGATTTGATGCCTATTAGTGAGTGTACAATACTCAAAGTGAGTAATTGTGCTCTTCATCTATTTGTTTAACTTTTAAAATAAATATTGTTCTATATATGATCACCACATCTACTTTTTTATTTAATCTATAAAGTGTTTCAAATACCGTTTGAGGCAAATGGTCACTTTCTTGTTGCTATATATACTCTTATGACTAGTGATGCTAAATGTGGTGACCCAAAGTATGCCATCACAAAAAAATTAATTGAAGGTTACTAATATATTTCATTTTTAATAAACATATAATGTACTTATTATGACTTTTTCATGTTAATCTTTATTTTATTTTATTTCATTTTTTTAACATCAGTTTATGGTATAGACTCAATACCCCAAGTGACAAAGAGAAGACGAGGAAAAAACAAGAACAAGAGAGTTGGAATTTTGAAAAGCAATGAAAAACTTGAAATTGAATTTTTCAACAATTGTGCAGTTAGTTCATACTGCTTGGTCAAGACACCTAGGAAAAGTCATACAAGATAAGAATATTTTTCCGATAAGAGTGAAGACATGGAAAGAAATGATGAATCAGATAAACAACATATCTGTGTTCAATTAAGGTACGTGAACAGTATTATCCCTAGGATTTGTTAATGAAAATACTTTTATATTTTTTTACCAGTGTAAATATTCTAAATTATCTTTCACTTCATATTTCTATATATAATTCATAGGAATTCTTTATCAATCCTAATATAGAGCTATATCGAGAGTATACGTTGTAGCATATATGTGTTTTGTGGACATCATGGAGGTCCTCTTTGTATGTATGTAATGTGTATAATTGTAAAACTAAAACTAAAATTTTAGCAAATGTGCCTAATGGGATGATGTTGGTGATTGTGAATGGCTCGTAAATAACAAGTTCTTAAGTGAAGAGTTTTAGGTAATTTATTACTTTAATTTATTGTACAACTTAAGACAAGTTAATTCGGCTCTAACTTTTCCATATTTAGATATTTAGATTAGTAAACAAAATGATCAAATCTCAACATTGTTGTATATATGTCTTATTTTTCATATAAAATTTAAATGTTCTTTAGAAAAATCATGATTGTATAATTTTCTTTTATGAATAACTCCCTCCTTCCCACTAATTATTGCACACTTTCTTTTTGATCCGCCCCAACACTTATGAACATTTCTAAAAATAAAAAAAATACACTACAATACTAGTCACTTTTTACACACATCTCAACAACTCCACACACATTTTTTATTAAATTATCTAAAATACTCAGTTTATACACATATTCCAATAAATTTACACATCTTTATACATAAAAAAATTAACTTTTCTTATTCTCCTTTCACTAGAATACGTGCACAATTTATCGGGACAATGGAGTATATAGAAAATTAGTGGTCAAAAAACAAAAAATCGCAAAAATAGACAAATGCCTCATCGAACATGAAGCAAACCTCATAGACAAGTGATATATGAAGAGGTAGTTTTATGGTAAATTTATCTTTCTTATTTTATATTTGGTATATATATATATATATATATATATATATATATATATATATATATATATATATATATATATATATATATATATATATATATATATATATATATATATATATATATATAACTTGTATGGAGCAGGCTTTTTTTTAAGAATTGATAGGACCGGATCTTATGTACGATTATTGGGTCAAAATCACAAATCGGATATCCTATTCCTTCCACAGACTCCATTCCCTCCCCTAAATCTCATGCCATGTCACAAATCCAACAATCTACCTCTTTCAAGTGCAAGGTCTGTCTTCCCAAATCGGACATTGCCTTTGTTTGATTTTTTCTCTTCTTCTGCTTCCGTCTCAACCTCACCTCGCTTCTCTTCTATTTCAACTGCACCCACTGTGCTTTTTTTCATTTCAATCCATGGTGTTTATAGAAATTTCTATCTAATTCCATGTTGTTGTACCCTTTGAAAGATCGTTCTACTGTTGAACAATTCGACGAGGGTTCTAAAATTCGAAAGTGTGTTCGCCAAGGAGAAATCGTGCATCGCTCTCAGAGTTCTCAGCAATTCTAAGGAAAATGCGAGAGCTATTGGATCTAGAGGTGGAATTTCATCCCTATTAGAAATTATTCAATAAGGAACACCAATTCACAGGCTCTAGCTGATGGTGTTCTGTAGAGTTTAGCCAATTTCAAAAAATTTACAGACAACTTCATCAAGGAAAATGAAGTCTCCATATTACTAGCATTGTATAATTCAGGACTGTTTTGTCACAAGAAAATTCAATGAAGTGTTTGCGTAATTTCGGTACTGTTTTGGCATAAGAAAATTCAATCGGGTGTTTGTGTGATGAGAGTGAAATTAGCGTGTTTTGGTGTCCAATTTAACATATTTTTATGTGAATTATTATCATATATTAACAAAAGTGTTTTATATTTGATATATGTGATAAAAAGGTGCATTTGAGGTGTTTTATTATGTTTTAGGTAGAAAAATAATCAAAAGTGCAAAGTTGGAGAAAATGAGAAACTTGTGTAAGAATATTGAAAAATACATGCCCAACTTATCCAATTTTTCAGTGTTTTGTGGAAGACCAAAATGTGCATGGATACACCGTTGGAAAGCCACGGAAGAGAGGATCGTTTTGGCACAACAATCACTCAAATCAGAGTTTGGATGTTGAAGTTATGCACGAAACGGTTAGACTGCGCAATGCAGTTCAACTTCCTTGCTCCAGTTCGACCTCCTCTTCGAGTCGAATTGGATACCTGACTATTCTAGGACGTGAATTTGATCGCCAAAGTCCCGTTCGACCTCAGTTCGACCACCAGTTCAACCATGCTCATAAGTCGAACTAGCATGCGGGACGGCTCCAAATTTCTATTTTACACCCCAGTGCATGTATGTGTGCATTTTCACCTAAAATGCCCATTAAAGGTCCATTGAAAGAGTCTGAAAGTATAAAAAGAAGTGCAGTTTATATCCAGAAAGATGATTGCTACCACCTCCATAAGGGGGGATCACCCCCATACCATCATCCACATCCATCACTTCCTCCATTCATCCATCACTATGAAGATTCATCTATTGATTCAAGAAGGAGAACCAAGAGTATTTGAAGAGACGGAAGAAAGAAGAACGGAGATTGCTATACCAAGTGTTTTCCTAATTCTTTTATTCTATTTTCTAATTTTCCAGACATATGGGTAATATCTATCCAACCCTCATGCCTGTTGCTTATAATACCATGGGCTAGAGCCTTTTTGGTAGTGGTAGGGTTATGAAAGTTTTATAAATTAATTGACTTCTCTTGTGTATCCTCCATACAACACTACTTGTGAATTTATTTTATATATGATTGTGCCTTTTTAACTCATATTCACAGTCGTTTTGTGCATCTTCTACTGTTATATAGAGTTTGAATGTATAACTGGTTGTTGATTGAGTGCGTTCTCCGCTGAACAGGGTTTATTGTTATGATTTTAAGTGAGGGGACTCCGAAACTTCATTAGAACTGTCATATATGAATGTTTATTAATTGAGTTGAATTCGGGTTAATAAGCAGGATAAAGAGGTTAATTTTATAGTACCTATAAAGGGAGATCATATCGGGTTTGAGTATCAATCCTAGAGGGAAAGAATTGATACTGATAGTACCAAGAAAGGTCGGTGAAATTATTCTCTTGATCCGAGGTCATTCACATGTGTTACACGCATGTTTTTATTGTGTCTATAGAGTAGATTTGCATGGTTTAGTGATGCATCCATAGTCCACAAGGCAGAGTAGGACAGTACACTTGAGAGGGAAATTAATGAGTGAAACTGGATTATCCTAGGGCTATATATTCTCCATTCTTGAGTTATTTTCGAATTCTTCTAAGTGCTTTTATTTTAATTGTTATTTAATATTTTTAATAGTAGATTAATAATTTGATACCTTAATCTTTATTGCCTTTGTCTTAATTAATTTAGTAAATAATTAAATTGATAATACTCCGTCCTTTGGGTTCGATATTTAACTTGGTTGCTTGCCTAAACTGCAATTGATATCCTTCATACTTGAGGATTAATTATGTGTAAATAAAATGCGTAACATTGTATAATTTGGTAGATATTAAATGATGATTTGAAGTTGTTAGTTGCTAGAGAAAGTGGAATAGAGAGCTTAAAAAACTTGTGAGATTCTTCTCCCAATGTTCAAAACTTGGAGGTGGTTGTTCTTCTCATAACTTCATAAGCATCATTAACACAACTGAGTTTCTTGTAGAAAATGGTTTTTTTGATCGTGTAGTTGAGGTGCTGAGTTGTGGGGTTTTAGGAGTGAGAATTCAGCTGCAAAAACGCTGTTTCATTTAGCTTACAATAATAAGATAAGAAAGGAATTAGGTGAGATGGGGTGTATTGCCCCTGTGCAAGCATGTTGGACGGTATAATGGAGAATGTGGCTGCTAACAAACTAGTGTCATTACTTATAAATTTTATTGGCAATATGAGGCTGTTCAGAAAGAAAGACAAGGGAATTTTTTATGCAATCCAAATCTTGAGAGTTAAAAATTTGTTTGGTGCCGTAATTTTTTTAAATTTTAATTTTAGTCCCAAAAAATATATTTGTATCTAATTAGTCCCACGACTTTCAAACTTCGCAATTTTGGATCAAATTTCGTTGGAATGACCAATTGTCACTGAAAATCGTTGACATGGCAATTCCAATTCTTCATTTACTAATCAATGTTCCACATATATCCATGTGTAAAAAATAATAATAATATTAGAGATGACTCACCCCCCTCCACATCCTAAATTAAAATAATAAATAAAATATTACATAAATAAAAAATAAACCTAAATTCCATTTAAATAAAATACTCCATTAGAAAAAACTTATATTCCTGAAATTGTAAAATAAAAGAAAATTTAAGCAATAATAACGTGAAGAAAAATGGGGATCCTGAAATTCTTTTCTTCAACGAATCGAAGACCTAATCCAATCTAGCCTCAATTTCCCCAAATCTGAAGAACCCCAACTCAATCCACATTCTAATTCTTAACTTCCGCATAATTACTATAGTGGCACCGGCTCGGAGCGAGCAGACCATCACTCAGATTAATGAGTAATCGTCTTGGGAAGCCCAGTGGTGTCGGACGAGAACAGAAGCACCGCTGTGTCTTTCGTGTGGATTTCGACTTGCGATAATAGCTTCCGTCGGATTGCCTTAGTTCTGTGAAATGGATGATCTCCGGCGACGGCGGATGATTGATGGTTACTAATTTGGCCCCAAAATTGTTCACCTTCTCCATGTGACAAGCGTGTGTGATGATGAGTTTAGGTTCGTATATCCTCATTTGGTGCGTGATTTCTGCCACACCGTATAGAGGATTGATGGTGGTGGTTGCGCCGATCAAAGAGACGCCGACGAAGGCAAAGACAAACTCCAGCAAATTGTGAAGGAGAAACAAGTTGATTTCGGATTTGCGGATGCCGAGGTTGTGGAGGCCGAGGCAACTCTGCAGGCGGTTGCACGCGGGTGAAGACTTTTCTTTTAATTTTGTAAATTTTTCTTTATTTTTCAATTTCAGGAGATTTAGATCTTTTTAGTAAAGTATTTTAATTAAATGGGATTTATATTTATTTTTTATTTAAGTAATATTTTATTTATTATTTCAATTTATTATATGGAGGGGTGAGTTATCTTTTACTATTATTATTATTATTATTATTATTATTATTATTATTATTATTATTATTATATTTTTTACACCGGGATATATTTGGTGAATTGATTGGTAAGTGATAAGGGAAAATTCACGTAATTTGAGCTCTGATTTCTGTGATAATGATGTGTGATTTGATCTTTAAGTCGAGATAAATCGAGATATGTAGTGGAAAGTCACGAATCAGGAGCGTTTGAGGCCGTTTGAGCGGATTTTCAAAGGAAAACAGGACAAAAGTGCTTGGAATCGGAAGTGAAGAAGTTAAGCATCTGGTTTGACCAAGTAGAGGTGGTTCGACCACTTGTTCGGATCGAACCAGGGATCTGCAATTTCGTTATAGTGTGGTTCGACCACGATGATGTGGTTCGACCAGCCATGAAGGTCAAACCATGGTCGAACTAAATGTCTGAAGTGTTGGTAAGTTGATTCGACCCCGATGCTTGTGATTCGACCAGTGGTTCGAGTAGAACCAGCCATCTACAAGTTAGTTACAGGCTAGTTCGACCTAGGCTTTGGTCGAACCAACATGCGAGAAGTCTTTGGATCTGTATTTTTACACATTTAGTACGTGTTTTCTCTCAAAAAGCCCATTAGAGGTCCGTTGGAGGAGCTGAAAGTATAAAGGAAGATCCTACGCAACAAAAATGTACCACCTTCATTATACACAACATAATCCTACCATCATCTAGAGGAGCTATGGAGAGAGATTTATCTGTCGAATCAAGTGAGAACTAAGTGAAGATTCAAGATGGAGAGAGACGCGACGGCGCCCACATCTAGGGTTTACTTCACTTCTTAATTTATCTTATAATTTTCAAGACTATGGGTAAGATCTATCCAACCACCATGATTGTTCTTCGATCAATCATGGGCTAGAAGCACTTCGGTAGTTCTAGGGTTTATGAAGATTTTATGATTTAATTGAACTTCCGTGTGTATACTCCGTACAACACTACTTGTGGCTTATTTATATAAAACTATGCCTTTTTAATTCATACTCAGAGTTGTTTTGTGCATCGTTAATTGTTATGTAGAGTCGAATACATACCTTGATTATTGATTGAGTGCGTTCACTACTGAGCAGTATTTTATGTTATGATTCTAAGTGAGGGGACTCCGAAGTTTCATAAGAACTATCTTATATAAATACTTGTTGATTGAATCTGATTCGGGTTAATAATTAGGACAAAGAGAATAACTTCATAGTACCTATAAAGGGAGATCATATCGGGTTAGAGTACTTAGTGCACGGGAAATAATTGATACTGATAGTACCTCAAAAGGGGGGGTGAATTACATCTCTTGCTCCAAGGATATTCATACGTATTACACGTTTATTTACTTGTGTTTATAGAGTAGATTTGCATGGTTTAGTGATGCGTCCATATTCTGCAAGGCAGAGTCAGATATTGATACACGGAAGGGAAGTTAATGAATGAAACTAGATTGCTAGATGAACTACCTAATTTCTCACTTGTTCACTTTCTATTAATCTCTACTACTTGTTTACTTTATTTTCTATTTCAATTATTCATTAGTAGTTAATTAAATATTCCATCAGTTTATTGCAAACCTAGTCTTAATAAGTTATATTATAACTAAATTAATAATAATACGTCCTTTGGGTTTGATAAATATAACTTGGTCGCTTATCAAAGCTAAAATAATATCTTTCATACTTGGGGATTAATTATGTTGAGAAAACGCTCATCAAGTTTCTGGCGCCTTTGCCAGGGACGACATTAATTATTAATTTATTATATCTAGTTTAATTAAGACTATTTTATTCTTGTCTTTATTTTCTAACGCTTATTTATCTTAGGTATATGCACACTTGGTCGAAGGGAGCACCATTAATACCTTTAGATCTGGAAATTGGGGCATCGCCAAGGAAGAAGAAGGAAAAAAAGAAGAAGAACAAGAACATGGAAGCAAATGCAACTCTTAATTTAGGAGTTGAAGTTGAAGTGCTGAACTCAAAAGCGATTGAAGCTGCAACCAGAGATAAATCGGAAGCAGAAGCAGTCAACATGACTCTTCCCATCTTTCTCTCTCTAGGGTTTTTTCTCCCTCTTCTCTCAAAAATCTTTTCCGTTTAATTTTGCTTTCTTCAGACATGGAGGTGCCGCCAGCTCTCGACGGCTCTTCCTATCTTTCTCCTTTGGATACTTATCGTGTTTCTCAATCTTTTACGCTCCCATCGTTTGAAGAGTTGGTCTTTCATAATCGTGTTAATGCAGGCAAGGCGCTGATGCCTAATATGCATTCTGACGGCCTCAACCTTAGCTCCTGAACTGATTCCACTAATCGGGGACATCCTACGCAAGGTGTTACAGGTCCTTCTCCATTGGACAGGGGAAACTTGTTGGACAAGTTGAATCCGATATTAGGGTTTGCGCTTGGAGTATCAAACCCTAATCCTGGTGAGTCACACACCATGCATGGCGAGCCTCAGACACGTCATTCCTCTTATATGGATAAGGCGAGGGATTCTAGGGATACGATCATGCGACTCAAAAGGGCCATATGCAAAGGACCCTTCTCAGGTCCTGTGGCAAGGCTGCTTGAAAAATCAGGTGATACCATTACGTTGTCGATTAATAAATCATTCTATGAGAATCGTAACTCTTTTCTCTCAATTTGTTATTGTTAGGGTTATGAATGAAAGAAGCTGCAAGCTATTGAATCAATCAGAAATTGATGATATGTATGTTCAACATTAAGGACATGCTTAACATTCCGCTAGTCATGGATATTACTCTCTGATGACTATTGATGATAAATAGAAAATTTACCTTTTGAGGAAGTGTGTGTTTGATGTTGGCGGGATTCAATTGCGTGTCTAGCAATGGACTCCAACTTTTAATCCTTATAAAATAAAATCATCTATTGTCTCGGTTTGGATGAGAAATTATGAGCTTCCTTTGGAATTGTGGCATGAGGAAGTGATCAAAAAATTGGTGTTGTGGTTGGTACTCCTTTACGAATTGATGACAAGACTTTAGATGGATCAACTGGGCACTTCGCTAGGGTTTGAATTGGATGTTCAAGAGCCTATTATACGGAGTATGAATATTGACACATCAGATGAATATTGACACATCAGAGAGTATTATTCGGGTCTCTTTTAGATTTGAAAGCATTCCGAAATTATGCAGGTCATGTCAAATCCTTAGTCACAGTGACCAGGATTGCATGAAAAAACAATATAAGAGGGAACAACCAAGTAGAAGAAAGATAAGAAGAATGTAAAGAGGACGGATGGTGCACGAAATTTTACTGCTCCTAAGAAGGTATGGAGAAGTAGGGAGGGTCCTGCTCTGTATGTGCCCACTTCAAATATATTTGGAAGTCTGGATGAGCCTATTGATGTCTCAAATCCAAAGCAGGATGACCAAAGGGAAGATCACAATAATCCTCGTGATGTATAGGAGAATCAGGATAATAAGGAGAATCAGGATAGTGTGGAATCTGATAAGAATGATAGTGTAGGTGATATCTCTGAACATGACTCTAGTCATGACAGTGAAAACGAGAATAAGGAACAGGATACTGAAAATCTTCAGGATCAAAGCCTTGCAATTGTTATTTCTGAATCAATTCTTGTGAATGTTCGAAGCCCGGCGGGGGGGGGGGGGGGGTATGCAAGTCCTACAGTTTCTTCAGTAGGAAAACAGATTGTGCAGACAGGCTTGCTTTCTTCTGAAAGGGACTCTAGTCAAAGTGCCACTCACTTTACTCGACCGGAACCGCTAGTTACACGCTCCAAAAGTTTGGGAGCTCCGGGTGTCAAGCATGTTCCCCCACTGACAAAGGTATAAAAATGGAATCTACTGCTACTAAGGAGTGGGGTGGTTCTAATATGCCGCCGAAGCACGGCAGAGGATCTCGTTTTAAATGAAAACTCTTTTTTGGAACATTAGGGGAATTGGGAATGACTCTTTCCAATCAGCTCTCAAGGAGCTATGTAGAAAACATAAGCCTGTTTGGTTAACTATTGCGGAGCCGAAAGTATTATTTTCTTCAATCCCAAGTTATGTATGGGGAATTATGGGTTTTCAATTTGCAGGACATAACCATAGGGATGGCTTGCGTCCGAACATATGGGTTTTCTTTAATCCTATTTATATTACACAGGTGCAATTGGTTTATTCTTCTTCTCAAATCATGATATTTGATTTTATCTATAATGCTGCCAATTATAGATTTAGGTTTGTTCATGCTCACACACGGATTACACAGTTCGGAGGGAGTTGTGGAGTGATTATTACACATTCCTCAAGTAATATGATGATAACTGGTGACTTTAATTCCACACTGGGGTCTCACGAGAGATTGCATGGATCTCGCCATGACAATTTAGGACCGTTAGAGTTTAAAGCTTTCCTTGATACATCTGACTTGATTGATTTAGAACTTTTGGGTGTTCAGTTCACGTGGGTGAGTCGATCTGCTACTAGAAGTATGCGCGCTTCAAAAATTGACCGAGTTTTAATTAGCAACTGCCTGAAGGAGAATTGGGATGTCATCACGGGAATAGCACTTGATAGGTTAGGCTCGGATCATACTCCTATTCTGACTTCATTTGTTATGAATGAATCAGCCCCTAGGCCATTCCGCTTCCAGTCCATGTGGCAATTAAATATGAGTTTCTATGTTATGGCTGAGACTTTGTGGAAGGTTCATGCTTCGCACAGAAATCTGATTAGTGCCTCTGCAGAGAAATTATGGCGTCTTAAGGAGGATGTAAAGAAGTGGAATCATAATGATTTTGGCAACATATTTGACTCCGTAGACATGGCCATGGAAAAGCTAAAAGACATTCAAATTCGTATTGGGGAGGAAGGAGACAGTGAAGATCTTTTCCTTGATGAAGTTGATACGCAAGTGGATTTGAATAATAAGTTAACAGATAAACAAAAATTATTTGCTCAGAGAATAGAGTGTCATGGCTCAAAGATGGGGATAGGAACTCAGAAATTTTCCATAAATTTTAGCGACATCAGCGAGCTAAAATTGTTATTACTGCAATGGAGATTGATGGAGAGGTCTCGAAGGATCACAACATTATATCTCAGCATGTTGTTTAGTATTACACGAGATTATTTCAGAAGCCTAACAGCATTGCACATTTTGATGATTTGGGATTCATTAATAAGTTTGTTAATGATTCGGATAATGAAAAGCTTGCGGCTACTCCCTCAAATGATGAAATCAAGGATGCAGTGATGGGTCTATCTGCTGATAGTGCCCCTGGTCCTGATGGATTTGGTAGATCTTTTTATCACAAGTGTTGGTATATTATTGAAGAGGATCTTTGCAAGGCGATTCAACACTTTTTTATTTCAGGATAGATGCCACTAGGAATTAATTGTAACTTCATTGTGCTCGTCCCAAAGGTTGAGTGGGCCCTTAAAGTTGAAAATTTCCACCCGATTAACCTATGCAACATCTTGTTTAAAATTGTTACCAAAATACTTGTGAATAGATTGGTTCCTTTATGGATGACAACTTAAGCATGTATCAGTTTGGTTTTATACTGGGAGGAGCACACACCATTGCATTGCTGTAGCGTCAGAGAGCTTTAATAGTTTCAATAATTCGAGACTAGGGAGTATTGGCTTTAAGATCGATATTAAAAAGGCCTTTGACACTTTACGATGGGACTTTGTCCTATATATTTTGGAAAAGATGGGTTTTGGAAAATCCTTTGTTGGTTGGATCAATGCGATATTCTATTCTGCCAAGGTTTCTTTTTGATTAACGGACAACCTGAAGGCTTTTTTTATTGTGGAAAAGGTGTACGGCAGGGAGATCGTCTCTCACCGTTACTTTTCTGCCTGGTGGAAGAGGTTCTGGATAGGTGGATAGAGGTGGAAATTGCTAAAGGAAATATAAATCAGGCGCGCTTGATCAAGCCAATCTCTATCCCCCTTTACTTATTTTATGCTGATGATATTGTTCTATTTTGCAAAGGGGTTGATAACTCTATTAACGGACTAAGAAAGATATTGAAAAGTTATGCTGTGGTATAGGGACAGGAGTTTAGCCCAATGAAGTCAAAGGTTTACTTTGGGAAGTATGTTAAGCATGTGATCAAAAGGAGAATCATTGCAGAGTTTGGTATGCAAGAAGGGAAATTCTCATTCACGTATTTGGGGGCTCCTATTTTTCTGGGGGCCCCAAGTCGGAATATTTCAATCAGGCCACAGATAAAATACTTGCGAAGTTCAAAAGGTGGAAAGGAAATATGATATCTATGGCTGGAAAAATTTGTTTAGTAAATTCAGTGATAATTGCATCAACTGTTCATGTCATGATGACTTATAGGTGGCCAAGGAATCTCATAAAAAAATCGAAGTGGCATGTAGAAATTTCATATGAACAGGTGACATTGCAAGGCAACACCACTTTACTATTGGATGGAAACGTGTATGTAGCCCTACTTCAGAGGGAGTGCTGGGATTAGATCAATAAGAACTGCTAATGAGGCTTATCTAATGAAGTTATCATGGGACATTCTTGAAGGGATTGGGCCTCTTGCTTTCTTAAAACACAGACGGTTCGATGGTGAAATGGCAAGAACCAGTTATATTCTTTCCTCGATTCGTTCGGCCAGAATGGAGCACATCCAACAATTGATGTAGGATGAGATGTGGATAGTGGGCATAAACTCCAAAGTAAAATTCTGGTTGGATAATTGGATTGGCACTCTAATTGCAGACTTGGTGGAAATTCCACATGAATATAGACATGAATTTGATCAGGTTATTGGGGATTACTTCTACGATGGATGCTGGAACTTCACGGTAAACTTCGCCGAGACTTTCCCTTATATTGTTGAAGTTATCTTAGCTACGCGAATGTCCCCGACGGTGGTGGACTGAAGAGTTTCGCGAAACTCTTTCCAGGGTAAGATTTCGTCGAAGATAGCCTACATGCACTCTCGATATACTTTCATTGAGCCATACTGGGGATCGTGGATTTGGGAGAATTTTATTCCCAACAGGAGATCTATCACTATATGGAAAGCAATTAAGGGTATTCTAACTACATGGGACATCATTCAAACAGAGGGTTTAAGGGTCCCTCTCATTGTTACTTGTGTAAGCAACATGAAGAAACATTGGACCATTTATTCCTATCTTGTCCCATATCTTTGGAAATCCTCAAAAAAATGCTCTCAGGGTTTTCTTTTGGTCATCGAATTCAAACAGATCAGCCATTTTCGGGTTTTTTGGTGCAGTCGATGGAAGTCAGGAAGAGCAAGTAAATATCTTCATTATGGAGATTGGCAGTGGTCACACATATATGGATAATATGGCAAGAACGTAATAAAGCCATGCACGATGGTTACAAGGAGGAGGAGGATGTGCTCATGGATAAACCAATAAGACTTTCAGGAACTAAGGCAACTCTTTTCGCATTGAGAAGGGAGGGCAATGAATTTCAGATGGGTTGTATGAGCAATTCAGTGGATGACCTTTTAACACTGAAGTTTTTTGGTATTGTTGGATGACAGAGGAAGGCACCACAGGTTATTACGGTTAAATGGAAGCTGCCAGCTGCAGGTTTGGTAAAAGTAAATATGGATGGCCATGCCAAGGGTTCACCAGGCTGTATATCTGGGGGAGGGATCTTCCGTAATTGCAGGGGGTTTGCGATGAGCTGCTTCACTAGCAACTTCGGGAATGGCTTTGCAGTTGAAGCGGAATTAGCTGCGGCTTGTTTGGCGATTGAATATGCTTTTGATAGGAATTGGACTAAACTATGGCTAGAATCGGACACCATGTATGTTATTTATGCACTTACACATTCTTCTCCTGTTATCCTATGGAGGCTTATTTCTAGCTGGAGAAGGGTGAAAGGCATCATGCAACAGATATACTTTCATGTATCGCACATCTACAGAGAAGGAAACGCGGTTGTAGATAAGAACTCTTCTTTTGGAGGGCCGCTAACTTGGCACAATCCGGTGCCGCAATGTCTCCTCAAGCCCATATTTGAAGACATGAATTTCGAATACTTTAGATTCAAATCGGGCTTGGTTATTTCTTAGCATCTTTTTGTTTCAGATTATAACGTTGTTTTATTTCCTCTTCTTTTTAATAATATCATTTATTCACCCAATAAAGGGCAAATTCGGATAATGCTGTCATCTGTGAAGTCTTTAAGAATAACGAAGGAGGCAACTTGGGGCTGTTAGGAGCAAGAAGGGCCGATGCGGATTTTGATCTTCACTCTGCTCTGATCAGCATGATAGAAAGGAGCCCTTTTTCTGGGGGTATCTTTGAAGATCCTCAACAACATCTGAATAAAATCTTGGGTTATGCAAGCACACAAAAGAGCACAAAAGATCATGAGGATGCGAGAAGGATAATGTTGTTTAAATTCTCGCTTACTGAAAGAGCGAGAGATTAGTACTATACTCTTAATGCTGCAGATTGCACTACTTGGGAGCAACTGAAATTAAAGTTCTTGGAAAGATACATGACACCTTCCAAGGTGTTTTGGATAAAGCAAGACATCAATTAATTTTCTATCGGGAGTGGGGAGAAATTTCATGAAGCTTGGGATAGGTTCAAGAACATGCTTTGAAAGTGTCCACAACATGGGCTATCTAAAGCTCAATACATCAGTAAATTCTGCAACGGGTTGGATTGTGATGCTCGAGTGTTACTTGATGCTTCTTCAAATGGATCATTACTTACTAAGACACCCGTTGAGGCCGAAAAGCTCTTTGAGGATATTTCGATGAATTTAAGAGATTGGCCAACTGATAGAGTGAGAGGCACTTATGTACTTGGAAAGTTAGCGCAGGTTGAGCATACTATGGTTAAGTCGAGTAGAGAAGATGAGATAATCTCTAGTTTGGCTAATATCAAAAAGCTACTTGAGTCTCAACAAAAGCAGATTACGGATATAACGCAGCGATTACTAATTATTCAGTGGGATGTTGGTAATGAAGGAGCTACCCAAGAGGAATTCGAAGAGGAAAACTACGCCATGAGTCAAAGTATTCAAGGAACGAGTTTCCAAAATCAAGGAAACCGGAATTATAAAGGGAACTACAATAATTTTTGTCCCCATGGTAATTATCAACAACCAAGGAGGGTGGAGTTTTCATGGAGTAATCCTAATGCAGCAGTACAACCTCCTGTTGGTGTTGATCCGGGTGCTAAGATCGAAGATAGAAAACTTGGTTTTGAGGATACGGTGAACAGGTACATGGCGAGGAACGATGCAAGAGTAGATCCTCTAGAGGCAAAAATTAGAGGAATAAATAGATAAAAATTATGAGGATATATCTTAGCAGATGAAGGACTTGACATTGTTGATGTGACAGATGGCTGGGAATGTGAATCAGTTGACATAAATGGTAGAGAAGGGAAAGTTTCCATCTCAAAGCATAACGAATCTGAAAGAGTGCCATGCCATCACGTTAAGGTCTGGAACACAGTATTATGGACTGATGATGCCATAAACGAATTCTGGAGCTCCAGGATCTCGATTCGACCAGTGTTCGACTAAGACGCAGGTCAAACCACACCTCCTAAGTCGAACCAAGCACCTGGGCATCCTCCGGAGCGTTCAGATGGTCAGTTCGACCAATAATGACCTGGTTCGACAAATCCTGAAGGTCGAACCAGCCTGTCCGCGACACTATGAATTTTCTGATGTCGGTTTCAACCAATACCCCCTAGTTCGACCAACCCTAAAGGTCGAACCACAGTCAAACTGACCTGTACGAGGGATGCCGAACTTTCTGATGCTCAGTTCGACCACTACACACTTGGTTCGACCAGCACTCATGGTCAAACTGAGGTCGAACCACCTCATCTAGCACCGTTTTCTATGCAGAATGCTTTACCTGATGTTAATGCTACTCCAGTGCAATCCCAAGGGCAGAATACTTAGCTTATAGTGGAAAAGAAATGGGAAAAAGCGAAGAGATTGAGAGCTGAGAAGGGCAAAGCGGAGAAGGTTGAATGCGATGAATGGGGAATTCCAAAGACAAATATACCTCCTCCGTTTCCTTTCAGGTTAGTCAAGAAGGGATTGGAAGAAAAGTTCAAGAAATTTTCAGATAGCATAAACAAGATAAGCTTGAGTATTTATTTCTCTGAAGCAATCTTAGAGATGACATATTATGCCCGATTTCTAAAGGATGTACTTTTGAAGAAGAGAAGCTTGAACGGAATTGAAATGGTGAATTTATCTGAGAACCGCAACTCGATCATACAGAGGAAGCTGCCAACTAAGTTAAAGAATCCAGGAAACTTCACTATTCTATGAGAGATTGGGAAGGGGTCGGCACAACAAGCCTTGTGTGATCTTGGGGCAAGCATCAATTTGATGCCCTTGTCAACATTTCAAAGGCTTAGTTTGGGGGAGTTAACTCCCATTTCAGTTGTTTTACAATTGGCGGATAGGTCTATGACTTTTCCTAAGGGTGTGATTGAAGATGTTCTTGTGAAAGTAGAGAAACTAGACTTTCTTGTGGATTTTCTAGTGCTAGAGATGGAAGATGACAAGGATAATGTCTCTCTCATCTTAGGGAGACCATTCCTTGCCAGTGCTGAAGCTATGATTGATGTTCAAAAAGGTGAGCTAAAGCTGCGGATGGATAAAGAAGAGGTTATGTTCAACCTTGATAAAGCAATGAAGATGCCGATTGTGACGCAGTGTCACAACATTGATGTGGTATAGGAGATCGTGAAGGAAGATATGTCCTTGATCATTTCAAAGGATCCTTTAGAGACATGCTTGGCAGAGTCTATTACTTTTCCCATCAGAGAGCTAGATGAGCTCTCTAATGAGGTATGTATTGAATTTCATGAAAATTTACTTGCTTTGGGTGATGACAGGTATGAATAAAAAAGAACCAAACTTGAAGAGGTGAAGTGGACTAGGAAGTACTTGTCACTGAATAGAGAGAGCATAGTAAAAGAGGAGAAGAAAGAGGAGTTGAAACCGCTACCGGAACACTTGAAGTATGCCTATCTAGTTGATAATGAAATATATCTGGTAATTGTATCTTCTTCTTTAACTGATGATCAACTCGATGTGTTATTAGATGTGCTTAGGAAGTATAAGTCTGCGATTGGTTGGTCTCTTGATGATTTGTAAGGCATTAATCCATCATATTGCATGCATAAGATAAGGTTATTAGATGAGGCTAAGGGGAGCATTCAGAATCAGCGGAGGGTGAATCCCGCTATTCAAGAAGTGATTAGGAAGAAAATTCTAACATGGCTAGATGCAGGAATTATATATCCAATTAGTGATAGTCCCCATGTGAGTCCACTGCATGTTGTAGCTAAGAAGGGGGCATGACTATTGTTAAATCTGATGATGGAGAGACTTTAGCCACTAGGATTCCTACAGGGTGGCGTGTGTGTATGGATTATAGGAAACTAAATAAAAATACACGCAAGGACCACTTCCCTCTTCCTTTCATGGATCAAATGCTTGATCGTCTTGTAGGGTATGATTTTTATTTTTTCTTGGATGGGTACTCGGGGTATAATAAAATCACGATTGCACCTGAGGACTAGAAAAAGACTAATTTTACTTGCTCTTATGGAACTTTTGCCTTTAGGAAGATGCATTTTGGATTGTGTAATGCACCTGCTACATTTCAACATTGCATGATGGCTATATTTGATGGTTTGATTGAAAAGATCATGGAGGTGTTTATGGATGATTTTTCTATTTTTGGTTCCTCATTTGATATTTGTTTGACTAATGTGTCTACTGTTTTGAAGAGATGTATTGATACTAACCTGGTTTTGAATTGGGAGAAGTGTCACTTCATGGTAAGAGATGGGATTGTTTTGGGACATCATATTTCAGCCAAAGGATTGCAGGTGGATAGAGAAAATGTGGTGGCGATTGAGAAGCTTCCACCATCCACCAATGAGAAGGGAGTGCGGTCCTTCCTTGGACACACAGAATTTTATAGAAGATTTATAAAAGACTTCTCAAAATATTCCAAGCCATTGTCTCACTTACTTGAAAAAGATGTTCCTTTTTAATTTTGATGATGAATGTCTAACAGCTTTTCAGGTTTTGAAGGAGGCACTTATTACTGCACCTATCTTGATCACACCGGATTGGACTCAACCGTTTGTACTTATGTGTGATGCAAGTGATTAGCACTTGGAGTGGTGCTTGGGCAGATGAGAGAGAAGAAATTCTGCGCAATTTATTATGCGAGTAAGACTTTTATGCAGCACAAAAGAACTACACTGTCACTGAAAAGGAGTTTCTAGCTGTTGTATATGCATTCAATAAGTTTCGACAGTATTTGGTTGGTATGAAGACTATTGTGTACACGGATCATTCTTCGATCCGGTACTTGATGGAGAAGAAGGAAGAAAAGCCAAGGATCATTAGATCGATCCTTCTTCTGCAAGAGTTTGATATGGAGATCCGAGATAAGAAGGGTACTGAGAATGTGTTGGCGGATCACCTATCAAGGTTGGAGACAATGGAGCATTGTGATGATTCTTTTGATTATATAGAGGAAATGTTCCCTGATGAGAAGATTATGGAAGTTTTTGCTGAAGGAGCGGAGAGAGCTTGTGTAGTAGCTGCTCAAGGAATGGAACCATGGTATGCGGTTTATGTCAATTACATTGCCGTAGGTGAAATTCCAAAAGATCTCAACAGGTATCAACTTGCGAAATTTAAGAGAGATGTTGAGAATTTTATATGGTATGATCCATTCGTCTATAATATTTGTATAAATTCTATCATCCGTAAGTGTGTGCCTGAAATGGAGATGAAAAGTGTTCTTGATTTTTGCCATGCACAACCTAACGGGGGGCACTTTGGAGCCCAAAAGACTGCATCAAAGGTACTTCAATCTGCTCTTTATTGACCTACTCTATTTAAAGATTGTGAATCCTATGTAGTGTTATGCGATAGATGTCAAAGGATGTGAAACATGCGATACCACTTTAGCCGAGCATTGTTGTTGAAATTTTCAATGTATGGGGAATGGATTTTATGGGGTCTTTTTCCCCATCTAATGGATTTCTCTACATCCTTCTAGTAGTGGATTATGTTTCTAAGTGGGTGGAAGCAAAACCTACTCGCATGAATGATGCTAAGACTGTGTTGTCGTTCTTGAAGAAACATATATTTGCCCGCTATAGAGTTCCTAGAGAACTTGTGATTGATGGAGGTTCCCACTTTGTCAACAAGCTTATTGAAAGAGTTATCAAGGAGTATGGTGTTAAGCATAAGGTTACTACACCCTATCATCCTCAAGCTAATGGGCAAGCCGAAGTCTCCAACCGAGAAGTGAAATAAATTTTGGAGAATGTAGTCAGAACTAATAGGAAAGATTAGGCTATGAAGCTCGATGATGTTATGTGGGGGTTCCGAACTGCGTACAAGACTGTGCTAGACATGTCACCATATCAAATTATCTATGGGAAGCCGTACCAATTCCCGTAGAGATACAACATAAGTCTTTTTGAGCTGTGAGAAGTATGAATTTGCCTCTTAAGGAGCAAAAAGAGTTAAGGTTGACTCATATCAATCAACTAGATGAGTTTAGAAATCAAGCTTTCAAGAATTCAGTGATCTACAAGGAAAGAATGAAGAAATGACATGATTCGAAGATCACTTACAAGGAATTCAAGAAAGGTGATGAGGTATTACTCTTTAACTCTCATTTGAAGCTTTTTGCAGGAAAATTGAAATCAAAGTGGACGGGACCGTTCATAATCCATAGAGCCTACGGAGGGGGAGTTTTAAGATCATGGACAAGGACGGAGACATCATAGCGGCGAATGAGCATCGATTGAAGCATTATAAGTTGCCGGATGATGCTTGCGTCGTCTTTGAGGATACCTTACATTGATTTGGTACTGTCGTGACTCTCCGACGTTAAACAAGAGCGCCTGTTGGCGGCTTTCCCTCCTGTTTTACTGCTTTATTTCATTAGTGTGAGTACGAAATTTTTATATTTGACGTGCTTACTTATCAAAAATTACATCTCTGTGCAAACTTAGTTTCGACTATAGTTTCTACTAAGTTTGGGGGGTGTGATGTACTTACCTCATCGTAGCACTGAGAGTATAATCTTTTCTTTGTAACGTTTGTTAGGGGAGTTGATTTTCTTAAACTTGAACTTGTTAATTTTTCATGTCATGATTTTAATGTTGCATTGTGACTTGGTATGATTTGTAATCCTTGTTACTTGCGATATGTTATTGCTTATGTTCGTTAGGTCTTTCTCAAGGTAAAAATTCCCCCTCTCGTTTTCTCAATTTCGTTGCTCGAGGACGAGCAACACTTTAAGTTTGGGGGTTAATTAGTGTCATTTTCACCTAGATCTTAGTGTCTTTTTAATATGTATTTTCTTGTGTTTTTATTCATCTTGTATATATTTTGTTTGTGCTTTGAAATGATAAATGTGAGATTTTCATGATTAAGTGCCTTAAATTGAGTAATATTTGTAAATATTTAGAGAATTGGTGTTTTGGTGTAATTTGTGTGGTTTTCAGGTAGAAATGGTTTCTAGACATGATAAGGAAGATGTGGGACAAAACGGAGCTCAATTAGGAGTTGAAACGAGGGAGAACGAGGCAAAGCAAAATGCCAAAAAATGTACATTCAACTTGTGTAATTTTTCTGTACTCTTATGTAGCTCAAAACTAGAAGTGTGATAAATGGTTAGAAAGCTACAGAAAAGAGGATTGTTTTGGCATAAGAAACACCTCAATTGGAGCCTAAACGAGAAAGTTATGATTAAAATGGTGGCGTCGCACAAGCTGTTCCTACTCAGCACGATTGTGCTACTTTGCATGACTTTTTACACCTTCAAATGTTGGAAGTTTTGTCAGTTCTTTATATTCATAGAAAGCCAAGGAAGAGAGGATAGCGTGAGCGTAAGAATCACCCAAATCGGATTTTGGATGTGAAAGTTATGTGCGAAACGGTGACACTGCGCTGCACCAAATCGAACTCGATCCCAGCTCGGCCCGATGTCAATTTTATTATTAGAACGTGTTTTAGAAGCTTCCAGTGGGTATAAATGTCTATTTTGAGTGTAAAATAAAGGAGGAATCAGTTGGGATCAGCTCCACACACATTTTACACCACATTTTCACACACTAACTCTATTCCATCCATCTCCATACCCTTCATCCAGCCAATCCACTAGATCTCCTCAAATCCATCCACCAATCTAAGAAGGGGAATTCATCAAGGAGTGAAGATTGGAGCATGTTGAAGGAAGAGAAGGCCTACTTTGAAAGGGAAGACAAATTACCTTTAATTTGTGAATTTCTTCATTATTTGGCTCAATTGGAGCATGTCATGGATTGTATAAGATTTGTAATGATTTGTTGTGGCTAGTCCTCATGTGAGGCTAGCAATATGATTGGTTAGAGATTATGTAGATTTTGCACACCACATGTTTGATGATATGATTAGTGCTCGATTTGAAGTGTGAAGGTACGTCTCACCAAGTCTTGCAAACTTAAAGTTCAACTCTTGTTTCACTTTAAGTTTGGGGGGATAGTGCGTGGTGGACACACCTTTAATTATTGTGATGCATATACTTCTCTACAAGAAGCTCATTGATGGAAACTACAAGGGTAAGTCCTACTACTTTTTGCAAACTTAATTCTCAACTTGTTTCGATTTAAGTTTGGAGGGATAGTGCGTGGTGTGACTCACCACTTGAGTGTGCTTATTATGTTGATTGAGAGATCTTCTTGTAAAATTGGGTCAATTTTAAAAATTTTCTCATGAGTGTTACTTTGACTTTGATTAGTTTGGTTGTGTTGAAATGCATGCTAGTTCATTATTTGATAGTAATTGTTGTACTAATGGTTTTAATGAGTTGTTGAGCATAAATGAAGTATAGTGGAAGCATGAATTAAGCCCGAAAATTAATGTCGAGATTTGTTGTGCATGCAATCCGAAAGCTCGTGCCAACCATTTCCATTACCAAATGTCTTTTCAGGGAGTTCACTTTACTACTTATCATTTCTATTTACTTAGCATGTACTTGATTTCATTTGGATTGTTTGGAATAGTATGCAACTTTATGTGTTATGTACTTGGGAGGTTTACTTGCTTTATTTTTATTTTTGAATAAGGTGGCAAAATCTTGAGCTTACATGTTATTGGATGATTGAGGATATGTACTAAGTTTTCTCTTGATGTATGGAATTTTCGTATTGCGTGTTATGTGTTGTGTCTTGTTTCTTGCTTGGTGAGTCTTTGTTTAGTTGTTTGTTGGTATTTTTATTCTTGTATAGGGTTGCTTGGTGGTATGTTTTGGGATGTTGTGAGTCGCTTTTGAATGTGAGTAATGACATGCTGTTTGTGATAGGTGATGGCAAATTATGTTAAGAATTTCTACTCTTTAAAATTGTGACATGTTCTATTTAACTTTTTCAATTTTGAGATGAATTGAGGTGAAATGAGTTCCTAAGGGTCCGAGCAAAAACTTGTGAGCGTTTGACCCTCAACCGTGCCTCCACGGTTAGTTTATTATGTGTGGATCGATTGAGCCATGGTAAACTAGAACTTGCTCATGGACTACGGGAATGAGCCCGATTGGTGGAGGTTAGTGATATGATCTTAGGCCATCCTTGTTACTTTAAAGTCATTGTCATATATTTCCTTACCTTATACATCATCCCTAGTTAACCACTTTGAGCCTTAAAGCCTATTTTTTGTGATATTAGCACATTACAAGCCTTGAATACCCACTTGAGCCTTACATTAATAACCTTTGTGCGGGTAATTGAGGAGATGATGGTATACAAGGTTTGATGGTGAAGTTGTGCAAAAGAAAGAAGGAAATGGTAAACAAGCAAGAAAAGGATGAAAAGAGCTCAAGCAAAATGTACATGCAACCTCAACATAAGAAAAAATGAGCAAATCAACAAAAATATGTTCAAAGAATTCAAAAGTCGAAAGAAAGGAAGCATGCAAATTAAAAGAAACTCAAGAAATCCAAGGAATGATAATGATTAATACTTGTGATTAGAAAAGAAAATAAAGGAAGAAAGAAACGTGAAGAAGTTGGAAAAGCTGATCATCTCTTCCATTACTTACACTCGATAAGTCACTCTTATCCATAATCTCCCTACCCTTACTAAAAAGCCTAACATTACATCCAAAAGTAAAGTCCTATTTTATCATTAATTGAAGCCTTGGTGGCTTGTGAAGGTAGTCTGTGAGCAAGCCTATGGTGTATCGGGTTCAATCGATTGATGAGTGAAAATTACCCAACTTCATAGAGTGTTGAATGCATTTTGATATCCGACGTGAGGTTTGGACTGGAAGGGGCTTTATTACTCTTAATTTTCTTAGACTTGAACTTGTTAATTTTTCATGTCATGATTTTAATGTTATAGTGTGACTTGGTATGATTTGTAATCCTTGTTACTTACGATATGTTATTGCTTATGTTCGTTAGGTCTTTCTCTAGGTGAAAATTTTCCCTCTCGTTTTTCATTTTCGTTGCTCGAGGACGAGCAACACTTTAAGTTTGGGGGTTGATCGGTGTCATTTTCACCTAGATCTTAGGGTCTTTTATTATGTATTTTCTTGTGTTTTTATTCATCTTGTATATCTTTTGTTTGTGCTTTGAAATGATAAATGTGTGATTTTCATGATTAAGTGCCTTAAATTGAGTAATATTTGTAAATATTTAGAGAATTGGTACTTTAGTGTAATTTGAGTGATTTTCAGGTAGAAATGGATTCTAGACACGATAAGAAAGATGTGGGACAAAACGGAGCTCAATTAGGAGTTGAAACGAGGGAGAACGAGGCAAAGCAAAATGCTGAAAAATGCACGTCCAACTTGTGTAATTTTTCTATACTCTTGTAGATCTCAAAACTAGAAGTGTGATACATGGTTGGAAAGCCACAGAAGAGAGGACTGTTTTGGCATAAGAAACACCTCAATTGGAGCCCAAACGAGAATGTTATGATTAAAATGGTGACGTCGCGCAAACTGTTCCTACTCAGCACGATTGTGCTACTTTGCATGACTTGTTACACCTTCAAATATTGAAAGTTTTATCAGTTATTTATATTCATAGAAAGCCAAGGAAGAGAGGATCGCGTGAGCACAAGAATCACCCAAATCAGATTTTGGATGTGAAAGATATGTACGAAACGGTGAGACTGCACTGCACCAACCCGAACTCGACCCGAGCTAGGCTCGAAGTCAATTTTATGATTAGAACCTGTTCTAGAAGCTTCCAGGGGTATAAATGTCGATTTTGAGTGTAAAATAAAGGAGGAATTAGTTGGGATCAGCTCCACACACATTTTACACCACATTTTCACACACTAACTCTATTCCATCCATCTCCATGCCCTTCATCCATCCATTCCACTTGATATCCTCAAATCCATCCACCATTCCATCAATCCACCAATCTAAGAAGGGAAATTCATCAAGGAGTAAAGATTGGAGCATGTTGAAGGAAGAGAAGACCTACTTTGAAAGGGAAGCCAACTTACCTTTAATTTGTGAATTTCTTCAGTATTTGGCTCAATTGGAGCATGTCATGGATTGTATAAGATTTGTAATGATTTGTTGTGGCTAGTCCTCATGTGAGGCTAGCAATATGATTGGTTAGGGATTATGTAGATTTTGCACACCACATGTTTGATGAAATGATTGTTATGAATATTTTCTATCATGAATGCTTATTCTCATTTCATGTATTATTTGTGTGATTAAATTCTCTATTCATAGTGTTAGGATGGTCATTCCAATATTATACTTAGTGGTTTAATTGAATCATTGATTGCATGAGATGACTTAGTTAGTATGAGGGGAGGTAAGTCATACCCTTCTTGTGCTTAGAACCTGATAATAGGACATTAGTGATGAACTAGTGAGGGGAACCCAACTTATGATCATAGTACCTTCGTGGGAATTGAGAGTAAGAGACAATCCTAGGAGATTTAAACTTGTAAAAGAGTTGAGAACCTAATTGCCTTGACCATAGGAATTAGGGGTACATAAGTGATTGACCTTAATATCATAACATGAAGCCCTTCAATGCATGAGTGTGTGAGAGTCTACATGAGCCTTTTCCATGATGTTGCTTGCCTTACATACTTCTTAGATTGTTCACCTTCATTCATCATCCATCCTATTTGTACATGTTCTATCTTTAATTGTTTTCCTTGTTGTTAATTGTAGTGTTAAACACCCACTCTTTTTATTGATTAGTCCTACTGAGTAAAGCATTTCTCAAATACGGCTACCCACTTTCGCCCTTGAGTTCGATATTTCTAAATTTTACACTTGGTCACTACGGTCTACTACGAGATAGAGTACGCTTGCTCTAATCAATTAATATCAAAACTGAAACCAAGTTCAAGTGGTTCGACCACGACGAAGTGGTTCGACCACTTGGTTCGAGTCGAACCAGACCAATTAAGTTGTGTTAAAATCTAATTTCTGCCCCTATTCTGAACATTTTTCACACCACCCGTACTCGAATCCTCTCCGAACCAAAAACTCTCTCGTCCAAACTTCTATTTTCACGTATTTCTACTCTGATTAAATCACTTTCCACCTTCCCATACTTGATTTTGCACAGATTTGGGACTTTCTAGTTGCAAAACTAGGGTTTTCCATCCAAATTAGGGGTTTCTATCTCTTGTTCATACTAAGCCATGGCTGGATAGAAAGGTATGTTCTCTTGACCCTATTACCCTATGATTGAAAGTCTATTACTTGATTTTAAGTGGGTAAGTTGATTGAACTCGTTTTTATGTAGATTCATAGTGTAATTTGGATTTTTGTTTGAAATTTCTTATGAACAAGTGATGGGTTCTATTTTAATTGTTGATTTGTGTTTATACCTTGATGTTTTACTTGAAATTGTTGAGCAATTAGTGTGGTGAAGAGAAGCATGTTAGAATTTTAATAGATTTGTGAAGATTAGTTAATTGCATGCTTAAGTGAAGAAAGTGAAGTGAATAATGAAATTATTGAAGATTCTTGTTGGAGAGTTGAATTTTGAAGTGAAATTGGAATAACAGGTTTATGGATTCATTGTTTAATCTTATGAACACATGGAGTTGGAAGCATGTTTATTTGAACTTGATTATACATGAATGACTTGAAGTCTTGAGTAAAGTTTAGTGTATTATTAGAATTGGACTTAGGATAGTTTGCTTTTCTTGTATTTGTTTGGTATTGAAATATTATTTTTGTAGGAAAAGGAAAGGCGACTGAAATCCGCTCCAAAGAAAGGAGGATAGGCAGCCTCGTGAAGATGAGGTTACTAAGAACTTGCATCAAAAGGAGAGGTTGCCAAGGCATTTCCATATTGAGATGGAGAATTAGGAGGAAATTAAGGATAGGTGGGGTGCGATGTCTGACAAGATTAATCACACGAGGTACCAGGATAATGAGGCCATAAGGACGATGAATATCCGTGACGACATAATATGGATGTTCGATCATGTGGGCATCCGTCATTTCATGGAGCTGAAGAGGCTTACATATTTTCACGTGACTGCGGAAGTGTTGTGCTCAATCACGATTAAGAAGGATGTTAGTTCTGTTCCTTATGAATGTTCATTCTAGCTTGGAGGTGAAAGGAGAACATGGACAACTGAGGATTTTAATGTGTTGCTAGGGACACCTAGGGGGATTTCTATGCATAAGAATCGCCACTTCAGACCAAATGATTTTTGTATATCTATTTCAGGAGAGGATATGGACTTCAAGTCTAAGGAGGCTTGTGATGCTATGATTCGGAATCCGGTCATTAGATACATGAATAGAGTTTTGAGCAATACATTGTTTTCCCGATCCGATGGAAGTTTCTTATCCAGGGGAGAGTTGTATGCTTTATGGTGTATGATGAACGGGGTGCAGTTTAATGTGGGTTCATATCTGATTCAGCAGCTTCACAGATTTAGGAGTTCCTCTTTTCAAAGAGTGAATAATGGAGGATTACTTACCCCCGTGGCTGAGTCATACCACATGGATTTAACTGTTATTACCCCTATTTTTGAGGATCCAGATCTAGTGATGAGTGCATGTGTTCGAGCTGGATTTGCTTTGCATTGAGATGGAGATGGGCTGTTTACTATAGGATCTATTCCTTATTCTTTCATGTTCCCATATGATGTGAAGGCTTTGATTACGATCCAGAATGATGAGAATAGGTTGATGAACACTCTGGCGCCCGAGGCTATATCAATAACGTGCTTGAGGAGAGGATATTGGAGGACTGAGGCTCAGATGTATGCTGCGGGGTTGTATCAGGAACTACAGAGGATAATAGATCATGGGCAGCAGCCTCAGCAAGAAGAGCACGATGAAGAGATGCATGGAGAGGAGCCTGTGCATCCTGAGATGGATATACCACATCAGCAGCAGCATGAGATGCCACCACCACTACATCCACAGCAGCAGCATTGGGGCGGTCCTGATGAGTTCTACAGGGAGCGGTTTTGTTTGATGAATGAGCAGCTTGTCAACTTGAACAACAATCAGAGGGAGACGAACCACCAATTGGGCTTGCTAACTACAAGCTATGTTGCGTTCGATATGCGTTATAAAGCATTGCATGCAAACTATGTGGTTATGGATCATAGGTTGGGAGATTTGAATGATAATTATGAGGCGTTGGATAGGAAGGTGGATAGCCTGCAGAGAGATTTTGATGATTAGCGTAGAGGTGATAGTGATGATGATGCTCCACAGGAGTAGAGGGCGCCAGGTTTTCATCTTTATCTGTTTCATCTCATCTTCCTTCTCTTTTCTCTTTACATGATGGGTATTTGGTGGTATGATTGGCATGCACTGATATTCTATACTGATTCTGATGTTGGATTTGATTTGTGAGACTTGATTTGGATTGTTATGATGGGTTGTTGGCTCTTTGATAAGTGTTGCATTCGTATTTTGCATGTGTTGATTTTGTTGATGAGAAGCATGTATAACTTGCTAAATATGTGGAGTTCATTATGGAATTGATCTTGATTATATGCTATGAGGAGTGCTTAGGAATCTATTACCCATGTGAGAATTTGAGCCTTATGAAATCATGCTACATTCATGCATGATAGTTTATTATTATGAGAATCGTTCATAAATCCGTATTCTAGAACTTGGCTTGGAGTCTTGTGTGAGACTTATGATTGATTAGTTATTAGGATATGATCTTAGGCCATTATTGTTTATTTGAGTTACTTAGCCAAATTTTACCTTCCCATATACTGTATAAATCATTGGAAGCCCTGTTGAACCTTTAAAAGCTTTTTCTTTGGCAAGCCTTGATAAAAAAAACCCTTATTCATCCTTTACTTGAACTTTTTTTTGAATATCTTATTCATTAGTAGAGAGTTGAGGTGAATATATGCTAGCTAGAATGTGAAGAAGAAATGAAGAAAATTTTGGTTGAGTGGTATGAAGTGAAGAGAAATACATGGTTAAATCTTGTTTAGGGGTAGTACCCAAAACTGATACCCCGACTGCTTAGAAGGGTAGTGCCCGAAATTGGTACCCTTGTACTTTGAAGAAAGGAGAAAAGAAAGATGTTGATTCCAAGGAAAAGAAGGAGAAGATGAATCGCAAAGATCATGAGAATAAAATGGAGAAGAGGAAGTTGTTTGATGAAAAGCAAAGCTCCAAGGTAATTCTCTACTAGTGAATTAGTCACTTTATCTATATTTTCCTACATTTACCAAAGAGTCAACATTACAACCCAAAAGTCCTTTGTGATCCTAGTAATGAAACGATTATGAGTTGATTTTTGAGACCTTTGTCAAGCTTATGGTTACATGAAAATATGAATTGAATATGAGCGTATATGTTAACCATTTAAGTGTACAGATTTTACACTTGAGAGCGTGAGTAAACACTTATCTTGTGAGCTAGATGACTTAGTACTCCGAAGTGTATTATAATTGAGTGATGTTTTTGCATGAATGAAATGTATGATGTGAGTGGTACTATAGAATTGCATGTGTAGGTATGTAATGTACATGACTTGATGGCCTCATGAATTTTGTAGTTACTCTTGTGGTTTTGATTTCGTTGCCTCAGGACGAGCAACATGTAAGTTTGGGGGTTTGATGAGAGTGAAAATTCACATAATTTGAGCTCTGATTTCTGTTATAATAATGTGTGATTTGATCTTAAGTCGAGATAAATCTAGACATGTAGTGGAAAGTCACGAATCAGGAGCGTTTGAGGCTGTTTGAGCGGATTTTCAAAGGAAAAAAGGACAGAAGTGCTCGGAATCGGAAAGTGAAGAAGTTAAGCATCTGGTTCGACCAAGAAGAGGTGGTTCGACCACTGGTTTGGGTCGAACCAGGGATCTACAATTTTGTTACAGTGTGGTTCGACCATGATGATATGGTTCGACCAGCCATGAAGGTCGAACTGTGGTCGAACTAAATGCCTGAAGTGTTGCTAAGTTGATTCGACCCCGATGCTTGTGATTCGACCAGAGTGTTGTTGGTTCTACCTAGGGCTTTGGTCGAACCAACACGCGAGAAGTCTCCGGATTTGTATTTTTACACCTTCAGTACGTGTTTCCACTCAAAAAGCCCCTTGGAGGTCCGTTGGAGGAGCTGAAAGTATAAAAGGAAGACCCTACGCAGTAGAAAGGTACCACTTTCATTCTACACAACATCCAAAACCCTACTATTATCCAGAGGAGCTGTGGAGAGAGATTCGTCTGTCAAATCAAGTGAGAACCAAGTGAAATTCAAGACGGAGAGAGATGCGACGGCGTCCACATCTAAGGTTTACTTCTCTTCTTAGTTTATCTTGTAATTTTCAAGACTATGGGTAAGATCTATCCAACCACTATGATTGTTCTTCGATCAATTATAGGCTAGAACCGCTTCGGTAGTTCTAGGTTTATGAAGGTTTTATGATTTAATTGAAATTCCGTTTGTATACGCCGTACAACACCACTTGTGGTTTATTTATATAAGACTATGCCTTTTTAATTCATACTCGGAATTGTTTTGTGCATCATTAATTATTATGTAGAGTCTGAATACATATCTTGATTATTGATTGAGTGTGTTTACTGCTGAGGGGGTTTCATGTTATGATTCTAAGTGAGGGGACTCCGAAGTTTCATAAGAACTATCTTTTATAAATACTTGTTAATTGAATCTGATTAGGGTTAATAAGTAGGACAAAGAGAATAACTTCATAGTACCTATAAAGAGAGATCATATCGGGTTAGAGTACTTAGTGCACGGGAAATAATTGATACTGATTGTAAACTAGAAACGAGGATGAATTATATCTCTTGCTCCAAGGATATTCACACGTGTTACACGTTTATTTACTTGTGTCTATAGAGTAGATTTGCATGGTTTAATGATGCGTCCATATTCCGCAAGTCAGAGTCAGACATTGATACACAAAAGGGAAGTTAATGAATGAAATTAGATTGCCCGATGTTAGGCTAATTCTGCGCACTCCAATTAAATCTCCAAGTGTAGGGATGTTAATTGTAATGGCAAGTACCACAGTTAAAATTATATCGTTCCCACTAAAACAACTAATTATCTATTTAATTTATATTACTATTCAATTAGAATTATCATAACCAAATTTCCAAGTGTTTGAATATGATTAATTACTAAAATGCTGAAATAATAAATAACAAATTAAATAAAAGAAAGGAATTATTCAAGATTAATTAAGAGAAAAGTAACAGCTCTAAGGTATCATGTTTAGTGCAATTGATTTGGTCTCCTAAACGTCCTATTGTTCATTCATACTATTTTAATGGAAATACGTCAAAAGGTCATGCGTGAACAGTTTTGAATCTCCTTCCTAGATACTAATAAAACAAATTTCATAAACCTCTGGATGGCCAATTCGACTAACATATTCTCTGAAAGTATTACTCAAACTTATTCACTTCCTACTTGAATTCTTAATCGCATTGTTACACTAAGACAATCAAGTACCTTGTTTACCATCCTTTAGGATTGTCGTGTTCACGAGCAAAATACTATAACCCTTAGCAAACAAACAATATTAAATACGTATGCACACAAGCTAACACAACATACCAAGTATCACGGTAAACATCAATAATATGCTATGAAGACGTTACAAACGTATAACAAAATCTAGATAAATCAAATAAACAAGGATTATCAACAGTATGAATTCACAATACTGGTCTAGGTTTCCAAATCAATCACATCTAAACTTCAATTCTTAGAACTATAAAGAGTTTTTAGCCCATGAGATTACAGACAACCCTCATGGCTAATAATTCCATACCAAAATCAACAAGATTAAAGAGAAAGATACAAAACCCTAGTGTCACGTGGTTTACGTTCTCCCTCCGTCACTCTGATTGAATTGGTTCTCTCAACTGCACTTGACACACGTAGGATGATGGATGGTTGAAGTGGGTGGAATGGCGTGAAAGGGTGTGTAGGTGGTGATCGCGTTCTGTCAGCAAGAGTTGTGCGTTGGAACGGGGGCGTCAATTCCCTGTTCTGTTGTTTCGCGTTCTGCTCCCCTGTTTTCACGCTGACCCATGGAGTAATGGCATGTGTGTGTGTGTGTTGGGATTCAATGTTGGGCTTTAATGAGTACGTGGGCCTATTAATGGAACAATTGTTTATTCACGTTCCATGCCAACAACTGAAAGCAATTTTGCATGGTCCACTTACAAAAATTACAATTCTTAAATACATCCTTGCATGTTGACGTAGCAATGGGCCCATTAATGAAATTGAATTCCCGCTCTTCAAAAATTCACATCTTACTGCATCAACTTAGCTAGTGACGTGGTATGAGGAACTTATTTTGGGCCAAAATTTGACAAGTTTTGAAAATTTCATCAACAGCTGCTCAGTTCCACCGTTTTGGCCATAACTTCTTCATTCAAACTCCGATTAAGGTGATTCTTGTGGGCACGCGTTCCTCTCTTCCGTGGCTTTCTAACTATATCTCACAGACCAGTTTCAACTTCCACACGAATATAGAAAAATTATGAAAAGTGGACGTCTGTTTGCTTGCAAGTAGCACAAGTTCACCCTTCTTCCAATTTGCATTTTTTATCCCTTTTTCCTATCAAAACACAACAAAATACCTTAGTAACACCATAATCATGCAAAATACATAAACCACGCAATCCCACACAAATATATGGTCTTATTCTAACAAAAACAGTGTATTATGAGACCGAAAATATATAAATTTCTACTCTCATCACCCGACGAACTACCTAATTTCTCACTTGTTCGTCTTCGTTTAATCTCTACTGCTTGTTTACTTTATTTGCTATTTCAATTATTCGCTTGTAGTTAATTAAATATTCCACCAGTTTATTGCAAACCTAGTCTTAATAAGTTAGATTATAATTAAATTAATAATAATACGTCCTTAGGGTTCGATAAATATAACTTGGTCGCTTATCAAATCACAATAATATCTTTCATACTTGGGGATTAATTGTATGTTGAGAAAACGTTCATCAGTAAGTGAAAATTGGGAGTTGCCACGTTAGCGATTTTCGGCGAAATTTGATCCAAAATTAACGAAGTTTGAAAGTTATGGGACTAATTAGATACACATATCTTTTTTGGGATTAAAATTAAAATTTAAAAAAATTATGGAACCAAACAAATTTTTGACTCAAATCTTGAATCCTTTGGTGCAGGGTTTGGAAGTTGATGGAGTCGAGACGTGGGAATTGAAGGCTATTGTGAAATGATTGAACTTTGAAGGATTTCATTGCTATGTTTTTGCTAAATGAGGTAGTGGATTTTTGTAGGTGGAAATAGGTTGTTGTCAAAGTCTAAGGAGTGTATTATATTGGGTTTTTAAGAGATTTGCTCAAATAGGTTGTTGTTCTAGATTCAATGTACAAATCCTATTGTAAGAGTTAAAGCATTATTAGATTTTCCATTTTATAATAAAATTTGTTCGATAAGAAGAATATATATATATATATATATATATATATATATATATATATATATATATATATATATATATATATATATATATATATATATATATATATATATATATAATGAATTGAGTTACTATGAAAAAGTTTTTAGATTACTCTTTATGTTGATTTGTTAATATATCGTTCTGTTTGATCAAAATTATCTAGGTTACTTTTTTTTATTAATTGGTTTACTCTTTATAATAAATTGTGTTATTATGAATAAATTTTGGATTATTATTTATGTTGATTTGTTTATATATAGTTTTGTTTGGTCAACATTTACTATGTTACTCTTTTTTATTAATTCAATTACTCTTTATAATAATTTGGGTTACTGTGAACAAACTTTTGAAATACCCTTTATGTTGATTTCTGTTTTGTTCTGTTTGGTTAACAATGTTACTTTTTTATATTAATTTAGTTACTTTTTATAATTATTTGGATTTCTATGAACAAGCTACTGAATTACCCTTTATGTTGATTTCTTTATGTTCTGTTTGATCAATAGGATTACGTTTTTATATTAATTAGATTACTCTTTATAATTATTTGGGTTACTATGAACAAGACTTTAAATTACCCTTTATATTGATTTTTTTATGTTTTGTTCTTTTTTATCAACAAAATTACTTTTTTATATTAATTATGTTCCTCTTTATAATGAATTGAGTTACCTTTGATTTGAGACTTTGATTTTCTAAAAATGAAGTAATGTATTATGAAGAATTAAATTGTATGTAATTTTTAAATTGATATGTCACTTTATAGAAATAATTAGACTACTCTTTAAAATTAATTGGGATACTCTTTTAAATTAATTGAATCACTATTTGATTTAAGATTGTAATTTCTGAAAAGGAAGTCATGTACTGTGAATAGTTAAAATTATATTAAAAAAATAATTTTAAAATTAAAATGTAAGTAATTGTATGAAAAACTATAATATGGGGTCACCCAATTTTAGAAGGGATGTGAGTATACTTATAATCTGATAATGGGGAATCTTTAATCTCCTGCCTTATTATTTTAAAGGCTCTACTCCACCGCTGCCAAGGCTCGAAAATAAATCTTTAATTTTTCTTCTAATTGGTTTTCCGATGATTCAATTCATCATTAAAAGTACCTTTTATCATTGATGGTATACTTGATCTTTGTTCTGGAAAGAAAAGGAATGTTATTATAATCTTGATCATTTCAAGAGGTGTACAACATGAAAACACGAAAAACAACTAGATAAACTTAGCACCATTAACTTTGTTATATATAAAATATTCACATCTTGAAACAAATTTGATCTTTACTTCTTTCCCTAGGCTAGCGGACCTAGCTAAAACACTTGCTTGAAATCTATACAAGTAATGAACTTTTTGTCAAACAGCAAAAAGCCATTTAAAGAGTTTCAATTCTCACAAAATATGAAATCCCCACTAAGTAAACACGATTTCGAGTCCAAGGCCTACTATGGCCCCAATAGATCGTGAATCCTGTAGCCATCCACACGCTGATTAGTGTTCTCCATGAGTATGTGGAATTGGTTCTCGAGGAGACCACTATCCAATGAAGTGATGAAAGATAAACAGAGTGAATCCACTTCACCCAAAGTGAGGGCGCTTTGTTGGAAATAAATCCATGAGACCTTAACCCTATTATGATAAATTGAGATCAAACTGTAATGCGGAAGCGTACCTGATCCAATGAGTCTCTAGGCGGAACACGAACTCAGGATCAATGGTTATATGGTCTTCCTCAACTAAGCCTCCTTATTCCTTATGGGGATCGTAGTAATCCCTCCCGATGGGGAGAATGGAAGACCATGTGCGGCTTAGTATATTGGGGACCATAACCTGGGAGCCTTTATATATTACTTAACTAGACCACCCATAATCACCTAATCATGTAGTATTGAGTATCTACTCAATAAGCCCATATCATTTAGTATTATAGCTCATGGACCTTTAACCTTAATTGGATCACTTAATTAAGTCCATAATATAATTGAATTGCTAATATAATTGCATAATAATATATTGCCCACAATTACATTATATTGGAAATTAAAACTTTCCAACAATCTTCCACTTGGGCTATATATTTTCCGTTAGCAATTATATCAAGAGTCCTTAGTTGCGCAACTTAATGTTATTCCTCTTCAGGCTATACTTAACAATCTGGTCCATCTTATATACTAATATGGAACTACCGCGGCATTCACCACATTATAAATCGTGGTTAAACCCCGACAATCACCATATCAATATACTCAATGACATAGATCAAATATGGTGAGTAGCATGGAAATTACACGTCAAATGTGATCAACATCATGTCTATTTCCAACTGGTCCAACTTTAAACTTTAGTGAAATCAATCCATAATGTAAAATATTACAAAATGAAATTACTTAAGTGAATTCACAATGAATTCAAAGCCATGAACTTTATTCTGCAGAAAACTGAATTATCCAAATCAAAGTGTTTTGAAACTTTAAAGAACAATAAATATAGACTCTCACTGAACTAATGTATTCTAAAATCATATAACACCCACATGATTAGCTAGTTCATAAAATTGCAGGGCGTTGAATACATAATTGGTGGATCCATATTTAGAGTCTGTCATAATATGCTCTTCTAAAATTTTATCTACACAAAACACTTTCTTTAACAACCAAGAATTCTATGTCAATTTGTTTGACTTATAAGTATTCTTGTCATAAATATTTTACTGCGAACTAACTGTCACAATGAACTTTATGTGACAAATCTTCGCAACCTTTATTTCATGTTTGAATGCCCTTAGTGTGCCACTAATCCTATTGTCATGGTTAATGAGCTAAAGTGTTTGCTTAATACTTTTACTTGTATAGCTCTCCGACCAACAGAAAATATAGCCTGAAGTGGATCTTATACAGTATTGACATCCAACAAACTCAGAATCAGAATTCCTCATGATCTCTAACAAATCTTATCTCTGATGTACAGACATATTATTCTTAGTTCTCTATACATACTTTATAAAGATCCATACTAGAGTTACTTAAATGTCTACTTAATATACCAACAACATAAGCCAAATTAGGTCTTGTAAAGACCTCGTCATACAACTACTTCCAACAACCAATGAATATGGAATGTTTCTACATTTCTTAAATCTTTAGTTTAACTTTAGGGCACCTGATTGAGGCTGCACTTGTCTCCCTTAGTTTAACTTAAACATTCTCCCACTGAATCACATAATCATCTACATTTGTCTCAAAACCAAATGAGACACTTACTTAATGATGATACTTGTGATTCCTTTACGAAAAAAATTTGCTTGAATGCATAGATGGATTTCCTATTAGTTCTTAAACCATTTAGATCGTATCATCAGTGTTGCGATCAAGGAACTTTATCTTTACATCCATCTAATATGATTCAAGATCAAAATGTGCTACTAATGTCACGATTATCTTATAATAATGACTTCTTTCCCTTTTGAGTATAATCCTATATCAAGATGCAAACCTAATCATCTTGTATTGATTTATACTCATAACTTATAACATTAACACACTTTGGAGTAATTGGACCTTTCATGGTTTGATGAACATTGTTTGAATGTTCCACCATTAATTCTATAGTGTCCTCATTATTTAAGAGAAAAACTACATAATCATTTGAATTGTCTTTCACCCAACTCTAGTGTTTTTCTTAGTGACATTAATTCTTGAGCTTGTTGAATTTGTTATTCCTTAAATATTATTGACATTGTCATATCGTTATTTTGAATTTGCACCAATTCTTTAAAGCATAAGTGGGGATCGAATCGACTCCCCTTAAGGACAATGTCTCTAATATTATTCTTCCCCCAAAATCAACATCCTCACATAATACCGTATTACCCGTCTCAAATATGATCCGATCAATTGGATCATAAACTTATTATCTTTATTTAATACCAATAAAGTAGCTTGTATCTATTTGAATCCAATTTTCTTTATTAGATCCCAATGATCTAGCCTTAGTTGGATATCACCATATGTGAAACTTATAGAGTTCTCACAACTACTTTGGTTGGAACTTTATTGAGACCATAAGCTGTAATCTTTAGTATTTCTCCAATTAGTAACCATATATTGTGGAGTGCTATTTTTGTCTTTTAACTACACCATAACATCATTCATACTAAGTAATCTTAATGTGGTGTATTATAAAACAATTCTACAAGCCTTTAGGAGAAAACGAAAGGTTATACTTTAGTTTCTTTTTAACAGCTTTCCAAACGGGTTTTTCTTTGTTGCCCTAATACTTTATTGAGACAGAGTTTGTTAGAAACTTATTAGTTCATTCTTATTGTTGAAGTTCTCATCATGTATAATTTTGTTGTTGACATAGGTTAAACTTAATTAACAGACTTCTTAATTGTACAGAGAATTAATCCAAAATGATTATCATGCTTGTACTAAACTTTATAATCTTTCAAATTTAAATAGTTTAGAATCATCTCAAGGAATCTATCACATCATTAGTATCAATACCAACTTGTAAGTGACACTCTCTACGTAGTAGTCAAATACTGACAATAAAACTGTCAAGCAATAGTCTTCCTTTGGGCCGACTTATTACTCACATGTTAAACAAATAATCGTCACATATTTACCACCACAGGTGCTTGTGTATTTCTGCCAAATATTAATCTACATATGGGCCGATCAATACCCGCATTAAGATACACTTGCAAAACATTATTAATTAGGGACCCATCACAAGACACCTTGTGCAACATTAACCTCGTCTATGGACAAAAATTAACTGAAGGGGTAATCTTGGTGTAACAATCAAGTATTGACAATAAGTTCTGTCAAACAAGAGTCTATCTGTGGACCGACTCATGTTCATATGAATAATCCAAATAATTATCACATACTTATTATCACATGTGTGTTATTATTCTGTCAAACTGTGCCTACCTGTGGGCCGAACATAGAACACATAAATAATACCACACCCATCTATGTAATTTCAATAAAACTTTTCTCCACACATGATATTGTTGTGGCAACATGGTGCTTCGATTGACTAGATTGAAGGTTTACTAGACTAATTAAATAAATATTAAAATATTTAATTTAATTAAACGACATTTAACTGTCTCCCCAATTTAATTAAATTTTATTCCCCTAACCAAATAGGAATATTAGATGATTCATTACCCTATAACAATGAAAGATCTCCTTTACTTAATTAGGGATTCCAAAATCCCAATTTAATATAAACTGAATGATTTCTTAACTTAATTAAGGATTCCAAATCTTTTAGAATAAATTAAATTAGATAATTATGTTTGCTTAAATATTCACAACTGAATCCTTTATCAAAATATGAATGCAATCAAGTGAATCGAAAATGATAATTATTACACATGAACGAACAAACCATCATGAGAAATGATTGATACAATCACAATCCTTTAATCTCAATTTTCAAAATTCCACTACTACATGCGACGCCAATAGAGCATTCAAATTCTCATGACATAAAAGTCAATTGCCTATGCAATTTTTAACCATAAAATCCTAAATCAATTATCAATTATTAAAAATATAATTAATCACTCATGTATTGCCATTCTGAAGGGTTATATTCACATATATTGCATTATCAATAAATGCATTCAAAATATACCTCATGATTAAAATAATTCTAACCATTGGCATAAATACCAAATACAACAATCAAAATCATGCTCCACATCATTAGATACCCATAAATACCATAATGTCGACAGTCATCATCAATTAACATAGACTGATATTAATTCACAAATGTAATCAATCAGCCTAAGCTATTCCAATCCAAATAAATAATGTCATATATTGAACACATATTTGTAATTTTTTTTTTTAAAAATAATAATAATAACTCCTTATGAGTCCAGAATGCTCAATTATCAAAATTATCAAAATCAAACTATCATCCATGTCATGCCTTGTCAGACTGATGCATTCACGTGTCAATTGACATATTTATTTACATGTAGAATATCTGATCAGTCACTCCAAATTATAAATCCAAACTGATTGGCTTCTGATCTATTTGTGAAACTCATTTACCCTCAATTAACATAATCACCAAATTGCCATTATAACTCAATGGCCAGCCAACAATTAATTGAAGTAGACTGTGTCAAAACTGGGTTATATCCACATTAAGCGCAATTAAAATATTTATTAATTAATGAAACCAATAACTTTCATAATGATGTCATTCAATTCCACTAATTTCTTGTAACAATCATACTAAAATTGTTGTAATACCGTTATTATTAGAGCATTTTGATACCCAAAAAATTGAAATTATACACTCAGCATTATCCAATGCGCATAAATAATTAAATTCTATGTAATTCGTTAGTAGTATTTCTCAATTTACATATAAACAAGGCAACAATCTTGTAAATGAGAATTCACATGTAGATTATATGGAAGGAGTAATTAAGTCCCCAACCAATTATTGATGATAAAAGGGAAAAAATTTCAAACACCTTTCAATAGGTATTCACGGCACAATGCCTAAATTGCAATAAGCAAGAATTTGATATCCATACTCAAGGAATAGAAAGCAATTAACATCAATTAACACTATCCAAGGAATTAATGTAAATTGACAATCGAGAATCCATAATTTGTAAAATAAACTTTACAAGTTTAGAATAAATATGCTGAAATCAACACGAAATCATACATGAACATATAATGGGAGTTAACGGGCCATTGCGACCGATTTCATGGAAAATTAAAAATTTCACAAATAAATTCAAATCACATATTCATAAGTAATCGAAATTAAAATTCGTTAACCATTAAGAAATTTTAATTTTCATATTCAAAATTGTGATTTAAGAGAAATATTCAAACACAAATGTTTGAATATAAACACTATTATTCAGATCTCAGATAATCACAAATAGGGTGGCTCTGATACCACTTGCTGGAAATAAATCCATGAGACCTTAACCCTATTATGATAAACTGAGATCAAACTGTAATGCTGAAGCGTACCTGATCCAATGAGTCTCTAGGCGGAACACGAACTCAGGATCAATGGTTATATGGCCTTCCTCAACTAAGCCTCCTTATTCCTTATGGGGACCGTAGTAATCCCTCCCGATAGGGAGAAGGGAAGACCATGTGCGGCTTAGTATATTGGGGACCATAACCTGGGAGCCTTTATATACTACTTGACTAGACCACCCATAATCACCTAATCATGTAGTATTAAGTATCTACTCAATAAGCCCATATCATTTATTATTATAGCCCATGAACCTTTAACCTTAATTGGATCACTTAATTAAGTTCATAATATAATTGAATAGCTAATATAATTGTATAATAATATATTGCCCACAATTACATTATATTGGAAATTAAAACTTTCCAACACGCTTCTCTATGTATATCCCATAGTGCTGCTGAAAGTAGGGCTTTGTTCCATGTAGCAATATCCTTCAACCCCAAACTTCCACAATTTCTAGATTGTAAGATATCCTTCCAGCTCACCTGGGCTCACCTTCGTACCCCAAAGAAACTTACATATCAAGCTCTCCACTTTATGAACTACCACGGTGGATATTTTGACAATACTACACTAGAAGGATAGAATGTCATAGATACCTGAGGTGATGAGCTCCAATCGACCAGTGAAAGATAGCAATTTAGAAGACCAATTCTGAATCATGCTATTGATAATATTCAATAGAGGTGTTAATACTCCACTCTTATTCTCTTGCTACAAATTGGAATACCCAAGTATTTAAAAGGAATGGTACCTCTATTAAATGGAAAAACTTAGCAATATGATCATGGACATATATCGGAACCCCCGAAGTGATAAGATTTGATTTTGGGGATTAACTACCAATCCCGAAATCTTGGCAAAGCTTTTCAACATTTGATCAAGTATTCTATCAGTAGTCAGATTGCCATACCCCAGAATCAAGAAATCATCCTCAAAGATGAGATGTGAAACATCAATATGTTTATAAATTCTGGAGTGGAATTAATAAATGTTCCGTTCCACAGCTCTTCTCATCAACCTACTAAAATACTCCATGCATAACTGATGAGAGTAAAAATAAGGTGTTTTAGTGTCCAATTTAACACCTTTTTATGAGAATTGTTATTATATATTAGCACAAGTGTCTTATATTTGATATATGTGAGAAAAAAGTGTGTTTAAGGTGTTTCATTATGTTTTAAGTGGAAAAAGGATCAAAAGTACAAATTTGGAGAAAAGGTGTAACTTGTGCAAGAATGTTGAAAACACATGTCCAACTTGTGTAATTTTTCTGTATTTGTATGAAAGTCCAAATTAGGCATGTAATACGTTATTGAAAAGCTATGGAAGAGACGGTCATTTCAGTTCAAGAAATACCTCAATTGGAGTTCAGATGAGGGAGTTATGATCAAAACGGTAAAGTTGCACAAGCTGTGCCGACCAGCACGACTTAGCCACATTTGCACGACTCGTGCCCTTTAAATATTGGATTTTTTGTAAGTTCCTTATATGGAAAGAAAGTCAAGGAAGAGAGGATCACATGAGCGCAAGAATTACTCAAATCGGAGTTTGGATGTAGAAGTTATGCGCGAAACGGTGAGACTGCGCAACGTAGCTCGACCAGAAGAGGCTAGCTTGACCAAGAGTGATTTGGTTGAGCTACAGAGGGGAAGTCGAGCTAAATGTGAAGACAAAGTTTCAGTTTACAGACACGCAGCTCGACCATAGCTCAACCAAGGAGGTCCAGCTCGACCAAAACTATTCAAGTCGAACTAGGACACGTCAGCTCCGAATTGTCGAGATTTTACCTCAAGTGTATGTATGTTTGTATTTCTAAGAAAAAGCCCAATAAAGGTCCATAAGGAAAGTATACAAGTATAAAAGGGGACCACCCCACAAAGGGGGATCACCCTCAACCATCATCCACATCCTTTCATTCATCCATCCATCACTGTGAATATTTATCTGTTGAATCAAGATGAGCACCAAAAGAAGGATTCAAGATGGAGAAGGACGCGACGACGCCCACATCAAGGGTTTTATTCGTTTCCTAATTTATCTTGCATTTTCCAGACTATAATAAGATTTATCCAACCCCCATAATTGTTCTTTGCAGCATCATGGGCTAGAACCGTTTTGGTAGATCCAAGGTTTTGAAGGTTTTATGAATTAATTAAACTCTCTTTTGTGTCCTCCGTACAAAATTACTTGTGGATTTATTTTATATATAATTATGCACTTTTAATCCATATTCACGGTCGTTTTGTGCATCTTCAACTGTTATATAGAGTCTGAATATATATCTCGGTTGTTTATTGTGTGCGTTCACTGCTGAACAGGGTTTTATATTATGATTCTAAGTGAGGGGACTCCGAAACTTCATTAGAACTATCATATATGAATGTTTATTACTTGAATTGAATTCGGGTTAGCAAGCAGGATAAAGAGGGTATTTTAAAATACCTATAAAGGGAGATCATATCGGGTTAGATTCCAGACGTGGGAAATAATTGATGCTGATAGTACCTAGAAAGGGGGGTGAATTTACGTCTCTTGCTCCGAGGTTATTCACACTTGTTACACGCATATTTACTTGTGTTTATAGAGTAGATTTGCATGGTTTAGTGATGCGTCCATAGTCCACAAGGCAAAGTCGGTCTGCACTTGAGAGGAAAGTTAAGTAGTAAAACTGGATTACCCTAGAACAACTCATTCTCCATTCTTGAGACACTTTTGTATTCTTCCAGATTTATTTTATTTTAATTGTTATTTAATTTTCAGCATATAAGTTATTAGATTAAATCCTCAATCTTTATTGTCAATTGTCTTAATTAATGTACTTAATAATTTAATTGATAATATACCATTCTTTGGGTTCGATATTTAACTTGGTCGCTTACTTAAGCTGCAATTGATATCCTTAATACTTGGGGATTAATTTTGCGTGCAAAGAAAATGCTCATCAATAACATAGATAGTAGGGATGGGATGGGGTCACCTTGTCGAAGTCCTCTTTGTCCTTTGAAGAAACCTTCCGGCTTTTCATTAATAAGTAAGGAATAAGAGGTAGTAGTCACACACTACTCAATCCACTTTCGAAAAAATGAGAGAAACCCAAACTAGTAATCAAATCAAAGAGGAATTTCCAATTAATAGAATCAAACCAGTGAGCTCAAATCAGTAGAAAAATTTATTGCTCATCATCTCCGACAATATTGATGGATGCCAGTGAGCTGGCTACCTGAGAGTAGTCTCCATCAAGGCTTGCTAATGTATTCCGGTCGATTGAGGCCTTCCTAAAAGTCATTTTCTGCTCCTAGTTCACCTACTAAGCAAGAGGTGAGTATGGGAAACAAAAAGAAGAAAATGAAGCTTTATGTTAATGGAGTTTTCTCTAACTATATCACTTCGCCTACTGCTTCTCGCAAGGAGTGTGCACTCAGCATACATATTTTAATTTTGGAATTAACTATAGTTGTCGAGGAATTAATAAGTGAAGATCAGTTTGAATCTAATAAAAAGTGCTTCTTGACATGATGAAAGATAATGATAAAGATTCGGGGATCTCCATGTCTCCGGAAATGACAGCAGACGGGTCGAAAAAAGGAGTAGGCAACTCTTAATCTGGAACTTCTTTCTTCCTTGGAAGTTGCTTCTTCTAGACTTATGTGAACTGTTGCAGCTGATATGATGGATCTTTCTGCCCAGCCTGGTATTGAGAAAAGTGCTTCACAAATTTCTATTGCACAATAGTCAAAAGTATTATCCAATTCTACCACCTACTCCTCTACCACCTCAAAAAGCAACTCTACCTCTTTAACCTTCAAAGATAAGTTTTTGGGAACCTAAATCTCTCCCCCTACGCAACCCATCTGCTTCTCCCCACCTTCGATCCTCTCCCCATCTTCCTCATCCAACCATTCTAGCTCCAACTCCGCTCCGATGGCATCGCCGACAACCCAATTGGTGGCCCTCACCCCCTATAACCTAGCTCGCTCCCTTTTCTGCCCTCACACGGGCTCCTCTCATCCCTCTAATCCTCCTGCAAACTCGAAGCCCCCATGTTTTTGAGCTTCCTCTTCTCACTCCCTATCCCATGTTAGCCCCTCCCCATCCCTGGATACTCATTGTCTCCAGAACCCATCATCCACTTACACCCCTCCTCCTCAGAACCCTATCCCCCCACCCACTCCTCCCCCGACTCAATTTGAACCCACCAAGAGCCATAATCTTAGCCTAATCCCAAGAATTCCCTTCAGTTTATTCCTCCTCGTGAATAATGGGAGGTGAATATTCCTATTGAAGAGTTTACTGATGAATGGGACTACTACCTGATTAGCTATTTTGCAGAAAGATACCCAGGCTTCAGCGTCTTCTCTGAAATTGCTATGCTTAGAGAAGTGGATTTTATGATTCTAAGCCATAGCAACGACTAGATTATCTTCAAACTGTCATCGGAGGAAGATGTCTAAAAGTGCTGGGTAATTGTCCTTATGATTGGAACAAGAGGTATTTAATGTTGAGAAGAATGCCACAGGATTTTCAGTTCGATAAAGTGGGTATTTCTTAGGTTCCTGTTTGGGTAAAACTTCTTCCCTCCCTTTATGGTACTGGAATCCAACTATCCTTCATTGGATTGCATCTTCGGTTGGATTTTCAGTTGATATGGATGATTTTACAGCTAGTAAGGAGAGAGTCTCCTTTGGCCGTGCACTCGTAGAGGTTGATGCCTCCAAAAATATGGCCGATGAAATTTGGGTGACTACACCGAGTGGAGGATTTAGCCAGAAAGTGGAATACGAATTCTATCCTAAATTTTGCAATATCTGTAATGCTTTAAGACACCTCACTAAGAACTATCGAGCTCATGGAAATGAGCAAACTCAAGAGCAGTTTCCTCCAATGGAAGAGCAACTCTTCCAATAGGTCCGCCGTAGGAGAAATATGAGAAGGCATCAGAATAGGCAAGAAGGTATCGAACAAAATGTGCAGTAGCCAATTCATGAACAACCTAACGAACGACAACAAGAGCAACCTGATTTGGAATGCATCCCTCACACCCGTCCTACCCAGCGCATTAATGAAAATATTAGAGTTAGGAATCCTATCAACTTGAACGCTGGTAAAGTTTGGAAATCTTTCTATAATAGTGAGGATTCTGCTCCATCTACGAGGAGGAATTTTAAGGGGAAAAAGGCTCGTTCTATGGGAGATAAGGATGATTGTGAAGAGTATGAAGCCTGGGAGTTGAGGAAGGCTAGGGAGGCAGGAATTCCTTCCAATGAATACTTCTCATGAGTCTCTTAACTTGGAATGTGCGTGGGATGGGACGCACACCAACCCACAATGCACTTAAAAAAGTTGTGCGTGAACATAATGTTGTAATGGCAGATTTAGTGGAGATTAAACTATCAATTAAAAATGTGGATGAAGTCGTAAAGAAGGTTTTTCCTGGTTGGACTTGTAGTCACAACTTGGAGCATTGTAATGGTGGTAGAGTTCATGTTGCTTGGAACTCTAGTAGGCTTCAATTGGATAATTTCATTTTATTCGATCAAGCTATCACTGCGAATGCTCATTGTCTTACCACTTTGAAGGAGTTTGCATTCTCAGTAATTTATGCTCATAATAGATATGTAGCAAGGAGATCCTTATAGCAACATTTCACATCTCTCTTTTATTCTAACGAAATGCCGTGGATTATGGGTGGGGAGTTTAATTGTGTAAGTTATAATGCGGAAAGAAACAGCAATACACAAAATTCAGGCTCTAGGGAGATGAATGAGACTTGCTCAATTTTGGGCGGTGGAGGATACCCATTCATTGGGTTGCTTTTTTACTTGGCCAAATAGAGCCTCCTACTCTAAAATTGACAGAGTTATGGCTTGCAAGTTGTGGGGGAGTCCTGAATAGGAGATTCACACTTCCTTTCTACCTCAAGGGACACAGTCGGATCATTATCTCACTATCACTTCCTTCCAACTCTTAAACCCTCACACTATAAGACCTTTCAGATTTTGCAATTTTTGGACTGAGCATGATAAATTTATTCAACTAATTTCTCTTTAGTGGCAGGTCTCTATTGCAGGTACCAAGCAGTACGCTCTTTGTCAAAAACTTAAATTGTTAAAGAAACCCTTGAAGGAGTTACACAATCAGAACTACACTTATATCTCAGAAAGAGTAAAGAGAGGAAGAGAAAGATTGATCCACCTCCTATCTCTGTTTATGTCAGACTTGATAAATCATGAGCTACATTTGGAGATAGGTGATGAGATCTACAAACTGAAGCACTTGGAATATTATGAAGCAAGCTTTATTCAACAGGTTCTAAAAAATAAGCATATTAAGAACCAAGATCGTCCAACCAAGTACTTCTATTCTCTTATCCATAGTAATGGCGCGAGGAATGGTATTCACAGGTTGTTCACTGATATTTGCCCGACTACCTCTTACCAAGAAATGATTGATGTTTTGCTCTCTTATTATCAATCAATACTTGGTGAAGAAGGGCATGTAGTTGATTGTGTGGAGGAGGATGTATTGGAATTAGGGCAGTGGCTTTCTTTTGATGGTGCTTGCAGATTGGAGGATCCGATTGAGGAGAATGAAATCAAGGAAGCCTTGTGGTCTATCAATAAAAACAAATCTCCTGGTCCGGATGGCTACACTTCTGATTTCTTTCAAAGTGCTTGGAATGTGGTGGGAGGGACGTAGTGGCGGCATTGAAAGAATTTTTTTCGGAAATAGAAGATGCTTAAACAGATTAATGCCACGTTTGTTTCCTTGAGTCCGAAAATAATGCATCAACCAGGAGTTAAAGATTTCAGGCCCATTTCTTGTTGTAACACTGTTTACAAAATCATCTCCAATGTGTTGGCTGGTAGTTTGAGGGGTTATCTTCCTTCTTTGATAAGCCCGTCACAATTTTGCTTTGTCAAAAGAAGTAAATTGAGGGACTGTGTCATGTTAGCAGAGGAGATCTTTAGAGCTTATGGTAGGAAGGAAGGAAGTATTTCACCCAGGATGGCAATCAAATTAGAAATTTCCAAAACCAGTAATTTTTTTTATTGATCATAAAATAATATTTAGTTGCAGAAGAATATCTACTTACCTTAAATCACATCAATCCATAGCTCGTATCACAAATCACAAATAATTCATACACAATATGTTTATGCATTGTAGTTGGACTTCTACTTACCTGGTCTCCAACAGTAATTTAAATATTGTGAAGAACTGTAACTAAACTCCTATCTCCCGTTAAGCTATCTCTTTTTCTTCTTCCTCTCTCTCTCTCTCTCTCTCTCTCTCTCTTCTCTCTCTCTCTTTTTATTTTTTCTTAAACACTGATTGTCTTTCACCAAATTAACCCAATAGGGTTTAACATGTATATATAGTGGGTAAAAGGGCGGTTGTTCCAGCCTTATTACCATTATAAAAAATTTTTGTGGCTAATAACATTTGCAAACAAAGTACAAGAAGAAGTCACGTATTACTTTTTTTAGTAATCCATGTTTTTGGCTATTAGACAAGGAAATAAATTGAATTCATGTTAGACCACGTAACTCAAAATTTTATCACTTTTTATATACAATACTAATTATAATTATTATTATTATTCTTACTATTAATAGTAAAGACTTATTATTATTATTATTCATTACAAATGTACATGCACTTATAACTAAGATATAATACATTTACAATTTAATACACATACGTACACATTTTCTTATCACTATTATTATTACGAAAATATGTACGATACTTAATAATTAAGATATAGTGTATTTATACACATACTGCAATTTAATTATATATCCAAATTGATATATGCAAATATTTATGCACATAATGTCACCATTATTATCATAGATGTGTCAAATAAAAATATAAAGATAAGTAAAATGTAAAGACAATTACCACACAATTATCACATAATTATAAAAATTCACGAAACAACAAATTAAATTATATTGGCACATGAGTAGTGAGAAGTACGGGTGTCACATCCTCCCCACCTTATAAAAAAATCGTCCTCAAAATTTACTTACTAAAAAGCCCTGGATACTTAGCCCTCATCTCATCTCTCTTTCCCAAGTAGCCTCCTCAACTAACTGGTTTCTCCATAACACCTTAACTAATTGTATCTCTTTATTTCTGTGCTTCTTCACTTCTCGCCGCAAATCACAACTAGTATTTCCTCATAACTCAAATGGTTCTTGCTTTAGAACATGAGATAGATTCGGAAAATACTTCCTCAACACAGATACATGAAACACGTCATGTATCCTAGACATCGATGTGGGTAAGTCTTTGATGAGAGTGAAAATAAGCGTGTTTGAGTATCCAATTTAACATCTATTGATGGGAATTATTGTTATATATTAGCACAAGTGTCTCATACTTGATATATGTGAGAAAAAAGGTGCGTTAGAGGTGTTTTATTGTGTTTTAGGTGGAAAAATGATCAAAAAGTGCAAAGTTGGAGAAAAAGTGTAACTTGTGCAAGAATGCTGAAAAACGCACGCCCAATTTGTGTAATTTTTTTGTATTCGTTTGAAGCTCAAAACTAGACGTGTGATAGATGGTTGGAAAGCTACAAAAGAGAGGATCGTTTTGGCATAAGAAACACCTCAATTGGAGTTTTTATAAGTTCTTTATATGGATAGAAAGTCAAGGAAGAGAGGATCGTGCGAGCACAAGAATTACTCAAATCGGAGTTTAGATGTGGAAGTTATACGCGAAACGGTGAGACTGCGCAAGTTGATTCGACCTCACTGATCTGGTTAGACCACTGGTTCGACCTAAACCAGAAACCTAAAAGTTTGTTACACTGTAGTTCGACCTCGATGACATGGTTCCACCATCCATGAAGGTCGAACCATGGTCGAACTAAATGCCTCCAGTGCGTGTATTTTCGTGTTTTCCAAGAAAAAAACTCATCCAAGGTCCATAAAGAGAGCTTACAAGTATAAAAAGGGATGTAGATCACACCAAGAAGAACACAACACAATCATCCTACACCCCACAAGGGGGGATCTCCCCCTAACCATCATCCACATCCTTTCCTCCATCCATCACTATGAAGATTTGTCTGTGGAATTAAGATGAGAACCAAGAGGAGAATTCAAGACGGAGAAGGACGCGACGACGCCTTCATCTAGGGTTTTATTCACTTTCTAATTTATCTTGTAATTTTTCGGATATATGGGCAAGATTTATCCAACACCCATGATTGTTCTTCGCAACATCATGGGCTAGAAGCGTTTTGGTAGTCTAGGGTTTTGAAGGTTTTATGAATTATTTGAACTTTCGAGTGTATACTCCGTACAACACTACTTATGGTTTATTTTATGTATGACTATACTTTCTTAATCCTTATTCAGAGTCGTTTGTGCATCATTAACTGTTGAATAGAGTCTGAATGTTCATCTTGGTTATTGATTGAGCGCGTTCACTGCTGAACAGGATTCCATGTTATGATTCTAAGTGAGGGGACTCCGAAACTTCATTAGAACTATCTTATATAAATACTTATTAATTGAATTGAATTCGGGTTAGTAAGTAGGATAAAGAGAATAATTTTATAGTACCTATAAAGGGAGATCATATCGGGTTAGAGTACCAATTGGTCAGGGAAATAATTGATACTGATAGTACCTAGAAAGGGGGGTGAAATTATATCTCTTGCTCCAAGGTTATTCACAAGTGTTACACGCATATTTACTTGTGTCTATAGAGTTGCATGGCTTAGTGATGCGTCCATATTCCACAAGGCAGAGTCGGACATTGATACACGAAAGGGAAATTAAGGAGTGAAACTGAATTATCCTAGAGCTACATATTCTCCTACTTGATTCACTTTCGTATTTTCCTATTTCCTTATTTATTTTATTTGTTATTTTAATTAATTGTTTAGTAGTTAATAATCCATACATCAACCTTATTGCCACAATTCATCTTAATTAATTTAGTAAATAATTAAATTGATAATATGCCGCCCTTTGGGTTCGATATTTAACTTGGTCGTTTACTTAAGCTGCAACTGAAATCCTTAATACTTGGGGATTAATTTTGCGTGCAAAGAAAATGCGCATCAGTCCTACTATGCAACACTGCCAACTTTCTTAATGAAAGAATGCATGTTGAAGGAAAGAGAAGTGCTTCATGGATTTGAGTAGGAATGTATCACCACTTGTTGCAAACTTAATTTTCGACGCTTGTCTCGAGTTAAATTTGGGGGGCTAGTGCATGGTGGACATTGTTCAATTCGTTAGATGCGTTTACTTCTCCACAAGAAGATCATTGACGGAAACTACAAGGGTAAGTCCCACCACTTTTTGCAAACTTAAGTCTCAACTTGTTTCGATTTAAGTTTGGGGGAGAGTGTGTGGTGTGACTCACCACTTGAGTGTGATTCTTGTAAAAATTGACTCAATTTTAAAATTTTCTCATGAGTTTGTTTGATTTTGGTCCGATTGGTGGTGATTGAAGTGCATGATAATCCATATTTTTAATGAAATTTTTGAGCTAATGGTCTTGTTGAGCATGTATGAAGGGTATTGGAAGCACGAATTCTCGGAGCTAACAACTTCTACTACCAAATGCCTATTGAGGGAGTTCATTCTACACCCAACCACTTCTATGTGTTTAACATAATTTGATTTGATTTGGATTGATGTGATTACCATGTTACTTCATTTGTTATGTTTGTGGGAGGTTTACTTTCGTAATTTAGGATTTCCTTTTCAATCAAGGTTGGGATGTTTGTGAACTTAATTATCATGGATGATATGAATGTATGCTTCATTTATATTGATGGTGATTTTTATTTTTGCATGTTATTTGTTTTTGTTTGTGTCTTGTTTGGTGAGTCTTTTCTTATATGTTTTGTGTGTATTTTATTTTTATCTTGGCATGTTTGGTGGTTTATTTAGGGAGGTTGTGAGTCATTTTTTGAACAAAAAGTGATGATATGTTGTGGTAATGAGTGATGACAAGATATGATTAAGAATCTCTACACTTTCGAATTGTGACATGTTTTACTTAACTTGTTCAATTTTGAGATGAATGTGGTATAATAAGTTCCTTAAGGTCCGAGCACAAGCTTGTGAGTATTTGAGTCTCAACCGTGCATACATGGTTTTTCTTCATGAGTGAATCGGTTGTGTTTGATAAACTAGAACTTGCTCAAGGACTATAGGAACGAGCCCGATTTGTGGAGATTAGTGACATGATCTAAGGCCATCCTTGTTATTATAGTCATTGCCATAAATTTTCCTACCATGAACATCATCCCTAGTCAACCACTTTGAGCCTATAAGCATATTTCTTGTGAATTTAGCACATTACAAGCCATGATTACCCACTTAAGCCTTATATACATACCTTAGTGTGGGTGATTGAGGAGATGGTAGGTAGGAAGGTTTGATACGGAAGAAAAAGAAGAAAAGGAAATGGTAAAAGAAAAGAAATAAAAAAGGATGAAAAGAGCATAAGCAAAAATGAATATGCAACCTCATAACAAGAATATAAGCAAAGCAACAACAATGTGCTCAAGGAAATCATGAAATTCAAAGAAAGGAAGCATGAAACAAAAGAAGGCCAATTCAAGGAAAGTTAATGAATAATGCTTGAGATTTGCAAAGACAAGAAAGGAAGAAGGAAAAGTGAAGAAGTTGAGGAAGTTGACCATCTCTTCGATTACTTACACTTGTTTAGTCACTATTACCTATAGTCTTCCTACCCTACCAAAGAGCCTATCATTACATCCTTAATGAAAGTCCTTTTTGATCATCAATTGAAACTTTGGAGGTTTATGAATGTAGTCCACGAGCAAGCTTATAGCTAGTCGAGCCAATCGCCTCAATTAATAGAGTGTTGAGTGAAATTGATATCTCATTGAGAGGCTTGGACCAAAAAGGGACTATATTACACTTTATTCTCTTTTGATTGAACTTGTTAATATTTTTTGTATGTCATGAATCTAATGTTGTAGGATGACTTAGCATGATTTGTAGTTCTTATTACTATTGATGTATTATTACTTATGTTCGTTTAGTCTTTTCATAGGTGAAAATCTCTCCCCTTATTTTATCATTTTCGTTGTTCGGGGACGAACAACACTTTAAGTTTGGGGGTGTGATGAGTGATATTTTCACCTAGATTTTAGTGTCTTTTTATGTGTATTTTCATATTATTTTATCCGTATTTGTATACTATTTGGTTGTGTTTTGTGTTTTTATGGAAATGTGTGAGAATGAGCTTAAACGTATGAAAAACATGTGAAAACGGATCAAAAACGGAGACGGGAGCTGAAACAGTGAAGAAAATAAAAAAATTGGCAAAATGACAAAAAACACGGTCGTGTTTTTATGTCATGATCGTGTTTTCTTGCAAAGTGAAGAAATGTACAGTGAGCTGAAAAATTGCAAGAAAACACGGGTAGATGCAGGAAAACACGCTCGTGTTTTCTTGCACTTGGGTGAAAAATCGCGTTTCGTGGCTGAAAAATCGCAATTGCATAAAAACACGGGTAGATGCAAGAAATCACGACCGTATTTTCTTGCAAAAGTGGCAAAATTGAAGTGCGATTTCCAGATTTTCCAAGGGGGTATAATACCCCCCAATTTCAACATTTGCACAAGTTTATCAAGGGTTTTCACTGTTTCATAATCCTCACACACCATTTCTTCCATTTCACACCATCATCTTCATCCATTCTTCATCCATACCATCTACCTTCATCCCACTATCAAAATCACCATCCATTTGAGGAATAGAAGCATGGAAGAGAGGAGAATTGCAAGGGGAAGAAGAATCACCATTGGAGACATCCAAGGGAGTTTTCATCCAACTTTTGTAGTGAAACCTTATTGTTCATCATGTTTTGTAAGAATTTTAATGTCTATGTTGATTTTCTTTTGAATATGATAGGCTAATCTCCCTTGTGAGATTAGCAACATGAGAGTTGTTGGATAATTTTTAGATTTGTGTATTTGAATTCATATATTGATTGGGTAAATGAGTTTTTTATCATTGATGTTTGAGATCTTGAGGTTTATGATGGTTTGTGTGTTTAGTTGTTCTAAATATGTGATTAGATTGAGAAATCAATTATATGCTTAGGATAATTGAGTGAATCATTTCAGCAAACACTTCATGTGCATTATAAATTGTAAAGAGATTGAGAAATCCTTTAAAATTTAGAACCCTTTGATAGAACATGTGATTGGTTTGATCGAGAGGTTGATTAATTGTATGAAGGGACTTTCATTTCAAGCGTAGTACCTAGTTGGAATTGTTTGAATGGGAACCAATCCGTTGAGCTAATTGAGATTCATATCCTATCCATCTCGAGAGGGAGTTTAGGTGAACTTAGTGTTGGCCCTTAGTCTTACACCCATGATTCGTATTAATTTGATTCATGTATCCAAGAATTTCCACTTCTTAATTGTTGTTAATTTCACTTTTACTTAATTGGAAAACCACCCTTCACTTATCTATCTTGTTTGCTAATCATTGCTTGCTTGCTTTGGTTATTGTTATTTACTTGTTTCACAACCATCCCTTTGATGATTCGTCTCTATAAAATTACAAGAAACCTGAGATCGCTTAAGCACTAGTATCTACCTCCCTGTGAATCGATAAATTGTTGAATTGGTCATCCTAACTACAAAATGGCTAATCAAAAGTCACCCATTGAGGCCAAGAAGCTTTTCGAGAATATTTTGATGAATTCAAGGGATTGGCCAACTGATAGAGTGAGAGGCACTTATGTCCTTGGTAAAGTAGCACAAGTTGAGCATACTATGGTGAAGTCGGGAAGAGATGATGAGATCGTCTCTAGCTTGGCTAATATTAGTAAGTTACTTGAGTCTCAGCAAGAGCAGATCACTGATTTATCTCAGAGAGTACCAATGATGCAGCAGGATTGTGGTTACGAAGGAGCTAGCCAAGAGGAGATCGAGGAGGCAAACTACGTCATGGGTCAAAGTATTCAAGGAACTAGGTAAACGAATCAAGAAAACCGAAATTATCAGGGGAATTACAACAACCATGGTCCCCCAGGTAATTATCAACAACTAAGGAGGCCGGAGATTTCATGGAGCAATCTGAATAATGCGATGCAGCCTCCTATCGATGTTGATCCGGGAGCAAAGGTGGAAGAAGGAAAGCCTGGCTTTGAGGATACAGTGAACAGGTACATGGCGAGGAATGATGCAAGAGTAGACCGTCTAGAGGCTAAGTTAGAGAAGAAGATTGATGATAATCATAAGGATTTGTCCGCACAAGTGAAAGGCCTCACGTTGTTGATGGGGGAGATGGCTGGGAATGTAAACAAATTTACTCGAACTATTGAGAAGGGAAAGTTTTCATTTCACAGTATTGAGAATCCAAAGTCTTGCCATGACATCACATTGAGGTCGGGAACGCAATATGAATGTCACGCCCCGACCCCAGACAGAACGCGACAACCGCCACGTTAACCATAAATTTCGCAGAATGGGTGCACTCCACTCCACAAAGTTCATAGAAAACGTAAGGCTTGCTATCAAGTACCTGTAGAGCTGAACAACAGATAACAACGGGTACAACCCGAGGACATCATCTCAAAAAGTATCAACAAGGATTTACAAAGGTACAAAATACAACGATGTAACGTAGTTTAAAGAAAATATACATGAACGATATAACATCGCGAAGGTACAAAAGGAACATCAAGGGGGTCACCAAATATAAACTATACAATCTCGCCAATGAATCCGTCAATTTACATAAAAGAGAAAGTACCCAAAACACGGATTGGATGACGAGCAAACGATAGGAAAACCTCCAACCAAAACGATATCAACAGCCTGAAAAGGAAAGAATGATGGGGGTGAGCAAAACCACTAGCTCAGTGAGGTGATAAGCCGGTCACCCCGACCCTTATACGAAGCATGTATTCCACTCGCGGTTCATAACATAAGATCCCACATTTCGTCCCACAATAACTATTTCTCACTCAGTATACATATTAATGAAAATAAAAATCTTAGTGCACATTTACGAATAACACAATTAGTTCAAACAACATGTTATCACATAAAAGACGCGTGGGTAGTCAATATCCTCCTCGAACTAAGCTCTCCGTCGAGAGACAGTCCAAGCCCGTCACCGTTACTCTAGATAAAATGCACATTAATATTCTTTCTCAATAGATAAAATGCACATTAATATTCTTTCTCAAAACACCAAGTGCTAAAGTTCACAATTCAATATCGACGTGAATACTTGAAATGATCAAACATATAAACATATATGACATGCATGTCCCACACCGGTGACGTTGACTGAGCCTATAATAGACTGATCCATCTAACGATCACCCTCCAGAGTATCAGTATTTGGCAAATGGACAGGTGCCCCGTTAGATCTAACTCACCCAGGTTTGCCAATCACAGGCAACTTGGTTGTCACTCTAACTCACCCGAACCGCGACAATTCGGGCTACTTAATCAATGTCGCTCCAACTCACCCGAACCGTGACCAATTCTGGCTACTTAACCTTGGTACCAGGCATACATATGCATGTGCATCATAAGATGAATAACGACTCAAGTTAGAGTCTTAATTGGCACACAAGAATAACCAGAAATCAATAATATTCATAAAATGGCTAACATGACTCTAACCAGAGCAATCGAGCCAATCAGGCTCTTTACCACATAACATAATACCAAATAATTTTCTTATCCATTAACTAAAACTAAAATAAATGCACATTTATCGAGGGTCCACACTTCCCACAAGAGAAGGCGTTCCCGAATTATCAACTCACAAGGAAGTGATTAACTCTCTCCGAAATCTGAAGTCGGTCCCTTGCCCTTCGTCGATGGTTCTTTACCTAGAAAGGAGATGAACAATTAAAGACAAATTAAATATAACTAACTATTAGCGGTAACATCCCTTTCATTGCTAAAACCAAATCCTAATCGAGTTCGAACGAGTCGATATTAAATAAAAATGGTATGTAACTCCTTAACATCAGTTCCCAATCCCACATAACCCGTTTCAATAGATTAACTAAATGAAACGATAGAAAATAAGTTTGAATTCGACATAAAAATTCTGAAATTTTTCAGCTAGCGGCAGTTTACGAGAAAAATCATAACTAATTGTAGAATAATCGGATTGAGGCGTTTCAAGTGGCTACGGAAAGCTAACGAGTTCAGCTACGTACAGAAATTAAGTTTGCAAACTTTCGAGGTCAATAGGTATGTCAAAATCAGTTCGAACAGTCTGCAAATTACCCACATACGAAAAAGAAAAACCCCACAAAATTACAAAATCATGGAAGAATGAAGCTTAATTCACACACCACTTACCTCAAAACTACTTAGAAACCACCTAGGATGAGGGTTGTAAGGGAGAATTTGATCAACAAGGGTTTCTCCTCTTCACTCTTTTCTTTCCCCTCTTTTGCTTTTCTTCTCCCGTTCTTCTCTCTCTTTTTTTTAACTTTAGCCTTACTAATTATATATCAGGCCATTTAAGTAGGCTGAAACTTTGGGCCACAAAATGAATAAATAAATAAGTTTGGGCTTTCTAAAAAAATCTAGTTGTGCTAAGAAAAGGCTGGCTTTTTGGGCCATATAAATAAATAAATAAGTTTTGGGCTTTCTAAAATAAATCTAGTTGGGCTAAGTTAGGGCTGGCCTTTTGGGCCATAAAAATAAATAAATAGATTTTGTGCTTTTTAAAATAAATCTAGTTGAGCTAAGATATTATAAAGTATTCCCTCCTCTAAAAAGTTTCGTCCTCGAAACATAAACGTACCTAAAGATGAAAAGAGATTTGGATGGTGTTGACACATGACTGACTCTGGTTCCCATGTTTCTTCTTCAATTTGATCACTTCTCTATAGAATTCTCACCATAGGAATGGATTTGTTACGAAGCATTTTCTCTCGGCGATCTACAATTTGAACAGGTTGTACTTCGTACGATAGATTTTCCTTTAATACAACTGGGGGATCTTTGAGCACGTGCGAAGGATCTGGTTCATATTTTCTAAGCATAGAGACATGGAAGACATCGTGAATCTTCGACAATTCCGATGGTTGCTCAAGTCGATACGCGACACGACCAATCCTTTGCACGATCGTAAACGGGCCAATATACCTTGGACTCAACTTTCCTCGACGGCGGAATCGCAACACGCCCTTCCATGGAGAAACTTTCAGAAAAACTTTGCCTCCTTCATTAAACTCCAAATCGCGCCTCCTATTATTTGCGTAGCTTTTCTGACGATCTTGCGCTGCCTTAAGTCTTTCTCGAATAAGTTGTATTTTTGCCTTCGCATCTTCGATAAGCTCTACTTGTTCGATTTGTCTCTCGCCAACCTCATCCCAAAAGAGTGGTGTTCGACACTTTCGGCCATACAGAGCTTCGTACGGGGGCATTCCAATGCTTGAATGATAACTGTTGTTATAAGCGAACTCCACCAAAGTCACGTGCTTATCCCAGCTACCTCCCAAATTCAACACTACTGCACGTAGCATGTCTTCTAGTGTCTGTATAGTTCTCTCTGACTGTCCATCAGTCTGTGGATGAAACGAGGTACTGAATAATAATTTTGTACCTAGCGCTTTCTGCAGACTAGGCCAAAAACGGGAAGTGAATCTTGGATCACAGTCAGATATGATTGACACTGGTACTCCGTGCAATCTCACGATCTCATCGACATATAACTTGGTAAGTTTCTCTAAAGATTCGTTGGTATGCACTGGAAGGAAATGTGCCGATTTCGTCAGACGATCGACAATGACCCAAATTGAGTCATGACCCTTTTGGGTTCGAGGTAAACTAGAAACAAAATCCATTGTGACGTTTTCCCATTTTCACTCAGGAATAGGTAGTGGTTGAAGCATGCCGGCTGGTTTTTGGTGTTCCGCTTTAATCTGTTGGCATGATAAGCACTTTGATACAAATTCAGTAGTGTCCCGTTTCATACCTGGCCACCAATAATGCTCCCGAAGTGTTCTATACATTTTGGTACTACCAGGATGCATAGCATAGGCTGAAGAATGGGCTTCCTCAAGAATAGCTCTACGAACATCAAGTTCTGATGGAACACAAACACGATTTTTAAAAGTAAGAAGTCCATCATCCCGAATTTGAAATTCTGTTTCTTTTCCTTGATTTAGCTTCGCCATCTTCTGTTGTAAATAAACATCGTGTGATTGTCTTTCTCGAATTTTCTCGAACAAGGTAGGTCTAACCTCGAATTTGGCAATTAAGGCAGAATCATTAGACTTTTCACAATCGAGCGAAATGTGTAAAGATTTAAATTGCTCCAACATAGGAAGATAAAAAGATTGAATTGAAGCAAGTGAGGTAGAAGACTTCCTACTCAGAGCATCTGCAACAACGTTCGCCTTGCCAGGATGATAATCGATGACTAAGTCATAGTCACTAATCAACTCCATCCATCGCCTTTGCCTGAGGTTGAGCTCCTTTTGCGTGGTGATATACTTTAAGCTCTTGTGATCAGTGAAAACCCGACAAGTTGCACCATACAGATAGTGCCTCCATATCTTCAATGCAAAGACGATTGCAGCCAACTCTAAATCATGTGTAGGATAATTTTCTTCGTTCTTCTTCAATTGCCTTGAAGCGTAGGCAATAACCTTTCCTTCTTGCATGAGAACGCATCCTAATCCTTGTCTCAAGGCGTCGCTATAAATGGTAAATTCTCCAATCGTTGGGTCTGGCAAAGCAAGAATAGGAGCTGAAACGAGTCGTCTTTTCAATTCTTGAAATGCTTCCTCGCATTCTTCACTCCATTCAAATTTTACCCCTTTCCGAGTCAATTTAGTCAAAGATGAAGCCAATAGCGAAAAGTCTTTGACAAACCGTCGATAATATCCAGCTAATCCCAGAAAACTACGAATCTCTGTCACGTTCTTTGGACGCTCCCAATCTAGTATAGCTTGAATCTTCACTGGATCGACGTAGATTCCTTCTTTAGAAATGTGATGACCCAAAAAGCTTACCTCGCGAAGCCAAAATTCACACTTCGAGAATTTAGCATAAAGCTGATTTCCTCTGAGAATTTTCAGAGCAATTCTTAGATGATGAGAATGCTCGTCGTCCGATTTAGAATAAATAAGAATGTCATCAATGAAGATGATGACAAACTTATCTAAGTACGGCCGAAAGACCCGATTCATAAGATCCATAAAAGCTGCAGGAGCATTTGTGAGTCCAAAAGGCATAACACATAATTCAAAATGACCGTATCTGGTTCGTAAAGCAGACTTAGGGATATCAGATTCCCTGATCTTGAGTTGGTGATAACCGGATCGCAAATCAATTTTTGAGAACACAGTTGCTCCTTGCAATTGATCAAACAGATCATCGATTCTTGGAAGAGGATATTTGTTCTTGATTGTCACCTTGTTCAATTGACGGTAGTCGACACATAGACGAAGTGATCCATCTTTCTTCTTGACAAAAAGAACTGGAGCACCCCATGGAGATGTGCTAGGTCGTATGAAACCCTTCTCCAATAATTCCCCAAGTTGTGTCTGGAGTTCCTTAAGCTCAGCAGGCGACATTCGATATGGAGTAATCGATATAGGTGTGATTCCAGGAAGTACGTCAATGAAAAAATCAATCTCTCGATTCGGAGGTTGTCCTGGTAAGTTTTCGGGAAAGACATCAGGAAATTCATTCACGATTGGGATGTCATCTAGTTTAGTTTCAGAAAGAGAAGTATCGATGACAAATGCCAAGAATGCCTCACAACCCTTACGCATTAATTTATGCGCAGTCAACATTGAAATAAAAGAGAGGGATCTTGTTTGAAGTTTACCCTCAAAAACAAGTTCTGAGAATCCTGGTCTACGAAAAATAACAAGCTTCTCGTGGCAATCGAGAATTGCATGATGAGAAGAAAGCCAATCCATGCCAAGAATAACATCAAGATCAATCAAAGGCAATGATATCAATTCAGCCTCTAAAATGACATCTTTGATCTTCAATGGACAACCAAGGAATACCGAATCACGAATTAGACGCTCTCCAAGAGGGGTATGAACGATGATTCCAGGTGACAAATGAGAGATAGGATAATCTAAGATCGCAGTAAGATCATCTCGGATATAAGACCTATCAGAACCTGGGTCAAATAAAGCGTAGACATGATGGTCTCCCACAAACACATGGCCTAAAGAAGCAATATTAGGTGAGATTGTGATTTAAAAATTTGAAAAGATAGAATTTCTTACGAATGTTTTATTCGTAATCAAGTGGCATAACAAGGCGGGGTTAGATTTAGCATGTGAAAATACTCAAATTATAAATTACCTATCACAACCTTCGGATCTGAGCGAGCCTCTTCTTGGGAAATATGAAATACTCTAGTTTGCTTCCTTCCTTGCATAGGTGATTGAGTATTAGGGCCACTTGAGGCATCGGGCACTCTGGTAACTGCAGATCGAGTATCTCTGGGTGTAGAATATGTTAGTTTACCACGAAGCTGACCAGAACCCTGACTGCTCGTTCCCATAAGCTGAGGACAAGAACGTCGCATATGCCCCGGCTGTCGACACTGAAAACATACTTGAGGAGCCTTACAGGGGCCGTCATGATATTTTAGGCAATTCTGGCACTTGCGATTTTCACCAACCGATCCCGAGACATTGCTCCCGCCTCTACTAAACTGCTCCCGAGGTTGAGGAAAACTAATAGATGCCGAACTTGGTGCGCCACGCGAAGATCCCACACCCCTATACACCTTCGATGCATTTCCTGGAAATGCGCTCCCTTGCCTTTTCTTTTGAGATCGTTCTGCAAGCTTATGTCTCGCCTGAACTAAACCCTCTACCCTCAGGGCTTCTTCTACGAGATCGTTAAGACTCTCGTACTTATCTCCGGACTTGATGCGATCTCGAATATTTAAATTAAGACCATCTTCAAATCTCTTGCATAAGTCTCTCGTCGTATATGACTCAGGAGCGAATTCTCGCAATTCCAGAAATTTGCTTTCGTACTCAACGACCGACATAATGCCTTGAAAGAGGTTGAAGAACTCCTTTCTCTTTTGATCCTTGATGTACTGAGAGAAGTATCGATCTTTGAATCGTTCCACAAAGATAGCCCACGTAATAGTAACCGAAGATGTCTCTTTTAGATTCTGCCACCATCGTCGTGCATCTGGGCCTAACAGCTTGGTCGCAATGACCACACGATAACATTCTTCAATCATCAAGGTATCAAAGGTCTCTGTAATCTCCTTTAACCATGCCCCCGCTTTAGAAGCATCTCTTGCACCGTCAAATTTCGAAGTCCCCATGTTTTCAACTGCTTTCACCAAATCAGGTATAAAAAGTGCACCTCGAGAAGCAGAACCTCCTAAAGCTATTTCTGGAGTAAAAACTGGTACATTAGATGTAGGTCGAATCGATTCATTAGCACGAAGAACCTCTTCAGTGACAGTCGTAGTTGTATGAGCCGTTGTAGGTAGTGGAACACCATGTATTCGAATGTGATCATAATACAATTGGTACTGCTCGGGTGTCATCATGTGCTCAACCCGCAACTGGGCCCGTGGTTGCTCTACCTGGGAAACTGGCACCCTATGATCAGAATTGATAGGGTCCGTAACCGTCGGAGGAATGACATGATCAGAAGAAACATGTCCTCGAGGTCCACGAGGAACAGAAGAGAGTAGAGGACTCGGAGGATCACGAGGAGCGTGTCCTCGACCTCGACCTCGTCGACGAACTGGAGGTGCCATAATGACTGAAAGGAAGAAAGGAAAGAAAATGCAAGGTCAACGTCAAGGCAATACGATACCTTAGGATGACATTGAAACAAAGTTGGACTCATTGGCTTGACACAAAAAGAATGAGAATCATAAAACCAGGCTCTGATACCAAGAAAGTTGTCACGCCCCGACCCCAGACAGAACGCGACAACCGCCACGTTAACCATAAATTTCGCAGAATGGGTGCACTCCACTCCACAAAGTTTATAGAAAACGTAAGGCTTGCTATCAAGTACCTGTAGAGCTGAACAACTGATAACAACGGGTACAACCCGAGGACATCATCTCAAAAAGTATCAACAAGGATTTACAAAGGTACAAAATACAACGATGTAACTTAGTTTAAAGAAAATATACATGAACGATATAACATCGCGAAGGTACAAAAGGAATGTCAAGGGGGTCACCAAATATAGACTATACAATCTCGCCAATGAATCCATCAATTTACATAAAAGAGAAAGTACCCAAAACACGGATTGGATGACGAGCAAACGATAGGAAAACCTCCAACCAAAACGATATCAACAGCCTGAAAAGGAAAGAATGATGGGGTGAGCAAAACCACTAGCTCAGTGAGGTGATAAGCCGGTCACCCCGACCCTTATACGAAGCATGTATTCCACTCGCGGTTCATAACATAAGATCCCACATTTCGTCCCACAATAACTATTTCTCACTCAGTATACTTATTAATGAAAATAAAAACCTTAGTGCACATTTACGAATAACACAATTAGTTCAAACAACATGTTATCACATAAAAGACGCGTGGGTAGTCAATATCCTCCTCGAACTAAGCTCTCCATCGAGAGACAGTCCAAGCCCGTCACCGTTACTCTAGATAAAATGCACATTAATATTCTTTCTCAATAGATAAAATGCACATTAATATTCTTTCTCAAAACACCAAGTGCTAAAGTTCACAATTCAATATCGACGTGAATACTTGAAATGATCAAACATATAAACATATATGACATGCATGTCCCACACAGGTGACGTTGACTGAGCCTATAATAGACTGATCCATCTAACGATCACCCTCCAGAGTATCAGTATTTGGCAAATGGACAGGTGCCCCGTTAGATCTAACTCACCCAGGTTTGCCAATCACGGGCAACTTGGTTGCCACTCTAACTCACCCGAACCGCGACAATTCGGGCTACTTAATCAATGTCGCTCCAACTCACCCGAACCGTGACCAATTCGGGCTACTTAACCTTGGTACCAGGCATACATATGCATGTGCATCATAAGATGAATAACGACTCAAGTTAGAGTCTTAATTGGCACACAAGAATAACCAGAAATCAATAATACTCATAAAATGGCTAACATGACTCTAACCAGAGCAATCGAGCCAATCAGGCTCTTTACCACATAACATAATACCAAATAATATTCTTATCAATTAACTAAAACTAAAATAAATGCACATTTATCGAGGGTCCACACTTCCCACAAGAGAAGACGTTCCCGAATTATCAACTCACAAGGAAGTGATTAACTCTCTCCGAAATCTGAAGTCGGTCCCTTGCCCTTCGTCGATGGTTCTTTACCTAGAAAGGAGATGAACAATTAAAGACAATTAAATATAACTAACTATTAGCGGTAACATCCCTTTCATTGCTAAAAACAAATCCTAATCGAGTTCGAACGAGTCGATATTAAATAAAAATGGTATGTAACTCCTTAACATCAGTTCCCAATCCCACATAACCCGTTTCAATAGATTAACTAAACGAAACGATAGAAAATAAGTTTGAATTCGACATAAAAATTCTGAAATTTTCCAGCTAGCGGCAGTTTACGAGAAAAATCATAACTAATTGTAGAATAATCGGATTGAGGCGTTTCAAGTGGCTACGGAAAGCTAACGAGTTCAGCTACGTACAGAAATTAAGTTTGCAAACTTTCGAGGGCAATAGGTATGTCAAAATCAGTTCAAACAGTCTGCAAATTACCCACATACGAAAAAGAAAAACCCCACAAAATTACAAAATCATGGAAGAATGAAGCTTAATTCACACACCACTTACCTCAAAACCACTTAGAAACCACCTAGGATGAGTGTTGTAAGGGAGAATTTGATCAACAAGGGTTTCTCCTCTTCACTCTTTTCTTTCCCCTCTTTTGCTTTTCTTCTCCCGTTCTTCTCTCTCTTTTTTTTTAACTTTAGCCTTACTAATTATATATCAGGCCATTTAAGTGGGCTGAAACTTTGGGCCACACAATAAATAAATAAATAAGTTTGGGCTTTCTAAAAAAATCTAGTTGTGCTAAGATAAGGCTGGCCTTTTGGGCCATATAAATAAATAAATAAGTTTTGGGCTTTCTAAAATAAATCTAGTTGGGCTAAGTTAGGGCTGGCCTTTTGGGCCATAAAAATAAATAAATAGGTTTTGTGCTTTTTAAAATAAATCTAGTTGAGCTAAGATATTATAATGAAGGTCCGATGATGTCGGCGAGTCATACCAAAGAAAACAGAGCAGTAGCTCGACCAGACATGAGTTACTCAATCAGACCATCTGATCGAGCAGAGGTTGAACAACTTCTGAAGAAATAGAATTACGATACTCTATTTTCTGACCATCCGTTCGACCAGCACAACACCGTTCAACTAGACTATCTAGGTCGAACGAAAGTTGAACAAAAGCAGTGTGACGAGAGCTCGCGATCAGGGAATCTATTTGGCCAAAACCTATCTGCTCGACCAAACCACCTTGGTTGAGCAGAGGTCGAGCAACACGTCCAGGAACAGAGTACGCGATTAGCCAATCTGTTCGACCATTCTGAAGCTATTCGACCAAACCACCTTAGTCGAACGGAGGTCGAGCAGCACAACTCAGAGTCCGATTCGATGCCGAATGAGACACCTGCTAATTGGAACACTCCAGCTACATCTCAAGAACAGAATACTGAGTTTACAATAGTAGAAAAGAAGTGGGAAAAAGCCAAGAGAGTAAGAGCCGAGAAGGATAAAGCGGAGAAGGTTGAACGTGATGAATGGGGGATCCCAAAACAAAGATACCTCCACCATTTCCTTTCAAGCTTTTCAAAAAAGGGATTGGAAGATAAGTTCAAAAGGTTTTCAGATATCATAAACAAGATAAGTTTGAACATTCCTTTCTCTGAAGCGATCTTGGAGCCGTATTATGCCCTCTTTCTAAAGGATATACTATTGAAGAAGAGAAGCCTGAACGGAATTGAAACTGTGAATCTGTCAAAGAATTGCAGCTCAATCATACAAAGGAAGCTGCAAGCTAAGTTAAAAGATCCGGAAAGCTTCACTATCTTATGTGAAATTGGAAAAGGGCCGGCACGACGAGCCTTGTGCGATCTTGGGGCAAGTATCAATTTGATGTCATTGTCTATCTTTAAACGGCTTAGTTTGGGGGAGTTAACTCCCACATCAGTGACTCTACAACTAGCGATAGGTCTATGACCTTTTCGAAGGGTGTGATTGAAGATGTTCTTGTCAAAGTATAGAAGCTCGTATTTCATATGGACTTTTTGTACTTGAGATGGAAGATGACAAGGATAATGTCCCTCTTATCTTAGGGAGACCTTTCCTCGCAACTGCGGGAGCTATGATTGATGTGCAAAAGGGTTAGCTATGGTTGAGGATGGATAAAGAAGAGGTTTTTTTCAACCTCGACAAAGCAATAAAGATGCCGATGGAGACGCAGTGCCATAGTATTGATGTGGTGGAGGAGATTTTTAATGAAGACATGTCCCTGATTCTTTCTAAGGATCCTCTTGAGACATGCTTGATGGAGTCTCTTACTTTTCCCACCACGGAGCTAGATGAACTCTCCAATGAGGTATGTATTAATTTACTTAAAAACTTACTTGCTTTGGGTGATGACAGGTATGAATCACAAAAGGCAAAGGTTGAAGAGGTCAAGTGGACTAGGAAGTACTTGCCTTTGGACAGAGAGAGTGCACCTCAAGAGGAGAAGAAAGAGGAGTTGAAACCGCTACCGGAGCACTTGAAGTATGCCTACCTAGGTGACAATGAAAAATATTCGGTAATTGTATCTTCTTCCCTTGATGATGATCAACTTGAGGAATTGTTAGATGTGCTTAGGAAGTATAAGTCTGCGATTGGTTGGTCGCTTGATGATTTAAAGGGGATTAGTCCTTCATATTGCATGCATAGAATAAGATTGCTAGATGAGGCCAAGAGTAGCATTCAGAATCAGCGAAGGGTGAATCCCGCTATTCAAGAAGTGATTAGGAAGCAAATTCTAATGTGGCAAGATGCTGGGATTATATATCCCATTAGTGATAGTCCCCATATGAGTTCATTGCATGTTGTAGCTAAGAAGGGGGCATGACTATAGTGAAAGCCGATGATGGTGAGACGTTAGCCACTAGGATTCCTACGGGATGGCGGTATGTACGGATTACAGGAAACTGAATGAAACACATGCAAAGACCATTTTCCCTTCCTTTCATGGATCAAATGCTTGATCGCCTCGCAGGGTATGAGTATTATTATTTTTTGGATGGGTACTCGTGTTATAATCAAATCATAATGCACCAGAGGATCAGGAAAAGACGACTTTTACTTGCCCTTACGGAACTTTTGTCTTTAGGAAGATGCCTTTTGGATTATGTAATGCGCATGTTACATTTCAGCATTGCATGATGACCATATTTGATGGGTTGATAGAAAAGATCATGGAGGTGTTTATGGATGATTTTTCTGTATTTGGTTCCTCCTTTGATGTTTGTTTGTCTAACCTTGCTACTGTTTTGAAGAGATGTCAAGAAACTAATCTTGTCTTGAATTGGGAGAAGTACCACTTCATGGTAAGAGATGAGATTGTTCTTGGGCATCATATTTCGGCCAAGGGATTACAGGTGGATAAAGTAAAGGTGGTGGCAATCGAGAAGCTTCCACTGCCTACTAATAAAAAGGGAGTATGGTCCTTCCTTGGACATGCCGATTTTTATAGAAGATTCATAAAAGACTTCTCGAAATACTCCAAGCCCTTATCTCATTTACTTGAAAAGGATGTTCCTTTTGTTTTTAATGAAGAGTGTTTAACAGCTTTTCAGGTTTTTAAAAAGGCGCTTATTACTGCACCCATCTTGATTACACCGGATTGGATTCAGCCATTTGTACTTATGTGTGATGCGAGTGATTTAGCACTTGGAGTGGTGTTTGGGCAGTTGAGAGAAAAGAAGTTCTGCGCCATTTACTATGCGAGTAAGTCTATCGATGCGGTACAAAAGAACTACACGGTGACTGAAAAGAAGTTTCTTACTGTGGTGTACGCATTCAATAAGTTTCGACAGTATTTGGTTGGCATGAAGACTGTAGTGTACACGGATCACTCCGCGATTCAGTACTTGATGGAGAAGAAAGAAATGAAGCCAAGGATCATTAGATGGATTCTTCTTTTACAGGAGTTTGATATGGAGATCGGAGATAAGAAATGAATGGAGAACGTGTTGGCGGATCACCTATCAAGGTTGGAGACAAGGGAGCACTGTGATGATTCTTTCGAGTACTATTTTCAATTTTCTCCATTTATTCAATTTTGCTAAATTTAGTAACCATTCAATTTTAATCTTTACCGTCCATTTAATACTTTTAATCTCAATCATGGATCCTATTTAACTCAATAATAAAATTTTTATTTATTTTTTAATTAACAATATAAATTTGATAAATATGGAATTCAATTTTAAAAGGTAATTCTTTACTAGTTAGTCACTTATCTATATTCTTTCACCTTTACCAAAGAGCCAACATTACAACCTTGAAGCAAGTCCTTTGTAATCCTAGTATTGAGTCGATTATGGATGCATTTTTGAGACCTTTGTCAAGCTTATGGTTACACGAGTATATGAATTGAATTTGAGTGCATATATTAACCCGATAAGTGTACATCTTTTACACTAGAGAGGGAGAGAATAAATATTTACTCGTGAGCTAGACGACTTAGCACTCGTAGAAGTATTGTGATTGATTGATTTTTGCATGAATGAAAGGTATGATGGTTGCATGTTTTGAGTTGATATAATTACATGTGTTAGGATAGGTTGTGCTTGATCTCATGATTACACTCTCTATTTTGTGTGATTGTCATTGCCTCGGGACGAGTAATATGTAAGTTCGGGGGTTTGATGAGAGTGCTAATTTACGTATTATAGACTCCAATTCGTGTGGAAAGAGGGTATGATTTGGTTTATTATTAAGATAAATCAGATTGCTTGCGGAGAAGCCATGAATTGGAGGTTGTAAGGTTGTTTTGAGCATATTTGTATAGGAAAATAGGTGCAAAAGGCTCGGAATTGGAAGACACGATTTTAGAGGCAAGTTTCGGGTGTCGTTCAGCCTCAAGAGCTTGTTCGACCAACATCACTTAGGTCGAACAAAGGAGGCTAAGTCGAGCGGATGGTGCAGATCAGTCCAGAGGGCTAGCTCGACGTGGAGGCGTTGCTCGACCAACATCAGCTTGGTCGAGCAGATGAGCAGAGGTCGAACAAAGTTAACAATACTTACAGAGAGTTTATTCGACTTGAAGGTGTTGCTCAACCAATATCAATTTGGTCGAGCAGAATGTCGAAAGTGTCCAGAGAGTTTGCTGGACTAGTTGCTCGAGTTGGAGGCCGTGTTCGACTAGTCAGGCTTGGTCGAACGGTGTTTCACTGCTACTATTTATGGTAATTCCGGATGTCTTTTACCAAATTTGACGTGTGCTTCAAGCAAAGGCCCATCCTAAGCCCATAAAGAGGTTCTATGAGTATAAAAGAAGAGCTTTCATAGGAGAAAAGAAAATAATACAACACACATCAGCCACCATCCATCTACCACCTAAACTCTACCATCATCCGAAGGGGTCGTGAAGAGAGGTTCGTCTGGCGCGTCAAGTAAGATCATACCAATCAACCATGATTGTCCCTAGATCAATCATGGGCTAGAACCATCCCGGTAGTTGTAGGGTTATGAAAGTTTTTATGAGTTAATTGAATTTTCATGTGTAAACTCCGTACAACACTACTTGTGGTTTATTTTATATAAGATAGTGCTTTTTCAATTCATACTCACGGTCATTTTATGGATCGTTAACTGTTGTGTAGTGTTTGAATACATCTCTTGATTTTTGATTAAGTGCGTTCACCGTTGAGCAGAATTACATGTTATAATTCTACGTGAAGGGATTTCGAAGTCTTATTAGAACTATCTTAATAGATACTTGTTAATTGAATCTTATTCGGGTTAATAAGTAGGATAAAGAGTATAACTTTATAGTACCTAAAAAGGGAGATCAAATTGGGGCAGAGTACTAAGTGCACGGGAAATAATTGATTATGATAGTACCTAGAAAGGGGGGATGAAGTATATCTCTTGCACCGAGGATTTTCACACGTGTCATACGCTTGTTTGCTTGAGTCTATAGATTAAACTTGCATGGCTTAGTGATGCGTCCATAATCCACAAGGCAGAGTCGGACATCAACATATGTAAAGGAAATTAATAAGTAAAACTGAATGACCTGAAGAACTACTTAATTACTTAATTAATCACAACCGAATTTTCTCTATTGCTTACTTATTTACTTTACTATTTCAATTATATGTTATTTAGTCTCGTAACAAAACCAAATCCAATTTGCTAATATAATCTTAGTTAATTAGAATATAATTAAATTTATAATCATCTGTCCCTTGGGTTCGATAATCACTTGGTTGCCTATCGAAACTACAATTGATATCCTTTATACTTGGGAATAATTTTGTGTGTTGAGAAAACGCTCATCAACGCCGGTGTCCGCCACTCGCCAAAACCACAACAGATCTGCCGTTCATCTCCACCAAATTTGTAATTCACTACCAGAGATCTACAGATCTGTCATTTATGCATCTGTTTTGCACCACCAACATTTCTCCACCGCCACACTTCCATCAGACACACCAAAAAACTCAAAAGATCCCAAGTAGAAGAGAGCTGCATTAATGGAGTTGGAGGATGTGTATCTCCAGCCACCGGAGGCTGTGGCGGCGGCGTTCAGGAGGTAAGAAGACCCATTTCAATTCGCGCCTAATCCCAGCCATCGTGCTTTGAGCCATGGAAACCCTTTTTGATTCTCGACCATTATGGATATTCAGCGTGGTCCATTTTCTTGTAGTCATCCGGTGCTGGAATCATTCAGTGCCTCCACCGCGGTGGCCTTTCCAGGTAGATTAATCGATATCTAGAGAATGTCAATGATCTCTTTGGGGGTATATTTTTTATGGTGGAAGGGAGTGCGTGGTGGGTGGCAAAGTCGAGCTGCGTGGTGGTGCGGGATGATGGATTGGATTGGGCATCATGGATGGTGGTGTTATGGGTGGCGAGGTGAAGCATGGAAAGGCGGCGTTGTGGTGGCGAAAATGACACCGCCGACGTCGCCTTGTTGCTAGATGCCGAAGATATGAGGGAGTGAGCAGAGCACAATCTGCATAAAGGGTTTATTGCTTGCGTGATGAAATGGGTTGGGCATGAGTTTTCTCTCTCTTTCATTCCTACCTGGAAAAGTAAATATAACATTCAATTATTAATTTGATTTTTTTTATTTAACGGTTTCCATTCGAAACTTAACGGTTGAGACTAAAATTGTAACTTTTGGAACAAAAAAAAGGATTAGGGACCAAAAATGAAATGAGATTGATCCAATGGGACCAAAAGTGCATTTTTCCCAAATATTATTACTGCACTGTCACTCCAATCCCAAATTACGTTATGGACTCCTTCTTATTATGAGCTCGTTAGTCTCCCAACGTTTAAGATATACAATGCCCATTAATTAATTAAGTTACTGACAACTCCATTAATTTATATCTCATCCGAGAGTAGTACTACTCAATCTTGTTATCATGCCGGAATAAATCCACCTGCAGGGTTTACATGATAATCCTTGTGAGCTCCTCAAGGGGATATCATCAGCTTATTTAATAGGACACGAATTCCTTCTACAATCAACAACACACCATAGAGACAGCATTATTTTCCAACTCACCGAGTTTGTTAATTTAATATATAAATCTCACTTATTGATGAATCAAAGAGATATATTCCTGCTTACGAGTCGAGGTTATTGTATAGGAATTAAGAGCATGAACATCCATAATAACTGAGATCAAGTTCTCCTATATAATTAGTATAAGTTGAACAATCTCAAGTGGTCCTACTCAATACACACAAAGTACATTAATGTGATTTTATAGTCATGACAAACTAATACCAAATCACACTACAATCATCCTGATAGATTGTCCCCGTCTATCTCGATTGTGAGAATCTGTTTATACTTTATAAGGAGCCGACAATATGATCTTCCGTGCGACGCCGCACACCATATTATCTATGGTATAAAGTAAGTGAACTTTTGCAATAACATATAAATAAATTATAATATGCAAAATATTTGATAATATGATTCTCATTTCAAATATTGTTAAAACATTGTTCATACTAAAACTAGGCTTTTAGTATACAATCTAACATCCTCAATGTCCCATCCTTCTTACGAACAAAAAAGAACTGGTGCTCCCCATGGTGAAAAACTAGGTCGGATGAAACACTGATCTAGTAACCCTTGCAAATGAATCTTCAATTCCTTCAGTTCAGCTGGTGAATTCTGTATGGCGCTTTAGATATAGGAGCAGTTCCTGGTTGCAGCTCAATAAAAAACTCTATTTCTCAGTCTGATGGCAACCCGGAAGATCATTTGGGAACACCTCTAGGTATTCCCGAAGAACTGATACATCACCAAGGACTGGACACTGTTGTCCTTCAACATTCATCACTCTCACCAGATACCCCTCAAAACCACTTTCCAACAACCGCTATACTTTTGCCGCTGATATTACAAGAAATCTGAAGTTCTTGATATAATTCATTTAGATGATTATCACTTTTCCTCAATCAGATATCAATTTTTATTAAGAACGTTATTGTTTAACTGGTAAATTATCACTTTCATTAATTAAGTATCACTTTTTAATAAAACATTATTGCTTTTTTATGCATTCTATTAATTATGAATAAAATAAGTTAATCGAACAATTATCACTTTTTATTAATTTGGTATTACTTTTTTTATGTCATGATTTTTTTTATAAATTAATTAGCGTAAATCCCGCATATTACGAGGAGGCATGAAATTATAATATTAAAAAAATAATTTATTAACAAAAAAGTATTATACTCCCTCCGTCCCGGACTTATGTTCACCGACACTACAGCTACGAAGTTTAAGAAAATTTATTTTTGATCAATTTTATTGACTTTTTAGGGGTATTGTGGTATTTTTAGGTAATAAATAAATTATAAAGTATGTTATGTGTGTTAGGTGAGGGTGATATTTTTGAAATTAAGATAACTTTTATGGTTGTTAGTTGATGCAAAGTTTTCTTTTTTGGGTGGTGAACATAAGTGTGGGACGGATAGGGGTGTCAACGGGCCGGGTCTGGGCCAGGTAGTTAACTACCTGGACCCGGTCCGTTTCTGAAAGACCTACCCCGGACCCGCCCCGAACCCGTCCGGATCCATATGGGTCGGGTCGGACCCGCCCCGCCCCTTTTTTTTTAAATTAATCCTCAAAAAATTTAAATCATACAAAAAATATTCATATATTTAAATAAATAAACCATAAGAATATTAAATATAATTATAATTTAATAAATTATATATATATCATATAGATATAAATAATTTATATGTATAAAATATAAAATATTTGTATAATATATATATATATATTAACATAAAATATAATTATATATGTATAAAATATAAAATAATTTTTAATATATTATATATGGGGCGGGTCCGGGGCAGGACGGATTTAAGTTAATACCCGGACCTGCCCCGTATATGTACGGGTCCGGGCCGGGCTGCCCCAAAACATGCGGGGCGGGCCAGATACCCATTGACACCCCTAGGGACGGACGAAAACGGAAAGTGTGAACATAAGTATGGGAAGGAGGGAGTATTAAAATTAAAATGTATTAATTGAAAGAAATAAAAATATTATAAAAAAATCGACATCATATCAAAATAAAAAATCTCATCTGATAGCCGAAGAAAAAATTATATTAAAACTAACATATATTTTTATAAAAAAAATATAATGAAATTAATTAATAGAAATTCAAAAACGAAAAAAAGGGCAAAGACTTGCGTGAGACCGTCTCACATAAGGGTTTACGTGAGACGAGTGAAAAGTGATGACTTATACTACCGAGAAGTGATACTGAATTGATAAAAAATGATAATGTTATTTCATGAACAATTTATAGTATAAATGAAAAGTGATAACATTTCAAGCGAAAGTAATAAATATTTTAAAAAGTGTAAAATTGTCTCACGTGAGACGGTCTCATGTAAGACCTATAAAAAAAAATAGCAAAGGAGAGTTATAAGAAAATTAATACGGTATATTTTAATTTAAATTTAAACAAATAAAAATAATAAAATTAATTTACAAACTAAAAAATATTAAAATAAAAAAATTACTAAAATATAACGAGAAATTATTAAAAAGAAACATAAAATTTATATTAATATAAATTAATTTGAAGAGATAAGAAAGTAATCATAAAAAAATTAATAAAAAAATTAAAAATTTGACCATGAAAAAAAATTAGTAAAAAATTATAACAAAAGATAAATTTAATTTTACGTAAAAATAAAAAAATAGAATTAGAACAATAATAATAATAATAATTAAAGAATAAAAATAATCAAAAAAAATTTTAAATTTTAAATCAAGAGAGAATGATTAATAAATAAAGTCTAGATTGAGAAATTTTGAGTATATCAAAAATAATCTTTTTATCTCCTTATCAAATAATAACTAAAATAAATAATATTAAGTAAATACATATGTATATATGAATAGATATCTCCAACTAATTATAATGACATAAATATAGTAATTAAGATATGCTTATAGAAGAATTATTAAAAATATAAATAAAAAATACTCCCTCCGTCCCACCACAAGGGTGGCAAAACTTTTTAACATGTAGATTAAAGGATATAGTAATATTTAATGTATAGATGAGAAGAGAGAACTAATATTTTAATGTAAAGTGTGTAGGGTATTAGTGTGGTGTGTGGGTCCCATAGGGATATATTAATTGTTTGAGTTGATATTCGGTGCACCCGGGTGCAAGGGTACACTCATATGTGTATAATTTTTTATTCTATTTTGTATACATATTATTCTATTTTATATACATGTTTCATAATAATTGTATACTTTTTTCAAACTCTATTTTTCATTAAAAAAAACTAGTATCCACGTGTGTATAACTTTTTATTCAATTATATATATATTTTTTAATAGTTGTATAATTTTTTACACTTAATTTTTCATTAAGAAAACTAACAATCAAATTGTATACTTTTTTATTCATAATTGTATATATGTTTTTGTCCATAACTGTATACGTTTTTGTGTGAGTCCTTTTACTAAAAAGGGAAATGCACCTCTTGTGTTGGGACAGAAATGACAAAGTACACTCTTTGTGGTGGGATGAATGGAGTATATAATTGAGAATAATTCTTGAGGATGATACCTCATTAAAAAGAAACTCTTCAAAATTATAGTGAAATTAATATATATTTTTATATAAATTAAAATAAATTAATTAGGGTAGGTCTTGGGTGAGACGGTCTCACAAATCCCCTTATGTGAGACGGATCATCCATTAACCCAAATAAATATATTTTTACCTTAAATAACAATATAATTAAGGTAAAAAAGGGGCCTTGTTTGGGAACTAATTAAAATATATTTTGCGCTAACTATTTAAAAGGCAATCTCCAGGCGCCAAGCTACATTGTTTTAAATTAAAAAATTTCAGTTTTAATAAAAAAAAAAGGAAAAGAATTGTGTGAGACCGTCTCATGTAAGCCCTTATGTGAGACGGCCAGAAAGTGATAACTTTTATTAAGGAAAGTGATAATAAATTAATGAAAAGTAATAATGCTCTTTCATGAACAATTTATAGTATAAATAAAAAGTGATAACATTTTATAGCAAAAGTGATAACGATTTATAGCAAAAGTGATAACTATTTTTAAAAGTGAAAAATTGTCTCACGTGAGACGGTCTCACACAAGACTTACTCTAAAAAACATTAGTATATGTTATTAGTTATGGGTAGGTCTTACATGAGACCATATCATGTGAGACTATTTTTCACTTTTTAAAATAGTTATCACTTTCACTATCAATCATTATCACTTTCGCTATAAAATTTAGAGAAACTCTCTTGTGAGACGTGTATTTTGTGAGAAGGGTCGACCCATTACTAAAGTATGTTTATTATATAGGTAAAGTATGCTTATTTGTAATTAAAGTATGTTAATAATAAATCTTATTATAACACCCTAAAGTCATACTTTAATTCATCATTTATCATACTTTATAAAACATATTTTAACAGTCATTATGCATATTTTATCTATATAATAGACATACTTTAACACGTCTCACAAACCGTCTCACATATGTAACGTCTCTCAAGAGAATTTGTCAAAATGTTATCACTTTTTATTTATACTATAAATTGTTCATGAAATAATATCATCACTTTTCATTAATTTATTATCACTTTCATATATAAAAGTTATCACTTTTTTACCGTCTCACGTAAGGGCTTACGTGAGACGGTCTCACACAAGTCTTTGCCATTAGTTATTACTCCCTCCGTCTCATACTTATATTCACACTTTCCATTTTCGTTCGTCCCACACTTATGTTCACCACCCAAAAAAGGAAACTTAACATTAACCAACAACCTCAAAAGTTATCTTAATTTCAAAAATATCACCTCACCTAACACACATAACATACTTTATAATTTATTTATTACCTAAAAATACCACAATACCCCTAAAAGTCAATAAAGTTGATCAAAAAGCAACTTTTCTTAAACTCCGTATCTACAGTGTCCGTGAACATAAGTCCAGGACGGAGGGAGTAGTTATTATTATTATTATTATTATGTCTTGTGTGAGACCGTCTCACGTGAGACAATTTCTCACTTTTTAAAATAATTATCACTTTCGCAATAAAACGTTATCACTTTCGCTATAAAATGTTATTACTTTTTATTTATACTATAAATTGTTCATGAAATAGCATTATCACTTTTCATTAATTTATTATCATTTTTTTATAAAAGTTATCACTTTCTGACCGTCTCACGTTAGCCCTTATGTGAGACGGTTTCACACAAGTCTTTGCCTATTATTATATTATTAATTTTTCATTAGATAGTTCAACGATCTTATCACTTTATTATAGTCAAGTATCACTTTATATTAAAATACGAAAATTTTCATACAAAGATCCAAATTTTACTTTATGTCTCACTTTTGGATTTCATTTTAGGATTGTCTCATTTGAAGGTTCAATTTTAATTTTTTTCTCAAATTAAGACTTGTCTTAATTTTATTTTTTTTACAAATTAAATATAAATTATAGAAAAATATAAAATATTAATAAAAATGACATATTTTAATTTTATAATTTAATTTGAAGGTGTATAATAATATTTTTAAACTATGTTATATGATTTAAAATGAGAAAATAAATTCCATTGTAAGTCTTAAAATGAGAACAAATTGAAAAACATAAAAATCAGACCTTAATTTGAGAAAAATATCTAAATTTAGACCTTAATTTGAAACACTTATAAAATCAGGTTTTAATTTGAGACCTAAACTAAAAATTAAGTCTTCCTATGAAATTCTTCCATTAAAAATATTATCACCTACTATTTATCCTATAAATGATTCATAAAATAATTATATTAAATGATTATTAGTTTTTCTTTATTATGTATATTTTTTTATTAAGCATGTTACCACTTTTATTCCAATGAATTATCCTTGAAATAATTTAATATGTATATCACTTTTCTTTGATTAGAAATCACTTTTTATTAAAAATATTATCACTTTTTATTATTCCAGTAAATTATTCGTGAAATACTTTTTTTAATTAATTATCACTTTTTTACGAATGATATTATCACTTTTCTTTTAAAATGTTGTCACTTTTTATTTATATTATAAATTGTTAATGAAATATAGTTCACAACAAAGTTATCACTTTTCATCGATTGGGTATCACATTGTATAAATTTATAATTTTAAACTAAAAAATTAATTAAATGAATAACAAATTTATAATTAAATAAAAATTAAATAATAAAAAATATAAATTAAAAGAAAAAAACGTAATGCATAAAAATATAGGGTAGATCTTATGTGAGACTGTCTCACGTGAGACCATCTTACACTTTTTAAAATAGTTATCACTTTCGCTATAAAATGTCATCACTCTCGCTATAAAATATTATCACTTTTCATTTATACTATAAATGGTTCATGAAATGATATTATTACTTTTCATTAATTTAGTATCACTTTTTATTATAAAAGTTATCACTTTCTGACCATCTCACGTAAGTCCTTACGTGAGACGACCTCACACAAGTCTTTGCAAAAATATATTTAAAAGACCTAATTAATTTAGTTTCATAATTAATTTCTCAAGTTTTTAATTTGATTACAACCAAACAGAGTCCTTTAAAATATAATTAATAGGCTAATGGATGATCCATCTCACATAAGAGGATCCGTAAGACGGTCTCACCCAAATTTTTTCCAACTAATTAATAGAAATTAATAAAAAAATAGCAAAGGAAGAATTATACAAAATTAGTACCGTATATTATAATAAAAAAATAGAAAAGGATAATATATTAAAACCAAAAACAATAAAAAAAAGAAAAGAAACATAAAAACTAAGACAAAGAAGTAAAATTAAATTAATAAAAATCAATTCGAAGAAATAAGAAAAGAAAAATAAATCATAACAAAATTAATTTAAAATTTTGTAAATTTGATCATGAAAAAAATTAATAAAAAATATAATAAAACACAAATTTAATTTACCTACTAAAAAATGAATTAAGGGGGTATTTGATATATTGGAAGGAATTAGAATGAGAATAATAGTAATAGTAGTGGGAAATGATAATAATTTTGTCTTTCATGATTATATTGTTTGGTTGATGGCAGAGAATGATTATCATAGATATCGATCTTGTTTGGTAAAATTAAATTTTTTGGGAATTGATTAATGATTTTTACCTTTAATTTTAATTTTAATATAATTTTATTATTTTCAAAAGAAAATTATCATTTAGCAATAGTACAGTGAACTATTTCATAAACAATTTATAGTATAAATAAAAAATGATAATCTTATGGGAAAAGTGATAATATTTTATAGCGAAAATGATAACTAATTATGAAATCATCAAATAGTCTCATCGTGAGACAATCTCACAAAATGCTTGCCCATTATTATATTGTACAATTTATATATTTACAAAATTAATTTTCCACATTGTAAATTATTAAAATTATATTGTAAATTATAGATGGATATAATTTTGGTCTTATAATTTTAAATATTACTCTTATTTTAGCAATTATTTTACCATAAAGTAGTGTATAAATTTCGGAGTCCAACTTGAGTGCACTTGAACAATTTTAACCGTTGGATTAATTTACAATTCAATTTTCACCATAAAATAAAATAAAATAATTAATTTTTTAGAATAAAAAAAAAACTATCAACTCCCCTATCTTTAACCTATAAACTTGAGGGTGTGCACCGATGCACACCAAAATCACCCTAAACAATGATGACACCTTATTAAAATAGAGAGAGAGTTAGGGAATGGAGAAAAATAAAACTAAATTTGATATTATTATAATATTTCCATGGTTAGCTAATTCACATGATTCATATACTTCTATTCATTTGCTATCAATCAATAAATACTTGGATCTACTTCTACACATATTTCTACTCAATCAGACGTGAAACTATCAAAAAATAATGGATATTCAAATCAAGAAGGGATAAAAAAAAGACCCCAAGAATATTAAAAATTTAAAGTAGGATTACAAAGGAAATAATAATAAAAAATAAAAAAATAATAATAATAATTAAAAAAAACCAGAACTTTTCGTAGGAGCTCATCTATGTCACTCACTCTCATCAAAGATATGGCTTCATCAAAGTTGTACTCACTTATCTATGTTACTGTCATCTGAAAAATATTACTCAAATTAAGAATAATCAACATTTCCACATAGTTGAAACTCTCTAACATGTAATTCATCGAAAAAAATTCAAACATGCATGCATCCTCAAAGGATAATCATTCAGATATGCAGTATTATAACCACTGACATAACTATGGCACATTAGATCACTATTTCGTTAAATTTATAATCAAGATAAAAGGAATTTTGATTCAAGAATTAAAATCACATTCAAATTTTGATTCAAGAATCAAAATTATACAAATGCATGTAAGTAAATCTATGGTTTTAATTATTAGTGATTGTTAAATTTATAATCAAGATAAAAGGAATTTTGATTCAAGAATTAAAATTACATTCAAATTTTGATTCAAGAATCAAAACTATACAAATGCTTGTAAGTAAATCTATGATTTTAATTATTCTGCAAGTTTTTTTTGTTATAGAAGAACTAGATGTTAGAGATAGGAATTATTAAAAAGAAGATAAGTGTAACCTACGTCCAACATCCCACATGCAAATAACACTTATATTGGAGAAACATGCATGCTGATTAATAAGTTGGAGTTTAATAGAAGCTTTTTAATCTATGCCCAGTTTCTTAATCTGATTCAGTGCATACTCAATGTTACCAAGCCTATAACACAAGTTACTTCCTAGAGCTATAACAACTTCCTACTCTTTGGGTTAACTTCGACCGCAGTAACATGGAATAGACGGGAAAGACGCAATCTTGCTACTGTGAATAGATAAATTCAAGAGCAACATTCCCTCATTAAGGTTTTAATGGCATTGGATTACAAATATTCACTCACAACACCATTTATCAATACCATAAAGTGAATAGGGTAAAAGTATGGACATAAGAAAAACTCTTCTTTAATTATAGTCAAATTATTCAATGACACTTCAGTACTATACCATTTTGAATTCCTACACTCCTTTAAACAGTGGTTAGATCATGAATTTGCACAGAGAAGATCATGTATACAAAAATGTGATTTATAAAGGCAAACACAGATACTATCATTAGTAGCATTACAATAACCACATGTCACAAGAAGAACATCACAATAATTAAGAGATTGTGAAGAATAATAGGTAAATATAGTACTGAAGTAGTAAAGAAATCACATTTACTCTATCCCCATATTTTATGGGCACCAGCTATAAAATAATATTCATCAAAGAAAAAACACCAAGATATGCTCAGTTACCGTTGATTCTGCAATCCCTTGAAATTATGATATACATTGTGCTCTGCAATATATGGGAAAAAATCAAAATAGGAATACCGCCTATGAAAAAACAATGTACGTAGGTCATCACTAATAATATCCATTAACTTAAAACACCTTATAAATGCAAGAAAATTCAATAAGGAAATTTCTCAAGCACCTGGAACGCCTGTAAAAAAGCACCAAGAGTAATCTATACGGCCATGTTAGCTTTAATTCACTATTAGCATCACAACTCAGCCTAAAATTACTCCTAAGATTACACCAAATGAAGTGAAAACTCTTGTTTAGTAATATAAAGATATAGTTGATGTGACAATTAGGAATTATCTTTTTCTGTTGTTCCAAGTTCAATAAAAGAAAAATTAAAAGAAAAATTACACTTCAACTGAGAATTTGACACATTAGCACTTTCTTATGTGAGGAGTATTTTTATTCGTGAGAGAAAAATTCATTAAGAAAATTTTTCAAGCACCTGGAACGCCTGTAAAAAAGCACCAAGAGTAATCTATACTGCCATGTTAGCTTTAATTCACTATTAGCATCACAACTCAGCCTAAAATTACTCCTAAGATAACACCAAATGAAGTGAAAACTCTTGTTTAGTAATATAAAGATATAGTTGTTGTGATGATTAGGAATTTTTTTTCTGTTGTTCCAAGTTCAATAAAAGAAAAATTAAAGGAAAAATTACACATCAACTGAGAATTTGACACGTTAGCACTTTCTTATGTGAGGAGTATTTTTATTCGTGAGAGAAAAATTTAAGTTTTCTTAAATCCCGGCCATTTGTTTGAGAAGAAATGCACAACAAAAAAATTTGAAGTATAACAATTGGCAAAGACTCATAGAAAACAAAACTTCCACAAACATTATTTATCAAACCACCAAGAGAACCTATATATTACTTTTGCAATGGAGATTATAATCAAAGGTTATGGCGGTGAAGATAAAATAAAGGTCAAGGACAATCACTAAATCTAGACCAGGTTGTTCACTATGAGATAAAAATCTATGTGGAAATATGAATATCATACAGTGAAAAGATTACATAGGCCAACTTCTCTCCATTAAAAATAAGAAAAAAATAAAAAGAAACAGACCAGAGTAGTTGATGTCATAAGGTTAAAGGTAGAAGAATGAAGCTTCGTTGATTACCTATCCTTCTTTTCATCTTTATCTTCTTGGGAACCACCAGTTGTGGTTTTAACATTGCAAAGCAATCCTTCTCAACATGACAATACATTTGTCGTAGAGAGTTCTAGAAGACCCAAAAAATCTGGAAAGGGAACAAAACAGTTACATCAATTATCTCATAGATGTGTAATTACATAAAAATTAAAGAAAATGTAATCATAATGAAACTGGCAGGTAGAAACCCTTTTCAGTGAGATTATATCACTCCTATTTTCTTTTTTTTAGTTTGTGAAGTTCCAAAGAAAGCTTTGGGTCTTTAAGATCTACTCATGTTGATATTCTCTCTACAACACTTATTCGCAATTGATTCACAACAATGGGTTGCTAGATCAGTATCATTGTTCTTTGTGAGATAGAAGGGTAGAAAATAAATTAAAGCATAGTTAAATAATAAAAAAAGGCCGACCACATCTCATTGAAAAGAAATCATACCAGGGAGCATCTACAGATATTTACATACAAATTCCAACCCCATATTCCAATTAAGTCTCTGTCTAACGAAAATAAGAATTAGCCTTGATACACAATTACATATCACAAATTCAGCAGCAAGCGTACCTACTCAAATCTATGTTACCTCAATCAACCGAATCAAAACATCTCATCACACATCAAGCTTACACATACCATATCAGAATCACAAATTCAAGACACCATCAAATTGATGAATACTCAATTTAATCAAAGAAACAATATATCAATTCACCAAATCCTTTACAATCTGAAAACTTTAGGCTAACATCACACACCATATCAGCTCACAACCAAAGGAATCATACAAATCCTTCCCGGAAAGCAAATATGAAAACTTTTTGCTAATCATACAATTCCTTCTTGAAAAGCAAATACGAAAACTAATCATAAATCTAACATAGTTCCAATAATAAAACACTCAACTGTTGATAACTGAGAGTATTCAACACTTCATATCACATACCGATATACACCAAAAAAATTGAAATAAATGGGGGACTCACGATCGAATGCTCAACACTTCGGAATCAAGTAATAGGATTTTCTAAAAAAAATCTCAGTGCAATAGTTTTTACTCTAATGAATAGCTGAGTAGATTTCCTCCTCCAATATCTCCTTGCACTCGCTCAAATTACCCAACTCCATCGCTGATCGCAACATCAAATTCTCAAACATCTTGTGGATGAAGGCAGATTGGTGACACACGAAACCCATCACAAATGAGTACCTGCAATCACCAGATTGCAGGTCAGCTACTATATACACATTTTATATGAGAGAGAATGAGCGGGATTCATTTCCAAGCAGGCATAGCCGCATAAGTTCTCCTGCCAACACCAATGGAGGGGTGATTATTTGTAGCCTAATTCTTGTACCTATTGAGAGAGAGAAAATTATATAAATATTTCTTTCAATCACCATGATTATTGTACTGATCCAACAAAAAATCAAAAACACAAATCTATTGAAGACATTACCTTTACTGAATCTCCACCTTTCATGATCCTTAGTGGCAGATATACGATAAGCCTTTTCTCTAGATCATCTTGCAAAGTGGTCTTCGACATTCCCAAGTTAAGAGAGAGAGAGAGGCATAACTCATAACTGCTGATATAAATTAAAATAACGTAAAAAAATGAATGACTGAATTGTCAAAGAAATTACTAAAGCACCGTGTATTATATTAATATATAAAAAAAGTAAAAATTCTGGAAAAATGACACATTTCTCTGCTATGATCAAATCTGTACCTGTTAACTTCCCAAAACATGGACTAATTTAAACAAATCAAGCTTCCAGATTTCAATAAAAAAACACAAAAGAACTTAATGATTATTGGTGAATTTAATGGGTATACTATATTTGCATTACATTAACAAAAATTAGCATTTGGCTTGAGTAATTTTCAAAGCTGATGGCTGCCCTTCGTTGCGATCGACTCGACTTTATTAGGCCCCATCAACGCTGACCGATCAGCAGCAGTAGCCGCGATGAATGCAGTAGCAACACTGAATGTTTCATCCAATTCAGTGCTCTCAATGCCCTCCTAATCATCGTTCATATCACTATGATCACTAACTCGATATCTCTTATGCAACATAAAAAGGAGTTGTGTTCCATTTCTTACCTTCCTCCATGTTTTCCTACGCAAAAGAAATCTTATTTTCCAAATTAAACCAAATTTTAAGAAAATTTTCTTATAGAATGAAGACTCCAGATAAGACAACATCACTTACCAGATTATTATGATCACTACTTTTAAACATTCTCATTCTAAGTTATCAATGTATCCTCCAATTGTTCAATTGTTCTGATATTATCTGAAGATATAAAAAATAGCCAATGTCAGCAACATATTCTCAAGATATTCTCTACTAAATTGCAGGGCTTTAGTTACATCTTCAAATTACAACTTATTTCTACAAAAAATGAAGACTTACATCAACTTTCATCACTTACAATAGAGATGTCACTTTCCTTGTCTCTAGTAAATCCGTGTTCACTAAGACCCATCTATTCATACTTTAGGAACAAAAAGACACTTTGTAAACAGAAAAATAAAATTAGGCAAAACAATATTTTGAAAGTCTAAATAGAAATCGGAATCATGGTAAATCATAATTAATAAAAAAAAGTATACCTTCATATCATCGAATTTGAAAAGATCAATTGGGAGACTGATTTTTGTTGATAACCAATTGGACAAATGCTTTAACGGTGCCCTCAACAGCGTCAGGATTCACTTTCAGAGGACCCAAATCATTTGACATAACTATAGAGGTTCACGTCATAAATGAGGTTTATCAAGGCGTAGAGATGCCCATTTGCACCAAAAATTCTGCACAATTTTTCGATCTGGAAGAGAAATCGATGTTGAAGAATTATTGACAAATCAAGATGTAGAAGTCATGAAATAGAGATAATTAGGGTATGGAAGATGAAGGGTATGCATCCTCAAGCATTATGAGGGGAGAAAATTAGCGTAGAAGCAACAATTTTTTTAATTGCTTAAAAATCCTTCAATTGTTTGTAAAATTCAGAAAAGGAATCGAGAAACTAAATCAAATACTATGAGTGAGGCTCCAGTGCATCCGGACGCAAGGATGCGCCTTTGCAATTTCCATGTCCCTTTGCAATTTAAAACTCTAGCAATACATATGTTTAAATAGAATTGGAGAGGGGAGAGTTGTGTTCATATGGAGACACGGGATCCCCAGAGGCGCAGGAGCTTTTGCCATCAAATATATGATTAAAGATGAAAAATATTCACAGATTTTGACAGTTCAGCCTTACTTCACTCATAGAATGTCACGTAGAGCCTTAATTCACTCTTAGAATGACACGTCGGAGAGGCAAAACCCTCGTTTAGTTAATTAAAGATATCTTATCTCTTAATTAAATAATAATTAATATAAATAATATTAAGTAAATATATATGAATAGATATCTCTAACTAATTATTATAAATAAATAAATTAATAGAGATATGTTCATCAAATAATTATTAAAAATTAAGAATAATCAAAATTAAACTCTCTTCCAAAAAAATAAAACATAAATAAGAACAATTGACAAAGTAACGAGATATTATTAAAAAGAAACATAAATTTTAAATTAATGTAAATCAATTTGAAGAAATATCCTGCACGCACTTTTGTTGCACACGAATTTTCATGCTGCACACAAATATTTATGTAAAGCACATTGTAAGGGTAATATTAGAATATCACTATACTCCATATTTTTGTAGTTAATACTAATATTTTTGTATGGTTGTATCTCATAATAATAAACGAATTTTTAATGTACCTAGTAACCCAAATATATTAATTAAGATATAATTATAAAATAATTATTAAAAACTATGAATAATAAAAAATAATATAATTGAGATTAATTTTGGAGGCGATGCCTTATCAAAATTAAATTTTCCTTTAGTATATTAAAGATATCATCATTTAAAAAATAAAATAAATAATTAAAAAGAATGATAGAATTAAAATTAAGAAAAAAATTCATTTAACAAGAAAATATAAAGTTATTAAAAATTTATTGTAAAATATTAATAAAAAGGAATTTAAATTATAAAGTTAATAAAAATATTATTGTAAAAAAAAAAAGTCAGCAAGGAATGATCACAAGTTGGTACATCTTAGCACAATCACAAGTTGGTACATCTTAGCACAATCACAAGTTGGTACATCTTAGCACAAGGGATCCGAATCCTCTCCATTTATGAAAACGTAAATTTCCTCAATTTTCTTTAATCCAAATAGTTTATTTTCATCCGAGATCTATATCATTACACATCAACCAATTTTATTTAATTACAATTATTTACTTCTCTCTCATGAATAAACATACCGTGTCTATATCTCAATATATATTAAATCCACGATTCAGATCCTATGGAAATCCATTCTTTCTTTTCTTTTCTAATTTTTTTAATTCTTTAATTAATTAATTATTACTAATTATAATTAATTAATTTTGAATTTAAAAAATAAATATTAAATTTTACAAATAAAATAGACCATAAACTCAAAGATAAAATTATAATTATACTTTTAAAATTTGGGTGGGTCTTGTACAAGACTGTCTCATGAATGTACTATGTGAGACGGACTATCCATCAACAATATAATAAAGTATAAAAATAATAAAATAAAAGAAGTAACGGCCACAGCCGGTCATCCATGCATGCAATCTGACAATCTCACATATTCGCATACCCACCGAACATATTTGTATAACCTTCTAATCAGTTAATTAATTATTAAGGAGATATCATTTTCATATTTATCTTTTTCTTCTTCTTTATACATTTTGAAATTAATGATTTTATTAATTTTTAAAATTAAAGTATTAAAGTAACAAGTGGAAAATTCACTTTTATAATTTATAAAAGAAAATTAAAAATGATACACTTACTATTGTTATTTCATAAAAAAATTATTAATTAAAAAATATAATATTTTTAATAAAAAATACTAATATATAAACATGAAAAAGTGATACTCGACTAATTAAATTATTTCATAAATAATTTATAAGAAAATAAAAAAATAATAACATTTTTAATTAAAAGTGATACTTGATTAAAAAAAAGTGATACATATCCAAATAAATTATTTCATAAAAAGTTTATATGACGGATAAAAAGTAATAACATTTTTAATAAAAAGTGAAGAAAGTGATAAATATTAAATTAAATTATTTAATAAATAATTCATATTTTATCAAAAATAAAAAGTAATTATATTTTTAATAAAAAGTTATACCTAATAAAATAAAAATGATAATCATTTAATTGAACTTTTTCATAAACTATTAGTATAATAAATAAATAAATCAAAAGTAAAGTTATTATCCAAACTTTTTGTTATACTCCATTTTGATACAATTTACATTAATTGTGTTTTTTTTAAAAATATTTTCTTACAAGGGTTGGTTTTGCAAGAGATCGTCTTACGTGATACCAAATTACACTTTTAAAAATAATTATCACTTCGTTATATAACATTATCACTTCCATTATAAAATGTTATCACTTTTCATTTATACTATATAAATTGTTTATGAAATAACATTATCACTTTTTTTTATTAATTTAGTATCACTTTCATTTATCACTTTTCATTATTTATTAATTTAGTATCACTTTTAAAAATAATTATTACTTTCGCTATATAACATTATCACTTTCGTTATAAAATGTTATCACTTTTCATTTATACTATATAAATTGTTTATGAAATAACATTATCACTTTTTTATTAATTTAATACCACTTTCTAACCGTCTCACGTAAACCTTTAGTGAGATGGTCTCACACAAATTTTTGCATTCTTATTTTATGTACAAATAATAATATAGATGTAATAAAATTTTTTTCTATAAATTATAATAATAAAATAAAAACCCAATTGAATTGTGAAAGATAAAAAAAGATAAAAATAAAAAAAATAAAACGAAAAATACACAAGATTGAATTAGTTGATACTTAGCACAAGATTGAATTAGTTGATACTTAGTGCTGCCCTTACTTGCATTTAGCAATAGCAAATATAAGCAGGTAGTAGGTTGGCGAAGGATCCGCGAATTCTTATATGGTTTATATTTGACCCGTCTCACGGAATGAAGTTCGTGAGACGGTCTCCCACAAGTCTTTTCCTAAAATTAAGACTAAACCCTAAAGATGAATATTAAACCTTATGTACAAAATGAACCATAAACATTAAATCCTAAACCCTGAAAATAAATATTAAATCCTAAGCACAAAATATACTATAGACCATATGAGTGAATTAATATTATACATTTAGAATTAACACTAAATCCTAAAAATAAATATTAAACCTTAAAGACAAAATATACCATAAGACATAAGTGTTCCCATTAGGGCACGGTGTCCCGAGGGTGCAAGAGCTTTTGCCTAAACGAAAATAATACTTTTTGAATTAATGCTAAATCTTAAAAATAAATATTAAATTTTACGGGTAAAAAGATATTAAACCTTATAATAAAATATTAAAATTGTAATAAATAATAATTATGAAAAAAGCAATGATTAGAACGGAAAAACTGCCGTTAAATTAATAATAATTAATGGAGTAGTAAAAAAGATGACGTGGCATGAAATTGATAAAATGCACACCAGGGAGAAATGGGAGATCCAAATCCTAGCATAAGACCTGAAAAGCACCACAACACTACCGATTTTGTTAAGGCATTGCTCAACACTTTTGGAAAAACGGTCTGGTCACGACAATTAACACATGCTGATTTCTCGTTCACAGACTTTGTCCGCGCCGCGATCCTTTCATATTTTTCCCCCGTCGTCGGCCTTTCTCCACTCGCTACCGTTTCTGTTCGCTCCATTTTCCTGCTCCCTCATCAAACCCGCAGGAAGCTTTTTCGTGTCTTCATCAAATTAGCTTCAGTTTTTGTAGATTTCTTAGACAATAAATTCAGTTTTCTTCTGGTTACGCTCTGGTGCAGCCATCTCTCCTTCATTCAAGCTCCTTCTCTCGGTAAGTCACTATTCTTAAGCTTGCCTCTGCTTAATGTGTACTTCATTAATTTTGAGACAACTCTAATTAAGCTCTATGCCTTCGATTTAGTCGGATCCCCAACTGCAAAAGAAAGCCCTAATTTGGCCCGTCGGCTGCAAGTGTATCTTCCCGTTATATATCAAAGGACCACGCAGGTTGGAAGATCCTTCGTATTTTGACGTGAGTTTAGATCCAATCTTATTATTTTTTTTATTATTATTTTTAAATCTTTGTGGATAGTACAAGAATGAATTACACGGTAAAGAAATCTCATAGTTAAATTGGTTTAATGAAGTAAATGTAGTGTGTGGTAGCCGAAACTGCGGGGAGATCTAAGCTCCGTTCTCTACAGAAAGAGCCACACCTTTTAGTTTTTATTTTTCTTGCCGTTCAATCCCTAATTTTACGAGAACAACTCTAATTACATTTGTTTTATTTGATTTCTTCGCCTCTGCAACTGCGCTAAGCCTTATATTGAACCCTTGCTTCTCTTCTCTGTTCGGCTTCTTACTCTTATCTTCCCCATGTTTCATCAATTAACTCCAACTGCAGTCAGTTGCTATAATTGTTCGTCTTTTATTTGGCAAAATAAATGACTTCGTGCTATCTTGCGTCTTAATAGTTGCTGCTGCATATGTAGTATGTACCAAAAATTGATTTCCCTTTTGACTTCCACTGCTTGTGTATATTTGATATGTTACCAATATGTACAACTTTTAACAATTATATGGAATAATTGTTGTTGATTGGTTCGGGTTTCTTACTTGGGTGCTCTCTTTTTACTTACTTTTTAGTTGTAAGAGTGCTGGCCAGATTAAAATTCTCGGCATGGCATGATATTGTAATTGCAACTTAATATGTTTCGTAATATTTTGGGCTTCTTTTCATCTAAATATGAATCAAGCTATGTGAGCTACACTTAATTTTTATTCATCACTAACCCTTCAGGTTCACATTCTATTCAATTTCACAAAGGCTATGGATTTTGTGCAGTTGCAGAATTAGGAACATAACAGAACTTTTATGACTACATGATGCACTTGCACAATTAGGAACATTCAATTTTTCGTATACTCTTGGAGGTCCACGTCTATGACTACATGATGCATATTAATTTTTCTATAACCTTGACTCAAGTTTACGAATCTGTTTTCAATGCTTTTGAAAATGTAGTCATTTTTAACATTTGATTACTGCTGGAGCTTGGGTCATCAGTAGTAAGAAACATGAAAAAATTTCCCTATATTACGTTGTGTGATCTATTACTTACTAGCTCAAGAAAATGCAACACACATGAATTTCTCACCTGATGTTTATGTTAAAAAATAAGTGCCTTCAATCACAGAATTACTTACTAGCTCAAGAAAATGCAACACACTCATGAATTCCTCACCTGATGTTTATGTTAAAAAATAAGTGCCTTCAATCACTCTGTCATCTCTCAATCACCATTAAGAATTTCATTAGTAAATCTAAATGAGCTGATGACTTTTTCTGTTCCCTTTTCACTTATGAACAAATTTACAGCCTAACTACCTGCTGCAGCAATGGCAGTTGAATAATTTCACTTTTTTTAGTTTTCTGTAATTTTTAACTAGATTAGGCACAATTTTTTCCTACTTTATATCCTCACATATTACACCCTTGGATTTGTATTGCGTACTTTCATTTACTTATTGTTTTCATATCCTGACCAACTAATTACGGTTAGTTCCAACCTTCTCAAATTATTATATCTCTTAACTTTCGAATACTTGTTGTTTTACTTGTCCTTGCGTGCATGAATATCTGTTTGCGCAATTACAGTACATCGATCTTGTTGGTGAATGATGGACCCTAAACATTGCACTCACTTAAGCTCTCAACGAGTGCAAACAAGGTATATAGACGACAAGCACTGCAGCATACATCCGTGAATCAGTTCCAAGTGCATAAGCTATATTATTGCCTTGTTGACAATACATGCATAAATAACGGGCTAACACCTCATGAAGTGAGGTGCAACCCTACCTAGTTATATATAAAGAGATTTCATCTCAAGTGTGGCCAGTTTAGGTACGGTAGCCGGTTGCCAGGAACACACGTGTCAAGCCTCTACCCACCTCTCCTATACGTGTAATGTACACTCGCCCTCCTTCCGGTTCTCTCTAAAGTTACAAGCAACGCTCTCCCTCCGCCTTCATCTCTCTTTATCTCAGTTTGGTTCTTTGCTTTTTTTTGCCTATTGTCATTGCATCTTCACCTTAATCTTGCCCCTAAGTGTCAAGATTCTGTCTTACTGGTGCGTTCATCTTCTACACATCAATTTATCTTTCAATTTCTTTTCAGATTTGAATCCTAACTAGGCATTTCAATTTCGCATTTTTCCCTCTTGTATCGTGGCTCTTACAGCTACGGGCTTCCTCCAATTCCGAGTAGAATACGACAACACTTAGGTATCGTCCACTCCCTCACCATCGTAACTAGGTAGTTAAGTATACGGATTTAACTGTGTTATGTTAGGTGTTATCTACTAATGTCTCGCCCATTAGGTGCTCGATGAATTGTTTCAAAGAAATTTTTTACTGCTACAAGCCTAAAATTTTTATTGTGTGATATGTACGTGATTTTGATTTCAATTAGCATGCATTCACCATTACTCAATATTTAATGACATGCATACATATTATTAAGTTCTAGTTGGGTAGTCATGCTTTTATAGGATCTTGATGGACAATATTGTGTTTTCCAGTGTGGGTAGTTTAGCATCGAAAGCTGAATTTTTTTTGTAGCTGGTAATTGCTGGTTTTGAGTCTTTTGCCATGCTTTTGCCTACACATATTTCTGATGATATTGATGAAACCTCAAATTGAGGAATTCTAGCAACCCGAGAATGAACTCAGATTTCCCTAGCAATCAGCAACGGCTGTAATATTATTTCTCAAAAAACAATCTGATCTCCTTACAAAACCAAAAAAGCACAATATTTAAAACTAAACCCTAAGTACACCAAAAAGGAAAATAACAACTAAGGAAAGAATCACAAGACACAAATAAGGAAAAGATCAAAATCAAAAAGATCACAATCAAATAATATCTCCAATCAATTTCTTCTTCCCAAATCTCCTCCTTTTTCCCTTTACTTGTCATCCACTCTTTTGCCAACTTCTTGCACATCGTATAATCCTTGACCTTTTTAGCTATATTAAGCCCAAGCTTATTGTGCGTGTTTGGTTCTTCAGGTAGATGTTAGTAGTTTCTCTATATGTATATGAACTCAAAAATAGTTCGTAATCGCTAAATTCCAAATGGTGCTCAATTTGTAATCCTGCAAGCTGCAATTATCATAGGACCCCACCATCCGTCTCTTCTTCCTTCTTTATGAATTATTTTACTGAATAGTTTTTGTTATTATTATCCTATCTGTCTTGGCTCTGTTTTCCCTAAGTGACTTATTCCCATGCATTTTCTCAATGTGTGTATGCTTGAATCGATAGTTGTGTTTGTAGAGAAATAAAAATTGAGCTTCTCTACTTGCATGCACCTTTTTTATTGAAATTGGAAACTTTTTCCTCAATTGTTTCTATCTGGGGAAATTTCTGTTGACTGCGAGATATGTTTGCATGTGAGAAAATACTATCAAGGTGCTAAGATATTATAAATGAAGAACTTGCTATCACTATGATAATGTCTGTCTTTTCTCCTCTTCGAAGTTGCATTTACATTAAATGATTCAGAGTCAGAATGATGTTTGGGAACTTGCACACTTCAAATTAAGTTGATTTATATTAAATTTAGCTTGTACACCCTCCGTCCCATAACAACTTTCACACTTTTCTCATTTGTTTGTCGCACAATAACTTTCACACCCCAAAAAAGGAAACAAAACTTTATCCAAAAACCTCAAAAGTTACTTTAATTTCAAATTTGTCACTCCTTTTCACACTCATAACATTACTTTACACTTTATTTATTACCTAAAAATACTAAAATACCCTTAAAAGTAAATAAAGTTGGTCAAAAAAGTAACTTTTCTAAAACAACGTGGAGCAGTAAATGTGAAGGTTATAACGGGACGGAGGGAGTATTTATTTTGGAAATTATCAAGCAATCTCAATGAAGTAGAACCCTTATACTTGAATCTTATCAGTCCTTTGCTTTTTTTAGGAAATTTCTAAAGAGTGCATTCAAAGTGATATTCATTGAAATGGGTGAAAAGCTTTGGTTTACGGAAGAATTTTTTGAGAAGACTGCCAATTTACAAATAGCTTACTGCACAATCTGATTAATACTCTTATTAACAGATTAAATCTTGTTGGATCAAAGCAACTTGGGAAATCTCAAAACCAGGTCAGCGCCGTTATTTCATAGCTTGTCTAAATTGCTTGAAGGCAAGTAGTGCCATGTATAGAAGTGATTTTACCTGTCTAAAATGACTGTTCTCTAGGTCCAGCTCCATAAGCCGTCACTCTCACCTACTTCACATCATATGCTCATAATATTTACATATTTATTGGACCCAGTAGCAATCTGGTCTAACTCTTCATTACATCCTTATAGGTTACTCTTTGTGGTAAGTTATATGAAAGAACAGAAAGAGCCCATTAGCCCATACAAAGTTATGAAAAATGCAAATCTCTGCAGTTGCTCTCTCATTTACATAAACCACAAGCCAAGTACAAAATTCCATAGACACATGATCATCACTTGCCTCCTGCCAAATGAAGTAGCCTCAAAATCAAAGCAAATTTTCAGCAGAAAACCTCTTCCTTTCAGCCACTGCTTCACCAGACAAATTATCTCTTGATCCAGTGAGACCTTACCCGTCATATTAAAACATACGAAACAAAACTTACATACCCAGATCACAATCTGTAACAAGACGTACATACCCAGATCACAATCTGTTGGAATGTTTCTTCTAACCTTGTTTTACTAAGACTTTTACAAAGCACTTTATGTTATATGTTGCTAAAGATCCTTATGGAGGCCTTTGCTTTAACATACCTTTACTTATCAAGTAAGCTATGTTATACCTAGAATTAGTGCTACTCTAAATGTCTATTTTCTACCATTGTTGTTTTGTAGTATGATCACCCATTTGAATGTATTCCACCTACTCTACGACATAATCATTAACATAAATATGCTACTATGTGTACAGGAATATTCCAAGCAATGTATGCTACAATTTTTACAAGAAGAACAATTTCAATAAATAAATAAAAAAGGTAAATACGGGGTACCCGGGTACAACTCACGAAGTGAGGTGTTAATGTAAGAAAGATATCGATTATCATCTTCTCGTAGCTCCAACAATTAATTTCTGCACTAATGACAGCGGTATCCAGAAGCTGGTCTAGTCTTTGCTCTGAATATAAAACTCCTCACAAGAGCTCGCGATCTTCTGCTATTTCTCGTGGGTCCACCGAATCTGGGTTCCTCACTTCGGTTGCAAAAAGCCTCTCCGCTTTAAAATATGGTCAACGTGTCCACCAGCATACCTTCGTTCTCATTCCACCAATGCAACACCATGTACGACAAAGAAAGGCTTCTAAAAGTTCCAATTTTATACGTCTCCTTTGCAACTCTGCTCAAGGTGCTGCTGTTGCATCTCACTTGTGGTCTAGGGTTAGCTTCAGCTTTGTGGGTGGCATTCAATTTGTATTCCCGTAATCTCATCCAAAATTCAGCCCAAACTCTTTTCATAGTATGGGTATGTAATTCTTCACACATTTTAGACACCAAGTCTTCTGGATGCAAGTCATGATTCATAATTTTGTGGTTTTCTCACTTCTCAGGTTGTGGAGGCTTCAGTTGTCATCCCAATGTACAGTCTGTTTCGGGGAAACCCTGATAAATGCTCTGTAATTTCAATTTTATAGGGAACCTTTTCGTATTGATATTGTTTCTTTAATTTAGTTGTGCTGATACATGTATATTTTTTTCAGTACATCAAAGCAATGGCAAGAGGTCTGCTGGGACTCCTCGCTGGTTAGTGCTTTAAATGTCTGTTTATCCATTTCATGTATTTGTATCTTCTTGCTGGATTTTAGGACATACAGGCAACAGACACCATCTTAGTTCACTGAGTCTTTCAATTGAATAGAATGAGTGAATGACAATCTTTGTTCATAACTAAAAAATATATATAATTGTTCATTGGTGGCGCAGACAAGCATTAGGAGGTTGTCATCGATTCTGAATTTTTAAAGGGCCAAGAATTGTATTAGATTTTATCCCAATCATTGCCTCCAAAAATCTTTGTTAAGGTTGATGAATGATTGAAGTGGATGGACCATTTCTAGAATGAAGAACATACAAGATGAATTTTCTAACTACTGTTTATAAGTTATCTAATACTACGAAAACTCTTTGATTAAAACTCATCATTTGAATGAGCACTTAAATGACAGAATTCCATTCCTCATCAGAAAATTGGGTAAGAAATACATGTTGTACTTTGCCCAGCTTAATCCTTTAATAAGTGTCTTTGCAACATGAGAATTCTCAACTTGGCTACCCAGTTTCCTCTAGCCGAACACAGTAAGCTATGAGCCTATGACATACAATTTTCACATATTCTATTTATTAACAGTTCAAAAATAAATTAATTGTCCTATATTCTCTTTCAAGTTTTTATTTTTTAATTTTTTATTACACATTCAGAATCAACTGGTGTTTCAAATTTTGAAGAAAACAATCGCATACGATTGCTGAGGGATAATTTATGAAAATTAAACAAAAAGAATAATTTATGAAATTTTTACCAAAGAAAAAATCCCCTACAATGTTAAGTATCATGTAAAGTTAATGTATCATTTTATAAATTAAAATTTGAAATACATAGTATAGGGTATACCATGAATAGTAAACTGGGTCGGAAAGTTAATTGAAATTATTTCCATTATTCAATAATATTCTTAACTAGAATGGTGTATTGTCCAATTTGTCCTAGAGGTAAAGTTGTATTGTGGTATTTAAAGATTTAATTTAATGTACAAAGGAGGAGGGGAGGGTTTAGTGATCTAAATAGAAGGGAGGATACATATCAAAACCATGATTTTCTTCTAACCTTGAGATGAATGTGTTGGAAATTAAGATTTTAGAAGCATTAAATCTTGCTTATAATACTATACTTTTTAGGGGTGTCGGTTATGGCATAAGTTCATCAAAGATAAACTATCAAACGTGTAATAGATTTTGAAAATTGATTCTTATGCATCTCCATTTGGAAATTGTTTCCAAGAAAACTTCTTGTCGTAGAAGGCTTGTAATTATTCAAGTTGGAAATTGTTTCCAAGAAAACTTCTTGTCGTAGAAGGCTTGTAATTATTCAAGTAACATATACCATACTAAATAACTGATGTTGAACCATTTAAATTGGGATAATCTTCAATAGTATTATTTTTATTGCGTGAAATGCATTTGTCTCAAAGTATGGCCCTTCAAAGGATTGAATGAAGTGATCTGTGTGTATAGAATGGGGCTTTTATGGTATGTGGCTTTTTGCTAAGTTGAACTTTGTGCCACAACGCTCTTAGTGGCGGATCCAAGGTTTAGAAATTGGGTTTACAATTTATACATGATATATAATAAAAAAGTTATATGTACTAACTAAAGTAGTTTTGTATACCACTATTATCATTGTACCACAAAATAATCCATTCAATGCATACATACATATATATATATATATATATATATATATATATATATATATATATATATATATATATATATATATATATATATATATATATATATATGTTTTAATTTGGGGGTACAACTGTATCTCAATTCTTAAGTATAGTTCTGCTAGTGAGTTACACTCTGCTTAGGGATTAATGATATAAAAGCTTTTCAATTCCATGGCTTGCTGTATTCCTCCAGTGTTAGTTAGGTAATCAACACTCCAGCTAGAAGCCTATAAGCAGAAACACTTTTATTCTTATAAAGAAGTTTATGCATGGGTTGTGGAGTCCTAATTGATTCTTTGTCTGTGTTCTACTCATGTTATACTTACCTGCTTAGGAGCAGCTTTGCAATGTCTAAGTGTCGGAATCTAAAAAGGATACTTTTGCTTAATATATCCCTTTACATGTTTGTGCATGTATGTAGGACAGCAACATGGTCACAATTTTTAATTTTTTTTTTTCCAACTTTGAGAATAATTTTTGAAAATAAAATTTCTATGCTTTTCGCCTTAATACTTTATTGCTATTCAGTAATATAGATCCTAAGATTTTTCCAGTGTTTGTATTTGTAGGTGCTTTAGTGAATGCACTTGGAGCAATTGTACTGGGAGCACCTGTTGGAATGCAGTATGTGTTGGTCCTTTGAACTGACTGTTTATGCAGTTAATTATTCCATGTTTTGAATTAAAAATATTTTGTAACTGGACAAAGTTGCTTTGATCTATCATAGCCTATTATCTTAATAACTCCCCCTGTGATCAGCAAATCATGTTTCTGATTTGAAATTGTCCTTTTATTTGATGTTCAAATTTGGAAGTTTTGTTTTACTATGTCATGTTAGAGTTAAAAGGGTATTTTATTGGTCATTTTGGGGATGATGATAATTAGTCTCCATGTCTTTTAGTCCAACCTCAACAAGATAAGATCTGCAACGGTAGAAACATAATGAGTTTGGGTTATAATATACGACAAGTATTGCTTCTGACTTAAGTCTTATTTCATTGAATACAGGCACTTTGAAAAGACAATCCACTGGTCTCTTCTAATGTCGGTCTTTACAGTACGTGCACCTTTTTATTAAACCTCATTCAATATAGCTATTGATCTAGAAGTACGAGCTACATATTATATAGCACTCACTATATTACAGAAAAGATACTTTAATGCAAGTTTTGATCTGTTTCATACCCTTTCTGTTGAGAAATATCTGTATGATTACATGTATTAGGCAATGTCATTTTTTAAAGCCTCGTAAGCAATTGCTCATTTTCACTATGTTGGATATCTGGCAGTTTGTACCTGCAGCTTCTGTTTATGACTCATCGTGGACTAAGTGGCACCAAATATTTGCTCACACCAAGTAAAGTTGAATACTGCGCTTAAATTTCTTTAAATAAAATAGATTAGCAATTTCCTGTTAACATTGCTACAATTTTCATTGAGTACAGGACAGTAGAATATAAAGATTTTATAATCTGTTTACCTGCACATGGAGCTGTTATTGGGGCTTGGTTAGGTGCGTGGCCTATGCCACTCGATTGGGAAAGATCCTGGCAGGTATGAAAACTTATCAATATGTTCCCCATCTGATTTGCATTCAAGGTTCCTCATTGGTTGAGTGTATTTGATTGTTTTTAACCAAGTTAATCTAATCTGACTCCATTCCTTCAATGCTTTTTAGTTATGTTTGTAGAAAGTTTTTATAAGTATTGAACTCCTATGATACCAAAAAAAAAAAAAAAAACACTAAATGCTGATGGGCTGATGGGAGAAATTTCACACTTTTGGATGTCAGTATAAAAACATTCCAAAAAATTTATTAGCAAAACAAATATGTGGGCTCTTTTTCATCTATTTCTTTCTAAAGTAAGGCTTACAGTTTCTTTGATGATGCAATTAAGCTGGGATTGTTATTTGAGACAGCGGATTAGTTTGGGCTTTCGAAGTGTTGCTCTGCTACTTAGGTGTTTGATGGCTATGATTTTTAGGTTTTCCCCCTAAAAAAATCAACATTATGATTAAACTGGGAATGCGCTATATGCCATCGAAAAGTTGAGTTGAGATCAACTTGTGGTTTATGTGGTCATTGGCCATTAGGGACTCTTATTGTCGTTTTAATTTTAAATGTAACACGTTGAATCTTCTTGCGTCTTCCTTTTTGAGACAGTTCCTGGGATCAGAGCTCTTAGGAGCCCAAGTCTTCAAACATAGTTATTAAAGGCGCGCCTCCTCCAAGGCTATAGCCCATGCGCCTTGATATAAGTTTTCAAGGCGCGAAGTTCCAAGGCGCGCGCCTTTTTGAGCCTCGGGCGCGCCTTGGACGCGCTTTCTGAATACTCATGTTTTTATGTTGTTTTTTATCATTAATGGTTAAAGTAACCCTTTTATTAGTAAAATAACAAATTTTTTCAATAGTAGCAACATATAAAATGCCTAAAATAAGATAAATTCAACATATCCTCAATATTAAATTAGGGTTTTGAGAGTTAGATCTTGGGTTCACTCTTCACCACTCCACACTAGCTACTGTAACTACTGCCAACCGCTGCCGACCGTGCGACCGCCACCGCGCACGACCGTGCCGCCTGTCACCGGCCACATGAGCTAGGTTTGATTTACGTGAGCGCATTGATCCCATCTTGTTGAAAGGTATTGATGATTACAATAAGTACTAGTTGAGTGGTACGATCGATGAAGAAACTTAAGATAATGGATTGGTGTTTGAGGGGGATGACTTGACATGGGATATAGGTGCTAAAGCTAGTGGGGTTGAAGAGCCAAAATATCAAACTAGAGGGAAAAAATCATTGAGGGCAACACCACTAGTTCCAAATAGAAAGGGAAAGAAGTAATGAAGGAAAATGGAATTACTTTAAGATTATTAGATGAAGAGGACGAAGAAGAAAATGATTTTAATGAGTAAGAAGAACTAATTGATGATGAGGACTTGGAGTTTGATGATGAAGAAGATGATAATTAGGATATATTTGCTACTAGTATTTTGTGTGATGCTTTGATTGACTTGTTTTATTTCAATTATGATGAACTTTTTCGTATATGCATGTTTAATTTTGGCGTCTATGGCTTATTTCATGTGTCGTACTCATAAATTTTTATATTTTATGCCGTTTGAACTTATTTTATTAGATATATATGTTATATATGGGTTATATTTAGTATAGAATATGTTATGATGTATATTATGCATTTAATTTCGAGGCGCCTATGGCGTGCGCCTTGCGCCTCAGGCACAGATATCCCTGGGTGCGCCTCGGTGTGCCTTGCGCCCTTAATAATTATGTCTTCAAAAATCCATTGCAAGGGGATCTCCCTAATTGTTCACTAGTTGTTAGTTTGTTAGGATTTGTCTTGAATATGTGAGCCATCTGAGTTGTACCTAAGTTTCTTTTGCTTGTACATTTCTTAATGTTCCAACTTATTATGTAGTGGAATAATTGAACGGCCAGTACTTTTAAATATATGTAATTAGAAAATTCAATATTTAAAAGTTTCAAGAAGTTAATTAGAAATTCACTCTCAGAAAATGTGTTCATTGTTGAAGCCTTGTAGGGGATTTTTTATGTTAATGAATGCTTTTCAACTTGATGTGTAGGTGAGAAATTAAAATCAATATAATCATGTATAACTTATATGCAACACTCTTGATTCCTAAACTTTTTATTGGTCGCTCGTTTAAATCTGCTAACATTACAGAAGTTAAGTGGCATTTTGTCTTTGCATTACGTATTATGTTCCAATTGAAAGTGAGGATGTGATATCAAGTACTTCTCAGAGTCTTACATTTTATATATCAACATGCATTATTTATTAATTTATTTATTGAATTTGGGTAGTTGTTATGTTTCAAGTTTTATCACTTTCCCAAATGTGTGATACCAAATTCCAGATGGCCGTGGAGCTATTTCAAGTTTCTTCTTGGATAATGTGGGAGAACTATATTTCTTGTCAAAGTTTCTGACAAACCTTTTAATCTCTTTACCATTTTGCATTTAAGAATTTAAATTACTTTACCTGTGGCGTGTAACCACTCCCTTTTCTGCGTTGAATAGCATGACGCCAGCCGAGCATCAACATATCCTCCATATTTACTGGTTATTGCGGAACTAACAAATAATTTCTTTACATGATTTCTCTTGAATCATAGTTGCGAGAGGCACATAGATTTGCAAGGACCTTGAGGCACGCCCTCTTAAATTTCAAATTGTCGGGTGCCCAGCAGGTGTAAATGTGTTTTTCACCAGTGATGTTGTAATGTTGTAATGTATGTCTAAACAAGAGCCCAAATAGCAAATCTAGATTGTTAGATCTAATCCTACTTCAAGCATGCACTTCCACTGCCTGTTAACATTACACACAAAATGTACGGGATAATACTATACACGTAATGTTGAACAAGGTGTTACAACATTAGTGAAAACACTACAGGAGAAACGTAAAGATAAACTCTAAGTGGGGCGTATCTCTATATGTAGGATCTCACCAAGTTTTGTAGTTTGTCTTCAAGGTTTGATAGCTTCTATAAATAGACATGGATCATGCTGCAGCCTCTCTCAAGTGAGTGGTCCACTAGGAGATATCAAAACCACCTACGATGGAAGAAAAAAACCGCCCACTACTCTGGGTAGTTATTGTTAGTTTCTAGATCTTTCTAGGACTCTAGATCTTTTCAGAATACTTTCCAGGCTTGTGTTTGACTTCAAAACTGCATCCAACGCGTACAACTTTCAGCTTTTACAATCCTGAAAGTAACACAAAGCACAACGCAATACGAACAACATAAATATGTCAGTAGTTAATCAAAACAACTGGTGGAGGATCGGCGTGATTCCAGAAGTGATGACATTGGTCTCAACACTTCACATCAACACAATTTATTACCTACTAGCAAACTAATCAATTATCCTCCTCAAATTGATCATCATTCTCAATAAATTCTTCCTCTTCATCACCTTGCGCCTATTTTTTTCAGTCTTTTGGTGATTTTAGGCGGTGTACAAGAGACACCCTCCTCTATGTGCCTCGTGTGCATCACCTCCTCGGAGACGCGCCTCTAAAAACTATGTCTCGAGAAGGAAGTTAGAAAACTCGTGTATTTTAGAATTACTGTTAGACTCTACTGTATAGTTTAATGTTAAACTTTATGTTGGAAAAAAAACAGGAAATTGATCTCCACACATTTTTCTTTGGACGAACTAATTGTGTATATTTCACATGCTGTTTGACTGCAATATAGCATGATAAAGTTAAATAGAATCTATTAATACCTCTCACAAAATTAGATTTTTAATATTTTTCTGCTAACGAACAAAATTAGAAAAAAAAAATTGTCTAAAGATATTCACATGATCCAAATATCCCTATATTGTACTTATGTTATACCAGGTGTCCAAGCTTGAAGGTGGTAGTTGTTTTACCCAGCGCATAGCCACATTAACTTGTTCTGCTTGTTCGGTGTATGGGTTGAGAGTAAATTTAGATTACATTTGAATGAAATGACTTGAATATGGATGTATCAAAATTTGGTTTAGTTTATTTATCTAATATTTGAATTATTTTTGGAATAATATTGATGGATATTCTTATCTACTTTGTTTGGTCTTTTGAAGTCCGTCCTTCAAATCATGTCATAATTCAGTTTTTTTTTAAACAAATGCAACATAAGTTACCGGTGTCATTCCCTATTTTTTTAACGCTCATAACCCTAGAATTTGCTGAGTATAATCAGAAAGCATGACTTGTATTAAACTAATTTTTAACAATTCATATTTTCAATTAGATTTCTTTGTTGATCATAATTAAACATTTATTGAGCATAGAATTTTAGGTTTATTCGATGTCCTTAATCTTCACTTGCTTATTTCTTGATTTTGTTATTCTCTGTCTTCACTATGCTGTTATTCTATGTTCTGTCATCTAATAATTCATCTAATAATATTATATTATGAAAATTTTTTATTATTTTCTCATATTAGCTTGTTTTTTCTTTATTGTTTTCCACTTTTGGAATTTTGAGCGATGATGCACTTGAACAATGCAAAGTTTTGTCAGTTGGTCAATGTACGAGCAATCTTTTAATATTTTGTTTTTAAGTTAATGATGTGTTAACTTATCGTAGAAGGCAAAGATTCGTATACACATGGTTACGTATGTACATTTGGGTGCTATTTTGATGATTTGTTCTTAGGGTTTAAGCTTTGCATTTGGGATTTATTATCTTTCATGTCCATTTCTTTCGAATTGACATTAAATTAAGTCGGAGTATACAGGCACCCATGTGTACGCAAGATTGCTTTCTCATAGATATATGATTTGTAGTTGAGCTTGTTAATATTTACCTTTGTAAATTTTAAGAGAGAATTTTCTTTTCAATCTATATGCTAATAATCTAGAGGTATATTATTTATAATCGATTATTATATAAATTCTTGTTAAAATATTTATCGTTTATGCAGGAGTGGCCAATTTGTGTGACATATGGAGCTATTTCAGGTTACTTGATTGGAATGTTGCTATCATTTGGATTCGTAGTCTTGCATTACCGTAGACATCACCAAAAAAGGGATTAATATTTTGAAAGCTTTTTTCTTTCTTTGTATTTCCAACTCCTTTTATTAATGATTTAGTTTTTATTTTATTTATTTGTTTTTGAAGATAATATCAAAGCTAATTAAAAACAGCGGATAAGTAAAACTCATCAGCATTAGAGGTACATTGAATATTATGAGCAACACTTAAAAGCGAGACAGTTCTAAGGTGAGACCGATATATTTTTATTTTTTATTAGTTATTACCTTTTTATTTAAATATTATTATTATTATTTATTCTATTAATTAAAGTTCATTGAGCATATTTAACTTTTCATGGTATCATTTTTCATTAAAAAGTTCACTTTTTATCATTTTACAGAATAAATTATCTGAGACAATCTTACAAAAATATTTACATGTTTGAGTAGCTAACACGAGATCTACTCTATGTGGAGCCGATTAATGTTTAATGTTTTAAAAAATATTTTTTAATATTGTAATAAAAGATAATTATATTCTAAGAATTAATATTAAATTTATGAATAAATCATAAAACCTAGGATAAAATACAATATGAATATATGTCAGGAACCAAAATTATATTTATATCTTTAAAATTAATTAAATAAAATATGAACCAAGATATGGGGTAGATCATCTCCAAGCTTGAAATCCCATAACCGAGCGACAAACTTTCCAACTCACTCTCACAATTGGAAGAAGAAGATCGAATGTTATAATTTGAGTCAACCTCATCATCGGGAAAAATGGTAGACATGCTTATGGCAGGTCAGAGAGTAGCCAGCAACGGAAATAGTAGACCCCACAGGGGATAGAGCTTCTCGAAGTTCATCTGAAATAGCAAATCTTTGACGGTGGAAAATACTTGCTCAAGAATCTTTGTGTCAACTCTCTCCATGTGGTGTAGGATCCCGGTTGTATAGTATGATACCAAGCTTTAGCTCTATATCTCAATAAAAACGAGAAAAGCTTCATTTTGACAACATCCTCACTTACCCTATTTATCTTTATCGTGTTGGTTAACTCCGTAAATTGGGCTAAGTGAGCATTTGGATCCTCCATAATACCACCACCAAATTGATTTGCTTGAACCATGTTGATCAACCCCGTCTTTATCTCAAAATTATTCACATTCAATGGCGGGCCCATTCCATAATTCTCATATTACGATTGGAAATGATCATGGATATTCATTCCCACTCCATTGTTTCCATTTCCACGGGGTTGATTTTGCACCACCGGAGGATTATTCCTTGCTTCTTGTTGTGCCAACAAGTTTTGAATAATAGCTTGCATTTGTTGGTTTTGCAAGTGCATTTGTTGAGCATAAGCTTGTGGCACAAACTCCGGATTATTATAACCTCATCTAACATTATCAACTCCATGAAAATTCCTTATATTACCTTCTTCATCAACCATGTTTGCATTATCTCTTACTTCTTCCATATTCTCTTCCGTAGTCTCTAACATTCCTCTTCTTTGTCTTCTTAAGGTAGCTTCCAATTCCAAGTTCAAAGGTTCAATAGATTGAGACCTTGAACGAGTTCGCATGTACCTACAAGAATTGTCAAATTAGCTCTCCAAGTAACCAAGACAATTAAACAAGTAACAAATAAAAGAAATATCCTTATCAAAACTAATCAACTTCAAACTCGTTACAACCAAAAGTTTAACATTTCCCCAGTAAGCGGCGCCATATTCTTAGTCGCATTTCTTGTAAAAATGTTCAAGAGTAAGATACTATATCGTTATTGTAAACGCGTGACCAAGTACAAAATTTATAGTAATGTCGTCCCAAGGGAAAGTAAACTGAGGCTTGTATCCAGATTTTCCATTGATTTATGCTTTGTAAGGATGATAGTTTGAAGGTTTTGTTATTTAAAACTATTACTTGCGATTCTAGTCAATTAACTAGAATTAAGACTAACAAAGTAAATGATCAAACAACAAGCAAATGATGAATGGAATGGATGTAGAATTCACTTGAGAAGAGAGCAAGGCATACTCATGGTTAAGACTTGAGCTAGATATGCAAAACTCTTGATGGTAATTTTCATTAACTTGTGGATTAAAAGCAATCACAATTTTACCCCTAATCCCTATGGTCAAGGCAATTAGGTTCTCGACCCTTTTACAAGTCTAAATCTCCTAAGATTGATCTTAATCTCAATTCCCTTAAGGTACTATGATCATAAGTTGGTTATTTTCACTCAATTTCTTAAGTGACCCTCTATGAATGTTCCAAGCCTAAGGAGGGTATGACTTATCTCCCCTTATACTAACATGCATGCACATTTCAATATATGATTCAATTAAACATTCACTCACAATATTGGAATGGTCATCCTAATACTATGAATATAGAATTTAATCACCCAAACATTGAATAAAACATGATTGATATATCATAAAAGAAAATCCACAAATCAATTCAAATCACTACTCAAGTTCTACATATCTAACTCCTCACCTCAACCCTTCATATGATTAGCCCTACTATAGGACTAGCCACTAAACATGATATTTAATTCAATACAAATCAAACTTTGCTCAATTTGAGCCAAAATAAGAAGAAAAAAATCAACAAATGAAAAGTATATTGGCTTCCCTTGCATGGAGAAACCTTCCTCCTCTTCAATTTATCAACTCTTCCAGTCATTGATGCTTCACTCTTCTTAAATGATGGATTGATGGATTAGATGATGGATTTATGGATTGAATGTGGAGATCAAATGGAAATTGGATGGATCTAATGGATAGAGATAGAATATGGATCTAGTGTGTGAGGAAATGTGGTGTGGAGTGTGTGTAACTGCTATGAATCTGATCTCCCCTCAAAATTTCGCACAAGTCATCCTTTTATATCACTAATGGATCTTCTAGAAGCTTCCGGAACTTTCTCAAAACTGCATAGGTTTTTGCACCTACACGACATGTAGCAGTACACGGCCCGTGTAGGGCACACCTACTTTGGCGTGTTGTGCGTGCTTCCGAACATGGCTCGAGCTGCAGTACACGGCCTCGGTAATGGCCGTGTAGCGTTTTCTGATGTAAGTACACGGCTTCTTCTTACAGGGCCGTGTTTCGCACACGGGGCGTGCAGCAACGCACGGCCCGTGCACTAGCACACGGCCATCCTTCTAGGCGAGCAGCGATTTCTGATGACAATACATGCCACTTGTTACAAGGCCGTGTTCCGCACACGGCCCGTGTACAAGCAGGCCCTTTTCTTTTGTCTCTGTTTCGCTCCCGACTCCGTTTTATTCATTTCTTGACCTGTTTTACACATATATAAGCTCATTTACACAATTCTATCAATTCATACCACATTTCTCAAAACAACAATAACTCCACTAAAAATCACACAAATACAGATAAAAACATCCGAAAATCCACAAATAAAGACAATAAAATCTAGGTGAAAATGACTACTATCATCCCCCTTCTGCGCGCGATGTTTATCTCACAATCAGTACGGCCTGGGTTCCCGATCCGGCTGCACTTGCTATTCCGCGCTGCATAGGGCAGTATTGCCGTCGAATTCTTTTTGAATTTGCCAACGATGCGGCTTCTTATCCGTCGGGGCCTTGCTAGGGTTTTCCGTTCACACACCGCTCTCTGACATTCGTAATCTTTTCGACATTCTCAGAACGAATTCTTCACTTCTAGATTGTGAAGAATCTTTTCAATCTGAAACTTGTCTGATCTGCTCATTGGTTCGAGTTTTCACACTTTCGCTGCCATCTAGGAGTATCCAGAAGCTCTAACTATAATTTCACCTTTATAGTTTAGGATATATTATCCCTAGTAGTTTAGAGCATGTTTTGCGCTAGGATTTATTATGTGTGGTTTAGTATTAATTTTAAGAGTATAATTATAGTTTCACACTTGTAGTTCAGGACATATTCACCATTAGAGTTTAGAGTATAATTGTAACTCCATCCTTATGATTCAGAACAAATTTATCACTAAGATTTAAAGTTAATTATAAAGGTATAATTGTAATTTCAATTTCATGGTTTTGGACATATTTTACTCTAAAGGATTTTAGGATTAATTCTAAGAGTATAAGTATAACTTTACCCTCTAGTTTAGTGCATATTTTAATTACTAAAATTTATGAAAATTGAACAGAACACAAGTTAATTAGTTAGGGGATGAGAACTATATGTTACAGTTCCACCTTGAATGTTCTATATTAATTGTTCAATAAAATCTATTGTGCGATGTTAATCATGTGAGACGTTCAATCCGTTATTAAAGTATCTCGTTATATAGATAAAATATGTTAATTCGTAGTTAAATTATACTCCCTTTTTAAAATAAGATAAATAATGAATTAAAGTATGTTTTTAAAGTGTTATCCACTATAAATATATTTTAAATACCAATATACATATTTTATCTATATAATAATTATACTTTAATAATGGGTCGACCCATCTCATAATTCGTATCACAAATACCCGTCTCACACTATAGTATCTCTAATTTCTCTATATGAATAATAAAATGTAAAAAGTAGGCTACTGGTTCATTGTATTTTTGTTACGAGACCATATCCCCTATTCCAAATACCACACTGATGCGAATTGCACAAACATAAAAGGTTATGATTTTTTTTTTTTTTGCAATTTCTTAAAAATTGAGATTAATTTGCAATCCGTTGAAAATTCATGATTTTTAAGACAATTAACTCTTAATAGTATCACATCTCATACTTTATTTAGTCATATTATAAAATTAAATTTTAATAAAAAAAAATATTCGTTAACATTTTTTTTAAAAAAAAATATTATTAGTTCTTATCTATTAACTCTCATACATTCGGATTATTTTAAATATAGGAGTATAATTTAAGAAGGCTAGAACTTCCATGCTCCAAATCTAGCATTTTTCCAAATTTATACTCTTTACTATTAAATGATATACCCTTTAGTATAATAATGTGTACATTTTATTTTTAAAAAAAAAATATTTTAATCAAACATTTTATACTACTCATATTTCAGTCGATCTTTTCAATGAAAGGATTATTCCCTTATTAATTAAAGTATATACCATTTGAAACAAATGTTATATCTTTTAAAAATTTTAGGTGAATGGAAAAGTCACCTTAAAATAGTGTCTATTAGATTAAAGTGTGTCTACGAAGAGGTGTGATCAAATGGTGTGATTCTTGATTAATTATGTCTTTCATAAAGGACATTTGAATCTAAATTCAAAATTAAATCAAATGATTGCATCAATTCATGAAAGACTCCTTGAAATCTATAAATAGGTCCTCCCATTCCATAATTCTTCACTCGAATTTACTTGATTTTCACTTGAGTCACTTGAGCAATTGTCGCAAACTTACAAGTCGTGGATTCATGAAAAAGTTGAGTTGTCATAACTGATTCATAGTGTATTCATAGTCGTCATACTCCTAAGATGAGTTCATAATATCGGTTGGTTCGGCGCCGTATCTTGTGATTTGTAGTGCTACTATAACAAGATGTGAGTCGTTGTATCTTGGAGATGATTGTCATCAAACTGTAAGCACCAGAGCAGGACAATTTCATCTTAAGGAAAAAGAGTGTAACTCTTAACTCCACTCAAATTCCGTTCTTATTTTTTCTGTCATATTTTTCTAGTCAAAATATTATACCGAAATCCAAACATACCCATCAATCTTAAGACAAATTTATGCTCATAGCTCCGATATATTAATATTGATTGACTACAAAAAATATTAAAGAAGAATGAGTACGTACAAACATCAAGGTACGTGAATTAATCTTAAATTTTCTGCATGGCATGTGTTATATATATTTGAAGTTGAAATTTTCAAATTCTAACTGAAACTAAATTTTTGATGAGGTGTTGATTAAATGAGAAAGGGCATGCAATATGCAACTATTGGTGCCAACGGACATAAAATTTGAATTTGCATGGATATTTTTATGGACTACTCCATCCGTCTCGCGTTAGCGTTGACGTTTGCTTTTTGCACAAAAATTAAGAGATATAATATTTTAATGTGTAATGAGGTGAGAGAAATAATATTTAATGTAAAGTGGGTAGGTGTATTAGTGTTGTGTGTGGGTTCTATATGCAATAATTATTTATTTTGTGTGGAACCAACTTGATATAAAAAGAAATATAAACCTTAACTTGGAACAACCCAAAATAAAAAATATAAACCTTAATGTAGGACAGAGAGTATATTTCCAAGAGGAAAGTTGATTATTTTTGGAGATAACTGTATGTCATTAGTGTTTATTTGTCAGTTAGAAATTATTAAATAAAACAAGATTCAAAAAGATAAGAGAGAAGAAAAAAAACAGCTTTGTTTTGTGATAAGAGTCGTCTTATTTCAATTGAAAGATTGCATGCAAATAATGTTATTAAATTATCTTTTTAACCAACCACAATTTGAGTAAAAATAAAAAATAAAATGCGTCGGTTAATTTTAATATGAAAAATCATCGAGAAAAATGCATTTTTGATCTATACGAAATATTTTATTTCATTTTTTATCTTTTTCATTACGATTAATTCCATCAACAAATTAACGATAGAGTAACAGAAAGAGTGATGTGGCAGTTAGGATTTAATTTTTCATTAATTAAAATATGTAACGGAAAGAGTGATGTGGCAGTATAGCAACGGGCAAGCGGGGCGGGGGCTGGCCAAAACAGCGGGTACGGACTAGAATTGCTAGCCCAACCCATTTAAAGGCGTGTGGCGGGTTATGGCGGGCTAACCCACCTCTTTTTTTTAAACAATGTTATTATAATTATCATTATTTAAAAATAAAATATCAAAATGATGGACGGTTGCAAAATTATAATAATCATTATCATGATTTGAAAATAAAATATCTAAATGATGAATGCTCTTACAAAATCTATAATATCAATTAGATAATTAAAATATAAATATAGATTTTACAAAATAGCTCCATGAACAATTAAACAAAAACAAAGATCATTAATCAAACAACATAAAGTTTACTAATTATATATTATCTTAAGAATCTTAATTAAAACAATGTAAGTCTAATTATCTTCAAATAACACAAATTAAATTACAAAAAATTTACTAGTTCTAAAGGTCAATCACAAAACTCAAAACATAATTATAAAGTCTATTCAAAACTCATCCATTATAACATCATAATATAAACATCTCAATCTTCATGTTTGATCAATTATATGATTATATCATTGTCAATCTTCAATTGATTAGATATCTTAAAAGTTTATAATTTGCATTTGCTTCTAATCCATATATATATATATATATATATATATATATATATATATATATATATATATATTAAAATTTCAAAAATTAAAATAATTCAAAATCAAGCAAAATAGGATTTTAAATTATTTACATATTTTATATACTAATCTATAGTACAAAATATTTAGATTTTAGAATATTTATTTTATGATTTAATTCATTATTTTAAAAAATATTTAATAAAGGAACAACAAATATTTGGAATATTAAACACTTGACCATTTGTAAAAAAAAAATTATGGCGGGCCCTAACGGACCAACCCGCCCCCGTTTGGATTGAGCCCGCCTAGGCCCGCCCCCATTTGGGTCTGCCCGTTTAGACCCGCCTTCAAACGGATTGCAAATTTTACGGCCCAACCCACCTTTTTTAGAGGCAGGGGCGGGCCGGCTCGCGAGTCCAACCCGTTTTGACAGCTCTATATGGAAGTTAGGATTTAATTTTCCATTAATTAAAAAGATATTTTAAATTTCTTATGAATTTCCTCCTCTCTCCTCACTCGGTGACTTCATCCCTAACCCCATCCCTCTCCAATCCAAATCTCCAATCCCTTTTTCCTCTCCCTAAAGAAATATCTTGCCATGAGATCTGCCGTCCCCCACCCCTAAAGAAAGATCTAAGCAAGAAATGGGCCAAACTACAGACCCCTAGCTCCTGATCTCTCTCCCCCTCTCTCCCTCTCAAGAAATATCTAAGGTAGTACATCAAGGGAAGCTATACTTTCCAGCTGTGTATCAGCCGCCGGACCTCATATCCTACCACTGGGGCTTGGCGTCGCCACACCCCTACGATACTCATGTTTCGATTTGATAATCCGCTGCTGCTTTCACTATCACTCCCTCCCCCATCGTCGGAGTCCCACGAGTATTAGCGGGTTCGAGATTAGCGACGGAAGTGACGGCAGCACGGACAGGTGGCCACGGCAAGAAATTCTTAATCTCCTTAAAATCTGATAATTCATTAATCTTACCAAACTGATTTGATTATAACATGTATTAAGGTTGATTTCTGAACCCAGCCTTCAGACCCTAACGAGATTGGTTTGGGCAATAATATCCTTGTTGGTAAATCGGAAATTTGGAGTATTGTACTTGTTATTGTCCTGATTTATTAGTTGAATCCTAGCCCGGTAGTCAATCTTCCCTGTCTCCTTCTCTTATATTTAACTTGAAATCGCTTTAATAAGCATTGGATTTCTGGGCTTTGACAAACACTGGGATGCGGCTCCGCTTAGATGTTGAATTGCAGGGAGTGTATTAAGGTTGATTTAATTAGAAGTTGAGTACAAGTTTTGAGGAAGCGGTGGTGATTGTTTATCTTGAGTTGGGATAAGATGATGCATATGGTACCATATGAGAATTTAATCGGATGTAATCTGGAATGACTGAGAAGTTATTTAAATTGCATTCACTGTATTTTTTGATGAGGTTGATTCTTAATTTAAGATTTTCTTTTTTTAATTTAAGAGTTTTTTATTATTATTTTAAATTTAACGTTTCCATCCAAAACTTAAGGTAGGTTCTAAAATTGAAATGTATTTAGAAAAAAAAAAGTTAGGGATCAAAAAATGAAATGACACGTTTGTATGGAACTAAAATTGCAATTTTCCAAAAACAACCAAATTTGTGAAGTTAATCATGTTTAGAATGGTTAAAATATGATTGGAGCGGTGGGGAATGCATATTTCTTCGTTAGTTAAAATATGAATGGTTAAAATATGATTAGTCCACTGTTTATGTATGTATGGTTCATATTCCTTTTATTTCATTTGTATTTGTTTATTATTTTGGATAAGTTTTCTGTTGTGGACTAATCAATAGATACACGGTACGTGTTTTCTTCTCTTGCATTAGATCTGTTGCAGATGATGACTTTATCAGATCAATAATCAACCTAATTTTTATTGAATACACAATCAAGCAATGGATTGAACACAAGAAACTAGATCACATATGATAACAATTGAATTTGTGTGTGTATGTGTGATTGTATGAAGAAGAAGACGTTTATAGTGGTTCAGCTTGCTTGCACTAACTTACATCCACTGTGAAAGAGAGATCTATTATTGATAGAGAGAGCAAAACGTGTTACAATGCATATATGCAAGAATCACAACGATATATACATCATATGCTTGCACAGAAAGTTATAGGACCAACGTGTGTAACCGACTTCCAGCTGGATTCTCAGTTGGTTAAAACGAATCTCGACGGTTATAACCAACTTCATCACACACCCTGCATGGCCAGCTATCCATTCAAGTATGGAACTTTCCAGAAACCATTCGGATGCGAACTGTACAACGGCCACAAGTCACCACGCTCACAACTGATGCACCTGGTGTAGTCTTGCTGCTATGTTCGTGTGTTTCTTGATTCTGTTGATGCTGGTGCAATGGTTTCACTCATGCATCACCATCAGCTTCATCCTTAAACACACATGCACTCATTCTAATGTTGATCATTCATTAGTATGTAGTTTTCTTCACAATTCTCCACCTAAAACTTCATACTCAACCAATACTCAATCACTCCTTCACTTCACTATTTTGTCAAGATAGCCAACTTGCACACTGCTTTTTAAGAGAGCAGCTGAACTCTACACTGATATGTTCAGCATACATTGATAAGACTTGCATAGCTCAAACTTTGAACTAGGCAATGCCTTAGTGAGGAAATCAGCTGGATTCTTGGCTGTTTCAACCTTTTTAACCACAACTTTTTCTCCTTCAACTAAGTCTCTAACAAAATACATTCTTACATCTATGTGTTTTGTCCTTTCATGAAAACCCTGATGTCTTGACAAGTGTATAGCACTAGAGTTATCACAATGTATTAGTACTGATTCTTGTACTAAACCAAACTCAGACAAAATTCCTTGCAACCACAAACCTTCCTTTACTGCTTCTATGAGTGAGATAAACTCAGCTTCAGTTGTAGACAATGCAACCACTGACTGATGTGTTGATCTCCAACTGATAGCTGTACCAAACAAGCAGAATACATAGCCTGATAGTGACTTCCTTGTGTTTAAGTTTGCAGCATAATCAGCATCTACAAAACCTGCAAAAAAATCAATGTTAGAAGTAAATTTATTGAAATGCAAACCTGTTGTTAAGCTGCCTCTGATATATCTCTGAATCCACTTAACAGCTTCCCAGTGATCTCTTCCTGGACTTCCCATGAATCTGCTCACCAAACTCATTGCATGAGCCAAGTCTAGTCCGCAGCACACCATAGCATACATGAGACTGCCAACTGCATTGGCATAAGGAACATTCTCCATTTCTGACACTTCTTCACTAGTTCTAGCTAATTGTTGAGCTGACAAAGCTAATCCTTGCTTTACAGGAGTACACACAGCTTTACTTTGATCCATATTATACCTCTTGAGAACCTTTTCTAAGTATGAGTTCTGATGTAACACAATAGAACCAGCTGATCTATCCCTTTTGATTTCCATTCCTAATATAACAGTAGCTTCACCCAAATCTTTCATATCAAACTCAGATTTCAGCATTTCCTTCACAGCTGTAATGCCTTCTATAGACTTACAAGCAATTAAGATGTCATCAACATATAGTAACAAGAAAACATACCAGTCACTATCTTGTTTGATATATACACAACTGTCAAACTTGCTTCTTTCAAAACCACATTTGACAATATATTCATCAAATCTCAGATACCATCTCCTAGGACTTTGTTTCAGTCCATATAGTGACTTTAGAAGTAAACAAGCCTTATCAGTTGAGTTTTGAACTGAAACTCCTTCTGGAACAGTCATATAGATCTTTTCCTCCAAATTTCCATGAAGAAAGGCTGTATTCACATCCATCTGATGCAATTCCAGATTAAACTGAGTTACTAATGCTAACAATATCCTAATAGAACAATGTTTCACAACTGGAGAGAATATCTCTGTATAATCAATGCCTTCCCTTTGAGAAAAACCACCCCTGACAACTAGTCTTGCTTTGAATCTAATACCACCAATCCTCTCAGGTGAAACTTTCTTCTTGTAAATTCATTTACAGCTCACTAACTTCTGATCTTTTGGTTTCAGAACAATTTTCCAAGTCTGATTCTTCTCCAATGAAAACAACTCTTCTTGCATAGCAGCACTCCACTTTGCATTATCCTTAATGCTCATTGCTTCCTGGTAGTTTCTAGGTTCATATGAATCAATATCCTCTGCAGAATAAAGTGCAAAGGATACAATATCAGCATCTGGAAACCTAGCTGGAGCCCTAATAGATCTCCTTTGTCTATCTCTAGTCAACTGATAACTGTTAAACAGTTCATCAGTATTAGAAATAATCTGATCATCTGTACTTGGTGAATTAGTTCCTCCTTGTACTGTCTCTTCTTCAACTCTAAAATGATCCTCCTGAATTTTGTTCACAGGCTCCACCTCAAGCTCAGCTTCAGATTTACCTTGACCCTGAGGCTTTAGTGGCATAACAGCTTCATTAAAGGTAACATCTCTACTTATCATAATCTTTTTACCTTCAATATTCCACAGTTTGTAAGCTTTAACACCTTTGGGATATCCAATCATGACACATTTGATGGCTCTTGGAGCTAACTTATCCTGTTTAACATGTGCATAAGCTAAACAACCTATCACTTTGAGTCTAGTGTAATTAGCAACCTTTCCAGTCTATACTTCCTGAGGAGTTTTCAATTTAAGAGGTGTTGATGGACACCTATTTATTAGAAAAGCGGCTGTACTAACCAACTCACCCCAGAAGTCTCTAGAAAGACCAGAACTACTTAATATACATCTAACTCTCTCAAGTAAGGTCTGATTCAGCCTCTCTGTAACACCATTTTGTTGTGGTGTACCTGGTACTGTCTTGTGTCTCATGATCCCACTCTCCTTACAAAACTTGTTAAACTCATCAGAACAATACTCAAGATCATTATCAGTTCTTAATATCTTAACCTTGTTATTACAGCTATTCTCTACCTCAGTTAACCAATTCTTAAAGGTAATGAAAGCTGTATCTTTATACTTCAATATATATATCCATATCTTCCTACTGAAATCATCAATAAATAAAATAAAATACCTGCCTCCTCCTTTTGTTTGAGTTCTTGCAGGTCCCCACAGATCTGAATAGACATAATCAAGTTTAGCTTTGCTTGTGTGTTCACCAATACTAAACTTCAGCCTTCCAGCTTTACCAAAAATGCAATCCTCATACTGATCCAGCTTGTCTGTTGATCTGATATTGAATACATTTTTCCTTGACAATTCTTGTAATCATTTTTCACTTATGTGAGCTAATCTTCCATGCCATAAGTGAATTTCATCACTTCCTGTTGAGACATTATTCTGTCCAACCACTGTATGTCCATCAAGTATATACAATCCATTTTTTCTGATTCCTTTCATCACTTCATACTCATCTTTCTCAACAATGAGTACACCTCCTCTAGATCTAAACTCATGATTTGAAACATCTAAAATTCCTAAAGAAATCAAGTTTCTTTTAAGTTCTGGAACATACCTCACATCTGTCAGTGTCCTAGTAACTCCATCATGCATCCTCAACCTGATGGATCCAATACCTCTTATCTGGCATGTGTGATCATTCCCTAGTAACACTGATCCAGCATTCTGTAACATAAGATCAGTAAACCAATGCTTCATAGGAGACATATGGAATGTACATCCTGAATCAAGAATCCAATCCATGGATCCTTTTGATGATTCAACCAGAAGTGCCTCAGGATAATCAGTGGCCTGATTCTGACTATTTACCACCTGATTTGCTTGCACTCTTTATTGTCCATCTTTACCAGCTTCTGCTTTTCTCCTCTTTTCTGCTTTATACTTGTAGCAGTTTTTCTTGTAGTGGCCTGGTTCATGACAGTGAAAACACTTCCTTCTATCCTTATCTGAATTTGACTGATCAGTCTTGTATCCTTGTTTCTTTGAATCAGAATTGCCTTTCTTGTTGTTCCTTTTACCATGATCACTTCTCTTGACCATTAATCCCTCTCCTGATGTTCCTTGATCTTCAGAAACTTTCTGAAACTCCTTTGTCTTCAGAGCAATCTCAACCTCATCAAGACTTATAGTTTCTCTATTCCCAAACAGAAGTGTATCCTTGAAACTTTCAAAGGACTTTGGGAGAGCTGACAACAATATTGAGGCCTTATCTTCTGTTTCAATTTTCACATTAACATTTTCTAGATCATCTAACACCTTATTAAACTCATCAAGCTGAACTAGAACTGATCTCTCCTCAACCATCTTAAAGGAATATAATTTCTGCTTTAAGTATAAGCGGTTAGCAAGAGATTTTACCACGTAAAGATCTTCAAGTTTCTTCCATACAGCTCTTGCAGATGTCTCTCTCTGTACTTCTCTCAAAGCTTTATCACCTAGACACAATACAGTGGCACTTAAGGCCCTTTCTTGAATATCAGCTTCTGCAATAGCTTCAATGGCAGTTTGTACAGCTTCTGCAGTTGTTGCTGGTTTTTCCTTGATAGCTTCTGCCAATCCTTGTTGTATCAAGATAGCTCTCATCTTGATCTTCCACAAGCCAAAATCAGATTTCTCTGTAAACTTCTCAATATCAAACTTAGTTGCAACCATGGTGTCAACATCCTTCAATTTCTTCTTGATTCCTCCTTATGTTGATTGCTGCTGTTTGTGGCCTGGATTCCCACAGACGGCGACACTTTGTTGCAGATGATCACTTTATCAGATCAATAATCAACCTAATCTTTATTGAATACACAATCAAGCAATGGATTGAACATAAGAAACTAGAACACATATGATAACAATTGAATTTGTTTGTGTATGTGTGATTGTATGAAGAAGAAGACGTTTATAGTGGTTCAGCTTGCTTGCACAAGCTTACATCCACTGTGAGAGAGAGATCTATTATTGATTGATAGAGCAAAACGTGTTAAAATGCGTATATGCAAGAATCAAAGCAATATATACATCATATGCTTGCACAGAAAGTTATAGGACCAACGCGTGTAACCGACTACCAGCGGATTCTCAGTTGGTTAAAACGAATCTCGACGGTTATAACCAACTCCATCACACACCCTGCATGGCCAGCTATCCATTCATGTATAGAATTTTCCAGAAACCGTTCGGATGCGAACTGTACAACGGCCACAAGTCACCCCGCTCACAACTGATGCACTCGGTGTAGTCTTGCTGCTATGTTCGCGTGTTTCTTGATTCTGTTGATGCTGGTGCAATGGTTTCACTCATGCATCACCATCAGCTTCATCCTTAAACACACACACACTCATTCTAATGTTGATCATTCATTAGTATGTAGTTTTCTTCACAATTCTCCACCTAAAACTTCATACTCAACCAATACTCAATCGCTCCTTCACTTCACTGTTTTGTCAAGACAACCAACTTGCACACTACTTTTTAAGAGAGCAGCTGAACTCTACACTGATATGTTCAGCATACATTGATAAGACTCTTGCATAGCTCAAACTTTGAACTAGGCAATGCCTTAGTGAGGAAATCAGCTGGATTCTTGGCTGTTTCAACCTTTTTAACCACAACTTTTCCTCCTTCAACTAAGTCTCTAACAAAATACATTCTTACATCTATGTGCTTTGTCCTTTCATGAAAACCCTGATGTCTTGACAAGTGTATAGCACTAGAGTTATCACAATGTATTAGTACTGATTCTTGTACTAAACCAAACTCAACCTAAATTCCTTGCAACCACAAACCTTCCTTTACTGCTTCTGTGAGTGAGATAAACTCAGCTTCAGTTGTAGACAATGCAACCACTGACTGATGTGTTGATCTCCAACTGATAGTTGCACCTAACAAGCAGAATACATAGCCTGATAGTGACTTCTTTGTGTCTAAGTTTGCAGCATAATCATCATCTACAAAACCTGCAAGAAAATAAATGTTAGAAGTAAATTTATTGAAATGCAAACATGTTGTTAAGCTGCCTCTGATATATCTCTGAATCCACTTAACAGCTTTCCAGTGATCTCTTCATGGACTTCCCATGAATCTGCTCACCAAACTCATTGCATGAGCCAAGTCTAGTCTGCAGCACACCACAGCGTACATGAGACTGCCAACTGCATTGGCATAAAGAACCTTCTCCATTTCTGACACTTCTTCACTAGTTCCAGCTGATTGTTGAGCTGACAAAGCCAATCCTTGCTTTACAGGAGTAGACACAGCTTTACTTTGATCCATATTATACCTCTTGAGAACCTTTTCTAAATATGAGTTCTGATGTAACACAATAGAACCAGCTGATCTATCCCTTTTGATTTCCATTCCTAATATAACAGTAGCTTCACCCAAATCTTTCATATCAAACTCAGATTTCAGCATTTCCTTCACAGCTGTAATGCCTTCCATAGACTTACAAGCAATTAAGATGTCATCAACATATAGTAACAAGAAAACATACCAGTCACTATCTTGTTTGATATATACACAACTGTCAAACTTGCTTCTTTCAAAACCACATTTGACAATGTATTCATCAAATCTCAGTTACCATCTACTAGGACTTTGTTTCAGTCCATATAGTGACTTTAGAAGTAAACAAGCCTTATCAGTTGAGTTTTGAACTGAAACTCCTTCTGGAACAGTCATATAGATCTTTTCCTCCAAATTTCCATGAAGAAAGGCTGTAGTCACATCCATCTGATGCAATTCCAGATTAAACTGAGTTACTAATGCTAACAATATTCTTATAGAACAATGTTTCACAATTGGAGAGAATATCTCTGTATAATCAATGCCTTCCCTTTGAGAAAAACCACCCCTGACAACTAGTCTTGCTTTGAATCTAATACCACCAATCCTCTCAGGTGAAACTTTCTTCTTGTAAATTCATTTACAGCTCACTAACTTCTGATCTTTTGGTTTCAGAACAATTTTCCAAGTCTGATTCTTCTCCAATGAAAGCAACTCTTCTTGCATAGCAGCACTCCACTTTGCATTATCCTTAATGCTCATTGCTTCCTGGTAGTTTCTAGGTTCATATGAATCAATATCCTCTGCAGAATAAAGTGCAAAGGATACAATATCAACATCTGCAAACCTAGCTGGAGCCCTAATAGATCTCCTTTGTCTATCTCTACTCAACTGATAACTGTTAAGCATTTCATCAGTATTAGAAATAATCTGATCATTTGTACTTGGTGAATTAGTTCCTCCTTGTACTGTCTCTTCTTCAACTCTAAAATGATCCTCCTGAATTTTGTTCACAGGCTCCACCTCAAGCTCAGCTTCAGATTTACCTTGACCCTGAGGCTTTAGTGGCATAACAGCTTCATTAAAGGTAACATCTCTACTTATCATAATCTTTTTACCTTCAATATTCCACAGTTTGTAAGCTTTAACACCTTTGGGATATCCAATCATGACACATTTGATGGCTCTTTGAGCTAACTTATCCTGTTTAACATGTGCATAAGCTAAGCAACCTATCACTTTGAGTCTAGTGTAATTAGCAACCTTTCCAGTCCATACTTCCTGAGGAGTTTTCAATTTAAGAGGTGTTGATGGACACCTATTTATTAGAAAAGCGGCTGTACTAACCAACTCACCCCAGAAGTCTTTAGAAAGACCAGAACTAGTTAATATACATCTAACTCTCTCAAGTAAGGTCTGATTCAGCCTCTCTACAACACTATTTTGTTGTGGTGTACCTGGTACTGTCTTGTGTCTCATGATCCCACTCTCCTTACAAAACTTGTTAAACTCATCAGAACAATACTCAAGACCATTATCAGTTCTTAATATCTTAACCTTGTTATTACAGCTATTCTCTACCTCAGTTAATCAATTCTTAAAGGTAATGAAAGCTGTATCTTTATACTTCAATATATATATCCATATCTTCCTACTGAAATCATCAATAAATAAAATAAAATACCTGCCTCCTCCTTTTGTTTGAGTTCTTGCAGGTCCCCACAGATCTGAATAAACATAATCAAGTTTAGCTTTGCTTGTGTGTTCACCAATACTAAACTTCAGCCTTCTAGCTTTATCAAAAATGCAATCCTCATCCTGATCCAGCTTGTCTGTTGATCTGATATTATTACATTTTTCCTTGACAATTCTTGTAATCCTTTGTCACTTATGTGAGCTAATCTTCCATGCCATAAGTGAATTTCATCACTTCCTATTGAGACATTATTCTGTCCAACCACTGTATGTCCATCAAGTATATACAATCCATTTTTTCTGATTCCTTTCATCACTTCGTACTCATCTTTCTCAACAATGAGTACACCTCCTCTAGATCTAAACTCATGATTTGAAACATCTAAAATTCCTAAAGAAATCAAGTTTCTTTTAAGTTCTGGAACATACCTCACATCTGTCAGTGTCCTAGTAACTCCATCATGCATCCTCAACCTGATGGATCCAATACCTCTTATCTGACATGTGTGATCATTCCCTAGTAACACTGATCCAACATTCTGTAACCTAAGTTCAGTAAACCAATGCTTCATAGGAGACATATGGAATGTACATCCTGAATCAAGAATTCAATCCATGGATCCTTTTGATGATCCAACCAGAAGTGCCTCAGGATAATCAGTGACCTGATTCTGACTATTTACCACCTGATTTGCTTGCACTCTTTGTTGTCCATCTTTACCATCTTCTGTTTTTCTCCTCTTTTCTGCTTTATACTTGTAGCAGTTTTTTTTTGTAGTGGTCTGGTTCATGACAGTGAAAACACTTCCTTCCATCCTTATCTGAATTTGACTGATCAGTCTTGTATCCTTGTTTCTTTGAATCGGAATTGCCTTTCTTGTTGTTCCTTTTACCATGATCACTCCTCTTGACCATTAATCCCTCTCCTGATGTTCCTTGATTTTCAGAAACTTTCTGAAACTCCTTTGTCTTCAGAGCAATCTCAACCTCATCAAGACTTATAGTTTCTCTATTCCCAAACAGAAGTGTATCCTTGAAACTTTAAAAGGATTTTGGGAGAGCTGACAACAATATTGAGGCCTTATCTTCTGTTTCAATTTTCACATTAACATTTTCTAGATCATCTAACACCTTATTAAACTCATCAAGCTGAACTAGAACTGATCTCTCCTCAACCATCTTAAAGGAATATAATTTCTGCTTTAAGTATAAGCGGTTAGCAAGAGATTTTACCATGTAAAGATCTTCAAGTTTCTTCCATACATCTCTTGCAGATGTCTCTCTCTGTACTTCTCTCAAAGCTTTATCACCAAGACACAATACAATGCCACTTAAGGACCTTTCTTGAATATCTGCTTCTGCAGTAGCTTCAATGGCAGTTTGTACAGCTTCTGCAGTTGTTGCTGGTTTTTCCTTGATAGCTTCTGCCAATCCTTGTTGTACCAAGATAGCTCTCATCTTGATCTTCCACAAACCAAAGTCAGATTTCTCTGTAAACCTCTCAATATCAAACTTAGTTGCAACCATGGTGTCAACTTCCTTCAATTTCTTCTTGATTCCTCCTTATGTTGATTGCTGCTGTTTGTGGCCTGGATTCCCACAGACTACGACACTTTGTTGCAGATGATGACTTTATCAGATCAATAATCAACATAATCTTTATTGAATACACAATCAAGCAATGGATTGAACACAAGAAACTAGATCACATATGATAACAATTGAATTTGTGTGTGTATGTGTGATTGTATGAAAAAGAAGACGTTTATAGTGGTTCAGCTTGCTTGCACAAGCTTACATCCACTGTGAGAGAGAGATCTATTATTGATTGATAGAGCAAAACGTGTTACAATGCGTATATGCAAGAATCACAGCAATATATACATCATATGCTTGCACAGAAAGTTATAGGACCAATGCGTGTAACCGACTTCCAGCTGGATTCTCAGTTGGTTAAAACGAATCTCGACGGTTATAACCAACTCCATCACACACCCTGCATGGCCAGCTATCCATTCATGTGTGGAACTTTCCAGAAACCGTTCGGATGCGAACTGTACAACGGCCACAAGTCACCCCGCTCACAACTGATGCACCCGGTGTAGTCTTGCTGCTATGTTCGTGTGTTTCTTGATTCTGTTGATGCTGGTGCAATGGTTTCACTCATGCATCACCATCAGCTTCATCCTTAAACACACACACACTCATTCTAATGTTGATCATTAATTAGTATGTAGTTTTCTTCACAATTCTCCACCTAAAACTTCATACTCAACCAATACTCAATCGCTCCTTCACTTCACTGTTTTGTCAAGACAACCAACTTGCACACTGCTTTTTAAGAGAGCAGCTGAACTCTACACTGATATGTTCAGCATACATTGATAAGACTCTTGCATAGCTCAAACTTTGAACTAGGCAATGCCTTAGTGAGGAAATCAGCTGGATTTTTGGCTGTTTCAACCTTTTTAACCACAACTTTTCCTCCTTCAACTAAGTCTCTAACAAAATACATTCTTACATCTATGTGCTTTGTCCTTTCATGAAAACCCTGATGTCTTGACAAGTGTATAGCACTAGAGTTATCACAATGTATTAGTACTGATTCTTGTACTAAACCAAACTCAGACAAAATTCCTTGCAACCACAAACCTTCTTCCTTTACTGCTTCTGTGAGTGAGATAAACTCAGCTTCAGTTGTAGACAATGCAACCACTGACTGATGTGTTGATCTCCAACTGATAGCTGTACCTAACAAGCAGAATACATAGCCTGATAGTGACTTCTTTGTGTCTAAGTTTGCAGCATAATCATCATCTACAAAACCTGCAAGAAAATAAATGTTAGAAGTAAATTTATTGAAATGCAAACATGTTGTTAAGCTGCCTCTGATATATCTCTGAATCCACTTAACAGCTTTCCAGTGATCTCTTCATGGACTTCCCATGAATCTGCTCACCAAACTCATTGCATGAGCCAAGTCTAGTCTGCAGCACACCACAGCGTACATGAGACTGCCAACTGCATTGGCATAAGGAACCTACTCCATTTCTGACACTTCTTCACTAGTTCCAGCTGATTGTTGAGCTGACAAAGCCAATCCTTGCTTTACAGGAGTAGACACAGCTTTACTTTGATCCATATTATACCTCTTGAGAACCTTTTCTAAATATGAGTTCTGATGTAACACAATAGAACCAGCTGATCTATCCCTTTTGATTTCCATTCCTAATATAACAGTAGCTTCACCCAAATCTTTCATATCAAACTCAGATTTCAGCATTTCCTTCACAGCTGTAATGCCTTCTATAGACTTACAAGCAATTAAGATGTCATCAACATATAGTAACAAGAAAACATACCAGTCACTATCTTGTTTGATATATACACAACTGTCAAACTTGCTTCTTTCAAAACCACATTTGACAATGTATTCATCAAATCTCAGTTACCATCTACTAGGACTTTGTTTCAGTCCATATAGTGACTTTAGAAGTAAACAAGCCTTATCAGTTGAGTTTTGAACTGAAACTCCTTCTGGAACAGTCATATAGATCTTTTCCTCCAAATTTCCATGAAGAAAGGCTGTAGTCACATCCATCTGATGCAATTCCAGATTAAACTGAGTTACTAATGCTAACAATATTCTTATAGAACAATGTTTCACAATTGGAGAGAATATCTCTGTATAATCAATGCCTTCCCTTTGAGAAAAACCACCCCTGGCAACTAGTCTTGCTTTGAATCTAATACCACCAATCCTCTCAGGTGAAACTTTCTTCTTGTAAATTCATTTACAGCTCACTAACTTCTGATCTTTTGGTTTCAGAACAATTTTCCAAGTCTAATTCTTCTCCAATGAAAGCAACTCTTCTTGCATAGCAGCACTCCACTTTGCATTATCCTTAATGCTCATTGCTTCCTGGTAGTTTCTAGGTTCATATGAATCAATATCCTCTGCAGAATAAAGTGCAAAGGATACAATATCAACATCTGCAAACCTAGCTGGAGCCCTAATAGATCTCCTTTGTCTATCTCTAGTCAACTGATAACTGTTAAGCAGTTCATCAGTATTAGAAATAATCTGATCATCTGTACTTGGCGAATTAGTTCCTCCTTGTACTGTCTCTTCTTCAACTCTAAAATGATCCTCCTGAATTTTGTTCACAGGCTCCACCTCAAGCTCAGCTTCAGATTTACCTTGACCCTGAGGCTTTAGTGGCATAACAGCTTCATTAAAGGTAACATCTCTACTTATCATAATCTTTTTACCTTCAATATTCCACAGTTTGTAAGCTTTAACACCTTTGGGATATCCAATCATGACACATTTGATGGCTCTTAGAGTTAACTTATCCTGTTTAACATGTGCATAAGCTAAGCAACCTATCACTTTGAGTCTAGTGTAATTAGCAACCTTTCCAGTCCATACTTCCTGAGGAGTTTTGAATTTAAGAGGTGTTGATGGACACCTATTTATTAGAAAAGCGGTTGTACTAACCAACTCACCCCAGAAGTCTTTAGAAAGACCAGAACTACTTAATATTCATCTAACTCTTAGGTCTGATTCAGCCTCTCTGCAACACCATTTTGTTGTGGTGTACCTGGTACTGTCTTGTGTCTCATGATCCCCCTCACCTTACAAAACTTGTTAAACTCATCAGAACAATACTCAGGACCATTATCAGTTCTTAATATCTTAACCTTGTTATTACAGCTATTCTCTACCTCAGTTAACCAATTCTTAAAGGTAATGAAAGTTGTGTCTTTAGACTTCAGTATATATATCCATATCTTCCTACTGAAATCATCAATAAATGAAATAAAATACCTGCCTCCTCCTTTTGTTTGAGTTCTTGCAGGTCCCCAAAGATCTGAATGGACATAATCAAGTTTAGCTTTGCTTGTTTGTTCACAAATACTAAACTTCAGCCTTCAAGCTTTATCAAAAATGCAATCCTCACACTGATCCAGTTTGTCTGTTGATCTGATATTGATTACATTTTTCCTTGACAATTCTTGTAATCATTTTTCACTTATGTGAGCTAATCTTCCATGCCATAAGTGAATTTCATCACTTCCTGTTGAGACATTTTCTGTCCAACCACTGTATGTCCATCAAGTATATACAATCCATTTTTTCTGATTCCTTTCATCACTTCATACTCATCTTTCTCAACAATGAGTACACCTCCTCTAGATCTAAACTCATGATTTGAAACATCTAAAATTCCTAAAGAAATCAAGTTTCTTTTAAATTCTGGAACATACCTCACATCTGTCACTGTCCTAGTAACTCCATCATGCATCCTCAACCTGATGGATCCAATACCTCTTATCTGGCATGTGTGATCATTCCCTAGTAATACTGATCCAGCATTCTGTAACATAAGATCAGTAAACCAATGCTTCATAGGAGACATATGAAATGTACATCCTGAATCAAGAATCCAATCCATGGATCCTTTTGATGATCCAACCAGAAGTGCCTCAGGATAATCAGTGGCCTGATTCTGACTATTTACCACCTGATTTGCTTGCACTCTTTGTTGTCCATCTTTACCAGCTTCTGCTTTTCTCCTCTTTTCTGCTTTATACTTGTAGCAGTTTTTCTTGTAGTGGCCTGGTTCATGACAGTGAAAACACTTCCTTCCATCCTTATCTGAATTTGACTGATTAGTCTTGTATACTTGTTTCTTTGAATCGGAATTGCCTTTCTTGTTGTTCATTTTACCATGATCACTCCTCTTGACCATTAATCCCTCTCCTGATGTTCCTTGATCTTCAGAAACTTTCTGAAACTCCTTTGTCTTCAGAGCAATCTCAACCTCATCAAGACTTATAGTTTCTCTATTCCCAAACAGAAGTGTATCCTTGAAACTTTCAAAGGACTTTGGGAGAGCTGACAACAATATTGAGGCCTTATCTTCTGTTTCAATTTTTACATTAACATTTTCTATATCATCTAACACCTTATTAAACTCATCAAGCTGAACTAGAACTGATCTCTCCTCAACCATCTTAAAGGAATATAATTTCTGCTTTAAGTATAAGCGGTTAGCAAGAGATTTTACCATGTAAAGATCTTCAAGTTTCTTCCATACAGCTCTTGCAGATGTCTCTATCTGTACTTCTCTCAAAGCTTTATCACCAAGACACAATACAATGGCACTTAAGGCCCTTTCTTGAATATCAGCTTCTGTAGTAGCTTTAATGGCAGTTTGTACAGCTTCTGCAGTTGTTGCTGGTTTTTCCTTGATAGCTTCTGCCAATCCTTGTTGTACCAAGATAGCTCTCATCTTGATCTTCCAAAAACCAAAGTCAGATTTCTCTGTAAACCTCTCAATATCAAACTTAGTTGCAACCATGGTGTCAACTTCCTTCAATTTCTTCTTGATTCCTCCTTATGTTGATTGCTGCTGTTTGTGGCCTGGATTCCCACAGACGGCACCACTTTGTTGCAGATGATGACTTTATCAGATCAATAATCAACCTAATCTTTATTGAATACACAATCAAGCAATGGATTGAAGACAAGAAACTAGATCACATATGATAACAATTGAATTTGTGTGTGCATGTGTGATTGTATGAAGAAGAAGACGTTTATAGTGGTTCAGCTTGCTTGCACAAGCTTACATCCACTGTGAGAGAGAGATCTATTATTGATTGAGAGAGCAAAACGTGTTACAATGCGTATATGCAAGAATCACAGCAATATATACATCATATGCTTATACAGAAAGTTATAGGACCAACGCGTGTAACCGACTTCCAGTTGGATTCTCAGTTGGTTAAAACGAATCTCGACGGTTATAACCAACTCCATCACACACCCTGCATGGCCAGCTATCCATTCATGTATGGAACTTTCCAAAAACTGTTCGGATACGACTGTACAACGGCCACAAGTCACCCCGCTCACAACTGATGCACTCGGTGTAGTCTTGCTGCTATGTTCGTGTGTTTCTTGATTCTGTTGATGCTGGTGCAATGATTTCACTCATGCATCACCATCAGCTTCATCCTTAAACACACACACACACACACTCATTCTAATGTTGATCATTCATTAGTATGTAGTTTTCTTCACAATTCTCCACCTAAAACTTCATACTCAACCAATACTCAATCACTCCTTCACTTCACTGTTTTGTCAAGACAACCAACTTGCACACTGCTTTTTAAGAGAGCAGCTGAACTCTACACTGATATGTTCATCATACATTGATAAGACTCTTGCATAGCTCTAACTTTGAACTAGGCAATGCCTTAGTGAGGAAATCAGCTGGATTTTTGGCTGTTTCAACCTTTTTAACCACAACTTTTCCTCCTTCAACTAAGTCTCTAACAAAATACATTCTTACATCTATGTGCTTTGTCCTTTCATGAAAACCCTGATGTCTTGACAAGTGTGTAGCACTAGAGTTATCACAATGTATTAGTACTGATTCTTGTACTAAACCAATATTATTGTATATAAATCATTTAAAATTCTAAAATTACCCTTTAAATTAATATTATACGCACCCATGCATATAAAATCAATCACTTAACTTTTTTAAAATATAAAAGAGAAAATATTTTATTGATAAAAATTAGCTACAAATCACAGTGCATAACTAGCAATCTTAGATTACAGAAGGAAAATCAACAAAAGAGCGCAACGAAAGAAAAGACAGTACAAGAGGAGTTTCTCGAAAGATACATTCATGAACCAAGGAATTTAAATAAAAAAAAAAGTTCCTATGCAAAGAAAAATTTTTCCTTTTAATAACAGAATGCCAACGGATTTATTTATGTTTTACCAACGGAATAAAATTCATTGTCATTTACTAACGAAATTGAATTTTCGTTGATATTACTATTTATCAATAGAATTGAATTTTTACTACTAAAATTTACCAATCACCACTTTACCAACGAATTCCTTATTCAATTTATTGGTAAACCAATTTAGCAATGAAGCTAAAATTTTTAACAGTAAAAAATAGTTTTTTTTATAATAAAATATGTTGATTGATAGTTAAAGTGTGTTTTTAGTGAGTCATATTATAACACGATAGAAATATATTTTAATGAATCAATTATCATGTTTTATAAAACACATTTTAACTATCAATAAACATACTTTATTTATATAACAATCATATTTTAACACGTCTCACAAATCGGCTCACATAAACACCATTTTATGAGAAACTTTTTTCGTATATTAAGATTAAATTAGTATTTTTTATATACACCGTTATCTTTTAGTAAATACTAAATTTTTCATTCATTCATCATACAAACATGTTAAATATCTGACAATTTAATAGAAGTCTGACTGAAAATTTCAAGGAGAAGGATACTGCATTACTCAAACCAATAATAATAAAAATATTGAACTACCCAAACCAAATTATAAATAGAGAACAACCAATAATAATAAAAACCTAGGTCGAAGGTACTCACGGGTGCTGAGGGTCTATCAGAAATAAGAGTGCAATACGTGTGTGTGAGAGAGGCAGAAATTAGGGCTTCCCATAGCAATTGAAGTAAAAGGGGAAAAAGTAATTAGAGGTCTCATCTTAAAATTAAGAAACTAAATGCTAGTAAGTAGACCGTAGTTTAGCATAGCAGTGAAACAAAGGAATGTGGAATCAGGGTCAAATTTTAGAGATATTGAAGCTAATTAAATAAAAATCACGAAATACTTACGGATGATCGAGTGGGAGAAGAGGAACATGGAACACAAATGGATGTGAAAGGAGGGCGATACAGAAAATGACCTCGCTAATTTTAAAAATTTTTAAACCCATTTATCAGTTTTTGTAAAGAAATACCAAATCAAAATAACGAATTCAACAGCGCTACCATATCTCAAATTTATACTTCAACGAATTTAAATGCATCATTTCCTTTAATTTTTTTTCAAAGAAGCAGCACTACCTGAAGCATCAAATTGTAGATCATCAAGAAAGAGAAGAACTATTCCTTCTGAAGAAACGCGAGAGTCTAACCTAATCGTTCGTTTGTCCTAACTGCCATGCCTAGCTTTGTTGACAATTACCAACTAATTGAATTCTGTTGCTAAAGAAAGAGTTATATATATATATAAATACTCCCTCTGTCCCGCGTTAACGTTGAAGTTTGCTTTTTGTACGGAGATTAAAAGATATAATAATATTTTAATGTGTATCGAGGTGAGAGAAATAATATTTAATATAAAGTGGATAGTTGTATTAGTGTTGTGTATAGGTCCTACATGGAATAATTAATTGTTGGCAAAAATTTGTGTGCACCCGGGCGCACGGGACACACTCCGTGACCTTTTGAATTTTGTGTTAAGTGGTATATCCTTTAGTATAAAGATGTGTAACCTTTATTTTCTGAATAAAAATAAAAAATATTAATGAAAAGTGCATACCCTTTAAAACAAAATGGTGTACCCTTATTAATTAAAGTGTCCCTTTAAAACAAAACAATGCACCCTTACCCATGATACTAAATTCTAAAGCCGCACGGTGTGTCCCCAGGGGCACAAGAGCCTCACTCTTAATTGTTTTGTGTGGACCCAAGTTGACAAAAAAGGAAATGTAAAACTTAGCGTGAGACAAGTCAAAATGAAAAATGTAAACCTTAACATGGAACGAAGAGAATATACTTTAATAATGAGTCAATCTGTCTCATTTAAATTATCTTACAAAAGAGTCCCTAAATATAGAGTCAACGGATTATCTTAATACATATATTAACAAGTAGTTTTTTAATATAGATTTTTTAAAATCATTCATGTTACTATTTTATGCATTGTTAACAATACTTGGCGCGGTGTCACGAGCGCGAAGCAGGTGGATGAAAGTGGGAGAGCTCTGACGGACTAAACGCCGGGAGCTACGAGTTCATCGATGTTCTCCGGCCGCAAATCTCTGCGAGGCATCTTATCGATTTGGATTTTGCGGCTGAGTTCGAGATCGCTAGGGCAAGCTTGATTTCGATTTTGGGTTCTGTAATTTTGGCTTCACTCCCTAAAACACGCTAAGTGTTAAAGCGCGAGTTTTATGTTAAAAGACCGAAACATGTTTTGTTTTTGTTTTTTTTCTTTCAATTAATTTATTTATTTAAAAAATATTTATTAATATATTATTTGTTTATATTAACTTCTGAATAAACATCACTAAGGAGATTTATAAATCTCATGAGCACCCTATATATAGTAATTAAATTTTCTCGTCAAGTATTGTATAAATTATTTTAATAAAAATATTTGAAATTTTGAATCTTTAATTATATAAATTTATAAAATTTATTTCATATTTAATTAAAATAAAAAATTTATGTTATATATTTAATATTTAATTAGTATTAAAAAAATCGCAAATGTGTGATTAAAAACATATTCAAAATATATATGTTGCTTCAAAATAAATTAATTAAAAAATATATTATATTATACACAACATATATGGTCATAAAGTATATATATGTTTATTGAAAAAAATTACAACAATTTAAGACAACATATATTGTCATATATGTAGTCTTTGTGCGTAAAAAAATTTATGACAATATATGTTGTCATATATGTTGTCTTATAATAAATTATCTTGAAAAATAACATGTTTGACATCATATTAAGACACCACCAGTCAATATGTGTAGTCTTAGTGCGTGAAAAAAATTTAAGACAACATATATATTTAAGACAACATATATAAAGCATACGATAATACATATTTTTTATATACGTAGTCTGTTTAATGGTGTGCTAATATTTTTTGTTGTAGTGTAAAGATGTAGTATATGAGTGTATTTAACTACTAACACTACAAAAAACTGTCGGATTACTGACAAAAGATTTTCGTCGGTAATACTTGTAAAAACGTCGATAATGAGTTTACCGAATCATCAATGAGTAGTTTGATCAAACAAGAAATTAAATCAATCAAAGCAAGCAATGATTAACAAACAAAATAGATGGATGAAAAGTGGTTTTCCAAATTAAGTAAAAGTGAGATTAACAACAATTAAGAAGTGGAAATCCTAGGATAAATGCATCGAATTCACATGAATCATGGATTGAAGACTAAGGGCCAACACTAAGATCACCTAAACTCCCTCTCAAGATGGATAGGATATGGTTCTAAACATAGCTCAATGAGTTGGTTCTCACTCAAACAATTCCAACTAGGTACTAAGCTTGAAATGAGAGTCCCTTCACACGATTAATCAACCTCTCGATCAAACCAATCATATGTTCTATCAAAGGGATCTAAACTCTAAAGGATTTCTCAATGTCTTTACAATTTATAATGCACATGAAGTGTTTGATGAAATGATTCACTCAATTATCCTAAGCACATAATTGATTTCTCAATCTAATCACATATTTAGAACAACTAAACATACAAATCATCAATACAAATCAAACAATTAATAATCAATGATAGAAAACCATAGATCCAATCAACATATGAATTCAAATACACAAATCCCAAAATTATCCAACAACTCTCATGTTGCTAGCCTCACAAGGGAGATTAGCCTAACATATTCATAAAGAAATTAACATAGACAATTAAATCCTTACAAATCATGATAAAATTATGAGGTTTAATACAAAGATTGAATGGAAACTCCCTTGATCTATCTTCAATGGTGATCTCCTTCCCTTCTTTGCACTTTTCTCTCTTCCTAGATCCTTTTCCTTCACTTGAATATAGAAATTGATGGTGGGATGATGGTAGATCCAAAGGATGAAGAATGGATGAAGATGATGGTGTGGAATAAAAGAAATGGTGTGTGAGGTGTGTGCAGGGCTGTGAATTTTGGATCTCCCTTCAAATGTTGAATAAATGGGTATTTATACCCCTTGGAAAGCTTCTAGAAGTTTCTGGAAATTTTCTGATGCCAACACCTACGCGGCTCGTGTGCAGCACACAGCCACAGGGGTGGCCGTTTGTGTCTTCTGATACTCGCACACGGCTTCCGCTTACAGGGCCGTGTTTGGTACACAGCTCGTGTTCATGCACACGACCCATTTTTTGCGCACGCCCATGGGGGTGGCCGTGTAGGGTCTTCTGGCGACGGAGTACAGCCAATCCTTACAGGGCCGTGTTCCGTACATGGCCCGTGTACTTGCTGCCTTATTTCCTTCACTGTTTTAACTAGTTCTCCCTCGTTTCAACTCTGAATAACACATTCACACATAAAATATATTTCTATAAAAATATAAAACACAATCAAATAACACATAAGATACAGATAAAATACTATGAAAATGGACATAAAAAGACACTAAAATATAGGTGAAAGTATCACTCATCACAAATTAAAAAATACAAAATCATACAAAAGTTAGTTACTGACTGTAATCCGTCCACGATTCCGTCATTAATTACCGACGAAAATAATCCGTCACAAATTTAGTGACGGAATATTCTGTCGGTAATAGTTGTTCTTTAAATTACATATTTCAATTATCGACGAAAATTTTCGTCGCAAATTTATGTATATATTTGAATTTTATATTTTAAAATTAATAATAATACATGTTAAATAATATAAAATTCTAATTAATTAAATCTTCAAAACACAATCCAATATAAGATTTAAATTCAACAATCTCCACAATTTGAAATAGATTATCCAAATTTGACACAAAATATCAAATTCTACTCAATTATTGATACAAAACATCTAAATACGATAAACATGATCACGAGTGTCCCAAATTAGCATCAACCTCGTCATCAACATCAATATCGTCATCAGCATCAATATCAATATCATTATGACCGACACCAGATATAGATCCACTACCATAAGGAGAAGCCATTGTACTTCCACCTCGCATCATTTCCATAAGTTGTTGCACTTAGGCTTGAAGCACTTGAATTTCTGCATGCATCTCAGTATGCACCTCCAAGATCTTTTCATCTAGCTGTCTTTTGAACTCTTATTTTAAAGAGACACCTCGAGTAACACAGGATTGGTTGCTTGAACTTCCTTCTCCCAAATTTCAAATGCCAAAAATGCGACCTTTTTTTGGTGCAACAGTTTGATAGAATATATCTCCTATATTAATTTCAAGAGCATCAGGCATTTGACTCAATTCATTTTTCTTTTGTTGGATTGCTTTACGTGAAATTACATGGTTAATAATGAATTATTAATCAAATATTATGGATTTATCATTTCACTTAAAATAATAAATACTTTAAAAATACAAAATATTATACTTACAGCTACATTTTCAGCTATTGCTTGGGCGTACTTTTCATTTTCATCCGGAGGGTGGAAGTTTAAAAAGATGTCATACTCGTTGGCTTCTTTTTTATTCTTTTTAGCCTTATTAACAAAAAAAAACAAATTAAATATATTTGTAAACCAACACAATCTACAAAAAAATTTATCAATTACCAAATATCAAAGAGAATAAACATGAATCAGATAAGACCCAATCATACTGCATCGTCATATACTTTCGAACATATATATTATTTTTTAAGTCAAACTTGCTAAAGAATTACAATTAAACCTTAACTTTTTCATGTCTCCATTTACTAAAATGTATAAAAAATAAAACTTGATGCAAATAATTTTAGCCCGAACATTAAAAAGATTAATTAACACAATAGACATTCATAAAAGATAAGTGAATAAGAGATAGAAACTCACAAACTTTTCAGCAAATTCACAAGCTCCTATTGAACCTCCTTTATGGCAAGAAATACAAGTACCCACTCCTGTCGGCTCGCTTCGATAATTTTTCTTATTCTGTTCAGCCTTTGCTATCTCTTTTGGATCTCGCTAATGAGAAATAAAGTTAGCCCAAGTCTCATCACTCATATATTCTGGTTTTTCCTTCTTATCTTCCCATGTTTTCTTCCAGTCGTGGAAAATGTCACTATAACGACGAGCACATATAATGTTCCATTTGTCCGGAACTAGTGCATTGATGTCATCTCTCCAGACGCATCTTTTCTACATAAATTAAATAAAAGATTAAGATTATATCAAAATAGAATTCTAAACTTTTTAATGCATACCTTAAACTTCTCAAAATATATACGTTTGGTCTCCGCAGATATCTTTTTCCAATGAGTTGCTACTTTTCAACCCAACCTAAAATTATCTCTCTAAACTTGTGGGTAGTTTATGACCAGGTTGTAAACTACAAATTAAGCAAATCATGATTACAGAACATAATTTATAATTATACACTCTATAATAATTATAATGAAAGAATTACCTTCCGTCTTTGATCCATACTTCTAGCTTTTCAGGTGTAGTTTGAGAATTCTCTTTCCCCGTAGCAATTTCTTTCACTTGTAGAAGTCATCAGGAACAGAGTTTTCTTCAGGTGCTAAATCTTTTACTAATCCGACAATCTCATTAAACAACTTCTCGGACATGTGATTCTCTGATTTCATGCTCATAAGTCGAGAAATGAATGATAATTGTGAATGACTACATCCGGGCCTCAAGTCCTGGTCTGCTGCTTCAAGCATGTCAAAGAATTTTTGAGTTTCTGGATTAAGATTCTCTTCATCAACGTTTTCAGCATTAAAAGTTGGTCCAGCCGCATTCATGACCATTTCGTGGTATGGACTATATTCTTCCTCATTAATTTCATAAGGAGATGAAGGAATTGATCCACCACTATCTATCTCCATGTCATCTTTCGACCATCGCTCACCATGGAAAACCACTCAAAATAATCTGGAATGAATTCATTTCTTACTAGATATCCTTTTACTACGTCAACAGGTAAAAAGCCTTTGTTTCGATATTTTTTTACCACATTAACACTTAATTTTTTCACCATCTGTCCACTCATGTTGAATAGTTGCAAATTCAATGAATTCATCAAGCCCTTTCAAAAATTCACAAGTTAATTCCCCATTTCTCATGCGATTGTACATCCACAAACGAGTTGACTTCATTGTACAATCAAGTCTATGAAACTCCACGTAAGCTAAAATATTAAATGGCTACCACTTGCTCCAATTTAAACAAGTGATGATTGAAGTGTTGTTGTAATCTTTCGTTTACATTTCATGCATTATTACTCAAAACTATTTCACTGAAGGAATAAAATGATAATCAGAATAATATAAGCAAAGAAATCCAAATAAAAGTAAGAATGTAGAATTATGGGATGCACCTCAAATGACTCAAAACCATAAATATCCAGGATCCCTGATGGACCTTCCGGTGTGCCTTTTTCTAATTTTATAATTTTATTGTTGATATTTCCCTTAATCTGTCAAGCTATTGACACAAGAGTTGTATTACAAAAATTAATTTATTCTTGTTTTTTGACTGACTAGTGGAACTTAATATCATACTAATGACTCTCAGGAATCAAATATTTTCCAGAATAAGAATCGGGCAGCAACTGGCTTAGATACAACTAAAAGAGAAGGCTATATATTGGAACCATGACATGAAAAAACTGGTCATGGAATGCTTCACAAACAGTAAATTGCAGAGTGAAAGGCCACATGATTCAATGTGTACAAACAATAAAAAAACTAATAGATTTAAAAGCCTCACTCTTAAATTATTGCTGCAACTCAATGAACCTTGTAAACAACTAGAAGTAAGAGTTGAATTCATTAAATCAAACATTTTAATTAAAGAGAATCCAATGAGGTGTGATAATAATTCCATCTTCACTGCTTCAGAGGTACCAACAATGACACAAGACCAATTTTATATTTTAGAAATTACTATATCAACTGCATGATCACAATCAAACGCCGTCGTTTAAAGAGTTTAAGTATGACCTATATTCCAAAATCCAAAAGCATCCAATTGCTTTGTTTTCCCAAATGTCAAGGGCACAGCGATTTCCTAACTACGATAAACACCAATTCCACAAAACCTAAATCAAGCTAGATAAAAGAAGAGCATGTAAGAAAGAGGAAAAATTGGAGTACCAGAGAATTGGATAGAAGAACTAGTTGTAATAGAGATTGAGACTCATGACGTCGTGAATTTTGTAGTCCTTGAGGGACACCATAAGCACCAAAAATGCAACAGTCACGAATTTTGAAGGGGTATTATCGCTATCAGGTGGGCCACGAGTGGAAGAGGAGGAGTTGCGACATGTTGGGAACAAGTGGCATCGGGATGGAGGCAGGAGTGCGGCCGGATATTGACATTAATGGGTGGACTGCCAGTTGAGGAGGTGGCGTCGGGATCGGAGGTAGGAGTGCGGCCGGCGACAAGAGGGGATGGCGTGTTCTTCAGGAATTTTGGGAAAAACTCTCAATCTCACATCCTAGATGATTTTGGGAATTAGGGTTCACGTTCATAATGTGTTTGAAGTTCAGATTGTGTTTTTTATTCTTGGATCAGATATTGTGTTTTAAGATTGGGGATGGGTTAACGTTTTTAAGAAACATGTTTTGAGTTTTTTTTAAAATTTAATTTATTTAAAAAATATATATTAATAAATTAATGTCAGTAAAAGTTACTTCATATTTACCATGGATTTTAATCCGTCGGTAATTAAAGACTAAACTGATTATTTTTAAAAATAAAGATATATTTACCGACGATTTAATTCGTCGGTAAAATAAAGACTAAAGTAAATTTTATTTTAAAATAAAATTTGATATATTTATTCCGTAATTTAAAGACTAAAATTAATTTTCTTTTAATAAAAATTTTATATATTTACCGACGGATTATTCCGTCTGTAATTAAAGACTAAAATTAATTTTTTAAAAAATAAAATTTAATATATTTACCGACGGAAAAAATTCATTAGTAAATTAAAGACTAAAATTATTTTTCTTTAAATAAAAATTTAATATATTTACCGATGGATAAATCCGTTGGTAAATTAAAAACTAAAATTAATTTTCTTTAAATAAAAATTTATATATTTACCGACGGATTTAATCCTTTTGGTAATCTTTCGGGATTTATTCCCTCCAAAATACCGACGGATTTACATACGGAAAAACATCCCTCGCTAATTCCGTCGGTAATCCATCGCAAAAACCGTCGAAAATTTTATTGATGCTTTTTTAGAAATAAATCCTATTAAAACAATAAACCGTCGGTATTTTTTCCGTCGGTAAATCCGTCTATATTCCTGCAGTTTCTTGTAGTGTAAGTACTAATATATGAGTTGACATCTGTGCATTTGGATGCACATGTGAACCTATATATGTATTAATTTTTATTCAATACTGTATATGTTTTTCTTAATTATAAATTTATAACTTTTATTATATTTCGTTTTACATTCAAAAAGTTAATAGAAAATTCTCTAATAAAAGTATAAGTTTTTGTTCATTAGTGTGTATATATATATATATATATATATATATATATATATATATATATATATATATATATATATATATATATATATATGTGTGTAAAATTTATTAATATATTTATTTTACTTGTATAATAAGAAATAAGAAAATTTTAGATTTTTTCTTAATACATATTATAATTATATAATAATGGGATGCATATTTAAAATAGATAGTAATATAATATTGATACACTTGAAAAATAAATTATATTCACATATTTTACAATTCTGTGATTTTTTTAATTTGTAAACAATAAATTTTCATTTTAATCCCTTTTTTTATTTAAAAGATAGTAATTTTTTTAAAAAAAATAGAATCTTATGATTATCATTTTAAATTAATTATTTTCTTAATTTGTAAACAATCAATTTTCATTTTAATCCCTTTTTACCTAAAAGATAGTAATTTTTTTTTTTTTAAAAAAAATAGAATCTTATGATTTTCATTTCAAATTAATTCTTTTATATATAGAAAGTTTTGCGTGAAATGTGCTTTACAGATATAATAAAGTCATGAATGCACCAAGATAGATAAAAAGTAGTAATATGAGAGCATGTGCTTCTCAGGAATATCCAAAAACATTTGGTGCACATGTGCTTTATAGATATAATAAAGTCACACATCTTTTTAAATATTTGGATATGCGTGAGTTGATTAGAAGTAATTGTAAAAAGTGTCCATCAAGGTTTAAGATTTTTCTTTATTATCCCAAATATACAGGGAATTCTTTTTTGCCCGAAATGACATATTTAACATTCACTCGAAAATGTATTCGTGTAAATATTCGTGTTAAATAATGAGTTGATTTTAAAAAAAAATTAACACGAAATTTTCGTGTCAAATATTTTCGTGTCAAATAATGAGTTGAATTTTTTTTTTAAAAAATATTTAACAAGAAAATTTTAAATTTTTTACATGAAATTTTCGTATCAAATAATGAGTTGAATTTTTTTTAAAAAATATTTAAGACGAAAATTTGTAATTTTTAACACGAAATTTTCGTGTCAAATAATAAGTTGAATTTTTTTAAAAAAAATTAACATGAAAATTTGTAATAAAACCGTCGAAAATTTTATTGATGCTTTTTTAGAAATAAATTCTATTAAAATAATAAACCGTCGGTAATTCGTCGGTAAACCGTCGGTAATTACCCACGATTTTTTATCGTCGGTAAATCCGTCTGTATTCCGGCAGTTTCTTGTAGTGTAAGTACTAATATATGAGTTGATATCTGTGTATTTGGATGCACATGTGCACCTATATATGTATTAATATTTATTCAATACTGTATATGTTTTTCTTAATTATAAATTTATAACTTTTATTATATTTCGTTTTACATTCAAAAAGTTAATAGAAAATTTTCTAATAAAAGTATAAGTTTTTGTTCATTAGTATATATATATATATATATATATTTAATTCATCAATATACATTCTAAATGTGGGTGCACCGTACATTCAGGTGCACAAAATAATTTGTTTTAATATATTAATAAATATATATTTATATAAAATTTATTAATATATTTATTTTACTTGTATAATAAGAAATAAGAAAATTTTAGATTTTTTCTTAATACATATTATAATTATATAATAATGGGATGCATATTTAAAATGGATAGTAATATAATATTGATACACTTGAAAAATAAATTATATTCACATATTTTACAATTCTGTGATTTTTTTAATTTGTAAATAATAAATTTTCATTTTAATCCCTTTTTATTTAAAAGATAGTAATTTTTTTTAAAAAAAATAGAATCTTATGATTATCATTTTAAATTAATTATTTTCTTAATTTGTAAACAATCAATTTTCATTTTAATCCCCTTTTACCTAAAAGATAGTAATTTTTTTTTTTTTAAAAAAAATAGAATCTTATGATTATCATTTCAAATTAATTCTTTTATATATAGAAAGTTTTGCGTGAAATGTGCTTTATAGATATAATAAAGTCATGAATGCACTAAGATAGATAAAAAGTAGTAATATGAGAGCATGTGCTTCTCAGGAATATCCAAAAACATTTGGTGCACATGTGCTTTATAGATATAATAAAGTCACACATCTTTTTAAATATTTGGATATGCGTGAGTTGATTAGAAGTAATTGTAAAAAGTGCCCGTCAAGGTTTAAGATTTTTCTTTATTATCCCAAATATACGGGGAATACTTTTTTGCCCGAAATGACAGATTTAACCTTCACTCGAAATGTATTCGTTTAAAAATTTCGTGTTAAATAATGAGTTGATTTAAAAAAAAATTAACACGAAATTTTCGTGTCAAATATTTTTGTGTCAAATAATGAGTTGAATTTTTTTTTAAAAATATTTAACAAGAAAATTTTTTATTTTTTACATGAAATTTTCGTGTCAAATAATGAGTTGAATTTTTTTTAAAAAAATATTTAAGACGAAAATTTGTAATTTTTAACACGAAATTTTCATGTCAAATTTTTTCGTATCAAATAATAAGTTGAATTTTTTTAAAAAAATTAACATGAAAATTTGTAATAAAACCGTCGAAAATTTTATTGATGCTTTTTTAGAAATAAATTCTATTAAAATAATAAATCGTCGGTAATTCGTCGGTAAACCGTCGGTAATTACCCACGATTTTTTACTGTCGGTAAATCCGTCTGTATTCCGGCAGTTTCTTGTAGTGTAAGTACTAATATATGAGTTGATATCTGTGTATTTGGATGCACATGTGCGCCTATATATGTATTAATATTTATTCAATACTGTATATGTTTTTCTTAATTATAAATTTATAACTTTTATTATATTTCGTTTTACATTCAAAAAGTTAATAGAAAATTCTCTAATAAAAGTCTAAGTTTTTGTTCATTAGTGTGTGTATATATATATATATATATATATATATATATATATATATATATATATATATATATATATATATATATATATTTAATTCATCAATATACATTCTGAATGTGGGTGCACCGTACATTCAGGTGCACAAAATAATTTGTTTTAATATATTAATATATTTATTTATTTATATAAAATTTATTAATATATTTATTTTACTTGTATAATAAGAAATAAGAAAATTTTAGATTTTTTCTTAAAACATATTATAATTATATAATAATGGGATGCATATTTAAAATGGATAGTAATATAATATTGATACACTTGAAAAATAAATTATATTCACATATTTTACAATTCTGTGATTTTTTTAATTTGTAAACAATAAATTTTCATTTTAATCCCCTTTTGCCTAAAAGATAGTAAATTTTTTTTTTTAAAAAATAGAATCTTATGATTATCATTTCAAATTAATTCTTTTATATATAGAAAGTTTTGCGTGAAATGTGCTTTATAGATATAATAAAGTCATGAATGCACCAAGACAGATAAAAAGTAGTAATATGAGAGCATGTGCTTCTCAGGAATTTCCAAAAACATTTGGTGCACATGTGTTGTCTTGGCTCATCATAAGAATGTATCACACATCTTTTTAAATATCTGGATATGCGTGAGTTGGTTAGAAGTAATTGTAAAAAGTGTCCGGCAAGGTTTAAGATTTTTCTTTATTACCCCAAATATACGGAGAACTCTTTTTTTGCCCGAAATGACGAATTAAACCTTCACTCGAAAATGTATTAGTGTAAAAATTTCAAGTTAAATAATGAGTTGATTTTTAAAAAAAAATTAACACGAAATTTTCGTGTCAAATAATGAGTTGAATTTTAAAAAAAACATTTAACATGAAAATTTTTAATTTTTTACACGAAATTTTCGTGTCAAATAATGAGTTGAATTTTTTTAAAAAAAATATTTAACAAGAAAATTTGTAATTTTTAACACGAAATTTTCGTGTCAAATTTTTTCGTGTCAAATAATAAGTTGAATTTTTTTTAAAAAAAATTAACACGAAAATTTGTAATTTTTAACATGAAATTTTCGTGTCAAATAATAAGTTGAGTTTTTTTTAAAAAAAATTTAACAGGAATTTTTGTAATTTTTTACACGAAATTTTCGTGTCAAATAATGAGTTGATTTTTTTTTAAAAAAATTAACACGAATTATGTAATTTTTTACATGAAATTTTCGTGTCAAATATTTTCATGTCAAATAATGGGTTGATTTAAAAAAAATAGCACGAATTAAGTAATTTTTTACACGAAATTTTCGTATCAAATATTTTCGTGTCAAATAATGAGTTGAGTTGGTTTTACTCGAAAATTCGTGTAAAGGGTATTTTGGTTAAATCAAGTATAAAAAGATATAATGTTAAAATTAGGGTAAGAAAAAAAAATATAAAAATATTAGGGCACAGTAAAAATTTTATCGGTTGATTAATATGAAAAATAAAAAATGATGTTGTTTTTAATGAAGAGAATAAAAATACAAGAAGTTGATGTCAGAGGTTAAAGTGAGAGTTTGAATCTGGATTAATATCTTGTACTTACGCTATATTTTGGTTATATTCTATGCCCTTTTATGATAATAATTTATTTACTGAAAAAAAATATTAATATTTGTTCGATTATTTTAATAATTTGTGGGATTAATAAAATTATTAGGGTAATATATATATATATATATATATATATATATATATATATATATATATATATATATATATATATATATATTTAATATACTAAAAGAGAATTTAATTTTGATGATATGTCATCTCCACAATTTTTCTCAATTATTTAATTATTAATTAATATAGATGATTACATATATTTATTTAAGATTTGAATAAAATATTATCAAATCAAAATTAATTATTAATTAAAATTTAATACAGATAAATACGTGTATATAATTAAAGATTTGAATATGGATATCATCAAATTAAAATCAAATCATATTTGAAAGCAAAAAATATATATTAATTTAATTTTTTCTATACGTATAAATAAGATCTATTATTTATTCAATTCACGCGCACAACAATTATTTTATTTACTTTATTTCTTAAATTTATTTATTTATTTTATTTCTGTTAATTATCACACACACATATATGGATTTCGTTATATTTTTTTTTAATAAATAGACATATTAAATTAGTTATTTTTCTTGTTATTAATAAATGTATTGATTTATTCGTTATAATTGGTGATTTATTTTGATAAATTTTGATATAATTTTACTTTAAATTTCTTTTAGCTTTTTTTTATTAATATAATTTAGCTTATTTATTTATATTTTCTTTAATTTTGTGATGATCTTTTTTTTAACTTTTAAAATCACTTTATTATTATTATTTTGTTGATCCATTATTTTTTTTATTTACACATTTATCAATTTTATTTATTTTATTTCTTAAATTTATTTATTTATTTTATTTTTGTTAATTATCACACACACACACACACATATATATATATATATATATATATATATATATATATATATATATATATATATATATATATATATATATATATATATATATATATATATGTGGATTTCGTTATATTTTTTGGGCTTATTACTCTCAAATACACACTTTAAGCATATTTACTATTAAATACATGGAATTTAAATAATCACTCTCACATACAAATATTAAAGTAAAATATCAAATATAACCTTATACTCCATACACTTTTAAACCAACAACCCTACCCCTCACACACCCATCGGAGTTGACCGGCTGTTGACCGACCGTTGACAGGCGTTGACCGACTGTTGACCGGCGTTGACCGATCGTTGATCGGCCGCTGACCGCCGTCGCCTGCTGTCGGAATTAAAAATGTGCAAAAATAAAATTGTGCAGAACAATTGTGCAAATACATAGGGGTATTTATAGTATCACAATCATAATTGTGTATTTATGAGTAATAGTGCTTTGAGTCATGTAGTTTATAGCAATTATGCATTTTTTGTGTATCTCCTATTAAGTGACCCATATTTTTTTAATAAATCGAAATATAAAATTAGTTATTTTCATTGTTATTAATAAATGTATTGATTTATTCGTTATAATTGGTGATATTTATTATTATTTTCATTTTATAATTATTTCGTTGTATTTTTTTATTTCTTTTTATTAATGTATAATACTAAATTTATTTACTTTTAGGGTGATTGGGGTTTACCTAGGTTTAATTGATTTATTTTAGGGTATAATAAATAGTTATTTTTCAAAAAAAATTCAATTATTTTAATTATGAATTAATATAGATAATTACATGTATTTTTTTAATATTTGAATACAAATATGATCGAATCAGAATTAATTATTAATTAAATTTCAATATAGATAAATGCATGTATTTGCTTAAAGATTTGAATATGGATGTGATCAAATCATATTTAGAAGCACAAAATATATTTAATTTTCTCTTTACCTGTAAATAACAACTTTTATTCATTCACTGCACACACAGCACATAAATTATTCTCCCAAACCTTTCTTCAAGTTAGTATTCAATTTTTTATTTATTTTATTTAAATTTATTTTGATTAATTATTTTTTCTTTCTAATTTCTTTATTTATTTTTCAAATTTATTTTGATAAATTTTGGTATAATTTTATTTTAAATTTCTTTTAACTTATATTGGTTTATTAATATAATTGACTCTTAGTTTATTTATTTTAATTCTCTTTAAAAATTTTGTGATGATCTTTTTTGGAAGGATTACTACTAGGTATACTAAAAAATCCTTAATTACTATGAAATACAAACATACAAAAATATTACTACTAACTACAAAAATATATAGTGATATTTCAATATTACCCTTACAATGTGTTGCACATAAATATTTGTGTGCAGCCAAAGTGTGTGCAGTAAAAAAAGTGTGGTGGTCTGACGGAGGTCCGGTGATCGGACGGCCAACGATTTTCCGGCGGTGGGTGAGAGTTTAGAGTTTGTGGTTTAAAAGTGTATGAGTTTAGGGTTATATTTAGTATTTTAATTTAATATTATGTATGTGAGAATAATTTATTTAAATCAATGTATCTCACAGTAATTATGAGTACAAAGTGTGTACATATAAGTAATTTTTCTATCTTTTTTTAACTTTTAAATTCACTTTATTTATTTATTTATTTCTGCTAATTCCGTTATTTTTTTATTAACACATGTATCTATTTTATTTCTTAAATTTATGAATTTAATTATTCTGTTATTTATACATATATGGATTTGGTAATAATATTTTAATAAATAGAAATATTAAATTATTTATTTTTATTTTTATTAATATATGTATTTATTCTTTATAATTGGTGGTATTTATCTTCTTTCTTTTTATAATAATTTCCTAATATTTTTTTATTTTCTTTCTATTAAAACGTAATATTAAATTTATTTACTTTTTGTGTGATTTTGACGTGTACCTAAGTTTAATTGATTTATTTTCGGGTATAATTAAATGGGTCACTTACTATGTGATACATGAAATAATGTATAATTGCTATAAACTACATGACTCAAATAATTAATACTCATAACTACACAATTTATATTGTGATACCATATATACTCCTATGTTTTTGCACAATTTTATTTTGTACAATTTTGTTAGCATATTTTGTCTTGCACAATTTTGTTTTGCACATTTTTGATTAAATTGTGCAAAATCAATTTTTGCACATTTCTTAACCTAAGTCGTCTTTTACACATATCCCCGACTCCACATAGAAAATTGTGCAAAATTGATGGTCTTACACATTTTATAACCTAAGTCGTCTTTTACACGTATCCCGACTTCACATAAAAAATTGTGCAAAATTAATTAAATGGTGCAAAATTGATTTTTTCAAGTTTTAAATACTAATTTTCTTTGGAAAAAAATTACAGCAAAAATTAAAAACGAGAATTATTGGAAATGGTGAGGAAATTAATTAATCAATACAGAACGTTGAGAAAGCGTGGAATCCAAAGCATCAACGGTGAAGAAGTGAATAATGTTGTCTCTGTCCGCCGCGGTAACCGATTCAAGTCTAGCCCTCTGATAAGATGTCCCAACTCATCCAAGATAATATCCATATTAGTGTAACAAAATGATTCTCAATTCAATATAGGGATATACAAGTACATTCATATCATACATACTTGAACGTGTACATTAAAATTATCAAAAGCATATATAGTATAAATGCTATATACTGGAACTTTTGAGACAGATGCTCATCAGTGTGGGGTTGGCTATTAGAGTCATATCTCCACAAGTAATGACATTATCTAGATGCTAAGTGGGGTTGAACATACGAATCTACCGTTCCATGCTGCTCGCCGGCATCAGATCCACCCCTCACCGAACGGGATCTGGGCCTTTACGCCAGATCTGGCCACGACGCCGTACCGATTCAAGTCTAGCTATCGATTCGTGCTAGTTACCATCGATTAGCAGCCCGTCGGAGATTCCAGTTCGCCTACCACCGTTTGCCGTCGGTCACGTATTCAACCGCTTGGAACTCGCAGTTTGTGCCGTTGCTTCTCGATCGGATCTGTTGAGTCGCGCTGCCACATTCTCACCGCCAACACTACCGGAGACGTAGACCCGTGTGTTAACTGCCACCGTTCCGAATTTGTCACATTCTGCATGCCACACTCTACAGGAACAAAAATAAACAAAAAATCGAGAAGAGGGGAAGTATTTTTTGCTCTTAAATTAGCATAAACAGATCGATTGCTAAATCTAACATTGATCAGAGAAGAAATTTAGGAGATTACTGAGAATAAATTTTTGGAGAGAGATATTCTAGGAGAGATTTAGGAGATTACAGAAAATAAATTTTTGGAGAGAGATATTTTTGGAGAGAGAAAAACGGAGATTACATAGAAGATTGCGATTGCATTGGGAATTATTTGGTTTAATTAAGGGTAATTTGGTCTCTTTTTTGTTTTCAATGTAGTTAAAGAATATTTATGCTCTAAAGTGTGTATTTAGTAGTAATAAATTTTAATAAAATATTATTTTTTTAAAATTTTATTTATTGAATTATATTTTTTAAAATTGTAATTTTAAAACACGTGTAATACACGGGATCCATAATAGTATATATATATATAATATATATATATATATATATATATATAAAGTGTGACACTATTTTCACCCCAAAATTTGCTTAAGGCACCCAATCATTTTTATTGAAATTATTAAAATAGCCTCTCACCCAAAATATACACTTAATTTATACATTATAATTTTCTACTCTTTACACCCAAATCCTAAAATATTCTGTCATTAAAACTGTTAATTTTTTTTAAATGAAAAGTAAAGGTCACCCAAATCATAAGAAAACATGAATGACGAAAAGAACTTGAATGAAGAAAATGTGAAAGAAATTCATTTCAATTTGAAAAAAAAAAGGTATACCCACATTGAATAAAAACGCAAAGAAGAGCAGTGAAGAGTCAAAAGACATCGAAAATGTGGAAAGAAATTCAATTCAATTTGATGAACTTCTAATTTCTGGCAACTTGATGGAAATTTTATTGAATTTGAAATGAGAATCATTCAGACATCCTCTTTCTTTTTTCCATTATCTGGGGTATACGTAAGAATTTGGGTGAGGAAGTAAAGAATGTATAATTTTATATGTAAACTTAAATGTTGGGTTATTTTAGTAATTTCAATACAAATTTTTAAGCTGATAGGTACCTTCACATAAACTAGTATTATGGGAATTATACGTTATACTTAAAATTTTCTTTGAATTAGTATTATAGTATAATTTTTTTAATTATTATTTTTTTTAACATACAGGTTATTTAAAGTTTTCTTGTTTAATCCGTGCAATACCATTATTAATACATTACTATTTTTTTATTTGAATTATTATTATAAAATACATATTTTTTTTAACTAAACTAGTGTTTACCCAGTCGTGTGTTGCACGGACAGAAAAATTTCTAAAACACTTTTATATATACAATTTTTTTTATAAGGTTAATAGAATTTTTTTAGAATCCGAAGAGTGTTTTTATTTAATACTTGGTAGTGCATATACCCTTTTTTGTGTTTTGTAATTTTTTGAGAACTATTCAAAGTATATTTCGTTTTACTACTTATATTCTTTCGTGTTGGTTTCTTTTTTTGTTACTATTAAATGTTAGAAAGATTGATTTTCTCTTTTTAGTATTAATTATGAGAGTATTGCAATTTCAGATTCGTTGCAGGATAACATCGGCCATGGAAAGCATCAACATAAATGATGAAAAAATAAAAAGTAAGAATTGGTTCATACGCTTGTCTTCAAAAGTCAATATCTACATGCCGAATTTCCAAATCATCAATTATCAAGATAGATAGCATTTTACCTGCAAATGACAATGGACAAAAGGATCGTTTAGAACAATTCTAATTAAAATAACTTTGTTTGACAGACATTAAATATGCTATGTATTTTTATTCAAAGTGACATGAAACATTTGATAATTTCTTAGAATGACAATCATGATGCTGATTAAACACAAATTAAACAAAATAATCTATTGTAAAGAATGTAATGAACATCGTATAGGATGTTTGTATGGTTTATTGTCGTTTCTATTTAGCAATTGTTGATAAGAGCATGAAAAAGAACTTGAGCATGCAACTTAATCAACATGGGCTAAATGTTCTTAAATATTTTAACATTACTATGGAAAAGAACTTGAGAATATTTTGTATTTTTCTTAAATAAGTGGAAACACTACCCGTTTCATTATTTCTAGTTTTTGCTCGGGCCATGTGTTCCACCATGCGTTGCTCGGGCTAAATGTTCTTAACTATTTGGTATTTTTGCTCGGCTATGCTTCATCCGTGTAGGGATGACAACTGGTAGGGTACCCGGTTATTTTGGGAATCCGTATCAGTATCTGATTAAAAATAATTACCGGTACCCATCCTATTTAAAAATTTTATTGCGGTACTCGTACCTGTCTCATACCCATTTATTAATACAATCCCTCAATTTATGATACGCATGGTCATTTTTAGCGGTAAGAAAATCAAGAAACAGTGCATTTTAAATATATCTTTACATGCAATAATTACATAGACATTCATGCATTATGTATATACTTTCTTTGAACATTCCACGTGCCACTATTTACGCGCGAATATAAATTAAATAAAATAATTTGAAAATTCACTTAGATATATTAAAATAAGAGATAATATTATTTTTAAAAAAAGAATTATTGAAAATGAGTTTTTAATTATGTAAAAAATATCAATTCAAACAATTTAAAAAACCTCCCTAAACAATACATTTTTATATGTACTATTTTCAAATCTTTCTTATCACAAAGCATTATCTTCAAATTTTTTTCTAGCTGTAACTCTTGAAATTGTGATGCATAATTGACCATGATCGAAAATTGGTCTCTTAAAATATAGGTCAACCTTTTTCAAAGACTATATTTGACTCTTATTTATGATCATTGAATACTAAACTATCAAGGGAAATTGTCTACCTTGAAACTTAAATGAAATTCTAAAATTAGAGGGCATTAAAGTAAGTCTAAGTATTAAAACACATTCACTAGAAATGTTTAGAAAAATAAAGTAAAACACACACACATAATTGTGTCTGTGTGTAATTTTCAACTAACAAAAATATGATACGCAATCAAAATGCAAACATTAACATATATTAATGTCATTGAAGATACTTGCCCGACTTTTCAATGCATATTAAAGGAAAAATAGAAAACCAAACTCTAAATAATTATTAAATAGCTAAAATAGAAAATTCTGATTCTAAGAGATCTTAGCTATATATTAAATGACTCATTGTTTGTTATAAAAAAAATAAAGAAATAACAAATAAAAAAATACACATACAATTTATAAAATAGTTAAAAAGTATATAAATTCTACAAAACTTATCGGTTCGTACTTTATCGATAGATAATCAATGAATATGAACCTGCAAAGGAAACACAAAAATATAAAAATTGAAGAAAATGTAACTGCATAGTAAGGGTGATTGTAAGGTTATTAAAGCCATTACCAAACAGAAATATCATCACCCGTCCCGTATTCAGCTAAATGTCCATCACCCATACCCGTATTAGTAAATGTCCATCACCCGTACCAGTAACCCGTATCTAGAATATAGCTTTTGAAAGTTGACATTGTACAAATTCTACTAAACTTACTCGTTCAGACTTTATAAGTGGATAATCAATGAATACGGAACTGCAAAGTATACACAAAAACTTAAAAATGAAAAAAAAATATAACTATAGAGAATGAGTAATCGAAGGGTTATCAAAGACATTACCGAACAGAAATATCCATCACCCGCACCCGTATTCAACTTAATGTCCATCAACCATATCCATATCACCCATACCTACAAAATGGCTTTTGGAAGTTGACATTTTACAAATTCTACCAAATTAACTAGTTCGTACTTTATAGAGAATATTATCCTGCAAAGGAAATACTAAAACATAAAAATAAAAGAAAATATAACTACTGAGAAAGGGTGATCGAAGGGTCATCAAATGCATTACCAAACAGAAATACCCATCACTCTCACCTGTATTCAGTAAATGTCCATCACCTGTACCCGTATCTAAATTTATATATATTCAGTAAATGTTTCAACATAAAAAATATGATATGCAATCAAAATGCAAACATTAACATATATTAATGTTATAGAAGATATTTGCCCGGCTTTTCAATGAATATTAAAGGAAAGATAGAAAATCAAACCCTAAAAAATTATTAAATAGCTAAAATAGAGAATTTTGATTCTAAGAGATCTTAGCTATATATGAAATGACCCATTTTTTGTTATAAAAAAAATAAAGAAATAACAAATAAATAAATAAATAATAATAAAAAATACACGTACAATTTATAAAATAGTTAAAAAGTATATAAATTCTACAAAACTTACCCGTTCGTACTTTACTGATGGATAATCGATGAATATGAACATGCAAATGAAACACAAAAAATATAAAAATTAAAAAAAATGTAACTACAAAGTAAGGGTGATTGTAGGATTATCAAAGTCATTAGCGAATAGAAATGTCATCACCCGGACCAGTTTAATATTTATTTATTTTTATAATTTATATTTTGTTATTTAAATAAATATAATAATAGAAATTACATTATTATTAATTAAATATAAAATAAATATAACATAAATTCTATTATTTTAAATAAATATGATTAAATAAAATTTATAACTGTTATATAAATTATATAATATATTTTAAATTTTATTATAATATATATATATATATATATATATATATATATATATATATATATATATATATATATATATATATATATATATATATATATATAAACATGGTACCTACAGGTATTGAGACACTACCCTTACTCATTCCTATCTCAAACTCTAATGGGATTTTTTACAACTACTCATAACCGTTTCAAACTCTTTTACAATTACTACTCATATCCTTCCCATTAGGGTTCAAATAGACCGGCTACCTGAAAATACTCATCTTATTGTCATCTCTAGTCCAATTAACATTCCTAGATTCGCAGTGATCAATTTTAAGATTTTCGTATTTTTGATTTAAAAATATATACATTTATTTTGTTAGTTTGAAATATTATATTAAATATTTTATATATAGTACCTCCGATCCCATAAAGTTTTTACATTCTTAAAAATATGATTTGTTTACATAAAAAATGAATTAAAGTTTTTGGTTATAAAAAGCAAGCAGTAATTTTATGGTACAACAAAAGTGTTAATTTTGATCAGATAAACAAAAATAAAAAAATTTGAACTTATAGCATGTTGGAATAGGGATAGCAACGAGATACCCGCTTATTTTGGGGTACCCGTACCCGTATTATGTTTAAATATAAACTACTTGTACTCGTACCCGTTCTATTTAAAAATTTTATTGTGGTACTCATACCCGTCCTATACTGTTTATCTATACTAGCAGGTTACCCGTGCGATGGGGGAGTAAAATATATATATATATATAATTAATCTATATTTACATTTATTTATTAGTACTCCCTCCGTCCATCCCCAATCTATACGTTTGCTTTTTGCTCGTGGATTAATGAGTATTATTATTTAATGTGTAGTGGGTAGTTGTATTAGTGGGATGTGTGGATCCTATATTTTAATTGTATTAGTGGGTGGGTGGGTCTCATGTGTCTAAAAGTGGAAATGGATATATTAAAAATGGACGACCTAAAATGGTAAAATGGATAGATTGATAGTGGATGGAGAGAGTAATATATTTATATTATTTATAAATTAAAGTAATACTTTTTTCGTCCATTAATATATTCATTTGTTTTTTAAATGTTAATTAATGAATATTATTAATTAATATAAGGTGAATAGTTGAATTAGTGGTTATTCATGGGTCACGTGTGCAACCTTTTGATATAAAGATAAAATGTACTCGTTATCAGTAGACGGCTAAAATAACAAAATGCATTTCTTATAAGTAGACCGAGTGAGTATATATTGTTCATTGTTTAGATTATATATTATCGTGAATTTAATCTATTATTTGAAAGCCATACAAATTATTATTTTTATTAATATTAGGAGTTTTAATGGGTTTGAGAATGAGTGAGAATGTTTCATCAAAAGTTATATACTAAAAAGTGATAGCAATCCTAATAATTATTTTAAAAATTTTTTTAATTAAAGTATTAATTATATATGTGGTCTCTTTAAAAAATACAAATACCTTTAAACTTAATGTAAAAAATAATAAAGCTAGTATTTTTGGGCAAAAGAAGTGTATAAACAGGTAAACCTATAAATTCATAATTTGATCAATTATTTATTGAATCTTTCATTATACTCTAGTGAAAACTACTTTATAATCACAATTTGATCAATATTTAATGAATCTTTCATTATACTCTAGTGAGAACTACTTTATAATCCCAATTTATGGCTGTGAAAAATCATATTATAATAATAAATATATCCAAGTGATTGTACGCATACTAAAAATAATTGTTAAATGTGATATACTTATAGTATAGAATTAGTATTTCCCATCTGTTAGTATAATAAATCACACAACAATTATCTACTTCTTGAATTTAAGTTGTATGACACCCATAATAATTTATATATATATATAATTTGATGCATATTTTATAATTCTACATGAAATTTCTAATTGAATTAAAATCAAGCATTTTATTGCAAATAGGTATGTATTAAATTCCATTTTTATAACGTATTTATTTGGGAAAAGGGTCATGTACACCCATTTCCTTATCCATGGGGATCAAATACACCCTCAAACTAATTTTTGGAGCACCCAAACCCTTCAAACTTTTCCTAATGAATCAAATATACCCCTATCTTTGATTTGCTGATCAAGATTGTATTTTATCAATTAAAATAATTAAACACTACATAATGAGTGGGCCCGTGGTTGAAATGAAAAAATTGGCAGCCGGAATATACCTTCTTTTCCGAGTCGGGACCTGCTCCGCCTCCCCTAAATACACAATTCGAGCATTCATCATCTTCTCCCACACCTTCCTCTTTTCCTTCCCCACCGCCATCGGCTCCCTATCACCATCGCATCGTATATCCGCCAATTTATCACCTCCTCCGTATTGTCCACCGCCGCCGCCATCGAACTGAACTTCACCTCCCCTTCCGGAGCCGGCATCTCCTCTGCCTTGGCCACCGCAGACCACAGAGCGTACCCTCCGACGGCGAGGAACGGAGTAACAAGCATTGAAAGATTATTATTATGGCCTGGTGCCATTAATAATTAAATATTTATATATAAGATATTTATTATGATCAAATATCTTGAATAAAAGATACGTGTCTAAATAAATAATATAGATAAATAAGGTCATATTTATTTATGGATAACAAATCACATTGATAGAATGAGATTTGATAAAGATTTATTATTCAGATCTGGTCCTCTCTCCACCTATTAAACGAGACACAGTATTATGATACTCTATCACCTAAAAGTTTTATGCTGTGCCATAAAAAAAGAAGGAGATGAGAGAGAAACCAGTTCTCGGCGCTCTAATTAGAAGGGTAATATGGCGTACCAATGTATGTCTCCTAATTATTATTAGGACATGTAAGAATCATGAAGATCTAAGATCTATGACAATAATTGCTTAGATGAATTTATGCTTACATGTGGTATCAGAGCCATGTTTTTTGGATCTTTTCGTATAATTTTTTTCCGTATGCTTATGAATCCTTAATTAAAAAATCATGCAATAATGTTAATCATGTATTTTAATATGAAATTATTTAACCCACGGCATATTATTTTTTTGAATTTCGCAATTGATACTTATCACAATTGATAGTTGTTGAATCAAGATTATGTTAATTAGTTAAAGTGATTCTCGTGTATTGATTATTCTGGGATTTATAATAATTAAATTGCTTTATCATATTTCTTAAGCAATAATGCCATATATGGGATAATAATATAATAATGATGACTGTAAAGTATATATTATTAATGATAATTCCTATGTAATGAATTTTAACACATGATTATGTGTTTATGGAAGATAATGTCGTGAACTTATTTGCATTAATAATGCCGTGAATTTATTTGCATTAATAATGCCGTGAAAATCGCTAACATGAATTTTTATGTAATTTTTATGTGATTATGCCATGAATTTATTTTCATTATATGTATGAATATGAAATTCATAAATCAAATATTATGTTTGTGAATCAAAGGGAGTTAACCTTATTACCAAATGATTCATTAAGTGTGATAATATATATCATAATTGCTAATGTATTATCTGCATAAATAATGTATATTTAATTCTATGATGAAAAGATAAGCATCAATAAATTATTAATTCTTCATTCACTACTCTGCCTGGACGTCAAACATAATTTTAATATTTGGTTGCCATAATTAAAATTGATTATTAAAATCTTATGACACACACGAGAATCTATAGTGATTCGAAGTTAAATAAATAAATGAATTTATATGATTTAAATTTTTAATGTTGGTCTGTTAATCACCAAAGTGGTCAGACCTGAATGATTAATAAAAATAAATAATATAATTAAATTTTAATTTCCCATATTTATGTGAAGCTTGAATAAAGAAAATTATTGTGTGAGTTACTAAAATTTTCATAATTATAAGACTTTATATTCACCCAAAGGTGATGGCTAGTCTTTATAATTCATGAATATGAATCTGATAATTAATATATTATGTCAAACTTTTTATGTATGTCCAAAGTTGACAAAAGAGTTTTAATGGATATAAATAATTATCATATTATGTATAATTCACAAGCAATCCTTATGATTATGATTGTATATTATTGTATCGCCCAAAGGAGAACAATAATATATACTCCCTCCGTCCCACACTTATCTTCACACTTTCCATTTTCGTCCGTCCCACACTTATCTTCACCACTCAAAAAAAGGAAACTTCACATAAACCAACAACCTCAAAAGTTATCTTAATTTCAAAAATACTACTACCACCTAACACACATAACATACTTTATAATTTATTTATTACCTAAAAATCCACAATACCCCTTAAAGTCAATAAAGTTGGTCAAAAAGCAACTTTTCTTAAATTATGTATCTACAGTATCGGCGCAGATGAGTATGGGACGGAGGGAGAATTAATTTATTCCAATCTTGAATCTATGACTCATAATTTTATTCTTGCAGTACCCACTCCAATAAGCCTACGCTTGCATGCTGCATCTGTTCCATTGTATAATGGATTAAACTACTCTAATTGGTGTGAACAAGTCCAACTTCATCTCGGTGTTTTGGATCTTGATTCAGCACTTCTTACTGAATAGCCTGTTATTACTAATGAAAGCAGTGCTGATGAAAAATATAACCATGATGCTTAGGTTAGATCTAACAAACTCAGCCTAATATTTATTCGAATGAGTGTAGCCGAACATATCAAATTTGTTATTCCTCCAACTGAAAGTACTAAGGAATTCATGAAGTTAGTAAAAGATCGTTCCCAAACTGCTGATAAATCTCTTGGTGGAACACTAATGGCTATGTTGACCACCATGAAGTTTGATGGTTCCCATAGCATGCATGAACATATCATTGAAATGACAAACATAGCAGCAAGACTCAAGTCCTTAAGGATGAATGTGGATGATAATTTCCTTGTGCAATTTATCATAAACTCATTACCTTTTGAGTATGTTCCATTCCAAATGAACTATAACACCATGAAAGATAAATGGAATGTGAATGAACTTCACGGAATGTTAGTTCAAGAGGAAACACGGCTTAAGAAGCAAGGAAATCATTATGTTCATCTTGCTGTCAATCATGAAGCTGGAAAGAAAGCTGAAAAGAAGAAAGGAAAGGGAAAGAAAGGACCATGTAAGATAAATGTGCCTAATGTTCCAACCCAGAAAAGGGAACAAAGTGATCCCCTTAAGCGTAGGTTTTGCAAAAAATTGGGGTATTATCAATGGGATTGCCAGAAACGTAAGGAATGGTTCGAAAGGAAAGGTATACTTAATGTTTTGGTATGCTATGAATTTAACTTAGTTGAAGTTCCTAATAATACTTGGTGGCTTGATTCTGGCTGTACCACTCACGTTTCAAATTCGATGTAGGGATTCCTTACGACCCGAATCCAAACCCAAATGAGAGCTTCGTCTATATGGGAAATCCAGTCAAAGCTCCTGTTAAAGCAATTGGAACTTATCGTTTAATTCTTAATTCTGGACACCATTTAGATTTATTTGAAATTTTTTATGTTCCTTCACTTTCTCGTAATTTGGTTTCCTTATCTAAACTTGACTCTAATGGATATTCCTTTAAATTTGGAAATAGATGTTTTAGTTTATTCAAACAAAATTTTTTTATTGGTTCTGGAATTCTTAATGATGGATTGTACAAATTCGAACTTGATTCTAATTTTGCTGAAACTCTGTTAACCTTGCATCATAATGTTGGAACTAAACGTGGTTTAGTCAATGAAAGTTCAGCTTACTTGTGGCATAAACGTTTGGGGCATATCTCCAAAGAAAGATTACAAAGATTAGTTAAAGAAAGATTACAAAGATTAGTTAAAGAAGAAGTCCTTCATGATTTGGACTTTACTGATCTTGGAATCTATGTGGATTATATTAAAGGAAAACAAACAAAACACACAAAGAAAGGGGCCACAAGAAGCATGCATACAACTTCTTGAAATAATACACACCGATATTTGTGGGCCTTTTGATATTCCCTCTTTAGGGAAAGAAAAATATTTTATCACTTTTATTGATGATTTTTCACATTATGGTTATATATATCTATTACATGAAAAATCTCATTCCATAAATGCTTTAGAAGTGTTTGTAACCGAGGTTGAAAGACAATTGGATAGAAAGGTGAAAATTATTAGATCTGATAGAGGTGGTGAATTTTATGAAAAATATGATGAATCGGGCCTATGCCCAGGTCCGTTTGCTAAATTCCTAGAAAAGCGCGGTATTTATGTTCAATACACAATGCTTGGCACATCGCAATAAAATGGTGTAGTGGAAAGACGTAATCATACTTTATTGGATATGGTTAGGAGTATGTTAAGTAATTCATCTTTATCCATTTTTTGGTGGATGCATGCACTCAAAATTGCCATGTACTTGGTGAACCAGGTTCCTTGCAAAGTAGTTCCTAAAATGCCTTTTGAACTGTGGACACGCAGGAAACCCAGTTTAAGACATCTGCACATTTGGGGTTGCCTGGCAGAGGTAAGAATTTATAATCCACAAGAAAAGAAATTGGATCCAAGAACCATTAGTGGTTTCTTCATTGGTTATCCAGAAAAATCTAAGGGGTACAGGTTTTACTGTCCTAATCATAGTATAAGAATTGTTGAAACTGGAAATGCCAGATTAATTGAAAATGGTGAAATCAGTGGAGTAAAGAACCACGTGAAGTGTACATTGAAGAAGTCAGGGTGGAGATACCTTTACCCAAAACTTTACCTCATGTTGTTGTTCCTACAGTTTTTAAACCACTAAACAACTTACAAGAACAACATATTAATGATCTTGCTCCCAATAATGAACATGATGAAATCATCATCAATGAATCTGTAGAAAATGAAACACAATAAATGGCATTAAGAAGGTCTAAAAGACAAAGAAGACTTGCCATTTCCGATGATTATGTGTATTATTTGCAACTGTTAGAATTTGACATTGGAATTAACGATAATGATCCAGTTTAATATAAACAAGTCATAGAAAGTACTAATTCTGCTGAATGGATAAATGCTAAAATCAATGGTATAATAAAGTTTGGGATCTTTTAGAATTCCCAAAAAAGTTATAAAAGAGTTGGATGCAAATGGGTCTTTAAGACCAAACGTGACTCTAATGGCAATGTCGAAAGATATAAAACTAGACTTGTTGCTAAAGGTTTTACTCAAATAGATGGTATTGACTATAAAGAGATATTTTCGCCTGTTTCTAAGAAGGACTCCTTTAGAATTATTATGGTTTTGGTGGCTCATTATGATTTGGAACTACAACAAATGGATGTTAAGACAGCTTTTCTGAATATGGATTTAGAGGAAGAAATTTATATGGATCAACTTGAAGGTTTTTCTATTGAAGGAAAGGAACACATGGTGTGTAAACTCAAGAAATCAATATATGGACTTAAGCAAGCCTCTCGTCAATGGTATCTTATGTTCAATGATATCATCACTTCTTTTGGATTTAAGGAAAATATCGTTGATCAATGTATATATCTGAAAGTCAGTGAGAGAAAAATAATCTTCCTAATTCTATATGTTGATGATATCTTGCTTGCAACAAATGACCTTGGTTTATTATGTGAGACCAAGAAGTTTCCTTTTAAGAACTTTGAAATGAAAGATAGGGGTGAGGCAACTTATGTGATCGAAATAGAAATATTTCCTGATAGATCGCAAGGATTTTTAGGATTGTCTCAAAAAGAATATATCAATAAAGTTCTAGAGAGATTTAAGATGGAAATGTGCTCACCAAGCATCGTTCCAATCCAAAAGGGAGATAAGTTCAGCCTCATGCAATGTCCTAAAAATGAATTGAAACGTGAAAAAATGAAAGATATTTCTTATGCATCTCTTGTTGTTAGTTTGATGTACGCACAAACTTGTACACGACCAGATATTAGCTTTGCTGTTGGGATGCTTGGTCGCTATCAAAGTAATCCAGAAATGGATAATTGGAAAGCAGCAAAGAAAATTTTGAGGTACTTGCAAGGAACCAAAGCACACATGCTTACTTATCGAAGATCTGATCACCTGGATGTGATTAGATATACTGATTCAGACTATGCCAGATGTGTTGATACAAGAAAGTCAACTTTTGGCTATTTATTCCTTTTAGCCGGAGGTGCTATATCATGGAAGAGTGCGAAGCAGTCTGTAATTGCTGCGTCCACTATGGAAGCTGAATTCGTGGCTTGTTTCGAGGCCACAATACAAGGAAATTGGCTGTAAAACTTTATTTCAGGGCTTGAAATAGTCGACAGTATTATGAAGCCGCTGAAAATTTATTGTGACAATTCCACTGCAGTATTCTTCTCTAAAATGACAAGTATTCCAGAGGTGCAAAACATATGAAATTAAAATATCTTGCCGTCAAAGAAGAAGTCCAAAAACAAAAAATGTCAATTGAGCACATTAGCACCAATCTTATGATTGTGGATCCGTTAACTAAAGGACTGCCTCCAAAGACATTTTTTGGACATGTCGAAAGTATGGGGATCATTGAAAATTTTTAAGTTTAGAATATGCATTGACATTATGAGCTCTTTATGAAAATTTTTTTGACATTAATTGAATCTTGTTTTGTCATTTAGTATACATGAATGTTGACATTAAGTAAACAAGGGTTTATCTCAATTTGAGATACTTATGTGGACCATTATTGATCCTTAGGTTTATGAGTCACGTTGAGTAGAAAGCTAATATCATAGTACATGGAAGGAACTATGTCGAGTAAATAATATAGAACCGACATGACTTGTATTAGTCTATGTTTAATATTGACATTATGGATTGACCAATTAATTTTATCTTATATCGCGCAACTTATGTAAATTATTTAAACCCTTACATTTAATTTTTAATTCTATCCCTCGGCCAAGTGGGAGAATTTAAGATTATTATGGCCTAGTGCCACTAATAATTAAATATTTATATATAAGATATTTATTATGATCAAATATATTAAATAAAAGGTACGTGTTTAAATAAATAATATATATGAGATAAATAAGGTCATATATATTTATGGATAACAAATCACATTGATAGAATGTGATTTGATAAAGATTTAATATTGATGAGAGTGGAAATTCATGTATTTTCGAGTCCAATTTGATACCTCTTTGAGTGTATAATTGATATTATTTGCACAAATATTAATACTTCTAATTATTATTGACTGAAAGGTGCATGAGAGGTATTTTGTTGTGTTTTGATAGGAAAAATGATCAAGAACGTAAAGTTGGAATGAAGGATGAGTTCGTACTACTTGCAAGAAAACAGAGGACCACATTTTATAATTTTTCTGTGTTTGTGTGGAGATCTGAATCAGTTGTGTGATACATGATTGAAAAGCCGCGGAAGAGAGGATCTCGTGGGCGCAAGAATCACCTCAATCTAAATTTGAATGAAGAAATTTTGATTAAAACGGTGAGATCGCACAGTATTAAATGAGATTTTCGAAAATCACATGATAATAGTGCATTACATGCAAATTCAATTAAATGATTGTGGGTCATGTTGCTGCAGAAAATAAGTGGCCCACTTGAGATCTAATTGCTAAACCATGTGAAAGATTGTGGGCCCATGCACAAATTGGAGGAACTCATCAACCATGCCACGTACGTACTATGCATTCATGAATTGGGAATTTTAAGTGGGGCCTACGAACTCACAAGATGGGCTTTGATCACCATCCATACATGCTCGATTTTTTTTATTAAATCCGATGGCATCAATTCACCTGCTTGCTCCCCACGAAATCGCCCACGCCAATTTGTTTTATAAATACACAATTAGTGCATTCGAATAAGGAATCGGTCTCTTCCCCAAAAGTTCTGAACACACGCCCCCACCTCGCAGTGCCTTAATTCAACCTTCATCATTATTCCTTCATCATTCACCACTAGAGACTGAGATTCTAACGGAGATCGTAATTGAAGAGACATAGTCCTCCAAAAGGGTTCTTTATTTTTAGTTATTTTAGCATAATGGTTAGGATTTATTATATCTTTGTGATTTGCCCTCATAATTCCATGAGCTAAGCTTCTTTGTTGGTAATGTTAGAGCACTAAGACAGATTTGACTATGTGATTTGATTGCCCTAGACTTGGATTTATTATTCTGCAGATTGTTTATTTCGAAGATGATATTTTGAGACTTCATATTATTGTGTTTTTTAGTTTTGATTCCTTTAATTATTCTTGATGATATCACTGATTGATAGTTAATAGGATTCTTTATTTCTACATGATAATTATTGTTTCCTGTGACAATCTTAGGGGATTGGTCTATAATACCTAAGAGTGTTAGACAATCAATTTGAAATATTAATCACTTGGTAAAACATCATTATTAGGTAATTGGTAAGGAGACAAAAGAGGTTAATAATCGCGTACCTAGAAAGAGAAGTCTTGTGCTCTAACCTTTGATGAAATTTAGCATGAAGTACCTATAGAGGGAGAGAGAGTTAATTTCTTATTGATCCTCAGCTCTTTATAAGTGTTAGATCCTACCCGATCAAGGTGATTTAACTAGGTTTAGTGATCCTCTTATAAACGTCTGCAGGTAATTAATTTGGGTCTAGATAAATTAGTCACATAATTAAACTGTTTGCCCGAGCATTACCAATTCTCCATTCCTGAATTCTAAATCGTTTTCTCTACGTAATTTATTTTATTTGCTTAGTTTAATTATTTTAATTCAGTTTTATTAGTTTAATTAATCATTCCTTCAAAAACCCTCGAATTTGTCTTGCAAATAATTTATCATTAATAGAATTACTTGTTAAGTTTATAACTATCTCTTGGGAACGATATTCACTTGGTCACACGTACTACAATCGATCCCTTACACTTGAGGGTGAAAGAAAATAACGATCAAATATTCAGATCTGGTTCTCTCTCCACCTATTAAAAGAGACACGGTATTATGATACGCTATCACCTAAAAGTTTTACGTTGTGCCATAAAGAAGAATGAGAGGAGAGATAAATCAGTTCCCAGAGCTCTAATTCGTAGGGTCATATGGCGTACCAAGGTTTGTCTCCTAATTATTATTAGGACATGTAAGAATCATGAAGATCTAATGGATCAATAATTGCTTAGATGAATTTATGCTTACAAGCACATCTCGCCGCCTCGCCCTGACGGTGATAAGGGAGCCGATGGCGGTATCAGATATAGTTGTTTCATGTTTTCCTATTAAGTCAAAGAAAAGTTTCAATCACATCATGCAAAACAAAATAAATAGACGGAGAGAAACATAAGGAAATTGATCAAATATGGTGTGTGAGAACAAGTAGAAAAAAGTTCTGAATGAATTACTTGGAAAGCTTACAAATGGAAACATCAGATAATAATTTGATTTGACAAAGCAAAACCAGATTCACAGAGCAAAAACAGAAGCAATGTATTAGAAATGCCACTTCTATCTGCGCAGGCAGGATCCACCACTTTTTCACCACCTCCCGACATGAAATCGCCACCACTGTTTCCTCTCCCAGCTAGAGCCTAAAGATTGGCCCATATTTCTGGGATATCTTCGTTGGTCTCTCGTGGACTATCCCCCCAGCGAGGAGGTGGATGTGGCCGACCAGTGGCAGCTTCGGAGGGCTTGGAGGTAGTAGGTCTACCGATCACCTTGATGAGGAGGAAGATGGAGAAGAAATATTTTCCGACTGCCAATTTTTTCATTTCAACCACGGGCCCACTCATTATGTAGTGTTTAATTATTTTAATTGATAAAATGCAATCTTGGTCAGCAAATCAAAGATGAGGGGTATATTTGATTCATTAGGAAAAGTTGAAGGGTTTGGATGCTCCAAAAATTAGTTCGAGGGTGTATTTGATCCTCGTGGATAAGAAAAGGGGTATAGATGACCCTTTCCCTATTTATTTTGGTATAAACTATCACAAAATTTATATGAATACCAATAGCATCTAACATTGAATGCCAATGATTGAGAGGGAGATTCAGAGATTTGTATATGCTGAATTTTTTTTTTTTATATAAAAATACTTATATCAACATGATTTTGATACTCTAACGTATCAATTTCCGTGGTGGTTAATATGTTTGCTTATTGGAAGAGGAGAAATGAAAAAAATAATTGTTTTCCATGTAGATATTAAAAATATAAAATTATGTTAGATTGAACTAATTATTAATGTGTACAGAGTAAAAAATGAAGGTCATAATATAAAATTATGTGAACACAACAATTAAAAAGGACAAATTATCTTGTAAACCCAGGAGCACCTTCCATACATTCACTTTAACATAAGTTATACAGTTATAAATAGAAATATATACAAGAATGGATAAAAATATATATATTTTGATAACGAATTTTTTGTTAATATTTTTTTTAATAAAAACTTAATATAAGAAGACTATATAATTTTTAGGAAACATATACTCCCTGAGTCTCATTTCAATCTATATACATACTTTTATAGTTTTAAGATATATATATATATATATATATATATATATATATATATATATATATATATATATATATATATATATATATATATATTATTAAATAGAAAGATATAGGTGCACAAGTACATCCGAACATATATAATATCAACTCTTTAAAAAGTAGGCAAGTCATGTATGAGATTGTTTTACGTCTTCTTAATAGTTATCATAACTTTCCATTTATATTATAAATTATTTATGAAATAGTATAATCATTTTTCATTAATTAAGTATCATTTTTCATTATAAAAGTTATCACTTTTTAAGTAAGTTGAAACGATCTTGCTTAAGTCTTTGCCTAAAAATTGGTAATAATAAATTAATAATAGTACTAATAATAATAATAGTAAAATAAATAAATAAATGTCATTTATCTCCATTCTCCCCCCAACAAATAATATAACAAAAACATCCTAAAATTTTGAGAATTGGATTAACAAACTTATTAGTAAAAAATACTCTGTATAGCTCCCACTTATCTTCACAATCCCAACTTATCTTCACACTTTCCATTTTTGTATTATTTTCACCACTCAAAAAAGAAAATATCTAATTAACCAGTAACATCAAAAGTCATTTTAATTTCAAAAGTATCACTCTCACCTAACACATAGCATACTTTATTCGTTATTTATTACCTAAAAATAACAAAATACCCCTAAAAAAAAAAGTCAAAAACAACTTTTAAAAATAACACATTACTGACATGATGCTCTGATCTAAACAGCACAAAAAATGCAGCGAACGGTATTTGCTAGGTTCTGGTCATCATCTCCTAAATATATTATATATCTACAATGCATCATAGTACTGGTTTATGCAGCATAAACTCTAGTTTATACTGTAAAAAGGATTTATAGAATACGGATATGGTTGATCAATTGAACCACAAGAACAGTTTATAGACAACAAAAAACTCGTAGAGATGATTAATCGAGTGTAATAACATCTTTCCCACTGCTCGTCACTTCTTTTGTGAACACTGATGGTATTTTGTTCACCTGTTGACCTGGATTGGAGATGATCAAATTTTTTTGTGAAAATTAGTGTATCAAAGAGCCTACCAAAAAAATGTTTAATCCATTATCTAAACGTTGCGACGGAGTATTCAAAATTTTGTAATATGCTAGGAGGAGAAAAATCTATTTCAAACTTCAAGAAAATATGTTTGCAAATTAATCATACACAAATTACAACGCTTGCTTCAATGACATTCTACAGATATGCATTTCAAATTCATAGTAACAAATTATTTCTTTATTTCACTTTTAATCACTGATAACCTTGCTGTTCATCCTCATACTCCAAGCATCATTTCTAAATCCATGGGCTGGAATTGGATCACCGACAGCATAGAATAGTGGAGGAACATAATTCTTCAGTGTGGGCACCATATCTGGTAGATATTCATCATCACTTATTCACTTTCATAGCATCTCTCAATATGTGGTCCTAAAGCTTTAAGTATCATAGCCAATAACATATTCCCTGCAGGCGAAAACCATTACCTCTATAAGAAAGGCTGACGAAATGGATTTAGACATGATAGTTTCATAGGGATCACAGATGAAAATAATAAAAGAGAGATATATACATTGAAGGCATGATAATCACTTTGAGAAGACTTCAGTTACACAACAAATTAACAAAAAAGATTTTGGTGATAGTAACTATGGAAATTGAAACAAACCAATGTCCAACATTTAGTGTAACAAAAATAGACATTAGTAGTTCAATAATGCTTTTGTTATCCATAAGTTCTTCTTCCCTTTTCTCTTTTCCTTATCTTTTGTAGTGTGAGTTGTGTGAAAGAGAGCATAAATAAGAGCAGATATGGGTAAAAAAGAGGAATAAACTTGCACGACCACTACTGTCAATCCATTCCATTTGCAGAAGTGAAAGTTGTTATTGACAAAATCTCTCAACTTGTCAAGATTTCCAGTTTTGTCCTCTGGGAAGTCCTGATAAAGACCCAAATGAAGTTTTTGTGATTTTCATCATTCATATGTTACAATTCATACTAAAATAAGACATTAGTGAAAACTACAACCTCTTTCCAGTTGTGGTTTAAGAATACATCTGCAGTAACTGCAGCTTCCCGCACAGAAAGCAAAAAGACAAAAACCATGTACTAAGTTGGTTAAGTAAACAAAAAAATAACACCGATATTTGCTTACTGCATCATCAACATTCTATGACTTATAAAATACCAAAATTTTGCACTGCGTCAATCAATAAGACACTAAGATCACGCTTTCTGCCACGATAATATTCCAAAATGCTTCACAACTTAACATCCTAGTAAACTTTCTGCACAATTCAGGCCTACAAGCTGCGTACAACTACTTTCCACATGCATTCACTCTCTCTAGCTATCCAATGTTCAAAACTTATCCTGTTTTGCTTCTAACACAATTATCATTTAGACTTGAATACCATACTAAATCAGCTAAACTCAACCCAGAAATACACTCTAATCCTATTCCTCAGGAAGAATTATACCTTTTGTAGTTTCTTTTGCAGCTACGCGACGTAAATGCATAAAAAAGTACACAACAAAATCAAATAAGTTATATTCTTGTGAATCTTTGAGAGCATCTAGATTGGCATATTTATTCTATGCAATATAGCTGAAACATAATCCATTTGGATCCAACAATAAAATAACATCCACACACTTGAATACCCAATTATTTTTCATCAACATAGCACTAAAATAAATAGAGGAAGTTGAGAAAATAACTCAGAAAAACAGGGAAATTAACGAAATAAGGACCCAAAAAGAAAAAGAAGAAAGAAGACACACAATGCAGTTAAACCGAAATTCTTACCCTAAGATGGGGAAGGAGTAAATTCTTGGTTATTATTCAAGCACAATAGAGAACAACCACACTCTTAGATTGTTAGAAAAATCTGTAGATAGACGAAATAAGAATCCAAAAATAAAATTTAAAAAAAATGAATTAAGACCGTATTGACAAACAACATCATTATCGAGAACAATTTACGCAGAAGATGTCAAGAGAGCAAAAAGTCTATTGAGTTTCCTCTTTCTAACAGAAGAAAGCTCAAATCCCAATAATAGAATTAATTTCTATGAATTAACTGAAATCCCAGCAGCACAGTAAGAAGAAAATCAATACTCAAACGCGCCACATGATAAACCTTGCATATATCTAGAGAGAGGGGGATTTGATGCCTATAAACCACACAAATTCATATAAAAACAGTATTGGAAAATAGTTGTTTCACTTGTACCTCTTTCTTGTTGCTCAATAACTTCAAGAGTGTTCTAGCAAACCTTAAGTTGTCTTTCTACATCAAATACACATCTATGTCAGAGAGATACGAAAAAAGGAAGAAAAAACTACAAACTTGACACAGCTAAAAATTCAAACCTGGTAGGATAACAGATAGTATCGATTTATCAAATTAAAAAATAACAATCTATAGCACATCAGTCAATCCACTAAATTATCAACGAATCGAAGCAATTTATCAGAAATAAAAATAACAAAGCTGCATCACATTAAATACAATAGTGAGGTGTAATTAAAGGAATATCCTATATGCATACATGAGTATCTACATATGCATACCTCATTCTATTTCTCTTGCAATTTAAATGAAAGCCCTAATGAGAATGTTTGTAATATATAACATTTTTCATTAAAACGACAGCATGTCTCAACCATCTAAATTGGAAAACAAAAAGTATATACTGATAAATACAATAGATTACTAAGTGACTGATATATTGTCTCCTTATACTATCCATAAAAACTCAAAATGCATTCATTTTTGCTAATAGTATAACTGAAAGTATATATTGAGGTATATTGACTAATAAAGAGGGATTTTTTTAATTACTGTCGCTTTCGGCACAACAGCTTCTTTGGAAGGAGATGATACTCAAAACTGTGTTTGTTTCGAAACCAACTTTGTACCTGCAATATAAAGGTACACGAAAGATCTCAAAAGCTAGAAAAAAAACACATTTCTTTATATATAAAACATAGTTTCGTAGAAACACCTGTTCCCATTTTATTTTTTATATCAGTTTAAAACTTGAAAATTCTACCTAGACCGTAAATTGTTTTTTAAACTATTAGCTCTAACCAATTCATCAAATAACATGAATCTGTCACATAACAAAATATTGGAACTGAATACATGTTTTCTTCAGAGCTCTTTATTAGCAACCTCCATCTTGATAGACGCCGCTACCATACTCTACACCATTAACTACCACACAAGAAACAAATAAAAATTCCTTCATATTAGATAAATCTTTCAGTCAACAATAATATTCATTCTTAAATTGTCACTAATAGGCATAATCAATTTATATCGGATTCACATTAATGTAAAATAGCTTTTGAGGTTAATAATTGAAAAAAGGTCAAACCAAAATTTAAGATTTAAGCAAATCTGCCAATTCAATTGAATTAAAATTATCTAAGAAAATACAATCACGCTGTAAGAGTACACCAGTAAAAAATTAAAACACTAACGTGGGACTTGGAACATACGTATGTAATTTAAAATGACTATGCTATCAAGCTTGAATGCTAAAAAAATAACATGTTCCAATAACTCACAGAGGTGTTTAAGAACACGCTTGACAATATAAATAATTGACACTTCATGGAATTGATCCCAATAAGTTGATCTAATCCTCAAGGCAGTACCATGATAAATCTCAGAAAGCATAATTTGTGTAACGAAATAATAAATACCCAACTTAGTTGAAGGGTTTCACATCAAACTGCAGTGTCATTCATATATATAACATGCATGTCTAATTTAGCATTTTTGGCTGCCAATTGTTGCTGCTTCAAGTTCTCTCGATTGTCATGCCAATCAAAAATCGAAGACCCAAGTTATACCAGAAATGTACATATTAACCCACCTATATTAGGAGGTTTCCATTTATTTCCCTGCCTTCCAATTGCAATGATGGCCATATATCAAGCATCAAATGTGTTGCTGTTCTCCACCCTAAAATTTAGTAAATCAACATTGTTCAATAATACAGTAGAGAAGAAACCCTGAATTCAACAATTGTTAATTAATTTGGTCAAACAAATGAAAGGAGAGAGATTGGTTCTATAAATTGATGATAAAGAAAATACCTCCCATGCACACTGATACGTTGTCAAAGAGATTGTTTAAAATAATATAGGAAGATAAGTATTTACAAAAACAAAAACTCCGTAATCGAGGTAAAAGAATAAAGAATGCTCAATTTAATATTCAGAAAAAATAAACATCCCTATTGTAATGAAAAAAAATAAAAAATCATATTCATTGTGTATTTAAAATTACCAAATCATTGATGAATCACCCAAGAAAACACCAGTTGTTCAATCAGACGGCATCAGACGGAGAAGACGTAATTCGAGCCACCAGTTAGGTCTTTGACAACGGCATCGTATGGCGAAGACGAAACCTGCAGTAATCTCAAGAGTGACAATGATTTTAAATTATAAAGAAACAAACAAAACATAATGAAAACTGTTAGGAAAATATTAAAAAAAATAAGGCGGCGGCTATGGGAGTTGTTAATAAGACTGTAAACAATGGGGCCGACCCGATTAAACCCGAAAAAAATTAGGGTTAGAACTAAGAAATTTGGGCCCGTTTAACATTCGGACTTTTTGGCCCGAACCGATTAACCCGTGGGCTAATCGGGCCTGCCGTAGGGTTGAAAATTATTTTTATTATTATGTTTAATTAATTTTAACATTCATAATCTATACATGGACCAACTAATCCCACCCTACTCCCAACCAATTGTTAGACAAACTCTCACCATCTTTTAATTTTCATCTATTTCTCACTCTGACCCACAATTTTCTCTAATAAATAAAATAATACTTAAATAAATATATTAAGATTAATTTAATTATCACAAATTCTTTTAATTTATATCTTTTAACAATATTTTACTTGTATTAATCTTAATTCTCTCAAATTTTAAATAATGTACTCCTATTAGTTAATTTTGAATTTGTTGTATTATTTATAACAAATTATAATTTATAATTTTTTAAATATTTTTTATCGTACAACTCGTGAGCCCAACCCGTTTAACCCATAGTCCGTTAGGGTTAGGTTTACTTTTTCGTAGCCCGTTTAAACAGACCCGATTTAGCCGAAGCCCGTTAGGACCGGCCCTAATGGGTTAGGGTTGGCCCGTTTAACATCTCTACAATGGTGAGAGCACGGGAAAGAGAGAGTGGAGAAATAAAATGAGATTAGGGTTTAGAAATTATTGAACAAAACTCTGAATTCAACACAGATGATGATTCGCGACAGTGAGGAAGAAAAGTCGTGAAGAACTAACAAAAAATTTAGGTTTTGAATAGGGTTTTGTTCACGACACATTACTTATATTTACAAACAGGTCCAAACAATTTGCTTAAATTACATAGAAAGCACTGAGATATTCTATTAAAAATTGTGCCCATGCGATCAACGGTGTAGATGAGATACTAAAAAATAAATAGACAAAATTGACAAAAAAAAGTCAAAATAGTAAAAATTAGTCAAAATTGAGCAAATACATTTTGCTTTTATATTAGTATATAGAGTATAGATAGATAGATTATTACTGTTTTTTTTAAAAAAAATTATTTACCTTTCCCTTTTCATTAATTACACATTATCTGTCCATATGCATCATTTTGTATGAGAACGAATTAATTCATTATTTACACATTAAGTATTTGTCCATATGTATCTTTTTTATGAGAACGAATTAATTCAGTTAATATTACATAATACTCCCTCCGTCCGCCTTTAAGGGTGTCATTTGCTTTTTGCACGTGAATTAAAGAGTATTATTATTTAATGTGCAGTTGATAGTTGTATTAGTGGAGGTGTGAGTCTCATTTTTTAGTTGTATTAGTGAGTGTGTGTGGGTCCCATATGTATAAAAAATGAAATGAAATCCTTGGGGGCAGACGCCCAAAATGAAAAAAATGATTTGAAAGCGGACGGAGGGAGTATGTATAATTAATGTGTAAATGTATTATATTTTAGATGATCTAAAATATTTAGATATTGAATTATTGACTCTCATTTAATGATTGTATAAGTCCCTCCTCTTTATGAAGGCTACTTTAACTTCTTTATTTTATTTGTCTCTCCATTACACGTTCGTACTTCTAAGATATGAGTAAAAATGATATATATATATATATATATATATATATATATATATATATATTTTGTAGCATTAAAGTTTGAATTATGTCAAAATTATGCACATGCACCATCCACTATTAATTGTAGACATAAATAAATATCTAATTATAAAGATCATGACTATTCGTACCATCGATTCTACTAAATATACCACATCAAAATTAAAAGATATATACATAAATTATTAAATATACTCTATTTTAGATCATTTTACACTTTCAATTAAGGGCATGACTATTTGTACCCCAATTATTTCTTAACATACCCATTAATTAAATAAACCCCAATAAAATAGAAAAAGAAAGAGATTTGTACTTAATGTAGCCTAAAAGACACTATTTAAGTTGGGAATTAGGGTTCTTATAATTCTTCTACAATTTGCTATGGAGTTTCGGGAAAAACTATTTACATTTCTACTAACAAATTTGGCTCCACAAATCCCGTGAAAGGTAAGAAGATTCAAGATAACAATTACAATTCTATTTGGCGTATCAAACATCTACATATTATTTTCATTATGTTATCATTGCACATATTGCAGCAAGAGAGTTTTTTATTACTTGCATAACTATGTGAAGAGAGAAATTATTCAATCATAGTTTTTACACGATTTATGAAAGAAAAAATCAATTTTTTTTTGTTATTCATAGAAATATTGCCCCATTTATTCAATTCATAGAGAAAATAGAAAGAGTAACAGAATATGATTTAATCAAATTTAATTATTGAACCCCTTCGATTTCTCTGCCTTTAATAATTGAAGAACAATCTCGGTAATTGAATTAGACAGAATTATTTAGGAATGAACGTAATTTGATTGTATTTATGTTGTATAAATATATTAATTAATTTAAATAAATTTTAGTCTTATTATATTAGAATACTTTAATTTAAAAATTATGGGGTGCATTAAAAAAAAAGTTATGGTATGAATAGATGCATGTTAAAAATTATATTTGATATATTTTAACATAAAATTATCAATTAAGAATATTTTTAATTTAAATTATTATAGATATGTTTAGCATTTTGGGGTGTAGATAGTCAATCCAATTATATATGACCAATAATTATGCTTTCAATTATGTACTATTAGACCACAAACATAAATAAAGAATAATAATTATATTAATTATAATTATTTATATTTTTATATTCCACAATTTGTGCTAAATTAAATTAAGGATATTGAATATATTAACTAATGCTAAAGAATTTTAATTAAATGCATATTGAGTGGAATAATTAGAGCGCATAATTGGTGCATTTCCAAATTTACGGGGTACTGTTTTTATTATATGCATAAATTCTTCATATTTTAAATTAAAAAATTTTTATGCATTAACTGAGCTTTTAGAAAAATATAAAGTTATTAATTTAATATACTTTCTCCATTTATTTCAATATTTACATATTTTCAATTTAGATGTCTTACGTGATAAAATGAGACCCAAAATATATATATATATATATATATATATAGATATATTTATAGAGTCACACATAAAACTAATATAATTATTCAAATATTATATTACTAAACCCACTATATATTAAAATAATATATTTATTAATTTACGATAAAAAAAGCAAGAGGCAGGAGTATTGTGTTTTCCCAGTTTCAATGAATTTCATGCCTTAATAGTAATTGTTGACTAATTTTTCATATCATAATCAAATAAACATTACTGTTAATTAATTAAATTGATTTACCAACCAAATGGACTAGCTTACTTGGTCACTAAATCTCTCACTACCCATGTTTGATTCTCATTGAGAATGAATTAGAGGTGAGTTATAAGGGGACTTGGAGAAATGAGAAGTATGGGTGCTTGGTGAACTAAGCAATCACTATACTAACAACTAGTATGTTAAATTTAGAGTTAATTTTGTATTTCAATATTGTTAACATTAATGATGCAATTATTGTAATTTTTTTTAACAAAAATTTCAAAATCAATCATCAATTAATTAAATATAAATAAGAGAAAATAGTGGATCAATAAACACATCAAATATAAAATTGAGAACATTAATGATGCAATTATTATGAGTTTTTTTTTACCAAAATATTCAAAATAAATCGTCAATTAATTAATTAAATTAAATAAGAGAGAATCGCGGATCAATAAACATATCAATTATATAACAAACTTTGAGACTTTTACAATTTGTCAAACATAAACTCTTAATATTATCCATAATCTTATAGTAATACAGATTGAATTCTTAGTCGAGAATGTCGAGAACTTCACAATAGTTGGGAATTTGTAATTCTTCATCACCTTTGGCTCACGAAACGCCACCAATGAAATCAAAGCTACAAAATAGATACAAACAATTCAAAAAAAATGATAACTCAATAAATAGAAGCTGCAAAACTTTGGAAATGCGTGTATTCCTAATTAGAAAAATGGAGTTATAATATACTAAAACTAAAAATGTTGCATATTTAACTCCAAAAAGTAGTGAGATAATGTACCAATTTCACAACTTCTAAAACAATAATAGATTTTTAGTTTTCCACAAAATAAGTGTACTCAGGATAAATATAGCACAAAGAAACACGATTAATATATTAAACAATGGAGTTCTACGGTGCACTGTTAGCCATTGGACTAAAATTACTATTTTTTTTTACCGGTAAACAACGCACTTTATTGAAATGGATATAAGAAATACCCAAAAAGAGTACAATCAAAAGTTACCATTGGACTAAAATTATAAAACAAAATCATTCTTACCCCATCAATTATTTAATTAAAAATAAATAATACGAAAAAATTAATGTAAAAAGTAAACCCGATGAAGAAGAGACCAAAGAGAGCATATCCGTGATTTTCTTATGGTGTCTCTCTATAGCCACGTCCCACACGTCTTTTCCAATGTGCTTCCGCTGCCATAGATTAATTGCAGTTAGCATCAAGAAAAAGATGAAAAAAATAATCTAATTGAAAAAAAAATTGAAGAGAGATGGTGGATTTAGGGGAATGAACACCGGAATGAGTAACTTTGTGGATGAAATATTGAGTGTTTCCCATAACGCAGAACATCGAAGGCGGAGGCAGATGCGGAGGCCCTGTGGAAATAGGGGCGGCAGACATGGTTATGGCGGCTGTTTTGAGAGAGAACACATCGATAATCAGAGTTGTCTCGATGATCAGAGAGAAAAATGATAATGATAAACTAAGAAATACAACGTGAAGAAATGAGAGAGAAATTTGTGGAGAGAAAGATAAAAATGGAAAAGGAATAAATAAATTAAAGAAAGATAAAAGTAACATAAAAAAGAAACGCAAGAAAAAAAAAAAAGAAAAAAAGGAAAATGCTGTAGATTATCTCCTTCTGTCATGTCATGAAGAAGGACAGCCTATCCACATAATTAAAAGAAAACTATGGAAAGATGTCTTTTGATAGGAATATGACTTCATCTATTTGGAGCTTATGCAGGTTGATGTGGTATTAGTTACTATATACTATACGGAAACTTACAATTCTCATTTGTAAATTTAATTCCCACTCTGATGATACAACAACTTTTAAGTAAATACTTCTTCTATTCTATAGGTTTGCTTGTTGCACGAGGATTAATGAATAAGATAATTTAATATGACAAAGACTTGTGTGAGACCGTCTCACGTAAGGGTTTATGTGAGACGGCCAGAAAGTGATAACTTTTATATAGGAAAGTGATAATAAATTAATGAAAAGTGATAATATTATTTCATTAACAGTTTATAGTATAAATAAAAAGTGATAACATTTTATAGCTAAAGTAATTACTTATAGTGAAAGTGATAACTATTTTAAAAAGTGAAAAATGGTCTCACGCAAGACCTACCCATTTAATATTCATTCAGATGAGATAAATATTATTTTAATGTATAATGAGTAATTGTGTTAATGTAGTAGGTGGGCCCATGGAAATATTTTGATTTTTTTATAGTAAAAAAATAAAAACAAAGACTTGTGTGAAACCGTCTCACATAAGAGCTTACGTGAGATGATCAGAAAGTGATAATTTTTATAAAGGAAAGTAATAATAAATTAATAAAAAGTGATAATGCTATTTCATTAACAATTTATAGTATAAATAAAAAGTGATAATATTTTATAGCAAAAGTAATAATATTTTTATAGCGAAAGTGATAACTATTTTTAAAAGTGAAAAATGGTCTCACGTGAGACGGTCTCATGCAAGATCTACCCAAAAATAAAATGTAACTATTAGGATGAGACGCCAAAAAGAAAATATGTAACCATTAAGATTAGACAAAGAATAGGGAGTAGTTTTTTTCTTTCCTTTTTCATTATCTTAAAAAATACTCATTCCACAATTGACATGTAATATATTCAAGGAAAGACACAGTTGTGTAAGATGTGACATAGAATGGCATGAAAGATAAGAATAGATAATATATCAATAAAAAATTAATATACGTTGTTATGAAAATAACAAGTAAAAAATTATAAGATGAGTCTTAAACGAGACCATTTCACGAATATCCTGTGAGACGTATCTCACCACCCACTTGAACATGCGCTGTGCCACAGCCCAGCAATTAATTTGAACGTTAATCCATTCCATTTATTTCAACGGTTAAATAGCCTAACCTATTCTTAGTGTTTTTTTTTTCTCTTTTCGGTTAGTTCTAATTTGTTACGTTAATTAATTATTATTTTATTTTAAATTTCAAATAAATATTTGAATAAAAATTAAATTAATCAAATTTAATATATTATTCTAATAAAAATTGTATATTTAATTGAATTATTTTAAATAAAATATTACATTTCATTAGTCCTAAAAATTATTCATACACAAAATAATTTAATGGATGATTATCACTTTTTTTATAATCATGTATCATTTTATTAAAATTATTATCACTTTATATTTGTACTATAAATTATTAATGCATGAAGTAGTTTAACTAATAATTGGCAAAAACTTATATGCTCCGGGGGACACCATGCACCCACAGTGCGCCCAGATACCTTTTAATATTAAATAGTGTACTCTTTAGTATAAAGACATGTACCCTTTATTTCCTGAAAAAAATAAAAATAAATATGTATACCCTTTAGAACAAAACTGTGTACCCTTATTAATTAAAGTGTATACCTTTAGAACAAAATGTTGTACCCTTACACACTTTGTACACCTGGGGACACAAAAGACCAACTCATAACAATTATCACTTTTCCTTGATATATGTATCACTTTTTTATTAAAAATTTTATCACTTCTTATCTTTTATATTATTCAATAATTTAATATAATTGATTATCACTTTTTCTATATCAGGAATCACTCTTTATAGAAAATGTTAATACTTTTTATTTATACTATAAATTATTTATGAAATAGTTTAATTGAATGTTTATCACTTTATATTTTAATTTATCACTTTTAATTAAAAATGTTATATTTTTTATCCGTCCTATTAATTTTCATTTAATAGTACAATTAAAATTGGTTATCACTTTTTTTATCAGATATAATTTTTTATCCGTTTTACGAAATTTTTGTACAAGGCAGATTATCACTTTTTCTTAATCACATAGTCACTTTTTTAATTAAAAATATTATCAGTTTGTATTTAATATACTAATTACAAAAATTAAACATTATTATTCAAAATTTTACTCCATATATATAAAAAAATAGATAAATGTATAAATTTATATAAATATTACTTATAAGAAATAATAAAAATAAAATTTAAAAATAAATAATTATTATTTTAATAATTTTAAATTGATTATAAAATTAATTATAGTAAAATCATTATTAAAAAAAAGAAAAAAATTGACAACACGGAAAATCGATCCTTGCGAGGTGATCTGTTGCGCCAGACATCCCATTTGATAAACCTACCAAAATTATAACAAGCAGGGCATATAAGTAATTAATGGCAGGGAAGCTAATTAGGTTCTCATCCTACCCGTCTCACGAAATGAGATCCCTAAAATGGTGATGAACATTTTCTCAACACATAATTAATCCTCAAGTATTAAGGATATTCATTGCAGCTTAAGCAAGCGACCAAGTTAAATATCGAATCAAAAAGACGGCGTATTATCAATTTAATTATTTACTAAATTAATTAAGACGTAAGACAATAAAAGTTGTGGAATTAATTATCAAATACTAATAAATAATTAAAATAACAAGTAAAATAATTAAGCACTAAAAGAATACGAAAGTAGGAGAATAGGTAGCTCTTCGGGTAATTTAATTTCACTCATTAATTTTTTTTTCGTGTATCAATGTCCGACTCTACCTTGTGGATTATGGATGCATCAATAAGCCATACATATTTACCCCATAGACACAAGCAAACATGCGTATAACACGTGTGAATAACCTTGGAGCAAGAAATATAATTTCACCCCCCTTTCTAGGTACTATCAGTATCAATTATTTCCCTGACCAATTGGTACTCTAACCCATATGATCTTTCTTTATATGTAATATAAAATTACCCTCTTTATCCTATTTATTAACTCCAATCCAATTCAATTAATAAGTATTTATATATGATAGTTCTAATGAAGTTTCGTAGTCCCCTCACTTAGAATCATAACATGGAACCTTATTCAGTAGTGAACGCGCTCAATTAATAGCCAAGATGAACATTCAGACTCTATTCAACAGTTAATGATGCACAAAATGACTCTGAATATGTATTAAGAAAGCATAGTCTTATATAAAATAAACCACAAGTAGTAATGTACGGAGTATACACAAGAAAGTTCAATTAATTCTTAAAAACCTTCAAAACCCTAGATCTATCAAAAAGACTCTAGCCCATGGTGTTGCGAAGAACAATCATAGGGGTTTGATAGATTTTACCCATATATTTTGAAAAATTACAAGATAAATTAGGAAACGAATAAAACCCTAGATGCGGGAGTCATCGTGTCCTTCTGCGTCTTGAATCCTCCTCTGATTCCACAGACGAATCTTCAAAGTGATGGATGGATGGAGGAAAGGATGTGGATGATGGTTGGGGTGATCCCCCCTTGTGGGGTGTAGGATGATTGTGTTGTGGTCCCCTCAAATGAAAAATGATGTGATCTGCATCCCTTTTTATATTTGTAAGCTCTCCTTACAGACCTTTATTGAGTTTTTTCTTGGAAAATACGCAACTACACGCACTGGAGGTACGAAATTACCAAAAAAAGAACTTCGTGTCCCCGCTCGACCAGAATGGTCTTGGTCGAGCGGGATTCACCTTGGTCGAGTGGAGGTCGAGTGACATGTCTGTAAGCTGAAACTTTTTCCAGTGTCTCACTCGACCGTTGCTCGACCAAATGGTCTTGGTTGAGCTGCACCTCCCTTGGTCGAGAAACATTGCGCAGTCTCATCGTTTTGCACATAACATCCACATTCAAACTTCAATTTGAGTGATTCTTGCGCTCACATGATTCTCTTTTCCTTGAATTTCTATCCTTATAAAGAACTCACAAAAAATTTAACATTTAAGGTCAGCAAGTCATACAAAGTAGCACACCCGTGCTGAGTAGGAACTGCTTGTGCGACGTCATCATTTTTATCATAACTTTCTCTTTCGAACTCTGATTGAGGGGTTCCTTACGCCAAAACGATCCTCTCTTCAGTGGATTTCCAACGATATATCAAAATTTTAGTTTTGAGCTCCAAAGAAACACAGAAAAATTACACAAGTTGGACGTGCGTTTTTCGGCATTCTTGCACAAGTTACACTTTTCCTTCAACTTTTCACTTTTGATCATTTTTCCACTTAAAATACAATAAAACACCACAAATGCACATTTTTCTCATATATATTGAATATAAGACCAAATATAAGACCATTGTGCTAATATATAACAACAATTTCCATAAAAAAGGTGTTAAATTGGACACTAAAACACGTTTTTTCACTCTTATCAAACTCCCAAACTTACCCGTTGCTTATCCTGAGGCAACAAAATAAAAAATAAAGAGAGAAAGAGTATAAAAATTAGTGGGAAAATAAGGACTATAACCAATACCCCATTCATAATACAATTGTCCTCAACTTAGGAAATGCAACTCTCATTACATGCATATAATAATCAATTCATAGCATACAAGATAAGACAATCACCACCAATTCAAATGCTCCATTAACATGTTCTCATGGAAAGTATATATCACTCGCACTCAAGTCTAAAAGATATACACTTATGGGTTAAGGTGTTTACGCTCAAATTCAATTTAAGTGCATGCGTAACCATAAGCTTGTCAAATGTCTCAAACTCTCCACCACTAAAGTATTACTCGATAATGAGATCAAAAAGAACTTTTCTTTTGGATGTAATATTGGCTCTTTGGTTAAGGTGGAAAATATATGGATAAATGACTTAAAACTCGGATCAATCAAGTCGCGATAACCATTTTCCTTTTTCTTTCTAGCACAATACTTTTTTTCCTTCTCTTTTTTTTCTTTTTTTCTCTTCAGGTACCAGTTTTGGGTACTACCTCTCGCATCCTCCGTAGGGTACTAGATTTAAGCATAACCCTTAGGTGTTTGATTCCATGGGGTACTAAATTTAAGTACTACTCCATGATTTTCCTTAGATGCATTTTCAAGTTCAATCAATGTTTCAACACCAATTTCATTCCTTCCCAAACTATTATAAAATTCCATCAATACACTTTGAAAAGCTATTAATTCTCGTCATGATAGAATCAAGGCTAAAAAAATTCAGAAGCTCAAAGTGGATATTTCTCGTAGGCTGCCAAAGAATGAGGTTTTTAGGCTTAACGGAGCTAACTATAGATAAACATCATTTGGTAGGGAAATATTTGGTTAAGTGATTTATAAATTCAAGGATGACCTAAATCATCTCGCATCATCTAACACACATGTAGTTTTAAGTAAGACAATAAGCAAGTTCTAGAATACATGCACATTAGAAAAGAAATATCATGTGAATATGTAACATGATCAACGAGGCTAAAAATCTCACATAGGTTTTAACAAGTAATAGAACACTTTTCAGGGTAAATAATATCTCACAAGTACACATAGAATTTCATACCGCAATATAACTCAAGTACACTTCCTTCATCAATTTAAAGAGCATATGAATTTTAGGCACTATTTAAAAATATAAGCTCATGTGGATCACCAAAACAAAAAACTCAATCCTTCCACTCTCAAAAATTAAAAGCACATATAATAATTAGAATAAGGAAACGAGGGCACCTGATTTTCATTCTTCAAAAAGATCACGAGCTCCTCGAGTTATTCAACTCGGTCAGGTCAAAGTCTCAGTGTAGATCTCGTCTTGCCACTCTATTACCTTTTCTATTATCAAAACTCAAACACACCTCATCATCACATGATTCATCATTTATAATATAGGAGACATTAGAAAAATCGAAAAGACAAAAAATTAAAAACTCGACCACTAACACTAGGAAACACACAAAAACAACACACAAAACATTAGTTAAGTTGCAAAAAATCAACATACTAACACTAATTAAAATATTAATATGCCACAAAAAATCAACCCCACAAAAAAATAACCAACGAAAGAAAAAATTATACCCTTGGTGCTCATAAGACGAGGTAAGTACATCACACCCCCCAAACTTAGCAAAAACGTAAGTCGAAACTAAGTTTGAAAAGAGATGTAATTGTCGAAATGTGAGAACCTTAAATATAATAAATCCTCACTCACAAAAGAAATACGCAAGCAATAAAACGAAAGGGCAAGTCCCCAACAGGCGCTCATGTTTAACGTCGGAGAGTCACGACGGTATGTAGCCTTTTGAACTACTGGATCAGAGGGCGGCCTTCTCGCATCCTCACCTTCAAATACTTCATTTCCCTCTTATTGTCTACACTCAGTACCTCACCTTTCTTGGTCAAAAAAATATGATCATTGGAATTACCTTCCTCTCATTCCCACAAATAAGGGAATTCACATTCTTTTGGAATCAGGATTCCTATTAAAAAAATATACCATTCGCAGGAATGAGAATAGAATTAAGAATGACGATTCCATTTCTACCTCATTCCATCATACCAATCATGCCCTCAATATCTAAAATATAGATTATCATATTTCAATCCTCTCCAACACTCTCTTTATATTTTCTTTAATTTGTTATCTTTTCAATGCTTATTTATTATAAATATTTATTTTTTCTTTTATTTTTTGTGTTTCCTCCTAATTTATTTTTATTAAATATATGAAATAATAAATATTTTAATGTAAATTTCAAGAAAAAAGAGTGTTGGAACTAATGAAATATTGAACACATTTAATTTTAAAGAGTTGTTATGGCTCACTAAATTTGAAGAGCCAAAATAATTATGTAAAAACGTTTTGTTAATTTAAAGAGATTTTTGGAGGTAATTTTTATTGCTTGACTCTTTAATTTATAGATAATTTATTATTTAAAGAGGCTTTAGTAGATCCTTCTAGAAAGCCAACAAAATTCTTTAAAATTAAATTTATTAATTGGTTTACAATTTCCAATACTAATTTTATGGAAATCTATGAAATGTGTCATTAATAAATTGTAACATAATTATTTGATTGGATGTATAAAATATGTAAATAAATAAATATGAGAAATTGAGCAAATAGAGAGTGAAATTTAAAGAGTGTATTGGATGGTTTTAACATAATAAAAGTTAAAATCAATAGATGCTCTTTATTCTATATATAAATATAAAGATGCTTTTGGAATTCCTCTTAGAGCATCTCCAAAGCTAATGTAAAAGAAAAAATATTCATATTGAAGAGGATTTCAATAAAAATAGGCTCCAATATACTTTTTATTTTAACATTTAAGTTTAGAGCATCACCAAAAGACAAATTATTGTATAATTTAAAGAAGAAATCATTAAAATGTATAGCTTCAACAAACTCTCAATTATAATATTTAAATTTAGATGATGAGTTTCGATCTTCAAATTTGAAGAGTCATACACATTCTTTAAAATTTAATGCATTTATTATTTTCACTATTTTCAACACTTTATCATTTATTATATTGCTTGGAATGAAGATACAACATAAATAAATTATAATATAACTAAAAGATAAATATGTGATTGGAGGAAGAAAATGTATAATAAATACTTTTGGGAAAAAATTAAAAAAATGTGAATTATAAAGAGTGTGTTGGAAGATTATACAAAAATTATTCTTTAAATAATAAGATGTTTCAATTTTATAGATTTTGTTGGAGGTGCTCTTAAAGAATCATTTTCACTCTTAAATTTGAAGAGGCAAAACTACTATTTATAATTTATTGTATTAATTGTTATTTACTTTTCTTTGTATTTTTACTTAAGAGAGAGGTATAATAAAGAAAATATATTATAAATATATTTTGGAAATGAAAATATAAAGCAAGCATGTGTTGGAGCATCATGAAACATGATTTTTCAAAATTAAAGATTCTCTCTATTTTATGAAAATGCTCTTCAAATTATAGTGAATTTCTTGAAGATGCTCTTAATTCATATGAAAAATGTAAACATAAGATTTAATACGAGATTGAAGAGTATGTGTTTTGATCGTACAAGAGGATATACTAATTTTTGCCTTTTCTTCTTCCTCGAAATCAAACTTTTCCTTGCCATAATAGTTCAGGTCCTATTAATATCCATGATACAAGTCAAATCCTATATGTAGAAATAAAATAGAAGAAGGCAGCTCCATCGAAAAAAATGAGATTATATTGTGGATTATGTTCAAAACTAACTTAACTAAATATTCCATCTGTCCTATACAAAGATGATCTTTTTTCCATTTTGGGCGTCCCACCCAAAGAGCCCATTTTTCTGCACACATGGGACCCACGTACACCTACTAATACAATTAAAATACAACTACCCACTACACATTAAATAATAATATCCCTTAATCCACATGAAAAAAGCAAAAACCCCTCTTTTAATGTGATTGAGGGAGTATATATTTGAGAGAGTGTCTGTGAACCTTATTTCATGTTACTTTTTATTTTACAAAATTACTATTTTAGTGTATGAAAAAATTACTTTTAATATGATGAATTATTATTATTTTTAAAAATATATATGTTTAGTGTCAAAATTAGCATAAATTTAGAGTTGTTTTGTGTGTGATTTTTAGTGTTTTTTAGTCTTTATTTCTGGATTTTTATTGGATTGATGTTTGTAAGAGAAATGTGATTTGTGTGTAAATTCTTACAGGTAATGACACTAAAATGGTCAAACTTGAAGAGGAATGTATATAGAAATTTCGAAAAATGCAGAAAATTGAGAAATTTGACCCAAATTTCTCACATATGGGTCGAATATCCAAGAAGAAAAATTCTGTCGGATTATTTTACCTTGTCGAAATACATGGCACTTTTTCAGGACGAGAAATTCGACCATAAATTCGATCATGACTTAAAATTCCATTCGAATTTCATGGAAAAAGGAGATTTTGCATTGTTTATTAAAAGTGTGCCACGATTTTATAAAAATTTCAGTCGAATATCTCATATTCAAGTCGAATTTTCAACAAAAATTTACAGCTTCGGGGTTTGCCCTAATTTTTAATTAGCAGTCACTTTACACCATATAAAAGGCTGAGATACAAACTTGGAGGCAGCGAAAAACAGAGCACAACCCATTCCTTAGGTGATTTTGAGCATTTCCACACTTTCACTTCATATTTTCCATCCATTTTCCATACCTTTCATCATTTGGTGTTGAAGAACTCAAGGAAGTCAAGAGCTAGAGGTGGAGATCAAGGAGTGTTGAAGATTCTCTACAATAGGAAAGATTTACATCTCTTTTGTATTTCTTTTGGATTTGAAATGATGGATATGTGTAATGAATAATTTATGTGTTTTGTTACCATTTTCATGTTAGGCTAATCCCTCTAGTGGGATTAGGGATATGAAGTGTTGGCGTTCGATCGTTTGGCTTTGGCAGGTTGTTTCTCCATTTCCAGATTTCGATTCCCTTGTTCAGGTGAAAACTTTATTTATTCTTATGGTTTGTAATCTCGAATTCTGAACTTCTTCTTCCCCCTTTCTTGTTTCTGTTGGATACTTGTTTTGGACAATGTTGTATGCCCTTATATTTTGATGAATTGCAGATCCCCGGTTAATTAAACTGTGCTGGTTGATGTTTGTTGATTTTTGCTTGTCCGTTGTTGTATACTTGCCTCTTTTTTTGCATGCCGATAACATGTGTACTTGTATTTTTATTCGATATCTTTATTTTCCATTGGCAATACCGATACCCCTGATGAGAGTGAAAATAAGCGTGTTATAGTGTCCAATCTAACACCTTTATGATGGGAATTGATGTTGTATATTAGTACAAGTGTCTTATATTGAATATATGTGAGAAAAATGTGCACTTGAGGTGTTTTATTATCTTTTAGGTGGAAAAAGGATCAAAAGTGCAAAGTTGGAGAAAAGGTGCAACTTATTCAATGAATGCTGAAAAATACAAGTCCAACTTTTGTAATTTTTTTGTGCTCTTATGGAGATCAAAACTGTGTTTGATATATGATTGGAAAGACACTGAAAAAGGATCTTTTTGGCATAAAGAACACTTCAATCGAATTCCAAACGAGAGAGTTATGATCAAAATGGTGACGTCGCGCGAGCTGTGCCGAACAGAACAACTGTGCTACTTTCCATGGCTTGTTACATATTAAAATCTTGGAGTTTCTAAGAGTTCTTTATATGGATAGAAAGTCAAGGAAGAGAGAATCGCGTGAGCGTAAAAATCACTCAAATCGGAGCTCGGATGTGGAAATTATACGCGAAACAGTGAGCCGACGCAAGTAGGATTCGACCACGACAGTCCAATTCGACCAGACCCCTTGGTCGAACTCAAGCCATTTTGGTTAAATCAGAAGCCTGAAGTGCGAATTATCGCCGATTTCGATTCGACCAGGGTTCGACCAAGCCCTAGGTCGAACTCCATGCCTGGGACGCGTCCGGATTCGATTTTTACACCCCAAGTGCGTGTTTCTGCGTGTTTTTCAAGAAAAAGCTCATCCTAGGTCCATAAGGAGAGCTTACAAGTATAAAAGGGGATGTAGATCACACCAAGAAGACACAATACAAGATTAGAATATATTGAATAGAGGAGAGAAGACACAACAATACTACACCCCACAAGGGGGATCACCCCCCAACCATCATCCACATCCTTTCCTCCATCCATCCATCTCTTTGAAGATTCGTTCGTGGAATCAAGAGGTGAACCAAGAGAAGAATTCAAGATGGAGAAGGACGCGACGACGCCCACATCTAGGGTTTTATTCGTTTCCTAATTTATCTTGTATTTTCCGAACATCCGGGTAAGATCTATCCAACACCCATGATTATTTTTTGTAACATCATGGTCTAGAGCCTTTTTGGTAGAACTAGGATTGTGAAGGTTTTTACCAATTAGTTGAACTTTCGTATATAAACCCCGTACAACACTACTTGTAGATTTATTTTATATATGATTGTGCCTTTTTAATTCATACTCAAGGTCGTTTTGTGCATCATTAACTGTTATGTAGAGTGTGAATACATATCTTGGTTATTGATTGAGTGCGTTCACTGCTGAGCAGGATTCCATGTTATGATTCTAAGTGAGGGAACTCCGAAGCTTCATTAGAACTATCATATATGAATACTTATTAATTGAATTGAATTCGGGTTATTAAGTAGGATAAAGAGGATAATTTTATAGTACCTATAAAGGGAGATCATATCGAGTTAGAGTACCAATTGGCCAGAAAAATAATTGATACTGATAGTACCTAGAAAGGGGGGTGGAATTATATCTCTTGCTCCAAGGTTATTCACATGTGCTACACGCATGTTTACTTGTGTCTATAGAGTAGATATGCATAGTTTATTGATGCGTCCATTTTCCACAAGGCAGAGTCGGACATCAACACACGGAAGGAAAATTAATGAGTGAAACTGAATTTCCCTAGAGCTACCTATTCTCCTACTTGATCCACTTTCGTATTCTTCTAAGTGACTATATTTTCTTTGTTATTTTAATTAATTGTTTAGTAGATTATAATTAAATTCCAAAAACTATATTGCCACACTCATCTTAATTAATTATTAAATAATTAAATTGACAATATGCTGTCCTTTGGGTTCGATATTCACTTGGTCGCTTGCTTAAGCTGCAATTGATATCCTTAATACTTGGGAATTAATTGTGAGTGCAAAGAAAACGCGCATCAATCCCCAATTTCTCGATGTCTAAATATCCACTACTCTGAGGTTTTGACTCTTTAGATTCCGATACCACCCGCTCTAGGTTTCGATAGTGAGATTTTGTTCTTAACCCAATCCAACCATATTAGTTACCAAGTGTTTTGATATTTTTCGTCTATTGATTCTGATACCAGTTCCGATGTCCTAATTCCTTATAATTCATGGGTATGTCTCCGATACCTCTGTTTCTTTAATTCCCGAGGTCAGAAAGAATATCAATTTCCTTTAACTCTCGTAACGATACTCGTTCGTGCCGATACCCTTATCAGTTCTGATAGAAAGCATCCTCATATTTTTCCTGAACTGAATTCCTTACAGATTAATTTCCGGTTATACCACTCCCATAACCTTTTCCTTGATTCACTTTTCTTTTTTATCTGTTAGTATCCATGTACTTTTGTTCCCGTAGTTTATGTTACGATGACCCTTCCAATAACATTCTCATTTATCCCATGTGTGTTCCCACAAATTATCCAAACCAAAGTTTGACGAAGTAAATATACATAACCATATAACATAGATCCACATACAATTTCCATCATCATGTCTATTTCTCATTTGGCCTATTGCCTTGATTTTTCTCAAGTATGGCCTATTGCCTTGATTTGAAAACATAAAGAGGAGGTGTCACCAACCTCGCTTTCTCGAGCCCTCTGGTTCACTGATAGTACTTCTTCAGATATTGAACATTCCAAGGGTGTGACACATTCTTCCCATCAACTTCCTCTAGCTCATATGCCCCCTTTTCCAAGACTCTCCTGACTCGATATGGACCTTCCCAATTCTGTCCATTACCTTGTGCAGCTGGGCCCAACACTTTCCGAAGTACCAAGTCGCCTTCCTTGAATTGCCTCTAGTTGACCCTTGAGTTATAGAATCGTTCTTCCCTCTACTTGTATATTTCGTTGTGCATTTCTGCACTCAGCCTCTTTTTTTCCAATGGGTCTATTTTTTCTTGAACAAGTTCGTCATTTCCTTCCTTTTGGTGGAGTGTAGTTCTCGGGCTAGGCTCTCTGATCTTTATCGGGATTACTGCTTCGGTACTGAAAGCCATCGAGAATGGCGTCTCGTCAGTAAAGGTTCTCGTAGTCGTTCTGTACGACCACAACACCCCTGGTAACTCTTTTGGCCAGCTTCTATCCAGTTTCTCCAGTCTCGCTTTGAGGGTATGTTTGATTATTTTATTCACTTCCTCCATCTGGCCGTTCGACTGAGGATGATAAGGCGTGGAGGATCATTTTTTGATGTTTTACTCCTCGCAGAGCTTCTTTAACTTTGCATTATCAAACTATCTCCCATAATCCGTAACGATTGCATAAGGTATTCCGAAACGACATATGATGTTTTCCCAATTGAATTTTTTCACCATGGCCTTTGTGATGGTTGAAAGAGCTTTGGCCTCTGCCCATTTTGTAAAATAGTCCACAGCTACTATGGCGAACTTAACTCCTCATTTTTCGGTGGGCAGTGGGCCGATCAGATCAGTTCCCCATTTTGCAAAGGGCCACGGTTGAAAATCGAGGTTAACTGTTCCGATGGCATCCTGGTGATTGGTGCTAACTTTTGACAGGTAGCACAGACTCGTGCATTCTGGGTAGCATCCTTCTTCAAAGTCGGCTAGAAGTATCCCTACCTAATCACCTTGTGTGCTAAGGCGATTCCTCCGGTATGATTCCCACATATGCCCTCACGTATTTTGGCAAGTACGTAATTTGCCTCTTCCGGGTTTAGGCACTTCAGGAGTGGGGACGAATACCCTCTTTTGTATAGCTTTCCTTCAATCAACACTTACCTCTCCTATTTGAGCCTTATCTGGCGAGCTTTGTCCCTGTCCGAAGGAGTTTATCTGGTTTCCAAGTATTTTCTTATCGGAGTCATCAATGACTCTTCGGAGGGTTGGTCGCTCAAGACCCAAACGCTGGTATCCGATGGCCTTTCTAGCTTCAAAATATTGATGTTGTTGAGGTCTTCCGCATTTGATGCCGTAGCCAGTTTGGCTAAAGCATCTGCTCCCATGTTATCCTTTCTGTCAATACACTTTAAGAATACATGCTTGAACTTCTGTAGCATACCTACTGCCAATCCTCGGTAATGGCTCATTTAACCATCTTTAGCTTCATATTCACCACATACTTGGTTCACCACCAGTTGAGAATCACATATACTAGCAACTCATCAACCCCCATGGCCAATGCCATCCTTAACCCATTCAACAAGGCTTCGTATGTAGCCTCATTGTTGGTGGCTTGGAAACCGAATCTAACCACCGTTGAGAAAGTTTCTCCAGATGGGATTTGGATGATGACCCCTTGTCCTGATGCCATGCTGTAGCAGATCCATCTACATGCATGATCCATGGATTCCATAGGGAAGCTTAGTTCTACTATGAAGTCTGCCATAACCTAGCTTTTGACCGCATTCCTCTGCATGTATGCAATGTTGAATTGCCCCAGTTCCACAAACCATTTGAGCAGTCTCCCTACTGCGTCTGGCCTCTGGAGCACTTGCCTTATCGAAAATGTCGTCAATACTTCTATGGTATGTTCCATAAAGTTTGGCTTCAGTTTTCTTGAGATCATGACTAGAGCATATGCCACCTTCTCTATTATTGGATATCTGAGTTCCGCATCCCTGAGAGATTGGCCTACAAAGTAAATTGGCTTTTGGTTCCTTTCCTCTGTCTTAACGAGTACTGAACTAATTGCTTTCTCCGACACAGCCAGGTATAGTTGTAGCGTTTCACCCGGAGAAGGTTTGGAGAGAACTTTGGGATCAAATAGTTCCCGCTTGATTTCATCAAATGCTTTACCACATGCTTCAATTCATTCGAATTTGGACTTCTTGATGACATCAAAGAATGGTTTGCATTTGTCCGATACTTTTAACATAAACCTATTCAGGGCTGCCAACCTTTCGGTTAGATTCTGGATTTCTTTTATGTGCCTTGGAGGTTTCATCTTTATAATTACCTTCACTTTTTTTGGATTCATCTATATTCCCCTTGAACTGACTAGATATCCTAGAAAGCTTCCCTTACTTACTCCGAAGGTGCACTTCTTTGGGTTTAGCTTCATCCCATACTGCCAGAATATTTTGAATATCCAGTTTAAGTGGTCAAAGTGGTCCATTCTCTTTAGAATTTTCACCAATTTATCGTCCAAATACACCTCCACTATCCTTCAAATCTCGCCCTCAAACATTTTGCTTACTAGTCTATGATAAGTTGCCCCCGCGTTTCTTAGGCGAAACGACATATTATTGCACTCGTAAACTCCATTTCCTGCGAAGAAAGAAGTGTTTGCCTTATCATCTGGGTGCATCAGAATCTGATGATATTCGGAGAATGCATCCATGAAGCTCATGATTTCATGCTCCGCCGTGGCGTCTACCATCTGATCAATTGATGGGAGAGGATAGATATCCTTGGGGCAGGCCTTATTTAGATTTGTAAAGTCTATACAGAATCGCTATGATCCTTCCTTTTTCTTTACCATCACCGGATTTTGCACTCTAATTGGATATTTTCATTCACGGATCCTCGCCAGTAGTTTGTGAACCTCCAATTCCATAGCCGCATTCTTTTCCGGGTTGAACTTTCTTTTCTTTTGGTGAAAGGGTGGGATAGCAGAATCAATGTTCAGTCTGTGACAAGCGTGTTTGGGGTGTACTCCTGGTGTTCCATTTGGGTTCCAAGCGAACACATCTAAATTCTTCTTCAGCAGCCGAATTAGCTTCACCTTGAATTCCTTCTCCCACTCTGTTCCAATCTTCACTTTGATTTCGGCATTGTCCGGGTCCAGTTGAATGACCTCGGTCGTTTCAGCCACCGAAGCTCCTTCCTGTAGTTTTAGTCTCGGGTCTTCGTCAGGTGTGATGGGATTTACCATTGATCTGAAGATATTTGCTTATTTTTTTCCACCTCTTCTCCTATTTGGTTTGGCTGGATCCTGTCCTCTCCCGGAGCTTCACCTTCTCCCTGTTCTTCTTCTCGTTCACCTCCATTGCTTTCCATGACTACATCTGGTTCTCCTCTTTCCACTTCCATGGGCATCTCGGCCTCCTCTTCATTTCTCATGGTATCTTCGAAAACCAACATCTCATAGTCGGCATCATGGTAACTTAGACCTTCTACCTTCTCCATAAAAGAGCACTCTCTTGCTTTTCGTTGACTTCCTATCACCGTTGCCACCCTTTTGTCTGCCGTAATAAATTTTAAGCATTGGTGTAAGGTGGATGGAATAGCCCAGAATGCGTGAATTAGAGTGCATCCTGGGATGAAGTTATAGGTGGAAACTTGGTCTACTACTTTGAATGTCAATTGTTTTTGCATTCGGATCTTTCCATCCGATCCCTCTAACAGTACTGACAAATCTACTTCCATGGTTGGTTGGTTAATGCATTACCAAATCCCTTAATCTCATCAGCGCATGGTGTCATCTTGTGGTGACTTTCTCCCCCCAAATTTTCGAATACATTTTTAAAAATATATTTGCGTATGCCCCGATGTCCACCAAAGATCTATGTACTTTTACTCCAGACAATATAGGTGAAATAACCATAGGATCTGAGTGTGGAGTACTTACCCCATAGAAGTCCAATTCTATGAAGACAATATCTGCTTCCGCTATTTCCCTTATTCCTGATGCCAAAGACCAAACATGAGGGATCTGCTGGTCCAAGTCCCTCAGCTCGGCTTTCCTTCTCCTTTTCGAGGCTATGGTGAGTGCCTGTGAAGTTCCGATATAGGGGATCTCCTCTGTGGGCTCCATCATGTGTATCTCTCCCAGTCTGTCGTCCCTCAGATCTTGTCCTCCAATCCTGTTAAATACTGGCGCCCTTCCTGGAGACGGAGGGGGTAGAGGAATTGCTCCTCCATTCTTTTCTCTGTTCGGGGATCTCGGTCTACCTAGAGGAGGAGGAAGATTAGCGTCTCTCTGATACACCCTCAGCCTCGGTACTTGAAGCATTCCCCTTAGTCTCCACTCTTTGAACAATTTACAGAGCTCCGTTATCAGATCTCGATACTGGTCAGTGTTATGACCATGTGTCAGATGATACATGCAATATTTTCGAGGGTTAGCAAGTTCCAAGGTGCGCAAGACAGGTCTCAGTGGCCGAAGGACTTGTTGGTCTTTCACATAGTAAAAGACTTCGGCCACGTTCAGGTTGGTGCCCGATTTTAATTCCTCGTACATCTATGGCATCTCGGTATCTTCGTGAAAGGTTTAAACATTGTGGGTGGCTTGTATTCTTTTACCCCTCTATTGCTTGCCATTCTTTTTGCCGTGTCCGCCGATGTACTCTGGCCACTTGCTTTCTTCGCCATTTTTGAAATATCTTCTGCTTGAATGTACTCATTCGCCATGACTGTGAAAGCCACATATGATGCGCGTGGTTTCAGCTGTACAACCTTCCATATGCTGGTTTCTGGATGGAGTGCTCACATCACTGTGATATGGCAAGCCTCGTCTCCCATCACTTCGTCCATGGGTCTCTATTCATTGAAACTTTTCAGAAACTCCCTTAGGCTTTCCGTAGATCCTTGACGAATATTGGTAATCATATGCTATGGCTCCTTGATGAGAGTGAAAATAAGAGTGTTTTAGTGACCAATTTAACACATTTTTACGGGAATTGTTGTTATATATTAGCAAAATATCTTATACTCGATATATATGAGAAAAAGGTGCATTTGAGGTATTTTATGTGTTTTAGGTGAAAAAAGGATCAAAAGTGCAAAGTTGAAGAAAAGGTACAAGTTGTGCAAGAATGCTGAAAAATGTACGTCCAATTTGTGTAATTTGTTTGTGTCTGTGTTCCGTAGACCCTTGACGAATATTGGTAATCATATGCTATGGCTCCTTGATGAGAGTGAAAATAAGAGTGTTTTAGTGACCAATTTAACACATTTTTACGGGAATTGTTGTTATATATTAGCAAAATATCTTATACTCGATATATATGAGAAAAAGGTGCATTTGAGGTATTTTATGTGTTTTAGGTGGAAAAAGGATCAAAAGTGCAAAGTTGAAGAAAAGGTACAAGTTGTGCAAGAATGCTAAAAAATGTATGTCCAATTTGTGTGATTTGTCTGTGTTTGTGTGGAGCTCAACACTGAAAGTGTGATGCATGGATTGAAATCACAGAAGAGAGGATCATTTAGGCATAAGGAACACCTCAATTAGATTCTGAATGAGACAATTATGATCAAAATGGTGACGTCGCGCAAGCTATTCGTGTTCAGCACGATTGTGCTATTTTTCATAACTTTTTACATATTCAAATATTGGTGTTTTTATGAGTTCTTTATATGGATAGAAAGCCAAGGAAGAGAGGATCACGTAAGCATAAGAATCACTGAAATTGAAGTTTGTATGCGAAAGTTATACGCCAAACAGTGAGACTGCGAATGCAGCTCTACCAGTAGTTCGACCAAGGCCTTCTAGTTCGACTAAAACCACTTTGGTCGAACTAGGACATGGAAATCTATTTTCATCGGGTTTTACACCCCAGTACGTGTATTTTCATGTTTTCGAAGAAAAAGCACATCCAAGGTCCATAAGGAGAGCTTACAAGTATAAAAGGGGATGTAGATCACACCAAGAGGAAGAACAACAACACAATCATCGTACACTCCACAAAGGGGGATCACCCCAACCATCATCTACATCATTTCCTCCATCCATCCATCACTGTGAAGATTCGTTTGTTGAATTAAGAGGAGAACCAAGAGGAGGATTAAAGATGGAAAAGGACGTGACGATGCCCACATCTAGGGTTTTATTTGTTTCCTATTTTATCTTGTATTTTCTGGATATATGGGTTAGATCTATCTAACACCCATGATTGTTCTTTGTAATATCATGGGCTAGAACTATTTTGGTAGATCTAGGATTTTGAAGGTTTTTATGAATTAATTTAACTTTCGCGTGTATACTCCATACAACACTACTTGTGGATTTATTTTATATAAGACTATGCATTTTTAATTCATACTCAGAGTTGTTTTGTGCATCATTAATTGTTATGTAGAGTCTAAATACATATCTTGGTTATTGAATAAGTGCGTTCACTGCTGAGCAGGATTCTATGTTATGATTCTAAGTGAGGGGACTCCGAAAATTTATTAGAACTATCTTATATGAATACTTATTAATTGAATTGAATTCGGGTTAGTAAGTAGGATAAAGAGGACAATTTTATAGTACCTATAAAAGGAGATCATATCGGGTTAGAGTAACAATTGGCCAAGGAAATAATTGATACTGATAGCAGTTTTTTTATAACCAAATCGGAGATTGAATCGGTAGAGGTAACGGTTCGATTTTCAATCAGTTAGACCAGTCGGACTGCCGATTCAACTGGAAAAAATAAATAAATTTATTTTTAATTATATTTTATAATTATCATTATAAAAATATAATAAAATAAATAAAATAATTTAATAAACATACATAAATTATGATCATAAAGCCCAATTATTTCTTTAAAGTAGGTCCACCCAACACTCCACTGTGAAATAGAATTATATGTAGATACATCTCACTATTTCAGACTCAATGTCGTTCCTCTTCTAACTCCTCTCTCTCACAAATCTCTCCATTCTGATAAGCATTGAAAATCCTCTCCTTCTTTGAAAAATCTCCCACTCGACATTGCCACATAGCTTCACTCCAATTGTCCTCTTCTTCTTCATTTCACATAATTTTTTCTTCAGTTAGGATATCGATTGTAGTTTACTGTGAAGATTAGTGTCTGGTGTCGCTGTGCATATTAGATCTAACCGAATGTATGTATATAATATGTGTAATTATAATTTTGAGATTTGAAAACCGAATTTATGTATATAGTATGTGTAATTCTAATTTTGAGATTTGAAATTTTTTATCGAATTTATAGAACATAAACAGAGATGTATGGAAACTGTTAATTTTATGAACATAATCGGCAGGTTTCCAGTTGAACTGGTTTTACCAATTATTTGGTTTTAACCTGTTCGATCTAGTTTTTCCTGGTTCAATAGCATTTTCGATTATACATGTCCTTTCAGACCGGCACTGGCTCTGAAAAATCTCCCACTCGACATTGCCGCATAGGTTCACTCCAATTGTCCTCTTCTTCTTCATTTCACATAATTTTTTCTTCAGTTAAGACATCGATTGCAGTTTACTGTGAAGATTAGTGTCTGGTGTCACTGTGCATGTTAGATCTAACCGAATGTATATATATAATATGTGTAATTATAATTTTAAGATTTGAAAACTGAATTTATGTATATAGTATATGTAATTCTAATTTTGAGATTTGAAAATTTTTATCGAATTTATAGAACGGAAACAGAGATGTATGGAAACTGTGAATTTTATGAATATAACTGGCAGGTTTTCGGTTGAACTGGTTTTACCAATTATTCGGTTTTTTCGGTTCGATCTAGTTTTTCCAGGTTCAATAGCATTTCCAGTTATACATGTCCTTTTAGACCGACACTGGCTCTGGTTTCCGATTCAATTGATTGAACCAGTCGGTCCGGTCCGATTTTAAAATCACAGACTGATAGTACCTAGAAAGGGGGTAAAATTATGTCTCTTGCTCCAAGGTTATTCACACGTGTTACACGCAAATTTACTTATGTCTATAGAGTAGATTTGCGTGGTTTAGTGATGCGTCTATATTCCACAAGGTAGAGTCAGACATTGATACACGAAAGGGAGATTGATAAGTGAAACTGGATTATCTTAGAGCTACCTATTCTCCTGCTTGATTCACTTTCGCATTTTCTTAGTTCCTAATTTATTTCTTATTTTAATTAATTGTTTAACAGTTGTTAATTAAATCCATCAACTTTTATTGCCATTCGTCTTAATAAATTAGTAAATAATTAAATTGATAATACGCCATCCTTTGGATTCAATAGTTAACTTGGTTGCTTGCTTAAGCTGCAACTGATATCTTCAATACTTGGGAATTAATTTTGCATGCAAAAAAAATGCTCATCAAGTTTTTGGCGCCATTTTCGGAGACGGTTGTTGTTATTAATTTTATTATTTCTAGTTTGATTAAAAATTTTATTTGTGATTATTTATTTCTATCTAACCTTAAATTTTTCTGAGGTATTTGTGCATTAGGAAAAAGAGAGGAAGGAAGAGAAGGAATAACATATTGAGCTACACATGGCCGGAGCAAGGCAGAATCCGGATAATGTTGCCATACGTGATATTTTCAAGTACAATGGAATTGGTAACATAGGGTTGATAGAAGCAAGGGGTGAAGATGATAATTTTGAGATACATCCCACTCTCATCAACATGGTGGAAAATATTCATTGGTTATGCAAACACTCAGAAGGGTGTTGGAGCTAATGATAATACTAGGCGGATCGCCATATTCAAGTTCTCTTTGATTGATAAGGCGAAAGCTTGGTATGAGACTCTTGATGCCACAGTTTGTACTACATGGGACCAACTGCAGTAGAAGTTCTTAGAGAGATATATGTCACCCTCAAAGGTGTTGAGAATGAAGCAAGAGATCACCTAATTTGTTATAAATCAGGGTGAGAAATTCCATGAGGCGTGGGATAGCTTTAAAGACATGCTTAGGCGGTGCCCACAGAATGGGATGTCTAAGGCTGAGTACATAAGCATCTTCTACTATGGATTGGATTGTGAGTCACGCGCTCTTATTGATGCATCATCAAGAGGACCGTTGTTATCTAAGACATCACTTGAAGCAAAAATATTATTTGAAGACATCTCTATGAATTAACGTGACTGGCCTACGGAGAGTTAGAGGAACTTATGTACTTGGTAAGATAGCTCAGGTTGAACATCAAGTGGTGAAGCCGAATAGGGATGATGAGATCGTCTCTAGTCTAGCTAACATCAACAAGTTACTAGAGTCCCAGCAAAAGCAGATTACAGAGTTGATACAAAGGGAGACTAGTATCCAGCAACAAGAAGTGAAGAGTGTTGAAGTTAATTTCAATCGAAACATGAAAAGAAATGATGCAAGGGTTGACCGCATTGAAGCGAACATGAGTGGTAATCATGCAAATTTATTAAATAGTTGAAGGACCTGACTTTGATTATGGGGCAGATGGTCGGGAATGTGAATCAATTGACACAAACGTTGGAGAATAATGTCATCACATTGAGGTCCGAGACACTGTATGAAGGTCCGATGAAGCCTATGGATGAAAAAGAGGAGAGCAGGGCTCCAGTTCGACCAGACCAGTGCGGTTCGACCAGACCTGATGGTCGAACCGTGGTCGAACAGTTTTCGAAAAAATAGAGAAATGGTACTCTATTTTCTGGCTCGCGGTTCGACCAAAGAATTCCCATTCGACCAGACCTTTCTGGTCGAACTATGGTCGAACCAGCACTTGTTGAGCAGAAAGATCGAGTTCAGTTTACAGAGTCCCAGTTCGACCACACTTTTGTAGTTCGACCAGACCTCTCTGGTCGAACTATGGTTGAACCACAATTGGACAGACTGAGCCCATTTTCAAGTACCTAGTTTGACCAGCGTCATTCCGTTCGACCAGACCATTCTAGTCGAACCATGGTCGAACAGCAATAGTCGAACCCCATTTCCATGCCGAGTGCTACACATGTTGTTCAGAACACTCCAGTACCATTACAAGAGCAGAATACTGAGCTAATATTGGAGAAGATGTGGGAAAGAGCAAAGAGGTTGAGAGCCATGAAGCTTAGACTACAGATGGATAATGAAGATGTGGTTTTCTCTCTTGGTCAAGCAATGAAGATGCCCATGGAGACTCAATAATGCAAAAGCATAGATGTGATTTTTAACTTGTTTAATCTTGATGTAAATAGGACAGATGATTTTGAATTTGTGTGGAAGATTGACAAGGAGGAGTTTTGAGAGCCAAGGGAGGAAGATAATTCCAATGATCATATTTTTGTAACCATGAAAGGTGAGATGCTGAGTGTAGACAAGAAGAGGGAAAGAAAACATTTGAAGGTGAGGATGCGAGAAGGCCGCCCTCTGATCATGTAGTTAAAAGAGTTTCATACCGTTGTGACTCTCCGATGTTAAACATGAGCGCCGGTTGGGGGCGTGCCCTTCTGTTTTTATTGCTTTATTTCTTTCGTGTGAGTGAGAAGTTATTATATTTGAGGTGCTCACGCTTCAGCAATTACGTCTCTTTCAAACTCAGTTTAGACATATGTTTTTACTAAGTTTTTGGGGGTGTAATTTACTTACCTCGTCTTATGAGCACTAAGGGTATAATTTTTCCTTTCGTTGGTTGTTTGTTTGTTAGGAAGTTGATTTTTTGCGGCATATTAACATTTTAACCGATGTTGATATGTCAATTTTTTGCAACTTACCTAATGTTTAGAGTGTCGTGTTGGTGTTTATAGTGTGTGGAATCGATTAGATAGTCAATTGAGTCTTTCTTATAGTTCTCCTATATTATTATTTATGAATCATGTGATGATGAGGTATGTTGAGCTTTGATGATAGAAACAGGTAAACTGAGGCTTTGACCTGATTGAGTTGAACAACTCGAGGAGCTCGTGCATACGATGATGAAAAATCAGGTGCCCTCATTTCCTTATTCTAATTTTTATGTGTGCTGTTAATTAATAAGAGTGAAAGGATTGAGTTTTTGTTTTGGTTATACATATGAGCTTATATTTTAAATTGTGTCTAAAATTCATATGTTCTTAAAATTGATGAAGGAAGTGTACTTGAGTTATGTTGTGGTATGAATTTTTGTGTGTAGTTGTGGAATATTGCTTACCATGAAAGGTGCTCTGTTACTTGTTAAAAACCCATGTGAGATTTTGAGCCTTATTCATATATATAATCACATGATAATTCTTTTCTGGTGACTATCGTTCTTGTGCGTGTATTCTAGAACTTGCTTTGAGTCTCCTTGAATATTCAAGATTAGTCTAGCGGATTACAAAAATGATATTAGGCCATCTTTGAGTTATAGTCCATCTTTTCCTATATATTTTACCTAATTTTATTAAATCCCTAGTCAGCCCGTTGAGCTTTTTTAAATCCATTCTTTTGATAGCCAATAAAGCTTAATCGAAGAGAGTGGTGATTTGAGGGATGATAAGGATGATGAAAGAAGAATTTTAAGGATCAAAAGAAAAATCCTTGGAGTAGTTCTCAAATCTAGTATTCCATGAAAACAAACACCCTAGGGTAGTGCTTAAATCTAGTACTCTATGGACGATGTGAGAGGTAGTGTCCGAAACTGGTACCTCAAAAGAAAGAAAAAAAAGGTGAAATAAAAAGGAGAATGATGGAGTTGAAGAGCTAGAAAAAGTTGAAAAAAATATGTTGTGCTTGAAGGAGGAATATGGGAGAGTTTGATGAGAATGTTGTAATTAAATAGAAGGTGATGAGAAAAAATAAAGATTAAGAGAGATGGTCGCTTGATCGATCGGAGTTTAAAGTCACTTATCTATAAATTTCCAACCTTTTCCAAAGAGCCAATATTACAACCAAATAAAAAGACCTTCTTTTGATCTATGATTTGCTAGCTACAAGTAAAAGGAGAGTTGAAACAATGGGCAAGCTTATGGTTACGCATGCACTTGAATTGAATCTGAGTGTAAACACCTTAACCCATAAGTGTACATCTTTTACACTTGAGTGCGAGTAATATATATACTTCCCATGAGAATATGTCAATGGAGCATTTGAATTGGTTGTGATCATCTTATCTCGTATGCTATGAATTGATTATTACATGTGGTTGGAGTTGCATGACCCAAGTTGAGGACAATTGTATTTTGAATGGGATATGTGTCATAGTCCTTATTTTCCCGCTAATTTTCTTACTCTCTCTTTCTCTTTATTTTTATTTTATTACCTCGAAACGAGCAACAGGTAAGTTTGGGGGATTGATGAGAGTGAAAATAAGCGTGTTTTAGTGACCAATTTAACATCTTTTTTATGGAAATTTTTGTTATATATTAGCACAAATATCTTATATTTAATATATGTGAGAAAAAGGCGCGTTTGAGGTGTTTTATTGTATTTTAGGTGGAAAAAGAATCAAAAGTGCAAAGTTGGAGAAAATGTGCAAGTTGTGAAAGAATATTGAAAAATGCACGTCCAACTTGTGTAATTTTTCTGTGTTTGTGTGGATCTAAAAACTAAAAGTGTAATACGTGGTTGGAAATCCGTAGAAGATAGGATCGTTTTGGTATAAGTGACACCTCAATTGGTTTCCAAATGAGAAACTTATGATCAAAATGGTGACGTCACGCAAGCTGTTCATGTTAAGCACGAATATGCTACTTATCATGACTTGTTACATATTCAAATGTTGGATTTTTTGTGAGTTCATTATATGGATAGAAATCCAAGGAAGAGAGGATCACATGAGGGCAAGAATCAGTGAAATTGGAATTTGGATGTGGAAATTATGTGCTAAACAGTGAGACTGTGCATGCAGCTCGACTAGTAGTTCGACCAAGCCCTTCCAGTTCTACCAAAACCACTTTAGTTGAACTAGGACACGAAAATCTATTTTTCATCGGGTTTTACACCCCAGTCTGTGTATTTTCGTATTTTCCAAGAAAAAGCCTATCCAAGGTCCATAAGAAGAGCTTACAAGTATAAAAGGGGATGTAGATCACACAAAGAGGAATAACAACAACACAATCATCTTACACCCCACAAGGGTGGACCACACCCCAACCATCATCCACATCCTTTCCTCCATCCATCCATCACTGTGTAGATTCATTTGTTGAATCAAGAGGAGAACCAAGAGGAGGATTCAAGACGGAGAAGGACGCGACGACGCCCACATCTTGGATTTTATTCGTTTCCTAATTTATCTTGTATTTTCCGGATATATAGGTAAGATCTATCCAAGACCCATAATTGTTCTTCGTAACATCATAGGATAGAACTATTTTAGTAGATCTAGGATTTTGAAGGTTTTTATGAATTAATTGAACTTTCGTTTGTATATTCCGTACAACACTACTTGTGGATTTATTTTATATAAGACTATGCATTTTTTAATTCATACTCAGAATTATTTTGTGCATCATTAATTATTATGTAGAGTCTGAATACATATCTTGGTTATTGATTGAGTGCGTTTACTGCTGAGCAGGATTCTATGTTATGACTCTAAGTGAGGGGACTCCGAAGATTCATTAGAACTATCTTATATGAATTCTTATTAATTGAATTGAATTCTTGTTAGTAAGTAGGATAAAGAGGACAATTTTATAGTACCTATAAAGGGAGATCATATCGGGTTAGAGTACCAATTATCCAGGGAAATAATTGATACTAATAGTACCTAAAGAGGGGGTGAAATTATATCTCTTGCTCCAAGGTTATTCACCCGTGTTACACGCATATTTACTTGTGTCTATAGAGTAGATTTGCATGGTTTAGTGATACATCCATATTCCCCAAGGTAGAGTCGGACATTGATACACGAAATGGAGATTGATGAGTGAAACTGGATTATCCTAGAGCTACCTATTCTCTAACTTAATTCACTTTCGTATTTTCCTAGTTCCTAATTTATTTGTTATTTAAATTAATTGATTAATAGTTGTTAATTAAATCCATCAACTTTTATTGTCATTCGTCTAAATTAATTAGTAAATAATTAAATTGATAATACGCCATCCTTTGGGTTTGATATTTAACTTGGTTGCTTGCTTAAGCTGCAACTGATATCCTTAATACTTGGAAATTAATTTTGTGTGCTAAGAAAACGCTCATCACTCCTTCGTGGCCCCTAGATAAGAATATTGCATGAGGAATGCCTCCATCAACTCTGCCCAACATCAAATGGATGCTGCCGGGATCGCCCTAAACCATGCATGAGCTTTATTTTCGAGAGTCAAATGAAACATTCGGCATAGTGTGACCTCTTTCGCCCCCTGAGCTCTCATCCACGTCAAATATTTTTCAATGTGGGAGTAAGTATCGTAATCACAGTCGAGACCAAACATGGTGGGAATTTAACTCCGTGCTGTCTTGGCTCATCGCTGATTGCCGAAAAAGATGATGGGGCTACCACCTGTTGGAGAGCTCCGCCCGATCCTGACATTTTCATTTCCAAGTCAGCCAGACGCCTGCTTACCTCGTTATTCACCTGGGCTTGTTGGTTCCTGACCGGGACGTTTGGAGAGGCTCCCACATTCTCCGACCATCCTTCCAAATAAGCTTTTGTTTCCCTTGCTCCTCTTCGAGAAAATGACCTTATTTTCTTTCCACTTCTTGACCGGAATTGTTCCGGCCTGAAAAGACTTTCCCATGAGAAATCCTAGCTCGCATGTGGGTGATGTATTGGTGATGAATAAGATCTCTGATCCTGTGGCCTCGGACCCCAACTACGTCTTCCTTGACCATTCCTTGGCAATAAAGGAGATGGTGATGGGTTTGGATGATAGTTCCTTCTCTGTGAGAGGGATGGCGTCCTCTTCGGATCTTCTTCTTCCATCGGTACGTCCCCAGTTTTTGGACGACCCCTCCTTTGATTTTGATGGTGGTCTTGACGGACTTCCTCCTCCCAGGGTATCTCCCTTGATGGGGGACACCTCGTATCCTGATTCCTTCTAGATTGTGATTGTCTCAGAGCCTCCGTCTCCAGTCGAAGAAAATATTCGCTGTGTGCCCCGGCCTTGGGGTTTCATTCATACTTTCTTCTCTCCTTGTGTTCCTCCTTCCTATAAAGTTGATGGTTTCTCTTGCATCACATTCACTATTTTTCATACGTTTCTCCTTTCTTGCTTCTCTCCTCCTTTCTAGAACATCCCTCAAGTCACTCTGGTTTTCCCTGGGAGCACTAATGAGTGATATTTTCAACTAGATTTTAATGTCTATTTTAATCCATTTTCGTATTATTTTATCCGTATTTGTGTATTATTTGGTTGTGTTTTGTATTTTTATGGAAATGTGTGAGAATGAGCTTAAACGTATTAAAAATAGGTGAAAACAGAGCAAAAATGGAGACGAGAGCTGAAACAGTGAAGAAAATAAAATATTGGCAAAATGACGTAAACACATGATAGTGTTTTTATGTCATGACCGTGTTTTCGTGCAGAGTGATCAATGTCCAGAGAGCGGCGAAATTGCATAAAAACACGGACAGGATAAGAAAACACGACCGTGTTTTCTTGCACTTTAGGAAAAAATCACGTTTCGGGCAGAAAAATCGTAGATGCAAGAAAACACGGGCAGATACAAGAAAATCGTGTTTTCATGCAATAGTGTCAAAATTCAAGTGCGATTTCTAGATTTTCTAAGGTGGTATAAATACCCCCAATTTCAACATTTGGACGAGAATTCATAGGTTTTTTACTGTTTTACACACCTCGCACACCGTTTACTCCATTTCACACCATCATCTTCATCCATTCTTCATCCATACCATCTACCTTCATCCCAACATCAAAATCACCATCTATTTGAGGAAAAGAAGCAAGGAAGAAAGGAGAATTGCAAGGGAAAGAAGAAGATCACCATTGCAGGCATCCAAGGGAGTTTTCATCCAACTATTGTATTAAAATCTTATTGTTCATCATGTTTTGTAAGGATCTTAATGTCTATGTTGATTTCCTTTTGAATATGTTAGGCTAATCTCCCCTGTGAGATTAGCAACATGAGAGTTGTTGGATAATTTTTGGATTTGTGTATTTAAATTTATATGTTGATTAGGTAAATGGATTTTCTATCATTGATGTTTGAGATCTTGAGGTTTATGATGATTTGTGTGTTTAGTTGTTATAAATATGTAATTAGATTTAGAAATCATTTATGTGCTTAGGATAATTAAGTGAATCATTTCATCAAACACTTCATGCACATTACAAATTGTAAATAGATTGAGAAATCCTTCAGAATTTAGAACCCTTTGATAGAACGTGATATTGGTTTGATCGAGAGGTTGATTAATTGTGTGAAGTGACTCTCATTTCAAGCTTAGTACCAAGTTGTAACTGTTTATGTGAGAACCAATCCGTTGAGCTAATTGAGATTCATATCCTATCAATCTCGAGAGGAAGTTTAGGTGAACTTAGTGTTTGCCCTTAGTCTTATACCATGATTCATATGAATTTAATACATATATCTTAGGATTTCCACTTCTTAATTGTTGTTAATATCACTTTTACTTAATTGGAAAACCACACTTCAATTATCTAACTTGTTTACTAATCATTGCTTGCTTGCTTTGGTTATTGTTATGTACTTGGTCAACATCCAACCCTTTGATGATTCGTCTCTATAAAATTACAAGAAACATGCTAGTACCAACCTCCCTGTTGTTCGATAAATTATTTGAGATATGGTAAATAGAAGTGCTCATTCAACTATGAACACACAAGGAAAATTTCAAGGATTTCAAATGCCAAATTGTAAACCTAACTTGCAACCGGATTTTGGAGCACAAGTGCCTAATATGCAATTCCAACAATGAAGTTATGAGAATTTTGGAGCTTCTCATCAAATGTGTCAACAAGTATACCCTCAAGGTGTGGAAGATGTTTTTCAAGAAAATTTTTCTAGACATCAAGAAGGAAATCAACCACAACTATGGGGAAATTTTTCAAGACTCCAACACCTCTTATTCCATCCAAAGTGACCACAAAGAAATGCTTAAAGAAAGGCTATTTGAAAGGATGATAGCACGCATTGAATATTGATAGGAAGTCTAATGAAGCGTGGATGGATCGAATCGGAAATTGGTGTGACATGGTGACAAGTGCAATCGTAGCATTAGGTGCTAGGATGAACTCAATTGAGCACCAAGTAAGTCAAGTTATGTCCACTGTGGAAAGACTTCAAGAAGAAAACAGGAAGCCTTCTACTTTTGGAACAAAGAGTGAATGCATGGTCGTAAAGGCTAGAAATGAGGATAGTTTGGGTGTTGATGAGGTTATGAAGGAAAAGAGAGAAAGAGTTCCAAAGTGGGCGAAAGCCAAAGAGTTGAAAGAAGAGTTGAAGGGGGAATTCGATATATTTGTCAGTCTCTTGAAGTGATGGTAGAGAAAGTCAAGCTTCGAAACCAAGAAGAGATTCAAGTCCTTATGGAAGAAAAGAAACCTCCAGAAACTAAGATCATGGATTCTACTCCCCACAAGCCAAAACCTTCTCATTCTATTGAAATTTCAAACTCTCTTATGAATTTTCATGATTTTATTGATAAAAACTTGTTTGTTGAAAATTGTTGGAAAAGGGTTGCAAGCGGGCATCAACACTTGTCAATGCCCGAATTCTTACCGGGGGATGTGGTTAAAGTTCAAAATTCATATAAAGCCCCATGGAAAAAGTAGAACAAGTGGAAAGGGTCATTCCTTGAGAAGAATGCCTACGGATAACAATTGCTTGAATTATTCAACAAGAAAGGAAACATTCTTGTGGTTGAACGAGAGAGCACAAGACATTACTTTAAGAAGAAACCTATGACAGTGTCTAAAGACTATTCTAGACGGCCATGAGCTTGATAATATCGTCTGGCTTGAAGACGTTAAACTTAGCGCTAGATGGGAGGTAACCCATCATTATCTTTATTGCTTTATTTAGTGTTTGCAATAAGGATTGTGGATTTTATATTTTTTTATAATTTTGGTATGTATGTGGATTGTGCTTGTGAGAAAATATACATTAAAGAAAAGAGAAGTGCTTCATGGATTCGAGTAGGCATGTCGCACCACTTGTTGCTAACATAATTCTCGACTCTTGTCTCAAGTTAAGTTTGGGGCTAAAATATTGTTAAAATACTTTTCCTAGAAGGTTTTATCGAAAATGTCAGAAAACATCGAGAAAAAAACCAATTTTTTTTGGACGGAGCAGGCTAGGTAAGCAGGAAGATGGTTATCAGTTTAAGAACGTAAGGTGCCCCTACTTTTTCAGGGTAAGAAGGGGTAGAGAAAATGCCTCGAGCGTGGTGGACATAACTTGTTTCGTGTGGATGCATATACTTCTCCAAAAGAATATCATTTATGGAAACTACAAGGGTAAGTCCCACCACTTTTTGCAAACTTAATTCTCAACTTGTTTCGATTCAAGTTTGGGGGGGGAGTGTGTAGTGTGACTCACCACTTGAGTGTGCTTGATATTATGATGATAAGAGGTTTTCTTGTAAAATTTGGTCAATTTTAAAAAATTTCTCATGAGTTTTGGTTTGACTTTGGTCCGATTGGTTGTGTTGAAGTGCATGATAGTCCATATTTTTAATGAAATTGTTGAGCTAATGGTTTTAATGAGTTGTTGAGCATGTATGAAGGGTATTGGAAGCACAAATTGAGCTCGGAGCTAACAACTTCCATTACCAAATGCCTATTAAGGGAGTTCACTCTATACTCTACCACTTCTAGTTGTTTGACATGAATTTATGTTGATTTGGACTATTGTGATTAGCATGTTACTTCATGTGTTATGTTTGTGGGAAGTTTACTTTCGTAATTTAGGATTTCTTTTTCAATTAAGGATGGGATGTTTGTGAGCCTATTTGATTATGGATGATATGAATGTGTGCTTCATTTTCTATTGATGGTGGTGATTTTTGTTTTTGCATGTTATGTGTTGTTTTCTTGTTTCTTGTTTGGTGTGTCTTTGTACGTTTTGTGTGTATTTTTATTTTTATCTAAGGTTGTTTGGTGGATTGTTTTGGGATTTTGTGAGTCGTTTTGAATATGAGTGATGACATGCTATTGTGATAAGTGATGACAAATTATGATTAAGAATCTCTACGCTTTGAAATTGTGACATATTTTACTTAACTTGTTCAATTTTGAGATGAATGTGGTGTAATAACTTCCTTAAGCTCCAATGCATAAGCTTGTGAGCATTTGAGCCTCAACCGTATATACATGGTTATTTCTTCATAAGTGGATCGATTGAGCGTAGATAAGCTAGAACTTGCTCAAGGACTATATGAACGAACCTAATTAGTGGAAATTAATGATATGATCTAAGGCCATCCTTGTCATTTATAGTCATTGCCAAATATTTTCATACCATGAATATCATCCCTAGTCAACTCTTTTGAGCCTTTAAGCCTATTTATTGTGATATAAGCACATTACAAGCCTTAATTACCCACGTGAGCCTTATATATTTACCCTTTTGTGTGAGTGATTGAGGAGATGTGATTTAGAAAGGTTTGATAAGAAAGAAAAAGAAAAAAGGAAATTGTAAACAAGCAAGAGAAATGATGAAAAGAGCAAAAACAAGAATGCACATGGAACTTCAAAACAAGAGAAAGAGCAAAGCAACAACAAGATGCTCAAGAAAATAAAAGTTCAAAGAAAGATAGCATGCATCAAAAGAAGCTAAAAATCAAAGGAAAATTAATGAATAGTGATTGTGATTAACAAAGATAAGAAAGGAAGAAAGAGAAATGGAGAAGTTGGAGAAATTGGCCATTTCTTCAATTACTTAAACTTGATTAGTCACTCTTACCTATATTCTTCCTACCCAATCAAAGAGCCTATCATTACATCCAAATGAAAAGACCTTTCTAATCAATGATCAAAACTTTGGAGGTTTGTGAATGTAGTCCACGAACAAGCTTATAGCGAGTCGAGCTATTCGATTGATTAGTGTAGATTTACCCCACTTCATAGTGTGTTGAGTGAAATTGATATCCAATGTGAGGCTTGGACCAAAAGGGACTATATTACTCTTTATTCTCTTTGAATTGAACTTGTTAATTTTTCATGTTATGAATTTAATGTTGTAGGATGACTTAGCATAGTTTGTAGTTATTATTGATATTGATATGTTATTGTTTATGTTCGTTAATTTTTTTTTCTAGGTGAAAATCGCTCCTCTTGGTTTATCGTTTTCGTTGTTAGGGGATGAACAACACTTTAAGTTTGGGGGTGTGATGATGTTGGATTGTATACTAAAAGTCTAGTTTTTGTATGAACAATGTTATAACAATTTATTTGAAATGAGAATCATATGATCAAATGATTGGGTCTTATAATTTATTTATAAGTCGATGCAATAGTTCACTTACTTTATACTGTAGATAATATGTTGTGCGACAACATGCGGAAGATCATATTTTTTATTTCCTTATAAAGTATAAACTGATGCTCACAACCGATATAGACGGGGACTCTCTATCGGGATAGTTGTAGTGTGATTTGATATTAGTTTATCTTGACTATAGAATCACATTAGTGCGCTTTGTGTATTGAGCAGTACCGCTTGAGATCGTTCGACTTATACTGACTTATAGGAGAACTTGATCTCAGTTATTATGGATGTTCGTTCTCTTAATCCCTATACAACAACCTCGACACGTAAGGCAAAATTTATTTATTTGATTCATCAATGGGTGAGATTTACATGTATTTAAAACTCGGTGAATTGGAAAATAGTGTTGTCTCTATGGTGTGCTGTTGATTGTAGAAGGAATCCGTGTCCATTATAAGTTGATGATGTCCCCTTCAGGAGCTCATAAGGATTATCATATAAACCCTGCAGGTGGATTTATTTCAGGATGATAATGAGGTTAAGTGGTACTACTCTCGAATGAGATATTAATTAATAGAGTTGTCAGTAACTTAATTAATTAATTGACATTGTATATCTTAAACATGGGGAGACTAACGTGCTCATAATAAGAAGGAGCCCATAACATAATTATGGGATTAGAACGGTAGTGCAGTAATAATATTTTAGTGATATATATTATTATTATTGGATTTAAGTATAAGCTTTGGGCTAAGCTTGGATACTTAAGTCCAATGGAGGGCCAACTCTAATTTCTCCTTCTGGTCCCTGCTGTAGCCCATATATAAGTCATCTCAGCTGTCCGAAAATCCTAATCTAAGAGATTATTCATGCCTAACATTGTGAGGAGGGTGAGGAAACATCAGATTGAGAAGATCTCGAGGACCGTCGCCCACACCACGTCGGGATTGGGAATACAGCAGAAAATCAAGAGGTCGTTTGCTGCTGTCTGCCAACTTACATGATTTTTATAAAATAGTACAGAAATCAAAATTCGACGTGTAATATATTATCAGAAAGCCATGGAAGAGTGGATCGTTTTGGCACGTAGATCATTCAATTTCGACATTCGATGAGAGAGTTGTATCCAAAACGGTGAGGCTGCGCAGGCTGCCGGCGAGAATACATCTTCTTCAACATACTCTGGTGAAAGGTAATACATTTCTTGTTTTCATGCTTCCACTGACTGTTAGAAACATATAGAACCCTAACGGTTCATGTTAACCAAATGATCGAACGCTAACAACTGATATCAGAGCTTCAGTTTCGTGGTGAAGCGTGAAACGTTAGGCTAGGGTTTATGTGCTATACTGATTAGGGTTTAGAATTAAGTTTCTTGTTAAATACTCTAACTGTGCACGACGACACATTAGTACCATACGATCACACGATGTGTCTGTCCTACGAAAGCATTAAGCGGCGGACGATGGTGGAAGTCGCCGCGTACGGTGGCGGCGCTGTTTATGAAAGAGACGACGGCTGTTGCTGGGCGGAACAATGAGTTTTGATCGGATGGCAGATCGTCGTTTGGTTGATGATCGCTCATGGCAACATGTCGAGGCATCGACTGTTGAAGGCTGGACAACACAAGGTAGTCACTTGGCGTGATGACGTGGGCTGCAGGGTACCGTGCGAAGAACAGGGCATGAAACCCGTTTAAGTTCTTGATATGCACGGTTGCGGTCTGGAGGCTGATCACATGGCCGGGCGTACTGCCGGACTTGGTGCATGACGGCAGGTCTATTGCTGGACGATGCACACACGGCCGGCGCGGATTCGCGAGGGTATCGCCTAGATGAAACTAGTTAGGTGTGCTGACCACCCGATGGGCAAAGGTTGCTCGCTGTGGGGCCTAGGGCACTCGTGGCTAGACAACGCATGGGCAGCACGACGCTGGAGCGAGTGCAGCCCGGATGGTTGCAACCGAGCACAGCGGGCTTGCGAGCACGCTGGCAGTACGAAGACGACGATGGGGATGAAGTCTGGGCAAGTCGGGCGCTGATCAGGGCGACTCGAGGACAGTTTTGGGCGAATGTAAAGTCAGCGGCGTTCTAGGCGAGTCAGTCGCCATTCAGGGCAAGTCGGGTGGCGTTCAGGGCGAGTCGACCAGTGTTCTGGGCAAGTCAATGTGATGTTCCGGTCGAGTCTACGTAAGTTGTACAGAACTCGTGTCGAGCTGATGGCATGCGACATAGCTCGTGTCGAGCTTTAGTGCTTGCAGGCGATCGTGGGGGCGTGCAGAGCTGATCATGTCGAGATTCTACATGAGGGTCAACTCGAGTCGAGTTGGGTTTCTAGAGGTGCAGACCGGACGCAAGTAATCTTGCTTGTTGCGTAAGGCATCGGTTCAAAAGTTGAAGTGTCGGGCTCTTTCTTATTTAGTGGTGATTTAATTCGTGATATATAACTGCTATAATTGTTTTAATTAACTATTATTGTTATATATGGTTGCATGTCGATATCGATGATTTCGATAATCTGGACGATATCGACGGTCGATATCGATAGTTTCGAAATTTTGATAATCTGGAAGTTTTTCGAAAATTTGATAATCTGGTTGATACGATGATTTGATAATCTGGACAATATCGACGGTCGATATCGATGGTTTCGAAAACTTGATAATTTGGAAATTTTTAAAAATTTGATAGTCTGGAAGTCTTTGCCGATATTCGTGCTTGGTGGCGAACAATCGAATTCACTGATATATAATTGTTTATAATTGAGGGAATAATTGATTATTATTATATATGTTATGCATGTTCTCTGTGATTTACTGTCTTATGTGCTGTAATAGGAGCATGCTAAGTTACATATTTTATTTGGAATAATATATGCATGTAAAAACCCTCGGTGTTAAATTACTAAGTGGGAGAGGGGATTAGTTGATAATTTTTTCCGCAGCCTCCATTATTGGTTTGTTAGCGATGTGAATAAACTTGCGTGTCGGCATTAGAGCCTTCCTCCCCATCGGATGAGTTTATTCATGGATTGCTGGAACAAAATTCTTTAAATTATTATTTGTAATGTGATGCACATGAACTTGAGCGTTGGCTATAGTGCCTTCCTCCCCATCGGATGAGTTTATTTGCGGATCACTGCACAAACTTATAATTGATGACTGTAGGAAGTTATCTGAGTGCGTGTGTACTTCTCCATCTTTAAGGCACATAAGTTTGCGCAATGGACTTGGGGTCAGATAATTGTGTACACTTAGATGCAAATAATATGTATCCTCCTCATCGGAGTTACTGTTTTTATTTGCATGGCCAAAGAGGAACCGACTATTAATTATTTTGTCATGAGGTTAGGTAGACAAATGAAATTAATGGGTAAAATCTTCTCTTGTAAATGTTCAGGTTTGTAAACGTCCACACTATCGTGGCTTGCAGACTCACGGTGCTTGAGATGTTGGTGAATTTTATTTTTATATTGTTTTGAGGGAATCAATATAAATGGATAAAATTCGAAGATTTGATCGGTGTATTTATTTGTGATTCTCTGTAATTTCAAATGATTTTATCTCGCTTATTGTATACTAAAAGAAACATATTTACTTGTCCAAAATTAGATGATTAGAAAAGAATCTTGTTTTGAATTTTACTACTTAAGAAAATATAAATATGTGTTCTCACTAAGGATATCCCATGATGCCTTTTAAAGTCTCTAGTGAAGAGGTGAGAGGTTCATAGAAATATGATGGTCTCATGCGACTCTTCAGGTACTTGAGTAAGTTAGATAGGCGGGAGGTCATGGTTGAATTGATGAATGAATTGGAAATGCTCGGAGTAGATATTGAAGGGAAACCTAGATCAATTTAATTCTCCGTAGTTTGCCTAGGTGTTTTGAGCAAGTTCTACCTGAAATACAAGATGTTGTATATGGTGGGGAACTTCTGACAAAACATGTGGCAAAGGAAATCCAATTTCATCAAGATGTGAACGAGGTTAATATCTCATTCACTAGTTGTTGAATCATGATTAGGGATGACATCTACTGACACGTTGTGTGTAGATACCGGAATCACTAAAAGCCTGCAACTAAGTGATGATGAGATTATTATAGTCATGGGTAATACTACGAAAGTAGTGGCTGTTGCACTGAGAGTTGTTTATTTATCTTACAATATGAATAAACGTTTGATTTTGTGAAATTGTCTTTACATGCTTTTCATAGAAAGAATTTGAATTCAGTTTCTATGCATTTACGAATGGATACTCCATTTCATTTAAATGACATGGTTATAGTAATGAAGGATGGAGCTATAATCTGTTGTTGTACATTGGTGACAATTTGTAAACTCTTAAATCATGGTTTTCTCATGATGCAACAAATAGAAATTAATAACGCGTCATCCAATCATAATAAGAAAGACTCTTATGGAAATGGTTAGATAGATGATGAGTTATTTGAAATTATTAAATTCATTTTATGGATATGCCCTAGAAACAGTAATTCGTATTAATGTTTGTCTGTTTGTGGGATATCCTAGAAAAATGAAGGGTGATTTATTTAGTCCAAAAGATCGAAGGGTGATTGTTAACACAAACACTAGATATTTTGAAAAGGACTATGTAATAAATCACATACCCATGTATAAGTTGTTCTAAAGGAAATGAGAAAGAAAACACAAAGTATTAGTACCAATTGTACAAGAGGATATACCACAAGGTAAACTGCAACGCGTGTTACGTCTGATACACAATTGCGTGTAGTGTCTTGTCATAGTGGGAAGGTTGTTCGACAACTTGTAAGATATATGTTTTGGGAGAGTCGTGAGACTTTGTCCCTAGTAAACATGATATTGACCCATGGAAACGACGAAGTACTACAAGATGAACATGGGGAATCTTAGCAAAGTTGCATTGATTTCTGGAATAGAATCGATGGATTCTAAATTAGTTCTGGCTACTTTTAGAACCACGAATGGTGTGAAAGCCACTGAAAGTGGTCATATAGAATAAAAGAGGATCATACGGTAATGTGAAAACCTTGGAAGCAAGCTTGTTGCGAAAATGTATACTACGAAAGAAAGGGTTCGATTATGAGAAAATATGTTCGCCGGTAGCTATGCTTATGTCGATCCGGATTCTTTTTGTTGCTATTCATATTAAATTATCAGGTATAACAAATAGATGTCAAGACAACTTTCCTAATTGGAAGTCTTGAAAAAACGTCTATGTGAAGCAACTAGAGTGATTCATTGCAAAGGGCTAAGAGCATTTTGATAGTAAGCTTAAAGTGTCCATCGATGGACTAAAGCAAGCTTCAAGATCATGAAACATCCGTTTTGATGAGGTAAATCCAGTGACATGGATTTAATCAATGTTCGGATGTGGCTTGTGTATTGAAAAAAGTGACGAAAATGTGGTGGTACTTCTTATACTATACGTAGATAGTATCTTTCTCATTGGAGACAAGGAAAGAGTATTGTCGGGCATATGGGTACGGTTGATAAAGCAGTATGAAATGAAGGATTTAAGAGAAGCGAAAAATATTCTTTTGATTACGGTAATACGGATCACAAGAAAGGATGTTATGCTTTTCTCAAGCTTCATGAGATGATACGATCCTTATTTGTTTTAGCATATGGCTTTATCTAAGGAAATGTGTCTTGAGACACAAAAGAAGATAAAGGTGATTAAAGTGGTTCCTTATGCTTCGGCGAATAAGGAAGTTTAATCTAAGGAATGCTATGCACAAGAATGGATATCTGTTTTACTGAACGCATGAACAGTGGGTATCAAAGGTAACCTGAAATAAGAATGTTGAACTGTGGTAAGACATATACTGATGTACCTGAAAAGGACCAAAAATTATATGTGGACTTACCGAACAAATTCACTGCTTCTTATGAGTTACATAGATTCAGATTTTTCAAATCAGATAGGGACGACAGTAAATCCACCTCGAAGGTTATGTGTTTAATTTTAATAAGTAGAGCCATAATGTAGAGGAGTGTTATATAGAAATATATTTCAGACTCCGGACTCCATCATGGAAAGATGATAAATTGGAGCCTATGAGGCAGCCAAAGTATCTGTATGACTCTAGAAACTTCATGATGGACTTTGAAGTGTTTCTAAATTTACCCAAGGTTATCACAATTTATTTTGATGTTAATGCTGCAGTTGCAAACTTGAAGGAATCACGAGTCCATAAGGCAATTAAACACATGGAGCGTGAGTACCACCTGTTACGAGAAATCATATGATGAGGGGAAGGTTGTTGTTGCCTAGATTGCATCAGATGATAACCTAGTAAATTCATTTAAAAGAACTTTAAAGCGAGAGCTCTTGATGGTCATGTAGTGGGAGTGAGAATCAGATGTATGACAGAAGACATGACAGCATAGTATTTTAGTATAAGTGAGAGATTGTTGGATTGTATACTATAAGTCTAGCTTTTATATGAACAATGTTATAAAAATTTATTTGAAATGAGAATCATATGATCAAATGATTGGGTCTTATAATTTATTTATATATCGATGCAATAGTCCACTTACTTTTTACTGTAGATAATATGTTGTGCGACAATACGCGGAAGATCATATTATCGGTTTCCTTATAAAGTATAAACAGATGCTCACAACCGAGATAGATAGAGACTCTCTATCAGGATGGTTGTAGTGTGATTTGGTATTAGTTTGTCTTGACTATAGAATCACATTAGTGCGCTTTGTGTGTATTGAGTAGGACTGCTTGAGATCGTTCGACTTATACTGACTTATAGGAGAACTTGATCTCAGTTATTATGGATGTTCGTGCTCTTAATCCCTATACAATAACGTCGACACGTAAGGCAATATTTATTTCTTTGATTCATCAATGGGTGAGATTTACATATAATTAAAACTCGGTGAGTTGGGAAATAGTGTTGTCTCTATGGTGTGCTGTTGATTGTAGAAGGAATCCGTGTCAGTTATAGGTTGATGATGTCCCCTTGAGGAGCTCATAAGGATTATCATGTAAACCCTGCAGGTGGATTTATTCCGGCATGATAATAAAGTTGAGTGGTACTACTCTCGGATGAGATATTAATTAATGAAATTGTCAGTAACTTAATTAATTAATGGACATTATATATCTTAAACATGGGTAGACTAACGGGCTCATAATAAGAAGGAGTCCATAACGTAATTACGGGATTAGAACGATAGTGTAATAATAATATTTTAATGGTATATATTATTAAATTGGACTTAAATATAAGCTTTGGGCTAATCTTGGATACTTAAGGCCAATGGAGACTCAACTCTAATTTCTCCTCCTGGTCCTCCCTGCTGTAGCCTATATATAAGTCATCTCAGCAGTCCGAAAATCCTAATCTAAGAGATTATTCACGCCTAACAATGAGAGGAGGGTGAGGAAACATCAGATTGAGAAGATCTCGAGGATCGTCGTCCACACGACGTCGGGATTGGACTTGGGAATACTACAGAAGATCAACAGGTCGATTGCTGCTGTTGTCCGCCAACTTGTACGATTTTTATAAAATTGTACAAAAATCAGAATTCGATGTGTGATATACTGTCAAAAAGCTACAAAATAGAGTATCATTTGGCCATATAGATCATTCAATTCCGACATTGGATGAGAGAGTTATGCCCAAAATGGTGAGGCTGAGCGGTCTACCGGCGAGAATCCATCTTCTTCAACGTACCCTGAAGAAAGGTAATATGTTTTTTGTTTTCGTGCTTCCGCTGACTGTTAGAAACGTATGGAACCCTAACGGTTCATGTTAACCAAATGATCGAACGCCAACAAATGAGTGATATTTTCACATAGATTTCGTGCATCTTGTATTACGTAGATTCAGATTTTTCAAGTCAGGTAGGACGGCAGTAAATCCACCTCAAGGTTATGTGTTTAATTTTAGGAAGTAGAGCCATAATATGGAGGAGTGTCATATAGAAATATATTACGGACTACATCATGGAAAGATGATAAATTGGAGCCTCTGAGGCAGCCAAAGTATCTGTATAACTCTAGAAACTTCGTGATGGACTTGAATATGGTTTCTAAGTTTGCCCAAGGGTATTATAATTAATTGTGATAATGGTGCAATTGCAAAATTGAAGGAATCACGAGCCCATAAGCAATTAAACACATGGAGCGCGAGTATTACCTGTTACGAGAAATTGTATGATGAGGGGAAGGCTGTCGTCACTAAGATTACATCTGATGATAACCTAGTAAATCCTTTTACAAGGACTTTAAAGTGAAAGCTTTTGATGGTCATGTAGTGGGAGAGGAAATCAGATGTATGGCAGTAGACATGACATCATAGTCTTTTAGTATAAGTGGGAGATTGTTGGATTGATTGTATACTAAAAGTCTAGCTTTTTGTATGAATAATGTTATAACAATTTATTTGAAATGAGAATCATATGATCAAATGACTGAGTCTTATAATTTATTTATATGTCCGATGCAATAGTCCACTTACTTTATACTGTAGATAATATGTTGTGCGACAATACGCGGAAGATCATATTATTGGTTTCCTTATAAAATATAAACAGATGCTCATTTCCAAGATAGACGGGGACTTTCTATCGGGATGATTGTAGTGTGATTTAGTATTAGTTTGTGTTGACTATAGAATCACATTAGTGCACTTTGTGTGTATTGAGCAGGACAACTTGAGATTGTTCGATTAATACTAGCTATATAGGAGAACTTGATCTCAGTTATTATGAATGTTCATTCTCTTAATCCATATACAATAACCTCGACACGTAAGACATTATGTATTTTTTGATTCATCAATGGGTGAGATTTACATGTAATTAAATCAACAAGCTCGGTGAGTTGGGAAATAGTGCTGTCTCTATGGTGTGCTGTTGATTGTGGAAGGAATCTGTATCCTGTTAAATAGGTTGATGATATCCCCTTGAGGAGCTCATAAGGATTATCATGTAAACCCAGCTGGTGGATTTATTCCGGCATGATAATGAGGCTGAGTAATACTACTCTCAGATGAGATATTAATAATGGAGTTGCCAGTAACTTAATTAGTTAATGGACATTATATATTTTAAATGCGGGGAGACTAACGGGCTCATAATAAGAAGGAGCATATAACATAATTATGGGATTAGAGAGGCAGTACAGTAATAATATTTTAGTGGAATATATTATTATTATTAGACTTAAGTATAAGTTTTGGGCTAAACTTGGATACTTAAGCCCAATAGAGGCACAACTCTAATTTCTCCTCCTGGTCCCTGTTGTAGCCCATATGTAAGTTATCTTAGCTGTTCTAAACCTAAGATTACACGGCTAACTGTGAGTGGGGTAGAGAGAATAGCAGATTGAGAGGATCTTGAGGATCGTCGCCCACACGTTATTGAACTTAAGTATAAGTTTTGGGCTAAACTCGGATACTTAAGCCCAATGGAGGCCCAACTCTAATTTCTCCTCATGGTCCCTATTGTAGCCCATATTTAAGTCATCTCAGCTGTTCTAAACCTAAGATTACATGCCTAACCATGAGTAAGGTAGAGAGAACAGCAGATTGAGAGGATCTTAAGGATCGTCGCCCACACGTCAAGATTGGACTTGGGAATACATCAGAAGATCAAGAGTTATCCTTTCTTCCTGTTCTTGGGAATACCATCTCGTTTATTGCCTCTTGGGCTCTCTTCTGAGCCGCAATCATCCCATGAGTTATCCTTTCTTCCTGTTCTTGGGCGTCTCCGTAACTGGACCTTTTGTTCATGACGAACCAGCGTGTTAGACTTTCGGCCTGTTTGGCATGAGGGATATAATACCCATAACAACCACTATTCACAACGTTTAATATTCAACATGTATAGTTAACAATACATTCGTTGAACACTAATGTGCATTAAATTAAATTAAATTAAAATAGGAAACAACTAATGTGCACTAATGTACAACAACAATTATCGACTCTTTCCTAAACCTCCAGTAAATAACTACATACACATTGTGCTTGATATCTTCAGTTTCATAAAAATACAGTGGGCTAGAGATTTAAGAAAATATTTCAGAAACAACCTTTTCTTCAATTTAATCACGTAATTTTATCTCGCAAGAATGCACACTGATGAACATTAAAGAATATATAAAACTTAAAATTTTTTAATATTTATATTTAAATAATTTAAAATCTTTAATATACTAAAGGAGAGTTTAATTTTGATGATGTGTCATCTCCACAATTTTTCTCAATTATTTTAATTATTAATTAATATAAATAATTTCATATATTTATTTAAGATTTGAATAAAATATGATCAAATCAAAATTAATTATTAATTAAAATTTAATGCAGATAATCACATATTTTTAATTAAAGATTTGAATGTGGATTTATTTTAATTATTAATTAATATAGATAATTACATATATTTATTTAAGATTTGATCAAATCAAAATTAATTACTAATTAAAATTTAATACAAATAAATACATGTATTTAATTAAAGATTTGAATATGGATATGATCAAATCAAAATCAAATCATATTTGAAAGCAAATATATATATATATATATATATATATATATATATATATATATATATATATATATATATATATATATATATAATTTTTCCTTTACCTATAAATAAGACCTATTATTCATTCAATTCACACGCACAAGAATTATTATCCCGTAGCTTTCTTCAGTTAGTATTCAATTTCTCATTAATTTTATTTATTTATTTATAATTAAAATTGTTATATTTTATTTTTAATTTCTTTTGATTCATGCATATTTATTTCTTTTGAATTTCTTTATGCTTGATGTCCAATTTTTATATATTATTTATTTCCTCTAATATTGTTATGATTTTGTCATTAAACTACAAAGCTATGTTCACTTTAGGTTTAATCTTCCACATTTATATTTAATAAATCTCCTTAAATATCTTATATATACACATATGTACCCTATTAACACTTACATACCCCCTACAATATATTCTCTATCCTCAATTAATACTTTTTTCTTTCTTTCTCTCTCCTCTTCTCTCACCTCAATTAATACTTTATTTGACATAAAATTTAAATCTACCCTACTTAAACCCAAAACAAACATAACAAATATAAAATAAATTATTCACTGATGTATTAAATCAACTTAAACTCAAAACAAACATCACCCAAGAGTACAAAAATTTTTATTTTTAAGCTTTCTTCACGTTGTAAACCTTTTTATACGCAAATTATTCTCTTTAAGCTTTTTTTTTTCAAATTCTAAAGAATTGATGATATCTGATTTTTAATTTTTTTAATTTGATTAAATTTTGGTATAATTTTATTCTTAATTTCTTTTAACTTTTATTTTTTATTAATATAATTTAGTTTATTTATTTTTATTTTCTTTAATTTTATGATGATCTTTTTTAACTTTCAAATTGACTTTATTTATTAATTTTTTTAATGAATAGAAATATTAAATTATTTAATTTTATTTTTATTAATATATGTATTTATTCGTTATGATTGGTGATATTTATCTTCTTTCTTTTTATAAAAATTTCCTAATATTTTTTTATTTTCTTTTTATTAAAACGTAATATTAAATTTATTTACTTTTAGGGTGATTTTGATGTGTACCTAGATTTAATTGATTTATTTTAGGGTATAATAAATTATTATTTATTTAAAATTTTATTTATTGAATTATATTTTTTTAAATTGTATCTTTAAAACCTGTATAATACATGAGATCCATACTAGTTTAATATATTATGTAAAGGAAAACAAAAAGAAACTGATTTTAATTAATTCAAACCCGTGTAATACACGTGATCCATACTAGTTTAATATATAATGTAAAGGAAAAAAAATATATTTTAATTAATTCAAATTAACTTTAAAAGATTATTATGAATATTGACTTTTTTAATCAATGTCTATTTATGGAAGAAAAATATATAAAATCAATAACATAAATTAGTAATAATTGATCCGAATCAAATCCAATAAACAATACCCTATCCATTGCAGCATAATTATGCGTTGGGTTGACATTATTATTAGTTATAACACAAGTCATATACATATGAAATTACATGAAATCTGTACTCTAGTATGTAGGGCACACTTAATCAAAGAAAAATTAATAAGAGGGGGACCGCACATGTGATCATGTGGAAGCCCTAAAATCCAGATCACTCTTAACCAACTTATTGAACTCATATTTATAACATTTTCAAATGAGTGCAGCGACCCACTAATTTTCTGTCAAATTAATTTATTGTAGATACAGCTTTCATCCCATACTTTATTAGCATAATTAATGACAATTTATTCAAAAACACTTCTTTAATAAAAGATTCCTCCTCTATTGCCACTCCCTCAAGTCAGAATAACACAAACAAAACCCAAACTAAAGATCCTAGTTTAGGTTAGTGAATTAGAAATAACATGCTGCAATCACGGCAGCCTTCTTAGTCGCACTAAAAGTCAAAATCAGACAATATCCATTTGTAATCTCTCATTAAACTCACTATTACATTACAGCATATAAAATGTAATAAGAGTTTCCTGAAATTTCTGATTTGGATCTTTGTCCAACCACCCAAATCATTCAGACCCAAAAATTTTCGAAGATGTTCAAGCGGAGCGAGAAGAAGATCAAGGCTGTGTTCAAGATGCAATTTCAAGCAACACAGGTAATTTAATCAGGATGAAATTGTGGCATAATGGATGAAGAAAATTGAAGATTGTGGATGAATAATTGCAGGTGCCACAGCTGAAAGCAAAAAGCCTGATGATATCTCTGGTTCCGGTGGACGTAGGGAAGCCAACGGTGAGATTACCAAAAGCACCCATTGTTGAAGGAACCTGCACCTGGGGGAACCCTGTGTATGAGACTGTCAAACTAATCAAGGAGATCAAAACTGGGAGAATCAGAGAGAAGTTCTATTATGTGGTTGTGTCAACTGTGAGTCACACTTTTGTTTACCAAAGTTCAGGGAATAGTTTTCTAGAATAGTGACAGCATGTTTTGGCACTCACAGGGGTCATCCAAATCAGGTTTTTTGGGAGAAGTTTCAATTGATTTTGCTGATCTTGCAGAGGCTGCAAAGCCACTGAATCTAACCCTTCCTCTGCAGACATCCAAATCTGGTGCAATATTACATGTTTGTCCCTCTCTCTCTCTCCATCTCTTTGCAGGGCAATTTTTATGTCTTTTCTTGGACTAATCTTCAGTGATGGCCTTAAACTGATGGTCAGGTCACAGTTCAGAACATGCAAAGAGGTTCTGATTCAAGGTGAAGTAGAAGTAAATTGATTAATAGAAATGGTCATAGTTTTTTTTTTTGGCAAAGACTTAGTGTGAGATAGTTTCATGACAGAAAAGTGATAATTTCTATAATGAAAGTGATAATACTATTTTATTAACAATTTATAGTATAAATAAAAAGTGAATATTTTACAGCGAAAATGATAACTCTTGTAGCGAAAAGTGATAAAATGGTTTTTCATGAGACGGTTTGATGCAAGACTTGTCCTAGTTTATCTTTTGTTATAACCTTGTTGGACTCTGAATTTATAAGTAGTACAAGTAATGGAGAAGAGTTTGTGTGTTGAAAATTCTCAGATATGAGGAAGATAGTGAGTCCCCACTAGCTGAGCCAAATGATCAAGACATGGACAAAGAAGTAAGATTTTAATGCCTCTAGAGAAGTAAGATTTCCAATTATAGCAGCACCAAAGCTAGGTTTTTGCTTAAAATTACAAGATAGAAGTAGATCATGATTAGATTCATCATCATTGATTGCATTAACCAGTGGTTTTTCATTTTATAGAGTGATGAGTTGAGTGAAGAAGCATCTCCATACAACAGGCATAATGGGAGCTTAGAAGATACTGAATCTGAGGCTGAATCAAGAGACAGGTTTGGAAGGTTGACAACTGAAATGAAAGTATTGGAACGAAAGACGGAGATTTCGGAACTAGAAGTTCAGTCCCTCCGCAGGCAAATTCTTAAGGAAACCAAGAGAGGACAGCAGTTGAGTGAGCAGATTGTTTGCCTAAAAGAGGAGAGAACTGCACTTCAAGCCGAAAATGAACAGCTCAAAACCTCACTGACATGCAAAAACCAGGAGAGAGCTTCAACGACCGAGACCCAAAATTCGAGCGTTTCACTTGAAAACATCAAGCAAGAGCTCCTACGTGAGAAACAACTGAGCAAAAAGTTGAAGTTACATCTTCAAAAGACAGAAGATTCAAACTCTGAATTTGTTCTTGCAATGAGAGATCTTAACAAGAAGTTGGAACAGAAGAACACAGAAATATCTAGACTTTCTGGCAGAATTAAGGCCTTCCAAAATGGATCAGAGAGCCTCGCAGCGTCTCCTAGAGTAAAGATGGATCAGAACGAAGGCTACGATCCAGAAACGTTGAAACAGAAAATTGAAAATCTGAATTCCGAAATAGAAGCTTACAAGAAGGAGAAAGCAGAGATGCAAATGCGCGTTGAGAGGCTTACTCTAGATTGTGATAACTTGGAAGCAGAAAACAGGGAGATAAGCACGAGATTAGAGCAAACTGAAATAGAGAAAATGGAACTCCAACACAATTATACAGAATCCATGGATATAGAGAAGAAGTTAAGACAAGAAAACAAAAGGCAGGGAATACAATACTCGGAGTCTTTGAACATCATTGATGAGCTTGAGTTGCAGGTCGAGAGCCTGCAAAAAGAACTCGAAGCACAAGCACAAGTATTCGAGCAAGACTTGGAGGCAATTACTATGCTTAAAGTCGAGCAGGAGCACAGAGCCATAAGAGCTGAGGAAGCCTTAAGGAAAGCGAGGCGGAGCAGTGCTAATGCAGCTGAGGAGTTCAAGCAGATATCTGAGGAAATGTCGATGAAAATGGACGAGAAAGAGAATCTTGCAGAAAAGGCAATCGGAGAAGCAGATCACCTGCGCAAGGAAAACGAAGCTCTAGAAGAGCTGCTCCAGAACACCAAAGAAGAGCTCGAAAAAGTAAGAGAGGATTATGAAATACAATATAGACAGCAAGGGGCTACTGGAACCAACCAAAACTCAGCAAACGATGAATCCATCCAGCTATGGAAATTGGAAAAGGAAGATTTGGAAAGACAACTAGATTTGGCAAGAAAGGAAGCAGAAAAACTAAAGACAGAAAATGTTTCCATCAAGTCTCAAGTGGATCAGAAGAGAACAAAAGAAGAGAACTTGCATTTACAAGTGAAGAATCTGAGACTTAAGAATAATGAAGCCAGGAATCATCAGGTTGAACTACAACAGGAGAAAGAAGGCCTGCAGAAAGAGATGTCCAAACTACGGGATGACTTACGCAAGAAAGAACAGGTAAATACCATTCTGAGGAAACCACATTTTCTATAACTACTGATATCAAAGATATTTTTTGCTCTTATCTGTCACGTTATATTACATTAGCTTTGCTCAACATATATGAAATTCAAGCTCTTGGCATTTCTAAAGAAATCTTTAAATGTCAAATATTTATATTTTTTTCAAAAATTTGAATAACTAAGTAATGTTATTTAAGAATCAATTTCAATACTCATTATGGATCAGAATTTTCCAATCCATGTTAGAAGTAGATGACATGAATACTGTGAAATTTACTTTCATCACATTCCATATAATCTTATATAGTATGGTGCTCAGTAGTTCATCAATGACAACACTCACAAGTCACAACACAAATAATTTTCTTTTTCAGAAAGACATGTTTAAGAGCTTCTGTAATTTACTTATAACACTTCTCGTCTACATGCATAAACTATTAATTGACTTCTAAGCTAGCTATTAAGAAGTGTTGTGTGTGGTTGAAATTGAATTAATATTATTTTATGGACTTTGAAGTTACAAAAAATGAGGGAATTTGGACATTAAGAGGTGTTTAGTCCATTAAAGTTGTTAAGTTGGTTAATAAAGTTTAAATATATTATAAATAAGGAATAAATATGATAATTGTCTTAATTCTTGATTAGTTTTATGGGATATGGTAACCCACCTCTCCCTTAAGTTTTAATACACCGAGCACTTTGTTTTTAACTAACGGGCTTAGAAGGAAATAAGCCCGTTTAAGTATGATTAGTATGTAAACTACGTAATTTTTAGTAAATTTTTAAGACTCATAGAGTATTATTAACTCAATATGAACCAAACACTCCCTAATTGTGTTTGTACTGGTTTTAAGCCTGTTAGTAAAATGTAAGGGCACAACCTTGAAATTAATAAAAAAATTAAGAAAATTTTCATGATCACACTTTATTAATGATATGTACAAACTTTTATTATTCTACATAATAACTCAATGTGAACCAAACATATATGTTTAACTTAACAGGAACTGGTGAAAGCTGCAGTAAGAAATTCATCCGCAGTGAATGAAAAGGATCCTAAATTTAACAACTGCAAAGGATTGGGCAGCAATCTGGAAAAGAATCACATGAGGACAGAAAAGTTTGAAGAGGTTAGTATATATCTAGAACTTCATGAACAACTTAAAAACAATGATTCAGTCGTCCATATAGCATAAAATCTAATGGCTGCAACATTTAATCTGCACAATATTTAGCATATAATAGAAAAGACAGATAATAAGTATATAAATCTTGGCAATGTATTGCGTACAACCGTATGATTCCTAGTTCATTTTTTCTTGTGGTTTATGACTTATTTTACCCTCGATCCACAGAATCATGCGGTCATGTGCTACTTTTTGTGTAATTGTCTTTTCAACCCATAATTAAAAAAAGTTATACGTACAACTGCACGTAATACATGAATACTCTATACAAGTTTGAAAGCAATGTTTCACTACATCATTCCATGTCTTTCAGCTACATCTGTTTAACTGATCGTAATGAAACTGGTAATTACATTGACTACAGGAGACTACGGTATCAGTGAGAAAGAGTGACCAGTCTAGTGCCTTGTTAAGTGAAGTGGCATTATTGAAGGAAAAAAACAAAGGCATAGAAGAAGAACTGAAAGAAATGCACGAGAGATATTCAGAAATAAGTCTCAGATTTGCAGAGGTCGAAGGTGAACGACAACAACTCGTCATGGCACTACGCAATATGAAAAGTGGAAGGAAGAGTTAGTTATTTGGAACAATGTGAAAGGCAAACAGAAGAAGACAATATGATATGTATATTTCCCAAGGCTATGGCTCCATATTGTTGCTTGTTTCCTAATTCTTCAAAAAGCCTAAATAAAAATTCCAGTTCTTTGGCATTGTATTCTTCCACCTTGAAAACTCTTAATTTGTAATGACTTTACACATGTTGCAGTTCAAATTTGGTATGTTGTGGACATTGTCAAAGAAAGCAATAGATTATCAAAGAGAAAGTAGGAAGAAACCATTTATTGGGAAGCCTATTAATTAGCTCGATTTACTATAATATCTGACTGAGTGAAGGATGTCGAAGGGAAGATGGTTAAAGGATCATTTTTCATGGATGATAAAAACAGGCTAAAATTTTTAACCTAAGTCCAATACTCCCTTCCCCTCCCAATATAATAAGGGAGTGTTTGATTCACTTTGAGTTAATAATATTTCATGGACCTTAAAAATTATTAAAAATAAAGGAGTTTACATACTAATTATATATACTTAAACGGGCTTAATTTCCTTTTAAGTCCGTAAGTTTAAAGCAAGGGGCCCAGTGGATTAGAACTTAAGGAGAAGGTGTGTTACAATAACCCATGAAACTAATAAAGAATCGATGACGGCTATTTATACACACCAATTTACTAACATACACCAATTTTATTTTTTAAATAATATATTTATACATTAAATTACTAGAATACCCCTAAAATATATACATCGCATATTACAAAACATATTTGTTCGACCACCGTTGGCCGACCAAAGCATGTTTGTTCGACCACCATCTGCCCGCAGAATGCGTTTTGTTCGACCGCTACATGTTAAATACAAGAAGTAAGCGTCAACTAGTGCTAGTCCAACAGACACTAAATGGGCGACAGATGATGAGAGTGAAATTCACGTAATTGAAGCTCAGATTTCTGAGTAAAATGTGTATGATTTGGTCTTAAATCGAGACGAATGGAGATATGTAGTGAAAAATCACGAATCAGGTGCTACTGAAGTCATTTGAGATTATTTTCACTGGAAAACTGAATAGAAGCTCAAAATCGAAAGGGTAAGAATTTGATATGCCGTTCGACCAAGTACAAGGCCATTCGACCTCCGTATAGCTTGTCAAACTGACCACCTGGGCGTGTGTTAAGGATCATATTTATGCAAGAAAACAAGGAGGCCAGAAAACCTACCAACTGATGGATTGGCCAAGTTAAGATTGAATTTACTATTGCTGCTATTACCTATGGTTGAATGGCCGTCACTATTGAATTTACTGCTGCTGCTATTTCCTATGGTTGAATGGTTGTCACTCTTTTCTAAGCCACAAGTTTTATAAATTCATTCTAGTTTATGATAGGAGGTATCAAATATTTACATTAAGAATTGTATCTTCGGCTATTGCTTGAGCAGGAGATTCTTCTTGAATCTTCCTAAGAACCTTTGTGTTTATTTTATCCTCTACTTAATACTCTCTCCATCCCACGTTAAGGTTTACACTTTCCATTTTGGGTTGACCCAAGTTAAGGTTTACATTTTTTTTTTTTATCAAATTAGGCCCACACAAAAAATTAATTATTCCATTTAGGACCAACACACAACACTAATATAACTACCCACTTTACATTAAATATTATTTCTCTCACCTCACTATACATTAAAATATTATACTCATTAATCTCCGTGCAAAAAACAAATATCAACGTTACCATGAGACGGAGGGAGTATATAATATTCATCTTTGTTCTTTCAATATCATTGATTTTATCAATTGGTCCGACTTGCCGGATACGACAAACACTAGCATAGAAAATCGTCTTAAATCCGTAGAGAAAGGTATTGAGGCTTTATATACTGAAATAGCACAATGGCGGCCGCACATGGAAAAACTCGTCACCTTGGATACTCAATTTGCTGAACTATGTACATGACAAAGGAATCGCAAATCCTAGTCTACCCTGCACCGAGGCACCAAATTCAAGGTCTTCTGCATCAACTGTGGATTTTTCATCCTCAAAAGAAATGCTGGAAACAAGAACACCTAGGCGACGCTTAGAATTCCCTATGTTTAGTGGATCCCACCCAGAGGCATGGATATCTAGTGTAGAACAATATTTCAAGATAAATAGGATTCTTGAAGAAAATCGTGTTGAGTCAGCACTAATTGCTATGGAAGGTGCTGCTCTCTTTTGGTTCCAATGGGTGCAAGGAAGAAATCCCCAAATAACATGGGATGAATTTAAGATAGAACTGCTACATTGGTATGGAGCGAATCCTATGGCCAATCCATTTGAAACTCTCATATCTACCACACAATCTGGGTGTGTTAATGATTAAGTTGAAGAGTTTATTTCTCGTCTGGTACATGTGCTCGGAATTTATGATTCTCAATGTTTGGGTTTGTTCTTACATGGGCTGCGTCGAGAGATTCGTGTTCGCATGCGCCATAAAGACACGGAATATCTTTTTGATACAATTCACTTTGTAAAAGAAATTGAGTGCGAGATTTACATCTTGGGTCCTCAACGTCCAGCAGCATCCGCAGCCCCATACTTGGGACCTACTGGGTTCCCATTTGTTCGAACAGCAGCATCGGCGAACAATAAGCAGAATAAGATATCTAATATAGCATCTGTGGCTTCACCAAGACATTCAAGTGCTCGTTCTCCACCTTGTAACTTGTCAGCATCACCTGTTGCTTCTGGGGAACAATCTGTGAATCGGCCAAAATTCTTGCGAATCCTACTTGTTGGTGACCCAATTGGAGAGGTCGAAGAGACACCCATTTCGAATCCACCAAAAATTGATTCTCGATTTCTTGATTCTGGTGAAACGGAGTATCAAACAGTAGAACTATCCCAAAAAGAAGCTGAAGGTTTTGATGGACCACAGATAATGAAGCTATTTAGATATGTGCATGTGTCACACCCCAAATTTTCATAATAAAAAAATTCTCATTTTATTTCATAAATAGAACATTAAATAGGGTGTGATAAAAACACTTTAGTTTTTGAATGAATAAATAAATGAGCATCCAAAGGTAAAAAAATTTAAAGTAGGGGATAAGTCCCATAAGTTTCATCAAACTTTAAAATAAAACCCAACACACAGAAAACAATATATAATTGATTTAGCAAATATGAAGGAAAAATTTTATCAAAAATCGATTCTGTAAGTTTATGCAAATTTGCAAAATAATAAATACCTCAACTTGGCCCACAAAACAATTAGCGACTGTAATTATTTAAATGAACATACCAATCTAATTTTAATGTACCGGAAGGCCATTTATTAATTTTTTAAAACTTAACTCGAAAATAGGACATCCACCATACTACTCATATACACAAACTGCCGTATAAAATTATAATAAAGGTATAAAAAAAGAACTTCTAGAAATCTCTAAATGCTTGTATAATATGTAAATATTTTATTTTAAATTTTAAATCAACCCACAAAAAAAAAAACCCTCTAATAGAAGCAATCTTCTTCACGCACTGAGTCCACCAAATTTACAAAAATTAATTCAACCACAACACGACATACAATTGACTTAAAAAGACAGCACAAAATCTTTGTATTCGAAACCGACTTTAACCAATTGGTTTCTTACGGAAAAAATCACGAAGAATAATTAGACAGACAAATCATACCTTTTTTCAAATTATTTCTACAGACTACGCATAAGAATTTATTTCACCTATCTAGTCCCATTTTGTAAGTCCAACAGTAAACAATAGGCATCTTACGAAAATTTTCTGAAATTTAAAAGGAATATAAGTCAAATAATGGCATCAATCCAAATACTTGGTTAACATACTAACACACTGAACTTCCCACGTGTTGAACTAATAGCAAGCTTTGTCACTTTTTGTATCTCTAACATCTAAGAAAGAGTAATAATAATAATTATTTATTAACTCAAATCCTACCACTAACCTTTATCACCATCCATGTGAATCTGTGAAGCACACATATATATACTCAAACCTCCAACCAATATTTCAATTCGGAATGTCAACAGCAATTAAAAGATAGAATTTGAAAATCAACCAACACATGTAGTGCCGAATAAATTTATTGGAAGAAATTCTTAACGATCATAAGTTTCGAACATATAATAACAACTCAAAGCTCATATCACAACAGTATACCAAGAACTCAAATATACGAAATACTTCCAATAAAAATTTATAAATACGCAGTGAATGTTTTACTCTTTTATTCAAACATTTTTTTTATTCAGTCTCCCCTTGCCAACGCTCCCCATTCGTACGCTATTGCCCAGCTTTTAATCTGAAAGGAGGGAAATTGAAGGGGTGAGCAACCACAAGCTCAGTGCGAATTTTACTCATGCTTATACAAGTAAAAATAATCCATATACAATAATTTAAATTCACTTACGAAACATTCCTGACATATTGATAAGGCACCTTTTTGGTCATTTATCCGTGACTTATAAGATACGACATCGATTCGTTACCCGTGATAATAGCAAGGCACCACAATAGTCCCAACTCGTATTGCACATATGATTCACATAATCCAATTCCAGATCACAACAAGATGATGATAATATTTCAGTTACAATAAACTATCACACATGAAATATTTCACATATACAAGATGAGAGAAATCCCCACCTTTCAATCACGTAAAAACTTTGGATTCGAGTAATAAACGTCGTGATCAAGATCCCTCGAAACCTAGAATTATAACTATGCGTTACTACCCATGACAAGATATGATAACAAAATTATCCAAATAGAATGGGGGTAGAAAAATAAAGGGAATATGCTAGAACTTTGATCAATGACAAAACAAAAAGAGAAAAGAAGGAGATTGAAGGTACTGTTACCCTTCTCTCTTGGAACAAGTGCAGCAGCGATGAAGAATTTTCAGATGGTGTGTGAGAAGGACAAGAAAGATCTAACTTATGCGTTGAACGGATGAATTTAAATTCCAGAAGTTGATGCTGAGACTAGTCAAACTTTCCTTAATTTTGAGAATAAATCTTGCGAATGATTGCAGGGAAATAACTCCCTTGCATAATGAACGTGATTTGATGATCTTTTGGACAGATGATATTTTTCTTTTTTTTTTAATGAGGAAAGAGAATAAGATCTGCTGGCTTCTTCTTTATTAACAAGATTTGACAAACAATTGGGCTGGACCAATATTTATGCTTATATTGGGCCTCTAAGAGTTGGGCCACAATTGGATTCATGTATAAAATTGTATGGGTTGTTACAGCATGACTCTCAAGTGCTTGTAATGGTTGATAATGGAGCCAGCCACTATTTTATATATGGCCAAGCTGTCAAAAGAATGGGCTTGGAGATGGATGACAAAGTGCAATCCGTAGTATGCCTGGGTGATGGACGGAGAGTCCCAATTCAAGGAATATGTCATAAGGTTCTATTAAAACTTGGTTCTGCCACCTTTCAAGTTTCTTGCTTAGTGTTTCCTCTTGGAGATGTGGATATCACCCTCGGGATTTCTTGGTTATCAACATTGGGAGATGTTTGAGCTAATTGGTCCAAATTATCAATGTCTTTTACATGGGATGGAAATGGAGTAACTTTGCAAGTTGATCCATCTTTGATGCGGTGCAGCATAACAACTTCTCAATTAATCAAACTTGAGGATATTGAAGCTTGTTGGGTAGTTTGGTTAGTAACTCTCAATGTATTAGAAGAAAAACAAGAGAGCTCTGTGCCCAACATACCAGTTGACATATAGAAGCTTCTGACAGCATTTCCTACTGTTACGACCTCTAATTCGGGTTTACCGCCGCACCGTATTATTGATCATCGGATTGTGTTAAAACCTGGAGCATTCCTTATTTCAGTTCGACCGTATCATTATAGCCACTCGGCTAAAGATGAAATGGAACGACTAGTGGAAATGCTTGAAGCTGGAATTATTCTACCAAGTACTAGTCCGTACTCAAGTCCAATTCTTTTGGTTTGGAAGAAGGATGGGAGTTGGCGTTTCTGCATGGACTATCGAGAACTTAATAAGGTAGCCGTTCCTCATAAATACCCAATCCCTTTTATACAAGAAATGTTGGATGAATTGCATGGAGCTACATGGTTTACTAAGCTCGATCTTCGAGCGGGTTACCATCAGATTAGAATTTCCCCAGAGGATATCCCTAAAATAGCATTTCGAACCCACTCGGACCATTATGAGCTCAGCGTCATGCCGTTTGGATTAATGAATGCACCAGCAACTTTTCAGGCAGCAATGAATGACTTGTTCAGACCTCATCTACGTAAGTTCATTCTAGTCTTCTTTGATTATATCCTCATTTACAGCCGCTCATGGTCAAGCCATCTTAATCATTTGGAAGAGGTGTTGAGATTGTTGCATGAGCATTCTTATGTAGTAAATCCAAAAAAATATTCTTGGGGGAAGAGATCTGTGGAGTATTTGGTTCATGTGGTTTCTCAAGATGGGGTCATGATGGACCCATCAAAAATTTCAGCCATTCTCCAATGGCCGATTCTTACTTCCTTAAGAGGGGTACAAGGTTTTCTTGGGGTCACTGTCTACTACCGCCCATTTATAAAAGGGTATGGACAATTGTCCAAGCCATTGACGGAGTTGCTGCGGAAAGAGAACTCTACCCATTTTCAATGGACTGAGGCAGCAGGTCAGTCGTTCCAAGCCATCCAATCATCCATTACTACACCAGTTCTAGCCATGCCCGATTTTGCTGAACCTTTCTTAACCGAATGTGATGCTTCTGGGAGAGGATTAGGTGATGCACTTATGCAAAATAAGCGATCAATTACTTATTTTAGCAAAGCAGTTGCTGCTCAGAACTTAGCAAAATTAGCTTATGAAAAGGAACTAATGGCATTGGTTATGGCGGTTCATCATTGGAGACCATACTTGGTTGGTCGGAGGTTCATCGTTCGAACGAATCAGCGAAGTTTAAGGCATCTTCTAAACCAATTGATCTTAACTTTGGCACAACAGTTTTGGATTGCAAAATTATTGGGGTATGATTTTACTTTTAAATACAAAACTGGAGCATCCAATGTGGCTGCTGATGCGCTCTCACGAAAATTCGATGAAACTGAATTAAATGCAGTTTTCATGCCTACTTGGGTTCGATGGGAAACACTTAAAGTGGAGCTACGTGAAGACAAATTTTTTAGTATGGTCGTGCAGAATTTGGAGAAAGGGATTGATCCACCTGGACCATTCATGTTGCTCAATGGGGTGTTATTTTATAAGGGACGTATAGCCATTCCTGCAACATCCACTCACATCCCTCGACTGCTAGAAGAATTTCATGCTTCACCTCAAGGGGGTCATGCTGGAGCTTTCCGAACTTATCGACGATTAGCATCTAATTTTTATTGGGTGGGAATGATGAAGCAGGTAACCAAGTTTGTGTCTGAATGTTTGATTTGTCAGCGAAGCAAATATGAGACAAGATCCCCAATTGGACTACTTCAGCCCCTTCCCATCCCTACTCACATTTAGGAAGATATTACCATGGACTTCATAACTGGGTTAACTCGTTCTAGAAATCTCGATTGTGTATTAGTGGTGGTGGATCAATTTTCTAAGTACGCACATTTCATTAGGCTGAAACATCCGTTTACAGCCCGTTCTGTGGCAGATATATTTGCACGAGAGATATTCAGTCTACACGGGGTTCCGAGCTCTACTATCTCAGATCGTGACCCAATATTTGTAAGTTCTTTTTGGTCGGAGTTGTTTAAAGCTTTGGGTACTAAGTTGAAAATGAGTTCAGCTTATCATCCCGAGATGGATGGTCAAACTGAAGTGTTGAATTGTTACATAGAGACGTATCTTCATTGTTTTGCATCAGAGTGCCCAAACCATTGGATTCGTTGGCTGCCATGGCTGAATTTTGTTACAACACAAATTTTCATTCATCCACTGGAAGAACACCGTTTGAAGTGATTTATGGAAGACCCCCTCCTACACTTGCTCAATTTTTGCCAGGGAAAATTCAGGTGCGGGCGGTAGTTGATGAATTGGAAGAAAGGGATACTGCCCTCAAACATCTTCGCATTCATCTAGAATGTGCACAACAATGAATGATCTGCCAAGAAAATCGCCACCATCGAGATCTGTAGTTTTCCAAGGGAGATATGATGTTTCTTAAACTTCGTCCCTATTATCAAGCATCTTTTATCTGTCCGTCTAACAGAAAGTTGTCACCAAAATTCTTTAGACTATTTCAAGTGTTGGAATGTGTTGGACCAGTGGCGTATAAGATACGGTTGCCTGAGGGTTGTCGTCCACATCCAGTCTTTCACATTTCTTTGTTGAAGAAAGCATTGGATTACATCAATTGGCCTCACAGCTTCCCAATGAATTAATATTAGAGGATCCCAAGTTAATTCCATATTTATTCTTGCGAAATCGGGAGGTGTGGAGAGGGGATGAACGCTGCAAGCAGGTTTTAATTCAGTGGCGTGGAAAACCCATGGATGAGGCAACTTGGGTAGATGTTGAGGATTTCTGTAGTCAATTTCCAGATTTTCGCCTTGAGAATAAGGCGCTTTAGAAGGAGGGAGGAATTGTTAAGGATCGCATTTATGTAAGAAGACAAGGAGGCCAGAAAGCACCAACTAATAGATTGGTCTAGTCAAGATTGAATTTACTATTGCTGCTATTACCCATGGTTGAATGGTTGTCACTATTGAATTTACTGCTGCTACTATTACCTATGGTTGAATGGCTGCCACTCTTCTCTAACCACAAGTTTTATAAATTCATTCTAGTTTATGATAGGAGGTATCAAATATTTACATTAAGAATTGTGTCTTCGGCTGTTGCTTGGGCATGAGATTCTTCTTGAATCTTCCTAAGAACCTTTATGTTCATTTTATCCTCTATTTAATGTATAATATTCATCTTTGTTCTTTCAATATCCTTGACTCTATCAGTGTGATCGCGCAGTTTCACGATTTTGAGCATAACTTTCACATCAGAATTCCGATTGAGGTAATTCTCTTGCGAAAACGATCCTCTTTTCTATGGATTTTCATCCGTACCCCGTACGAGGCTGATCGACCAAGGAGAAACTATTCGACTAAGACATGTTGGAAGAACGATGGTCGAACGGGCGACGTTAGTTCTGTATGTCCGTGGGGAGCTTGTTCGAGGTCTGTTCGACCTAGAGGGATGTGGTTTGACCAAGATGACCTTGGTCGAATGGACATATAAGATATCAGATTTCGTACTATTTTACACCCCAATGCGTGTATCTGCGTGTTTTCATTTAAAAAGTCCATCAAAGGTTCATTGGAAGAGTTTGAAGTATAAAAGGAATACAATTAACATCCAAGAGGAATACCGTTACCACCTCCACAAGAGGGGATCACCCCACACCATCCTCTACATCCATTTCTTTTCCCATCCATCCGTTGGAGCTGTGGAGATTCGTCAGTCGAATCAAGTGGATAATTGAGAGGAAGATTCAAGACGGAGAAGGAAGCGACGACTCTCACATCTAGGGTTTTATTCATTTCCTAATTTATCTTATAGTTTTCCAAACTTATGGGTAAGATCTATCCAGCACCCATAATTGTTCTTCGCAACATCATGAGCTACTTATTTTCTTACTTGATTCACTTTCGTATTTTCCTAGTTTCTGATTTATTTTATTTTTTATTTTAATTAATTGTTTGGTAGTTAATAATTAAATCCCAATTTTTCTTGTCTTTCGTCTAAATTAATTTAGTAAGTAAGTAAATTGATAATACGTCATTTGGGTTCAATATTCAACTTGGTCACTTGCCTAAGTTACAATTGTTATCCATAATACTTGAGGATTATTTTGTGTGTAAAGAAAACGCCCAACAAAAGACTAGGGTTGGATGGGGTTTCGTCGATCGACTCCGATTCACAATCTGTCGGTTCGATTTTCTTAACTACGTTGATGGTCATGCTACCCACAACATTTCCCACAACAAAACTCAACATATTTGACATCATTTCACTCCTAATCTTAAACTCTAGAATCTTAAAATACAAATTAGAAATAAAATCATTTACTAGCCGTGTTGTTAAGTAATGATGAATCTCTTCCCTCCATTTGATGTGGGTCTACTCTTTCTCTAATATTGTCTTCTCTCCCTTCTTCTTCCTTCTTTCCCTCTTGTCTTTTTTTAAAAAAAGAAAATCACTTAAGGAATGTGTGGGTGAGTGTATTTTCAATTTGTGGGAGGGAATGCATTCATTATGTGTTGGGTGTAATTCTTTAAAGGAACTTACTCTTTAAATGTGTGTGTATATATATTTTTAGTTTGTCTAAATATAAATGGGTGTATGTAATAAAATGATGGGTGTTAATAGTAGCGGCCTAAAGAATTAAGGTTGTGTTTGGTTTAAGTCATTTGAAATTTGAAAGATTTGAAAGTGAATATATTTAAATTTCTTGGATTTTATGTGAACTCATTTGAACGATGTTGTTCAGATGTATTGTGAATTTATACAAAAATAAAATAAAATTTAAATTTTGATAATTTATTTAATTAAATAATTATTTATTATTAACAAATAATAATATATAAATATATTATATTAAAACATTATATAAAAAATAATTATTTAAAAATTAATTAAAAAATACATATTCCATGTACTCATATCTTATACTATTCATTAGGGTCGTGTTTGGATGGGGTGATTTCGCAATGGATTTGTGAATCCATGTTTGAAATCCATGATTGGTGTTTGAATAGAAATGTAAATTTGAGGATTTGAAATTTTACTTTTTCAAATCAGCCCATTCAAAATCTTGGATTTAGAAATGAAAATTTTCAGGCATTTTTTTAGGGACTTCAATCCACTTCTAAACATAGTCATTTCAAATCCTTCCCGTCTTCTCCTCCAACTCTCTAGCTGAAATCTCGCTCTCTCCAACTCTCTCACTCGAATATTTTTCTCATTCTCTATCTCACCTCGCCCGACACAACCTCAATCCACACCAACTTCTCTCAATCAACGAAATTCGATCAATCATGTGCTAATTTGTGAATTTTCAGGTGGCCAAAAAATGGATAGGGAGTGATGGGGATTCAGATGGCCGAAATTTTCATGTGAGTTTCTGAGTTGTGGATTTGCAACACCATGTTTAGGCATATGGTTAATGAGTACTCGAAAACCTTTATCAGTAACTCATTATTATCTGAAATTGAGTTTATTATTAGTGGTGTTACAATTCTGAAACAACCCAATCAATTGAAATCAGATAATTATTATAATTCTTGAATTGGTGTATTAAGTTGATTTCACTCTTCATGATTGAGTTTTAGAATATGAAAGAATTGATAATCTAAACAGTAGATTGAAGAAAATGTTTCCATTTAGGGGACTAATTCCCATAGGTGAGTATATGTGATACCCCAAACATTTATAATTTTTTTTACACTACTTTCATAATGCTACTAATAAAATTTATTTTTCTTCTAAAAATTTACAGGAAGGAGTGACGAAGACATCCAAGTTCAACCGCATTCCTAACACCTATAAAAAAACACTATTTTGTATTTAAATGGAGAATAATAAAATATGAAAAATATTTTACTAACCATTTGGAATAATACTAAATAATAATAATAATAATAATAATGCTAAATAATAATAATATATATTGTATACATATGTAATATAATAATGGTAGTAAATATGAGTAGGCCCAGCCCAATTGGTTCTTGAATTTTGTTTTTAATAAAATAAATAAATAGAATAATAGTAATGGATAGGGCATACCTTTTTTTCCAAACCTATTAATAGGTAAGAGCCTTACTGACGTTCAACGTAAATATTTCTTCACACACTACATTTACTCTTTGTGAAAAATAAGTCTATAAATAGTTGTGTTTTTACTTCAATTCATTCACCGTGAAAATTTGATATCTGTATAGGTAATATTTAAAATAGGTTCATCTACTTTCCTATTTCTTCTTCATCTACTTTCCTATTTTCTTCTTCCTCTACAGCCGTATACAGACACTTCCTGGATCATATCCTCAATGAAAGTCATGAAGATGCTACAGAAGAGAGAATGCCAAGGATTTTTGGCGAACATCACAAAGGAGAAAGAAGATGATAATCCACCAAATAAGGTGCTAATAATTACAGATTTACTTGATGTATTCTCTGAAGAACTACCTGGAATACCTTCCGATCGCCAGATCGAATTCACTATCGATGTTATTCCTGGCGCTGCACCTGTTTCAAAGGCCCCATATAGAATGTCACCAAAGGAATTTCAAGAATTAAAGGAACAGTTACAAGAGCTTATTGATAAAAAATTTATAAAACCAAGTGTATCTCCTTAGGGGGCTCCTGTACTGTTTGTAAAGAAAAATGATGTATAATTAAGAATGTGCATTGATTATCGAGAACTGAATCGCCTAACCATAAAGGATAAATACCCCTTGCTATGTATAGAAGTCCTTTTTGATCAATTGAGAAACGCATCTGTTTTCTCAAAAATTGACCTAAGGTCCGGATACCATCAATTAAAAGTCAAGGAAAGCGACATCCCCAAGACAACGTTCAGAACTCGATATGGCCATTGTGAATTCACTGTAGTGCCATTTGGAGTAACCAGTGCGCCAACAGTCTTTATGGATCTGATGAATCGGGTTTTTCATCAGTACCTTGACTGTTTGTCATTGTGTTTATTGATGATATTCTTGTCTACTCAGAAAATGAGAAACAACATGACGAACATCTTAGAATCGTGATGGAAATGATGAGAAAAGAAAAACCCTACGCCAAATTCAGTATATGTGAATTTTGGATTGATCGAGTTATCTTTCTGGGCCACATAATCTCTATTAAAGGGATCGAGGTCGACCCAGCAAAGGTAGAAGCAGTGTTAAACTGGAAAGCTCCCTTGAATATAAATGAAGTACAGAGTTTTCTAGGATTAGTGGGTTACTATCGGAGGTTCATTCAAGAATTCTCTAAAATTGAAAAACCACTAACTCAACTTACAAAGAAAAATGAGAAGTTCATTTGGTCCTAAAAGTGTGAAGATAATTTTCAAGAGCTGAAACGAAGATTCGTATCAGCACCAATTTTAACCATTCTAGATAGAACTGAAGGGTTTGTAATTTACACAGATGCTTCAAAATCAGGCTTAGGATGTGTGCTAATGCAACACGGAAAGGTTGTGGCATACGCCTCAAGATAATTAAAACAGCATGAAGTAAATTATCCAACTCATGACCTTGAATTAGCTACAGTTGTGCATGCGTTAAAGATATGTCATCACTACCTCTACGAGGGAAAATGCCAAATCTACACGGATCACAAAAGTTTGAAATACTTCTTCACCCAAAAAGAACTAAATATGCGACAGAGAATGTGGCACGAATTAGTAAAGGATTATGATTGCGAAATACTTTATCACCCAGGGAAGGCAAATATTGTGGCAGATGCTCTCAGTCGGAAGCATGAGGGACAATTAACTATGATACCCACAAGCAAGGATCATTGGTTCAGGAATTCTCGAAATTAAATTTGCAATTCGTTAGGCCATACTGTACCTCGACTATAATCACTACTTTAACAGTACAACCTACCTTGAGAGACCGCATCAAGGAAGCACAAAGAGATGATGTTTTTCTGAACAAAATAAAAGGGAAAACCACGGTAGAAGGTGTTCAAGGATTTTCTCTAACCACTGATAAAGTTTTAGTGTACGAAGGAAGGGTGTGCGTACCCAATCATGAAGAATTACAGAAGGCGATCCTCACTGAAGCTCACAACACCCCATACACTATACATCCTGGAGAAACCAAGATGTACAAAGACTTGAAGAAAAATTTTTGGTGGAGAGGAATGAAAAGGAGTATTGCACAGTTTGTGAGACAATGCCTAACATGTCAGCAAGTTAAAGCTGAGCACCAATGACCTTCTAGATTGCTCCAACCACTCGAGATCCCTGAGTGGAAATGGGAACATATTACAATGGATTTTGTAACTGGATTGCCAAAATCTAGCAAAAATCATGATGCTATCTGGGTAATTGTCGACCGACTCACCAAAGTAAGTCACTTTATCCCAGTGCGGATGACATTCACTATGGATCATCTTGCTCAGTTGTACATTGAAGAAATCGTGAGGTTACATAGAATACCAGTATCCATATTATCTGATCGAGATACGCGATTCACTTCAAAAATTTGGAGAAGTTTTGCAGAAGGCAATGAGGACGAAACTCAAGTTTAGTACTGCCTATCACTCACAAACAGATGGTCAATACGAGAGGACAATCCAAATGTTAGAGGATATGCTTCGAGCTTGTGCCTTAGACTTTGAGAAAGACTGAGAAACTCATCTTTCATTAGTAGAGTTTGCTTACAACAATAGCTACCAGGCTACTATTCGAATGGCACCTTTTGAAGCAATATATGGGACAAGATGTCGCTCACCAATTATATGGGACGAAGTTGGAGTTCGAAAAATTTTAGGTCCTGAATTGGTAGAGAAATCAATAGAAGTGATCACTACAGTGCGAGAAAGAATCAAAGCAGCACAAGACCGACAAAAATCTTATGCCGATATACAGAGGACAGATCTACAGTTTGAAGTTGGAGAAAAAGTATTTATTAGAATTGCACCAATTAAAGAGTTGGTAAGATTTGAAAAAGAGAAAAATTGAAGTCAAGGTATGTTGGACCATTCGAAATACTAGAGAAAGTTGAAAATATGGCTTATAGATTGGCCTTGTCACCTGAACTATCTTCAATTCATAATGTGTTTCATGTATCAATGCTTCGGAAATATATTGTCGATCCAAGCCACGTGATTGATTTTAAAGATTTGGAAGTTAATGAGAACTTGACCTACGAAGAGATACCAATAAGTATTTTAGGGAGAAAGACTCAGAAACTTAGAAACCGAGAGATACCTCTAATACTAGTATAATGGAGTTGGCACGGTAGAGAAGAAGCAACATGAGAACGTGAGGACGAGATTTTAGCCAAATATCCAGACTTTTACAGAGGAGAGAATAAGTAAATTTCTAGGATGAAATTTTATTTAGTGGGGGAGGATGTGATACCCCAAACATTTATAATTATTTTTACACTACTTTCATAATGCTACTAATAAAATTTGTTTTTTCTAAAAATTTACAGAAAGAAGTGACGAAGACATCCAAGTTCAACCGCACTCCTAACACCTATAAAAAAAATATACTATTTTGTATTTAAATGGAGAATAATAAAATATGAAAAATATTTTACTAACCATTTGGAATAATACTAAATAATAATAATAATAATGCTAAATAATAATAATATATATTGTATACATCTGTAATATAATAATGGTAGTAAATATGAGTAGTCCCGCCCAAATGGTTCTTGAATTTTGTTTTTAATAAAATAAATAAATAGAATAATAGTAATTGATAGGGTATACCTTTTTTTCCAAACCTATTACTAGGTAAGAGCCTTACTGACATTCAACGTAAATATTTCTTCATACACTACACTTACTCTGTGTGAAAAATAAGCATATAAATAGCAGTGTTTTTACTTCAATTCATTCACCCCAAAAATTTGATATCTGTATAGGTAATATTTAAAATAGGTTCATCTACTTTCCTATTTCTTCTTCATCTACTTTCCTATTTTCTTCTTCCTCTACAGTCGTATACACACACTTCTTTACTTTCCTTATATTTAAAATCCACATCGAATTATATTATTATTATTATCATAGTTATAATTATTATTATAATATATATTTACCACATGTATATAAATATCATTTTATGATTTAAAAGGAAGGCAGAGCCTCTAAACTAATCATAAAATGATGTCGTGTATATGTGTACTTACTTTAAAAGCATTTTATTTAGGATAATATTACTACTACTACTACTATTATTATTAATATTATTTTTTTCATTTTATGATTTGTAAGTCTGTGATGATATTTTCGATTCACTAGCAGTACTTCGATTTCAAAAAAAAAAGGAGAGGAATTTTTTTGGGGCTCGGGGTGCCACCGTATATTATATTCTTATAATTTATGAATGACTGCAAATGGTTAATTGAAAATTTTAATGCTCTTTAATTGGATTACAAAACCTTGCACCTTGAATACTATATAATGAGTCGATAACCTGATAGCTTGTAATTGTTGTAGTACAAGGATAACCAGTTAGATCATAGATTTTGTCGAACTAGCACCACTCTCTTGGTGCATGGATGATCCAATATGCCTACATTGATGAGGAACTTTTTTATTTTCTTACCATAGCGACTGAAACTGTATTACAAGGATCTAGGAATATTCATGTTCAACAAGCCTAGAAGCTGACCAAATCATAAATAAACAGAGAACGGAAAAACCATCCATACATTTGTGATACTGCAGAGTTAGAGTTCATCATTCTCTAGATTGCTACCTACTTTATATGATTGCAAATTTACTTGTATTTAAAGACTTATTTTCAATTTGCACCCACCACCTAATCATCTCCCCTACTTTTGCATTTTTTACTTTGTTAAACTAGAAGCAATACAATCTGATCATGAAATGAAGGACCTACCAAATCTAGGGCATGATACCTCTGATTAAACTTATACTTCTGTGGAATCATCGACATTGCTATCTTGGCTTCATTGGTAGTGAATTTTAAATGGTAGGAACGTTGTTGTTGGTAGCTTTAGCAACTCCTTGTTCGAATCTTTCTAGTCTGAAGAGATGCACATCTATACCCCAAATTTGTGGATCATGATACAAAGCAAGAATAAAGATGAAAATATTCTTATTTTGGGGGAGACATAGGCCACATGTTTTAGCCTCCTTTGCAACTTTCCTAGTCATTGTAAGAACTGAAAGATATAACTGGAGACACTCATTGATTATCATGTTCATCTGCATGGATAGAGTCGCATGTTGCACGTTTGTAAGAAAATTGAAATCAAGAATTAATTGTGATCATCAACTTAATGTTTTTAATCTTGTAATGTCATTAGAATTTGGTCTGATTCTATTAAAATTTTTGAACACCTCTTCTTTTGCCTTGTCTTTCCACTCTGATTTTGCAACATGTATATTCCTTTATTAAAGTTTTAATTTAAACTTATATGATTGTGTTTCAATAACTAATTTTTTATTATATATTCTCGCCATTGGCCTATGAGTGATGTACAATTGAGATTGGTGATGAGTTGCATGATTGTATGAGTGATTCGTTACAATTGAAGGGGATTGACCAATATATCTCTTGATTATTACTACTATCACTATTGGACCTGATTATCTTTGCATGACCTTATTTAGGAATTAGTTAAGGAGAATATAAATTTCATTCTTGTAGTACTTATTAAGAACACTTATTGATGTATAAGTACCTTTTAAGGGAAAATAATTAGCAGCATTAGTAACTAGAAAGGAAATAGGGATTATTTCTCATTCAATTATTGGTGCTTGTTTGATTATCAAACATACATATTAAGAATAGCTTGGCCTGAGTAGCTTAGTATAATTATGTGATTGTTGTTATATTATTTGCAATATTCTGATTCACTTGTCTATCTAATTTTATTCAACTGGTTAAATTGAATTTTCTTGTAACTATATGATCTTTTCTCTTGAAATACCTGGTAGTTTAATTTCTATTGTGTTGCTTTCCTTTTGAATTGTTATAATTCCTTAGTTAATCATAAAAACTCATTATTGGTTGTTTTTATAAAAGAGGTACAAATCATACTTCTCGAGTGAATTGTTTAAACTATATTCTCATGGTTTTGATATTTAATTTGGTCTTACTTCTTGCTACAATAGATCTTATACACATGCAAGTGATTAAGCCTTTATGAGAAAAATAGTGAACAAGTTTTTTACTCCATTTTCGTGGAGTAGATTGTTTTAGATAGGAAACTGTGAAGTCATTCATGTTCATTCTTACTTAAAATATTTTTATTTAATAATTTATTTGTTGTGTCTAGTCACATCCTAACACTGAACTTTTTATAGGTGCATGATTACAAGAACTAAGGAAAGAATATCAAACCTTTAAATCTTGAAATTGAAGCATTCGGGATAAACAAAATGGGTGGAAAGAAGCAAAAAGAAATGCCATTTAAAAATCCAAATCACTTAAAACGACTGAGACACTTGATCTGGGAAAGACAATGGAAATAGACAAGAAACTTGAAACAGTTAAGGTATTTGAGACAGTTGAAATGGCTAATTCACCTAATAACCAACTTGGAAGACAAATGATCATTAGAGTCCACTTCAAGATTAGACCATTCTAGGATATAGGTGGCCCTGGTAGTCCACGCTAGCAATTTTAAGCTTAGACCAGGTCTCATCCAGATGGTAGAAAGTAAATAGTTTGAGGAGGTCCAATGTAGGATCTGAATGTGCACTTGTGTCAGTTTGATAAGTATGCTAGCACAATCAAGATGAATGGCATTACGGATGACTCCTTAAGGATGAGATTATTCTCATTCTCATTTACTGATAAAGATAAGACATGGTATCGTACTTTAGAGACAGGAGTAGTGGAATATGGGAGGATCTGACAGAGAAATTTCTGAATAAATATTTCCCTCCCTCTAAGACTCAAATGAAGATACAGATTACACAATTCAAGCAATGAAACTTGGGAGAGATTCAAGGATATATTATGAAGATATCCGCAACATTGATTTTAGAAAGATCAACACTTAGGATCTTGTATCAAGGGTTCATTGGCAATGTACGAATTTTAGTAGATGCCTCGTAAGGAGGATCTCTTCTAGAGAAGGCTTTGGATGAATTTGAAATTATTTGTGATTTTTTATGATTAAAGTTATAAATTTATAGTTTATTATTGATGTTAAGGCAATCTTTTCTGATCAAGGAATTCACTATATACATTGATTGAGGAATTATTCCCCAAGTTGGATTGGCAGTCTTCTTCAGCTCAAAGATTTTCTTCCCATTTGTAGAGCCTTCTAGGGAAGGCTCTGGATGAAGCTAATTTTTTTTTTATTCTTAACAGGCATAATGAAATCTTTTGGTTGATACATATAAATTTCCTCATCTAAATAACAATTTAAGAAAGCAATTTTTACATTCATTTGATGTATGTCCATTTTATACACAGAAGAAATAGTAATTAATGTTCTAATGGTCGTAATTTTAGAACCATTTGAGTATATGTCAAATCAATTTCAACTTTTTGATCAAAACTTCTAACAACTAGCGAGTCGTCTTATATTTATCAAATGAACCATCAACTATTTTTTTCTTAAAAATCCACTAACATCCAATTATTTTACAACAAGGTGGAAGATTAGTACAAAACAAAGTTTTTTTTGTCATAAGGGAATTCATCTCATCATTCACAGCCTCTTTCCAAAAAGGAGTATTAAATATAGCATTATTGTGGGTTTCAGGATAATATTCAAGCAAGAAAGTGAAACTATCATCACCAAAACTTTTAACTTTTCTACTCCCTCTGTGCCGGAGAAGTTAGCCTTTTTTGGGACAGGTAAATTAAAGACTATAATAATTTAATATGTAGTGAATTGAAAATATATAATATTTTAATGTGTATAGGGTAGTTGTATTAGTGGTGGATATGGGCCCATATGAATAAATTATTTGTTTTGAGTGAGTCTCATGTACCTAAAAAGGAAATTTGTCAACTTCTACGTGTCAAACCAAAAAGAAATGTGTGTTAACTTTTATGGGATGGAGGAAGTACTTCTTTTACTTCTCCGAGGTTCATGGGTCAATAGATGATAATATAAAATAGCAAAAAAGAAAAGTACAGTAGCAGAGCAAAAGATGTGAACCCCACATACGGCTAAGCCTTGCAAGGCCATCTACTTAAACCGGAAATATTCAAAATTCATGTCATTGAACATAAAGCTATGTATATAGGCTGGAGCTGAGTAGTGCCAATCTAGATCTCCTCCAATATCAGAAAGGGCATCTGCAGCAGTGTTGCCTTCCCTGTAAATATGCGAAACATGGAAATTCATTGTTCTAATAATATCCTTCGCTCTCCTCCATCTAGCAATTAAACGCCAAGGGATCCTAGGCTTAGAGTCAGTTAGCGCGTACACCACAAATGTGGAGTCTGACTCTAGCCAGAGTGATTTCCATCCCTTTCCATCTGCCAACTCTATCGCCATGAAAACAGCAACCGGCTCTGTCTCGAAAGTAAATCCATAGCCATATCACATGTAAAACTCCCTGCAGCAAAGCCCCTGTTGTTCCTAAAAATGCCGTTTCCTGAGATCACCCCAGGCGATCCAGCACATGCCCGTCCGTGTTCACTTTGATCCGCCCTGGAGGAGGGGGCTGCCATCGAAGTGAGATAACGCTGGGAGCTTTCCTGGGTACTCTCGTCACTCCAAAGTACTTTAGAGTCAATAATTCGTCAACCTTGTTGTGCATCGTACCAATGGGAAGTTTTCCCATTTCCTTGATGCGTGCAGCAACTAGTGCGATGACATTGGAGACTCGCATCTCTTTGCACTTTCCCTCAGAATCTCTTTCCATGTTCAAACGATCATTTCTCGTAGTCCAAATACCCCAAAAGTAGGATACAATGGCCACCCTCCATAAGTTAATGATCTGTGTGCTGCCATTCATGCTCATTGCATCCAGCAAGAATCTAACAAAGCTCTGATCAAGAGGGATGTGGAATCCAAAACCTGTTATAATATATTTGAAAACCTGCAAGGATACACTGTAATGAAGGAAAAGATGGTCAATAGTTTCAACTTCTACTTCACATAAAGAGCATTGAGATGGGCCATGGAAGCCTCTATTGGCAAGAACGTCCCATGTTGTGAAAATACCTCGAATTGCCTTCCACAGAGTTAGCGAACGTCGAGGTGGTATAAAATTGGCCCATATCCAAGTATCCCAATTTGGAGTTGGAAAGGACGGCTGAATGCTTGTATATGCAGCCTTAGAGGTCACGTCTCCCTGAAGTGATTTGGTCCAAACTCTACGATCAATCGTATTTGGTGACATACGAGTTGCCAGTATCATATCAACAATGAATGGATACACACTCATGAATTCCACTGTGAAATGCCAGTCTCCATCATATAAATAATCTCCAATTTTCTCTTCATAATGTTGATGATACTCCATCGGAATGCCCACTAAATCCGCAATTGGCTGCCCCATCCAGTTGTCAAGCCAAAAAGGTACTTTCAAATCATATCCCACAATCATAACTTCCTACTTCATCAATTTCTCAATATGGAAAGAACATGTTGTGCGAATAGAGGATGAAATGTACGTGTTTTTAGTTTGCTGCCCTTGAACTATCTATTTCTTATGAACTCAAATGATGATTCATTTGTTAAAATGTCCCATACAAGTTTCATAAGGTATGCCTCATTTGCTGCCTTGATGGAACGGATCCCTAAAATTCCCTCCGAAGTAGAACAACAGACCCTCTTCCATACAACTGTGAAGTGGTGGGATTTTAAAATGTCACCCTTCCAAATAAAGTTTCGGCAAGCTGCCTCTATACGCTTTAGCTGATGTCGCGGCCGTCTATAAATCATCATCACATGAACTGCAGAAGAGATAATTACTGAATTAACAAGACAGATTCTTCTAGCCATGGAAAGAGTGTTACCTTTCCACCAGTGAAACTTTGATAAAATTGCATTAGTAGCCTCTTTGAAGTATCTTATTTTGGGAGATCCACAAAATATTGGAACCCCAAGATACTTGAAAGGCAGACTGCCCTCTTGTATAAACATATCATCATGTATCTTCCTCTTAATGTATGGCGTAACCTGTTTCCCATAAAAGACCTTTGACTTCTGAGGGTTGAAAACCTTCCCAGAGACACTTTCATATCCCATGAGCACCTGTTTAATATTCTTAACAGACTTGCCGTCCCCCTTGCAAAAAAACATAATGTCGTCTGCATAAAATAGGTATGATGGAAAATGACACTGCCGATTCGCCCTTGCTTTGGAGATCTTTCTGTCATTAGTGAGTTTAAGGATCCATAAACCAAGTACTTCCTCTGCTAGGCAGAATAAAAGAGGAGACAATGGATCCCCCTGTCGTACCCCCTGCCACAATTGAAAAACCCCTTGGGGGTACCGTTGATTAAAATAGAGATCCTAGCTGAAGAGAAGATAGACTGTATCATGCGGATGAACTTAGCTGAGAAACCCATTCTGTGTAACACCTCCAAAAGAAAATCCCATCAAATAGTATCGAAGGCCTTTCTAATGTCAATCTTGAAAGTCACATTGCCTTCCGCAGAGCTGTTTAAACAATTAAAACATTCTAACTCCAAAGCTGTGCAGTGATGAATGCTTCTATTCGGAACACTTCCATACTGGTGAGGACCCAATTTTAGATGGAGAATTGGTCCAAGTCTGCTAGCAATAATCTTCGTGAAGATTTTAAAGAGGAAATTACAATGGTAGATTGGTCTGAAATCCTCCACTATGTTAGCCCTATTTATCTTTGGAACAAGAACCACAAAGTTGCAATTTATCCCCGAAGGTATGGTTGCCATTGTGAAAAAATGTTGTACTGCTAGGCACAACTCTCACCAATAATGTGCCAACATTTTTGATAAAAACTACCCCAAAAACCATCCAGACCAGGGCACTATCCGCCGATAGACTCATGACAACACTTTTGATCTCATCGTGAAAAGGCATATCTACCAAGGCTGCATTTTCAGAGTTCTCAATAGTTTGATTCAGAAATTGAAGAACGTCGAAGCATGGCAAATCTTCTAGAGTACTGAATAACGTAGAATAATAATTCACGATATGATCCGTAATATCTTTAGCATTATCGTTAGCATTTCCCTCAATAACCAACGACTTAATGCTAGCTCTTGTCTTTCTGACCCACTGATTTCTCTAGAAAAATTCAGTGTTGCGATCTTCATCTTTGAGCTAAGAGGTTATGTGCTTTTGTGAGAAAAATTGATGCCATTCCAACAATTTGTCATTGAGTAACTGGTGAGCATCTACTTCCTCTGAAAAGAGATCCATACTGTCACCTTCCGTGTCTATGTGATTTTGAATATGTTACAGGTGGCTTAGAGCAACTTTTACACCATCAAAAATATTGCCAAAATTCCGGGAGTTCCAATGCTTGATGTCAAACTTCAATCTTCGTAGCTTTGCAGCAAACCTAGAGATAGGGTTGTGAGAAACGATGTTCATATGCCATGAGGTAGCAGCCATGACATAAAAACTCGTGTCATTAAGCCACATAGATTGAAATCTAAATGGCTTAGGAGAGTTGTCATTGACATTACAAGTTAAAAGGATAGGAGTGTGATCCGAGCTGTGCCTTGCCAAAGTTGTTACTGTAACAGAGTCCCATCTATCAATCATGGCATCAGAGACCAGAATTCTATCGATCCTTGAGGCTTGCATACGCCTAGAAGAAGAACGAGCAACCCAAGTGAAATGAGCACCATGCATCTCCAAATCATGCAGTCCCATAACTTCTATGAAATCCTTGAATTCAATGGGGCTGAGGTTATCATTTCGGGCAGCATTAAGTCTCTCATGAGCACCAATAGTCGTATTAAATTCCCCCATAATAAACACTGACTGATGCCATTCGAAATTCAGAGAATCAAATATAAATATACCGATCAAAACTTCGAATTTATACATTTATATTGATTCCCTTAAAATAATATAAAATATAAATTCACCGACATCTCAAGCACCGTGAGTCTGCAAGCCACGATAGTGTGGACGTTTACAGACCCGAACATTTACAAGAGAAGTTTTTATCCATTAATTTCATTTGTCAACCTTACAGATAGAGAAGTACACACGCGCTTGGATAACTTCCTACAGTCATCAATTATAAGTTTGTACAAGTGAACCGCATATAATCTCATCTGATAGGGAGGAAGGTCTATGCCAACACGCAAGTTCATATGCATCACATTACAAACATTATTATTTAATGAAGTCTGTTCTAGCAATCCATGAATAAACTCATCCGATGGGGAGGAAGACTCTAATGTCGACGCGCAAGTTTATTCACATCGCTAACAAACCAATAATGGAGGCCGCGGGAATTAATTATCAATCCCCTCTCCCACTTAGTTATTTAAACACCGAGAATTTTTAACATGCATATAATATTTAGAAATAAAATATACATCCTAACATGCTTCTATATTTATTTAATTAAAATAAATCACATAGAACATACTACCATATATAACAATTAATTGTCAAGTAAAAATAATTAAATCAATTATATATTTCAGGGATAATGGCACAAATAATAAGTCAAGCAAATGTGCCTATTAACTCAGCCAATAAATGAAACTAGTTTAAATTGAGCCCAACAAGCCCACTAAAAAAAATTAGCCAATTAATTAAATGACCAGGCCCATTATCCTGCCAACCCCTTTATTGAACCCATCAGACAGCCCCACAATAATATTGGGCCAACAGTCCATAAATAATTAAAAGACCCAACATGAGAACAAGCCCACTGCCTTATTCAAATCCATCAGCGCAGCGCTGCCCTAGACATTCTCCCAGCCGCAACGATCAAATGGAGCACACACAGCAAACACCGGCACTTCATGGCGTTGCAGCTGCCGGCAGACGTGCCTACAACCCACCGGAGTCGTCCCGACAACCTAGACCTTGCAGCAGCGCCAGCGCGCCACGACAAAACCCTGCCTGCCGCATGTTCCTCCCTACCGCATGTTCCTCCATGCCGACAACGATCAGCCTTTCAACCGCGTCCAGGCATTCGCAGTTCTAATGCCACGAACAGGTGCCGCTGACCTCGGAGATAGTGCCGTCAGCCCACCGCCGTTCGTCGATCCAGCGTGCCCGATGATCGCCAGCCATCTTCCATGATCTCACCAGTGCACTCGACAACAACCAACCATACACGGCTGCAAACGATGACTCGCTTGGAATCACCAAGGAATCTGCCTCACCCATCGTCGTAGACGATCAATTTCAGTAGATGAATACAACCCCGCCATCTTGCATTACCGCCGGCCGTGATTTTGCTCAGAAACCATGGACTCTCTTGGATCCCTCCTGACTCGATCAAATCAACCGGCGACTCGTCCGGAATTACCTCGAATCGCCCAACCGGACTTCTTCCTCAATCAAGCGTCGCCGCCTACACCCGATTCAGCAGCCCTGAACTCATGGAGGACTCCATCGGGTCGCTTCCTGATGCGACCAGAACCCACCACTGGTTCAACTAGAAGCATCAGCGACCTGCCTGGAACCCACCCACATCTCGCAACCATCCTACCGCCCCATCGCGGTCGACTAATCTGCCTCGTTCCGCCATCGGGTGCTGGTGGTCGCCTTCACACCAGCAACCGGGAGTTGCAGAGCCGCCCAACCAACGCCAGTCAGCGCCTTCAATCGGCCGTCAGGCTCCCGTCATTTTCTTTCTGACTGACTAGTACAGTCGTGTGTGTGATAGCAGATGTGTTTCAACTATTATTTGTGTTGTGTTCAGTAATAACAATCCACAAAAATCACACATGATTTACATGGAGAAACATAAAGGAATAATGGATAATTACACATATACAATCCCTTTCACACTTTCTTTCTATCACGATAAGGAACACACGTATGGCTCAAAAAATGCGATTACATCCAGATCAAATCAATTAATATTATAATCACATAAACCCAAACCTTACGGTTCACGTTTCACCACGAAACCAATGCTCTGATACCAATTGTTGGCAATTGGATCGTGTGGTTAGCGTGAAACAATAAGGATTTCAAGTAAACAATTACAGCGGAAGCAAAATAACAGTTTACCTTTCTTCTGGGTTGATGTAGAGGATGAACAGTAATGAAACACCTCTGATCTTCTGCTATATGACCCAAAGTCAATTCTGGTGTTGTGTGGGCAACAATCTCCAGATTTCACTCAATCTGCAACAATAAGGATTTCAAGTAAACAATTACAGCGGAAGCAAAATAACAGTTTACCTTTCTTCTGGGTTGATGTAGAGGATGAACAGTAATGAAACACCTCTGATCTTCTGCTATATGACCCAAAGTCAATTCTGGTGTTGTGTGGGCAACAATCTCCAGATTTCACTCAATCTGCTCCTTCCCTCTATTCACGTTGAAACGGCGTTCAAAATAATAGGGTTCTAGGATGCTGAGATAACTTATATATTGGGCTATAACAGGGACCAGGAGGAGAAATTGGATTGAGTCTCAATTGGATTTAATTAACCAAGTTTAGTCCAAAGCTTTTAATTAAACCCAATAATAATAATATAGTCCACTAAAATATTATTACTGCACTACCCATCCAATCCCAATATTATGTTTTGGGCTCCTTATTATGAGGCAGAAAGTCTCCCCATGTTTAAGATATACAATGCCCATTAATTAATTAAGTTACTGACAACTCAAATTAATTAATATCTCATCCGAGAGTAGTACCACTCAACCTTTTTACCATGTCAGAATTAATCCACTTGCAAGATTTACATGATAAACTTTATGAGCTCCTCAAGGGGACATCATCAACATATGACGGACATGGATTCCTTCTACAATCAACAGCACACCATATAGACAATATTATTTCCCAACTCACCGAGTTTGGTGATTTAATACATGTAAATCTCACCCATTGATGAATCAAAGAAATATATACTGCCTTACGTATCGAGGCTATTGTATAGGGATTAAGAGCACGAACATCCATAATAACTGAGATCAAGTTCTCCTATATAGATAGTACAAGTCGAACGATCTCAAGCGGTCCTACTCAATACACGCTAAGTGCACTAATGTGATTCAATAGTCAAGATAAACTAATACCAAATCACACTACAACCATCCCGATAAAGAGTCCCCGTCTATCTCGATTGTGAGCATCTGTTTATACTTTATAAGGAAACCGATAATATGATCTTACGCGTGTTGTCGCACAACATATTATCTACAGTATAAAGTAAATGGACTATTGCATCGTGCATATAAATAAATTATAAAATGCAATAATTTGATCAATGATTCTCATTTCAAATATTGTTATAACATTGTTCATACTAAAGCTAGACTTTTAGTATACAATCCAACAGGAGGACCCCTTTATATAGGGAGAGGTGAAGATTCCCCCATTAATGCCTTGCATTCTGATTGGTCCACTCTATTTGGGTCATATCCTGCTGGCTTGGGCCTACACTTGTTCGGGCTGTAGTCAGACCTATTTTATTTACGTCTGATTTAATTTATATGGGCTTGTTTGACTTAAGTCAGGCCTCATTTGACTTGGGCTTGCTTGACTTGGGTCAGACCTCATTTAATTTGGGCTTGTTTGACTTGGGCAAGACCTCATTTAATTTAAGCCCCATTTAATTTATTGGGCTTAAATTAATTATCAGTTATTTATTAATCTATTTTTAGGAATTAATTTATTTAAATTCTAAAATAAATTAATAATTGATATTTAATCCAAAATATCCACGTGTCGCTATTTAATTGGACCATAAATTTTAACTGCTTACACTCACACCTATATATATTTTACATCATTATTCATCTGTGTTAGAGAGCCACATCCATCCTACACCACCTCACAAGGGGGGATCACCCCCCAACCATCATCCACATCCTTTCCTCCATCCATCTATCACTTTGAAGATTCGTCAGCTAAATCAAGAGGAGAACCAAGAGGAGGATTCAATACGGAGAAGGACGCGACGACGCCCAAATTTAGGATTTTATCATTTCCTAATTTATTTTATATTTTTCAGACATCCGGGTAAGATCTATCTAACACACATGATTGTTCTGTGCAATATCATGGGCTAGAACTGTTTTGGTAGATCTAGGATTTTTAAGGTTTTTATGAATTAATTGAACTTTCGTGTGTATACTTCGTACCACACTACTTGTGGATTTATTTTATATAATACAATTCTTTATTAATTCATACTCAGAGTTGTTTTGTGCATCTTTAACTGTTATGTAGAGTCTGAATACATATCTTGGTTATTGATTGAGTGCGTTCACTGCTGAGCAGGATTATATATTATGATTCTAAGTGATGGGACTCTGAAACTTCATTAGAACTATCTTATATGAATATTTATTAATTGAATTGGATTAGGGTTAATAAGTATGATAAAGAGGATAATTTTATAGTACCTATAAAGGGAGATCATATCGGGTTAGAGTACCAATCCTAGGGGAAATAATTGATGCTGATAATACCTAGAAAGTGGGGTTGAAATTATATCTCTTGCTCCAAGGTTATTCACATGTGTTGTACGCATATTTACTTGTGTCTATAGGGTAGATCTACTTAGTGATTTTCATAGCTTAGTGATGCGTTCATAATCCACAAGGCAGAGTATGACATTGATACACGAAAAGGAAATTAATGAATGAAACCAGATTACCCTAGAGCTACCTATTCTCCTACTTGATCCACTTTCGTAATTCTTCTAGTGTTTATTTTATTTTAATTGTTATTTTATATTTTTGTTAGTAGATTAATAATTCAAACCTCAAACTTAATTGTCATCTTGTCTTAATTAATTTAGTAAATAATTAAATAGATAATACGCAGTCCTTTGGGTTCAATATTTAACTTGGTCGCTTACTTAAACTGCAATTGATATCCTTAATACTTGAGGATTAATTTTGCATGCAAAGAAAACGCACATCAAGTTTTTGGCGCCATTGTCGGGGACGTCTGTTATTAATTAGTTGATTATTTCTAGTTTGATTAATGCTTTTATTTGTGATTATTTATTTCTATCTAACATTGAATTTTTCTGAGGTACTTGTGCACTAGGAAAATGAGAGGAAGGAAAGGAAGATATAACACATTGAGCTAAACATGGTTTGGAGCAAGACAGAATCCGGATAATGGTGCCATACGTGAAATTTTCGCGTACAATGGAATTGTTAAGATGAGGTTGATATGATTAAGGGGAGAAGATGATGATTTTGAGATAGATCCTGCTTTTATTAACATGGAAGAGAAGAATCCCTTTTTTGGAGATTGTTTTGAAGATCCATATCAGCATCTCAGAAGATTCCTTGGTTAAGCAAACACTCAAAAGAGTGCTTGAGCTCATGATCATGCTAGGCGGATCGCCATATTCAAGTTTTCTTTGATTGATAGGGTAGAAGCTTGGTACGAGACTCTTGATGCAGCAGAATGCACTACATGGGACCAACTGCAGCAAAAGTTCTTGGATAGATACATGCCACCCTCAAGGATCTTAAGAATGAGGCAAAAGATGACCTAATTTGTTATGAATCAGGGTGAGAAATTTTTAAGGCGTGGGACAGGTTTAAAGACATGCTCAGGCGATGCCCATAGCATGGGATATCTAAGGCTCAATACATAAGCATCTTCTACTATGGATTGGATTGTGAGTCGCGTATTCTTATTGATGCATCATCAGGAGGAGCGCTGTTATCTAAAATAGCACTTGAAGTAGAAAAGTTGTTTGAAGACATCTCTATGAATTCACATGACTGGCCTTAGAAAGAGTAAGAGGATCTTATGTACTAGGTAAGGTGGCTCAGGTTGAACATTAAGTGTTGAAGCCGAATATGGATAATGAGATCATCTCTAGTCTAGCTAACATCAACAAACTATTAGAGTCCCAGCAGAAGCAGATTACAGAGTTGACACAAAGGGGGCCTAGTATAAAGCATCAAGAAGTGAAGAGTGTTGAAGTTACCTTCAATCGATACATGGCTAAGAATGATGCTAGAGTAGATCATCTAAAGGCAAAGCTAGAGGCAAAAATTGATGCTAATCATGTAGATTTATCTAAGCAGTTGAAGGACTTTACTTTGATGATAGGGTAGATGGCCGCGAATGTGAACCCATTGACACATACATTTGAGAATAATGCCATCACATTGAGGTCTGTGACGCAGTAAGAAGGTCCGATGAAGCCGGAGAGCAGAAATAAAGAAAGCAGTAGCACTGTTCGACCAACACCACCTCGTTTGATCAGACATAGTGTTCGAACTGAGATCAAACAGCATTCAAAAAATAAAATCCCAATGCTCTGTTTTATATCCTGCCATTCGACCAAGACACCCTTGTTCGACCAGATCAATTTGGTCGAACCATGGTCAAACACGCACCTATAGAGAAGAAGGATCGCGTTCAGATTACAGAGCTCTCTTTCGACCACACCACTATTATTCGACTAGATCACTTCAGTCGAGCAGTTGTCGAACAGTTTCATGCACCTCCCGTTTCGATACCGAATGCAATACCTGTTGTTCAGAGTTCTCCAGTACCATCAAAAGAGCAGAATACTGAGCTTACAGTGGAAAAAAAGTGGGAAAGGGCAAAGAGGTTGAGATCCGAAAAGCTTTGATTGCAGATGGATAATGAAGATGTGGTTTTCTCTTTTGATCATGCAGTGAAGATGCCCATGGAGACTCAATCGTGCAAGAGCATAGATGTGATTTCAAACTTGTTTAATCTTAATTTTTCTAAGATAGATGATTCTGAATATAAGTGGAAGATTGACAAGGAGGTGTCTAGACAGACATGGGAGGAAGAAAATTCCAAGGTTCATATACTTGTGACTAAGAAAGATGAGGTGCTGAGTGTAGACAAGAAGAGGGAAAGAAAATAGTTGAAGGTGAGGATGCGAGAAGACCGCCCTACAATCAAGTAGTTTAAAAGTGGTATTCCATCGTAACTCACCGACGTTAAACATGAACGCCTATTAGGGGCTTGTCCCTTCCATTTTATTACCTTATTATTTCTTTTGTGTAAGTGAGGAGTTATTATATTTGAAGTGCTCACGTTTCGATAATTATATCTCTTTTCAAACATAGTTTCGACTTACGTTTTTACTAAATTTGGGGGATATGATGTACTTACCTCGTCTTATGAGCACTAAGGGTATAATTTTTTCTTTCGCTGGTTGTTTGTTTGTTAGGAGGTTGATTTTTGCGGCATATTAGTATTTTAACCGGTGTTGGTATATCGGTTTTTGCAACTTATCTAATGTTTAGTGTGTTGTGTTGGTGTGTCTAGTGTGTGGAGACAATTAGATAGTCAATTAAGTCTTTCTTATATTTCTCTTATTTTACTATTGATGAATATGTGATGATGAGTTGTGCTTGAGTTTTGATGATAGAAACAGGTAAACCGAGGCTTTGACCTGATCGAGTTGAACAACTCGAGGAACTCCTGCATACGTTGAAGAAAAATCAGGTGCCCTCGTTTTTTTATTCTAATTTTTATGTGTGCTTTAAATTCATGGAGTGGAAGGATTGAGTTTATGGTTGTGATACATATGAGCTTATATTTTTAAATTGTGCTTGAAATTCATATGCTTTTGAAATTGATGAAGGAAGTATACTTGAATTATATTGTGGTATGACGTTCTATGTGTACTTATGAGATATTACTTACCATGAAAGGTGCTCTGTTACTTGTTAAAAACTCATGTGAGATTTTGAGCCTCGTTGATCATGTTACATAATCACATGATATTTCTTTTCTGGTGAGTATTATTCTTGTGTGTGTATTCTAGAACTTGTCTTAAGTCTCCTTGAATATTCAAGATTAGTCTAGCGGATTATGGAAATGATATTAGGACATCTTTGAATAGCCCAAATTTTCCCATACACTTTACCTGAATTCATTTACATCCTTTGTCAGCCCATTTGAGCCTTTTTAAATCCATTCTTTTGATAGCCAATAAAGATTAATTGAAAAGAGTGGTAAGTTGAGGGATGATGAAAGAAGAGCCTTAAGGATGAAAAGAAAAATTCCTGAAGTAGTGCTCAAATCTAGTACTCCATGGAAACAAACACCCAAGGGTAGTGCTTAAATCTAGTACCCTATGAAGGATGTGAGAGATAGTGCCCAAAACTGGTACCTCGAAGAAAAAAAAGAGAAAAAAAAGTGAAGAAAAGGAGAATGATGGAGTTGAAGAGTTAGAAAAAGTTGAACAGGAAGAATATGTTGTGCTTGAAAGAGAAAGATGGGAGAGTTTGAAGAGTATGTGGTGCTTGATTGAAGTGATGAGGAAGAATAAAAGATCGCGAGAGACTGCAGTTTGATTGATCCGAGTTTTGAGTCACTTATCTATAAATTTCCTATATTTTCCAAAGAGTCTATATTACAACCAAATAAAAAGACCTTTTTGATCCATGATTTGTTAGCTACAAGTAAAAGGAGAGTTGAGACAATAGGCAAGGTTATGGTTACACATGCACTTGAATTGAATTTGAGCGTAAACACCTTAACCCATAAGTGTACATCTTTTACACTTGAGTGCGAGTGATATATACTTTCCGTGAGAACATTTCAATAGAGCATTTGAATTGGTGGTAATTTTTTTATCTTGTAGCTATGAATTGAGTATTACATGTCATGAGAGTTGCATGACCTAAGTTGAGGACAATTGTATTTTGAATAGGGTATTTAACATAGTCCTTGTTTTTCCGCTAATTTTCTTACTCTTTTTCACTTTATATTTATTTTGTTGCCTCGGGACGAGCAACGGGTAAGTTTGAGGGATTGTTGAGAGTGAAAATAAGTGTGTTTTAGTGTTCAATCTAACACCTTTTTAATGGGAATTATTATCATATATTAGCACAAGTATCTTATATTCAATATATGTGAGAAAAAGTTGCACTTGAGGTGTTTTATTGTGTTTTAGGTGGAAAAATAATCAAAAGTGCAAAGTTGGAGAAAAGGTGCAACTTGTGTATGAATGTTGAAAAACGCACTTTCAACTTGTGTAATTTTTTTGTGTTTTATGGAGCTCTAAATTGAAAGTGGGATACATGGTTTGAAAGCCATAGAAGAGAGGATCGTTTTAGCATAAAGAACACCTCAATAGGAATCGAAATGAGAAAGTTATGATCAAAATAGTGACGTCGCGCAAGCTGTTCCTGTTCAGCACGGATGTTCCATTTGCATCACTTGTTACATGTTCAAGTATTGGGGTTTCTGAGAGTTCTTTATATGGATAGAAAGTCAAGGAAGAGAGGATCGCGTGAGCGCAAGAATCACTAAAATCAGAGTTTGGACGAGGAAGTTATCCTATGCTCAAAATTTTGAAGTCGCGCAGATGGCAGCGAGAATTTTCGAGAATTTCCAAAAATTGCCTATTTCTTGGAGCACAATTAATATCCTTATCACATAATCCTCCATGATTTACCCATATATTTTATTTCCTTATTTAAGGCCCTTCTCACAACTATATACATTTTACATCATTATTCATTGTGAGAGAGAGCCACATCCATCCTACACCACCCCAAAAGGGGGAATCACCCCCCAACCATCATCCACATCCTTTCCTCTATCCATCCATTACTTTGAAGATTTGTCTGCTGAATCAAGAGGAGAACTAAGAGGAATATTCAAGATAGAGAAGGACGCGACGAAGCCCAAATTTACGGTTTTTATCATTTCCTAATTTATCTTGTATTTTCAAGACATCCGGGTAAGATCTATCCAACACCCATGATTATTCTTCGCAACATCATGGGCTAGAACTGTTTTGGTAGATCTAGGATTTTGAAAGTTTTTATGAATTATTGAATTTTCGTGTGTATACTCCGTATAACACTACTTGTGGATTTATTTTATATAAGACAATGCTTTATTAATTCATACTTAGAGTTTTTTGTGCATCTTTAACTGTTATGTAGAGTCTGAATACATATCTTGGTTATCGATTGAGTGCATTCACTGCTGAGCAGTTGAGCAGGATTATATGTTATGATTCTAAGTGAGTGGACTCCGAAACTTCATTAGAACTATCTTATATGAATACTTATTAATTGAATTGAATTCGGGTTAATAAGTAGGATAAAGAGGATAATTTTATAGTACCTATAAAGGGAGATCATATCGAGTTAGAGTACCAATCCTAGGAGGAAATAATTGATGGTGATAGTACCTAGAAAGGGGGGTAAAATTATATCTCTTGCTCCAAAGTTATTCACACGTGTTATACGCATATTTACTTGTGTCTATAGAGTAGATTTGCATGGCTTAGTGATGCGTCCATAATCCACAAGGTAGAGTCGGACATTGATACACGAAAAAGAAATTAATGAGTGAATCGGATTATCCTAGAGCTACCAATTCTCCTACTTGATCCACTTTCGTAATTCTTCTAGTGTTTATTTTATTTTAATTGTTATTTTGTATTTTTGTTAGTAGATTAATAATTCAAACTTCAAACTTAATTGTCATCTTGTCTTAATTAATTTAGTAAATAATTAAATTGAGAATACGCCGTCCTTTGAGTTCGATATTTAACTTGGTCGCTTACTTAAACTGCAATTGATATACTTAATACTTGGGGATTAATTTTACGTGCAAAGAAAATGCGCATCACCCATGCCTCATGGAATTTCTTACCTTGATTTATAACAAATTTGGTGATGTCTTGCTTCATTCTTAAGATCCTCGAGAGTAGCATGTATCTCTCTAAGAAATTCTGCTGTAATTGGTCTCATGTAGTGCAGTCCGTGGCATCAAAAGTTTCATACCAAGCTTCTGCCTTATCAATCAAAGAGAACTTGAATACGGTGATCCGTCTATCATTGTCATGAGCTCCAGCACCCTTCTGAGTGTTTGCATAACAATGGAATCTTTTGAGGTGCTAATATGGATATTCAAATTGACCTCCAGAAAAAGGATTCTTCTCTACCATAGTGATAAGAGTGGAATGTATCTCAAAATCATCATCATCCCCCCTTGCTCCTATCAACCTCATGTTACCAATCTCTTAGTTCGTGAAAATTTCACAGGTTGCAACATTATCCGGATTCTGCCTTGCTCCAGCCATGTTAAATCAGTGTGTTATTCTTTTCTTTCCTTCATCTCCTTTTCCTAGTGCACAAGTACCTCAGAAAAATTTAAGGTTAGATAGACATAAATAATCACAATTAAAAGTCTTAATCAAACTAGAAATAATAAAATCAATAATATCAGCCGTCCCCCAGCAACAGCACCAAAAACATGATGCAAGTTTTCTTTGCATACACAATTAATCCCCAAGTATGAAGGATATCAGTTGCAGCTTAAGCAAGCGACCAAGTTAAATATCGAACCCAAAAGAAGGCGTATTATCAATTTAATTATTTACTAAATTAATTAACACGAAAGGCTATAATGTTTAAGGATTGAATTATTAACTAATAAACAATTAATTTAAAATAACAAATAAAATAAATAACACTGGAAGAATACGAAAGTGGCTCAAGAATGGAGAATAGGTAGCTCTAAGGTAATCCAGTTTTACTACTTAACTTCCCTCTTAAGTGCAGGCCGACTCTGCCTTGTGGACTATGGGCGCATCATTAAACCATGCAAATCTACTTTATAGACACAAGTAAATATGCGTATAACACGTGTGAATAACCTTGGAGCAAGAGATATAATTTCACCCCCCTTTCTAGGTACTATCAGTATAAATTATTTCCCACTTCTGGAATCTAACTCGATATGATCTCCCTTTATATGTACTATAAAATTACCCTCTTTATCCTGCTTACTAACCCGAATTCAATTCAATTAATAAACATTCATGTATGACAATTCTAATGAAACTTCGGAGTCCCATCACTTAGAATCATAACATGGAATCCTGCTCAGCGGTGAACGTACTCAATCTACAACCAAGATATATTCAGACTTTATATATCAATTGAAGATGCAAAAAACGACCGTGAATATGGATTAAGAAGGCACAATCATATATAAAATTAATCCACAAGTAGTGTTGTATGGAGGACACACAAGAGATTTTAATTAATTCATTAAAACTTCAAAACCTTAGATCTACCAAAACGGTTCTAGCCCATGATGTTCTGATAGATCTTACCCATATGTCTGGAAAATACAAGATAAATTAGAAAATGAATAACACCCTAGATACGGAAGTCGTCGCGTCCTTCTCCATTTTGAATCCTCCTCTTGGTTCTCCTCTTGATTCCATAGACGAATCTTCAAAGTGATGGATGGATGGAGGAAAGGATGTGGATGATGGTTGGGGGGAGATCCCCCCTTGTGGGGTGTAAGAACCGACTATTAATTATTTTGTCATGAGGTTAGGTCGACAAATGAAATTAATGGGTAAAATCTTTTCTTGTAAATATTCGGGTTTGTATACGTCCACACTATCGTGGCATGCAGACTCACGGTGCTTGAGATATTGTTGAATTTTATTTTTATATTATTTTGAGGGAATCAATATAAATGGATAAATTCGAAGATTTGATCGGTGTATATATTTATGTAATTTTCTGTATTTTCGATTGGTTTATCTCGCTTATTGTTTACTAAAAGAAAACATATTTACTGGTCCAAAAATTAGATGCTTAGAAAAGAATCTTGGTTTCGAATTTTACTGCTTAGGAAAATATATATTTGTTCTCACTAAGGATGTCTTATGATGCCTATTAAAGCCTCTAGTGGAGAGGTGAGAGGTTCATAGGAATATGGTCAAAGGACATGGATAGAAATTGAAAGGGAAACCTAGGTTAATTTTATTCTCCATAATTTGTCTAGATGTTTTGAGCAAGTTTCACCTGAATTACAAGAGATTCTATTCGGTGGGAAACTTCTGACAAAACAAGTGACAAAGGAAATTAATTTTCATTAAGATGTGAAAAAGGTAAGTATCTTATTCACTAGTTGTTGAAGCATGATTAGTGATGGCATCTGCTGACACGTTGTGTGTAGATACCGGAATCACTAAAAGACTGCAACTAAGTGATGATGAGATTACTATATACATGGGTAATACTATGAAAGTAGTAGTTGTTGCAGTGGTAGTTGTTTGTTTATCTTCTGATAAGAATAAACATATGACTATGTGGAATTGTCTTTACATACATTTTTATAGAAAGAATTTCATTTCAGTTTCTATGTATTTACGGATGGATACTCTATTTTATTTAAATGACATGGTCATATTGATGAGGGATGGAGCTATAATCTGTTATGGTACGTTGGTGACAATTTGTAAACACTTAAATCATGGTTCTCTCATGATGCAACAAATAGTAATTAATAACGAACCTTCTAACCCTAGTAAGAGAAAGGAGCCTTCGGAAATGAACTAAACATACTTTTGGCATCTAAGACTAGATCAATTTTACTTGAGTAGGGTTCAAAGGTTGATAGCGGATGGACCGTTGGGTTTATCTGAAGTGGAAACTATCAGACTTGCGAGTCTTGCTTGGAAGTAAAATGATTAAAGGCTTTTTAAGGCAAAGGGGTGTAGAGCCAATGATATGTTGGAAGTAGTTCATTATGATTTAAGCGGTCTTAAGACTATCCCGACGAGAGGTTATCATTACTTTTTAAATATGGTGTCGAGTACATCTTAGGATAGTATAGGAGCTATTCATCAGAGAATGAGATTAAATCTCAAGTAGTCTACACCGGGCATACCCCAGCTGAATGGTGTGGCAGAAAGAAGGAATAAGACTCTTATGGTAATGGTTAGATAGATGATGAGTTATTAAATTCATTTTGGGAAATCCTAGAAAAATAAAGGATGATTTATTTAATAGTCTAAAAGATCAGAAGATGATTGTTAACACAAACACTAGATTTTTGGAAAAGAACTATGTATTAAATCATAAACCCATGTATAAATTGTTCTAAAGAATTTGAGAGAGAAAACACAAAATATTAGTACTAATTGTACAAGAGGATATACTACAAGATAAACTACATCGCGTGTCATATCTGATACACAATTGCATGTAGTGCCTTGTCGTAGTGGGAGGGTAGTTTAACATCCTGAAAGATTTATATTTTGGGAGAGTCGTGAGACTTGATCCCTAGTAAACATGAAATTGACCCACGGATACGACGAAGCACTACAAGATAAAAATGTGATATCTTAGCAAGTTGCAATGAATTTTAAAATAGAATCTATGGATTTTAAATCAAATTTGGTAGCTTGTAGGATCAGTAAATGGTGTAAAAGTCATTGGAAGTAGTCATACAAAATAAAAGAGGATCATACGGTAAGGTGAAAACCTTGGAAGCAAAGCTTGTTGCGAAAAGGTATACTCAGAAATAAAGGATTCGATTATGAGGGAACCTGTTCACCGATAGCTATGCCTGAGTCGATCTGGACTCTTTTATTTGTTGTTCATATTGAATATGAGGTACAACAAATAGATGTCAAGACAACTTTCATGATTGGAAGTCTTGAAGAAAACGTCTATGTGAAGCAACCAGAGTGATTCATTGCAAAGGGCTAAGAGCATTTTGATTGTAAGCTTAAAGGTGTCCATCGATGGACTAAAGCAAGCTTCTAGATCATGAAACATCCATTTTGATGAGGAAATCCATGCATATGAAATTATTCAATGCGCGGATATGTCTTGTGTGTTGAAAAGAGTGACTGAAATATAGTGGTATTTCTTGTATTGTACGTAGATGATATGTTGTTCATTGGAGACAATGAAAAAGTATTATCGGGCTTATGGGTATGGTTGATAAAGCAGTATGAAATGAAGGACTTAAGAGAAGAAAAATATATCCTTGCGATCATAGTGTTCACAAGATAGGATGTTGTGCTTATCTCAAACTTCATGAATTGATACAATCCTTACTCGTTTAGCATGTGACTTTATCTTTATCTAGGAAATGTGTCTTAAGACACAAAAGAAGATAAAGGTGATAAAGGCGGTTCCTTATGCTTCGGTGATTAATGTAGTTTAATCTAAGGAATGCTATGCACGAGAATAGATATCTATTTTGCTAAACGCATGGATAGTGGGTATCAAGGTAACCAAACACAAGAATGTTGAACTGTGGTAACATATAATTTTGAAAGACCTGAAAAGGACTAGAAACTGTATGTGAGATTACCGGACATATTCACTGCTTCTTGTGAGTTACATAGATTCGGAATTTTCAAATCAGAAGGGACGGCAGTAAATCCAACTCAAGGTTATGTGTTTATTTTGGAAGTAGAGCCATAATATGGAGTAGTGTTATATAAAAATATATTTTGGACTCTACCATAGGAAGTTGTTGATTTGGAGCTTATGAGGCAGCCAAAGCCATCCGCATGACTATAGAAACTTCATAATGGACTTAGATGTGATTCTAAATTTTCCCAAGATTATTACAATTTATTGTTATAATAATGGTGCAGTTGCAAACTTGAAGGAATCACTAGCCCATAAGGAAATTAACCACAGGGAGCGTGACTACCACCTGTTACAAGAAATCGTATAATGAGGGAAAAGTTGTTGTCGCCTAGATTGCATCGGATGATAACCTAGTAAAATCCTTTTACAAGGATCTTAAGGTGAAAGCTTTTGATGGTCGTGTAGTGGGAGCGGGAATAAGATGTACAGCAGTGGAGTTGACAACATAATCTTTTAATATAAGTGGGAGATTGTTGGATTGTATACTAAAAGCTAGCTTTTTGTATGAACAATGTTTAAACAATGAATTTGAAATGAGAATCATATGATCAAATGTTTAGCATATTATAATTTATTTATATGATTATTACAAAAGTCCACTTACTTTATACTGTAGATAATATGTTGTGCAACAACATGCAGAGGATCATATTATCGACTTCCTTATAAAGTATAAACAGATGCTCACAACCGAGATAGACAGAGACTCTCTATTGGAATGGTTGTAGTATGATTTGGTATTAGTTTGTCTTGACTATAGAATCACATTAGTGCACTTTGTGTGTATTGAGTAGGACCACTTGAGATCGTTCGATTTATACTGACTATATAGGAGAACTTGATCTTAGTTATTATGGATGTTCGTGTTCTTAATCCCTATACAATAACCTCGACATGTAAGGCAGTATGTATTTCTTTGATTCATCAATGGGTGAGATTTACATGTAATTAAATCAATAAACTTGGTGAGTTGGGAAATAATGTAGTCTCTATGGTGTGTTGTTAATTGTAGAAGGAATTCGTGTCCGATATAGGTTGATGATGTCCTCTTGAGGAGCTCATAAGGATTATCATATAAGCCCTGCAGGTGAATTTATTCCGGCATGATAATGAGGTTGAGTGGTACTACTCTCGGTTGAGATATTAATTATGAAGTTGTCAGTAACTTAATTAATTAATGGGCATTATATATCTTAAACATGGGGAGACTGTCAGGCTTATAATAAGAAGGAGCTCATAACATAATTATGGGATTAGAACGGTAGTGTGTAATAATATTTTAGTGGTATATATTATTATCAAACTTAAGTATAAGTTTTGGACTAAACTTGGATACTTAAGTCCAATGGAGGCCCAACTCTAATTTTTCCTCTTGGTCCCTGCTGTAGCCTATATATAAGTCATCTCAGCTGTCCGGAAATCATAATTGATTATTCACGCCTAACATTGTGAGGAGGGTGAGGGAACAGCAGATTGAGAAGATCTCGAAGATCGTCGCCCACACGACGTCAAGATTGGACTTGGGAATACAGCAGAAGATCGAGAGGTTGTTTGTTGCTGCTATTCGTCAACTTCCACGATTTTTCTAAAATCATGTGAAACTCCAAACTGTACGTGTGATATACCATGGAAATCACTAAAGAGAGGATCATTTTGGCGTGTAGATCACTCGAATCGGAGATTAGATAGGAAGTTATGCCCAAAACCGTGAGGCTGCGAAGGTTGCGGGCGAGAATCTCTCTTCTTCAACATACCCTAGTGAAAGGTAATACGTTTCTATGTTTCTTACTTCCGCTGATTTAGAAACGCGTGGAACCCTAATGGTTCATGTTAACGAAACGATCGAACGCCAACACCTTGGATGGGCTTTTTCTTGGAAAACACGAAAATAAATGTACTGGGGGAGTAAAAATACGAATCTGGAGCTGTCCCCTCATGGATTTAACACAGTCTCAGGCATTTGGTTCAACCTTCATGGATGATCGAACCATGTCATCAAGGTCGAACCAGCTTGCGCAATCTCACTGTTTAGCGTATAACTTCCACATCCAAACTCCGATTTGAGTGATTTTTGCGCTCACGCGATCATCTCTTCATTGGCTTTATATCTATATAAAGAACTCACAAAAACTATAATATTTAAATGTATAACAAGTCATGCAAAGTGACACAGTCGTGCTGAGCAAGAACAGTTTGCGCGGCGTCACCACTTTGATCATAACTTTCTCGTTTGGATTCTAATTGAAGTGTTTCTTATGCCAAAACGACCCATCTCTTCTATGACTTTCCAACCATGTATCACACTTCTAATTTTGAGCTCCATACAAGCACAGAAAAATTACACAAGTTGGAGGTGAGTTTTTCAGCATTCTTACACAAGTTACACATTTTCTCCAACTTTGCACTTTTGATCTTTTTTCCACTTAAAACACAATAAAACACCTCAAAAGTACCTTTTTCTCACATATATCAAATATAAGACACTTGTGCTAATATATAACAATAATTCTCATCAAAAAATGTTAAATTGGAAACTCAAACACGCTTATTTTCACTCTCATCATAGAGAAGATGAAGCATAATCAATAATTCTAGACATGGTTGTTGACAAGGATAGTGAATGGAGAAAAGAAGAATACAACTAAAGATTTGTGGTAGCAGAAGTTAGGATCAATAATTTCTCGTGAGAGATTTTTGGTCTCTCTGATACCATATAGAGATGTGAAATACGTGAAATATTGACTTACATATATTATGTACCAATTAGGCCCTTATATACAGATTACAAAAAAATCAGAAGATACAAACAAATATTGAATCAATAATAAAAGATATGCCTATCAGTAGTCTTTAATAAAATACACAAACCAAACTCGCATAATACTCCTATTGGCAACTAATAAGCTTAACAATTGAAAATACACCATGATTTATTAAAGGGTACTCAGGGGTTCAATGGGGAAAAATTAAAAATTATATAGAGGTCCTAAGCTGAACACTACTAGACTTAAGTATTATTTATTAAGGAATTATCAAACTCGACCCCGAGCTCGAACTCTTTAAGAAAAAATATCGAACTCGAGCTCTTGTTTTTTAAAACTCACAAAAGTGTTCATGAACAGATAAAGTAACTTGAACATTTTTTCATGAACATTTAAATTTTTTTGTTCGTAGATATAAAAAAACGTTTCATTTATAAACATCTAATGTTATTCATAATAGTATTAAATAAACAAACTAACAACATATAATAATAAACTTTAAAAAAATATTTAAATATTTAAATAATCACTTAAATTATTATCATATTTGTGTGGTTTAATATAAAATATTTAATTATTAAATATTAATAAATAAATAATAACATATAATACTAAAAATAATTATAAAATCTACAAATGCGTTTGTGAGCCATTAACTAGCCCATTAACGAATATGTTCGCGAGTTTCGAATCGAACACCTTAGGCTTGAGTTTGGTTTGATAAACTATTCGAACTCAAAATTCAAGCTTGGTTTGGCTTGTTAAAGTTAAAGAACTAGCTCAAACGAATACTTTATTGAACTGATACTAAAATAGTTCGCGAACGATTTTGTTCACTTACATGGTCCACAATTTAGGAGACTGGCACACCTTCAGTCTCATGTACAACATGAAGAACTATGGCGCGTCGGCACTCCAGAACTCAGAAGGCGTCATCTGCCTTTGTGCGATTCCTCAGGCGATCAATGATGAGATTGAGAGACAAATTCTTTCTCCAATCCGATATTTTCCACCATCAGAATCTTCTCCAAAATGACGTTGGATTAATGGTCATCCTTCACCTGAACTACATCGAGACCGCCATCTCTACCTTCGGCATTGGTGCGCATACCTAGTGGACCTCACCACCACTTCGATGGTGAGATCCAGGTGAAGGACTTCATCCAAACTCTACTGCATTACAGTTGGTACAATGAATTAGCCCATATTCTAGTGAATCTTACCTATTTGACGACGAAAAGATGACAGTGTGTATGTATATTTAGAGAGAGAAAAAGAAAGGTTGAGTGAGAACCCAGAGACTTAAAGATGACAATGTATACGCATATTTGGAGAGAGAGAAAGAAAGGTTGAGAGAGAACCCAAAAGGTGTGGAAAGTTAAAGAGAAGAGAGAAGACATTTTTTTATCCATTTCATTAAAAAGATTCAGTTCCATATATTTGAAAAAAAAAAAGTAAGCACCACCCTAGTGTTTGCCTATTGTATTTAAAATAGTAATTTATTATTAGTATAAATAGAGTCCATGGCTGAGTTCAAAAGTATTAAGTGGACGATTAAGATTAAAATTGAATAGTTTCTCAACGTAGTAAAATTGAAAAGATTGAGAAGGATTGAAGAAAAAAATAAAAATTCAGGTTTATTTTTATATATGTATAGATTTGATATATTTCGTGTTCATTTATTTATGTTTCAAATTTTATCAATACTTCTTATTTTCTCTAGCCCGTTAGTGGCCTGTTAACCCGAGACCCACTAATGTTAGAGTTAGATCCACATAAATGGAGGCCCATTAAAAATGAACCGGTTAGCCCTGCAGCCCGTGGCCTTATAGGACTAGTCTTATAGGTATAGGACCAACCCATTTAAACCAGTGTTTTTAAAATCGAATCAGCCAGTTCAATCGGTTAAACCGAGAACCGATGCCGGGACCGATCTAGAAAACCATAAAAACTACTTTTTTCATTGAATCGAAAAGAACCAGTTTGAACCGGCCGAAACCAAAAAATCGGTAAAATGGATAAACTGAAAAATTGCCTGGTTTATGATTAAATTTGTTTAAATCTGAACAGAACCTAAAAAAATCCAAATCTATTCTGTGTTCTCTCCATTAAAATGATTGTAATCTTAATAGTCACAATAAAAAAGAAGAAGTTCCAAAGAAATTAGACTCGTAAAACTGTAGATTCAAGAGATCGAAGGAAACATTGAAAAATTAAAATTTTTATTTTTCAGAAGTTATAGAAATGCTAAGCACTGCCTCCATAAACTTTAAAATCTCTGCTGCTCTGACGAGAAAGGCTCAACACATTGCCTACTTCGTCACCGCCTACGCTGTTTCCACGATGGAAAAATGGAAATTCTGCAAATCGTGAGAGAACAACTTCTTTGAAGAGAAACAACGGCTAAAAGTATTAATATCCCATCGGTCAAACCCTAATTACAACTTCCCATTATACTTAAATTTATTTTTTTATAATAAACTTAAAATTAATTGGCTTTAAAAATGGCATAGTTTTTCTATCAAATACTATTAGTGGGCTAAGGCTACTGGGCCTTAAAGGGCTAATTCTATTTAATTATTATGTTTTAAGTATTTTGTAATTATTTAATTATATTTTTTTAATATTTCTTTTAAAATATAATTATAAATAAGTAAAATTTATTTTTTCAGCTGAGCCTCCGGTTCGACCGGTCGGACCTCGAACTGTTGACTCCACAGGTTTGATCTTTGGTCTGATTATGAAAATACTAGTTTAAACATCCCTAGTCTCATCTAATAAAAAATGAAATGTAAATATTGAAGTAAGATACCCAAATTGGAAATATATAAAGATTGAAATGATGCAAAGGGAGTATCTTTTATCAGCACACTCATATACAATAGACCAAGAGTCGATTCACTAATCATTTAAATAGTATTTAACTCTGGGCGATTAGTGAAATACCTATTAGGCGGGAAATTCAAGGTCCATAGTTACCATATTTGCTTGCGGTCTTGAGGTCGGTGGTTTTTTTAAGTTATTTTTCTTGACATTGGAAATAATTCTTAGCAAGATGATTTGTCCTCCCATAAACCTATCATTGGTTCGAACTCCCAACTATATCTTTAAGCACATTGTTATTGAATTTATTGTCATCAGCAAAATTCTTTTTATGTCAATTTTTCTTGAAAATTTTACGTTTAGTTTTGTAAGATTTTTCAACCACTAATGTTTAAGCTTGAAAACTTTTTTTAAGGGAAGATAATCTCCTATCCTCAATTCTTAAAGCAACTAGTAATTCATCATGGGAAAAGTCTTCAGGTTTATGTTTAAGACCTCTAGCAAAACCAGACTAGGATGGTGAAAGTTTTTTGATCTTGGAAGAAATATAAACAACATCACTTTGTTCAATTTTTTTGCTTTCATATTATAAATTACACTCTCGAATTCAAATAATTGTTCAGATAAATTCCGATTATCAACCATTTGAAGATCTAATCAATAATTAATAACACATTAGAAACCATTTTCAGTGGTATCATAACGATAATCAAGTGCACATTACAATTCTATAATAGTTTTTGTATTTGAGAAAATACGATAGACATTATCTAATAAAATACTCAAAATTCTTCCAGGATAAACAATATCTTTATCAATAATGTCACCGCTAGAGTCTTTATCTTTAATAGTCTCAGTTTCAGTAGATTTTCCAAAACTTTCACCCTTATCTTTTAAACCATTTTGAATCACAAAAAACATACCCAATTTAGTTAACCAAAATTTTAGTTATTGTTGCCAGCATAATTTTTTTTTTTTTTGGTTTAAGAAATCCATTTTAGGCACAAAATCAATTTTCTTAAATTAAAAAAACATTTTCTTCTCTAAAATTGTTGGAAAAAACTTAAAACTCAACCAAATCAACAAATAATAGGAATATTAATTTATGATCTAACAAATTAATTTAATCACAAACGATCAACTAAAGATAAATTAAGGTTTTAAGAGTAGATCGAGTCGAAGCACAACGTAGCGCTTTCTTTAGAAAAAAAAAACCCACTATAATGGTTGGAAATTGTAGATTAACACATTCTTCTCACAAGATTCGACAACCCAATAGTTCTCTTATGTGCAACAATGAAAACCCCAAATCACTAAAAATATTCAATGCTCAAAATATTTTTGTATGTAAAAATATATAGGGGGTGGCTATTTGCACCCCCGAACTTACTGAACAAACCCCAAAATTTTTTTAATTAATTTTTTTAAAAATTAATAAGACTAAAATACCCTTATTACTAAATACACTCCAAAATTACTATTTATCCCCCTAAATAATATATCTCATTCTCTCCCCTTCCGAACATGCCGCCCTGTTGTGTGTTCTATGACTACATCCCGCTGTTGGAAGAGACGATCGACAAGGAATACGATGAGAAGGTTCTGGAAACTCTGTCAATACAAATGACTCTGTTTGCGGGGATGCTGCTTCTATTTTTGGGTTTATCAAAACCAGGGCCTTCAAATAATCATTCTTGAAATTTTTGCCCATTTTCGACAGATCCCTCATAAAATACCCACCTAAATTGGACTCTATTTTTCTCAACCAAGTCAATTAAAATATTACAGCAGCAACTTCCTCTAATTTTTCATTATCCATGAATCGGGTTCAAGCAACGTTCTTTCTAACCTAAACCGAGATGAAGAAATTGAAAGATATGGTAGAGACAAAAGATCCAGGTTTAGGGCACGTGTCATCCTTCGTAGTGATGGCAGCTTACGTATGGAGTTTTTGACAAAATCATTGACAGGTGGTGATGACGATGAGCCCGAAGTCTTCGCATATGCAGTCGAAACCAGGGTCCGCATCAACCCGCCAGTCCCGGAAAATTACTTTGGTGATAGGTGATGAGGGATTGTTTGTTGTATCAAAGAGCAGTGTTAATGTGGTGGAGTTGGTGCTTATTGGAGTGAACCCTAGCTCCGTGAGCTTAATGGCTATGGCGTCGAATTGCAAGAAGTTGGAAATATTGGCGCTTTGTAGGAGTGAGATCGTTGGAGATGCTAAGATTTCATATAACAGATTTAAGAATTGAGGCATTCGCCTTTGGATGTCCGAATTTGGTGAAGATCAAGGTGAAGAAGTGTGGAGGAGTGTCGAGTGATGTGGTGGATTGGTTGATGGCGAGGAGGGTGTCATTGGATGTGAACTTAGACGTGAATGAGGTTGAATTAAACTTGATGGATACAATGACGAATGATGATGCGTGGAGTCGACATCAACGAGTAGTGGAGGCCAACCGTCCTCCAATAAGTTGAGATTTAGTCTTTTTCCTGGAAGGAGTCTTGCTGCTTGTGCTTTCCAAAGGTTAATAAATGGCAATGGTGGTTCGAACGATAGGTGAATGTCGACTCTTGTTCCATATGTGTTGTGTGTATTTTACTTACACATTGTGAGGGCTTTTCTAACTCTATATTTATGGTCTATTTTGCATTGTTAATATATGATTATAATCTCGCAGAACAAGGCAGCGAAGGGAGGGTAGAGAATGTGATTATTTATTTAGGGGGATTTTGGAGTATATTTAGTAATAAGGGTATTTTAATCTTATTAATTTTAAAAAGATTAATTAAAATATTTTTGGGGCTTGTTCGGTAAGTTCGAGGGTGCAAATAGCTGCCCCCAAATATATATTTGTGAAGTATGTTGATGAGCGTTTCAAAATCAAATGAGACTTATAATTATTTTATAAACTAATCAAACATTAATGTAAAATAATAAATACTTCCTACGTCATACCAAAGTTTTCACCCTAGGACGAAGGGAGTACATTTCATAAAGTGTTATGATGTTTAATGAATAGATGTGTCAATTTTATCCGCAAATACGGGTATCCTGCAGAGAATACCTAATCGGGTGAGGGTAGAGTATGGTATTTTCGAATTTAGGATAGGGTAGTATCCGCACCCACTTAAAAACTTTAAGGGTAAGGATGTGGTATGGATTTTGTATCCTACCCGATTACCCGTTTATTTATTACATATTATATAATTATATTATAACCATATTACATAGTATATTATAATATATATTGTATATTTATATAATAACATATTATATACATAAACTTGATTTCACGCATTTTGTAGTTAATTTGTTGAGCATTATTTGACTAGTTTGTTTAACCATGCATTAGTTTGTATTTTTATTTATTTTAGTTTTTAATTTTATTACAATATTGTATAACGTGAAAGTTACTTAATTATATTTTAAAATTATTGAATCTCATAATATGTTGTACTAATAATGATTTTATTTTAATTTTTTCTTCAAATGTAAGATTCGGGCCATATACGTAGTATAGGGTAGGTTGAGCTTTTACAGGTAGAGTAGGCCGAAATAGACTATTTGAATTACTAATTTTTTTTAAATTGCAGGTAACCATTTACACCACGTATCCGATGGTAATATCCACGCTAAGGTATAAAAATATGATTGAATGTAGCATGTGGAGTAGGCGTACCTGTACCCTACCCTACCCTACCCGATTACACCCCTATTAATGGAGACCGCAAAACAATTGAAACGGCTTAATAATTGTAATCATTTTGAAAATGTATAAATAATAATATTGTAATTACTACTCCCTCTTTCCCACCAAAAGGTCTCATTTTACTATATTGGACGTCTCACTCAAGAATCCTCATTTTCCCTTTTTAGTAAAAGGACTCCACACATGTCCACCATTTATTACTACTAACTAATATAACTACTCACTACATATAAAATAATAATACTCTCTAATCCACATGCAAAATGAAAATGTGAACCTTTGCTCAATGTGAACCTTTACTCGGGAACGAGTATTTTATTTTAAATTACTAAAATGTCCAACACGTTTTACCCTAGAAAAAAAAAATTGTTCTTTTTCTTTTTTTTGAAAAGCAAAAAAAGCTTGAAATTTCTCACGCTCTTACCGCACAAAACCGTGAGAAATTGCCAGGAATTATCCCCCATTTCGTTGTTACCGCCAAAACTCGCAAATGCCCGTTAGAATTTCCAATACTTTGCAACTCATTCTCCAACTGCAAAAACATCACAAGCTATGCGCACTCGTTTCCTCGCCACCGACTGCTCCACTAAAATCGCCGCCTCCGCCTCCGCCTCCACCGCCGCCGCCGCCGTCAGTAGAGGCGGTTCAATTGAAACCTTAGACTTCGTCCATCTGCTTCTTCCTGATCTTCCTCCTCCAAGTTACCCCTCAGTTTCTCCAAATCTTTTACGTTCATTGGATGAAATTTCAGCTTTTGGCGTCTCTCCAGAATTTGACAAGTTACCAATCGATGACGCTCTCTCGATGTTCCTGTCTGACGTCCTTCCTCACTTCGTCAATGGTGCCTGTTTCAAGGAACAGAGAATTGTTAGCGAGATGGCAAAACCTAAGGTTATCCTTTTTATTTAAAGAAATTCTCTGCTTTGATTCCTTTTCGAGTTTTAGGTGGAAATCGAGGGTGATCTGAAGTGTGAAGTAGTACCCGTAGATCTAGAAGTGAATGCTGAAGTTACATTTACTTGAAGTGTGGTTATTGATTAATGTTTTACTGAGCTGAACTTAGAGATGGGCATATAACGTAGAGATATGAGAAAATTCACTCCACTTGTTTGGCACTTTGCTGTCTGTCTTGCTTTACTTTGAGATTCCTTTGAAATTATATTACTATACAAATCATCAGTGTCGTGAGTTGTGATGCAGTACTATTAGTAGATGGATTGCTTATTCTTATGCTCTCATTTATCTTGGGGAAGAGTCTTGTAAAAAATGTTACTACTACTTATCACAATTGTCTGTATTATCTTTCCTTTATATCTAGAGACATTTGATGTGCTACTTGACTTTATTGATTGATCAAATTCAATTTCAAGTAATGTCTTTGCAACTTTTTTGGCTTCATATTGTTTATTGTTGTTCATAAAGCTCACTTTGTCCCTGTAATTTTTAATATTCACATTCTGTTCCTCTTCTTTATCTTGACATTTTCTTCTTTCATTTGTTTAATATAATTATAAAACCATCCCCTATGATGTGTATGCTTGTTGCAATAATGTCACAAAATACTCTATTGTGAAACTTTATGTTATATTTTCTTCGGGTTGATGATCAATAGTAGAGCACTTGGCTTTTAAGTGCTGCAAGAATCGCTTACACATTTTGGATTAAGAGACGAATTCATCCATATTGTTGGTATTACAATTTGAATGTAATAGTTTACTGAAAAGTTTGAAAAGTTATTTCAAGATAATCTTCTCTTCTCTGATAATGGGAGCCCATCTTCAAGAAGTGGAACACAATTGAATATGCTGAGAAATAACTGAATAGGTTGGATTATGAAAAAATGGTTTTAGGGGTTCAAAATAAGTTTACTTCTGATTCTCACTCTTTCACTACTTGACTTTATGATTCAGATAATATTCTGATTCTATAACATTGCATTTCAGGAGACAGATCTAACGACATCTTGTAATAAGGGTATCTATGGACTTTCGTTTCTTCAATTTGAAATTCCAGAGATGGATGTTCCCATGCTTCCATTGGTAAATTATCTTTCCACGTCCTTAGATACTGATTGATGTACTGCTATGTCTAATTTATCATCCATCGAGATTCTGTAAAATTAGAATGTGAAGCATTGGGACAAGGACATATCATACATTGCTATGATAAATATTGGACATGCCATTTACCTTGTCCAAAATTATGAACTGTGTTGTGCCTATGTTGCCGCAAGTGTCTGTGCATCTTTGATATGATATAGATGCTCAAATTGCGGTCTCTCATTTAGCCTTCTCTGTATTAGCAGAAAAGAGGCATCTCTTCTCAGAGCAAGTGCTTGCATTATTCTGCGGATCCAGAGGCTGAATTGTCTATGGTAAATGCCATGCTCTATTTATTTTCATATCCATGGGATGCATATATAGTGGTGATTGAACTAGTTTCTTTTATTCTCCTCATATTTGTACTGTGACCAGCAGAAATTCTTTATGAATGGTAATCTTTTACCTTATCAGCCTCAGAATTTTCTTTAACTTGGGTAAAAGGTTGTGCTGCTTGATCAGCTCTTTTAGAAATTAAAGATTCAATAATGGAACTAAGTTTTTTTTGTTTTGCGAGGGCTTATGATTGATATCTTACGTAAATGTTTCTACATGCATAGATGTATCTATGATGATCATTATGCTTTTCGTGTTTGAGTTCATATATCATAAAGTGGTTTGCAATCTTGGATAGTGCTGCACAGTCCCATTTCATTCTTGAGACTATTTTGAAAAACAGTGCTGAACAATAAAAGATTATATTTCTCCCTATGATTTACACAGTTGGTTCCTCATGTTCCTATTTGAATTATTAATGTGTATGAGTTTGAATCTTGCAGGATCTTCTAAATTATGAGATTACACTTCATGAGCCTGTTAAGATTCATCAATCACTTTGTTCAGTTGATGACATAAGTATAGAATATTCAATGGAGCAAAAGGCTTATTCATTGGAAGATGCTGATACTGTTAAAGGAAAACTTCAATTTTATAACACCAAATTCCCTGTTTTTGAAGTGGATATTGAAAGCCTTGGCGTAATTGGACTTGGAAGAATGAATTCAATAGTTGAACTTCTGAGTTTTGAAAATATTGATAAGCAGCAGGAAATGCAACTAGATGGAGTGATTAGTTATAATGAAGAGCTTTTGGGATTTATGGACTCTGACTGGATCAAGTATCTATTTAATAATTTGGTAGCAATACCTGGTATTGGCGAAACAAATTGTTCATCTCAATTAGACTTTATAAGCATTATTGAACTGTCACATGGCCAGAAATATTCAACACTCCATGGCTATCAAGATGGTTATTTGATGTGGTCAATGGACCCATATCTTTTTGATGCGTTCATGTTTATTGATTTGGATCCATATAACTTTTGTGGGGTATTTTCTGATTCAGCAAAGAAAATAAAAGCTGAAATGTGTGAGTATATGTTCGAAGAAGCTATGAACTTTAAAAGTTTTGACCAACTGATCGTTTGTCATGAGATTACCCTTATAGATGGCTCATTTAAATCATTGCCTGCACCTATCTTTTCTGATGAAGGAAATACCAGTTCACTACATACATTGATAAAGGAATTATTCGCCAAGTTGGATTGGCAGTCTTCTTCAGCATCTGATGGTTTATATCTAGACTGGAATTTTCTTGAAGGAGCTGACTGTGCATCAGCAAATTATTCCAGTTGGAAGTTATGGGAGATCGAGTCTTACAATGTTGATGCTAATATGAACTTGAGTGACTGCGGAAAACTAATATTTGATTTTATTCTCTCAGAAGATCACTCAAGTAAATCAAATATAGAAACTACACGGAAACTCTGAACTTATCTTTTAATGAGATCTCTATATCTCATCCTTCCGAAAATGCAGTTTTAAGTAACCTGAAGAATATTGCAGATTGGGAAAGGATAAATGATGACATCCCACTAAAAACTGTTGGTCAGAAGGCCCTGTCTTTTGGTGAATCAATCTCTAGTGATCTTGATTTTTTTCTGAATCCGCGTAACTATGTTACGGGACATAGGTCTACCTGTTGATGTAATTGTAAGTTCTTCAGTTTGTCTCACTTGGTATGACTGCAGAAATATTGGAAAGAAAGCTTCAGCTCCAGATGAGGCCTTTTCATGCTTGCCTTTATATGTTGAGAGCATTGCAGCCAGTATTTTGACCTCCTTGAGTTTTGCTTTCAGTTGCTGCATCCTGGTAATTTTTCATGGAAAAACTTAAGGTTATTGACCTCGTCATTTTATGCTTTTTGACTGGGATTCTGATTCAACTGTCATTTATATATGTCATTTGTGGTGAGAATGTGATGCATAGGCTACCAGCATATGTTAAGGTGGAAGTAACATTCTTTTAGAATGTTTTTTGTTGAATGACTGCTTCATCTTAAATCTTAAGCTATTATAGAGATTATGCATCATATTGAAGATGGCGTCTTGATCATCTTCAAAAAATAGGAACATGAAAAATTGAAGACATTAACTAAGTCGTACCTTACTAGCTATCAATGAATGGTTACTCATTGGGCCATTTATAATTACGTCATGTTCGGAAGTCATGTTTTCCAATATTTTGTTAATCAAATTTATTTAAAATAATTGTCTGTTTTCATGTCATGATCGCTAGTAAAATGATTTTGGACATAAGGGTTTGTGAAGATTTTTCTTACTTTGGAAGCATCTCCGCTACTTATCTGTCACTGATTGTGCGCTTATATGTTTTTTTCCAGATATAAGAGGGAGATTGCGACTTTCTGTGTTGCATCTTGGAATCATCAGATGAACTCTATGCCACAACAGCTAGCTTAGGACTTGATATACAGCTCTTTTGCTCATATTCACATGAGATGACAGAGGAGATTATATTGTCCTGCATCAAAGTTGCAGCCAAGTTGACTACTTGTGTCTATCCCAAAATGTTAGACTCAGAAAGCATAGCAGAATCTTTTCTTACTGCATTTTCTTCGGTTAATCCTCTCTCAGCTCATGCAATATTATCTTCAGATTTCACATTAGGCAAGTTTTTTTAGTTGTCCAATGAGAGAAAATTCTGTGCTCTTCAAAAATATCTGGTTCCTGATGAAAGCATTGCTTTGCTCAGTGTAATAAGCAGATATGGAGAGCGGGAGGATTGTAAATCTGGACTGACAGATTGCTCTTCAACACTATCAGTTCCAGAATTAGAAAATGTCCAATTTAAAAGCGCTCCTGAGAGGAAGAAACCTAAGTATACTCACACAAACTTTATGATGCTGTTGAGCCTCTAAGTGATTTGTTTCATATGGATTCACAGAAGTTACTTCCTGATGATCATGATCAACATCAGCATGAACTCCCTGATTTTTCGATCTTATGCGAACCTTGGCTGTCAGGAAGCACAGAAATATCTAAAGCAGAGCACTTCGGTTTACCAGAAATTGATGAAGGCATGGTGAAATTTTACTGTGCTGATGTAAAGAATTCTATTGATAAGTCCCTTCATGATTTTCCATTTGCGAAAGGTCGTCTGATTTCGGATGAGCAAGAAAAGCCCTGGATGCCTCAAATTGACATAGATTGCTGTCCAAAACGGAAATCAGCTACAACACTGAAGAATAGCTTTAGCAGGCAAAGTACCAAGGGAGCTGGGATTCTGCAGGGTAGTTATACTGGTAAAGTCATTGATTTAGAAGACTCTCCTGCATTTAGTGATAATTTTTTTGTGTCCAACTCCAGTCGATTTTCACCAAGTCAGCTTGATGTTGAGAAAGATTATTTTGCAACAAATTCTAGAATGGATAAACGGCCTTCCAGTGCAGCTAATTTTCCCAGACTTACTATTCCTACAGAGATTCATGATGCCTTGGGTGCTGGGGTATCTAGAAATGATAGGAAACGAATCGCTAGGGATGAAATGAAACCAAATTTTGATCTCATTAATTGGACAAATATGTCTACAATGAGGCCAAAAGAATTCATGGAAGAGGATGCATTAGAGATAGTTCCACAGAATTCCTACAAAGAGTCTTTCCAAGATAAGGATTGCCGAAGTTTTGCTGGCACACGGCTGTCAAATACTGTTTACTCTACTCAGCCACTGGGATCACCTTGGACAATGGAGTTTCTTAACAGAATAAGGGAGAAGAGTAGATTGTATAAGCAGTCCGTTTCGAATGACTTATCCTCCCCTTCTTTTGGTTACTCCGGTAACACATCTAAGGCTATTAAAAGAAAATCTCCCTCGCTTCTTGAATTCTACAAGTATAAAGGAGGTAGTTCCCCACGTAAAGTAGTCGAAGAGAAGAGACATAAGAGATATTCAGAGCCACCAGACTCAATAAAGGCTAACAAAGCATCTGTTTCCTGCCCTTCTTTATTGACTCCAGTCGATAAGAAAGCAAGACGGGTATGCCTATGAAATGCCTTTATGCTAGTTCAGAGCCTTTATTTGTTGAATCTTAATATTTATATGGTCAGGTGCAGAAGTTATCTTTTTCGACAAATGGAAATGGAGGGCAAAGTAAGCTGGTTTGGAGGGATACCGATTATCATACAACACAAAGAAGATTGTAGCATCAAGTAAGGCTGTGTGGAGTAATTGCTATTTGCTAGCTGTTAAACTCTCTCATTTCGGATATTTATTGCTAACTAATTAAATATGTGTTTCTGAGCTGAAGGCAAAGATTGTCTAGAGGCGAAGCTGGAGGCAAAGATTGATGCAAATCGTAAGGATATATCTAAGCAAATGAAGGAGTTGATGTTGTTGATGGGGCTGATGGTCGGGAATGTTAATAAATTGATGCAAACTGTGGAGAAGGAAAAGTTCCCATCTCAGAGTATAACGAACCAGAAGCAGTGCAACGTCGTCACGTTAAGGTCTGGAATGCAGTATGAGGAACAGATAATGCTGGAAATGAATTTTGAAGCTCCAGAAGCTCGATTCGACCAGGGTTCAACCAAACCAGTAGGTGGAGAAGGTTGAATGTGACGAATGGGGGATTCCCAAGACCAAGATACCTCATCTGTTTCCTTTCAAGCTAGTCAAGAAGGGTTTGGAAGAGAAGTTTAAGAAGTTTACAGATATCATAAACAAGATAAGCTTGAGCATTCCTTTCTCTGAAGCAATCTTAGAGGTGCCATACTATGCCCGCTTTCTTAAGGATATTCTATTGAAGAAGAGAAGCTTGAACGGAATTGAAATGGTGAATTTTTCTGAGAACTGTAGCTCGATCATATAGAGGAAGCTGCCAACTAAGTTAAAGGATTTGGGATGCTTCACTATTCTATGTGAGATTGGAAAGGGACCGGCAAGACGAGCCTTGTGCGATCTTGGGGCAAGCATCAATTTGATGTCATTGTAAATATTTCAAAGGCTAGATTTGGGGGAGTTAACTCCAATGAAAGTGGCTCTACAATTGGCGGATAGGTCTATGACTTTTCCGAAGGGAGTGATTGAAGATGTTCTTGTAAAAGTAGAGAAACTGGTATTTCCTGTGGACTTTCTTGTACTTGAGATGGAAGATGACAAGGATAATGTTCTCCTTATCTTAGGGAGACCATTTCTTGCCACTGCTGGAGCTGTGATTGATGTTCAAAAGGGTGAGCTAATGCTGCGGATGGATAAAGAAGAGGTTCTAGTCAACCTTGTTAAAACAATGAAGATGCCGATGGAGACGCAGTGTCACAGGAAATAGTGAAGGAAGATAGTCTTTGATCCTTTCAAAGGATCCCTTTGAGACATACTTGGCGGAGTCTCTTACTTTTCCCACCATAGAGCTAGATGAGCTCTCTAATGAGGTATATATTGAATTTCTTGAGAATCTACTTGCTTTAGCTGATGACAGGTATGAATAAAAAAGAACCAAGACTGTAGAGGTGAAGTGGACTAGAAAATACTTGATGTTGGATAGAGAGAGCACAACAAAAGAAGAGAAGAAAGAGGAGTTGAAACCGCTACTGGAACACTTGAAGTATGTCTATCTAGGTGACAATGAAAAATATCCGGTAATTGTATCTTCGTCTCTAACTGATGATCAACTTGAAGAGTTATTAGATATGCTTAGGAAGTATGTCTGCAATTGGTTGGTCTCTAGATGATTTGAAAGGTATTAATCTTCGTATTGCATGCATAAGATAAGATTGTTAGATGAGGCTAAGAGTAGCATTCAGAATCAGCGGAGGGTGAATCCCGCTATTCAAGAAGTGATTAGGAAGCAAATCCTAACATGGTTAGATGCAGGAATTATATATCCAATTAGTGATAGTCCCCATGTGAGTCCATTGCATGTTGTAGCTAAATAGGGGGCATGACTATTGTGAAATCCGGTGACGGCGAGACTTTGCCACCAGGATTCCTACGGGATGGCATGTGTGTACTGATTACAGGAATACATGTAAAGACAATTTTTCCCTTCCTTTCATGGATCAAATGCTTGATCGTCTTGTAGGGTATGATTTTTATTGTTTCTTGGATGGGTACTCGGGGTATAATCAAATCATAATTGTACCCGAGGACCAAGAAAATACTTTTACTTGCCCTTATGGAACCTTTGCCTTTAGGAAGATGTCTTTTGGGCTATGTAATGCACCTGCTACATTTTAGCGCTGCATGATGGCCATATTTGATGGGTTGATAAAAAAGATCATGGAGGTGTTTATAGATAATTTTTCTGTGTTTGGTTTGTCACGCCCCGACCCCAGACAGAACGCGACAACCGCCACGTTAACCATAAATTTTGCAGAATGGGTGCACTCCACTCCACAAAGTTTATAGAAAACGTAAGGCTTGCTATCAAGTACCTGTAGAACTGAACAACTGATAACAACGGGTACAACCCGAGGACATCATCTCATAAAGTATCAACAAGGATTTACAAAGGTACAAAATACAACGGTGTAACTTAGTTTAAAGAAAATATACATGAACGATATAACATCGCGAAGGTACAAAAAGAACATCAAGGGGGTCACCAAATATAAACTATACAATCTCGCCAATGAATCCGTCAATTTACATAAAAGAGAAAGTACCCAAAACACGGATTGGATGATGAGCAAACGATAGGCAAACCTCCAACCAAAACGATATCAACAGCCTGAAAAGGAAAGAATGATGGGGGGTGAGCAAAACCACTAGCTCAGTGAGATGATAAGCCGGTCACCCCGACCCTTATACGAAGCATGTACTCCCACTCGCTGTTCATAACATAAAATCCCACAATTCGTCCCACAATAATTATTCTCACTCAGTATACATATTAATGAAAATAAAAAACCTTAGTGCACATTTACGAATAACACAATTAGTTCAAACAACATGTTATCACATAAAAGACGCGTGGGTAGTCAATATCCTCCTCGAACTGAGCTCTCCGTCGAGAGACAGTCCAAGCCCGTCACCGTTACTCTAGATAAAATGCACATTAATATTCTTTCTCAATATGCCAAGTGCTAAAGTTCACAATTCAATATCGACGTGAATACTTGAAATGATCAAACATATAAACATATATGACATGCATGTCCCACACCGGTGACGTTGACTGAGCCTATAATAGACTGATCCATCTAACGATCACCCTCCAGAGCATCAGTATTTGGCAAATGGACAGGTGCCCCGTTAGATCTAACTCACCCAGGTTTGCCAATCACGGGCAACTTGGTTGTCACTCTAACTCACCCGAACCGCGACAATTCGGGCTACTTAATCAATGTCGCTCCAACTCACCCGAACCGTGACCAATTCGGGCTACTTAACCTTGGTACCAGGCATACATATGCATGTGCATCATAAGATGAATAACGACTTAAGTTAGAGTCTTAATTGGCACACAAGAATAACCAGAAATCAATAATACTCATAAAATGGCTAACATGACTCTAACCAGAGCAATCGAGCCAACCAGGCTCTTTACCACATAACACAATACCAAATAATTTTCTTATCAATTAATTAAAACTAAAATAAATGCACATTTATCGAGGGTCCACACTTCCCACAAGAGAAGGCGTTCCCGAATTATCAACTCACAAGGAAGTGATTAACTCTCTCCGGAATCTGAAGTCGGTCCCTTGCCCTTCGTCGATGGTTCTTTACCTAGAAAGGAGATGAGCAATTAAAGACAAATTAAATATAACTAACTATTAGCGTTAACATCCCTTTCATTGCTAAAAACAAATCCTAATCGAGTTCGAACGAGTCGATATTAAATAAAAATGGCATGTAACTCTTTAACATCAGTTCCCAATCCCATATAACCGTTTCAATACATTAACTAGACGAAACGATAGAAAATAAGTTTGAATTCGACATAAAAATTCTGAAATTTTCCTGCTAGCGGCAGTTTACGAGAAAAATCATAACTAATTGTAGAATAATCGGATTGAGGTGTTTCAAGTGGCTACGGAAAGCTAACGAGTTCAACTACGTACAGAAATTAAGTTTGCAAAGTTTCGAGGACAATAGCTATCTCGAAATCAGTTCGAACAGTCTACAATTTCCCACATACCAAAAAGAAAAACCCCACAAAATTACAAAATTATGGAAGAAGGAAGCTTAATTCACACACCACTTACCTCAAAACAACTTAAAAACCACCTAGGATGAGGGTTGTAAGGGAGAATTTGGTCAACAAGGGTTTCTCCTCTTCCTCTCTTCTTTCCCCTCTTTTGCTTTTCTTCTCCCGTTCTTCTCTCTCTTTTTTTTTAACTTTAGTCTTACTAATTATATATCAGCCCATTTAAGTGGGCTGAAACTTTGGGCCACAAAATAAATAAATAAATAAGTTTGGGCTTTCTAAAAAATTTCTAATTGGGCTTAATTGGGCTGACCTTTTGGGCCATAAAAATAAATAATTAGGTTTTGGGCTTTCTAACAAAAATCTAGTTGGGCTAAGATAGGGCTGGCCTTTTGGGCCATAAAATAAATAATTAGGTTTTGGGCTTTCTAACAAAAATATAGTTGGGCTAAGATATTATAAAGTATCCCCTCCTCTAAAAAGTTTCGTCCTCGAAACATAAACGTACCTAGAGATGAAAAGAGATTTGGATGGTGTTGACGCATGACTGACTCTGGTTCCCATGTTTCTTCTTCAATTTGGTCACTTCTCCATAGAACTCTCACCATAGGAATGGATTTGTTACGAAGCATTTTCTCTCGGCGATCTACAATTTGAACAGGTTGTACTTCGTACGATAGATTTTCCTTTAATACAACTGGGGGATCTTTGAGCACGTGCGAAGGATCTGGTTCATATTTTCTAAGCATAGAGACATGGAAGACATCGTGAATCTTCGACAATTCCGATGGTAGCTCAAGTCGATACGCGACACGACCAATCCTTTGCACGATCGTAAACGGGCCAATATACCTTGGACTCAACTTTCCTCGACGGCGGAATCGCAACACGCCCTTCCATGGAGAAACTTTCAGAAAAACTTTGTCTCCTTCATTAAACTCCAAATCGCGCCTCCTATTATCTGCGTAACTTTTCTGTCGATCTTGCGCTGCCTTAAGTCTATCTCGAATAAGTTGTATTTTTGCCTTCGCATCTTCGATAAGCTCTACTTGTTCGATTTGTCTCTCGCCAACCTCATCCCAAAAGAGTGGTGTTCGACACTTTCGGCCATACAGAGCTTCGTACGGGGGCATTCCAATGCTTGAATGATAACTGTTGTTATAAGCGAACTCCACCAAAGTTACGTACTTATCCCAGCTACCTCCCAAATTCAACACCACTGCACGTAACATGTCTTCTAGTGTCTGTATAGTTCTCTCTGACTGTCCATCAGTCTGTGGATGAAACGAGGTACTGAATAGTAATTTTGTACCTAGCGCTTTCTGCAGACTAGGCCAAAAACGGGAAGTGAATCTTGGATCACGGTCAGATATGATTGACACTGGTACTCCGTGCAATCTCACGATCTCATCGACATATAACTTGGCAAGTTTCTCTAAAGATTCGTTGGTATGCACTGGAAGGAAATGTGCCGATTTCGTCAGACGATCGACAATGACCCAAATTGAGTCATGACCCTTTTGGGTTCGAGGTAAACCAGAAACAAAATCCATTGTGACGTTTTCCCATTTCCACTCAGGAATAGGTAGTGGTTGAAGCATGCCGGCTGGTTTTTGGTGTTCCGCTTTAATCTGTTGGCAAGATAAGCACTTTGATACAAATTCAGTAGTGTCCCGTTTCATACCTGGCCACCAATAATGCTCCCGAAGTGTTCTATACATTTTGGTACTACCAGGATGCATAGCATAGGCTGAAGAATGGGCTTCCTCAAGAATAGCTCTACGAACATCAAGTTCTGATGGAACACAAACACGATTTTTAAAAGTAAGAAGTCCATCATCCCGAATTTGATATTCTGTTTCTTTTCCTTGATTTAGCTTCGCCATCTTCTGTTGTAAATAAACATCGTGTGATTGTCTTTCTCGAATTTTCTCGAACAAGGTAGGTCTAACCTCGAATTTGGCGATTAAGGCAGAATCATTAGACTTTTCACAATCGAGCGAAATGTGTAAAGATTTAAATTGCTCCAACATAGGAAGATAAAAAGATTGAATTGAAGCAAGTGAGGTAGAAGACTTTCTACTCAGAGCATCTGCAACAACGTTCGCCTTGCCAGGATGATAATCGATGACTAAGTCATAGTCACTAATCAACTCTATCCATCGCCTTTGCCTGAGGTTGAGCTCCTTTTGGGTGGTGATATACTTTAAGCTCTTGTGATCAGTGAAAACCTGACAAGTTGCACCATACAGATAGTGCCTCCAAATCTTCAATGCAAAGACGATTGCAGCCAACTCTAAATCATGTGTAGGATAATTTTCTTCGTTCTTCTTCAATTGCCTTGAAGCGTAGGCAATAACCTTTCCTTCTTGCATGAGAACGCATCCTAATCCTTGTCTCGAGGCGTCGCTATAAATGGTAAATTCTCCAATCGCTGGGTCTGGCAAAGCAAGAATAGGAGCTGAAACGAGTCGTCTTTTCAATTCTTGAAATGCTTCCTCGCATTCTTCACTCCATTCAAATTTTATCCCTTTCCGAGTCAATTTAGTCAAAGATGAAGCCAATAACGAAAAGTCTTTGACAAACCGTCGATAATATCCAGCTAATCCCAGAAAACTACGAATCTCTGTCACGTTCTTTGGATGCTCCCAATCTAGTATAGCTTGAATCTTCACTGGATCGACGTAGATTCCTTCTTTAGAAATGTGATGACCCAAAAAGCTTACCTTGCGAAGCCAAAATTCACACTTCGAGAATTTAGCATAAAGCTGATTTTCTCTGAGAATGTTCAGAGCAATTCTTAGATGCTGAGAATGCTCGTCGTCCGATTTAGAATAAATAAGAATGTCATCAATGAAGATGATGACAAACTTATCTAAGTACGGCCGAAAGACCCGATTCATAAGATCCATAAAAGCTGCAGGAGCATTTGTGAGTCCAAAAGGCATAACACAGAATTCAAAATGACCGTATCTGGTTCGAAAAGCAGACTTAGGGATATCAGATTCCCTAATCTTGAGTTGGTGATAACCGGATCGCAAATCAATTTTTGAGAACACAGTTGCTCCTTGCAATTGATCAAACAGATCATCGATTCTTGGAAGAGGATATTTGTTCTTGATAGTCACCTTGTTCAATTGACGGTAGTCGACACATAGACGAAGTGATCCATCTTTCTTCTTGACAAAAAGAACTGGAGCACCCCATGGAGATGTGCTAGGTCGTATGAAACCCTTCTCCAATAATTCCCCAAGTTGTGTCTGGAGTTCCTTAAGCTCAGCAGGCGACATTCGATATGGACTAATCGATATAGGTGTGATTCCAGGAAGTACGTCAATGGAAAAATCAATCTCTCGATTCGGAGGTTGTCCTGGTAAGTCTTCGGGAAAGACATCAGGAAATTCATTCACGATTGGGATGTCATCTAGTTTAGTTTCAGAAAGAGAAGTATCGATGACAAATGCCAAGAATGCCTCACAACCCTTACGCATTAATTTATGCGCAGTCAACATTGAAATAAAAGAGAGGGATCTCGTTTGAAGTTTACCCTCAAAAACAAGTTCTGAGAATCCTGGTCTACGAAAAATAACAAGCTTCTCGTGGCAATCGAGAATTGCATGATGAGAAGAAAGCCAATCCATGCCAAGAATAACATCAAGATCAATCAAAGGCAATGGTATCAATTCAGCCTCTAAAATGACATCTTTGATCTTCAATGGACAACCAAGGAATACTGAATCACGAATTAGACGCTCTCCAAGAGGGGTATGAACGATGATTCCAGGTGACAAATGAGAGATAGGATAATCTAAGATCGCAGTAAGATCATCTCGGATATAAGACCTATCAGAACCTGGGTCAAATAAAGCGTAGACCTGATGGTCTCCCACAAACACATGGCCTAAAGAAGCAATATTAGGTGAGATTGTGATTTAAAAAATTTGAAAAGATAGAATTTCTTACGAATGTTTTATTCGTAATCAAGTGGCATAACAAGGCGGGGTAAGATTTAGCATGTGAAAATACTCAAATTATAAATTACCTGTCACAACCTTCGGATCTGAGCGAGCCTCTTCTTGGGAAATATGAAATACTCTAGTTTGCTTCCTTCCTTGCATAGGTGATTGAGTACTAGGGCCGCTTGAGGCATCGGGCACTCTGGTAACTGCAGATCGAGTATCTCTGGGTGTAGAATATGTTAGTTTACCACGAAACTGACCAGAACCCTGACTGCTCGTTCCCATAAGCTGAGGACAAGAACTTCGCATATGCCCCGGCTGTCGACACTGAAAACATACTTGAGGAGCCTTACAGGGGCCGTCATGATATTTTAGGCAATTCTGGCACTTGCGATTTTCACCAACCGATCCCGAGACATTGCTCCCGCCTCTACTAAACTGCTCCCGAGGTTGAGGAAAACTAATAGATGCCGAACTTGGTGCGCCACGCGAAGATCCCACACCCCTATACACCTTCGATGCATTTCCTGGAAATGCGCTCCCTTGCCTTTTCTTTTGAGATCGTTCTGCAAGCTTATGTCTCGCCTGAACTAAACCTTCTACCCTCAGGGCTTCTTCTACGAGATCGTCAAGACTCTCGTACTTGTCTCCGGACTTGATGCGATCTCGAATATTTAAATTAAGACCATCTTCAAATCTCTTGCATAAGTCTCTCGTCGTATATGACTCAGGAGCGAATTCTCGCAATTCCAGAAATTTGCTTTCGTACTCCACGACCGACATAATGCCTTGAAATAGGTTGAAGAACTCCTTTCTCTTTTGATCCTTGATGTACTGAGAGAAGTATCGATCTTTGAATCGTTCCACAAAGATAGCCCACGTAATAGTAACCGAAGATGTCTCTTTTAGATTCTGCCACCATCGTCGTGCATCTGGACCTAACAGCTTGGTTGCAATGACCACACGATAACATTCTTCAATCATCAAAGTGTCAAAGGTCTCTGTAATCTCCTTTAACCATGCCCCCGCTTTAGAAACATCTCTTGCACCGTCAAATTTCGAAGTCCCCATGTTTTCAACTGCTTTCACCAAATCAGGTATAAAAAGTGCACCTCGAGAAGCAAAACCTCCTAAAGCCATTTCTGGAGTAAAAACTGGTACATTAGATGTAGGTCGAATCGATTCATTAGCACGAAGAACCTCTTCAGTGACAGTCGTAGTTGTATGAGCCGTTGTAGGTGGTGGAACACCATGTATTCGAATGTGATCATAATACAATTGGTACTGCTCGGGTGTCATCATGTGCTCAACCCGCAACTGGGCTCGTGGTTGCTCTACCTGGGAAACTGGCACCCTATGATCAGAATTGATAGGGTCCATAACCGTCGGAGGAATGACATGATCAGAAGAAACATGTCCTCGAGGTCCACGAGGAACAGAAGAGAGTAGAGGACTCGGAGGATCACGAGGAGCGTGTCCTCGACCTCGACCTCGACGACGAACTGGAGGTGCCATAATGACTGAAAGGAAGAAAGGAAAGAAAATGCAAGGTCAACGTCAAGGCAATACGATACCTTAGGATGACATAGAAACAAAGTTGGACTCATTGGCTTGACACAAAAAGAATGAGAATCATAAAACCAGGCTCTGATACCAAGAAAGTTGTCACGCCCCAACCCCAGACAGAACGCGACAACCGCCACGTTAACCATAAATTTTGCAGAATGGGTGCACTCCACTCCACAAAGTTTATAGAAAACGTAAGGCTTGCTATCAAGTACCTGTAGAACTGAACAACTGATAACAACGGGTACAACCCGAGGACATCATCTCATAAAGTATCAACAAGGATTTACAAAGGTACAAAATACAACGGTGTAACTTAGTTTAAAGAAAATATACATGAACGATATAACATCGCGAAGGTACAAAAAGAACATCAAGGGGGTCACCAAATATAAACTATACAATCTCGCCAATGAATCCGTCAATTTACATAAAAGAGAAAGTACCCAAAACACGGATTGGATGATGAGCAAACGATAGGCAAACCTCCAACCAAAACGATATCAACAGCCTGAAAAGGAAAGAATGATGGGGGGTGAGCAAAACCACTAGCTCAGTGAGATGATAAGCCGGTCACCCCGACCCTTATACGAAGCATGTACTCCCACTCGCGGTTCATAACATAAAATCCCACAATTCGTCCCACAATAATTATTCTCACTCAGTATACATATTAATGAAAATAAAAAACCTTAGTGCACATTTACGAATAACACAATTAGTTCAAACAACATGTTATCACATAAAAGACGCGTGGGTAGTCAATATCCTCCTCGAACTGAGCTCTCCGTCGAGAGACAGTCCAAGCCCGTCACCGTTACTCTAGATAAAATGCACATTAATATTCTTTCTCAATATGCCAAGTGCTAAAGTTCACAATTCAATATCGACGTGAATACTTGAAATGATCAAACATATAAACATATATGACATGCATGTCCCACACCGGTGACGTTGACTGAGCCTATAATAGACTGATCCATCTAACGATCACCCTCCAGAGCATCAGTATTTGGCAAATGGACAGGTGCCCCGTTAGATCTAACTCACCCAGGTTTGCCAATCACGGGCAACTTGGTTGTCACTCTAACTCACCCGAACCGCGACAATTCGGGCTACTTAATCAATGTCGCTCCAACTCACCCGAACCGTGACCAATTCGGGCTACTTAACCTTGGTACCAGGCATACATATGCATGTGCATCATAAGATGAATAACGACTCAAGTTAGAGTCTTAATTGGCACACAAGAATAACCAGAAATCAATAATACTCATAAAATGGCTAACATGACTCTAACCAGAGCAATCGAGCCAACCAGGCTCTTTACCACATAACACAATACCAAATAATTTTCTTATCAATTAATTAAAACTAAAATAAATGCACATTTATCGAGGGTCCACACTTCCCACAAGAGAAGGCGTTCCCGAATTATCAACTCACAAGGAAGTGATTAACTCTCTCCGGAATCTGAAGTCGGTCCCTTGCCCTTCGTCGATGGTTCTTTACCTAGAAAGGAGATGAGCAATTAAAGACAAATTAAATATAACTAACTATTAGCGTTAACATCCCTTTCATTGCTAAAAACAAATCCTAATCGAGTTCGAACGAGTCGATATTAAATAAAAATGGCATGTAACTCTTTAACATCAGTTCCCAATCCCATATAACCGTTTCAATACATTAACTAGACGAAACGATAGAAAATAAGTTTGAATTCGACATAAAAATTCTGAAATTTTCCTGCTAGCGGCAGTTTACGAGAAAAATCATAACTAATTGTAGAATAATCGGATTGAGGTGTTTCAAGTGGCTACGGAAAGCTAACGAGTTCAACTACGTACAGAAATTAAGTTTGCAAAGTTTCGAGGACAATAGCTATCTCGAAATCAGTTCGAACAGTCTACAATTTCCCACATACCAAAAAGAAAAACCCCACAAAATTACAAAATTATGGAAGAAGGAAGCTTAATTCACACACCACTTACCTCAAAACAACTTAAAAACCACCTAGGATGAGGGTTGTAAGGGAGAATTTGGTCAACAAGGGTTTCTCCTCTTCCTCTCTTCTTTCCCCTCTTTTGCTTTTCTTCTCCCGTTCTTCTCTCTCTTTTTTTTTAACTTTAGTCTTACTAATTATATATCAGCCCATTTAAGTGGGCTGAAACTTTGGGCCACAAAATAAATAAATAAATAAGTTTGGGCTTTCTAAAAAATTTATAATTGGGCTTAATTGGGCTGACCTTTTGGGCCATAAAAATAAATAATTAGGTTTTGGGCTTTCTAACAAAAATCTAGTTGGGCTAAGATAGGGCTGGCCTTTTGGGCCATAAAATAAATAATTAGGTTTTGGGCTTTCTAACAAAAATATAGTTGGGCTAAGATATTATATGGTTTCTCTTTTGATATTTGTTTATCTAATTTATCTACTGTTTTGAAGAGATGTCAAGAAACTAATCTTGTCTTGAATTGGGAAAAGTGCCACTTCATGGTGAGAGATGGATTGTTCTTGGGCATCATATTTCGGCTAAGAGATTACAGGTGGATAGAGCAAAGGTGGTGGCGATTGAGAAGCTTCCACCACCTACTAATGAGAAGGGAGTGTAGTCCTTCCTTGGACATGTAGGATTTTATAGGAGATTTATCAAAGACTTCTCAGAATACTTCAAGTCGTTGTCTCACTTACTTGAAAAGGATGTTTCTTTTGTTTTTGATGAAGAATGTCTAACAACTTTTCAGGTTTTGAAGGAGGCACTTATTACTGCACATATCTTGATCACACCGGATTGGACTCAGCCGTTTGTACTTATGTGTGATGCAAGTGACTTAGCACTTGGAGTGGTGCTTGGGCAGATGAGAGTGAAGAAGTTCTGTGCCATCTACTATGCGAGTAAGACTTTTGATGCAAAACAAAAGAACTACACTGTCACTGAAAAGGAGTTTCTAGCTGTTGTGTATGTATTCAATAAGTTACGACAGTATTTGGTTGGCATGAAGACTATTGTGTACACGGATCATTCTATCATCCGGTACTTGATGGATAAGAAGGAAGTAAAGCCAAGGGTCATTAGATGGGTCCTTCTTCTGCAGGAGTTTGATATGGAGATGCGGGATAAAAAAGGAACAGAAAATGTGTTGGTGGATCACCTATCAAGGTTGGAGTCAAGGGAGCATTGTGATGATTATTTCGAATACATAGATGAGATGTTCCATGATGAGAAGATTGTTGCGGTGTTTGCTGAAGGAGTGGAGAGGGCTTGTGTAGTAGCAGCTCAAGGAATGGATCCATGGTATGCAGATTATGTCAATTACATTTTCGTAGGAAAAATTCTGAGAGATCTCAATAGGTATCAACTTGCAAAGTTTAAGAGGGATGTTGAGACGTTTATATGGTATGATCCATTCATCTACAAGATTTGTACGGATTCTATCGTCTATAGGTGTGTGCTCGAGATGGAGATGGAGAGTGTTCTTAATTTTTGCCATGCACAACCTAACAGGGGGCACTTCGGAGCCCAAAAGACTGCAGTTAAGGTACTTCAATCTACTCTTTATTGGCCTACATTGTTTAAAGATTGTGAATCCTATGTAGCGACATGCGATAGATGTCAAAGGATGGGAAACATAAGTAGAAGAGATGAGATGTCACTTCAGCCAAGCATTATTGCTGAAATCTTTGATGTATGGAGAATCAATTATATGGGGCAGTTTTCCCATCTAATGGATTTCTCTACATCCTTGTAGCAGTGGATTATGTTTCTAAGTGGGTGGAGGTTATTCCTACTCGCATGAATGATTCAAAGACCGTGTTGTCTTTCTTGAAGAAACATTTTTTATCTATTATGGAGTTCCTGGAGCACTTGTAAGCGATGGAGGTTCCAACTTCGTCAACAAGCTTCGTGAAAGGGTTCTCAAGGAATACGGTGTTAAGCATAGGGTTACTACACCATATCATCCTCAAGCTATGGGCAAGCTGAATTCTCCAACCGACAAGTGAAATAAATTTTGGAGAAAGTAGTCGGAACTAATAGGAAGGATTGGGCTATGAAGCTCAATGATATTTTGTGGGGGTTCCGAACTGAATACAAGACTATGCTTGACATGTCTCCTTATCAAATTATATATGGGAAGCCGTGCCACTTACCCGTAGAGATTCAGCATAAAGCTTTTTGGGCATTGAGAAATTTGAACCTGTGTCTTAAGGATCAAAAGGTTAACTCAAATCAATCATCTAGTCGAGTTCAGAAATCAAGCTTACAAGAATTAGGTGATCTACAATGAAAGAATAAAGAAATGGCATGATTCGAAGATCACTTACAAGGAATTCAAGCAAAGAGATGAGGTATTACTCTTTAACTCTCGTTTGAAGCTCTTTGCAGGAATATTGAAATCGAAGTGGATGGGACCGTTCATTATCCATAAAGCCTGCGGAGGGGGGAGTTATGAGATCATGGACAAGGACGGAGACATCATAGCAGCGAATGGACATCGATTTAAGCATTATAAGTCGCCGAACGATGCTTGCATCATCTTTGAAGATACCCTGCATTGATATGGTACCGTCGTGACTCTTCGATGTTAAACATGAGCACCTGTTGGGGGCTTACCCTCTTGTTTTATTGTGTGCGTAAGAAATTTTTATATTTGACGTGCTTACTTATCAGAAATTACATCTCTTTGCAAACTTAGTTTCGACTATAGTTTCTACTAAGTTTGGGGGGTATGATGTACTTACCTCATCGTAGCACCGAGAGTATAATCTTTTCTTTGTAACGTTTGTCAGGGGAGTTGATTTTTGCGGCATATTAATACTTTATTCGGTGTTGATGTGTCGATTTTTTTGTAATTTGTCTAATATTCAGTGGTGTTTTATTTATTGAGTCATATGCGGAGTATATGTACAATTATTATTGAGTCTTAATGGTGGTTCTCTAGCTATAGTATTGCTCTATTTTGGTACCTAATGAATGTTTTTAAGCTTGAAGTTCGCAGGGGATGAAGAAGAATCGAGTTTGAAGGAGTAGGAGGCTGGTTCGACCACTGGTGTAAGTCGAACCAAGCGGTTCGAGTCGAATCGCTAATCAGAGAAAATTTTACAGGCCAGTTCAACCAAGAGTGATGCAGTTCGACCAAGGGTTCGAGTCGAACCAGCCGCCTGAAAGTTTGTTACAGGCTGGTTTGACCTTGGCGTCTTGATTCGACCAATGGTTCGAGTCGAACCAAAGTGCTGAAGTTGTCCAGAAGCATGGTTCGACCATGACGAGGTGGTTCGACCACCTGGTTCGAGTCGAACCGCACAGGTAAGTCATGTTTAAATCTGATTTTCGCCCCCGTTGCGTACATTCTTCACTCCACCCTCACTTGAATCCTGTCTGAACTGATTTTACTTCATTCTACTCTGATTAAACCACTTTCCACCCTTCCCACACTCTAATTCTCACGAATTTGGAGCATATTAGTTGCAAAACTAGGGTTTTCCATCCAATTTGGGGATTTTCATACTTTGTTCATACTAAGCCATGGCTAGATCGAAAGGTATGTTCTCTTAACTTTATTACCCTAGGATTGAAGTTCTATTGCTTGATTTTAAGTGGGTAAGTTGATTGAACTCATTTTTATATGGATTCATAGTGTAATTTGAATTTTTGTTTGAAATCTCATATGAACAAGTGATGGGTTCGATTTTAATTGTTGACTCGTTGTTAAACCTTAATGTTTACGTGAAGTTGTTGAATAATTTGAGTGGTGAAGTGAAGCATATTAAATTTTTGAGTTGAATTTGAAGTGAAATTGGATTAGCATGTGTATGATTCATTGTGAAATTTTATGAACACATGGAGAATGAGAGCATAATTATTTGGAATTGGCTATACATGTATAGCTTGAAGTCTTGAGTAGAGTTCATGTATAGTTGGTTTTGAACTAGGATTGGTTGCTTTTCTTGCAATTGCTTGGTATTAAAGTATTTTTTTGTTGGAAAAGAAAAGGCAATTGAGATCCTTTCCAAGAAGAGGGAGGATAGGCAGCCTCGTGAAAATGAGGTCACAAAGAAATTACGCCTTAAGGAGAGGCTGCCTAGGAACTTCCAGATATGGATGGAGAATTGTGATGAGATAAAGGATCAATGGGGTTCGATGTCCTATAAGATCGCTCGAACGAGGACCGGGATGATGGGGCCATGAATACAATAAATATCCATGATGACATTATATGGATGTTCGATCAAGTGGGCATCCGTCATTTCATGGAGTTGAAGAGGCCAACGTATTTTCATATGACTGCGGAGGTTTTATGCTCGATCACGATAAAGAAGGGTTCTAGTTATCTCCCTTATGAGTGCTCGTTCTAGCTGGGAAGCGAGATGAGAACGTGGACAATTGAGGATTTTAATATTCTGTTAGAAACTCCGAGGGGGATTTCTAGGCACAAGAATGGGTACTTCAGGCCGAATGATTTTTGGAGATTGATTTCGGGAGAAGACATGGATTTTAACACGAAGGAAGCTCATGCTGCTTTGATTCGTAGCCCTGTCCTTAGGTACATGGATAAAGTCTTGGGGCAACACATTGTTTTCCTGATCTGAGGGAAGTTGCGTATCTAGGGGGAATTGCATGCTCTTTGGTGTATGTTGAATGGGGTACAGTTTAATGTGGGTTTGTATTTGATTCAGCGGCTTTACTGATTCAGGAATTCCACTTTTTAGAGGGTGAATATTGGAGGATTGCTTACTCTTGTGGCTGAGTCGTACCACATGGACTTCACGGGCATTATGCCCATATTGGAGAATTCGGACCTAGTCGTGAGTGCATGTGTTAAAGCTGGATTTGCTTATCATCGAGATGGAGACTGGCTTTACACTAGGGGTTCTAAACCCTTTTCTTTCATGTTTCCATAGGATGTGAGGGCTTTGACTACGATCCAGAATGATGATAATCGGTTGATGAACACTCTGGCGTATGAGGCTATATCGATTACGTGCTTAAGAAGAGGTGATTGGAGGACTGTGGCTCAGATGTATGCTGTCGGGATGTATTAGGAGCTACAAAGGATTATAGATGAAGGGCAGCAACGACAGCTAAAGCCGTAGCAGCAGCATCAGCATGGAGAGCACGGTAATGAGCATGTAGAGATGCCTGGAGAGGAGCCAATCAATCATGGGATGGATATTCCACAGCAGCATGAGATACCACTACCACCATATCCAGCACAGCCACAACAACAGTATTGGGGCAGCCCTAACAAGTATTATAGGGAGCAGTTTTGGTTGATGAATGAGCATCTTGTCAACTTGAACAACAATCAGAATGAGACGAACCGTCAATTTGGCCTGCTGACGATGAGCTATGTCGTGCTCGATATGCATTACAACGCGCTGCATGCTAAATATGTGGTGATGGATCAGATATTAGGGGTTTTGAATGACAATTATGAAGCATTGGATAGAAAGGTGGATACACTTCAGAGAGATTTCGATGATTGGCGCCGAGATGATGATGATGCTCCGGAGGAGTAGAGGGCGCAAGGTTTTCATTTTATCTGCTTCATCTCATCCCCATTCTCTTTTTCTCTTTACAGGATGGGTATTTGGTGGTGTGAGTGGCATGTACTTATATTCTATATTAATTCTGATGTTGGGTTGATGGTGGTACTCGATTGGATTGATATGATGGGTTCTTTGCTAAGTATGTTGTATTTATATTTTGCATGTGTTGATTTTGTTGATTAGAAGCATGTATAACTTGTTAAATATGTGAAGTTCATTGTGGAATTGATCTTGATTATATGCTATGAGGAGTGCTTAGGAATCTCTTTACCCATGTGAGAATTTGAGCCTTATGAAATCATGCTACATCCATGCATGATAGTTTATTCTTGTGAGAATCGTTCGTATGACCGTATTCTAGAACTTAGCTTGGAGTCTTGTGTGAGACTTATGATTAGTTATTAGGACATGATCTTAGGCCCTTATTGTTTATTTGTGTCACTTAGCTAAATTTTACCTTCTCATATACTATATAAATCATTGGAAGCCCTGTTGAGCCTTTAAAAGCTTATTCTTTGGCAAGCCTTGATAAAAAGCCTTTATTTATCCTTTACTTGAGCCCTGTTGAATACCCTATTCCTTAGTAGAGAGTTGAGGTGAATATATGCTAGCTTGAATTTGAAAAAGAAAAAGAAGATAAATTTGGTTGAGCGATATGAAGAAAACAAAAATATGGTTAAATCTTGTTAGGGGTAGTGTCTGAAACCGGTACCCCGACTGCTTAGAAGGATAGTGCCCGAAATTGTTACCCTTGTACTTTGAAGAAAGGAGAAATAAATATGTTGATGTCAAGGAAAAGAAGAAGAACGATGAATCGCAAAGATCATGAGAATAAGATGGAGATGATGAAGCTGTTTGTTGAAAAGCAAAATTCTAAGGTAATTCTCTACTAGTGAATTAGTCACTTTGTCTATATTTTCATACATTTACCAAAGAGCCAGCATTACAACCCAAAAGCAAGTCCTTTGTGATCCTATTAATGAAGTGATTATAAGTTGATTTTTGAGACCTTTACCAAGCTTATGGTTACGCGGAAATATGAATTGAGTATGAGCGTATATATTAACTCATAAATGTACATCTTTTACACTTGAGATCGAGAGTAAACATTTATCTTGTGAGCTAGATGACTTAGTACTCCGAAGCATATTATAATTGAGTGATGTTTTGCATGAATGAAATGTATGATGCGAGTGGTACTTGCTTTAAATTAATAGAATTGCATGTGTAGGTATGTATTGTACTTGACTTGATGGCCTTGTGAATTCCACACTTACTTTTATGGTTTTGATTTCGTTGCCTCGGGACAAGCAACATGTAGTTTGGGGGTTTGATGAGTGTGTAAATTCACGTTATTTGAGCTCTGATTCTTGTGATAATGATGTGTGATTTGATCTTAAGTCAAGATAAATCGAGATATGTAGTGGAAAGTCACGAATCAGGTGCGTGTAAGGCTGTTTGAGAGGATTTTCGAATGAAAATAGGACAGAAGTGCTCGGAATCAAAAAGGGGTGTTTAAAGCACCCAGTTCGACCAAAGAGGAGGTCGTTTAACCAGCACCCATGGTCAAACCAAGCGCTTGGAGGTTGTTTCAGAGTGGTTTAATCATGACTTTGTGGTTCGACCAAGCATGGTGGTAGAACCAAAAGCCTGAAGATGTGCAAAACATAGTTCGACCACGAAGTTTCTAGTTCGACCGATAGTTTGGGTCAAACCAGTCACCTGCAAATTAATTATAGGCCGATTCGACCAGGTCATGAGTGGTTCAACCACTGGCCATATCGAACCAATATGCGAGAAGATTCCGGATCCATATTTTATACCTTCAGTACGTGTTTTCACTCAAAAAGCCCATTCAAGGTCCATAAGGAGAGCTTACAAGTATAAAAGAAAGACCCTACGTAGCAGAAAGAGGATGATTCACCACCTTCATTCTACACAACATCTGAAACCCTACCATCATCTATGGAGCTGTGGAGAGAGATTCGTCTGTCGAATCAAGTGAGAACTAAGTGAAGATTCAAGACAGAGAGAGATGCGATGGTGCCCGCATCTAGGGTTTACTTCACATCTTAATTTATCTTGTAATTTTCAAGACTATGGGTAAGATCTATCCAACTACCATGATTGTTCTTCGATCAATCATGGGCTGAACCACCTTGGTAGTTCTAGGGTTTATGAAGGTTTTATGAATTAATTGAACTTCCGTGTCTATACTCCGTACAACACTACTCATGGTTTATTTTATATAAGACTATGCCTTTTTAATTCATACTCAGAGTTATTTTGCGCATCAGTAATTGTTATGTAGAGTCTGAATACATATCTTTATTATTGATTGAGTGCGTTCACTACTGAGCAGGATTACATGTTATTATTCTAAGTGAGGGGATCTCGAAGTCTCATAAGAACTATCTTATATAAATACTTATTAATTGAATCTTATTCGAGTTAATAAGTAGGACAAAGAGAATAACTTCATTGTACCTATAAAGGAAGATCATATAGAGTTAGAGTACTTAGTGCATGGGAAATAATTGATACTGATAGTACCTAGAAAGGGGGTGAATTATATCTCTTGCTCCAAGGATATTCACACTTGTCACACACTTATTTACTTGTGTCTATAGAGTAGATTTGCATGGTTTAATGATGCGTCCATACTCCACAAGGCAGAGTCGGACATTGATACACGGAAGGAAAGTTAATTAGTAAAACTGGATGGCCCGAAGAACTACCTAATTTCTCACTTATTCACTTTCATTTAATCTCTACTGGTTGTTTAATTTAATTGATATTTTAATTATTTGTTTATTGATTACTTAATCACCACAACTATATTGTCATATTAGTCTTAATAAGTTAGATTATAATTAAATTGATAATAATACGTCATTTTGGTTCGATAATCACTTGGTCGCTTATCAAAGCTACAATAGCATCCTTCACACTTGGGGATTAATATTGTGTGTTGAGAAAACGCTCATCAAGGGTTAACTCCCAACACCATCGAACAAGGATCTCCAATTATGATCAACCTCATCTGCTTACGTCAATCCAATACTTTGTATTTTGACAAGTTTAAATTAATTATTAATAGAAGAAAATATTATGTAAAAGATTTGATTAGCATATATTGTTCTATTTTGCAGTTTTTTAATTCTTTTTTTCTTAATTTGGTGAGATATTTGTTTGATTATAGATATATATTGGAAGAGTGTGCATGGTTTAATGTTTACTAGGGAGGTCGAGAGGGATAAAATCGCTAATTATTTTCGATATTATTTTTTCTTTACTTTTAATAATTGATTACTGTGGAGGTTTTCGAAGTAATATTTTTGGCTGGATGATAACTTTCTAGATGACCTATGTTCTAAAATGATTCAATAACTAATTTTAAAACTTGAAACTAAGCTCCAAAGAGCAAAGCCTTTAGAGTTATTTTTTAGCTAGTGTTTATCAATATTGATATACTACTTAATTATTTTACTTTGTTCCAATTTTTATAAATTCATCAAATTATTATGCTTTCAGGCATGGATGTCGATTTTTTTTTGGAGTTGTTAATTATTATCCTATGATACTAGCAGTCCATGTTTTGTAAAAATTGTTACCCTATATTGCTAAAATCAAACTTTATTTGCTCTTTTAAAGCAGAATTTAATATATTGTCTTAAATTTGTAATGTAAATAATAATTACGTGATATTTTTAATGGTGTGGAAGTGGAAGTGGGAGTGGAAGAAAGTTTGAAAATGTGAAGCAGTAGTAATTTAAGTTTGTGCAATGCATATGAAGTGATTGTTAGATCCTTCATAAACCACTGCCATGGATTTTTCACAGTTTCTCAACTCAAAACATTGATGCTGGTTATTATTATTTTTTTGAGTTTTTAGTCTTCATAAACTTAGGTTTCTAGTCTATATCCTCGTGTGTTCAACTCTTTTGTTCTCCAACACGTAGGTAAGCAGATCCGGAATTTTATTTTAGGAATACAACATGTTATTATAAAAATATTACTCCGTTTGTCTCGGTAATTAATGCACATATCTTTTGTGTGCATACATTAAGAAGAAATATTTTTATGTATAAAGATATGTAAAGTCTTTTAGATATGTGTAAAAAGTGAGTATTTTAGATGATTTAATTGAATGAAAAAGAGTATAAAGTTATTGAGATGTGTGTAAAAAAATGGGTATTAGTGGAGATGTATTGCCACTTTAAAAACATACACAAATGTTTAGACAAATCAAAAGAAAAGTGTGAAGTAATTAGAGGGATGGAGGGAGTATTTGATATTCAAAATTATATAATAAATAAATCAAAACTAAAAAATTATATTATTGATACTGTCGAATTCATTTGTAAAAAGCAATTTAAAACATTATTATTATGAATTTATAATATAAATTTATAAAAATAATAATGAATTGAGTATAAATTTCGAAGGCACAAACTAATCTATATAAAAATGAGATACTCTTTTGAGACGGGTTTTTGTGAGACGGGTCAACTCATTACTAAAGTACACTTATTATATAGGTAAAGTATATTATTTGTAGTTAAATTATGTCAATAATGAATCATATTATAGTACCCCCAAAATTATACTTTAATGCATCGTTCAACATTCTTTAGAAAACATACTTTAACAACTATTAAACATACCGTATTTATATAATAACATACTTTATCACGTCTCACAAATCATCTTATTTAAGAAGCGTCTCATAAGAGACTTTATCTATACAAATATTATTTTACATATACATACATTATTATTATTTTTAATTTCGAGGTGGTTTTGGGGGATTTCTAAGCCACCCCCGCTGCTACTAAGATGTAGAAAGCCATTTTAGGAGAGTAGTGATTAACTACTACAATTTGTATATGTTATTTCTGATAATAAATTCAGCTCTTAGCTTATGATTGAGGTCATGGTTTATATCAATTGATCTAGATAAAAGATGGGTTGTGAGGTAATTATCTTCCATATTATTATTTCTTTATTTTGAATAGTTGATTATTGTGGAGATTTTTGGAGTAATATTTTTTGGCCAAAATAATATTTTTTTTACCTAAAATAATTCAGTAACTTGAATCTATGAATGAATGTATTAGAACTACTTGAAATTTAGCTCCAAACCTATTAGAGTTTATTATTAATTTATAAGCATTAAGATATTTATGACAAAAAATTTAAATTCATCACGAAATTTAATCATAATTGTATGATCGATACGTGGAAAAAATCTAACTTTACCCCCTACAGTTTATATTTTCCTTTTTAGGATGTAGTTTTCTTCTCTCTCATGTATCATCCATCAAATGGAATGATATAAGAGATGTTACACCAAAATGGTATCGGAATCAAACTGATTTTGAATTTCATCTTAAATATTAGCAACGATAACTTGTTATTAGCAGCTAGCATTTAATAAAGATTAAATAAATCATCAACCGGGAAAATAGCCTAAAATTCAATTCATAGGGATTTTGCAAAATAGTAAATCTGAGTCCAAATTGCCTATTTCAGTTGATATTTCATTTGTTGTTCTAGACACACTTGATGAAACACCAAGTGGAACAGTAAATCTCCCACGTTATTAAATTATAAACGAGCTTTTACATTCTTTAACGCACACTTTTAACAAAAGAATTGTGTTTCCAATTATGTTCATACCTTGTACGTTCAATTGGCAAAACAGAAACTAATTTTAAGAAAATACTTACAAGTTCTCAAGTATATATACAGAAAATAGAATAGCTAATAGAAATGGAGATGAATAGTTATTCAAAATGAGAATGAATAGTTAAAAGAAATGGAGACGAATAGTTATTCAAAATGGGGGCGAATAGTTATTTAAATTGGAATAAAAATGGGGTTGAATAGAATTACCACTACAAGAAATGTCACATCCTAAAATTTATACTTATTTAAAACTTATTTTAATAAAACTTTTTGATAAACATTTTGAGCGGAAGCTTTATAGAATTAAGTATTTAAGGCAAAGATTAAAACTTATTAAAAACTAACATAATGAATGATAATAGAATTTAAATTTAAATACCTAAATAAATGCGTAAGATAAATTCATATATTTAGTAACTTAAAAGAATATATTAATTTCTTAAATGAAATACGTGCAATGCATCCTCCTGCCTCACCACGCCAGCTGTACCACTCTGAAAATGTTAAGATAATTGGGGTGAGCAAAACCACAAGCTCAGTGGAGAAACAAACTTTTCAGAATTAAATAACACATGTAAATACCAAATAAGTAACATGAATCATGTAGTAAATGTAAATGTACCGAATAATCGATTTCTCAATTATTTAAGTACTAAATGTCTCGTTTATAAAGGTCAGGAGACCTATCCTCATTTATAAAGGTCAGGAGACCTATATGTACATGCATGAACTCAAAGATATCACAAATAACAATAGAGACAAGTAAGAATTTCCCACTAAAAAAATAAGTTAGACTTAGACTGTTATTTGTATATAATTATGCTAAACAAATAAAATAGCTTAATTAATTAGCACATATCTTGGAAAGTATGTGTAAGAATAAGATTACTTATATATGTACCGTCAAATAAAAGTAAATAAGGGTGTTAGTATCAAAATCTATAAATTACTTATACCAGATATTTCATAATAAAATATGAATAAATGTCAAAATAAATATATGGTATAGACACTGAATGTATAAGAACATACAATTACCTTTAATAAATGGAAGGCACCGATATTGGAAAATACTCAAATTAAAACAGGAAGCGAGCGATCTCTACAGATTTTGAAGATGTCTTGGAATACATAAAATATTGGAATACATGTATAAGTGTATAAGCGAGTAATACGGATAATTAATATAGATTCACAACATTAATAATGAAATATTTCTACAACTAGAATGAAACCCGTGTACTACTGTTTATTGTGAAAATCTGCATGTTTTATGGTCCGATTTAGCAACGTTTTGTGGAATTAATGTTCATATTGTAGCACTAAATAGTTATTTTTTATATATTTAATATATTGGTGCATTTGAGGTGTTATTTTGTATTTTTAGGTGGAAAACGGATTAAAAGTGCAAAGTTAGAATAAAGAGTGAATCGTGAAAGAATGCTGAAAAAACGCATGTCCTATTTGCATAATTTTTTTGTGTTTTTTTATAAGTCCAAACTAGTCATATGACATATCATTGGAAAGATACAGAAGAGAAGGTCATTTTGGCTCAAGAAACACCTTAATCAGAGCTCAAATGAGAGAGTTATGATCAAAACGGTGAGGTCGCGCAAGCTGTGCTGGAAGAGCACGACTCGTGCCTATCTTTGTATGACTCTTGCCACACTAAAATGGGCGAATTTTCATGAGTTCTTTATATGGATAGAAAGCCAAGGAAGAGAGGATTGTGTTAGCGCAAAAATCACCTCAATCAAAGTTTGAATAAAGAAGTTATGAGCAAAACTGTGAGGTCGCACAGGCTGCCAACAGGTGGCACGACCCGTGCGTACGAGAGGCCCCGTGCAGCACGACATGGGTAGCACGACCCGTGCCATGACTGTCATGAATCGTTCCATGGCCCAGCGTGCCCAAATCATCATTTTCTCGGCCCGTTCGTGTTTTTGACGTAAAAAAGTCCAGAATTCGGGATTTATCAGTCCTCAACTATAAAAGGAGCTCTGGGTTGTTCCAAACCCTAACTCTCCACTACCCTTGATACTTTTCCATACCCTTTCCCTGCCACCATTTCGAAATCAAGATTCACCATCCCATCCACCCATCCCAAAGAGTTAATCAGTGTTGCTTACTTGAGAAGGAGAACGAGAATGTTCAGAATCACGGAGGAAAGAACGGAGAATCACGCCACATCTAGGTTTTTCTTTTCTTATCTTTCAAGTTTTTGAATTTTAGACCTATGGGATTGTTTTTATCTTTAATCATGGGTGTTGCTTGTAACATCATGGGCTATTACTTCTTCGATAGTGCTAGGTTTTGAAGGTTGAATTGGTTTGAATTAATGACCTAGACTAGATTATGAATTTCTGCAGTATTCTTATTCCTCTATTAATGCTTTGAATTTAAGACTTATATTTTTGTCTTATATGGTCTGTTCTCATTCATGATATGTCATTGTCTTATGCATATTTATGCTTGTTACTTGTGCCATAAAGGGATTAATCGGGTAAATGGGGTCTAACCATATAACTTTTATTCATTAGAATAATTAATATTGGACACTAAATATATCTATTAATTACCATTCTAGAGGATTTTGGTTTCTTAGATTATTAGGTGGGAATTGGGAATTAGTTCTTAAGTACCTATAAAGGGAAGTCTAGTGCTCTAGCCTTTAATGGAATTTTACATGAAGTACCTAGAAAGGGAGTAGGAATTATTTTTCTGCATTTGAGGGTTTAAACCAGGTTTATGTATTAAGTTTACTTTAAAAGAGAGATTTAACGTACATGAGTGATTGCTTTTATAAAATATACAGGAATTCTAGCTGATTGTCTAGTGATTTGATTTAACCAATTTAACTGGATTTCCTAGGGCTATCTCTCTTCTCTCTTAAACACTTCCATATTTATTTTATTTGCTAATTTATTATTTTTAGTAATTATTTTTCTGCATATTTAGTTTAATTAATCCATTCTCTTAAAATTTCCAGATTTGTTTAAGTTAGAATAGTCATAATTAGATTAAATAATAAGTCTAGAATTATCTTTTGGTTCGATATTTTTACTTGGTCACATGCTGAACTACAATTAATTCCCTACACTTGGGGACACATGCAAAAAGGTGAACAACTACGCGGGATCAATAAATTATTTATATAATTATATTATTAGTTTAATATATTTTTTATTAATAAAAATTATAACAATAATATTATTGTTATTTCAATCGACCCTTTTAAATTAAAAAAATATAATATCTGTATTTATTAAAATAAGTGATTTGAATATAATATGCTTGAACACCCTTTTTGATATTGTAAGGGTTTTCACATTATGTCAGAAATTCTTTTTTTCTTTTTTTTTTTGTCAAAATTTCATATTTCAATCCTTTTAATAGCTTGTCAATTTATCACCAAATTGACAATTGGTCCTTTAACTATTAAAGTTTTCCCTTTTTATCTCCAACTTTAATTTTCCATAATCAAAATTGAATCTAAAGGCCAAAAATTGACTAAAATTGAAAATTGTAATAGTTAAATAAAAATGCAAGTTTTGGAATAATGAAATTATCTATTTCATTAAATTATCTTAAATATATTCCTTTCTCTTATTTTATGCATAAAAAAATTCTTAAACTCCACGCATAAAAATACGCCAAATACATTTTGAAATGAAGGGAGAACAACTCAATTTATATATACTGTTTAAATGCATTAATATTTTTTAAAAAAAAGTTCTTCCATTTGATCACATATGCATTAGTGTAAATGAGTTAACGTTTACTACACAAAAATGGTGTAAATTTTATGAAAGTAAAAAAAAGTAAAATATCGAGCAACTAAAAAATAATATGAATTATTTTGCTTAAATATGTACTGATAACGCAAAACATAAAGTGTAATTGAGACTGTACATAATAAAAAATTATAACTTATTTGCATCTGGGGAATTTTAATATTTGTCATCCAAAAACTTTCATGTCAAGGGTAGAGTTGATTTGGATGGTCTGTATCGTAATTGGTTATGTTGATTGGACGTAGAATATTAATATTCTCCTATTGTTTCCTTTATTATTCACTCAAATTTTGAGGTATCCTGTCAATGGTCTTAAAGAAATGCAAAATATGTTTGAAGTAAACAAACAATCAGAACATATGTAATAGCGGATAAGTACTCTAGGAGAGGGGAAAAAATTAAATACAATGATGGGTAACATTTGAAAAAAAAAATTAGATTAAAATAGAAATTCAAAATTCAATTCATACAATACAAAATTGGTGAGCTTTAGACCATCATGGATTTATCAAATTTATTATTCCTCAAGAAAATATATAATCAAAAGTAAATCAAAATTTAATGAATTATGCAAACAATAAAATTGACTAATACATATCAATGGGCCAAACTGGGATTCATTTGTATCCGCGGGCCAATTCCGTAAACTTCTTGTGAATGACATCACCTGAACAAAGACATCAGCTCACCTTGCAGAGCTTAGTGTACCTGTTGTAATTATAAATGATCATGGAAAGGAAGCCCATCAGGAAAAAGTAATCCCAAGAGACAAAAATTAAACTCGTAATATTTGTCAAGTTTCACAATAAACCAAAACCTCATGACTCCCAACTGCCATGAAATTAGAATTCATATGACATACAAAATTCAAGCACAATTATTGCAAAAAAAAAACACTACAAATGAAATCATACAATGTACAAAGCCCATCAGTGGAACATCATGGTATCTACCATGACAGGGGTCACAAGATTTTTTTATTTATACAAAGCATTGGGAGTTCAATCAAGTATCATTAAACGATTGATTGCATCATTTATAATTTCTTGGACAAATTTAAGAATATAGAATCAACTATATTTTTAACCATATCACAAAAATGAAATTTAAATAGAAGATTTAAATCAGGTATAGTTACATAAGCACCTCTTTCCCAAGTTGCACCATGTTATCACTTATCAGCAAGTCTTCGAACTTCCTTTCCATATAAAAAGTAACATAAGAAATGTAAAACGAAAAGTTACAAAATCACAAATAATTTGAATCTAAAACAAATACCACCTCCGCCACCAAATTAGATACACTTTCATTATCTTCTGTCTACTAAAGGTAGATGCATAACCTCTTGGAAACCACTTAATTACATTACAATTGCATTGTTGGAAACATGTTACTTCCAATTAATACTTTTACTGTGCTCACACTTTAGTATCTATTTTTCATGAGGGTGTACAAAAAATAGAGTAAAGTTAAATACAGGCTAATAGCATAAATTAAATTAAAATAAATCAAATTCTATTCATCAAGAAACATGAAAATACCACACCTAATACACATAGTGTATGTAACATCTATAGAGACATTCATAAAGAACGTAACTAAAATTTCTCCCTCTTTCTAATTATCAAATATAATATAACACAAGATCAGAAACACATCAAATTACAATCTGCTTTGAGTTTAAAGTATTAAACCGTTACTTTTATATTTATATTATGCTAGGAGGTTCTGGTAAATTTATTCAAAAGTTAGCATTTTAAATTGTAACAGTTTTTATTTAAACTTAAAGATTTTACAATTTCCAGCAATCATAGATTTTTAAATTATTGGGTTATCTAGTAAAGGACGACAGAGCTACATAATAGGATTTTGAAATATGTAATATATAATTATCTGTATAAAATATTGAATTTAATTATTATGAATTTAAGGTACTTTTAAATTTTACGATACTAAAAAGCAGAATAATGTAGTACTAAACATCATAATTGCACCTTCTAAGATGAGCAATAGATCCAATTGATGCCTTTTTTGCACATAGTAATAGAGGTGGGAGTATAATCCTCCATTAACGTTCTATGTAATCTCTATATATTAGACACTCAAATCAAGAAATAAAAAAGCCTCTCTTTAATATATTAAAACTAGGAACATATATACAAGAAAATTGTCAAATTCTAACAAAAAACAAATCCGTTGAAAATTTTAGAGCTCCAACAAAATTTCCAATAAACTTTAAACAGTTGGAAAATTCCAGCGAAAATTCTCATGGAAATTTAAACAGTTGGAGATTTCCAATGCTAATTCCAATAGTCTGATAAACTATTGGAAATTTCCAACAAAAATTCCTATAAAATCTAAAACTGTTGGAAAGTTCCCACAAAAATTCTCATATAAAATTAAACCTTTGGAAAATTCCGATGCTAATTCCAATAGGTTGATAAATCATTGAAAATTTCCAATAAAAATTCCAATTAAACTTAAGCCGTTGGAAAATTCTAATGAAAATTCCATCGAAATAAGAGACTTTAATAAATTTAAATGTCAATTTATAACGTAAATTATGTATGACTTAAGTTGGTAAATGATAAAGTGATATACTCACGAGGTCAAGGGTTCAAATCCGAATAAATATATTTTTTTTATCGTTGGAAAATTCCAATGGAGTTTGATGATCATTGGAAAAATGTTTAAATCACTTTTAGATAAAAAATCCAACTAAAAAATGACGTTGAATTTTAGAAACCATTGGGAATGCTGTTGGAAAAATGACATTCCAACGGCCACTTTTCCAACAGAAATAAATTGTTGGAATATCTGTTGGAATCATGAATTCCAATAGTATTTTTGCATATTCCAATGATTTTTCGTTGTTGGAATTTGGCAATTTTCTTGTAGTATTATGAATCAACCCCTAAACTTGAGAATTTTCATACCATCTTAACCAAGTGACTATCATCAAAGTTTTGATTACCACAATGTTCAATATCACTAGATAATCTCATTGGATTTTCCTTCACCGTCACTCATTTTCTATGAATCCATCAAAAGAACTAAGACCTGCAAGTAAAAAAATTAAATTCGATGTAGGAAAACTAATTAAAGAAAACGATGATCGATGAATAGGAATTGAGTGAGCAAAAAATATCCGAGTCCGAGAACTAACTATGGTACCTAATTACAAAGAGAGAATACAAATATCATTATTGAGTAGAATGATATCAGATTGCAACTGATTGTACTCATCTTAAATCACAAATATCAACATTTCACACAAAAACAAATTGAAAAGGCCGAATCAAGACCCTAGCCAATAAACACCATGATTATATTCTACTGATTCAACAAAAAATCAAAAACACAAATCGATTGAAGACATAACTTAACTGAAAAAAAATCCAATCAACACCATGATTATTATACTAATCCAACAGAAAATAGAAAACACAAACCCATTGAAGAGATTACCTTTTTCAGATCTCCACTTTATCAAGATGATTATTAACGGTGGATTTACGATGCGCCTTCTCTTCAAATCATCATGTAAAGTATTCTTCAGCACTTGGGTTCAAGAGAGAGAGAGATAAGAGGCGTGGGGTGACCATAACTGCAGAAATAATTTAAAAATGTAAAACACATTAGAAGTGTGGACGTGAATTAATTAGAATTAGAAGAAAAATCAAGTACTTTGTAATTAGAATTAGAAGAAAAATCAAGAAAGCCAAAAATCAGAGAAAATTACACATCAGCATATAAATCATATGGAGTTGACAACTCATCAAGTTGAAACTCTCATTTAGTATAGTAAAGATTCTACCAAGGGATAGTGGAAGACTTACTCAGAAAGAAAAGGCAATCTATATTATGGGAGAGAGTGCAATGACATGGGAAAGAAATGAAGTAGGTAACTAGCCATCCATGTTATGGGAGAGAGTGCAATGACATGAGAAAAGAATTTAGAGAACTGATTCTCTATCCATTTTGATGGTTGAAGATTGAACTTTTACTAGTTATTATTTCTGATAGGTTGTACAAAACGAATAATAAAACATAAACTAGATAAGAGTATAAAATGGAGAATAGAACGAATCATTTTATTTATGCACTGTAGAAGCAGAGTTTCATGAGATATGGGGAAGTGGTTAAATTGCTAAAGCAATCGAAAGATAAATATGGGGAATTGGTTACATTGAGAAATATGGGGAGGTGCACTACTACAAAACTGTGAATAGATATCGGTTATTAATCGATATCTATTACGATATTCAATCGTTATAAATGGAGGCGATATTATAGGATTGTTAAATAGATATCGGTTGGTTGATCGATATCTATGTCTATTATAGATGTCGATTATTAACTGATATCTATGAAGAAAAAATCGATACTAATAAGCCTGATATTAAATGTGTTGAAGAATAGATATCGAAGAAAAACTGATATCTATGTCTATTATAGATATCGATTATTATCCGATATCTAAGAAGAAAACCACGTGGTGCTGTCATTGGATTGCAGTTAGAACTCTTAGAATGAAGATCAAAATTAAAATATAAGTTTAATAATAAATATCGATATGTCATAAATATATACATTATTTATATAATAAGTATATAAATATTCTTGAGAATAGTGAGAAACCATCCATTAAAATTGTAGTGGGTTTTGAAAGAGATTAAAATGATTATTAATCTAGACAATATATTTCAAAATATCAAAATTAATAATAACAATACTAATAATAATAACAAAAGTACATAGATAGCACTCTCTAATGTATTTAGAAAGTATATCTCCTTTCTCAAAATATAGATCAACAAGGATTTATAGGAACTTCTCGAAAAAAAAACCTAAAGTGTCGTGTCGAGAATACTACTGTCACAAGCTACAAATGAGGCATGGAAGCAAATCACCTATTCTTCGAGCAGGAAGACTACTGCAAAAATATGTCGTAGATATGTACATAAAGCTGTAAACAATCATACTTGATTTTTTACGGAATCAACAAGGATTGATCAGAGCAGAGCTGTACCAATGTATCGTTGACTCAATAAATACAGGAAAAACTAGAGGAGACAAAATTGGACAAAGAATGGTACTTCTATAGTCCTTTATTGGAGGACCAAGGGACATGCGCCGTCGTTATTTGGATGCAATGACATTGGTACAAAATATCGGAAAGCCTGATATCTTCTTGACAATGACATGCAATCCTGAGTTGAAAGAAATAACAGACCAACTTCAACCAGGACAAAGCCCACAAGACAGGCCGGATCTTGCTGCAAGAGACTTCAGAGGAAAACTAATGGACCTTAAAGATCAAATCTTGAAAAAGGAAATTTTTAGGAAAGTTGCAGCATTTGTTTATGTTATTGAATTCAAAAGGCGAAGGCTTCCACATGCCCATATGTTGATAATTTTGCAAAGTGGGCATAAGAGCACAAATGCAGACCAGTATAACAAGTACGTAAGTGCGGAAATTCCAAGTAAAGAAATCGATCTTCCATTGTATGAATTAGTGGTAAAACATATGCTACACGGTCCATGTAGAAAATATAACCCAAAATGCGGATGCATGGTTAACAATGCATGTAGGTTCAAATACCCAAGGACTTTTTCTCCAGCCACAATGCAAGGAAAAGATTCATACCAAATATATCGAAAAAGATACATTAATAAAAAAATAATTTTTGGTTTTAAAAAATTATATTTATTATTCTTCAAATTCGGCAAATTTGTCATAAAGTAAAAGAAATAACTAATAAACATTGGGAATTACTCAATGTAGGTACAGAGAAGAAGTATTACATTTGATAATAGATGAGTAGTTCTATACAATCCATATCTACTTATGAGATATAACTGCCATATTAATGTCGAGATTTGTTCAAGTTTGAAAGCTATTAAGTACCTTTATAAATACATATATAAAGTACATGATAAAGCAGCTGTTCATGTAGTTCAAGATGATGAGACTCAACCAATAAACGAGATTAAAGAATTCCAAGATGCAAGATGGGTATCTGCTCAGGAAGCTCTATGAAGAATTAACGAATTCTCATTAAATGAGATGTCTCCTCCAGTAATAACTCTTCAACTGCATTTGCCGAATCACCAGTCAGTTACATATTGGGAAAAATAAGATTTGAGGAATGTCGTTTAGTAGGACAGAGCCAGCAAGACCATGCTCAAGAATTCTTTGAGATGTGCAAGAATGACGAAGATGCAAGGAAGCTTCTATACAGGGAATTTTCAATGTATTACGTGTGGAACAAATAATCACGCGTATGGACTAAAAGAAAATGAGGAAATGTTGTATCAAGGATAGCAAGAGCAAACCCTGATGAAGGAGAGAGATATTATGAACAAATCTTGCTCAATCATAAGAGGGGACCAAAATCATTTGAGGATCTGATGAGTGTAAAATGGAACATAATACTGGACATTCAAAGAAGATGCACAACAAGGAGGGCTCCTCGAGTTAGATGATAGCATTATTGAATGCTTAGATAAAGCAGCTTCTTTCTAAATGCCCAATGAATTCAGAAGATTATTCGCAACTGTTCTCACACACTGCACCCTAACTGACGTGCGAAAGTTATGGGATCTTTTCTTCAATTACCTATCTGAAGAAAACCAAAGAGATAACCAGACTTTGATGGATTCATTCAAAAACCGTACTCTCGAAGATATTGGATCCTTCCATGAGTCAATGGGAAAAACATTAAGTTCATTTGACTTGCCAAAAATAAATTAGTACGACACAGAAGAAGCTCAGATAGTAACGAAGGAAATTACAGAAGAGTTGTCTGTTGAAATGCCAAAAAGCTTTGGAAAGTGTTCATTTCCTGAACGAAGACTAAAAGTAGGCATACAATGTCATACTCGAAAGAGTGAACAATGAGAAAAGTGGAGTTTTCTTCATAGATGGACCAGGAGGCACAGACAAAACATATCTTTATAGAGCTCTATTAGCAGAAATAAGATCACATGGGATAATTGCGCTCGCCACTGTAACTTCCGGTGTTACGGCATCTATAATACCAGGAGGCAGAACAACACACTCCAGGTTCCACATTCCTTTACAGACTAATGAATCAACAGTTTGTAATATTTCGAAGCAAATAGCCAAGCCGAGCTAATAAAAAGAGTGTCACTGATAATATGGGATAAAGTGCTAATGGCAAAAAGAACAACAATTGAAGTTGTTGACAGAATATTTCAGGATATAATGAATACTACCCAAACATTTGGAGGAAAATTCATCGTATTCGGAGGGGATTTCAGGCAAGTACTCCCAGTAGTACCAAAAGCAACAAGACAACAGACGATAAGTGAAAGCTTGGCTCAATCATATTTTTGAGAAGAAATGGAAAAAATTAAACTATCAAAAAAAATTCTTAGCCGCAGGAGATAAGGATTTCACTGAGTATTTGCTCAGGATAGGGAATAGGACTGAAAGACATGTGATGAATGATTATATCTCTTTGCCCTAGGAAATCACTTTACCTCTAAACAAAGATATCTCTCCGCAACTCCAATTGATTAATTCAATTTACACTGATATGGAATAGAATGCAGGATCTCCTGAGTATATTACTCAGAGAGCCATCCTAACAATAACAAATGAGAATGTTGATGAACTGAATGAGAAAATAATTGAAAATTTTCCAAGAGATCTCACAGAGTTCATCAGTTTTGATAACGCAGTCGATGATACAGGGAATCAATACCAACAAACATTTCTGAACTCTTTATTGCCAAATGGAACTGCGCCTCATCATTTGTTGCTAAAGATAAACGTTGGAGTGTATTTCCACACCATGTATTCTCACATGGACAATTGTACGTCGCACTTTTAAGAGGCATATCCATGCAAAATACAAAAGTTTTAGTTGGATCGGATGATCATTGTACGAAAAAAAATATTATATACAAAGAAGTTTTAATGTAAATTGAAACAAACTGTTGTAATGTTGTTATTCCATATTTTAATGTATACATATTTACATAACTTAAAAAATAATTGCTAAATAGAAGATTTACTTAAAATGTTAATCATTATATTGAAAGAAAAAAAATAAAGAAAGGAAAAAACAGAATAAAATTAATTTACATGCATGCGACGTGTATCGCACGTCTTAGTAACTAGTTACATTAAAAATGGATACAATTATTTAATTACATGGAAAATTCAATAAGTTCCAAAACTTAATTTCATCCATTTATCAAGCTTTTTGCAATCTTTTTTAAGGAATATAAGCTATGAAATATTCTTTTTATATTCTTTTTAAATGTGATTGTGTATTAGTCGTAATTACTAATAGTATTGAAACTATTATTCAATATATATTGCATACAAAATTTTATAAGTAACGTAAGTTTTTTTTTCAAGGCATAATTTCATCCACTAAAAACAAGCAACACAAATCACGTTTTTTCCTCTTTTTCTTTTCTTAGTTTTTTTTAAATCATTGTAGTGTGTGTGTGTATGTATATGTATGTATTTACAATCAATTTTTAGTATATTCTTTCATTTTGAACTTTCTTTTTCAAAGTTATGTCGTCTTTATGATTTAATTCTATTTCTGAAGTAGTATTGGAAAATGAGACATTACGTATCAAGGTTAAGATAGAGAAGCGATGGGATACATATGAAGACGGTATTAGTGGTCAAAAGTGTTTTATCGACTTGATTTTAATTGATGAGCAGGTATTCTTGATTTCTGATCAAATATCTTTTAATTATTTTTATGTTCCAATTTTATTAATTTAATTTGTTCTAATAAAAATAATTTATTGGGTACCATTTCACTTTTTAAGGTGCACAATTTATCCCTTAATAAAACTTTGTATGAAGTTGGACATCTAACTTAATTAATTTAATAATAACAAGTAGTATGTCGTAGATTTATTTTCTTTATTAATATAGGTAGTCTTTAATTTAATATATCAAACTATTAAAATTTTTATTTCATTACATGCGTAGAATGAAAAAATATTTGTAACAACATGAAAGTTATTAATGAAAAATGATAAATGTATCATCTACAAAATTATAATAAGTTTAGTGTATTAATGTCAAATAAATAAAGAATACATGATTTTCACTTAATTGAAATTATATTTCATCCTTTTTTTGTTTAAATAAGTATTTATATTTATCAAAATCGATATAATTAATTTTTTTAAACAAACAAAAATTTAAAATAACAGTAAATAACAAACACGATAACCCGCGTTGCACGCGGGCATCGTACTAGTATTTTAATAATTGAGAATCACATTGAACATGGCTTGCACTAAAGCATCCAGTACTCATTTCTTTTAAGAGAAATGGCTATTTTACCGGATTTGATAATGAACATGAAGAGTTATCACTTAATTTGTTAATTAAGTCGCGTCTCACTCTTGTTAAAATTATTTGCATCATGTGATTGATGTCGTCATGCGGGAGAAGATATCTCCTTGTCATCATTTAGAATGAGAACGCCTGAATTTTGAATAGCACATTGAGAAGTAGAACCATCGCTTATGACAATGACCTCATGAGGAGGCGACTTTGGCTTAGTTCCAAACAACTCTCTCAATTGTTGATATAGAGGTTCACCATAGGGAAAATGCATCATGTAGAAATCTTCTCCTGGAACATATAAATAAATACGAGTCTATTAATTATATATCATACATAGTGAAAATAATGGTTCGATTTAACCTTACCCGAATGAGTTTTAACTGCTAACTTCGACAAATAGATGAAATTCGTGGGCTCATCCCACCACACATCCGCCAGATTTTACAAATACTTGAAAGTATCATATCTCTTTTAGAAAAAAAATGACCTCACTCTAGTACTTCGTCCCATGTCACGTTTACGTTGGAGTGTTCGTTGATTTGAAAATGAGAACTTAAAAGGGCATGCTAACTCCATCCAAATCAATCCAATTTCCTAAACACTTTTGTTCCGTAAGATAGGTGATAAAACGATTGTCCATGTCATCATCCCAAACACCGGAATAAAGCATCTCGGACTATAGAGAGATATAAGGTAGAGGCATTATTAATTTCTTCATCTTTTTTTCCCAGTAAACTAAATGCTTCAAATGGGTTGAGAGATTTAAAATGAAAGGATTGTCCTTTTATAGATACACGTTTGGAAGGTTCACAACACCTTAAATGCTGCTAGATGTTATACATTTGATTCAATAATTGAGTATGTGCTACTATATAACATGTGAACTAGTTACAAGAACCACATTGTCTTATCAATAGTGATGTAAATGACCACACCTCATTAGCTATTTGTCAGATGCTAAAGAAGGCATAATATAACTACATGTAACCACTTTATATATATACACACACACACACACTAGAGAGATTCTCTGCAATAAAAGTCAAGAAGAAGAAAATGGTCACAACAAAAGTATGACTATAATCATTATAACAAATAATTCTACTAAATGATAACCATCACATTAGAGTGTTATTCATAGTACATAATGTCATTGCAAAATTGAGGTTCATGATATCTTCTCTTACACTAGGTTCTAAAACCATTCAAATTCCAACAACCAACACTTTTCTACTTTACTCGACCCAATAATACACCTGACAAAACAAGAACAATACCCATAAATATAACAACACGGCCCCACAACTAGATAATAGTAGGATTTGGAACCCCTCTGTTGTCCACGAAATTAGAAACTAAAGGTATATCATGAGAATGCCCGACCGATGACTGATGCGCGTTTTCTTCGTACGCAAAATTAATTCCCAAGTATTAAGGATATCGATTGCAGCTTAAGCAAGCAAGCAAGTTAAATATCGAACCCAAATGACGACTTATTATCAATTTAATTATTTACTAAATTAATTAAGATGAATTGTGGCAATAAAGTTGAGGTACAAAATTTTAACTATTAAACAATTAATTAAAATAACAAATAAAATAAATTAAACACTAGAAAATACAAAAGTGAATCAAGTAGGAGAATAGGTAGCTCTATGATAATCCAGTTTCACTCATTAATTTCCCTTTTGTGTATCAATGTCTGACTCTGCCTTGTGGAATATGGACGCATCACTAAGCCATGCAAATCTACTGTATAAACACAAGTAAACATGACTATAACACGTATGAATAACCTTGGAGTAAGAGATATAATTTCACCCCCCCTTTTTAGGTACTATCAATATCAATTATTTTCGTGGCCAATTGGTACTCTAACCCAATATGATCTCCCTTTATAGGTACTATAAAATTACACTCTTTATCCTACTTATCAACCCAAATCCAATTCAATTAATAAGTATCTATATATGATAGTTCTAATGAAGTTTCGGAGTCCCTCACTTAGAATAATATCATGAAATCTTGTTCAGTAATGAACTCGCTTAATCGACAACCAAGTTATATATTCAGACTCTGTATAATAGTTGAAGATGCACAAAACGATTCTAAATATGGGTTCAAATGCATAATCATATACTCCTTCTGTCCTGCGTTAAGATTTATGCTTTCTATTTTGGGTTGTCCTATGTTAAGGTTTACATTTCCTTTTTTGTCAACTTGGGCCCACATAAAATAATTAAATATTACATGTAGGGCCCACACACAACACTAATACAACTACTCACTTTATATTAAATATTATTTCTCTCACTTCACTACACATTAAAATATTATATCTCTTAATCTCCGTGCAAAAAGCAAACGTCAACATTAATGTGGGACGGAGGGAGTATAAAATAATTTCACAAGTAGTGTTTACGGAGTATACAAACGAAAGTTTAATTAATTCATAAAAATCGTCAAAACTCTAGATCTACCAAAATGGTTCTAGCCCATGATTTTATAAAGAACAATCATGGGAGTTGGATAAATCTTACCCATATGTTTGGAAAATACAAGATAAATTAGAAAACGAATAAAACCCTAGATGTGGATGTTGTCGCATCCTTCTATGTCTTGAATCCTCCTCTTGGACTTGTTGATTCAGCAGACGAATCTTAAAAGTGATGGATGGATGGAGGAAAGGATGTGTATGATGGTTCAGGGATGATCCCCCTTGTGGGGTGTAGGATGATTGTGTTGCGGTTCTCACTCATATGAATAATGATGTAAAATATATATATATACAGGTGTGAGAATGGAATGAAATAAGGAAATAAGAGATATGGGTGAATCATGGAGGATTATGTGATAAGGAGATTAATTGTGCTCCACGAAATACGAATTATGGGTTAATTTTCGGAATTTTTTGGAAATTTTGGAAATTCTCTCCGGCAGCTGCGCGACCTCACGATTTTGAGCATAACTTCCTCGTCCGATCTCCACTTTAAGTGATTCTTGCGCCAAAAGGATACTATCTTACTTGGCTTTCCAACAATGTATAACACAATTAGTTATGAGCTCCACACGAATAAAGAAAAAATTATGGAAATTAAACGTGTGCTTTTCAGCATCCGCTAACTTTGCATTTTTAATCTTTTTTCCACCTAAAACACAATAAAACACCTCAAATGCACCTTATTCTCACATATATTGAATATAAGATACTTGTGCTAATATATAATAACAATTCCCATAGACATAGTGTTAAATTGGACACTAAAGCACGCTTATTTTCACTCTCAACAATCCCCCAAACTTACCCGTTGCTCATCTCGAGGCAACAAAATAAAAATAAAGAGAGAGAGTAAGAAAATTAGTAGGGAAATAAGGATTACAATTCATACCCCCATTCAAATGCAATTGTCATCAATTTAAGTCATGCACCTCTCATTACATATAATAATCAATTCATAGCATACAAGATAAGACAATCACCACCAATTCAAATGCTCCATTTACATGTTCTCACGGGAAGTATATATCACTCGCACTGTAAAAGATGTACACTTATGAGTTAAGGTGTTTACGCTCAAATTCAATTCAAGTGCATGTGTAACCTTAAGCTTGCCAAAAGACTCAAACTCTCCACCAATAAAAGTATGTTTCAACAATGAGATCAAAAAGGACTTTTCTTTTGGAAGTAATGTTGGCTCTTTGGTTAAGGTAGGAAATATACGGATAAGTGACTCAAAACTCGGATCAATCAAGTGTGCATTCCATCATGATCTTTTATTCTTCTTACTCACTTCAATTAAGCACAACATCCTCCTCAACTCTTTTACTTTTTTTTTCAAGCTCAACATTTTTTTCCTTCTTCTTTCCTTCTCTTTTTTTTTTTCTTGAGATATCAGTTTTAGGCACTACCTCTCGCATCCTCCATAGGGTACTAGATTTAATAACTACCCTAGGGTAATTGATTCCATGAAGTACTAGATTTAAGCACTACTCCATGCTTTTCCTTAGATACATTTTCAAGCTTAATCACTATTTCAACACCAATTTCATTCCTTCCAAAATTATTATAAAACTCCATCAACACACTTCCAAAAGCCATTAATTCTCATCATGATAGAATCTAAGGCTAAAAAAATTCAGAAGTTCAAAGTGTCTATTTCTCATAGGCTGCCAAATAATGAGATTTTTAGGCTCAATGGGGCTAACTACGGATAAACATCATTCGGTAGGGAATTATTTGGCTAAGTGACTCATAAATTCAAGGATGACCTAAAATCATCTCCCATCATCTAACATAACATGTAGTCTCAAGTAAGACAAAAGGAAAGTTTTAGAATACACACACAAAAATGATACTCACTAGAAGAAATTCATGTGATTATGTAACATGAATAAGGCTCAAAATCTCACATGGGTTTTAACAAGTAACAGACCATCATTCATAGTAAGTAATATCCCACAAGTACACATAGAACATCATATCATAATATAAGTCAAGTACACTTCCTTCATCAATTTCAAAAGTATATGAATTTTAAGCACAATTTAAAAATATAAGTTCACATGGATCACCAAAACCATGATCTTAATCCTTTCACTCATAATAATTAAAAGCACATATAAAAATTAGAATAAGGAAACGAGGGCACCTGATTTTTCTTCAACGTGCATGAGCTCCTCGAGTTGTTCAACTCAGTCAGGTCAAAACCTCAGTATAGAACTCATCTTGCCACTCTTTACCTTTTCTAACATCAAAGCTCAAGCATACCTCATCATCACAGATTCATCAATAATAAAATAAAAGACACCAGAAAAATATCAAAAAGATGAAAATTTGAAAACTTGACTACTAACACCAGGAAACACAAACACGACACACGAAACATTAGGTAAGTTGCAAAAAATTGACATACCAACACCGGTTAAAATATTAATATGCCACAAAAAATAATCTCCTAAAAAACGAATAACAAGACAAAAGGAAAAATTATACCCTCAGTACTCATAAGATAAGGTAAGTACATCACACCCCCCAAACTTAGTAAAAACGTAAGTCGAAACTAAGTTTGAAAAGAGATGTAATTGTCGAAACGTGAGCACTTCAAATATAATAACTCCTCACTCATACAAAAGAAATACGAAAGTAACAAAACAGAAGGGACAAGCCCCCAACAGGAGCTCAAGTTTAGCGTCGGAGAGTCATGATGGTTTACCGCTTTTAGAACTACTGGATAGGAGGACGGTCTTCTCGCATCCTCACCTTCAAATACTTTTTTTCCCTCTTCTTGTCTACACTCAGCACTTACCTTTCTTGGTCACTAAAATATAATCCTCAGAATTTCCTTCCCCCCATGACTTCTAGACTCCTCCATGTCAATCTTTCACTCAAATTCAGAATTATCTATCCTATCAAGATTAAACAAGTTAGAAACCACATCTATGCTCTCGCATGATTGAGTTTCTATGGGAATCTTCATTGCTTTATCAAGAGAGAAAACCACATCTCCATTATCCATCGACAGTATAAGCTTTCCTTCTTGAACATCTATCATGGCTCCAGTTGTGGCAAGGAACGGCCGCACTGAATAAGGGGAATGTCATCCTTGTCATCTTCTATCTAAAGTATAAGAAAATCCACGGGAAATACCAACTTATCCACTCTCACCAAAACAGCTTCAATTAAACCCTTTAAACAAGTCATGGATCTATCCGCCAACTGAAGAGCAATTTTTGTGGGTGTCAACTCTCCCAAACCAAGCCTTTAATATGGACAAATGCATCAAATTGATACTTGCCCCCAAATCACACAAGGCTTTATGTGCCGTCCCTTTTCCAATATCACAAGGAATAGTGAAGCTTCACGGATCCTTCAACTTTGCAGGCAGCTTCCTCTGAATGATCGAGCTGCAATTCTCTGACAGGTTCACCGTCTCCACTCTGTTCAAGCTTCACTTCTTCGATATAATATTCTTGAGGAATCAGGCATAGTATGGCATCTCCATTATTGCTTCAGAGAAAGTAATGTTCAAGCTTATCTTGTTTATTATATCTTGAAACCTTTTGAACTTTTCTTCCAATCCCTTCTTTGCCAATTGTGAAGGTAACAGAGGGGTATCTTAGTGTTTGTTCTCCCTCACTCATCACATTCAACCTCCTTCGCTTTATCTTTCTCGGCTCTCAATCTTTTTGCTCTTTCCCACTTCTTCTCAACTATAAGCTCAGTATTCTACTCTTGTGATGGTACTGGAGTGTTATGAACAATAGGTGTAGCATTCGGTATAGAAGCGGGGCTCGATTGATGCAGCTCGACCGTAGCTCGACCAGAATGGTCTGGTCAAGCTAGATGAGTTTGGTCGAACTGGTAGCCTAAAAACGGGATCAGTCTGTTCAGTTCAGAAATTGATGGCTCGACTATAGTTCAACCAAAGAGGTCTGGTCGAACTGCAAAGCTTTGGTCGAACTGCAAGCTAGAAAACAGAGTATCATTTCTTTGTTCTTCCCCATGTTGTTCGACCATGGTTCGAACAAGATGTTTGATCGAACTGCAGTCGAACTTACTCGTTGTCTCTTTGTTTTGCCCACCAGCTTCATCGGACCTTCGTACTGCATTTCGGACCTTAATGTGATGGCTTTACACTCTTTTAGGTTCGTTATGCCCTGAGACGGGAACATTCCTTTCTCCAATATTTGTGTCAATTAATTCAGGTTCCCGGCCTTTACCCCATCATCAAAGCAAGTTCCTTCAACTGCTTAGATAAATCTGCATGATTAGAGTTCATTGTAGCCTCAAGATGATCAACCCTTGCATCATTCTTAGCCATGTATCGATTGAAGGTATCTTCAACACTCTTCACTTCTTGCTGTTGGATACTTGGCATCCTTTGTGTCAACTCTATAATCTGTTTCTGCTGGGACTCTAGTAGCTTGTTGATATTAGCTAGACTAGAGACGATCTCATCATCCCTATTTGGCTTCACAACTTGATGTTCAACTTGAGCCACTTTACCAAGTACATAAGATCCTCTTACTCTTTCTGTAGGCCAGTCACGTGCATTCATAGAGATGTCTTCAGACAACTTTTCTGCTTCAAGTGCTGTCTTAGATAACAGTGCTCCTCCTGATGATACATCAATAAGAACACGCGACTCACATTCCAATTCATAGTAAAAGATGCTTATGTACTGAGCCTTAGACATTTCATGTTGTGGACACCTCCTGAGCATATCTTTAAACCTATCCCACACCTCATGAAATTTCTCACCCTTATTTATAACAAATTAGGTGATCTCTTGCCTCATTCTGAAAACCTTTGAGGGTGGCATGTATCTCTCTAAGAACTTCTATTGCAGTTGGTTCCATGTAGTGCAGTCTGTGGCATCAAGAGTCTTAAACCAATCTTCTGCCCTATCAATCAAAGAGAACTTGAATAGGGCGATCCGCCTGGCATTGTCATGAGCTTCAGCACCCTTTTAAGTGTTTGCATAACCAAGAAATCTTTTGAGATGTTGATATGGATCTTCAAAGTAACCTCCAGATAATGGAATTTTCTCCACCATGTTAATAAGAGTGGGATGTATCTCAAAATCATCATCTTCCCCCCTTGCTCCTATCAACCCCATGTTGCCAATACCATAGTTCATGAAAACATCGTGGATTGCTATGTTATCCAGATTCTAACCTGCTCCGGCCATGTTTAGCTCAGTGTGTTATTCCTTCCTTTCCTTCCTCTCTTTTTCCTAGTGCACAAGTACCTCAGAAAAATTCAAGGTTAGATAGAAATAAATAATCACAAATAAAAAGTCTTAATCAAACTAGAAATAAAAAAATCAATAATAATTATCGTCCCCGGCAACGGCGCCAAAAACTTGATGCGCGTTTTCTTTGCAAGCAAAATTAATCCTCAAGTATTAAGGATATCAATTGCAGGTTAAGCAAGTGACCAAGTTAAATATCGAACCCAAAGGACGGTGTGTTATTAATTTAATTATTTACTAAATTAATTAAGACGAATTGTGATAATAAAGTTGAGATACATAATTATTAACTACTAAACAATTAATTAAAATAACAAATAAAATAAATTAAACACTAGAAAGTACAAAAGTGAATCAAGTAGGAGAATAGGTAGCTCTATGATAATCCAGTTTCACTCATTAATTTTCCTTTCGTGTATCAATGTCTAACCCTGTCTTGTGGAATATGGACGCATCACTAAGCCATGCAAATCTACTCTAAAGACACAAGTAAGCATGCGTATAACACGTGTGAATAACCTTGGAGCAAGAGATATAATTTCACCCCCCTTTCTAGGTACTATCAGTATCAATGATTTTCCTGGCCAATTGGTACTCTAACCCGATATGATCTCCCTTTATAGGTGCTATAAAATTACCCTATTTATCATACTTTATCAATCCAAATCCAATTCAATTAATAAGTATCTATATATGATAGTTCTAATGAATCTTCAGAGTCCCCTCACTTAGAATTATAACATGAAATTCTGTTCAGCAATGAATGCGCTTAATCGACAACCAAGTTATATATTCAAACTCTATATAATAGTTGAAGACGCACAAAACGACTCTGAATATGGATTTAAAACGCATAATCATATATAAAATAATTCCACAAGTAGTATTGTACGGAGTATACACACGAAAGTTTAATTAATTTATAAAAACCTTCAAAACCCTAAATCTACCAAAACGGTTCTAGCCCATGATGTTACGAAGAATGATTGGCATTTTCTCCACACACAAAATTAATCCTCAAGTATAAGGATATCAATTGTAGTTTTGATAGGCAACCAAGTGATTATAGAACCCAAGGGACGGATTATTATTAATTTAATTAAGTTCTAACTTATTAAGACTATCAAGGTAATATATTTGTGGATATTAAGTAACTAAGCAACAAATAATTAAAATAACAATTAAAATGTTAAATAAATTAAACAAGAAATAGAGATAATACGACTGTGATCAAGTGAGAAAGTAGGTAATTCTTCAGGTCATCCAGTTTTACTTATTAACTTCCTTTCCATGCTTTGATGTTCGACTCTGCCTTGAGCTCTATGGACGCACCACTAAACCATGCAAATCTACTCTATTTACACAAGTAAATATGCATATGACACGTGTGAGTATCCTTGGAGCAAGAGTTATAATTCACCCCCCCTTTCTAGGTACTATCAGTATCAATTATTTCCTGTGCAATTAGTACTCTAACCCGATATGATCTCCATTTTTAGGTACTATGAAGTTATACTCTTTATCCTACTTATTAACCCAAATAATATTTAATTAATAAGTATTTATATAAGATAGTTCTAATAAGACTTCGGAATCCCTTCACTTAGAATTATAACATGTAATCCTACTCAACAGTGAACTCACTCAATCAATAACCAAGATATGTATTCAGACTCTACATAACAATTAAAGATGCACAAAATGACTGTGAGTATGAATTTAGAAAGCATAGTCTTATATAAAATAAACCACAAGTAGTTTTGTATGGAGTTTACACATGGAAACTCAATTAACTCATAAAACCTTCATAACTCTATAACTACCGAAGTGGTTCTAGCCATGATTAATCTAGGAGCAATCATAGTGGTTGGTAGGATCTTATCCATAGTCTTGAAAATTACAAGATAGATTAAGAAGTGAAGTTAATCTGCATACCATGGATCCATTCCTTGAGCAGCGACCACACATGCCCTTTAAGCCTCTTCAACAAACACGGCCATGATCTTCTCATCAGGGAACATCTCTTCTATGTAATCAAAAGAATCATCACAATGCCCCCTTGTCTCCAAACTTGATAGGTGGTCCGCCAAAACATTTTCCATTCCTTTCTTATCCCGGATCTCCATATCAAACTCATGCAGAAGAAGAATCCATCTAATGATCCTTGGCTTCGCATCCTTCTCAGCCATCAAGTACTGGATCGCGGAGTGATCCGTGTATACTATCGTCTTCATGCCAACCAAATACTGTCGAAACTTATTGAATACATACACCACAGCTAGAAACTCCTTTTTAGTAATAGTGTAGTTCTTTTGTGCTGCATCAAAAGTTTTACTCGCATAGTAAATGGAGCAAAACTTCTTCTCCCTCATCTGCCCAAGCACCACTCCAAGTGCTAAATCACTTGCATCACACATAAGTACAAACAGCTGAGTCCAATCCGGTGTGATCAAGATAGGTGCAGTAATAAATGTCTCTTTCAAAACCTGAAAAGCTGTTAGAAATTCTTCATCAAAAATAAAAGGAACATCCTTTTCAAGTAAATGAGATAAGGGCTTGGAGTATTTCGAGAAGTCTTTTATGAATCTTCTATAAAAACCCAGTGTTCAAGGAAGGACCGCACTCCTTTATCATTAGTAGGTGGTGGAAGCTTCTCAATTGCCACCATATTTGCATGATCAACCTGCAATCCTTTGGTGGAAATATGATGCCCAGGAACAATCCCATATCTTACCATGAAGTAACACTTCTCCCAATTTAAGACAAGATTAGTCTCTTGACATCTCTTCAAAATAGTAGCTAGGTTAGATAAACAAATATCAAAGGAGGAACTAAAAACAGAAAAATCGTCCATAAACACCTTCATGATCTTTTCTATCAATCCATGAAATATGGCCATCTTCTTAAAGGCAACGTTCCATAAGGGCAAGTAAAAGTAGTCTTTTCTTGATCCTCAGGTGCAATCATGATTTGATTATAACCCGAGTACCCATCTAAAAAACAATAAAACTCATACCCTGCAAGACGATCAAGCATTTGATCCATGAAAGGAAGGGGAAAATGGTCTTTGCATGTATTTTTTCATTCAGTTTCCTGTAATTCGTACACACATGTCATCCCATAGGAATCCTAGTGGATAAAGTCTCACCATCATCGGCTTTTACTATAGTCATACCCCTTTTTTTAACTACAATATGCAATGGACTCACGTGGGAACTATCACTAATAGTATAAATAATTCCTGCATCTTGCCACGTTAGGATTACTTCCTAATCACTTCTTGAATAGCGGGATTCACCATCCGCTGATTCTGAATGCTACTCTTAGCTTCATCTAACAATTGTATTCTATGCATGCAATATGATGGATTAATTCCTTTTAAATCATCAAGAGACCAACCAATCGCAGACTTATACTTCCTAAGCACATCTAACAACTCTTCAAGTTGATCATCATCAAGAGAAGAAGATACAATTACCGGATATTTTTCATTATCACCAAGATAGGCATACTTTAAGTGTTCCGGTAGCGGTTTCAACTCCTCTTTCTTTTCCTCTTTTGTTGTGCTCTCACAATCCAAAGGTAAGTATTTTCTAGTCCACTTCACCTCCTCAAACTTGGTTCTCTTTGATTCATACCTATCATCACCCAAAGCAAGTAAGTTTTCAAGGAAATCAATACATACCTCATTGGAGAGCTCATCTAGCTCGGTGGAGGGAAAGATAAGAGACTCCATCAAGCATGTCTCCAAGGGATCCTTTGAAAGGATTAAGGACATGTCTTCCTTCACAATCTTCTCCACCACATCGATGCTTTGACACTGCGTCTCCATTGGCATCTTCATTGCTTTGTTAAACATGACCTCTTCTTTATCCATCCTTAGCCTTAGCTCACCCTTTTGCACATCAATCATAGCTCCAGCAGTAGCAAGGAAAGGTCTCCCCAAGATAAGGGGAACGTTATCCTTGTCATCTTCCATCTCAAGCACAAGAAAATCCACAGGAAATATGAGCTTGTCCACTTTGACAAGTACATCCTCTATCACACCCTTCGGAAAGGTCATAGACCTATCCGCTAATTGCAAAGCCACCGTTGTAGGAGTGAGCTCCCCCAAACTTAGCTTCTTAAATATAGATAAGGCCATCAAGTTGATGCTTGTTCCAAGATCACATAAAGCTTTCCGTGCCGGCCCCTTTCCAATCTCACATAAGATAGTGAAGCTCCCCGGATCTTTCAACTTCTGTGGTAGCTTATGCTGAATGATTGAGCTGTAATTTTCTAAAAGATTCACAGTCTCTACCCCGTTCAAGATTCACTTCTTCAATAAGATATCTTTCATAAATCGGGCATAATACGACATCTCTATGATTGCTTCGGAGAAATGAATATTCAAGCTTATCTTGTTCATAACATCTTGAAATCTTTTGAACTTATCTTCCAATCCCTTTTTAACTACCCAAAAGGGAAATGGAGGAGGTATATTTGTTTATGGAATACCCCATTCATCACCTTCAACCTTCTCCGCTTTATCCTTCTAGGCTCTCAATCTTTTTGCTCTTTCCCATTTCTTTTCCGCTGTAAGCTCAGTATTCTGTTCTTGGGATAGCTCTGCAGTGTTCTGAACAACAGGTGCAGCATTCGGTATAGAATCGGGCACTGTACGAAACTGCTCGACCTCTATTTGATCACATGGATCTGGTCAAGCAGAGTGTTGGTGGTCGAGCAGAATGTCTGATCGCAAAGTTGCATTCTCTAGTTGTTGTGTGACCAGTGCTCGACCAAGATGGTTTAGTCGAACAGAATGTTGTTGGTCGAGCAGCGGGACAGAAAATAGAGCGTTGAAATTCTATTTTTCTGAAGATTGCTCGACCTCGGTTCGACCATCAGATCTGATCAAATTGATTAGGGTTGGTCGAGCAACTCCCCTGCTTCCTTCACTCTCACTTACCGACTTCATCGGACCTTCATATTGTTTACCCGACCTCAATGTGATAGCATGACAAGACTTTGGGTTCTCAATACTTTGAGATGGGAACTTCCCTTTCTCAATAGTTTGAGTTAATTTATTTACGTTTCCTGCCATCTCCCCCATCAACAATGTAAGGTCTTTAACTTGCTTAGACAAATCTTCATGATTGGCATCAATCTTCTTTTCTAACTTGGCCTCAAGAAGATCTACTCTTGCATCATTCGTTACTATGTACTTGTTCACCGTATCCTCGAAACTCGGTTTCCCTTCTTCTACCTTAGCACCCGAATCAGCACCAATAGGAGGTTGTACTGCATTTTTGGGATTACTCCACAAAAACTCCAGCCTCCTTGGTTGTTGGTAATTACCCGGAGAACCACGATTATTGCAGTTCCCTTGATAGTTCTGATTTCCTTAATGTTGGAACCTCGTTCCTTGAATACTTTGACCCATGGCATAATTCGCCTCTTCCATCTCTTATTGGCTAGATTCTTTATAGCCACTATCCTGCTGCATCATTAGTACTCACTGCGATAAATCCGTAATCTGCTTTTGCTGAGACCCCAGTAGCTTGCTGATATTACTCAAACTAGAGACGATTTCATTGTCTCTTCCTGTCTTAACCATAATATGCTCAACCTGCGCTACCATTCCAAAGACATACGTGCCTTTCACTCTATCAGTTGGCCAATCTCTTGAATTCATCGAAATATTCTCAAAGAGCTTTTCGGTCTCAATGGATGACTTTGTAAGCAATACTCCATTAGAAGAAGCATCTAGTAACACTCGAGAATCGCAGTCCAATCCATTATAGAAAATACTGATGTATTGAGCTTTAGATAACCCGTGTTGCGGACACTTCCTAAGCATGTCCTTGAATCTGTCCCATGCCTTATGAAACTTCTCATTACCATGGATAACAAATTGATTGATTTCTTGTTTTATCTTAAACACCTTTGAATGTGGCATGTATCGCTCCAAGAATTTCACTTTCAATTTCTACCAGGTATCACATTCAGCAGCATCAAGATTATCGTACCAATCTCTCGCTTTTTCATTCAGCGAGAACTTAAACAGGATGATTTTCCTCGTATTCTCATGAGCTCTTGAATTTTTTTGTGTACTTATGTACCCGAGGTACTTGTTAAGATGTTGCTGAGGATCTTCAAAGGTTCCTCTAGAAAAGGGACTCCTTTCAATCATGCTGATAAGAGCATGGTGTAAGTCAAAATTAGCTCCGGCCCCTTTCGCTCCTAGCAGCCCCGCATTGCCTCCTCCGTTGATCTTAAAGACTTCATGGATGGCAAGTGTATCAGGGTTCGCCGCCATGTTGACTGCTTCTGCTTCCAAGTTGAATTCAGTTGCAGCTTCAGTTGCTTGCGGATTTAGCTCGTCAACTTCAATTCCTAAATTAAGAGCTTCAGTTGGTTCTACTTTCTTGTTCCTGTTCTTCTTCTTCTTCTTTCTCGATGACGCACCGATCTCAGGATTGCAAAGTTCTAATTCTTCTACCTTTGATCTAGTAAGCATACACCTAAGAAAAATAAGTGTTAGAAACCTAAGACAAGAATAAGATAATCTCAATAAAACTAGAAATAATAAACTAATAATTAATGTCGTCCCCGGTAACGGCGCTAAGAACTTGATGGGCGTTTTCTCAACACATAAAATTAATCCTCAAGTATAAGGATATCAATTGTAGTTTTGATAGGCAACCAAGTGATTATCGAACCCAAGGGACGAATTATTATTAATTTAATTAAGTTCTAACTTTTTAAGACTATCAAGGCAATATAGTTTTGGATATTAAGTAACTAAGCAACAAATAATTAAAATAACAATTAAAATGGCAAATAAAGTAAACAAGCAATAGAGATAATACAAATGTGATCAAGTGAGAAAGTATATAGTTTTTCAGGTCATCCAGTTTTACTTATTAACTTCCTTTCCATGAGTTGATGTCCGACTCTGCCTTGTGGTCAACGGACGCATCACTAAACCATGCAAATCTACTCTATTAACACAAGTAAATATATGTATGACACGTGTGAGTATCCTTGGAGCAAGAGTTATAATTCACCCCTCTTTCTAGGTACTATCAGTATCAATTATTTCTAATACACTTAGTACTATAACCCGATATGACCTCCATTTTTAGGTACTATGAAGTTATACTCTTTATCCTATTTATTAACCCAAATAATATTTAATTAATAAGTATTTATATAAGATAGTTCTAATAAAACTTCGGAATCCCCTCACTTAGAATTATAACATATAATCATGCTCAGCAATGAACACACTCAATCAATAACCAAGATATGTATTCAGACTCTACATAACAGTTAAGGATGCACAAAACAACTATGAGTATGAATTTAGAAAGCATAGTCTTATATAAAATAAACCACAAGTAGTGTTGTACGGAGTTTACACATGGAAACTCAATTAACTCATAAAACATTCATAACCCTAGAACTACCGAAGTGGTTCTAACCCATGATTGATCTAGGAGCAATCATGGTGGTTGGTAGGATCTTACCCAGAGTCTTGAAAATTACAAGTTAAATTAAGAAGCGAAGTTAACCCTAGATGTGGGCGCCGCCGTGTCTCTCTCCGTCTTGAATCTTCACTTGGTTCTCACATGGTTCGACAGATGAACCTCTCTCCACAGCTCCCTAGGATGGAGTTAGGGTTTAGATGTGGTGTAGGATGGATGTGAATCTAACTCCCTTCTTGATGTGCTCTACATCCCTTTTTATACCTGTAAAGGGCTCCTTACAGACCTTTGATGGGCTTTTACTTGAGGCACACGTTAAATTTGGTAAAAGAAACCCGAAACTACCAAAAATAGCGTCAGTGACATTCTACTCGACCAAACCTCCACTGGTCGAGCAATGATCGAGCAAACCTTCTGTAAGAATTGATCATTTTACTTGACCCAACTTCATCTGCTCTACCAAGATAATTCTGGTCGAGCAAACTCTCTTGGTCGAGTAATGCTACTATATAATTTTGCACATTTTGATCGACTTTGTCATCTTACTCGATCAAAATAATACTGGTTGAGCAAGCCTTCTATGGTCGATTAACCTTCGAAAAATGCCTTAGAAAATCGTGTCTTCCAATTTCGAGCCCTTAAGACCTGTTTTCCTATACAAATACGCTCAAATAACCTCAATAGCCTCTGATTCATGGATTTTCTATAACAAGCCGATTTGTCATGATAATAGACGTAATCATACTCAATTTCTATACAAATCCAAGCACAAAACACGTGAATTTACACTCTCATCAAAGAACAATTATGGGGGTTGGATAGATCTTACCCATATGTCTGCAAAATAAAAGATAAATTAGAAACCGAATAAAATCCTAGATGTGGGCGTTGTCGCATCCTTCTCCGTCTTGATCCTCCTCATCCTCCTCTTGGTTCTCCTCTTGATTCAGCAGACGAATCTTCAAAGTGATGGATGTATGGAGGAAAGGTATGATGGTTGGGGGTGATCCCCCTCTTTCTGGGGTGTAGGATGATTGTGTTGTGTTCTCATTCACATGAACAATGATGTAATATATATATATATATATATATATATATATATATATAGAGAGAGAGAGAGAGAGAGGTGTGAGAAGGGAATGAAATAAGGAAATAAAAGATATGGGTGAATCATGGAGTATTATTATGTGATAAGGAGATTAATTGTGCTCCAAGAAATAGGAATTATGGGCTAATTTTTGGAAATTTCCGGAAATTTTTAGAAATTCTCGCCTGCAGCTGCACGACCTCACGATTTTGAGCATAACTTCCTCGTCCGATCTCCAATTTGAGTGATTCTTATGCCAAAACGATCCTATCTTCCGTGTCTTTCAACCATGTATCACATCATCAGTTATGAGCTCCACACAAATATAGAAAAATTATGGAAGTTGAACGTGCATTTTTCAGCATTCCTCTAACTTTGCACTTTTAATTCTTTTTCCACCTAAACCACAATAAAATACCTCAAATGCATCTTTTTCTCACATATATTGAATATAAGACACTTGTGCTAATATATAACAATAATTTTCATAAAAAGTGTTAAATTGGACGCTAAAGCACGCTTATTTTCACTCTCAACAATGACTCATGTATTATACATTCTCATCATTTAGCATTGACTAAGAAGACCACCCATCATCACATGGTTTATTAATACTATGCTGTGACAACCCTCCAACATCCTGAACTGTGGAAGACCATATTTGATGATACAAAAATGTGGGTATACGTGCTGGAGGATCATTTATGTGGTAATCATCAGCCCATAAAATGTGATTTTTGTGATGAATGTTCTTTGGGCATATATAGTAAAATCTACTAGGGTAATTAGCATGGTTTCTGGCACTGAGAACATTTGCCCACTTCCACAATAACATTCATGTGCTTGCTCTTGGCCTCTCGTTGACCTCATTACAAGGAAATATTGTATGCAGAAACTTATTTAATTAATTAAAACTGATTAGCAGGACAAAACTCCATAATATATATTAGTCGAAAAATTAAACCATAACCTATAAAGGAATATCATTTACAATCAACTGCAATCAATACTCAATCATACCAAATTTTGGTTTTAAAAAAAAGGCAAATATGAAATGGTTGTCAAGTAGTTAAAAATCTGCAGAGTGAAGTTGTCAAGTACGTAATATTGATTGCTGATTTCCAGCTTAAGTATTAGTCCCAATATTTGAAACTTATCTTAATGACAACCTCACATACTACTGTTAGTTAACCAGCACTAATAAAGGCAATAATCACTTCTCAATTGATTAAAGTATATTAGTTCGTTTTAACCTTAGCAAAATAATTCATTTGCAATCTTCTAATAACTAACTTGTAATCTAGTCTGATAACTTCCACACACATCGACGAAGCATCTAACTATTAACCAGCCATACTGGGCATGCCCATTTAACTATTGGATCACCCATTATATGAATATACTCACAATAATGCATGTATTTAAAATAATTATAATCCATCAACATGAATTCATTACTCCATGTCACATAAAATATTGTTTGCAATACCAAATTAACATCTCAACATTACTCAATAATTAAAGTTTAAGCTCAAATATTCCATTCATTGAAGATTGTATGTGCTAGCTCATCTCGGAAAAGGTTCAATTGAGGTGAGGATTCGATTACATCCACAGCTTCTTTGGCGCGACAAAGATCCTCGCCTCCAATGTCCTCATCGACTAACAGGGCCTAGATTAGATCAATTTACATAACTGAACCTATGAAATTATGTAGAAGAACATACACCATGATAAGTCTTATTTGAACTTTAATGATATAATAAGAAGCAACCAGGAGAATTCAAAATTACTTTTTCAGGATCCAAAGGCACGTTCGATAACATTATAATGAAGTTGTCATTTGGGTCGCAGATTGTTGTAATTTTTTAATTTCGATCCCTATATAGAGCTTTATCCACAGTTGGCACATGAACAAGAAGATGGATTCCATTTAAGGCTCATAGACAACCTTAATTGACAATACACATGTTATTAAAATAATATATACATTTTAAAATGAATGACTAAAAGTACTTAGGAATTTCCAAAAATGATATCTTGAACCATTTCCATCTTGGATGCGTTAATTAACAGCCACAAGAGTTGGTTTAATCAATATAATGGAATGAAGTTTGAGTAATGGCTTTAGCACTACGTGTTTGTAGTGGGAATATCATTTTTCTAAACCGGATGAAATCAAATTTAACCACTATATTTTTCTTATGGTGGGCAACAATGGCTTAAAAAAAAGTTACTTGCTCTTCAATGCTGACATATTTAGAGTCTGATAACCCAAATAATTCTCTTAACAAAAAAATGTCTAGAAAATGCATCTCTATCCATCCTTAGGTTTTCACAACAGACACGATCATTTACGAGAAATAACTTATACATGTGTTTAACTTGATACAAAATTCGTTCTAGCATTGTATAAGTCTCCACAATATTAGGAAGCTTACGCACTCGTCTAAGTCTTTTCTTCAGTGTATGAACAAGAACGTGCATCACAATGAGTTGTGTTGAACTATGGTCAATAAGAACAAGACTATCAGAGCATTTCTCCTAGTAATATGGGTCAATATATGTGAATGCAAGAGGATAAGTTGTATTTTCATACCTATTAACACCTTATTTGTTAAGCTAATTCAAAAGCACATGAAAGGTTTGAATATGATTAACATATGCTTATGGATTGACAAAGACTTCTTAATCTTTAAATTTGATTTTATGATATTATGTTCTTCTTATGATGTGCATTGTTAATAAGTAACAAAATTCCGATGTTTTTTCCTGTGTGCTTGCATAATTGGTCTTTAATTACCAAATGAAACTTTTACATTTATGAAATCATACACACGAGTTTATCTTTTATCAATTAATTTGTTGAACACCATTGTTGCATTACACTAACACCTAATAATATCATTTTGTACTACATATATTTTTCCCGTGTCTTTACTAAATATGTGTAAACCTTAAACTCACAGGCACAAAAACCAAACCACAAGATGGCGTTCAGATATTAAAATTTTAAATTATATCAAAAAAATGAGAATGAGATTTGTGTCATCTGGAATGTTTAAAAAATATATTGTCTACATGAAACCTAGCTACCGCCTTGTAATATTTCCTCTTCCGCAGGTAAGACTTGGATTGGGGTACTACGAGCTCAAACTTGCAAACAAAGATGGTCTTCTTCCCTTTCAAGTGTGTAATTTGGGTTTGTCTTTGAAACTAATATTACACTTACAGACGTCAAGAAGAACCTAACTACATGTTTAATTACCTCTAATATCATACTTTCGTTGATGAGCGACGAGGATGTTGATTATTCGTCACATGTGAACTAGCGCCCAACTCCGCAAATTTTTTAACCCAGATCGATTGAAAAACCAACTTGATTTAAGTATGTAGTGTTCTTGCTAGATGTCGATAAATCCCCAAATATAGACCTAAAATTTACATTTCATCTTCTCTTAACCAGTTCTTGTACAACATATAATATTAATATCACGGTTAACGTGATATTATTAATGCTAAAGAGAACAGTTGTAATCTGTTGAATAAGATTACAATATCGTGCCCTTTCACAAATTACAATAGGGTACCAAACATTATATATACATATATATATATATATATATATATATATATATATATATATATATATATATATATATATATATATATGCATATTAATAGTAAGTTAATTGCATAAAAAACCACGAACTTTAGTCGTATTGCAAATTAATCCTGACTTTGTGAAATTGCAAAAAACACAACGACCTTCAACATTTGTGCAAATCGCACCCATCGGGCAAACGAAGCATGCCCCACTATTGACGTAGCATTTAAAGCCACGTAAGTCCTCCAGGTGGAATGTAAAATGACGTCGTTTCGTATGCTTAATCCCAATTTAAACCCTTGCTCTGATTTCTAGTGCGAGAAACCAACTACCTTCTTCTTTCCTCTGGTAAGACAGATGTTAACAAAGTCATAATCATTCTAAATAATGATTCCTCTCTTTCATCTCATATTTACCCTTCCACTCATTTCTTTCTCACACAATACCCACTTAGCTGCACGTTATCGAACTTGTGACAGAAACCTAGTTTCAATCCATTTGGGTTCTCTGATGGATGCACGATCAAGTTGAATTGCAGTAACGCCAGGAATATCAAGATCGACGATTTCGATGTGTTAAATGTCTCTTCTGATCAGGTCATAGTAGATCTTCCAACAAAATGTAACCATCCAATTGAAGAACTTTCCAACTTTTCCAACCAAAATTTTCACCGACGCAGCGGAACGCGCTCCTCTTTAGCAACTGAAAGGCCTAAATGAGTGCAAACATTTTAATTAAATTGTATTTGAGAATCAGGACAAGGGTTTTAATTTGGGAATGTGCATACGAAATGACGTCGTCTTACAATTTATATCCTACTTGGAATCCTTACGTGGATTTAAAATGCCATGTCAACAGTCGGGCAGGGTTCATCTGCCCGATGGATGCGATTTGCACATATGTTAAAGTTAAAGGTCATGGTCTTTTTTGCAATTTTACAAAAGTTATGATTAATTTACAATACAACTAAAGTTTGGGTTTTTTTTACGGAATTAACTCTTAATAATAGGGGTGCTTCTTATTACTACTTGCTAATTGCTATTGACACTCAAAATTGAGTAAAAATAATAAGGGTAGATCTTGGGTGAGACCGTCTCACTAATCTCATTCCGTGAGACGGATCCTAATCCTATCCATTAATATAATTTTTAAAAAAGTGCTCCACATCTCCGAACTTTAATCCAATTTAAACGCTCATATATAATCACATATCCCCTCCCTCCCCTCCTCTCCCCTCCCCTCCCCTCCCCTCCCCTCCCCTTGTTTTTCATTTTTTTCGTTGCTTTTTATACTATTCACTCATTGTATGATAAATTATTTTATTTAAATTTAATTTAATTAAAATGTAAACATAAATATTAAATATGAAATTTAATTTAATATTGTTCTAATGAATGAATTAAATTGAACGAATGTGGTATTATTTTTTCTTTATAAGATATCACTTTTTATTAAAAATATTATCATTGTGTGTTCGTCCTATAATTATTCATGCATGAAATAGTTCAATACATAGTTATCACTTTACCTTTATTGAGTATATATATATTTTTAAAATGTTATCACTTTTTATTCTTCATATGAATTGTTCGAAATAATTCATTTGAACAGATATCACTTGTTGTTGAGCATGTATCACTTTTCATTGTAAATGTTATCACTTTTTATTCTTGTTACGAATCTTGAAATAATTCAAGTGCACTAATATCACCTATACTTGATTAGGTATCACTTTTTAATAGAAATATTTATCACTTTTTATTAGTCATGTGAATTATTGATGAAATAATTTAATTGAACTATTACCACATTTTTTTATAATTAGTTACGTATCACTTTTTATTAAGAATATTATCATTTTTAATTCGTCATACAAAATGCCATGAAATACAAAATGCCATGAAATAATTTAATTGGATAAAAATGACATTTTCTTATCACATTTTATTAAACGTTATCACTTTTTATTTTTTTGACGAATTTTGAAATAATTCAAATGGACGAATACCACTTTTACTTGATTATGTGTCACTTTTTATTATTAGAAATTATACCACTTTTATATTAGAATTATGATTTATTTGTGAAATAAATTTAATTAGATGAACATCACTTTTTTTAATAAAATATTATTTATTATTATAAATATTATATTTTTTTATTAATTTAATTAATTGTTTATAAAATAATTTATTTTGATCAACATCACTTTTTCTAATCAACATGCTAATTACATAAATAAAAGAAATTTAATTTAAAACAAATATCAAAATTTAATATATATATATATATATATATATATATATATATATATATATATATATATATATATATATATATATATAAGAGAATATATAAACATATAAGATTTTTAATCAATATTACTCTAAAGGAAATTATCTTTGAATTTTAAAAAAATAATTAAATTAATGAATTTTATCAATACAGGACCTGAATAATGGGTAATCTATCAATTCGGGGCTTGAATTATGTATAATATCGATTAGGGGCCTGAATTATGTAAAACTATCAATTCAGGGCCTGAACTTAGGCCCTAAATTGATAAAATATGTGATAATATTTGACAAATTCAGGTCTTGGATTGATAGTTTTACATATTTAAGGCATTGAATTGATAGAAAAAATAATCCAGGCCCCTAATTGATAGTTTACCCATAATTCAGGTCTTGAATTGATAAAAACCCTTAAATTAAAAAAAAAATAATAACAAGTTAATAAAATTAAATAAAAATTAAATTTAATAACAACAATAATTTTTAATAATTATTTAATTAAAAAACTATTTTGAAAATTAAAATTTAATAAAATTAAAATACAAAATAGAACCCTCTATTAAACTGTGCTTGATCCCAATACCATCACTGGAATGAAAACAAGCGGTGAACTAACTAATTAATTAGCATATCAGTGACAGTTTAATATCCATACACTTGACTGGTCCTTCCATGAGTCCAGTGAGGCGGCCGACTCAGGGCCCCTAAATATGTGGGGGCCATTTTTTAAAAAATAATTTTAATAACTATATGTATACGTCTAGGTTATAAAGTATATCTAATACTTCCTCCGTCCCATTTCAAATGACACACTTTTTATTTTGGGTTGTCCCATAAAAGTTTGCACCATAAAAAAAAAGTCAAACATAATCATCCTACCCCCATACACTTTATTTACAAAAAAATCACCCATTCCTAACACACCTAACATACTTTATCATTTATTTATTACCAAAAAATATCATAATATCCCTAAAAATTATAACTTTTCTTAATCTCCGTACCGGAAGAGGTGTACAAACATTTGTGGGACAAAGGGAGTACATTCTTTACTTTGATTAGATTAAATGTGTTCCAAAAATTCATACTCAAATTCAAATTTTGATCATATTTTTTTATCTATTATATTTCACCTTTTATCTTTTAATTTTGCTTTTTTTTTCCATTCATATTATTGTATTATAATTTTTTTTCTTATTCTAATTTACCATTTCATTCTTATTCATTTTCATTCTGCATTTTTCATTATTACTACTGAAAAGGATTGCCATATGGCGGACCCCCTCTATACAGGAACTCTCATCCAAATCTGGCAAGCTGCAACCACAAGACTGTGCTGATTGGAGTAAAGCTGCTGAAGATGTTTATGGTTGTGGGGTTGACCAAGTTGAAGATGATGACCACTTTAAACGGGAAGTGTCATTCATTAACCAGTTTGGGCTAGAAGATGATGGAATCTCAAAAGCTTTTAAAAGATGCCCTCCGTGCTGCTACGACTCTTACAGAAAAAGGTGGGGACGATGAGACCAAGAAGGCTTTTTTACATTAAAAAAAAGCAGTTAAAACGTGATGAGTGATATTTTCACCTAAATTTTAGTGTTTTTATGTGTGTTTTCGTATTATTTTATCCATTTTTGTGTACTATTTGGTTGTGTTTTGTGTTTTATGGAGATGTGTGTGAATGAGCTTAAACGTATGATTTTTCAGGTAAAAATAAATCCTAGACGCGAAAAGGAAGACGTAGGAAAAGCATATCTCAATTCGGAGTTGAAACGAGGGAGAACGAGCCGAAATAAAATTGTAAAAACAGGGGTTGCACCAACACGGCCGGTCGTATTGCAGCACATGACCCGTGTTGCATCACACGACCCGTGTTACGCAACACGACCCTGTAAGCCTTGGCCGTTTTCTGACATTAGAAACGCCTACACGGCCACCCTGTGACCGTGTTGCAGCACATGACTCGTGTTGATGCAGGATCAGAAACACATCATAACCCTTCTAGAAGCTTCCCAAGGGGTATAAATACCCAATACTTCAATATTTGATCAGATTTCGGTGGTTTTGCCCTGCACACACACGTCACACACCATTTCCTCCATTTTACACCATCATCTTCATCCATTTTTCATCCATACCATCTACCATCATCCCACCATCAAAACCTTCATCCAATTGAGGAAAAGAAGCAAGGAAGAGAGGAGAATTGCAAGGGAAGGAAGGAGATCACCATTGAAGCATTTCAAGGGAGTTTTTATCCATACTTTGTAGTGAAACCTTATTGTTTATCATGTTTTATAAGGATCGTAATGTCTATGTTGATTTCCTTTTGAATATGGTAGGCTAATCTCCCTTGTGAAACATGAGAGTTGTTGGATAATTTTTGGGATTTGTGTATTTGAATTCATATGTTGATTGGGTAAATGGATTTTCTATCATTGATGTTTAAGATCTTGAGGTTTATGATGATTTGTGTGTTTAGTTGTTCTAAATATGTGAATAAATTAAGAAATCAATTATATACTTAGGATAATTGAGTGAATCACTTCATCAAACACTTCATGTGCATTATAAATTGTAAAGAGATTGAGAAATCCTTTAGAATTTAGAACCATTTGATAGAACATGTGATTGGTTTGATAGAGAGGTTGATTAATTGTGTGAATGGACTCTCATTTCAAGCTTAGTACCTAGTTGGAATTGTTTGAGTGAGAACCAATCCGTTGAGCTAATTGAGATTCATATTATATCCATCTCGAGAGGGAGCTTAGGTGAACTTAGTGTTGACCCTTAATCTTATACCTATGATCATATGAATTTGATGCATTTATCCTAGGATTTTCACTTCTTAATTATTGTTAATCTCGCTTTTACTTAACTTGGAAAATCACTCATCCATTTATCTATCTTGTTTGTTGATCATTGCTTGCTTGCTTATTTTGATTGATTTTATTACTTGTTTGAACACCTATCCATTGATGATTCGTCTCTATAAAATTATAAGAAACGTGAGATCGCTTAAGCACTAGTACCTACCTCCCTGCGCCCCCATATGAACACAATCTTCCCCCGCCAAATTCTATTTAAACCTACGTATTGCTAGATGAGTTTAAATTGCAAAGGGGCACGAAAATTGCAAAGGGACACGGTGTCCCATGGGGCACAAGAGCCTCACTCCTTTTAAAAACTAAAAAGAAAGACCATTCTGTTAACTATTAATGGTGATGCCTTTAGTTTCTTTATTTAAAGGCAAAGTTTACGCCTTACGGTGTCACACGGTGACACTCAATCTTATCATAATTTTGAATTTTTCCTTTGATTTTGTTTTTCTAATTAATAATAATTAATTATTATAATTTAATAATACAAATCTCCTCTTGAGTATTTTTGCATTCGTGTGGGAAAACGTAATTTTAAAAAATAAATATATTTTTAGATGTATAATGTAAGAAAAATTAAGGTAAGTTGGATAATTAAAGAAAACACCATAAAAAATTATATTTTACTAATGGAATATTTTTTTGGCAAATATCTAATTTCATTGCTAAATTAATTTACTAACAAATAAACAATAATATCTGTTGGTAAATAATTTCATTGTGAATCCATTGCTAATAATTATACTAACAATTTATATAATGGTTCCATTAATAATTTGTTAATAATAAATTTATTGACATTCTATTACTGAAATAAAAATGTAATTTTTATTGACAAGTCACAATCCAATGGTAATTATTTTTTATAATAAAAAATGTATATAGTTGTTCATGTATCATTTTACCGAATACCTATTAATTTTTAAAGTATAATTATAATTTTATCCTTATGTTCGTAATCTATTTTTTTCCTATAGTTTAATTATTGCCCTTAGAACTTAGAATTCTATGGGCATAATAATTTAACCCTTAATTTGAGTTTAAATTGATTCAATAAATTAGTGAATAATATTATTTATATTTGTTTTTTTGGAGGGGAGGGGTTGTGAATTTTAAACTTTTATGTAAAATTAAATATTTATAGGTAATTAAGATGAGAATATAGATGAAAGAGGATGGAAGAGAAAAAAAGAAAAAAAAAAGTATTAATTGATGAAAGATAATATATGATAAGAGTGAGGAAAGAGTTAATAAGGTGTATATATATATATATATATATATATATGAAAGAATTATTAAATCTAAATTGGGATTAGGATAATATTTAAATTTATATCATATGGTAAAATAAATTATGAAATTTAAGTGTATAATTGTACCTTAATAATTAATAAGTAAATATTAAATCTTGTGGGTAAAATGAGACATGAACCACTAAGATAAAATTGTACATTACCAACTATAAAGAAAAAATTACAATTATCACTACAAAAAAGTATTATTTAGCAACCGAATTTACTAACGGAATTCAATCTGTTGGTAATTACCAATGGATTAGCAACAAAAATGACATTTTTGTTTTAGCAACAGAATGCCAACGAATTTATTCTCTATTTTAGCAATGAAATTCAATCGTTGGTAATTACCAACGGATTAGCAAGAGAATATTATATAAATTATCAATGGAATTATTAGCAACAAATTACAAACGAAATTGATTTTTCGCTGCTAAAAAACCAACCACCACTTTACCAACGAAATTTTACCAACGGATTCCGTTGTTAATCCGTTGGTAAGCCAATTTAACAATGAAATTAAGGATTTTCCTAACGGAATATTCTATTGGTAAAAAACAGTTTTTTATAGTGATATACTTAACATGACATAAACCACAAGCGTGTAATATTACATGAACTACGAGAGAATGAAATTACAATTATTATACCTTAACATTAAAACTAAATCTTAAAAAAAGATTAAAATTTAAAGTGAAATATATCACAAACTTTCATTTGGCTAAAATAGATCATAAAAGAGAATATATATTATTATAATTATAATTAATAAAAATTAATTTTTAAAAAAAAGAAAAAAGAATATATATTATTATAATTATAATTAATAAAAATTAATTTAAAAAAAAGAAAGAAAAAGGAAAAAAAAGAAAAAGAAAAAAAAAAAAAAAAACAAGGTTGCATACATACAGTAGGCACATAAAACTTTCCATTCAAATAAAGGATCCTGTTGTAGTTGCGTTAACTTTATTACTAAGAGAATGACTATTGTGACTAGATTAAATTAAATAAAGGGTGAATTTGACATATTAGAAGAGAAAGATGGCACAAAGGTTTAAAAAATAGGTTCAAAGGTTAAATTGATCCAATGGAATAAGAAGATGGGTGAATTTAAAACTTTTTCCTTTTTTAAAATAAATTAATATATTATTTTAATATAAAATTAAAACCTACTTTATTCAAAATACAAAACAAATAAATAAAATAACATGATTTTCAAACACACGTTACCTCAAATCAAACATCTCAAAAAGTTTTTATTGCCTGACCCACTAACTGAAATCCCATAGCCCAAAACCCGTTAGTTCCGGCCCGTTTGCATCGATTATCCAAGTTCAAAGGTTGATTTCGTAAATCTTTCATTCCAAATCCCTCATAAACCCAGTCGCTCAGCTCAGCCTCCATTTTATGCAATTTCTTGTTTGGTGGCGGCGCATCTCCTTCATCTGCTTGCCTCGACCGTCTTCAACTCTCTGCTGCCGCCTTTTCTATCTGATGGGGGAGAGGGCCACCGGCAGTAGGGCGAGGCCTGCTTCGATTTCTTCTGCACTATCGTTCGCTAAAGACGAAGAATATCTTCAAACTGTCGTTTCTAAACGCATTGCGCTTTTCCAATCTATCCAAAACGAGCAAAATCTCGCACGGCTCGCGCTTTCTCCTGAACCAATTCGGTAATTGAAATTGCCTTATCTGGTGTCTGCATTCTTCAAGAATTTTTCTTAATTTTTGGTTTAATTTTGGAAAATAGGATTACATTGCCGAATGGGAGTGTGAAGGAAGGCAAGAAGTGGAACACAACTCCTCTTGATGTCGCCAAGGAGATATCGAAGAGCTTGGCGTCGAATTCGCTGATCGCAAAAGTGAATGGGGTATTGTGGGATATGAGTCGGCCCTTAGAAGATGATTGCAACCTTGAGATGTTTACATTTGATAATGATGAAGGCCGTGATACTTTCTGGCATTCTAGTGCACACATTCTTGGAGAAGTAAAGGATGATAACTCCATGATTATTAAATGAAGTTGTGATTGTTTGATGTAAACGATATTTTAACTATTTGATTGTTTTGTTTTCTTCAGTCGTTGGAGCAGACATATGGATGTAGATTATGCATCGGCCCTTGCACCACAAGGGGCGAGGTGAATTTTTATCTTGCTTGCCTTTGTTTATTTTTCTCAAAGAGTGCTTTGCCTGATGTTACCTTCTTGAAACTTATCTTTGAAGATTTTAAGTAGACATTTGTGTTTCATTATGTTTAACACATTAATCTGCTAAATTATGGTTTTACGTGCTTTTTCTTGCCAAAAAAATCTTGTTGGTCATAATTGGGCTGCATCATGTTACAATAGCAGTATTATTTATTTGTATAATGATTCTTTATTTAGTGTCATACAAGTATGCTATGAATATTGTATGTTGTTTATATGTGGTATTGCTTTCAATCTAATACCATTCACAATCATATCACAAGGTTAAATACTTAAATTGAACATGTAATAATGTATCTGTGACTATGATATTTTTCACTTGTGAGAATTTGACTGCGATTTTCTGGTTTGCAAGTGATAATGCATTATACAATCTTACATTAGTGTCCTACCCTTTTGATAAACTTTGAACAATATGTTGAACTTGCTGTATGATTTGCAGGGTTTCTACTATGATGCATTTTACGGTGATTTGGGCTTGAACGAGGATCACTTTAAACTGATTGAAGCGGCTTCCAAGAAAGCTGTTGATGTATGGCTCTTTTGTACTCTTTGAAATTTGATTTCAGTGAATCTTAGAGGCTGCTTGGTCTCATGCTGTGATTTGCTTATTACTAGTAATGTTTTTCCAAACTTAAATTTGTTTTTCTTCATAAATAATTGGGAGTTATGACTACGGAAAAATAGCTATTTCTCCCCTGGTATTCCATGTGTATCGCATAATTCTTACTCTTCATACTGATTTTGAGTTTATTATTACCCTTTCCTTGTGAATCAGGAAAAACAACCTTTTGAGCGTATTGAAGTCACAAGAGAACAAGCCCTTGACATGTTTTCAGAAAATGTGTTTAAGGTAATTCTTGAACTTCAATTTCTTTTTCCACACATTGTTATCTTCAGTGCGGCCATTATTTTCAAAACCTATTTTTATGGCTTATTTATTGTGTCTTCTCCCCATTTTCACTAGGTTGAAATTATTAAGGATTTACCCGAGGATAAAACTATCACAGTATACAGATGTGGTCCTTTGGTTGACCTGTGTCGTGGACCTCATATTCCAAATACATCTTTTGTGAAAGCATTTAGCTGTTTGAAGGTGAGATCTGTTATCCACGAAAATATAAAACTTATGCAGTGGAGAGGATAGAGTAGTTATTTCTAATTCTGTATTATTAGGCGTCGTCTGCATATTGGCGTGGAAATAAAGATCGTGAAAGTTTGCAGAGGGTTTATGGCATATCTTATCCAGACCAAAAACGTTTGAAGGTCAAGTTCTATTTATGTTGTTTTACCTTTCCTGGATCGAACATTTTTAGTAGTTCATGATTGTCATTCAGCATTACCAGTGGCACTTTATTTATTCTAATTTCTATGGTCATTGCTTCAGGAGTATTTAGCCATGCTGGAAGAAGCTAAGAAATATGACCATAGAGAACTCACGAAAAAGCAAGAGCTTTTCTTTTTTCACCCTCTGAGGTTAGAGTTTGAGCTAGGTGACGTTTTCTCTTGAGTAATTTCTGATCTAATTAGATAATGTATGCAACTTAGCCCAGGAAGTTGTTTCTTCCTACCGCATGGTGCTCGAGTTTGCAACAAGTTGTTGGAGTTTATAAGAAGCCAGTACTGGAATAGAGGATATGAAGAGGTTGAACTAATTTACTGCTTATAGGATTCATGTGAATGTTGTATTCATGTTATCACTTTATGAATGCCTGTTCCTTGATTCCTTTTAGGTGTGGACTCCAAATATGTATAATATGCAGCTGTGGGAGACATCTGGTCATGCTGCAAACTACAAGGAGAATATGTTTTTGTTTAAGGTAAGATCATGTTATTAGAAAGATTAACCATACCATAATAAATTATTGGCCTTGTAAAGGCTATCCTTAAATGATGAATTTAGGGTTAAACTTTTGATTGTTCTCTTAGCTTGATAAAGTGGGTTTTCTGGATTCGGTTGTAGGTAGAAGAACAAGAATTTGGACTCAAGCCAATGAACTGTCCTGGCCATTGTTTAATATTTGATCATAGAGTCCGTTCATATAGAGGTGAGGCTGGTTTTCCTTATTACCCCTAATCCTTCTGGAGCCTTTTGCAATCATTTGAATATTGTAGATGTAGTTAGCCTTTCTATCTGGTATTCTACCTGATGCTAAATAACTGATGACTGATAGGATCTGTTAATAGAATGTTATCCATTGTATTAGCTGATTTCATCAACCTTTATTTTTAGTGTACCATGCAACTGCTGAACTATTTTAATTTGAACACGTTACAAAATTATGACAAGATATGTTCTTGGGCTGAATATGCTTTTGGTTTGAATCTCCATAAAATAATTGCATTTTGTAATGTGGATTTTCATGATAATGATGTTTATTGTGTGGCAAAGTTGTCTGCATGGAACAATTACTTCAATATTTCATTTTCATTGACTCGCAAAAGTTAACATTTATTTCATTTGCAGAACTTCCTATTCGCCTGGCTGATTTTGGGGTCTTGCATCGGAATGAAGCAAGTGGTGCACTTACTGGGTTGACTCGTGTGAGGAGGTTTCAGCAGGTATAATTAAGACCAAGCTTATGAACTAATGGGAGAAAAAAGAAAATGCTTATCATTTTATAAACCATGTGCATGTTTTTTGTCCAAATTAACTTGTGCCCTACATCTTATTGGCTGCCTAGTAGCTAGTTTGATCCGTGGTTATTAATTCAAGATAATCATGATGCATGGTAGTTTAAGTGAATTATTTTGAATCTGACTCGTTGAAATAAAGTTGCACCTGACGATAGGATCTTGGTACAGGATGATGCTCATATCTTCTGCAGGGAGTCCCAGGTTGGATGAGTTTTCTGGCTCTGTCTAAGCTTGATTTATTCTGCACTTTTTTCTTTTATTTTATCTCAACTTCTTACAGATTAAAGATGAAGTCAAGGGTGTGCTAGAATTCATCAGTCATGTATACAAAATATTTGGCTTCACTTTTGACCTGAAACTATCAACGGTATGAATTTTGGACTCTTCTCAGTAGAATTTCCTTTCTCTTTTGATGTGCTGATGTTGTACTTTGTGTTATATTCAAAAGGATGGAATAAGAATGATAGTTTTCAACATTCTTCTAAATGCTTGTATTTCCTTAAATTCGTTTTTACTCTTCTCTAAGTTGATTACATTTTATTCTGATCTTTAAATTAGTAGAAATAACCCTTAAGAGTCATGTAGAGGATGTAATGAATTTAAAAGATTCAAAAAATTTATTTACAACTGAAATTAAATTCACAATTAACCTTTAGAAGTAATAAATAATTATAAAAATAAAAATTCATACGAACTAATTAATGAAATATAATATAGGTGCTCATTATTTAACCTTTTAAATATACATTCTTCTATAATGCCACATAGTCCCTCCATCTAAATAGGGAAAAAGAATTTGTAATGGTGAGCAAACCACAACTCAATAAGGATATGTTTGTCAAGATTAAAAACAAAATGCGATTTCATCAATCAATGTATCAACTACATGCCTAACAATAAATGTTACATTTTTCTATTAAGATCTTGAGACATCCTCTTCTATTAAGGTCATGAGACCTATCTTCTTTTTTAAAGAATCTGAGACCTATACTGTCTGCATATGCTACATATGTATTCAACAAAATCATAAGTCACATTTAAAAATAATTAATAAAGAAAAATGAAATAGAAACAAACCTTACCTTGACGAATTGAGTAGATTAAAATCCAAATATTGATGCTCATCTAGTTTCAGACGCCAGTTTCACATATGCTGTAATTTGTTGCTTTAAGCCTTAAATATATATAACAGTTAACACAAAGCTGAATATAGTATATCTTTATATAATATTATGAGGAAATAAAGTTGTAACTCAGTGAAAGAATAAACATAACATGTAAAAGGCTTACGTATGTTTGGCATGTTGTAAAATTATTCAGTACAAATTATAATAGTAGTAGTAGTGTTCTATTTCTATCATAGACACTTTGATGGTTGAGTCCTTTATGTTGCAAAATATGGGGTTATTTACAGAAAACAGATTTCTTTGGTTTGGGTTTTGAGTTTCGTTGAGATTAATAGATGTGCTGTAAGTTTATGATAAGTAGGAGAGATTTGAGTTACTCAACATCTATTATAGTTTATTGTGGATAATTTTGGGATAATTTAATGAAAAATCTACTAGGAAAATTAGTAATAAATATAATTGTAAAGAACTAATTATAAATAATATCTTTGTGTGTTTGTATTTTATGGGTGTTACAGTTGCTTTTGTTTTTTTATGTGTCTATGTTTAATATTTTAACTGGGATCTTTATCTCTCCAATATATATAAGATTAAATGAAAAAAATGGGTGTGTGAGAATGAAACATACCTGTTTGATAAAGTTTGTGGGCACTTCTCTTCATATTTTACGGACAAACCTGAAGGGTTATCCCTATTGTGGAAGGAAAGGTTAACAAGTGTTGTTTGATATCTTGTAGCGACCTGAGAAATATTTAGGAGATTTAGATGTCTGGGAGAGAGCTGAAGCTGCTCTAGTGGAGGCACTAAACGAATTTGGAAAGCCCTGGCTGGTGAGTTACTCATGACGGACTCATTGGAAAATATGAATTTTCATGGACTAAGAGATATTTTCCAGCAGGAAGTCACTTCTTCTTTTTGATGATTAATTTTTGCTTAATTTTTGAGTCATTTACTGGAGAACTGATTTCAAATATTCAATTAGATTAATGAAGGTGATGGAGCATTTTATGGGCCAAAAATTGACATCAGTGTTTCTGATGCCATGAAAAGAAAATTTCAATGCGCTACATTACAGGTTTGTTTGATTTTATTTCTTTGCTTTTTTTTTTCCATTTTATAATAATTTGTTATTATTGTAGTAAGGATTTGAACAAGGTTACTTCTATAACAGCCTAGTAGAATGGCTGACCTTCCAACTTTTCAATTAGCCCTAATTTGATAGTAATTTTTTCTTTTTCTTTCTGTGACTATGGAGAAGGAGGTATAGGTAAATATAAAATACAAAATAATGATCCTTTACCGAAGATGTGTGTTCAGCTAGGCAGTTTTGGAAATTGGATTCCTGGGATCTTGAGGCACCCATGAGAATATATATTAGCACGATTTCTACTTTCTATCTATATTGCATGCAACGGTGCTGATTTTTTGTGGTGTGGAAGCATTAATCATTTGTCCATTTCTCTGTGCAGCTGGACTTCCAACTGCCTATTCGTTTCAACCTATCTTACTCGGCAGAAGATGAAACACTGAGGGAAAAGCCTGTAATGATTCACCGAGCCATTCTTGGCTCTGTTGAAAGAATGTTTGCTATTCTTTTGGAGCACTACAAGGGGAAATGGCCATTTTGGCTTAGTCCGCGCCAAGCAATAGTGTGCCCTGTCTCTGACAAATCCCAGCCATATGCACTACAGGTTGGTTGCTAGTATTTATGTGCCTGTAAATAACTCTTTGTTACTTGATGCATTTTGGTGTTAGGAATAGAAACTTTGTTTGTCAAAGTTGAGTTTTTTTTAGTTGGCTCGCTCGCTTGTGAGTAAACCTCAACACTCATATTAACCGGTTTTAGTTTCTAATAAATAGTGAATAAAATTTTTTGTTTGTTTGCTGTTTCATAGTATGAACAACAATTTAGAATTACATAATAATATAATAAATAACGCTGATGCTAGATTAAATTTAATCTAACCAAACCAATATGGAATGATTAATTTCATCAATTGTTTGTTTGACTATTCCATTATTTTTCGCACCAAAGAGTTGCTTTGGTGTAGCATGTAGCTTAAAGTTCATACCAACCCAGTACATACCTATATTTAGAACCACGTGCTTTTGACTTAAAACTCATTTTTTGATTCATGACCTGTCCTTAAAACTCATTTTTTGATTCATGACCTGTCCTTATCTTTTATGCATAGTTATTATCTGTCAAGTCACATTGAGGCTTTTAAGGCCCTGAGGTGCCTCTTGAGTATACTCGTGAAATGACTTATTAATATATCCTATACTGAAATATGTTTAAAAACACATAATTAAAAAAATTTACTCATGTATGACACATGCATTATACTTTAAACACACAGTATAAGAAAATCCATCATGATTGAAAAAACACTAGATATTCATCAAAATAGCAACCAAACAAATTATTTATAAAATTGCCCGGCAGAAGCTGGAGGCGGTTGTCAGGGGGCAGGAGGGGAGGAGTGTTCCTCTTATGCTATTGAAGAATTATCTTACTTCTAAACCCTATTTTCAAATTATGTGAATGACTGAGGTGTATATATTTTCAATAAAGGTAAATATTTCGCAAATAAAAGCCACTCAAAAGCTTGAAAAATATCTCAATGCTTAAGGCTCACCTTAAGCCCATCAAAGAAGGTGCTATAAGGCTCGTAATTCAAACATGTGCTTGTATACCATGATTTTTTAGTCGCTGGAGCCTGGAGGTATAACCTCACCCAAGGCGCCCCTTCAATAACGATGCTTATATGAACTGCCTGCTTTTGACTAGTGCTTTCTTAGATTAAGTTCATGAGTTTCATGTATTTGCAGTTGCTTTTGCTTATTTCTGATATATCATGTATGAAAATTAAAAAATGTGTAAGTTATTCGTGTTAGGTTTGTCACATCCTGAAATTCTACATATTTAATAAGTACTATTATTTTGAAAATTTTAAAGATTTAGGACATGACTACATTTTAATCTTTCTGTAGATAAACCTGTAGTTTATATCGTAGTGGAAACTTTAAAGAATTAATTGATAAAAAATTCTTATTTAACTGGAATTTATTCTATAACTATCCACTCCTTTCTTCTGAAGGACTGATACTCTGGACTTTCGTGATGCCCTTTCTAGCTAAAGATCTTCATTCTTCACCCCGAGCACTTTAGATTTTGCTAATTTGCTTGTATCAGTTGATACTCTTTTTTCTCCATTTGGTTTTTATTGATAGGTTAATTAATTTTTTTTTTTTTTTTGTTGACAATCATGTAATCATGAAAGCCTATCTTGAGTTTCTTCGTTACTTCCTTTTATGACATACTGTTATTGAGTTTAGGTTCGGGATCTCATACATGCTGAGGGGTTCTACGTTGATGTTGACACCAGTGACAGGACTATCAATAAAAAGGTATTCCTCATCAACAATATTGTATTTTATGAAGTGCATGGAAAATAATATGTTTAATTTTGCCTGGTCTTTCTTGTATATTTGCTATTAAGTTTTTCATTTCTCACATTTAGATTTTTAGTATTAACCTGATGGTGCCTGTTCCTTGAAGCAGTCTTAGAACATGTCCCACACTATTCAAAATTTAAAGAACATATTTTGAAAAATGTAGAGCATCTTAATTTAAAGAATTTATTTTTGACATCTTCCAACACTTTATATTTGACTCCTTATTTTCTTTTTTTCCCCACCAAATTAATATATTGTTATTAACTGTTATATTTTCACTCAATATATTTCTGTCCTAATTATATGCTTTATTAGTTGTTTTAGCTGTCCATTTCATGTACTTCCCTAAAATTGAGTTGGAAGTAATGAATCATTAAATGCATTAAATACATAGTTGTTTTGGTTCTCCAAATTTGGGGAGTGACCCATGTAATCTAGAGTTAGCAAATAGTTTATTTTAGAGACTTTTTAGTGGATGGCTCCAAAATATAGAAAATCTTGTAGTAAAAGAGGCTCTTAAATATGCTCCTTAACATAATACCCTAATTTTTCTGATCTCTCTTTAATAATCAGTTTTAAACTAGCATACGTCAATATAGTTAAGTTTCATCGCGTATTACTGCTATTAAGCATCTGTAATCTGAGCCAACTGGTTTAGTCTGCTATAGTCACTTTAGACTTTGGTTGGTGTAAAGTTGTAGGTTTTCTTTTCTTCTTGCACATTTGATCTATTGATACTTCAATCTGTTTAAATCAACTGATCTATCAAGCTAATGCATTATGAAAGCTAGGGCTTCAATAGAAAATTGAGTTGATATGCTAAGTAGTTTCTTTATGACTGGTTGATTTTGATCGATACTGGCTGGTGGTTTATGGATTAATTGTAGGTTCGAGAAGCTCAATTGGCGCAGTACAACTATATATTGGTCGTTGGTGAGAAAGAAGTTGGAACTGGGCAGGTTGGTTTCTATCTTGGACTTAATATTGTTGACTGCTGTTAAATGTCTCCAAGTACTTTTTTCATGCTCATGGCAATTTATTAATTCCTCTTAGGGCACACCCATTTGTTCATACACCAAATTTAAAACCCCGCACTTGAAGAATTATGTTTCTTTCTCTACCCTCCCCACCCTTGGATATATATGTCACATATTATGCGAAGTGTCAATACAAATTACCATAAAACAGCATTACCGTATCATTTATAATATTTTTTTGGCTCTAGCAAAGTACACAACCACAAATCATCAAGTCATGGGGCCTGTCTTTGAGAAAACTTTTCGTTTTGCATTTTCAGGAGTGTTTTTTGAAGTTTAAAATGTCATATTTTCAACATAGTGAATTTGTTCCATAATGGTCTCATGCAGATTCTCATCACCAGTTATACTTCAGTTGGGAATAATCTTGTCACAGATGATGTTTTTGTTTACAGAATGTGCATTATACCTGAAAAACTTCCTTATTTTTTTTATTATTTGTCGAGTATGTGTGGATTATGTTTGTCAAATGATGTGGCTTTCCTCTTTTCAAGTCTCTAATATATACTTGTATGTGTTCAGGTGGCTGTGCGAGTGAGAGACAACAATGATACGAACCTTAAGAGCATAGAGGATCTTCTAACTCATTTTAAGGATGATGTTGCAGCTTTTAGGTAACACAAACATTTATCAAAATTTCGAAATGAAGTTGTAATAGAAATTTGATGAGTTTTTTGGAAGCAAATGAAGAGCACCAATTGTCTTATTTTTCCGCTATTTCAAGAGACAATGTTGGGAGTGTTAATTGGTTTTCCTTTATTAAAGTCTGCCTGAGATGCCACTTTACTTGAATTCTATGATATGGTGCATTGTTGCTATGGTTGTCCTTATTAAATTCTGTCTGAGATGCCACACTGCGGCACTACTACACGTTAGTCTGCCATTCGAGAGGTTTTAGTCCTTTGCTGTGGTGTTTAGTCAGCAGTCTTCGAGGAGATGGCAGTTTCCCCACGGTAGGCATTTTTTATTATCTATTCCCGTCGTCACATTATTGTTTGCACCATAACTTTTTGTACCCATGATTGTTTGCACCATAACTTTTTGTACCCATGATTGTTTGCACCATTCCTGGAAACAATCATGGGACGGTTGGAGTAGTATTTATGGTTTATACTGGAAAAAAAGTGATGTTTGGTTAAGGTTTTGGAAATTAGATTTTGGTTTTGACAACTTAATAAATAATGATGAATGTCAAGTTTTCGGTGGGATATATTTTAATTTTATATAATTATATTAAGTTAATTGATGTATGAGAATATATTAATTTATATATAAAAAAAAGGAAAGAAGAATATTAAATCATAACGGAAATTAAACATAAGTTTAATGTTTATTTTTAGTATTTAAAATATTTTAGGTATGATTGGCTTTCTACCCGTAAATAAGAGAATTCACAGAATACTTGATTTATTCAGAGAAGACTAGCTCAAAAACATGAGAAGTCAAAAATTCATAGTAATTTCTAACTAAACATCCAGGATTATAAAAATATTATATTAGCTGTCAAATAACCTTATAAAATTATAACAAAAACAATTTTCTCTCTAATTCAATAAGACTTGTAATTAGGTTTATAAGAGAGTGTTTAATTTATATTGAGTCAAGTTAATACAGCTTGCTCACGTAATTAACAAAGTATAAGCATGAAAATTCCATACTTTTATTTTTATTTTTATTTTAGTGTCAAGGAATATTTAACTCATCTCCCGCTTATGTTGTATTTTATCGGGTCCCATACTTTTCATTAATGGACTTAAAAGATAAATAAGCTCATATAAATGCAGTTAACGTGTAAACTTTCTTATTTTAGTTTTTTTTTTTTTATCATTGAGTTAACACATTAACTTTCTTATTTTTAGTTTTTTTTTTATCATTGAATTATATTAACTCAATGTGAATCATCGTCATGTGTAACTAGTCTTATAGTTGTCATGCTGGAGTATATTTTGATTCATGCAAAACGTCCAAAGTTCAGTTTACAACAACATAAGCCATGCAATTAGATCAAGTTTAAGCCTCTAAACATGAGAATCGTTCACCAGTTCTTTTTGTCTTAACACAGTTCAAATTTGAGCAACAATCTTCAAATCTTTATTTCAACTACGAATAAGCTTTGAAACATGTCAAATTCAAAAGATGGAAGAGCCTTAGTAAGAATATCAATAGGATTATTGGTTGTAACAATATTCTATATCTTTCACTTCACCTTTATCAACCATGTCTCTTACAAAATAGGTCTTTAATCAAGGTATATAGTCCTTATGTTTGTGCAGGGGAACTCTCTTGTGAGACGGATTGTGAGATGGATCGACCTATTGTTAAATAATGCTTATTATATAGATAAAGTACACTTATTGGTAATTAAAGTATATTTTACTGAAACATCCTAGAATCAGACTTTAATACACCATTCATCATACTTATGAAAAATATACTTTAATAACCAATAAGCATACTTTAACACGTTCACAAGTCGTCTCACACAAGTACGGTCTTATAAGAGATTTTGTCTTAGACAGGTGGATAGCACTGATATTGTCTCAAAAGATATCCACAAACGTTTGATCTATTGCATCCGCGATAGTTACGCCAGTTCGCATTGATGAAAGGGTTGTGGGTGGTTCGTTAAGCCACTTTGCACGTATTTCAGTTGACTTGGATGTCCAAGAATGCTTGCCTGATCATGTAAACATTGATGTCTCATCTTCAATCCTCCGCATCGTTAGGCTATGAAGGCGTCCCCGATTTCTGCAGGTTCTGTAACAATGTGGGACACGTTGAGGCAGCTTGTAATAAATTGAAAAAATCCAAACGTGCTGCTGTGAATACTGGAAATTCTGATGAGGTGTGTAATAAACGGAAATGGAGAGCTAAGAATGACACGCAGCCTAGCGGCAATAAGCTGAATGTTCAGGCTGATGTGAATCAGTTTGTTGTTCCGTCCATTCCCCAGCAGCCAGATGCATCATGATATGGCCCAGCCCAAAGAATTGACCCAACATAAAACTTTAGTGGACAAAGGCCCAATCTGCTTAGAAAGGCCCCTGCTGCATGGATTACAGATTAGCTTTTGGGATGAGTGTACTATTTCTGTTACTGAATGTTAAGAGTAGTGGGGTGAGGGTAGAGGAAGAGCAGGCTGTTATATTGCTAGCAAGATGAATTAGAGTGGGCATAAATGAATATTGTGGAGATAGTCTCTTAGGAGCTAGGAGTTGCTCTCACTCGAAGTAGTGCTTATCCTTCATTTCATTATATTTTCCAGTTGTCCATATATCAATTTCAATCTTCTGCTTTCGATTTCATTTGGGGTGTATCACATCATTGGTTCAAATTGCTGATAATACCTGTGCTAATGCCACGACCTCTAAAGGTAAGACTCGCTGAATCTTGGCTTGCTTGCTGCTGGTTCTTCTGAGACGTCCTCTATTGAGGCCACCGTGACACACTAACCTGTCAAGTTTGTCACCCCTGTCTCGCCAGATCGATGTTGCCGGCGTACGGAGATGCAGCTGTCTACTGCAAATGCCGTGAAAATTTTAATGTGTTAAATGATGATGAGGGGACTGATCATTTGGTTCTTGATCCTGCAGTGGGTAATGAAAAATATTTTAGATTCCGTAGCTGGTCAGTCTGATATTTTTATTGGAGATGAGGTACTTGCTCTTCATGTGGAGAAGGCATGTCTTCAGGTTGAGAGGCAAGAGCACTCTATTATTTATTCACAATATCCATCTCCAACAAGCAAGTCACCTTCAGAGATAACTAAGGGCTCTATGATTCGGTCTCCGTTGCCTAATTTAGCAGCTTCCCCTGCCGTTATTGATGAGGCTATGAGAGCTCTAGTTACATATTCTCCTACATAGCCCCATTCTTGTGCACCAGATTCACATGCTGCTCCTCACTTGGAGCCCTCGAACATTGTTAAGTCCCATACTTATGCATCAGAATCTATTTATCTTGCTAAACAGCCGGATGATCAGCATGATCCTAAGGCTATGACTGATTCAGAGAATCCGAAAGATGATTTGAGCAAGACAATTGCAAACTCTCAGGATGAGAAATTTCTTTCCCTTAACACTATAAAACTAAAAGGAGAAAAATCAAGAAGAAAAGGCTTTAATTACATTCCGGCTTCTAAACCGATTACCCGTTCGGATAGACCAAAACAAACTCAGAATGAACCTCCGAAAATTTGGGATGTTGCTGCAAACAAGATTGGAGCAGGCTTCCAGAGAAAAATAATTCTAAGTTTTAGATTAGCTCTATATATCTCTTAAAGCTCTTTTTAGGGCTTTTAAATTTGAGCCGCCTATTTGGCTCTTTTTTGGTTGTGCCGGTCCCCTTCACATTTTTATCCTTTGTCCTATTTCTCATTATATTTTATCTTTAATAATATTTTGCCTAGTTTTATCTTTTCCACATTCTCCCAGGATACCTTTAAGTTACATTCTCCCTTTAATTGCTTTGTTACAGCCACACAATTAGCTTAATTCAGTAGTGTAAAATATGATATCCCTCCAACTTGCTATAGTACCATATATCACTTTCTTGAGTCAAAATTTGTAGGAATATCTACATCTACCTAATATAGTTAAAATTATTTTTAGTTAGATTGAGATTTGATTTCACATGAAAATAGTGTCATCAATAAAATTATACAAAAATAATAAGAAAAAATAATAATAATCACGGAATCCCCAAATTAGGTTAATATTTTTTCCACATCTGCATAATCCAATGAATATTTTGGTCTGCAACTTAACTTGCCGTTCCTCTCTTGTTGATGCATAAATTCTCTTTCAACTTTGAATATCTATTCTATGTTCCGCCTTTAATTGATGGGATTGTAATTAGCTAGGGTAATGCGGTTTTTATTCTTTAGTAGTTTATATTCATTTATAAATATAATCACTCCAATAAAATGTCGATCTTTAATAGATTAAATAGTATCACAACCATCCATGAACAGAATCACTCTTTACAATGATGATGATGATGATAATGATGATGATGATGATGATGATAATAAGAGATCTTCATTTAAAAAGCCTAGTCAACATTAAATCTTATTTAAAAGGCCTAAGGTTATAAAATTTTGTATAAATGACCTCTTTTTAAAAAATAGGATTTTTACTTAATTATTAATACTTTAAGGACTTTTAAGAAAATAATAAAAGTTTGGGATATTTTTGTAAAATAAAAAATGGGGGTTTTACCAAATTATTAATATTTTATGGATTTTTAAAAAAATGAGCATTTATGCCCATAACGGTAACCATTTCATTATACGAATTTGTATGTCGTTATTTAAAATTCGAGTTATTCCGGGGTCGTTTCAGTCTAAATTTCTCACATTTACCTCATTATACACCATTTGATATATTTTTCTAGTGAATAGTCAATTTAGCATTGTCTGACTCCATAACAGAATTATTCCGTTATAACTTGCACGCCGTTATTCAAAATTCGATAGATTTTAGGGGTCTTTCATTCGCTTGGATCTTCACATATAATATCAAAACATAATATTCTAATAAACTAACAAATGGATGTTGATATTCAGTCACATATGAAATATCTCATACATGTTAAATAAAACAAGTATATAAAGTATACAATTTGAATGCTAAGTATTACAAATATGAAGTATCCCACTTAAATTTTTGAATGGGCTTGTAGAAATATTATGAAATCAACGCATGTGTTTAATATGAGGTCCAAACACACAACTTAATTGTCATGTACGAAAATATGAGTGTTTATGCTCATAACAGAATCATTCCGTTATACCCACTTGTATGTCGTTATTCAAAATTCGAGTTATCCCGGGGTCGTCTCAGTAAAAGTTTCTCACTTTTACCATCATATACTATTTGACTGATTTCTCTAGTGAATAGAAAATTTAGCATTGTCTGACCCCATAACGATATTATTTCGTTATAAGGACTTGCACACCGTTATTCGATATTCGAGCGATTTTAGGGGCCTTTCATTCGCTTAGATCTCCACACAATGTCAAAACATAATATTTGGATAAACTAATAAACAGATATTTATATTGAGTCACATGTGAATTATTTCATACATATCATATGAAGTATAAATGTTTGGATGCGAAACATTACAAATATGAAGTATCACACTTAATTTTCAAATGAGCTTGTAGTAATATAATGAAATCAAGGTTGATATTTAAAATGGGGTCCAAAATCACTACTTGATTGATATATACAAAAATATGTGTATTTATGTTCATAAAGGAATCGTTTTCTTATACCTACTTGTATGTCGTTATTCAAAATTCGAATTATCCCGGGGTTGCCTTAGTCAAAATTTCTCACTTTTAACTTCATTGTACACCATTTGAGTTGTTTCTCTAATGGATAGCCAATTTAACATTATTTGGCCACATAACGGAACCATTCCGTTATAACGACTTGTACGATGTTATTTGAAATTCGAGTGATTTTAGGAGCCTTAGACTTGCTCGGATCTCCATATATAGATATAAAGCCTAATATTATCATAAGATCACAAAATAATGCTGATATTAACTCAATTATGGAATATCCTAAAAATGTTCCAATTAGCATTTGATAAGTTTGGATACAAAGCATTACAAATATGAAGTATCCACTTGTATTTTAAATAAGCTTGTAGAAATATGATGAAATTAAAACAAGTGAAATTAAAACAAGTGTTTAATATGAGGTCCAAAATCACTATTGGTATGTACGGAAATATATGTGTTTATGCCAATAATAGAATCATTTCCGTTACAATAACTTGCACGCCGCTATTCAAAATTCGAGTTATCCCATAATCGTCTCAGTCAAAATTTCTCACGTTTAACTTCAATCTACACCATTTGAGTTGTTTCTCTAATGGACAGCCGATTTAGCATTGTTTGGCCACATAACGGAACTATTTTATTATAATAACTTGCACTTCGTTATTCAAAATTTGAGTCATTTTAGGGGTCTTGGACTTGCTCGGATCTCCATATGTAGATGTAAAGCCTAATATTATCATAATGTAACAAAAGAATGCTAATATTGACTCACTTATGAAATATATCACTAATGTTCTAAGTAACATATGATAAGTTTTGATGCGAACTATTACAGATCATACGTATGCACTTGTATTTTCGAATAAGCTTGTAGCAATATGATGAAATCAAAGTAGGTGTTTAATATTTGATCCTAATTCACTACTTGATTGGCACATACAAAAATTTGATCATTTATGCCCATAACGAAATCATGTCGTTATACCGACTTGTATATCGTTATTAAAAATCCGAGTTGTTCCGTGGTCGTCTCAATTAAAATTTCTTATTTTTACCTTCATTGTACATCATATGACTGATTTCTTTAATGAATAGTCAATTTAGCATTATCTCATCCCATAACGTAACCATTCCATTATAACGATTAACACGCTGTTATTCGAAATTCTAGTGATTCTGGGGCCCTCCTAAACAAAAGCTCACATTTTTACCTTTATTATTAAACATCATTGACTTATTTCTCTAGTGGATAATCAATATAGCATTTTTTTACCCATAATAGAATCATTTAATTATAACGACTTGCACATCGTTATATAAAATTGGAGTGATTCTTGGAGCATTCCTAGTTACAGAACTTCACTTTTACCATTATTATATACTATTTTAACTGATTTTTCTAATGAATAGACAATTTTGTATTGTCTGACCCCATAACGAACCATTCCATTATAACAACTTACACTCCGTTATTCAAAATTTGAGTGATTTTAGGGAACTTTCAAAATTTAATAGTCTTTTCGATTTGATTATAAAATTCCATTTGACAATTTTTATGTTGTTATGTAAAAATAAACAAAATAGTAGAAAAACAACTTAACATTAAACAAAATTCATTTAAACAAGTGATGATGAAATTTATAGTCACACTATATATAACACTACTGTTTTACATATAAACCAAAAGAATTCAAAATAAGGTTTTTTTCCTTTTTTTTTTGCAGTAAATCAGCTACCATATAGTCTTTTCTCCATCATCTCTCTTTTATTCTACATATCCAAAACAAACTGATTTAATTATAATATTTCAACAAAATACTAAAATAGAATAATATATTTTTATGAATTACTGTAATTAAAACTAAAATTAATCATGGATCAAAATATTTTCACATTTTAACACACTAATCACAACCATAATTCGGAAGATGACAACAATAGCATGTAGACATGTCTTAAATTGAGATAATTGTAAATATCTATAACAGTTATAAGCTTTGGAAGGTAGGTAGAAAGTACGCATTGGGTGTTAGAATTATATCTGCAGTGGACATACCACAATCATATCTGCATTTAAATTTAGTATTAGAATTATAAGCAAATAATTTAAAGGAAAAAAACTTAAACTAAATATGATTACGCTTTCCTTGCTGAGGACTCATAACTTTCTCAAAATTAAAAGATTTGTAGAACAATCGTTATCAAATCTTCGCTCTACCCACAACCTTTTTTTATAAGCAAACTCCAAAGTTATGATCCTATAATTATTGACAAAAGTATATGCCTCATCTTTGAGAGATATGGAGACATGTGAGAAAGACAATCATCTTCGAGAGATAGGGAGACATGTGAGAAAGACAAACACTTAGATAACTAGAGCACAGATGATGAAGAAAATATTTCAGCACATAGGGTATATTTGAAAAAAAACTGGTATTGATCAGAAGAGAGTTAGACAATGTATAATATACAGATGTAATGCCCTATCAGTCTAGTTTCTAACGCAACAAGAAAAGAGTCGTTTGGAATTTTCTACAAGGAGTTATGTTCATTTTTCTAAAAGGTGGCAGATGCATCCGAAAATCTGCCAAATTCATGTGTTTGAGATATTGTGTCTTTCCCAATATTTCTCTATTCAATTCATTATATTTTCTGTATTAATCATAATAATAATGTTAAACGGGGGTTTAGTGGTCAAAAGAGTGATTTAAATATGAAGAATGAAAGCCATCAGAAGTGAAATTCAATCCTTGCTAATGCGTATCATCAACCAATGAGAAAATGCAATGACATGGAAGAATTTTTCAAGGATGACTTACTGGGATGTTAATGGAATCTAATGTCAAAAAAATTCAAGAACAAAGGAACAAGAAAAAGGGATTAAACATTGAAGATGTAATTGAAGAGTGCAAAATTATAATTTGCCTCGACAATGTAAGGAAAATCAAATTTATAGGGAATTATGGCTAGCGTGAGTGACAAGTTGTAGAGATAAAGAACCCACAAGTGCATATAAGCATATATGTTCTGGAACAATCTGATCAATTGCCTTGTTGCAAACTCGAATTCATAAGAAAGACTTAATTTAACCCAAAATTTTCACTCAAGCATTTCATCGAACACCTTTAGGCATAAAGTTCAAAGCTTAGTTTTCAACTTCATTATTATCACTGTCTTGCCTAAAATTTCACCAAAAAAAATAAGTATCTATCGGACAGTAATTCCATACCAAGTATAACCCAAGAGCATAAAAAAATAGGAGAATTGAGGAGGAAGAAGAATCATAGAAAATTCGAGCCCACTACCTGAGAAGAGAAGAAGAAACAGTTTGTCATGAGCCGTCTTCACCAACGAACGACTGATGTTTGTGTCTTCACTAATCTTCTTGATTTTGAAAATTTTTTGGACCTTCACCAGCGTTCTTGATTTTGAAAGATTGGTTTCACCAACGATGGAAGACTTCACCACGCTCTTGATTTTGAAAATTTTGGGGCAAATTTTAATTAAAGGAAAGTTTAATTCTCAATTGTAATACTAATTTTTATTTTACTATTTTTTAATTAATATTAATATTATAAAATAATTTTGATCAAAAGCCATTTAGATAAAGTTTTAAGTTGTTTGACCCATCACAACTAATTTCCCTAATAATAATAATAATAATAATAATAATAATAATAATAATAATAATAATAATAATAATAATAATAATAATAATAATAATAATAATAATAATAAGGCAAAAAGACTTGTGTGAGACCGTTTTAAGTAATGGCTTATGTGAGACGAATAAAAAGTGACAACATGTATAATGAAACGTAATACTCAATTAAAGAAAATTGATAATGTTATTCCATGAATAATTTATAGTTATAAATAAAAAGTGATAATACTTATAGCGAAAGTGATAATTAATATAAAAATATAAAACGGTCTTGTGTGAGACTGGGGATGTGCATGGTAATTGGATATTACCGAACCCATATCGAAATCGAACCAAAAAAGTTTTGAATCGAAAAAACTCTGCTGACTATTTGACTTTTCCAAACCGAATCAAACAGAAATATTTTACGGTATAGTCTTGGATATTGTCTGATAAACCGTATCGAATCGATCCATACCGACCAGTATCAAATTGAAAATTCGAATACAAATATACTTTAACATAAAATTTTATAGCTTATTAAAACTCAATAATGAAAATTAAACATTATATTCTACTTTAAATTAATATCTCCCTATTAAAATAATATTTATATATTTAATAATTTATACTCTATATTATAAACATTGATAATCTTTTGCTTTAGTTATTAAAATACTTTTATTTATTTATTTTTATTTTATAAATGTATACATTTTTACTTTTATAAATTTATTTTTTTTAATTATATAACATGATATGAATTTGTATATTAATTTTATTTTATTTACTTTAGCTTTAGTATGTATTTGTTTATAGTATTAGCTATAATATCTTTAGATAATTTTAAAATATATTTACATTTAATATTTTAATTTATTTTAAATGTACTTATAAAGTTAGTAATTATAAATCAACATAAACATCTTATTTTAAAAATAAATATTAAAAAATATTAAACATTTTACTAAATGTAAATGTTTGGTAAATTCGTTACTACGAACCGAACCAATTTGAATCACACTGATTTAAATACAATTATAAATTCATTCATAACCGTTTCGATTTATAAGAAAATGGTACCGTTACTGAATCGAAATTCGGTATGGTATTGGATTTCTATTTATAAAAGTTCATACCGAACTTTCGTCATGGAGTTTTAAAAAATCCATATCATTTCCCGTAACGAACACCCTATGTGAGATAGTCTCAGGTAAGACTTGCTCCTAATAATATACTCCGTCCGTCCCACAAAAAGAGTTACATTTTCTTTGTAAATATAACTCTTTAGAGAGATAATTTATTACCCTTTTGAATAAAAAATTTCTCTTAAAATTTTGCTAAAAGAATATAAAAAATCACAATATATCAAAATTTGAATGGTAATATTTTTTATTAAAAAATGTAATATTTCATCTCTCTAAAGTGTAATTGGTAATTAGGGTGCAAGAATTTGAAGAGTAATATTTTTTATTTAGAGTAATAATTCATCTCCAAATAATAATATTTCATATATTAAAAAATAATCAGTAAATTAAGATGCAAGAATTTTAAAAGTAATATTTTACATTTAAATAAGGAATAAACTATATCTTTATAAAGTAAAATTTTATGTACTAAATATAATCGGTAAATTAGGGTGCATAGATGAATTCGGTTCAAATAAGTGTTCGCAATAATAATAACAATAACAATAACAATAACAGTAGTAGCCATGTGTTGTGTATTAAAAAAAAGTGCACGTGTGTGGTGTGTATTTATATACTCCCTTCATCCACCCCAAAGGTTTCCATTTTATCATTTTGGATATCCACTTTAAAGGTACCAATTTCTTATTTTTAGTAAAAGAGCCCCACATAAAATATCTCATCACTCACTACTAATACAACTACCCACTACATTAAAATAATAATATTATTTAATTCACTTGAAAAAACAAATGATCACTTTTGGAATGGACGGGTCACGAAACGAGTATATATAGTAGCTTATGTAAGAAGCTGCCAAAATGCTCTATGCTCCTAATATGCTTATACGAGAAAATAATAAAAAATGTGTATGGAGAGTCAGAGAAATAATAAGAGAGAAAAAGGATTGGTGAGAACTGATAAATAATAGATTTTATTTTATTGCTGTTGTGCAATTCAATTTTATTACTCCACTTTATATACAAACAAACCTACAAACTTGCATACTACAGTAATCTTAGTAAATTAAGTTGATCTACTATACACAATTGTACACTAACCAACAACTTGCATACTACAGTAATCTTAGTAAATTAAGTTGATCTACTATACACAATTGTACACTAACTAACAGGATCCATATTAAAAAATAGGTCAACTATTTAATGCTAAAATAACCAAATGGGTCACTTCAAAAAAAACTATCGGCCCTCCCTCTCTTATCCGCAGTCTTCTCTTTTTCTCCCTTCTCCCCCAATTTTTCTCTTTCGATATGTTTTTCCCTCTCTCTCGTCTCTTTTCTCTCTTCTCTCTCAATTTCCTTCTCTTTCAATCTAAGGTCGATTAGTCTAAAATCCTCCTGCCCTACTCCGATATGCTTTTTTATTCTCTCCTCAATTTTCAATTGCAACCGATCTAGATCTGGTATTTAAGTATGTTCCTATTTTAATTATTTTTCTCTCTTCAGTTTTCAATTGCAATAGATTTAGATATGGTATTATGTATAGTGGTTGAAGCTTTTCGATTATTTTAGAAAAAAGATTTATACTGTGAAGGTTAATAATCAACTCTTTTCTTCTCCCCTGCCAACAGATACAGATTTACTATTTGGAATCCCATATTTCTTTATGAGAGGAAGTTTTGAGATTGATTGCAAAAAGATTGGTGGCCTGTTTTTGGATTGAGAGTAGAACCTTGAATTGAGATCGAACAGCTTCTTTTAGTTTCTTTTATTTTTTTTATATATTCTTGATAGTTGTATTAGTTTTATCAATATAATGTATATGTTGTTCTTAATAAATAAACTATTAATTTGTATATAAAAAACAAATGATATATCAACTTGTATTAGTTTTATTGGAATAACGTGTTAATAAATGGAATATTAATTTGTATACAAAAAATATACTATGATATATCGACTAATTGTATTGGTTTTATTGTTATAATGTATATATTGTTGTTAATAAATGTACTATGATATATCGACTAATTGTATTAGTTTTATTCTTATAGTGTATATGTTGTTGTTAATAAATGTACTATAATTTTGGGTGTAAAATTTGTATTAATTTTTTAGTTATTAAAACCTATCATGATGTTTTCTGTAAAAAAAAAAAAACAATGACGATGTTCAAGAATTATTGCTGAAGATGTAATTCAATAATGTATAGGTTTTTATTGATAAGTGTATTATAATTTATAAAGAAAAAAAAATGTAATATTGATAATTTATATCAAATTATATTACGTTGAATTAATTTTTATACATATTTTAATAAGCAAATGTATTAGTTGTAATTAAATAGTGTTTTTCTTGATAAATGTATTATTTTCATTGATATATAGTTATTAATTTTAGTTTTACATTAATATAAAAAATTATACATTTATTAAGAAATATATATACATTATTCAATTAAAAAATATACATTTATCTTACAGAAATTTTAAAAAGTATACAACTTATATAATTTTCAATAAAAGATAATTCGTTTCATTTAAATTTCATTAAACTGAAATTTTAAAAGTATACAATAATTAATAAAAAGTAATACATCTCTGTTCATTTAAACTTATACAGTTTCTCAATAAAAGTTGTATATTTCACTTTTCTTCCAACCGGTCTTCAATGGATGATATCCAGTTCTGCCCGAAAGCTTCACAACCATCCAAACCCAACATATTCAATTCCTTTCAGAGGCATATTTGCAACAATTCTAAACCTAACATACAACCATCTAAACCATTGCAACCATTCCAAATCCAACATAACACAAATTAGTTGGAAATAATTGTGAGGGGAAGAAAATACAATATTTATAAATTAAGGCATCATCATGAGAAGAAATTAGGGCATCGACGTGAGAAGAATGGACTATAATTGTGAGGAGAAGAAAATACAATATTTGTAAATTAGGGCATCACCGTGAGAAGAAATTAGGGCGTCGCTATGAGAAGAATGGAGAGCATCACCATGAGAAGAAATGCCTTTGGAAATAACAACTTTAATGGAGAGAGACGAGATGAGGTAGATCTGAATCGAAAAGGTGTTGTAACGTGGAGGAGACTATTGAAGCGAGTCAGAGCGGAAAGGAAGAGGCCGCCATAAGAACCGGAGAAGGGAAAGAGATGTGCTGCCGTAAGAATGGGAGAAGGAGAAGACGTTGTGATAATTGGATTGTGAGAATTGGGTGGGGAGAAACTCCTAATGGCGGATAAAGATAATATAAATACCCGGGTTAACGGGTCAAAAATTAACCCAATTATACCTTAACAATTAGGTGCAATAGATTTTGCCTAGTACATTAGTATTCATTATAAAATAATAAATTAAATTGATGTTTCATTGAAATATTTAAATCAACATACTTATGGAATTAAATATGAATACATATTATATGTATAATTAAATTATATATTAGGTTAAATTAATAATTTTTTAAAATTAAACTTTGCATAATATGTTTTTTAAGAATAAAAATTCAAAAATATATTTCAAAATTTTTTATACAAAAAATTATATTATTATTATTATTAACTTTTTTCAACAATTTTTTTTGTTATTTTATTATGTATATAATATACTATGGAGTACTATATTGGTAAAATTAAAGTTGAAACCATTAATAATAAATATTTAACTTCAAATTTAATTTATTTACATACTATCAATCTTTATTGAAATTATATACTCCCTCTATCCTAACACAGTTTTCACACATCCTTTGTAAATTACAAAGGAGGCGTGAAAGCTCTGCTGGGACGGAGGGAGTATTCATTTATAAATTCATCATATTTTGATTATTAATTAGCTTTTTCCCTTAATTTATTTTATTTTATGATGCTAAGATATTTAAAATTATAATTTTTTAATCTATACTTACTAATATAAAAATGAAACAGTTCAAATTTCCACCTATACTTTTAAGAGCATATCTATAAATATATACAAAACTGATTGCATCAAACATATTCAAATCAAAATCAACTAATCCAATATAATCTAATAAGTAAAATGAAAAAAGTTTATTGGTACAACAATCAATTTGAAAAAAAAATTGATAATTTTATGTAGCTAGCTAAAAAATCTAAATAATTCTAATAGGTGGTAAAAGAAAGGAATACATTGGTTGTGCAGCTTTTCATTATATAAATTCTGCAAGCAATCCATCATTAAATACAAATATATATTTTCAAGATTTATATAACGTAAAATATAACATTTAAAGAACCGCTATTAAAGGTGGTATTACTCAAAGTTGTATTTCTCACGGTTTTATTCAAAACCACCAAACCATTCATATAACCTTCCATAGCTATGAATAAGATAGATTCCTCAAACTTCATTTTCAATTTACCGCAAATACAATCATGGAGAAATTATCTTATATTCTCAGCACGCCTCGACTTTTTAACTTGGTGAGAGACTTGAATCCTACGAAAGTTATTATGCCATGAAGGTTCGTCGTGTTCGTGTGCATAGTGCGCAAGATTATGGTGGAAGTGGCGTACCATTCAGCTTAGAATGTGTCTTCCATGATGATGAGGTAATGTACAAGAATCTTAATGTACTTCCTGCATAAAAATACAATCCGCAAATATTAATGAACTTTTTTATTTTTTATTTTTTATTTTTAAGGTAATCGCACACATGACAACTATAATTAATACCAAAATTTTAGCCTATGTTGACTGAGGGAAGTGTGTATGCCATTCGTAGCTTTACTGTAACCAACAACAGCATGAAATACAAAACCACTGAGAATAAGTCTAAATTTCTATTTCAAGCCAGAATTTAAATAGTTGAAATATTTTAATGACTGCTTTCTTAAAAGTATGTATGTTTTGAACCCTTTTCCAGTGCTGCTTATCAATTAAAAGCCAGATGATACAAAGTTGATTGGTACTCATACTAAGCATGAGTTGTTAGTTTTTCTTTGCTTGCATGATACTTCATCAGCTAATATTGCATTTACTAGTGATCTTATAGACTTGATAGGAAAAATTACAACATTGCACCCACCACAAAAAAGAGAATTAAAAGATGGACCAACGAAGCTGATGGACATTGTTATCAAGGATAATAAGTTTATTTGATCGTTATTATTTTCACCTAAATTTTAGTATCTTTTTATGTGTATTTTCATATTATTTTATCCATTTTGAGTAGCCTTTGGTGGTCTTTATTGTTCATATGGAGAATTTCTGTTATAAATGTTAAATGTGTGAAAAATAAGCTTAAATGTGCATGAAATAGGCGAAAAACGGATTTAGGAGCCAAAATGGGAAGAAATGGGTAGCGGATACACGAACTCGATACGTTCACCGAACTCGCATCGAGCTCAGTTACATAGCTCAATTTTGAGTCCGTGCAAAAGGCCGTCTATACACACGTGAGACATGAGCACGACCTCCCCTATTCCTCGAGCTCCGTCAATCCTGTTCAACTGTCAAGAAATGTACGCCTACTCGCATCGAGCTCTGAAATTGCGTCGAGTACGATCAATTTTTAGAAATTAAATTAGCGCTTGTTCTAGAAGGTTCTAGGTGTAAAAATGCATAATTAGCATCATTTTGATGAGATGAATTTCTTTTTGAAGCAGTTACATCTATTCTACACCTTAGATTAACACATACTTTCTCTCCATTTCATCCTTTGATCCATCTTTCATCTCCACACTTTACATCCATCAATTCTACTTAAATTTCTCAAATCCAACCATTATTTCATCAATCCACTAATCTAAGAAGAGAAGATCATCAAGGAGTAAAGATTGTGGCATGTTGAAGGAAGAGAAGGCCTACTACACAAGGGAAGCCAATCATCCTTTGATTTGTTATTTTCTTCTTTTTATGGCTCATATGGGGCAAACAATGGCATGTATTGAATTTGTAATAGAAATTTGTTGCTAGTTCTCTTGTGAGGCTAGCAAAAATTTGTAATAGAAATTTGTTGCTAGTTCTCTTGTGAGGCTAGCAATATGATTAGCTAAAATAATGTAGATTTGCATACCATGTGTTTGATGAATTGATAGTTATGGATTTTTCTATCATGAATGCTTATTTCTCCATTGATGTAATGATATGTGTGGTTAATTGGTTATGGCATGTATATGGAGTGTGAACTTGTATGCATGTGATGAGTAGTTAATTGAATCATATTGTTGTATGAGTTGTTTATACTATAAATGTGAAGTGAGTTTGTGAAGACCATGACATATCTAGAGTCTCATGATAGGACATGTATGAAGGGTAGTGTGTGAACGCACTTGGATAATGCGAAAGGACTTTTCTATAGGACTCTAGTACCTTATAATGGAATGTGAAGTATAGAGAAACTCTCTTAGGAGCTTGTTGGGATTGCTTAGGTGCTTAAGTGATTCACATCTTCTTGTATCTTGTGAAGGAGGTTGTAGTGTTATAAGTAAGATCCTTTAATATCATAATCCTTGATGTTCATCAATGCATGTGTATGTGTGTGTGAGTTTAAATTTGCATTTTCCATGATGTTGCTAGTCTTGCATGCTTCTTAGATTTTTCTATCTTTATCCATCTCCATCTCATTTGTTCTTTTCTTGATTGATTGTTATTCTATTTTCATTGCTTTCATTAGTTGTTAAATTGTAGCATAATTCCAATCCAACTATCGATTTAGTCCTTCTAGAGTGAGCACGTATTAAATATGGATATACTACTTTCTCCCTTAGATTTGATATATTTTATTACTTGGTTACCATGCATTCACAGCGACTAGAGTACACTTTCTCTATCAAAGGAAAGTACCGATCAATAATAAGTCCCAAATTTTTACATTTTTAATTATATTGTTGTTAATATAAAAGTATTTAATCTTTACCTACTTTTAGGCAAAACCGCATACATCGTACCTTATGGGGTTCTTTACTTACTCAGGTTCAAATTGTTGGAACTGAACCGATCATATGATCATTTTGCAAAATTTTCGATTAATGATGTTTAGAGGTTGTTGCATTACATTTTTTATTTAGTCTGTATTTAGCTTATATATTACTTTCGTCATATATTTATTCATTAATACAATGATACTTTTCGACATTTATCAGAACTAGTTGTTGTATCGAACACAAATTATGCTTCACGATTAGTATTGTATCCAGTAACAGACCCAAGAATTTTGGTCTGGAGGCCCGATTATTAATTACTCTATTTTTCTCAATTTTAAGTTTACATTTGTTGTTTGCATGAATATTAATAAAATTCACTTTTTACTTACATTTGGAGACATTTGTTATTTTTCGGTAATAAATAAGTTATATAGTATGTTATTTGTGTTAAAATTAAATATATGTAAATTTTAAAATTAAAGTCTATTATCAAGATATACTAGTTAAATGTTAGTTTCCTTTATCGAAGAGTGAATTTAGAATGAACCAACAATGAATAGTGTGAAGCTAAAGTATTGGGACGGATGGTGTGAAAAATTAATAACAAAATACTTATATGCAAAATGTTTATTTTAAGAAATTCAATTCATAATGTGAGGAAGATTACTCGACAGATATATTATGTAATATTTTTTCCTTTGAAAGCAATATATTATGTAATTTTTTGTATTATGTAATTATTTAAAATTTGAATAATTATTTAAAATTTAAATTTGCGTAATGTATTAAATCAATCCGATTAATTAGTCATCGAGAGTGGGGTGTAGGATAATTGTTGCTCTTCCTTGGTGTAATCTGCATCCCCTTTTATATTTTTAGACTCTCTTAATGAACCTTGGATGGGTTTTTTCGTGAAAAATACGAACATACATGAATTGGAGGTATGGAATTACCAAAAATAGGATTGTGTGTCCCCGCTCGACCTGAATAGTTTTGGTCGAGCAAGATCGACTTTGGTCGAGCAGCATTGCGCAGCCTCACTCTTTCGCGGATGACTTCCACATCCAAACTCCGATTTGAGTGATTCTTGCGCTCACGCGATCCTATCTTCCTCGGCTTTATATGCATATAAACAAAATACAAGAAGTCTAACATTTAAAGGTGTAACAAGTCATGAAAAGTGACAGAGTCGTGATGAACAGGAACAACTTGCGCGACGTCACCATTTTGATCATAACTTTCTTGTTTGGACTCCGATTGAGGTGTTTCTTACGCCAAAATGATCTTCTCTTCTATGGATTTCCAACCATATATTACACTTCCAGTTTTGAACTCCACAAAAAAGAAAAATTACAAAAATTGGACGTGTATTTTTTCAGCATTCTTGCACAAGTTGCACATTTTCTCAAACTCGGCACTTTAGAACAAATTTCCACTTAAAATACAATAAAACACCTCAAAAATACCTTTTCTCATGTATATCGAATATAAGACACTTGTGCTAATATATAACAATAATTCCCATAAAAAAAAGTGTTAAATAGGACACTAAAACACGCTTATTTTCATTCTCATCAATTACAAACTATTGTTGCTACAAAATTAGAAAATGATTAATTCAAAAGGTTGATGACTTCCCGTGGCACTTGGGAAAAATCTTCTTCTCTCATGCCCAAATCCTCTTCAAATTAATTGCTCCTCCTTAAAAAGGTGATGTGTGATGGATTTATAGAGTGAATTTATGGATATGGAGTGAAATTGGTGATCAAATGGATAGAAAGGTAGAACTTCGTAAGAGAGAATGTGTGTGTGAATTTTGGTGTAAACTAGGTGTAACTACTTTTAGAATTGATTCTTCCCGTAATAATCACGCAATGATGTATTTATAAGTCTAGAATCTTTTAGAATAGACATTAATTTAATTTTCAATGTCGAGTCCATGTCTCTGATATGTACAGTTTTTGTCTGATGGCTGATTTACGCAACTCGACAAGGCCTTCAGTGTCAGAGCTTAACTCGAGCTTTTGAACCGTGTCGAGTTATGACACCTGTTGTCCATTTTCACCCATTTCGGCTCCTTGCTCCGTTTTTGATATGTTCAACATATATTTATGCTCATTTTCATAGATTTATATTCAACACACATAATATCCAAACGAACAATAAATACCACTAAATACTACAAGAAGCAGATAAATAATACAAAAATAATATTAAAAGACACTAAAATATAGGTGAAAATAGCGATGATCAAATCCACAAACTTAAAGTGTTGCTCGTCCTCGAGCAATGAAAATGAAAAATAAATGAGTAGAGATTTTCATGCAGTGAGGGCGTATTTAAGGATGATAATAAGTAGAAAAAATTCTATAATCCCTTGATTCCTTAAGAATACCGGAAAATAGACTTCTCAAGTACGTTGATTCATACATTCTTTAATTTCTATCAATATCTTTAGTTTCCTGTTTTATATTATTATTTTTTCATTTTAGATTTTTATTATAATTATGAGATCAAAAAATTATCCTTTTTGACGTGTGACCATATTGAAACAAAAAAAAGGATATTGTTGCTGCAGAGTTAAATGAAGGATCATCAAAGAAGCGAAAAAAAAATATGTGGAGGGAACGCTATCTACTGCTACTGAGTTAAATGAAGGCCCATCAAAAAAGAAAAAAACGCAAACCAAGTTATCATCTTTCTCTATTCATTTGTTAATTTTAAATTGTGGGATTACTTCTAGAATCTGTTGATATTTCATTATTGTTGTAAAGAGTACATTGTTAATGAGCAAAGGTTACATTGTTATCATGTATAAGGTACGGAGTTTAGAGTGTTCCAAGTTTCTGTTAAAGGTATTATGGCATGGTGCAAAGATTATAGTGCAGATGAGTAAAAGGTACATATTTTTTCATTGGGTATATTGTGGTTTTGTAATCTTTATGGAGTTGCAAACGGTAGATTTTTAATGAGTAAATGATGCACTGTTAATGAGTAAATGATGCATTATTCATCATGCAAAGAATTCACCTATATAGTTGACTTGTATGATTTAAATAGAATGCTGTTTGTTCAAATTACATGTATATATTTAGAAAATTATGTTAAAAATAAATTTTAATATACATGCTAGCGCTGAATGCTTTTTTATTTTTAAGATTTAATACAAGTCATAAAGTTTTATTTTATTTTAGCCATTATTTTATTGAAATGATGTTATGCCCAAAATCAACATGATCATCCGTAAAAAATAAATAAATAAATAAAATAAAGAAGAAGAAAATCAACATGATTAGACAATTAACTTAATAATCCCAAACCTTTAGATTATGTAATGACTTTATTTATTGTTATTAGTGATTAAATTTTATGGGTAAAGGGTATAGTGTTCATGTAATTTATGGATTTGCAAAGAGTATATTGTTGATGAGTAAAGGGTACAATATTGATGAGTAACGAGTACAATTTTGTCATATAGAGGGTTGTTTTGAGTGTCTCAAGTTTGTTAAAAAGGTATTATGGCATGGTGCAAATGGTATATTGAGGATGAGTAAAGAGTACAATGTTGATAAGTAAGTACTTTTGTTTTAGAGTAAAGGGTATATTATTAATGAGTAAATGATACGTTATTTGGCTTGCAAAGGGTATAATGGTTATATAAACTGTATGGAGTTGCAAACGGTATGTTGTTGACAAAGAAGAATTTATTTGATATTTCAGTATGACCTCTAGATTTTTTTATGGCATTAATGCAAAGAGTATATGGTCGATAGTAAATGTATATTTTTATTATGCAAATGGTATAAAATTTAGTTGATATTTCGTTATTGTTGTTTTATAACTCCATGATTTTTTTTCCCAGGAATTTCTGTTCTATGTAGAACTCAAGGTCTGCATGTCTTAATTCAAGTGTTTTTCGAGCGACAAAAATCTAATATTAAAGATATTGGTTTAGAGGACTTATAGAGTTGAAAATATCTAAGCTTTATAACATTGACATGCTGATCAAGTGGTTGGTTAATAATTTCAACAGCTCTGCACGATTGTTAGCAGTTTAATCAACTCCTAGCTGCATTATCATTCGATTCAACCTCTTGAAAGGAAATTTTCGCATTCAACTATAAAACCAACGAAGATGGAATTGGAGGAGCCGCAACTGATTCATTAATATGAAGAATGTTGAAAAAGTTTCTGCTGATTTGGTATGTAAAGCGAAGAACAAATGGCTTAAGGGTAAGGGACCCGTGAGGATGCTGCCTCTAATGTTCTTCTCATCACTACTCACTAATCTCTATGTGGTAAAATACAAATTCATTGGATGAGTTTGAGCTGCGTGTACACAAGCGAGTGATTGACCTTTTTAGCTTTCCTGATGTTGTTAAGCAGGTTGCTTCAATCACTGTTGAACCTGGTGTAAATGATCATTTATACTCTTGTAATAAGATAGTTATTATGTTCAAAGGGTATTATGTAATGACTAATTATATTGTGTACTCATATGCACCCTAAAATAGGGTGCACCCACTTTTAAAAATGTATACAAATATAAACAAAAACGTATACAATTATGAACAAAAATATATACAATTTAATTGTTATTTTTTTTAATGAAAAATTGAGTGTAAAAAATATATAATTATTAAAAAATATGTATACACTATTGAATAAGAAGTTATGCACATATGAATGCTAGTTTTTCTAATGAAAAACTTAGTGTGAAAAAGTATACAATTATTAAAAAACACGTATACAAAATAGAATAATATGTATGCAAAATAGAATAAAAGTTATACACATATGGGTGTACCCTTGCACCGGGTGCACCTAATATCAACTCTTATGTCATAGCACAAAGGTATATTGTAGGAATCTTAAAGGTATAATTATCATCACGAAACGGTATTCCTCATATATTTTCATGAGTATCAATTTAAATTATAGGCGACATGTTGTTATGAATAAGGGTATTATATTCTAATACATAAAAGTATTTTGTCTTATTTTAAAGGGTACAATTTTCATTAAAAAGGGTGTTATTTAAATTTTTTTTTAGTATATTTTTTAATTGGAAGAATACTATGTCATAACATAAAGGATATTTTATTTCATTGTGTATTTTCATGAGTACCAGAGTCAATCATGGGTAATACATTATAAACAATAGGTTGTTATAGTGTAATATTATAAAAGGATATCAGGTTTTGATACACAAGTGTAATAAACAACTGTATTTTGTAGTAATCAACAAAGTATCATTCTAATTCAATTGAAATAAGCGTTACTAGGATTGTAATACACAAGTGTATTTTGTCATAATCAAAATCAGTATAATACTGTGTAGCTTGTTTCACAAACATGACTAATGATTCATCAAATGTTCTTAAAGGACTATCTGCATTCTGCTTTGAGATGATGGGGTACTTTGTTCAAGGCATTGAAACATCAAGATCAAAATATAATTAACTGTAGGTAGAATGAAGGCACATCATCATATAATCAATTATATTAGTAATGCAAGTGCACAATAGCAGCTAGCAGAAAAAAATAATTAACTACAATATAATGATATATATCATGAATAATAAGTGGGTGAAGTCCAGGTAGAATAAAGTATGGTCATTATTGATGAAGGGTATAATGAATACTGCAAATGTGTATGATGAATACTGCTAGAGGGTATTGTGGTTACTGTTAATGGGTATAACACCTATTGTTAAAGAGTATAAAGTAATAACCTAAACTTCAATCATTCCAAACCTAATAGAATAAAAGCAAATTCATTACTGATAAAGGACTGATAAAGGGTACGGTGGTTACTTCTAAAGGGTATAATGATTGCTATTTAAGGGTATAACTTAATAAACTAAAATATAATTCGTAACCTAATAAACTAATCTAATGCTTTTAGAATTTCATTAACAAAGATACATGTAACAATATTAAATAGTTTGTTGAAATCACACATACGATGGAGTACATAAAAGAAAGTAAATTCATAATTGTTAAAGAGTACAGTGGTTTCTATTATAGGGTATAAGCATCATTGTTAAAGGGTATAATGTAACAACTTAAAGTAATATCATTTTGAAAAATGCACTACTGTTATAGGGTACAATGGTCACTGCTAAAGGGTACAATGGATACTGTTAAATTGTATAACGTAATAACCTAAAGTAATAATATTATTGCAAACCTAATAGAAAAAAGTAAATTCATTACTGTTAAAAGGTACAATTGTTAGAGAAATATTAGAGAATCGGTTGAATTCCAAATGAGATGCCACAATTCCTACCAATACATCAGATGATTGATTTTTTCATTTATTTGTAATTATTATACTTTAATTTATAATTAGTTGTAACTCATTATTATGAATATTTGTAATAATGTTGTTACCATATCTGTACATATCCCTGTAATTTTAAATATGGTGCGAATGAAAGAAGGAATTATTCTGCCTTCCATTTCTATTCTTCACATGGTATCAGTATAATCTCTACAAAACTCCAACAAGTATATCGGTCTGGTTCTCTCATCCAAATATTACTTTCCCATTTTAATCACCTTAAACATGACCTCTATTAATCAAGACTCATCATGCTCATCCTTGATTCAAATCAATGCATCCACACACTTCTCACTACGTCTAACCACTATAAACTATCCATCATGGAAACTTCAATTTACATCTCTCTTCTATAGTCTAAATCTCTTAGGATTTCTTAATGGCTCAAACAAGTCACCATCACCTACAACTAACAATAATACTCCCAATCCAAAGTTCATCCAATGGAAAAGACATGATCAATTAATCCTAAATGCGTTGTTGGCCTCTCTGACCAAATCTGTCATCCCATTAATCGCCTCTGCAAAAACCTCTCACGATGCTTGGACTCATCTTGATTGTATATTTTCTAAACGCTTCTACTTATACATCATTCATTTCAAAGATAAACTATCATCCATCACCCGTGGAACCCTCTCAATTTCAAAATTTTTCCTCAAAATAAAAGACCTCTCAGATGAACTCTACACTCTTATAGCTCCATCATCTGACGCTAACATTCTCATCTATTGTACTCGCGGTCTAGGACCTGCATACAAAGAAATCATTGCTGCCCTTCACACTCGAGACACACCAGTTTCATTTGAAGAACTATATGACAAGTTAGTTGATTATGAGACATTTAAAATATTCAAACTCATTACCTATTCTCAATTTTGTTGCTACACCACGCCCATTTCGCCACGGTGGGCACTCTCAAAATCATCAAGTTCCATTTCCATCCCCTGTCCCCAGAATTTTAGCCACTCCCCCTTCATCAAACTATCGCCCTCCACAAACACACCGTGAACCTCAATGAGATTTTCGTTGCAACAACAATGATGAACCTGTTACATGTCAATATCGCACCAAACCTGGCCACAAAACCAACACTTGCTGGTTCTTATTTCCACATCTCCATCTGAAGTGGTCTGATGTCAACACTTTCCATTCTGTGAACTCTTTGTCACCAAATACTTTTACTATAGATGATTCCACAGGCAATACCACTACAACTTCCAATCCTTGGCTTCTTGATTCTGAAGCGTCCCATTATGTTGTCTCCTAATTATAAGATCCCTCTCTTCACCAAACTTATGATGGCCCTGATGACTTCTCCTAGGTAATGATATGATTCTCAATATATTTCTCATACAGGTTATACTACTCTCTCCCCTAAATTTTAATTATCTAATATATTATGTATTCTTGATATGAAACGTAACATCAAATTTTATTTCTCAATTCTGTCGTGATAACTCTATTTCTATTGAATTTTTTCTTCTTCTTTTCTTGTTAAGTATCTTTGCACTCAACAACATCTCCTCCAAGGTCCCGTAAAGGATAATCTTTATGTTTGGCCATCTACTCCCACTCATATCACTCGACCTCAAATCCATACCACAAACAGAGTGTCTCCTCTTCTGTGGCACAGTCGTCTCGGTCATCCATCTAGAAGTGTTACCAATCACCTAATTACTATGAGATTACCATCCACATAATCTCATTTACAACCCACCTGTAATTGTGATTCATGTTTATGCAATAAAAGTCACAATCTTCCTTAGAAATTATTTTTCTGATGTTTGGGGTCACATCCCTATCACGTCTGCTGAAGGTTATCGCTATTACATAATTTTTGTTGATAATTTCTCTAAATACATTTGGTTATTTCCTTTGCGTCTCAAATATGATGTATATGCTATCTTCCCTACCTTTAAAAAATAAGTTGAATTACAACTCGGTAAAAAAATCAAAAAAATTTACACTGATGGTGGTGCGAATACCAAAGCTTAAAACCTTTTCTCTAATCTTCAGGAATTACACATCTTATTACACATCCGTATACTACCCTCACCCACTCTAGAAAATAATAGTCCTTACTATATACTAAAAAAAACTCCTTCCTACATCATGCTTCGCTAATTTGGCTGCCTATGCTATCCTTGGCTTTGCCCTTACTCCTCTAAATTATTCCCTCGATCCAAACCATGTGTATTCATCGGGTATGACACTACCCATCACAGTTATTCATGCCTTGATCTTGAAACCAAACGTATCTATAACTCTCGACATGTTTGGTTTATCGAAGACATTTCCATTCTTTAACCAACAAAAACACTTAACCCAAAAATAACTCACTTACCTCTACCAATGCTACCACAACTAGAGAAGAACACAAACTCTATCACCAACTCTTTGCCTTACACACAAAATTCTCCCAATCCAACAAGTGACAACACACCCTCATCCCATTCTACAAATACTCCTATTGAAGCCCCCATTTCACCGTCTATTACCTCATCCTCATCCCCATCTCCACCACAATACACACATCACTACAAGAAACTGCAAGATTACCGATGAAAAAATTCGTCGATAAAATATAAAAAATTCATCGGTAAACAATTTACCGACAGATTACCGACGGAAATGGATCTATCGCGAAAACCTGCGTCGGTAATTTTTTAGCGATGGAATTTTAAATCCGTCGGTAATTACCGACGGATTTTTTGTCAATAAAGAAAGATTTTCGTCAGTAATTATTCAATATCAATTCGTCGGAAGTAATAATATAGTGACGTTTTTACCGACGGAAAAATCCGTCGGTAAGTTTACCAATGGAAATAAACTGTCGGTAAATTCAAAATACAAAATTAAAATAAATAATAACTTACCGACGAATTTTTCCATCGGTAATAAATCTTCAAAAAACCACCTAATATAAATTCATTTCTTGATAAATGGTGATGATGTTTGCTATACACATTACTGGTTGCTTCTATTAATGGTTGGCTATACATTATCGCACGGCCGATAACACATGGATAGGATCACAAGTCCCTAATTTTAAGACCAGAAGTGTTTGGCTAGGATACACCTATGCCATGTATTGGTCAATTGTCACCCTCACAACCACTGGTTATGGTGACCTCCATGCAGTCAATACAGGGGAGAAGATTTTCTCCATCTTTTATATGCATTTCAACATCAGCCTAACTGCCTACTTGATCGGCAACATGACCAACCTTATCGTCCACAGCTCCATTCGAACGCTTGCCATGGTAATTTTCTCCCACCTGAATACCACCATCATCACTTTTATAAATCGTATCAACATATAAATGCCTAAATTAGCAATAACCAATCATCATGTTCTCAAACTTCAGAAAACTCAGCATGCACACACACATGTATACACTAACTATTTTTGAACTTGAAGAGAGACGCAATCCATGAGGTACTAAACTATTCAAGCAAGAACAGACTCCCAGAAGCTTAAAAGAGCAAATGATGGCACATGTCACACTCAAATTCAAGACTGCAGAACTTCAGCAAGAAGAGGTGCTTCAAGACCTACCTAAGGCTATAAGGTCAGGAATCGCACAGCATCTCTTCCGTGCAATTGTAGAGAACATCTACCTTTTCTAAGGAGTCTCCGAAGATTTCATCGTTCAGTTGGTAACATCACCTTTCTTTATTAGTTGATGACATCTTTAACAGACTCACCCTGGAATGATGACGTCTTTACCAACAGCCAACAAGAATTTCAGCTAAGATTTTAGTTTCTACTTCATCACCAAAGAAGAAAACATAATCATTACTAATCAGCTTTCTACTAATTAGCTTTATGAATCAGAGTTGAAACAATTTTAGCGAATTTTCATCCAAAAATATAAATAAGAATGCGGAAAAAGCTATCAGGAGAAAATCAACATAAATTGGACCTCATCTTCAGTCTCTGATAGTTGAGTTTTCTCCCGCTCTGCTCAAAGAAAAAAATAAATATAAATTTTAATTTTGCAAAAATAATTAAAAATAAGTTTTAAAAAGGGCAAACCTGTACCTCGTCTTTCCCAAACGAGTCTGAAGATTGCGCGAATAAGCTCCTGGTTCATGAACGCCAGAGGAAATAAAAGAGAAAAGAACGAGAGAATACCCCAGATGATCAATCTCAACAAGGTTGTACAACCTATTGTTGGCAAGCACCAAGGTGAATAATTTAGGAAGAAATTCTGCAATTATTTTTAAAACATAAATTAAGTATCAAAACTCAATCTGGAAGCTATAGGTTTTTAAAATGACAATAAAATTATCACACAAATAGGCCATACACGTGTACTCAAAGAGTTCTTTTAATTAGCAAAATATTATGCATAACCTGTTGCAATCTGGAACAAGATTGGAGAAGCTTCATGCTCTTTTAAAATGAATGATAAGGATCTCCTGTCTTTCTCATCTGGCAGTGATGAGCTTTCCTTGTAAATGCAATAGCCTTTTGCACCTGCCTTCACAAGTTCAAAGTCTTAGCAGTATTATAGTAGTAGAATAATTTGGGTGCAAACAACATAAACAAGTAAAGATGGTAAATATTTGCATCAGTAAATATGGAATACCCAGTAACGTCTACTCCACTAATATGAGATCCTGCACCAAATGTGCACTCTCTCTTCATTATAAAGAAAGGTCATAATGGTATTGAAGGGTCATGAGTCATGAGTTGGATTAACTATTATACTTCTTTTAACTAAAAACACATCAACTTTTTTGCCTTCTTTTTTAACCTTAATATGGATTTTTTTGCCTAATTTCTCCTTTCACTTTTCTCATAAAATTAATTAATTAAATAAATATGCAGTTTTCATTTTCTCTGAGTAATTGCAAAAGTTTTCGCTCATCTTATATAATGTCACTTAACTAAAGTGTGGACATGCCCTAAGCTAAATACATTTCTCATCACAAGTTATTATGACTTAGTCCACTTCAGACAACACAAATAGAAGCACGGTAGAATTCTCAAAGTTAGACATTAGCCTTAAAACTAATTAAACAAAAGAAATATTTTAGATCTATATTAACATGTTTGGAACTTTTATCATTCCTAAGAATTTTACTTGGGAATTTATTTAAGCTACAAACAGCTCATCTCATCAACATACAAAGCAAAAGGACAAAGTTCAAATAGCTTGGTTTAATTTTATCCAAACCATAGAATGAGACAAGCCAACAATGTACATAAAAAGATATAACAATTGCAAAGTAGTTAAATAGAGGTAACTTGCCACTAGGGCTGGGGAAAAATACCAAAATTTCGGTAAACCGTCCTTATCATATCGAAAAATATCGATTTTATCGAAATTTTAGGAATGCCGAAATTTTTGGTAAGGTATGATACCATATTGAAAATTTTAGTACGATAAAGGTATATAAATTATCAATATTGCGGTATTTCGGTATATATCGAAATACCGTAAAATATTCAATTTTTTAGTAATATGATACGATATACTACCATACTACATGGTATATGCAATTATAAGTATTATTTATATATTATAATTTTAATTAAATTTTATATATACACTATTAATTAAAAGATTAAATCTAAAAAATCCTACGGTATATTTCATAATTATAAAATGGTGATAAAGTTGATTAGCTTTCATGATATCTTGTATTTCTTTTTTAATTACGTAGTTCTATCAAATATATGAAAATTTAAAAATATTGATTTTAATATAAGTTTCATATGGTTCTTGTCATGTAGATTTCTTGGGTATTATTTATTTAATATCTAACACTTGTGTAAACTGGATTTACATACATTAATTATGCAAGCCCTGTTATTCTCTAGTAAATAATAAATTACTCTTTGGCGCAAAATTATTACTATTCTAAATTGAAATATTACTTTTCAAATTCTTGTAAACCCTAATTTATCTATTACTTTTTAGTACCTGAAAAATTATTCTTTATAAACATGAATTATTACTCTTTTGTATAAAAATTATTACTCTTCAAAGAGTAATTTTTTTTATATATTAAAGGTTAATTTTAACAAATAGGGTTTACATGTAAACTCGGTTTACATGCGACTCACTCTTATTTAATTTGGTCGTTTGTGGATTGTCGTATATTTTTCTTACTCCCTCCATCCCGAGTATTTTCACCCATTTATACGGGTACAGAGATTAAGATGTGTACGTTATTTTTTTAATATATAATGTAAGAAAAAGTAGGAATAAATTAGTAATTTAAAAGTAAAAGGTAAATAAGTTGTTGGGAATGATGAATAAAGTGTAAAAAAGTAATTAAAGTTGTTGGGATTGTAAAAAATAGGTAATTATGTATTTTTACCATAAATTGAATTGGTAGAAATACGTGGGACAACCCGAAATAGAAAGTGGGTAAAAATACGTGGGACGGAGGGAGTATTATGAATTTGTTATCTATTAGAATTTGTTTTCTAGCTATCTTTCACTTTTCTAGTACGATTTTTAATTAGATTTATTGAATTTTTGGTACATAACGACATAACAAACTATCTAATAGGACGATATATACCGATATTTTAGGTATGATATAGTATACCAAAATATCGGTAAGTAGAATATATACTATTTTCATATACCGAAATATCGGTATACCGAACTATGATATACCAAAAGTTTAGGTAAGGTAACGATATGAATTTTTATATATCGAAAATTTTGGTACGGTATATGGTATGGCCAAAAATTTTTGGTATTCCATACACCCACCCCTACTTGCCACTATAAAAAGATCAAGACTCATTACTGTGTTTTGTGACTTTTGTCCAAGTGGATCCCTCATAGAAAGGTGGTCGAAAGTCAGGCATTCACCACTAGCCTTTTCAATCCGAGCCCTAGCTGTTTCTGTGAACCTCTGAGCTGTTACCTTCATTGCAGGAACTTCATGAACCCGAATTAAAACTCGGAAAAGCTGACTGGAGCTCCTTCATGAAGTGAAATAAAAACACAATTACAACTGCATTAATCGAAAAATTACCCTAATCAGAAGAAATTATAAATTCTTTTAAATTTCAAAATCAATTGGACAGAGGAACAAAACCCTAGCTCACCTCTTCGGAATATATAATTAATAAGCAGCCCAAGCAGCGAGAAACCCGAAAGCGCTTGCACCGTCGTAAACGAGAGGGCCGCAGGTGGAGCTTGTCGCGAGCGGTGAAAGGAGGTGGCCTAGAAGTTCTTGCGCCGTCGAAAATGGGAGGACCGCGGATGGCGTTGCAAGGCTCGTGAGCAAATGGGAATGGCGTCGCAAATGGGAGCGGCTATCTGGAGAGCAACGGCAACGAGAAATGGCGGCGGATTCTTCGATTTCGGAGGTGTGAGATCTTCGATTTCGGAGGTGGGAGATCTAGGGCTTGATCTGTTCAATTTTGGTGTACATGTTTCTATTCTAAACCTAAATTCTAAGTGAGATGAATATGTTGGGTTAAAAAAACAAATGCGATTTACGTTAAAGAAAAAAAGAAACGTTGTATGTCTTCATTTTTCTAAATAAAATTGTATATATTTGCCGGCGGAACAATCTGTCGGTGCGTTAAATATTAAAATTATTTTTTAAAAAAATAAAATTTGATATATTATCGACGAATATAATCCGTCGGTAAATTAAAGACTAAAATTAATTTTTTTAAAAAATAATTATTATATATTTACCGACGGATTAAATCCGTCGGTAAATTAAAGAATATATTTAATTTTAAAAAATAAATTTTGTATATATTTACCGACAGATTAATCCGTCGGTAAGTTAAATATTAAAATTATTTAAAAAATAAAATTTGATATATTTACCGACGGATTTAATCCGTCGGTAAACTAATGACTAAAATTAATTTTTTGAAAATTAAAATTTGATATATTTACCTACGGATTAATTCGTCTTTAATTTTTTTAAAAAAATAAATTTTGATATATTTACCGATGGAATAAATCCGTCGGTAAATTAAAAACTAAAATTAATATTTTTTAAATAAAATTTTATATATTACCAACGAAAAAGTTTCGTCGGTAACCTTACGGGTTATAATCCTTCCAAAATACCGACCGAATTAGCGACGGATTTATTTCCATTAGTAATCCGTCGCAAAACCCGTCGGATGATTTTTTTAAAAATAATCATACTCCCCCGTCTCAACTTCAACTTCACACTTTCCGTTATGGTCCGTCCCAAATTCAACTTCACACTTCCATAAAAGGAAAAAACAACAAACTAATATCCCTCTAACATACTTTAATTTCAAATTTGTCATCACTTTTTTAACACACATAACATACTTTATCATTTATTTATTACTCAAAAATACCATACTACCCTCAAAATTAAGTCAAAAAGTGACTTTTCTTAAACTCTGTATCTACAGTAAATCGTGAACTTGAATTTGGGATGGAGGGAGTATTAAATTATTAAAATGTCGGTAAACCGTCGGTAATTACTGACGGTATTTTTCCTCGGTAAATCTGTCGATAATCCGACAGTTTCTTGTAGTGCATCCCACTGAAGAACCTGCATCACCATCCATCTCCTCTTCTCCACCTCCACCACAAAATAAACATCCCATGACCACTCATGCAAAGAATAATATTTTTCGTCCAAAGAGAATCTCAAATTTAACTACTTGACATCTCCTTCCATAAACCATAAAGCCCACTTGTGTTAGCCAAGCTATTAAATATCCTCACGGGCATAATGCCATGGTATTTGAACGGAATGCTCTTCTTGAAAAAAAGACTTGGGACCTTGTTCCCCGTCCCCCTAATGCTAACTTGGTCGCGTCAAATCCTCTGACTGTAAATCTCTCATTACAAGTGCCCAGACATTGATTACCACGAAACTTTAAGTCCAGTTGTAAAGCCAGCCACTGTTCGTTTCAATTTATCTCTTGCTCTTAATTTTGATTGGTCAATCCATCAGCTCGTTGTTAATAATACTTTCCTTAATGGAACCCTCTTTAATACAGTATATATGTCCCAACCTCCTGGATTTCCACACACTCAATTCCCTAATCATGTCTGCAAACTCATTATTAGGAATATTTGTAATAATGTAGGTACCATTTCTGTACATATTTCTGTAATTTTAAATACGGTGCAGATGAAAGAAATAAGGCAAAGACTTGGATAAGACCGTCTCACATAAGGGTTTATATGAGACGGACAAAAAGTGATAACTTTTATAGTGACAAGTGATATTAAATTAATGAAATGTGATAATGTTATTTCATGAACATTTTACAGTATAAATGAAAAGTGATAACATTATATAGCGAAAGTGATAATATTTTATAGCGAAAGTGATAACTATTTAAAATTTTGTAAAATTGTCTCACGTGAGACGATCTCACGCAAGACCTGCCCAAGAAAGAATTATTCTGCCTTACATTTTTATTCTTCACAACAATGGTTACTGCTAAAGAGTATATCAATTGTTGCAAAAGGATATAATGTAAGCTGATCGATGTGTTGTATTCCCCTCAAGTTTCAAGGTATAGCAATACAACTTTTGAATTATCCAAATACTGTATCGATGTTAATATTAATTGTTAAACATATGCACTTACAAAATTACCCACGCATTACCCAAAGCTGTGAATTGAATTCGAATTACCTATTTGAAGCAGAAAAAGAAAAAGAAATACCTTTATATGTTTTGGATTCCCTATTTCTTCAATCTATTAAAAGAACAAGAATTAGAAATAACACTCGAAACTAAAACTAAATCTGAATTGTTGACGATGATGGCAATTTCGCTCCAAAACCTCAACTCATTAATGTTTAGTGTTGAATCTAAATCTCGAATCACTCAGGCTTTGATTCTTCTGTAATTATTTAGAAATTTCTGGAATGAAATCCCTATGTTGAATCACGATATTTGCAACTTATTGGTGATAAATTGCAGAATTTTTTTTAACAAACGATATGATTCATTTATATACTAGTCCAACAGGCTACGGGGGACTCTTCGCTAATCAACCGAGAGACCAGTCCCTCCACAAGGGAGATTACAACTCCATAAAGGAGACTTTAACACCTCACATGGAGGACACACTCCACTAAGGAGACAAATAAAAAAACAAGCTCAAACAGTCGAGCAAAAGAAAGAGAAACATCAGGAGTATCAAATGCAAACTGTTGAGCAAAGCAACCTATGCTAGTTAGATCCATAAATGAACCCTCCCAAAACCCAACACTGAGAAAAGAACAGAAAACTTAACAACTACAGACCATAGGCAATGTATCTAAAAAAATAATAAAAAAAGCAGGCAAAGAAGGCAATCCTCCTCTCCACCTGTCCACCGCACTGCCACCTGCTCCGCATTCATCGCCAACTCTTCCTTCACCACATATCTGCCCAGATCTGGCCTCTGCCTCCCTTCTACGACTGTGCAGGAAATGCAATCCCATACGGATGAGGATAAAATGAGCCAAGATCTAACGTTAGGAGAGAAGAAGGGGATGACTGCTTCCATGCTCCGTCACAGGACGGTGCCGTCGCAGAGGGAAGGGAGGGAGAGGGGAGGGCAGAATTGAAGAATTGAAGGTATGAAATTTAAGCAACTTATGAAATCTGCAAAGATGATGAAGGTGTGAATTCGAGAAAAAAAATTGTAGATGATGAAATTTGGAAAGCGATAAAAGTGAAATCTCAAGAGAAAGAAGTAAAATCGCACAGTGAAGGAAGGGGATGAAATGAAATTTAGGCTTTTTTCAACTTATATACAACCCGTTTAATAAATGAGTCGGATTGGGCACACGTATACTGATCCGTGTGTCCGGACACACAAGAATCTCACTCTTATTTTATTAATTAAATGATTAATAAAGTAATATATTTTAAAATCTTATAAAAGAAAAATGCATATTACAATAAGTAGTTGCAGCCTCAATCCAACATTCATGCCAATATATGCAAGAACTAGGCGCGGCTGCTTCTTTTCTTTTTATTTATTTTTAAATTTTGCTTTAATATATTAATTGAAATAATAAATAATTCGTCCCACATAATTAGTGAAACTCGCCCTCACAAGTATTTCTCTTATAATATATTAATTAATGATAGATGCTATTATTAAACTCTTTGTCAGACTTGTATAATATTTACTCGAACAAGTTTCAACTACATCACAAGGATGGGAACGGTGGGTTACCCGCTTATTTTGTGTACTCGTACCTGTATTCGATTAAAAAAGAATTATTCGTATCCGTCTCCTTTGAAAAAAATTATTATGGTATCCATTCGTCTCCTTGAAAAATTATTATGGTACTCGTACCCATCCCGTTCCCATTTATCAATACATGTAGGTACCCGTACTTGTTTAATATTCATTTATTTTATATATATTTATATTTTTTTTATTATCTTAATAAATATAATACTCCCTCCGTCCCACGTATTTTTACCCACTTTCCATTTTGTGGTGTCTCATGTATTTTTACCCATTCCATTTTTGGCAAAAATACATACTCCCTCCGGCCACTTACAAGGTATTCATTTTACCATTTTGGGCGTCCACTTAAAAGGTATCCATTTCTCTCTTTTGGTAAAAAAGTACATCCTGTGTCCCACCACTTCCCTCTAATACAACTACCCACTTTACATATAATAATAATACTCCTTAATCCACGCGCAAAAAGCAAACGAGTACCTTGTAAGTGGCCGGAGGGGTAATATTTTATTACCTATTTTTTACAATTCCAACAACTTTAATTACTTTTTTACACTTTATTCATCATTCTCAATAACTTTATTCACTTTTTCTTTTTAAATTATTAATTTATTCCTATTTTCTCTTACATTATATATTAAAAAAATAAAACGTCTTAATCTCCGTGCCCGTACAAACGGGTAAAAATACCCGGGACGGAGGGAGTAATAAAAATTACATAATTATTAATTAAATATAAAATAAATACAGTATAAATTCTATTATTTTAACTAAATATTTAATAATACTCCCTCCGTTCTATCCAAACGGTTCATTTTTTTCATTTTGAGTGTCCCACCCAAATAATCTTCTTTCTTTTTTTACAGACATGGGACCCACACACATTCACTAATACAATAAAAATATGGGGTCCACACTCCCAAACTATACACTATACATTAGATAATAATACTTCTTAATTCACGTGCAAAAAGCAAACATAACCCTTTAAGCGGAACGAAGGGAGTAACTATTAATTAAATATATAAAACATCTTATAATATATAAATTATATAATATATATTAAATTTTATAAAACATAATCAGGGTACCCACAGGTTTTGAAGCATTACTCGTACCCATCCCAAACCCTAATGGTATTTCTTACAACTACTCACACCCGTCTCAAACCCATTTACAACCATCCATACCCTATCCATTAGGATTCGAGTAGACCGGGTACCCAGAAATATCCGTCTCATTGTCATCCCTAATCACACCCTTTACCTAGGATACCTTTTCTAAATCCACATCCAGTCAACCTTTTCTCAACTCCACCCTTTTTAACGTATTGAAGTGCAGAAACCATGATGAGATTGCATTTAATTGATATTTCACAATTATTTTAACGTCAGGTGACATTTAAATGGATGAAATTTATCACCATTGCGGATGCTCTTAGGGTACACTCGAAACAAGCTTTTGGAAACCCAAAAGTTTCTTCTTACAAGATAAAAGAACAAAAAAAAAAAAAAAAAAAAAGGCCCCAAGAAAAAAAAATCCCAGGAAGATCCACAAACAAGGAAGGAAGCATAAAAAAGAAAAAGTTAAGGTAATTGAAACAGCCTGTACAGAAATTTAGTCAGATCCATTCCCACACATATATAACTTATGTAGCAGGACTTGTGAGTTAGTCATGCCTTCCAGTCAAAGTTCATGCTGTCATCTAAATCACTGTTAAAGAACCCATTCTCTGAGAAATCATGGGTAACATCCGGAGCCAGCTCATCAGATATGTGAAGATTCTGTCCCAAATCTGATGCTTTCTCATTAAACCCAAGATTGCCCGGAGGAGCTGGAGGAGGAGGTTCAGCATTTGACGTGTGAAAACTATTGCTTCTGCTAGGAGTGTTAATAGCTGGAGAACTCCTGAGGACAAGACCATCCCTACCTTGATTTGGAGCACTCCCGATATTCTTGTTATTCACATCATGCATCAATAGTTGGAGCATTTGTTGATGTGAGGATTGACTTTGCTGCATGGGTGAAGGAGGCAGGTGTGAAGCTTGGCCACTAGAAAAGCCACTAACTGAAGGCCCTGAAGTCGTGGGAGCGTGGTTGGATGTACTGAAAGGAGAAGACACCTCTTGTTGAAATAATGTATTTTGGGACGAGTTGATTGAGTTTTGTCTGAGCATATTTTGGTAGTTAGTCATAGCAAGAGCATTCTGTGCTGAGCCAGGGAATGGTCCCCGAATAACAGGCTGCTGGTTGTTGCTGTTGTTGTTCATTGAGCTATTAAAACCAGGGTGCAATGAGATCAACTTGTTGAGAGTGTTGCGATCACCCTGAGGACCAGTACCACCCAACTGCTCTGTTTCTTGCATTTTGGCCTTGGGTCCTAAGGCGTCCCGAGGATAATTCTTTAAGCCCTCTGCAAATGGAGGATTGTGATACAAATAATAAGGTATCTCAAATGTGCTTAGAAATTGAAATTCTTGTATAGATCAAATGATCATCACAGGGGCAACACAACAGCACATGTTTTGAGTTTTTTAAGTTGGCACCATTACAACTCAATTCAGATCAACCATTACATTTTTTTTTCTTTTTTTCTTTTTTCCCTTGCAAATGACAGCAGTGTATGAGAGAATTATTTGCTATTAATAAAATAACCCACAAAGTCGCATTATAACCTTTTCTTTCGAAGGAGAAAAAAATTAAACTGAACAAAAAAAGAATGAAGATGGTCAGGATTCATTACCAATAGGGCCAACTTTCTGTACGGTGCAGAAATCCATCAAGTCTTTCATGCTATTGACAACCTCAGCAATCTATTAACAATAAATATCATAAGGAACCTTTCGGAAAGCAATGGACTCTAGAAAGAAGCTTATTGTAGGGACATGCCTGTAGGCACCGAACATATCTTTTGGAGAAGCCAAGATCATTTAGTGACTGCAACTCCAAACTCCTAGCAAGCTGACGTCCAGCTGTTACCACCCTGAAATGGAATAGGCATAATATTAAAGAATTATAAGTGGTATAATAAGCTCTACACTTACAAATGATCTTTATGGAGTTAAAAGCAAGATGAGTGTTAAAAATATACAAATTACAATCAACCAAATATATCCCAAAGTCACTCACCATTTTTATTTCTATTTTCATGCTGTGGGGCAGGAGGCTTTCATCTTCTATATATTATTCAAAAGACAAGTGGATAACTTTATAGGCATACGGAGCCAAATATAGGACTGAAATTATTAGTAGACTTCTGATAACACCGGAGTTTTATTCAGTTGCTCCAAGTTTTGAAGTCAAATTTTCAAGCTACGTGACTCAGATTCTGAATGTGCTGGATTCAGTACTTGTTAAGTATAGCAGAAACACTTATATATGCTAATCATATAATGAATGAAATCTAATTTTATAAGTACAAGCGGACACTTGATTACCTTCTGTACTTAACCTAAATCACAAAGAGTTAGTCTAGCGTACAACGTGTTTATGAATACACCAAATTTATTTGAAAGATATAAACGTGAAAAGTCAATAAAGCCCAAAGGATTAATTCCAAACCCTAATGGCAAAGCATAAACCCTAAGGGTAAATGAGTAAATAAAAGACCGTAAAAAAAAGTGAAAACACCATGAAGTCCTAAGAATTAATATTAATCATTAACAGTAAAGTAAACCCTAAGGGTAAAAGAGTAAATGAAACGCCTGCATGCACATACACTCGGGTGTGTAGTAAATTTTATCAATCACAATCACATATGATAGCTTTATGACAGGCTAAGCTAAAAATTGGATTAAAAATAGGTTGGTCAGACCTGTTTCCAATGTTATCTATAATCAAAATAAAGCCTGTTGTCATTTCGCATTAAGAGACAAAATGTGATTCTGTGACTTATGGTACTAGACTAGGTACCATCAAATGAAAAGATGCAATGCTATTACACGTACCAACTAAACACATAAATATGACACGTTAAGCATTAAAAGTGAGTTTAATGTGATCTTTTAAATGAATATATACATATATATATATATATATATATATATATATATATATATATAAAGAAAATGTCACTCACATTACACTGTTTGCTTGTAAATCTGGTTGAGAAATGCCATCAGGTCCACTTTCAGATATTGTGCTTTGGCATTTCTGTGCAACCTGCAGCAGTTGATTCACCTGCAGTACAAGCATGCATTCAGAAATTCCAATATTTAAAATGGATTAGCACCTGGAACCAAAATTGATCCAATAGCAAAGCTAAAAATGACACATTCGGATTTTGAGTTGGCCCTAGGATATGTTCTAATGGTCCCCACTCGAGTTCCACATTAGGATTTCATTTTTAAAATTGTTTGGCTAGTGCTACTCCTTTGGATTCTTTAGTGCTTTAACTTTTGGTTGATATTGACAAGACTAATCGCTACGGCTCTGTGGCTGTGATAGTGGGTGATTGATTGGAAGCTGTGGTTGTTGGCTAATCGAATAAGGAGGGTTCTTGATGGTTGTGGAGGTTTCCTGGGGGTTTTTCCCCTTTCCTTAAAATTGACTGGGGAGTTGTGAGGCATAGAAGGTTTGGAGTCAGTTGATTAGATGTCGAGGGCAGCGCATGGCCCCTACGGGAATTGATTGCCGTCATAGTGTTTTAGCTTCTTCTCAGATTAGTTTTATCTTTTAGGTGATTGTTTTTCCATTTCTTTCAGTTTGGTTGAGTTTTTCGGCACTATGCCTAAATTGATTAAGAAAAAATTCAGGGCAGCAGTATCTACATCATCAAAGTTGGCAAAGTTAAAGATGAAGTCCTCAAGGAGAAGGGATTGAAATTTCTGGATGATTCACAATAGAGGATGACAAGGAGATCAAGTAACATGTTAATGTGAATGAGATTGATGGTCCGGAGGGTCTTGGAAACCGGATTGGGTGATTATTGAATGCAAAAGCTTGGTGTCAAATTTTGAGCAGGGTAATGGTTTGATGGTTTTCAAATAGTACAGAGCATGATTTTGAGAGATGTTTATGATCTTGGGAGTGGGGCTGACTTTGCAAAGAGAGCAGGCTATGGCCAGTAAAGATGATAAGTCTTTCTCTTCAGTTAAGCAACAAGTTTGCTTACAAAGAATTGTGCCCTAATGAGTCATACATCCGGGAAGATGGTACCTTGTTAACATTAGTGTGCTTTTTACAAGGTGGAATGGGATATAAAGAATTTGGCTGCATGGGATGATCTTTGATGTCACAAGTTGGAAGTAGGCCTTGGTGCGTAAGATGTTTTTATTAGAGTGATGCTTTGTAAGCAAAAGTGTTGTGGTATGTTCAGTCAAAGATGAATACATTCTGGACTGAACAGGTTCATAACTTTTAATTCAAAGGGCAGGATATTTGGGGAAATCGACAGGGATGGATGACATCATGCTTACTTAGTAAGATTTTTAAAATGTGAGAGAATTCGAACTAATTTTTAAATTAACAGGATGTAGTTTATGGGTTAGAACATAATGTAGGTCTAGGGGGGCCATGGAGTGGATGGTAGTATAGGATGTTTAAGCCAACTGATGTTAGTGAGGCAGTGGTTAAGTTTGGGACAGTTAGGCAAGTTTTTCTTAGATAACATTGTCTTAATAGTATGTTGAGTATAAAAGAGATTGCTGACTAGAAATCAGCTGGCCTTCTAGGATATTAATACGGAGTGTGCCGTGCGGTTGCTTCATTAGTAAGATGGTGGTTTCTGCAGTATTATTTCTTTTAATGGCTTATTCAAGGGTTGTTCGCATTAATATTTAGGTTTGGTTACATCTACATGAGATTTGAGGGTGGTTTTTTTCTTTCATTTTTGTAGGTTGTGAGGTAGGTTCGTGTATTTAAGCGCAATCACTTGACCAAAAAATAAAGTGCAGAATGAAAATAAAAAATTATGTCAACCTACGAAAATTCAGTCAAAATCAAGTCTACCTGTGGTGCAACCAATCTACGAGGAAGAAGTTCTTCATGATGCCGCGCACAAAATTCCCAAGATAGTATCTAAAGAAATTTGAGATAGAAGAGTTAAACACAAATGTAGTTAAGCAAAATAAACATGAGTAGATTCATATATACAAATTTTTACAGTCTACCTTCAGGTCAGGGGTGAAAATTATCCGAAGTTGGCCCTCACGTACCACACGAAGTTGCTCATATACACCTTCTTGAACTGCCTTTGCATACTCGAGCATCATCATTCCTGAAGGAAATCTACATTCACGAGGCAAGTCCAGAAACAGAAGCTCGTCGACAACACCACTACCAAATTTGATTTCATTAAGTCTTGGGAGCACTTCAAAAGTTGCTTCTGTTAAAACCATTGGATAGATGAAAAGTTTCAGAGCACAAGTAAATGTCACCAAAATATACGCGATCCAACATAAGATCCAAAACGCAAAATGAATTCTGTAGGCTAAACTCTGCAAAAGCTATTTGCAATACAAATTTTACCTCTTCTGTCACTTGATGAATTTTGAAGCTTAGTCAAGTTCAGAATGATAAACTAGTGGTTCGTTGATCACTTAAACTTAATTTATGTATTCAAATTTGGATCACTAAATTTAAAAAGAAATAGATAACACTCAAGCTTTTGAGAATATGCAGAATGATAACATGACATATTTGGCCAGCTAAGTTATAATTTGGGTAATTGGGTTCATACTCGCAGTTCAAGTTATTCCATAGACAAAAGCAAGAAAAAATTAGAGCCACAACCTGCTGTGAGAACATGGCATATAATTCAGTTCAATACAACAGTAAATTTGCAAAGGTGATCCTCCTAAATGGATAAAATCAAAATTTTAGAAACATTATTTCCGACCCCAACCCCCCCCCCACCACCACCACCACCACACCCCCCTCCTTTAATATCAAGAAAAGTAAGAGAAGAGTAAACCCAAAAATATATCAACAAGAGATATAATTTCAGAAACAAACAAATGGGGATAGAACTAAGAGATTTCAAAATGTCGGAAATAAAAATAAATGACTGAGAAGAGAAGAGAAGAGTAGAGTTAGACTTTTTATACAAATCCCAAATTTTTTTATCATGACCCAAATTTTGAGAACTTGCACAAGGGATATGTGAAAATGAGTAGACTGGAGAGTATTGGGAACCCCTTTGATCCCAAGAAACCCACTACCCCAGACATATAACAGTAACCAATGATCATTCAATAAAGAACAGGGAACAGCTGAAAGCTTAGGTGAAGGAACACATTTTCCGAAAATTATGTTCCTAGACTCTTCTAATCAAGTAAGGGATGCTTCCAATCTGTCATCATCTCAAATCTTTATCCTAGATGGGGTTTGATTTTACTAATGGACAAAGATGATATAATGGTGCAGAGGGTTATCCTTTAACATTTAATGTAATATCTTCAACATGTGTAACTATAATAAAAGAAACATCAAGCTCATTGATCCATTGGAATAAGAATCATAGAGCTTCACTGTCAATGGTACCAAAACTTATCGTCACCTTACGTCAGCTGCTCACCAGAATCCAAATCATGTAAAAAATTAACCAACCAGAAAGCTTAAAAAGATATGATGATTTTGACAACCCTACATCTAAGAGTATTGAGAAGGATATATTTATCATGGTTTTTAAGCACTGCGCAAGATATGCCCTGGACCAACAAACTGATTTGCATTTTGGAGAACAATGTAGATTTGCCTCACGCTGAACTAGATTCTAGTTCAACTCAGAGTGAAAAGGGTGGATATCCAACATAATGATTGAACATGAAGTACGCATGGAAAGGCTGTGAGCTTAGGCAACAGTACTAAGTCATTATTATTTATATTATACATACATACATATAGAAATAACAGAAACAATAGAAACTGATATAGTAGGATTCTTTCAATATTAAAATGTTAAAGAATAAATGAATTTACAACTAAAATTAGTAAAATGAGTTGGACAAACTGACCAAATCCCCTTCCAGATTTTGATCCACAAATGTCACACTGCCATGCATCCTGCATGAAAAGATGAGAGAAGAACAGCAAATACAAACTCAGTGCTTTTGAAAATTGCCAACTTTGGATAATTCCCAATCAGAAGCAAACGTTAGAAACTGTCCCCAAATTGGAAGAAATTTTAAAATATAAGCAAATATTATAATGCTTCTTGATAAGACAAAAGATAAAGGCAAACAGATAATTCGAATGATAATTGGATGTGAGCCAAGACAATTACCACTGCTGCCTGAGGGAATACCCCTAATGAATGATGCCCAACATTATCATATAACGATAGACACCACCTTTTCTTCGCACGCGGAGAGTAGTACTCAGCCACAAACTTTCTCCAATAGGCAATAATATTGTCCTAGAAAAGACCAGGATCGTGTGAATATCAAAAGGTGGCATGAATTTTCATCATTAGATAGGGACAAGTGAAAGACAAGTACAGATACATGCTCATTTGGACTATATATCAAGCATGAGCAGTGTGTATAATAAGAAAAAATATGATAATAGAACAGATCTTCCTGGATCAGGTACTCACAGCAGGCCGCTGTCTCTGGTGATACAGGTACTGCATTAATCGGCGTGAACAAACACCTCCATCATAGGGGCGCTTTATTCCAGATGCAGGTTGTAGTCCCTGCTGTAGAAGTTGCTGCCTTAACTGCTGCTGCTGCTGTTGTTGCTGCAAAAACTGAACTCTCTGCATTGGTGGCAAAGACTGAAGCAGCTGTTGCTGTTGCTGTTGCTGTTCCCGCTGATGTTGCTGCCTTAGTCTTTGTTGCTGAATTATGGCTTGCAGTTGAGGATTGGGGTTCTGTAAGTGCATGGAATCTTGTTTATGCAAAAGTTGTTGGATAACCTGCTGTTGTAAAATATCTTCCTGCTTGATGTCCAACCGAGGTTTCTTTTGTAGCTGAGATATAGTAGTTGGATCCTGTATGGCAGAATTAGGGACCCTTGGGCCAACAGGGAGCTGGATTTGCCCCATTCGAGATGTAGGCAAAGATGTAGCACTTGAAGCTCCCTGATGCTGCAGAACTTGTGAACCTGGATCTTGATTGGAGCTTTGCTGTACAGCAGAGGACCCATCCATGATAGAAGAACCGGTGATGCTAATGTTATTAGATGAGAATGACATAGGCGATGCAGGCAAGCGCATGTAAGAGTCTGTATTAAAACTAGTACTTCTCTGCATATTGGGACCCCCTGAAAGACCTGAGTTGGCATCGGTGACCAAAGAACTTGCCCCAACACTAGGCCCTGAACTTGGAACACTGTTTAAGACTGTGTTACTAACATCCCCCGAAAGCAAACCCATGTTTGCACGTGTATTACCAGGAACCGAATGCATAGAGTTACCAAAATTTGAACTCAACTGCGAATTTCCTCCAACCTGGGATTGCCCATCTCCTTGAAAAAATATTCCAGAACTTGAAGATGATTGTGGCATTCCTCCAACCACACGAGAAGGCATCATTGGAGGCACCAGTATAAATTAACTGGGGATCCAAATTATCTAGTAACAGGTCAATCAATGTATAGAACAAGAGTCAAGCTCAAAGACTAGCTCTATCCGCACCCTTACAACCAGATCTCTAAAGTCCTAATCAACACAAGACTATACCTAGTTTTCATCAGCTCGTCCCAGACCCGGTTCTTTTCAAATTGAAGACAGTATTACAAGATAACAACTGTGGTTTCTGACACGAATCAAACAAGCAGAAATCTTAGCACAAACAAAATAGAGCTAGTCGACAATAATATAATTTAAGTGGACAAAATCAGATAAGACGAGAAGAATGAGAAGAAAATTAAAAAGCAGCGGACACTGTTTAAAGTAACTACCGATGAAAATTAACTTATAAACGAAAACCACATCAACCAAATGTATCCACAAACCCTAGACCACCAAGATTAGACACAAATCTAACAAGCACAAATCTTTAGCAACTAACTAAAAGCTAACTAAAAGCAAAGGCAGCATCCAATGAACACCGAGTTCCAAATACATAACTGCCCAAATTACCCAAAAAAAAAAATGAAGAAGCCAATTGCTTGCATCCGTCCAAAATCAAGAAAATAAAGCGATCAAACTGAAATTCACTTTAATCAAGCAAATTTTCTCGAAAAAAAAGGTTAGTTGCAGAAGATTGATTCAGATTACGTTTTTAACTAATATAAATAAGCTTAAGCCCCATTAATTGCACAATCAAAGATCAAAATTTTACACTAGCCACAAATACCAAATGGGGAAAAAGTTTGTGGCTGTGAAGTTGAAAACTCCAAGAGACAGGAAATTAAAACTTAATTCTTGCTAGAAATAATTAAGTTGAGGGAGAAAAAGGGGAGAAAGAGGACGGGAAACCAAGAATTAGTATTTGCTAACCTGGAAATAGAGAGAGTAATCAGAAGAAATTATGCTGAAAAGGAAAAAATAAATATAAAATAAGAGGTTCGAGGTGCTGGTCGGTGTCTATATACTTAGCGGGAGTATAAAATTGGGTGTCACCGGCAACGGGGTGGATAAATCGAACTCGACCGGGCAGAGGCGGTACGATTATGGACACGTGCCAGTTATTTCCTTAAATCGTAGAGTCGGTGTAAGATCTCTCGGTGGCGACGGGAGCGAGATAGTTGCTGCGTAGACTCACTAGTGTTTTGAGGTGAGAGTGTAGGTAACAATGCAGTACTCTTATGTAATTTAAAAAAAATAATACTAATAATAAATAAAAAAAACATACTCCCTTCGTCCTAAAGTCTCATTTTACCATTTTGGTTGTCCAACCCAAATGATCCCATTTTATTTTTGGACACATGGAACTCACCCACACCCACTAATACAATTAAAACATAGGGCCCACACATCCACTAATACAAACTACCCACTACACATTAAACAATAATACTCCTTAATTCACGTGCCCAAAAACAAATGAGACTCTTACCAAGGGACGGAGGGAGTATTTAATTATGATATTTTAAAAATATTAATTTAAAATTAATTTAAAATATAGTATAAAATAAACATTAATGATTTATCTATAAAGAAACTTTGAAAAAAATAATTCAATATACTATATTTTATTAATGACAAAGTCTTTTGTGAGACGGTAATTATGGAAAACGAGTTGTAAGATGGATCGATCCGTTATTAAGGTGTGCTCGATATATAAATAAAGTATGTTAATTTGTAATTATAGTATGTTTTTTAAAGTATGATAAATAATTAATTAAAATATATTTTTAAGTTTTATAGTACTATTTATTAAGAATATATAATTTAAGTAATAATAAACATACTTTATATATTTTATTTATTTATAATATTAAACTAGAGCAGGTGTGAGATTGTTTTATTTATTCATTATTTTAATTATATATCTTTCTTATTAATTATAAGAATTATTTAATTAAAATATCATATTTATTAATCAGATATATTTTTTATAAAAAATACTATAATTCTTTTATCAATCATTTTTAAAGTATAAGTTTTTATAAATAAAGAATTAAAAATAAAATTTAAATTTAACATTAAATAGTTCTCTAATGTTAAAGATAATATAAATTAGTAGTAAAGGGAAAAAAAATAATATTGTTGATGAATAATAATTATATTAAAACTCAAACATTAATAAATTATACAACGATAATACAATATTAACCCTTAAAATCAATATAAATAATAAAAGACAATTACTATTGTGCACCAGTTTTTAAGGTGTAATTGAGTTAAATTTGACCCGGTGACCCGGGTACTTATAATCTAATTAGCTTGTTGGGTCATTTACCCCGATTCATCGCCCATTCAACCCTTTCTAGGTATCGATCTCTCTCTCTCACAACCTCTTTCATTGATTTTTTTCGCCGTCTCCAGCCACACGTCACACGGCTCTCTCGCCGCTGCTCCATCTCCTTCATCTTCTCAAGGCGGTGAATCACACCGTTGTCTTGATTTTGAATCTTTGTCCTCGCCGCTGCTCCATCTCCTTCGCTGTCTCAAGCCGGTAGATCTCGTTGTTGTCTAGATCTGAATCTTTGTGATTCTACGATTCCTGATCTTATGTTGAAATGGAATGATCAACGAACTCCAATTCCTATTTTGTAGATGTGAAAGAATGCTTTGCACTCGTGTTGTATGGAGGCTGGAATCATTTTTTTATTAGAGTGTCCTGAATTCATTTATGATTAGATGCAATTCTCCCGAATTATTCTATTCTTCTCCCCCTTCACTCTCCCCCTTGATTTATTGAAAGTAATAATTGCGTTGGAGACTTGATTTTGAGATTTAGATCTCATTTTCTTTTTTTTATTTGTTACAGTTTTTGTTGGATGCTTGGTTTTGAAATTTAGATTTCAATTGTAATGGTGGAGATGTATTCAAGATAGCATCCGGAGAAACAAATGTGTGTAGTTTTAATGTTGATGTATCACATATATACATTTTATAAAAGAGATGTATTTCATTTTACTCTTTGGTATATTTATTAATTTTGGAGGTAAGTGTATAAGACATTTTCAATTTCTTTAAATGTATAAGTTATTTAAAATAAATGTATAACATTTTATTTTATTATGTATTTTATTAATTTTGAATATAAATTTATCATATATATTTTTTAATTCTTTATTAGTGACTGTATAAAATTTAATTAACTAGTGTATACATTATATAAAGTAAATATATTCATTAATTAATACGCACAACACATTTTGTATAAGTTTCTCCTAATTAATGTACATGTTATTATTCTTAATAAATGTATCAATTTTTAAAAATTGTAAAATTTATTTATATTGATATTTTATATCAATAATTTTATCACACAACATTCATTTTTTTTAAATTTTATAACAAAATACATCTATGAAGACAAAATATACTTTGATGAAAAAAAATTATAGTTGATTGATAAAATAAAATCTCATGAATTGAATCAAAGTAAATCTCAAAGATTAAAAGTTATAAAAATTAATACATTTATTTAAACATATGCAAATTAATAGTATAAAGAAGAATACATTTAAGAAAACCAAAAAAGTACAGTAATGAATAATAATTAATACACTAATTTAAAAATACATAATTCGAGGATTTTTCTTTCGTTCGGAAGGAAATGAGGAGGAATAACAAAACAATAGATCTCCCTTTCAATTATAAAGAAGAATACATTTAAGAAAACAAAAAAGTATAATAATAAATAATAATTAATACACTAATTTAAAAATACATATTTCGAGGATTTTTCTTTCGTTCGGAAGGAAACTACACATCGACAGAGGAATAACAAAACAATAGATCTCCCTTTCAATAGAATTCCGATGTATAAACTTATAGCATATCGTCTAAAGAAAGAATCAAAACACAAAAAAATGACGAATAATTAAATTAGAAGAAATTAGAAATTAGAGGTTGATGAATTTACAGACAAAATCAATCAAATCATAAAGAATGACATTGATACTAAATTAATGTTATCTAAAATAATATTGAAGCAGAACTTAATCAATTGTAAATTGAATAATGAAAATTCAAAGTGAGGCACGATCAATTATTAAATAAAGTACAAAATTCATTAGATATGAAAAATAAAATGGATGGAAAAATGTCGATGTATCGTATAAGACGAAGAAGACTAAAATTATCACTGTTATTTGATTGCAGAGGAAAAGTCATTGTTGCAACTTTGTTGTATATGAGAGAAGGAACATAGAAGCGTAGCAACATCCTCGAAGAGAGAGAACACCATAAAGATGGAGAGTAGGTGAGTGGAGAGGGGAGGCAGACAGAAGTGGCGAATGAGAATGGCCAGCAGCACTGAGTAGGAGGCGGAAAGAGGCGGAACGGAGGGGAAGCGGATGGACAGCGGTAGAACGACTGAGATAAAGTGGAGGGGATGCGGGCTCAAGCGGTTGAGAGATAGAGAGAATCCTGACCTAGTTGTGAAGGGGAAATGATCTAATCATATTTCTTTTACTTATATATCCGACCCACTTTCAATATTTTGACCCATTGTACGTTAATAATCTTATGTACAATAGAACCACTCATAATAAAACAAAGCAAAACAATATAAAACTCAAATATAATATGGATATAGGTAATAGTGTTCTTTATTCATCACGAAATTATTATTTTATTTGTATCAATTTAAAAATATGGATATAATTAATTTATAATATATCAATGAAAAATCGGGACAAAATTAAATATTTAAATAAGATTACAAAAAAATATTATAATAATTTTAAAATAACTTTAATTTATAATTTTATCAAGAATCAATTTTTGTGCACACCTCTCTCTTTCTACTAAATACACATTTTGGCAGAATTTTTGGTGAGATCGTCTCACTCGTGAGAGGGATTATCTATACATAAAAAGTAATGTATTTTAAATTAAATCAAAAAATAAATAAATAAAAAAGACAGCCTATTTAGTTATATTAATTAATTATGGCAAACACTTATTTAAACCAGATGTATGGTGTAAAATTTGTGCTTCTTTTCTAATTCTGTTATATCCTATGTTTTGTCATGTTCAAATTAAAACAGCCAATTTACACCGTATACACACTATATCATTTGGGGGAGTTCTTTTTGAGACAGTCTCATTCTTGAGAGGAATTATCTATAGATAAAAAAATAAATGTATTTTAAATTAAATTAAAAAAATTAAATAAAAAAGGCGGCTTATTTAGTTATATTAATTAATTATGACAAACACTTATTTAAATTAGGTTCTCAACGTAAATCATGTCCCCTTTTTTTATGTTTTGTTAGGGCTTAAATTAAAAGAGAACCAGTTTACACTGTGAATCTGATTCCTAGAAGAATAACTATTAATTATAATTAAGAAAGAATAGAAGTAATAGTCATAAATCTCCAAAATGAATTGACAAAAATCATTGTAGTCCATAAAGTAAATTATATAACTTCCATACCTAATTATCTATTTTTGGACCAATATATCCCCACCTTGTCGAAATGCTATGTTGGGGTTCCGTCACCGAATCCGACATTTGATGAAATACTCTCATCCTGTGGGAATGCTATGTCGGAGTTCCGACGCCGAATCCAACATCTAATTAATGTTATACAATGGTGTCGGAATATGAAGTCGGTATCCTATGTCGGGTATCCAACACCAATTCCGACACTGAATAATTAAATATTAAAAAAGTAAGGGTTGGGGGTATTTTGATCAAAAAATTGACAATTGGGTAAGAATGTTATACAAGTTAATTGATGATTGACAATGATTTTGGGCCATTTATTTTGAGTATTTGGGCCACTATTTCTTAAGATCTAGTATGAAACCCTGTGTACGCGAGATCAATAAATTATTTATACAATTATATTATTATTTAAATATATATTTTTTATTAATAAAAATTTTAACATAATATTATTGTTATTTCAACCTAACCTTTTAATTTAAAAAATATAATATATGTATTTATTAAATAAGTAATTTGAATATAATATGCTTGAACACTATTTTCTAATATTGCGAGAGTTTTAACATTATGTCAGAAATTTTAATTTTTTTTCATCGAATTTCATATTTGAATCCTTTCAATATCTTGTGAAGTTGTCACCAAATTGACAATTGGTCCTTTAATAGTTTTTTAATCAAATTTCATATTTGAATCCTTTCAATATCTTGTCAAGTTATCACTAAATTAACAATTAGTCCTTTTAACTATTAAAGTTTTCACTTTTAGTCCCTTTTTCTCCAACTTTAGTCTTCCAAAATTAAAATTGAATTTAAAGGACAAAAAATTGACTAAAATTGAAAATTGCAATAGTTAAATAGAAATGCAAGTTTTGGAATGATTAAATTATCTATTTCATTAAATTATATTAAATTTATTCCTTTCTCTTATTTTATAATTTTTTCTTAAATTCCGCACCTAAAAATACGCAAAATACATTTTGGAATGGGGAGGAGTACAACTCAATTTATATATATCGTTTAAATGCTTTAATTATATAATTTCCTATAAATAAAAAAAAAAGTTCTTCCATGTGATCACATATGCATTAGTGTAAATGGGTCAACGTGTATTATACAAAAATGGTGTAAATTTTACGAAAGTAAAAAAAAACTAAAACATCGAGCAACCCAAAATAATGTGAATTATTTTACATTAATGTGTATTGATAATGCAAAACATACAGTGGAAATGAATATGTACATAATACGAAATCATAACTTATTTGCATCTAGGAATTTTAATATTTTTCATCCAAAAACTTTCACGCCAAGGGTAGAGGTGATTTGGATGGTCTGTTCCATAAGGGTTATGTTGATTGGACATAAAATATTTATATTCTCCTATTGTTTCCTTTATTATTCACTCAAATTTTGACCTATCCTGTCAATAGTCTTAAAGAAATGCAAAATATGTTTGAAGTAAAGAAACAATGAACATATGTAATAGCGGATAGTACTCTATAAGAGGGGGAAAAATAATTAAATACAATGATGGGTAACATATGGAAGAAACAAATTTAGATTAAAACAGAATTCTTAATTCAATTCATACAATAAAATATTGGTGAGCTTTAGATAGTCATGGATTTATCAAAATTATTCCTCAAGAAAATATAGAATCAAAACTAAATCAAAATTTAGTGAATTATGCAAACAATAAAATTGACTAATACATATTGATAGCCAAATTGGGATTCATTTGTATCCACATGCCAATTCCGTAAACTTCTTATGAATGACATCACCCCCATGAACAAAGACATCAGCTCGCCTTGCAAAGCTTAGTGTACCTGTTGTAATTATAAATGATCATGAAAATGAAGCCTACACAGATACATAGTTCAAACAAAGGAGGACTATAGCTTCAGGAACAAGTAATCCCAAGAGACTAAAAATTGAACTCGTAATATTTTGCAAGTTACACAATAAACCAAAACCTCATGACTCCCAACTGCCATGAGATTAGAATTCGTATGACATTCAAAATTCAAGCACAACTATTGCAAAAAAGAACACTACAAATGAAATCATACAATTTGCAAAGCTTATCAGTGGAACATTATGGTATCTACCATGGCAAGGGTCACAAGATTTTTTATTTATACAAAGCATTAGGAGTTCAATCAAGTATCATTAGATGATTGATTGCATCATCTAAAATTTCTTGGACAAATTTAGGAATATAGAATCAACTATATTGTTAAGTACCATATCATAAAAATAAAATTCAAATAGAAGATTTAAATCAGAGATAGTTACTTATGCACCTCTTTCCCAAGATGCACCATGTTATCACTTATCAGTAAGTCTCCGAACTTCCTTTGCCTATAAAAAGTAACATAAGAAATGTAAAACGAAAAAGTTTTAAAATCACAAATAATTTGACCAAATTAGACACACTTACATTTTCTTCTGTTTACCAAAAGTATATGCATACCCTCTTGGAAACCCCTTAATTACATTACACTTGCATTGTTGAAAACATGTTACTCGCAATTAATATTTTTACTGTGCTCACAATGTAGTATCTAATTTCCATGAGGAGTACAAAAAATAGAGTAATGTTAAATACTACACCTAATACACATACAGCTCGTTTGGTAGGAAATATTTAAAAAGCAAAGTCCTGATATGGGTAAACACATATTTTAGGTTTAAGACATCCCATGATGGGTGTGAGATGAGGCATCCCATCCTGTATCTGTAGGGGATATCATCCCATATAGTTACTCATGTTTGCAATTATATCTTAAACTTCGCAGATCTATTAAAATCTTGATTTCCCAAATCCACCAAAATTTTTGCCATGCCTAGATCAACTCAAACGCCGTCGACACCGTCAAGAAGACTTACTTTGTTGATCAAAGATTTGATTAAATGGAAGGAGTGGGAAACAAAGGAGAAGTGGTTAGGGAAGTTACTGGATGTTGTGACCTGATTCTGTTGAAGCCAAGGTTTCGACTTTGAAACGAGAATGGCAAAATCAGGATTGAAACTTTCATCCCATGTTTCTCCATATTTGTAAGATAATCACTGTTTGAATTATTGGGATGGAAAGATTTGTTTGCTCATTCAACTTTAGGAGAATTCAGTTCAAAAAATGATTCTTTATTTTGAAGACTATAAAGTTCAAAATTTCAAGAAAAATAAAGCTTGATCAATCCCTGTCTACTTTCTGTAGCTCCAACAAAGGAACCAGATAAGGGGCTTGGTAGCGGTCCCAAGGGCAGCGAGGAAATAAGGAACCGTAAATGGTTCAAGACTTCCAGTCGATCAACTGTGAAAAACTGGCTTTTTTCAATAGAAGCAGCAATCCCTTGTTTGTCTTAAGTCACATAGTTGCTTTGTTTTTTTTATGTTGATCACTTTCAGCAAATTAAGATTAAAAAGAAAAAATTGAATATTGATTGTTAATTAATATCTGGTTCTAATTATGCACTCTTTTTTAGAATTCTTTGGAGCTCAGATATATAGTTGTCTGAAACTTGTTTTTAACATCTAGTCTCTAGACTTTGCAACATGAATGGAACATACTTCCAAGTTTGAGTTTAAAGAAATAAAAATATAAAATGGCAATGTGATTTAATAAGATTTGTTTGGTGTATGTTGGTTGATTTGGAATGGGGGAGCAGCTCAATAAGATTGAAAAAGATGAATGGTGGAGAGAGAAAGTTAAAACAAATCAATAATAACGTTCTTAATAATATATGTTGTGGGGCGAGGAGTTTATTTTATTTAAGGACGACTTTGTGATTTACAATTTATTTAGATTTTATATACATATATCTTTCTTATTTTATACTCCCTCCGTCCGGTTTTAAGGTATCCATTTACTTTTTTAAGGAGTATTATTATTATATGTACAGTGGGTAGTGGTATTAGGGGAAGTGGTGGGCCATATTGTATACTTTTTACTAAATAGGAAAAATGGATACCTTTGAAGCGGACGCCAAAAATAGTAAAATTGATACCTTAGAAGTGGATGAAGGGAGTAATATACAACCTACATAATTAATTAATTATAACTGCTCACTAACTGCTATTTTCAAAATTTTAATTATAAACCAAATAAAGGATTGATGTGCTATCTACTATATGATATCCCTTTCCTCATCTATCATGTGTAATACCAACTAGTCTACCAAACGAGCTGATACTGTATTATAACTCTATAGAGATATTCAGAAAGAACATAACTTTAATTTCTCCCTCTTTCTAATTATCAGATATAATACAACATAAGATCAGAAATACATTAGATTACACAATCTACTTTGAATTGTTATTTTTATATTTATATTATGCTAGGAGGTTATGGTATATTTATTCAAAAGTTAGCATTTTAAATTATGACATTTTTTATTTAAACATTTTACAATTGCCAGCAACCATAGATTTTTAAATTATTGGGTTATGTAGTAAAAGACGACAGAGCTACATAATAGGATTTTTAAATATTTAATATTTAATTCTCAGTATAAAATATTGAATTTAATTATTATGAATTTAAGGTACATTTCAATTTTGCGGTACTAATAAGCAGAATAAGGTATCCAATTGATGCATTTTTTGCACATAGTGATAGAGGTGGGGAGTATAAATCCTCCATTTAATGTTCTATGTAATCTCTATACTTTAGATACTCAAATCAACAAATAAAAAAGCCTCCCTTTAATATATTAAAATTAGGAACATATGAATCAACCCACAACTAAACTCGAAAATTTTCATTACAGCTTAACCAAGTTACTATCATCAAAGTTTTGGCTTCATCAAAATTATACCCTCCAAGTTAATGTTATCTGTAAAATGCAATTGGTATTAGGAAATATTGAGTGCTGCATGTCAAATGAGATAGGTATTAGCACAATATGAATGTGTTTGACCTTTAAAATATATTATACATTAAACTATATAAAATTTATTCTATCAACAAAACAAATCTACTCCAAACTACTTACTTCATTCCTAGTCTTTTCCATTTCCAAGAAGAGTAATGTTCGTGTCATAATTCACCTGCAGTTTATGGAAAGCAAAAATCTGCACGCTGATTAATTTACTGGATTTTATTAGCAGCTTTCCAAATCTTTGCATGCTCTGTATTGGAGAGAAGTTTAAAAATTGGTATTGAAATCACAACACACACATTTAGTTTTAGAGTTAAAAGTAGATAAAGAAATAATTTTTAAAAATAAAAATAAAATGGTAGGAATCTTCACCCTTTGTTGGGGCAGTTCAAATCCTTAAGATTGTTCTCCCCATTACAAAGTCTCTCACTGCTGTTGAAACAGAAATTTCATGTATAATAACTCAAATAAATCTATTGAATAAAAGCAAATAAAAGTTAGAACTAATTAAAGAGATAATAAAGTATAATTACCTATTAAAAAAGAGAGAAAGAAAGATGAGTAAAAAGAAGAATATTAACATATTAAGTCCTCCCCAAAACATACTACCAAATCATAAGGTTTAATATTAAAATTAACTATGATTATAACAATAATTTATAAATAAATGAATAAATTATGAGCTAGCATCCCTTAACTTTTCAGACAAAACATGTTTCAAATGTTGAGCATCTAATAGAGTTTTTACAGCACGCATAAAGTAATGACAGATATAGCAAGAAAAATATCCGGCGTAGCTCAAGATAAACTATAATCAAATAGAAACGTGATTATTCCTACATTTCAATACATCTTGAAATTGAATGTGTTGAGTCCAACTCAAAATTATAAACTAGCAACATTTAATTTTGGAATAATATAACGCATGGTTTTATAAAAATACAGAATATGAAACACAAAGTTCGACTCCTCATTAAGAGCAGTGTAATGCAGGTAAATGGAGGTGGCAAGAAAATTGAATGGAAGAAAAACATCTGTCCATTTCTCTCATAAAAATGCCACCAAGTCAGAGAACATCACAAACGTCAATGATGACCAACTTAACAACACATCAACAAGGAAAATGCATGTGATATTTCTACAAACAACTAAAATTACTCTAGTTTTCTAAATTAAATGATCGCAAGTCTCAATACCAAATGTAACATAAATTTCTAAAGGGGCCAGTTCTCCATATCATTGCAAATATATGAAACTTAAAGAAAAAGGAAAGAATTTTTTTCTTTTCCATATAGAGTAATATATGCTCCTAATACATACATCAATAAGCAAATTAAATCAGATTTGCTCATGCAAGGATATAGTTGGAACTCGCCTTTTCAAGTCCATTAGAGTATGTGACAAATTCTAGATACGAATCCTGAAATAATGAAAAAAATATATGGTTAGAGATTTTAGTTGCAAGAGAAAAATGAAGTAAAATTGAGACATGAGCCATAGTCAATGAACACTTCAAGGTTTTCTGCTAAATTTTAATTTTAAATAAAGAGAAAAGTAGAAAGTATGCATCGTCAACAATAAAGTAATCAATGGATTTTTTACAATTAATCATACTACGATGTACTAATTAAAGCCTGCAGCATGAACATTAATAAATTTGAATTCCGCTCTTAATCGTGTTTTTCGGCAGGTTACATTGTTTCCATTCTGATCTAAAATTTTTAATTCTGCTCCTAATCCATTTTTTCAGCAGGTTGTATTATATCAAATCTGATCTAAATAAATAAGTGATATAAATTATTGAATTATTTTTCTACGCATAGGAAGAACCATCCATCAGCTCTCCAATAACAAATACACAAATTACAGAGATACGTGCTACACTGAAGAGTACAGTTTAATATCTGACTCATCACATCACAAAACATGCATATATAAAGATGTTGCTGCTAATACCAGCAAGAATAATTTGTACTCACTTGTTCTGCTAATCAATGAAATTTAATACCTATCATTTCAAGTGTCAACCAAAATCACTTATTACATTGTCCCGAAGAAAAATAGCATAAGAAATAATAGAAAGAAAAAGAAAAAATTAAATAGGAAACTTGGAGAGTCATCTTACCTGTCATGTCTTCATCATTGGATCATCAATATCATCGTCTTCCTTCACGTCCTCCACCAATTGAATCATAAGACTCCACCAATTGCTTATCCTTCAACTCGGTTGAAGATCTACAAACTGTACGCTATTTTGGCATGACCATTTATCTGAGGAAAGCTCCGTCAGTGGTTTCGGTCCGATGGTCTCCTCCTCCTCCTGGATGATGAAAGTTAACATCGATGGTCATGCCTATCACCAGGAAATATATCAGGCGGGGGCATTTTCAGAAATAGCTGAGATTTTGTAGCTTGATGTTTTACTAGTGGTTTCGGCAATGGCTTTGCTTTTGAAGCAGAACTTACAACTACTGTTTTGGCTATTGAGTTTGCTTACGAAAGAGGTTGGAATCACCTGTGGCTAGAGATGGATTATTTATATGTTGTTCATGCATTGACAAGTTTTGCTCCAAGGATTCCATGGAGGCTATTGGCAAGATGGCAAGTAGCAAAAGAGATGATGGAGACCATGCACGTCAGAGTTTCACATATTTATAGAGAAGGAAATGCAGCAGCCGACGCTCTTTCGGATATAGGAGGCAATGTGTTTTGGTACCACACGGCCCCTAACATTGTTCTCCCTCATGTTTTCCGTGATATGAATAAAAAATATTTTAGATTTCGTAATTAATTTCTTAACACCTTGTGCTAGGTGTGATGCCGTTTGTGGCACCTTAACATCTTTTTTACATTCTCTCTGTAACTCTTTTCTTTTTTCCATTTTATTACATCATCTATTTGCCAATTGCTCATCCTTCACCAAATAAAAAAATATCAACAAAACACCGTTAGATATACATAATGATAATCAGATTTCTATGAAAAATTAACATAAATGCTTGAAACTTTGTATATCAGATTTGTTTTCTTCAACAACTGGGCCTGGCATGGTGGCTTTTGAAGAAATCATTGGAAGCGAGACTTGCAGGCGTGGAGATGATAGAATGTATGAGAAGAAATAATGAGATTAGGGTTTACATTGTATAACGCTCCACATTTCTTAATTAAAAAGCAGGAAAAGATAGAAAATTACAAAAAATTTTGTGCTGCCAAAATCAGGCTTGAATTAAGCAGGTGATGACACGTTAGAGGAAGGAAACCTTTGTTTAGATAAATAAAGTAAAGATAAGAAGATATACTAGGAAGAAGTGCGGGTGCTTGCTAATACCACAAACAATTCGAAAATATTTTTATTTTTTTAATTCATTTTCTTTATGAATTATTTTATTAATTATTAAAAATTTATACATTTTAATTTTAATTTTAAAAAATTCAAAATCAGGTATCGATATCATTAATTATTATAAATGTTATTATTTTTTATTTATCTTATGAATCGATCATAAAATAGTTTATTTGATTTATTCACTTTTTATTCGCTTAATATCTTTTTTATTAAAATTGTTATTACTTTTTATTCATCTCACGAATGATTCATAAAATAGGGCAATTGGACGATTATCACTTTTTATTAAAAATGTTACTCACTCTATCCCACCTAAAGATCCTCCTTTTACTATATTTGGTGTCATATTCATAAGTTCCCATTTTCCACTTTTAATAAAAGATCCCCACATATGGCCGACCACTCAATACTAATACAATTACCAGTTACACATAAAATAATAATACTCCTTAATCTACACACAAAAGTCAAACAGTGACATTTCGGTGGGATGGATGGATTATCACTTTTTATCCCGTCCTATTAATTATTCATGAAATAATTCAATTAGTCAATTATCATTTTCCTTTGATCTGGTATCACTTTTATTAAAAATATTATCACATTTTATCAATTCTATAAATTGTTCATGAAATTTAATTTCGAAATTACTTGTCACGTTTTATTAAAGATGTTATCACTTTTTTTAAAATGTTATTACTTATCATTTATATTATAAATTGTTCATAAAATAGTTCATAGCATTGTTATCACTTTTCGTCAATAGGGTATCATTTTTTTCTTATAAATGTTATCACTTCTTATCGTTCTCATGTATGTCATATGTAAGACAATATCACACAAGTATTTGACATTAGACAAAGTCTCTTATGAGACGTTATTGATGTGAGATGGTTTGTGAGACGTGTTAAAATATGTCTATTATATAGATAAAGTATTGTTTGAATATTTTTTTTACTCACGAACAAGAATACTAGTTCTTTGTAGAAATATACGAACACGTTAGCTCGTGTTTCTATTGTTTTATAAGGACGAACGAAAAGGATGATAATCAAATAAAAGAAATCAAGATAAAATAGGAGAAAAAATAAAATTGAGAATTGGTGTTAAAGGGAAAATAGTAAGAAATGGAACTAGAAACAATCAAAGTGCCTTAGGATTCATTTTATAATGTAAAAGGAATAGACGAGATAGGTATTGGATTAGAGGCGATCATGAATGTATCCAAAGCTCCCTCTCGGGTTACTAAGATTGTAGATCTCCTAGAGACTTGCTTGTACGCGTGTGTCCCCAAGTGTAGGGAATCAATTGTAGCTTAGCGTGTGACCAAGTAAAAATATAGAACCCAGAGGTTAATTCTAGACTCACTATTTAATTTAATTATGACAACTCTAATTTAAGACAAATCTGGGTATTTAAGTGAATTAATTAATCCTAAGATGTAGAAAATAATTACTAAAATATTAAAATAGCAAGTAAATAAATATGGTAATGTTTTAGAGAGAAGATAGATAGCTCTAAGAAATCCAGTTTAAATTGGTCAAATTAAATCACTAGATAATTGTTTAGAATTCCTATAGATTTTATGGAAGCAATCACTTAATTATGTTAAATACCTCTTTTAAAGTAAACTTAACACATAAATATAGTTCAAACCCTCAGATGCAAAAGAATACTTCATACTCCCTTTCTAGGTATTTCATGCAAAATTTCATTAAAGGTTAGAGCACTATACTTCCCATTATAGGTACTTAAGAAATAAACTTCAATTCCCACCTAAAAATCTAAGAAACCAAATCCTCTAGAATGGTAATTAATATATATATATTAAGTGTCCTATATTAGTTATTCTAATGAGCAGTATTTTTATAATCGGACCGCAGATCAAACCGACGGAAGAAACGGTCACGGTCCAACCGGTCAGACCGGTTCAATCGGGCGGTTCAACCGGAAAATTAAATTTCATATAATTTTTATTATATATTAAGATAACTATTAAAATAATAATATAATACTAATTTTTTAATAAATAGAAATTCTCAATACTTTTGGGCTTTACCCATAGCCCATACTCCAGCCCACTCAATATTAGTGAAAATAAACGTTCATATATTTTGTGAAGGAATAGATGTAGGTTAATTTTAGTAGCCGCCCCTCCCATTTAACAAGCTTTCTATCTCTTTCTCGCTTTCACTCCAGCGGCCCCCCCCCCATTCCTTGCAAGAAACTGACAACGATATCTTGGCTTTCTCCCAAGTCCCAACAACAATTCTCATCGCTTGCGAGACACCAACAATGATGGTTGGCTTCTCCCAACAGCAAAGAGAAGGTGTTTCAATTTTATTATTTTTTCCTATTATTCTTGCTTACCATATGACTATGGAAATTGGGTGTCAGTGTTTATAATGGATGGATGATGTTGAGAATGGTTTTAGTTTCATGTGAAATTTCATTAGATGAAGAAGTCTGAGTGTTTATTCTGCTGAAAGACCTGCATTTTAAGTTTTTTTATTATAAACCAGTGATTTTCGATTATCCTGGTTCTTTCGGTTAAGCCGATTTTTATCAGTTTGATCCGGTGTTTTTCGGTTCAATATTAAAAGTGGTTTTATAGGTGCTTACGGACTGGTACCTGGCCTGGTTCTCGGTCCAACCGGTTGAACCTGCCGGTCTGGTCCGATTTCGATAACACTGCTAATGAGTATAGGTTATATGGTTAGATCCCCTTTACCTATAACAAATAGACAAATATAATTCTTTATGGCACAAGAAACAAGCATATATATGCATAAGACAATAACAAATCATGAAATGATGGCAGACCATATAAGACAAAAATATAAGTCTTAATTCAAAGCATTAATAAAGGAATAAGTATATTGCAGAAATCCAACCTAGTCTAGGTCATCAACTCAATCCAATCCAAACCTTCAAAACCTAGAACTATCCAGAAAAGTACTAGCCAATGGTGTTACAAGCAACACCCATGGTTGGATATGAAAATAATCCCATAGGTCTATAATATAATAACAAGAAAGATAGAAAAAGAAAAACTCTAGATATGGCGTGATTCTCCGTTCTTTCTACTGTGATTCTAAACCTTCTCCATTCTCATTCTCAAGTATGCAACACTGATGAACTCTCCGAGATGGGTGGATGAGATAGTGAATCTTGATTTCGATATGGTGGTAGGGAAATGTTGGATTGTATACTAAAAGTTTAGCTTTAGTGTAAACATTGTTTTAACAATTTATTTGAAATGAGAATCAATTATCAAATGATTGCGTCTTATAATTTATTTATATGTCCGATGCAATAGTCCACTTACTTTATACTGTAGATAATATGTTGTGCGAAAACACGCGAAAGATCATATTATCAGTTTCCTTATAAAGTATAAACAGATGCTCACAACCGAGATAGATAGGAACTCTCTATCGAGATGGTTGTAGTGTGATTTGGTATTAGTTTGTCTTGACTATAGAATCACATTAGTGCACTTTGTGTGTATTGAGCAGGACCGCTTGAGATTGTTCGATTTATACTGACTATATAGGAGAACTTGATCTCTGTTATTATGGATGTTCGTGCTCTTAATCCCTATACAATAACCTCAACACGTAAGGCAATATGTATTTTTTTATTCATCAATGGGTGAGATTTACATATAATTAAATCAATAAACTCGGTGAGTTGGGAAATAGTGCTGTCTCTATGGTGTGTTGTTGATTGTACAAGGAATCTGTGTCCTATTAAATAGGTTGATGATGTCCCTTTGAGGAGCTCATAAGGATTGCCATGCAAACCCTGTAGGTAGATTTATTCCAACATGATAATGAGGTTGAGTGGTACTACTCTCAGATGAGATATTAATTAATGGAGTTATCAGTAACTTAATTAATTAATGGGCTTTGTATATCTTAAACATGGGGAGACTAACAGGCTCATAATAAGAAGGAGCCTGTAACGTAATTATGAGATTAGAACGGTAGTGCAGTAATAATATTTTAGTGGTATATATTATTATTATTGGACTTAAGCATAAGCTTTGGGCTAAGCTTGGGTACTTAAGCCCAATGGAGGTCCAACTCTAATTTCTCCTCCTGATCCCTGCTGTAGCCCATATATAAGTCACCTCAGCTGTCCGAAAACCCTAAATGAATCACGCCTAACACTGTGAGGAGGGTGAGGGAACAGCAGATTGAGAAGATCTTGAGGATCGTCGCCCACATGACGTCAAGATTGGACTTGGGAATATAGCAGAAGATCAAGAGGTTGTGTGTTGCTGTTGTTCGTCAACTTCCACGATTTTTCTAAAATCGTGTGTAACTCCAAACTATTTGCAGGACACACCATTGGAAAACCAAAGAAGAGAGGAATGAGAATCATATGATCAAATAATTGCGTCTTATAATTTACATATATGCACGATTTAATAGTCCACTTACTTTATACTGTAGATAATATGTTGTGCGACAACACGCGGAAGATCATATTATCGATTTTCTTATAAAGTATAAACAGAGGCTCACAACCGAGATAGACGGGGACTCTCTATCGGGATGGTTGTAGTGTGATTTGGTATTAGTTTGTCTTGACTATAGAATCATATTAGTGCACTTGTGTGTATTGAACAGGACCACTTGAGATCGTTCGACTTATACTGACTTATAGGAGAACTTGATCTCAGTTATTATGGATATTCGTGCTCTTAATCCCTATACAATAACTCAACACGTAAGACAGTATGTATTTATTTGATTCATCAATGAGTGAGATTTACATATAATTAAATTAACAAACTCGATGAGTTGAGAAATAGTGATGTCTCTATGGTGTGCAGTTGATTGTAAAAGGAATCCATGTCCGTTATAGGTGATGATGTCCCCTTGAGGAGCTCATAAGGATTAGCATGTAAACCCTGTAGGTGGATTTATTCCGGCATGATATTGAGGTTAATTGGTACTACTCTCGGATAAGATATTAATTAATGGAGTTGTCAGTAACTTAATTAATTAATGGGCATTGTATATCTTAAACATGGGGAGACTAACGGGCTCATAATAAGAAGGAGCCCATAATATAATTATGAGATTAGAACGGTAGTACAGTAATAATATTTTAGTGGACTATATTACTATTATTGGACTTAAGTATAAACTTTGGGCTAAGCTTGGATACTTAAGCCCAATGGAGGCCTAATTCTAATTTCTTCTCCTGGTCCCTGTTGTTGCCCATATATAAGTCATCTCAACTTTTCTAACCATAAGAGATACACGCCTAACATGTGAAGAGGGTAGACAGAATAGCAAATTGAGAAGATCTCGAGGAACGTCGCCCATACGACGTCGAGATTGGACTTGGGAATACAGCGAAGACCAAAAGGTTGTTTGCTGCTGCTGTCCGCCAACATGCGTGATTTTTATAAAATCTTATAGACTTCAGAATTCAACATTTGATATGCTGACAGAAAGTCACTGAAGAGAGGATCGTTTTGGCATATAGATCACTCAAATCTGATATTGGATGAGAGAGTTATGCCCAAAACGGCGAGGCTACACAGGCTGGTGGCGAGAATCCATCTTCTCCAACATACCCTGGTGAAAGGTAATACGTTTCTTGTTTTCTTACTTTCGCTGACTGTTAGAAATGTATGGAACCCTAACGGTTTACGTTAATGAAATAATGAAACGCCAACCAATGTTCAAACGCTGAAATCCGTGGGTCAACTTATGCAGATGTTGGAAAAAGTAAGCTGCCACATTGAAGCGGACTCCGTTAAGCATGTACCACAGCACATATAGCTCTCCCCTCGGAATACAACTCCCCTCTGATCGAGAAAACAAAGTGTTACTCAGAATCCGGTCCATATAAGCAATCACGGGGTTGCGGATGAAAGCAACCTTGGAAGTATTCGAATTATATCTTCCTCGCCTCCCCGAGATAGACCTCCAAAACTCATCAGGTCTGAAATCATCGTGCTCCACATCAGTCACATTCTCACAGCTGATCAACTCATTAAACTCTCTGGCATGTATAACTGCTCTTTCCCACTAATCTGCATCCGAATAGCATATGGAAGATAGCGATCTCCGCGCTCAATACTCAACGAACATAAAATCTCAACAGTTATATGGAAATACGTCTCCCTCTTCATCTCCATAAACCTGGTTATCCCTACTTGATTGAACATCCAACGAATATCATTGATGATGTTCATTGCCACCATAGCTTCATCATTTTGATAGCGAGTCCTCGTGATCTTGCTCGCAATAGCTGCCCACAACTCCTTCTCCTCCCAATTAACAATCCTAATGCCATAATCAAAAGGTATCTCTTATCCAATTTTAGCTTCTTAGCACCATCACCCTTCCTAGGAGACTTGGTCTCCTTCCTCTTCGAAGATGAGGCAATCTCTTTTCCTACAAAAGCTTTACTTCAATACATAACAAGAAGAGATAAAGCAAGTATACCAATCCTAAGACTAACATGAATCCTACTCAAGACTTCAAACTCATGTTCTAATCCACTCTCAACTTCAAGTGCTCATCTAATCATCATAGCAACTATAATTCAACACCTTCAATCAAGAATAATTAGAATACTAGTCTTAAAAATACTTCACACGAACATGCTCTCCATTTTCAACATACTTCAACAAAACCAGAAACATGCTCGTCTTCCTCATTCAATCACACACCATCCATACTTCAATCAATGAGCCCAAACGTACAATTCAAAATCAACCTCAAGCCCATATGATATGCAACATCAATTTCACAAAATTTCAACATCCCAACATAAATTGAAAGCATCTCAATTCAAGTGAAATTCAAGCAAGAACACCAAAAATTCAACAATTCAATCCACAAAATACATGCTTCAATCAACTTACCCAACATTCTAAGCATAATCTCATCAATTCACGGGTATAGAAGTTCGAAAATATACCTTTATTAGCCATGGTGTGGGTACAATGAACAGTGGTGAATTTCTAAAAATTTGAGTAGAATAGCCCCAATTCGAACTTGAATCCTCCAAATTTTGGATGTGGACGTGGGTAGAAGAGTGGATTAAAGTGTGGGGAAGAGTTTGAGAAGGATAACTTACGATTCGAATCGGTTGCTCGAGCGAAGGTGACGGGAGATGATCTGACGAAAAGGAAAACTGACCTTTAAAATCTAATTTCTGACTCCCGTTCGACTAGAACGAACAACTTGGTCAGGCAAGGGTTTTTGGTTAAAAAACTCAAATTTGAATTCAAAACATGACCTTGTTCGACCTCTGTTCAACTTAAATTCCTCAGTTGAACAACTGTTTGAGGTCAAACAACATGCAGAATCGACTCCCTGTTCTCCCCTGCTCCATTCGACCTTCGTTCGACCTGAAGAATATGGTCGAACGAAGTGTGCTGGTCAAATGCCCTCACTGTAAGTTTTCGTTCATTTTGTTCGACCAACATTCGACCAAAACCTCTGATCAAACGGCGACATCCTGGTCGAACAACTTACCGATCTTTTGAAGCTTTGCACTTTTCTCGTCTTTCCCTGCGACACTTAAACTATAGGACAACATCAAGTATCAAGATAACTAAAACTTAAGCTAGAGAACCACTTTTACACTAAATAAAACCATGTATAACTCCACATATGACACACAAAACAAAACACCACTAAACATTAGACAATTTTCAAAAAAATCGACACATTAAAACCGGTTAAAGTTTCAATGCGCCATAAAAAATCAACTCCCCTAACAAACGTTATAAAGAAAAGATTATATTCTTAGTGCTTCGATGAGGTAAGTACATCACACCCCCAAACTTAGTAGAAACTATAGTCGAAACTAAGTTTGTAAAGAGATGTAATTTCCGATTAGTAAGCGCGTCAAATATAAAAATTTCTTACTCACACTAATGAAACAAAGCATTAAAATGGGAGGAAAAGCTCCCAACAGCGCTCTTGTTTAACGTCAGAGAGTCACGACGATACTTATTTAGTGCAAGGTATCCTCAAAGACAACACAAGCATCATCCGGCGGCTTGTAATGCTTCAATCGATGCCCATTCGCCACTATAATGTCTCCATCCTTGTCAATGAGTTCAAAACTCCCCCTCCACAGGCTCTATGGATAATGAACGGTCCCGTCCACTTTGATTTCAATTTTCCTATGAAAAGCTTCAAATGAGAGTTAAAAAGTAATACCTCATCACCTTGCTTGAACTCTTTGTAGAAGATCTTCGAATCTTGCCATTTCTTCATTCTTTCCTTATAAATCTCTGAATTCTTGAAAGCTCGATTTTTGAACTCATCCAATTGATTGATATGAGTGATCCTCAACTCCTTTTGATCGTTAAGAGACAAGTTCAAACTTCTCAATGCCTAAAAACTCTATGCTGAATCTCTACGGATAAGTGGCACGACTTTCCATAGACTATTTGATACAGTGATATGTCAAGCACCGTCTTGTAAGCTGTTCGAAACCCCCACAACGCATCATCGAGCTTTATAGTCCAATCCTTCCTATTAGTTCCGACTACTTTCTCCAGAATTTGCTTCACTTGTCGGTTGGAGACCTCCGCTTGCCCATTTGCTTGAGGGTGATAGGGTGTAGTAACCCTATGCTTAACACCATAATCCTTTAGAACTTTTTCAAGTAGCTTATTAACGAAGTGTGACGCTCCATTACTCACTAGTGCTCTAGGAACTGCATAGCGAGCAAAGATATGTTTCTTCAAGAAGGACAAAACAGTCCTTGAATCATTCACACGAACGAGAATGGCTTCCACCCAGTTAGGAACATAATCCACTGCTAGTAGGATGTAGAGAAATCCATTAGATGGGGGAAAGGTCCTATAAAATTGATCCCCCATACATCGAAGATATCAACAACAATGCTCGGCTGAAGTGGCACTCATCTCTTCTACTTATGTTTTCCATCCTTTGACATCTATCAGAAGTCGCCAAATAGGACTCACATTCTTTAAACAAAGTAGGCCAATAAAGAGCATATTGAAGTACCATAGTTGCCGTCTTTTGAGCTCCGAAGTGCCCCGTTAGGATTTGCATGGTAAAATTCAAGAACACTCTCCATCTCCATCTCCATCTCAGGCACACACCTACGGACTATGGAATTCGTTCAAATCTTGTAGACAAACGGGTCATACCATATGAAAGTCTCAACATCTCTCTTAAACTTAGTAAGTTGATACCTATTGAGATCTTTCAGAATTTCACCCACGGCAATGTAGTTTACATAATCCGCATACCATGGATCCATTACTTGAGCAGCGACCACACACGCTCTTTCAGCCCCTTCAACAAACACGACCATGATCTTCTCGTCAGAGAACATCTCTTCTATGTAATCAAAAGAATCATCACAATGTTCCCTTGTCTCCAACCTTGATAGGTGATCCGCCAAATCATTCTCTGTTCCTTTCTTCTCCCGGATCTCCATATCAAACTCTTACAGAAGAAGAATCCATCTAATGATCCTTGGCTTTGCATCCTTCTTCGCCATCAAGTACCGGATCGCGGAGTGATCCGTATATACTATAGTCTTCATGCCAATCAAATACTATCAAAACTTGTTGAATGCATACACCACATCTAGAAACTCCTTTTCAGTAACAGTGTAGTTCTTTTGTGCTGCATCAAAAATTTTACTCGCATAGTAAATGGCGCAAAACTTTTTCTCCCTCATCTGCCCAAGTACCACTACAAGTGTTAAGTCACTTGTATCACACATAAGTACAAAAGGCTGAGTCCAATCCGATGTGATCAAAATAGGTGCAGTAATAAGCGCCTCTTTTAAAACCTGAAAAACTGTTAGACATTCTTCATTAAAAACAAAAGGAACATCCTTTTCAAGTAAATGAGATAAGGGCTTGGAGTATTTCGAGAAGTCTTGTATGAATCTTCTATAAAAATCGGCGAAGGACCGCACTCCTTTCTCATTAGTAGATGGTGGAAGCTTCTCAATGGCCACCACCTTTGCACGATCAACCTGCAATCCTTTGGCAGAAATATGATGTCCAAGAATAATCTCATCTCTTATTATGAAGTGGCACTTCTCTCAGTTTAAGACAAGATTAGTTTGTTGGCATCTCTTCAAAATAGTAGTTAGGTTAGATAAACAAATATCAAAGGAGGAACCAAACACAGAAAAATCATCCATAAACACCTCCATGATCTTTTCTATCAACCCATCAAATATGGCCATCATGCAACGCTGAAATGTAGCAGGAGCATTACACAATCCAAAAGACATTTTCCTAAAAGCGAAAGTTCCATAAGGGCAAGTAAAAGTGGTCTTTTCCTGATCTTCGGGTGCAATCATGATTTGATTATAACCCGAGTACCCATCTAAGAAATAGTAAAACTCATACCCTGCAAGACGATCAAGCATTTGATCTATGAAAGGAAGGGAAAAATGGTCTTTACATGCATTTTCATTCAGTTTTCTATAATCCGTACACAAACGCCATCCCGTAGGAATCCTAGTGGCTAAGGTCTCACTATCATCGGCTTTTACTATAGTCATGCCCCCTTTTTAGCTACAACATACAATGGACTCACGTGGGGACTATCACTAATAGGATAAATAATTCCTGCATCTAACTACGTTAGGATTTGCTTCCTAATCACTTCTTGAATAGCGGGATCACCCTCCGCTGATTATGAATGCTACTCTTAACCTCATCTAACAATCTTATTCTATGCATGCAATATAATGGACTAATATTCTTCAAATCATCAAGAGACCAACCAATTGTAGACTTAGACTTCCTAAGCACATCTAACAGCTCCTCAAGTTGATCATCATCAAGGGAAGAAGATACAATTACTGGATATTGCTCATTGTCACCTAAATAGGCGTACTTCAAGTGCTTCATCAAGGACATGTCTTCCTTCATAATTTCGTCGACCACATCGATGATGTGACACTGCATCTCCATTAGCATCTTCATTGCTTTGTCAAGGTTAAACAAGACCTCTTCTTTATTCATCTGTAGCCTAAGCTCACCCTTTTGAATATCAATCATTGCTCCAGCAGTAGCAATGAATGGTCTCCTTAAAATAAGGGAAACATTATCCTTGTCATCTTCCATCTCAAGCACTAGAAAATCCACAGGAAATATGAGCTTGTCCACTTTGACAAGTACATCCTCTATCACGCCCTTCGGAAAAGTCATAGACCTGAAGCCCCTTACATCTGTTATGATTGGAGAAGCTTCGGATCTCATCTTCAGGAGGTTAGAGGCCGATCTCGTCCGGGCTTCTGCTGTGGGTCTTCGGGAAAAGGTTTCTAAGAAAGCCACTTGAGTCCCAAAGTCCAAGAAAGGGACGTCTGAGACCATAGCCCCTAAGCTTGTTGCTCCGAAGCGGAAGTATAAGTTGGTGGATGAGACTTCCGAAGAGGATCCTCACGACAGCGGTGCTCTTATCACGCGCTCTTCGAAGAGAACCAGGGATGATGATGTGGGTGCTATTGCCTTCGGTTCCTCTGTAGCTCCTCAGGAGACCGTTGAAGTTTGCGATATTCGCTCTTCCCCATCTCCAGATACATTTGCCCAATCTTCTTTTATTACTTTAGGCCCCTCGTGTGGCGCCATTCCGTCCGAGGCTCAGCAGACTTTCGATGGTACTTTCTATGATCCGATATCTCACTATTCCCCTTCTGAGATGTGACATTATTATCGAGGGAAGAGTCCCCTGCGGTTTTGGTCACCTGGCGGCCCTTCCTCCGAGGGTGCCCCTTCTACTCTGCCCGTGCTGAATGATGCTACTCCATTCCTTCCCGTAGACCCTGTGGTGGATCAGGAACTATCGCAGAAGTATGGCCACTTGGACGAGGTCGGAAAAACCTTCGTTCGAACTCAGGGGCTCCTGTTCGATTTTGACGCTCCAGCGTGTTTGGCTCGTGCTGCCACCTTCCCCTTTAAGGGGTGTACCCGTGAACTCCTCGGACACATGGAGAGTATGTCCGCCAAAGATTCTCTTAACAGTATTTCTGGCCATGCGGGTCGACTAGCACTCCATGCTGCTAATGTCTTACATTGTATTTCTAAGCTGGAAAAAAGTGACTCCCGTTTGTAAGATGAAGTTATTTCGTTGACTCAAAAGGTGAGGGATTATGAGGGAAAAGCATCCAAGACAGGCGCGACTGAGACTCTAATCAGGGATCAGCTGAGGGTTGAGCAAGACAAGAGAGCCGAGCTCTAGGGAACCTTTTATATCCTCCGTGCTCGGTATGATAGTCTGTTAGCCAAATTCGAAGATGAGAGGAGTGCTTTGGAGCTCCAGAGCAAGGTGCTTTCGGATAAGATTGCAGCTTTAGAGGTTAAACACCAGGAAGAGATCACAGCGAAGGAAAACCAACTCCAAGCCGAACTATCCCGAGTTCAGAGTAACTTTCATGCCTTCCGGATATCTTCTGAACAGGAACTCGAAAAGGTGTGACAAGAGAGGGAAGCGTCATAAGTTTCTTACACTCAGAAGATTAAGGCATCCGAGGATATTATTATTGAGGTCTTGAGGGAGTGTGATGCGACCTTGGCTGAAGTGGAGCGAGCGAAGGATGCTTTCCTTCTATCAGAGGAGGACAATCAATACTACGGAGAAGTTATCCTTCCGAAGATCAAGATTCACTGTTTCTGCTCTTGCGCCTCCACTTTTGCCCAAGCCTCTGCTTGGAAGCCTTATCCTGATTGCCTTAATGATATGCGTGATATTCTCTATCGAGCCCTTAGTGAGGAGAAGATGTCTCCTGGGAGACTCTGAGGGACGACATCGATTTTGGGGTGCTCGGTGAGTATTCTGACTTTATCATTGACGTTCCTAAGGAGTCCACTGAAGGGTCCGAGGAGGGTAGATCCGATGAAGAGTTTACCGATGATGCCCTAGCTCTCGCCATGGTTGATTCTGGGGTTGAGGGTCCATCCGTCGTGGTTCCCGTTGAATCTGTAGGGGGACCTACTCAAGAGATTTCTGCTGAGACTGAGCTTTCCATCCTCGACAATACACATGATCCTGGTTAGGTCACTTGTGTCGAGGCCTCTGCAGCTCTGCCTACCGAGGCTGCTATGACTCTTTCAATTCCCCCAGCCCCTGAGATCTCTCTTGCCTCGAATCTTACCGCGGAAGTCGACATTTTGTCGAGGCAGATGCCTCCGAGGCTCCCTTGGGTGCTTCCGAAGATACGGCGCTGAGAAGTAGGGATTTACAGTCTACAGCGATGGTAGATTCCGAAACCTTCCTAGCTGATCAATGAAGCATCACCGAGCCCCTGGTGTCGAATAAGGTGTATTTTCCTTGTTGAGGGTTTATTTTGTATCTTTCTTGTCTTTCTTTTATTTATCGATTGATAGGGCCTTGTATTATTTCTGCTTTGTTATAATTCATTCATAAATGAAGTACATTCTCTTTCCTGTCAGTGGATCTTGCAAGGGTGTTTTGATAACTTGCCTCTAATTTGAAACATAACCGCCGTTTTTCTATCGTGGGTTGTCACATCTTTGGTCAGGTGTCACGTGGATTAATCTGGGCCCTCCATTTTTCTTGGGAGTTGTAAGGTCTCTTCATCCCCGCCGTTGGATCTTAGTCGTTTTTGTTCCATAATTTCCAATGATGATACCAGTTGCGCCTCACCTTGTCAGGCGGTTTCCATTTTGATTTTTCAAAATTCAAATCTTCCACATTCTATTCCTATATTCTCGTATCTTCTCTAACCCAATTCCCTTGATATCTTTGCAACTTCTCGAGATTTCACTATCTTTGTACATTCTAAGAATCCCACTTTTTTCGTTTGTCTTTTCGCCAAATCCTAACTCTCAAATCCTTTGTTCGAGTGAACAATGTCTGGTCAAAGTACTCCCCCTCCGCATGATATTAAAGAAGTAAATACTTCCGATGACTCGCCGGTGCAGTGCGCACGGCCTGACATTCGTAGCTCTAATCACCTCCGCAGGGTGCATCGCCCTAATTTGAGGGATTTGTCTATTTCTTCCTCCTCTGGCAGGAACCAGCCTTCTGTCCCTTCTCCCGACAGGCGATCGGTTCCTACTGTGCCAGCCGCAGGTGTTGGTGGTACCGCAATATTCTTCGATGTCAATTTGGGTGCCATATTTCCTCTTAATGTGGGGGACTATCTTCCTGGTCATCGAGATATCGGTGACTTGGGGGTTGTCTTTCGAGGAATGGCCCAGCATCTTAACTGGGTGCCGGCTTCCAGGTTATCTTCGGAACAATTGGAGGAGCTCCACCGGTGATATGGTAACTCCAATATCATCTTTGAGCTCCCCTTGGATGGAGTTCCCATTTCCGAGCCTCCTCCATGCCGTACTGTGTTCTCTTACTCTCTTTTTCTCACCGGTTTACGTCTTCCCATTCCCCTTTTCCCTGTTATTGGCCTACTACTGCCGAGGTGGGATATGACTATAGGCTAGCTGTTGCCCTCCTCTTGGTTGCATCTAATCTCCACTCTGTCGTTGTTCCATGTGCTGGGTCACACTATCCGAGATTCGTTTGAGTTAGAGTTTCTCTTTTTTTACGCTGCGTCCGACCATTCTATCAGTTTTTACCACCTGCTGCCCCACCACAACCATCACTTTGTGGGGGATTCTGATGTCATTGGTCGGAGCTGGGAGCAAGCTTGGTTTTGGTTAGGTGGCAACTACCGTATTCGTGTCAATAGTGCCTCTGTGACTTTTCCTGTTCGATTCCTACCGTTGGATAAGTGTATGATCCTTTCTTGTCTCCTGAGTTCTAATTTATATGTTTTCATAGTCTCTGATGTCACTTTTGCGCAGGTCCTCCCTGTCGTCCCCTCGAATGGTTGAGCGGTGACTTTCGCCGTGTTTACGAGATCTTATCCCGTGGGGGGAATACCTATCAGGTCTCTCCACTGCTTTTCGAGACTATCTTAGTTTCGGCTGGATTGTCCATTTCTGGCCGCGGCGCGACCACTAGTGCTTCTCTTTTCATGGTCTATTCTGCCCTCCTTATCCATGACTAACCTTTCTTTTTTGTTCCATAGGTGAGCTCCAGAATGCTCTTTCCCCGTGGGATCGACTGGTTCCGTGACTGGTTTGTCATTAACCCCCGTACAAGTATGTTTATCAATTTTCAGATGATGAAGCCGATCCCGATTATCCTACACGTTCTCCATCTCTCGACGAAGATAAAGAAATGGATGACCTGTCTGTTGGGTCTGAGGACATGAAACTTGATGAAGACTTGTTGGTTACATAGTTTACCGAGCATAGGGTTCTGCCCCCTTTGTCGCCTCCTTGTCAGCATTTGCGTCGTTCTCTCGTTGTTCTGCCTGGCTTTTCTCATATCCCTGGTTCTGGATCTGTCTCTGTTTCCTTGCTCGAAAAGCGAGGAAGAGGTGTTTATGAACATGGTGGGCCTACTCAGTCGATCGGGATCAGCTTCATGCCTCGTTCATTCCCTTCCATTAGTGAGTTCGATCTCCTCGCTAAAAAATTAAGGGGATATTCACCTCCATTCAAGCTTCCTCATTCTTTCCGTGTTTATTGCATTCTCACTCGTGGTACCCTTTTGCAGATCCTCCTCCCCTCGCGCCCGAGGTCGAGATGCAGCCTGAAGAGGATCCAGAGGTAGATCCGAAAGAGGACCCCGAGGAGGTTCCTGGAGAAGATTTCGAAGAAGTGTCAGAGAAGTATCCTGAATGGATGGAGATTCTCGATGTGGGGAAGGGTAGTGACTCAGAGACCGAGGACTACGACATAATGGTTGATCCGAGGAGGAGGTATGTCCTCGGAGCCGATGTTGGTTATGTCCCTTCAACCTCTCGAACCGTTCCGACAGTCCCTCTTTCCAGTCCGAATCTTGATGGAGCCACTGCAGTGACCGATCCCAACGATATTGATGTTGAAGCCGCCAGGTTGGCCACCGAAAGAGCCCATGAACGAGGAAAAGGTAGAGCTGATGAAGGTGATAAGTCTGACCTGGCCGAGCTACGAGATCTAGGACTCCGGGGTTTCGTTGTGGGTGTCGCTTCTCGGGTCCCACATCAAGCTTTTCCAACCATCGTCCCCAGCTCTCTTTCCCAAGACTCCTCTGGTTTAGCTGTGATGGCTGGAGTTGTCGTTGCTTCCCTCACCTCTTCTCTACATTTTATGGACCAGTATCGTTTGTTTACCGGCTGGCTTTTTGATTGTTCCGAGGGATCTTCTGCCAGCTTTGAGAAGAGAATACATGCTCTGGAGGTCGAGAATGCCGAGTTGAATTCTATCATGACACACCAAAGGGAACGATTGGCAGTTTTAGATTTTGAGGTCGATATGGGGCGGGCCACTCTAGAGTCCCTGGAGGTAAATTTAACTAAGACTGAGATTGCTAGGGATGCTGCACGGGTCGAGGCTGCTGATGCACGTGCTAGATTGGTTGAAGTCGAGGCTCGCATTCGAGCCTTGGAGCAGCGCATTTCTCATCCCGGCTCATCAGAAGAGAGGGCCACTCGCGCAGAAGCTTAGTTGAAAGAGATGGAGGACAGAATGGCGAGCATTTTCCATTCCTTCAGCGGCCGAAAGAAAGGTTGATGTTCTCCGCTTTCCCTGTTCGTTGGTTGATTCCTGTTCTGCCTCCCTTCTGATGTTGTTTAAGATTTTTTTCTTGTGATGGCTCGTGGATTTTGAATACTGACTGCTTCCGTTTATGTTTTGCCCTCGTTGGGGGGTTGTGTTTCATGTTGGTTTTTTGGTGTTAACCTTTGAAGAATGCTGATTATTTACTATTAATGCATGTTAGTGTTGCATCCTTGTATATGCTCGTCTTTGCTTGCTTATTCCTCCTCTGTGTAGATGTTTATTCCGTTGTTTGGTGAATCCTTGTTCTCGCATGACTGCCTACAATTCCGAGGTTGTAACCCTATCTCCACACTCTGCTCTATACTTCGTGTTGGTTCCTGAGCCTCCGAGTACATCCATTCTATTTTATACTCTGTCCCGAAGTTCTTCCCCCTATTCTGATCTGATATCCCAATTCTGAATTTCTTGTACATATCCGTTAGGTATAAATCGCGATGTACCGAAGAGATTTCCCTTTACTTCGAACCTAAAATTCCGATCCTAGTACATATCTATTTTATATACCCAACTGCGTCCTCCTTTGATGCCCTTCCGAGGTTGATCCCCTATACTGGGGCTCCTCCGACCAGCTTTTTTAGTTTTGATATCTGAAACCCTGGTGTTGACTTTCTATCCCGATGCCTCGGCATCTTTATTCCAATTTCTCGAATCTGACATTTTCGCCTTTTATTCCCCGTTCGATTCTGTCGTTTTAATCTGCCTTGCCTTTCCATTCCCCCTTAGATATCCCTTTATTTATGCTTCCAGTATTCTTTATCAGTTTACAGCGTGATGTTTATATTTTAGTATTTCCCGAAGCCATGGTATCCCGACGCATGAATATTTTTTACCATTTGTGATAAACACCTTTGACATCCTTAACCATATATCATTAAAAAGATTTCCGTACAATTTGCACTTCCATATAGTATGACCTAATGCCTTGATTAAAAACTGTAAAAAGTATTATCACCAACCTCATTCACCTCGCCTTCTTTCTATTTTACTGATAATATTTCTTCAAATATTGCGCATTCCACGGGTGCGGTATCTTTTTGCCATCCACTTCTTCCAACTCATATGCTCCTCCTTCCAGACCCCTCTTGATTACGTAGGGACCTTCCCAGTTTAGGCCGCTACTCTGTGCCGTTGGGCCTACTATTTTCCGTAGTATCAGTTCTCCACCTTTGAACCTTCTCAATTTTATCTTGGAGTTATAAAATCTTTCTGTTCTCTGCTTGTAGATTGCATTATGTAACTCTGCATTCAATCTCTTTTCTTCCAATAGGTCTAGATTCTCTTGGATCAATTCATCGTTTGCCCCTTCTTGGTGAAAGGTAACCCTAGGGCTGGGTTCTCCTATTTCCACTGGTATCACCACCTCAGCACCGAAGGCCATTAAGAAAGGGGTCTTATTGGTGGATGTTCTCGTCATCGTCCTATAGGACCACAACATTCTTGGTAGTTCCTCTGGCCATTTCCCGTTTACTTATCCAACCTGGCTTTTAGTGTGTGTTTGATGATCTTGTTCACTGTCTCGACTTGCCCATTGGATTGCGGGTGGTATGGTGTCGAGGACCATTTCTTAATGTCGTAGTCTTCACAAAACTTTCTTAGCTTGTCGTCAAACTACTTGCCGTTGTCCGTCACTATGGCAAATGGTATCCCGAATCGGCATATGATATTCTCCTATATGAACCTCTCGACCCTAGCCTCGGTGATCATCGAGAGGGGCTCTGCCTCCGCCCACTTTGTGAAATAATCTACTGCCACGATAGCAAATTTGTTTCTTCCTTTTCCGGTCTGAAGCGGTCCGATTAAATCAATTCCCCACTTTGCGAAGGGCCATGGGCTGAACACCGAGGTCAGTTGTTCCAAAGGTACCCTTACTATCGGAGCCAGTCTTTGACACGTCGCGCATACCCTCGCATATTGAGTGACATCCTTTTTTAGTGTTGGCCAGAAATAACCTTGCCTGATCACCTTGTGAGCTAAGGCAATTCCTCCCGGATGATTTCTGCATACACCTTCATGGATCTCCGCTAGTATATAGCTTGCTTCTTCGAAGGCTAGGCATTTCAAGAGTGATGCTGAATACCCTCTCTTGTACAACTTTCCTTCCATCAAGACGTACCTTGCTGACCGAAGCCTGATTTGTCGGGCTTTATCCTTATCTGCGGGCATCTTCTCTTCTTCCAGATATGCCCTGATTGGAGTCATCTATGACTCCTCCGTTGGCTGGTCGTCCAGAACCCAAACGGTGGCGTCCAAAGGGTTTTCCTGCCTTACTATATTGATGTTATTCAGATCCTCGGAGTTTAATAATGTGGCGAGCTTGGCCAATGCGTCTGCCCCCATATTGTCTTTCCTGTCGATGTATTCCAAGAATACCTGTTTAAACTTCTGCAACATGCCGACAACTAGCCCTCTATAGTGGCTCATGTGCTCGTACTCTCCTTTTATTTAGTTCACTACCAATTGTGAATCATTGTATATCATCAGCTCATCTGCTCCCATGGCCAATGTCATCCTTAAACCATTCAGCAGGGCCTCGTATTCTGCACATTGTTAGTAGCCAAGAAATCGAACTGAATTACGGTCGAGAAGGTTTCTCCGGATGGAGTTCGAATGATGATTCCGGCACCCGATGACGTTGCCGTTGCTGAGCCATCCATGTGCATGACCCAAGGTTTTCTTTTTTCCTCTTCGGTTGGGACTGGGAAAGTTAGCTCCACTATGAAGTCTACCATGACTTGCCCTTGGACTGCATTCCTCGGTAGATATGTTATGTCGAACTATCCTAATTCAACAGACCATTTCAGCAGCCTCCCTGCTGTGTCTGGTCTTTGGAGTACCTGCCTCAAAGGGAATGTTGTCAGTACTTCAATGGTATGTTCCATGAAGTACGACCTCAGCTTCCTTGAACTCATGACGAGAGCATATGTTATCTTCTCCATGACCGGGTATCTGAGCTCCGCGTCTCTCAAGGATTGGCTTATGAAGTATACTGATTTCTGATTCTTTTCTTCTGTCTTGACCAACACTGAACTGATCGCGTTTCCCAACACTGCTAGGTACAGCTACAATGTTTCGCCTGGCGAAGGCTTGGAGAGGGTCTTGGGATTCAATAGCTCTCTTTTTATCTCGTCGAATGTCTTCCCGCATTCTTCTATCCATTCAAACTTGGCTTTTTTAATGATGTCAAAAAATGGCTTACATTTGTCCGATGCTTTTGAGATGAATCTATTCAGGGCGGCCAACCTACCCGTCAGATTCTAAACCTCTTTCATGTGCCTCGGTGAATCCATCCTTAAGATTGCTTCCACCTTCTCTGGGATCATCTCGATCCCTCTTGAACTGACCAAATATCCGAGAAAACTTCCCTTGCTCACTCTAAACGTGCATTTCTTCGGGTTTAGTTTCATGCCGTAGTGTCGGAAGATTTCAAAAACCTTTTGTAAATGGTCAAAGTGGTCCATTCTTTTCAAGCTCTTTACCACGGTGTCGTCGACGTAGACCTCGACTATTTTCCCAATATCCTCTTTAAATATTTTGTTCACCAATCTTTGATAAGTGACCCCCGCGTTTCTCAGACCAAACGTCATGTTGTTCCACTCATAGACTCCATTTCCGCAGAAGAAGGCGGTATTTACCTTATCATCCGGGTGCATAGGTGTTGGCTATTGGATCATTTGGCTCAGCGTTATCCGTTAGGAAACCAAGGAAACAATTACAGCGGAAGAAAAATAAAAGTTTACCTTTCTCCAGGATTGATGTAGGGGATGAACAGTAGTGAACCACCTCTGATCTTCTGTTGTATGACCCAAAGTCAATTCAGGTGTTGTGTGGGCAATAGTCTCCAGAATCCACTCAATCTGCTTCTCTCCTTTCTCGCGTCAAAACCGACACAGAGAATAGGTTACCAGAAGCTGAGATGACTTATATATTGGACTACAACTGGGACCAGGAGGAGAAAATAGATTGGGCCTCAATTGGATTTAATTAACCAAGCTTAGCCCAAAACTTATAATTAAATCCAATAATAATAATATAGTCCACTAAAATATTATTACTGCACTACCCATCCAATCCCAAAATTATATTTTGGGCTCTTTCTTATTGTGAGCCCGACAGTCTTCCCATGTTTAAGATATACAATGTTCATTAATTAATTAAGTTACTGACAACTCCATTAATTAATATCTCATCCGAGAGTAGTACCACTCAACCTTATTATTATGCCGGAATTAATCCACTTGCAAGATTTACATGATAAACCTTATGAGCTCCTCAAGGGGACATCATCAACCTAAGTCGGATATGGATTCCTTCTACAATCAACAGCACACCATAGAGACATCACTACTTTCCAACTCACCAAGTTTGTTGATTTAATACATGTAAATCTCATCCATTGATGAATCAAAGAAATATATACTGCCCTACATGTCGAGGTTATTATATAGGGATTAAGAGCACGAACATCCATAATAACTGAGATCAAGTTCTCCTATAAGTCAGTATAAGTCGAACGATCTCAAGCGATCCTGCTCAATACACACAAGTGTACTAATGTGATTTTATAACCAAGACAAGCTAATACCAAACCACACTACAACCATTCCGATAGAGAGTCCCCGTCTATCTCGATTGTGAGCATCTATTTATACTTTATAAGGAAACCGATAATATGATCTTCTGCGTATTGTCGCACAACATATTATCTATAGTATAAAGTAAATGGACTATTGCATCAAACATATAAATAAATTATAAGATGCAATCATTTGATCAATGATTCTCATTTCAAATATTGTTATAACATTATTCATACTAAAGCTAGACTTTTAGTATACAATCCAACAATAGGAATCTAATGGTACCCCAAAAACGCATCCATGAAACTCATTATCTCGTGTTCCGCCATAGCGTCGACCATCTGGTCGATCGACGGGAGTGGATAGCTATCCTTTGGGCATGCCTTGTTTAGATCGATGAAATCAATGCATAATCTCCATGATCCCTCCTTCTTCACTATAACTGAATTTTGCACTCTTACGGGGTACTTGCATTCGCTAATTCTTCCGCTCGCTAGCAGTTTGTGCACTTCTAGTTCCATAGCCGTATTTTTCTCCGGGCTGAACTTTCTCTTTTTCTGGTGGAATGGTGGGATGCTGGGGTCAATATTCAGCCTGTGGCAAGCGTACTTCGGATGTACCCCTGGTGTTTTGTTTGGGTTCCAAGCGAACACATTCAGGTTTTCTTTCAGTAGCTGGGTTAGCTTTTCTTTGAATTAGCTTTCCCATTCTGTTCCGATCTTGACCTTAATATCGGCATTTTTTGGGTCTAGCTGTACCACTTCTGTATTTCCTGCTGCTAGGGCCCCTTCTTTCGACTTCATCCTCGGATCTTCATCTGGTGTTACCTGCTTTCGCCCTGGCACCTTTGCCGCTACTTCTTTCTTTTTTTGCATCTGGATACTCGGATCCAGATGTATTCCCCTTGCCGCTACTAATATCTCATTTCCTCGCTCTTCTGTTCCTTTTCCCTTTGCTATTACCAGGATCCCTTTTGGCTTCTTATTCTCAGGTTTCTTCTCCGGAGTTCTTTCAGTTTCCGCCAATACTTCTGGATTCTCTCCCTCTTTCATGATGTCTTCGAAACTCAGCATTTCGTAGTCCATGTCATGATAACTTAGACCTTCCTCTTTTCTATGAATGAGCATTCCCTCGCTCTCCTTTGATTTCCTATTACTGTCGCCACTATGCCGTCCGCCGTGATAAATTTGAGACATTGATGGAGGGTGGATGGAATAGCCCAGAAGGCGTGGATCAACGGGCGTCCTAGTATGCAGTTGAATGTGGAGACTTGGTCCACAACCTTGAATGTCAACTGTTTCTGCATCCGAGTTTTCCCATCCAGACCTTCTATCTGAACTGATAAATCAACCTCCATGGTAGGTCTGGTCAGTGCATTGCCGAATCCCTTGATCTCATCACCGCAAGGCCTCACCTTGTGATGACGTTCTCCTCTCAGATTTTCGAATACTTTTTTAAAAATTATGTTGGCATATGCTCTAGTGTCTACCAAAAATCTATGGACTTTGACCCCGAAAGTATTGGCGAAATGACTAAAGGGTCGGAGTGAGGGGTACTTACCCCATAGAAGTCGGCTTCGATGAAGATGATGTCCGCTTTCGTTATCACCTTCGACGCTGAGGTCAATGACCACACTTGAGGGATTTGTTGATCCAAGTCTCTTAGCTCAGCCTTCCTCTTCCTCTTGGATGCCGTGGTGAATGCTTGGGAAGTTCCTATATAGGGGATTTTCTCTACCGGCTCCATCATGTGTATTTCTCCTAGTCTATCTCCTCTAGGGGCTGGCCCTTCGATCCTGTCAAACACCGGTGGCCGTCCTTGAGACGGAGGGGGTAGGGTCATCGCTCCATCATTCCGCCCTCTGCCTGTGAACCTCGGTCGACCCGGGGGAGGGGGAAGATTAGCATCCCTCCTGTACACCCTCGGCCTCGGGGCCCGCAACATCTCTCTTAACTTTCCTTCCTTAAACAACTTTCACAGCTCCGTGATCAGATCTCGGCACTGGTTTGTATTGTGCCCATGTGTCAGGTGGTACATGTAATACTTCCGAGGGTTGGTGAGCTCTGAGGTCCAAAGGATCGGCTCGGCATTCGAAGGATTTGCTGGCATCCGAAGGATTTGTTGATCTTTAACATAGTAAAAGACTTCGGCAATATTAAAGTTGGTTCTGGATTTTAGCTCTCCGTACATTTGCTGTACCTCAGTATTCTCCGTGAATGGTTTGAAGGTGATGGTGCTTATATTCCTTCGTTCCCCCTGCATTCACCCTATTCTTGCTTGGTTCTGCTGAAGTGCTCTGATTGCTTGCCTTCTTTGCCATTTTAGAGATATCTTCTGCTTGGATGTACTCGTTCGCCATGACCAAGAAAGCCGCGTAGGATATGGGTGGTTTGAGTTGTGCTGCATTCCACAAACTAGTCTCCGGGTGCAGTGCCCCCATCACCGTGATGAGGCAGGCTTCGTCTCCCATGACTTCCCCCATTGACCTCTGCTCATTGAACCTTTTCAGAAACTCCCGCAAGTTTTCTGTCGAGCCCTGACGAATGTTAGCCAATTTGTGCTTTGGCTCATTCGGTGCCCCAAGATATGAGTATTGCATTAGGAATACCTCCATCAGCTCTCCCCAACTTTTGATGGAAGCTACCGGGACCGCCCTAAACAAGGCGTGAGCCTTGTTTCCCAAGGTCAGCGGAAATAATCGGCATAATGTGATCTCATTCGTACCATGCGCTCTCATCCACAATAGATATTTTTCAATATATGAATGTGGGTCGTAATCACAATCAAAGACCAAGCTAGAGGGAAACTTGATTCCCTGTTGCCTAGGAGCTTTGCTGATCACCGCCGTGAAAGGTGAAGGAGCTACCGAGGTTTGAAGGATTCCTCCAGTTCCCGACATCTTCCTTTCTAGATCCGCGAAGCGCTTGTTCACCTCTTTGTTTATCAGGGCTTGTAGATCTTCCGTTTGGGCATTCGAAAATGCCTCTCCATTCTCTGTCCACGCTCCCGTTTAGGCTTCCCTTCGTCTTATCCCTTTCCACGAAGTGGCTTCCCGTTCCTTCTGGTCCGAGTTAGAGATAACTAGGTAGGTTTTCCCATAAAAGATCTTAACTCTCGCGTGAGCAGAGTACCGAGGATGAGCAAGATCTCTGGTTCCTCGGCCTTCTACATCTATTATGTCTTATTTGGGAGACGGACGGGGTCCTTCATGGAACTTCGTTCTCCTCCGGCATTTCCTGAGTCGTAGGTCGGCCCCTTCTTGGCCTATCCATCGTCGGATGGTTTTCCTCCTGATTCCTTCCGGGTAGTGATTGTGCTCGAGATCCATCCCCCGTCGGCAGGGGATTCCTTCTCTCTGGATTTCCTCCATGGTGAGGCTACCTTTGAGTTCCCGTTTCTGGGCGACGAAAATATTCGCTGCGCCCACCTCCTAGTAGAGTTTTGTTTACACTCACTCTTTTTTCCACGTTCCTCCTCCGTATGAAGTTAATAGTCTCTCTAGCATCCCCTCTGCTATGCTCCTTTCTGGCACCCATCCTTCTTTCAAGGTCCTCCCGTAGATCGCCGTGGCTTGCTCCATGAGGGCCGCTGAAGCTCAACCTCACCGGTTGAACTGGGAGAGCTTTTGCGGCGTACTCATCGATTACCTTCTGAATTTTCTCGTTATTTCTTTTGTCTTCAGGGATTGCTCAAATTAGGGATAGGAATAGACCTCGCTGGAGTGGATATCTCCATGACTGGTGCGCTAATTTGGACGTTATTTCCACCCCTTGTGATGTTTCGCTGGGCTCTGGAACATTCCTCTCTCTCTCCATGTCCATGGGTTGCAAATCCTTCAACTCCCATCTTGACTTTCAGACGCAGGACAAAACCCGAAGGTTTCTTTCACGAAAAAAAACCCAAAATTCGCACAGATAAAGAACATGGCTGGCTAATCTTAGCATTCCCACAGACGGAGCCAGATATTGACGGCTGTTCTTGGCTCGTTAATTTCGTGTATGAAGAATTAAGATATTTAATAACGAAACCAAGAACGAACACGATCAAACATAATAAACTATAAATAAAAGGATCACCGCCAATAGAAACTCCCTTCCACCAAAGAATCCAACCGATTTTATTACTCTCCTCCTCTTAGAACAATACTCGTCCCTCCTAATTTCTTACAAGTGTAATGTCTAAAGTGAGTATTAGTGACCTGCATCTCTCCTATGAGAGAGACTATTTTATATTGTCCCAAAACCCTAAAATCTAGCCAATCGCCTTGCGCCATCTGGAAGAAGACAATTCGCCTTTAATGAGGCCGTCTGGTACGCCGACCATCTGCAGGGGGAGTCTAAGCGCCGTTTATTGCACTACAGGGATTCGCAGGATGTCCCTGTCTTTTGCTGGCCTTTCATTGGTTGTTGGGATTGGGTGTGCCAGTCAATCGTTGTCTCCTAGTTAGAATTGCTGCTCAAGATACCTTTTCTTCCTGTTAGTGTTGTCTTCTAGCCTACAGTACTTGTTCTCTTTCATTATGGTGTCCGTTTCTTACTGTCCCATCTTCGCTGCCTTCCATGGTCTTTAAATAGGTTGGCTTTCGGTGCTGAGGTGTTCATCCGAGCTCTCAGCTAGGAAAAGGATGAACGCCGAGGTTTCCTGCCGAGGGCGTTTCTTGGCTTCGGCCTTGTTAGGCGGGTTCGCCTTTATTCTTTCTTGGGCTGGGTCTTCGGGCTGTCGTGATCCCCTTTGGGCTGCCTTGATTCCCCTCTCATTTCTGTCTACCGTTTGGGCCGCCGAGGGATTGGACCTCCCTCTTCAAGTATAATAGAAGTTATTGGGCTTTTTGGGCCTAACAAGCATGTAGGATATAATACCCATAATATTTTCCATTTCAACATTTTATTTGATGAATTTTACAATAAATATAATTTTTTTTCTTTTTTTCACTTTTCTTTAAAATCAACAAATTTATCTATTTGTAATTATAACGTTTCAAATTATCTTATTTGAAAAATATTATTCAATTTCTATTTTTTTTAACTTATTTTCAATATGTTAAAATAAGTGATATATATATTAAAAATATTTTATTTCGTTAAATAGAATGAATTGCAATTTCAAGAAACATACTATATTTGAATTATTTTTTTTATTAAAAAAATACTGATAAATTTTGTATATATTCTTTCAAAATTTCAATAATACAATGTATAAAACATTAATTATATTTCTAAATCTATAAAAATAATAGAAAATGAGCAAATCCTATTTCACAAATTTACTTAGATAATGATTCAAGTTTCTTTCACAAATTTACTTTGATAATGATTCAAGTTTCTTCTCCAATATTTCATTCTCAAGCTTCTTATTTTTCTATCTCCGCAACAAATTCAATCTTTCTTCTTCATTTCATTTGTCTGTCTTAGAAAAAAAAAACTAACATTCCACAATTTATCACTGGCCTCACTTCTATTTTTTGTTTTTCTTTTTTTCTTTATATTATTTTGTACATTTGCATTTGCAGGAGAGTTAATGTCACACAATCAGCAGAGAATTTATTATTTAAAAATTGACTCTCTTTTGCAAACTCTACTTTTTTCTCTTTGTGCATTCTGTAAATTGTGATTCATTTATCTTTTCTCTAAGGCTTTATCTCTGAAATTTGGGGTCTGTGCTGCCGAATAGTAAAATTGAAACAAAAGGTAAGCATCTCATGGATTTAAGTCTTTGTAAATCTAGGAAAATAAGTATATACGAATACTTATGCTTACCATCATTTTATAAAACACATCCTTATTATTCTTCTCTTTGAATTCATGCGTAAGCCATTCGGATTTGAACTCACATCTGATGTCGAATCCAGTGGGAGGTCTGATCACGCAGATGAATGGCCATTATCTGATTAATTAGGACTGATGGAGTTTTGGGAGCCGAAAGTGATATGTGCAGAACATAGCTTTTAGGGTGCAAATCCAGCCACTGTAACCAATTCTCCGACGAAACTCCGGCCACTCTACCGCTGTGTTTCCCTATTATGTAGAGGGGAGAAGAAATTCTCTGTTCTGGTTCACACTGTTCGTTTCTTTCACTTAATAAATATTGTACAAAACTTGCTTCCAAAGTCTTGCAGGAGACATAATAAATAAATAATATAATATTATTAAAAAATTATTATAGTCCATTTTAATTAATTAATAAATTGAAGGATAGCTTTTAATAATTAAAAAAGTAGTACTAATTTTGTTGATTGACATATCTTCAGCTACGTTACAGCCTATACTATCAGTTTTGACTTTTTTCTACTTTTCTAATAATCGCTTTCGTTTATTCATTTTTATTAATATTTTAATTAATAAATGGAGAGTTTTTTGCGGCAACTTCTCCTAGAAGATATTCTCTCCGTCCCGCCCATATTGCATCGTTTACTATAGCCTTTGTGAGAATTTTATTCAGTTAAACAGTGCAGTTTAACTAGAACGGAGGAAGTACTATTCTACTTTTATATATGTAGAGGTTGTGCACATTTGTTGTTTCAACTTAACTTTCTTAAGAATATGAATAAGTTAAATAATAAATAACTATTATTAATTAATATAAACATTAATAATTTAGATTAAGAATGTAAAAAAGAAAAAATAAGTAGAGATAAAATGAGAAAATTTATTTTTCAAGAGACTAGTACTTTTAATATATTATGATTATAATTATTATAAGAGGTAAAAATAAATTTATGACTTAAGATTAATTATTGAAATAAATGATATTAAAAAAAAAAAGACATCACATTTATATTTCGCAATTAATAATGTCATTTTTTAAATAGTATGAATTATCATATTAAAGGGAAAAATGTAGTAAAGAAAAATAGGTGAGGATAAAATGGGAAAAAATATTAACACTTGCTAAACCACTTTTAATATATGATGATATGATATAATAATGTTTTTAATAAAAAGTGATAATCATTAATTGATTAATTATTTAATAAATAAAAATATATTATACTACAAATGAAAAGGTGATAATATTAATAATATCAAGTGACACTTTATTATGGAAAAGTGATCAATGTTCAATTAAATTTATTGCACTAATAATTTGTAAAAAAGATAAAACTTGATAAAATCTTTTAAAAAATGATTTAATCAAGGAAAATGATAACACACTAGTTTAACAATTACATGAATAATTAATAAAATAAATAAAAAGTGATAATATTATTAATATAAAGTTACACCTAATTATGGAAAAATGATTAATGTCCAGTTAAATTTATTAAGTGATAATAACATTATTAATATAGAGTGACACCTAACTATGGAAAAGTTATTAATGTATAATTAAATTTATTACATGAATAATTTGTAGGATGGATGATTCTTAATATTCTTAATAAAAAGTGATATAAGACTAAAGAAAAGTGATAACGGAGAACGATTTCATTTAAAAATTAATAAGATTAATAAAAAGTGATAATATTTTTTAAAATAAGTGATATCTGACTAACTAAAAATAATAATAATTTAATTAAATTATTTTATGAATATTTTATAAAATGAATAAAAAGTTTTACTATTATTTTTAATAAATATTAATGCTTAATTTAATTATAAAATGTGATAATAACAATAATAATAAATAAAAATACATATTAATAATTAAAAGATAATAAAATAATTATTTTTAAATGTTTTAGAAAAGGAAAGGCTGGACATATTATTCCTAATTAATTAACGGCGTACGTAACTAATGCATAATACTACTACCACTAACCTGTTGGATGAATACTAAAAGTCTAGCTTTTTATATGAACAATGTTTAACAACGAATTTGAAATGAGAATCATATGATCAAATGTTATGCATATTATAATTGCAAAAGTCCACTTACTTTATACTGTAGATAATATGTTGTGCGACAACACGCAGAAGATCATATTATCGATTTTCTTATAAAGTATAAACAGATGCTCACAATCGAGATAGACGGGGACTCTCTATCGGGATGATTGTAGTGTGATTTGATATTAGTTTGTCTTGACTATGGAACACATTAGTGCACTTTGTGTATTGAGCAGGACCGCTTGAGATTGTTCGACTTATACTGACTATATAGGAGAACTTGATCTCAGTTATTATGGATATTCGTGCTCTTAATCCCTATACAATAACCTCAATACATAAGACAATATGTACTTCTTTCATTCATCAATAAGTGAGATTTACATGTAATTAAATCAACAAACTCAGTGAGTTGGGAAATAGTGTTGTCTCTATGGTGTGCTGTTGATTGTAGAAGGAATCTGTGTCCTATTAAATAGGTTGATGATGTCCCCTTGAGGAGCTTATAAGGATTATCATGTAAACCCTGCAGGTGGATTTATCCAGTATGATAATAAGGTTGAGTAGTATTACTCTCGGATGAGATATTAATTAATGGAGATGTTAGTAAGTTAATTAATTAATGGACATTGTATATCTTAAACATGAGGAGACTGTTAGGCTCATAATAAGGAGCGCAAAACGTAATATTGGGATTAGAGCGGCAGTGCATAGGGCTGTCAATTTTATCCGCGGGTTCGGATACCCTATCGGGTAAGGGTAGGGTATTGCATATTCCAGTATGAGTAGGGTAGTACCCGTACCCGCTTGAAAATATTGAGAGTAGGGGTAGGGTATGATATTTATAAAATGCCCGATTACCTTACCGGATTCCCCTACCCGATTACTATATATATATATATATATATATATATATATATATATATATATATATATATATATATATATATATATGGAATATATTTTATATTTATACATAGACATATAGATATATGTTTTTGTATAATTTGAAAAATGATTCCACCTTATAACGTACATACTTGTATATATCACATTGCTTATATGATTTAAGAAAACAAAAGGCTTCAAGGGTATGACTAATAAAATGATTCTCTCTAATATTTTATAATACTTTTTATTTTAATTATGGGGGGATTGAGGCAGGCTACACACATCTCAATCTTCTTTTTTTATCTTTTGCATTTACTTTAATTTTCTTACATCATTGTAGATTTTAGAGTGGTAATTATTTGGTTGACAAGGGTAGTCATTTTAAAATTTTGGATAGTCTTTTATCCGCGGATTATCCATTACCCGATGGATAATATCTGTACCCTACCCGATGATACATTTAAGGGTAATAGGGTAGTGTAAGAGTAATAAAAATAGGATGTGGTTAGTATGTGGATTGGGCGTACCCGTACTATACCCTACCCGTTTACACCCCTAGCAGTGCAGTATATTTTTGTGGAATATATTATTATTATTGGACTTAAGTATAAGTTTCGGGTTAACGTTGGATACTTAAGCCCAATGGAGGCCCGACTCTAATTTCTCCTTCTGGTTCCTATTGTAGCCCATATATAAGTCATCTCAACTTATCTGGAACCTTAATTTTGGCGCGTAATACACGAGAGTTCAAGAGAGGAGAGCAGATAGAGAGGATCTTGAAAATCATAGTCCACACGACGTCAAGATTGGACTTCAGAATACATCAGAAGATCAAAAGGTTATTTTCTGCAGCTGTTCTTCTTCAACATACCCTGGTTAAAGGTAATACATTTCTATCTTCTTACTTCCGCTGATTTAGAAACCTCATGGAACCCTAACGGTTCACGTTAACTAAACGATCGAACGCCAACAATTAGTATCAGAGCTTCGATTTCGTGGTGAAGCGTGAAATATTAGGCTAGAGTTTTTGTGTGATTATGTGATTTGATCTTAATAGAATCGCATGAGATAGTTAGGGTTTGGTATAATTTTATTATTTATTGAAAACCCTATATGCGACGACCGCCTTTGACGGAATACGATGGTGGTGAGCGACAGCCACACGGTGGTGAAAGGAAGGTGCCAATGGCGACGAACATTTGAGTGGCGACTACTGGGCTGGAACATGGTTTATGTCTGGGCTGGCGACTGGATGAATCACCGAAGCATGGCATGGCGGATGAATCCATCACTAGCGATGAGCGTTCACTGGTGGCATGTATCAAATGGCAACAGGACGAAGCGGACACACGCTGGGTGGCTTTGGAGGTGACGTGATGGCCAAGCGACAAGGGAAGCTGACATTTATCGCCTATCAACAAACCTTGGTAGTGCTGGCGGGCCGGCAGAAATCATAAGGCTTCGTTGGCGAGAAGGAAATAATGGCGTGTGGGACAAGTCCAGGCCGTTGTGAGCGGGTCTGAGATTGCTTCTGGGCGAGTCTAATGCGGTTTCCAGGCGAGTCTGAGAAGTTCTGAGCGAGTCGGCACATGATTCCGGGCGAGTCTCCACTGTGTTCCAGGCGAGTCTACCGTGTGAAGCGCTAGGCAGTGCGCACGGTTATGGGGATCTATCGAGAGATTGGCACACGACTCCCTACAGCTGCCGTGCGTGGGCTGCCCTTGTCGTGCTGGCGGCACGACCTGGAGGCATTGCCGACACGACTACCAACTACTGCCCGCACGAGTCGTGCAAGGTGCTAGGCAACTGGACGTGCTGCTGGACATGCACAATGGCGTGTGTGGCTGTTGCATTGGCGGCACGACTCGTACTACTTCTTAGCACGAGTCGTGCAAATGTGTATGATGGTCAGACTGTCTTTTTCGTGAAACATTTAGTGGAGCAGATCGATCCCCATCTGCATTGTCTGCATTCGTGCTTGGTGGCAAACAATTGAATTCGCTGATATATAACTGTTTATAATTAATTTAATTATCTGATTATTATTATATATGTATGCATGATTCTCTATGATTTACTGCCTTATTTGGTGTAATAGGAGCATGCTAAGTTGCATATTTTATTCTTGAATATTATATCCATGTAAAAACTCTCGGTGTTAAATAACTAAGTGGGAGAGGGGATTGGTTAATAATTCCCACGGCTTCCATTATTAGTTTGTAAGTGATGTGAATAAACTTGCGCGTCGGTTATAATGCCTTCCTCCCCAATGGATAAGTTTATTCACGGATCATTGGAACAAACTTCTTTATGATGATTGTAGGAAGTTATCCGAGCGTGTGTGTACTTCTCCAACTCTAAGGCACACAAGCTTGTGCAATGAACTTGAGATCAAATAATAGTGTACACTTAGGTGCAAATAGTAATTATCCTCCCGATGGAGTCACTGCTGTTATTTACATAGCTAAAGAGGAACCGACTATAAATTATTTTGTCATAAATTTAGATTGACGAATGAAATTAATGGGTAAAACCTTCTCTTGTAAATATTCGGATTTGTATACGTCCACACTAATGTGGCATGCAGATTCACGGTGCTAGAGATATTGGTGAATTTTATTTTATATTGTTTTGATGGAATCAGTATAAATTGATAAATTCGAAGTATTTGATCAGTGTATATTTATTTATGATTCTTAGAATTTTCAAATGGTTTTATTTCACTTATTGTTGACTAAAAGAAATTATATTTACTGGTCCAAAATTAGATGATTAGAAAAGAATCTTGGTTTTAATTCTTACTGCTTAGGAAAACATATGTGTTCTCACTAAGAATGTCCTCTAGTGTCTATTTAAGTCTCTAGTGGAGAGGTGAGAAGTTCATAGAAATATGATGATCTCGTGCAACTCTTCAGATACTTGAGAAAGATAAAAAGGCAAGGAAGTCATGGTTAACTTGATGAATGAATTGGACGAACATGGATAGAAATTGAAAGGGAAATCTAGATCAATTTTATTCTCATAATTTGTCTGGATGTTTGGAGCAAGTTCTACCTGAAATATGAGAGGTCGTATATGGTGGGAAACTTCTGACAAAACATATGGCGAAGGAAAGCCAATTTCATCAAGATGTAAACAAGGTTAGTATCTCATTCACTAGTTGTTGAAGTATAATTAGTGATGGAATCTACTGACATGTGTGTAGATACCGGAATCACTAAAACCCTGTAACTAAGTGATGATGAGTATATTGAGTACATGGGTAATCTACGAAAGTAGTGGTCGTTGCAGTGGGAGTTGTTTATTAATCTTCTGATAGGAATAAACATTTGATTATGAGAAATTATCTTTACATTATTTTCATAGAAAGAATTTCATTTTAATTTCTATGCGTTTAAGGATAGATACTCCATTTCATTTAAATGACATGGTCATTATAATGAAGGATGGAGCTATAATCTGTTATGGTGCGTTGGTAACAATTTGTACACTTTTAAATCATGTTTCTCTCACGATGTAACATAATAATAATGATAATACCTCTTCTAATCCTAATAAGAGAAAGGAACCTTCGGATATGAACCAAATATACTTTTTGGCATTTGAAACTAGGTCATAATTTCTTTTTCAAGGCAAAGGGGTGTAGAGCCAAAGATATGTTGGAATTGGTTCATTCTAATTTATGTGATCATAAGATTATCCCTACGAGAGGTGGTTAGATATATTTATTTGATGCACCATAAGTCTGAGTACTATGATTAATTAAAAAGTGCATGGCTCATGCAGTGAAGGGTCATCGAATATATATCAAGTCATTACAATTTAATCGCGATGGCGAGTACCTCTTAAGATAGTTTAGGAGCTATTTATCAGAAGTTAGGATTGAATCCCAAGTTGTCAATACCGGGCTAACCGCCGACTGGTGTGGCAAATAGAAGATATATGACTATTATGGAAATGGTTAGATAGATGATGAGTTATTCAGAATTATTAAATTTATTTTATGGGTATTCCTGGAAACAGCATGTCGTAAGGATGTTTGTCTGTTTGTGGGATATCCTAAAAAAATGAAGAGTGTCTTATTTGATAGTCCAAAAGATCAAAGGGCGATTGTTAACACGAACACTAGATTTTTGGAAAAGGACTATGTAATAAATCACAAAGCCATGTATAAATTTTTCTAAAGGATGTGAGAGGGAAAAATAAAAAGTATAGTACTAATTGTACAAGAGGATATACCACAAGTTAAACTGCATCGCGTAACACGTCTATCACAGAATTACGAGTAGCGCTTTGTCGTAGTGGGAGGGTTGTTTTGCAACCTGAAAGATTTATGTTTTGGGAGAGTCGTGAGACTTGGTCCCTAGTAAACATGAAATCAGCTCATGGGTACGACAAAACACTACAAGATAGAAATGCAGAATCTTGGCAAGTCGCAATGATTTCTAAAATAGAATCTATGGATTCTAAATTTGATCTGGGTGATTGTAGAACTGCGAAATAGTGTGAAAGCCATTGAAAGTGGCTCTACAAAATAAAAGAGGATCAGACGGTAAGGTGATACTTTGAAATAAGGCTTGTTACGTAAAGGTACACTCAGAAAGAAGGGTGAGTTCGAGTATGAGGAAACCTTTTTCTCCAGTAGCTAAGTTTAAGTCGATCATTTTGTTGCTGCTCATATTGAATTATTAGGTATAGCAAATAGATGTCAAGACAGCTTTCGTGATTGGAAGTTTTAAGGAAAACATCTATGTGAAGCAACCAAAGTAATTCATTGTAAAAGAGCGAAGAACATTTTGTGTGTAAGCTTAAAAGTGTCCATCAATGGACCAAAGCAAGCTTTAAACTCAAAGTACATCTATTTTGATGAGAAAATCAAGTAACATGGATTTAATCAATGTTCGGATGAGTCTTGTGTATTGGAAAAGAGTGACGGAAACGTGGTGATATTTCTTGTACTATACGTAGATAGTATCTTGCTCATTGGAGAAATGAAAGAGTATTGTCGGGCGTATGGGTATGGTTCAGAAAGCAGTATGAATGAAGGACTTAAGAGAAGAAAAATATATACTTGTGATCATGGTGATACAGATCACAAGATAGAATGTTGTGCTCATCTTAAGCTTCATGAAATGATATAATCCTTACTCGTTTTAGCATGTGACTTTATCTAAGGAAGTGTTTCTTAGGACGCAAAAGAAGATAAAGGTGATGAGGGCGGTCCTTATGCTTCGTGAATAAGGAAGCTTAATCTAAGGAATGCTATGCACGAGATTAGATATATGTTTTGCCGAAGGCATGAACAGTTGGTATCGAGGTAACCCGAAATAAGAATGCTGAATTGTGGTAAGACATATACTTATGTACCTTAAAAGGACCAAAAATTATATGTGGACTTACATGACATATTCATTGTTTCATGTTGGTTACATAGATTCGGATTTTTCAAATCAGATAGGGACGACAATAAATCCACCTCAAGGTTATGTGTTTAATTTTGGAAGTTGAGTCATAATATGGAGGAGTGTTATGTAGAAATATATTTCGGACTCCACCACAGGAAGATGTTGAATTGGAGCCTCTGAGGCAACCAAAGTATTTGTATGAATCTAGAAACTTCGTAATGGACTTAGATGTGATTCTAAGTTTGACCGAGATTACCACAATTTATTGCGATAATAATGGTACAATTGCAAACTTGAAGGAATCACGAGTCCATTAGCAATTAAGCACATTAAGCGCAAGTACCACCTGTTACGAGAAATTGTATGATGAGGGAAAGGACCTTAAGGCGAAAATTTTTGATGGTCATGTAGTAGGAGTGGGAATCAGATGTATGGCAGTGGTCTTTACAGCATAGTCTTTTAGTATAAGTAAGAGATTGATGGATTGTATACTAAAAGTCTAGCTTTTTGTGTGAACAATATTTAACAATGAATTTGAAATGAGAATCATATGATCAAATGTTTTGCATATTATAATTGCAAAAGTCAACTTACTTTATACTGTAGATAATACGTTGTGCGACAACACATATAAGATCATATTATCGGTTTCCTTATAAAGTATAAACAGATGCTCACAATCGAGATAGACGGGGACTCTTTATTGGGATAGTTGTAGTGTGATTCTGTATTAGTTTGTCTTGACTATAGAATCACATTAGTGCACTTTGTGTATTGAGCAGGACCACTTGAGATCGTTCCACTTATACTGACTATATAGGAGAACTTAATCTCAGTTATTATGGATGTTCGTGCTCTTAATCTCTATACAATAGCCTCGACACATAAGCCAGTATTTATGTCTTTGATTCATCAATGGGTGAGATTTATATATTAAATCAATAAGCTCGGTGAGTTGGGAGATAGTGCTGTCTCTATGGTGTGCTGTTGATTGTAGAAGTAATCTGGTTCCTATTAAATAGGCTGATGATGTCCCCTTGAGGAGCTCATAAGGCTTATTTTGTAAAATCCTGCAGGTGAATTTATTCCTGCATGATTACAATGTTGAGTGGTACTACTCTCGGATGAGATATTAATTAATGAAGTTGTCAGTAATTTAATTAATTAATGGACATTGTATATCTTAAATATGGAGAAACTGTCGGGCTCATAATAAGAAGGGGCTCAAAACGTAATTTTGGGATGAGAGCGGCAGTACAGTAATAATATTTTAGTGGAATATATTATTATTAGAAGGAGCACAAAACGTAATTTCTCCTCATGGTCCATATTGTAGCCCATATATAAGTCATCTCAACTTATCTGAAACCATAATACTGGCGCCTAATATACGACAGTTTGAGGGAGGAGAGCAGATTGAGAGGATCTTGAAGATCGTCTCCCATTCGACTTCAAGATTGGACTTGGGAATACAGCAGAAGATCAAGAGGTTGTTTTCTACAACTGTTCTTCTTCAACATACCCTAGTGAAAGATAATACTTTTCTATCTTCTTGCTTCCGCTGATTTAGAAACGCATGGAACCCTAACGGTTCATGTTAACCAAATGATCGAACGCTAACATAACCTTCAACACATCGCGGATAACTATGGTAATTTGTAGGGCAGCTTATTTTGTACTCCCTACCTCCTACCCAAAGAGTTCCCTTTCCATTTTTACGCATATGGGACCTACACACACCCACTAATACAACTACCCACTACACATAAAATAATAATACTCCTTAATCAATGTGAAAAAAGAAAATAACCCTCTTTCGAAGGGACAGAGGGAGTACACTAATTGAGTTAATTGATGATTCATCTCACATAAGTAGATTCGTGAAACAATCTCTTCCAAGACTTACCCTATTTTTATAAAAAAATATTGATTAAAATATGAATAGTATAAAGTTTGATTAAAAAATTAAATTATTTTTCCAAAAAATTAGAGTATACATACTTATTAAAGAGTAAGTATATCATTAATATTGAATGATAAAGAAATTTTAGTCTTGATTAATTGAGTATAATTAAGAATAAGATAATTGATTAAGGCAGACGCAGCTGCTAAGTGCTAACAATTGAATTTTTTCGTATATTTTTTTAATAAATTATTTTAGTAATTATTAAAAATTAATATTTTTATTTTTAAAAAACTCAGTGCTAATAAGTGAATTTTTTTCTAATTTTCTAAATAAATTATTTTATTATTAAATGAGCTACTCTCATGTGAAACGACTATACGTGAGACGGGTTGTGAGACTAGTTGACTCATTGTTAAAGTATGATTGTTAGTAAGTAAAATATTGTGTGCTTATTATTAGTTAAAGTATATTTGTGGTGAATCATACTTCTAATACTCTAAAAGCATATTTTAATTCATTATTCATTTAGAAAAACATATGGAGTATTAACTAATAATAAGCATACTTTACTTATATAACAATAATAACTTGACAGTGGATATACCCGTCTCACATAATTACCGTTTCACAAGAGACTTTGTCTTATTGAAAATTTATATTTTTTATTTTTATAAAACATAGTTATTATAAGTATTACTCCCTCCGTCCCAAGAATACTTGCACAATTTCAATTTTAGTTCGTCTCAAGAATACATGCACACCCTAAAAATGGAATCAATACACAATATCTATAATTCTATAATACTAATCCCTCCGTCCATTGCAAAGTTATTCTTTTTTTTTGCACGTAGATTAAGGAGTATTATTATTTTATATAAAGTAGGTAGTTGTATTAGTTGTGAGTGGTGGGCCATGTGTATACCTTTTTACTAAAAATGATAAATGGATACTTTAAGATTGGACGAACCAAAATGACAAAATGGATAACTTTGTGATGGACGGAGGTAGTACAATATTAAAAAAATATCTTCTTTTTATATACAATTTAGTCAAAGTCAACTATATCATAAAATTTATTCAAATGGTGAACTAAACCCAATCTCCAAAAGCCCAAGTGAGGATAATTTGACTCATGTTAGAATAAATAATTCAAATCCTATTTCCAAAAGCCCAAGGGAGGATGAGTTGACCCATATTAATAGAAGAAAATTTTCAAGCACAACAATAGAAAGAACTTATTTCTTCTGAGGAGAGAAGATTGGTAGAAGACAAGTGCAGGAAACAATCAGAAGTAGCGAAGCAAAAATGTGGAGAGGATTCAAGAATGGAAGTTGTAAGTACATGGGATTAGGAAAAGCTATGGGTCTCAGGAGCCTAGGCAATGAGGAGTAAATTAGCACCAGGTATATGCTGAGGTGATAAACGATTCAAGGACAGGGTTGATTTGAAAAGAGGTCTTGGGGACAAATAGAGTTAATCAATTAAAGTGTTGAGTTATAATGTAAGGGGTCTTGGGAGTAAAGTAAAATGTACAAAAGTCAGAGCATATTCACATGAGGATGATTGAGTTTTGTTGTATCCAAGAGACGAAAAAAGAAATTTTTGATAATTATGTTGCTAAATCTGTTTGGGTAATTGGCAGTTTGGTGGGGCTCATAGGGAAGCTGAGGGTCGTCCTAGTGGGATTCTAACTATTTGGAATACTGATGTGTTTACTGCAACAAGTATTTGGCATATGAATGAAGCATTGGTGGTGAACAGAGTGTGGGGTTTAGAGAAGATTGAATGTTGCATTATGTTTATGTTGGATTGTATACTAAAAATCTATCTTTTTGTTTGAACAATGTTATAACAATTTATTTGAAATGAGAATCTTATGATCAAATAATTGCGTCTTATAATTTATTTATATGTACGATGCAATAGTCCACTTACTTTATACTGTAGATAATATGTTGTGCGACAACACGCGGAAGATCATATTATCGGTTTCCTTATAGTATAAACAGATGCTCACAATAGAGATAGACGGGGACTCTCTATCAGGATGGTTGTAGTGTGATTTGGTATTAGTTTGTCTTGACTATAAAATCACATAAGTGCACTTTGTGTGTATTGAGTAGGACCGCTTGAGATCGTTCAACTTATACTGACTATATAGGATAACTTGATCTTAGTTATTATGGAAGTTCGTGTTATTAATCCTTATACAATATCTTCGACTCGTAAGGCAGTATGTTTTTCTTTAATTCATCAATGAGTGAGATTTACATGTAATTAAATCAACAAACTCGGTGAGTTGGAAAATAGTGCTGTCTCTATGGTGTGCTGTTAATTGTAGAAGGAATTCGTGTTCGACATAGGTTGATGATGTCCCCTTGAGGAACTCATAAGGATTATTATGTAAACCCTACAGGTGAATTTATTCCGGCATGATAATAAGGTTGAGTGGTACTACTCTCGGATGAGATATTAATTAATGAAGTTGTCAGTAACTTAATTAATTAATGGGCATTGTATATTTTAAACATGGGGAGAATAACGGACTCATAATAAGAAGGACCCCATAACGTAATTATGGGATTATAATGGTAGTGCAGTGATAATATTTTAGTGGTATATATTATTATTATTGGACTTAAGTATAAGCTTTGGGCTAAGCTTGGATACTGAAGCCCAATGGAGGCCCAACTTTAATTTCTCCTCCTGGTCCTTGCTGTAGCCCATATATAAGTCATCTCAGCTGTCCGGAAACCCTAATTGAATCACACCTAACACTATGAGGAGGGTGAGGGAATAGCAGATTGAGAAGATCTCGAAGATTATCGTCCACACGATATCGAGTTTGGACTTGGGAATACAGCAGAAGATCGGAAGATTTTTTGGTGCTGCTGTTTGTCAACTTCCACAATTTTCTAAAATCATGTGGAACTCCAAACTAGATGTGTCATAAACCATTGGAAAGCCACTGAAGAGAGGATCGTTTTGGAGCATAGATCACTCAAATTTGAGATCGGATGAGAGAGTTATGCCCAAAACGGTGAGGCTGCGCAGGCTGCCAGCGAAAATTCATGTTCTTCTTCAACATACCCTGGTGAATGGTAATACGTTTCTATGTTTCTTGCTTTCACTGATTTAGAAACGTATGGAACCCTAGGTTCATGTTAACCAAACGATCGAACGCCAACAATTTATGCACCATGCCCTCTTAGTGAAAGGGTCGAGTTATGGGATTGGATTCCAATTGTTATATCCCTAAATTTTTCTGTGTTTGTGTGTAGTAAGAGATTTCAATTCTATACGTAAAATTTCTGAAAAGGATGGAAGAAGGGCTTGTTATAGAAAGCAGGATATTTTGGTGTTTTATGAATTTATTCGGAATTCAGGGTAGGTTGATCTACCACTACATGGTCGACTCTATACTTGGTACAAGCCAGATGGATCTTGTAAAAGTAGACTCGATCGTATTTTGGTTAATAACTTGTGGATTAATCATTGGCCAAATTCATTCGAAAAGATTTGAGGAGATCACTTTCTGACCACTACCTTATTTTCTTGGAAATCAATGTGAAGGATTGGGGCCCAAAACTATTCAAATTATTCTTTGATTTGCTTTATTATCCATGTTTTAAAGTGTTTGTCATCAATAAATGGAATAGTAATGACGTGGATGGATGGGGGAGAGGGGTTTGTTTTGAAGGAGAAGCTTAAAAGCCTAAATTTTGACTTCAAACGCTGGTTGTTGGGCATTTGTACGCACTTCAATTAGATCCCGAAGTATGAAAGATATCAATTGTAGCGGTAAGTGACCAAGTTTATTTATCAAACCCAAAGGACAACTAACTATTTATTTTCTAATTATTACTAGTTTAATCAGAGTCTCAAGAGTTTTGAAAATAATAAATAACTTAATAAAATGCCAAGAAGAAGAATTTGAGATTAAATCAAGAGATAAGCAATAGTTCTAAGGTATCAGGTATAGACCAATTAATTTGGATTCATAGACTCTCAATTGATTATTCATGCAGCTTCTATGAAAATACACCACATAGCCCTGTTAATCCACCAGATATGACCCGATTTTAAGCTAACAATATATTCTGATTTATTTCCTAGAGTGCGTGAATGGTAAGTTTGACTAACAAGATATTTTCTGAAAGTATTACAAGGCTCTATTCACTTCCTACTTGAATGTCTAATTCCATTGTTCTACTAAACAATTCAAGTATTTGATTTACTAGTTATTAGAATTAAAGTGTTTATGGACAGAATACTTTATTTTCCTAACAAATAGACAATACAATTCATGAACACACAAGCTAACATAGTAAACCAAGCATCACGGGCAATGACATGAATTTATTAAGAAGATGTTACGAAGCAGAAAAGAAAAGTCTGAATTAATCAAGTAAAAATCAGAATATCGACTACATGAATTCACGAAATTGGTCTAGGTTTCCAAATCAATTGAATCTATCCTTTAAACCTTAGAATTGTAATGGAAATTATCCCATGAGGTTACAATCAACGCTCGTGGCTATGAAGTTCATATAAAAAATCACGACAAAGTAAAGAGAAAGAAAAGAGACACGAAACCCTAGGGAAGGTGTAAAACCCAATTTCTAAAAGTTGGAACAGTTGAAGGAAGTGTTCACACAGCCATCGCATGGCTATAGCTAACATGAGTACTCGCTGACGTGTCAAAGCACTCGTAACTGTGCGAGGAATCTTATCACACGGTTGCTACCGTGTGGTACTGACAAACATGATGCAGATTCAACACAAATGTAACAAAATTATTAATTATAAAGAATATAATCACCATCATATTGAATTTTTGTTTGAATTATTCTCCTTCATATTTAGCCATTATTGATAAGAGCATGGAAAAAAATATAGACATGCAACCAAGTATCCAGAAATGTCTGACAATGCACTGTCACATTAGATAAAACGTTCATGAGACAGATATCATTTATTAGATGATTAACAACCTTATAGATATGTAAATAATCTCACCCCCACAGTTTTGTACTGCAATAGAGAAATCAAAGCGCTATAAATTCCTTATAATTGGAATAAATACAAATGATTGACTTACAATTATTTCTGCAAGAAAACTACATCCAAGTTTTACATAACAACCATCAGTCAACAAAGATGGCAAACATCATCATCAATCTAAAGAATCAATCTTGTTATGAGGTAAAATAAAATTTATTTAGTTAAATATGTGGAAAAAAAAACTCACCCACGTCATGTTTTGATGGAACGTCAGCTTTGTTTAAAGTGGTCACAGTCTTTTTTACCTTCTCGGTGGTTCCATTCTGCAATAGCTCAAAGGAATGCATGGCAATGAAACTCAATTATGTGAATATATATATATATATATATATATATATATATATATATATATATATATATATATATATATATATATATATATATATATATATATATATATATATATATATATATATATGAATAAAGTATATATATTTCTTTGAATTTGATACATTCAACAATTCAAGTTCAAATATAAATATAATACATCAATTTTTAAAATAAGTAAGATATATATTATAAATAATGGATTTGAAAAAAGAAAAAAAAATCTGAAATTTGCATTTATTTATTTAAATAAAAGCTCAAATCAAATATTTCTGAAAACCTCTCTAAACACCACATTCTTACATGTACTATTTTCAATATCTTTTTTATCACATAGCATTATCTTTAAATCTCTTCTAGATGTAACTCTTGAAGCTGCAACGCACAATTAACCAAGTGACAAAATTGGTCTCTTGAGATAGAGTCCAACATTGTTCAAAGAATGTACTTAACTCTTATTTATATGGTCATTGCCAGTGACGAAGCCAGCATTTTCAGTCAGGGGGCCCAATTATCAATAACATAAAAGCAAAATTATAAAAAAATTAATGTCAATTTTCAAAAGTTCAAAATGATAAATATAATGTCATCAACATTTTAAAATAAAACCTAATAAACTATAACATTCATCTTCGATTCTTCATGTTTTGAAAGCGTTGCATGATGGATTCATTGCTAATGCTTCGAAAATTAATTTTGATTAATTAATTATATATATATATATATATAGGAAAAAAAATGCATTTTTAGTCCCATACGAGATGTCTCATTTCATTTTTAGTCCTTTTCATTACATTTTTTGTCCCATTCTAAAATTCCATCATCAAATTAACAGAAAAGTGATGTGGTCGTTACAGTATAATTTTCTTTTATTTAAAATTTCTTTTGAAATCCTCTTTTCATGCCAGCCTCTCTCCCTCTCCAACCCTAATCTCAACAAATGTATAATAAATTTCAACCGCCGACGATAGCGGCAGTGGCGAAAATTAGGAAACAATCTCTCATCTCTCGTAATTTTATCACCAACCCCCCATTCTCCGATTCAAATCTCCGACCCCTTCCTCCTCTCCCTACGTCATGCCTGTACCACAGACAGCAAGAAAGATATGGCCATCAAACTTACTGTCCCCTCTCTCTCCCTTCTCTCTTTAAAAAAAGATCTAACGAGGAAAGATCTACGGGATAGCAGATCTATGGAAGGGAAGCCATATTTTTCGACCGCCTCTCAGCCACCAGACCTCCTATCCTGCCATCGGGGTTTGGCATCGCCATACTCCTACGATACTCATGTTTCGATCTGATAATTCCGCTACTACTTTTACTACCCCCGACGGAGCCCCCATGAGTATTGGTGGGTTCGAGATTGACGGTGGAAAGCAAGTTGAGAAATAGAGAGTGGGAAAGAGATCAGTAGCAAAGAACAATTTTTTGGGACTCACCCATTACAACGCATCAACGTCGGCCTGTTCCACTCCAAATTCTCAATGGCCGCCGCTGCCGCCCTGATCGAGAACAAGCGCCTCCATGTGGCGACGGAGCACGAGCTGAACGACGGCCCCCTGAGAAGTCGGTTCCGATGAGCGTCTTCTTGCTGAGGCGTTCACGAACATCGGACAGTTGGAATTCTTCCTTAGGAGTGTCCAAATGGTATGAAAACCATAGGCATTGGCTATTCCAGAGCACCATGTCGTTAGGGTTCTTATTCTGCTCCACATTGGCGACCATCGGTATAAATTGACTGCTAAAAAACCATGGATGGCTGACAATCTCAACAAAGGCAGGCTGTACGACTTCAACTGGTCATTGATGATTTTAAGCTTGATCAATCCGGCAATTTTCTTGTTCTGTTGTACGAGGTATGTGTACAAGGAGAAGAGGCTTATGAACATGGGCATAGAGTTGGAAGGATCCGATGACCTCGTTTGCCACCAAATTTATTACATGTCGAACACTTCTTGTTATCTTCCTGGTTGGTGTGAATCGTGGGGTGAATCGTGGGGTGAAATGGGGGGCATCCTTGAGCTCGAGAAAGGGTGAAATGGTAGTGGAGTTGCTAATATTGAATCCAGTTGATTCTCAATTGTAGTATTATTATTATTTTTTTTGAGTTAAAGTTTGTCTTTCAATATATATATATATATATATATATATATAAGTTGGAGTTAACATTTTCCGTCAAAGAATTAACTGTTGGGACTAAAATTGCAACATTTGAGACCAAAAAAAAGGGTAGGGACCAAAAGTGAAATGAGACATCTTGTATGTGACTAAAACTGCATTTTTCCATATATATATATAAGACAAATAAACAATTTTTAAAAAAAAGAAAAAAATTCAACTAATAGAACTAAAGAAGACATATTTGGTGAGTCTTCCACACTCTGTCAAGTAAATTAAAATTTTGTATAACTTATTTTTATACGGTTGTGTATATATAATTGTGTACATATATATATATATATATATATATATATATATATATATATATATATATATATATATATATATACTTTCCTTATCCTATTTGATTTTACATTCATTATATATATATATATATATATATATATATATATATATATATATATATATATATCCCACAAAATTAGGAATGTAAAATCAAAATAGGATAAGGAAAGTATATTTGTGTGTGTGTGTGTTATAAAATATATTATATCTAGATTTTATTTCTAGAAAATATGTCAATGATAATTAATCCATCACAGGTCTGTAGCATAATTTGTTGTATGTATCTATAATCCAATAACTAATTATACATATATAAATTAATTATTATATATATGTAAAATTACAAAACTACCCCTATTTTTTTAGAAAAATTCAGGGGGGGCTAGTGGCCACCCTAAGCATATACTCCCTCTGTCATTGGTCATTGCGTAGGACATTATCAAGGGAAACTGGCGACGTTGGAACTTAAATGAAATTCATAATCGAAGGGCATTAGAGAAGTCTTGGTATTAAAACACGATCACCGGCACTATTATCCATTAGAACTTTGACCTGCAGAACCTTATCATCAAGTCTCGTAATTACCAACCTCGTACCATTGCATAATCCTCTAGCATAGTCATGTTTCGAAGAAGCATAACTAGGGTGCCAACTTTCAGTATAAGCTTATAATTTGGCATATCAGAACACTTAATGGAATTGAGAAACTCTGGTGTATGAACATCAGCCAAAATATCCACATTTTATCAGATTTGGATGCAAAATCAGAACTTAGGAAAATCTTTGATTCTCTATCATTCAAAAATATCATGTACTCATTTATTGAATCAACAGACTCTATAGTAGGTGGAAGAACAGCTCGTTGCTAGAGATATTTTAGATCATTCACAGATGTTAAGAAATTCGGATATATCTCCACTACAATATCTTTTACTAGATCATCAAAGAATTTTAAAAGTATATCTTCTGAAACAACCACATGTGTATCATTTTCACAAGGAGAACCTATAATGCCATCGCCTATACCGTTTATCCATTCTGTGAATTCACATACTTCATTTGCCTCAGATGTATTACATATTGATGTAAAGTGTTGAGATCAGTGTCGTCATATTTGGAATCACACTGATCTTCCACAAGTTATTATTTAAGTCAATGACATGTTAATGTTGTTCGTGTTGTTGTGCTTGATGTTGCATCCAGATTTGTTGCAGTTGGATGATACACGTGCTGGAAAGGGACCCACAATCCTAGAGAGCAATCTGGAAAGTTTTAGAAGTCCGGAAGATTTTAGAGTATGAAGATAACTAGCCGATGTAGTAGGAGGTTAATTCTTCAATCATGGGTGGTTTGATATCTCCTAGTGGACCACTCACACATGTTCTACTCCTGCAGCATTCCCATGTTTATAAGTAGAGCTGCTGGATGGTCAGAAAAATTATCTCGAAATCGATCAATTTGGAGAGATCATACATATAAAGAGACGTCGTACTTAGAGTTTATCTTTAGGTTTCTCATAGTGTTTTTATTAATGTTCTAACATTCTGTTCAACATTACGTGTATATTATTATCCCATGCATTTTGTGTGCACTGTTCACAGACTGTGAAAGTGCATACTTGAAGTAGGCTTAGATATAACAATCTAGGTTTTCCATTTGGGAACTTGTTTGGATTTTATCCGATTTTTTGTTCAAAGAGTGGAAGGAATGTTTCCATCTCTTAGAATATATTTTTGTAATAACTTTTTCCAAGTTAGCGATATTTATGTCATGAGGCCAACCACAAACTTATTTATAAGGTTGTGGAAAGATTGAGTAAATCATGTGTTAAGTCTTCCGTTGTACAAATTTGCAATCTCACATTCAAGTTTATTATTCTAATTAGAGTCGGTGTTATACGAAGTATCGCCAGAATTAGGACAACATCACTGACGTATAATACACTTACACCCATTGGGCACCCGACAAGTGGCATCAGAGCCAACGCTTGACAGCATTAAGTGTTGATTCGTGGTGTTAAATATTAAAGTATCATGGATTATTCAACTGGATCGATCAACCGTCCTCCCATACTTGATAGAACCAATTACGCCATGTGGAAGAGCCGAATGAAGAGTTACGTCAAGTCCCTGGATGAACGTGCTTGGAAGACCATTCTGGCAGGTTGGACACCCCCACGGTTCAAGACAAAGATGGAGATCTTACCATTAAGAGTGAGCTTGAATGGACCGCTGAGGAGAACAACTAATCATTGCTGAACTGCAGAGCACTCAATGCAATCAAATCATCAGTTGATACAGTGATGTTCAACTTGATCCAGAACTGCATCTCAATGAAGGATGCTTGGGAAAGGCTTCAAGATCACTGTGAAGGATCTAGAAGTGTTCAAAGGGCAAAGGGAGGATGCTGAACGCACAGTTCGAGAGCTTGAGGATGAAGGGAGACGAGACAATCTCTTCATACAATGAGCGTCTCTACGAGATTGTGAATGAGCTGCAGACCCTTGGAGACACAATCTCCAACATCAGGTTAGTAAACAAGACTCTACGTATGCTTCGTAGGAGATTTAATGGTAAAATATGTGCTACAGAAGAATCTAGAAACACTTATCTGTTGAGTCATAATAAGCTAATAAGTATCTTAAAAACTTATGAAATTGACTTGTCTCAACAAGATTCTGCGTATGATAGGAAAGGTGTTGTCGTTTATAAAGGTGAAACTCCTTGTTCTAGTTCTACTTCTGGTAAAACTTCGACTATAACTGAAATTAAACAAGTAGAAGAAGATGTTGACAACATTCCTGATGACACTGACAGTATTTCTTTACTTGCTAAGAAATTTGAGTCTTTTCTTAGACAAAAGAAGAACAAGTCTAAAGCAAATATTCAGCCTAAGATAGAACATTCCTCTTATACTCCTGTTCGTAAACCCACTCAAAGAAGAAAATTTAAGTATAATCTTGAGTTTAGGAAAAAGATCATTTGTTATGAACGTACTGGTTTTGGTCATTATGCAAGTGAATGTGCTAACACTCTTTTGAAGAAAATGATGAACTTAAATGTTTACTTGAGTGATGATGATTCTAAAGAAGATCCAGATGCAAATAATGAAGAAGTCGCATCCTTGAGTGACTCGGATGCTGAGTCTGGTGTCCTAACACCAGAAACAATATCGTGCAGGTTTATGTCTACTTCTGATTCTGATGTGAACTGTATTAATGCTTTCTATAGTATATTGTGATATTATGATTTTTAATATATATATATATATATATATATATATATATATATATATATATATATATATATCTTTAGATATAATATTTACAGAGTATTATTTATTATCTTATCGATTAAAATAAAAATATTAAAATAGTATATTAAGCAATAAACTTAATGTAAATAATTTTTTATAATCCATTTCTTTAATTAAATATTATTTTTATAGACAAGATAAGTTAAATCTGTTACCTAATTATTTTACTACAATACAAGTTTTACTTAAATTAAATTATTTTTTATTAAAAAATAACCAAAAATTTAAATAAAAGGTAATTCATTACTTATTTATTTTTATCAAATTTATTTAATCATAAATTTACTTCCATCCAACCACTATAATAATCCTTATATGACTAGAGTTTTCAAAGAATCTGCCTTTTTATATGATAAATTTATGAGTAAAACTAAATTGTATTTGTGCACTGAATAATTTTAATTGTTAAATTAATTTTTAATTTTAATTTTAATCTCCATCATTAAATAAATAATGCAATTAATTTTTTTCAGTAAAAAAATTATCCAATACCCATTAAAACTATAAATCTTGGGTACACCCAAAAACGACTCTTTAAATTTATACTCGGCTTTAAAGAGTCAATTTTTTTTCATTTTAGACGTTCGCACTAAAGAGTCATTCATTTCTTACGCACATGGGGACCTACACACATCTACTAATATAATTAAAATATGGAGTCCACACATCCACTAATAATACTACTTACTACACATTAAATAATAATACTCCTTAAGCAAAGAGGACCCTTTAAAGCAGATGGAGGGAGTAAAAGTTTGAATGTCAAATATTGCATCTCAAAAAGTAATATCTTTATCTATAATAAGTTGATATTCTGTGCATCCGGGTACACACGTCCATTCATATATGTATAAATCTTTTTTACGGTTGCGCCCATGGCTTCAAGTACACCTTCAGCCCATTCTTCATGAACAGAGTCAGCGACATCTTCTACTCAACCCGTTGGCTGTGAATAATGTATATATTTTTCTTAATAATTATATAGTATTTTTATATTCAATTTTTCATTAAAAAAATAAAAGAAAATTCGTCAACTAAATGTATAAGTTTTTAAAAGTGAGTAAAATATGCATTTGAGTGCACATGATAATTTGTCATCTTTAATATACTAAACTAGAGTTTTTATTTTTATTTTTTCTCTCTCTTTACGTGTCGACTCAAGAATTTTCCACACATGAAAAAGCTTACGTGTCAAATTGTGGATATTTGATTTAATTAAATTATTTAATTCAAATTTACTATTTAGAAATTGCTAAAATTTGTGTCTCTGGGGAAACTGTGCCCCAAATTTCGAATTTTTTTAAGTTGTACCCTTTAGTATTAAATGTTATACTCTTTAGTGTAAGAACATGTTTTGAACAAAATATTATATCCATCACCTTGTAAACTCGGGGATACAAGAGACTATCTCTTTTGAAATAACATATCACCAAATTTATAACTAAATAATAATATCTTTAACATATATTTGATATTTATATAAAAGAACTATTCTATTATATTTATCTTATTTTAATAGATAAATATTTAACATATATCATATTTATCATTTTATGGACAAAAATTTCGATTATTCATTTCAGATGTATATTTAATTAATTAAATTCTTTTACAATTTTTTCTTACGTGTGAACCTCGGGATTCTCCTCGCACAAAAATAAATTTAAATGGTGAATTTTATTATAATTATATTTAATTATATTATTCACTATTTGTTTAATTTGATTTTACTATTTTAAAATAACATATCTTTAAAGCATCTCTTATATAATTTGATTTTAATATACATATCTCCAAATCTACAATTAAATTATAAATTTTTAATATACTTATTTAATCTATCTATCTATCTATACTTACATACATACATAAAAGCAAAATGAATTTACTTATTGAATATTTTTTTCAGTTTCAAAATCAATTTTCCTTAACCTGAAATAAATTGTGCCGATCTATCTTCCTAATCTTTATATTCCTCCATATTCTTTCCCTTCAATGTTATTTTACCCTATGCTCATTTCTTCTCCTTTTATCATGTATTCGAATTTTGTTGTCTTTGCATTTTGTTGTTTAATTTAAAATCCAAATACAGTTTTGGATTCAAATTGTTTTAATTTTAAATCAAAATAGGTTTTTGGATTCATTTTTAAAAATTTAATCTCATCCCTTAATTAATTATGGAGTATTTTACTAAAAATTAAATAGACAATCAATTTGGCCTCATTTTTTTTCATTTCCAAAATCAATTTTCCCAAACCCTGAAATAAATTGTGTCGATCTATCTTCCTAATCTTTATATTCCTCCAAATTCTTTTCCCTTCAATGTTATTTTGTCCTACGTCCATTTCTTCTCCTTTTATCATGTATTCATATTTTGTTGACATTGCATTTTGTTGTTTAATTTTAAATCCAAATACAGTTTTGGATTCACATTGTTTTAACTTTGAAATAATATAGGTTTTTGGATTCGTTGCTAACCTGCTATTTTGTTTCCAGATTTCAGGAAAATACTATATTTTAATCGTTTATCAAAATGTAAGGTTGGATTTCTTTTCTATAATCCTTAAAAATTTGTTTAGCATTTATTGTGATTATATTGTTTTCAGCCATTTTAATCATTAATTTTACTAATTTTATCTTTGGGCATTATGTACATCAAAAGTGACAAATGACATTCTAAATATTACTACTTTGTGTGCAAATATAGAGATATTAACCACATGTTTCTCAGTGTAAAAAAAAACAGAAGAGTAGAATGTAGCACTCAATTACCTATTCGTCCAGTACTTAGATGGACCTGGATTGGAGGGCGGGTGAACTGGCCTTTGACCAAGCATTTTAGGAGTTGAAGACATAAACTGCTTGTAATCAAGGATAATTCTCAGTTGAGACAACTTTGACTAAAAGTAATCTGAATTCAAAAGAAATGGTTAGATGCATTTTCATGGCAGCCTCTTGTCAATTGAGACTTCAAATCTTGGATCTAATCAGCGGTGTCATTAGAAACACCAAGAAATTTATAGCCTTTTCTCAAGAAAATGAGAGATTAGAAATTTACTTGGCTTGTTTTGTTCAACAAATCCTCTATAACTGTAGCAACATCAGTCTCTATGGAAGCAGCCTCCCTATAATTTTCACTTGTATTGTTTTCAATCTGATCTTTCCTATCAACAAAATTATCAATAGTAGAGTAACAAGGTAATAAATAACATACACTCTCATTTCCTAGAAAGCTCGGCCACTTACTACCACTAGAAAAATTATCCTCGTCTCTTGACATAACTGTGGAGTCAATTGTATGCATATTGCTAAAATTCTGTGACTAACTTGGTTGCTGAGAGGCGTAATCGCCAGATTCAATATTTTTCAGAGAGGGTATGACATTGTGTTATGATGTCCCACATCAATTCCACATGCATGTGTGAAAGGACATATAAGTGGGGGTCAACCATTCACCTTCAGCCATGGTTTTATGTGAAGTTAGGGCTCCCTAGCTTATATCAGAGCAAATTGTTAGGCATATATTAGCTAGGGTGCCCTAACTTCACCCAAAATCATGGCTGAAGGTGAAGGATTGACCCCCACTTATATGCCCTTACACACGTGTGTATAATCCTTTCAAATCAACAACTTTGTCAGCAGCTGAATTAGAAAAGTCTAATATGTGTAACAGTAAACAAGTGGAGGGAAAGGGAAAAGATAGATGCTCCAAGGACCTGCATCACACATGCATATATCCATTCAACTGTAACTACATGTATTCCGAATCTACAAGCAGCTCCAAATTTTTCACCATCAACAAATTTACATAATAGATGGGTAACTTTCTTTGTCAGTTTTTCAACATATTTCACCCCAATAACATAGCACATATATTTTTAACAGTTGTTTTTCTTTCATGTCATACATAGATACGATGATATCCTTCAAAACCATGTAAAGGAATTGTGCATGAAAGGGAGGAATAAATGATGTGACTGCTAACACCCAGCAGATGCCTAAACTTCAATTATAAATTCAAACTATGTTAGAATTTGTACATCCCAAATAACAAATGCATCAACGTATGCCAATGTGGTATTAGTATTATTGTCAAAGAGGTGGTATGAAAAAATACAAGAGGCGAAAAAAGTTCTGCAGACCAACTATTTGTTGAGATTTTTTATGCAATTGAGATGAGAAAGAGTAAAGCAAGAATCACAACATAAAATAGAAATAAACAAGCAGCAGCAGTAGTTTTTTAAAGCTAATTTATTACATACAAGCGATATATTCTTTATAATCATACATAAAATAATCGCAGTGTGGCAGATTAAAACTTATACTTAACAAATACTCTCTCCGTCCCACAAAACCCTTCACACTTTCCTCATTTGTTTGTCCCACAATACCCTTCACACCCCAAAAAAAGAAAAATCGTTTTATCCAACAACATCAAAAGTTACTTTAATTTCAAATTTTCCACTCCTTTTTCACACATATACCAAAAACTTTATCCTTTTTTATTACCTAAAAATACTACAATACCCTCTAAAGTCAATAAAGTTGATCAAAAGTACAACTTTTCTTAAAAACATGGAACAGTAAACGTGAAGCGTATTGTGGAACGAAGAGAGTAAAACTCTACCTCATATTAAAAACCCATAGGAATACAATAATTTAATGATATAATGTTGTGACTTGAACAAAAGATACACCTTAACAATTCATAAATTCGTCATTGTAAAACTTATACCAACCCCAACACCAACCATTACAGACAATAGACCTCATTGAACTTACAGACATTAACTTTCTAACAAGTCTAAGATATTACTGGTGTTGCCTTACTTGACAATGCATAGAGGGTTTAGATTTCAGAACTGGAACTAATAGATAGATTCTATATTGAAATTTTTTCTGTAAGACATTAAAAGTTTGGGAATCTCCTTACAAAAAATATGGTGCCATTTAAGTCCATATAACATGTTCAAAGGATTCTCACTTCTTAGCAACATTTTTCTCCAGGTCAAAGATTACAAATTTAAAAATATATATATTGTTTTCTGTTTCACAGATTAAAAACAGGAACCAACTCAAGCTAAGGTTACAGCTGGGATAAGATGACTGGAAGCAGTGGTAGATGTGCAGGTTGCGATCTCAAGATTTACGTATAAGCTGTGGTCCAATGTTCCAATTAGAATGGAGTCAATACCTCAAGACAAGAACGAATCCAATGAGTAGAAACAAATGTTATACTGGTTGTCTTGGTCAAACATATACAATTGACTTTGGATATTTACTTCCATTAATCACTATATTGGGCACTTTCAGCTTGGTCTCTTTTTCTCAAATATTTATGTTCTGGGGAATTGCTTGATAAAATATGATAGGATCAATCAGGGGGAGTCAATCAAGGGGGATGTCCTTTCCGAGTTTGCACCCGCCGTAATCGGGCTAATCTTGAGTCTATGGTGAAGGAAGGAGCAGATTTGGAGTAACAGGAAGGGCAGGTTTAGTGGATCTAGATTGGCAATATTTATTGTTATCACTATAATATAGTTGTATAAATAAAGGGGTTGAATGGAGAGGAGGGGTGTGGAATAATTATACTTGTTGCTTTGGGCAGCCATCGGCTGACGGGAGACTTCCCGGTTGTACCTCCTTTCTTTCATTTCAATAAAATTCTCCTCAAATACCATTTCAACTTCTTTACTCTATCAAATTGGTCCGACATGCCGGATGCCATACACCCGAATGGAAGCTTGATTTGAGGTGATAGAGAAAAATGCTGAGGTCGTGGAGAGGGTGGTCAGCACTCTTTCCGTAAACGTCACCACGTTGTTCGCTAAAGTCAACATCCTTTCTGAAAAACACGACAAACTCGATAAAATAGACATGTTGGACGATAAAATAGACAAGTTGGAAGGGATGCTCTCTTCGCTCGTGAAGAATAAAGGGGTTGAAGAAATTGGAGAGGATCTCCAAACTAGTAATTACGGTGAGACAAGTGCTCGTAATTCGTTGCAAGAATACGCCCCCGGACGGAGTAGCTCCAACAATGATTTCAACTCATGGCCAAACGAGTTGAATTGCCAATTTTTGATGGAAACGACTCGGTAGCTTGGATCACCCGTGCAGAAAGGTACTTTCGAATCCAAGGCACGAGTGAGGACTTGAAGGTGGAATTGGCCATGGTGTGCATGGAAGGGCCAACCTTACACTGGGTTCGTTAGCTGACGGAAAGATCTCCCAAGATGACTTGGAACCAGTTGACATATGAATTGCTAAGGAGATATGGTGGAAATCCATTGGCGAATCCTTTTGAAGCATTGGCAGCCACTAAGCAAACGAGAAGCGTTGATGAATTCATTGACGAATTCACTGTTCGAATGGCTCTCGTGTAGCGAATAACGCAAAGTCTGGGTCTCTTTCTCAACGGATTGAAACATGAAATCCGAGTTCGCATCAGATCCAAAGACGTCGTTGATTTCTTCGATACAATGAATCTGGCCAGGAAAATTGAAGAAGAAATATAAAGTATATCAGGAAGAGGATCAAGGACTAGATTAGTTGGAGGACACTGGGCTAGTGGGCCCATCCAAACAAAGGTGTGAATTCCAATTCTTTTGAGAATCAAAAGGCCCACTACACCACTAAGTGGGGAGAAGGCCCAACTTTTGATCTCAAATCTCACCCACCTGGTAAGACACATGGCGAATAGGAGAGATCCAATTTTGCCAGCAATAGGAACCGAGGGATGAAACAAATCTCCCATGCAGAATTCCTCGATCTTCGAACCCACAGCCTCTGCTTTAAATGCAAAGAGAGATACCACCTGCTACACCGCTGTAAGGAAAAATCTTTACAATTGTTAATAGTAGGGGAGGAAGAGGAAGAGGGGGACTTGAAAGATACGGAGGGGGATGAAAAGATCTCGGTGATGGAGACACCCGAAGATCCTCTTCTCCAACAATTGGAGTTAATCGAACTAGCGGCCGACTTTGATAGCCACCAAATGATGAAGCTAAAAGGAACAGTTAATGGGAAGGATGTCGTAGTCATGGTGGATAGTGGGGCAAGTCATTGCTTTATATCGGAGGTGGCAACCCGACGGGTGGACCTCAATATCAACCCGAGAATCAGGCCCCAAGTGCGCCTAGGTAATGGAGGCCGAAAGGAGACCATGAGAGAGTGTAAGGGAGTTTCCATCAAATTTGGGACAGCCAAGTTCTCCATAGATTGTTTCGTCTTTCCACTTGGGGGTATTGATATCATTTTTGGTATTTCTTAGCTAGCGATGCAAGGAAACATGAGAACCATTGGGCCAAGTTGACGATGGAGTTCGCGTGGGGGAATGAGTGGGTACGGTTAGTGGGAAATCCGAGCTGGACTATAAAGATGATTTCAGCGGCCTCGTTGCACAAGATGGAGGATGTAGAGCAGTGTTATATCTTGTGGGCGATAGAAACGAAATCATTCCCATTTACAGCTGCCGAGGAATTGGATGCGGATCAGAAACTCAATTTACAAAGGGTGCTGGGAACTTATCCTGAAGTTTTCCAGGACCTCACAGATTTACCCCCATCCCGCCATACGGACCATCGAATTCCACTCAAGCCAGGTACGTCCCCGATCAGTGTGAAACCTTATAGGTACGGACACCTGCAAAAGGAAGAGATAGAAAGATTGGTGAATGAAATGCTAGCCGCGGGGATCTTACAGCTGAGTTGTAGCACGTACTCAAGCCCGGTTCTTTTGATTCGCAAGAAAGATGGAAGTTGGCGTTTTTGCGTGGACTACAGAGAGCTCAACAAAGTTACTATCCCAGATAAATATCCCATTCCTGTGATCCAGGAAATGCTTGATGAGTTGAATGACTCCAGATTCTTCAGTAAACTAGACTTGAGGTCGGGTTATCACCAAATTCGAGTTGCTCCTGAAGATGTTCCAAAGACAGCCATTCGAACACATTCCGGGCACTATGAATTCATGGTCATGCCATTCGGATTGACGAATGCCCCCGCCACATTCCATTCCACAATGAATGAGTTATTCTGCCCTTATCTGAGAAAATTTGTGCTTTTTTTTATGACATCTTAGTCTACAGTGCAGGGTGGTCGGATCATCTAGAACATCTCCACACGATACTAGCTATTCTGAAGGAGAACTCATTTGTGGTCAACAAAAAGAAATGCTCGTTTGGGTGCACTTCAGTGGAGTACTTGGGCCACATAATCACAGAGCAGGGTGTACAGATGGACCCCAGCAAGATTTCCGCAGTACTTCGGTGGCCTATTCCCAAAACTGTAAAAGGCGTTCGGGGTTTTTTGGGTCTAACAGGGTACTATCGGCGCTTCATACGTGATTACGGGAAGATTTCACAATCATTAACAAATCTTCTCAAGAAAGATTCTCTAGCTAAATTTTAGTGTAATGATGAGGTGGAGGCAGCATTTTGAAAATTGCAAGAGGCCATCACGACCGCCCTGGTTCTAGCCTTGCCAAACTTCTCTTTGCCTTTTACTATAGAATGTGATGCTTCAGGCCGAGGAGTAGGAGCCATGCTGATGCAGTCTGGGCAGCCCGTGGTCTACTTTAGCAAGGCTATTGCTGAAAAGAATCAGTCGAGATCTGCATATGAGCGAGAATTAATGGCGCTAGTTCTCGCCATTCAACATTGGAGGCTATACCTAATTGGTAAGAAGTTCGTGGTTCGCACCGACAAGCGTAGCCTACGCCACCTTCTTCAACAACGGATCAAAACTCCGGCGCAACAAAACAGGATTGCCAAACTTATGGGGTATGAATTTGAAATTGTGTACAAAACAGGTCTTAGCAACCAAGCTACTGATGCCTTATCTCGTCAAGAAGAAGATGGGGAACTTTCAGCACTTTCAATTCCGCAATGGTTGGATTGGGAGGCATTGATGGTTGCGGTTATTGCTGATTCAGAATTACAAAAAATAGTCCAGCGTTTGAGGGAAGGTAACTCCTACACCGGTCCATATACACTGATAAATGGCCATTTATTCTTTAATGGCAGAATTGTTGTTCCCCGCTCAAGCTCCTGGACCAACAGCTTGATTGAAGAATTTCATTCAACACCATTAGGGGGACATTCCGGATCCTATCGCACCTATCGACGGTTAGCAGCAAATGTGTATTGACGTGGCATGATGAAGCAGGTCCAGAAATATGTCTCCAAATGCTTAGTATTCCAAAAGAACAAGTATGAAACTCAATCTCCTGTCGGGCTCCTAAACCCTTTACCAATTCCGTCTCAAGTTTGGGAGGACATCAGTATGAACTTCATCACCGGATTACCACGTTCGAAGACAGTAGATTACATTTTGGTGGTGGTGGACCGTTTATCCAAATATGTTCACTTTATTGGGTTGAAACACCCTTTTACAGCTTCAAAGGTGGCAGAAGTGTTTACTAAAGTGGTTCGCCTCCACAGGATACCTCGCTCCATTGTCTCAGATCGAGATTCCATTTTTGTAAGCCACATTTGGGCAGAATTATTTAAGGCGTTGGGGACAAAGTTGCAATTGAGTTCCGCATATCACCCCGAGACGGACGGTCAAACAGAGGTCTTGAATCGTTGTCTTGAGGCATATTTGAGTTGTTTCACCTCGGAACGATCACAATAGTGGGAAAAGTGGTTGCATTGGGCTGAGTATTGCTACAACATGAATTTCCATTCCGCTTCCAGTCAAACTCCCTTCTTATCAGTGTATGGTCGTCCCCCCAGACATTGCATCAATTTTTACCAGAAGAAATTCAAGTGAAAGTTGTGGCAGATGAACTGCTTCAGCGTGATGAGGTATTGAAGGAATTAAAAGACAATCTCGTGAGAGCTCAGGAAAGGATGCAACGAGCTGCAAACAAACACCGGCGGGAAGTAAGCTTTCAAGTGGGTGAAAAGGTATTGTTGAAGCTTCATCAGTTTCAACAAAAATCCCTCCGCCCACAAGAAAATGCCAAACTAGCCCCACGATATTATGGCCCGTTTGAGATTACTGACAAGGTGGGGGCAGTGGCGTACCGCCTGAAACTACCCGAGTCCGCTCGCATCCATCCAGTCTTTCAAGTGTCCCAACTTAAGTCAGTGGCTGGAAATCACATACCAAAAAATGTGTTACCTCCCCACCTCATCATGGATGAACCTGTCTTTGAACCGGAGAGTATCTTGCAGTCCCGGTCCGTGTGGCGAGAGGATGATAGGGTGCCACAATGGTTAATTAAATGGCGGGGACGAGCGGAGAAAGAGGCTACGTGGATGGACTTAGCAGATTTCCGAGGCCAATTTCCAGATTCTAGGATTGGGAGCAATGCTGTTTCCGGCGAGGGAGAAGTTGATAGGATCAATTAGGGGGAGTCAATCAAGGGGGTCATTCTTTCCGAGTTTACACGCACCGTAATTAGGCTAATCTTGAGTCTATGGTGAAGGAAGTAGCAGATTTGGAGTAACAGGAAGGGTAGGTTTAGTGGATCTAGATTGGCAATATTTATTGTTATCACTATAGTATAGTTGTATAAATAAAGGGGTAGAATGAAGAGGAGGGGTGTGGAATAATTATACTTGTTGCTTTGGGCAGCCATCGGCTGACGGGAGACTTCCCTGATGTACCTACTTCTTTATTTCATTTCAATAAAATTCTCCTCAAATACCATTCCAGCTTCTTTACTCTATCAAAATATTTATAGATTTATTATATAGCTCACTAGATAACACATCAGATTTAATATTACTCTTCTCCAAGATGTCATCATCCACAAGCTGAGAAACAGAGGATTTCCCATGTTTTAAACCAGCCACTCTAGTTGCAGTTTTTTTATTGGAAGTTACAGAATCTGGGATTGGGTAAACAAGAAAACAGTGTTAAAATATGCTAAATGAAAGATCAAAACTATGTTCGACAAAACTAAAGCGCTCAAAATCAAAACAGAATCCTTTTTGGAGGCTAAACGTAACATAGTTTCACACCTTTAGGAAGAAGTATATAATAAGCAATGTGGCTCTGTAGCACAGGGACTTCTTTCTTTTTGACGGTGCATTCTTCAAGCCATACTTTTTTTACCATGTTAATGATTTTAAGAGATAAAAAGGCTCTTTATTTCCTTGATTTCACTGCAGAATCATTAACAAAAATCAATCTAGTGACAATAAAAAAAATCACAGAAAGATCTCTGACTTGAATTATAGGCAATGTACTACATCTGTCTGTGGTAGCGTTACTGGTAAATTGACCACAACTCTAGGTAATTAACTACAGAAAATTTAGCAGTCACTATACGAATCTTGCAAAGTTGTATAAGATGACCTCAGTGGTAAAAAAAATAAAAATAAATAACATGTCAATAATTTTCACCATGATCTTGATTGCCCTCCAATCTCCTTACTGAGACACAATTTAAATTGATATCGAACTAACATTCAACAAAAAAGCTGACACAATTTAATTTCGATGTGTAATCACATTATATAAATCAATAAACAATTACTCGAAACATCGGACCTTCCTGCTTTACTATGACTGATAAACACTTTTAAGACAGTTTAAAAAATAAATTTATCAACAATCAGCCATGTGAACAACCACAAATGATGAGTGACAAGACACAATAAAAAAATAGATTGCATCTGTAGAAAGAAGAGGATGAGGCACTTTCATGACTAACATCTAAAAAACTTCATTTTTAGGTCATAGAATTACAGCTACGTGCAAAAACTGAAATCATGATACACATCAGTGAATTTGCCATTCATTATGGTGTTCAGAAAAGGAAAAGACATAGGTGATGTTCTTTTTGGGTTTTAAGATGATTTAGGATTTTATAATCCTAACACCGTTCTACTTTTGAGTTTTGAAATCTTCATAAACCCTATTAATATCAAACCCACCCCACCATATATTCTCTCTCTTAACCAACACACTATCTCTTTTTTTTTCTCCCCTCTTATATCTTATCTCACATCAAATAATAAAATAATAACTCTCTTACACATCAATAACTTTTTTATTTGACATAAAATTAAATCCAACCCTACTAATAAATTCAAAATAGACACAAATCATTATTTTTCTTTAAGGTTTATAAACCCACTAAATTTTCCACTTGGAACCCAAAAAGAACATACCTTAGAAAATTTTAAGTAGATTCTGAGCAGGGATTTTAGGAATTTTTTTCTTTAATCAAATAGTATCTAATAACAAACATCAAGTCGTAATAACTATTAAAAGAAATTCAGCATTGAGAAACGTTTTTACTTAAACTAGCAAAATGAAAGGAAAAAAGAAACTAGTCCATTCATATTTTACTACCCCCAACCGTCCTCCCCCTAATTTACGAACAATTGTTTTTCCACTAAGATTAAGATAGTGCACTTTTTGACAAACTTTATTGACTTTTTTAAAGGTAATATAGACTTAAAATAATAAATGAAATTGTTAAACGTATCATGTGTGATAAGGAGGAATGGATTTTTTAAAGTACTTCCTCCGTCCCATAAACAAAATCACACTTACTATTTTTGTCAGTATCATAAACAAGTTCACACCCCCTAAATAATGAAATTAAACTCAATCCAATAACCCTACAATACAATTTAATTTCAAAATTATGACCCTTCTCCAACTCTCGTAACTTACTTTCTGATTTATTTACTACAAAAATATACAAAACTACCCCTAAAAGTAAAGTAAAAGACAACTTTTTCTTGAACTATGTATCTATAGTAACTTTGAACTTAAATATGGGACGGGGGGAGTAGCATTTACTGTGAGGTTATTGTATTGGATAGTTTTACTAGGATCGTTCATAAGTGGAACGAAACAAAATGGAAATTGTTGTTCATAATTTTAGAGAAATGGAGGAAGTACCTTACATCTTTGATGGATTTCCAATCACAACATGCATCAACTTATCTCTGACAGCAACATAACACGAGCCACCACCTTGACGAACCATTTCAACCAGCTTCCGAAATTCTAAAGCCTCAAATCCTAAAAGCAGAATTCTGCACTCAGACAAGTAAGATCATTATCCTCACTTTGAGAATCATCATCAACATAATGAGCAAAATCAGAATTCTTGTCTTGTTCAGTGGCAGTAGGTTCATCCAACTTTTTTGATAACGGAGAAACCTCCGAATATTTACATGCACAACCAGGTTCTGTATCCTGAGCAGAAGTTTTGGTTTCCAAATCTGAGGCACTGGGCATAGATGACGGAGTAGATTGTGATTTATGATGCCTTTGCCTTGACTATTTTGCTCAAATGTCTTTAAAGCACTCATTGTAGAACTACCTCGAATAGGATAGGATTCCTCAATAAGACATGCTATTTATCCACGTGAATCAAGAACAATCCATGAAAGTTACGACATATAAAGAAAAGTCACAGTCATAAATCATACAAAAAGCAGCTCTTGTAGACAGAGATTACACTGCTGGAAATCGGATAGAAACACTGCAGATGAATCATGAAAGATTTACCTCTTCTGGCAATAGATTGATAAAACCATTTCTTGTTGACTATGTCTATGATACCCCATCTTTTTGCAACCTCATATTTATCACCTTCAGGAGTTTATAAAAAATTAAGGATGCCAATGTCGGAGATTATATGCTGGCGTAAGGTACTTAAAACATAAAGGTTTATACTAATTACTAATTCGCTAGTACAACAAACAGTAAGAACTTAATCATAGCAAAGTGGACCTATTTGTTTCAATACACTGAAAGAAAAATTAATAATGCATAAATTAAAGGAAAAAGGAGAATAATCATCACAATGAATGCATCTACCATCTGGTAGTTAAAAATTAAATTGAGGATTATAGATCACATGCATGAGAAATTGTTGGTGAAAGCAGAAGCATCAGAAAATGGATCGTATGGCATAGTAAGACAGCAAAGAGAATGAGACAACATAAACAAGCAAGAAATTAATTTTTTTTTGAAAAATAAGAAGTAAGAAAAGTGAAATCTTCACTAGCACGAATAAGATCAGATAATGCCAGGATTAAAAAAAATCTTCATGCAAGAAGGTAACTTGATTCCCAAAATAATAAACAAATACACAGGATATATCACAGACTAAATGCGAGCATTTCTTGGTTCGCTTAGCAGAGTACTTGCCACCATTTTGGTTAACAAGCTTCTCCACTACCTTACATTCATCTATAGAAGAAAACATTCAACATGTAAAAAAATAAAGTATATATTATTCAATGGTTAGAAGAAAAGGAAAACAAAAAAACAAAAAATAAAAAAATCGAACAAAAATAGTTCCAACCTGCTGGAATTCCACTAACAGATATTGGTAAACCAGAAAATGGAATAACCCGGTAAGATTCCTGAGGAACAACCCGGTACTCATTCCAATAATGAAGAAGTCAATTTTAGAGCATTTAGAGCCCACTGCAACAGCTTTGGAGAGGTGCATGGAGAAAAAAAAAATTAGATTTAAGGGTTTAGGAAATTAAAGAAAAGGAACCATAGGTGAATTTTATATAATTTTCACTCTGCTATTCATCTCTTCCACAATGTTAAAATAATAGCAATAAACCAGAAACAAATAAATAAATAAATACTAAAACTAAAAAATAAAGATATGGCATGGCTCATGCACCATCATCATATAACCATATATACTAGAAGAAAAGTAAATTGACTTCTGTTGGAAGATTTCTTCAAATTCTTGCTCATAAAAATCTTGTGGTACAAGTAAAATTATTTGGGGTGTTCTAGGAATGAATGAGCCATAAGGATAAAACTGTAAAAACTTGAGAATATGAATTAAAAATGACAATAGTTTGTGATGACAATAACATTGAGTATATTTATATTTGCATTGGAATTTTTAGTGCATGTAAAACATAAAATAACTCACAGACCAAGCCCTTGGCATCTGAGGTAAAATACAGCAAAACTTATTGCTACATAAGATATCAAGAGGATAAGCAGATGAGAGTTCTAGCATCCTAATAACCCTAAAGCCACATACAGCATTAAGAGGTGACTTCACATTCATTTACAACTCCCGAATCGCAAAGTATGGATACTAAAAATTTTGAAATACATATCCCCCCAACAATAATCAAACCCATGAAGAAACATCAAATACCAAAATAAGTACATAATAAAAAATTTGGAGGTGAATTTCCAGGGAATTAAGAAATACTACAAGACCAGCATATCTTTAATGGAGATTGGTCCAAATACCCAGTTTTAATCTGAATTTCAATCCTTTGGCTAAAATATAATACAGAGACTCCAGCAAGGAATGAAAATAAGTTGGTTATTTATATAGCAGAGATGTGTCTTGAGTCTCTGAAGTATAATTCCATGTGGCACACAATCAAATAATGGTATATCTATAATGTGACCAAATCTTAGCTCATATTCAAGACATAAAAGGGTTCATACAGTATGTTCATCTGCTATGCAAAATTAAGCAAAGAAATAAGACCCTGTATTTTTTAGTCAAAACATCCTTCACGACGACAAAACTGACATCTGGAGATGCTTTTGCCAACTGTCCTCCCATTGCAGTAACCATCTTTACAATATCAGCCTAGAAGTCACTCACAAAACAAATGATCAGGACATGTAGTACATGTGAAACAGAATTAAAAAGTACATAGTTAGAAATGTTTCAATGAATGTGCACAAATATGTGGCTCCTAAAAAGAATCATGGTGCACATATAATGGTTATGATTTAACTGACAGATCTATTAGATGCATGTGTGTCAAACACCTCTGTTGGTAAAGTTTCTTTTCTTTTAAATTAGCAGATGTAATAGAGGAAAAAGAATCATCAGTTCAGGATCACAATTCTCAAGAAAAGGAATTCCATGTGACCAGCTATACTGCTGAGCATTTATCAGTAAAATTCATACAGGTGAATAGAAAATTTTGTTCTTGTCTATAAGCAAATGAAATGATATGTGAAAATTACAGTAAGAAACAAAGATACCGCAAAACAACCGATGCATTTGTTATTGTGTAGAGCGCTGTAATGTTGGGCATGTGATGAAATGATATGCATGACCCTAAGGAGCATGATTCTGAGAGTCAGCTGTACATAAACCCCATTTAGCACATTGTTAAATAATTTTTTCTTATATAATCCGAAATTCTAAAAGGCCCTATCAGCACAAAAAATAAAATAAAAAAATAAAAATAAAACTTTGGACAGCGTAAGTCTTTCAACAATTATGACAGTGTTACAGACAGGATGCTCTAAGAATTAAAGTAGCATCAACTACAAATGTTTGAATCCAATCACCCTCACCATATGCTCGAAATGGCGATGAATAAAATTAAATGCAAAGTTGGTTCATTAATTCGGCATATGCACCCTAGAGTGTGCTTATTTTCAACCACTAGATCCAAGATTGACCAGGGAGTTTTGACACTTCCTTTTCCAACATTAATCCCCTTATTTTAGCTGCCTCTTCCCATGCATGGTTCTCTGAGTAGGTATTTGATATCATAACAATTTCTTGGACACCCAATTGATCATCTCCACATTCTTGTGAAACCAACACGAAGACAGATATGCTTTCCAAACTTGCTTTATATGATGGATTTGATTCTCATAAACAAAATCTTTGATCTCTTTTAACTAACCCGCCCTCCCAAGAAGATCGACCATGCAAGCAAAATGTTCGGTACCAGGTTTGAAGCCATATGTATCTATCATCATCTTAAAAAACTTGCACCCATCTTCAACCAAACCAGCATGGCTACATGCAGTGAGGACCCCAAGAAAACTCACCTCATTTGGTCGAATGCCCTCCTTCTGCATCAACTCAAACACCTCAATCTCTTTCTTTCCGCACCCATGCATTGCATAACTTGACATCATCGCACTCCACAGCACGACATTCCTTGTCTGTGTTTCCTTGAAATATGAGAGAGTATCATCCAGGTTTCCACATTTGGAATACATGTCAATCAAGGATGAACACAAGAATAAGTCTTGCCCATATCCTAATTTCAGCGTTCGAGCATGAATCTGCTGTCCAAGCTCCAAAAGAGCAGCATTAGCTGAGGCAGCAACAACGGTAGTGAGAGTATGCAGATCCACACTAAATTGCTCACGATTCATTGCGGCAAAATAAACTAAGGCATCTTTTATAATACCATTTTGAACAAATCCAGTAATCATTGTACTCCATGAAACTCTTTGAGCCACTAAATCATGACATCCCTTAAAACATCTCAGCCTTAACTCTCGGAAAATAATGGAAGCCTTCCCCATTTCCCTGCATTTACAGTACATGTCAAGGAGTGAAGTCATTGCATACGAATCTTCATTCTTCCCAATCAGAAGCAGCTGGTAGTGAATCTGCCTACCCAGCTCCAAATCCATTAACGAAGATGCCAAAACAAGTGATGTAGAAAATGTAACTTTATTAAGAGGTCCAATCTTTACCATTTCATAAAGAATCTCCAATGCTTTTCTTTCCAAGCCCTGATGCAATAATCCGTCGATGATAGTATTCCAACTCGAAACATTCTTGATAGGCAAGCTCTAGAAGAGATCATGGCTCTCCTTCATCTCACCCCTACGTAAGTTCGCCAGCATCACTATATTCCAAGAAGTAAAATCTTTTTCATCCATCGAGTCAAACAATATTTTCACATAATCATACACCTGGAATTTAGCGTAGAAGTCGAGAAGAGAATTTTCCAAAGTGACATCTAAATCAATCCCATTTGTCACCATCCAACCATGAATTGTCTTCCCCAAGGGAAGTCCATTACTAAGGGAAACACAACACTTGAGCACAGAGGACAACGTAAAGGCATTGGGAGCAACAGTTCCCTCATTCAGCACCGCGGTAAAGTAATCCAAAGCAATCTTGTGATGCCTGTATTTGGACAGGCCGGATATGAGAATTGTCCAAGTTTTAACATCTCTTTCGGGAATTTCGTCGAACAGATTGCGGGCACCATCCAGATCAGAAATTTTCAAGTAGAGGCTCAGTAGATAGTTAGCAACATGGTGGGCGTGTGTAGAGCCAAGTTTTATGAGGGAGGAATGGTATGCGTGTGGCTGTGGAGGAGATGAGAAAAGGCGCACCAATGGCTTCCAATTTATGATGTCTCTTCTCCTTAAAGAAAACAACAATTTCGAAGGGGTCATCGACTTATTTCCTTCATTCAGACAACACGCCTCGCCACACTACCTACACAATCACACTATAATAATACAACTTCCTGCATCAAAAAAAAATGCAAGAAATTTAATCAATCCATAACGAACACACAGAAAAATACACATGTGATATGATCACCCAAGTCTTTTCCTTTCATAATATCATCACCGTATAAACTTTTGAATTTTTTTTAAGAGAAGTTGTGAAAAATGTCCAGTTGATTTTGAAAATATCATCCAACATAATTTTTATGAAAAATTTTAAAACTTTTTTACCCCCTTCATTATTACTCCCTCCGTCTCATGCTAATAGATGATATAATAAAAAAGGAAAAAAAAAAAGAGTACAGAAATAAGAAAATTAAAAGTATGATCCAAAAGTGATCATAGAAAGAGCCAAACAGGTGGCTTTAAAAAAAGGACTAAAACTGGTGGCCTCATACAAGAAAACTATGAGCCCTACTCGTATAATTTTATCTATGTAATCTGCAACGTAGGGGCTGTAGCAGAGGAATAGTTGGTGACAGAAGCAAATCCAACAGTAAGGTGAGACGCGTCGGAAAATGATACGCAATTGGGCTGACCAGCCCAAGGATGGCTCACGGGGACGTTGCAACATCATGTTTATAATCAACCAATACTATCAAAGAGCAGGCTGATTGAGAGAAGGAGAAAATAACATATGTGCTTTCATAACGTCCTCCTTACACCGCAGAGAGAAGAGTGGGGCTCGCTCACATCTAATGCAATCAATCACAAGAGCCCAAACCACGACCAAATCTGCTAAGCAGATAACACACAAAACCCAATCCATTCCACATCAATATGAACAGGCCAGCAAATATTTGTAACTTTAGAACCTGCTCTTCTATGATATGAATAGGGAACATTTCAGATTTAGATAGAGTGGTTTGGCCTCGTTGGCATTTCACATCTTTTTCGTTTCTTTATCTCTGTACTGCACTCATTTTCTTTTTCTCTTTATATGATCTGATTTATTTGCCCTTTTGGGATTGATTAAGCGTCTAACAACACCCAAAGATATGCATCATCTTCAGAGTTGGTAGGCACAAACCAACACAGCAGCAAAGAAACAGGAGATGAGCAAACAAAACATCAAGCAATCCAAATAATTCAAAATCCCAACCGGGGACACAAAAGAGTTAACCGAATTGCTAACTAAAAATATTATCCTAGCCTTCTAAAAGAATACATACACATCAGAGGCTCTAGGAGTAACAATCATCAGCATCTTGAAAAAGTGAAGCAGTAAGCACGTATATTATCCAAACAACCAAAGAACTTGGAGTGAGTATTAAAATCAGAACACAGTCCATGTGTCTGAAACAGAACAGGGAAAATCCGCCCTCCGGGAAAGGCACGGCCGGAAGCCGAAATAGGAAAACAGCCGGAGAGTGCATTGGAGAAAGCCAAAAATGGCCCAAAGTAAAACGGCGCCACAGCTTATGAAATTACGAACCTTGAAAGCCCTGTGACGGCGCTACTGTTACTGAAGTCGACGGCAAGAAAGTCGGTGGTCAACGTTAGACATCTCTTAGCAGAAAAACAGAGGACCCCTGAACAGGAAACCTCAACCGGAGAAAAAATAAGAGACACTTGGAGAAAGGCCGCCCTTGGCAGGAAGATACTACCATAGGCGATAGGGACACTCCGGCGGCTGATTAGGCGCGATTGGCCGCCAATAGTACAGAAACGGAGTGGAGAAGGCAAAGGAGCCCTAGTTGGCCATGTTATGCTGGCGAAAGCTTCAGCGGCGAGAGGGGATCGTGAGCTCCTTGCGACACAGAGGAGGCGTCGGAACCCAGAACGGATTTTCGGAGCCTGCTGAAGCGTAAAAAATCGGCGCGGTCGGGAGTCCTAGGCGGGATGGGGGTGCTATCAGCGACAATCTGTGTGAGAACAGCGAGAAGGCCGTGAATTGTAAGATTTCACGAGGAGGATAACGAAATTGAGAACGGCGAGAAGAAGGGAGTAAACCCTTTGTGATGTTACCGGCAGGAAAAATTGAAAGAATGTGGACGGCGGCCAATTTTAGTGAAACTCTAGAGAAGGGAGAGAATTTTTAGAGAGATTTCATTTTATCAATCGGCTTTGAGAGTCATTTTACCATTTTCGCCGTCCCATTTAAAACGGTCGTTTCTATTTTAAGAATGTGAGGATCCCAACACTAACACTCCATAACAATATTAGCAAAAGCTTATGTACCCCCGGGGACACGCCGTGACCCCATGCACAACTCTCCCCTCCAATTCTATTTAAATCTATGTATTGATAGGGGTTTAAATTGTAAAGGGGCACGGTGTCTCCGGGGAACAAGAGTCTCACTCAACAATATTTTATATTTCCAAAAGACAAAAATACCCCACAACAATACCCTACTATAATTAATGGATTAATTAGGTGGAAGGGTAGTAAAGTAATTCAAAAATTCCACATACCCGCTACACATTAAACAATAATACTCCTTAATCTACGTGCACAAAAACATTTGGCCCTCTTAGCCTGAAATGGAGGGAGTATATATTTAAGAGTTGTTCTCTCGTGGGACAGGTAAATATGAGAGTTGTAACACATTCTTAAAGTATGTTTGCTAAAATGTATAGTATGTTTATTAATAGTTAAAATATGTTTTAGTAATCATGCTATAACACCGTAAAATCGTGTTGTAATTCATTATTCATCATACTTTAGAAAGATATTCTTTAACTAGTAATAAACATATTTTACCTATGTAACAATGATACTTTAACAACGGATCGATCCGTTTCACAACTCATCTCACATTATTATTGTTTCACAAAAGATTTTATCTATAAATAACTAGTACAGGGCTATGCGATGAACAAAATAATTTTTTATCTTCATCAAAAAATTTATTAATATAATTATTAAAAATATAAAATTAATTTAATTTTATTTGGATATATAAACCCCTTATTAGTATTTTAAAAATAAAAATAAAAATACATAGTCATAATAATTTCTAATTTAAATAGTACAATAAAAATTAGGTATGTATCAGTTATGCAGTATGTACTAAGCTTCTCATTATGAATCTTATTCTATTATATAAGGCTAACCTCTAATTTATATTTTTAAGAAATATTATCGAAACATCAATATTTAACTTGAGCTAATGATTCAAAAATTCAAAACCTCTCATTATTATATTATAAAAAATACACATAATTGAATTGCTAATTTGTGTCGAAATTTCTCTTAAACTTACAAATACTGTAAGAACTCAAATATTTCCTTTATTTAAATGGCACTAATAACAAAATATAGTCATAAATTCCCTCTACTATTTAGTGTGTAATCAAATAATGTGTTAGAGCGCCTTCTCTTCAAAATATACATTCTCTCTATAATCAAATTCAATACTCAAATGAATAATTCCAATGATAGTTCTAATTTTATCATTAATCTCTATGATTAGAATATATTTTTTTTATTTCAATAGTATCTTCATCATAATTATTATCTTTCTATCCATAATCTCCCAACTTTAAATTCTACTTAAATCTATGTCAATTGAACAATCCTACAATAAACTCATATTTTTTATGAGTTGTAGGATATGACAATATTTCCATAAATATGATAAATGAATAATCATAAAGATAATATTCTTCCAATAAACAAATTGATCAAAGTAATCATAATTAAATCTTCTCTTAAAACAATGGTTTTTAACCCAAAAAGTAAATCTCCAAATGCACTATGAACTCCAAGTATGATGTCTATTAAGTTTCTAAAAAAAGAATATATTAAACACATCCCAATTTTATATGACATGTAGAAGTCTCATTAATCTAAAAATATCTATACAGCAGTTTATTTTTATTGACTTGGATTGGCTAAGTTTCTATCGCACTTTCCATTTTCTTTTTTTTCTTACATTTTTTTTCTCTTTCTTTAGTTTATTCCGTTTTAATTTCTTATTTTTATGTTTCTCTCTCCAATCTATCTCATTTCTCTCTCAAAATTTTTGTCTATCATCTTCATTCTCTTCCTTGAATCTCCGATCACTGAGACAATCATGAAAGCAAAACCTAAGGATATCAACGCTAGCAACGACGCATGAGGACTGTCATTTTTTTAGGGATTTTAACCGAGTGCCCATCGAGAAACACTTTGATTGCATCATCAGGGGTGGGAAAATGGACTCTGGAGCCGGCCACAGACATCCTTTTGAGAGATCCAATTTAGCCGGTCGGGCTTCCGCAGCAGCTGCTTCGGTGTTGCGAAACTTTGGCGTGGTGACAATGGCGTGGCGGAATGAGGATTGAGCTTTGGAGGCGACGAGGCGGGCGTATTAGAGAAGAGCCTGAGAAGCGAGTTGACTCAGTCCCATTAGAAAATTTTCTACAGATAGATCTATGAGAGTTTCTCTTTCTCTCCTCCATCTTTCTAAGTTTTAACATGTTTATATCTCTAATTCTCTCCTCCATCTTCTGTAGATCTAGACGTTAAGCCACTATGTCAAACTCGACTGAAATTTTAAATAAGGGGTTACGTTTGCCGTACGGCCATGTTGATCTCAGCTTACAGCTTATTGTTGTACAAGAGGAGGGCTTCAGACATTTTTTCATCGGGCGTTTTGAACGACGCCCGTTTTCGGTCATCATCCCAGCTGGTAAAGAATTACAATATTTTTACTTTTTTCATTATAAAATAAAATTAAATAAAAAAGTATAATGTGCATGTTCTACATTTGTTGGAGAGGTTTGATTGGTCGATCCTTCTCTGCTACTCTAGTGAAATCAATTGGATTGAATTCTCTAGGATTTAAATGATTTGTTTTCTATATTCACACATGCATATTTGTATGATATTGTGAGTTTCTGTCTTAGTGTTCTCCCCCAATCTAATTTGTTTTCAAGTATTTTTTGAAGTTGCTTAATTGAGGCAAGTTCTTTGTCGAAGAAAAAGAGAAGAATGGGATATATTAGAGTGCATGAGTTGTGTCTCTACATAAGCACAAGTACAGTGGAGTTGATAACTCGATTCGAAGTATGTATTGTGATGAGAGTGATAATTCATGTATTTGAGCTCTGATTTGTGTGGAAATTGAGTACGATTTGGCCTATTATCAAGGCAAATTGGGATGTTTATGGAAAATTCACGAATCAGGTGCTACTGAGGCTGCTTGAGCATTTTTATATAGGGAAACAGGTCAAAAGTGCTCAGAATCAAAAAACACAAATTTCGAGGTGCCGCTCAACCAAAACCATTTGGTCGAGCGACAGTAGAGATGATAGAGCGAGGCACTGTACAGGGTTTCAACGAACAGACAGTCCACTCGACCGCCGCTCGATCTGGCTGAGCCCGCTCGACCAGAACTATTTTGATCGAGCGGGGACACGGAGTTCTATTTTTAGTAATTTCGAACCTCTAGTGCGTGAATTTATGTATTTTCTAAGAAAAACCCCAGTAAGGTCCATAAGGAGAGTTTACAATTATAAAAGGGATGCAGATCACATCAAAAAAGAGTTAGATACCACATCCATCCTACACCACATCCAAACCCTAATTCATCCTACGGAGCTATAGAGAGAGATTCGTACTTGCAGCAAATCAAGTGAGAACCAAGTGAAGATTCAAGACGGAGCGAGAAGCGACGGTGCACACATCTAGGGTTTATTTCGCAACTTAATCTTTTTTGTAATTTTCAAGACTATGGGTAAGATCTACCCAATCACCATGAAAGTTCTTCGAAGCATCATGGGCTAGAACTGCTTTGGTAGTTCTAGGGTTTATGAAGGTTTTACTAGTTAATTGAACTTTCGTGTGTATACTTCGTACAACACTACTTGTAGATTTATTTTATATATGACTATGCATTTTTAATTCATATTCAGAGTTGTTTGTGCATCATTAACTGTTGAATAGAGTTTGAATGTTCATCTTAGTTATTGATTGGGCGCGTTCACTGTTGAATAGGATTCCATGTTATGATTCTAAGTGAGGCGACTCCGAAGCTTTATTAGAACTATCATATATGAATACGTATTAATTGAATTGAATTCGTGTTAGTAAGTAGGATAAAGAGGATAATTACATAGTACCTATAATGGGAGATAATATCGGGTTAGAGTACTTAGTGCACGGGAAATAATTGATACTGATAGTACCTAGAAAGGGGAGTGTAATTGTGTTCTTGCTCCAAGGTTATTCACACGTGCTACACGCATATTTACTTATGTCTATAGAGTAAATTTGCATGACTTAGTGATGCGTCCATATTCCACAAGGTAGAGTTGGACATTGACATACGGAAGGAAGATTAATTAGTGAAACTAGATGACCCGAAGAGCTACCTATCTTCTCATGTATTCAATCTCGATAATTCTCTTCTGTTTTCTATTTTATTTGTTATTTAATTATTCTCTTTAGTAGTTTAATAATCAATCTCCAATTAAATTGCCAAACAATAGTTTTAGTTAATTTAGATATTAATAAATTGATAACCAACTATCCTTTGAGATCAATAATTATAACTTGGTCACTTACAGAAGTTACAATCGCATTTTTCATACTTTGGGATTAATTGTGTGTTGAGAAAACGCCCATCATGTTGCTGCCTTTCTAGACTCTCTGAGTCAACCTCTTCCCCCTCATTTGGATGCAGTAAGTGAACTAGAAACTTTATAAAATATGTTTTCTCTGATTACTCATTCAATTCTTAGTTAATATTCTATCTCTAGAGAGTATTGGTGCTCGATAGGGTAATTTTGTTAATCTTTTTGCTAGGCTTATATTTTGTAATGTTCTTTCAGCAACTATGATATTATTATGAGTGCAACTTGGGTGGAACATGTGGTCCCAACTTCCCTATTTAATTTCCCCTCCATCATTAACGTGATTTTTTAAAAAATTTATTATATTTAAAAGACCATTATACCCAAAACCCTGATTTAATAAACCAGTAAATAATATTATTCTATGAACTGTTATGTTTGTTTTGAATTTAAGTAATGTATGTTTAAACTTTATGTCAAATCAAGTATTAAATGAGGAGAGAAAAGAGAAAAGAGAAAGGAAGAAATATTATTAATGCAGTAGAGAGAATATATAATAGAGGGTAAGTGTTAATAGAGTGTGTAGGTGTATACAACCAAAATCCCCTATTCCACTATGTTATTCCACTCCCTATTCCATAACTTATTTCCTATTAAAAAACTATACCCTAGTTAATGACTAGTAAACCCTTGGGGCATGTGGCAAAAATTTGGGCATTGATTACGACACGTGGCCAGATTATAATAGGTGGAATATGAGATGAAACATAGAATGGAATAAGTGATCCCATTTGAGGTGTATATAGGGTAAATTTAAGGAGATTTATTAAATTTAAATCTGGAAGATTAAACCTGAATCAAACATTGAGGTAAAATATACCCTAAACCACTGGGGTAAAATTACAATTATAACCTAAACCCTAAATTTTAGGGGTAAATTATACCCTAAACCAAAAGGATAAAATTACAATTATACCATAAACCCTAAGTATAAATTATACCCTAAACCACAAGGGTGAAATTACAATTACACCCTAAACCCTATGGGTAAAATATACACTAAACAATTAGGGATAAATATACCTTATGGTATAAGGTAGAATTACAATTATACCCTAAATCTAACCCTAGGAGTGAAATATACTCTAAACCACAAGAGTAAAATTACAATTATGCCCTTATAATTAACCCTAAACCTTTAAAAATAAATAATAAATTCTAGGGGTAAAATATCCCCTAAACCAGTAGGAGTGAAATATACCCCAAATCACAATGGTATAATTACAATTATACTCTTAAAATTAAATTAAAAAAATAGAAAAAATAAAGAAAAAAGAAAATAACGGAAAAAATAAAAAATAAATTTGCAAAACAGGCGGTCATAAAATTTTGAATTTGTGAACAAGTTCCATGCTAGTTGTGCTCTATTATTATTTATTAAAAGTTGGCTACTGAATTTTTCTTCTACAGTTGTAGCTTGGTGGTTTCTTAGGCCTAACAATTATATCATCCTTACATTTGGATATTCTTTGAGTCAATAAAAGGAAAATAGTGTTCAACAACTGTTCTTGACTTAGTTGGTTCCATGATATAAAAAATCATATTTGAATGTAATTTAGTTAAAGATGCTATGGACGTGAACTTTGATTATTGTCATGAATACATCTCTTAGTAACATAGACCCCTCTGGTGATCACCGATCGAAACTCTTGACAACAATGGTGGAGTTCAACTTCAATGAGATAATGAAGGTTGTCAACACCGACAACCAAGTTGTATATGCAAAGAGTGGGGAGAATGATTCTTAGAGCAACTCTAGCGGTCAGCTAAACCGCCACTTTAGAGTGCAAAATCCGCTCAAACAAGACGCTACACTCCACGCTAGTTTAGGAGAAATGAACAGTGTACACCACATCTAGCGGGCACTGTTTCCATGCCAAACTCCACCCTTTACAATTTTCTTTTAATTTATAATATCATTCTAATTTTATATTATTATTATATTTTATTTATATAAAGATTTATAATATATATTATTATATCAATACATAAATTTTTATTTACTTTTTTATATTTATTTTTGATTTTAAATGTATTAATAAATTATAAAATATATAATTTATTAATATTTTTAACAATAAATTTTTTAAGTTGCATTAATTTATCAATTAAATATATAATATAAATTTTAATTTAAATTTAAAAGAATATAAAAAGGAATATTCCATGTAGAGTAAAATTTAGTATACAACTATTGAAGCTGTTATGTAAATTTTGCACTAAAATAGAGTGTAGAGTACACTAGAATAGCATGACTGCTGGAGTTGGCCTTTATATGAAATTAGATATGCATACATAATTATATTTTATGCTCCCTGGTGAGAAATACAAGATGGTGATTTCAAAAAAGATGATTTTTCCTTGCTTATCAGCATCTATATTATTTCAGAGTTGTAATATTCCAGAAAAACTTGCTAGATTATACGTTGATATAAGATTTGTAGTTACAAGGATAACTTTTGATCCTCCAATTCTACGTAATGGCAATATAAATTTAAATAATATTAATTGTCAAAGGAAAGCCTTCAATTTTGTGAATCACAAATTTTCAAAATATTAAATTCTTTGAAATTAACATTGTGTTAACTGAAGTTTGTGTTATATTCGAAATAATGGAAACCTCTTTGTGTGTATTTAAAAAAGTTTAAATGTCTTTTTGTATTTTAAATGAATTGCAATTTCATTAAATTAATTAATATATAATAGTAAGCGAAACCTTCTTCAACTTTTTTAACACCAATAATATTAGCTAAATTGATTAATTTAGGGACCATTATTTAGGATGAAGTTTTAAGGGATTTATTTTTTAATTTTTTTTATTATTATTGATTGAATATTTATGTACATATAATAATTTATGAAAATTCTAGTTTGGGCATGGGTATTCGCACCCCTATTTTACTAAACCTACCCCAATTACTAAATATACTCTATAAAAATAAAATGATAAATATATATATTACTATATATACCCCATTTTAAACCATTTAATCCTCTTAATTAAACACAAACCCATTTTATTCTCTTAATTAAAACAATCTCATTCCCCTTCCAACACAAAATACGAACAAAAAGGAGGTTAGAAGGCTAAGAGGAAGAACTGAAGCAAACACCTTTGATCGATTTTTGTGTACATTTAACTCTTTCAAGTTTTTATCATACCCACTAATTTTTATAACTTGCACTTTGTATTTCTAAGCTTTTCAAATTTTGTTCTAATTCATCCTCTAATTTCACCTTTACCCTAAATATTGAGAATTTATTCGTTAAAGAAGTATCCGAAATTTGGAAATTTTGTTGTCGCCATGAACGAATTGGATTCAGAGAATGTGTTCTAGAATGAGTGGTCAGATGAGGTTGTTTTTGGAAAGGTGGGGAGTGGAGGGAAGGAGGATGAGTGTGGTCTGGAAAGGACGTGTCTGTCTTTTTCACGATAAACCCATGGTTTGGAGATATGCGTCTGCTTCTTCTTCAATGGTTAACTAGGTGTACTTGTTGGATTTAGGTCATGTGATTATAAACTAATTGTGCTATCAAAAGTGCCTCTTCATCCCAACCAGTCATGGCGGCCACCAATCGGAACCCGGACTGAATAAATTTTTATTTTCTGACAGCTATTTTGATAGATTTTCTGTCGATGATTATTGTTTGTTCTATGAAAATACGATGATGGAGAGGGGTTTATAGTTCATATATTGGGGTACGAATTTTTTGTATTAATAAATAAAAAAATCTTAATTAATAATATATATATATAAGGGTATTTATGTCTTAATTAATAACGATATTTTAGTCTTATATGTTTAAGGGGTACGTTTAGTAAAATTGGGGGTACGAATAGCCGCTCCCTTCTAATTAATTCTATAATTTGTATTCTAATAATAATGGTTTCCATATTTGTTATGGAGTATATTAATTAATTCCTAACCTTGATTTATGATGATTTGCATAATGAATCTAATTATTCACCCTAAATTATTTCTTATGATCCAGATTCATATTTTCAAATTTAAATCTAATTTTCAATGAGTAGATCTAATGTTCACACTTGTACACTAACAATCTAACAAGTATTAAAAAAACAGGTCTAGCATATAGGTTAGAAATATCCCATTAATCTCATTCACACCAGAAATCTTTTTCCCCCTTCATCACATTTCTTCTCCACCAATTCTCTTGCCCACAGAGTTCTCCCTCACTCTGCCGTCTCACACCTTGCCTCTCTCCCTCCATCCTCCGTCTTACCTCTCTCACTTTATCCTCCATCTCCCTCACTCCAACTTCGCTGTATATCTATTCGTCGTTGTGGAATTGGAGATTGGTCTTTCCTCGCTTCTGGATAGTGAAATTGGAAATCAGTGTCCGCGATCTGGACAGTGGAATTAGAAATTGGGGATTGACATTGATGATTGGTTGGGCGCAGTGGAGGAATGATTAAGTTATGCATGATACTCAACACTGGAATTTAATTTGAAATTAGGATCGACGTCTAGGTCATTGGAATTGGAGATTGGCATGTATCTAGTGGAATTAGAAATTAAGGATTGACATTGACGGTTGATTGGGGGCAGCGGAGGAATGGTAACGCACAACACTGATGGTGAAATTGGAAATTGGATATTAGGATAGACATCTATGGCGTAGGAATTGGAGATTGACATTGTTGAATTGGAAATTGAGAGATTGGTGATGTGAACTGCTTGATACTGTATTTGATGCTGACATTGAGATGATGGAGGTTTCTATTGTAAAAAAATCGATGGGAGCGTGGTGCATTAGTTATTAGTAATTGAGTGTATTAATTATTATTAAGTAGTGTATTAAATTTTTACCATTAAAAATTGAGATACGTTAATTGTATTACTTTAAATAATTAACAAATGTAATATTTTATATAATAGAGGAACTAGGGGGGAACCAATCCGATGAATATTTAATGGAACCGGATCCTAAATCACAATCTCACAGATCCCATCACAACCTCGGGTAAAGAACACGTGAACTACTTCTCTCCTCCTAAAAATATGTAATTCTGCGTTTCTTTATCCTCTCTCCTCCTAAAAATAATTAAACCTTCATTCCAACGCCACGTTCAATCTGATCTGCCACTAGTGGCACACTCATTGTCCACCACCACAGATCCGCCGCCATCTTGCCACCACCCGGTTCGCCGTCCGCTATTATCTTAGGTTCGCCTCTTTCTGTTGTGTACGGAGTAGATTTTGGATGGGGTAAACCTATCGATATGAGGTGTGGAATGGCCGGTAATTAAGTTCGTACCTCGAAGCAGTAAACAACATCGTCGTTTCCATCTATTTTGGATTCTATAGCCTCCGGTGAAGTCTCTCTTTTCTCCTTCGTGTCGGGTGGTCTCTGTTGAGTAAACGACTGCGTTCGGTAGAAGGCGATGAATGTTGCAAATTGCATATTTGATCTGAAGGCTGTGGATTGGTAATTTTAGATTCGTGATTTGAAAAAAAATTATTCTGGGCGGCGAGGAGGGACGACGGCATTTTTCGGTGAGAATAATGCTAAATTCAATTTTTCCCCCAGGAAAAAAAAGGATTTTGTTGTGTTATCCGATATTCTTTCTCTAGATTTTTTAGTTTTCATGGAATCTTGAAATTCATAGATTTATGACATTTTTTTTACCTTGTTGACCAATATCTTTTCAAAGCTTATTATGGTGGATTTTAAATAAGCAATGTGTTGTTGATATTATATTCTTTGAGGACAATTCCGAAGATAATGATCATGATGATAGTATTTTGAAGTTCTGCATATCTACTTTCTTATTGGTGTGGATAAAAGGGTCTTTGACTTTTTTTGACCATGTTTTTATGTTTCTTGCTTGAATATCTAATCTCTTTGTAGAGTTTATGCATGTTCTGTTATTGTTCATTTGCTATATCTTGCACGGTCCTCTTTCTGGCTCCATGTTTTGAATGCTGGTGTGGGTGTGGTTATGAAGATTGAAGATGGGAGTAATTAAATAGTTTTTTAGGCGAGTAGATTTGATTTCATCCATCCGGTGTCTGGTGAGGTTCGCGACTGTAGTTATAATGCAAATCTATCTCATTTCCTTAATCTTAAGGAATGGCCCCATGTGGACCGACTGGATATGCATACAAATTTAATAAAGATGGAATTTATAACATAATGGTAATACATGAGAATTGGGATTGCTTACTTCTTGTGTTCAAGATCCAACAAGCCCTCAATCCGAATGCTGTCTTGAAGCTTGCTGCTCTAACCAAGGCTACTGCTCAAAACTATTTAGCTAAAAAGATGGGAATAAAACCTCCCAAGTAGGATTCATGTTGGATTGCATGCCATTGATATAGTATTTTTTATCCAAGTTATTTAGTTTGTTATTGATGATGTGTTGACATTGATAGTGGAGCCCATTTTAATAATTTTCTTACAATAAGATTACTATGAATTCTTGTTAATGAAAAAAAACTATTAGATAAGTAAAGAATAATCCTACTTATTAGAAAGAGTGATATAATTAATTTCATAGAGTAATCTAATTATTTCTATAGAGTGGTCTATAAATTTATAAATTGTATACAATTTAATTCTTCACAATATAACCCAATTCATTAAAAATAGTAACCTAATTAATAAGAAAAAGTAACTCAATTCATTAAAAAGAGTAACCTAATTAATAAGAAATGAGTAACTCAATTCATTAAAAAGAGTAACCTAATTAATAAGAAAGAGTAATCAAATTCATTAAAAAGAGTAACCTAATTAATAAGAAAGAATAACTGTGTAAATCAACAACAAAATTTTCAAAATTTATTTTTATAAAATTAGAGTAACTCAATTCATTATATAAAGTAACCCGATTAATAGAAAATAGTAATCTAAAATATGTTGACACATTCAATTTTTATTAACCTTCCTTAAAATTTTTATTTTATGAACTAAATGCAATATAATTTAATTCATTACAATAAATCACTTCATTTTTAGAAAATTAGAATCTCAAATTGAATAGTAATCTAATCTAATTTATTAGAAATAGTAATTTAAATAATAAAAAAGAGTAACCTAAAAGATGTGAGCCATCAAAACCTCATATCAACCTAATTCATTACAAAGAGTAGCAAATTAATAATAATGAAAAAAAGTAACCTAAAAGATATTGAAATATAAAATTGATGCTAAAAAAATAAATTAATATATCACTATATATTTTATAATTAGATTTATCTTTTAAATTAATTAGATTACTCAATAAAAATAATTAGAAGAATTCATTATATTTAAGATATTCAACAAGAGTTTGTATACCAATATTTCTACCATGCTAGATAAGATACAGACCTAAATCCAAAACACATTTATATTGCAGAAACCTGCTTTTGAATAATGACGCACTAAATGTGATTATCTGTAATTTATGAATTAGGAATCTACTCTTCATTGTTCACATTTGTGTCTCCCAATCTATCAAACTAGAATGGACCTATCAACACATATATATCCTGCAACTGTGAGAGAAAGGAAGTGAATGACTGAGTTAGAGAACCAGTCATGGAACACCTAAAACCACACTCTGCCAATTCATATCTTTTCTCTACTCTCATGACTTGCATGTGTAGAACTAAAATATCCATCACAGCTTCCCACCCAACCCAGAACCTGAATTCAAGTCTGAGAGCCCAGAGCTCGATTTTGAGCCCGAGGATAATCTCTCCTCACGAAGATCTTCAACCAAGTCGGATAAGCCTAAACCCTCGTTTTGTCTTACACCCTGCAAACAACTCTCTCCAATCCATTTCGCGGCGGCGGCTACTCCTTCGGCGCTAGTAGCTCCTCATCGTCTTACCTTCTCGACAGCTCTGTCGCCACCACCTTCGTCTCCAGTCGCACCTCCTTATCCAGCCTCCGCGATAACCTCTAGAAGAGCGCCAAAATTTATGAGTTCTCAGAAATCCATGCCGTCACCAACAATTTCCTCATAAAAGGGCACTCCTCCACCTCATCCCCTCCAAATCGTGGCGCTGCATTCTCAACTTCGGAACCGGCGGTTGAAGAGCCCGACGGTAACAGCATGGACGATGGCACTTTAGATTTGTGCCATGAACTTTACCCATTCTTATAAAAAAAATTCGAAAAAGAGAGAAGGGGAATTTCAGTGAAGAAAATGACAGAGAAGGGAAGAGAGATTGCACGATTGAAGGAAAATGACAGCTGTTTCCATTTCAAATAGAGTTGACCCACAAATAGATTTGACCTGCGTTAACATATGGAATGACTATTAAACAGATCCGGTTCCACCAATTTAAAAAGTAAGTCTTGCCCACCCTAGTGTTTGTCTTTATATAATATCATAATTACTTTTTAGTTTTGAATGTACTTAAATCTATATTTAATTATTTTATTTTTAAATACGTATTTAATAATCTATTAATTACTTTTAATTCACTACTGTATAGAGATTTGATCATAAATATATTATTTTGTTATAATTTAATGTATAATCAAGATTATATGTAAATATTGAAATAATATTAATAAAATCTAAAATAATATTAAAAAGTAATACATTTATTAAAAAGAACGTATACAATTATAGAATTATAATTAATACATTTTACAATGTTAATATATATTATAAATCTATACAGTTTAATATTATCTTATACACCAAAATAATAATACAATTGAATATAAGATGTAATATATTTATTTAATAAAATATATACATTAATAATTAAAATAATACAACAACTTCATCCCTAAATTTTACACAATAATCCACTCTCATTTAAAAAAAATATACATTTATCAATAAAAACTTCTACACTTAATAGTATATATATATATATATATATATATATATATATATATATATATATATATATATATATATATATATATATATATAATTATCAATAAATAAAATATATATTTATTAATAAATACTTGTACATTAATTGACAAAAATGTATACACTGATCTGTTGTAACAAAAAATATATACTACAATTTTATCTATGGAGACATCAGGCATTTGTTCAGAACCATAGATCCTACAAAGAGTTTATTCAGTATAATCATTAATCCAAATTGTATTTCCAGAATTAACAAACTCTTTTGCACAATATTAACATCAAAATTTAAGAACAAACATAATCACAATTCTAAACAATCTTTTTTCACATAACTATATCTGAAAATTTGACAATAAGAATTAAGATTTGGGATAGAATCTTGAATCCAGAAATACGAGAAAAGAATTAGCTAGGGTATAAATTTTGAATTGGATGAGACTCTTAAAATTCCTAAAATCATGCCGTCTCTAAAATCTAAAATCTCTAAAATCATGACTTTAGAACGGCGGCGCGAAGCTTAACGGTATCCCAACGGCCGACGTCATTATAGTCTCGCAAATCGTCGAATAAGATGAATCAGAAAGGAGAGAAGAATCATTGTCGTTCTCTGCTATTGCTTTCTTCTGAATGGCAAGGATGAAGGTTCCATAACCAGAGAGAGCTGGAGAGAATATCTGGACACGATGGTTTCCATCGCTTCTCTCCCAGCGCATACTGCCTATAGACAAAATCAAAAAGAAAACTGGAAGAAAATCACAGAGAAAAGGGGAAGAGTGGAAATCAGGTAGAGAGTGCTAATGACCCAAATAAAACCCTAACACTTTTATATGACGGTTGATGATAGTGAAAATAAACGTCTTTTAGTATCCAATTTAACACCTTTTTGATAGAAATTGTAGTTATATATTAGCACAAGTGTATTATATTGGATATATGTGAGAAAAAGGTGCGTTTGAGGTGTATCATTGTGTTTTAGGTGGAAAAAGGATCATAAAGCAAAGTTGGAGAAAAGGTGCAACTTGTGCAAGAATACTAAAAAACGCACATCCAACTTAGGTAATTTTTCTGTGTTCATGTGGAGCTCTGAATTGGAAGTGTAATACATGGTTGGAAAGCCACAGAAGAGAGGATCGTTTTAGCATAAAGAACACCTCAATCGGAGTGCAAACGAGAAAGTTATGATCAAAGTGATAACGTCGCACAAGTTGTGCCAAACAGAACAACTGTGCCACTTTGCATGACTTGTTACACATTCATATATTAGAGTCTGTGATTTCTTTATATGGATAGAAACAAGGAAGAGAGGATCACACAAGCACATGAATCACTCAAATCGGAGCTTGGATGTAGAAGTTATGTGCGAAACGGTGAGGCAGCGCATGCAATTTCAGCTTACAGACATGCAGTTCGACCAGGCCTTCCCATTTGACCAGAACCACTTTGGTCAAATGGGGACATGAAATTCTGATTTCGACAAGTTTTACAACCCATGTACTTGTATTTTCATGTTTTTCAAGAAAAAGCTCATCCAAGGTCCATAAGGAGAGCTTATAAGTATAAAAGGGGATGTAGATCACATTATTATTCATTGGAGAGAGCAACACAATCATCTTACACCCCACAAGGGGGGATCACCCCCCAACCATCATCCACATCCTTTTCCTTCATCCATCCATCACTTTGAAGATTCATCTGTGGAATCAAGAGAAGAACCAAGAGGAGATATCAAGACGGAGAAGGACGCGACGACTCCCGCATCTAGATTTTATTCATTTCCTAACTTATCTTGTATTTTTCAAACTATGGGAAAGATCTATCCAACCCTCATGATTGTTCTTCGCAACATCATTATCTAGAACCGTTTTGGTAGATCTAGGGTTTTGAAGATTTTTATGAATTAATTGAACTTTCGTGTGTATACTCCGTACAACACTACTTGTGGTTTAGTTTATATATGACTATGCGTTTTTAATTCATACTCAAAGTTGTTTTGTGTATCATTAATTGTTATGTAGGGTCTGAATACATATTTTAGTTATTGATTGAGTGTGTTCACTGCTGAGTAGGATTCCATGTTATGATTCTAAGTGAGGGAACTCCGAAACTTCATTAGAACTGTTATATATGAATGTTTATTAATTGAATTAAATTCGAGTTAATAAGCAGGATAAAGAGGTTAATTTTATAGTACCTATAAAGGGAGTTCATATCAGGTTATTCACACTTGTTATACGCATGTTTGCTTCTATCAATAGAGTAATTATGCATGGCTTAGTGATGCGTCCATATTCTATAAGGTAGAGTCGGACATTGATACACGAAAGGGAAATTAATGAGTAAAACTGGATTATCCCAGAGCTACCTATTCTCCTACTTGATTCACTTTCGTATTCTTCTAATGCTTAATTTATTTTATTTGCTATTTTAATCAAGAGAGACTCTCTTGTGAGATGGGTTTTTTGTGAGACGGTTGTGAGACGGGTTGACCCATTATTAAAGTATGCTTATCATATAGGTAAAGTATGCTTATTTTTATTTAAAGTATGTCAATAATGGATCATATTTTAACATCCTAAAATCATACTTTAATTCATCATCCATCATACTTTACAAAACTTTTTTTAACAACCATTAAACATACTTTATTTATATAATAGGCTAATTTAACACGTTCACAAATGGTCTCACATAAGTAGCATCTCACAAGAGACTTTGTCTTTAATTAATTGTTTAGTAGTTTAATAATTAAATCTTAACTTTTATTGTCTTTCATCTTAATTAATTTAGTTAATAATTAAATTGATAATATGCCGTCCTTTGGGTTCGATATTTAACTTGGTATCTTTCTTAAGTTGCAACTGATATCCTTCAACTTGGAAATTAATTGTGTGTTAAGAAAACGCGCATCAACGGTCAAATGGGTTTGGGTTAACCAATGTATATTAAAAATCATTGTACAATAGATTTTACCATTTTCAATCATCATTAATCATTTAGTTATTAAAAATTGTCTAAATTATTAAATAATTTCAATCAAGTTTAGTGTCAATTATTAGTTATTGATTTTCAATAATCATATAATCTTTAACTGGGTAAATTATTAATTTTTAATAAGATTTAGAATTATCTAACAATTTTACCAAAATAAATTAGTAAACACTGAAATTTTAACAAATTATATTATACAACTGATAAGTCTTACGTGTGACCGTCTCACGTGAGAATATTTTACACTTTTTAAATTACTTTCACTATAAAATGTTATCACTTTTCATTTATATTATAAATTGTTCATGAAATAGCATTATCATGTTTCATTAATTGAGTATCACTTTTCATTATGAAAGCTATTATTTTTTAGGCAAACACTCATATGAACCGAGTTCACAGTATAAACCTATGGTCGCCCTTACAATCCTATTATACTATATGTTTAGCTAGGGTGTTTAAATTAAGGGGGAGGGGGACCACATGGTTTACAAGGGGTGTCATAGGATTTACGATGTAAACCCCATTTATAAGAAATTAACTCTATTTTTTATCCGTCTCACATAAGCCCTTATTCCTCACACAAGTCTTTTCCCATAATTAAATATATCAATCATAGATTTAATTCGCTCATATTAATATTTAAAATAATGTTGCTAAATACACACCCCGAATATACACACCCTCACAACTCTACACCGTAATTGCACTTTCTACTTCATACTGCCATAATTTTGAATTCTTTCTAACATGCACACAAATAAAACTAATAGAGCCAGCGGTGAGCGGCACACTGAATGTTCCTCGGTCATGAGTGAAGGTAGCGTCCTTCCTCAAATGGGTGGTGCTAACGTCTTCAATGTCTTCCGTCCCGTGCAAGAAAGACATCAGCCTTGTAGCCGACGAAACTTGATTTTTCGACTCTAAACTTGTTAAGAAAATTCAAGTATGTTTCTATAAACAACGAGTATTATAAATTACTTCCTTTTTTATTATTTGCAGAGTACAAAATCAACAGTAAGATAATCAAATTAAGCTTAATAGACTAGTATATATGAAAATTTCAACACTGGTATGCTTTTTCGAAAACATTGGGTGAGGAAACTGTAATAAAATTTTAACAACAAAATGGAGTTGACTTAATGGTAATGAACCTGTTTCAACTTTCAATGGTTTACCAATTCAAAAGAAAATATCTCCAAGTCCCAATTCTAAATGACTGCATTCAGAGAAAACAAAAATTAAAAAAATGGAGTGTATAACGAATTAAAGGCAATTTAACGAATTAAAAGGGGTATGTATAAAATATATATTTAATGAATATATATGGGGTGTTTATTTAATGAAATGAGGGTAAATTAGACTTTTTAAAAATATATATTTTAATTATATATTAATAGGGTGTGTATTTAATAAAATGGAGTGTGCATTTAAAGAACCCCTATTTAAAATCCTCAATTTACAAAGCAGTTACCTTGCATATAAATTATGAGTAAATGTGGGGGTAATTGTGGGGCGCACGGTTCCATTTTAATGTTTTAATTTAAAGTTAAACTTAGAATATAATTATAATTATATATTTTATTTTTTATATTTTTAAATTTAAATTTAAGATTTAAAATTAATTATCAGGAAATTTAATTATTACAAACTGAGTCGTACCCCTAATTTATTGGACTCATAAATTATATATTGTAACATCCCGGGTTACACTATGGGGTTGAGACATTACTAGATATACAATTGCCAATATAATAATAAAGGGGTCGAGAATGCACAGCGAAAATAATATAAAATCCCCAAAGCGATAACATAATAAAGTAAGAGTTGCATAGAGATTCTTTACATAATAATGTCTACTCTCCCGAGTAGAGTGGAATATTCAAAACAAGTATGTTCAGATGATATATCTGAATAAAATTCTTAATAAATTACTAAAATATAAGACATAATATAAAGTTCTCTATGGGCTATCTGCAGGTGCCTCTTCATCTTCAAAACATTGTTCTGAAAATCAATATGGGGTGATCGTCTAAAATATACTAAGTGAGTTAACTTAAATGATTGCACAGTTAAAAATAAATATGCATGCCAAACATATCATAAAATGTAACATATGCCAATTTAACAAAATAATTTTTGGACATTGTCGTTCGATAACTAAATGAAAATATTTTAGACCGAACCGTCATCCGATAACTTGTATTAGTTGGTATATGTACATCGAATCGTCATTCAATACAAGTATTAGTAGATATGAAATATTTTTAGTACTGAACCGTCGTCCGATAACTTGTGTTAATTGATATATATGCATCGAGTTGTCACTCCGTACAAGTGTTAGTAGGAAAATATTTGTCATTGAACTAAAAGCACACATGACACATAACATGACATATAAGTAACACATATCACATTTTAACATAGCAATCATGACCTAAAATGTAGCACTTTGTGAGGAGTGAAAGTTACCCCACCTTAAACTTTCCAGGGAATAGTACGTTTGACTAGACTTGCGGGTATTAAGTATGGGGTATACTAAACTGAGTTCTATCTATAATAATAATTCCTATTAATAAAATTAAATTTATGATATTATTATATAATTAAAATAAACTAATTATTAACTTAAAAAATATAAATAATTAATCGTCAAATAAAATGAGTTAAAATAAATTAATAAATAGAAATACGTACTTTAAATTTTAAAAATAATAATTTAACAATCATAGTTTACAACTTTAGTAATAAACATAACATTAAAAATATGGATACAAATAACATTAATTTTATTAAATACAGATACTATATTAACATTTAAAATTAAATTAATACAAATATATAAATTATAAAACAAATGTGATTTACTATATATATATATAATATAAAAGTTAATCTAGAATATATAATTATAATATTTAATATTATTAAATATAATTATAAAAGTTAAATATATATAAAAATTATAATAGTTGATGCTTTCGAAACAACTGCAAACACGTTATTACGTTTTCATACATTTTCAATTATAAGTTTTATTTATTTATTAACATAATAATATATAGAATATATATTTTATAAATTGCAATCAAGTCCCTTCATTATATTAAATTCTCATTTAAACTTACCCAAAATTTTAAACTTATTACAAAATAAACCAACTTGAGTTATACAACTCCATTTGAAAATCCGAAAGTACTTATGGAGTCCTCGCAAGACGAGGATCACATGCGTACAAATTTTTATGAAAATAACGAAGTTTAAAGGGACAATATTTTAACTCGAAGTGGGTTTCTTCCCATTTTCTTCATTTCACATCCAAACTCAAAACTAATTATATGTTTGTGATCCTCGTGAGAATGACTTAAAAATGGCCTATAATATCAAATTTATGTCACATTAAAACAAAATATGTCATTAAATGGTTAAAAGCTTCGATAAAGTTTTTCTTACTCATATGAAAATCATTTCATAAAAGAGTTATATATTTGGAATCTACGCATCGAGACGATCATTTTCATATATAACATGATAAAGAAAACTCACATAATGTGTGACTATGATACTAACAGTGTGGAGCTTATATATATATATATAATTATGTATGTATATGTGAGGTATGTGTATGCGTGAGTTAAATATATATATATATATATGTATATATAGCAGAGTATGTATTATCTTAGTGAATAGTGAGATCTCAGAAATCTTTGTCAAATACACAGAACTTGACCCCAAGTTGAAGTTAACGTCATCGGCTTGACGTCATCTGCTTCATCACCTCTTATCATCTGGCATCTCAAATGGATAATTACCATAATAATAATAATAATAATTATATACATATGTATATATGTATATACATATTATATATGTATATATATATATATATAGTAGGTATTACATCCACCCCTACTAAAAATAAAATTTCGTCCTTGAAATTTCACTTAATAGGTAAGAATAGATCCGGAAATTTGTTTTGCATGTTGTCTTCGCGTTCCCACATTGCTTCATCTTCATTGTGTCTGTTCCATTGAACTTTGACTAAAGTAACTTCACGATTCCTTAACTTATGAACTTTCTTGTCAAAAATGGCTATCGAAATTTTCTCGTAAGCTAAGTTGTCGTTGATTGCTATAACCTCGTGGTTAATGATGAGGGTGGAAATTTATGTATTTTGGGTCCGATTTGATACCTTTTTGAGTATTTAATTTCTATTATTTGCACAAATCTTAATACTTTGAATGATTATTGACTAAAGGGTGCTTAAGAAGTATTTTGTTGTGTTTTGATAGGAAAAAAGATAAAAATGCTAAATTAGAATGAATGGTGAATTTGTGCAAGATGTCAAAGAAACAGGGGACTACATTCCATAATTTTTCTGTATTTTTGTAGAAGTCCAAATTGGTCATACGATACATGGTTCTACGGAAGAGAGGGTCGCGTGGGCGCAAGAATTGCCTCAATTGGAGATCGGATGAAGACGTTATGATCAAAACTGTGAGATTACGCAGCTGCCGACGAGAATCTGAAAATTCACAAAAATTACCCTTTTTTCTTATTTTCTTGGTGGCCAAGTTATTTCCTAATCTCACATCCTTCCATATATTCCATAATTATATTTTTCCTGATTTTTTTAAAATCCCACATCCTTTTGCTCCTTATCTTATTCCATTCTCATACCTATATATACTTCATTCTCATCACCACATAAAGGTGTGGAGAACCCGCATAATCTACCACCATCACATCACCTAGGGTTTTAAACCCTAATCCCCCATATCCACCTTTCATCTTCTACCCATCATCCGCCATCCACCATCTAGAGAGGATTCAAGAGAGTATTCGTCTACTTGATCGGAGACGGGAATTCTGGCGAGGACGGAGCTGAAGAAGGAGAACCAAATAAATAAGTTTTTCTTTCTTTACTTTATTCTTTCTAGTTTTTAGACTCATAGGTAAGTTTTCTACTATAGACATGGTTGTTGCTTGTAACACTATGGGCTAAGTATCTTTTTAGTATTTTTAGGGCTTAAGACAGTTTTAACAATGTGATTTGATTGCCATATACTTGGATTTTTTATACTGCAGAATATTTATTTCCTTGTTGAAGAGGATATTTTAAGATTTCATATTATTGTGTTTTTTAGTTTTGATTTCTTTAATTATTCTTGACGGTATCATTGATTGATAGTTAATAGGATTTCTTATTTCTGCATAATAATTGTTGTTTCCTGTGACAGTCTTAGGGGATTGGCCTATAATTCCTAAGATGGTTAGACAATCAATTTTGAATATTAATTACTTGGTAAAACATCATTATTAAGTAATTTGTAAGGAGACAAAAGGGGTTAATAATTGTGTACCTAGAAAGGAAAGTCTAGTGCTCTAGCCTTTAATGGAATTTAGCATGAAGTACCTATAGAGGGAGAGAGAGTTAATTCTTTATCGATCCTAGGATTTACAGCTCATTATAAGTGTTAGATTCTACCTGATCAAGGAGGTCTAACTAGGTTTAGTGATCCTCTTATAAATATCTGTAGGTAATTAATTTGGGTTTAGAATAATCTGTCACATGGTTAAGCTGGATTGTCCTTAGCACATCAGCCTCTTATCTTGGAATACATGATTGTTTTCTCGCCAACGTATTCTATTTTTTTTATTATTTATTATCTAATTTTAATAAACTTGAGTTTGTCTTAAATAGAAATAGTCATATTAGATTTATATGTCATGTACTCTGACACTATCCCATGAGTTGGATAATTTAACTTGGTCACACACGCACTACAATTTATCCCTTACACTTGAGGATGAGATTCATATTTTCTTAAAGAAAATAGCGACCAGTTAACAACGTGACTTGGATCAAATACATATTTTCATAGCACGGACATGTGAAATACATCATGCACTTCAGCTAGTTTAGGTAGTAAAGCTAATTTGTATGCCAACTCGCTGATTTGTTCCAAAATCTCGTAAGGCCCAATGTATTTTGGCTTGAGTTTTTCTCCTTCCAAAGCGAGAAATTCCGTTCATTGGTGAGACTTTGAGAAAAACTTTATCTCCTTTCTGGAACTGCAAATCTTTGCGTCTCTTATCAGTGTAGGACTTCTGTCTATTTTGTGCTGCCAAGATTCTTCTTCTGATCTTTTCAATCGCTTCCATTGTCTTTTCTACTATCTCTGGCCCTAGAACTTTCTTCTTACCAACTTCATCCTAATAGAGGGGTGATCTACACTTCCTTCCGTAGAGTACTTCGTAATGGTCCACGCCTATCGTGGCTTGAAAATTGTTGTTGTAAGCCAACTCTATCAGTGGTATATATCTTTCCCAACTTTTTCCAAAATCTAGGACGCATGCCTTCAGCATGTCTTCCAATGTTTGAATAGTCCTTTCAGACTGGCCATCGGTTTGCGGGTAGAACATTGTGCTAAACTTTAGCTTGTAAGCTGTGCCATAATTTTGATGTAAATCTTGGATCTCGATCCGAAACTATAGAAACTGGTACACCATGTAATTTGACAACTTCTTCCTGATAAATTTGTGTAAGCTTATCCATTCCATGAGTCATTTTGACTGGAAGAAAATGTGCTGACTTGGTCAAATGATCCACTATCACCCATATAGCTTGATTTCCTTGCACTGATCTTGGTAATCTAATAATGAAATCCATTGTAGCTCCCATTTCCACTCAGGATTCTCTAATGGCTTCAAGTGTCCTGAGGGTCGTTGATGTTCTGCTTTCACTTGCTGACAAGTCATACACTTTTGGATAAACAAACCTATATCCCTCGTCATATTTCTCCATCAAAATGTATTCTTCAAGTCTTGGTACATCTTGGTTCCTCCTGGATGTAATGTGTATGGAGTACAATGAGCTTATGATAAAATTTCTCTAATAAGATTCACATTTTTAGGAACACACAATCTTTTTCCAAAGATGAGTGCCCCATCCTCAGTGAGAGCAAATCCCTTTCCTTCCCCAATCTTCACGTGCTCCTTAATTTTCCTAAGAAATTCATCTCAATCTTGAAGTTCCTTGACTCTATCTCATAAGGAGGGTTTAATTAGTAACGCAGTTAATAATGCTTCAATGATACTTGGAGGTATCATGACTTCCAAACTCATCCGAGAGAACTCAGCTACTAATAATTCTTGGTTCGTTATAGAGCAGGCTAATTCCCCTTTTCCTTTTCTGCTTAAAGCATCTGCATCCACATTTGCCTTCCCTGGATGGTACACTATTATAAAATCGTATTCCTTGACTAATTCCAACCATCTCCTTTGCCTCATGTTTATTCCTCCTGTTCGAATAAGTATTTTAAAATCTTGTGATCCGTATAAATTTGACATTTTGCTCCATACAGATAATGTCTCCAAATATTTAAGGCATGTACCACCGCTGCCAATTCTAAATCATGAGTTGGATAGTTCTGTTCATGGATCTTGAGTTGTCTAGATGCATAGGCAACTACTTTATTACGTTGCATCAGAACACATCCCAATCCTTGCTTTGAAGCATCATTATAGATGAAATCCTTCTATCCTATTAGGAATTATCAGTACAGGTGCAGTGACTAATTTCTGTTTAAGAAGATTGAAATCTTTTCACACTTTTCTGTCCAATGGAACTTAACTTCCTTACGAGTTACTCTCATCAAGGGTCCTGCAATCTTCAAAAATTCCTCAATGAATCTTCTGTAATATCTAGCCAATCCAATGAAACTCTATACTCTCCTATATTTATAGGTGTCTTCCATTTCTCTACTGCTTCTACCTTGGCCAAATCAACCTCGATTCCTCGTGCTGACACAATGTGTCCAAGAAAGACAAATTTATCTAACCAAAACTCATATTTCTTGAATTTTGCATACAACTTTTCCTTTCTTAGTGTCTCTAGAACGATTCTCAAGTGTTCTTCATGCTGCTCCCATTCTCTAGAATATACTAAGATATCATTAATGAATACGATCACGAATTTGTCCAAGTATGAGTGGAATCAAATCCATGAAAATTGCTGGTGCGCTGCTAAGTCCAAAAGGCATCACCACGAACTCATAATGCCAGTAATGTGATCTAAAAGCAGTCTTCTAAATGTCACTTTACTTGATTCGCGCTTGATGATATCCCGACCTCAGATCTATCTTGGGGAATATGCTAGCACTGCCCAGTTAATCAAATAGATCCTCAATCCTTGGTAAGGGATACTCATTCTTGATGGTAAGTTTATTCAGTTCTTGATAATCAATACACATCCTAAACGAACCATCCTTCTTCTTTACGAACAAAATGGGTGCTCCCCAGGGTGAAACACTAGGGCATATGAAACCCAAATCCAAAAGTTCTTGTAATTGGATCTTCAATTCTTGCAACTCCTTTGGTGCCATTCAATAAGGTGCTTTTGAAACTGGTGCTGCTCCTGGTATCAAATCAATTGTGAATTCTACTTGCCTTTCAGGTGGCAAGCCTGGTAAGTCTTCTGGAAACACATCTTCATATTCCCGCACAATAGGAACATCCTCCATGCTCATCTTTTTGCCTTCACTTTGCATGATATTCACTAAGAATGCTTGACATCCATCTTTCTTCATCATTTTGATTGCTTTCATTGCAGCTAAAACTCATGGTACTATTTCAGATTTCGCTCTGTGAAATGTAAACTTCTTATCTCCTGGGAGTTTAAATTGTACTTCTTTTTCACGACATCCAATTACAACATGATTAGTTCTAAGCCAATCCATCCCTAAAATTAAATCAAAATCTTTCATCTCAATTACGTGAAGGTCTGCAAATAGGACTCTGTCATTCACCCCTATCTTCATATTCTTGCACAACTTCGTGGTTCGAATGGAGTTACCCAAGGGTATACTATCTTCAAGAGTTGATTTGTCTAACTCCTCATAATTATTTTCTAATTTCTTATACATCTTAGCAGATATGAATGAATGAGTGGCTCTCATATAAAAAAAGTATAAGAGCAGAAGTGCCAAATACTGATAGCATACCTGCCATTGTCTCTAGTTCTTCCTCAGCTTCTTGCTGTGTCATAGCATACGCACATACTGGTCTAGCACTCTATCCTTCTGCTGCTTTAGTCTTTGGGCATTCCAGTATGGTGTGTCCCGATTGACGGCATCGATAGCATATTTAAGTTCCATATAAGCATGCTCCAAGGTGATTCTTTCCATATTTCAGGCAGAGAGAATTTGTTCCGAGTGGAGGTGGTCCTGATCCACCTCCGATTTTTATTTACTTGTTCTGAACCTTATGGTTTCCTTTTCCGATCATCGGTCCTCCCCACTTGCGCTTTGCAGGTATTTCTATTGCCTTTTTATTCTGGTTACTGTTGTTCTTCGATGAGAGTGATAATTCACGTATTTTGAGCTCTGATTTGTATGGAAATTGAGTACGATTTGGGTAATTATCAAGGCAAATCGGGATGTTTATGGAAAATCCACAAATCAGATGCTACTGAGACTATTTGAGCATATTTATACTGGAAAATAGGTCAGAAGTGTTAAGAATCGGAAAATACGAGCTTCGAGATGCCGTTCAACTAGGAAATGAGCCACTCGACCAAGACTGTTTGGTCGAGCGACGACAGATATGGTCGAGCGGAGAACTGTAAAGAGTTTCAACGAACAGAGAGGCCGCTCGACCTGGTCGAGCGGGGACATGCGGGTCTATTTTTGGTAAGTCCGTCCCTTATGTGCGTGAATTGATGTATTTTCCAAGAAAAAGTCTAGTAAAGGTCCGTAAGGGAGTTTACAAGTATAAAAAGGGATGCAGATCACATCAAATATGGAGTTAGATTCCACATTCATCCTACACCACGTCCAAGCCCTAACTCTATCCTACAGAGCTGTAGAGAGAGATTCGTGTAGTGAATCAAGTGAAGATTCAAGATAGAGCGGGAAGCGACGACGCCCACATCTAGGGTTTACTTCGCAACTTAATCTTCCTTGTAATTTTCAAGACTATGTAAGATCTATCCAATCACCATGAACATTCTTCAAAATGTCATGGGCTAGAACCGTTTTTGTAGTTTTAGGGTTATGAAGGTTTTTATCTAGTTAATTGAACTTCCATGTGTATAATCCATCCAACACTACTTGTGGATTATTTTATATAAGACTATGCTTTATTAATTCATACTCAGAGTTGTTTTGTGCATCATTAATGTTATATAGAGTTTGAATACATATCTTGGTTATTGATTGAGCGCGTTCACGGGCAAGATTTATGTTATGATTCTAAGTGAGGGGACTCCGAAGCTTCATTAGAACTATCTTATATAAATATTTATTAATTGAATTGAATATGGGTTAGTAAGTAGGATAAAGAGGATAATTGTATAGTACCTATAAAGGGAGATCATATCAGGTTAGAGTACTTAGTGCACGGGAAATAATTGATACTGATATTACCTATGAAGGGGGGTATAATTATGTTCTTGCTCTGAGGTAATTCACATGTGTTACATGCTTATCTGCTTGTGTCTATAGAGTAGATTTACATGGCTTAGTGATGCATCCATAATCCACAAGGTAGAGTCGGACATTGACATATAGAAAGGAGATTAATTAGTGAAACTGGATGGCCCAAAGAGCTACCTATCTTCTCACTTGTTTACTCTCGTTTATTCTCTATTGCCTCTAGTTTACTTGTTATTTATTTATTCTGTTTATTAAATTAGTAATGATTCTACAATCAAAATTTCCATCAATTGTTTCTTTTAATTTAAATAATAATAAATTGATAATCAATCGTTCTTTGGGTTCGATAATATAACTTGGTCGCTTATCTATGCTACAATCACATACTTCATACTTGGGGATTATTATGTGTTAAGAAAACGCCCATCAAGTTTCTGGCGCCGTTGCAGGGGAAGGTCTTCCTTATCAATTTAACTGTTTTTATTTTAGTTGAAACTACTCTGTATTTGTCTTTAATTTCTAACGCTTAATTTTTCTTAGGTGTATGCACACTAGGTCAAAGGGAGCACCATTCATACCTTTTGATCCGGAAATTAAAGCATCGTTGAGGAGGAAGAAGGCAAAGAAGAAGAATAAAAAGAATGTGGAAGCAACTATGACTCTTTGAAGTTGAAGCACTAAACTCGAAAACGATTGAAGTTGCAACTGAAGAAAAATCGGAAGCAGAAACAGTCAATATGGCCGGCCTAGAAAGGCCAAATCCGGATAATGTTGCCATCCGTGAAGTCTTTAAGAACAAGGGAGGGGGCAACGTGGGGCTGTTAGGAGCGTGTGGAGCCGATGCCGATTTTGATCTTCATCCCGCTCTTATCAGCATGATAGAAAAGAACTCCTTCTCTGGATGAACTTTCGAGGATCCTCAACAACATCTTAATAAGTTCCTTGGTTATGCAAGTACACAAAAGTTTGTAGGAACTCATGAAGATGCAAGGAGGATCATACTATTTAAATTTTCGCTTACTATAAGAGTGAGAGATTGGTACGACACTCTTAGTGATTCTGAATGCACTACTTGGGAGCAATTGAAAGTGAAGTTCTTGGAGAGATATATGTCACCTTCAAAGGTGTTTAGAATGAAGCAATACATCATTCAATTCGCTATCGGTAGTGGTGAAAAATTTCATGAAGCTTGGGACAAGTTCAAGGACATGCTTCGAAAGTGTCCAAAGCATTGGTTATATAAAGCTCAATACATCAGCATTTTCTAAATGGGTTGGATTGTGATTTTTGTATTCTACTGGATGCTTCATAAAATGGAGCATTACTTACTAAAACACCCATTGAGGCCGAAAAATTCTTTGAGGATATTTCGATGAATTCAAGAGATTGGCCAACTAATAGAGTGAGAGGTACCTATGTGCTTGGAAAGGTAGCTCAGGTTGAGCACACTATGGTAAAGTCAAGTAGAGAAGATTAGATCGTCTCTAGCTTGACAAACATCAACAAGCTACTTGAATCCCAGTAGAAGCAAATAATGAAGATGTCGTAGAAAGTACCAATGATGATGCAACAGGATGTTGTGAAGAAAGACCGATCCAAGAGGAATTAGAAGAAGAAAACTATGCCATGGGTTAAAGTATTCAAGGAACTAGGTTTCAAAATCAAGAAAATAAGAATTACCAAGGGAACTTCAACAATCGTGGTCCCCCGGATAATTATCAACAACCAAGGAGGCCGAAATTTTCTTAGAGTAATCCGAATGAAGCAATCAAACCTCCTATGGGTGTTGATCATGGTGCTAAGATTGAGGAATGAAAACCTAGTTTGGAAGATACTGTGAACCGATATGTGGCTAGGAATGATGCGAGGGTGGATCGTTTGGAAGTAAAGATAGATTCAAATCATGAGAAATTATCCAAGTAAATGAAGGATCTTACTTTGTTGATGGGAGAGATGATGGGGAATATGAATAAGCTTACGTAGACAATTGAGAAAGGTAAGTTCCCTTCTCAAAGCATAACAAATCCAAAATCTTGTAATGTCATCACTTTGAGGTCAGGAACGCAGTATGAAGGTCCAATGCTACCAGTTACAGAAAATGGAGAGAATGTGTCTCTGCTCGACTACCGCTCGACCAAGACTATTGGTCGACCTGAGGTCGAGCGACACTCTAAGGTTCTGAAAAGTCACGATCAGATTACAGGCACCTCAATCAACCAAATCAATGTCGCTCGACTAGACCAGTCTGGTCGAGCTGAGGTAGCACGGATTCTGTGTACCTGAACACTCAAACTCAGATTATAGATACCTCACTTGACCATTATTAGGTCGCTTGACCAAACCTTTTTGGTCTAGCAGAGGTCGAGCACGGTCATTTGACATCGATTTCCATACAGAACGTTATACCTGTAGTTCAGAACACTTCAATACCATCACAAGAGCAGAATACTGATCAAATAGTAGAAAAGAAGTGGGAAAGAGCCCAGAGACTGATGGTCGAAAAGGATAAAACGAAGGAGGTTGAACACGATGAGTGGGGAATTCACAAAACAAAGATACCTCCTCTATTTCCTTACTAGTTAGTGAAAAAGGATTGGAAGAAAAGTTCAAGAGGTTTTTGGATATCATGAACAAAATAAGCTTGAACATTCCTTTCGCCGAAGCAATCATGGAGATGTCGTACTATGCCTGATTATTGATAGATATCATATTGAAGAAGAGGAGCTTGAACGGAGTTGAAACTATTAATCTATCTGAGAACTACAGCTTGATCATTCAGAGGAAGCTGCCAGCAAAGTTGAAAGATCACGGAAGCTTCACGATTCTATGTGAGATTAGAAAGGGGGCATGAAAAGCTTTGTACGATCTTGGTGCAAGCATCAACTTGATGCCCTTATCTATATTTAAGAAGCTAAGTTTGGGGAGCTTGCTCCCACGACAGTGGTTGTACAATTGGCGGATAGGTTCATGACCTTTTCGAAAGGGGTGATAGAAAATGTACTTGTAAAAGTAGAGAAGCTTATCTTTCCTGTGGATTATCTTGTGCTAGAGATGAAAGATGATAAGGATAATGTCCCTCTTATCTTAGGGAGGCCATTCCTTGCCACAGCTGGAGCTATGATTGATGTCAAAAAGGGGGAGCTTAGACTTCGTATGGATAATGAAGAGGTTCTGTTCAACCTCAACAAAGCAATGAAGATGCCTATGGAGACACAATGTTACAACATTGATGTGGTAGAGGAGATCGTGAAGGAAGAAATGTCCTTGATTCTTTCAAAAGATCCCTTGGAGACATGCTTGGTAGAATCTCTTACTTTTCCCACTACGGAGCTATATGAGCTCTCCAATGAGGTATGTATTGAATTTCTTGAAAACTTACTTACTTTGGGTAATGATAGGTATGAACCAAAAAGAACTAAGTTTGAAGAGGTGAAGTGGACAAGGCAATACCTACCCTTAGATAGAGAGAGCACACCGAAAGAAAATAAGAAAGAGGAGTCGAAGCTGCTACCGGAACACTTGAAGTACGCCTATTTGGGTGATAATGAGACATATCCGGTAATTGTATCTTCTTCTCTTACTAATGATCAACTTGAAGATTTGTTGGATGTGCTTAGGAAATATAAGTCTGCTATTGGATGGTCTCTTGATGATTTGAAAGGTATTAGTCCATCGTATTGCATGAATAGGATAAGGTTGCTAGATGAAATTAATGGATGTATTCAGAATCAGCGGAGGGTTAATCCTGCAATTCAAGAAGTGATTAGAAAACAAATCTTAACGTGGTTAGATGCAAGAATTATTTATCCCATTAGTGATAGTCCCCACGTGAGTCCATTGCATGTTGTAGCTAAAAAAAGAAGGGCATGACTGTTGTGAAAGCAGATGATGGGGAAACATTAACCACTAGGATTCCTACGGGATGGCGTGTGTGTACGGATTACAGGAAACTGAATGAAAATAGATATAAAGACCATTTTCCTTTTCCTTTCATGGATCAAATGTTGGATCGTCTAGCAGGTTATGAGTTTTATTGCTTCTTGGATGGGTATTCGGGTTATAATAAAATTATGATTATACCCGAGGATTAGGAAAAGACTACTTTTACTTGCCCTTATAGAACCATTGCTTTTAGAAAAATGCCTTTTGGATTGTGTAATGCGCCTGCTATTTTCCAAAGGTGCATGATGGCCATATTTGATGGGTTGATAGAAAAGATCATGGAGGTGTTTATGGATGATTTTCTGTATTTGGTTCCTCATTTGATATTTGTTTGTCTAATCAATCTACTATTTTGGAGAGATGTCAAGAAACTAATCTTATCTAGAATTGGGAGAAGTGCCACTTCATGGTGAAAGTTTGGATTGTTCTTGGGCATCATGTTGCGGCCAAAGGATTGCAGGTTGGTAAATCTAAGGTGGTGGAAATTGAGAAGCTTCCACCACTGACTAATGAGAAGGGAGTGTGTTCCTTCCTTGGACACATAGGATTCTATAGAATATTTATCAAAGACTTTTCAAAATACTCCAAGCCCTTATCTCACTTACTTGAGAAGGATGTTCCTTTTGTTTTTGATGATGAATGTCCAACATCTTTTCAGGATTTGAAAGACGCGCTTATTACTGCACCTATCTTGATCACACCGGATTGGACTCAGCCGTTTGTACTTATGTGTGATGCAAGTGATCTAACACTTGGAGTAGTGCTTGGGAAGTTAAGGGAGAAGAAGTTCTGCGCCATCTACTATGCGAGTAAAACTTTTGATGTAACACAAAATAACTACACTATTACTGAAACGGAGTTTATAGCTGTAGTGTATGCATTCAATAAGTTTCGACAGTATTTGGTTGGCATGAAGACTATAGTGTATACGGATCATTCTACAATCCGGTACTTGATGGAGAAGAAGGAAGCGAAGCCAAGGATTATTAGATGGATCCTTCTTTTGTAGGAGTTTGATATGGAGATCCGGGATAAGAAAGGAACAGAAAATGTGCTAGCGGATCACTTATCAAGGTTAGAGACAAGGGAGAATTGTGATGACCCGTTTGAATACATAGAAGAGATGTTCCCGGATGAGAAGATTATATCAGTGTTTGCTGAAGGAGCGGGGAAATCTTGTGTAGTAGCTGCTCAAGGAATGGATCCATGGTATGATCCGTTCGTCTATAGAATTTGTACATATTCTATCATCCGTATGTGTGTGTCCGAGATGGAGAGTGTTCTTGATTTTTTCCATGCACAACCTAACGGGAGGCACTTTGGAGCCCAAAAGATTGCAACTAAGGTACTTAAATCCGCTTTATATTGGCCTACCTTGTTTAAAGATTGTGAATCCTATATAGCGACGTGCGATAGATGTCAAAGGATGGGAAACATAAGTAAAATGGATGAGATGCCACTTCAACCAAGCATTGTAGTAGAGATTTTTTATGTATGGGGAATTGATTTTATGGGGTCTTTTCCCCCATATAATGGATTCCTATACATCCTTCTTGCTGTTGATTATGTTTCTAAGTGGGTTGAAGGTATTCCTACTGGCTTGAATAATGCAAAGACGGTATTGTCATTCTTGAAGAAATATATCTTTTCCTGCTATGGAGTTCCTAGAGCGCTAGTAAGTGATGGAGGTTCACACTTCGTCAATAGGTTTATTGAGAGAGTACTCAAGGAGTATGGTGTTAAGCATAGGGTTTCTACACCCTATCATCCTCAAGAAAATGGGCAAGCAGAAGTTTCTAACCTACAAGTGAAACAAATCCTAAAGAAGGTAGTCGAGACCAATAGGAAAGATTGGGCTATGAAGCTCGATGATGTTTTATGGGGGTTCCGTACTTCATACAAGACTATGCTAGGAATATCGCCTTATCAAATCGTCTATGGAAAACCATGCCACTTACCCGTAGAGATTTAACATAAGTCTTTTTGGGCCGTAAGGAGTTTGAACTTATCCATTAAGGAGGTCAAGGACTTAAGGTTGACTCACATCAATCAATTGGATGAGTTTCGAAGTCAAGTTTTTAAGAACTCGGTGATCTATAAGGAGAGAATGAAGAAATATGATGATTAAAATATCACTTTCAAAGAGTTCAAGAAAAGAGATAAGGTATTACTCTTTAACTCTCGATTGAAGCTTTTTGCAGGAAAATTGAAATCGAAGAGGACGGGACCGTTCATTATACATAGAGTTGTTTCAGTTTTGGTATTAATTGATTAGAGCAAGCGTACTCTATCGCGTAGTAGACCGTAATGACCAAGTACAAAATTTATATAATATCAAACCCAAGGACGAAAATGTGTATCCATATTTGAGAGATGTTTGACTCTAGAAGGACTAATAAATAAAAGGTTGGGGTTTTTTAACACTTAAAACTAACAACTAGGAAGCAATTAAAGATAGAAAATGTAAATATGAGATGGAAAATGGATGAAGGTGAACAATCTAAAAAGTATGTAAGGCAAACAACATTCATGGATAAAGTATATATAGACTCACACACACACACATGCATTGATGATTTTCATGTTATGATATTAAGAGAAATCACATATGTACCCCTAATCCCTATGACCAAGACAATTAAGTTCTCAACTCTTTTACAAGTTTAAATATCATAGGATTGTCTCTTACGTACTCTCAATTCCCATGAAGGTACTATGATCATAAGTTGGGTTCCCCTCACTAGTTCATCACTAATGTCCTATCATGGGGTTCTAAGCACAAGAAGGGTATGGCTTACCTCCCCTCACATTAACTAAGTCATCTCATGCAATCAATGGTTCAATTGAACCACTAAGCATAATATTGGAATGACCACCCTAACACTATGAATAGAGATTTTAATCACACAAATCATACATAAAATGAGAATAAGCATTCATGATAGAAAATATTCATAACAATCATTTCATCAAACATGTGGTGTGCAAAATCTACATAATCCCTAACCAATCATATTGCTAGCCTCACATGAGGACTAGCCACTACATATCATTACAAATTCAATACAATTCGTAACATGCTCCAATTGAGCCAAATAATGAAGAAAATAACAAAATAAATGTAAGCAGGCTACCCTTTGATGGTGAACTTCTTCCTCCTTGATCATGCTAAAATCTTCAACCAATGATGAATTCCCCTTCTTAGATTGGTGGATTGATGGAATGGTGGATGGATTTGAGGAGATAAAGTGGATTGGATGGATGAAGTGAAGGATGGAAGAGATGGAGATGAATGTGTGTGATTTAGGTGTCTAGTGCGTGTGGAAACTAATCTAAAATGATTCCTCTCGTATTTGGCACTCAAAATGGGTATTTTTACCCCTTGGAAGCTTCTAGAATATGTACATATCATAAAACTGACTTTTGTCTGAACACGGGTCGTGTAGGTGCAGCACGGGTGGTGTAGGTGCAGCGCGTGCAGTCTCATCGTTTCGTGCATAACTTTCAAACCCGAATCCCGATTCGAGTGATTCTTGCGCTCACGCTATCCTCTCTCCATGGCTTTCCAACCATGTATCATACGTCCAGTTTTGATCTCCACATAAATGCAGAAAAATTACACAAGTTAGACGTGTATTTTTTAGCATTTTGCTTTGGCTCGTTCTCCCTCGTTTCAACTCCGAATTGAGCTCCGTTTTATCCCACTTCTTCTTTATCGTGTCTAGAATCCATTTTTATCTGAAAATTACACAAATTACACCAAAGTACCAATTCTCTAAATATATACAAATATCGCTCAATTTAAAGCACTTAATCATGAAAATCACACATTTATCATTTCAAAGCACAAATCTCCATATCTTCATAAAACACCACCAAAAGATATAAAAAATGAATAAAAACACACGAAAATATATAATAATAGGACACTAAAATTTAGGTGAAAATGACACCGATCACCTGTGGAGGGGGGAGTTTTGAGATCATGGATAAGGATGGAGACATCATAGCGGCAAATGGGCATCGATTGAAGCACTTTAAGTCGCCGCGTGATGCTTTCATTGTCTTTAAAGATACCTTGCATTGAAGTGGTACCATCGTGACTCTCCGACGTTAAATATGAGCGTTTGTTGGGGGCTTACCCTCTCATTTTATTGCTTAATTTATTTCATGCGAGTAAGAAATTTTTATATTTAAGCTGCTTACTAATCGGCAATTACATCTCTTTGCAAACTTAGTTTCGACTTTAGTTTCTACTAAGTTTGGGGGAGGTGTGATGTTCTTACCTTATCGTAGCACCAAGAGTATAATCTTTTCTTTGTAATTGCTAGGGGAGTTAATTTTTTGCGGTATGTTGAAACTTTAACCGGTTTTTATGTGTTATTTTTTTGCAATTTACCTAGTGTTCAGTGGAGTATTATTTTTGTAGTGTAAACGAATATATACTAGATTTTATAAAGTCTAAGTAGTGGTTCTCTAGCTATTGTTTTGGCTTGATATGATGTTTAATGTTGTTTTTGAGTCTGAGTTTTATAGGGGATGAAGAAAGTCTAAAAAAATGGAGCGTAGGAGAGCCGCTCGACCAACATGCTGAGGTCGAGCAATGGTCCAGCGTCCATCCTGGCATCTAGTTTAGAAATTTTAGATTATAGAGAGTCCGCTCGACCAGAGGGAGGCCGCTCGACCATGATGAGTTGGTCGAGCGAGAGGTCGAGCAAGAGGTGAAAGAAGGATCAGCTTACAGAGCACCCGCTCGACCATGCAAGAAAGCACTCAACCATGCCGCTTGACCCGAGCAAAGTAGCAGTTTTACAAATATAAGGTCGGTTCCATGCTGCTCGACCATTTCTCACCACCTTCTCTCATGCAATCACCCCAAACTGTAAGATTTTCACTCCAATTACTTAGTATACTCTTCTTTACCCATGCCACACACATTCCACATCAATTTTGGAGGATTCAAGTCGAATTTGGGGCTTTTCTTAATTTTGAATTCTCACTTCTCGTCACTTCTATGCACCTATGGTTGGAGACAAAGATATGTTTTCTCAACTTATTTTCCTTGAATTGGATTTTGTTCTATTTAGTTTAATTGGGTAAGTTGATTAAGCATGTTTTTTGTTTAAGTTGTGAATTTGAATTTGGATGTTTTTGTTCAAATTTTACATGAATTTGCATGGGTTCAATTTATGTTGGATTGATAGAATTATGTGAAATTGATGATGCATGTGTCACGGGCTTGAGTTTAATTGTTGAATATTTGCATGGGCTCATTGATTTGGAGTGATGATTGTGATTATTGTGGAATTGTGTTGAATGTTTAGGGATTGAATTAATTTGGGAATAAATTTTTGGAAGTTCCTATTAAAGCATGATGGTATTTTAAATCCTTTAGTGATACATAGGACATAAAATGTCTATTTTTACATGATTGAACTTGTTAAGGTTTATCGTATGATTTGTTTATACATGTGAAATTGTGGAGAAGTTGAGTTTAAATTGTTGGGCATATAATTTGAAAGTCTTGAGTAAGATCTATGTTATAATTAGTCCTAGGGTTGGTATACTTTTTTCTTTGCCTATATTTTGTATTGAAGTATAATTTTTGTAGGAAAAAACATTGCTGCATGTTCCAAGAGAAAGGATAGTGGAGTACCAAAGAAAGGAGAGATGCCTAAGAAGCTTAAGAAAGATGGGAAAATGCCATCGGATTATGGTTTGGAAATACCATATTGGGATGAGAAAGAGGAGTTATGGGGAGTGATTTCAAGAAAGATTGCTCAGACTCGGTACTAGGATGATGAAGCCATGGTAGAGATGAGTATAATTAATGATATAAGGTAGATGTTCAATCAGGTAGGGATCAGCGGATTCATGGATTTGAAGAGAGAGACTTATTTCCACACGACAGCTAAGATGCTTTGTACGCTGGAGGTGATTCAGGGAGAGCATTTTCTTCCGGAGAGTGTTTGGTTTCAGATTGGCGGGGAGCTTCGTTACCTATATTTTTTTAATTCAATAGAGCATTTGGATGCCTTAATGTATCAACACAAGAGGACGAAGGATTTAATGCTGATGAGTTCTGGAGGTCAATCACGGGTTTGCAAGGAGCTTATGATCCTCAAAGATCAAGGGCTGCTTTCATTCGCAATCCGGTGATTGTGTAAATGGATATGATCCTTGGAAATACCATTTTCGCCTAAACTGAGGGTGGGTGTATTCCGAGAGGAGAACTATATGTTCTCTGGTGCATGATGAATAATGTCCATTTCAACCTCGGTGCTTATCTATTTCAGCAGCTGTATTGGTTTACCTCACACACGTTTCAAAAGATCAACATCGGGGGGCTGATTATTCCTATTACAGAGCACTACAATGTGGATTTGTATAGGTCTAGGCCTGTGATTGGTGAGTTGGACTTGATTTTGTCGGCATGTGTGAGGATAAATTTGGCTCGAAGGATTGACAACACGTGGATGTTTATTCGAGGGATGAATCCTATTTCCTTCGTGCTTCTGTTCTCTCTCATTCATCTCACTTCGGTTCAGATCAATGCGAATCTTTTGATGAACACTCCTCCTCACATAGCTATCTCCACTACTTGTGTTAGTTGAAGAGATTAGCGGACTTCGGTTGATATGCATATTCATGGTGTTTATCTCGATTTGGATATGATCTTAGTGGGATAGCCAGAGTATGATGAGTAGAGCCACAGCAGCAGCCGTTTGAGCCACAAAAGCAGCCTTTTGCACCACAACATCCACAACCATTTGAGTAGCCGATTCATGAGGTACATATGGAAATACCTCACGATATTCTAAAGATGGGTATTCTTCCGATGCAGCCACCATCACCGCAGCAGCAGTAGTAGTATGATTTCTGGCAAGCTGGGGATCGATTTTATAGAGAGCAATTCAGAATGATGAATGAGCACTTTGACACATTGAATACGAACCAGCAGGAGACGAACCGCCAACTTGCTTTGGCGAACATGAATTATGCTGTACTCAACCTAAGGTACGAGGCTATAGATAGAAGGTTGGGAGAGATGCAGGTTAATTATCGAGAGGTTGATAGGAAGCTTTGGGTTCTTCAAAGGTACTTCGATTTATGGCGTATGGAGATCAGTGATGATGATGTTCCAAAGGAGTAGAGCATGCTAGTTTTTCCCTTTGTCTGTTTCCTCTCATCTCCCTTTTATTTTTCACTTGGCAGGATGAGGCTTGATGGGTGGTTGAGTTTGGGTTTTATGAGATTCATGCGTGAGTGGTATGTACCTTATTGAGTATATTGATGGTATTGATGAATATTTGTACATTTGGTGATGAATGATGGTTTGATATTGACTCTTTAGTGTGCATGTGCATTTTACTTATGGTATATATTGATTTTGTTGAAAAAAGGCATGTATTGTTTATTATCACTTGTAGTCTATGTAGAGATTGATGTTGATTGCATGCTATGAAGAGTGCTTAGGAAATCTATTACCCATGTGAGAATTTGAGCCTTTTAATCATACTACGTCAATGCATGATAGTTTATTCTTGAAAGTATCATTCATACGTTAGTATTCTAGAACTTGGCTTGGAGTTATGTTTGAGATTTATGATTGATAGATATTAGGAGATGATCTTAGGCCATTATCGTTAATTGAGCCACTTAGCCAAAATTTACCTTACCTTATAATTTTTATTTCATTGGAAGCCCCGTTGAGCCTTTTAAAGCTTTTTCTTTGGCAAGCCTGTGATAAATAGCCTTCATTACCTTTATTTCAACCTTTAAATATCTTATTCATTAATAGAGAGTGAGGTGAATAAATTGCTGGTCATTGAAGAAAGCAAGGAAGAAAAATTTGTGCTAGTGGTGAGGAAAGATTGTGGTTAAATCTTATCTAGGGGTAGTATCTGAAATCGGTACCCCAACTGCTTACAAGGATAGTGCCCGAAATTGGTACCCTTGTACTTTGAAGAAAGAACATGTTAATTCAAATAAAGAAAGAGAAGAAGAATCGCAAAGATCATGAGAAATATGATGGAGAAGAATAATGAAGCTGTTTGATGAAAAGAAAAACTCCAAGGTATTCTCTACTAGTGAATTAGTCACTTTATCTAAATTCTCCAACCTTTACCAAAGAGCCAACATTACAACCCATAAGACAAGTCCTTTGTGATCCTAATATTGAGACAATTATGAATTGATCTTTGAGACCTTTGTCAAGCTTATGTTTGCGCGAATGTATGAATTGATTATGAGCATATTTACCAACCATTGAAGTGTACATCTTTTACACTTGAGAGCGAGAGTAAACACTTACCTAGTGAGCTTGATGACTTAGCACTCGTAGAAGTATTGTGATTGATGGATGTTTTTGCATGGATGAAAGGTATGATGACTGCATGTATTGACTTGATGAAATTGCATGTGTTATTAAATTGTGCATGTATGAGGATCTTGTGAATCACACTCTCTTACCTTTGTTTTGATTTCGTTGCCTCAGGACTAGCAACATGTAAGTTTGGGGGTTTGATGAGAGTGATAATCCACGTATTTTAAGCTCTGATTTGTGTGGAAATTGAATACAATTTGAGTTATTATCAAGGAAAATTGGGATGTTTATGGGAAATCCACGAATCAGATGCTACTGAGGCTATTTGAGCATATTTATACAGAAAAATAGGACAGAAGTGCTCAGAATCAGAAAATGCGAGTTTCGAGAAGGCACTTGACCAGGAAAGGAGCCGCTCGACCAAGATCATTTGGTTGAGCGACAGAAGATATGGTCAAGTAGAGCACTGTAAAGAGTTTCAGCGAACAGGGAGACCGCTCAACCTGGCTGAGCGCACTCGACCTGAGTCATCTTAGTCGAGCGGGGACACACGGGTCTATTTTGATAATTCTGACCCTCTTATGCATGAATTGACGTATTTTCCAATAAAAAGCCCAGTAAAGGTCTGTAAGGAGTGTCTACAAGTATAAAAAGGGATGCAGATCACATTAAAATGGGAGTTGGATTTCAAATTCATCCTACACCGCATCCAAACCCTAACTCTATCCTACGAAACTGTAGAGAGATATTCGTACAGTGAATCAAGTGAGAACCAAGTGAAGATTCAAAACGGAGCGAGAAGCGACAGCGCCCACATCTGAGGTTTACTTCACAACTTAATCTTCCTTGTAATTTTCAAGACTATGAGTAAGATCTATCCAATCACCATGAACATTCTTCAAAATATCATGGCCTAGAACCATTTTGGTAGTTCTAGGGTTATGAAGGTTTTTATCTAGTCAATTGAACTTCCGTGTGTATACTCCTTACAACACTACTTGTGAATTTATTTTATATAAGACTATGCTTTATTAATTCAAATTAGAGTTGTTTTGTGCATCATTAACTGTTATGTAGAGTCTGAATACATATCTTTGTTATTGATTGAGCGCGTTCACTGCTAAGCACGATTTTATGTTATGATTCTAAGTGAGGGGACTCTGAAGTGTCATTAGAACTATCTTATATAAATACTTATTAATTGAATTGAATTCGGGTCAGTACATAGGATAAAGAGGATAATTGTATAGTACCTATAAAGGGAGATCATATCAGGTTATAGTACTTAGTGCACGGAAAATAATTGGCACTGATAGCACCTAGAAAGGGAGGTGGTATAATTATGTTCTTGCTCCGAGGTAATTCATATGTGTTACACGCTTATCTGCTTGTGTCTATAGAGTAGATTTGCAAGGCTTAGTGATGCGTCCATAATCCACAAGGTAGAGTCGGACATTGACATACGGAAGAAAGATTAATTAGTTAAACTGGATGGTCCGAAGAGCTATCTATCTTCTCACTTGTTTACTCTCGTTTATTCTCTATTGAATCTAATTTACTTGTTATTTATTTATACTGTTTATTAGATTAGTAACCATTCTACAATCAAAATTACCAATAATAGTTTCTTTTAATTTAAATAATAATAAATTGATAATCAATCGTCCTTTGGGTTTGATAATATAACTTGGTCGCTTATCTAAGCTACAATCACATCCTTCATACTTGGGGATTATTGTGTGTTGAGAAAATACCCATCATTCTTCTGTTGAGACTCAATTTCTTGAGCTCTGGAAAATGCTTCTGCAAAAGTCATCGTTCCTTGTCCAGCCAAGATAGTGCTGATCTCAGATCGCAATTCCTTTTCAAATCATCTAGCTTTTATCACCTCCGAATTGACAAGGTGTGTGGCAAATCTAGATAGTCGATTAAATTCTCTTTTATATTCGAGAACACTCATTGTTTCTTGTTTTAAGTGCAGAAATTCACTTTATTTTTCATCTCGGATTGACTGAGGCATGTAGTTTTGAATTATCACATCCTTGAAGTCTTCCCATGTCATCATTTCCTTCTGTTCAGGTGTCTCGGTACGTCTATAAGCCTTCTACTAGAAATCTGCTTCACCTACAAACTGAAAAACAACACACGTGATTTTCTGTGCATCAGTGCAATCGAGATAGGTGAAAATCTTATCCTAAGACCTTAACCATTTCTCAGCTTCCGTAGGGTCCTTTATCCCGTCGAATGTTGGTGGATTGAAATGTTGGAATTATTCAATTACCAAAGCTGGCTCGTTTCTAGGAATAGTTTCTGGTGGTAGTGTGTTCGTGCAGAGTTTGCGTGAAATTGTTGAGCCAATCCTTGAAAGATTTTCACTAAATCATCTCTTGGGTCACTATAAACGTTCTCAAGATTCTCATTTGTAGGTAGGTTTGTGGTCTTCTCCGACTCATAATCTGATAAAAGTGTTATAGTTATAATAGTACTTAAATTAAACATAACAAATAAGATAATTAAGCATATAAACATTTATATCCGCAAAATTGTGCCATTAAGACACTCGAAATATCACTGTTTTAGTCATACATCAGTAGATTATGCATCATAAAGTACTGTTTTAAAAGGGCCTATCAAGTGCGAAATCTAAACATATATATATATATATATATATATATATATATATATATATATATATATATATATATATATATATACACACACACAAACACACACACACACACACACACACACATATATATATACTACCCACTTAAGGGTAAAAAAGGTTCCTACTATAGGAACATATCGCTACTACTATAATAAGAGTCATAATAGACCTAAGTCAGTGTAGTACTAGTCTGTCTAATCAATCACTTCCCCATCAGCCCCAGACCCATCTTCCCCAGGCTTCTCTGGTGCGGCAGAAATCTCCTCCTGAACAAATGCCTGAACTGGAGGAATAGGTGGCACGTGGCTTAGGAGCCAAGCATGGAACATACATGCAGCATAGGCTATATAGTCCACCACGGGAGGTCTAGATGGAATCATAAACATCTCATTGTATATGTTAAGTGAAATGTCAGTCCAGGACTCAGTTATAGTGTTAATCAAGAGGATGCAATGGCCAGAATCATCCATCAAACAATTTCTTTGGGCATCTAGGAGTTGCAAAATCGACATCTCACTGATATACATTCCTAAATCTTATTCTTCAGTGCGCCCCGATTGTTGAGCCCTGAACCTTCTTCAAGCCCATAATAATTTAACATTCATAGTTTACAACTTTAGTAATAAATCGTAACATTAAAAATATGGATACAAATAACATTAATTTTATTAAAAACAGATATCGAATAAAGATTCTAATAATAGTGGTAAAATTAATAATTAACATTTAAAATTAAATTAATACAAATATATAAACTATAAAAAATATTTGATTTACTATATATATATATAATATTGAATTTAATATAAAAGTTAATCAAGAATATATAATTATAATATTTAATATTATTAAATATAATAAATATAATTATAAAATTTAAATATATATAAATTATAATATTTGATACTTTCGAAACAATTGTAAACACGTTATTACGTTTTCATACGTTTTCAATTATAAGTTTCATTTATTTACTAACATAATAATATATATAATATATATTTTATAAATTACAATCAAGTCCCTACATTATATTAAATTCACATTTAAACTTACCGTAAACTTTAAACTTATTACAAAATGACCCAACTTGAGTTATACAACTCCGTTTAAAAATTCGATAGTACTTATGGAGTCCTCGTAAGGTGAGGATCACATGCATACCAATTTTTCATGAAAATAACGAAGTTTAAATGGGACACCATTTTAACTCGAAGGGGTTTCTTCTCATTTTCTTCATTTCACGTCCAAACTCAAAACTAATTATATGTTTGTGATCCTCATGAGAAGGACTTCAAAATGGCCTATAATATCAAAGATATGTCACATCGAAACAAAATATGTCATTAAAAGGTTAGAAACTTCGACGGAGTTTTTCTTACTCATACGAAATCCATTTTTCAAAAGAGTTATATATTTGGAATCTACGCATCGAGATGATCATTTCCGTATATAATATGATAAAGAAAACTAAAAAAATATGTGACTAAGATACTAACAGTGTGGAGATATATATATATATATATATATATATATATATATATATATATATATATATATATATATATATATATATATATATATATATATATATATATATATATATATATATATATATATACGTGTGTATATATATATATACGTGTGTATATATAGCAGAGTATGAATTATCTAAGTGAATAGTGAGATTTTAGAAATATTTGTCAAATACACAGAACTTGACCCCAAGTTGAAGTTAACGTCATATGATTGACATCATCTGTTTCATCACCTCTTATCATATGACATCCCAAATGGATAATTACCATAATTAATATTATTATTATATACATATTCCCTTCGTTTGGTAGGGTAGATGAGATAAAGAAGTATTATAGGGGTAAGTATTATGTATGTTGTAATAAGTAGATAATATTTATATATGAATTTGTTTGATAGAATATATAAATAATGAGAATAATATGATTAAAGTGTTTGGTAGGTAATACTATCATTAAATATAAAATGCGAAATTATTTTTATATCCTCGTTTAATTGGTAGGATGCCACATACCCACTGTTGCCCACCACCGCAGTACATCTTCATCTCTTGTATCTATGTCTAAACTTAGATCCCCAAATCCCATTGTACTCATCAATGGAAATCCTAATCTCATTCGCCAAATCAGCCGTGGCATTCGAATTATACCTGGGCTTCCTCCACCTATCAATCAGAAACTCAATTAGTGGTGAGAAAATTCGAGCAAACCCAGCTGTAACGGCGTCCCCCGAGCCGATCTCAACCTCATATCAATATGATATTTTCCCGAAGAGAAAACAATCCGTAACGTCCCCTGAAATTTCCCTCCAACAAATCCTCAATCTTCTGCTTCAATTTGGGTTCGCAAATATCACAGTCAACAAAATTCTAAAGGGTGTCGTTTGGATCAATTCGCCAATATCCACCAAATATGACTACTGGCAACTAAATCCTAATCGATATGTCATCTGGTTTGAAGGTCCGAGAGAGAATACGACATCGTTTTGGCCTTTCAGGTTTGGGAGCTCGCCGGAGTTTAAAACGAGCATGAAGTTAACATTTGGATGCCATGGCGATGGTCGAAATCGGCTGTCGCGACTCAGGAATGGTGAGTTGACTCGGCGCAACTCGATGGTGACGGGGTTGGTAATAGTGAAGTCGCCGTCGCGGTAGAGGAAACAGAGCAGATCGCCGGAGGCCTTCAAGAAATTAGGTTTAAAACATGATGAGCCAACCCTATTCTTGTAATTTTAATTAGTTGTATGGATTTACTGTACAATTCACAATAATAATACTGCAGCTGGTGTGGTATTAACAATGTAAAAGGCTACAGTGCTAATCCACCGAACAAGATAATAGTACCGGGCCCTTTCACAACATAATATTACATACCAAACGACATACAAGGCCTTATTAATTGTATGAAAACCCCTTATTACACCCAACCAAACGAAGAGATTATATATATATATATATATATATATATATATATATATATATATATATATATATATATATATATATATATATATTAGGTATTACATATATACTAGCAATTTAACCCGTGAGCTGCATAGGGAAATGTTTTAAAAAAATTGAATTCTATAAATATAATTTTTTTTAATATCAATATACATGATGTGGCTAATAAAAATGCAGTGTACAATTACAGTGCATAGGGATTAATCGTTATATGACACTTGTTCATTTTTCATGTATAATACACCACTATATATTTTTTGTGGAACACTCATAATAGACCCAATTAATAAAATAGTCTATGGCATGCTCGATGATTTTAAAATAAAATTATTTTTTTCATTTATATTTATAGTTAATGTCGTAATCATATTTTATAAACAATTTGAAATAATATTTCTTAATTTATTCATCCTAACGCTAATATTTTTATTGATATCTAATTATAGTTAAATTTTAATTTTTTTAGTGAAATTGGTAAATGTTATTTCACTGGAAACGGATACATCGAGTACTTACGTACGATGCGAATACGAAGTCTAGCTACCCTATCCAACCTACTTAAGCTGAATGCTTAAGGTGAATAATAACATACATCATGAATTCATATACAAGGACGCTATCTGAAGCTTGATTTTATCTGCAATGTAGTTCGGAGACAGCATCCTTGTGCCATGCTGAAGGGCATTCCTTTCCATCCATATGTGATATATCGTGGTAGCAAAAGTGATGAAAATGAGTTTTCTTGCCTTTTTGTTGGTCCTCGTATCCTGGAGTATCTTCCTAAAGGCATCTGTGACTGATGCTAGCCTTCGTCTTCTCCATCCAATCCATCTTCTGACTTGATCCTAAATATATGTGGTGTAAGGGCAGTGGAAGAAGATGTGATGTAGTTTCTTGATCGAAGCAAAAACCACATCCCTTGTCTTCTCCCGTGCACCACACCTTGTCCCTAGTAGCAACCCTGTCTCTATGCACTAACCACAGTCTGAAACTGAATTTCCTCACAATCCATTTGTGCCAAATCTGGTTATAGACAAAAGTCAAGTCCTCTGTGTGCCTACTCCTCAGATGATCATACATGCGTCTGGCTTTGAATACTCCACTGTCACAACATTTCTCCATACTATCAATCACTCCTTCAACCCCTTCCGATTCATTCTCTATGGTGTTCCTAATGGCAATGTGAACTCTCCATAAGTATGTAGAATTATTACCTGGAGAGGTCATTGTCCATGAGGAGGATGAGAGGTAGACAGTATGAATCCACTTTACCCATAAAGATGAGGCTTCCCTGTGTATATCCCATAAGGCTGAGGCTAGAAGAGCCTTATTCCATGTGGTAATGTCCTTCAGCCCTAGCCTCCCCGCATTCTTAGGTTGAAGGATGTCATTCCAACTCACCGGGCTCACCTTCGTTCCCCACAAAAACCTACGAATAATGATTTCTACCTTCCTGACCACTACAGCTGGAATTTTAACAATGCCACACCAGAAAGATAGAATACCATATATCCCAGAAGTGATCAATTCCAAACGACCCGTGAATGACAAAAGCTTAGAAGACCAAATATGTATCATGTTGTTAATGTCATTTAGAAGGGGTGTAAAATCCTCAACTCCAATTCTCTTACTACAAATAGGGATGCCCAAGTATTTGAAAGGAAGAATCTGAGCAATACGACGTCTGTGTAGAGTCGAGACTCCTGAGGTAATGAGGTTAGATTTCTGAGGATTCGCATTTAACCCAGAAACTTCAGAAAACTGTTTTAAAATCCTGTCTATACACCTAGCAGTAGCCACATCTCCATAACCCACAATCAAGAGATCATCCGCAAAGATCAAGTGTGAAACATTTACACGTTTACAAATTCGAGAGTGGAATCTGTATTCATGTAGGTCTACCGCTGTAGTGATCAATCGACTAAGGTATTCCATGCAAATAACAAAGAGGAGCGAGGAAATCGGATCACCCTGACGTAGACCTCTCTTGCCTTTGAAGAAACCCTCCGGTTTGCCATTGATGAGAATGGAGTATGTAGGGGTTGTAACACACTGCTCAATCCAATGATGAAACCTAGAGGGAAAGCCTAGGCCCGTAAGCAAGTCAAAGAGATACTTCCAGCTAACAGAGTCATAAGCTTTGGATATGTCCACTTTGACTGCCATTCTTGGTGAGATATTCCCTGCTCTCCGTCCGTAACCTCTGAAGATCTCCTCTGCCAACATCACACAGTCTCTCATTTTCTTTCCTTTAATAAATCCAAATTGGGATTGATTTATTAAAGAAGGAAGGCAAAGTCTGAGTCGAGCGGCCAAGATTTTAGATATAATTTTGTAAACAGTGTTGCAGCATGATATGGGTCTACAATCTTGGACTCTCGGTTCATGATTCTTTTTGGGAACCAGTGAAACAAATGTGGAGTTCAACTGCTTGAGTAACTTGCCTTTTCGAAAGAATTCCTTCACCGCTGCCACGACATCTCCTCTGACTACATTCCATGCACTCTGAAAGAAAGCCGAGGTGTAACCATCAGGACCAGGCGACTTATTTTTGTTGATTGACCACAATGCATCTTTGATCTCTGCCTCCTCTATCGGTGATTCCAGGTTGTTAGCATCAACAGAAGAGAGTTTTGGTCCTTTATCCAACACTGCCTGCTCCACTGAAGCAGAAGTCAAGATCTCCTCACCAAGAATTGATTGATAATAATAGAGAAAAGTATCAATTAATTCTTGATAGGAGGAAATGGAACCATTATCAGTGTGTACTGAGTAAATACCATTCCTCGCTCCGTTACTTCTGATAAGAGAGTAGAAATACTTAGTGGCTCGGTCCTGGTTCTTAATGTGCCTGTGTTTGAGAACCTGCATAAGAAAGTTAGTCTCACATTCCTCCAAATGTTTAAGTTTCTTAACCTCCTCCCTGATCTCCTGATGTAGATCATGATTATTCATGTTGGACATAAACAGGGTTTGGAGATGATGTAGCTGATCTCTTCCTCGAGCCACTCTTTCAGAGATGTGATTGTAGTTCTGCTTGTGCAGTTCTTTCAGTGGTCTTTTTAAAATTTTCAACTTCTGGCATAGGATGAATTGTTTTGTGCCCACTACATGTACCTGCCTATGATAAAAAATAAGAGCAAGGAAATTATCATGGTTAGTCCAAAAATTACAACATCTGAAAGGCTTTATAGAGTGAGGGTTTAGGTTTAGGAACGAAGTAATGGAGGGACAGTGATCAGAATTTGTTCCTTAGGCTAAAAAGGTGGTATGAAGCTCCCAACCCATACTACTCCAGATTTTGCACATCATCACCCTATCTAATTTTGAATCTACTGTGCCATTACTCCAAATATAATAACATCCAGACGAACGGGTGTCCTCAACACCCATCAAGGAACAGATTTCATGAAATTCCCTATTGCCTGGATTAGATATCGAACGCAGTTGAAGTCCCCTCCCATGATCCAAGGCAAATTGCTAGTGTGGAATAATGAGTAGAGGTGCTGCCATAAGGACCTTCTAGCTACATATCTGTTATGAGCGTATATAATGGAGAGAGTAAACTCTCTAGCAGTAAACAAACAATGAACAGTGGCAGCAATGACTTGGTCAGTAATTATGAAGTTGGTTAACGATAACCTCGCTGGATTCCAGATGACCAAGATTCTGCCTCCAATGTAAGATTCGAAGTTATGTTTAAATGTCCAACCCGGAAAGAGCCTATTGACTACTGTGTCCACTTTTGTTAAGTGCAATTTAGTTTCCATCAGGCCCATGATTGTAACATTATGATCTTGCACAATTTTTTTGAGTGCTCTGTGTGTTGGTGTGCGCCCCAACCCACGCACGTTCCAATTGAGGAGGGTCATAAGGAGAGTTTAGAGGATGAAATACCTTCTTCCACTATCGATCTGCTTGTCCATTTCTCATGATTCTGCATTGTTCCTCCTTCATGTTGTTCATCATCCAAAGTGTCCAATGGTTTAGGTTTTTTGTGTTTAAAATTTCTACCATTTGACATTGATGAATCTCCACTGTACTCTGGAGTCAAAATACCTTTGGGACTGTAGCGGAGGGGCGCCATGTCTTGGGAGAAGGGTGGCGTTTCCTGAACTTGTTCGAATTCAGCAAGGAAGGTAGAGGGAGGTGGGATATTATCTGGGTTGGAGGTTGGGTCAGTATTGATAATCTGGGATGAAGGGCCAGGATTGTGTTTGGGCTGATATATGGTTTTGGGCTGAGTGGTTTTTGGGTAAGTTAAAAGAGGCATTTGGGATGAGAGGAGAAAAGCGGTTGGGCCTGTACGTAGTGGGCTTATGATTACTATTGGGCTCAGGGTTGGAGGGGCCCAGTTTAGGGATAGGGATAGGTTTGGGCTTATTTGCACGATTTCGATTTCTTTTCCTTCTTCCAGGTTGGAACGGCTGATCTCTTCCAGGCAGCTGTTCTGGTGCTTGAGGATCGCTTGTACTCCGACATTCATACGCATGATGGCCAAGAGTATTACACGATGAGCAAAATTTGAGGTTAAACTCGTATTGAATTTGTTGCTTGAATCCCCCAAATCGGGTCTTCACCCAAATTTCATCCGGAAGATTCACAGCAGCATCAACATGAACTAGGATGCGTGCGAAAGATATTTTCTCTCTATTGGTGGTGTAGTAATCCATCATAATCGGTTCTCCTATTGCTGATGCGATGATGCTCAACCGATCTGATGCCCAATACTTGAGAGGGAGAGATGGCAGACGAATCCATACTGGAACAATGGAGAGTCCCGCTGCATCGAATTGGAAATCGTCGGGCATCCTTCTCAACATGAGATAAACAAAGTTTCCATCATATAGTCCATTTTGCAGTACTTTTTGAACGTCCTCCTCATTGGACAACTTGAATATTAGCCATCCACTATCATGAATGAACACACGGACATCCACTGCCCATTATTTAGTGATAGTTTTGACGGCTTGGAACCCGGGGTATCTCCCTGCGAAGCATCCAATCAGGGTATGTTTCCATTCATCATCTTCTAATAAATCGTCAGGGATTTCTGCCACTCCCTGTTCCTGCGGCAGGACAAATTTGAGAAAATGTTTGGGGTTCGGTCGACGATTGAATTGGCTATGTTGGTGATCAGAAGTGGGAGAAGGGGGCAGTTGGGATGGATGAGGCGGAGTGAAGTTGGGGTTGTGAGAGGAGGAAAGATTAGAGAGAGGGGCTGTATCGGAGTGAAGGAGCAGAAGAGGGAGGGATGGACGGGGGGCTGTAAAATGTACTTGAAGAGGGGGAGCGGGATCAGAAGGATGGAGGGGGGAGTGTGGGTATCCAGGGCGGATTCCGGTGGGATTAAAGCGGCTAGTGGTGGGGCAGAGGGTGGAGGGAGAGAGGAAGGGTGTAGAGGATTAGGCATAGGGGTAGGGAGGGGACGGGTGGGGGAGGCTGATGAGATGTTGAGTGTATAGGAGGGGGAGATTGCATGGAGCCCAATAACTTTTTTTTTAAAAGTGGGTGATGTGGCAGGCAAGAGAGAAGGTTCAGAGGAGTAGGTGATATGGAAAGGGAAGGATGTTGACTTAGTATGTGGGGGGTGCTGCAAGCTTCCAAGAGAGGTACAATCAGGGACAGTTGGAGGAGTGAAAGGAGCAATATTCACTTTTTGCTTTTGAGATTTTGAATTATTGGTACCAGTTACAGCTTCCAAGGCAGAAAGGATGAGGGAATTGATACTGGCCGAGCTGCTTCCGGCCTGATTTCTTCCAGTGTCTTTACCAGCCGGATCCGAAATCTGAAGATTAGACGGGGTTTGAGCAGAGTGCTCAACCAGGTGATTCTGAATATTTGTAACTTCGTCTTTTCTTTCCCTTTCCTCAACGGCCATGGCCGGAGAAAAATCCAAGATGGAAGGATGAGTGTTGAGAGAACAGACCTTAGCAGGAGGGAGGCAGTTTGCTAATTCTGAGTAGTTGTTGAAATCTTCTCGTAATTTCATAAGCAGATTACCATTTTTCATACCATAATTCTTCCTTCCATAAACTGGAGAAGCTGGGGCCGAAGAAGAATATGGTTGCAACTTCTGTCGCCGGAGCTTCAACACGCCAGATCTCGTATTCACCGGCATCAGGGGGACGGCGCAACTCGATGATGACTACACTCTGGTAGCCAGTTCACTGGCCATCATCGAGTTCACCAGCAGGAAAAAGAGATGAAACTAGAGAGAAGTCAAAGCAAAAATTCTAGAGAGAGAGGGGGTTGGGGGTTTTTTGGGGTTTAGGGATTAGGGTTTTTAAATTTTATTATTTAATGCTCAAAACATATTTGACTATAAAAAATGAAGTATGATTCAAAAATTACTATTCTAAGCAATTTAATGTTATTTTTTTATTCAATAGAAATGTAAAACACCAAGTCCACAAGAAAAAAAAAATCAGACTTTGCGGAATACCTCTCTGAACACGTAATTCTTGCAAACTCTTGCATCCTCACCCTCAATTTTTTCCAAGAGAACCTTAAGTCCCGATTTGCTTGTTAACCTCAATATAGCCACGTACAACTGACCATGGCTGAATAATTTTCTCTTAAAATATAACCAAACATTTGCCAATGATGTTCCTAACTCTTGTTAATTGTTATTGCATTAGAAACAATGAGGGAGAACTGTCTTTGTTGGAATTTGAAAGGTATCCGCGGATATTAGCATAAGCCTTGATATCAATATAATATCACCAGCATTATTGCCCGTTAAATCTCTTGCCTTAATAACATGTTGTCCCAAATTTGTTATCAACATCCTTGTTTAATTGCACAGACCTCTGGAGTGGTCAATATTGCGAAGTAGCATCACTTGTGCGTTAAACTACTTTATAAATTCTTCTTAAGGCAGCAAGCGTGATCTGGATACAAAGGGTTAATAAATCCAGGTGGTTGCTCCATGAAAATTGGCTTAGATAGATAGCAGTAAAGACAAACATTTTTTACATCAAGTTGATGTAGTAGCAAAAAACGCATAAAACCAAGAGATAATATAATGCGAATCGTGGAAGCTTTTATGATAAGGCTGAAAGTATGAGTGAAGTCAAACCCAGGAAGTTGGCTGAAACCTTGAGCAACTAGACATGATTTGTATCTATCAACAGAACCATCTGCCAAGTATTTTGTTCGGTAAACCCATTTTGAGCCAACCACATTCGAATAAGAGGGTCTAGGTACTAGTCCCAAGTGTTGTTAGCTCGCAAGGCGGCCATTTCTTTATTCATCGTTTTGACCCAATGAGGGCTTTTAAGAGCAAATTGGATTCCCCAAGGCTCAGAGATGGCAGTGAGAGCCGAATAAAGATTATTAGAATCAACAAGTGTGATATCCATATGATAACGAGCTTTAATATACCTGATAAATGCCTCCACCTAGAAATGAATGGGAACAGATGAATGAAAAAGCAGTGCAAGTCCCATCTCAGTTATGTGTATGTGTTTACGCTCAACTCTGCCGTTTTGAGCAGGGTTAAAGGGACATGACGTACGATGGTGAATGCCAAATTTTCCGAAATGAGATTGTAGTTGATGATTTATGAACTCCGCCCCTTCATCACATTAAAACCTTTTAATTTTACAAGAAAACTGATTTTCAACAAATGAATAAAAATGCATAAACTGATTTTCAGACTTTGCACGTAATGGATAGAACTAAGAGAATCTTGAATAATCATCCACAAACACAACATAGTATCAAAAACCAGATATAGAATTAATGGGTGCAGGACCTCAAAAATCATAATGAATCAATTCCAAAAGCTCAGAAGCCCAAATATCATTAGTAACAAAAGGTAATCTGGCACTTTTAGCTAACTGACAAGAATTGCATAATTTAGGTGTAGGCTATAATGAAGTAACAGAAACCAGTCCAAGTTTATTTAATAAGCTAAAAATAGAATTTGCCACATGGCCGAGACAAGAATGCCACAGCTCAAAAGAAGCATGCAACTTTTATTCTGAAGTATCGTAAAAAAAAGCTCTAGCTTGTGAATCCAACAAATAAAGTCCACGATCATGGGTTCTTGTTGCTAGAAGTTGGCCTGTATCCTGATTCTGAATGTAAAACTGTGAATTAGTGAAAAGCACTTGAACTGGACAATCTCGAGTTAGCTTGCTAACAGACAACAAATCTTTATTAATTCCAAGTACGACAAGAACATTATGTAATTTAAGATCATGCGAATATTTAATAAGCCAGTATGAAAAATGGAAAGGCTCACACCATTACCAACAGTCACGCGGTCACTGCCAGAATAGAAGGAGGTGGTGTCAAGTTGAGATACATTCGAGGTCATACGAGCCGAAGCCTAGTGTCCAAATACCAATGAAGGATTTTGAAAGATAAAACAACCTGTTGAGAAGGCTTCGGCGAGATTTGCTGTACCAAATGAACTACACGAGTGATCATAGGACCGATCAAAATGCTTTGGACAATCAAAAACATCATGGTCGGTTCCTCTACAAAAGTGACACCAGGGTGTGATGTTCCGATGACCCCGGTCAACACCATTGTTTCTACAATGACCCAGATCGTTAGACCCACTACCACGGTGTACTCGTCCTCGATTAACATCAGTGAAAGAAGCAGGCTGCAATGAAGAATCATCTATGGACTTTTGAAAAAGTTAATGGTTTTGTGAAATCTGGAAGGGGATCCTGAGCAAGTTGAGCCGCTGTGAAGTTGGAGAAGGTCGAGCCGAGGTCCTAGAGAAACAAATGGGACTTGTCAGACTCGTCAATTGGTCACCCAAAAGTAGCGAGTTGATCATACAGGTATTTGTGGTGGCGACCGTATTCAGCCACTGTGAGACTACCATGCTTTGTAGACAAAAAGTCTTCTTTATGATTGATTTCACGAGCCTTAGAGTTGTGACCGTATGCATGAGAGAGCGCCTGACATACGTCCCTAGAAGTTTTACATCTGATCACATTAGCCATCGATTCTTCAGTAAGTGTCAAGACGAGAAACAACTTCAAGAGTTGATCACGGGAGTGCCATTATGTGTATTCAGTATTGGTTTCTCTTCTGTCGGCGACAGTGGTTAATTCGGCAGTAGATAGAGAAGAAGATCCATCAACGAGAGGCATGAATTTTTTATTGACGAGAATGGGCTTTATTTGAACATGCCATAGCAAATAATTGGCAGATGTTAATTTAATATTCACCATGTGAATCATTGTAAAGAGAGGAAGGGTGGGGGTTCCATGTTCTGCCATGGAAGATGAAGAGAGGCAACGACTGTGCACTGGCGGCTAGGAAGAGGTTAAGGGTTTCCCACCAATTAAGCTGATAACATGTAAGGATGGAATGATTCTCGTTAATTATTCAACGTTGGTACAACAATATAATATATTTACAAGAGTAGCATAATCTATGAAAACTAAATAACAAAAATATATAAAGATAGAATAATATAAATCACTATTAATAGTAAGGTACATTTTTTTATTTATAATTTTTTCTACAATATTATTTCCTTATTTTTTAAAAATATATAATTAATGTGTTAAGAATTCTTACATAATTTTAAAATATTTTAAATATATTATTGACTATTTAAATAAAATTTAAATTTTAAACATATGCACTTTATTTTTAAATTTTTTATGATATTTTAATTAGATTTTAAGATTTCTTTATTTTAAAATAATATTTTAAAATTTTAAAATATTTTTAAGGAATACTGTGAGATGGATTATAAGATGAGTCAATTCAATATATTATTAATTAATTTAACAATATTTTATAATGTATTTATGGTTAGTCAATTCATTAATTTTAAGAATTTTATAATTGTGTGGAATCATCCAAACAAATTTTCTCTATTCTACATTGAACAATGCGATTAGATTTATTAGAAATCTCTTTCTCTTTGGTGTTCTATTGGATCACGTAAATCGTCTTCTTCGTTCTCATTGTCATAAATATATTTAAAAAATACTGACATATTTTAACATAAAATAAACAAACTTTTTCTATAATATTGTAATACTATATAAATGTTTACTTTACACTATTGAACAACATACTCTAACGCGTAACCAACATACTTTATATTACTTGATTAAGTATTATTTTAAAAGTATATATAGTATATTCCAAAGTATGTTTGTTTCATATCTAAAGACATCTATACAACAATTTTTTTCTGCTGACCTGGAGTGTCTCCCCATTCTACTTGGTAATATGCAGTAAAAGAGTGTTTGAAGCACCTTCTATAATACAATTTCTTTTTTTCCTCATTACCTTTACTAAAAATATTTTTATAATGGATATGTTTTATATGTTTCCTTCCGTTTTTTTCTTTCTTTCTTCCAATTTTCTATAATTAAAATTTTCTTTTTTAATTATTTATTATTGAATTTAAATACTAATTAATTATTACATGCTGATTTCAATTCGTTAAAGTTAATTTTCATAAAATATTTAGGGAAATATGATCTCCTTTAGTAATCTCAATTAATTAGTATTTATTGCCATGTGTCTATATAAACACATGATCACACAAATATTTCTATTGCAGTTAAATTATTTTTGTTTATTTTATATGTTGTTTTTATTAATTTCTTTTTTCATGTTTCTTATATGCACATATTGATTATATATATATATATATATATATATATATATATATATATATATATATTCTTATATTGTAAGTTTATTTCAGTAGTGAAGAAGAGAAGGACGTTAGCCCTTGCAGTCTGTGTGGCTAAAATATAGGATCACAGGAATGCAGTTTTGTGACAATGCTATAAGTGCCAAAACGCAGTTAGCTGAGCACATTATTTTAGAAGTTTGTAGATTGGAATTGATATTTTAATTTCTATGCGTGATTGCCCATGTGTTAGGGTGTTTCTTTATTTTTTTGAATTGTACTCTTTTGAACTGAAATTTGAATAACATTTATAGTTTTCAGAAGTTTAGTTCAGTAGTTTCATACATATGTTCTCTCTACTTCTATATATATATATATATATATATATATATATATATATATATATATATATATATATATATATATATATATATGTGTGTGTGGATTTATATATTATGCACATTTAAGGTAATGTAATTAGTATTTTATATATGTTCATATCATTTAAATATTTCAAACCCTATTATACTATTAAAAATTTTCTTGGTTATATATGGATCCTCTCATCTAATTATATTTTATTTAATCCTTTTTTTTAGATGCAATTCTAGGTCACACATCACATGAATATTTATTACATTTTTTTTAAAGTTTCACTCTCATATTTACTTTTGAATATTCATTTTTTTCTCATATTACTCGCATATATATAATTTTTTTTTAAATACAGATTGTGAAGTTTTCAATTTGCATATCATTATAATAAAAATGATAACAATAATAATAATAATAATAATATTATTATTATTATAGTTTAAATATATGTTCTTATTTCTATAAAATTCTTTGCATGTGCATACTTTTATGCATTGTATGTGTTGGTGTAAAATATTTGTAGACAACATTAATTTGTTAGATATTTTAGGAGTATAATTTAATTGGAAGCAAATTTAAGCAATATTTGTTGGATTAAATAATAATAATAATATTAATTAATTAATTAATTAATTAATAAATAATAATAATAATAATAATAATAATAATAACAATTACGTAATTGCTCTCATGATTAACAAATTAGCTTTATAAGTAAATTTGGAATCATTTATATTAAGTTTAATTATGGGTCAAACATATTCATGACTAATACAACTTTAATACAAATACAACTTTAAATATTTCTTATTTCATCAAATTTTTAGTTATTCTAGGATTAAATCTTGACCATTTCATATTCTTTATACTAAATTTATATTATAGAATAATTCATCATCTCTAATCTTCTACTTACAACTTTAGATTTTATGATTATTTTATATAGATATTTTTTCCCTTCAAAATAACAAAATTCTACCTTAAAATTTTGAGTACATAATAAATTGGATTTAAACGATACTTATTAATAAATTTACATTTTTAATATTAATTCATAATTTTAAAATAATTTATGGAAGTGTAAAAAACTCAAGGATTAATTATGAAAATATAATTTTATTGATGTAATAAATTTTAAGAGAGTATTGATATAATAAGTTTTTTTTTTTATGTAATATATAAGTGTAGATTAACTATTTTGACCCGTCCTTTCTTTTCCCTCCTTTCCTTTATTGTAAGTGTTTTTGCAATGTAACTTTTATTTTTCTTCCTTTCCTTTATTAAAAGTGTTTTTTAACATATTGTATGTCATATATTTTGAAATTTCATTTTTTCCATTCCTTTCGTTTCTCAGGTTCCCTTATGTTATTGTTGTATTTTTTTTAAATTTTTTATAATAAACTTTTCTTGTTTTACCTTTTATTTATTATTAAATTTAAATACTAATAAATTATGCTAATTTAACTCAAGTTTAAATATTTTTAGTTACTTTAATTTAATTATAATTTGATTTTTTTTATTTTCAATTACTAGCCTTTCCTTATTTATTCACTTTCAATTTTTTTTATTTTTAAGTACTTATTAATGAAATTTAAATATTAATCTATCAATCTATGCTAATTTTCATCCGTTTAATTTTAAGAAATTATTTATAGAATTATAATCTCCTCTATTACTCTAATAAATTAATATTTATTTATGTATATGTATAAACTTATTTTTTTATTTATTGCATTCCCATCATAAACAATATTTATTATTTATTTTATTTTTTATTTACTGATAATATTTTGTTTCTTTCTTCTTTTCCTCTATTTTTTTATTTTTCTCTTCATTTCTCTTTTTCCTATTTATTTGAACAGATATATATCTTTAAAATATAGAGTTTTTATTTTTTTTAAAGTTGATAAAGCATACTTGAAAGCCCTTGTTGATGACATGAAACTTAATGAATTTCATGATTTAATTTTTTTTAAGTTTCCTTATTCATGAAAGATATTTTCTTCAATATGGTCTATCAATTCAATTAAAAAATGCTAATTTCAAGAGGGTTGAATTTAATACTATTTTATTGTAACTAGCGTTTTAACCCGTGCGATGCACGGGGAGACGTTATGACAAAAATAATGTATTTGTTTGTAATTTATAAAAAAGTTTAAAAGAATGAGCTTTGGTTATTAGGAATTATATTAAAGTTATTTAATTGCATTTAAGGTAAGATATTGTGAGTGCAATCCCATTTATTATTTTTGGTTTAATTTTTAAAGTATTAAGACTAATATGATGAATCCCTTATTAATATAATATAATAGTATTATATATGAAAGGTGTTTAGGTGTACAATAATAAAATTTGAAATTGAAATTTTGTTATATTATGAAAAATGAAAGTGAAGACTTTAAAAAAAGATTGGTTAGTCAATTTAAAGTCGAAGCTTTAATATAGCATTGACATAATTTTTATAAAAATTAATAGGTTAAATATAAATATTTACAAATAATATAATTGAATCAACATAATATATTTTTGTGCTTAACAAAGAAATTAAATCAACAAAGTTTTAAAAACTTAACTAATTAAACTTCTATAAAAATAAACAATAAATTTTGAAAAAAAGTATAACAACTCCCATTGAAAGCCATATTTTTAACCTTAAAAAAGTATAACCTTAATTACATGTATTAGCATGAGTGTGAAAGCCATATTTTTCTGGCATAAAGTGCTTTCCTTTTAATGATTTTCATAAAAAAAATCTTAATGGAATCACTGCATGCTACACTTAAAAAAATTTGCTCCTTGCACATGATATCAAACATTTTCGTGCTATAGATAAGCTAAATACAATCATAGATTCAAACATGCTTACAATAGTTGACAATTTATACTTTTCTAATGCAGTTAAACTTGGCATCAGAGGCTTCAACTTGGATGTTGCAACAACTTTATTCTCTGAAGCCTAATTTGCTCAGAAAAATACGGAAATGGATACCCTACATTGTTAAGCCTACATGGTTGGTTTCCTGGTGCCTGTATTTAATATTCATTGTAACGATCACTTAATAAGAATGATGAACTCTCAATAAGCATATAGATCTCATAGGAAAATTATTCAAAATCATGCACATAAGAAATCAAGCATATTTGAAAATACTTATAAAAAATGTTCATGTGCATGCATGAACAGAAATAAGTAGAAAGGAGAAAACTAATGCATATGCCAGGAAAACTAATGAAAAAAACACACTCCATATACTCTTCTTCAAGTCTCCCAGAACACGATCCATTACAACGCAAAATTGTGATTAGTTGGGATCAGCATTGGTATCGTTACTTTATGCATATCTCAATATTTTGGCTTCAAGTTTTATTTTAAATAATGTATGATCAGTTGTCAGATACACATAAAACTACTAAACGTATCAGGCGCCTCCAACCCAACACCGCCATAGCCGTACCCGAGTAATCGCAAGATATTCGGTCCCTTATTCCCGAAATAACATATAGGTCTATAAAAATGTAAATCTATTGATTAAATGTAGAAAGAAAATAACCTAAGAGGACCGTAGAGCAAATAATAGAAGATCCCATTGTGGTGTACTCCAAAATAGGATAAACCATATGTGTGTTCGTCTCTCTCTAAATCTTGTCTATAGTCTTCACAAAAACTGGCATTCCTCCAAAATAGAATGAACCCTATGTCTGCTCGTCTCTCTCTAAATCTTCTCCATCACGATTCATGACTCAAATTTTTTATTGCTGGGATGGGAAGACAAAGAAGGAACGATTCTCAAGTGCCTCTTACATAATGTCGTCTTCACAAAGATGCTGCTCAAATGAGATTTCTCACCATGAGGACGGAATTGAGATACCAAATCGTGATAAATTAGGGTTTTAATTATTATAGGTGTGATATAAATTCAATTCAACAGTGTAAATTTAATTGAAACAAATCAATGGTGGAGATTAGTAAAGATAAGTTACCATAAGTGAATATTCTTCAATCAAAAATGGTAAAATTGATTTAAGTGGGAAAGATTTAATCTTTCAATGACGGTAAATTTAGTGCTATTATATATATAAAGATTTAGTGTCATTAATATTTTTGTGTATATATATGTATGTATTTGAATCAAATAAGAGGTAAAATTGCACTTTCATATTTCATTTTTCATCCTCTCTCTCCCTCTTTATAGATCACATTATAATTTTTTTTTTTGAATATTTATGTAGTGATATAATTCTACTATATACTTTTTAAAATAATTACTTTTTTATATACTTCTTCTGATAATCTTCACATTTTTATATATTTTTATATTTAATATAGTAATTATATATTGCAATTGTAGATAATTTTTTTCATATAAAATCAAATTTATTTTTTTTAAAATTTTTTCTTAATTATTAAATATCTTTTCATTTGAATTCAATATTGATTGATTTATTGTAATTTAGTAGCATTTAATTTTAGTTTATATATATGTTGGAATCAAATATGAGGTAAAATCACAATCTCATACTTCATTTCTCATCTTCTCTCTCTCTTGATCACCATTAATATTTTTTATGTTTTTATTTTATTTTTAACATTTATGTCATGATATAATTATATTATACATTTTTCTAAATAATTATTTTTATATGCTTCATTTGATCATCTTCACATTTAATATATTTATTTTATACTTAATTTAATAAAATATGTGTTGTTGTTGTACACAATGCTTCTCATATGAAAGTAAAAACACATATAAAGAAGAGAGAACGGAGAAGAAAGTACAAATAAAAGAAAGAATCAAAGTCAAACTCAAAATGGTAGTCTTTTAACTCATACGGTTTGTTCTAAAACTATATTTATATTATAATTGTGTGTATTTTTATATTTTGGTTAATATTGATTAATGTACTTTTATGTTAAATATATTAATTTTTTTTACAAATCATCATTTATTGTAATTGTGTTTTATATATTCGGTGTTTATTATGTATAATTGTACTAAAGTTACATGTAAAATTAGTTTAATATTTTTATTTCAATTATATATATTGAGTAAAATTATATATATTTACATTTGTATTTATTTATACCTATCAACAAAATTTTGCCTAAAATAATTTGTTGCAATCGAGTTGATTTTTCTACTAAAAAATAGTGTTTTCAAGTAATTATTGTTACTTAAAAAAAATAGATTTTTTAGAGTTTTAAAAGGAAATTTCACCCTTAAAATAATCAATCAACTAGAATATTAAACCTTTACAGTTGGGGAAAGGTGATCACAAATTGAAAAAATTTTAAAATTAGAAATGGTGGTAGTAATTTATTTTATTCCAATATAATGATTACCAAATAGTTAATCTTCCATTATTAAGCCATCTATTGAATAAAGAATAATTAACATTTTTAATAAAATATAATATATAATCAACAAAATTAATAATTATTTGATTAAATTATTTTATAAATAATTTATAACTAAATTAATAAAAATGATGATATATTTAGTTTTAGCATGTGGCCTAAATTAAATTAATAATTATAATTAATATATCCCATATAATTGATTAGATATTTGCTTATTTAATAGGAGGTCTAAATTTTGAATTTAAGTTAATATTATTACTTCATTTATTTTTGTGCATGATGATTTGAATTCTTATGATTTTAATTTTTTTTCTTATGAATTTATGATTTTTTAATCTCTCAAATTTCGCAATTTGTAATTATATTTTACTTTTACAAGTCAGTAATTTTTTTGTCATTTAAATAAGAAACACATTTTAAATTTGATAGCACTATTCCATCCAATACAATAAGGGCACCCAAAATTTTTAAAAATTCATATGAAAGTACTATTATAGCCTGATATCATCTTCTAAATTACAAATACATCCATATCAATTACTGAATCCATCCAACAAACCAATTACACAAATATAGGAAAACCTGAGAGAATCGAAAACAAAAGTGAGATTAGCACCAATGGTGAGTCCGCCAGAAGCAATGGCGCAGCATTGGCGGTGCTTCAACGATGCTCCTAGAAAATTGTAAATCTAACAGCAACACTTACTCAATGCAATACAACGACTGAAATACTAAAGGGCAATCTTTCTCCGGTAACAATCTGTGGATGGATCTGCAACGACGATGGTGCTCGACCTGGAGGCAGTAATGGTAATATATTTGAAACTTTTTTTAATTCTTCATTTTTTAAAATAATAATTATAAAATATTGAGGAAATGCTTATGAAGATCCATCTAATCTTTCCACCTTTGCCATTATCGTTGTATCTAGGGTTTACTTCGCAACTTAATTGTTCTTGTAATTTTCAAGACTATGGGTAAGATCTATCCAAACACCATGAACGTTATCCAAAATGTCATGGGCTGGAACCACTTTGGTAGTTCTAGGGTTATGAAGGTTTTTATCTAGTTAATTGAACTTTCGTGTGTATACTCCGTACAACACTACTTGTAGATTTATTTTATATAAGACTATGCATTTTTAATTCATACTCAGAGTTGTTTTCTGCATCATTAACTGTTATGTAAAGTCTGAATACATATCTTGGTTATTGATTGAGTGCGTTCACTGTTGAGCAGGATTTTATGTTATGATTCCAAGTGAGGGGGCTCCAAAGTTTTATTAGAATTATCTTATATGAATACTTATTAACTGAATTGATTTCAGGTTAGTGAGTAGGATAGAGAGGATAATTATATAGTATCTGTAAAGGGAGATTATATCGGGTTAGAATACTTAGTGCACGAGAAATAATTGATACTGATAGTACCTAGAAAGGGGGTATATTTATGCTCTTGCTCCAATGTAATTCACATGTGTTACACACTTATCTATTTGTGTCTATAGAGTATATTTGCATGGTTTAGTGATGCGTCCATATTCCACAAGGAAAAGTCGGATATTGATATATGGATGGTAGATTAGCTAGTGAAACTGGATTGCCCGAAGAGCTACCTATTCTCTCACTTGTTTAACTCTCATTTAATCTCTATTATCTCTATTTATTTGTTTTTTTATTATTCTATTTATTATTGTAACAATTCTATAATCAAAATTTCCAACAATAGTTTCTTTTAATTTAAATAATAATAAATTGATAATCATCCGTCCTTTGGGTTCGATAATATAACTTGGTTGCTTATCTAAGCTACAATAACATCCTTCATACTTGGGGATTAATTCCATGTTGAGAAAACTCCCATCAAGTTTCTGGCGCCATTGCCGAGGAGGATTGTTCATATCAAATTTATTATTTTTATTTTAATTGAAACTACTCCATACTTGTCTTTAATTTCTAACGCTTAATTTTTCTTAGGTATATGCACACTAGGTCGAAAGGAGCACCATTAATACTTTTTGATCCGGAAATTGGAGCATCGTCAAGGAAGAAGAAAGCATAGAAGAAGAAGAATAAGAACGTGAAAGCAACTAAAACTATTGATCTAGGAGTTGAAGTTGAAGCACTGAATTCAGAAACGATTGAAGCTACAACCAAAGACAAGTCGGAAGCAGAAGCAGTCAACATGGCACAAGATAGGGTAAATATGGACAATGTTGCCATCCGTGAAGTCTTTAAGAACAACGAAGGGGGCAACGTGGGGGCTGTTAGGAGCGCGTGGAGCCAATGCCAATTTTGATCTTAATCCCGATCTTATCAGCATGATAGAAATGAACTCCTTCTCTGGGGAAACTTTTGAGGATCCTCAACAATATCTTAATAAGTTCATCGGTTATGCAAGTACACAAAAAGATGCAGGAACTCATGAAGATGCAAGGAGGATCATTTTATTTGAATTTTCGCTTACTAAAAGAGCGAGAGATTGGTATGACACTCTTAGTACTGCTGATTTTACTACCTGGAGCAATTGAAAGTGAAGTTCTTGGAGTGATACATGCCACCTTCAAAGGTATTTAGGATGAAGCAAGACATCAATCAATTTGCTATCGGTAGTGATGAAAAATTTCATGAAGCTTGGGACAGGTTCAAGGATATGCTTCAAAAATGTCCACAACATGGGTTATCTAAAGCTCAATACATCAGTATTTTCTATAATGGGTTGGATTGTGATTCTCGTGTTTTACTGAATGCTTCATCAAATGGAGCATTAATTACAAAGACACCCGTTGAGACTGAAAAACTCCTTGAGGATATTTTGATGAATTAAAGAGATAGGCCAACTGATAGAGTGAGAGGTACCTATGTACTTGGAAAGGTAGCGCAGGTTGAGCACAATATGGTAAAGTCGAGTAGAGAAGATGAGATCATCTCGAGCTTGGCAAACATCAACAAGCTACTTGAACCCCAGCAGAAGCAAATAATAGAGATGTCGTAGACAGTACCAATGATGATGCAGCAGGATGTTGGTGAAGAAAGACCGATCCAAAAGGAATTAGAAGAAGCGAACTATGTCATGGGTCAAAGTATCAAAGGAGCTAGATTTCAAAATCAAGGAAACAGGAATTACCAAGGAAATTACAACAATCATGGTCCCCCGGGTAATTATCAACAACCAAGGATGCCAAAATTTTCGTGGAGTAATCCAAATACAACAATCAAACCTCCTATGGGTGTTGATCCTGGTGCTAAGATCGAGGAAGCAAAATCTAGTTTGGAAGATATTGTGTACCGATATGTGGCTAGGAATGATGCAAGGGTGAATCGTTTGGAAGTAAAGATAGATTCAAATCATGAGGAGTTATCCAAGTAGATGAAGGATCTCACTTTATTGATGGGAGAGATGGCGGGGAATATGAATAAGCTTACGCAGACAATTGAGAAAGGTAAGTTCCCTTCTCAAAGCATAACAAATCTAAAATCTTGTAATGCCACCACTTTGAGGTCAGGAACGCAGTATGAAGATCCAATGCTACCAGTGGCAGAAAACGGAGAAAACGTGTCTCTGCTCGACCACCACTCGACCAAGACTATTGGTCGAGCTGAGGTCGAGCGGCACTCTAAGGTTCTGAAAAGTCACGATCAGATTATAGGCACCTCGCTCAACCAAATACACGCCGCTCGATCAGACCTGTCTGGTTGAGCTGAGGTCTAGCGGACTATTGTACACCTGACAGTCAAACTTAGATTATAGGTACCTCGCTCGACCATTATCAGGTCGCTCGACCAACCCTTTTTGGTCGAGCGAAGGTCGAGCAAGGTCATTTGACATCGATTTCCCTATAGGACATTACACCTGCAGTTCAGAATACTTCAGTACCATCACAAGAGCAGAATACTGATCAGATAGCAGAAAAGAAGTGTGAGGGCCGAAAAGGATAAAATGAAGGAGGTTGAACACGATGAGTGGGGAATTCCCAAAACAAAGATACCTCCTCCGTTTCCTTACAGGTTATTGAAGAAGGGATTGGAAGAAAAGTTCAAGAGGTTTTCGAATATCATGAACAAAATAACCTTGAACATTCCTTTCACCGAAGCAATCATGGAGATTTCGTACTATGCCCGATTATTAAAAGATATCATATTGAAGAAGAGGAGCTTGAACGAAGTTGAAACTATTAATCTATCTGAGAATTGCAGCTTGATCATTCAGAGAAAGCTGCTAGCAAAGTTGAAAGACCCGGGAAGCTTCACGATTTTATATGATATTAGAAAGGAGCCGGAACAAAAAGCTTTGTGCGATTTTGGTGTGAGCATCAACTTGATGCCCTTATTTATATTTAAGAAGCTAAGTTTGAGACAGCTCGCTCCCACGACAGTGGCTCTACAATTGGCGGATAGGTCCATGACTTTTTTGAGAGGGGTCATAGAGGATGTTCTTGTGAAAGTAGAAAAACTTGTCTTTCCTGTAGATTTTCTTGTGCTAGAGATGAAAGATGACAAGGATAATGTCCCTCTTATCTTAGGGAGGCCATTCCTTACCACAACTGGAGCTATGATCGATGTAAAAAAGGGGGAGCTTAGACTTCTCATGGATAATAAAGTGATTATGTTCAACCTCGACAAAGCAATGAAGATGTCTATGGAGACACTGTGCTACAACATTGATGTGGTGGAGGAGATCGTGAAAGAAGACATGTCCTTGATTCTTTTAAAGGATCCATTGGAGACATGCTTGGCAGAATCTCTTACTTTTCCTATTGCGGAGCTAGATGAGCTCTCCAATGAGGTATGTATTGACTTTCTTGAAATTTACTTGCTTTGAGTGATGACATGTATGAACCAAAAAGAACCAACTTTGAAGAGGTGAAGTGGACTAGGCAGTACCTACCCTTGGATGGAGAGAGCACACCGAAAGAAGATAAGTAGGAGGAGTTGAAGCCGCTACCGGAACAATTTAAGTACGCCTATTTAGGTGATAATGAGACATATCAGGTAATTGTATTTTTTTTCAATGATCAAGTTGAAGATTTGTTGGATGTGGTTAGGAAATATAACTCTGTGATTGGATGGTCTCTTGATGATTTGAAAGGTATTAGTCCATCGTATTTTATGCATAAGATAAGGTTGCTAGACGAAGCTAAGGAATGTATTTAGAATCAGCGGAGGGTTAACCCCGCTGTAGACACTTGAATTTTATTACCTATTAAAGGAAAATATGTGGCAAATTAATGCAATAATTATCAATTAATTATTTATTTATTAAGGGATTTAAATAAATCTATTCCTAAAATAAATGAGTAAATAATTGATAATTGGGTCAGATCCAGTCAAATAAGTCTGACTTAAAGCCTAAGCAAGTTAAAGACCCAAGCCCGCAAAATCAGGTCAAATCAGCCCTGGACAAATCAGACTGCGAGTTATTTATGGGGCGTCCTCACCCTTCACCTATATAAGGAGCCCTCCTCCATTCATTCCACACACATTCAAAGACCTGAAGACACAAATGCTTTGAAGAGATCAAGAACACGAGCAGTGCTCTCTTGAGATCTTCAAGCATCTTCAAGTCAAGAATGGCAAGCAATTTGGGATTAAGGTGCGGAGCCCCCCAAATCAAGCGTTCTTCATAAACTAAGTTCTTCGGTATTCTTCGCACCAAGAATGGCATACAACCCGAGATTAAGGTGGTAAGCCCCCCAGATTGAGTGTTCTTCGGATCAAGTACTTTTAATCCAAATAAAGGCTCGACGTATCTGGATTAACGTTATAAAATCCCAAATCTGAGTTCGGACAAGCTTCAACTGAAGATCCGACTAAACATACATAGTCAACGCAGTCAACGTGGTCACACAACAAGTCCAAGTCAAAGTCCAAATTGGTTCGAGAGAAGAATCAAAGAATAGATAGAGATTGTTTCCTTAATTATCAAGTTTAATCCTTTGGATTATTATTGTAATTCTTTTGTGTTTATTTTATTATAAATACAAAAATTTGTTTTTACAAATTTTGGCATGCCCGGTGGGACAGTTTCTGCCTCTCATCTCTTTTCTCAACAAGCTCGAAGATACAAAGTATGACTCCTCTTAGGATCACAATAAAAAGGTCATCTACCTCAAAGTCTTTAGAGCTACAAGTTGTGAAGAAGCAAATTATGACTCCGCTAAAGATTGCGATACGAAGGACTATTGCATCAAAGCCTCCAGAGTTGCAAAATGAAAAGGTTGAAGTCGTTACAAGAAGTATGCCTGAAGGCTCCTCAAAGACAAATCGTATGGTGGGGATTACTCTCAATAAGCCATTGCACAGCGACAAAGATGGTGAAGATGACTCTATCTGCTCAACTCTTCGTTCCACGCCAAGCTCACCACCTGCCTCAGCTGAAGCTACAGTGATGACGACAAGTGCTATGACCATTGAGGATCAACTCGCAAGTATGATGAGAGCCATTGAACAACTCAACAAGCACATGGAAGCTCAAGACGTAAAGATCTTTGTACTTATGAAGAAAATGGATAATGCGGAAACAAGCCATGCAAATAAGAAACAAGTTAAGGATGAACATGAGAAGGAAGACTGGACAAAACATCTTTCACCTGAAAAGAAACAAGTTGAGGAAAAAGTGGAAGTTTCAGCTGACGGCATGCTTCATATTAACCAACTAAAGAACATCGTCATAGAGAGGATAAAAGACAAGTTTGAAGGAAGCTCAAAATCTTCTTCAACATACGCTAAGCCATATACAAAGAAGATTGACAACTTGAGGATGCCAACTGACTATCAACCTCCCAAGTTTCAACAATTCGATGGCAAAGGCAACCCAAGACAACATGTTGCGCACTTCGTCGAGACATGCAATGATGCATGGACCTATGGAGATCACATGGTGAGATAATTCGTCCGATCTTTAAAAGAAAATGCCTTCGATTGGTATATCGACTTGGAAGCTAACTCCATTGACAGTTGGGGGCAAATGAAAAAAGTATTCCTCAACCGTTTCTATAGCACACAAAGAATTGTTAGCATGATGGAGCTAACAAATACTCATCAAAGTGATGAAGAATATGTCATAGATTACATTAATAGATGGAGAAGCTTAAGCCTCAATTGCAAAGAAAAGCTATCAAAAACTTTAGCTATAGAAATGTGCATTCAAGGGATGCAATAGAATCTTAGCTACATACTCCAAGGAATTCGGCCTAAAACTTTTGAAGAGTTGGCTACAAGAGCTCACGACATGGAGTTGAGTTTGACATTAAATGACATTGAATGGCCCTCTATTCAAGACTCTTATGAGTTTGAAGACATATCTTTCGATAAGCCAGTGGAGGAAGAACCGCAAACAAAAATTCCAGTATCTATAAAGATTCGTAGAAATGAAGTGGAAGTAAGAGAAAACAGTGCAACCCAAGATTGGGGGCAATGAACAGTTGATAAATAAAAGTTAAAGCTCCTTGACACGAGCTAAAACTGTCTACATCACGCTCCCTGATACGAGCGAAAACTATCTATATCACGCTCCTTGACATGAGCTAAAACTATCTTCAAGTCATGCTCCTTGATATGAGCTTAAACTATCCAAAAAGCCTCAAGTCATGCTCCTTGATACGATCCTAAACTATTTAACACAAATCAAATTCAAGGCTCCTCGATACGAGTGAAAACTATCCACACTATATTCCTTGATATAAGTATAAACTGTCCACACATCAAATCTTATCTCCTTGAGAAGAGACACAACTCTCTACATGTTCGATACTCCTTGATATGAGTATAAACTATCTACACATCAAATAATATCTCATTGGGAAGAGAATAAACTCTCTACACATAAAGCTCCTTGGAACGAGCAAAAAGTGTCTACACAATACTCAATGTTCCTCGAAATGAGTAAAAAATGTCCACACAAGGCTCCCTGACATGAGTGTAAATTGTCTACAAGTTCAAATTCAAGACTCATTGACACGAGTATAAACTGTCAGCAAATTCAATTCAACGCTCCTCGACGCACGAGCTTAAACTGCATGTTACTCCTAGCCCGCATGAGTATAAAATGTGTGTGGTACCCCCAAACCAAACCAAATATGTCCCCTTAAACTACATTATGACTTGATCCTCTTCAAAGAGGTACGTAGGCATCTTAGTACTCTGCTAAGATCAGTCATAATTCAGGCTATTCATATCAAGTTGGTGAGGCAAGCAATAAAATTCAATCATGTTAATCAAGAATGGATTATCGCAATTTGTTCACTTCAACACAAAGGCGTCCGTGAACAAAATGCGAGGAGGCATTTATAGGCACTTGAATTTTATTGTCTATTAAAGGAAAATATGTGGCAAATTAATGCAATAATTATCAATTAATTATTTATTTATTAAGGGATTTAAATAAATCTATTCCTAAAATAAATGAGTAAATAATTGACAGTTAGGCCAGATCCAGTCAAATAAATCTGACTTAAAGCCTAAGCAAGTTAAAGGCCCAAGCCCGCAGAATCAAGTCAAATCAGCCCTGGACTAATCAGACTGCGTGTTATTTATGGGCTGTCCTCACCCTTCACCTATATAAGGAGCCCTCCTCCATTCATTTCAAACACACATTCAAAGACCTGAAGACACAAACGCTCTGAAGAGATTGAAACACGAGCAACGCTCCTCAAGATCTTCAAGCTTCTTCAAGTCAAGAACGGCAAACAATTAGGGATTAAGGTGCGAGCCCCCAAATCAAGCGTTCTTCATACACTAAGTTCTTCAGTGTTCTTCGCACCAAGAACAGCATATGACCTGGGATTAAGGTGCTAAGCCCCCAGATCGAGTGTTCTTTGGTTCAAGAACGTTTAATCCAAACAAAAGCTCGACGCTTCTGGAATAACGTTACAAGGTCCCAAATTAGAGTTCGGACAAGCTTCAACTGAAGATCCGACTCAAAACACACAGTCAACGTGGTCAACGTGGTCAATACACAACAAGTCAAAGTCAAAGCCAAATTGGTTGGAGAGAAGAATCAGAGGATAGATAGAGATTGTTTCCTTAATTATCAAGTTTAATCCTTTGGATTATTATTGTAATTTTTTTGTTGTTACAAAATTTGTAAGCAAATAAAATTCATGGTCCAATCAAATGGCAACTCGTGGATTTTCATGATTAAAATATCAATTTTAATTTATTATATTTTATTTTGGGGATTTAATAAATTAATTCCTAAAATAGATTAATAAATAATTGATAATTAATTTAAACCCAATAAATTAAAAGGGAGTTTAAATTAAGTAAAGCTTGCCTCCCAAGTCAAATAAAGTCTGGAAGGTTCCAGAATCAGGTCAAAATTAAGCAACGACCAATCAAGATGTGTTATATATGTAAAGACCCAAGCCTGCAGAATCAGATCAAATTTGTCACTGACCAATCAAATTGCAAGTTATTTATGAGGCGTCATCACCCTTCACCTATATAAGGAGCCCTCCTCCATTCATTCCACACACATTCAAAGACCTGAAGGCACACACTCTGAAGAGATCAAGAACATGAGTAGTGCTCCCTTGAGATCTTCAAGTCAAGAACGGCAAGCGATTTGGGAGTAAGGTGTGGATCCCCCCAAATCAAGCTTTCTTCATAAACTAAGTTCTTCGGTATTCTTCGCGCTAAAAACAGCATACGACTCGGGATTAAGGTGCTAAGCCCCCAGATCGAGTGTTCTTCAGATCAAGTACGTTTAATCCTAACAAAGGCTCGATGCCTCTGGATTAACATTATAAAATCTCAAATCCAAGTTCGGGCAAGCTTCAATTAAAGATCCGACTCAACATATACAGTCAACGCGGTCAACGCGGTCAACACAACCAGTCAAAGTCTAAATTGGTTCGAGAGAAGAATCAGAGGATGGATAGAGATTGTTTTCTAAATTATCAAGTTTAATCCTTTGGATTATTATTGTAATTCTTTTATGTTTATTTTATTATAAATACAAAAATTTATTGTTATAAATTTTGGCACGCCCAGTGGGACCATCTCTACCTCTTATCTCTTCTCTCTACAAAGTACAAAATGACTCCTGTCAATATTACTGTTGGAAGGAATGCTGCTTCTAAGCTCTCAGAGTCATTGAATGAATATGTTGCTGTTGTTACGAGGAGCATGTCACAAAAAGCTCGATCGGAAGCCTCATCTGGATCCAACCCTTCGGTTGAGAAACAACTACCTATGAAAGAGGATAGTGATGAAGATTCTGCATCTTCAAGCTCTTCATCTGACTCAGTTGCAGCTCCAGTAATGATGGCAAACGCCTCAACTATTGAGGATCAGTTAGCAAGTATGATGAAAGCTATCGAAGGGCTTACAAAACACATAGAAGCTCAAGATTCAAAAATCTCCCAATTGATGGAAAAAAGAGACGTCGCGGAGACTAGCTGTACAAATGGAAAAGGAGTCATGGACGATAGTGAAGTGGAAGAGATCACAAGGCGCCAGACTATTGAAAAGGATCAAACTCAAGGAACATTGCCACTTTCAGCTGATGGAATGCTCCAAGTTAATCAATTCAAGGATATTATACTTGGAACAATAAAAGAAAGGTTTGAAGAGAATTCCAAGCCCACTGTCACTTATGTCAAGCCATTCACGAAAAGAGTGGACAGCTTGAAGTTGCTAGCTGGCTACCAACCTCCCAACTTCCAACAATTTGATGGCAAGGGAAACCCAAGGCAACACATAGCACACTTCATTGAAATTAGAAGAGCAAGTACAAATTATATCACCGAAGGAGAAGCTTCATCCACGGATGATATATTTGATGAAGGCGACAGTAAAATCAAGAGAGTCTCTATTTTCGAAAGGCTTGGAAGTGTCTTCGAAAGACTTGGACCCTGTGAAGGAACCAAGTATGGGAGGCAAAATAATGTCAATTCTCCTACCTTCAAGAAGCTTCGAAGTCGAATTCCTTCTCGCATGAAGCGGCGAAATATCTTGGCTGTCTCATGTGGAAGAGTGTTGAAAGCTAAGATACAAATAATCATCTTTACTAAAGAGGATAGTGATGATGATAGAGAAAGTGTAGCTTCTACCAACCATATCACTGCTCTTGATGATTCTCACGTGGAGGAGGTAGATGCTGAGGATGCCCCTCCACAATTTGAAGAAGGAGTGAAAGCCACTATTGATAAGTTGAAAGAAATCAACTTAGGCGATGAAAATTATCCACGTCCTACCTACATAAGTGCTCTGCTAAATGTTGAGGTAGAAGAAAAGTATATTAGCATTTTGCGAGAATTCAGAGACGTCTTTGCATGGTAACATAAGGAAATGCCAGGTTTAGATTCGAAAATCGCAATGCACCACTTATCCATTAAAAAGGAAACTTGACCAGTAAAGCAAATACAGCATCGATTTCAACCAGAATTGATTCCTTTGATTGAGGACGAGGTTAATAAGCTTCTTGAAACAGGCAAGATCCCAGAAGTCAAATATCCTACATGGATTTCTAACATTGTGCCGGAGAGAAAGAAGAATGGGAAGCTCAGAGTATGTGTTGATTTCCAAGATTTGAACATGGCATGTCCAAAAGATGACTTTCCACTGCCAATTGCTGAACTCATGACTGATGCAACATCGGGGCATGAGGTCCTTTCATTTATGGATGGGTCATCTGGCTACAATCAAATTGGTCTGGCTCCTGAGGATCAAGAGAAGACAGCCTTTCGTACTCTGCAAGGAATATATTGCTACAATGTCATGCCATTTGGCTTGAAGAATGCTGGTGCCACTTATTAGCGAGCCATGCAAAAGATATTTGATGACATGCTTCATAAAATCGTTGAGTGTTATGTTGATGATATTGTGGTGAAATCAAAGGAAAAGAAAGATCATCTCCATGATCTAAGGCAAGTGTTTGAATAATTAAGAGAGCACCAACTTAAAATGAATCCACTCAAGTGTGCATTTAGAGTTTCATCTGGAAAATTCCTTAGATTTATTGTCCGCCGTCGAGGAATCAAGATTGAGAAAGCAAAGATTGACGCAATCATGAAGATGCATGTGCCTCGAAACATTCATGAACTCAAAAATACCTGATGAAGACACCAGTGTTGGGTGCTCCAATACCGGGACGTCCCTTAATTCTTTATCTAGCTGTTCAAGAGCATTCTGTTGGAGCTTTGCTTGCACAAGAAAATGATGATGGCAAAGAAAGAGCTCTATACTACCTAAGTAGAACCATGACTCCGAACGATTTGAAGTATTCACCCATTGAGAAGATATGCTTATCTCTTATCTTCGTGATTCAAAAGTTGAAGCATTACTTTCAAGCTCTTATAGTCCGTTTGGTTTCGAAAGCCAACCCACTAAAGTTTGACAAGTCAAAGCCAGTACTTTCTGATTGGCTTGCAAGATGGTATCTCCAACTTCAACAGTTTGAGATCATGTACGTTCCCCAAAAGACCGTAAAAGGACAAGTATTGGCAGATTTTCTAGCTGATCACCCAATGTCTGTTGAATGGGAACTATCTGATGAATTCCCAGATGAAGATGCTTTCGCTGTGGAAATAGCTTCTCCTTGGAAGATGTATTTCGATGGAGCATCTCATAGAGAAGGAGCCGATGCGGGAATCGTGTTTGTAACATCCAGTGATGAAGTTTTACCCTTCTCATTTTCCTTAATGGAAAATTGCTCCAATAATGTGGCTGAATATCAAGCACTCATACTTGGTTTAGAGATGGCTATCGATATAAAGCAACTACACCTTAGGGTGTATGGTGATTCGCTATTGGTGATAAATCAACTACTTGGAGTGTACTAAGTAAAAAAGCCTGAGTTACTCCCTTACCATACGTATGATCAGAAGCTTATGGGTTATCTTGGTGATGTTGACATTAAGCATCTGTCTAGAAGAGAGAATAAGCAAGCTGACGCCCTCGCTAAGTTAGCATCAACTATAGCTATGCCAGAAACGCAAATTCAAATACCAGTGTGTAGAAGTTGGGTTGTACCACCAATCTTTGAAGATGATTATGAAGAAGTCGAAAATCATGTGGTGGAGTTTTTCAAAATTGAAGAAGAAGATTGTTGTCAATCACTTATGGATTATTTGAAATATGATAAGTTGTCTAACGATCCACGACAAAGGGTTGATATTTGGCGTCGGGCACCTTGGTTCATCTATTTCAAGGGTATACTTTATAGAAGATCATTTGATGGAATCTTCTTGAGATGCTTGGGTAAGGAAGAAGCTATTCAAGCGATGGAGGAGGCTCACTCTGGAATTTACGGTGCTCATCAATCTGGGCCAAAGTTACATTTCAGGATAAAAAGAATAGGCTACTATTGGCTAACAATGGTGAAAGATTGCATGGATTATGCACAAAGATGTCAAGCTTGCCAATTCCATGGAAATTTGATTCATCAGCCTCCGGAGCCTTTGCATCTGACAGTCGCTTCATGGCCTTTTGATGCTTGGGATTTAGATGTGGTGGGGCCGCTTACAAAATCTTCTGGTGATCATCTCTACATCTTGGCTGCAACAGATTACTTTTCAAAGTGGGCTGAAGTTGTGCCTCTGAGGGAAGTAAAGTAAGAAAATGTTGTTGATTTCATTCGAATCAACATCATTTATAGATATGGTGTTCCGTACTACATCATCACTGATAATGGAAAGCAGTTCAGAAACAGTTGGATTGATAAGCTATGTGAGAAGTTTGATTTCAAACAAAAAAAATCTTCAATGTATAACGCAGCTGCTAATGGTCTTGCCAAAGCTTTTAATAAAACCTTGTGCAGCATGTTAAAGAAAGTGGTGTCCAAGTCGAAAAGAGATTGGCATGAAAGAATAAATAAAGCTTTATGGGCGTACCGCACCACTTATAGAACACCTACTCAAGCCACTCCGTATTCTTTGGTGTATGGTGTTGAGGCTGTTGTGCCTCTTGAAAAACAAATCCCTTCTTTGAGGATGGCCATACAAGAAGGCCACCGAAGAAGAAAATGCAAAGTTGCGCCTTCAAGAGTTGGAAGCATTAGATGAGAAGAGGTTGGATGCACAATAAAGACTTGAGTGTTATCAATCTCGCCTTTCTAGAACGTTCAACAAGAAAGTGAAGATATGTTCTTTTCAAGTTGGCGATTTGGTGCTTGCGGTGAGAAGGCCTATAGTAATCACTTATCGTGTTGGAAATAAATTTTTAACCAAATGGGATGGCCCTCATATTGTGAAGGAAGCCTATACAAATGGCGCCTACAAATTGATCTCAGAAGATGGTGTGAACATTGGCCCTATAAATAGGAAGTTCTTGAAACGCTACTACGCGTAAAACAAATACATGCAGAACGTTCCTTGGCGCACGAGCCTAAACTGCATGTTACTCTTGGTCCGCATGAGTATAAACTGTGTATGATACCCACCAAAGGTAATTATACGTGGTTAAACTATTAATTCACTCCACTCAGGTATTTTAAGTGGTTAAAGCATTAAATACCCTACTTTATCTAAAGTAGTTAAAGAATAGTCACTCCTGGCCCGCACGAGTATAAACTGTGTATAGAACCCCCCCCATTCAAACCAAATATGTCCCCTTAAACTATGTTATGATTTGATCCTCTTCAAAGAGGTACGTAGGCAGCTTAGTACTTTGCCAAGTTCAGTCATAATTCAGGTTATTCATATCAAGTTGGTGAGGCAAGCAATAAAATTCAATCATGTGATCAAGAATGGATTATCGCAATTTGTTCACTTCAAAACAAAGGCGTCCATGAACAAAATGCGAGGGGGCATTTGTAGGCACTTGAATTTTATTGTCTATTAAAGGAAAATATGTGGTAAATTAATGCAATAATTATCAATTAATTATTTATTTATTAAGGGATTTAAATAAATCTATTCCTAAAATAAATGAGTAAATAATTGATAATTAGGCCAGATTCAGTCAAATAAGTCTGACTTAAAGCCTAAGCAAGTTAAAGGCCTAAGCCCGCAGAATCGGGTCAAATCAGCCCTGGACCAATTAGGATGCGAGCTATTTATGGGGCGTCCTCACCCTTCACCTATATAAGGAGCCCTCCTCCATTCATTCCAGACACACATTCAAAGGCCTGAAGACACAAACGCTCTGAAGAGATTGAAACACGAGCAACGCTCCTCAAGATCTTCAAGTATCTTCAAGTCAAGAATGGCAAACGATTCGGGATTAATGTGCGGAGCCTCCCAAATTGAGCGTTCTTCATTCACTAAGTTCTTCGGTGTTCTTCGCCAAGAACAACATATGACCCGGGATTAAGGTGCTAAGCCCCAGATCGAGTGTTCTTTGGATCAAGATCGTTTAATCCAAACAAAAGCTCGACGCTTTTGGATTAACGTTACAAGGTCCCAAATCCGAGTTCGGACAAGCTTCAACTGAAGATCCGACTCAAAACACACAGTCAACGCGGTTAACATGGTCAACACACAACAAGTCAAAGTCAAAGCCAAATTGGTTCGAGAGAAGAATCAGAGGATAAATAGAGATTGTTTCCTTAATTATCAAGTTTAATCCTTTGGATTATTATTGTAATTCTTTTTGTTTATTTTATTATAAATACAAAATTTGTTGTTACACCCGCGATTCAAGAAGTGATTAGGAAGCAAATTTTAATATGGTTAGATGCAAGAATTATTTATCCCATTAGTGATAGTCCTCACGTGAGTCCATTGCATGTTGTAGATAAAAGGGGGGCACGACATTGTAAAAGCAGATGATGGGGAAACATTGGCCACTAGGATTCCTATGGGATGGCATGTGTGTACGGATTACAGGAAACTGAATGAAAATACATGCAAAGATCATTTCCCTCTTCCTTTCATGGATCAAATGTTGGATTGTCTAGCAGGGTATGAGTTTTATTGCTTCTTGGATGGGTATTCGGTCTATAATCAAATTATGATTGCACCCTAGGATCAGGAAAATACTACTTTTACTTGCCCTTATAGAACCTTTGCTTTTAGGAAAATGCCTTTTGGATTGTGTAATACGTCTGCTACTTTCCAAAGGTGCGTGATGACCATATTTGATGGGTTGATAGAAAAGATCATGGAGGTGTTTATGGATGATTTTTTGTGTTTGGTTCCTCCTTTGATATTTGTTTGTCTAACCTATCTACTATTTTGAAGAGATGTCAAGAAACTAATCTTGTCTTGAATTGGGAGAAGTGTCACTTCATGGTGAAAGATGGGATTGTTCTTAGGCATCATATTTTGGAAAATGGGTTGCAGGTTGATAGAGCCAAGGTGGTGGCAATTGAGAAGCTTCCCCCACCGACTAATGAGAAGGGAGTGTGGTCCTTTCTTGGACATGCAGGATTCTATAGAAGATTTATTAAAGACTTCTCAAAATACTCCAAGCCATTATCTCACTTACTTGAAAAAGATGTTCCTTTTGTTTTTTATGATGAATGTCTAACAGCTTTCAGGGTTTTGAAAGAAACGCTAATTACTGCACCTATCTTGATCACACCGAATTGGACTTAACCATTTGTACTTATGTGTGATGCAAGTGAAATAGCACTTGGAATGGTGCTCGGGCAGTTGAGAGAGAAGAAGTACTGCGCCATATACTATGCGAGTAAAACTTTTGATGTAGCACAAGAGAACTACACTACTATGGAAAAGGAGTTTTTAGCTATTGTGTATGCATTAAATAAGTTTCGACAGTATTTGGTTGGCATGAAATCTATAGTGTACACGGATCATTCTGCGATCCGGTACTTTATGGAGAAGAAGGAAGCGAATCCAAGGATTATTAGATGGATCATTCTTCTGCAGGAGTTTCATATGGAGATCCAAGATAAGAAAGGAACAGAGAATGTTTTGGCGGATCACCTATCAAGGTTAGAGACAAGGAAGCATTGTGATGAACAGTTTGAATATATAGAAGAGATGTTCCCAGATGAGAAGATTATGGCAGTGTTTGCTGAAGGAGTGGAAAAGACGTGTGCAGTAGCTGCTCAAGGAATGGATCCATGGTATGTGGATTATGTCAACTATATTGTAGTGGGTGAAATTTCTAAAGGTCTCAATAGGTATAAACTTGCTAAATTTAAGAGAGATGTTGAGACTTTTATATGGTATGATCCGTTCGTCTACAAAATTTGTACGGAATCTATCATCCGTAGGTGTGTGCCCGAGATGAAGATGGAGAGTGTTCTTGATTTTCAGAGCCCAAAAGACTGCATCTAAGGTACTTCAATCCGCTTTATATTGGCCTACCTTGTTTAAAGATTGTGAATCCTATGTAGCGACATGCGATAGATGTCAAAGGATGGGAAACATAAGCAAAAGGGATGAAATGCCACTTCAGCCGAGCATTGTTGTAGAGATATTTTATGTATGAGGAATTAATTTTATGGGGCATTTTCCCCCATCTAATGGATTCCTCTACATCCTTCTTGCTGTTGATTATGTTTCTAAGTGGGTGGAAGCGATTCCTACTCGCATGAATGATGCAAAGACGGTCTTGTTATTCTTGAAGAAACATATATTTGCCCGTTATGGAGTTCCTAAAGCACTTGTAAGTGATGGAGGTTCACACTTCGTCAATAAGCTTATTGAAAGAATCCTCAAGGAGTATGGTGTTAAGCATAGGGTTACTACACCTTATCACCCTCAAGCGAATGGGCAACGGAAGTCTCTAACAGGCAAGTGAAATAAATTCTAGAGAAGGTGGTCGGAACCAATAGGAAAGATTGGGCTATGAAGCTCGATGACGTTTTATGGGGTTTCCGTACTTCATACAAGACTGTGCTAGGAATGTCACCTTATCAAATAGTCTATGGAAAGCCGTGCCACTTACCTGTAGAGATTCAGCATAAGTCTTTTTGGGCCATAAGAATCTTGAACTTATCCATTAAAGAGGTTAAGGATTTAAGGTTGACTCACATAAATCAATTGGATGAGTTTAGAAGTTAAGCTTTCAAGAACTCCGTGATTTACAAGGAGAGAATAAATAAATGGCATGACTCGAAGATCGCTTTTAAAGAGTTCAAGAAAGGAGATGAGGTATTACTCTTTAACTCTCGATTGAAGCTTTTTGTAGAAAAATTGAAATCAAAATGGACGGACCATTCATTATCCATAGAGCCTACATAGGGGGAGTTTTGAGATCATGGACAAAGATGGAGATATCATAGCAGTGAATGGGCATCGATTGAATCACTTTAAGTCGCCGAATGATGCTTGCGTTGTCTTTGATGATACCTTGCATTGACGTGGTATCGTCGTGACTCTCCGACGTTAAATATGAGTGTCTGTTGGGGGCTTACCCTCCCGTTTTATTGCTTAATTTATTTTGTGTGCGTAAGAAATTTTTATATTTAAGGTGCTAACTAATCGACAATTACATCTCTTTGCAAACTTATTTTGACTTTAGTTTCTACTAAGTTTGGGGGTGTGATGTTCTTACCTCATTGTAGTACCAAAAGTATAATCTTTTCTTTGTAACGTTTGTTAGGGGAGTTGATTTTTTGCGGTATGTGTCGATTAATTTCAATTTGCCTAGTGTTCAGTGGTGTATTATTATTATTTTTTGTAGTGTGAGTGGAGTTTAATACACTGTGTATTATTTTAGAGTCTAAGTCATGGTTCTCTAGTTATTGTTTTGGCTTGATATAATGTTTAATGTTGTTTTGAGTCGGAGTTTTGCAGGGGATGAAGAAAATCATGAAAAGTCGAGTGTAGTAAGCCCGCTCGACCAAAAGTTAGGCTGCTCGACCAATTACTGAGGTCTAGCGGACCACTGTAAGGCGGATCTTGGATTTTTCAGAATACAGAGATCCCGTTCGACCAATTGGGGACCGCTCGATCAAAACATCTTAATTAAGCGAGAGGTCGAGAGGAACACAAAGGCAGTTTCAGCTTACAGGGTTACCGTTCGACCATTCAAATAGCCGCTCGACCAAGCCGTTCGACCCCGAGCGAAGTAGAAAAATCACAAATAAAAGGTCTGTTTCCGCGTCGCTAGAACATTTTTCACCACCCTCTCTCGAGCACTCACCCTGAACTGTAAGATTTTCACTCCAAATACTTAGTATACTCTTTTTTACCCATACCACACACATCCCACATCAATTTTGGAATATTCAAGTCGAATTTAAGGCTTTTCTTCTCAAATTTGAATTCTCTTTCTTCATCACTTCTACACACACATGCTGGAGACAAAGGAAAAGGCATGCCGCATGTTCCAAGCAGAAGGATAATGGGATCCCGAAGAAGGGGGAAACGGCTAAGAAATTAAAGAAAAATAATTTGATGTCGTTTGACTTCGAAATTCAAATACCAAATTGGGATGAGAAAGAGGAGTTATGGGAGTGATTTCAAGGAAAATTGCTCGGACTTGTTATCAGGACGATCTAGCCATGGTAGAAATGAATATAATAAATGATATCAGGTGGATGTTTAACCAAGTGGGAATTAGTGGTTTCATGGATCTTAAGAGGGAGACTTATTTTCACTCTACGTTGGAGGTGATTCGAGGAGAGCATTCTCTTCCGAAGAGTGCTAGGTTTCGGATTGGAGGGGAGCTTCGTTACTTGTATTTGTTCAAATTTAATAGCGCATTTGGATGCCCTAATGTATCAACACAAGAGGACGAAGGATTTAATGCTGACGATTTTTGGAGATCGATCACGGGTTTGCAAGGAGCTTATGATCCTTAATGATCACGGGCTGCTTTCATTCGCAATCCAGTGATCGCATACATGGATAGGATCCTCGGATATACCATTTTTGCCCTAGCTGAGGGAAGGTGTATTCCGAGAGAAGAGATATATGTCCTTTGGTGCATGATGAATGGAGTCCACTTCAACCTTGGTGCGTATCTATTTCAGTGCTTCATTGGTTTACTTCACACATGTTTCAAAAGGTTAATATATTGGGGTTGATAACTTCGATTGTAGAGCACTACAATGTGGATTTGTCAAGGTATATGCATATGACTGGTGAGCCAGATTTGATTTTGTCGGCATGTGTGAGGATGAACTTGGCTCGCAGGATTGAAAACACGTGGATGTTTATTCAAGGAATGAATCTTATTCCTTTATGCTTTCGTTCTCACTCATTGGTCCCACTTCGGTTCAGATCAATGCGAATCTTTTGATGAACACCCCTTCTTACATACCTATCTCCACCACTTGTGTTAGTCGAAGAGATTGGCGGACTTTGGTTGATATGCATATTCAGGGTGTTTACCTCGATTTGGATATGATCTTAGTGGGCGAGCTAGAAGATTTTGAGGATGACGAGCCACAACAGCAGCAGCCGTTTGAGCCATAGTAGCCACAACCGTTTGAGCAGCCGATTCTTGATGTATATATGGAGATACCTCACGATATTCCGGAGATGGGTATTCCTTCGATACAGCAGCCACCACCACCACATCAGCAGCAACAATATGATTTGTGGCAGGCTCAGGGTTTATTTTATAGAGAGCAATTCAGAATGATGAATGAGCACTTTGCCATCTTGAATACGAACCAGTAGGAGACGAACCGCCAACTTGCTATGGCGAATATGAATTATGTTGTACTCAACCTGAGTTACGAGGCTATGGATAGAAGGTTGGGAGAGATGCAGGCTAACTATCAAGAGGTTGATAGGAAGCTCTAGGTTCTTCAAAGGGATTTCGATTTATAGCATATGGAGATAAGTGATGATGATGATGCTCCGGAGGAGTAGAGCGCACCAGGTTTTCCCTTTGTCTGTTTCCTCTCATTTCCTTTCTCTTTTTCATTTGACAGGCGGAGTATTGAGTGGAAGTTGAGTTTGGGTTTTATGAGATTTATGTGTGAGTGGCATGTACCATATTGAGTATATTATTGGTGGTGATGGATATTTGTACATTGATGATGGTTTGATGGATTGATATTGACTCTTTGGTATGCATGTGCACATATGTTGATATATGTTGATTCTGTTGAAGAAAGGCATGTATTGTTTATTATTACTTGTAGTTTATGTAAAGATTGACATTGATTGCATGCTTTGAAGAGTGCTTAGGGAATCTATTACCCAAGTGAGAATTTGAGCCTATTAATCATGCTACATGGATGCATGATAGTTTATTCTTGAGAGTACCGTTCATACGTTTGTATTCTAGAACTTGGCTTGGAGTCTTGTTTGAAATTTATGATTGGTAGATGCCAGGATATGATCTTAGGTCATTATTAATAATTGAGCCACATAGCCAAAATTTATCTTACCTTATAATTAGTATATCATTGGAAGCCCCTTTGAGACTTTAAAAGCTTTTTTTTTTGCAAGCCTTTGATAAAAACCTTTATTCCCTTTATTTGAACCTTTAAATATCCTGTTTACTAGTAGAAAGTTGAGGTAAATAAATTGCTAGTGATGAAATTGAAGAAAAAAAAGAAAATTTGTGCTAGTGATGAAAAAAGATTATGAGTAAATCTTGTTTAAGGGGTAGTACCTGAAACCGGTACCCCGACTGCTTGGAAGGGTAGTGCCCAAAATTGGTACCCTTGTTATTTGAAGAGAGATGATGTTGATTTCAATGGGAATAAGAGAAGAGGAGAATCGGAAAGATCATGAGAATGATGATGGAAAAGAATAATGAAGATGTTTGATGAAAAGCTAAACTCCAAGGTAATTATCTACTAGTGAATTAGTCACTTTACCATATTTTCCTACCTTTACCAAAGAGCCAACATTACAACCCATAAGACAAGTCCTTTGTGATCCTAGTACTGAACCAATGATGAATTGATTTTTGAGACCTTTGCCAAGCTTATGGTTACGCAGATGTATGAATTGATTTTGAGAGTATATACTAACCCTTGAAGTGTATATCTTTTACACTTGAGAGCGAGAGTAAACACTTATCTAGTGAGCTAGATGACTGAGCACTCATAGAAGTATTGTGATTGATTGATGTTCATACATAGATGAAAAGTGTGATAAGTGCATATTTTGAATTGATGAAATTGCATATGTTAATCTAAGTAGTGCATATATGGGGATCTTGTGAATAACACTCTCTTGCCTTTGTTTTGATTTTGTTGCCTCGGGAAGAGCAACATGTAAGTTTGGGGATTTGATGAGAGTGATAATTCACGTATTTTTAGCTCTGATTTGTGTGGAAATTGAGTATGATTTGGGTTATTATCAAGGCAAATCGGGATGTTTATGGAAAATCTACGAATCAGATGTTACTGAGGCTATTTGAGCACATTTATACAGGAAAATAGGTCAGATGTGCTCAGAATCGGAAAACTCAAATTTTGAGACGCCGCTACACCGAAAAAAAGGCCGCTCGACCAAGATCGTTTGGTCAAGCGATGGCTGAGATGGTCGAGCGGAGCACTGTACATAGTTTCAGCGAATAGAGAGGTCGCTCGACCGCTGCTCGACCTGGTCGAGGCCGAGCCCGCTCGACATGAATCATCTTGGTTGAGCGGGGACACGTTATTTTTGGTAATTCCAACCCTCCTGTGCGTGAATTGACGTATTTTCTAAGAAAAAGCCCAGTAAAGGATCGTAAGGATAGTCTACAAGTATAAATAGTGATGCATAACACATCGAAAAGAGAGTTAGATTCCACATCCATCCTACACCACATCCAAACCTTAACTTCAACCTATGGAGTTGTAGAGAGAGATTCGTGCAACGAATCAAGTGAGAACCAAGTGAAGATTCAAGACGAAGAGAGAAGCTTCAACACCCACATCTAGGGTTTACTTCACAACTTAATCTTTCTTGTAATTTTCAAGACTATGGGTAAGATCTATCCAAACACCATGATCGTTCTCCAAAACGTCATGGGCTAGAACCACTTTGGTAGTTCTAGGGTTATGAAGGTTTTATCTAGTTAATTGAAATTTCGTGTGTATACTCCGTACAATACTACTTGTGGATTTATTTTATATAAGACTATGCATTTTTAATTCATACTAGAGTTTTTTTGTGCATTATTAACTATTATGTAAAGTCTGAATGCAAATCTTGCTTATTTGATTAAGTGCATTCACTGCTGAGCAGGATTTTATGTTGTGATTCCAAGTGAGGGGACTTCGATGCTTCATTAAAACTATCTTATATGAATACTTATTAACTGAATTGAATTCGGGTTAGTAGGTAGGATAGAGAGGATATTATATATTACCTATAAATGGAGATCATATCGGGTTAGAGTATTTAGTGCACGGAAAATAATTGATACTGATAGTACCTAGAAAAGGGGATATAATTATGTTCTTGCTCCAAGGTAATTCACATGTGTTACATGCTTATCTTCTTATGTCTATAGAGTAGATTTGCATGGTTTAGTGATGCGTCCATATTCCAAAAGGCAGAGTCGGACATTGAATACGGAAGGGAGATTAGTTAGTGAAACTGGATTGCCCGAAGAGCTACCTATTTTCTCACTTATTTAACTCTCATTTAATCTATATTACCTCTATTTATTTGTTATTTTATTATTCTATTTATTAGATTAGTAACAATTCTATAATCAAAATTACCAACAATTGTTTCTTTTAATTTAAATAATAATAAATTGATAATCATCCGTCCTTTGGGTCCGATAACATAACTTGGTTGCTTATCCAAGTTACAATAACATCCTTCATACTTGGAGATTAATTGTGTGTTAAGAAAACGCCCATCAATCATCATCATCACTAAGCTCCAAACGCCATAAGTTGAAGTCCCATTAAAGAACCCCGAGCCTTCTATCCACCTCTCGATAGTTAGCATTCATCTCTCCCAATCTTCTATCCATAGCCTCGTACCTTAGGTTGAGTGCAGCGTAATTTGTCTTCTCCAAGACCAACTTCTAGTTTGTCTCTTGCTGATTCTTGTTTAGAGTAGCAAAGTGCTCATTTATCATCCTGAATTGCTCTCTATAGAAACGATTCTGTGCCTGGAAATCATACTGCTGCTGCTGTGGTGGTGGCTGCATCGGAGGAATACCTTTCTCTGGAAAGTCATGAGGCATCTCCATATGTACCTTAGGAATAGGCTGTTGTGGCTGCTGAAACGGCTGCTGCTGCTTTGGTTGTGGCTCTTCCTCCTCATACTTCTCTGGCTCTCCAACCAGGATCATATCAAAATCAAGGTAAACACCCTCCAAATGCATATCAACCAAAGTTCGCCAATCTCCATTCCCAACATAAGTGGTGGAGATCGCTATATGAGGAGGGGGTGTTCATCAGAAGATTTGCATTGATCTGAACAGAGGTGGGATCAATGAGCGAGAAAGGAAGCATGAAGGATATCAGATTAATCCCTCGGATAAACATCAACACATCATCCTTCCGCCGAGCCAAATTCATCCTCACACATGCCGACATAATCAAATCTAGATCACCTAGAACCGGCCTGTATCTCGATAAATTCGTATTGTAATGCTCCACCAACGGTGTAATCAGACATCCTATGTTCACCTTCTGAAATGTGTGTGAAGTGAACTAATGCAGCTGCTGAAAAACATAGGCGCCCAAATTGAAGTGAACTCCATTCATTATACACCAGAGAACGTACAGCTCCCCTCTTGGAATACACCCACCCTCAGCTCGGGAAAAAACATAGTTTCCAAGAATACGGTCCATATAAGCTATCACCGGGTTGTGAATGAAGGCAGCCCTTGAAGTTTGTGGATTATAGTCTCTTTGCAACCCCGTGATCGACCTACAAAATTCCTCCACATTAAAATCGTCGTTCTCTATTGTTGACACATTGTCTGGGCACCCAAATACCTTGTTAAACTCTTTAGCATACAAATACCTCAATTTGCCTCCAAGTCGAAACCAAGCAGCTGTTGGAAGAAAATACTCTCCATGAATCACCTCCAACGTGCATAACATCTCCACGGTGATGTGGAAATAAGTCTTGTCACACCCCAGATTTTTAATAAATAGAAAGGGAGATTTATTCGTAATCCTTTAGTAATATTAACCTTCAATGGGGGCGTGAACAATTTAATAAATAACACAAATATTATAAATCATTAAAAATTATATAGAAAGCTTTGGTGTAGTGTAAAAAGTTCTCATGCAACGCATCCGCCCCCGGTACGCCGTCGTAGCCTCACCTGAAAAGGGTTTGGAGTGGAAGGGGTGAGTGTCTGAAATACACTCAGTGACTTAACTTAAATGATTGCACAGTTAAAAATAAATATGTATGCCAAATATACCACAAAATGTAACACATGTCAATTTTAGTAAAATAATTTGCACGTTGTCGTTCGATAACTCATTAAAAATATTTTAGACCGAACCGTCGTCTGATAACTTATGTTAGTTGGTCTGTGCGTACCGGGTCGTCACCCCAGTATGTTGTTAGCATACTTTAAAATACATTTTAGTACTGAGCCGACGTAGCCAGTAACTTGTGTTAGTTGGTTTGTGCGCACCGAGTTGTCACCCAGTACGATGTTAGTATAAAAATATTTGTCATCAAACTAAAAGCACACATGGCACATATCATGACATATCAGTAACACATATCACATCTTAACATAGCAATCACGACATAAAATATAGGAATCGGTAAAGAGTAAAAGTTATCCCACCTTGAACTTTCTTGGAAATTGTAGAGTGGACAAGGCTTGCTTTTCGATCTCATCTTGAAAAATACAAATATAAAATAAAGATTTTTCGCTAGATATAATAATAGTGATAAAATTATAATAATATTATTTAATGAAAAAGTAAAAATTATAATTATAAATGAAAAGTAAGATTATTATAATAACAATAATATTTAAATTTAAAAAAATTAAGTTAATATATGAAAAATAAAATAAAATAAATATAATACACAAGTACCTACGAGTACGAAAGCCATATTGCTTTCAAAACTCAATTTTTGGTTTATTTATTATTATATATAATATACTTTCTATAAATTGCAATCAAGTCCCTGCATTATATTAAATTCTCATTTATACATATCCTAAACTTTAAACTTATTACAAAATGACTCAACTTGAGTTATACAACTCCGATTGAAAATCCAAAAACACTTTTGAAATCCTCGCAAGACGAGGATCACTTGTATACCATTTTTATATGAAAATAACAAAATTTGAAATGATGCAATTTCGAAAGTGAAGTGGGTTTCTTCACAACTCTTTCATTTTCCGTCAAAACTCAAAACTAATTATACATTTGTGATCCTCGTGATGAGAGCTTCAAAATAGCCTATAATATCAAAGCTATGTTACACCGAAACAAAATATGTCATTAAAGGCTTAAAAATTTTGACGGAGCTTTTCTAACTAAAATGACATGTATTTTATGAAAGAGATATATATTTAGAATCTACGCATTGAGACGAACATTTTGATATATAACATGATAAGAAAACTCACAAAATGTGTGACTAAAGATTTTAACAGAGTGGAGTTTTTATATATAAATATGTATGTATACGTGAGTTGTGTATATATATGTAAGAGAAAAAGGATGTGTTGATGGCAGTGAGATGTTGTGTGTGTATGCATGAGTTATATATATATATATATATATATATATATATATATATATATGCCAAGTTGGATGGATAAACTTGGCCAAGTTGGTAAAAAAAACGTGTGATATATATGTAGTTGAAAAACTTGAGCTGCAAGCCTTTCTTTTTATTTAATTATTTATTTCAAAACTTGGGGATCAAGTACACTTGCACACACCCACATGTCACTAATCATATATTATTTTATGTATATATATATATATATATATATATATATATATATATATATATATATATATATATATATATATATATATATAATTACAATAAATATTATTATAATGATTTACTATTATAAATAAATGTATAATAAAAAATACAAATTACAATTTTATATAAAAGTAAAATTTTACGAAAATATAGATTTTAAAATACTGGGGTGTCACAAGTCTCCCTCTTCAAGTCCATAAATCTGCTGATTCCTACTTGATTAAACATCCACCGGATATCATTGATAATATTCATCTCTACCATAGCTGGATCATCCTGATAATGAGTTCGAGTGATCTTCCTCGAGTTCACTCCCCATAGCTCCTCCTTTTTTCCCACTCCGGTATTTGCAAGTCGAAGTCAGACGGCATCCTCTTATCTTTCTTAAGCCTCTTAGCCGTCTCACCTTTTTTCGGTATCCCTAATTCTCCCCTCTTAGACGAGGAAGCAATGTTTTTACCTACAAAATTATACTTCAATACCAAACATAGACAAAGAAACAAGTACACCCAACCTAAAACTACTTTTCACATAGATTCTACTCAAGAATTCAAATTGTATGCTACTAATCAAAATTCAACTTCTCCATAATTCCACATGTATTTTCATTATTTAAACAAAAACCTCCACACTTGAAATCATAGAGAAAGTAACCTCATACAAGTCCTAAGTTCAATAGCAAATGCCAACATGCTTGAAATTGAATCCAAAAATCAACAAATAAGCATCATTCCTAAGCATGTATCAATTCCACAATCCAAATTAATCATAATCATCACTCACAACCAACGAGCCCATACTAAAATTAATAAATTAAACTCAAGTCCGTGACATATGTATCATCAATTTAACACAATTCCATAAATCCAACGTTGAATTGAACCTATGCAAATTCATAAAAAATTTCAACAAAAACACCCAAATTCAAATTCTAATTCTAATAAAAAATTGTTCACTCAACTTACCCATCTACTCTAGATATAAAATAATCCAATTCAAGGGTAAAAAGTCAAGAAAACATACCTCTATCTCCTGCCATGAGTGCGTATCGTGACGAGAATGAAATTCCAAAAATTTGAGTAGAAAAGCCCTAAACTGGACTTGAATCCTCCAAAATTGGTGTGGAATGTGTGTGGTTTGGGAAAGGAAGAGTATACTAAGTGTTTGGAATGAAAATCTTACAGTTCGGGGTGAGTACTCGAGGAAGGGTGGCGAGAAAATGGTCGATCGAGGCGCAAACTGCCCTTTTTATTGCAAAAACTTACCTTAGCTTGGGTCGAGCGCCATCTGTGCACGCTGAACTGTCTTTTCCATCTTTCTCGACCTCTCGCTCAACCAAGATTGCCTGATCGAGCGGCCCTGTTTTGATCGAGCGGACCTCTATGTTCTGAAAATACTGGAATCAGCCTTACACCAGTCCGCTCGACCTCAGTGACTAGTCGAGCGGCCTAACTTCTAGTCGAGCGGCTTTTGACACTCTGTTTTTCGTGATTTTCTTCATACCCTGCAAAACTCAGACTCAAAAACAACATTAAGCATCATATCAAGCCAAAACAATAACTAGAAAAATAATGTATTAAACTTTGCTCACACTACAAAAATAATACGCCACTGAACACTAGGAAAATTACAAAAAATCGACACATCAAAATCGGTTATATTTTCAACATACCGTAAGAAATCAACTCCCCTAGCAAACGTTACAAAGAAAATATTATACTCTTAGTGCTTCTATGATGTAAGAACATCACACCCCCCAAACTTAGTAGAAACTATAGTCGAAACTAAGTTTGCAAAGATATATAATTGCCGATTAATAAGCACCTTGAATATAAAAATTTCTTACACACACGAAATAAATAAAGCAATAAAATAGGAGGGATAGCCCCCAACAGGCGCTCATGTTTAACGTCGGAGAGTCACGACAGTATCAATTCAATTCAAGGTATCTTCAAAGATAACGCAAGCATCATCCGACGACTTAAAGTGCTTCAATCGATGCCCATTTGCCGCTATTATGTCTCCATCTTTGTCCATGATCTCAAAACTCCCCCTCCGCAGGCTCTATGGATAATGAACGGTCCCGTCCACTTTGATTTAAATTTTCCTGCAAAAAGCTTCAAACGATAGTTAAAGAGTAATACCTCATCTCCTTCTTTGAACTCCTTATAAGTAATCTTTGAGTCATGCTATTTCTTCATTCTCTCCTTATAGATCACCGAGTTCTTGAAAGCTTGATTTCTGAACTCATCCAATTGATTTATATGAGTCATCCTCAACTCCTTTTGCTCTTTAATCGATAAGTTCAAACTTCTCAATGCCCAAAAAGACTTATGCTGAATCTCTACAGGTAAGTGGCACGGCTTCCCATAGACGATTTGATAAGGCGACATTCCTAGCACAGTCTTGTAGAAAGTCCAGAACCCCCATAAAATATCATCGAGCTTCCTAGCCCAATCCTTCATATTGATTCCGACTACCTTCTCTGGGATTTGTTTCACTTGACGGTTAGAGACTTCAGCTTGCCCATTCGCTTGTGGATGATAGGGTGTAGTAACCCTATGCTTTACACCGTACTCATTGATAACTCTTTCAATAAGCTTATTGAAGAAGTGAGAACCTCCATCACTCACAAGTGCTCTAGGAACTCCATAGTGGGCAAAAATATGCTTCTTAAATAATGACAACATTGTCTTTGCATCATTCATACAAGAAGAAATCGCTTCCACCCACTTAGAAACATAATCAACGGCAAGAAGTATGTAGAGAAATCCATTAGATGGTGGAAAAGGCCCCATAAAATTGATTTCTCATACATCGAAGATCTCTACTACAATGCTTGACTGAAGTGGCATCTCATCCCTTTTGCTTATGTTTCCCATCTTTTGACATCTATCGCATGTTTCTACATAGGATTCACAATCTTTAAACAAGGTAGACCAATATAAAGCGGATTGAAGTACCTTCGCTGTGGTCTTTTGGGCTCCGAAGTGCACTCCGTTAGGTTGTGCATGGCAAAATCGAGCACGCTCTCCATTTCTATCTCGGGCACACACCTACAGATGATAGAATCCGTACAAATCTTGTAAACGAATAGATCATACCATATGAAAGTCTCAACATCTCTCTTAAACTTTGCAAGTCGATACCTATTAAGACCCTTAGGAATTTCACCTGATGTAATGTATTTGACGTAATCAGTGTACCATGGATACATTCCTTCTGCAACGACTACACAAGCTTTCTCCGCTCCCTCAGCAAGCACCGCCATAATCTTCTCATCCGGGAACATCTCTTTTGTGTATTCAAATGAATCATCACAATTCTCTATTGTCTCTAACCTTGATAGGTGATCTGCCAATATATTTTCCATTCCTTTCTTGTCTCGGATCTCCATATCAAACTCTTACAGAAGAAGGATCCATCTAATAATCCTTGACTTCGCTTCCTTCTTCTCCATCAAATACTGGATCGTAGAATGATCTCTGTACACTATAGTCTTCATGCCAACCAAATACTGTCGAAACTTATTAAATGCATACACAACAGCTAAAAATTCATTTTCAGTGATTGTGTAGTTCTTTTGTGCTGCATTGAAAGTCTTACTCGCATAGTAGATGGCGCAGAACTTCTTTTCTCTTAACTGCCCAAGCACCACTCCAAGTGCTAAATCACTTACATAACACATAAGTACAAAAGGGTGAATCCAATCCGGTGTGATCAAGATAGGTACAGTAATAAGAGCCTCTTTCAAAACTTGAAAAGCTGTTAGACATTCATCATCAAAAACAAAAGGAACATCCTTTTGAAGTAAGTGCGACAAGGCTTGGAGTATTTCGAGAAGTCCTTGATAAATCTTCTATAGAATTCTGTATCCGGCGTGTCCAAGAAATGAATGCATTCTCTTCTCATTAGTAGGTGGTGGGAGCTTCTCAATCGCCACTACCTTAGCTCTATCAATCTGCAATCCTTTGATTGAAACATGATGCCATAGAGCAATCTCATCTCTCACCATGAAGTGACACTTCTCCCAATTCAAGACAAGATTAGTTTCTTGATATCTCTTCAAAATAGTAGATAAGTTAGACAAGAAAAGATTAAAGGAGGAACTTAACACAGAAAAATCGTCCATAAACACCTCCATAATCTTTTCTATCAACCCATCAAATATGACCATCATGCCCTTTGGAAAGTAGCAGACGCATTACACAACCTAAAAGGCATTTTTCTAAAAGCAAAGGTTCCATAAGGGCAAGTAAAGTAGTCTTTTCTTGATCCTCGGGTGCAATTATGACTCGATTATAACCCGAGTACCCGTCCAAGAAGCAATTAAACTCATACCCCGTTAGACGATCTAACATTTGATCCATGAAAAGAAGAGGGAAATGGTCTTTGCATGTATTTTCATTCAGTTTCCTGTAATCCGTACACACATGTCATCTTGTAATTCCCTAGTGGCTAATATCTCTCCATCATCATCTTTCACAATAGTAATGCCCCCCTTTTTAGCTACAATATGTAATGGACTCACATGGAGACTATCACTAATGGGATAAATAATTCCTACATCTAACCACGTTAAGATTTTCTTCCTAATCACTTCTTGAATCGCAGGGTTAACCCATTGCTAATTATGAATACTACCCTTAGGTTCATCTAGCAACCTTATCTTATGCATGCAATACGATGGATTAATACCCTTCAAATCATCAAGAGACCATCCAATAGCAGACTTATATTTCCTGAGCACATCTAACAACTCTTCAAGTTGATCATCATTAAGAGTAGAAGATACTATTACCGGGTATGTTTCATTGACGCCTAGGTAGGCATACTTCAAGTGTTTCAGTAGTGGCTTCAGCTCTTCCTTTTTTCTTCCTTTGGTATGCTCTCCCTATCCAATGAGAGGTACTGCCTAGTCCACTTCACTTTCTCTAACTTGGTTCTTTTTTATTCATACCTATTATCACCCAAAGCAAGTAAATTTTCAAGAAATTCAATACACACCTCATTGGAGAGCTCATCTAGCTCCGTGGTGGGAAAAGTAAGAGACTTTTCCAAGCATGTCTCCAAAGAATCCTTTTAAAGGATTAAAGACATGTCTTCCTTCATGACCTCCTCCACCACGTCAACGTTATAACACTGTGTCTCCATAGGCATCTTCATTGCTTTGTCGAGATTGAAAAGTACCTCTTCTTTATCCATTCGTAGTCTAAGCTCCCCCTTTTGTACATCAATCATAGCTCCAGCAGCAGAAATGAATGGCCTCCCTAAGATAAGGGGAACATTATTCTTGTCATCTTCCATCTCTAGCACAAGAAAATGTACGGGAAATACAAGCTTCTCTACTTTCACAAGTACATCTTCTATCACCCCCTTTGGAAAAGTCATGGACCTATCCTCCAATTGTAGATCCATTGTTGTAGGAGCAAGCTCCCCCAAACTTAGCTTCTTGAATATAGATAAGGACATCAAGTTGATACTTGCACCAAGATCACACAAGCTAATTTTGTTCATAATATCCGAAAATCTCTTGAACTTTTCTTCCAATCCCTTATTGACTAACCTGAAAGGAAACAAAGGAGGTACCTTGGTCTTTAGAATTCCCCACTCATCATGTTCAACCTCTTTTGCTTTGTCCTTTTCAACTCTCAATCTCTTGGCTCTTTCCCACTTCTTCTCTACTATCTGCTCAGTATTCTGCTCTTGTGATGGTACTGAAGTGTTCTAAACTGCAGGTGTAACGTCTTGTATAGAAATCAACGTCGACTAACCTTGGTCGACCTCCGCTAGACCATAAATAGTTGGTCAAGTGGGGTACTTATAATCAACAATCTAGATGTACAGGTGTCCCTCAACCTCAGCTCGACCAGAAAGGTCTGGTCAAGCGAACTCATTTTGGTCGAGCAATGAACCTGTAACCTGAACGTGACCATTCAGAGCCTCAGAGTGTTGCTCAACTGTAGCTCGACCAAGAGTCTTAGTCCAGTGGAGACAGGTCCTTCCCATTTTCACCGACTGGTAGCATTGGACCTTAATACTGCGTTCCTGACCTAAAAGTGATGGCATTACAAGATTTCGGGTTCATTATGCTCTGAGAAGGAAAGTTACCTTTCTCAATTGTTTGCGTAAGCGTATTCACATTCCCCACCATATCTCCCATCGACAAAGTGAGGTCCTTCATCTGCTTGGACAACTCATCATGAATTGAATCTATCTTCTTTTCCAAACGATCTACGCTTGCATCATCCCTGGCTACGTATCGGTCCACATTATCCTCCAAACCAGGTTTTTCTTCTTCTATCTTCTCACTAGGATCAACACCAATAGGAGGTTGGATTGTTGCATTCGGATTAGTCCATGAAAATTCCAGTCTCCTTAGTTGTTGATAATTACCTAAGGAACCACGATTGTTGTGGTTCCCTTAGTAATTCCTATTTCCGCGATACCTAGTTCCTTGAATACTTTATCCCATGGCGTAGTTTGCCTTTTCGAGCTCTTCTTGGAAGTCCAAAAAACTTTCCAGAGATGATATTATTCTTTATCTTATCAAACCACTTATCCACCTCTTGCCCCTATCGAATCTTATCCATCAAAGTTGGTCGAAGTGTCAGAGCTTCCATCTTTGCTTCCAACGATCCTTCCTAAAGGATCTCCACACCCATCTTTTGAAAATCAAGCAACTCTGGTTTCTGATTTTTGGTTATAGCAGCTAACACTCTGTATTGCCTTTCGACTCAATGCATCAGCAACCACATTGGCTCTGCTTGGATGATAATTGATAACACAGTCGTAGTCCTTCACCAGTTTCAACCATCTACTCTGCCTCATATTCAACTCTTTCTAAGTGAAAAAGTACATCAAACTCTTATGATCAGTATAGATCTCACAACGCTCCACATACAGATAATGTCTCCAAATTTTGAGTGCAAACACCACTACACCTAACTCCAAATCATGAGTAGGGTAGTTTTTCTTGTAGTCCCTTAACTGTCTAGATGCATACGCTATCACTTTCCCATTCCGCATCAGTACACATCCAAGACAATTCTTTGAAACATCACTATAAACCTTGAAGTTTCTTGTCTCTGTATGAATAGTTAAGATAGATGCTGATGTCAACATTCTCTTCAATCCTGAAAACTTTGTTCACAAGCCTCCGTCCATATGAACCTCACATTCTTACTAGACAATTGTGTTAATGGTGAAGCAATCTTAGATAATCCTTCAACAAACCTTTGATAATATCCTGCCAATCCAAGAAAGCTACGAACCTTAGTGGGATTTGAGGGTTGTGGCCAATCATGGATTGCTTTAAATTTGCTTGGATCCACTGAAATTCCTTCTCTCGATACCACGTGGCCCAAGAAAACAACTTGGTCTAACCAGAACTCACACTTTTTGAACTTCACATACAACTACTTCTCCTTCAGGACCTCTAACACTTTTCTTAACTGCAGAGTATGATCCTCCTTATTCTTAGAGTAAATCAAAATATCATCGATAAATACAATCATAAATTTATCGAGAAAATCCTGAAATAATCTATTCATCAAGTCCATAAATGCTGTTGGAGCATTTGTAAAACAGAACGACATCACTAAAAACTCATGATGTCCATACCTTGCACTAAATGCAGTCTTCGGAATATCCTCCTCTTTAATCTTCAACTGATGATACCCCGATCGTAAATCAATCTTCGAAAAGATAGCTGCACTCTGTAGTTGATCGAATAAATCATCAATGCGAGACAATGGATACTTATTCTTGACAGTAACTTTGTTGAGCTCCTGATAATCGATGTGAATCCTCAATGTGCCATCCTTCTTACGAACGAAAAGAGCTGGTGCGCCCAATGTGAGAAACTAGGTCAGAGAAATCCTTTGTCTAGCAACTCTTGCAATTGTATCTTCAATTCTTTTAGTTCAATTTGTGCCATTCTGTATGGCGCTTCAGAGTTCCTGGTTGCAGCTCAATAACAAACTCTACTTTCCGGTCTGGTGGCAACCCTGGAAGATCATCTGGAAATATCTCTGGGTATTCCCAAACTACTGGTACATCACCGAGTACTGGAAACTGCTATCCTTGAACATTCATCACACTCACCAGAACCCCTCACAATCACTTTCCAACAATCGCTGTGCTTTTTCCGCTGATACTACAGGAAATCCGAAGTTCTTCTTAATCCGAAGAAATGTGAACATTTCTTCTAAAAATCTATTGTAGCACCGTACTTTGACAACCACTTCATTCCCAATATGACATCATAAGCGTTCATACTTAACACAATCAAATCAGCAAGTAGTTCAACCTTCTTCACTATTCTCATGTGTAGCACTTACCATGATTGTACAATCTATCTATGAGTCTTCCACCACATGACCAATAAAATTTATAAAATACATAACACAACATAATAAAAATAACACATACATGCAAAGCTGCGCTCCCAAGGAATGAGCTCATGTACATAGACAGTCTGCAGGACCCAAAACATACTCTGATACCACTCTGTCACGATCCTATTTTCTCATCCATAAACAAAAATAAATATTATTTTCATTTCATGTCACTATTTTTTTACACAATTTCAAGACGGATCACGAAGTAGCTCATTACACCAACCCAGGTTGTCATCCATGTATACAACTCCCAGGATCTGAAGGTACCCCAACCACCAGTCTCGTGTACAATTTTACCTACAATGCATAAACTAGTGAGATAAAATTTCAGTAAGTAGAAATCATGCATGATAGTGCATGAAGATGCATTTATTTTTCTATTGCCTATTTCCTAATCTTTTTAGTTGGTCTCTTTTATTTTGAAAATCATTTACGTTGCGGGATCCCCACAACACACTTATGATATGCACCGAAAATGAGCTCTACACTCGATTTATCAATTTCACAATATAAATATGGAACTGTTGTGAGGACTATCATCTCGTGGCCTAACAAGCTTCCTATCGCTCGTCACTTGTCTCGCCACCAAGAATCATCTCCCTCCACAGAGTCCCACGTGGTGCAGTCCGAGGATCCATCTTTCCTTACAGCCCGCTAGGGTCCATCACCAACTGACCTCCTACTGCTCGGAAGTCCCTTTACTGAACACCACTCTCTCTTCTCAAAATAATTCAAGATGGTGGCCCACTCTAGGTAGCCTACTCTGGGTTTCCCCAGGTCGCTCCTTTCGAGGTCGCCCCTTCCGCCACTCAGTGCATATATAGTGGTCGCACACACCATTAGTATCTTATTAATTTTAGAGAAAACACTTTTCATGATTATGCATGGTATGCAATTAGGAGAAACTATATATTCATCACATATTAATTAAGACATTAATATCAACGTTTAATTAAAATAGAATAATTATTTCATCTAAGATTACACAGATCTTCATGTAGAACAATCTTTGATCACATAGACCAGCAAATATAAAACAACAATAATATCTCAAATCGCATAAATCTGCAACTTGTATCACATATTAATCCCGAATAATTCGTAACATAATTAAACTAATCACAAATAATTCATAACATAATTAGGACATATTAATCACAAATAATTAACACACAACACATGTTTATGCATTGCAGTTGAACTTCTACTTACCTCCAATCACATAAATCCACAATTTCTATTACAAATAAACCACAAATAATTCACATAATAACATGTTTATGCATTGTAGTTGGACTTCTACTTACCTCCAATCACATAAATCCACAATTTCTATTACAAATAAATCACAAGTAATTCACATAATATAACATGTTTATGCATTATAGAAAAATCCACAATTTCTATTACAAATAAATCACAAGTAATTCATATAATAATATGTTTATGCATTGTAGTTGGACTTTTAGTTACCTCCAATCACTTAAATCCACAATTTCTATTATAAATAAATCACAAGTAATTCACATAATAGCATGTTTATGCATTATAGTTGGACTTCTACTTACCTCCAATCACATAAATCCACAATTTCTATTACAAAAAAATGACAAGTAATTCACATAATAACATATTTATGCATTGTAGTTAAACTTCTACTTACCTCCAATCACATAAATCCACAATTTCTATTACAAATAAATCACAAGTAATTCACATAATAACATGTTTATGAATTGTAGTTGGACTTCTACTTATCTCCAATCACATAAATTCACAATTTCTATTACAAATAAATCACAAGTAATTCACATAATAACATGTTTATGTATTGTAGTTGGACTTCTACTTACCTAAATTCCGACAGTATTATAAACCTCGTGAAAAATTATAACTTATCACTTCCTTCCCGTTCCGACACGCTGCTCTCCTTCCTTTCTATCTCTCTCTCTCTTCTCTCTCTCCTTCCCTTCTTTTCTCTCTTTCTCATTTTTTTTCCTTGTGGTTCGCAGCCACTGCTGCCTCTACTTCCCAATTCCCCAATTAGAGGTTGATATGGGTATATATATTGGAGAAGGAAGGGTTCGCAACTTACTATTTTTAACTTTTTTTTAAATGTTTATGGCTAATTAGGAAGCCACGTACACATATACTAATTAATAAATCATGCGTACGTAGTAACTTACCATGTAGTACTTATTTATTTATTTACCATTATTATTATTATTATTCATTACGAATATATGTGCAATATTTAATAGCTAAGATATAATACATTTATAAATTAATACACATTCGTGTACATTTTCTCACCACTATTATTATTACGAAAATACTTGTCATACTTAATAATTAAGAAATAATGTATTTATACACATAAGACAATTTAATTATATATTCAAATTAGTGCACGTAAATATTTATGCACACATATATTCACATATTGTCACCATTTTTATCATGGATATCTCAAATAAAATGTAAAGATAAATAAAATATATAAACAATTGTCACAAAATTGTCACATTATTATCACATAATTGCCACATAATTATCACATAATTATAAAATGCACATAATACAAATTAAATTATATTGGCACATAAGTACAGAGAAGCTTGGGTATCACATGTCTTCTTATCATCGATATTATTATGAGAACACATGTGACTCTCTCTTTTCTTTCCTCTTCCTCTCTATTCTTTTCTTTTCTTTTCTTTCTTTATCTTTTTTTCCTCTCCCTCTCTTTTCTTTTCACCCTCTCTCTCTCTTTTTTTTTTGTCAATAAACCGCCATAGCTAATTTACTATTAATAGTATATAATAATTAATATTATTATTCTAATACTATTTACTATTTATAATAATAATTATTATTATTATCCATTACAAATATACGTACAATTCTTAATAACTAAGATATGATATATTTATAAATTAATACACATACGTGTATGTCTTCTTATCACCATTATTATTACGAGAACACATGTGATACTTATAAATAATTAAGAAATAATATATTTATATACACATAAAACAAATTAATTATACATTCAAATTAATACAAATACGTATGCACATATATATTCATATATTGTCACAATTATTATTATAAATATATTAAATAAAAATACAAATACAAATAAAATGTAGAGACACTTACCACATAATTATCACATAATTATAAAATGTGTAAAACACAAATTATATTATCACATAAATAGGAAAAATTCTCGGGTATTATAGTAAAGTTTGAAACGAGATGGAGGAAGTATTTTTTAATTTATTTATATGTCAAGTGAATTATTTAAGAGTTGATATCTTGCGCACTCGGGTGTACACTTGTATCCATATGTGTACAAATTTTTATTAAATAGTGTATGTATGTTTCTTAATAATTGTATAATTTTTTACATTCAATTTTTCATTAAAATGTTAACAAAAAATTCTCTAACAAAGTATGTATATTTTTATTCATAAATTTATAAGTTTTTGAAAGTTGATGCACGGTGCATGTGTGTGCACAGAATTATATATTTGCAATTATTTAATTATAATTTTTAATACTTATATTGTAGATTTGTAATTAGTGAGCATTTTTTTTATTAAAACTTTTTTTTATTAAAACTAATTAATAGTACAAGAAATTAAAAAAAAAAGTTATAGAATAAATTTTCTTATATCTATAATAGAAATTAGATATTTCCTCTATCTCTTTTCAGCACATTTTTTTATTTTAAATTGTTTTATAAAAGTTTACACATTCCTCATGTAAAAGACAAAAAGTTAAAATAATCATCCTTCCTCACTTTATTTACAAAAAAATAAAATAACACTACCTAATACACCTAACATACTTTATTATTTATTTCATTAACAAAAAAATATCATAACACCTCTAAAGTTGATCAATTTTCTTAATACTTGCCGGGAGATGGGTGCAATATTTTAAGAGACAAAGAGAGTACTATATATTTAAAAAATATATAAATTTCAAATCAAATGTAAATATTTAATTTAGAATGTTCAAATTCGAATATTCTAATATATTTGAATAGCTCGTTTATTACTTTCAAATCGAATACAAATATGATTTCGAATTCAGTTAATAATTGAATACGAATATTCAAATATTTAATAAATTATCATTCAAATACTTTACTATTCGATTCGATTCGTTTACATCCATATTTCTAACACACTTTAATTTTAAATTTCTTATCTCCTTTTTCACAAACATAACATACTTTATAACTTATTTATTATCCAAAAATATCAAACTACCCTTAAATGTAAGTCAAAAAGTGACTTTTATTAATATTTGTGCAAACAATAAACGTTAAAATGATTTAGAATAGAGGGAGTAGTTATATGTGTTTTATAAATTTGAGTAGATATCCGGTGCACCAAGATGTACATGTGCATTCATATTTATATAAAATTTTATTTAATAGTGTATATATGTTTCTTAATAATTGTATAAATTTTTTACATTCAGTTTTTCATTAAAAAATTATCAGAAAATTTGCTAATAAAGTGTATACATTTTATTTATTAATATAATTATATATTTCTATTCGTAAGTATATACGTTTGTGAAAATAGGTACACGGTGTCCCCGGTGCACAGAATAATTTCCTATAAGATTTTATTCCCTCTGTCCTCCCCTTGATACATAACCATTTTAGCATTTTAGTTCGTCCTATTACAAAGTATTCATAACTTTGTAATTCATAACCTTTTAGATTGACACACTCAACTCTAATACAATAACTACCCACTATAAATTAAAATATTATTTCTCTTATTTCACTACAAATTAAATTATTATACTCTTTAATCTAAGTGCAAAAAGCAAATGGTAATGTTGCAATGGGATGGAGGGAGTAATATTTACTTTGATCCAAAAATGGTTAATGATCGGTTATTATCTAATCTAATGATTAATATTAGTAACTAGGTGCATCATCTTAGTTAAAATTGGAAAGATAAAAAGAGGAAAAAATAAATAAATATAGGAGGCATGTCTAAAATAACCAAGTTAGATTTATGAAATAAATTGTGAAAATTTCTCTTCTTTAAAATAAAAAGATATATCGCGATTTTTCAAACAGATAATAACTGCAAAATATTCAGTTCTTTTCCAGTTCAACAACAAATAGATATCACACAAATTAAGTTCTTGAATAAAATTTTCTGAAAAAATATTAAACTTATCAGGTCTAATTTTATAGTATTATAGAAATGGGTTATCAGTTGGGTACAAAGCTGCAGAATAGTGTGCAACACTTGGCTGGAGTTCATCGTTGTGTATCTGCAGTTCCATTTTCTGCTTTACCTTCATACCCAAGCAGAGTTGTTAGATTCAGATCACCCCGTAGGATAGTATTAGGCATTGGAGTCTCATTTTTGTCCCAATTCACGAACATGGCTACTGGAAAATCTTTCATTGCTTCCGCCAGGTCTAAGGGTGCTATTGAGAAGGTAATTTTAATTTTGTTTCAATTAGTTGAATTTGGATTGTGAATAACTTCTGTTGCTCTTTTTTGTTGTAAATTTGGTTTGATATATTTTTAGATATGGCTGCACCATTTTAAGAATGAAATTGAAGCTATGGATGTGCTAATAAATTTGTTAACTGTGCTAGTGATTATTTGGTGAATTAGGTTTTTGTTAATTCGGATTATATGCACAATGTTTTTGTTTAATCTGAAGGTATTGGAGAATGTAGAATGGCCTCCGCAATTTCCATTCAGGGAAGAGGATTTCCAACGCTTTGATGAGTAAGGCATTTCGACTGTATTTGCATCATCTTTCTCACCCATTTAATATCGGGATACCTTATTGTGAGATGAGAATTATGTGAGACTGATCCGTCGTCAAAGTATGTTTGTCATATAGGTAAACTATGCTAACAAACACACTTTAACGATTGGTCGACCCGTCTCACAATCCGTCTTACGAGAGACTTTTCTTTAATATCTTTCAAAGTTTCTTCACTTCCTTTTCTTCTTCATCAGCAACCTTGATGAGATTATGGATAATAGTGCTAGGTTGCTGAGATTATGGATAATAGTGCTAGATGGGGTGATAGATGAGTCCTGGTATCAACTATGGTTTAAAATATGTGTAAATAGACAAAATCTTGCTCTTGCTCAGTTACAAACAAGACTTGCTCGTGTTAATGTTTTGCTCAAGGCTTGGGGTGTAGAGTGCTAGCAATTCCAATTGTCATCTATATTATGTGAATGATGATATTTATTTTCCTTTTAAAAACTACGGAGTTTCATGTTATTATGTCCAAGTAAGAGGGAGTAGGAGTTGAAGGGTGAAGCAATCTAACTTATGTAGAAGTCAACATACTGAAAATTTAAAAAAATTCAAAATTTTGTGTGTTCTCTCATCTTTGTTAAGGTTTCAATCACCTTTTTTGGGATTCTGCTTCAGTCAATAATTAAAGTTTCTCTAAACTACACCACAGGTCACCAGATACATTATTCTACGAATCTCCACGTTTTGTCACTCATATTGATGACCCCGCAATTGCTGCACTGACTACATATTACTCAGAGGTTCTCCCCCCTAGTAATACTCCCGGAGTTGCTATTCTTGACATGTGTAGCAGCTGGGTAAGTTACATTTTAGCTTTATATTGCTCTTTTCCTTTTATATATGTTGTTAAATCTGTAAAACAACTAATATGATTCTTACAAAGCATCTAGGTCAGTCATTATCCTAAAGGATATAAGCAACCACGAATAGCAGGAATGGGCCTGAATGATGAAGAGCTAAAGCAAAATCCAGTGAGATCATTGATGTTGTTTTTCTGTTTGTCGACATATAGCAATTCCCATGACATTTACTTCGTATGGAACATAATTATGAGATGCTTATTTTGATGGTTTTATTCCAAAGTCATATAATATTAATACATTATTCATATAGAAACCAGTCATCATTAAGACAAATTTTCTTAATGAATCAATTAATTAGTATCATTTCTTGAAATTCTTTATGATTCTTCTTCATCGACATCATAGAGTTCCAATTTATTGAAAATTTAGTTAATTCATTGTTGTTTTTGTAGGTTTTGACAGATTATGTTGTGCAAGATTTAAATGTCAACCCTAAGCTCCCATATGAAGATAACACCTTTGATGTTATCACAAATGTGGTATGCTCACCTGTCTATTATGTTCAAGGCTTATACTCGATATGTTGTGCATTTTACATTCTACATTTATCACTTGACCCCGGATTGAAGAAGTGGTGTGGCTGCTGTTTGTCGTTGTAAAATCAAAAATTTCCGTTGCATCTTAAAATAAATAACTGTATCAACGCAGACTGCTGGGTCCTACTATTCAGCAGAATTTTATTCTGAAGCCTTTACTGCACGATTAAGTGGAGAAGTAATGGAGTAATATTTATGTCTATATCATAGGAAAAATCCATAGGCAAGAAATATTTTCTGTTATATACATTAGAACAATTAATGTTGCAATATCCTGAGTACTATATCCTTGCTGGCAACTAATATATAATTTTCAGATGACAAATCCCATCCATTTTCTGCATTAATGTAGTAAATCTTGGTCGTAAGCATTTCTTTTAGCTTGTAATTGCGAACCAACACGAATAGATTTATGTGGTTCAGGTTAGTGTCGACTACTTAACAAAGCCTCTTGACATTTTCAAGGAGATGGCTAGGATTCTGAAACCAGGTGGGCTTGCTATTCTAAGGTGATAATCTCTCAATTTCACATAACTAAAAGATGTACAAGCACATGGATTTTGATGGTATAGGCTTATAGCATCAGGGGTTCTTTTAATATATTTGAAATTTTGCTCAATTTTCCTGTTTTATTGAGAACTGCACTGATTGTTATGAAATTTGTGTGGAAGTTTTTCCAATCGCTGCTTCTGGACGAAAGCAATCTCGATTTGGACATCCACTGGAGATGCTGATCATGTAATGATAGTGGGAGCTTACTTTCATTATGCTGGAGGGTTTGAACCTCCTAAGGTAATTTTTGCCTCTAATCTTGGAAACAAAAATTATGGAACTTAACTTAATTACTAATTTAAACTTTGATATGACTTGAAATATTGGTTCAAACTGAATTAGGTGATCTGCTTGTTCTTATTTGTAAGCCACATATATCAAAACAATTGCTCACATTGTTGGTTTTTTAGGCTTTAGACATATCTCCGAACCCTGGTCGCACCGATCCTATGTATGTGGTCTACTCGAGAAAATTAGCAGCCTGAATCACACGGGATTGCAAAGTTGTCACAGAAAACTGATGGATCACATCTTCAAATCTTCAACTTTCTGTAAGAAGAAAAGAATACAACTCTTACCATATTCTCAAACTTGCAGAAATGTAATACTTGTATTCAGTAGCTTTGCTTCTCTTACTCCCTGTATTATTAGGGGTCTGCTTCGAGTAACGAAACTGTAACGAATCGAATAATATATGGAGAATATATATATATATATATAAGTTATATTATTATTACTTCCGTCCAATAAACAAATTCACACTTTCTATTTTTATCCGTTCCACAAACAAGTTCACACTACTAAATAAGGAAATACACACAAATCAATAATCCTACAATGCACTTTAATTTCAAAATCGTCACCCTTTTAAAACTCATATAACTTGCTTTATTACTCTCTCCGTCCCACAAAATTGTTTGCGTGCCTCTTCCGGCACGGAGATTAAGAAAAGTGATAATTTTTAGGGATATCATGATATTTTTTTTGGTAATAAATAAATGATAAAGTATGTGTGTATTAGGTGAGGGTGATTTTTTTGTAAATAAAGTGTATAGAAAAGGGTTTTTGTGTTTGACTTTTTACTTTTTTAGGAATGTGCAAATTTTTGTGGGACAACCCAAAATGGAAAGTGTGTCATCTGAAATGGGACGGAGGGAGCATTTATTTATTACCTAAAAATATCAAACTACTCCTAAAAGTAAAGCATAAACAACTTTTTCTTAAACATCATATCTACAATAACCGTTAACTTTTCTTTGGGACGGAGAGGGTAACATTTTTACATTTTATAGCTTATATCTTCTCCTTTTTTTTTCCTTCTTGATGAAAATCATATTTATAATGTTATTATGAAAAATAAGAGACTCTCTCTCTTGTGAGACATGTTATTTGTGAGATAGGTGTGAGACAAGTCGACCCATCACTAAAATATGCTTATTGTATAGATAAAATATGATTATTTGTAGTTAAAGTATATTAATAAAAATCATATTATAACATGTTAAAATCATACTTTAATGCATAATCAAACATACTTTAGAAATAATATTACCATTAAATATATTTTATTTATACAATAAGCATAGTTTTGTATGAGTTGATCCGTCTCACATCCGTCTTACAAATAACCCGTCTAATAAGAAACTTTGTCAAAAAACAAACAAAGTATGAATTATACTTTAATAATTTTATTTTGTATGTTAATTAACTTAATTACATTTAACAAAGATAATACATAAAATGAGAGATTCTTATGAGATGACTAAACAAGTGTGAGATTGCCTTACAAATCTGATACAAAATTATCCAATTTAGGAGAAAATTTTACATTTGGTCCTGGATGCATGCACCATTTAAATTATATTGTACCACGAAACGTTTTACGTTTACTATTTTAATGTTGTTTAAAAAAAATGTTATTTTTACCAGTTTCGTTAACTTTAGAGGTATTATATTATTCTTAAATAATAAAAGAGTATAAAGTAATATTATGTGTATGAAAAATTAGTAGAGTTATCAATTTTACACACAGAGTGGGTTGCCTGCGGGTACCCAGGTCAATGGGAAAGAATTGGGTAAGTTTAATCGGATAACGGGTAGGGTAATATTCGAATTCGATAAAAAAATACACGGATAAGGATATTTCAATGGGCAAGAATTGGGTAAGTTAAATCGGATAACGGGTAGGGAAATATTCGAATCCAATAAAAAATATGCGGATAAGGGTAGAATACGAGTTTTCTTTTTATATCCTATTACTCGACCCGATACCCTATTACGCGATATATATATATATACTAATTGCAAATACGCTGCTATAATTAACTTTTTAAACGTATGAGGTGTCGCGACGTAGTTAATTGTAGTATTATATATTTTTTTAATATCACATATATAATCTTTCTACTTTTATTTATTTATTATTATTATTCATGTATATATTTAAATCATGTATATATGTCTATATATTAAATACCACTGTTAATCATATTTTTTTATTAGTTAGAAATAGATAATAAAATCAATCAATACAAATAAATTCAAATTATTATTATTATTATTCATGTATATCTTCAAATAAAATAACACCTTTAATCATATTTTTTGATTGATTAGAAATAGAAAATTAAATCAATCAATAAAAATATTCAATTAATTTTCTTATAAAATTTTTAAACTTTATAAATATTGTAACTACCATGCAATGCAACCAGTGGCGGATGCAGAAATTCACGATGGGGTGGGCTATATTTATTAAAAAAATATACTCTCTCTGCTCCCTTTAAAGGGCTCATTTTTTTCATTTTGGGTGTCTCATCCAAAGAGTTCCCTTTCATTTTTTACACATGAAACTCACACTCACCCACAAATACAATTAAAATATGGTCTCACACACCTACAAATACAACTACTAACTACACATTAAATAATACTCCCTCCTTCCCATAATTGTTGTCATCGTTACTGTAGACACGAAATTTAAGAAAAGTTATTTTTTGACTAACTTTATTGACTTTTTAGGGGTATTGTGATATTTTTAAGTAATAAATAAAGTATAAAATGTGTTATGTGTGTTACATGAGAGATATTTTTGAAATTAAGATAACTTTTGAGGTTGTTGATTGATGTGAAGTTTCTTTTTTTGGGTGGTGACACTTATTACGGGAAGAACGAAAATGAAAAGTAAGACACTTATTATGGGACGGAGAGACTAATACTCATTAATCCTTAAAACACTTTTTGCATGGGACGATGGAAGTATATATATAGCAAAATAATAAGTATGGGCCAAATTTTAATATTTATTGTAATGGACTCATAGAATATATATAATTTGATAATAATATTTATTTTTGGGCTTCTTTTGAGTGGGCTTAAAAACTAAACTTATAAAAATAAATTATTTACATAATCTTGTGGACAACTCTGGGCTTGAGCTGGGCATGCCCTACCCTAAATCCGCCTTAATGGAACGTCAAATTTATAGTTATTTATTGGTTCACACATAGACTTGGTGCTTAATAACTAGAAGTACTCGAAAATATAAGAAGGATAAGTATAAATAAAATATCTAATAGTGAAATAATTTTAATTTTATTTTTAATTACCCATCGAAAATATTTTTGTTTATTTTATTTAATTAATTTGTTATTTTTATGCTAAACTAGTTGAACTCCGCGTGTTACGCGGGACAAACACGGGATAATTAAATTCTTATAATTCTATAATTCTATATTATTAATTTAATATATTAAAATTAAATATTTAAAATAATATTGATAATTTTTATTTTTAATTTATATATATAATAGTTTTTTTTCCCGTGTATTACACGAATTAATTAGTATACTTTATCTTAAATTAATAAATAAATTAGTTTAATATATTTTATTATTATTATAAGCAAAATATTTATGTTAATTAATTATTTTAATTAAATTAATAATTTATATAATTGTTTTTTATTTTTTGCCAGTGTATATTCATTATTTTTTATTTTAGATATATTTATAAACCAAATATTTATGATAAATAAATATTTTTATAAATATTATTTTTGTAGTTGAAGCTTTATAATAATTAAATAAAATTTTTTAGAGTTAATTTTTAAATATTATCTTATAATAAAATAAAAGGAGTGTAATTTAATTTTTTTTAAATGGTGGATTTATTTTTTATTCAATATATTATAATATTTAGATAATTATTATTTTGAAATAATTAATTGAATAAAGACTTATCAGATATTTTGTAGATAAGAATAAATATTTTGGAGATATAAAATAGTGATATAATAATAAATTTTAATATATAATAATAAAATATAAAAATAGAAAGATTATGTATACAATATTAAAAGAAAAAATATAAAAAATACAATGATTAACCACGTCGCAACACATCATACTTTTAAAAAATTATTTATAACAGCGTATTCGCAATTGGTATATATAAGATATATAGTATATATTAATTTGAATAATAAGAAAATTTACGTACTATTAAGATAAAAATTATAATTTACATACTGACGGAATTAAAAAACAAATTAAATAGAAACAAAATTAAATTAAAAAAAAGACAGAAATAAAATAAAGTTAATCTAAAAGAAATTTAGAATAGTAAATTTAATCATTAAAGAAAAGATTTACAATAAATTTAATATATATTAATAAAAAATAAAATTATATATATATATATATATATTAATTTGAATAATAAGAAAATTTACGTACTATTAAGAGAAAAATTATAATTTACATACTGATGGAATCAAAAAACAAATTAAAAAAGTGAATTTGAAAGTTAGAGAAAAAAATCATAACAATGTTAAAGGAAATAAAAATAAATAAAATTAGTATTAATAAAATAGATTTAAAATTTTAATAAAAGTAATAAAAATAAATAAATAATATATAAATTACACATAAGTATAACGAAATTCGAAAGGAATAAATGTATGGATCAAAAATATTAAAAATAAAATAAAACAAAATTAATTAAAAAAGAAATTTAAATAAATAAATTAAAAATTTTCAAATTCCAACAAAAATTGAAGATTCGCTTGTTAGGTTAAAAACAAATATTTTCAAAAGAGACGAAACATGCAACCATGTTCTTCATCATAGGGCATCAATTGAATTTGAGTTACACGAATTTAAATTCTCGTAACCTTATCATCATAACATTATCCAAATTTTGCTACTATTATGAAAAGCTCATGTGCACAAACATAAAAATTTAAATCCAAAGATCTCCAATCAAACCTGCATAATTGATGTAGAATTGATGCTCGATTCATGAATGCCTCGAAAACTCCAGAAATCTTATTTGCGTTTGTATAAACTTAATGAATAAATGACTTATTTATAGGTGAAAGAAAAATTAATTTTTTTAAATGTTTTTAAATAAAATTTAATTTTGATTTGATTTGATTACATCCATATTCAAATCTTTAACAATATCCATATATTTATCTACATTATATATTTTAATTAATAATTAATTTTTATCTGATCGCATCTATATTAAGTTCTTAAAATATTATATACATATTTATCTCTATTAATTAATAACTAAAATAATTGAGAAAATTTGTGAAAGCGAAACCTCATCAAAATTAAACTCTAATTTAGTATTTATTTATCTCTATTAATTAATAACTAAAATAATTGAGAAAAATTGTGGAAGCGACACCTCATCAAAATTAAACCTTCTTTTAGTATATTAAAGATATATATATTAAAATATAAAAATTAAAATTAATTGATAATAAATTAACAATTAAAAAAATAAAATTGTATGTTTATTTCATCACTTATTATAATTTAAAAGTAATAGTATTCAGTATTATAGAAAATAAATATGATGTGAATTTAAAAAAAAAAACTTAATATAACTAAATAATATGATATTAAAATTTAAGTAAAATAAGAATTTTTTACTTGCATATATGGATGGAAATTTGAAATAGTTAATTAATTGGACTAAAGTAGAAAAATAATATAAAATTAAAAGGGTAAATTTGGATGAGACAATCTCGAGGTGAGAACATTTTATACTTTCATAATTAGAGAATTTTTTATTAAAAATGTTATTACTTTTCTTTTAAATGTTGTTACTTTTTATATTATAAATTTTTAATAAAATAATTCACTGTACTATTATAACTTTTTATAAATTTTATCACTTTTATTTGTCTTAAAAAAATACATAAAACGGTCTAACGCAAGTCTTTACCAAAATAAAAAAATAATAAATTGACTACATATTAATATGAAATAATTTTATTTATTTTATTTGTAATATGATTTTTGTTACATCATAGCAGAATAATGAATGATTTTAAAATTTTATAAGATTTTATCTTCAGAAACTTAAAAGAATTGTGTCTGTCACAAATATAGTTTAACTTAAACTAATACTGAGTATATTATATAAAAAATCCAACAATAATGATGTACTCAAATTATTATCTTAAAAAAATAAAAAATATTTATATTTCAAATAATGTCTAATATAAATACAATAAATAACTATAGGAACTTAGAAATACTAATCATCCCAAACGGTCCTCTATATTATAATGTTGATTGTAATTTTTTGAACAACTCTATTTATCAGTCCAACCCTAATACTTCGTACCATTCAGATTTATCAATTTCAAACTGTATGATATGTAAGTATGGATGAAATTAAAACATGTATAATTGACGTATCTAATGTAAAAAATGGAATACATATGGAATAACAGAATAACAGCTCCATTTAATTGAGTGATTGATATAGTAACAAATTAAGTTTATCACCACTTTTTTATTTAAAAACATAATCCAACAGCCATGTTTGATGCACCAGGAGATTTCAGGACATAAAATATAATTAGGGAATGAATTTTTTAATTTTTTTTTTGAAACACACTCAAACTTCTTCATATTTTCAATGAAAAAACATTTACACTATTAGATCTAAGAGGTCGAGGCTAATCATTAATTCTCGAGATGAATAATAATTAATTAATTAATTACAATTACAGTAAAAATAAATATATATAACGGTAAATAAAATACGAAAAAAAAATAGATTTAAGGTATGGACGTACTCTATGAGTTACATTAGAATTCAATTAAAAATCTATTATAAAAATATATTATAGTATATTAATTCTTAACTAATTATAAATCCTCAATATAATAAACAAAAAATTAAATAGTAAAATAGTTTCAAATCATAGATCACCTCATTTTGGGACTTAAGATTGTAAATAGTAGTTAATCTTTTTAAACATGCATTTGTTGGTGATAGCTTGTTGACTAATTGAGGTTAAATGACACAAAATTAGAAAGAAACAAACACATTTATATGGATTAAATGAAATAGAACTATTACTCAAACATATAAGCATTTTAACCCGTGTGCTGATTTAAAAAAATAAAATTATATAAAGATAGATTTTTTGTAATAGTATATATATATATATATATATATATATATATATATATATATATCGTGAACACATAAACACATATAATTATGTATTCCCTCCGTCTCATCCTAATAATTACATATTTTTAAATTGAGTGTTTCATTCTAACGGTTACATTTTTTATTTGTGTGTATGAGACCTACACAATTAAGTATTTAAAATATCTCTAGGGGACTCATCCGCCACATTAATACAAACATCCATTTTACATTAAAATATTATTATCTCACCTCAATACATATTTAAATATTAAATTTCTTAATCCCCGTGCTAAAAGCAAATATAACCATTAGAATGAGACGAAGGGAATACATATGTACGAGATTTTATATTGTGATAATGTATATTTAGTTTAGTTCTCTTATGTATAATGAATTAAATAGTTTTTAGTTGAATCGATGTTATACGACTCTTATTCGTTTTTCATGTATAATAGATTAATGTAATTATAAAAGACTAACAATTTTAAAATTTTTATTAATATTTATATTTCATTACATAATCATATGTTATAAACAATTTCAAATAATGTCTTAATTACTTAACCTTATTTTCAAATACAACCCAAATTTTAAAAATGTGTGAAATTGAAGAGAGATTTAAGAAAATAAGTATTAAAAAATGTGATAGTAAAACACCTAAATGTATTTATTTAAGGAAATAAAAATAAAATGAGTGGTGAGAAATTGAGGAGAAATTGAGAAGATGTGAGAAATTTTGATCCAAAATTTTGCGCAGAAAAAAAGTTGGCTTTAGGTACTTATATATATATATATATATATATATATATATATATATACTAGCATGTAACTCGCGTAATACGCGAGAATATTAAGTTTTTATTTTATTAATTAACTAAAATTATTGTTTTTCATTTAATTACTTTAACGAATGGTTAATACTTTAAATTATGAATAAATTATAAATGATGGTAATTTTAAAGTTAAAGTGTATTTTACGACTATTAATAGATTGAGTATCATGAGTATCATTACTTATTTAATTATGATTCATAAATCAATTTACATAAATACTTGCTGGTATAGTTTATATTCATACTATCTAACAGTATCATTCATTATTTCTTGATTCATTATAATTTTTTTATGAAATATTATCACAATTCAGCTATCTAATATATTTATTCATAAAACAATTCAATGCTATTTCACTTCTTATTAATCAATTATCACTTTTTTAAAAAAATAAATATTACATAAAAGAAAAATACTACCACTTTTAATCTGTTTCATAAAACTCATTACTTGTAATAATTATCTTCACAAAATTTGGGATAGGGAATCTTTTATTGATTCTTATAATATTAAAATTTATACATGTATTATGGATGTATAATTTCGTGAAAACAATGATCTTAGAACAAAAAGCTGATATTAGATTGGTTATTATACGTGTTGAAAAACTCACGGTCTTAAAACACAAACCCTAAACGTGCATAGGGAGAAAACTTACCTTTCTCCGTAGAGTTTTCGTTGCAGCGAAAGAATACGTACGAACTCGGTTGATACTCACGATAGAACTTTGATCTCATGGATCCAATCTCATAACACGGGGTTGTGAATTAATTTTCACGATACAGTATTATTCTGTGAAATATGATGACTGGATTTCGTATTGTAATTTATGGGAGAAAAAATACGAGAGAGGAAACGCACTCTTGCGTTCTGCGTTATGTCGTGCGCATGAACGTTTCAGCACTCTGCGTTCTGCAATGCGTGTGTTCTCTGGACAACTGCATAACGCAGTATATGAAATCCAAGGAGACAGGAGTTGAGTAACGGTTTCATAACTCCTCCTGTCTCTCTTATCCACTTATATTCATACGTGGATTATAATTAATATTTATTATATTAATTATTGTTTACATCTCCCAATCACATATGAAGTCAAAAGTCGCCTGACTCAATTTCTTCATGAATCATATTCTCGTAAAGATTAATACATCGTGTGACCCACGAGATATGAGTTTTAATCGTTATACACTTGTTAGAGATATATAGCAACTCAACCAGTTTATCAAAAAAACTCAACAAGCTCGTTATACCCTAGAACTCTTGAACATTTAACATAAGTTGACATATCTCTTTTTCAATTTCTGAATTTGTCAGAGCATATTCAACCCTTTTGCAAAAATATCTACGTATTCATAATCAAGACCCTGCTTGATTGACTAGTCAATGAATCACAATAGTATATGTTAAATTAAGACGTTCTTCCCATTTCACTAAGTATCTACAGTCTCCCACTGTAGCTGCTTTCCTAGACATGCACCGCATCGCCGTTATTAATCATAGCTCTTTTGGTAACATGCTAAAGTAGCAATACTAAAGTGAAGACTTAGAATATAGTAGAAAGTCATAAGGGTAATCAATAGATAAAGACTCATACTTCTGAGAAAATAGGGATATTTTCTTAATCATGTTGGGGTCAACTTAGCACATGTCGTTTTCCTAAAACACATGTCACAATGTCTTTAACTTCCTTCTAAGAAAGTGTATGTCGTAAATTTAGACATAGTGTAAATCAGAGTTCAAGTGTGTCTCATACACTTAACTCGGATATCCTCACTCCAAGGTATAGGATCTCCGTCGATTTAGCTTTTCAACAAATTGGATTTGATTCGTGGCGAAATTTATCCCGATTACATTAACTATTGTAATCTCATCTCTGCGCTCCCACTGAGCCAGAGGCGATTGCCCGTATGAGAGAGACAATCATAACATGCCGACATACTATTATATGTGAACCATCACATATAATTTATAAAACATATATGAATAGTTAAGCCATTAACTATTCCATTAACATACATATACATATTCAATACATCATTTTAAATTCTTCGCAGACTCAAACGAGTAGAAATGTAATTAAGAATTACTTTTCTTCTTATCTACAATATCTCTAACAAAGTTGAACTTCGTGTCAATGTGTTTAGTTTTTCCATGATATTTAGGGTCTTTTGTGTAAGCAATAACTGCCTGATTATCACAATTAATTAAAACAGCTTCCACTGGAGTGTTTGAGACCTCCAAATGTTTCATGAATCTTCTCAACCAAATAACCTCTTGAACTGCAGATGAAGTCTGTTTCTTGTTACACCATGAGATTGCTCCATCATTGAGCAAGAAGACATAACCGGGAGTTGATTTACGTTTATCTAAATCACCACTCCAGTCAACATCTGTATACCCATTCAGTGATAACAGAAAGAATAATCTGCAGTCAATCACATTGGCATATTGTACTCTGGCCATTTTATTCTTCTCATCTTGAGTCTTGGGACACATTTGCTGACTCAATGATTCGCCTTCTATAATAGGAGTATCTATAGGTTTGCAGATGTCCATCTTGAATCGTTCTAAAAGATTCTTGATGTAAGTCTCTTGAGACAAACCCAATAACTTCTTTGAACGATCCCTATAGATCTTCACATCGAGTATGTACTCTGCATTACCCATATCTTTCATTTTCAAGATACTCTTTGCTATTACCCGCTAGTAGTATGTCATCCACATACAAGGATAGAATCACAAATTAACCATTGGATCGTTTAACGTAAACACAGTGGTCTTCATTTATCATAACGAAGTTATATGAGATAATCGTTGTGTGAAACCTCAAATACTACTGTCTAGAGTAAAATTGTATAATACTATTTATATTTATATTATTTATTGGAAGAATATTGTACAAAGAATAGTTTTTATTTTAAGTCTAATTCAAGACCCATTTTATGAAAGTTTCAATTTAAAATTTAAGATTTAATTTTTGGTTTTATTTTTATTTTTATATTTTTTTCTCATTTTAAAACTTATTAGTAAAATTTATTTTCTCATTTCAAGTCATACAAGATAATTAAAAATATATATTATACTCTTCAAATCAAATCATTATATTAAATATATGTTATTTTTATTGGCATTTTGTATTATTCTATAATATATGTTAATTCGAAAAGAAAAAAAAGTTCAACAAGTCTTATTATGAGGAAAAATTTATTTGAAACTTCAAATGAAGCACTTCTAAAATAAAGTTTAAAATTGAGACATACATTAAAAATTTGGAATTTCATTTGAAAATCTTCATTATTTATTAGAATAATATTTTTGGATTAGTAATTAGTAAGTACAAAACGTTTTTAAGTATTACTAAACAATACATTCGCTTTAGAAAATTTCTCATAAATACAAAAAATATTTTATTTTACCCATAATACCCATATCCATCTGAACATCAATGTGCATCATTAAGAGAGGCTAAAAAAAGCCCGATTAAGTCATTGTACTAATGTGCATCGGTGTGATTCTCAAGCCCGATTAAGTAATTGTACTAATGTACATCGGTGTGATCCTTTTGAGATAAATAAATTTATGAGAGGGAAACAAAGAATAAACTATTAAAATCGCCATTGAAGAGTACACGCAAATGTACACTAGTGTGCAATTTGTCCAGAGGAAAGAACATGCCATTAAATTCTCCCAAAATAAGAAACTCATTAAACTTTCACTTTACTCTACATTATAGTGCCATTTGGAGAGAAAAATAGAAGATATTAAATCGCAATTGAAGAGTGAACGCTAATGTATATCAGTGTGCAATCTTGTCAGAGGAAAGAACACGCCAACAACTTCCCCCAAAATAAGAAACTCATTAACTTTCACTTCACTGTACATTAGCGTGCAATTCGGAGTGAGAAATAGAAGATAGAGTAGTTCCTGATATCTCTCCTTAGCGTGCAATTCGGAGTGAGAAATAGAAGATAGAGTAGTTTCTGAAATCTCTCCTTAAAGCATGATTGAAGAGTATAATGAGTAATGCTGGAAAATAAATTAGGCATTATGTATTTATCAGTAATTATATTAGATCAATGCATTTATTAATAATTAGGTTATACAAATATGCAATTATCAGTAATAATCCCAATATTTTTCTAATTATTCTATTTATTCTAAATATGTGGAGTATATTAAGCTAATTAACCTCCTATATTGGCTGCACAGTATGACTTTATATAGAAAACCGTAATTCTTGTTTTTTTATTTAATATTATGTGATGGTGACTAATATAATTATTTTTTCAAGAAAAATATATTATATTTTTATAATAAATAATAATAAAATTAGTCCCCTAGTCTCTCTCGAGAGAATTTCTTATAAATTTAGAGAGATAAACAGTAAATAATATTCCTCTAGAAGTATTCATTTGTCTATATAACATGAATTAAATAGTATTACTCCATTATTTTATTTATAATAACGAACATGAGGTCTTTTTTAAAAATATTTATAATGAATATGATGTCTTTTTTAAAATTAAAGAAAATAAATATTTTTAAAGTAAATTCCAAATATGATAAAATTGATATTTTGTAAGAGTAGTGGAGGGAGTATAAGTATTGGTTAAAAATGAGAAAGGAATATTTATAACTCAACGCTTAAACAAAAGAAAGATAAATTGTTATTTTAGTATAAATTTATTTTTTTCAATCAATTAATAACCCGAAATATACAAAATTATTAATTTATGACCTAAATTTGTTAAATATTTTTTCTTATTTTATCAATCAATTAAGTGTCTGAAATTTAGGATATGAATCAATAGTTATGTATATTTCACATGATTCTAATTGATGAAAAAAATATTTAAATCCTAAACCCTAAAACCGTTAATACTTCTTAAATTGACAGATCTGTTGAAAATTAAGGACAATAAGTAATTAATTAGTTAATGGGGGATCGTGTTTGTTGTATGTACGACGACGTCGCCGAAAAACTCTTCTAGTGCTCCAACTGCCGCAACTGCTTCTAGCACTCGTACACTTCCCCTCCCTCTCTCACACACACCCACGTGTATGCGTGCGTGTATCTTTATTTTGCAATATTAAATTAATTTCAATTTCACATATTAAAATATTTTGAATTAAAGTATTCTAATAAAAAAGATATGTTGATTGTTGATCAGATACTGTACCAATTACTATAGCGAGCAAAGTATGGATATTGAAGTATGCGACTGGTGTCAATGCGAGTCGTCTAGGCAATTAGGAATGTCTTTTCCGATGAATATTAGTAAAGCTGTAAATGCAAATGACGGCAGCAGATCAGCGGACCCACTGAAAAACCGCGCCAAACCACCGCAGGTACAAGCTTCTTAAAGATCTCATGTGCTAATTCTCACATAACGACATGTAATATTATATTTTTGTGTTATGTTTCGTATTATACTCAGTTAGATGAATGACATGTATCAGGTGTAGAAAAATCAATCTTTCTATTTAGAATTGATATAAAATATAGTCATTCATCCAACTTTTTGTACTAAAAAATGTGATATCAAAATATTACGGAATATTCATGATTCTCGCTCCCCATTAGCTAGATTGTCCACGTAATACTATGTTTTATATAGTGGCTAAAACGTCTTATATAAGTTTTCATGTTGTGTTCATAAATAAGAATACTGATTTATTATGTTATGATAACTAGCTAAACTTACCGTGCATTGCACGGGATGAATTTTAAAAAAATTAAAATATATAAATATTATTTTTTGAAATGATCAAATTTATTATAAACATCTTTTATATATGGCAAAGACTTGTGTGAGATCGTCTCACGTAAGGGCTTACGTGAGACGGTCAGAAAGTAATAACTTTTACAAAAGAAAGTGATAAAAAAATTAATAAAAAATAATGTTATTTCATGAATAATTTATAGTATAAATAAAAGTGATAATATTTTATAGCGAAAGTGATAACTATTTTAAAAAATAAAAATTCGTCTCACATGAGACGGCCTCACGCAAGATCTACCCTTTATATATACTCCATATAAATATTATTTTGTGAAATGGTCAAATATATTATATAAATATCTTTTACATATTTATTTAATTTTCACGGGCGATTAAATATCATAAATAAATAAATAAAATCTTTTTCAAATTTAGACCATCTTTCAGTGAAACAAAGTTAATGATTTCTCGAAATTGTAGAAACATTCCATGAGCAATTCTGATTATCAACCATCGTTAGTGTATCAGTCAATTTAGAAAAATTTTCTGGAATAGTCTACATGACAAAAGAAACGGTTAACTAACCCAAAGTTTGGTATAATAAATAATTGATATATTGTAGCTACAAAAGAATAATTTTGTTTAAAAGATTTTATCCTCACCATCATAAAATCATATTCATCCCAATGAATTGTAACAACTGAAATGATAAAAAAAATTCAAGAGAAAAATATTTATCCAAATAGATTAGTAATTTAGAGTCAAACATTTTTTTAATTAAACTCTCTACCAGAATATTAATGAAATAATTTCATAATCATATTAGAGTATGTTGACAATATTTAATTAAGATTCAGTAATGAAAATAAATATAATTGATATTATTTGACAAATGAGAGGTTATATTATAATTAGATTAAATATGTTAGATAAGAATGGTGCGAAAATATGTGATAATATGTGATAAATCGAAGAAAAGATGAGAAATTGGGGAGATATCAGAATATAACGCGATAAATGATAACATGTGAAAATTGAAGAAAATATGAGAAATTGGGGAGATATATAACAAATGATATCATGTGATAAATTGAAGGAAAGATGAGAAATTGGAGAGATATATGATAAATTGAAGAAAATATGAGAAATTGAAAAGATATCGAAATGTGATTGTTTGAGCAGGAAAAAAATATTTGATTTGCTGCTTTTATATATATAGATAGATAAGTAAGAAACGAATCTTCATTTAGGTCGATTTTTAATGTTTAACTATAGTTTTATCAGTTATTCTCTAGGGGCTGTAATAAGAATGAAATTAGAATGTGTTCTTGTAACGCCCCTAGTTACGCTATGGGGTTGGGACGCTACTAGATATAAATTTCCCAATATAATAATAAAGGGATCGAGAATACACAACGGAATAATATAAAAAGATCCCCAAAGCGATAGTATAATAAAGTAAAAGTTGCTTAAAGATTATTACATATTAGCATCTACTCACCCGAGTAGAGTGAAATATCCAAAATAAGTACGTTCAGATGATATATCTGAAATAAAGTTCTAAGAAAATACTAAAATATAAGTCATAATATAAAGTCTTCTAAAGGCTTGGGTCAACTGCGAAGGCATCTCCATCTTCTAAAACTTGTTCTGAAAATCAATAAGGGGTGAGCGTCTAAAATACACTCATTGGGTTAACTTAAATGATTTCATAGTTAAAAATAAATATGCATTCCAAATATACCATAAGATGTAACATATGTCATTTAATAAAATAATTTGCACTTTGTTGTTCGATAACTTAATGAAAATATTTTAGACCGAATTGTCATCCGATAACTTGTGTTAGTTGGTATATGTGTACCAGGTCGTCACCCCAATACAATGATAGCATACTTTGAAATATATTTTAGTACTGAACCGACGTAGCCAGTAACTTGTGTTAGTTGGTATATGTGCACCGAGTCGTCACCCCTTACAAGTATTAGTAGAAAATATTTATCATCGAACTAAAAGCACACATGGCACATAACATGTCATATCAGTAACACATATCACATCTTAACATAGCAATCATGACATAAAATGTAACACTCGGTAAAGAGTGAAAGTTACCCCCACCTTAATCTTATCGAAAACGTGTAAAGTGGACTAGGCTTGCTCATAAGTCTCAGGTATGCCTGCAAAGGTATACTAAACTGAGTTCTACTTCTAATAATAATACCTATTATTAAAACTAATTTCTAAAATAGTTTACACAAACTAATTATGATATATAATAATTATTAATAAAAAATATATCATTTAATATAATAATTTAACAATTATAGTTTTCTATTTTAATAATAAGTTGTAACATTAAAATATAAATTCAAATGACATTCATGTTTATAAAAAAATGGATATAAAATAAAGATTCTACATCTAAATTAATAATAGTGACAAAATTATATGAATATTTAATATATAAAAAAAATTAAATTAAATAAGTAAATATAATATATTAAATAAATAATGAAATGAAATAAAACAAATAATAAGTAAAAATTAATAATAATAATAATAATAATAAAATTATAATTAATATTGAAAAGGAATTAAATTAATAGAATAAAATAAGATAAATAATAAATAAAATACTAAATAACATAAAAAGTTAAATTAAATAAATAAATAATAAAATAGAATTAACCGAATAAAACTAATAATAAGTAAAAATAATAATTATAATTATAATAATAATAATATATAAATAAATTACTAAATAATTAAATAAATAATGTAAATAAAAAAAAACTAACTTGCTGTTTACGTCTTCACATATGACATATATATATATATATATATATATATATATATATATATAACTCCATTTGAAAATCCGAAAGTACGTATGGAGTCCTCGCAAGGTGAGGGTCACATGCATACCAATATTTCATGAAAATAACGAAGTTTAAAGGGGACAAAATTTTTTATACGAAGTGGGTATCCTCATATCTTCTTCATTTCACATCCAAACTCAAAACTAATTATATGTTTGTGATCCTCGTGAGGAGAGCTTCAAAATGGCCTATAATATCAAAGCTATGTCGCAACGAAATAAAACATGTCATTAGAGGGTCGAAAGCTTCGTCTTAAGTTTTTCTTACTCATACGAAATCCATTTCACAAAAGAGTTATATATATGAAATCTACACATTGAGACGATCATTTTCGTATATAACATGTTAAGGTTTACTATTATTATGAGAGAGTTTCAATTGAGCAGAGTATATGCATATATATATGGGTGTGTGTGTTCAAACGTAAGAATATATATATTTCTAACCTCAATTGACTTCCCCGGGTAAAAAAACCCGATTTACAGTGATGAAAGAGAATGATGCATATATATATATATATATATATATATATATATATATATATATATATATATATATATATATATATGAAGAAAATTTCTAACCTCAATTGAATTCCCCGGGTAAAAAAACCCGATTTACAGTGATGAAAGAGAATGATGCATATATATATATATATATATATATATATATATATATATATATATATATATATAGAAGGGAAGTGATATGTAATAATAATAATAATAATAATAATAATAATAATTAGATCAATTTTTTTTTTTTGAGTATTACAGTGCTTTCACATAATTAAATGCCCTCAATTCGGATTATAAATTCTTTATTGGTAAATCATTATGAATCTGTCTTACTTATAAATAAATTTGCAATGATTGGTTGGCAATATGATTATTGGTTAAAAAAGTGGAATTATAAGATAGAAAATGATAGAGAGTAAATCATGGCGATTTAATTAATATACTAAATGATGGTGAGATAAATCATTGTGTCTCAAATGATCAATAGAGATTATACAATCGTTAGTTTCACTATATACAATGAGCCCCTTCTCCAATATTGTGTGTAGAATTCGATCATTGATTATTGGTATAAAATTTCACCTCTATAATTAATTGAGTTTCTTATTCAAATTATTTTAACATAAATAAATACTTTATCCGTTTTCATTTTAGTATTTACGTTTGCTTTTGCACGTTGATTAAGGAATATAATATTTTAATATATAGTGGGTGGAAATATATAATATATAATATAAAGTGAGTAGGTGTATTAGTGTTGGATGTGAGTCCTATGGTAATGGAGTACATTAATTGCTTTAGGTGAGTTATATATTCCGAAAAGAAAAACGGAAAGATTGAAATGAGACGTCTAAAATAAAAATATGTAAAGATTAAAATGAAATGAAATAAACATATTTTACATAATATAAATTTATTTTAATATTGATTCGGTTCATTTCAAATATCCCACAATCTTATAATTTGTGGGCCAGTTTAATTGATAAAATGAATAAATTATTTAATTTTGTGCTGGTTTCAAGTCATTCGTGGCTAACAATGATGTATGGTGACTCATCACACTACGTACACGTGGCATCTTTACTCTTTCGAGCACACAATGATGTCACATCCATCCAAACTTTTTACAATTCAAATCTTAAAGTTATAAGATTACTTAATAAAGGCTAATTTGTTAAAATATTCTTGTTTGAAAAAAAAAATCAATGATATATTGCTGTTAGAAGAGTAGTTAAAAAAATAAGCAGAGGCGCCAATAGCAGTGACGCCACTGTCGACAGCACATTAAGACAATTTTAAATAATATTTAAATGTTAGTTTTAGTTAAATTAAATTAATGTAATGATTTTAATTTAAAAATTAATGCAATTATTTGACATTTAGAATGAGTGTGTGTCCAGGTGTACAAGATGTTAAAGGGTATAATATTTTTATTTTAAAAATGGTATTTACTCATTCCATCCTTACTGGGTATGCCTACGAGTAAAATTAATGTTGAACTTGAACTTGTTTACCAATTTGTGTGCGTCCCCAAGTGTAGAAAATCAATTGTAGCTCAGCGTGTGACCATGTAAAATATCAAATCCGATGGACAATTCTAGACTTACTATTTAACTCTAAATATGACAAATATTATATAATACAAATCTGGGTTTTTTAAAGAAATTAATTAATCTAAGGATGCAGAAATTAATTACTAAAAATAATAAAGCAAATAAAATAAATATGGAAGTGTTCAAGAGAGAAGACAAGATAGCTCTAAGAAATCCAGTTTAAATTGGTCAAATCAAAACACTAGAAAATCGGTTAGAATTCTTGTAGATTTTATGAAAGCAATCACTTAATTATGTTAAATCCCTCTTTTAAAGTAAACATAAGACATGAATCTGGTTCAAACCCTCATATGCAGAAGAATAATTCATACTCCCTTTCTAGGTACTTCATGCAAAATTTTATTAAAGACTAGAACACTAGACTTCCCTTTGTAGGTACTTAAGAAATAATCCACAATTCCCACTTAATAATATAAGAAACAAATCTTTTAGAATGGTAATTAATAGATATATTAAGTGTTCAATATTAATTATTCTAATGGATAAAGGTTATAAGGTTAGATCTCCTTTACCCATAACAGATAGACAAATATAATCCCTTTATGACACAAACAATAATCATAAGCATGCATAAGACAATGAAATAACTATGAATGAGGACAGATCATATAAGACAAAAATATAAATCTTAATTGAAAGCATTAATAAAGGAATAAGTATACTGCAGAAATCTATAACCTAGTCTAGGTCATCAATTCAATCCAATTCAAACCTTCAAACTCCTAGAACTATCCAGAAAAGTACTAGCTCATGATGTTACAAGCAACACTCATGGTTAAAGATGAAAACAATTCCATAGGTCTATATATCAAAAGCAAGAAAGAAAGAATAAGAAAAATCCTAGACGTGGCGTGATGAATTCTCCTTTCTTTCCTCCGTGATTCTGAACCTTCTCCCTTCTCCTTCTCAACTAAGCAACACCGATGAACTCTGACGGGATGGGTGGATGGGATGGTGAATCTTGATTTCGGTATTGTGGCAGGGAAAGGGTATGAAAATTTATGACGAGTTTTGGAGAGTTATTATTTTGGGACTCCCAAGGGCTTCTTTTATAGTTGAGGACTGATAAATCTAGAATTCTGACTCAAAAGTGGGTTTTTTCACGTCAAAAATACGAACGGGCTGAAAATATGCAATCTATACACGTTGGGACATGGCACGGGTCGTGTTGTGCACTAGTGCCGCACGTCCGCACGGGTCGTGCCACCCATTGATAGTCTGCGCGATCACAGGATTTTGACCATAACTTCTTTATCCAAACTTTGATTGAGGTGATTTTTGCTGTCACGTGATCCTATCTTCCTTGACTTTCTATTCATGCAAAGAAATCTAAAAAATCTAACATTTTAAGGGTACGAGTCGTGAATATTTGGCACGAGTCATTCTGGGTCGGCACAGATTGCGCGTCTTCACCGTTTTGATCATAACTCTTTCATATGAACTTCGATTGAGGTGTTTATTGAGCCAAAATGATCTTCTCTTTCATATATTTTCATCCATATATCACATGACTAGTTTGGACTTCTACACCAATATAGAAAAATTGTGCAAAAAGAACATGCGTTTTTCAGCATTCTTTCACGATTTCACTCTTCATTCCAACTTTGCACTTTTGATCTTTTTCCACCTAAAAACATGAAATGACACCTCAAATGCACCAATATTTTAAATATATGAAAATTAATCATTTAGTGCTAAAATACGAACATAAATTCCATAAAATGGTGTTAAATCGAACCCTAAAATATGTAAATTTTCACACTAAACAAATCCCCAAATTTGAGATGTTATTCATCCCTGAACAACGAAATCAAACAAAGAAGAAGAAAGATAATGTGAAAATCTAAGGGAAAACAAGGAATATGACAACTAGGCCATTCAAAGTAAAATTGTCATAAACTCTAGTCATGTAACTGTCATTACATTCAATAATTCATTCATAGCATACGAGTTAAGACAATCACAACCAATTAAAATGCTCCATTGTCCGTTCTCATGGGAAGTATATATATCACTCGCACTAAAGTGTAAAAGATGTACACTTATGGGATATGGTGTTTACCTTCAAACTCAATTCAAGTGCATGGTAACCATAAGCTTGCCAAATATATCTAACTCTCCACCACTGAAAGTATGATTCGGCAATTGGATCAAAAATGACTTTTATTTGGATGTAATGTTAGCTCTTTGGTTAAGGTAGGAAACATATGGATAAAGGACTCAACTAGTAGATAATTAAAACTTGAGATCTTTTGTACTGTAGATTTTTACACTTCAAGCTATCCAACTTCATGTTCTTCTAATTTTCTTTTCTCTCATTTCCTTCAAGCACAATATTTTTTCCTTATTCTTTTATTTTTCTAGAAATACCAGTTTCGGGCACTACCCCTATGCAATTTATTTTTCAACTCATAATCACTTGTACAACTCCAAATATTTTATTCCTTCCAAACTCCATGAAAATCAACTTCACACACTTTGACAACATATAATTCTCCACTAAATATAGGAATTTAAGGCTTTTAGGCTTAAAATGACTAACTACGGATACACAATTATTTGGTAGGAAATTATTTGATAAAGTGAAACATAAAAATCAAGGATGACCTAAAATCATTTCCCATCATCTGACATAACATGCGGCCACAATCAAGATAAGAGGCAAGTTCTAAAATACACACACAAGTATGATACTCACCAGAAAGAAATATCATGTATTTATGTACATGATCTAAATGCTCAAAATCTCACATGGGTTTTAACAAGTAACAAAGCACTCCTCATGGTAAGAAATATCCCACAAGTACACATAGAACTTCATACCACATTATAACTTAAGTGCACTTCCTTTATCAATTTCAAGAGCATATGAATTTCTGTCAGAAAATAAATAAAATCACAGTAAACACATAACCAGAAACTCCAACTTTAATACCTCAACTACTCAAGAATTAACATAATCTATCAAATTAAAATAAAGAAACAAAGGCACATGATTTTAATCTCCTCCTCATCTTGCAAGTTTCTCGAGTTATCCAACTTGGTCAGGCGTAGGCCTCAAATAGAACTCACTTCTTTCATCACCACTCAAACAAATCTCATCACACATCAGAATTCATCAGTAAAATCATTTGGAAAACCAAAAAATTCAACTAAAAATTTAACCACACCAAATCTAGGAAACACACAAGACACACAAGATACTTGGAAAGTCGCAAAAAAATTATAAAGTTTGAAATAAATTAGAAAATTCTAAATAAAATCAACCTCAAAGCACCACACGCAAAACAAAAAACTTATCTCGGTACTTCAAGACATTGGGATGCACGTCACCCCCAAACTTAGTTCAAACTATGTGAGAAACTAAGTTTGTAAAGAAGTGAATACCATAGACGAAGAAGCACCAAATAAAATTTCCTACACCAAAACAAACACATAAAAGCAATAAAACGGGAGGGTAAGCCCCCAACAGAAGCTCATGTTTAACGCCAGAGAGTCACGACGGAATGCCGAATTTGTAGACTACTGAATAAGAGGGTGGCCTTATTTCATTCTTACTTTCCAATACTTTCTCCCCCTCTTATCGTCCACACTTACCAGTTACCACCTTACCTTTAATCACCATGATTTGATCATTAGTACCTTATTTCTCCAACTTCCTAGACTCTTTTCTTTCAATCATCCACTCAATCTCAGAATCATCAAGCCCAAACATATTAGAATCAATAAGATCATGAAATAAGAATTTAGACAAAGAATTTTCAAATCCGTGGATAAAAAGGTGGTAAGTTAGGAGGCTTCAAGTAAGCATCCTCTCTTCTTCCTCCTTCTACATCTATCTTCTCAACCTCAATTATTACATCCTCTGCCACCATTAAAGGTTTTATTTCTCTTATGCTTGCAACTGTGAGGCTCGCATTATGCTTTCCTACTAAGTTGCTGCAATCATCAGATTTATGTAAGTATTCATGGTATCCATTAGAATACTCATCAAACCTGTCATCAAAATCAGTAGAAAGCAAAGTAAGAAGTTCACTTTGACATTTTTCAATAGGATCCTTAGACAGGATCAAAGGCAAGCTCTTCTCCGCGATTTTCCCCTACTACTTTGATGTTTCTGTACTCTTGCATGTCAGTAGGCCACTACATAACTCTCTCAAGTGAAAAGACGACTTCTTCATCATTGACTTTCAACTTCTGCTTCCCTTTCTTTACATCAATGTTCGCTCCTGCAGTCGTAAGGAACGACCTTCCCAAAATCAGAGGAACCTTTTCGTCTTCTTCTTCTACCATGTCTAGCAAAATGAAGTCCACTGGAAATATTAACTTCCCTACTTTCACTAGGACATCTTCAACTACCACCTTTAGGTAGGTCAAGGATCTATCAGCAAGCTGCAATGCTACATATGTGCTTCAGCTCCTCCAAACCAAGCTTCTTGAATACGGAATGTGGCATCAAATTAATGCTCCGTGTCCAATCTCACAAGGTATGATAAAGCTTCCCGGATCTTTTAACTTCGTAGGAAGTGTCTTTCGTATCAATGAACTACAACTCTCTATCTTATTCACTGATTCACCTCCCATCAGACTCCTCTTCTTATACATGATATCATTTAAGAACCTTGCATAGTTGGGCATCTCTTCTAAAGCTTCTGCGAAATGAATATTAATGTGGATCTTCTTGAACATCTCCACAAACCTTTTGAATTTCTCATCTAATCCTTTCTTAAAAAATGTCTGTAGAAACGGGATTGGATGCTTCGTTGTTGAAATATCCCAAATATCCCTCTCTAACTCCTTTACTTTTTCTCTTTCAGCTCATTTTGCCACTTTTTCAACTTAACTTTAGGTTCTTTCAACTTTTCATCAGTTTTAGGCACTTGAAATCATTTTAGAAGAAATCAATGGCGTGAGGATTGAGATGAAATTCTGAATTTTCCACTGGAGAAGGGCATGAGTCGTGCCGGGCACTTCCAGACTCATGTAGGAAGTCGTGCCGGCTAGTATCGGCAGCGTGTTTGACTTAGCATGAGCCGTGCCGACCAACTTCACACTCATGCCAACCATCCTGCAGGGTCTTTCCATCCGTTTCGTCGTCTGTTGGCAAACACAACTCACATGGTGTGCTGACTTCAGGGCGACACGAGTCGTGCCGTGTGCCAACCTCATCGTGATCGTGTTCGTCCGACTTTTTAACCTCTGTTTTGACTTCAGCTTGTTCCGATTAGTACTACATTTCACTTCTCAGGGTGACAGCCATAATTTGTTCCTTTAGATTTGTCACCGTTAGAGATGGAAACTTACCTTATTGCTCTAACCTTCCAACTGCAGTATGCAACTGTCCAAGAGCAATATCATTTTCTTTTTTCTTTTTCTCTGTCTCTTTCTGCCTTATTTTAGCTTGCTCTTGATTAGTTATCATCTGCTTGACAATCAAGTTCAACTGGTCCCCTTGCTGCTTCATATGATCCCCTTGCAGCTTCATCCATAATTTCATCTCAATATCCATGGATGCTCTTACTTCAACAGGTTTATGGGCTGGATCAACACCTGGAGGAGTCTCAATTGCATTACTCGGGTTTGAATAAGACAGATTATCATTCTTTCTCTAACTGTTGAAGTTGGAATTTCCTTGTTCATTCCTTCCCCATTACTGATTACTAAGCCTGAAGTTCTGTCAATTTCTGTAATCCCCTTGAAAGTTCTGTCCCTTAGCATAATTTACTTCCTCCATCTGTTCCTAATCTCCAACCATTGATGGACGTTTTCTCAACACATTATTAATCCCCAAGTATGAAGGATGCGATTGTAACTTCGATAATTGACCAAGTTATATTTATCAAACCCAAATGACAAATGATTATCAATTTATTATTATCTAAATTAGCTAAAAATAGTGATTGGAAATTTAATTGGAGAATTATTATTAACCTAATGAACAAAATAATGAAATAGCAATTAAAATAGAAATAATAGAGAATTATTGAGATTGAACAAGTGAGAAAGTAAGTATCTCTTCGGGCCATCCAGTTTCACTCATTAATTTTCCCTTCCGTGGATCAATATCCGACTCTGCCTTGTGGAATATGGACGCATCACTAAACCATGAATATCAACTCTATAAACACAAGTAAACATGCATGTAACACGTGTGAATTACCTCAGAGCAAGAATATAATTTTACTCTCTTTCTCGGTACTATCAGTATCAATTATTTCTCGTGCACTAAGAACTTTAACCCGATATGATCTCCCTTTATAGGTACTTTGATATTATCCTACTTACTAGCCTTAATTCAATTCAATTAATAAGTACTTATATAAGATAGTTCTAATGAAGCTTCGGAGTCCCCTCACTTAGAATCATAACCTGGAGTCCTGTTCAGTCGTGAACGCGCTTAATCAATAATCAAGATATATATTCAAACTCTATATAACAGTTAATGATGCACAAAATAACTCTGAATATGAATTAAAAATGCATAGTCTTATATAAAATAAACCACAAGTAGTGTAGTGCGGAGTATACACATAGAATTTCAACTAACTTGTAAAACCTTCTGTAACAACAAATTTTATATTTATAATAAAATAAATACAAATTGGGTACAAAGATAATTTCTGATGGATTTAATTTGGAGAATATGTAAATGGGTAACAATCTCTATCAATCCTCTGATTCTTCTCTCGAACTAATTTGGCTTGACTTTGACTTGACTTGTGTTTACTTTGACTTTGACTTTGTTGACTGGAGTGTATGTTGACTGTGTTGACAACGTGTGTATTGAGCTGGATCTTCAAATGAAGCTTGTCCGAACTCGGGTGTGTAGTCTTGAACGTTGATCCGGAGGCGTTGAACTTTTGTTCGGATTGAACATTGCCTGAAGAGCTTTCCACAAAGAACACTTGATCTGGGGGACTTGAAGCCTTGATCCTGGATTGGTGGTCGTTCTTGACTTGAAGTTTGCTTGAAGATGTTTGAACTTGTTCTTCGCTTGGAGCTTGAAGATCTTGAGACTTGCTTGAAGCTTGAAGACTTGAAGATTTCTTGAAGATCTTCGACTTTTTCTTCACTTGAAGCTTTGAAGATTTGAAGACTTGAAGATCCTCGCGTGTTCTTCGCTTGAAGCTTTGAAGGCTTGAAGACTTGAAGATCCTAGAGTGTTCTTCGCTTGAAGCTCAAAGATCTTGAGGGAGCGTTGCTCGTGTTCTCGATCTCTTCAAGAGCATCGTCATCTTCGAGTGCTTGAATGTGTGTCTCTCCCTTCAAACGAATGGTGGAGGCCCCTTTACATAGGTGAGAAGTGAGGTCCAGGCTATTTGGACCTTACTTAATGGGCTTGGGCCTCCAACTTGTTGGACCATAATCAGGCCTATTTGACTTGGGCCTGATTTAATTTATCTGGGCTTATTTGACTTGGGTCAGACCTCATTTGACTTGGACTTAATTGACTTCGGTCAGACCTCATTTAATTTAAGTCCATTTAATTTGTTGGGCTCAAATTAATTATCAATTATTTATTAATTTACTTTAAGAGTTAATTTATTTTTAAATTCCAAAATAAATTAATATTTAATCAATAAAATCCACGTGTAGTCATTTAATTGGACCGTAAATTTTAATTGCTTACACCTTCATAAACCCTAGAACTACCGAAGTGGTTCTAGCCCATGACGCTTTGAAGAACGTTCATGGTGTTTGGATAGATCTTACCCATAGTCTTGAAAATTACAAGAAAGATTAAGATGCGAAATAATCCCTAGATGTGGGCGCTGTCGCGTCTTGCTCTATCTTGAATCTTCACTTGGTTCTCACTTAATTCACTGCACGAATCTTTCTCTACAGCTCCGATGGATGGAGTTAGGGTTTGGATGTGTTGAAGGAAGGATGTGGAATCAAACTCTCTTCTTGATGTGATATGTATCCCCTTTTACACTTGTCAACTCTCCTAATGAACCTTTATTGGGCTTTTTCGTGGAAAATACGAACATACACGCACTGGAGGTAAAATCCCGATGATTTGAAGCTGACGTGTCCCAGCTCGACCAAAATGATTTTGGTCGAGCTGCATCAGTCTAGTCAAGCTACGATCAAGCTGCATGTCTGTAAACTGAAACTTTGTCCACTCATCCAGCTTGACTTCCCTGCTGTAGCTCGATCACTTTGACCTTGGTCGAGCTACCTCTCTTTGGTCGAGCTACCTCTCGAAAATCATGTTTTCCACTGCTGAGCACTTCTGACATGTTTTCCTGTGAAATTATGCTCAAACACCCTTAGTAGCCTCTGATTCGTGGCTTTTCCATAAACAACCCGATTTACCTCATTATAAGACTAAATCATACTCAATTTCCACACAAATCAGAGCTCAAAATAAGTAAATTCTCATTCTTAACAACCATTATACCTTCCTTTCCTCTGTTTCCTGGAGTGAGGCGATCCATTTTCTTGTACAGCTCACTTGTTAGATTGTATGCCAAAAGTCTAGTTTTTGTATGAACAATGTTTTAACAATTTATTTGAAATGAGAATCATATGATCAAACGTTTTGCATATTATAATTTATTTATATGTTATTGCAAAAGTCCACTTACTTTATACTGTAGATAATATGGTGTGCGGCATTGCACGGAAGATCATATTATCAGTTTCCTTATAAAATATAAAAAGATGCTCACAATCGAGATAGATGGAGACAATGTATCGAGATGGTTGTAGTGTGTTTTGGTATTAGATTGTCTTGACTATAGAATCACACCAGTATACTTTGTGTGTATTGACCAGGAATGCTTGAGATCGTTCGACTTATATTGAATATACAGAAGAACTTGATCTCAATTATTATACATGTTCGTGCTCTTAATCCCTATATAATAACCTCGACACATAAGTCAGTATGTATATATTTGATTCATCAATGGATGAGATTTATATGCATTAAATCAACAAGCTAGACGAGCTAATAGATGGTGCTTATTAAAAGGAAAAAGAAAATGAGAGTACAATAAGTAGAAATTGACAAAAGTCAAATGTAGAAGCTAAACAAGCGGCTTTAAAAAGGCCAAACAGACAGCCTTTGTGAAGAACGCAATTAACTTTTGTAATTCAAACACTATAAGTGCGGCTAAAATAACCTAGATAGGCTAGTGGACTGCACCAAAAATTATTCTAATCAAATCCCACATTCCACCAAAAAATAAGGCAAAACAGATAGCCTTTTAAATATGCTAAATCTTGCAGAGTTCAGTCATATTCCTGATCAACCAAGTAGCAAAACAAACAAATACTCCTTAAACATCCATCAGGCATAGTCCATCAAAGCAAGAGCATAACATCAAGGAATGAGCAACAAAGACTATATATCATCAAAGACCCAAGCTCATAATCAGAAATAAGAGTGCTAAAAGCACAATATTTAGAAAGCATCATCATCCTGCAACCTAACCAATATCAAAAAAATTCCAGCTGAACGAGAGAAAAGACCTGTCCGTTCCCGTGGCAGGGAGGGCAATGGCAGTGCACACCGAGGGAGAATAGAGTGGATAAAAAATGGACGGCAGCAAAGGGGATCCACACTGTGAATGTACACCGGTGGACTAAACAGGCAGATCAAAAGGACTCAAACACATGTAACCAAAATCAGACAGAACCCATAAGATCTTGTAAGATTCAGAGTTAAACAAGATTGACCATGGAAACTCATACTACTGAAATAAAGCAAAGAAAATACTCCCATCAATAAAAGTAGTATCCCTAATCTGTATTAAGAACAGGGGAAAATCTCGACATTGAAGAGAATCCTCACGAACAGCCCTTTTGAAGGTCGTTGAAGCCCCTGGTTGGAGGAGATAGCCGCTGGTAGTACTGAAATTAATCAGTCAGCGGTGGTCATCTGCCCTTGCAGATGTGGGCAGAAGGAGAAATCAGCCGCTGAGAGAAGACAACAGCTTTGAACAGCCGCAGACGTCACTGGAAGTACAGGAGCAGGGCTGAGAGAATTGGGGAAAGCACAAAAGATGCGTATCCGCTAATAGAGGTATCGACACAACTGATTGAAACAGAGAACCCTGTCAGCGCTGGTTCTAATGGCTTCCCAGTGAGTATAGACAGCCAAAAACATGGGGTTCCTGTGTGGGAAAGGCGATGACCTGGGGGCCATCGATTGTAGCCAGAAGCGAATGATTTTGCAATGGCCGTCGAGACGGATAAGGCTAGAGGAACATCAACAGCCTAGGCATTGTCGGAACAGGGTCGGCGGCCACAAAACACCAAACTCGCGAGGAGAAGGCCGGAGGAAATCGCAAAGCGATTGCAAGTGTTGGGACAGCCAATTGGCAGCCACGAAACTGGGAGAGATCGATGGGAAGTCTCCGGCAGCTGATTTCACATGGGTAGCTGCCCAATCGGAATAGGGGAACTGACCTAGCCAGTGGGGAAGGAATCTTGGTCGACGGCCATCTATTGGGAAGGAGCCCAAGGTGGAGTATCTCGATGGGCGGCAGGGATCCTTTGAGGGAAAGTCAGATGAATAAAAAATAGGCAGGCACGGGGTGTGTGTTCAATATGTGTAGCCTGTTCTGAAGGGAAAATACGGTGGAAAAACAACTGCTAAAAAATTCAGCCAAGAGATGGCAATGGAATTAGGGAAAAGTTTAGAGGAGGGGGAGAAAAAATAGAGAGAGAAAATCTGCTCCCCTCCCCTAGAAAACACATAGGTATTTCAAATCATGGAGTTCAACAAGCTAGGTCAATTGGAAAATATTGTCTCTATATATTGTGCTGTTAATTGTAAAAAGAATCTGAGCTCGTAAAGATTATCATGTAAATCTTGCAAGTGGATTTATTCCGGAGTTGAATGGTACTGGGATATTAATTAATGGAGGTTTCAGTAACTTAATTAATTAATGAGCATTGTATATCTTAAACATGGGGAGAATGTCAGACTCATAATAAGAAGGAGCTCATAACGTAAATGAGATTGAAGCGGCAGTACAGTAATAATATTTTAGTAGAATATATTATTATTATTGGACTTAAGTATAAGTTTTGGGCTAAACTTGAATACTTAAGCCCAATGGAGGTCCGACTCTAATTTCTCCTCCTGGTCCCTATTGTAATCTATAAATAAGTCATCTCAGCATATTCGGAACGCTAATTCTAATGTATAAAACAGTGAGATAGAGAGAGAAGAGCAGATTGAGAGGATCTTGAAGATCGTCACCCACACAACGTCAAGAATGAACTTGGAATACCGTAGAAGATCAAGAGGTTTTATGTAGCTGTTCTTCATCAACATACCCTGGTGAAAGGTAATGCGAACTTTGATACTTGCTTCCGCTGATATAGTTTGCATGGAACTCTAACAGTTCACGTTAACCAAATGATCGAACGCCAACTATTGGTATCAAAGCTTCAATTTTGTGGCTAAACATGACACGTTAGACTAGAGTTTATGTGTCAAATGTGGACTAGGGTCTAGAAATTATTGTTTCTTGTTGAATACTCTATCTGAATACATTGGTGTTATTGCGATTGACGACTGATGCATGACCCACGACGATGACATGAGATGACCGATATCGGCATGATGCGGCCGACGAAGCAGAGGCGCGCGCGGTGACCCGTGGTGGCGATGGATCACTCGGAGCTCACGACATGACGCGACGACGACGACTGGAGGACACAGATGGTGGGCGAAGGCTAGACAGACGCGACGCACGATGGAACATGAGACGGCGCACGTCAACAGATGATGTGGCACAAATCGTGCCATGATATGGCACGAGTCATGCTGGTAGAAGGGCGTCGGCGTGTACGAAGTGTGCGGTGCTGACGGGTGGATTTCTGGCATGCGGGTGGCCCTGACGGAAGGCACGAGTCATGCCAGGCGCTGGCATCAGTCATGCCCGCATCGACGATGGTGAGCGGTGTTGCTGCTATAAAATATGTTAGGGACGAACTTAATTAAATTTTCTCTTCATAAAAGAATTATGAAAATAAAATATTATATTTAAAAATATATTAAAATGAATATGGAGAGACATTATTTATATAAATTTAATAATAAAAAAAATATAAAAGCTATGATAACATATCATTATTATCATCATTAAACTATGAAGTAAAATTTAATGTAAAGTATTAAATATTATGTTATTTTTTAATTAAATAAAATGATAGAGATGTAAAAAAGAAATGAGTGGGACAAAAATGAAAAAAAAAGTTTCTCAAACTCATGTCACTTTTAATATATTAAGATAAGATTAAAATTATAATAAGTTCAGATTTAGTCCCGTAAGAATTGCTCAATGCCAAAAAGGTCTGATAGTCCCATAAGAATTATTCATCAAAATTTGTTTATAGTTAACAAAATATTCTGAACCGTTAGCAATACCAAAAAGGCAACTTGCAGATTTGATTCCATAATTCGCAAAAATAATCCCCAAAGAAAACTAATACAATATTAATTAAGAAAGAAAACAGAGGGGAATAGTCGTAATGGACTATGTCTATGTTGAAAGACATAAAATAATATAAATATGGTAGTTTATAATAATATAAGTTAATTTGGGATGAAAATTTTCGAAAGTTATGGGACCAGTGAATTCTTACGGGACTAAAATTGAATTGAAGGAATTCTAATGGGATCAAATGTGACATTTTCCCCACTTTTATTTCCCCACTTGAGACATTTTAATCCTAATCCTAATATATATATATATATATATATATATATATATATATATATATATATATATATATATATATATATATTAGGATTAGGATTAAAATGTCTCAAGTTAATTGTTCTATATTATCTTAAAAGTTAATTAAAAATAATAATTAAATGAGAGATAAGTAGTTAATAAAATATAGTAGAGATATAATTGTCTAAAAAAGTTTCTTAAATCCTTCACACTTTCAATATATTATGATATGATAAGTTTTAAGGGTGGAATTTATCCATAATTGATTGATCAATTTAAAAATATTTCAAGATTTTACTAATCAAGTTATTATTAATAAGGGGGTGTTTGGTTAGAGGTATTAGGAGAGGGTAATGGGAATGAGAGGGTATTTTGACTCTCATTCCTCATGCTTGGTTAGGGGGTAATGAGAATTCAAATCCCTCAATCATTCTTCTGGATTCAATGTATATCACCACCCCTTCAATCAATTTCATTTTCATTACCATTACCCTCATCAATGATTCATATTACCATTGTGATTCCAGAATTTGAACCAAGCGGCTCCTAAGAGAACTTTCAATATTCCACAAAGATTTTTTTTACTTATTTTATTGATTTTAGAGTATTTAGTAATTTTAGGTAATAAATAAAATGTAAATTATAATATTAAATGTTAGATGAAAGTGATAATTTTTAAGGGATAAATATATGTGAGAACGTCTTATGGTGAGACTATTTTACGCTTTTGTAATTAGTTATCACTTTTAATTACGTTATCATTTTTCTTTTAACTACCACTTTTCATTATACTATAAATTGTTAATGAAATAGTTCACAATATTGTTATCACTTTTTATCGATTATGTACTCCATCCGTCCATCCGTAAGGTACCCATTTATTTTTTTCACGTAAATTAAGGAGTACTATTATCTTTATCTTTATATATAATAAAATACACTTTAAAAGTTAAAATTAGACCAAATTTTTTCCTTCCATTTTAACCTACCTAATTTAGTTTAATAATATTAAATTTTGGCCCATTAGTTATTGTAACCTCATCTCTGATGTTGATTACCAAGCCTCCCATAATATATATATATATATATATATATATATATATATATATATATATATATATATATATATATATATATATATATTAATTATTTATATATTTAAGTAATTTTATTTTTTTACGTGAATTCATAATATCATTTGGATAATTTTTATCTATATTATTGTAATATTTTATTTTTTATATATATTTTATTTTATTATCTTTTTATATATATAAATTATTTTCTAAATTTTTTTTAAAGGTAAATTATTAATTGAAATTTATTATCAAAAGTAATATATTTTGTTCGGTTTTTAACGTGAATGCATTTACACAATCTTTATCTTTATTGTTTTAATATTTTATTTATTTTGTATATGATTAATTTCAATGTCCAAAATATTTTGTTATGTTAAAAACTTATTTTAATGTAAACATTGTCCAAAATATAATTAATTCAAAATTAAAAGAGAATTTATAATATATTTTATTAATAATAAAATATTTTTAATAAAGTATTAATTTAAACAATGATTTTTTATTTTATTGTCTCTTTATATATCTAAATTATTTTCTAAATTTCTTTTTAAAGGTAAATTATTAATTGAAATTTATTGTCAAAAGTAATATATTTTGTTTTGTTTTTAACGTGAATACATTTACACGATCTTTATCTTTATTATTTTAATATTTTAATTTATTTTGTATATTATTAATTTCATTATCCAAAATATTTTCTTATGTTAAAAACTTATTTTAATTGTAAACATTGTCTAAAATATAATTAATTCAAAATTAAAAGAGAATTTATATTATATTTAATTAATAATAAAATATTTTTAATAAAGTATTATATATCTAAATAATTTTATTATTTTTACGTGAATTCATAATATTATTTGGACAATCTTTATCTATATTATTGTAATATTTTATTTTTTTATATATTTTTTATTTTATTATCTTTTTATATATCTAAATTATTTTCTAAATTTCTTTTTAAAGATAAATTATTAATTGATTATTATCAAAAGTAATATATTTTGTTCTGTTTTTAACATGAATACATCAAACTGAAGCAACGGTACAAATTATAGCAAATGAAATGGAGTGTGGGACAATTTAGATTTTTACTTGCTAAAAATGTTAAAACATGTTAAAAGATTGATCTAGCCAAGACACCTTCTAAGAGCGGCATCTAAATCACCGAAGGCACCAACAGAAGGAAGACCAATAGCTGGCATAGACATTTGTTCCAAAAAGCTCGGTAATCTCAGCAGGTATCACTTTGAGAAAGTAAACAACACAAGTACCCGTTGATGAATGCAATTATGGAAGTAAACTGGTATATGGAGAGAAAAGAACCTCCTACTGTGCCGTATTTGTCGTCTTTACTCGATCGCAATAGCTCAAAGGATCACAAGGACCCCATAAAAATTCTCATACTTCACCTCTGATTAATGGGTGGATCCCCTATTTTTTGACAATGAAAATGGCAAAAAAATTACCTTCATTATCACAGTTTTCATCCAAAGTATTCTCTTATATTAGTGAATAACTGGCAGTCAGTAATATTAGATTGTCTAAGAGGATACACAAATTCAATAAAGAGAACATAACCCAAATGGTAACTTCTAATCAAAAGAACGTGAAAATTTCCCACCAGAAACAAAGATTTTTCTGACAGTAAAAAAGGCCTCGCCTCTCGTCGAATTCGACCGTGTTTTGAATATACAAAGATAACCTTCAGAAGTGAAAGCAGGATTCATTTCTTATGAAATCAGATACTTGCATTGACATGTGACTTAATAGAATAAGCTTGATAAATTCAACTAAATTCTAGATTTATATCAATGACGAATAATATTATTATCATTAAGGATCTTAATTAATCTTACAATAGCAACAAAAATAAAGAGAGAGAGAAGCCATTAAGAATCAGAACTTCATCCCATAAAACTGTCACACACAGCTTCACATTAAGTGATTTTGTAATTGCTTTGAAACGATGAAATTGAGAAGATATACGAAGGTAGCACTTCCTTTAATCAACAATAGAGTTAAGGTAATATGGCAAAGCTTCTTAATGAACATAAGTTTAGTATAGATACCTTTTTTTTAGTTTACCCTAAGACTGTACAACCACATGCATAGTAATAACTTCACCAAGAAGGTCATCATCTTATACCCCAGACTCAGCTAGCGTTTTTCCGTTCTTCAGAAACTTTCCAGCATGTATCAGTTTAATGTCAGTCTGATATGAAGCAAAATTAGGGTTCATGGTCGACGGGGCGGGCGTGGGTCCACTTCCGTGGGCTGATCTTATTTATTTTAATTATTTTTATGTTTAGGGCTTGAGCCCATTATTCGTGGGTTGGGCTTATGCTTTTGCTTAGGTCATTAGGGTTTTGGTTTCTTTCCTTTTTGGTATTGAGTAGTATTATTTAAGGTGTGATTAGGGTTTATGTATTGCTATCAAGAAAATTATTGGATTAAGGAGCCGGAGGCTATTGGGCAAACGGAGTTTTCCGTTTGATTAGGCAAACGGTATTTACCGTTTGATTTTCTTTTTTTTTTTCTTATTTTTCCGTTCCTAACAATTGGTCCGACCTGCCGGATCCCGTTCCCGTCGACATGGCAATGACCCGTACCACTGAAGAGATATTGGATAAACTCGAGGCTAATCAGGCGGAGATGAAGAAGACGATGGCTGAAATTTTTGCTACTATGGGTTACTTTCGAAGGTGATTCTAAAACTCTCGGGATCGCAACAATCAGCTGCAGATCTGCGTCGCGATGATGTCGCCACAACAGAGACCGAAATGGTGACTCTACCGCCAGCGATTCATCCTCAACTGCAAATATGTTCGGTGCAACTTCCGTCCTTCAATGGATCTGGCCCTATTAGTTGTTCAAGGCTGCCTGTGGTAAATAATGTGGCGGTAGGGGGCAGCAGTGCACAGGGGTCGACCTGCGGTTTCTCTAAGCCGACTGCGGATCCCTCAAGGATGAATTCAGGGTTGTCTAGGACAAATTTAGGGCTGTCCGGGCAGCCTACTGCTCATTCCAGATTTACTCATCTTCCACCGAGAGCCTTGGAGTACTCTAGAGCGAAAGAGTTGTGCTTTAGGGGTAAGAAACCCTTTACACCTTGGCATGACTGCCCATTCAAACAACTGAGAATGTTGTTGGCTGATGAGGATGAAATGTTGGACCTCAAACAGGTTGAATATTGCGAGGTGAAGGGGAAAGAGTTAATGAATGAACAAGAAGAGCTTTCTAAGGAGGAGTGGAGATTTCATGTTTACTCTACGGCGATTACTTGATTCAATCAACCTTGAGGACAAGGTTGTTTCGAAGGGGGATGGAATTGATATGAAGCAAAATTAGGGTTCATGGTCGACGGGGCGGGCGTGGGTCCACTTCTGTGGGCTGATCTTATTTATTTTAATTATCTTTCTGTTTATGGCTTGAGCCCGTTGCTCGTGGGTTGGACTTATGCTTTTGCTTAGGTCATTAGGTTTTGGTTTCTTTCCTTTTTGGTATTGAGTAGTATTATTTCAGGTGTGATTAGGGTTTATGTATTGCTATCAAGAAAATTATTGGATTAAGGAGCCTGGAGGATATTGGGCAAACGGAGTTTTCCATTTGATTGGGCAAACAGTATTTACCGTTTGATTTTCTTTTCTTTTCTTTTTCTTATTTTTCTGTTCCTAACACAGTCACTGACTCGGGGACAACTGATTTTTATCTACGTTATGCAGAGGGTCAGAGCTAAGTGAAAGCCTTAATAGAGTATAGAATATTCAGAAATAACATAACAACATTTAACAGTTCCATATCAACATCAAATATGGTTACACAGAATAGTAATACTACAACAAAATTTCCTTCTTACCTTCCCACAATTCTCATAATGGCAAACATATTGTCTCTTCCCATGGATATGAGAATGCTTCTTCAAAGTGCCAGCATCTGTAAATGTCGTCCCATAGCCTTCATAAGTGCAAGGGAAAAGAACTTCTGTGGTTGGTTCAGGTTCATGCTCCACCACTTCTGGTTCTTTCGACTTCTCCTTCATGCTCCACCAATTCCTGATAACAAATTTTCAAATGAAATACCAGGCAATGACGAGGATCGCAGTACCATGTAATGCTAGACCTTCCCTGTAATGCTAGACCTTCCCAAAACCACAACTAATTAAGATTAAGGAGATACTTTGTTAATGACTTAAAACGGTTTGAAGATGGAGGAATGAGAAAGGTAATAAATTTATGCTTGGTGAAAAGGAATAATCACACAAACAATATTTTATGTCCACATATTAGGGAATGGACATACCACTAAAAATCGGGACAAATGAAAGAATTGGTACACTTATTCCATACTACCACCCCTCCCATTCTCAATTTGATTGCCAAGAACCCCCTAAGTTTCACACACAGATACACAGAGTACGTAGGCAGTATCTCAACCTTGAGGCCACATGGAAAGAAGCCTTTGCTTAAGTGCAGCAATAGTAACAGATGATGGGTAAGATCCATGACCAATATCTGTCCCATCAAATATTCTGAACCTAAATTCAAGAGTTCCGTTTCGTCCAGCCATATTAGCTGTAGCCCTCCTCTACTATATTTCTGGAGCAGCAAATGCTTATGAGTAAGAGAATTCAAGTTTCCGAGACACACTTGCACATGAGAATTTCAGAAGGGCAACTAACCAACCAAAAATGATGAATTTCAAAAGTTCTAACAAGTAAGATCAAAGATAAGAATGCGAATCTTGAAAATAAAACGGGACATATTTCACTCACCTTCAATCTAGACAAAACTACAAGAAAATGCAACAGAAACTGTAAATTTGAATCACCACCCAGAGAACTAAGGAACCACTTCATATGATCCAAAGCCTTCGATTTTCACATAAACCCCCGAAGAAATCCTTGCATTAGGATCCCATTGTGTAAATATCTACAATGTGAAACATGATAGCATCAAGGACTGATCCAAGGAACTTATTCACAGAAATTTTCGCGAACTAATGTTAATCACACTCTTTTCTTGGAGAAATGTAGTACAACTATCTTTGCAAAAAATTACAAATTGAAGAGTAGAATAAAAAAATAAAAAGAAAATAACTGCATTGTATCAGAAATCTGTAATAGAATTGTATTGTACAAGATACCTAATTAAGGATTTCGAAAATTCATCAAATAGATTTCCACATTCATATTTTGAAATCATTAAAACGAAACGAGAAAACACATCGTTAGTAAACATTGCACTAATTTTAGAGACTTGAAACTAAAGAAAAAAATTGTGCCCCAATATAGAATACCAAAAACTAATGACCAAAATAACAATCAAACTACATTCCTCTTCTTCAAGATTTATAACATGTAAATAACTAAATCTCAAAAAAAAAAAAAAAAGAGTGAAGAGTAGTAACCTAATTAATACGCCAAGAGAATATACGAATGCAATTGTAGTAGATGGGGGAGACGCCGGAGTATGGGATCAATCTCAGCAATAAATTCAAAATGTGCAGTGAATTAAGGAATTACATGCAGAAAAAAACAAAAACAAAACTAAAAGTGGAGAAATTATAAGTTAACAAAAATAATCTTCGTGAAACCATGATTCCATATTTGAGTGCCGAAGCGGAAGCTGTGGTAGTAGAGGCACTGTCTGTAACTAATTAATGCTGAGGTCAAAGGTCTAATTACAGAAATTTCAGAAATCCAGATCTGAAGGGAAAATTGATCACCAAAGCAAAAAAAACCTGTGAGAATTAATCACTCGAAAATTGGGTCAGAGATTAGGGCTCAGCGTGCCTTTGCCGAATTTTTAATATAACCTGCAATTCAGATAGTCTGAGACGGAGAGAAATCCCGCGACAAAAATATAAAGCGAACGGTGGAAGAAGTCTGGACGTGGACTGAAAGGGGGAGCGATACAGAACAAAAAACCTGAGGCGTCAACGGAAAAGTAACAATCGGCGGCGGTGGCTCCTATATCTACAGATTACACTATGAGGAGCGTTGCCGACAATGAGAAGGATGGAGAAGCATGGACGCGATTGAAACCGGAGAGAACAAAGGTGAAGGTAGAGATGTGTTAGCAGAAGGAGATGTAGCCACGTATAACACCAAGAGAATGAAGAACTTGACACGTTGCATATTAAGATGACCAGGAACTGGCTTGAAACTGGCCACACTGCCCTTTTAAGGCCCTTAATAGATGTAGTAAGATAAGCAGTAAGATATAAATATAGATAAAATAAATGAATATACTTATAATAAATGGATACTAGTATAAATATTAAAAAAATGCACATGTTGCTATCTCTATTCTTATATATGCTATAAGTAATTAATATTTAAACAGATATGAGTATGATTATTTCAAAATAAGCGAGTATCTTATCCATTGTTATCTCTATTTCTACGTTTTTTTATAAAATTTATGCAACGTGTTATAAATAATTACCTCACATATTTAGGTAAAAATTATTATCGGACCGGAGGTAGTATATATATATACATAATACATTTAAAATAATAGAATCAATTTTTTTTAAAATAATATAATTATTTAAATAATTTAAATATATTACAAACCCTTTAAATAATTTAATCAATTTTCAAACATCTTATCTTGTCTCAAAAAATTACAATGCGATAATCCTTCTGCTTTAAGGCAATGTTTGTTTTCGAATTTCAAACCTAGGTTTTGATTTTCAAAACCCACATCCAAATTTTAAAAATCAACCCTATATAACTATGACATTCTCTCTCCTTAATTAATACACTTTCTCTCTTTATCTATCATTTCTCATTTAACTTTTTAAATAAATTAATACATTGATCTGACATAAAGTTAAAACCTATCATACTCAAAACCCAAAACAAACATAGAACACACTATTTATGGTTTTAAAACCCCACAAACAATTATTTTTTTCACGAGAATTAATGAGTTTTTTTTATATATAGTGGGTAATTGTATTTGTAGTGAATAGTGAGTTATATGTGGGACCATTTTACTTAAAGAAGAAAATTGATACATTTGGAGTGAACACCCAAAATAATAAAATAAGAACCTTTAGGATGGGGGGAGGGGGTATATGTAAAAAAAAATAAAAAAATTAATTAAACATCAACTATGTCCGTGCAATGCATGAGTTATGATTGCTAGTTTTATATAAATTCTGTAGTTGTATTAGTAGTGAGTGATTCGTATGTATGAGGCCCTTTTACTAAAAATGGAAAATATATACCTTAAGAGTGGACAACCAAAATGGTAAAATGAATACCTTATCAGCGGACAAAAAGAGTATTTTAATATAATGTTTATCAATTTTTATCTGTCTTACGTATATCATTCCACAAGATGGTTTCACTCAAGTCTTTGTTTAATTTTAAATTAAAGTAACCTTTTTAGATAAATGAATTATTTTATACTTGAGAGTGAAGGGTATTATTATTATGAAATAAATAAATTAGAATAAGTGTATGCAATAGAGAGGGGTATATAAGTACAATGGGCCAAGTCTACACACACGTTCATGGCTTAATTTCTTATTTCAAGACATTCTCTTGTATGACGAATCGTTATTATAAAGATAAAGTAGACTTATTTGTAATTAAAATAAATTAATAATAAATCATATTATAACATATTAAAATCATATTATAATATATTAAAATCATACTTTAATGCACGATCATACTTTAACAACCATTAAATATATTTTATCTATATAATAAACATATTTTAATGATTAGTCGATCCGTTTTATATTTCTCTCACAGATAACCCGTCTCACAAGAGACTTTTCCGAGATTTTCTCAGCTCTTTCATTTTCACCTAAGTCAATGTATGTTATTGGGCTGTTTTTCATTATTAAATTAACGAGACTATATTATACCCAAATAATGACAAATGGGCCCATTACAGAAATAATTACCTCCTCTCTCTTTCGCATTTCTTGTAACCCAAGAGCTCTTTCTCTCTTTCTCTTCGTGGTGGTAGCGGTGAACTGGTGATTTCGCTTTAACCACTGAAAGTAAGTGGAGTATTATTTTTCTCTTCGATTTCTTACCAGTCTTCTGTTAATAGTCCATTACTCTAGCTTCTCGGATTTCAATCTGCGTTATTGTATTGAAAATCTGTTGTTTTGAAGGTGAGATTAATCCTTTAAAGGCTGAGGATCGATGTTTTATATGGTGTTTTAATGGACTTCTGTGGATTATTCTTCAAAAATTGAACTTTTATGAATTCTAAAGTGGAGGATGAAGTTTCAAAGCATGTAAGTTAATTTATTACATGCTAAACAAATTTCACGGTTAAAATTGAACTTATAGAAACATAGTTAATTTATTCACTCAAGTGCCATATTTAGGATGAAGTTTCAAAGAATGTAAGTTTTATATGGTGGTTTTTCTATTGTCTTTTGAATCTTCATATTGTTTTCATTTCACAATTCGCTTTGCATTACAAAGTTGATGAGTTATATTAAACGACAAATTAATTAATCGCAGTAAAGTTATAATATTGTTTTTGCAAGCTTTAGAGAGGAAATCTACTTACTAGGTTACTTGATTAAATTTTAGTTTTGGGTCTATTAGAAGTGTGATATAACAACGGGAAATAGACTTCACTGATAAGAGCTGGTTAAAAGCTGAATGTTTATATATATATGGATGCACTACAGTCTTTGGAAGTTAGATGCTATGATTTTAAGAACTGGCAATACAATGGTTAAATAACAGTTGACATTGCATCCGATTTACAATCTCAGCCTGATATGTGTTTTGCTGATTATTCTGAAATTTTACATTTTAGTAACTTAGAACTGATTCCATTGACATATGTTTCACTCTCTTGAATTTTATTGATATGCATTTGCATGGCTCTTGTTATTAATTGGTGGGTTTCGCAGTTGTTAACTTGTTAACAAATTATTCTGTTTGAGACTGGATGTCTGATAACTGACTGCAAAATCTTGTTTATGTAGGACAACAATAATAATTTTTTCTTAAATTTCACATACCCAGGGCCTAAAATCAGAGTTGGAGAAACCATTGTTTTTTCTGGACCATAGTGATATTTATGCAAAAGGTCATAGATACATAGTGTTAGGCATATAAGCTAGGGAATCCTAACTTCAACCAAAACCATGGCTTAATGTGAAGGGTTGACCCCCACTTATATGCCCTTCCACACTTGCGTGCGGAACCGATCTGGGATATTGTAACAATCCATCCCCTTCGAACCGAACGTCCACGGACGGCACACTCCTGGTGGCAACCCAGACACCAAGGCCCACAACTCCGGGTGGCAACCCCACTTGGGCCCACATCTGGGGTGGCAATCCTTGGGCTCACCATCAGGTAACCCCTTTCTCGTGGCCCGTTCGAATCTGGTAGGTTGGACCAAATTGTTAGGCATATAAGTTAGGGAGCCCTAACTTCACCTAAAACCCATGGCTTAAGGTTAAGGGTTGACCCCCACTTATATGTCCTTCCACACTTTTGTGCGGAATCGATGTGGGATAACATAACACATAGCTTGGCAATGTATTACTACTTAATGAAGTGCCTTTTGATTTCTTCTCCATTTCCTAGTTTGGAGTTTCTTCTCCACACTTGATGTAGTCTACTATGGTTAATAAATAAACTTTTATAAATTATTAATATAATATATTATGTATTTTGTAAGTTACTATAGTAGTGGTTTAGCATTTTGATTAGTAGCAAAGATATTTTCTTTCGTAGAACTTTTGATACGAGGTATATATATATATTTTTCATTCTTCCTCTATTCTCAGTATATCTTCACATTATGCCTACGACTGGCATATGCACGGACAGACTCTGGAGAGAGAGAGAGATTGAGATTCAGTGTATTTAGTTTTATTCTTGGGAACAACATATTGATGTTATTTGTCTCTTATATTCCACATCAACCTTTTTTTTTTCGAAAGCTATATTTCAAATCAACTTTAAATAGGCTAAAACCTTAAAGTTTTTTATGCAGCAACATTGGAGAAGGCTCACAACATATTATCTGCAGCATCTCTCAGGTAATAAAGCATACCTCTATACTGACATTTCTGTGCCCATGGTAGTGATTATCAAATTACCTTATTTACGTGTTCTTAAAAAACTGCTTAGAGACGACATGTTTATTCCATTTTTGTAGTTTGTGAATTTCAAGACATCTCCTACTGAGTTGTGACTTGTGCAGAGAGACTTATTGATTTGTTTTCCTTTCTTGGGCTTCGCAGAATATTCTCACTTATTTTCACATTGCATATAAGGTTTCTCTAATGCAGATTGCTCCATCTGTTTTTTTGTTTTAAATATATATGTTACCTTTGTGAGCATTGCTCTGTCTGGATCCTTGTCGTTTATTCTCTTTTCATTGTATATATTAAATCAAATAATGAGAATGTTCTAATCAAATATGATTTTAAGGACATGTTTGAAACTTTTGTGGTTCCAGACACTGTTATAAAGGAGTGTATACTGTATTAACTCCTTGAGATCAGTGTCAATACAACTCCTCTTTTTAGAAGAAAATTGAACTCATGGTTTTTCAATTATAAAGAGTGGGCCAACATCCCATAAAGGTGCTGCAAATGGTTTTCAAATTGTTTCTCTTGTTAGACTAGGATATTGCTGTACAAGTGGAAATAAATGGCACACTTTCAAATAAGCTCATACAATCATCAATTATGCAAACAAGAGCTGGCTGCACTTGTTAATACCTATGTAAATTGTACCTCATGCAAACAAGAGTTGTAAGCTACACTTGTTAATACCTATGTAAACTCAAGCCAACTACAACTTACTCATGTTCATATAAAATATACATAAGAGTATAATGTACGGTATATAAATCGAGTTATCGCTCATGTCTTACATGCAATCTAAGTATGATCACAAATGGCACACAATTACATTGTTTAGTAGTACAATACATCCGGGTTAACACCTCAAGAATTGAGGTGTTGCCTAACTAGTATACTATAAAGCGTGAGTTCTGCAATATGGGCTGCTATGTTTCCGGTTGCCCACGCCCTCTGCCTTCGAGATGCTGCCACATGTATCAGCAGTGAAGCCTCCGATCCCCACTCGGATTATTTGGACCCACTTCCCTTCCCCTTCCTCTGACTTTCTCTCCATTGTCCTGCACTTTGGTTCTGATCCCAAGCTCAGTTACTCTTCTTCCCCTTGGTTTGCTAGCACTTTCCCCTTGTTTTGCCTGCCATTTCTAGTGGATGCGTAACCACTACTTCTCACTGTCGCCGCCTTTACTTCTCCTTATCTGCGCAATAGTTAAGTCTATTTTGGGCCCTCTCTTTGTCTCCATTCTCCTTCTCTCTCTCTCTTCATGTGCTCTGATTTTTATATGGCAGCCTCGCTCTCTTCTCTCCCTCTTGTTGTACCTGCACTTCTAATCGCATGTATCAAAAACCAGTGTTAATTTGATTTCTTTACAACATTCTTTTCTTGTGCTTGTAACTATTCACAATTTCGTGTTTGGGACATACGTTGGTTATTTTTTCTATGGCGGCATTTGGATTGGTATTGCTTACCTTGTATTTGATAAAATGATTTAGAGGGAAATTATGTCGATATTATTGTTATTGACCTGCGCTGCTAATTGGATATGCCCTCCGACGTAGCCATTCAATTATCGAGCTTTGTCGGACTCCATTTGTTAATTAAAGTATGTTTATTTGTGACACTTCTTATGGAGTCTCAATATAACATGCATTGTGTAATCTATTAATGACTTCTGCTCAAATGGTATTGGTGTCTTTTCAATATTGTGTAACATGGTGAAGAGTCCGAGTTTCTTGTGTTCTAATTTTGATTTTGATCATAGAGAATTACATGTACACCCTCACAAGTATCTGCTCATTAATATAGTCTTTTTAATAGATTCGCCTAAAGTATATTTCAAGTAAAGCCTTGTAGAACTATTTGCCCTACACATTTTTAGATAGATTGATGGGTAGATTCACATGACCTGGCTCAGGATTAACACTTGACTGATATCGCCACCAAATTTTGTAAAAGTATAGGATGAACACTTGACTGATATCGCCATCAGAATGGAATAGTTTTCATTGTTAATCAAATTGGATAGTTCTCCATGAGATGTTGAGATGTTGGTAGTTTAGTTTGTGGGTTTTCAAGGCCAAGATGCTTATACCCTCTTCCACTCTAAATTCATTGAAAATGTACGAATTGTTTTCTTAAAGAAGTTAGCGAATTGTTGCTACTACAAGAATGGTGACAACTCTAGGTGGATTGCTTGCAGTGTTCATGCTTCAGATATCATTTGCCTTATATTTTTGTCGGTCGTCTTTTTATATGTTGAAAGTTTATATTAAACTGTAAAGCATTACAAAAATAGACCTTATCATCACAGTGACACATATATTGCCACTTTGTTTGCTCTTTGGTTAGTCCTACTATAACACTTCTCACTTTCATTGTAACAATTTATATGTTCGATCGATCTGGTTCTCCATTGCTTCTGTTTAGTGTTGCTTTCTGCATTTAATTTTTAGAGATGATGATTTCGATTACGTTCTCCATAATTCTTATTGCGATAGAAATGTTCAACAAGTAATTTGCTATGTTGTTCTTTGTTTACTTATTTAGTTATTCTATACTTGATTCAGCTTCTGTGCTACTATTTTTTAAATCATATTAGCTATAAAATTGTAGCAAAGTTAGCCTTGTGAATATGCTTTTGAGTTAGTTTAGGGTGAAATTTATTTCCCTTTTGTAGCTAGCATTGATCTTGAATATTATGAATGAGTTCATGAGATATTTGACATTTTTTTGTGACCATGCGACGCATGCAATATAAAGGTAAGTTTAATTTATGATACTTTAGGCATTATAAGTGAATTGGATTGAGTCTACATAGTACTTACAATATCTTCTCTCACCATGGATAGACCCTGCTCCTATATTTCTTGGACGAAATTTGTTTTTACTGTGACTGTTTGAACTCTGGTAAATCACTATGAAATTTTTTGCAGGCTTCTAATATACATAACAACTCTATTATTCTTCTTCTATAATTATGTGTGTGTGTGTGTATATATATATGTAGGCAATGACTGCTTTTTTGCTACTATGATTGTAACTTTATTAGGGGTGTCAACGGGCCGGGTCTGAGGCGGGTAGTGTACTACGCGGACCCGACTAGTTTTCAATAGGCCTGCCCCGGACCCGTACGGGCCCTATATTGTTTGACCCGGACCCAGACCCGTACGGGGCGGGTCCGCCCCTCAACCACACACTAAATTTTAATTTGACATTTATCACATACAAAAAATATCCATATATTTAAATAAATAAATAAACTATAAGAATATAAAATATAATTATATATATATATAACATATTATAAATAATTTATATATATAAAATATAAAATAATTGTAAAAAATAGTACACACAACTAATAATATATATATATATATATATTTATATTTATAAACATAAAATATAATTATATGTATAAAATATAAAATAATTTTTATTATATTATGTATATACGGGCCGGGGCGGGGCGGGGCAGGTCTGAACTAATACTCGGACCCGCCCCGTATATTCACGGGTCCATCTTTTGTTCTTTGTTTGCCTCTGCCACGACGATCAGAAGAGGTGTCGCCTTCACTTCAGTTTTTCTTTTTATTTCTGATATATTTTTTTTAAAGATATTAAGAAAACTACAGACAAAGAATTAGCTTTTGAAGAAAATTATGTTTATTGGCTTTTCATTCATGTCTATTTTCTGTTTAGGCAACAATTTTCTGTGTGAGGTCTCAATTTTCCTGTTGCTTTGTTCTGATCTTTCTTCACCAGCTTCGAGACTTTACAATGAACATTATTTTACCTGATTTTTTTAATTATTATTATTTTTTAATATTTGGGTTTTGCTTTTCTCTGATAAATCTTTTAGATGTTGTTGTAATTGGGACAATCACTTAATTCATTCCACTGACCATGTTTTCAGACAGACTACGCATAATCTCAATTACAAATCTTGTTTATATTAGCTAAAAGAATGGGTGAACTTTGAATAGAGATTGACCATGAAAGCAGTGAAACAAAACTGTAATTTTGGGTATGTTGAAAATGTGTATCATGTTAGCGAAGATAATGAATGAGGCATAGGTCTTTTGGTCGACAAAGAGGAAAATGCCTCATCTCATGAAAAATGCAATTGATATGTGTTAGCTTGGTCTAATTAATTTACTTAAATTTCAAAGTTAAGGTATCACTAAATTATTCCAGTGTAAGTCTGAAGGTTGCCGGTACATTTTGTCAGTAAGTAGGCTGAGATGAAATCGTAAGCCCATGCCCAAAATCAATAATATGTTGCTGGGGAATGATCACATAGGAAGGATTTGTTTCAACTTTCAAATTCTTATATTGGGCCTTGATGGTCATATCGCGCTGAATGGGTATGTAAATTTTGGGAGCCAGTGGACCAAAGCTGGAATGATATGTATAAGTTTGGGTTTATATTTCTCAACTTGAAGGAGTTTGTGATGACATAACAGCTTCTTATCATGGTTGAATTTGTCCCTCTGGCTCTGATCCTCCATTTAGACATCAGTGATCTTTGCTTTAGAATTGAGTTTAGAAAGACTTTTTTGGTGCATAGTTGGCTTTTTCACAAAATGCTCAGAGTTGATGCATATGATTGTTTGTTGTACTGAACCCTTTCTTTAGCAATAATTCTCTTCTTCTGAGCCTCTTAGTTTCTGATACGTGCAGTGTGCGTATAAGCCGAGACCCTTGTTGGTCTACTAGCATCAGGGCCGAGCCGGATGATCGAGGGTCAAAGCCCAATTATATCAATTTTATTTACTTTGATTAGTTTCTTATGTTTGGATATTTTCCTGATTAGTTGGGCCTGACTGTTTTGGGTTTAGGGTTTGGTTTGGTTTGATATTTATATGGCGTATTGAACTATCATAGACATTCATTGATCATAATTGAATCTGGGAGCCGTATCTGGCTTTTCTGCCAAACAAGAATCCTTGTTTGATTTCCGAGTGCTAACAATTGGTCCGACCTGCCAGATCACTCACCCGAGATGACAATCACACGCAGCGAGCAGCGACTGGAGGAAATTGAGAATAAGCAAACGGCGTGGAGGAGAGGCAATCGCTAATGGCGGAGAACTTGGGGAAGGTCATGGACGATCAGGCCAACATTCTGCAGCAACTCTCGGCCCTCACCAAGTCGATCACCAGCCTGACCGCATCCATGGCGGGGCTGTCAATCGCGATGGAGACCGCAGGGGTCTTTCGGGTCTGCAAACGTCGGCACTAGCGCGGCGGAGGTCGGCTGAGACCTCAACTCGACGGCTGGAAACTTGTAATCCCGAGACCACCCCGCTTGCCTCCGTGGTGAATCTCGCGGCCGTGGTGGATCCGACCTCCACTCCACCCGCTCAACTGCCGTCCCCACCCTCGCTCCCTACGTTCGATGGCTCTGATCCCATTGGTTGGCTCGCTAGGGCTAACCAGTAATTCAAATCGCAGCGGACGACGGTGGAGTTGAAGTTGGAGGCTGCAATGGTTGCTATGGAGGGCTCTGCCCTATATTGATTCACTTGGCTGCAGGACAGGAAACCCGATTTGACGTGGGACGGGTTTACGGAGGCCCTAATAAGCAGATTTGACACTCGATTTTCAGGGAGCCCCTTTGAGCGCCTGTCGTTGGTTAGACAGACAGATTCGGTGGAGGAGTACATCTCTGTTTTCGTGCAGTTGGCAAGCCAGGTGTCGGGTCTCAACGACAGGCATTACCTGGAATACTTTACGACCGGGTTGTCAGAGGAGATTCGGAACTGGCTGCGCCTCTCCGGCCTCCCGATTTGGATACGGCCATGGAACTAGCCCAGGATGTGGAGCTCAACCTTAATGCTCTGTACGTCAACCGATTTCCGAGGGCCCTGGGATATCAGACCTTCCGGCCCGCGGCGAGTGCTCGATTTTTGCCGACCTCCAACTTACGGCGAACTCCAAGCTGCAAAGCCAGGCTGCATCATCCGCGGTCAGCTCTGCAGGATCCACTTGGTCGAGACCACCGGCCAAGAATACGGGCGGGAGGCCCTTCTCGACTGAGCAGTCCACCGGGCCTCCTCGGTTCGGGTGTCTGTCGCCGCAGGAGATGTCGGAGCTCCGTGCGAGGGGGTTGTGTTACTGATGCAAGAAACTGTTCGGACCCGGGCACCAGTGCCCTATGCGTCAACTCAATGTTTTGTTGGCGGATGACGATGAGACATTGGATCTTAGCTGCTTCGAGTTCCATGAGAAGGTCGAGTCGGGCGGGGAAGAGTTGCCAGCACTGATATCCGCCGAGGACGGCAAGAAAGAGGCTGTTCTACCAATGAATTCGTTGGCCGGGTTCACTGGGCCGCGCACCATGCGGTATGGAGAAAGGCTAAATGGGGAGGATATCACCATCCTCGTTGACAGTGGCGCTAGCCACAACTTTATTTCCGACTCCTTGATATCTAAATTGAAACTGTAGCCTGACAGGTCAATGCAGTTTGGAGTGCAGTTGGAGGATGGTAGGCGTCAGGAATCGGAGGGTTATTGTCGGAGTGTGGAGATCGATTTAGGGGGGATCTCCATATTTGCTGACTGCCACGTGTTTGCTTCGGGGGGGTGTATTTGATCCTAGGGGTGGCGTGGCTATCGACCTTGGGAGACGGAGTACCAATTGGGCTGACATGACCATGAGTTTCGATCACAAGGGAGAGAAGGTGTTGTTGACGGGTGATCCGGCATTGTGTCGAAGCCTAATTGGCATTCGGGAGTTGTTGCACATCCAAGACGCTGAATTTTTTGTGTTGGTGATGGATGGGGGACCGCCGGCGTTGAGTGGGCAGCCGGCGGATGGTGCCACGGATCGGGAAGTGGCTGCAATATTGCGGCAGTTCGGCATCATTTTCGGCGAACCCGAGTGGTTGCCACCGCCAAGGGGGACGGAACATCGGATCGAGTTATCTCCGGGAACTGGTCCGGTGTCTGTCCGCCCTTATCGCTAAAGCTATGTACAGAAGGATGAGATCGCGCGACTTGTCGCAGATATGTTGATGGCGCAGATATGTTGATGGCGCAGATTATCAGGCCGAGTTCTAGTCCTTTCTCTAGTCTGGTGTTGCTTGTTAAGAAGAAAGGTGGGAGCTGGAGGTTCTGTGTGGACTATCGGGAGTTAAACAAGGCTACTGTGTTGAACAAATACCCGATTCTGGTCATTCAAGAAATGCTCGATGAGCTAGCCGGCACAGTTGTATTCTCCAAGATCGATTTACGCTTCAGTTACCACCAGATCCGGGTTGCTGAGGAGGACGTCCATAAAACGGCCTTCAAGACTCATAGCGGGCACTATGAGTTTTTGGTAATGCCGTTTGGCTTAACCAACGCACCTGCAACCTTTCAGTCGGCTATGAATGACCTGTTTTGGCCATACCTGAGGAGGTTTGTGTTGGTTTTCTTTGATGATATTTTGGTTTACAGCCGTTCTTGGCGACAGCATGCAGAGCAATTACAAGTAGTGCTGCGGATTCTGCGGGACAACCATTACAAAGCGAACAAGTGTTCGTTCGGTTGCACGAAGATTGAGTATTTGGGGCATATAATATCCGCAGCTGGTGTTGAGATGGATCCGGTGAAGGTGCATGCAGTGATGGAGTGGCCTCGACCGCGGAGTGTTCGAGAGGTGAGGGGATTCTTGGGGCTGACGGGGTTCTATCGTCGGTTTGTTTGCAACTATGGGGCGATAGCGAGGCCCTTGACCGCCTTGTTGAAGAAATCGGCACCCGTGAAGTTTGAGTGGCCCGATGTCGCGGATGACGCGTTTCGCGCGCTCAAAGCGGCACTAACATCTGCTCCAGTGCTTGCCATGCCTGACTTTATGAAGAGATTTGTGGTTGAGTGGATGCCTCGAGTACGTGGCTGGGTGTTGTATTGATGCAGGAGGGTAGGCCGATAGCCTATTTCAGTAAATCGTTAGCTGATCGAACAATTACCAAATCGGCTTATGAAAGAGAGATGATGGGATTGGTTTTGGCAGTTCAACATTGGAGACCGTATCTGGTCGGTCGACAATTTACTGTTCGCACTGATCACAGTAGTCTGAACCATCTGTTGTCTCAAAAGATAGCTACCCCTTCGCAGCAGCTTTGGGTGGCGAAACTGCTTGGTTATGATTTTGATATCGAGTATAAGCTGGGTGCGGCCAACTCGGCCGCAGATGCGCTCTCACGCCGAGAAGGAGGGAACATGTTAGCACTCAGTGGTCAAAACTGGGGTGAGTTGGCGTATGTGCTGGCTGAGCAGTCGTCAGATGAGTTCTTCAGGGGGTGGTGAAGGAGTTGCAGCTCGACCCTTCGAGCCGTGTGGGGTTCGAGTTGGTCGGGGGTAAGTTATTCTTCAAGGGGAGAATCATCTTAGAAACGAACTCGTAGTGGATTCCCATATTGCTTCGAGAGTTCCATGACACCCCTACGGGCGATCATGCGGGAGTTTTGCGGACCTACCGACGCATTGCTGCTAGTGTCTTTTGACGCGGCATGTTCCGCTCCGTAAGGGAATATGTCGCGCGCTGCTTGGTTTGCCAGAAGGCAAAGTATGAGGCTATGTCACCGACGGGGCTGTTGCAATCGCTACCTATTCCGGGATTGATATGGGAGGATATATCGATGGATTTCATCACCTCACTTCCTAATTCCCGGGGGTATACGACAGTCGTGGCAGTTGTAGATCGACTGCCAAAGTATGGGCATTTCACGGCTATGAAGGGGCGGATGACGGCTCGGGGGGTGGCCGAGGCTTTTACAAGGGACATTGTGCGCTTACATGGGATTCCAACGAAAATTGTGAGTGATCGCGTTCCCCTCTTTGTAAGCTCTTTTTGGAAAGATCTCTTCCAGATTTCCGGTACGCAGCTTAAGTTTAGTTCCGCTTATCATCCGGAGACGGATGGTCAGACAGAGGTGTTGAATCGAGTGTTGTAGACGTATTTGCGCTGTTTTGCGAGTGAACATCCACGGCGGTGGGTTGATTGGCTTCCGTGGGCTGAATTCTGGTACGACACCTCTTTCCAGTCAGCGACTAAGACTACTCCATTTGAGGCCGTTGGGGAGATTCTTGAAAGAAGTCGGGCTGTAATTGTGGTGAGGTTGCGGAAGAATTTGGAGTTGGCACGGGATCGAATGGCTCGGATCGCGAATGCCATCGGCGAGACATGAGTTATGAGGTGGGAGATAGAGTTTTCTTGAAGGTGAGGGCTCATCGACAACTATCTCTGTCAGGGGGCGGCCATCATAAGCTGTCCACAAAATATTACGGGCCATTCTTGGTCCAGGCGAGGGTGGGGCCGACCGCCTACCAGTTGGCGCTTCCGGAGGGTAGCCGTGTTCATCCTGTGTTTCATGTTTCCCAGCTTAAGCGTGTGGTCGGAGATTACCCTGTGGAATCAGCGCTGCCAGTCCCTGGAGCTGCCGGAGGTGGCGGTGTTCGAGCTCGAGAAGGTCTTGGCCAATCGATCTGTGAATGGGGGGGAACACCTCTTGAGCAGTTCTTGGTGCAGTGGAAGGCATTTCTCGAGAGAAAGCTAGGTGGATGCAGGCGGAGGAGTTCCGACGGCAGTTTCCTTGGTTCGACCTTGGGGACAAGGTCGTTTCTGAGGGGGAGGGAATTGATACGGCGCAGTGTGCGGAGGAGCCGAGACCCTTGTTGGTCTACCGGCGTCGGGGCCGAGTCGGATGATCGAGGTCAAAACCCAATTATATCTATTTTATTTACTTTGATTAGTTTCTTATGTTTGGATATTTTCCTGATTAGTTGGGCCCGACTGTTTTGGGTTTAGGGTTTGGTTTGATATTTATATGGCGTTTTGAACTATCATAGACATTCATTAATCATAATTGAATCTGGGAGCCGTATCTGGCTTTTCTGGCAAACAAGAATCCTTGTTTGATTTCCGAGTGCTAACAGTTTCAGAGTTTTTTTTTTCGCCCTACTGAATAGTGATTTAGATTGATTAATAAATACATATTTATATTATAAAATTATTATTTTTTACTTTCTTTTAGATTTAGTCTATTTGTAACATCCCAGTTTTTTATAAAAATATATTTATAAAAATGGGATGTTAATTAATTTAAAAATAAGAAATTAGGGCACATAAACAAGTAAGCCGAACTTCATAATTGATCAAAGAGTACTAAAAAGCAGTTTATGATAAAAACATAATGTTTTGCCTCTAGTTAAATAGAGTAACATGAGTTCATAATGCATAAAACTTACTAAAAAGCAGTTTATGATAAAAACAATGTTTTGCCTCTAGTTAAATAGAGGAACATGAGTTCATAATGCATAAAACTTAAAATAGAATCCATAACAATTGAGGTGTGGATGCCCAAACCAATTACACCTCCCACCAAGCTTTGCATCAACCTTCATAATCTGAAAATATTCAGTGTTTGGGGTGAGCATTCCAACTTGCTCAATGGGTAATCATATGCATATTCAAATATAAATAATGACATGCATCAACATCATGAATTCATCAACTTGGCATAAGAAAAATAGTTTTAAGTCACTTGATCGATCGATAATATCATGAGCACGGCGAGTCTACCTCGGGGATCTTTATACAATCCCGGCCCCTAATGGACCCTGGCTAATTTCCATGGTACAATTAAGTACAAAATTTGCTTTCATGTTCACGTATGCATTCATAGATTCATGTCATGAACTTTTAGAAACATGCATATTCATATAGGAAAACACATAAAATTCCCACACCTTAGTCTTGATAACTTAACTTGCTTGAAACTTGAAACTCTTGAGAACTTGCTTTAGAGTGAAATGTGGTGGTGTGTATAGTGAGCTTGGGGCTTGGGGTTTATATAGGAGTTTGTGAGCTAGTGAAAGGTTTAAGCACTACATAAACATAAATGCTATTCTAATAATTACCCTATTTAATTGTGGATCATGGGTTGTGGAGATTAATTGTGAATCATGGGTAGCTTGTGTGTTAAGATCACTTGTGAGGAAATATGAAGGGACTCATCTCATAAGCTCCTAAATTCTAACATTTTAGTAAGAATTTGAAGGGTTACTAGTGTCCCTACATTATTTTATATAGTAATGTCTTTTCTTTTTATTTAATTTTATTTAATTAACTAGTTAAAATTAGTGGGGTGCTACACTATTTCAAAATATTGAAATTTAGGTTTTGATATGCTTCTGCCTTTGATTTTTTTGTTCTTAAACCCTTAAAGAAATATCTGTACGCTCAAACTTTTTGAAATGGTTGTAATTAGAACAGTTGGTATAACTGCTATTACCTTTTGTTGCATTAGGTGACATAAATTGTTCAGTTCTACATTACTTTATTCTACATTTTGCTTCTTTAAATGTTTCTCTTAAACACCTATTTCAGCATGCTTAATCTCATTGCTAATTTAGAAAATTATTAGGCAACAGATTCATCAAATTTACATGGTTCTTTTATGCTAAATATAGTTTCTATGTTACTATTAGTTGTTATCGTGCATGCATCTGAGCACTGTGTGGTTTTAATTAATTTGTTACCATGTATTTGATCTTTTATAGAGTATTTAAATATTAATCCTGTTTTATTACTGGTATTTTACGTGTAGTATCTTTGTTAACTATGTTTCCACATGCACTCCGTACCACCTATAAGTTATGTTACACAATCATTTTAGGCTTTAGGATTTTTATCACGTGATACTCTAACAACTAACTATGCATAGAAAGCTGATGTGTGTGGTATGAGCAAACTAGACACTTGGGACAGCAACTGTCACAATTTAAGACTGTTCACCTTTACTTTTGCATTTTACTTTTCTTTATTGAATTCAACAGTAAGATATCTTTAAATTTGGGATCAATGTTGTTACTTGATGTGATATTGTGTAGATTTTTTAATAGCAGATAAAGACTGAGTGGATACCGGAGGTTATATATTTGAAATTACCGTTGTTATGACCAAAAGACTAAATCTTTTATATATTAAGCAGCTGCAGATATCATTGTAGGAGTTAACTTCAAGTTTTACTTCCTCTAATACATTATAAGTATATAATAATATTGTTTCGCCTGGTAAACACCTTATGGAGTAAGGTGTCCTTGCTAAGATCTAAAGACTTAAATCTTACAGGTGCACCAGAGTAAGACTCTTTTTAAATATTGTTATTATAAATAAAAATTGTATTTGCCTATTTGTGAATTAATATTATAATGATAATTATCATAATATTCTTTTGTAGTGTAAAAATTTGATATAAACCATTGGACTTGGAGACAACTTCGTGATTTATTCAAATTTTTACAACAATAAAGGCGTATATCAAAATAAAAAATTATAGACCATTAGACATGACCTCATGACGATATAACTTGCTTTGTTTTAGATTTTGGACATTTTCTGTGTTATTCTACTGTGAACCATGTCTTTGAGCTAGTTTATTCTTCTATCAGGTCAATATTAGTTAAATCTCGATTTTCCAAAGTAAAAATATCAGCACCTCTAGTTAATTTATAAGATCCATGGTGTTTTAGTTTACAACATTGCTGATTTTTCCCAATACTCACTCATTCCTATTTGAGTGTGCACATTTACTATTTTTACTAATGCATAGATAATAAAGTAAGGATAAAGTAAGTTATGTGTTTGGTGAAGGTGACAATTTTTAAAATAAAGTGTATTGAGAGGTTATTTGTGTTGAGTGCTTTTGCTATTTTTACGGTGAAAAAGTGTAATGAGACGGGGGAAAGTCATACTTCCAGCCAATCATATAGATCTGACTTTTACTTCGGCAAGTATTATATTTCCCGCCAATCAAATAGATCTGACTTTTTTACTCAGAGATCCTTGTAGTGGGTCGGACCCTTCAACACTCAAAAGATATCTATTTGTTGTAATTTTTCTTATTCAGCAGCTCAGCTAAAATTATATTCTTATCTGATGTGATATTCTTCATATGGAAGGCTTAGATTTGTTCTCTACAATACAAAAAATCAGGACTCGGGACACTTTAGAACTGATTTCAATTCATGTCAAGATTCCTATATATATCTGTATATCAACATAGAGTTGCTTCTGAGTTCTGACAGTGCATTTCTCTGTAGGCAAATAATCTAATATGGCCCTCGTAACCACTGCTGAAGTTTGTGACGCTTATCCACAGCTAATTGTGAGTGGTGAACTCCGTGCACTCCATCCAGTTTTCCAGATATATGGTAGGCGGCAAGTCTTCTCTGGGCCGGTAGTCACGCTCAAAGTGTTTGAAGATAATGTTTTGGTACGTGAGTTTCTTGAGGAGAAGGGTAATGGCAGAGTTCTTGTGGTCGACGGGGGTGGTAGTTTGAGATGCGCCATACTGGGCGGGAACCCTGTAGTACAAGCTCAGAACAACGGATGGGCTGGTATAATAGTGAATGGTTGTATAAGGGATGTGGACGAGATCAATGGTTGCGACATTGGGGTGAGAGCTCTTGCATCGCATCCAATGAAAGCTTACAAAAAGGGGACGGGAGAAAAGCATGCCCCGGTAAACATTGCTGGGACCAGAATATGCGACGGAGATTGGATATATGTGGACACTGATGGTATTTTGGTTTCGAAAACCGAGTTGTCTGTTTGAACACAGCTTCTCTCTGCTTGATTGCTCATAAAGTTTCAACATATGCTCGTTTAAGGTTATGCTGGCACATTTTGTTGTATCCATATTCTACACGTTTGAGTTCCTGGTGAACTTTTGACAGTTGTGTGTTGTAATTCTTGTAATCGCATTAAGTTTGAACTATTCTATATATGGTTGTGGATTTACAACTTTAATTCTACTTTGCACTGCCTAATTATTAGTCTCATTATACTCTTTCACACCCTTATCATTTATTTATTCCATTTCATTTTTAACACTCAAAAAGGTAAAAGTTTCTAATACGTATATAACTTCTCAATGGATGACACTTGAAAGCGTATTAGGTGGGATCGATTTAAACAGGTGGGCTAGTTCACCTGATTACTGGGCTTCTCACTAAAGTGAGTGACCTAGGTTCGATCATCTTTGAGAATAAATAGGAGGGGGAGTTATAAGGAAACTTGAAGAAAGGGGGTATAAGGGTGTTTGTTGAACTAATTACTAACTATACTAATATTTTCTGATAAAAAAAATCACTTTTTATAATAAAGTATGGAGGTAGTATTTAATGTGCTATAACCTTGGCATATACAAATATTTATGATTTGTATTATGTTGAAATGTATCAATTTTAATTGGTCTCATGCAAAATATCAAATTTCTTTTTAATCAATATGAGTCTCACATTCAATAATAAAACTCCAAAAAGTTATTCAAAATTACACTAAGGGTGTGTTTAGTTCACTAATCCCACATATGGGTTAGTGAATAAGTAGGGATTATAATATAACTTAGGTTAGCTAATATTATGTTTGTTATCATATTTTTTGGTTAATGAAGTTAAGAACTAGTAGATGATAAAAATGTAAATTTACATTGTTGTCTTCAAAATTTATAATTTTTACATTTTTGTGTATGCTCTCTCCTAATTCTATTTTAAGTGATTTCATGTTCACTTCTTAAAAATCTTAAATTAAAATTTAATTAAATTTCTAAAAAATATAGATTATGTAAAAAAAATGTATTATTTATATTTTTTTAAAAATTAAATTTTTAACTAATTACGTATAAAACATAGATTACATACAAGTATTATTTATATGAAAACAAAATTCAACAAAATATTTATATTTTTTAATTAAAATTTTTAATTACCAGATTTGATTTTTTTTAAAAATTTAATTTTCTTTTTTAAAAAAAAATTAAAATCTAAATATTATCTATAAAATGACAAACAAAATAACATGTTTTTTTTTTTTAAATTGTTTTTTCCTGAACATTTTGAAAGAAAAAAACATACATGTCATGAGTCATCAACATTAAAAATCATGTTATATATATATATATATATATATATATATATATATATATATAAACAAACAGAATTAACAAAAATTAATCAACCATAAAACCTAATAATAGTTTTTGAAGTAAGACAACAATCAAACTATAAAATCCAAATATATCACCAAAACATGCTACCAACAAATCATTCAAGCCAAAACATAATACACAAAATGCAAATGACATGATTTAAAGATGGCCCGCCAATTTCATCTTAGCAAACTACTCTCTAGGATCAGGCGACAAGCTAAAGAACAACTCCAAGTCCTCATTGTTCTTCACCAACAACTTTGATGCTAATAACTTTTCCTTCAAATTCAATCCTTCAATTTTATCCACACAAGTCCAAACTTCCTTTCTAGCGACTGAGGTGTCGTACTCATATCCAATCCTCTTGGTGATTTCTCCTAATCTTGCATCGGTACTATCACATAATTTCTCTAGAATCACAATTATTGCATCACTGTTATCAGACTTTATTTTCTTACCAGATTTTGTTTTCTTAGTGCCACTTGTAGAAGGACCATCAGACGTAGTCTCTGTTGCCTCATCCAAATCAACAATAAGGTTTTTAAAGCCATCGATGACTTCATTTTCCACCTGCATTAAATGATGAGAAACTGATGCTACATAATAATAACTTATAAGAAACTCATGCAACATGACAATAACTTATAAGAAACTAATGTTCATACAACAGGTATATCATAATATGCTTTTAACCTTTTATAAGCATTATTGATCATGATGAACTAAAGATTAGTCATAAAATTAATTGTGAGGCCATTATAGATTTAGTTGTGAAGGTGTGTGTGTATATAACAGATACATAAGAATAATACATACAAAGATAGGCTTGCACCCTTCTGTCTTAGCAAGTATGACTCACTCTTCCACTCAATCTCTACTACTAATTTTCATGGTCCACTTTCTCTCTCTAGTTTTCTTACAGCTAATGGTTGAACCTTGGAGGTTGATTTAAAGAGTCCACTTCCTTCCATGAGAAAATAATTTGTCTAAAATAAATTCTCATGCATCGATGTCAACTAAGACACATATATAAGTATTTCTTGACATGAGATAAATGATTGAGCACTGGGTAGAAACAATTCCACAAGAAAGTTCATAAAATAAATTTGAATCAAATATGTACCACAAACCTACGTACTCTCAATCAAATTTGAAATATACTTTCTAGACTGGAAAAAAGTAACAAAAAAACTTCTTTTAAAAGAACTCTATGCCAACATAGTCTGTACAGAAAAGAGGATGCTTATGAATTAGTATGATATAAACAGAATAACAACTTTAGCCATATGATTATTTATCCGTCGTTAGCCCCATTGAGCCTTAAAACCTCATTCTTTGGCAACCTACAAGAAATAAATACTTTGAGTATCTTAATGATTTTTTTAAGCCTTAAGTGTCCTTCTAGAAGATAATTAATGGCTTTTCAAAGTGAGTTGATGGAGCTTGATAATAGCTTGGTAATGAATGAAATTGGTGTTGGAAAAGTGATTGAACTTGGGAATGCATACAAGGAAAATTCATTGAGTAGTGCTTAAATCTAGTTTTCCATGGAATCAAATACCCTAGGGTAGTGCCCAAAATTGGTACCCTATGGAGGATGCGTGAGGTAGTGCCCAAAACTGGTACCTCAAGAGAAGAAAGAAAACAAGGAAAAAAATGTGTATATATTGCACATGGAAGAAAGAGAAAATTGAGGAGTTGAGGAGGATGATGTGCTTGAATTGAAGTGAGTAAGAAGAATGAAAGATCATGATGGATCGCGACTTGATTGATCCGAGTTTTGAGTCACTTATCCATATATTTCCTACCTTTAACCAAAGAGCCAACATTACATCCTATTAAAAGTCCTTTTTGATCCCATTATCGAATCATACTTTAAGTGGTGGAGAGTTTGAGACGTTTGGCAAGCTTATGGTTACGCATGCACTTGAATTAAGCTTAAACATCATACCCCATAAGTGTACATCTTTTACACTTGAGTGCGAGTGATATACTTTCTGTGAGAATAAGTTGATGGAGCACTTTAATTGGTAGTAATTGTCTTAACTTGTATGCTATAAATGAATTGCTGCATTACCAGAGTTAATGACAATTGTATTTTGAATGGCCTAGTTGTCATATCCCTTGTTTTCCATTTGATTTACACACAATCTTTCTTCTATGTTCGATTTCTTTGTTCGGGGACGAACAACATCTTAAGTTTGGGGGGTTGCCATTTTGCTTGTTCACCTTTTTGTGTGTCCCCAAGTGTAGGGAATCTATTGCAGATAAGCGTGTGACCAAGTCTATTATTGAACCCAAATGATAATTCTAGACTCACTATCTAATCTATTTATGACTATTCTAATATAAGACAAATCTGGGTATTTGAGAATTACCTAATTTAAAAATGCAGAAAATAAATACTAAAAATAATAAAATAGCAGATAAAATTAAGATGAAGTGTTCAAGAGAGAAGGTAGATAGCTTTAGGTAATCCAGTTAAATTGGTCAAATCAAATCACTAGACAATCGGTTTGAATTCCTGCAGTTCTTATGAAAGCAATCACTTAATTATACTAAACTCCTCTTTTAAAGTAAACTTAACACATAAACCTGGTTTAAACCCTCAGAGGTAGAAGAATAATCCCTACTCCTTTTCTAGGTACTTCATGCAAAATTCCGTTAAAGGTTAGAGCACTAGACTTTCGTTTATAGGTACTTAAAAATTAATCCCTAATTCCCACCTAACAATCTAAGAAACCAAATCCTCTAGAATGGTAATTAATAGATATATTAAGTGTCCAATGTTAATTATTCTAATGAATAAATGTTATATGGTTAAATCCCCTTTACACATAACAGGTTGATAAATATAATTCTTATATAACATAAACAACAAGCATAAGTATGCATAAGACAATGTCATATACATGCATGAGGACAGATCATATAAGACAAAAATATAAGTCTAAATTCAAAGCATTAATAAGGGAATAAGTATACTGCAAGTATCCAACCTATTCTAGATTATCAATTCAAACCAATTCAACCTTCAAAACCTAGCACTATCCAAGAAGTACTAGCCCATGGTGTTACAGACAACACACATGGTTAGGTATGAAAGCATAACCATAGGTCTATAATTCAAAAACTTAAAAGAAAGAATAAGAAAAACCCTAGATGTGGCATGATTCTCCGTTCTCTCCTCCGTGATTCTGAATCTTCTTGTTTTCCTTCTCATGTAAGGAACACTGATGAACTCCCCGAGATGGGTGGATAGGATGGTGCGGTGAAAGAGTATGGAAAAGTACGTAAGGATGTGAAAAGTTATGGAGAGTTAGGGTTTGGAACATCCCAAGGGCTCCTTATATAGTTGAAGGCTGATAAAATTCATATTCTACCTCAAAATAGGACTTTTTCACATCAAAAACACGTACGGGCCCAAAACTGGGCCCGCCGGGTCGCGCCACTCCTCAGCAGATTGCACGACCTCACGGTTTTGCTCATACCTTCTTCATCCGTACTCTGATTGAGGTGATTTTTACGCTCATGCGATTCTCTCTTCCTCAACTTTCTATCTATATAAATAACTCACATAAAATCTAACATTTGAAGGGCACGAGTCGTGCAAGTCGGCACAGCTTACGCGTCTTCACTGTTTTGATCATAACTCCCTCATCTGACCTCCAATTGAGGTGTTTCTTGAGTCAAAATGACCTTCTCTTCTATAGCTTTCCAACCATATATCACATGATCAATTTGGACTTCTACAAAAATACAGAAAAATTATGCAATTTGGACATGCGTTTTTTAGCATTCTTTCACGATTTCACTTTTTATTCCAACTTTTCCCTTTTAATCCGTTTTCCACCTAAAAACACGAAATAACACCTCAAATGCACCGATATCTTAAATATTTGAAAATGAACTATTTAGTGCTAAATACAAACATAAATTCCACAAAATGGTGCTAAATCGGACCCTAAAATATGTAGATTTTCACACTAATTAGTGTCACAACTCGACACGAATCTGGAGCTCGAGTCGAGCTCTAACACTGGAAGTCATGTCGAGTTGTGACAACTCGACCATCGGATGTCAACTGTCCCATTTGAAACATGAACTCGGCCTCTCCTATTCATCGAGCTTCGGAACTCGTTTAGAGCTCCGTCCTGTCGTAGAAACTGCCGAGAAAGCTGTCACAAAGTCAACCTGTAGAGCTCGAGTCGAGTTTGCTTCAGATTTGAAAATTAATTCAGCGGCAATTCTAGAAGGTTCCAGGTCTATAAATACATCATTTGCATGAATTTGACGAGGAGGAATCATTCTGGAGGCAATTAAATCACCTAAATTCTCACACACTTTCTCTCCATTTTCATTCTACCTCATTTCAATCCTTTCTACCATAAATTCTCATTGAAGTCCTCCACATCCATCCATTATCACACCATATATCCTCAATCTAAGAAGAAGATTTCAATTGATGGAGGAATTTGGCATGATAGAGGAAGAGAAGATCTACATTTCAAACGAAGCTTGTCATATTTTATTTTGTTATTTTTTCTATTTTCATGGCTAAAATAAAGCAAACTTTGATTTGTATTGAATTTGCACTGATTATAATAGGCTAGGCCTCTAATGAGGCTAACAACATGAAAGGTTAAGGAATAATTTTAAATTTATACACCATGTGTTTGATGAATTGATTGATTAAGAATATTTTTTTATCATGAATGCTTATCTCTCAATTTTTTGTGATAATATATGTGGTTGATTGTTCATGACATGTAGATAGAGTGTGAACTTTTATGAATTTGATGAATTATTAATTGAACCATGTTATTATATGAATTGATTATACTATAAGCATGAGTTGAGTTTGTGAAAATCAAGGCATGTTTAGATCCTCATAATAGGACATGCAGGAAGAGTTGCGTGTGAACGAGCTTGGAATACGTAAGAGGACTTTTCTATAGTACCTCATTAGGGAATAGAAATCATAGAGAAACTCTCCTAGGTTCTATTTTGGTATTACTTACGTGATAAGTGGTCTACATCTAAGTGTGTCTTGTGAAGGAGCTCTTAGTATGATTAGTGAGAGCCTTTAATATCATAATTCATGTTGTTCATCAATACATTTGTGTACGAGTCTAGACCGTCCTTGCCATGACTATTGTTAGTCTTACTTGCTTCTTAGATTGATCTACCTACATCCATTCCATCTCATTTGTTTACTTGATTGCTATTTACTGTTTATTGCTTTTACTAGTTGATAATTGTAGTGATACAACCAATCTATTCATCGATCTAGTCCTCTTCTAGAGTAAGCATATTACAAATATGGATACACAACCTTCTTCCTTGGGATTCTGTATTTTAATATTTGGTCACTTGTAGACTACACAATGATAGAGTACACTTGCTCTTCATAAGGAAAGTACTGATCATGAGCCCAGATAGCCGAGGCCCCAACATTTACCTTAGATTCGAGTCAAAATGGCCGATATGTTAGATTATATAGTAAAAGGCTACCTTTTTGTATGAACACTGTTTTACAATTTATTTGAAATGAGAATCATATGATCAAACGTTTTTGCATGTTATAATTTATTTATATGTTTGTGCAAAAGTTTACTTACTTTATACTATAGATAATATGTTGTGCGACAACACGCAGAAAATCATATTATCAGTTTCCTTATAAAGTATAAACAGATGCTCACAATCGTGATAGACGGGGATAATCTATCGGGATAGTTGTAGTGTGATTTGGTATTAGTTTGTCTTGACTATAGAATCACATTAGTATACTTTGTGTGTATTGAGCATGACCGCTTGAGATCGTTCAACTTATACTGACTATATAGGAGAACTTGATCTCAGTTATTATGGATGTTCATGCTCTTAATACCTATACAATAACCTCTACACGTAAGCCAGTATATATCTCTTTGATTCATCAATGGGTGAGATTTATTTATTAAATCAACAAACTCGTTGAGTTGGGAAATAGTGTTGTCTCTATGGTATGCTGTTGATTGTAGAAGGAATCTGTGTCCTATTAAATAGGCTGATGATGTCCCCTTGAGGAGCTCATAAGGATTATCACATAAACTCTGCAGGTGGATTCATTCCGGTATGATAACAAGATTGAATGGTACTACTCTTGGATGAGATATTAATTAATGGAATTGTCAGTAACTTAATTAATTAATGGGCATTGTATATCTTAAACATGGGGAGGCTGTCGGGCTCATAATAAGAAGGAGCGCATAAAGTAATTATGGGATTAGAGCAGCAGTGCAGTAATAATATTTTAGTGGACTAATTATTATTATTGGACTTAAGTATAAGTTTTTGGCTAAACTTGGATACTTAAGCTCAATGGAGGCCCAACTCTAATTTCTCCTCATGCTCCCTGTTGTAGCCCATATAAAAGTCATCTCAGCTGTCCGAAACTCTATTATTCACGCCTCAAACACGATAGAAGTAGGGAGGAAGCAGATTGGGAGGATCTTGAAGATCGTCGCCCACACAACGTCAAGATTAAACATGAGAATACAGCAGAAGATCAAGAGGTTATTTTCTGCAGCTGTTCTTCTTAATCATACCCTGGTGGAAGGTAGTACATTTCTATCTTCTTGCTTCCGCTGATTTAGAAACGCATGGAACCCTAACGGTTCACGCTAACCAAACAATTAAACACCAACAATTGATAACTCGTGGTGAAGCGTGACACGTTAGGCTAGGGTTTATGTGCCAAACGTGATAAGGGTTTAGAATATTAATTGTTATATTTTGATACCCTAAATGTTTGACGAACATAATGTATCATGTTGGATAATCGGCGACACGAGCCATGACTGGCCCCGGCACTTGGCGCGATGACACGCGATTTCTCGACGGAGATGAAACGTGGCTGTCGACAGGCATGGCGAACGTGATGCAGACTGACGAACTCATGGCTGATCAAAAATGGAGGATCATCGGCTGGCTGGTCGAACATTGGCAGCGGCAATACGGCAATGGTGGCACGGTATCGTGGACGCTCGGCATGGACGATGGCCGACGACTTCATGATGTTAGCATCGGACTAGCAGTGTCTGACGTTGGAGATAGGTGCGCGGGTACGTTGCGTACACTAGCGGCACGACGATGAGGCAGCGCCAGACAAGTGCTTAGGTGGCATGACAGGCACGCAGGCACAGACGGGTGAGTCTGTCTGGCAGATAGAGCTGCTCAAATCGAACCATCGGCACGAGTCGAGTTTCGCCCTATAGCCGGGCGGCGCTTGGGTAGTGTGCGATGGTGGCGAGGCGGGCTGCACGGGTCTGTCGCGCTCGACAGTGAGTACAGGAGCTCGAATCGAGCCCTAGTCTGCGATGGTGCAGGTCAGAACGGTAGGGTCCCTTACTTGGTGAACACGAAACTCATCGTGTGGCGTAAGTTAGGGCATATGCTTCTGGGCTTGCACTCGAATGGAGCTGAAGACCGGGAGACGACTCGAATTGAGCTCTAACGTAAATGGACTTGATTCGAGTCCAGCTCTGAAGCGTGACTGATCTGTTTTAGTTTCGGGGCGCTACCCCGAGCTCCGCGACCTGTCTAGGCAGGTCGATCCCTGCGACCTCATTAAGAAGGTTGAACCCTGCATAGTCACAGCTGCTCATATTTTATGCTTGGTGGCGAACAATCAAATTCGTCAATATATAACTACCATAATTTATTTAATTGCCTATTATTGTTATATATGCTATGCATGTTCTAAGTGATTTATTGTTTTAAATTGCTGTAATAGGAGCATGCAAGGTTGCGTGTTTTATTGTTGAATATTATATTCATGTAAAAACCCTCAGTGTTAAATAACTAAGTGGGAGATGTGATTGGTTAATAATTCTCAAGGCCTCCATTATTGGTTTGTAAGTGATGTGAATAAACTTGCGCATTGGCTATAGTGTCTTTCTCTCCATCGAATGAGTTTATTCACGGATCACTAATACAAACTTCATTATGATGATTGTAGAAAGTTACCCGAGCACGTGTGATCTTCTCTATCTGAAGGGACATAAGCTTGCGCAATGGACTTGGAATCAAATAATGGTATACACTTAAGTGCAAATAATAATTATTCTCCCCATCGGAGTCATTGCTATTATTTGCATGGCTAAAAATGAACTGATTATTAATTATTTTGTCATAAAGTTAGGTTGATGAATAAAATTAATAGGTAAAACCTTCTGTTGTAAATGTTCGGGTTTGTATACATCCACACTATCATAGCATGCAAATTCACGGTGCTTGAAATATTGGTGAATTTTATTTTATATTGTTTTGAGGGAATCAATATAAATTGATAAATTCGAAGTGTTTGATCTATTTATTTATATATGATTCTCAGAATTTTTAAATGGCACTCAACTCACTTTCTGTTATACTTAAAGAACATAAACTTACTGACACAAATTATGTTGACTGGAAACGAAATATGGATATTGTTTTAACTGCTGAAGATTATATATTTATACTCATTGAGGAATGTCCTGAAGTACCTACTGAAGACTCTACTGAAGAGGAAAGAGCCCCTTATAATAGGTGGGTTAAAGCTGATAGGATGGCTAAGTGTTATATATTGACTTCAATGTCAATTGTGCTTCAGCATCAGCATCAGCATCAAGCTATGAACTCAGCCTATGATATGATGCAGAATCTTAGAGAACTCTTCGGGCACCAGAGTCGTTCTGCTAGGTCGGAGGGCATGGCTGTATTGATGATCACCAAAATGGCTGAGGGCACTCCCGTAAGGGAACATGTCCTTAGGATGATGGGCCAACTCAATGAGTAGTAGGTCTGATGCGCGTTTTCTTTGCACGCAAAATTAATCCCCAAGTATTAAGAATATCAGTTGCAGTTTAAGCAAGCGACCAAGTTAAATTATCGAACCCAAAGGATGACATATTATCAATTTAATTATTAACTAAATTAATTGAGACAAGATGGCAATTAAATTTGAGGTTTGAATTATTAATCTAATAATAAAAATATAAAATAGCAATTAAAATAAAATAAACCCTAGATGAATTACGAAAGTGGATCAAGTAAGAGAATATGTAGCTCTAGGATAATCCGGTTTTACTACTTAACTTCCCTCTCATATGTTGGCCGACTCTGCCTTGTGGAATATGGACGCATCATTAAACCATGCAAATCTACTTTATAGACACAAGTAAATATGCGTGTAACACGTGTTAATAATCTTGGAGTAAGAGACGTAATTTCTCCCCCCTCTGTAGGTACTATCAGTATCAATTATTTTCCACGTCTGGAACCTAACACGATATGATCTCCCTTTATAGATACTACAAAATTACCCTCTTTATCCTGCTTACTACCCGAATTCAATTCAATTAATAAACATTCATATATGATAGTTCTAATGAAGTTTCATAGTCCCCTCACTTAGAATCATGACATGGAATCCTGTTCAGCGGTGAACGCACTCAATCTACAACCAAGATATATATTAAGAGTCTATATACCAATTGAAGATGCACAAAACGGCCGTGAATATGGATTAAGAGAGCACAATCATATATAAAATCAATCCACAAGTAGTGTTGTATGGAGACACACAAGAGAGTTCAATTAATTCATAAAACCTTCAAAACCCTAGATCTATCAAAACAGTTCTAACCCATAATGTTGCGAAGAACAATCATGGGGGTTGAATAGATCTTACCCATATGTCCGGAAAATACAAGATAAATTAGGAAACGAATAGAACCCTAGAGGTGGGCATCGTCGCGTCATTCTCTGTATTGAATCCTCGTCTTGGTTCTCCTCTTGATTCAGCAGACGAATCTTCAAAGTGATGGATGGATGGAGGAAAGGATGTGGTTGATGGTTGGGGGGTGGTGATCCACACTTGTGGGGTGGTGTTGGATGGATGTGGCTCTCATGAATAATGATGTAAAATATATATAGGTGTGAGAAGGAGATTAAAAAAAATAAAAGATATGAATAAATCATGGAGGATTATGTGATAAGGAGATTAATTGTGCTCCAAGAAATAGATAATTTTCGAAAATTTTCGGAAATTTTCGGAAATTCTTGGAAATTCTCGTTGCTAGCTGCGCGACTTTACGATTTTGAGCATAACTTCCTCGTCCAATTTGAGTGATTCTTGTGCTCAAGCGATCTTCTCTTCCTCGGCTTTCAATCAATATGAATAACTCACAAAAATTCCAATATTTAAAGGTGTAACAAGCCATGGAATGTGACACAGGCGTTCTGTTCGGCACAGCTCGCGCTACGTCACCATCTTGATCATAACTTTCTTATTTGGATTCCGATTGAGGTGTTCTTTATGCCAAAACGATCCTCTCTTCTGTGGATTTCCAACCATTTATCATACTTTCAATTCATAGCTCTACACAAATACAGAAAAATTAAACAAGTTGGACGTTCATTTTTCAGCATCATTGCACAAATTGCACCTTTACTCCAACTTGACACTTTTGATCATTTTTCCACCTAAAACACAATAAAAAACCTCAAGTGCACAATTTTCTCAAATATATTAAATATAAGACACTTGTGATAATATATAACAATAATTTTCATCAATCAGGTGTTAAATTGGACACTAAAACACGCTTATTTTCATTCTCAACAAGGTCCTTGGAGTTGAAATCGATGAAAAACCCAAGTTGATATCATACTCCAAAGCTTGACTAGGAGTTTGAGCAGTTTCTTCTGAACTACGGTATGATCAAACATTTGTACACATTGGCGGAGCTTCTGATAGAACTTGTGGCGATGGAAGGGCTGTTTCGTCGTGCTCCTCAGGTTCATGTTGTTGAAAATGCTACTTATCCTAGGCCGAGAGGTGGTAGGAATAAGAAGAAGCAAGAAAATTCAGCACCGGTGAAACAAGTGAAGGCAAAGAGTGGTGCGGTCAAGAAACCTAAAGGCAAGTTCTTCAAATGCAAGCAGCCGGGACATTACAAGGCAGACTGCCCTTTTGTTGAATCGTATTTAGCGGCTGTATCTGCTGACACTTAGTGTGTAGATACGGAAGCTACTGACCATGTTTGTAATTTTTTGCAGGGGTTCCACCAAACCCGACAGCTTAGTGATGGGGAGTTTACCATACTCATGAAGAATGCTAATAGAGTAGCGACTGTTGCAGTGGGAGAGGTCTATTTATTTTTCAATAAGAATAAAACTCTTGTTTTAAGGAATTGTCTTTATATAACTCATTTTAGAAAGAATTTAATTTCGATTTCTAAATTACTTTTGGATGGATATTCTGTTTCTTTTAATGACAAGGTTGTTATAAGGAAAGATAGAATTATTATCTGTGATGGTGCATTGATAGATAATTTGTATACTCTTAAATAAATTTATCCCACAGTGCAACAAATTGAATTGAATGGTACATCTACTAATAAGAGAAAAGAACCTTCGAAAATGAATCAAACATATCTTTGGCATCTAAGACTAGGTCATATTAACTTGAGTAGAATTCAAAGGTTGATAGTTGATGGGCATCTGAGTTCATTAGTAGTAGAAAATTATCCAACTTGTGAATCCTGCTTGGAAGGAAAAATGACCAAAAGGCCTTTTAAGGCAAAGGGGTATAGAGCCAAGGTTCTGTTGGAATTGGTTCATTCTTATTTATGTGGTCCTATGTGTGTCCAAGCAAGAGGTGGTTATGAATATTTCGTCACTTTCATTGATGATTAATCTAGATACAGATACATTTATTTGATGTGCCGCAAGTCTGAGTGCTTTGATAAATTCAAAGAATACAAGGCTGATGTAGAGAAGTAACTTGGAAAATGTATCAAGACACTACGATTTGATCGTGGTGGTAAATACCTCTTGGGAGAGTTTAGGAATTATTTATCAGAGAAAGGGATTAAATCCCAATTGTCATCACCGGGCACACCCCAGCAGAATGGTTTAGCGAAAAGAAGGAATACGACTCTTATGGAAACGGTAAGATCAATGATGAATTATTTGGAATTACCAAATTCGTTCTGGGGGTACGCCTTAGAAACAGAAATTTACATCCTAAACTTAGTACCTTCTAAATCGACAGCCTCCACACCAATGAAATTGTGGACTGGGCATAAGCCTAGTTTGAAACATATTCGGATCTGGGGTGCTCCGGCACATGTGTTAAAGGCAGATACTGATAAATTAGAATCGCGTACCGATGTTTGTCTGTATACTCATGGGTTAGTACGAATGCCAGATTTATAGAAGAGGATTATATAATGGACCACAAACCCATGAGTAAAATTGTTCTAGAAAAAGTAAGAGGGAAAACACCAAATATAATACCAACTGTACAAGAGGATATACCACAAGACACTGCACCGTGTGTTACATCTGATACACAATTGCCTATGGTGCCTCTTCGTAGTGGGAGGGTGTGAGACAACTGGATAGATTCATGGGATTGGGAGAGTCATCAGACTTGGTCCTTGGTGAATATGAAATCGACCCATGGAATTATGACGAAGCACTGCATGATAAAGATGCTCAATCTTGGCCAAAGGCAATGAAATCTGAAATAGAATCCATGTATTCTAATCAAGTCTGGGAGCTTGTAGAATCTCCCAATTGTATAAAAGCCATTGGATGCAAGTGAGTCTATAAAAGGAAAAGAGGATTTGACGGTAAGGTAGAAACCTTTAAAGCAAGGCTTGTTGCTATAAGATATACTCAGAAAGAAGGAATCGATTATGTGGAAACCTTCTCACATCTGGCCATACTTAAGTCAATCCAGATTCTTTTATCTATTGCCGCTCATATGGATTATGAGGTGTGGCAAATGGAGTCAAGACAGCTTTCCTGAATGGAAGTCTTGAGAAAAACATCCATATGAAGTAACTAGAGGGATTCATTGCGAAGGGCAAAGAGCATCTTGTGTGTAAGCTTAATAGGTCTATTTATGGATTGAAACAAGCTTCTAGATCATGGAACATCTATTTTGATAAAGTAATCCAGTCATATGGATTTGTTCAATGTCCGGATGAATCATGTGTGTATAAAAGGTGCGATAAAAACGTAGAGGTATTTCTTGTACTCTACGTGGGTTATATTCTGCTCATTAAAAAGAATGTATAGGTATTTTCGGACGTAAGGGTATGGCTGTCTAAGCTGTTTGAGATGAAGGACTTAGGAGAAGCCGGACACATTCTAGGAATCAAATTAATAAGTGATCGTAAGAAAAGAATGTCGTGCTTGTCCCAAACTTCATACATTGATACAATCCTGGCTCGTTTTAACATGGAAGATTCCAAGAAAGGTTTTTCTACCTTTCAGATATGGAATACCTCTATCTAAGGAAATGTGTCAAAAAACACAAGAGGAAATAGAGGAAATGAAGGTACTACCTTATGCTTCGGCAGTGGAAAGCCTCATGAATGCAATGCTATGTACGAGGCCGAATATTTGTTATGTTGTGGGCATGGTCAGTAGGTATCAAAGTAATCCAGGACAAGGGCATTGGACTACGGCAAAACATATTTTGAAGTACCTGCGAAGGACTAGGGATTATAAATTGATTTACCGAGCATATACTTTATTGCCTTCGGGTTATACTGATTCAGATTTTCATTCAGATAAGGATGCTAGTAAATCCACCTCGGGTTATGTGTTTACTCTTGGAGGATGAGCCATAATATGGAGGTGTGTAAAGCAAAAATGCGTTGCAAACTCCACCATGGAAGTTGAGTATGTAGCAGTCTCTAAGGCAGCTAAAGAAGTAGTATGGCTTAGGAGCTTCTTAATGGACTTGGATGTGATTCCTGGTTTGCCCAAAGCAATCACAATTTATTGTGATAACAGTGGTGCAGTAACAAACTCAAAGGAACCACGAGCCCATAAGGCTAGTAAACACATTGAGTGCAAGTACCACATGATACGAGACATCGTTAAAAGAGAGGAGGTCGTTGTCGCTAAGATTGCATCGGAGGATAACTTAGCTGATCCTTTTACTAAGAGCCTTCCAGCAAAAGCGTTCGATGGGCATGTAGAAGGAATGCAGATTAGATGCGTGTCAGCAAATATGGCAGCATAGTCTTTTAGTATAAGTGGGAGATTGTTAGATTGTATACTAAAAGTCTAGCTTTTTGTATGAACAATGTTTTACAGAGATAAAATCCAATTTAGTCCCATAACTTTATGCATGGTCTATTTTAATCCCAATAAAGATAAGTTTGTCAATTTAGTCCTATCGGTGAAGAAATAGGGCCAAACATGTCCTATTTTCGCTGGAAAACGCTGACATCTCCGAAAACGACCACGTCACAATCGGAATCGTCGAATTCCAGCCGGGATGGTGACATGGCTCCCTGATGGCAGGTGAGTCAGCGGGATAAAAACCTATTCAATCTCGTAACTTTCTTCATGGTCTATTTTAGTCCCAATAAAGATAAATTTATCAATTTAGTCACACTGGTGAAGAAATAGGGCCAAACATTGCTGGCGTTTGGATCTTTTAGTTAACGTGAACCGTTAGGGTTCCATGCCATTCTACTGCAGCGGAAGCATAGGAGTAGAATCATATTACCTTTCACCAGGGTTGATATAGAGGTTGAACAACAAGAACAAACGAACTTTCGATCTTCTATCGTATTCCTAAGCCACGTCTTGACGTTGTGTGGGCAACGATCTACAAGACGAAATCAATCTGCAGTTCTCTCTAGTATCACGATTTTTAGGCATGTCTAATAAGTTACTGGACTACTGAGATTGGCTATATATAGACTACAACAGGGACCAGGAGGAGAAATTAGGGATTGTGCCTCCATTGGGTTTAAGCATCTAAGTTTAGCCCAAAACTTATACTTAAGTCCAATAATAATAAATCAGTCCACTAAAGAAGTATTATTGCACTGCCACCCTAATCCCAAATTACGTTATGAGCTCCTTCTTATTATGAGCCCATTAGTCTCCTCGTGTTTAAAATTTAATGCCCATTAATTAATTAAGTTACTGATAACTCCATTAATTAATATTTACCAAGTGTAGTACCACTCAACCTTATTATCAAGCCAGAATAAATCCACCTGCAGGGTTTACATGATAATCATTATGAGCTCCTCAAGGAAACATCATCAATCAATTCCGTTAGGACACAGATTCCTTCTACAATCAACAGCACACCATAGAGATAGCATCATCTCCTAACTCACCAAACATATTGATTTAATAATTAAATCTCACCCAATGATGAATTAAAGAAATAAATACTAGCTTACGTGTCGAGTTTATTGTATAGGGATGAAGATTACGAACATCCATAATAACAGAGATCAAGTTCTATTATATAATCAGTATAAATCGAACGATCTCAACACGGTCCTGTTTACTACACAAAGTGCACTAGTGCAATTTTATATTCAAGACAGACTAATACCAAATCACACTACAATCATACCAATAGATAGTCCCCGTCTATCTAGGCTGTGAACATCTGTTTATACTTTATAAGGAGCCAATAATATGATCTTTCGTGTGACGCCGCACACCAAATTATCTACAATATAAAGTAAATGAACTTTTGCAACAATATAATTGCAAACATTTGATCACATGATTCTCATTTCAAATATTGTCTAAACATTGTTCATACAAAAAGCTAGACTTTTAGTATACAATCCAACAATCTCCTACTTATACTAAATGACTATGTTGCCATATTCCCTGCCATACATCTGATTCCCACTCCTACTACTTGACCATCAAAAACTTTCACCTTAAGGTCCTTATAAAAGTATTTATTAGGTTATAATCTGATGCAATCTAGGCGACAACAACCTTCCCCTCATCATACGATTTCTCGCATCAGGTAGTACTTGCGCTCAATGTGTTTAAGTGCCTTATGGGCTCGTGACTCCTCCAAGTTTGCAACTGCACCACTATTACCACAATAAATTGTGAAGACTTTGGGCAAACTCAGAATCACATCTAAGTCCATTACGAAGTTTCTAGAGCCACACATATATTTTGGCTGCCACAAGGCTCCAATATTATCATCTTTCCATGGTGGAGTTCGAAATATATTTCTATATAATACTCCTCCATACTATGGATCTACTTCCTAATTTAAACACAACCTTGAGGTGGATTTACTACCGTCCCATTATTTGTAAAACGAATCTATCTAACCGTTAAGAAGTAATGAATCTGTCTGATAAGCCTACATATAATTTCCAGTCCTTCTCAGGCACTTTAAATATATCTTACCACAATTCAATATTCTTGTTCCGGGTTACCTTGATACCCACTATCTAAGCCATTGGCAAAACAGATATCCAATCTCGTGCATAGCATTCCATAGATTAAGCTTCCTTAATGCCAAAGCATATGGAACAACCTTTATCTATTTTATCTTTTTTTGTGTCTTAAGACACAAATCCTTAGATAAAGTCACATGCTAAAACAAGTAAGGATTGTATCAATTTATGAAGCTTGAGACAAGCACAACATCCTATCTTGTGATCTTTATTACCATGATCGCAAGAATATATTTTGCTTCTCTTATGTCCTTCATTTCATACTGCTTTATTAACCATACTAATACGCCCGACAATACTCTTTCATTGTCTCCAATGTGCAAGATACCATCTACGTACATACAAGAAATACCACCACGTTTTCATCACTCTTTTCAATACACAAGGCCCATTCGAGCATTGATTAAACCCATTTCCTTATCAAAAACGGATGTTCCATGATCTTGAAGTTTTTTAGTCCACCGATGGACACTTTTAAGCTTACACTCAAAATGCTCTTAGCCCTTTGCAATGAATCACCCTGGTTGCTTTACATAGATGTTTGCCTCAAGACTTCCAATCAGGAAAGCTATCTTAACATCTATTTGCTATACCTCATAATCAATATGAGCAGCAATAAATAAAAGAATCCGGATCGACATAAGCATAGCTACCGGCGAACAGGTTTCCCCTCGCATCAAGCTTTGCTTCAAAGGCTTCCACCTTACTATGTGATCCTCTTTTTAATTTGTATGAGGACTTCCAATGACTTTTACACCATTTAGTGATCCTACAAGCTCCCAGATTTGATTTAGAAACCATAGATTTTATTTCAAAATTTATTGCGACTTATTAAGATTTTGCATTTTGATAATGTAGTGCTCCGTCGTGTCCATGGGTCGATTTCATGTTTACTAGGGACCAAATCTCATGACTTTCCAAAACATAAATCTATCGGGTTGTTAAACAACTCTCCCATTGCGACAAGGCACAACATGCAATTATGTATCAGATGTGACACGCAATGCAGTTTACTTGTGGTATATCCTTTTGTACAATTGATACTAAAATTTGTGTGTCCCTTCTCACACTTCTTAGAACATTCTATACATGGTTTTGTGATTTATTACATAGTCCCTTTCCAAAAATTTATTTTTGTGTTAACAATCACTTTCTGACCTTTTTGGGCTATTAAATAAACCACCCTTCATTTTTCTAGGATATCCTACAAACATCAATTCTACAGACTTATCCATAAAATGAATTTAGTAATTTCAAATAATTCATCATCTATCTAACCATTACCATAATAGTCTTATTCCTTCTTTCCACTACATCATTCAGCTTTGGTTTGCCCGGTGTTGACAACCTGGGATTCAATCCCATCCTTTGATAAATAGCTCCTAAACTATCTTAAGAGGTGCTCGCCACTACGATCAGATCGCAGTGACTTGATATATTTTTCATGACGCTTCACCGCATCAGCCATGCACTTCTTGAATTAATCATAGTACTGACTTGTAGTGCATCAAATAAATATATCTTGGTTCTCTAATAATCGTCAAATATTCATAACCACCTCTCGACAGGATAATCTTAGGACCTCATAAATCAGAATGAATCATTTCCAACATATCTTTACATGGTTCCAAACCCCTTTGCCTTGTAGAGGCAATTTATCATATTCATTTTTAAGTAAGACTCACAAGTTCGATAGTTTCCACTTCCAATAAACCTTACGGTTCATCGACTATCAATTTTCGAATCGTACTTAAGTAAAATGATCTAGTCTTAGATGCCAAAAGCTATGTTTAGTTCATCTCTGAAGGTTTCTTTCTCTTACTAAGATTAGAAGATGCATTATTAATTACTATTTGTTGCATCCTTGGTATAAAAATGATTTAAGAGTGTAAAAAATTGTCACCGACGTACCAAAATAGATTATAGCTCAATCATTCATTTTAATGACTATATCATTTAGATGCAATAGAGTATCTATCCGTAAATGCATAGAGACCAAAATAAAATTCTTTCTATGAAAACGTACGTAAAGATAATTTCTCAAAATCAAACATTTATTCATATCATAATATAAATAAACAACTCCCACTACAACAGCCACTACTTTCGTAGCTTTACCCACGTACAAAGTAATTTCATCATCACATAGTTACAGACATTTAGTGACTCTGATATCTCCACACAACGTGTCAGCAGATGCCATTATTGAGCATTTTCTCAACACACAAAATTAATCCTCAAATATAAGGATATCAATTATAGTCTCGATAGGTGACCAAGTGATTATCGAACCCGAGGGACAGATTATTATCAATTCAGTATATTCTAATTAACTAAGACTATATTGGCAAATTTGTATGGAATAGTTACGAACTAAATAACAAAAAATTTAGATTGCAAATTAAATAAACAAGCAATAGGAAAAATACGATTGTGATCAAGTAAGAAATAGGTAATTCTTTGGGTCATCCAGTTTTACTTAGTAATTTCCTTTCCATGTGTTATTGTCCTACTCTACCTTGTGGTTTATGGACGTATCACTAAACTATGCAAGTTTACTCTATATACACAAGCAAACAAGCGTATGACACGTGTGAATATCCTCGGAATAAGAGATATAATTCACCCCTCTTTTTAGGTACTATCAATATCAATTATTTCCCATGCACTTCCTTTATAGGTACCATGACGTTATACTCTTTATCCTACTTATTAACCCGAATAAGATTCAATTAACAAGTATTCATATAAGATAGTTCTAATAAGACTTCGGAACCCCTTCACTTAGAATTATAACATGTAATCCTGCTCAGCAGTGAACGCACTCAATCAATAACCAAGATATGTATTCAGACTCTACATAACAGTTAATGATGCACAAAACGACCATGAGTATGAATTAAAAAGGCACAATCTTATATAAAATAAACCACAAGTAGTGTTGTACGGAGTTTACACATAGAAATTCAATTAACTCATAAAACTTTCATAACCCTATAACTACCGGAGCGGCACTAGCCCATGATTGATCTAGGAACAATCATGGTTAATTGGTATGATCTTACTTGACGCGCCAGACAAACCTCTCCTCACGACTCCTTCAGATGATGGTAGGGTTTCGGTGGTGGATGGATGATGAATGATGTGTCATCTTTCTTTCTCCTATGAAAGCTCTTCTTTTATACTCATGGAACCTCCTTATGGGCTTAGGATGGGTTTTGCTTGAGGCATACGTCAAATTTGGTAAGAAAACTCAAGAATTATCATAAATAGAAGCAGCGAGAATTCGCTCGACCACACCTAGACAAGTCGAGCAAGGCTTCCAAATCGAGCAATGGTTGAGCAAACTCTCTGTACAAGTTTGCACATTTTGATCGATTTCACTCATCCGCTCATCCAAGATGATTCTGGTCGAGCAACACCTCCAAGTCGAGCAAGCTCTCTAGACGAATCTGCGTATTCTGCTCGACTTGACCACCTCTGCTCGACCAAAGTAATGCTGGTCGAGCAACACCTGGAAGTCGAGCAATCCTCGAAAATTACCTCAAAAATCGTGTCTTCCAATTTCGAACCCTTTCGATCCATTTTCCTGTACAAATACAATCAAAAAGCCTTTGTATCCTCTGACTCGTGGCTTTTTTGTAAACATTCCTATTCATCTCAATAAAAGACTCAATCGTACTCCATTTTCACATAAATCGAAACCCAAAATATGTGAATTTACACTCCCATCAAACCCCCAAACTTACATGTTGCTCGTCCTGAGGCAACGAAAATAAAAAAAAATCCAGAGAGTGTAATCACAAAATCAAGCACAACCTATCCTAACACATGTAATTATATCAACTCAAAACATGCAATCCATCATACCTTTCATTCACGCAAAAACATCAATCAATCACAATACTTCTATGAGTGCTAAGTCATCTAGCTCACGGGTAAGTGTTTACTCTCTCTCTCTCAAGTGTAAAAGATGTACACTTTATGGGTTAGTATCGACACTCAATTTCAATTCATATACTCGTGTAACCATAAGCTTGTCAAGGGTCTAAAAAATCCATCTATAACTAGTTCAATACTAGGATCACAAAGGACTTGCATTTAGGTTGTAACGTTGGCTCTTTGGTAAAGGTAGGAGAATATAGATAAGTAACTAAATTTACTAGTAACGAAGTACCTTGGAGATTTGCTTTTCATAGCTTCCTTCTTTTCTCCTTCGTCCTTCTTATATAAACTTCAATCACATGCTTTCTCCGTCTCTACTTGGATCAACATCTCTTCTTCGCAGTAGAATACCAATTCCGGTGTTCTTCAAGTATAAGGGTACCAGTTTCGGGAACTACCCTTTCTAGCATTCGGGATACCGGTTTCAGGCACTACCCATTGCAAGATTTAACCATTTGTCTCTTGATTCTTATTACACCAAACCCCTCCTTCCTATGTCTCTTCAAAACTTCATATAGCATTTATTTACCTCCACTCTTTACTAGTAATAGGTGTTCAAGGCTCAAAAAGGTAAACGACTGTTCATCAAAGGCTTGCCAAAGAAAAAGCTTAAAGGCTCAAAGAGGCTTCCAATGATAATCATATAATAAGGTAGGATAAATTTGGCTAAGTGACTTAATCAACAACAATGACCTAAGATCATTTCCTAGTATCTATCAATTATAGACTTCAAACAAGACTCCAAGTAAAAATAGAACATGCTAGTCATTAACAAATCAACATGCATCAAAATAAGGCACATGCATATCATGAATAAGTCTCATCACTAACAATTCACGTAAATCCACATAAACATCCAACAATCAATCACCCAATCATTATCAATATCAAGTATATGCCACCCACACATGAATCTTACACTACACCCACATCAATCAAGTCTCCACCTGTAAAGTGTAAAAGTGAATGGGGATGAGAAGAATAAAAAAAATAAAAAATAAAAGACTTGGCAACTCTACTCCTCCAGAGCATCATCATCCTCATCTCCACTCATCTCTTCACGCCATCAATCAAATGCTCTATGGAGATCACTGATATTCCTTTCCATCACGCGCTCGCGATTATACATCTGACTCAACCGACCTCCATGGCATCATGATGCTCATTGAGTGCGGCATAGTTAGTGTTTGCAAGCCCCAGCTGTCTATTAGTTTCTTTCTGGTTCGCATTCAGCGTGGCGAAGTGCTGGTGCATCAATCGGAATTACTCCCAATAAAACTGATCCTAAGCTACCCAATAATCCTGCTGCGGCTGTGGTGGTGGCTCGAAAAACTCTTTCTCCTGTGGCTGTGGAGGCTGCACTGGAGGAATAACCATCTCCGGATATACAAAAACTTGCGGCGGCTGTGGCACTTCCTCTTCAAAGTCGGCTGAATCTCCTATCAGGAACATGTCCTCATCTAGGACGATCCCCTGAGCCTGCATATCAGCAAGAAGTCTCCAATCTCCTCTTTCCAGACACGTCTCCGAGATCACCCTATGTTCAGTGGTATCTATCGATAAATTACTGTTAACTCTAACGGTAGTGAGGTCAATAATCACCAGTGGAAACCTGAATGAACTAGGGTTCTTACCACGAATAAACATCCAATTGTCGCCTATCCACTCTATCAGCCCCATCCTCACACATGATGTCAAGATCAAGTCCGGATCCCCTCGAACGGGTTTATGCCTGCTTAAATCGACTTTATAGTACTCCTCTATCAAGGTGATGAGTCATCCGATATTCACGCGCTGAAATCCATGAGTCGTGAACTTGTGAAGCTGATTGAAAAAGTATGCTGCTACATTGAAGCGAACTCCATGAAGTATGCACCATAACACGTACAGCTCTCCCCTCGGAATGCAACTCCCCTTGAATCTTGCAAACAACATGTTACCCAGAATCTGATCCATGTATGCTAACACGGGATTGCGGATGGAACCAACCTTGGCAGAATTCAAGTTATATCTCTCTTGCCTCCCCGTGATCTCTCTCTAGAACTCATCCGGCTTAATCATCATGCTCCACGTCCATCTCATTCTCACAACCAATCAATTCATTAAACTCTCGGGCCCATATCTGCTCTTTCCACCAATCTATATCCGAATACCATAAGAAAGGTATCAGTCTCCAAGCTCAATCCTCAACGTACACAAAACCTCCGCAGTGATGTGAAAATATGTCTCTCTCTTCATCTCCATAAACTGAGTAATGCCCACTTGATCGAACATCCAATGAATGTCGGTGAGAATATTCATTTCCCTCATAGCATGGTCATCCTGATACCGCGTCCTCTGAATTTTTTGTGCGATTGCAGTCCAAAGATCCTTCTTCTCCTCCCAATTTGGAGTTTTCAGCCCATAATCGGAGGGCCTCTTTTTATCCATCCTCATCTTTTTTACTATTTCCCCCAAAGAAGAGGACTTAGGCCCCTTCCTCTTGGACGATGAAGCAATCCCTTTACCTTTGCTGGACATGGTGTGAGTGTGGTGAAAAGCAGCGAAAACCCCAATGATTTGAGTGAAAAATCCTAAATCGGACTTGCAAACCCTCGAATTCGGATATGGAAGTGTGTGGAAAGATGGATTTAGGTGTAGAAAAGAATTTAGGAGGAAGGACTTACGATTATGGAATGGTGCTCGAGAAAGGTTGACGGGAATGTGTCAAACGGAATGAGAACTGACCTTTAAAATCTGATTCCGGACTCCGCTCGACTTAACTGGTGAAATCGAGCAATGGGTGCAAGTCGAGCAACCCCTGCTTTGCCCTTAAAATCATACCGCTCGACCTCCATTCGACTTACACAAACTAGTCGAATGGGTGTTGGAAGTCGAGCAACACGCCCATTCGTGCCCCCTGTTCTCCTCTGTCTCACTCAACCTCCGTTCGACTTGGAGTTCTGGTCGAGCAACCACTGCTTGGTCGAGCAAACTCTCTATAAGATTTGCACATTTTGCTCGACCATTACTCGACCAAATCCCTTAATCGAGCAACGTGGTGTCAGTCGAGCAACCCTTCCTGGATAATTTACACATTTTGCTCGACCTCTGCTTGAGTTGGCACCGCTGGTCGAACAACCCCCTCGAAGTCGAGCAGAGCCACTATAAGTTCTGTTAATTTTTCTCGACCTCCGCTCGACTTCTTCTCCATGATCGAGCAACCGTGTAATGGTCGAACAACAACCCGACTTCTTGAGAATTTGTACTCTTCTTGTCTCTCCCTAAGTATCAAGATATCCATAAATCAAGCAAGAGATCCTCTTTAAACCATATAGAATCATGTGTAACTCCGCAATGACACTAAAAAAAACACCACTAAACACTAGGTAAATTGCAAAAAATCAATACATCAAAATCGGTTAAAGTTTTAATATACCGCAAAAAATCAACTCCCCTAGCAAACATTACAAAGAAAAGATTATACTCTCCGCGCTGTGTGTGGTAAGTAAATCACACCCCCCAAACTTAGTAGAAACTATAGTGAAAACAAAGTTTGCAAGAGATGTAATATCCGAATAATAAGCACGTCAAATATAAAAATTTCTTAAACAAACTAATGAAAATAAAGAAATAAATGAGAGGGAAAGCCCCCAACAGGCGCTATTGTTTAACGTCAGAGAGTCATGACGATACTACTCTAGTGCAAGGTATCTTCAAAGACAACGCAAGCATCATCTGGCGACTTGTAATGCTTCAATCGATGCCCTTTCGCCGTGATAATATCCCTGTCTTTATCCATAAGCTCAAAACTCCCCCTCCGCAGGCTCTATGGATAATGAACGACCCCATCCACTTCGATTTCAATTTCCCTGTGAAGAGCTTTAAACGAGATTTAAAAAGTAATACCTCATCACCTTGCTTGAACTCCTTGTAAGATATCTTTGAATCATGCAATTTCTTCATTCTCTCCTTAAAGATCTACAAGTTCTTATAAGCTCGATTCCTAAAATCATCTAATTGATTTATATGAGTCATCCTCAACTCCTTTTGATCCTTTAAAGACAAGTTGAAACTCCTCAATGCCCAAAAAGCTTTGTGCTGAATCTCTACGGGTAAGTGGCACGGCTTTCCATAGACAATTTGATACGGTGACATATCCAAAACCATCTTATAAGCAGTTCAGAACCCCCACAAAACATCTTCGAGCTTTATAGCCCAATCCTTTCTATTAGTTTCGACCACCTTCCCCAAAATTTATTTCACTTGTCGGTTGGAGACTTCGGCTTGCCCATTCGCTTGAGGGTGATAGGGTGTACTAACCCTATGCTTGACACCATAATTCTTGAGAACCTTTTCAAGAAGCTTATTGAAGAAGTGAGTACCTCCACAGCTTACTAGTGCTCTAGGAACTCCATAGCGGGCAAATATATGTTTCTTCAAGAAAGATAAAACAGTCCTTGAATCATTCAAGCGAGTGGGAATGACTTCCACCCACTTAGCAACATAATCTACTGCTAAAAGGATGTAGAGAAATCCATTAGATGGGGAAAAAGGCCCCATAAAATCGATCCCCCAAACATCGAAGATCTCAACAACAATGCTCGGCTGAAGTGGCATCTCATCTCTCCTCCTTATGTTCCCTATTCTTTGACATCTATCGCATGTCGCCACATAGGATTCACAATCTTTAAACAAAGTAGGCCAATAAAGAGCAGATTGAAGTACCTTGGCTGCTTTCTTTTGAGCTCCGAAGTGCCCCTCGTTAGGTTGTGCATGGCAAAAATCAAGAACGCTCTCCATCTCCATCTCAGGCACACCCCTATGGACTATGGAATCCGTACATATCTTGTAGAGAAACGGATCATACCATATAAAAGTCTCAACATTGATTAGCCATTTTATAGTAGGGATGACCAATTAAAATAATTTATCGAACCACAGGGAGGTAGGTACTAGTGCTTAAGCGATCTCATGTTTCTTGTAATTTTATAGAGACGAATCATCTATAGTTTGGATGTATAAACAAAAAAATAACAATAACTAAAGCAAGCAAGTAATGATTAGCAAACAAGATAGATAAGTGAAGGGTGGTTTTCCAAATTAAGTAAAAGTGAGATTAACAACAATTAAAAAGTGGAAATCCTAGGATAAATGCATCGAATTCATATGAATCATGGATTGAAGACTAAGGGCCAACACTAGTTCACCTAAGCTCCCTCTCGAGATGGATAGGGTATGAACCTCAATTAGCTCAACGGATTGGTTCTCACTAGGTACTAAGTATGAAATGAGAGTCCCTTCACATAATTAATCAACCTCTCGATCAAACCAATCACATGTTCTATCAAAAGGTTCTAAATTCTAAAGGATTTCTCAATCTCTTTGCAATTTATAATGCAAATGAAGTGTTTGATGAAATGATTCAATGAACTATCCTAAACATATAATTGATTTCTCAATCTAATCACATGTTCATGACAATTAACCACACAAATCAACAATACAAATCAAGTAATTAATAATCAATGGTAGAAAATCATAGATCCAATCAACATATGAATTCAAATATACAAATCCTAAAATTATCCAACAACTCTCTTGTTGTTAATCTCACAAGGGAGATTAACCTACCATATTAACAAGGAAATTAACATAGACATTAAAATCCTTACAAAACATGATGAACAATAAGGTTTCAATACAAAAGTTGGATGAAAACTCCCTTAGATGCCTCCAATGGTGATCTTCTTCTTCTCCTTGCAATCTTCCTCTCTTCCTTGCTTCTTTTCCTCAATTAGATGAAGTTTTTGATGGTGGGATGAAGGTAGATCCAATGGATGGTGAATGGATGAAGATGATGGTGTGAATTGGAGGAAATGGTGTGTGATGTGTGTGTAGGGGTGAAACCCACGAAAATCTCATCAAATATTGAAGTATTGGGTATTTATACCCCTTGGGAAGCTTCTAGAAGGGTTCTGATGTGTTCCTGATCCTGCAGCAACATGGGTCGTGTGCTGCAATACGGCCACAGGGTGGCCGTGTAGGCGTTTTTGATATTAGAAAATGGCCAAGGCTTACAGGACCGTGTTGCGTAACACGAGTCGTATGCTGCAACACGGCCGGTCGTATTGGTGCAACCCCTGTTTTTACAATTTTGTTTTGGCTCGTTCTCCCTCGTTTCAACTTCGAATTGAGATTCACTTTTTCTAACGTCTTCCTTTTCGCGTCTAGGATCTATTTTTTCCTGAAAATTATACGTTTAAGCTCATTCATACACATATTCATAAAAACACAAAACACAACCAAAATACACATAAATACGGATAAAATAATACGAAATTACACATAAGAAGACACTAGAATCTAGGTAAAAATATCATTCATCAAACATCCCGCTTGAATTTTGCAAGTTGATACCCGTTGAGATCTCTTAGAATTTCTCATACGGCAATGTAATTAACATAATCCACATATCATGGATCCATCCCTTGGGCAGCCACCACACATGCTCTCTCCACTCCTTCAACAAACACCGCCATGATCTTCTCATCAGGGAAATGTCTTCTATGTAATCAAAAGAATCATCACAGTGCTCCCTTGTCTCCAACCTCGATAGGTGATCCGCCAAAACGTTTTCCGTACCCTTCTTATCCCGGATCTCCATATCGAACTCTTGTAGAAGAAGAATCCATCTTATTATCCTTGGCTTTGTTTTCTTCTTCTCCATTAAGTATCGGATCGCAGAATGGTTCGTGTATGCTATAGTCTTCATGCTAACCAAGTACTGTCGAAACTTATTGAATGCATACACCACAGCCAAAAACTCCTTTTCAGTCACCGCATAGTTCTTTTGTGCAGCATCAAAAGTCTTACTCGCATAATAAATGGCACAAAACTTCTTATCCCTCAACTGCCCAAGCACCACTCCAAGTGCTAAATCACTCGCATCATACATAAGTACAAACGACTGAGTTCAATCCGGTGTGATCAAGATAGGTGCAGTAATAAGCGCCTCTTTCGAAACCTGAAAAGCTGTTAGACATTCTTCATCAAAAATAAAAGAAACATCCTTTTCAAGTAAATGAGATAAGGGCTTGGAGTATTTCGAGAAGTCTTTTATGAATCTTCTATAAAAATCGGCGTGTCCAAGGAAAGACCGCTCTCCCTTTTCATTAGTAGGCGGTGGAAGCTTCTCAATTGCCACCAGCTTTGCTCTATCCACCTGCAATCCCTTGGCCAAAATATGATTGCCAAGAACAATCCCATCTCTTATCATGAAGTGACACTTCTCCCAATTCAAGACAAGATTAGTATCTTGACATCTCTTCAAAATAGTAGCAAGGTTAGATAAACAAATATCAAAGGAGGAACCAAACACAGAAAAGTCATCCATAAACACCTCCATGATTTTCTCTATCAACCATCAAATATGGCCAACATGCAACACTGAAATGTAGTAGGCACATTACATAATCCAAAAGGCATCTTGTTAAAGGCAAAAGTCCCATAAGGGCAAGTAAAAGTAGTCTTTTCTTGATCCTTGGGTGCAATCATAATCTGATTATAACCCGAGTACCCATCCAAGAAGCAATAATACGCATACCCTGCAAGACGATCAAGCATTTGATCCATGAAAGGAAGGGGAAAATGGTCTTTGCATGTATTTTCATTCAATTTCCTATAATCCGTACACACACGCCATCCCGTAGGAATCTTAGTGGCTAATGTCTCACCATCCTCGGCTTTCACAATAGTCATGCCCCCCTTCTTAGCTACAACATGCAATGGACTCACATGGGGACTATCACTAATAGGATATATAATTCCAGCATCTGGCCACGTTAGGATTTGCTTCCTAATCACTTCTTGAATAGTGGGATTCACCCTCTGCTGATTCTGTATACTACTATTGGCCTCATCTAACAACCTTATTCTATGCATGCAATATGGAGGACTAATACTTTTTAAATCATCAAGAGACCACCCAATCGCATACTTATAATTCCTAAACACATCTAACAATTCCTCAAGTTGATCATCATCAAGCAAAGAAGATACAATTATCGGATATTGTTCATTGTCACCTAGGTAGGCATACATCAAGTGCTCCGGTAGCGGTTTCAACTTCTCTTTCTTCTCTTCTTGAGGTGCGCTCTCTCTATCCAATGGTAGGTACTTCCTAGTCCACTTCACTTCTTCAATCTTGGTCCTTTTTGACTCATACCTGTCATCACCCAAAGCAAGTAAATTTTCAAGGAACTCGATACATACCTCGTTGGAGAGTTCATCTAGCTCCGTGGTGGGAAAAGTAAGAGACTCCGCCAAACATGTCTCAAGAGGATCCTTTGAGAGGATCAAGGACATGTCTTCCTTCACGATCTCCTCCACCACGTCTATACTATGACATTGCGTCTCCATCGGCATCTTCATAGCTTTATCAAGGTTAAACAAGATCTCTTCTTTATCCATCCTCAGCCGTAGCTCACCCTTTTGCACATCAATCATAGCTCCCGCAGTAGCAAGAAAAGGTCTCCCTAAGATAAGAGGGACATTATTCTTGTCATCTTCCATCTCAAGCACAAGAAAATCCACAGGAAAGACAAGCTTCTCTACTTTGACAAGAACATCTTCAATTACGCCCTTCGGAAATGTCATAGACCTATCCGCCAATTGTAGAGCCACAGATGTGGGAGTTAACTCTCCAAACCAAGCCTTTTGAAGAAGGACAAAGGCATCAAATTGATACTTGCCCCAAGATCGCACAAGGCTCGTCGTGCCTGCTCCTTTCCAATTTCACATAAGATAGTGAAGCTTTCCGGATCTTTCAACTTAGCTGGCAGCTTCCTTTGAATAATCGAGCCTTAATTCTCCGACAAATTCACTGTTTCAATTATGTTCAAGCTTCTCTTCTTCAAAAGTATATCCTTTAGGAAACGGGCATAATACGTCATCTCCAAGATCGCTTCAGAGAAAGGAATGTTCAAACTTATCTTGTTTATGATGTCTGAAACCTCTTGAACTTTTCTTCCAATCCCTTTTTGACAAGCTTGAAAGGAAACAGTAGAGGTATATTTGTCTTGGGAATAACCCTCTCATCACGTTCAACCTTCTCCGCTTTATCCTTTTTGGCTCTCAATCTCTTGGCTCTTTCCCACTTCTTCTCTCTTGTAACCTCAGTGTTATGCTCTTGAGATGGTACCATAATGTTCTGATCAACGGGTGTAGCATTCGGGATCAAATCAGAATATGCATGAAACTGCTCGACCTCCGTTCGACTTGGGTAAGTTGGTCGAGCAACTTGTCCTTGATCGAACGACGTAGGCGATTGTGACCTATGCTCCTTCATGTGTTGCTCGACTTCTGCTCAACTTAGGTGGTCTGGTCGAGCAACCTGGTCCAAGTCGAGCAAACCTCCCGATCGAGAGCTACTCGTGACCAGGTGCTGCTCTACTTCCACTCGACTTGGATGATCTGATCGAGCGAAAAAGTGCTGGTCCAGTGGCAAACCTTAAAATAGAGTGTTGTGATTCTATTTTTTGGAGCTTGCTCAACCTGAGCTTGACTTGCAAATGTGGTCGAACGGGATTGTGTTGGTCGAGCAACTCCCCTGTTTCCTTAATTTTTGTTCACCGGCATCATCGAACCTTCATATTGCGTTCCCGACCTCAATGTGATGGCATGGCAAGACTTTGGATTCTCAATACTTTGAGATGGAAACTTTCCCTTCTTAATAGTTTAAGTCAATTTGTTTACATTTCCGGCCATCACCCCCATCAACAACGTAAGGTCTTTCACTTGTGTAGACAAATCCTTATGATTATCATCAATCTTCTTTTCTAACTTAGCCTCTAGAGGATCTACTCTTGCATCGTTCCTCGCCATGTACCTGTTCACCGTATCCTCGAAACCCGACTTTCCTTCTTTCACCTTAGCTCCCGGATCAACACCAATAGGAGGTTGCACTGCATTATTCAGATTACTCCATGAAAATTCCAGCCTCCTTGGTGGTTGATAATTTCTTGGGGAACCACGATTGTTGTAATTCCCCTGATAATTTTGGTTTCCTTGATTTGGGTACCTAGTTTCTTGAATACTTTTGACCTATGACATAGTTTGCCTCCTCGATCTCCTCTTGGCTAACTCCTTCATAACCACTATCTTGCTGCATCATTGGTAGTCTCTGAGATAAATCTGTGATCTGCTTTTGCTGAGACTCTAGTAACTTGCTAAAATTAGCCAAGCTAGAGACGATCTCATCATCTCTTCCCGACTTCACCATATTATGCCCAATCTGTGCTACTTTACCAAGGACATAAGTGCCTCTCACTCTATCAGTAGGTTAATCTCTTGAATTCATGGAAATATCCTTGAAAAGCTTCTCGGCCTCAATGGATGACTTCATAAGCAACGCTCCATTAGAAGAACCATCAAGTAACACACGAGAATCGCAATCCAACCCATTGTAGAATATACTGATATATTGAGCTTTCGATAGCCAATGCTATGGACACTTATGAAGCATGTCCTTGAATCTGTCCCAAGCTTCATGAAACTTCTCGTTACCATGGATAGCAAATTGATTGATCTCTTGCTTCATCTTGAACACCTTTGAAGGTGGCATGTATCGCTCCAAGAATTTCACTTTCAACTTTTCCCATGTATCGCATTTAGCAGCATCGAGATTATCGTACAAATCTCTCGTCTTATCATTCAGCGAGAACTTAAACAAAATTATCTTCCTCGCATTCTCATGAGCTCTTGTATCTTTTATGTACTTGCATACCCAAGAAACTTATTTAGTTGTTGCTGAGGATCATCAAAGGTTTCCCCAGAGAAGGAACTCCTTTCAATCATGGTGATAAGAGCAGGGTGTAAATCAAAATTGGGTCCGGTCCCTCTTGCTCCTAACAACCCCTTATTGCCTCCTCTGTTGTTCTTAAAGACTTCACGGATGGAAAGTGTATCCGAATTCGCTGCCATGTTGATTGCCTCTACTTCAAAATTAAGTTCGGTTGCAGCTTCAATCGTTTGCGAATTCAGCACGTCAACTTCAACTCTTAAATCAAGAGCTTCAGTTGGGTCTACATTCTTGTTCTTATTCTTCTTCTTTTTCTCCCTCGACGATGCTCCAATCTCTGGATTATAAGGCTCTAATTCACCTGTTTTAGATCTCGTGAGCATATACCTAAGAAGAATAAGTGTTAGAAATCAAAGACAAGAATAATACTTTCAATTAAACTAGAAATAATAAACTGATAATCTATGTCATCCCCGACCAATGTCGCCAATAACTTGATGAGCGTTTTCTTAACACACAAAATTAATCATCAAGTATAAGGATATCAATTGTAGTCTCGATAGTGACCAAGTGATTATCGAACCCGATGCATGGATTATTATCAATTTAGTATATTCTAATTAAATAGTTACGGTTGTGAATAGTTACGAACTAAATAAAAAAGAATTTAAAAAGCAAATTAAATAAACAAGCAATAGGAAAAATACGGTTGTGATCAAGTAAGAAATTAGGTAGTTCGTCGGGTCATCCAGTTTTACTTATTTAATTTCCTTTCCATGTGTTATTGTCCGACTCTACCTTGTGGTTTATGGACACATCACTAAACCATGCAAGTTTACTCTATAGACACAAGCAAACAAGTGTATGACACGTGTGAATATCCTCGGAGCAAGAGATATAATTCACCCCCCTTTCTAGGTACTGTCAATATCAATTATTTCCCGTGCACTTAGTACTCTAACCCGATATGATCTCCCTTTATAGGTACTATGACGTTATACTCTTTATCCTACTTATTAACCCGAATAAGATTCAATTAACAAGTATTCATATGAGATATTTCTAATAAGACTTCGGAATCTCTTCACTTAGAATTATAACATGTAATCTTGCTCAGCAGTGAACACACTCAATCAATAACCAAGATATGTATTCAGACTCTACATAATAGTTAATGATACACAAAATGACCGTGAGTATGAATTAAAAAGGCACAATCTTATATAAAATAAACCACAAGTAGTGTTGTACGGAGTTTACACATAGAAATTAAATTAACTCATAAAACTTTCATAACCCTAGAACTACCGGAGCGGCTCTAGCCCATGATTGATCTAGGAACAATCATGGTTAATTGGTATGATCTTACTTGACGCGCCAGACGAACCTCTCCTCACGACTCTTTCAGATGATGATAGGGTTTCGGTGGTGGATGGATGATGAGTGATGTGTTGTCTTTATTTCTCCTACAAAAGCTCTTCTTTTATACTCATGGAACTTCCTTATGGGCTTAGGATGGGCTTTTGCTCGAGGTAAACATCAAATTTGGTAAGAAAACTCCGGAATTACCATAAATAGAAGCAGCGAGAATCCGCTCGACCACACCTGGACAAGTCGAGCAAGGCTTCCAAATCGAGCAATGGTCGAGCAAACTCTCTGTACAAGTTTGCACATTTTGCTCAATTTCACTCATCCGCTCGACCAAGATGATTCTGGTCGAGCAATACCTCCAAGTCGAGCAAGCTCTTTGGACGAATCTGCGTATTCTGCTCGACTTGACCACCTCTGCTCGACCAAAGTAATGTTGTTGAGCAACACCTGGAAGTTGAGCAATCCTAAAAATTTTTATCAAAAATCATGTCTTCGAATTCCAAGCCCTTTCGATCAGTTTTCCTGTACAAATACACTCAAAAAGCCCTTGTATCCTCTGATTCGTGGTTTTCCATAAACGTTCCAATTCATCTTAATAAAAGACTCAATCGTACTCCATTTCCAAATAATTTGAAACCCAAAATACGTGAATTTACCCTCTCATCAGCCATCACTAATCATGCTTCAATAACTAGTGAATAAGATACTAACCTTGTTTACATCTTGATGAAATTAGTTTTCCTTCGCCACTTGTTTTGTCAGAATTTTCCCACCATATACAACCTTGAGTATTTCAGGTGAAACTTTCTCAAAACATTAAGGCGAACTATGGAAAATAAATTGACCTAGGTTTCCCCTTCAATTTCTATTCCAAGTTTTTTCAATTCATTCATCAAGTTTATCTATGACCTCTTGCCTTTTTACCTTTCTCAAGTATCTGAAGAGTCGCATGCAACCATCATATTTCTATGAACCTCTCATCTCTTCACTAGATATTTTAATAGGCACTAGAGGGCAACATTAGTGAGAACACAATTTTATTTTCCTAAGCATTAATTATTAAAACCAAGATTCTTATCAATCATTTATTTTGGACCAGTAAGTATGTTTTCTTTAAGTTAATAATAAGTGAAATAAATCATTCAAAAATTCAGAGAATCAAGTAAATAAATACAACGATCAAACTCTTTGAATTTAAAATTTATATTGATTTCCTCAATAAACAACATAAAATATATTCTCCGACATCTCAAGCACCGTGAATTTGCATGCCATGTTAGTGTGGACGTATACAAACCCTAACATTCGCAAGAGAAGGTTTTACCCATTAATTACATATGCCATAATTAACCTTATGACTCAATGATTAATAGTCGGTTGTCCTTTAGCTATGCAATTTTAATAGTAGTGACTCCGTTGGGGAGGATACATATTAATTGCACCTAAGTGCATACCATTATTTGATATTAAGTACGTTACTGAAGTTTGTGTGTCTTACAGTTGGAGAAGTCCACACGCCCTCAAATAGTTTTCTATAATCATCAATTATTAATTTGTACCAGTGATCCGCAAATAAAACTCATCTGTTGGGGAGGAAGATAGTATAGCCACTCATAAGTTTATGTGAATCACATTACAATTAATAATTATTTAATGAAATTTATTCCAGTGAACCATAAATAAAACTCATCCGTTGGGGAGGAAGGCACTATAGCCGACACATAAGCTTACTTGCATCACATAATAAATCAATAATGGAGGACACGAGATTTATTAACCAATCCATCTCCCACTTAGTTATTTAACAAGAGAGTTTTTACATGCATATAATATATCAAATATAATATGAAACCTAGCATGTTGCTACTACGACAATTAAGACAGTAAATCAAATAGCACATGCTTTCAAATATATAACAATAATTGACAAATAAAACAATTAGAGCAGTTATATACAAGGAAAAAATTACAAAAATAAGTTAACTTGGTCAACACTTCAAGCAATTAAATGATGACTTGTGTAACAAGTAGGTGAACTTGTGCCCCAAGTAATACCTTGCAGTTTCACAGCCTGTACTAGAAAATAATGCCCGAAACTGTCCACTCCAGCCAAGTGACTACCCGTCAAAAGTCCTCCATCAACGCCGATTGTGCTGGAGATTAGCACGACTCGTGTCGGAATACGTCGGCGGTCGTGCTGAACGCCACCGTTTCTTGCACCGCCAACCTTGCCTAGTCGTGTCATCCCCGTTGCCGATCGTGCGGGCCATGATTGCCAAGTCATGCCGCCATCTCCGAAATGTCGTGCTGCCCACACTGATCAACCTTTCCGGCTGACATGACTTGCACCTCAAACGATCACTATCGTCTCCACAATGAGAACTAACTGCTCTGTCCGCTGCCGGCAGCCTTGCCGATAGCGGCTACCGATCGTGTCGCTAACCACCATCCAAACTTGCAGCCTACGCAAACAAGCCGCTGCCCAAAACCCACCAGTTGCAACAAACACCACTCGGCATTTCCACCAGCGACTGGCCATGTCTTGTCCATCGCTCGTCGTGCACGTCCTTTCTACACCGGTCGCAACCGTGTCTTGAAACATCACCTGCAATGACAGGCTCCAGCCGTTGCAAGCCTGCCAACCTTCGTTGTAGTGGAACATCACCTGTCTTTCCGCATGCCATCCGGAAACTTGCCCGAAAGAAGCATCTAGACTAATTCGGAAACTCAAGCCAACCCGATCGGAAATCGTAATAGACCCGATCGGAACTAGTAGCAAGACTCGGTCGAAAAACCTGTGAGACCCAACCAGAAAAAACAACAGACACGATCGAAACCACATGCGGGCCTGTTCAAGACCTGGTTGGACTCGATTGGCCGCCGCATGTCTTTGATCCCGATGTTGTCTGTTATGATCTTGTAGCAGCCGGGGTTTTGCCAATACCGTGCCGACGTGTAGAACTGCCCAGTAATTGTCCAGCAGTGCATGCCATTTGCACCGCATTGTTGCTAAGTTTGCTATAAGCTTTACGATCTCTATCGGCTAGTCTGTGCTACCAAGGTTTGCTGATCAACGCTTATCTTCAGCATGCCTCGTCGCTTGGCCAACCGTTGCTTCCGAAGCTGCCATCATTCGGAAATATGCCAGACCCTGTTTCATCACCATGTGGGTTTTGCTATCCCTAGGCATGTTGGACCAGCAACATTGCCAGCCATATCTCAACGTCGTTTAGTGTTTGCCTTTCGCCTGAACCACCAGCCCCAAACGTCGTTGGTTTGATCGATCATCGATCATCCAGTGTTGCTTTGCTTTTGTGCAACACAGTCGTGCCATCTCATCACTTTCACGTGGATTCCCCAACTGTGACCAATCACGTCATTGTCTCCAACACCACCGCTCAACCCACTGTCGCTTGGAACCCGTGAGTCATTGTGCAGTTAACGTGTGAGATGTGTGTGCCATGTGCAATTAGGGTTACCATCAAAAATCATGTTCTAAACCCTAATGTAACATATTCCATTCAAACCCTAGCCCAATGTGTCACGTTTAGCCATAGAACCTATGCTCTGATACCAATTGCTGGCGTTTGGAACTTTTGGTTAACGTGAACCATTACGGTTCGATGCAATTCTACTGCAGCAGAAGCATAAGAGTAGAATCGTATTACCTTTCACCAGTATTGATGTAGACATTGAACAGCAAGAACAAACGACCTTCCGATCTTCTGTTGTATTCCTAAGCATGCAACGTCTTGACGTTGTGTGGGCAACGATCTACAAGACGTTGTGTGGGCAACGATCTACAAGACGAACTCAATCTGCAGTTCTCTCTAATATCATAATTTTTAGGTGTGTCTAATAAGTTACCGGACTGCTGAGATTGGCTATATATAGGCTACAACAGGGACCAAGAGAAGAAATTAGGGTTTGGGCCTCCATTGGGCTTAAGCATCCAAGTTTAACCCAAACTTATACTTAAATCTAATAATAATAAATCAGTCCACTAAAGAAGTATTATTGCACTGCCACCCTAATCCCAAATTACGTTATGAGCTCTTTTTTATTATGAGCCCATTATTCTCCCCATGTTTAAGATTTAATTCCCATTAATTAATTAAGTTATTGACAACTCCATTAATTAATATATTTACCGAGAGTAGTACCACTCAATCTTATTATCATGCCGAAATAAATCCATCTGCAGGGTTTACATAATAATCATTATGAGCTCCTCAAGAGGACATCATCAACCAATTCCGTTAGGACACATATTCCTTCTACAATCAACATCACACCATAGATACAGTACCATCTCCTAACTCACCAAACATATTGATTCAATAATTAAATCTCACCCATTGTTGAATTAAGGAAATAAATACTAGCTTACGTATCGAGATTATTGTATAGGGATTAAGAGTACGAACAACCATAATAACAGATATCAAGTTCTATTATATAGTTAGTATAAACCGAACGATCTCAACACAGTCCTGTTCAATACACAAAGTGCACTAGTGCAATTTTATAGTCAAGACAGACAAATGTCAAATCACAGTACAATCATACCAATAGATAGTCCCGTCTATCTAGGTTATGAACATCTGTTTATACTTTATAAAAAGTCGATAATATGATCTTTCGTATGATGCCGCACACCACATTATCTACAGTATAAAGTAAATGGACTTTTGAGCCAATATAATTGCAAACATTTGATCACATGATTCTCATTTCAAATATTGTCTAAACATTGTTTATTCAAAAAGCTAAACTTTTAGTATACAATCCAACAAACAGGTCCTATTTTATTTGGAAAACGTTGATATCATAGGAAAAAAGCATGTGATTGTCACGTGACAATTGAAATCGCAAATTTTTGGTCAGGACGATGACATGACGCCCTGACGGTAGGTGAGTCAATAAATTAAATGTATTTTAATGCCAACAAGACATTTTTATATTCTAAAATTTTAAATAATTAGAAAACAAAAATTAAACCTAAAAACGTATTAATAATTTGTCCCATAGTTAAGGCTTGCCTTAGCATTACTAATTCACCATTCTCATTTAAGTTTTTAATTAAATTATTCTAAAAAAATCTCAAATTTGTCTTGCACTAAAACTGTCATATATAGAATTAATTAGTAGATCTAGAACTATCTCGTGTGTTTGACATTTGACTTGGTCACATGCGCTATATTTGATCCCTTACAATTAAAGGTAAAGTAAAAATAGTGAACAGTAGGCATATTAAGGTTGAATTAATCTCCTGTTTTATTGATTAGGTTTTTGTTTTAATTTTTTTTCTAATTATTTAAAATTTTAGAAAAAAAAATGCCTTGTTGGCATTAAAATAACATTTAATCATCAGGGCGTTACGTCATTGTCCCAGCTGAAAATCGACGATTCCCGTGATGTCAGTATTTTTTTGTGAAAATAGGACGTGTTTGGTCCTATTTCTTTACTAGTGGGACTAAATTGGCAAACCTATCTTTATTGGGATTAAAATTGACCATGAGAAAAATTATGGGACTGAATACGTTTTTATCCTGCTGACTCACCTGCCATCAGTGCGCCACATCATCGTCCTAGTAGAAAATCGACGATTCCGACAGTGATGTTAGCTTTTTCAAAAAAAATAAGATATGTTTGGCCCTATTTCTTCACTGGTGGGACTAAATTGACAAACTTATCTTTATTGGAACTAAAATAGACCATAAGGAAATGTATGGGACTAAATGGTTTTTATCCCATGTTTTACAATTTATTTGAAATGAGAATCATATGATCAAACATTTTTGCACGTTATAATTTATTTATATGTTTGTGCAAAAGTCCACTTACTTTATATTGTAGATAATATGTTGTGCGACAACACGCGGAAGATCATATTATCGGTTTCCTTATAAAGTATAAGCAGATGCTCAAAATCGAGATAGACAGGGACAATCTATCGGAATGGTTGTAGTGTGATTTGATATTAGTTTGTCTTGACTATAAAATCACATTAGTATACTTTGTGTGTATTGAGCAGGACCGCTTGAGATCGTTCAACTTATAATGACTATATAGGAGAACTTGATCTCAATTATTATGGATGTCCATGCTTTTAATCCCTATAAAATAACCTCGACACGTAAGCCAGTATATATCTCTTTGATTCATCATTGGGTGAGATTTATATATTAAATCAACAAACTCGGTGAGTTGGGAAATAGTGTTGTCTCTATGGTGTGTTGTTGATTGTAGAAAAAATCTGTGTCTTATTAAATAGACTGATGATGTCCCCTTGAGGAGCTCATAAGGATTATCACGTAAACCTTGCAGGTGGATTTACTCTGGCATGATAATAAGGTTGAATGATACTACTCTCGGATGAGATATTAATTAATGGAGTTGTCAGTAACTTAATTAATTAATGGGCATTGTATATCTTAAACATGGGGAGACTGTCGGACTCATAATAAGAATGAGCTTATAACGTAATTATCGGATTAGAGCGGCAATGTAGTAATAATATTTTAATGGACTATATTATTATTATTGGATTTAAGTATAAGTTTTGGGCTAAACTTGGATACTTAAACCCAATTGAGGCCCGACTCTAATTTCTCCTCCTGGTCCCTGTTGTAGCCCATATATAAGTCATCTCACTTGTCCGGAACGTTATTATTCATGCCTAACACACGACACAAGTAGGGAGGAAGCAGATTGAGAGGATCTTTAAGATCGCCGCCACACGACGTCAGGATTCAACTTATGAATTGTTTATAAAATAACTTAATTAAACGATTGTCACTTTTTTCTTATCATATACTCCCTCCGTCCCAAATTCAAGTTCACGTTTACTGTAGATACGGAGTTTAAGAAAAGTCACTTTTGACTTACTTTTGAGGGTAGTATGGTATTTTTGGGTAATAAATAAATGATAAAGCATGTTATGTGTGTTAAAAAGGTGATGGCAAATTTGAAATTAAAGTATGTTAGAGGGATATTAGTTTGTTGCTTTTTCATTTTATGGAAGTGTGAAGTTGAATTTGGGATGAACCAAAACGGAAAGTGTGAAGTTGAAGTTGGGACGGAGGGAGTACCATTTTTATTAAAAATATTATCATTTTTTTATTATTGTTCCAATGAATTGTACGTGAAATAATTTAATTAGATGGATATCACTTCTCTTTAATTATGAATCATTATTTTATTAAAAATATTATCATGTTTTATTTATTTTATAAATTATTCATTAAATACACTTTTGTAATTAGTTATCATTTTTTATTAAAGATGTTATTACTTTTTTTTAAATGTTACCACTTTTTATTTATACTATATATTGTCAATAAAATAGTTCACAACACTGTTATTACTTTTCATCAATTGTGTATCACTTTTTAATATAAAAATTATCACATATTATCACATTTTATAAATTTATAATATTTAAATTAATAAATAAATAATTAAATGAATAACAAAATTTAAATTATTATATTTTTAAATAATAAAAAAAATATTAAATAAGAAATATACATACATGTTAAAAATATTAGTATTTTTTACCAATGGAAATTCTGTTGGTAAAAGTCTTAATTTCATTGCTAAATTGGTTTACAAACGGATAAACAACGAAATCCTTTGGCAATTTACCATTTGTAAAGTGGTGATTGGTAAATTTTTAGCAACAAAAATTCTATTCCGTTGGTAAATAATTTCTCTGACAATACGTTGCTTCCTAATTCCATTAGTAGTTTATATAATAATCCTATTGGTAATTTATTGGTAAATAGCAACAAATCATATTCCCGTTGAAAAACACATTATAAATTCGTTAACATTCCATTACTAAAAGAAAATTGTATTTTTTGTGGTAATTCTTTTGCAATTACTAACATATAGAATTCTGTTCATAAATTTTATTATTTAAAAAGAGTTTTTAATTTTTAGTATATATATATATATATATATATATATATATATATATATATATATATATATATATATATATATATATATATATATAAATATAATTTTTTAGAGTTAGTGTCATTTCATAATAAAATTTTTAAATTATCTAATTAAATAGCAATTGAACAAGACACCTCTACGGAAATGGTTAGCTTTTTTTGAGACCATCTCATGGATCCTAATTAGTGAGTTGGATTATCCATGGATTAAATTAATTATATTTTAAAATTTTTTTAAAAGAAAAGAGAGTCTGTTTAATATATGAATTAAATTTTAAGTGTGCAGTTTTTTTTTTGGAAAAAGTGCAGTCGCGGATGTATTATTATTATAGGGCCGCTATTTGTATCCCAAGTTTATTAAACGAACCCCATTAATTTATTGATTCATAAGGGTATTTATGTGAGAAGACATAAATACCCTTATGCAAATATCTAAATGTATCCCAACAACTTCTGTTGGTTTTCTTCAAACTGTTCGTGGAGGATTTTTGTTGATTTTTTAATCTTTCTTGGGAGTAAATTAGAAAAATTGATTGATTTTGTGTTGAACATGGGAGGCAGGGAATCAGATATAGGTGATGAAATATGAGATTGTGTGATTGGAAAAGGGTAGCCGCCATGGTGGAGAAGCCAGTCAGTTAAGGGAATCTTCTCCAGAAAGTCGCCAGACTTCCAGTATTTGAATTGGTGGAGAAGTCTTGTTTCTTACAAAATTTTTTATGCTCAATTTTTTTATGTGAAATTCTGTTATGTACATTTGGATGTGATTCTCAGAAATCCACCACCACCGTCATTAAATAAGATACACAAGCTCTATTCCACCATTGAGCTCTACTCCAATACTAGAGTATTCAAAGCCATGGACTAAAAAAGCCCAAAATAATTAATAAGGTCATTTTTGTAAATTAATATAAATGCAAACCCATCATGTAAACAACAAATCTCCTGAGGTTAAACATCGTTAACCTTCTTACTAGGGTTAAATAGTCCAAGCAAGTGGTTAACCCTGACATTAGAAGTAAAAGGGTAAAATGGTTATGCATGGAGTATGTTTAGTGATTGATGCTTATTTATTGTAATTTTAGTGGGATGTATTTGATCGGTGTCATTTTTACCTAGATTTTAATGTCTTTTTACTATGTATTTTCAAGTGTTTTTATACATTTTGTATATCTTTTGGTGGTGTTTTATGTTCATATGGAGATTTTGTTGGATTGTATACTAAAAGTCTAGCTTTTTGTATGAACAATGTTATAACAATTTATTTGAAATGAGAACATATGATCAAATGATTGCGTCTTATAATTTATTTATATGTCGATGCAATAGTCCACTTACTTTATCCTGTAGATAATATGTTGTGCGACAACACGCGGAAGATCATATTTTCGGTTTTCTTATAAAGTATAAACAGATGCACACAACCGAGATGGACGGGGACTCTCTATCGGGATGGTTGTAGTGTTATTTGGCATTAGTTTGTCTTGAATATAGAATCACATTAGTGCACTTCGTGTGTATTAAGTAGGGCTGCTTGAGATCGTTCGATTTATACTAACTTATAGAAGAACTTGATCTCAGTTGCTATGGATGTTCATGCTCTTAATCCCTAAACAATAACCTCGACACGTAAGACAATATGTATTTCTTTGATTCATCAATGGGTGAAATTTACATGTATGGTGTGCTGTTGATTTTAGAAGAAATCTGTATCCGACATAGGTTGATGATGTCCCCTTGAGGAGCTCATAAGGATTATCATGTAAACCCTGCTGGTGGATTTATTCCGGCATGATAATGAGGTTGAGTGGTAGTACTCTCGGATGAGATATTAATTAATGGAGTTGTTAGTAACTTAATTAATTAATGGGCATTGTATATCTAAACATGGGGAGACTAACGGGCTCATAACGTAATTATGAGATTAGAACGGTAGTGCGGTAATAATATTTTAGTGATATATATTATTATTATTGGACTTAAGTCTAAGCTTTGGGCTAAGCTTGGATACTTAAGCCCAATGGAGGCCCAATTCTAATTTCTCCTCCTGGTCCCTATTGTAGCCCATGTATAGGTCATCTCAACTGTCCAGAAACCCTAATCAACTGATTAATCATGCCTAACACTGTGAGGAGGGTGAGGTAATAGTAGATTGAGAAGATCTTGAAGATCGTCGCCCATACGACGTTGAGATTGAACTTGGGAATACAACAGAAGACCGGAAGGTTATTTGCTGCTGCTTTTCGTCAATTTGCATGATTTTTATAAAATCATACAGAAGTCAGATCTGAACATGTGATATATTATCAGAAAGCCATGGAAGAGAGGATCGTTTTGGCACATAGATCACTCAAATCTGAGATCAGACGAGGGAGTTATGCCCAAAACGGTGAGGCTGCACAGGCTACCTGCGAGAATCATTCTTCTTCAACAGACCTTGGTGAAAAGTAATAAGTTTATTTGATTTCTTGCTTCCGCTGAATTAGAAACGTATGGAACCTTAACGGTTCACGTTAACCAAATGATCGAACGACAATAAATTTATGCTTTGAAATGATAAATGTGTGATTTTCATGATTAAGTGTCTTAAATTGTGCGATATTTGTAAATATTTAGAGAATTTGTACTTTGGTGGAATTTGTATGATTTTTAGGTAAAAATGAATTCTAGACGTGAAAAGGAAGACGTAGAAAAAAACGGAGATCAATTTAGAGTTGAAACAAGAGAGAATGAGCCGAAACAAAATTGCTGGAATTATACCAACTCGACCAGAGTCTCGAGCTCTCTTACCGAGCTCGACCAGAGTCCTGAACTCAAGTCGAGTTGGTGCTGAAAGCTAGGATCGAGTTGCTATGCTTGGTCACATTATTGTCTACTGTACACACCTACAGCACCTTCTCGTTCTCCCCTGCCACTCGAGTTTCGAGATTGAGTCGAGCTCCATAAAAGGTCGAAAAATACCGATAAATGAGACCCGACTTGAGTCGAGTTGTCCCAGCTCCAGTCGAGCTAGGCCGTAAGTTGAAAATTCGATCTAGCGGTTATTCTAGAAGCTTCGAGGTATTTTGAGCACAAATTATGAGAGGAATCATTCTGGACAGATCCACACACACTATATACCACATTTCACACATATTCATCTCCATCTCTTCCATCATTCACTTCATCAATCATATTCACTTGATCTTCTCTAATCCATCCACTATTCCTTCAATCCACCAATATAAGAAGGGAAATTCATCATTGGTTGAAGATTTTAGCATGATCAAGGAAGATGAAGTTCACCATCAAAGGGGAGCCAACTTACCTTTATTTTGTTATTTTCTTCATTATTTGGCTCAATTGGAGCAGCCATGGATTGCTATGAATTATTAATGATTTGTAGTGGCTAAATCTCATGTGAGGCTAACAATATGATTGGTTAGGAATTACTCCCTCTTTCACGGTGAAATGCGAACAATACCTTATTATAAACATTAGGTAACTGTTCGCATTTCACTGGGACGGAGGGAGTATGTAGATTTTGCACACCACATGTTTGATAAATTGATTATTATGAATATTTTCTATCATGAATGCTTATTCTCATCTTATGTATGATTTTTTGGTTAAATTCTCTATTTATGATGTTAGGATGGTCATTTCAATATTATGCCAAATGGTTTTAATTGAATCATTGATTGCATGAGGTGACTATATTAGTATATGGGAAGCTTGACCATAATCTTCATATTCTTAGAATCTCATGATATGATATTATTGATAATTACTTGTGAAGTGTTTGATATCAATAAGAAGGTTGGATTAACACTACAAACTAACTAGAGAAAATTCTTTGTGATAATATCTCTATATTGGTATATTAATATTCGTATGTACATATAGGAATAGTGAGGATTTGAGATACTCTTTGTGAGTGCCTTATATCATAACATGATGATCATCAATGAATGCGTGTGTGTGACTCTACATGAGCCTTTTCCATGAATATTGCTTGTTTTACATACTTTTTAGATTGCTCACCTTCAACCATCCTTCATCACATATGTACATATTCTACCTTTAATTGCTTTCTTAATTAGTTTGTAGTGTTAATCCAACCTTCTTATTGATTAGTCCTTTTAAAGTAAAACATCTTTCAAAAACGGATACATACACTTTCTCCCTTGGGTTCGATATTATAAATTTTCCACTTGATCACTACGGTCTACACACCGATAGAGTACGCTTGCTCTAATAAATTTTTAACAAAATTAAAACCAAGTTTAGTATTTAGCGATTGGGGTTTCTTTAGTAGATGTGGGGTGCAAATAACCGCCCCTAATATTATTAGTATTAGTATTAGTATTAGTATTAATATTAGTATTAGTATTATCATCATCATCATTATTATTATTATTATTATTATTATTATTATTATATTTTGTTATCAATTTTATTTTGATTGAATATCATTATATATTAAAAATGTTATCACTTTTTACAAATTTTTTATAAAATAATTTAATTAAACGATTATCATTTTTTTCCTTATCATGAATCACTTTTTATTAAAAATGTTATCACTTTTATTATTTTAATAGATTGTTCGTTAAATAACTCAATTACACGGATATAATTTATCTTTGATTAAGAGTCACTTTTTATTAAAAATATTATCACGTTTTATCTATTTTATAAATTGTTCATGAAATATATTTTTGTAATTAGTTATCACTTTTTATTAAATATTTTATCACTTTTCGTTTAAAATGTTATCACTTTTTATTTATATTATACATTTGTTCCTGAAATTGTTTACAGCAATACCGTTATCACTTTTCATCAATTGTGTATCATATTTTATTGTAGAGATTATCAATTCTATCATTTTCACGAAAATCATTCCATGAGATGGTCTCACACAACTTTTTGTCATTATGAATTATTCATGTCACAATTCAAATAAAAAGTTATCCCTTTTATTTGATTAATTTTATTTTAATATAAAAGAAATTACTACTTTTCAAAAATATTACTCCGTATTTTATAAATTTATAATATTTAAATTAAATTAAAAATAAAAATTAATCTATTTCATTTTTTAATAATAAAATATAGTATAAATTAAATAAGAAAAAATATTATATATTTCATCCATCTCATTCCTATTTTTACATATTTCTAATTTAGGTGTCACAATTCAATCTTTACATTTATCTTTTTGGTAATTGGGTTCCACACAAAACAATTCATATATTTAAACCATTTTTATATTTTGATATTTGTAAGACCCACACACAACACTAATACAACATCTTAATATAAAAATATTATATTATTAAACCAACAATGTATTAAACTACTATATTCCTTAATCTCTACCAAAAAAACAAATGTAAACCTTGAACTGAGATAGAGTGTAAATTAAAACCTTGAACAAGAGTGTAAATTAAATAAAAAATATATATATACATATATATATATATATGTATATATATATTTCTTATTTAATTTACACTCCTTCCGTAACTCATTAAAATTTACATTTTCTATTTTGGTTTGTCCCAAGTTAAGATTTATATTTTATTTTTTTCTCAAGTTGGGCCCACACAAAATAATTTATTATCCTACATAGGGCCCCGCCCACACACAACACTAAACGTAAACGTAATAACTGGGATGAAGTAAACGTAAACATTAACGGGATGAAGGGAGGATTTTTATTATTTAATAATATAATAATTTAAATTTTGTTATTCATTTAATTTATTTTTCATTAAATATTATAAATTTATAAAATGTGATAATACGTAATAACTTTTATAATGAAAAGTGATTTCAGTTAATGAAAAGTGATAATAGTACTGTAAACTATTTCATTAACAATTTATAGTATAAATGAAAGTGATAGTATTTTAAAGGAAATTTTTAGGACCCGAAAGATGAATCAATTATCAATTAGGGACCCAACAAATAAATTCAATCTTCAAGATCTAACTGATTCTAAACTATCAATTCAAGCCCTCATTTCTCATCCCTTCTAACGTTGTTAATGAACATTCTCATTCTATCTCTTACATGCACTTAAATTTCCACCTCATCTTCTGAGTGTAAACTTATTAAATAAATATTAAAATAAAATCTTATATCATTATCATAACATTTAAGCAAAAATCTCTTTCTTCGACCGAGATAAACCCATCTTTTCTCATAGTTGCTGAAGGGAATCGCCTCTACGAACCAATCAATGGTCTGATTTTTATATTCTTCAATGGTCGAGAGAGTAGTCTAAGGCATAATCCAGTCAACTTAGTAGTTGAGATTGAAGATTGAGAGCAACTGGATTAGATATCCCTACCGATTCAAAAATAAATTAAAAAATTAATAAAAAATTATTTTACATGTTAAATATTATACAAGTATTTGTAATATTTTTAAGATATTGTACATTGTTTTGAAAAATTTACGTTGTTTGGTTTCCTTTGTTCTGATTATGTTGGAGTTTAATATAAGCAAAAATATAAGCGTGCTATCTAATAAAATATTTTCTGGATGCTCTCATGGTGTTTGATATATTACAATTTTATTTAAATATTGTGTATTTTTATATGTAAGCGGATTTTAATGTACTGGTTAAATTATTGACCAAATAAATAATTTTCAGCCGAATAGAGCATTTTAGTGCGAATAAACAAATTTAGGATGAACAGAACAACATAGACCGAATTAATTCAATTCATCCCATTTTTGCCTATTCGTTTCATATTTGTCTATTCATCCCAAATTAGTTTATTCGTCTCAACCACATTACAACGTATTCATCCTAACCAATATCACAGTAAGCCGTCAGCTAAGTCAGTATACTCTGTCAGGTAAGGTATTTTGGAGAATGGACCATAAATATGGCACTTTTGATGATTTTTAATTAGTTGGCAAAATAAATATTGAACCTTTTTATTTGGGTATTTTTTATTTATTTTTTCCCAAATAAAATAATTATTAGAATGAGATTTCAATATATTATAAAGATTAATAAAAAATCCTAAGATAAATCTAAACTAAATAATACTCCTCCCGTTATCATTAAGGTATTCATCGTACCATTTTAGGTTGTTTACTTTTAAATTATTCATTTTTTTAGCAAAATTAGGGTCACACGTGACCCACTATTTACCATTTATACATTTACTTACTTTATATAAAATAATAATAATCTTTAATCTACGTGAAAAATAAATAGATACGTTTGTGATGAATGAAGGGAGTACATATTTGAAGTAAACAATACATTTCCCATCACAATGTTAGATAAGAATTAAGGAGACTCTTGTGAACCCGATTCACACATGCACCCTATTTTTGAACAATTATTTTTTAATATGTAAAAAATTACTTTTTAGAAAGATGAATTATAACTCTTCTAAATGAAAAATATTATTCATCTCAACAAGTATATAAAAAAATCACAACATTTGAGAATTTGAAGTGTTATTATTATTCATTCAAAAGAGAAATAGTTCATATTTCTAAAGAGTAATTTTTCATATATTAAAGAGTAACTGAAATCAAGGTGCAAGAATTTGAGAAATAATACTCCCTCAGTCCCGCTAATTTGCGCATGTATTCTTGTGCACAGAGATTAAGAAAGGTTAATTTTTTTTTGTATAAAGATATGTAAAGTTATTGGAATGTCTGTAAAAAGTGAGTATTTTAGATAATTTAATGAAAAATATATATAAAGTTATTGAGATGTGTGTAAAAAGTGAGCAGTATTTTACTGTATTTTATCAATTTTTAAAAACGTGCATAAGTGTTGGGACGGATTAAAAAGGAAAGTGTGTAGTAATTACTGGGACGGAGGGAGTATTTTTTAATCAAAGAGTAATAATTTTTCTTTCTAAAGAGTAATTTTTCATGTATTAAAAAATACTCCATCCGTCCGCTTCTAAAGTTTTTATTTTACTATTTTTTGCGTCTGGGTCAAAGGTATCCATTTTCCCTATTTAATAAAAAAGTACACAATATGGCCTACCACTTCTCTCTAATACAACTACCCACTTTACATATAATAATAATACTCCTTAAATCACGTGCAAAAAGCCAACAGACACCTTAGAAATGGACGGAGGGAGTAGTTGATAAATCAGGATGTACGTATGAACCCAGTTTCACAAGTGTTTGTTTGTCTTTAGATAATTCATACTCTTATTTTATGGAGTTGATTTAAGCATTTGAGTATACAAAGTGTTTAAGAATATAATTTTTTTTCTTATATGTGTATATTTTTATTAATAAGGGAATTTTTTTTACTGAAAGTGAAGATTGAAATATAAAGAATATTAATGTTATTTTTTTTAATTATAGATATATGTTTTTTATACTGAAGACTATGACATTCAATACAAAAGGGTATAAAATCGAATCTGGTTGGACGACCTAGATTTGTGTACTCAGACACATGCAAGTTATTGCTTATTTTATTTATGAAAATAAATTTGTGTGAGAAGATCTAGCGGAAATCATTACGTTTGATGAATAGGAAGTGATAATTTATAATAAAATGTGATATTCAAAAAATAATAACTATATTCAATTAAATTATTTTATAAATAATTTATATAATAAATATTAAGTGATAACATATTTAATAAAAAAATACTCCCGTCATCCATCACTAATGTATTCATTTCTCCATTTTGGGTCATCCATGCTTAAAGTATTTATTTTCCATTTTTAGCAAAAAGGACTCATACATGGCCACCACTCCCAATGACTCTCCACTAACACAACTACCTACTTTATATAAAATAATAATAATCGTTAATTCACGTGCAAAAAACAAACGGATACGTTTCCAATGGATGGAGGGAGTATAACTAATCATATAATAGTGAATTTGTCTCACAATAATTCTTTTTACTTAAATGAGTGGTGTAAAAAACCCAACAACGTCATAAGTATTAGAAAAACAAAAACACTAAGATTATTTTACATTGAGATTGTTTTACTTAAGAAAAAAAATCTCATTTGAAATAAACGTGTTATCACATTTTAGTTATTCTACGGATTGTTTATAAAATAATCATTATAATTATAATTATTTTTTAAAATATTATACTTTTTTGTCTCATAAAATGTTCATATTTTTCATTTTCGTCCATTCCATAAAAACTTTTCGCATTCCTAAAGAGGTAAAAATAATTAAAACAATTTACCTCTCTTATACATTTTATTTACAAAAATATCACTTCTACTTAATACACATAACATACTTTATTATTTATTTATTACCTTAAAATATTAAAATACATAATAAATTTTTAATCTATGTAAAAAAATTGAAAATATTTGGGATTATTAATGTAAGATACATAATTTATATCATAATTATTATAAGATACATAAAAATTCAATATTACTGTGAACTACAAAATAATGCACTGAAATGTCATATCTATTCTTATTAAATATACAAATTTCCAACTTCTCATTTAATTCCCAACCCTAGTGTTAGAAATCAATTCACAATTCTCTCAACAAAGTACAGACACCTTTATCTACTGCTCTCCTCCCTTCAGCCATTGAAATTAACCGCTCGTCGTCAGAGATCCGCCGCCAAGCTAAAATCCAGTCTCATCGCCTGTCATCGCACTATCCATGGATTAGCCCGTTGCCTCCGCTCTCAAAATTCCCCATCGACCTTTGCTGCCATCGTGTTTTGACCACAATCTGCCGCCGCCATCGCCGGCCAACAAAATTCAATTAAATTCGTGTGTGCCCTAAAAATGGCGGATTCAACATTTTCTTTATTGAAGCTTGTTTATTTTATAATTACTCCTCTTTTTGCTCTCTGGAATTCTGATTTTGTTGAACCAGAAGCCTTCTAGTAGTTATACATGGACAACTCTTCATGATTTCTTCAATTCACCTCGACCAGGAAAGAATGCCCAACAGATTTTCAGAAGCCAACTATTTTTTATTTATTTTCACTGTTGAATACCCTCACCACTCTATCTATTAACAATAGGAAAAAAATGATAAACATGCACTCATATCTTCACCCCCACGAACTCCACAACCATCTCAAGAGTGATTTTATTTACGTGAATTTTGCCTTTGTGTGCCATGTGCAGAATATGTATTCAATTTGAATGGGAATGAGAGTATTAGTGTTCAGATCAATATGAATATCATGTGAGATATGTATATTCAATTATATCAGGGATTTAATATTAATTCCTTTAGCTTCAGAAACATTTTGAATACCAAGTACCATTTATAAGTATTGCACTGAATACCTTGTACGATTTGTGCATTCAACTTATTTCTTCCTCAGTATCAAGATTTAAAACTGCCAAATGATTCCTGAAATTATTTAAGTTCAATTGTGTGTTGTGCGAAAAAATATACGATTTAGGTTTTTTCTGAATACTATGCTTACATTTTCCTAAATACCATATGATATCGAATTCTGTTATGTATGAGTAGTGTTTTGCATAATACCATTTTTTTAATTTTAATGTATGCGTTTTGTAACTATACGATTAAAATATTTTCTGAATACTATGGTAACAATTTTCTAAAAATAGTTGGAGCATGAAGATTAGGGATTGGAATTTGAACACAACAATCTCCAACGTATTTCCTATTTTCATAGAGAGATTAATGGGTAAATTAATTTCTGAATACAATTAAACTTAAAATAAGGTTAAAAGTGGAATTTGATACGTTCAATTTAGATATTATACCTAGTAGTAATATAGGTACATAAAATGTACCTGAAAGTAATGGACCCAAAATATTTTTTGTACCAAGAGAATAATTCTCTATCCAACTTGTTATGTGTGTTATACATTCATAAAACGCGTGACTTATACGCGCTAGAGAAACTGTATAAAGGATATATGCAGAATATTAAAGAATATTAATGCTGACTCATCATAAGAAGAGGTAGAAAGTAAAAGACAGAATAAGCCAGAAGCTGACACCGAGGACAAGGTCAGCTATCAGCCCCTCATCCTCATCCTACTGATGAGTGATATTTTCACCTAAATTTTAGTATCTTTTTATATCCATTTTCGTATTATTTTATCTGTATTTGTGTATTATTTGATTGTATTTTGTGTTTTTATTGAAATTGGTCATCTCTTCGATTACTTACACATGATGAGTCACTCTTACCTAAATTCTTCCTACCCAACCAAAGAGCCTATCATTACATCCTTAATGAAAGACCTTTTTGATCACTAATGGAAACTTTAGTGGTTTGTGAATGTAGTCCATGAGCAAGCTTATAGAGAGTCGAGCCAATCGATTGATGAGTGTTGTTACCTTACTTGAAAGAGTGTTGAGTGAAATTGATAACTTATGTGAGGCTTAGACAAAAAAGGGACTATATTACACTTTGTTCTCATGTGATTGAACTTGTTAATTTTTCATGTTATGAGTTTAATGTTGTAGGATGACTTAGCATAAATTGTAATTTTTATTGCTATCGATGTGTTATTACTTATGTTCGTTTAGTCTTTTCCTTTGTGAAAATCTCACCCTTTGATTTATCATTTTCGTGTTTCGGGGATGCACAACACTTTAAATTTGGGGGTGTGATGAGTGATATTTTCACCTAGATTTTAGTGTCTTTTTATATCCGTTTTAGTATTATTTTACCTGTATTTGTGTATTATTTGGTTGTGCTTTGTGTTTTTATTGAAATGTGTGTGAATGAGCTAAAACAGTGAAGGAAACAGGGCAGCAGCAACACGACTGACCGTGTCGGGTGCACGAGTCGTGTCGTAGCACACGACCCGCGTAGCCAACACGGGACTGTAAGGAGAGACCTTGCAGAAGCATCAATTCACCCAACATGGCCACCTTATGGCCGTGTTACAGCACACGACTCGTGCTGTGTAAAAACCTATAAAAAAAATCAGAATCCTTCTAGAAGCTTTCCAAGGGGATAAATACCCAATACTTCAATATTTGATCAGAATTTTCGAAGGGTTTCACTCCTACACATAGATCACACACCATTTCCTCCATTTTACACCATCATCTTCATCCATTCTTCATCCATCCATCCACACTTGATCTCCTCCATCAAATCCACCATCCAAGTGATCAAGGAAGCAAGGGAGAGTGAGATCACAAGAAGAAGAAGAAGATCTATATTGAAGCACTTCAAAGGGGGAATCTAATTCTAATTTTTGTGCATTTCTTTATAGATTGATCATGGTTTGTAAGTATTTTAATGTCTATGTTGAATTCTTTGTGACTATGAGAGGCTAATCTCTTTTGTGAGATTAGCTCCATGATTGGTGTTGGATAATTTAGTTTTTATGCAATTTGATTTTAATCTTGAATGGGCTTTGTATATTTCTATCATTGAATGTTGATTGCTTGATTTACATGATGATATGTGTGATTAATTGTCATGGGCATGTGATTAGATTTAGAAATCAATTATATGTTTAGGATAGTTCATTGAATCATTTTATCATACACTTCATGTGCATTAATTTAGAATGAGATAGAGATATCCTTCTAGATTTAGAACCCTTTGATAGAACATTTGATCAGCTTGATCGAGAGATTGATTGATTAGATGAGGGGACCAAAACCATTAGTGAATTCATAGTATCTTAAAAGGGAATATTGACTATGATTTAGTACCTAATTAGGGAACTTGTAGAGTAATTAGTACCTATTGGGAGGTGTTCATTTTGGTCTCGATCCTATGTGCTTTTTGGAGTGAAGGCCTACATCCTATCCATCTCTAGAGAGAGTTTAGGTGGAATTACTGATCCCTCCTATGCCTTATCCATGAGAGATTAGAATTAATTCTATGATTTCTTTATTATCTATACCATGATTGTTGCTAATCTCATCCTTGCATCATTTGGAACTCATTCATCTTTCATTCATTTTATCATTTATTTCTTGCATTAGTTAAATTGCATTTATTTGCAAGACATCCATCACATTCCGTCGTCCTTATAAAATCACGATAAATTTGAGATCGCTTAAACTCTAGTACCTTCCTCCCTGTGGTTCGATAAATTCTTTAATTGGTCATTTCGACTATATAACGACTAATCACCTACTACCATCAGAACATCAGCCATCATCCTATTAGCCCATTAGAATATCATCAGCTCATCAGCCATCAGCACGTGAGAACCATCATCAGCCCACTAAACAAGAATGCACTACCGACCACGAAGCAACATGTATAAAATGTGAAGGGGACATGTCAGACTCATCATTGTCCTTGGAGGGATCACAACACACATGAAAAAACATGGCAACCTCAAGGGGGGACCATCCACCCAAAATATCTCTAAAAGATAAGGCATCTGCAGACAACAAAGACGTTACTTCATTCTCACTTCAATTGTATTCTCTTTTTTCATTTCAACTTCTTTATCAAGTCACCCACATGTATTTCTCTCTCTATAAATTCTCTCTCTTTCATGTAAATGTTCCTTCATGGAACTCTCAAATACAAATATCAATAATATGGAAAGGGCTCCATATTGGAAATAAATTCATAAATCCTAAAACTTTAAACCCTATTATGATAAATAAGATTTAATCGTAATACGAAATCGGTGATCTAGTGGTATTATAATCTTCCTCAACTAAGCCTCGTTATTTTTTAGGGGACTGTCGTAATCCTTTCTGATGGAGAGAAGAGAAGACCATGTGCGGCTTAATATATTGAGGACCATAACCAGAGAGCCTTTATACCTAGTCATGTAGTATTGAATATTTACTCAATTGGCCCATATCATTATTATTATAATCCATTGACTTTTAACCTTAATTGGATAGTTTAATTAAGTCCATAAAATAATTGAATAGATAATATAATTGCATAATAATATATTGCCCAAAATTAGATTATATAGAAAATAAAAAATTTCTAACAATTTCCCACTTGGGCTATATATTGTTCGTAAATCAATTATATCAAGAGTCTTTAGAGCACAACTTTATATTATCCCTCTTCAGGTTATACTTAACAATCTGGTCCATCATATTTACTAATATGGAATCACCGCGGCATTCACCACATTACAAATTTTGGTTAAACCTCGAAAATCACCAATATTAATATATTTAATGCCATAGATCAAATATAGTGAGCAGCATGGAAATTACATGCAATGTGATCAATATCATGTTTATTTCCAACTGGTCAAACTGTAATCTTTAATGAGATCAATCCATAATATAAAATATTACAATATGAAAAATTAACTTTAGTGAATTCACTATGAATTCAAAACCATCAACTTTATTCTGCAGAAAATCAAATTAACAATAAAAGTGTCTTGAAAATCTTAAAAAAGCAACGAATATAGACTCCCACTAAACCAATGTATTCTAAAATCATATAACACCCACATGGGCGTTGAATACATACTTGGAGGATCCTCATTTGGAATATATCAAAATATGCTCTATTAAAATTTTATCCACACAAAATGTTTTCTTTAACAACCAAGAATTCTATGTCAATACGCTTGACTTGTAAGAACTCATATTGCTACTAAATATTTTATTGTGAATTTTTTGTCACAATAAACTTACAAAGCTTAACAACCTTTATTTAGTGTGCTACTAATTCTTTTCTCATGGTTAAAGAGCTACAAGTGTTTGTTTAACACTTTTACATATATAGATCTCCCGACCAACAAAAGATGTAGCCTGAAGTAGATCTTATACTGTATTGACATCCAACAAACTCAGAAGTAGAATTCTTTATGGTCTCCTACAAATCTGATCTTTGATGTGCAAACATGTTTTTTTTAGTTCTTTGTAAATACTTTACAAAGATCCATACTAGAGTTACTTAAATATCTGATTAATATGCCAACAATAAAAGTCAAATTAGATCTTGTATAGACCTCATCATACAATAACTTCCAACAATCAAAGTATATATAATAATTCTATATTTATTAAATCTTTAGTTAAACTTTAGGGCATTTGATTAAGACTGCACTTATCTCGCTTAATTTAACTTAAACCTTCTTCCACTGAATCACACAATCATCTACATCTGTTTCAAAACCAAATGAGACAATTACTTCATGATGATAATTGTGATTCCTTTATGGTAAAATTTACTTGAATGCACAGATGAATTTCCTTTTAGTTTTTAAACTTTTGAGATTGTTTCATAAATATTAGCATCAAGAAATTTTATCTTTACATCCATCTAATGTGATTCAAGATCAAAATGTGCTACTAATGTCACAATTATCTTAAAAGAGTCCTTCTTAGAAACCAGATAGAAAGTCAGTTAAAACAATGTCTTGCTTCTTTTTGAGTATAATCCTTTACCAAGATGTATATCTGATCATCTTGTATTGATTTAAACTCATAACTTTTGTAGTATTAATTTGGACTTTGAATGGCTTGATGAACATTGTTTGAATGTTCTACTATTAATTCTATAGTGTTCTCATTATTTAGGAGAAGAATTATTAAATCATCCGAAAATGTCTTTCTCCCAACTCTAGTGGTTTCCTTAGTGACATTAACTCTTGAGGTTGTTGATTTTGTTATGCCTTAAATATTTTTGACATTGTCTATCAGATTCTCTAAACTTGCATATTCTTAAAAGTCATAGTAGGGTCTTGTTGACTCCCTTTGAAAGATAATATCTCTAATATTATTCTTCCCCCTCAAATCAACATCCTCAAAAAATTTCGTATTGCCCATCTCAAATATGATCTGATTAATTGAATCATAAAACTTTATATTTTTATTTACAACCAACAAAGTAGCTGATAGCTATTTGAGTCTAATTTTCTTTAATAGATTCATGAGACCTATACTTAGTTGGACATCACCAAATGTGAAACTTATAAAGAGTTCTCACAATTACTTTAGTTGAAACTTTATTGAGACCATAAGCTGCAATCTTTAGTATTTATCCAATAAGTAACCATATGTTGTGGAGTACTATTTTTGTCTTTTAACTACATCACAACACCATTCATGCTAAGTAATCTTAATGTGGTGTATTATAAAACAATTTCACAAGTCTTTAGGAATAAACAAAAGGTTGTAATTTAGTTCTCTTTAGTAGCTTTCTTAAGGGGATTTCTTGTATTGTCCTTATACTTTATTGAGACCAAATTTTCTTCAAACCTACTAGTCTCATCTTTATTGTTGAAGTTCTCATCATGTATGATTTTGTTGTTGATATAGGTTAAACTTAATTGACAGACTTCTAAATTATACAGAGAATTAATTAGAAATAATTATCATGCTTGCAATAAACTTTATAATATTTCAAATTTTAAATAATTTAAATTCATCTTGAGGAATTGAGCATAACATTAGTATTAAGTCTTTCGACAATAATACTAATTTAAATTATACTCTCACGCAAACGTTGTAGTCAAATACTGATAATAAGAACTGTCAAACAATAGTCTTCCTATGGGTCGACTTATTTCTTACATGTAAAACTATATAATTATCACGTATTCACCACCACAGGTGCTTGATTATTTTAGGCCAAATATTATCTACCTTTGGGCCGATCAATACCCGCATGAAGATACACTCGCAACATACAGTCATAAAATAAATTATGACTAGTGATACTAATTGGGATTCCATCACAAGACACCTTGTGCAACATTAACCTCGTCTATGGACAAAAATTAAATGCAAGGATAATCTTGGTGTAATAATCAAGTACTAATAAGTTATGTCAAACAAAAGTCTATCTATGGACGGACTAATGTTCACATGAACAATTTAAAATAATGATCACATACTTATCATCACATGAGTGTTATTATTTTGCCCAATTGTGTCTATCTATGGGCCGAACACAGAATGAATAAAGAATTCCACACTCATCTATGTAATTTCAATAAAGTCGTTCTCCACACACAGAGGTAACTATGATAACATGATGCTTTGATTGACTAGACTGAAAATTATTATACCAATTAAACTAATATTTAAAATAAATATTAGGTTTAATTGAACGACATTAAAAAATATCTTCCTAAATTAAATTAAATTCTACAAACCAAATGAGAATATTAGATGATTTGTTCAAATTTAAAAATACTGAAAGATTTATAACTTCAATTAAGTATTCTAAATCTTAATTTAGAACAAAACAAATTAGGCCAATATTCTTTGTTACGATGACTGATGCGGCCTTCTCTATTTCAAATAACAATTATGAAATTGACGTAATTATCCAAATGCTCAAATGAAATTCCATAATTTAATTAATATTAAATCTGCATATGCATAGAGTAAATATCAAACAACATATAGAATCTCAAAATCTAAATACACAATACAATCTCAAAATCTAAATATACATTCATGCATAGCATAATTTTAGCATTCAAAATCCTTAAGAGTCATGATTGCAGATGATGGATTACCATTAATGAAATAATTTAGTTAATATAAATTAATATAATTCTTAACGCACTTTCAATCATCTAACTAATTGGAATAAGGCTCTACCATAAATAAGAATCAACTACTTAATTCATCATGACACCCACAATAACATACACAACAAAAAAGTTGTTTTTTACCAATGGAATATTCTATTGGCAAAAGCCTTATTCCATTGTTAAATTGGCTTACCAATAGATTAGCAACAGAATCTGTTGGTAAAGTGGTGGTTGGTAAATTTTTAGCAATGAAAATTCAATTCCGTTGGTAATTGCCAACGGATTGCATTCCATTGTTAAAATAGAGAATAAATTCGTTGGTATTCCGTTGCTAAAACAAAAAAGTCATTTTTGTGGCTAATCCATTGGTAATTACCAATGGATTAAATTCCGTTGGTAAACTCGGTTGCTAAAAAATAATTTTTTTGTAGTGATAATCATAACACCTTAGCAAAACCATCAATCGACTACTGCAAACCATGTGGGATTATCACACGAACTTGCCTTATATATATAGCATCAAATTTGAATCAATATTATTGAATTTGAATACTACATCCATAGGAAGAATTTTTAGATCTAAAATTGTGATTTTACATGATGATTCAAAGATGAATATTTGAATCTTAATCCAATTTTTTTAGATCTCAGAGTATCATAAATAAGGTGACTCTGATATCATTTATTAGAAATAAGTCCATAAATCCTAAAACCTTAAACTCTATTATGATAAACAAGATCTAACCGTAAAGCGGAAGCGTACCTGATCCAATATGTTCTCAAAGAAGAACTCGAACTTGATGATCTAGTGGTATTATGGACTTCCTCAACTAAACCTCCTAAACACAAACTCGATGATCTAGTGGTATTATGGTCTTCCTCAACTAAACCTACGTATTCCTTTATGGGAACGTCGTAATCCTTTCCGATGGGGAGAAGAGAAGACCATATGCGGAAAAGTGTGTCGGGGACCATAACCATATAGCCTTTATATAGTACTTAACTAGGCCACTCATACCCACCTAGTCATGTAGTATTGAGTATCTACTGAATTGACTCATATCACTATTATTATGACCCATGGATTTTTAACCTTAATTGAATCACTCAATTAAGTCCATAAAATAATTAGAGAGCAACTTGGGTGGAACCGGTTCCACCAAAATGAGTTGGTGGAACCTGTGATCCCCACCTCTTTCTAATTAATTTCTTCTCCTTTATTAATGGTCCACACCATTCTTAATTAATTTATCCTCTTTATTATTATTATTATTTTATTTTTTAAATTTACTATACTTAAATGACTATTACACCCTAAACCCTAAATCCTAAGAGTGAAATGTACCCTAAATCATAAGGGTGAAATTATAATTATACCCTAAACCTTGAACTCTATGGGTAAAATATACCCAAACTATATGGGTGAAATTACAATTATATCCTAAATCTTAAGGGTAAAATTATAATTATATCCTAACTCTAAACCCTAGGTGTGAAGTATACCCTAAACAACAAGGGTAAAACCCTGAACCCTAAACTCTAAAGGTAAAGTATATCCTAAACCAAAAGGGTGAAATTACAATTATATATACCTTAAACCCTAGGGGTGTGTTGGATTGTATACTAAAAGTCTAGCTTTAGTATGAATAATGTTATAACAATTTATTTGAAATGAGAATCATATGATCAAATGATTGTGTCTTATAATTAAATTATATGTTCGATGCAATAGTCCACTTACTTTATATTGTAGATATTATGTTGTGCGACAATACGCAGAAGATCATATTATCGGTTTCCTTATAAAGTATAAACAGATGCTCACAATCGAGATAGACAGGGACTCTCTATCGGGATGGTTGTAGTGTGGTTTAGTATTAGTTTATCTTGGCTATAGAATCACATTAGTGCACTTTGTGTGTATTGAGTGAGACCGCTTGAGATCGTTCGACTTATACTGACTTATAGGAGAACTTGATCTCAGTTATTATGGATGTTCGTGCTCTTAATCCCTATACAATAACCTTGACACGTAAGGCAGTATGTATTTCTTTGATTCATCAATGGGTTAGATTTATATGTAATTAAATCAACAAACTCGGTGAGTTGGAAAGTAGTGCTGTCTCTATGGTGTGATGTTGATTGTAGAAGGAATCTGTGTCCGTTATAGGTTGATGATGTCCCTTTGAGGAGCTCATAAGGATTATCATGTAAATCCTGCAGGAGGATTTATTCCGGCATGATAATGAGGTTGAGTGGTATTATTCTCGGATGAGATATTAATTAATGGAGTTGTCAGTAACTTAATTAATTAATGGACATTGTATATCTTAAACATGGGGAGACTAACGAGCTCATAATAAGAAGTAGCCCATAACGTAATTATGAGATTAGAACGGTAGTGCAGTAGTAATATTTTAGTGGTATATATTGTTAATATTGGACTTAAGTATAAGCTTTGGGCTAAGTTTGGATACTTAAGCCCAATGGAGGCCCAACTCTAATTTCTCCTCCTGGTCCCTACTGTAACCCATATATAAGTGATCTCAACTGTCCAGAAACCCTAATCTATGAGATTAATACGTCTAACACTGTGAGGAGGGTGAGGAAACAATAAAATGAGAAAATTTAGAAGATCGTCGCCCACACGACATCGAGATTGAACTTGGGAATACAACAAAAGACTGGAAGGTTGTTTGCTGCTGCTGTCCGCCACTTTCTATAATTTTTATAAAATCATATAGACCTCAGAACTAGACGTGTGATATACTGACGAAAAGCCACGGAAGAGAGGATCGTTTTGGCGCATAGATCACTCAATTCCAATATCAGATGAGAGAGTTATGCCCAAAACGGTAAGTCTGCATAGGCTGGTGGCGAGAATTCATCGTCTTCAACATACCCTGGTGAAAGGTAATACGTTTCTTGTTTTCCTGCTTCCACTGACTGTTAGAAACATATGGAACCCTAACGAGTCACGATAACCAAACGATCGAATGCCAACAAGGTCAATATACCCTAAACTCTAGAGATGAAATATACCCTAAACCACATGATTGAAATTACAATTATACCTTAAACCATATGTGGTGAATTACTAAAAGGACAATACCCTAAATACTAATGGTAAATTATACACTAAACCAAAAGGACGAAATTATAATTATACCCTAAATCACAAGTGAAATTGTAATTTTATTCCTAAAATTAAATTAAAAAAGAAAAGAAAAAAACAGGAAGAGAAAGAAAAAGAGAAAAAAAAAAAAACAACAAAAAAATATAGTGAATTTATCATATACTTAACATGAATGTAGGAGGTTCTATGAATTGAATTTATGGAACCGGTTCCAATATAGACGTTGTCAAATAATTGAATAGTTAATATAATTGTATAATAATATATTACCCACAATTAAATTATATAGGAAATAAAAAATTTCTAATACTCCAAATTATATAGAAAATAAAAATTTTCTAATACTCCAAATTAACAGGGGGACAGAGATTACTATATTTGATATGAACGATTTGTCATTACCGTATTATTCTTAATCTCATTTCTCAAAGATTGAACCTATAAAAATCGACCATCAACACATATCATGGAATTCCTTGACACACTTTACAAAATGATATTTTCCTTACAAGAAGCCAATAGGATGTATGTAAAATTTATTCCATTTATTGCAAATTGGACCTAAACACCAGTGATCTGAAAATCGGACCGGACCGGCCGGTTCGACCGGTCCAATCGGGAATCGGTCCGGGAACCAATCCGAAAAGATATATAAAACCGTTTTATGCATCAAACCGGAAAAATTGGGGTAAACCGGTTTGGATCGGGAAAAACGGATGAACCTGATGACCCGAAAACAGCCGGTTATCCCTTTTTTTTAAATCATTTTTATTTCTTATAACGATGACTGCTCCTCAGATCTGTAAAACAGAAACTTGGGATCTTCACTTACCGATGATTATATTAACATGGCAATGCGGATTGACTCCAAAATAAATAGTAATAACAAAGAGGATCGGAGAAAAAGTGGGGTGGGAGGACAAGCGAGCGAACAATCAAGCAAATCAATTAAATCAATAAATGAAGAGGAAAGTGTGCTTGTTTGTGTGAGAGAGAGAGAGAGTGTGGAGAGAGAAGGGAATCCTAAGAGGTAAAGCGGGGCTGGTGGAGTGGATTCAGTATTGAATTCCAAGAAAGTAAATCCTTCGTACAAGTGATGTATGTATATGTTAGATATTTTGGGTTTTTACCAAGTTGAACTTTTACAAAGTGATGTTTTTATTTATTCTGTTTCTTATTTTCTTTTCTTGGATTATCTTTTAATTTTTCTAAAAATATGAAATAAAGAGATTAGTATGTAAAATATAATATAATCCTAGATTAAAAGAAATTATATTAATAATTAATAAAAAGTGATAATAATATTTAAAATTATTTAATTTCATAAATAATTAAGTATATTAATATAAAAATAATAAAATATAATTAAAAATATGTGATTTTTGTTTTTCCGATTGAACTGGCCGGTTAAAGCGGTCCGACAGATTAAACCTCAAACCATTTGGGCTATTGATTCGCTCTCTGGTCCGGTTTCAAATCACTGTTAAATACTATACATAGCATAACAGTATCGGGCTTGTCGCCTTGCATATAATATCTATTTGATAAAGTCCTTCGCCAATATTAATGAATGTGTGAATTTATTGAGGTATGATAGTGGTTACTTTACATTGGAAAGAAGGCCACGCACCTGGTATCTGCTATGAATAAATGAATAGATGCATTCATTATAAGGAAAACAGGTCGGTCCGTGCTGCATCCAAAATTTTTAATTTGCGCTCCGATCTTTTAATAATTACTTTTAATTTCTTTTATTTCACTATTCACACTTTTTATTTGTTTATTTATTCAATTATACTCTTCGCGCATACAAAGTACTTAGGCGATTTTTATTTTGATTTTTTAAGTTTGAAAACCAATTTAATAGTAATATATTTGTATTTTTTTTCTTTTTAATTTTACAATAATAATATACAATGACTTTTATATATATATATATATATATATATATATATATATATATATATATATATATATATATATATATATATATATATATATATATATATATATAACGCGTGATCGTTTTATTATTATTCTTATATTTTATAATTAAATAACTCGTGTTATATAAACTAACAACATTAACTAAGCACTTTATTTTCTTATAGCTAGATAATTTCTTTCATCAATGTAAAGAATTTGTAATAAATTATAGCATTTGACTTTTGATAATGTATCGTATAACTAAATCATCTAAAAAGTTTATGTAATTATTTTAAAGAATCTTGATTTGTATTTTTTTTAAATGTTGCTTTAAAATATAATACAATTGAAATAATTTAGGGTAGGTCTTGCGTGAGACCGTCTCACGTGAGACAATTTTTCACTTTTTAAAATAATTATCACTTTCGCTATAAAATGTCATCATTTTCGCTATAAAATGTTATCACTTTTTATTTATAATATAAATTATTCATAAAATAACACTGTCACTTTTTATCAATTTATTATCACTTTTCTTTTTAAAAGTTATTACTTTCTGACCATCTCAAGGGTTTATGTGAGACGGTCTCACACAAGTCTTTGCCAATAATTTATTACTCCACTCTATTTCTTTAAAAAATATACAACCACATATGAGTAATTTTGTCTCTTTGCTATATATCAATTATATATATACATATATATAAATTCAATTTATTCTTTTTTTTTCTACACATGATTTGATTTGATACTAAATAATTTATTTATATCTAAAGATTTATTTATTAATTGCAATTAATGATACTAAAGTAAATTAAAACTAAATATTAGGTAATTAATTAAAACTAAAGTATTATAATTATAATGTTTTAAATAGTTGCTATATATATATTTTTAAAATATACTTTATATTATAAATAATATTTAAATGGAGTATTAATTTTTACTCATGATTATGGTTTAGTATTTCTTAATTAACTATATAACAATAATTCGATTTCCATTAATAGTTATTTTTAAGAAACTAATGTAATATATATATATATATATATATATATATATATATATATATATATATATATATATTATAATATAAATAAAATTGATTTATATATAATATAATTTTAAATATTCATAAATTTGTAATAAATTTATTAATTTTATTTTTTATTTATTTTATTAGTTTCAAATTATATAAACAACTAAAAAAATAAATTTTATAAATCATATGTCATAATTTAATAATTAAGATATATGTAAATAAATAAATATTAATATACTAAATTTAAAATATTTATTGTTATTTGATATGAAATAATGATTTAACTTTAAGAACCTAAACTTTTAATTCTATATATGAATTAGTTTTTTAACCTCTTATTGTCTAGAGGTAAATGGATTCCAGAGTACTTGAATCGTCGATCCTCTTTCACTTGAAGAATACTTGAATCAATAATTTAGAAGTTGATCTTTAAGAATACTTGAATCGATTCTTAAGAGGTAATACCTGAATCGATTTTCTTTTTCTTGAAGAATCGATTCTTAAGATATAAATCGATTAAAGTTTTTTTTCCTCTTGAAGAATCGATTCTTAAGATGTAAATCGATTCAAGAATAATTGAATCGATCCTCTTACTTTTTGAAAAATTAAATTTTAAGATGTAAATCTATTCAAGAATACTTGAATCGATTCTCTTCTTCTTGAATAATCGATTCTTAAGAGGTAAAATGATTCAAGCATACTTGAATCAGTTCTCTTCCTCTTGAAGAATACTTGAATCGAATTTTTTGAGGTATCTAGATGATTCACTCTATTGAAGAATACCCTTGTGGTTCAGGGTATAATTATCCCTTGGGGTTTAGGGTTTAGGGTATAATTGTAATTTTACCCTTGTGGTTTAGGGTATAATTATCCCTTAGGGTTTAGGGTTTAGGGTATAATAGTCATTTAAATAAAAAAATTAAAATTAAAATAAAAACAACATTAATGAAGAAGCATGAATTAATTAAGAAGAGTGGGGACTAAGGTTGTACTAATTCAATTGGTACAACCGATTGCACCCTAGTCCCTCATATATATATATTCAAGATTAAAGTATTCACTTTGAATGAATGTATGAAGATGTAATATTTAAATTGTATCCTTGTCGTTTATTGTTATCTTTATAATTTTTGGAATTATTACATTCTCTTGAATTATTTATTGTTAGTTTCTTGAAATTATAATAGTGTACATCAAAGTATTATTAACGGTAATACTTGTGTGACACAGTGACAATGAAACCATTTTTTTTTTGCCCGCATGGGCAGCTCAACTGGTCAAGCAAGGGGACATCTTGTACAATGACCAATGATCGAATCCCACCCGCAGCGTGGGAGCAACCTCTTAATTAAGGGGGGCTCCTTGTGTGGTGGGTTAAAAGGTCTAACCCTTGTTGGTCGGTTGAGTTACCATGATTAACCTCCTTCACTGACAGGCCGGCGTGCGGGGGCGCCTGGGGTGGGCGAACCACCTTTTTGTACAATGAAACCATTTTTTTATTAGTTATTACCTTAAAGTAAAAATGTTGTCAGTTTTCATTTATATTACTAATTTCTTATGAATCAATTTTTATCAATTATTCCCTGTCTTCGTCCTATTGAAAGATACGCATTTTATTTATACATGTATATTAATGGACATAATATTTTAATGTGTTGGGAGGTGATATTTTAATGTAAAGTGGGTAGGTGTATTAGTGTGATATGTGAGTCCATAGAGAGAGAAGTACTCCCTCCGTTCCGGGCAAATGTCCTCATTTGCTTTTCGCACGTGGATTAAGGAGTATTATTATTTTATCTGTAGTGGATAATTGTATTAGTAGTGAGTGATGGATCATATATGGAGCCCTTTCACTAAAAGAGAAAAATGATGACCTTTGAATGAGATGCCCAATAAAGTCAAATGAAGACATTTCGGTGAGACGGTGAGAGTAATTAATTTATGCGGATCCCTTTTACTAAAAAGTAAAATGCACACTTTGTATTGGAACAGACAAAAATACGAAACGTGTACATTTCAATGGGAAGATGAAGTATTAATTTACTTTTTATTAAAATACTATCACTTATTGTTGGTGTGAGTGTGTATATTGCCACACTTACTAGCACACTTGAATATCGCCTCTCACGACACATGTTCAAAATTGTCCTTTAATTTATGCTACCTTGGTTGTGTTGGATTTGTCAAAGATAAAAGAAGGGATTTCTTTTATTACTTTTGATCCACATTGGATGAAGAGTAAAAGGGAAGTGATTTTTAGTGCTATTTAAGGGGGCCCTTGGTCTTGATATTCAGTACTCCAATCAAGTACACTTTAATCTTTGTGTTTAATTCTTTTAAATTTCTTTCTTGTATTCTCGCTTATGAGAGTTGGGAGAAAACTGCGAATTAGTCAAATATTTGTAATAGTGTAAGGATCGGGGTCAGGAAAAGAAATTCTGTGTGATTGTAAAATTTTTTCAAAAAGTGGTATTTTCTCGGTCCGTGGTTTTCTTCGGTTTTGGAATTTTCCACGTAAATTCTTGTGTTGTGTTTTTATACTCTTCTTTATTTGTCCCTTAGGAATAAATAGGGATCCACATCAAATAAAACCTTATGAGAGAGTTATTCATTAAGCTAAGGGTGGCAAGAAAAAAGTGGGAAAACCTAGTGGCACAAGGGGGTTAGAAGATCAGCCGGATGCAGTGGCATCTCTTTCCTTGCGGTATAAGGCATTGGACTATGGAAACAGTGGTGTGGCAAGGGGTAGGATTTGCGGAACAACAGTTTTTAGTGGAGTTCTTGGACCTGCAGCAATGCTGGTAATCCCGATGGTGGAGTTGGCTTAACAACGACATGGATTTTCCATGGATATCGGCACAGTGAGGTTTTAAAAGGAAATTATTTTTCCGGTAATGATTAGTAGCGTGGGGAAGCAATGATTCACTGGGGAAGATGGCGATGTGATATTTGATATCGGTAAAGCTAGATTGGTAAAGACTAGCAGACCAACAAGTGGGAAAGCATCGTGAATTCCGGAGCTTTAAAATCAGTTTCATGTGACGACACATTCACTAGAAAAATAGTTTCGACAAACCTATTGTAGCTTGGCCGTAAAAGAAAACAACGTCAACGCTACAGTGATGATACTTTCTCATGGTTGAGCAATGGTACGGTAATTGCTCAAGGTGGAGCAATGACACGATAATTATTTAAGGTGGAGCAATGGTGGCGGCAGCTGGTCAAGGAGGAGCGGGTGAAGCAAACAACTCCAAATGTTAAGTTAATATTATTGGAGATCCTTACAACATGCTTTATTGTCATGGAAAAAAAATGTAATAATGTTAGTTGGTCCACAAATTTGCACATGGACATTGACTTGGCAGGGATGCAGGGTGTGTGGTGGATGTATATCGATGATTGATGGACTTCCATGGAAGCCAAGAGTTGGAAGTAGCACCATAAATATCAGCAAATATTTTTTTATATGTGCCGCAGGAAATTCTTAGAATGGTTGATTCTAAGTGGTCTACTCATATGGTGGAGTAGAATTCTCGGGGTTGAGAATGAATTGTCGGTGAAGACAATGAGTCTTCTTTTATTTTCACAAGGTGGAGATTGTTAAATTTGTCAAAGATATAAAAAAAGATTTATTTTATTTTTTTTGTCCTACATCGGATGAAGAGTAAAAGGGAAGAGATCCTTAGTGCTATTTAAGGAGGCCATTGGTCTTGATATCCAGTGCACCAATCATGTATACTTTAATCTTTGTTTTTGATTATTTTAAATTCCTTTCTTGTATTCTCGATTAGGAAAGTTGGGAGAAATGTGTGAATTAGTCAAATAGTTGTAATAATGTAGGGTTTGGGGTCAGGAGAAAGATATTATGTGTGATTGTAAAAATTTTGTCACATAGTGGTATTTTCTCGATCCGTGATTTTTTTTCGATTTTAGAGTTTTCGACATAAATTCTTGTGTTGTGTTTTTTATGATATTATTTATTTGTCCCCGGGCCGACACAATATTTTGAGGGGCCTGGTGCCAAAAAAATAGAATTTAGGCCTTTTATTTTCATAAATTGTACTCCATCTATCCAATATTAATCTATCCATTTTCTTTTTGCGCGTAGATTAAAATTATTATTATATGTGTAGTGGGTAGGTGTATTAGTGGAGTGTGTGGGTCCCTTATTTTAATTGTATTAGTGTGTGGATGAGTTTCATGTGTCTAAAAAGGAAAATGAATAGATTAAGAGTGGATGACCCAAAATGGTAAAATAGATAGAATGACAGTGGACGGAGGGAGTATAAAATAGTATTTCGTCCATCCCAGGCAAAGGTCCCCATTTGCTTATTGTACGTGGACTAATGTATATTATTATTTTATGTGTAATTGATAGTTGTATTAATAGTTAGTGGTGGACTATATATGAGACTTTTTTAAAAAGAAAAAAATAGAGAACAATTGAACGAAATGCCAATATAGTAAAATTGAAACCTTTCGGTGGGATGGAGTGAGTAATAAAATTATAATATTAATATTAACATACTATTAAATATATTAGGAAGAAAATTAAGAGAATAAAGAGAAAATATTTATTTAAGAGTTGATATTGGGTACACCCGGGTGCAAGGGTGCACCCATATATGTATAAATTTTTATTCTATTTTGTATATTATATGTTATCTATTTTGTATACGTGTTTTTTAATAATTGAATACTTTTTTCAAATTAAGTTTTTCATTAAAAAAAACTAGCATACATAAGTGTATAACTTTTTATTCAATTTTGCATACATATTTTTTAATAATTGTATATCTTTTTACACTCAATTTTTAATTAAAAAAACTAACATTTAAATTGTATACATTTTTGTTTATATTTATATATGTTTTTGAAAGTGGGTACACTCTATCTTAGGGTGCACCCGAGTGCACAGTATAATTAGCCTTTATATAATCTACTTGAGAAAGAATTTATAAAAAAAATTATTAAGCCTTGATAAAGAAGGAAAGTATTAAAAAAACATTATAAGAATATTTATCACGAACATTATTTGATATATAATTATATGGATTATTCGTTGCAGATTATGCGTGGAGGGCACAATTAATAATTTATGGTTTATTAATAACTAAATAAAAAGTACCCACAAACAGACTCGAACCCCGTATGGGACGGGGGAAGAAAAAAGATAATGCCTACTGAGTCACATAACAATATTAACCATATTTTACGTTTAAAATATATATAAAAAAGCGTATATATAAATATGTAATAGAAAAAATCCGGGGGCCCTTGATGGAGTGGGGTCCTGTGCGGCGGCACTCCCGGCACAGCCCCAGGGCTGTCCCTGATTTGTCCCTTAGGAATGAAAGAGGATTTGTTTATCCCAACATGAGAAAGAAATTCTGTGTGATTGTAAAAAAAATTCACATAGTTGTATTTTCTCGGTTCTTGGTTTTTCTCAAATTTTTTAGTTTTGCACGTAAATTCTTATGTTATATTTTTTATGTTCTTCTTTATTTATTATCCATTAGGAATGAATGTTGATCTAGTGCTGAATAATATCAACATGTCAAAGCATATTAATTTCTCTCTAAGAATAATGATATAGAATGAGGAACCAATCGATTGAACGGGTAATTATATACTTCATGGATTACAATTGATTTTGAAATGAAGTGAAATGTTCTTTGAGTCTATAAAAGATATCAAAATTCATTTATTTCAAGTGCACCTCGAGCAGAAAATTCATATCTATTTGATCTCAAAGAACCTTTTAATTGATTTTCCAAGTGTAATTAGTTAAGGATCTTAAAGAACCTTTTAATTGATTTTTCAAGTTTAATTAGTTAACATTTTTTCATAGGGTACACATGGATGTAAATTTGTGGATGAATTACGATACAATTTATATAATATATGGTGTCATTTGATGTTGGACAAAGGGTTGGACAAAGTGTATAAATTTCAGCCAACTCCTAACTCAAACAGTTGGACCCCCGGCAACCGCGCGAGAGCTAACATTTCTTTTCCATTTCATGGCACTGTCACGTGCAAATTTTTATCATGGTTAATTGATGTTTATTATTTACTCCTTATAGAAGATTAGTGAACAACATGTATTATATGTCAAGTATTATGTGAGACCGTTTCAATTTCAAGATGAGATCATTTCACGATTTTGTAATAAATTATCATTTTCACTATAAAATGTTATTATTTTTTATTAATACTATAAATTGTTAATAAAATAGCATTATCCCTTTTTAATAATTTTGTATCACACTTTTCATTAAAAATAAACTGATCACTTTTTATCCGTTCCACCTCTTAAGTAAAACAATCTCACACCATTCTTTTCCATAAATATACAACAATCATAAATCGAAGATGTGTGCTGCATTATTTCACAAAGAGATTAAGAGAGTGTCAATAGATATTCTGACATTGAAATTAGTGAGACTTTTTTTATGCAAATTTTACAGTTAAAAATTAATACCGACATTTTTTAAAAGAAGTTATTAAATATACCCAATTGTCAATTTTATGACTGTAATGCCCTTAATTAAAAACAAGCAATTCTACCTGCTGGGTCACTCTCCTCCCCCGACCCCTTTCACCCCTCACCCATTTTACATGTAAGCTTTCTCTCACCTCAAACACTCCCCTCCCCCCACCACCACCCCTCCCTTTTCACCCCTCACTTAGTTCACATTTAAGTTTTCTCTCACCTCAAACACTACCCTCGCACCCTCGATTTCTTGTTTCACCATCAAATTTTTCTTCACATCCCAATAATTTTGAAATTCAAAAATTAAATTGAATCTGCTGAAATCTCGAAGCCCAACTACATTTCAGGATATTCACATCGTTACCCGTCGATTACAATGTGGTTCTTCCCGTTGGAGCTCTTCTATGTGACCTAGCTGGCCTTGGATTTGTACAATTCCTAAGCTTTCACCCTTATTGAATCGATTCTTGTAGAAGCAGTTTGTGGAGTCCAATTGATAATTAAAGGCCCACTACATTCCGAAGTACAGATTCTTGACGAAATATTTTTCTTGACGACTCCCAAAAGCTATTTCCCGATTTCACTGTGTAGGTACGTTCTATTTTTGTTGCTCTACTGCATTGCCGATTTCGACAGACTCCCAAAAATAATCATAGTTTGCTTTTTGAAAATGAAGATACTCTGTTTTAGTGTTGTATAATTGAATATTATTTTTTTATTTTTTATAGCCATCTGATTTTATAAATGTGACAATTTTTGCCACGAAAAATTGGATCTTGTTTGAATGAACTTAGTTTGAGCAGTAAATTATCATTGTAATTATGTTTATACTTTGATGGTTTAGTATTCATTTCATCTTTTGCAACTGATGGCTCTATATGTTAAAATTAATTCCTCATTCTTTTATAGAAAAAGTTCGTTCTCAGCACCCAAAGGTTAATAAGAAATATTTTGCGGTTATATCCACTACATCAACGTTGCTAATACTATATTATTATTGAATATGATAGCAAAATTGTTAGTTTTTGTTGGTAAACTTTAAGATTGTGGTGGATGCGTGGATAATACGAAACTGAACATGATTTACTAAATCATGACTTCAGTAAACTGCATTCTTCCTCAAATGTACACTGCATTTCTTGTATTTTTTTCGTTTCTTAATAGGGTTTTAGAGCAATTTAAAACTCCAGACGGATGTGTATTCATGTCAATTCCATGACTTGAATGCACTATAAGTCAATACCACATTGTTTAACCATGCCCAACATTCCCATTATGCCTATCTTAATTTATTTGATATCAATGATCTATAAGCATTCCAAAATCTTTGCACTGATGCAAACACTCACATATTATGCCTTCGCTGTCTAATATGCAAGGATTTTTTGGGAAGAATATATTTTTGATTAAGCATTATTGCAAAGGTCTAACTATGTTGCATTGTTTGGTGTATGACATCTTAGTTGAATTAGAAATTGTCCAACGTAGTTTAAACTTGAATATATTGATTGAATGTGCTTTACTTTTGAAGAGCTGGTGTTGTTAATATTTTAATATAACGCTCTAGTGTAGAATTGGGTTTCAGAATCAATGTATGTCCAAAGTTTAGATTATTTATGTTGTTTGCATCAGGGTTTTTTAAATTGAATCCACCATGGTAGTCTTTCCTTTTTTTTTTGAAAATTTTGTCACTACTACTTTTTTAAAATATTTCATTTTAGTTGCTTAATTGGCAACCTCTTAGGATGTTTGGTATATTTTGCGAGATACATTATGTAATGGGTAATTGTTTACTTTCATTGAAAGTTAAATATGATGCACATATTCCATACGATTGATCACACACTTAATTGTTGTGGTGCATGTTTAATCAAATAAATTGTTTGTTGTCTCCTACTAAAGGTTTTCACCTATATGCATTACTTTGCAGAATATTTTGTCTATCAACTACTACACATTTGCAGGTTTTTTTTTGTAAAATTTATCATATTTTATTGGGTATGTTTTTGTAGATGTTAATTGTTATACAGTGATGTGTAAGAATATGAATTGACTGATAGCTTTATGCGTGCATAAATCTATGAGATGGCCCGACATGTTTTATCACGAATGGACAGTCGTTGACGTGATTTTGGATAATCTCAGCTACTTTCTACACAATTGATTTTGTTCATCTAGTCTTACATTTGAATATGTCTATCTAAAATGTGAATCCTATTTTGTTGAAAGAACAAAATGCAGAGTTTGGGGAATGAGTTCAATGATGCAATGTTGAATAAGGCGGAATGGATGTGGATTGAGCACCTCAGGGGTCATCGGCATTATGTTGCAGGTGAACTACCAAATTAGTGTCTTAAACGCAAATGGAAGGATGTAGGGCAATATTCGAGATTGTACATATCAATGATAGTCATTGGGTGTCGTATATCGTCCATTTTTTTGGCTACGCATCATCGTTTATGATTCTAGTTACAGGGTGAACAAAAGAAGATATTTACACAGGTTTGAGCTCCTTTCTCGCATGTTGCCGAGAGTTCTCGTTCAGTTTGAGTTGAGTACTGAGGATGACGCCAAGAGACCCTCACGGTTGATTGGTATTCAAAGTGCCTCTAGTCGAGCATTGGGAATGACTGTGGCCCGTTGAGAATTATGTATTTTGATAGGCTTATCAGGCCGGGTGGATCGGTAGAAGCTATTAACCCGTGCACGTGTCCAAGAACAAGATTGCGTTTGTATGCGGAGCTGTTTCGAGATGACTACATACGGCATTTTATTAGTTGAACATACTACAAATTCATTTCTTTAGATTGTTTTGAATACTCTTATGTGATAGTATATCTGCCATGGTTTTAGTTTTCAATTGCCGCACTCTATAAAAGGACACATTTAGTGAAAAGTTCATTTTTTATTGATTTCCGACTCTGAATGACCCTTGTTATGTATTGTTGTACCCTTTGTAGTATATTTGTATTCATTGTGCATTAGTAAAGGAATTGAGTTGTGTATATTGCGAGTTCAGGGAATAATCATGTTATCATACGTAATGATTTACAATAGTCATAATAGTTAATTCAATCAACTACTTGATTAATGTATGCCCTTTTCTGGAACAAATGTTTTCAAACCGTGAATATTTTATCATGCAGGTGAGCATGCTGGTGAAAATGTAGGTGAACTTATCGGTGAACCTAATCATGCGTACAAATAAACATTTTGAAAATTATACACTAATAATGATAAATGTCTGCTTTAATTATGTCCCCATGAGGATTTGAACATTGAGAAAGCACTCAATGTTGGATTCAACTTTTAGAAGTATTTAATAAGTATGTTTAATGATGCTAATGTTTTAATGACATCCTCCTACTAAGTACTAAAATAATTACAAATGGCTAATAATAAATCTAAGTCCACACTTTCATTCATGTCATAAATATTCAATTAAATTCAGAAACAATATTACAAAAGATAATAGAAAATATGTTTAATAATTCTTGATAAATGTAATCTAAAACTAACTAACACTAATATTTAGCTAGTGTTTTGTAGCGACTGTGTCTAACTCTTTTTCTCATCAACAAGTACCTGTTAAAAAAAATGTAATAATCATATTCCAATTAGAGATTAACAAATGCATAACTAGAAAATTAAGGATAGACAACTTAAATAATAATCATTTTTAATAGCAAGAATAACTTATAAAATGGATAGCATCAACGTCATCGCTTATGAATGAATTTAAATACAATTCACATTGTGCAAGTATAAATCAAATAATATAGAGGAAGATGTAAATTTATAGTTTAAGCGTACTCATTTGATTTCTTTGAACAAACCATACCATGATGTTCTTCTATGATGAATCAATTATATTCTCCATCTAGTCCTGTTTCAAAAATAGGATCATATAAGTTCAAAACTTCATCATTAATCTCTATATAACTCTTCAATTGAGAACTTATTCAAACCCCACAAAAATTTTACATTAATTAAGAAGATGTTTGAAGGAAAAATCCTTTCATTATTTTCAAAATGATTTTGCAAGGAATTGACTCACTAAGAAGATGATTGCTGTTGAGGGATGTTACCGTGGATGAGAAATTGTCAAATTGGGTGAACGGAAAGCTATTCGTCAAGTGAAGCTCTTCTTCCTTCGATCAGTGGAGAAAATGAGAATAACTCTTTTCTGTTTCTAAATTTCAGATTTGAGTTTGTCAATTGGGAAAAATAACTTTGATTTAACTAATTAGCGATGAAATTAAAAAGAGTGTCATTAATATTAGCTATGAATATATGCTTTTAATGGCTAAAATGTTTTTGAAATAATCAAAACAAAGAAAGGCGAGGTTCCTGAAATCATGTTACAGCCCAGATTTATAGTTTGTCGCAAAACTTTAGCAATGAATATTTCAAATTTCGTTGTTGAGTTTGTCAAGTTATTTTTATTTGAATTAGTTAGCGATGAAATATAAATTTCGTCGCTACTATTAGCTATGAATTTAACATATTCATCGCTAAAATATTCTCAAAATAATTAAAATTAAGAAAGCCTTTAATATGTCAATTTTTACATACCTTTTTATCTTTTCTTTATTTACATTTGCGATGAAACTTACATATTCGAAGCTAACATTTGCGATGAAATTTAAAATCCTTCACTAAATGTTGCGATGCATTTTAACAATTAGTAGCTATTTTAACAATGAAAACAAATATTCATCGCTAATACACAAGAAAATTAATTAATAAAACCATAAATATAAATTATTCTTATATTAAGCAGGTGAGAAAAAAAATTGAATTAATTAATTTTTTATTGTATAATTATATTCACAACGAACATATTATTTTTCATTGCAAAACTTAGCAACGACAAAAATAATTTTTCACAAAAAAGATTTTTAAAATCTATATTTTTATTGTATTAATACAATACCGATTAAATTATAAAATTCATCGGAAAGGGTAGCGACTAAATTAATATTAGTCAAAAATTACCAAGTTTGCCACGAAATGAAATTCTTTTGCCGCAAACATTAGCGATGAAAATTAATTTTTAGTTGCAAATAGGTTATTAAGGGTTCAATTTTTTTATATCTAATGTAATTAGCAATGAAATATTACATTTTATAGCAAATATCATCAACGAAATTTAATTTGGTCGCAAATCAGAGGTTTGAATTGAAATGGAAAATATTTGTCGCAAATATTTGCAACGAAAATATATTTTAGGTCGCTAACTTGAATTTTTATTTAATTTTGAGAAAATCGTCAACTTAGCTACGAAACGTTAACTTTCATCGCTAAACACCTCCTATTAGCGATGAAAACCTTTTTTCGCTAAAAAATCGCCGCTAAACCTCCAATTTCTTGTAGTGTTAATAGATAAGAGAGAATACAATTAAGAAACGAAAAGAGAAACCCGAAATATATGTCAAATAAATAGATTACGTTCATATACATTACCAACCAAAGCTCATCCATATGCATGATAACCTTTATGATCACAAACAAGATCACCTACATGAAAAACTACATGATCACCTACATGATCACCTATATGAACAATTACATGATCACCTACATGATCACCTATATGAACAACTACATGATCACCTATATGATCACCAACATGATAACTTAAATGAAGGATAACTCAAACACAAATCATCTTAAGGATCCTCTTGGAGTACTTTGATGAGTCAGACATAAATCATTTATTTGTTACAAATCACTTGACTCAATTATTTGAATGCTCTAATCTGTCCAGCAATAATTGATGGTATAATTATTTAAGTCCATCAACAAATGAACCTAAAAGCATTTGTTTTTAACAAGTATGTCTCATGTTAAAGATTATTAAATTAATATGATAAGAGGGTTCTTGTTATATTTATTCATACAAGTAGTTTCTTCTTTATCAAGTTTTTCTCCAAACAACTAAAATTTCATTTGCTAAATTATCCCTCTAGTTTTGTAAGTACGATGTATGTTTCATTGGGAATATTGAATCCAAAGACTTTTATTCAATTACAAAATGAAAGATGGGAAATCACTGTTTGTTGGACTCGAGTTTTGGAAATAAGTATGAATATTGAGTTTTCTTTTAGCTTTTTGTCGAAGTAAAATTAAATCTAAGTTGTCACACAGTGGCGACCTGCGTTTATTCCTTTAAAAAACTTTAATTGTCAATTATATATTTAAATACTAGAGGAAAAGTTGCGATTACTTGCCCCCATTTCTATATGTTCAAACCTCATGGGGGAAACAGTTAAAGCTGAAACTTATCATTATTGGTGTACAATTTTCAAGATATGTTTGTTTGAATGCATGATTAGATTCACCGATATGTTCACCTACATGTTCACCTGCATGTTCACCTGCATGATACCATATTCACGGTGTGTTATACTTGATAAATTCATCGTATGCTACTAGACAGGACTGTAAACATAAATGTAACGAATAATAGAAATCTTCCTGATATTTAGATCGGCCAACTATCTCCCCACAACGATCTCCGTCAGCCATCATAGTTACCACGTCCGCAGATCGCTCAGCTGCGCAATGACACGTCTGTCAGCCTACACTCATCGAAAATCCCATCGCTGATCATGTCGTCAGATGGCAGCTGATCATCCCGGTGCCATTGCCAGGATATGTCGGCCTCTCCGGTAGGTAGTGCCACTAGATTGCCTTGTCAACGTCTATTAACGTCGTGAACTCCAAGAAGCCATCACTGTTCGTACCGCCAACAATCGCCTTTGCCGTCAGCCAATGATCACCATGCCATCGTCCCCTTTTCAATCGTGGCATCCAATTGCTTTTCCGAGTTTCAGCAATCGGCGGCAGCAGAGACATGTTGTGAGCAGCCCTGTTGTTCCTCTAGTATTGGCCATGGAGATCCAATCAGAAACAGGTCCAGACCCGATCGGAAACCCAACAAGACTCAACCGAAGCTTCCTGGAGACTAGCTCGAAACTAGGTAGGTCTCTGAAGTGACCCAATCAAAAATGACATCATACCAGTCGAAGATCTTGAAGATTCCACCGGAAGCCTTGCTGTCTCGCTCGTAAGCCTTCGTTGTTGTGCCACTCCCTCCTGCCAATTCTCGCTATGCCAACAGACCCACCCAGCAACTGGAGGACTCACTCGGGAAACTCCATCAATGCCACGCTCTCTGCCGGCTGGACAGCATAGCCTTGCGCTCATATGGACGTCGCCGTGCGGCGCCTTGTCAGTGTTGTGCCTTACTTTTCCAGTGTCGAGCGGCTATGGCTCATCACCACAGTCCTGCCATGACTAAATCCAGCGCTCGCAACAGCCCATTATCACAACAAAAATCTCTCCGAAAGTAGCCACCGTCCCAACTCAGCCACCAACACGCCACCATCCACCACTGTCGTTCATCAAGCTTTCGCCGACAGCAGTCATGATTTGTCGTCACATCCAACAGTGCAACGTGTGTGTGGGTTGTTCAATTATTGGTATGGAATAAGGGTTTTGAAGCCGTGAAGTAATCTCAGAGTTCTAACAGATTTCTTAAAAAAATCAAAACCCTAACTATCATGCGATCATTATTCGATTATTATTCAAGAATAATTCACATAATTAACATAATTCACATTCAACCCTTTACCTTAAATTCTAGCACCACATTATGCAATCAAACCCTAGTCTAACGTGTCACGTTTAGCCTTAGAACCTATCCTCTGATACCAATTATTGGCGTTTGGATCTTTTGGTTAACGTGAACCATTAGGGTTCCATGCCAGCAGCGGAAGCATAAGTGTAGAATCAAATTACCTTTCACCAGGGTTTATGTAGAGGTTGAATTCTCTTCGACAGCCTGCACAGCCTCACGGTTTTGGGCATAACTCTCTCATCCGATATCAGAATCGAGTGATCTATGCACCAAAATGATCCTCTCTTCAATTGCTTTCCAATGGTGTATCAAATGTATAGTTTTGACTTCCACACAATTTTATAAAAATCGGTGATGTTGACAGACAGAAACAGCAAACGACCTTCCGGTCTTCTGTTGTATTCCTAAGCCACGTCTTGACGTTGGTGTGGACAACGATCTACAAGACGAACTCAACCTACAACCCTAATCTGCCTTTCATGTGTGTTATACGTGTGATTTAGATTCTGGATTGATGAAATTAGCTATTATATAGGCTACAACAGGGACCAGGAGGAGAAATTAAGGTTTGGGCCTCCCATTGGATTTAAGCATCCAAGTTTAGCCCAAAACTTATACTTAAGTCCAATAATAATAAATCATTCCACTAAAGAAATATTATTGCACTGCCACCCTAATCCCAAATTATGTTTATGGGCTACTTCTTATTATGAGCCTGTTAATCTCCCCGTCTTTAAGATTCAATGCCATTAATTAATTAAGTTACTGACAACTCCATTAATTAATATAATTACCAAAAATAGTACCACTCAACCTTATTATCATGCCAGAATAAATCCACCTACAGGGTTTACATGATAATCATTATGAGCTCCTTAAGGAGACATCATAAACCAATTCCGTTAGGACACAGATTCCTTCTACAATCAACAGCACACCATAGAGACAACACCATCTCCTAACTCACCGAGCATATTGATTTAATAATTAAATCTCACTCATTGATGAATCAAGGAAGTAAATACTAGCTTACGTGTCGAGGTTATTGTATAGGGATTAAGAGTACGAACTTTCATAATAACAGAGATCAAGTTCTATTATATAGTCAGTATAAACCAAACGATCTCAATAGTAGTCCTATTCAATACACAAAGTGCACTTGTGCAATTTCATAGTCAAGACAGACTAATGCCAAATCACACTACAATCATACCGATAGATAGTCCCCTTCTATCTCGGTTGTGAATATATGTTTATAATTTATAAGGAGCCGATAATATGATCTTCCGTGTGAAGCCGCACACCACATTATCTACAATATAAAGTAAATGAACTTTTTGCAACAATTCATTATTGCAAATGTTTGATCACATGATTCTCATTTCAAATATTGTCTAAATATTGTTCATACAAAAAGCTAGACTTTTAGTATACAATCCAACAGATAGGTGATGGCAAGTTATGATTAAGAATACCTACGCTTTAAAATTGTGACATGTTTTACTTAACTAGTTCAATTTTGAGATGAATATTGGTGTAATAAGTTCCTCAAGGTCCGAGCACAAGCTTATGAGCATTTGAGCCTCAACCGTGCATACATGGTATTTTTCATGAGTGGATCGGTTGTGTTTGATAAGTTAGAACTTGCTCAAGGACTACGGTAACGAGTCTGATTAGTGAAGATTAGTGAGATGATCTAAGGCAATCCTTGTTATTCATAGACATTGCCATATATTTCCTTAACTTAAACATCATCCCTAGTCAACCACTTTGAGCCTATAAGCCTAATTTTTGTGAATTTAGCACATTACAAGCCATGATTACCCACTTAAGACTTATATATATATACCCTTTGTATGGGTGATTGAGGAGATGGTGGCTAGAAAGGTTTGATGAGATATTGTGCAAAAGAAGAAAGGAAATGAAAAACAAGAAAGAGAAAAGGGATGAAAAGAGCTCAAGAAAGAATGCACATGCAACCTAATAACAAGAAAAGGAGTAAAGTTACAAACATATGCTCAAGCAATAAAAAATTCAAAGATGGAAGCATGCATCAAAAGAAGTTAAATAAATCCAAGGAATGATGATGATGAGTGCTTGTGAGCAATAAAGATAAGAAAGGAAGAAAGAGAAGTGAAGAAGTTGATCATCTCTTCGATTACTTACACTTGATTAGTCTCTCTTATCCATATTCTTCCTACCCTACCAAAGCGCCTATCATTACATCCTTAATTAAAGACCTTTTCGATCACTAATTGAAACTTTTGTGGTTTGTGAATGTAGTCCGCGATCAAGCTTATAGCGAGTCGAGTCAATCGATTAATTAGTGTTGATTTACCTCTCTTCATAAAGTGTTGAGTGAAATTGATATCCGATGTGAGGCTTGGACCAAAAGGGACTATATTACTCTTTATTCTCTTTTAATTGAACTTGTTAATTTTTCATAATATGAGTTTAATTTTGTAGGATGACTTAGCATAGTTTGTAGTTCTTATTGCTATTGATGTGTTATTGCTTTTGTTCCTTAGGTTTTTTCCTAGGTGAAAATCTCCCCTCTTGTTTTACCATTTTTGTTGTTCGGGGACAAGCAACACTTTAAGTTTGGGGGTGTGATTGTCGTTATTTTTACCTAAATTTTAGTGTCTTTTTATATCAATTCTCGTATTATTTTATCTGTATTTGTATTTGGTGGTGTTATATGTTTTTATTAAAATGTGAGAAAATGAGCTTAAACATATGAAAAATAGGTAAAAATAGAGCAAAATGTAAACAGGAGCTGAAACTGTGAAGAAAAACATGAAGAATGGAGAAAGTTATAAAAAATCATAATATGGGCAAAAGGACGTAAAAACACGACCATGTTTTCTTACAATTTGGGAAAAATCGCGTTTAAGGTTGTAAAAAGCACAAAAACAAGAAAACACAGGCAAATACAAGAAAACACGACCGTTTTTCTTGCAAAAGTGTCAAAATTCAAGTGCAATTTCCAGGTTTTCTAAGGCGGTATAAATAACCCAATTTCAACATTTACACCAAATTTTCGAAGGACAGCACCTGCACACACACATCACACATCAATTCTTCCATTTTACATCATCATCTTCATCCATTCACCATCCATTCTATTTATCTTCATCCAACCATCATAATCACCATCCATTTTGAGGAAAAGAAGTAAGGAAGAGAGGAGAATTGAAAAGGGAATAAGAAGATCACCATTGGAGACATCCAAGGGAAGTTTCATCCTAGTTTTGATGTTAAATCTTATTGTTTATCATGATTTGTAAGGATTTTAATGTCTATATTGATTTCCTTGTGAATATGGTAGGCTAATCTCGATTAGCAACATGAGAGTTGTTGGATAATTTTGGAATTTATGTATTAAAATTCATATGTTGATTGTGTTAATTGATTTTCTATCATTGATGCTTTAGATCTTGATGTTTATGATGATTTATGTGGTTTGTTGTTTTGAACATGTGATTAGATTGAGAAGTCAATGATATGTTTAGGATAATTAATTGAATCATTTTGTCATACACATCATGTACATTATAGATCTTAAAGAGATAGAGATGTCCTTTAGGATTTAGAATCCTATGATAGGACATCCGATTGGTTAGATCGAGAGGTTGATTAATCGTGTGAAAGGACTCTCATTTCAAGCTTAGTACCTAGTTGGAATTGTTTGAGTGAGAACCAATCTTTTGAGCTATTTTGGGATTATTAAACAGATCCATATCCTATTCATCTCGAGAGGGTGTTTAGGTGAACTTAGTGTTGACCCTTAGTCTTATACCCATGATTCATATGAATATGCTGTATTTATCATAGGATTTCCACTTCTTAATTGTTGTTAATCTCATTTTTACTTAATTTGGAAAACCACCATTCATCTACCTATCTTATTTGTTTGATCATTGCTTGCCTTGATTGATTTTATTTACATGTTTGAATAACCAATCCATTGATGATTCGTCTCTATAAAATTACAAGAAATGTGATATCGCTTAAGCTCTAGTACCTTCCTCCCTTGGGTTCGATAAATTATTGTAATTGGTCATCCTGACTACAAATGACTAATCAATTGGTACACAGTATGAGAGACCGAAGATGCCAAAGGAGCATGATGAAAACTAGTTCAGAGGCATGCCCGGTTCCCACTGGGCGCCTTCGTCCGTCACCGAGCATTGGGGAGAGATGGACGAACACACGCCCAGCACCGAGCGTGTATACTGAAAGGATGAATCGAGCGAGTAGAAGCCTAGCCACTACCGAGAGAGGGCACACGGCAACAAGCTCCCGCCAAGCCACACGCCCGGTGGCACACCTATCTATGCACCTGGAGCCGAGCAGAGGCATTCGCTGGCGAGCGTGTTTGCTCGTTCAAAACTAGGCGATTATGATTTCATTCCTGTTGATTCTATTTCTCAACATCGTGATACTGTGGACTTTCACAATGATACTGAGCTGCCCGTTGTCATTGAGAAGAAGTGGGAAAGAGCTAATAGGAAAAGAAACATAATGGATGAGCTTGAGAGACACAGCTTGGGTACCAAAGATCAAATATCCTATTCCTTTTCCCTCTAGACAGTTGAAGAAGGGTCTTGATGAGAAGTTTCAGAACATTATAAGAAATTTGATAAATGGCGACGACAATAATCATCATGAAAATTGATTTTGCCGTCATAATAAATTTTTAATGATGAATTTTGAGCATCACAAAGATCGTCACAGTATGTGCGTCGTATTAGGTATATTTGACAAAACTTTAATTTGTCACCAAATGTTATGTTTTGATGACAAAAATACTTTTCGTCGCTGCATGTTTAGGTCTAAAGTGACCCATAAGTCGTCACTATTTCATCTCATATTTGTTGTGAAATATATTATTTCGTCACTAAAAGTTGAATTTAAAATGACGGTAATGCTTATTGTTGCTAAAAAGTTAGAGTATTGTGATGATTTTCTCTATAGTATCAATCTCATCAATTATTCATGATGTTTTTATTGTCACATTTATACCAACTATATTGTCATCTCTAAAATATTTCGTCGTGAAAAGTTAAACAACAATGACGAAATGAAAGCTTGATATAACGACGACATAATTTGTCACTATAGAGTAATATATTAAGACAAAATATATTGTCATTAAAATTTATGGAATCGTTACAACTTATTTTCGTTATGAATATATATTATTAGTTACGTATGGAAATTTGTCATTGTTATTAATATATGATGACAAATTATATTTGTCATGTCATTAATTAATCATATGAAGACAAAATATTTCGTCGCATTAAAAATTAATATTTTTATTAGAAAAATATATGCTCATTAAATTAATATTTTATTAACAAACGAATCGTCATGAAATGAATATATTTATTGTCAAATTTATTTATTTTTCAATATTAAATTAATAAATAAATATATATAATGCCATTTTGAGTTACGTCCGCTCACAACTTTATAAAAAATTGTAAATTTATTTTAAAATTTAACTATACAAATATAATACATCCAAAGTATAAAAATACAAGGTACCACAAAAGTCATAAGCAACTAAATTGTATGAGAAGTATAATAACCAAGCAACTTGTAGTATATAAAAAGTAGAGCAACCTGTACATCATAATCTAGCAGTCTGTTGTATAATTCCTGAGTCAGTTGACAATTGTCAACAAGAACATCCTTAATTAAAAAAAGAAACGTCATTACAAGCCTTCCAAACACAATGAAGTGGTGGACAGTGCAAAAAATGTAGGTGTTCGAAAACCGGCTACAATAGATCTAACCATCCAGCTCGTCACTTGCAAGTATTCAGGTTTTAAATCTAGCAAACAAAAATCCTCTAAATTCCAGCATAAGAATTGGAAATACTAGTACAAAAGCCCAAAATACAAAAAGAAATCCAAATCTGAAAAGAACAAGCTCACAAAATAAGCAAAATATACAACCTACCTAACTTTTAGAAAAGCACACACACAAAAAAAAAACTGCAAGCAATCATCTCAAGAGCAATAGAGTACCCTAACACACAGAACAAACTATCAAATTCCAGCAAGGAATCCATACGATAGACAAAGGGTATAGTTTTTCAATCATGTATCTTTCTTACACCACAAAAGAAGAAAAGATTTAAAAATAGAAAACCATAGAAAAAAAATTATTGATAGATTTGTTTCAGCATCGGAGAGATCACCAGGTGTTGAAATCAATGTGAACATTGGCACTTGGATTTAGAAGAGGGAAAATCTGCAAATGAGCAAGTAAGATTAGAGGAGAAAACGTGTGGAAGAGAAAAAGAACCCTTTACTAAAGTTTTAATATAACTAGGCAGGGTAGTACCTTATTTCTAAGGTGATAGCTTGTTATTTATGTGCATGAGGGATTAAAAAATTTGAAATAGAACTTTTATTTACCTTAAATAATGTGAAACGATTAACATTCTGATCTCGAAATAAAATAAATATTTTCCACAAATAAAGAGATAATTACAGAAGACAAAATAGTTTTCACTATAATCTGTTGAAGTCTAATAAGTATCATCGCAGTACATAATCAACAAACACAAAAATAATATTTAAGCATAAACAAAACTACATGACCATAACTTTCATAAGTAGTTAGATATTAATCTAAGAGATTAAGACACCCCTTTTAAGGTCAACATGCAGCTTTAGAGGTAAAACATGCATAACATCAGCCTTGTCACTACCTATTAGAAAGTTAGATTTATATAGAAGTTCTTGATGCCAGATTAGATCACCATTGACCATCACATAGCATTCTATTCCTTTTTCCTTTTCATACTAATACATATGTTCATCAATGGAGTAGCATCATATTTAGAATCACCAACTCCAAATATAGAGTTGATATCGGTAATTTAACAATCATGATCATTCAATTTATTATAAGAACGACTTTCGAGAGAGAAATATTGGACAAAAGCTAAGTTAGTTTACTTATTCACCTATAAGTATTATCAACATTAAGAGAAATAACGTGGGTGAGTGTCCAAGCCATTTTCCATTATTAACATAATTAAAACTTGAAAAGATCTACCTGCCTAAAAGGTAACGCCTCTGAGACAGAGAATAATGCATCAAGTAACACTATTCGACTCGCGTTTTGTAGATATACACGTTTAAGATGAAACTGCCTGACATCCATAACAGAGTCCTCAAGGGCTCAACTGCAAAATAAAATTAATTGAAGCAATAAAACTGACATTCAAAGAGAATCACATGCTTAAAGCACCAGTCCAATACTTAACAGAAATAATAATCATATAATTAAAGGTAAGTATGATAAACAAGTAACAAAAGAAAACAGTAGATTTCACTTCTACTGCAAACAACGATAATCATAGCTACTGTAACTGTGAAAAGGATAAATGTACACTAAGCAGAAGTAAAGACTGTGATGCTGTATTTATGTGTGTGTCTGTGTGTTGTGAGCAAAAGTCAAGTTCATAGCTATCCTTCTCTAGAAGTGACAACTGCAATGAATTTCAATGACAGTAGATTCGGATGCCTAATTCCAAGAAATAGTATTATAAGTTTCAGCACAAAATTGTAAGGGACAAAATGAACATACAGTGGTAGCGAAATTCCCACTCCTAAACATCATATTCCAAACAAGTAATTATTTTCCCTATTTATCACTTTTAACATGATGCACATCCAAGTAATTATTTTCGCATGGATCACTTTTATTTTTATTAAAGATGAAACTGGAATATGGATCAATGTCCGGTGACTCCAGATTAAACTATTAATTTTAATTCTTTTTGTATCTCACTTAAACATAATCTACCTATAAGGAAACTAAGAATTAGAGTAAGCAGAGAATGAAATATACCAAACGTTGTAAATATAATTATGATTTCTATCTTTTTTCTCATTATGGGGCTTTATCAATTCTATCAAAAGCAACTGCTTAAGTGTCCCCTTCTTCATCCAATACCTTTATCAAATTAAAGAAAATGAATCTCACTAGATATGTAAGAAAAAGATAATAACGTATGAACAAAAACAAGATTCAAATATAAAAAGAATGAAATAAGATCCCTAAACAATCTCAACCTACCTTGGTGATAGCTGAAACCTTATCAAGGTGATAGTGTGCGTAAGGTAGTCTTTACATGGTCAATGTGTCAAATGGTTCCAACATTTACATGCTATTTTCTGCCATCAAATAAATAAATCAACTAAAATTGATAAAATTAAACATTTCTTTTGAGATGAGAGTTTCAGATTACATTATACTCCTACATGTTTTCATCACATCAGAATACAGACCAGATGCTAAAAGATAAACCATTATCTCCTCCAAAATTCCGCAAGCAAACAAATATTAAAAACCCAAAGTTGCTGAAAACACTCCAGATTTTACTAAAAATTAATTCTTAGATTTCTCACATAGAGATAACCCGAGCGGATGAAAATCGAAGAAAAAGAGAATGAGAACGAAGGTGCAAAAATTGACAATGATTCGGCAAAGAACTGACCGTGGATAACATGAACTATTTAGAAACGTCGACACGGTGGGGTGGAGCATCGAAACACGCAGGGCTTAGAAGATAGCATTAAATGAAAAGGGGATGAATGAGATAAGGGTTTATGGTTCTTTGGGTACTATTCTACACCTATTTATTGTTTCATTATTTTCTTACAAAAGCTAGTAATACAAGTAATTTTATTACTTACAAAATAAATAAATAAATAAAAATCTCCCCATTTTAATCACGTCATTTAATTTTTTTTAATTAGAATTTTAAGTGTAATGTGGAGTTATAGTTTTCAACAATATAAGTAAATGAATGAATAATTATGTGCATTAATTACTAAATTGAGAGTGATAATTTTACAAAGTAAAATGTATTCAAAATTATTTGACTATATTATTATATATTATTAAAGTGTGACAATGTAATGAGAAAAAAATGAAAAATCTATTTAGATGTAGTGAAAATTATATGTAGTATTTTAAAATATTAATTTTTTTCACTTGTCGTGAGTTTCTTTAAACATATAAAAAATTTTAGAACCATTAAAAAATAATAGAATGATTATAAATTATGGTACGTATAACTATAATTTCATTATATATTAAAGAGTTTGTATGGTGTCCAATGGTACAAAGTGTGTTTTTGGTACGATATTGTCCTAAGTGTGGTGACACTTTGAACAACACTGTATGTATCAGAATGTAACTTGACTAAGTATAGAACAAGTTGTAAATCAGCGGAAGACTTAACACACATATTACTCAATCTTTTCACAAACTTTTGCAAGTTTGTGGCGGTCTCATGGCATAAATATCTCTATTGGAAAATGTTATTACAAAAACAGACTCTTAGGTGTGGAAACAATTCTTTTACCCTTTGAGTACAAAATCAGATCTAAAGTCCAAACACGTTCCCAAATGGCAGAACCTAGACTTGTTATAATCTAAGCCTACTTCACATGTGGGCTTCCACTGCCTGTGAACAGCGTACACAAAACGTACAGGAATAACAGTAGACAACTGATATTGAACCAAGTGTTACAACACTAGTACAAACATAATGACAGAAACCTATCTAGGATCTTTTACAATGTATAGTGGAATTGCTTTTCGATCACTTGACTTGGCAACTAGCAGCTTCCATTTATAGATGGTTGTAGGCTCCAAGTGATGAGTGACCCATATATGAGATGTAGATTTCACCCATGCAAGCTCAAATAACCGCCCACTAAGAGAGGTAGTTATTTTCGCCTTGTAGATCCTTCTAGAGCTTTTGGATCTTTCCAGTTTGCTCCAGGGTCTTCAAGGTCTGCGTTTGACTTGGACTTTGCATCCAACACATTCAGAACTTCAACCACAACAACCCTGAAAGTAACATTAAGCACAACACCAGTTGAAATAATAAAACAACGTTAGTGGTTAATAAAACAACTGGTGGAGGACAGGTGTGATTCCAGATGTGATGACACTGGTATCAACACTTCACATTAACAATCTTTCCCAATCACGTCTATCCACAACCATATAACCTGATGCAAGAAAACAATACAGAATAAGATATCCAAACTAATACATCAGATGTTAGTTCGACAGTTGTGCAAAAATAACTAAGCATTCTAAAGCATAATTACCAAAGTGATTAAAGATAACCACTTAAGTAACATATAAGTCCAGAGCTTAGATCAGAGTTTAAATAGAAATAAAGTATCTAGTCACCATCAGAAAATAAATATCAGTTTAACATCCCATCATCAAATAGTCAAAAAAGTTAGTGAGGTAGCAGCAGCTTTCAGTCATCAGTAGCAACAATCATGAACACTTTGATCTCTTTGCTGATCTCCCCCTCACCATGTGAACTCCCCCTAAGTTGCAGCATTACTAGCAACACCACCAGCAGCATCACCTGCATTAGGAACATTTCCAGCAACATTTCCTTCTTCTGGTTCATCAGTGATATCCTCAATCACAATTCCTCCAGAGCCAGAGCTTTCAACTGCAGTAGGTTGATCAGCAGCAGTAAGTATATCTCCCCCTGTGGGTGTGGATAGCAGCTTACTCCAGAACTGAGCTCTTTGTTCTAGAATGTCTGCTTGTTTGTTCATAGCATTGGCTTGGAGTCTGAGGTTCGAGACATGGCGTGCCAGGGCAGCAACTTGTTGCTCAATGTACTTACAATTCAGAGTAACATAGATAACTTCTCCAGCTTGTGCAGAAGTTTCAGTGCGAACTGAAGTGTTGGCAGTATCAGGAGCAACATTCTGAGTACGAGCACTAACAGGGTTCACGTAGGGTAGATCAATTACACGGTTACCTCAAGAAGTGGTTTAGCAATACCAAGAACTAGAGCAATTGAGGAAAGAAAATCACCTTTACCTTTCCTAGCAACTTGATCAGCTAATAGACAGTGAATCAAAGCAGGATAAGGTAACTTACCAACCTTGGAGATATTTCAACCATAACTGATCAGATTCCTGTAAATCACTCTACCAAGGTTAAAAGGCAGAATCTTTCCAATCTTATAAATCAACACAGCATGCTCAGTGGTAACTCTAGTGGTATTGGAGAAAGGCAGCCAATTGTAAACACATAGCTTGTGCAAAATTGCATGTAAACTAGTCAGACTTGGACTGAACAACTTCTTAGGCCAACTAACAATTAAACTTCCAGTTATCACAGACACAATCTCATCCATATCATCAATTTCATCATCACTCTCAGCATTCACAGTCCCAAAAAAGCCATTAATCTTTATAGGAGAAAAATCATAAATCTCACCCCTAAAGAAATTTCTTCCAAATTTGGGACTCGTACTCTTAATCATACTAGCACAGATGTGTGTATAAAACTCACATACCCAATTAGTGCAGAATGAGGTAGAGTACATTAGTGATTTCAACAAGCTTCTCTCTCTGAAAAAGTTGATGAGGTTGTATGGAGTAAGGTTTGCATCCTTCAACTTTCTTTCATGAATTATGTCCTTCTTGTCAAACTTTTGGTATCTGGCCTTGCCATCAGAGAAGTAGAAGTTCCCAACTCTAAAATTTTCAACATCATATTCAGAGTCATCAGATATATCATCAGCATCATCAGGGGACTCATCACCATCATCATCTTTGGCTTCATCTTCACCATCAGAACTCTCAATATTTTGAACATCAGGATCCTTTGTTAGCATCCTCAGGTGTATTCTCTTCATCATCAGAAGATGAAGATGAATCATGATCAGGATCAGAGGGTTCTGCATCTGCAACAATAGGTGTTGGCGCTGAGGCAGCAACATCTGTGGCAACATCATCAATCAGCTAGTTCAGATCAGCATTTTCCTCATCAGATTAATCTGGTGTTGCCTCAAGAGCGGTAACATCAGACACAACTTTCTTTCCTCTCTGTCTCTTCTTCAAAGCTTTGCAAAGATCAGCTATAGTAGGATTTTCACCTGCGGCTTCTACAGACATAAGAGTATCTTTATCAGAATCAGAGATAGAGATAGAGGACTTCCCTTTTTTCAGAGGTGGTTGAATCCTGTGTAGTGCCTTTCTTGCAGAGTCTGATCGACCAACGCTGTGGAGGTGCTTTACGCTTTGGAGGAGATGGTTTAGTAACCTTTGACCTGATTGGAACCGGTGGTGATAACGAGAGAGAAGAACTTATGGATTTTGTTCAGCACAAGTAGGTGATGTATTTGGAGATGTAAAGAAAGGGACTTGATCAGGATTCTGAGTCTAAACATACTCTGGGGATAGGCTTTCTTCTGGAGTCACAAAAGAGACAATGGCGGATTGGTTACGAGTATCGATGGGAATTTCAGAGTGAGCTTCAGTGGGAATGGATGGTTCAAGGACGGGATTTTCAATTCTTGAAACAGGAATGTTTGACCTAGCGAACTAAGTTCGAAGAGATTCAAGAACTGCATCGGGTGTACAGCTGGAAGGACAATACTCTGAGGAACAGGGGATCCAGAAACAGGAGCAGTCGGTTGTGTAGCAGCATTCAGATTGACATCTGGTGCAGAATCCGACGTGACATTTTCGGCCATTTCAACTAGGGTTTGGAGTGGATTTTAAGAGGAAGAAAGTTTAGATTTGAAAGTGGAACAGGTTGCTTTTGGAGGTACCATTTGAAATGTGAGAGAGACAAACTTTTATTGATAACTATGAGTAAGAATATGAAACGGGGGATCACACTCAAGCACAGAAACATGTCACATCAAACATTATATTCCAAGTTATATAGAGAGAATGAACAGTTGTGGGATGGAGGTTATTTCCACTAATTAAAAACTGCAAACAACGTGTGAAAGAATATGCAATGCAGCAGTTTATAAGAACTCATGGCCACTAACACATATTTCCTTAAAAATCGGCCAAGATCAAAATTATGGAGAAACAATTATGAAAGAAAATTAAAAAAATGCAGAAAAAATAAATAATATAAGTTCTATCACTTAATGTATTGAAAACAAATAATTTAATAACAATTTTGTTAAGGCTTAAGTCATTATGGAAAAATCAATCAGGGATGAATAATTTAGGAACACATACACTTTTATCCTTTTGTGGATTTTATGATGCACTTAATCTCAAGAATTCATACAACCTTTTGAAAAGATCACATCGTGGTTGTCTTCCCCGTGTGTCTGGTTACTCAATAGCAGTTCAAAAGTGTTTTTTATTCCTTTTTTAAAATCATAACAGCCTTTTGAAAAGAACACATCGTGGTTGTCAGCCCCGTGTGCCTAGTTACTCAGCATGTTTGGACCTTTAATTTTTTAAGAACTGTGCTTTTAGTGTATGTCCAGTAATACCTCAAGATTCAACCAGAATATAGTTAGCAGCAACAAAATAGGTCACCAAATCACTTAATTTTGACATAAAATGACAACACTTACAGTAGTGTTGCCTCGAGTGTCGAAACACTCTAAGCAACATCATGCATGACTTTATGGAATACAGAGTCCAAGAGATTTCCTGAGTGAAGAAAACCTCTCGAAATCAAGTGCTTTTATGAATATGTTAGCAAGTTGTTTCTCAGTGGAAATATACTCCAATTTGACTACTCACTTCTCAACTAAATCTCTTAGAAAATGATGTCTAATGCTAATGTGTTTAGTGAGTGAGTGTTGAACTGGTTTTTTTGAAATATTTATAGCACTCGTGTTATCACAGTAAATCATTAAAGTGTAAGTCTCAAGCACATAATCATCTAGCATCTTTTTTAACCAAAGAAACTGTGTGTAACAACTTCCAGCAGCAATATTTTTAGATTCAGCAGTTGATTGAGATATGCAATTTTGTTTTTTAGAATGCCAAGAAACAAGATTGTTACCCATGTAAAAATATCCACCACTTGTGCTCTTCCTGTCATCACAATTACCAGCCCAATCAACATCACTGTAACCAAACAGAGAGCTATTAGTGTCCTTTAAAAACCATAACCCCATGTTACCAGTTCCAGCCACATATCTGATAATTTTTTTTACAGCTTTCATATGAGATTCCTTGGAATTTGCTTGATACCTAGCACAAACACAGACACTATACATAAAGTCAGGTCTACTAGCAGTTAAGTACAGAAGGCTATCAATCATAGATCTATACAAAGTGTGGTCAACATCAGGGCCAACATCATCTCTGTACAGTTTCTGTGATGTTCCCATAGGTGTTTTCATGGGCTTAGCATTTTCAAGACCAAATCTTTTCACCAAGTTTTTAGCATACTTACTCTGTAAGATGAAAATACCACTATTACTTTGCTTAATTTGGAGCCCTAAAAAGTAATTTAGGTCACCAAAAAGACTCATTTCAAAAGTGGTAGTCATGGCTTTCACAAAGCTGTCCATCATGACTTGAGATGTTGCTCCAAATACAATGTCATCAACATAAATTTGAGCAATCAAGAAATTATTTGATTCATGCTTAATGAAAAGAGTTCTATCAGCCTCACCTCTAATGAATCCAAATTGAAGTAAGAAGTCAGTTAGTCTACCATATCATGCTCTAGGAGCTTTCTTCAATTTATACACATGATCAAGATAGAAAGGATCAATAAAACCTTTTGGTTGTTCAACAAAAGCTTCTTTATTTAAAATTCCATTAAAAAAGCAGCTTTAACATCCATTTGAAATAGTTTGATACCAACAAAGCATGCAATAGCCAAAAGAAGCCTAATAGACTTTATTTTAGCTATATGTGCAAATGTTTCATCAAAATCTATCCCTTCAACCTGTGTGTATCTTTGTGCAACAAGTCTAGCTTTGTTTCTTAATACATTACCAGATTCATCAGTTTTGTTCTTGAAAATCCACTTAGTTCCAATGACATTAGTGTTTGTAGGCCTAGGGACTAGACTCCAAACATCATTCCTAGTGAATTGTTCAAGTTCTTCATGCATAGCCTGAATCCAACATTCATCTTTTAAAGCTTCAGAAAATTTTTTGGGTTCTACAAAAGAAAAATAACATTCAGCACATACCTGATTGCATATGTTGGACATGCAAACTGATCTTACCACATCTCTGAATTTACCTTTCCTTCTAGTTTGAATAGCAACTAGGGATTCTCCTATGATCTATGAAGAAGGGTGATCCTTCTTATATTTGTAGTTAAGAGAATTCCTGGGAGTTCTGTGGATCTGATTCTCATCATTTTCTGACTCGTTCTCAGATATTGTAGGTGATGTGATCATATTTGGCTTAACATTGTTCACTGGTTCTGTAATTTCAATCAGATCAGAGATGTCATCTTCCATCTTTTTACTTGCAATATTAGATGTATCATCAAATACCACATTTATAAATTCTTGAACAGTTCTGGTTCTAAGATTAAAGACTCTGTACGCTTTACTATTCTTAGAATAACCTAAGAAAAGACCTTTATCACTCTTAGAATCAAACTTTGAAAGATACTCTCTATCTTTCATAATATAGCACATCCAACCAAACACATGAAAGTATTTTAGGTTGAGTTTTCTCCTATACAGAACTCATAAGATGTAATATAACTACCAAGTCTAAACTAAATTCTATTAGACACATGACATGCAGTGTTTAATGCCTCAGCCTCAAATTTTTTAGACACATTCTTCGAAGAAGCATGACTCTAGCCATTTCTTAGAGTTCTATTTTTTCTTTCAGTTATACCATTTTGCTGTGGGGTTTTTTGGAGATGAAAACTCATGCACTATACCTTTCTTTTCACAGAATTAAAAAAAATGTTATTTTCAAAATCTCTACTATGATCGGTCCTAATCCTACAAATCTTAAGATTGAAAGTATTTTTGAACCTTTTGTGAAGAACTGTAAACACTTCAAACACATCTGATTTTTCTCTAATGAATTCAACCCATGAAAACCTAGAAAAATCATCTACCACAATCAAAGAATACTTCTTACCACCAAGACTTTCAGTCTCCATAGGACCTATAAGATCCATGTGAAGCAATTAAAAACATCTTGAAGATGTGCACATAGTGGTGATTTTGTGTGAAGACCTTACCTGCTTACCTTTTTGGCATGAACCACAAATGAGAGAGTCTTTGAAACTGAGCTTAGATAATCCTTTAACAGCTTCCAACTTAACCAATTTTTGTAAATTTCTATAATTAACATGGCCGAGTTTTTTATGCCAAAGTACACTTTCATCATATTGTGAGATGTTTCAGTAAGTGTTTTTACCAATCAGATAACAATTATCAACAGATTGATTACCAACCATCACACACTCATTAGTTTCATTCAACACAAAACATGAATTCTTGTCAAATTTCACATGCAGATTATCATCACATAATTGATTTATGCTTATCAAATTAGCACGCAAACCTTCAACATGCAGCACATTCTTCAAATTTGGGAAACCTTTAACATTTAAAGTTCCTATACCAACAATGTTACCCTTAGAGCCACCACAATAAGTAACCTTACAACCATCAAAAGCTTCATAATCTTTCAAACATTATACATTTTCAGTCATATGTCTAGAACAACCACTATCAAAATACCATAAACTAGGTGCACATGCTTGTAAAGAAGTATAAGCCACATTAGATAGCACTTTTGATTTTCTGACCCAAGCAGTTTTTGGTGTGTGTGAATACTTGAATGGCAACATTTTAGGCAACACTTTTCCAGAGAACAAGTCATCATTCAGTTTAAAACAAAATGGACGAATGTGACCTAGAACTGAATAGTATTGACAGATAAAATTTCTTTTGCCTCTTTTTTTTGAAAACTTTTTAGAAAAATTTTTTGATCCAGGTTTCACAAAATTTATAGGTTTTTCAAAACTAAAAGAGTTAGAACTTTCAGAAAATCCAAGACCACTCATATCAGATTTACCAACACATAAAGCTTCATTCATGACAGATGTACTCTTAGAGTATTTTTTGAAACTTAGTGTTGAAGCAGTCAATTGTTCTTGGAGTTTTGAAATTTCAGCATCCTTTCTAGTAAGATTTATCTCAAGTCTTGTGATAGTTTCAATCAAACCAAATTCTCTTGGTTGACCTTTTGAAGTTCTTTCAAAAGTTCAGCAATTTTGTTTTACAATTTCTCTTCAAATGTACCTGGTCTAGTATAAAAAGCATAAGTACATTTCATATCAGAATTAGAAATAGACTAAACCTTACTTGATGTCGAAGTAGATGTTGTCACATCCAACTTAACATCTGAGTCATTTCCTGAAAGTCCATCACTTACACATTCTGACAGAAATGCCAGCTCTTTATCCTTTGTCTCTTGATCACCTTCAGATTCATTATCACCAAGGAAATATTTAAGTTCATCCTTCTCTTCAAAAGAGTGTTAGCACATTCATTTGCATAATGACCAAAACCAGTACATTCACTACAAATGAGGGTCTTCCTAAATGCAGAATCATACTTAAGTTTTCTTTGAGTGGGCCTACGAGTATGAGTTTGAGGAGTTTAAGTTTGAGGAGTATGAGGAGAATGTTCTATCCTAGGCTGAGTATTTGTTTTAGACTTGTTTTTCTGTTTTCTCAAATAAGCTTCAAATTTCTTAGCAAGTAAAGCAATATTATTAGTGTAATCTGAAATGTCATCAATATTTTCATCAACTTGTGAAGTTTCAGTAATGTTGATGTCCTTCTAGAACATGAAGGAGCATCACTTTTAAATTCAACAACACCTTTTCTATCATACGCAGAATCTTGTTGAGACATATCCATTTCATAAGTTTTCAAAATGCTCATAAGCTAATTATGACTCATAGTATCAGTATTCCTAGCTTTTTCTATAGTACAAACTTTACTATTAAATCTCCTAGGAAGTGTACGAAGTGTTTTGTTTACTAACTTGGAATTAGAAATTGGGTCACCAAGTGATTGCAGCTCCTTCACGACTTCATACAGCCTATTATTGTAAGAGTTGATGTTCTCATCTTCTCTCACCCTCAAGCTTTCAAATTTCGTGCTCAGCAGCCTTGCCTTTGCTCTTTTGACACTACCAGAACTTTCACAGTGTTCCTGTAGTCTTTTCCATGCATCTTTAGCAGATATGCAGTTCTGAATCAAGTTGAACATCACTGGATCAACCGAAAAGCTGATTGAATTGAGGGCTTTGCAGTTGTATGCAGATTGATTGCTCTTCGATAGTCTATTTGAGTTCATCTTTGAGAATCTGATCTCCATCTTTATCTTCTTCAGTGGGAGGCATCCATCCAGATAGAATGATCTTCCAAGCTTTATCGTCACATGCTTTGATGTATGACCTCATCCAGCTTTTTCACAAGGCATAATTTGTTCCATCAAGAATTGAAGGATGGGTGACGGATGCAGAGTAATCCATAATAACTCAACACTTAACACTAGGAATCAACACTTAGTATCATCAAGTGTTGGCTCTGATGCCACTTGTCGGGTGCCCAATGGTGCAAAGTGTGTTTTTGGTACGATGTTGTCCTAAGTGTGGTGACACTTTGAACAACACTGTATTTATCAGAATGTAACTTGACTAAGTATAGAACAAATTGTAAATCAGCGGAAGACTTAACACACAGATTACTCAATCTTTCCACAAACTTTTGCAAGTTTGTGGCGGCCTCATGACATAAATATCACTATTGGAAAATGTGATTAGAAAAACAGACTCTTAGGTGTGGAAATAATTCTTCCACCCTTCGAATACAAAATCGGATCTAAAATCCAAACACGTTCTCAAATGGCAGAACATAGACTTGTTAGAATCTAAGCCTACCTCACATGGGGCTTCCACTGCCTGTGAACAGCGCACACAAAACGTACAGGAATAACAGTAGACAACTGAGGTTGAACCAAGTGTTACAACACTAGTACAAACACTATGATAGAAACCTATCTAGGATCTTTTACACTGTATAGTGGGATTGCCTTTTCGATCACTTGACTTGGCAACTAGCAGCTTCCATTTATAGATGGCTGCAGGCTCCAAATGCTGAGTCGCCCACGTAGGAGATGTAGAAATCACCCATGCAAACTCAAATAACCGCCCACTAAGAGAGGTAGTTATTTTTGCCTTCTAGATCCTTTTAGAGCTTCCGGATCTTTCCAGTTTGCTCCAGGGTCTTCAAGGTCTGCATTTGAGTTGGTCTTTGCATCCAACACGTTCAGCACTTCAACCACAACAACCCTAAAAGCAACATTAAGCACAATACCAGTCAAAATAACAAAACAACGTTAGTGGTTAATAAAATAACTGGTGGAGGACATGCGTGATCCCAGATGTGATAAACCTAGTCTCAACACTTCACATCAACAAAGTTTGAGGAGTATTATATTTTATTTAGAAGGATAATAAATTTATGATGTCCGGTGTATTCATATCAATTACTTCAATAATATAAATAATGGCAAAAACTTGTATACCCTCGAGACATACCGTGCGTCTTTACAATTTAGTATTAAAAATTTTAATACTAAATTATAAAGGTGTACAGTGTGCCATGGGACATAAGAGACCAACTCGTATATAATACATGTGTGTTTTTAATAAATATTTCACTTTTGTATATTCAATTTTTTATCAAAAAACTAATAATTATCTAACAAAGTGTTGTAAATTCTTATGCAATAGTGTATATATTTTTATTCATTAGTTTATAAATTTTGAATGTAGATCCATGAATTTGAATTCGTGAACCCGGGTGCACAAGAGAATTTATGTACCCAAGTTTACTTGATAAAAAAAAATTATTTTTAATAAAAAATAATAATTAATTTTAAAATAAATAAAATTATATAATCATAAGCTAGCTCATAGAAGTGTAAGCTGTTTAAATAGTTCAATATGATGAATAAATAAATTTATTTGAATTTTATCAATTCAATGCTTGAAAAATGAGTAAACTATCAATTTGGGGATTAAATTATTTTTTCTATAAATGTGAGGCATGGAATATGTAAAATTATCATTCTAAGACTTGAATTTATCAAATATTATCTCCTGTCTTATCAATTTAGGGCACTAAAATCAAGGTCCCAAATTGATAATTGTACATATTTCAGACCACGTATTGATAGGAAAATAATTCAGGCCCCAAATTAATAGTTTACTCATTTTTCAGGTCTTGCATCGATAAAATTCTTAAAATTTTATACATTTTTAATCAACTATCCATAAATTTAAAATCAAGAATTTTTATATATTGCACATATTGGTTGTTTTGATTTTATCTATTTATAAACAAATATTAAATACTTTTATGTGGAATTAGTATTTATATACGGAATTTTTTTAAATTATTTTAATATAAGTAAAGTAAAAATTTGAAGAAAATAAAAGGCAAACTCGTGAAATGAATGAGATGTGATAACATTCTAATAGAAATTATCATTTTTCAAGTTAATTATTTTATAAATAATTTATAGAATAAATAAAAATTGAGGATTTTTTTAATGAAAATGAAAACTAAATATAAGTTAGCAAAAAAATTAGGAAAAAAAATATGTATAACATACTCCCTACGTCCCGTCCTAATGATTACGCTTCCTTTGTAAATTACAAAAGAAGCGTAACCATTAGGATGAGACGAGGGAGTATTTATCATTTATTACTATTACATAAATACTATTAAATTTATACATAACACTATTTACATATAATAAAAATTTTTTAAATAATGTATACATTTCAAACAATTTGGAATTACAAGATGGCAAAAACTTGTGTGCACCCAGGCGCACCAGCACTCCGTGTGCTTTTAGAATTTTGTATTAAATTGTATACCCTTTAGTATAAAGATGTGTAATATTTATTTTTTGAAGAAAAATAAAAAATATTAATGAAAAGTGTATACCGTTTGAAATAAAATGGTATATCCTTATTAATTAAAGTGTATATCCTTTAGAATAAAGTAATATACCATTACTCATAATACTAAATTCTAAAGGCGCACGGTGTGCACCAGGGGCATGCAAGCCTTACTATTACAAAATTACTATTCTCACCTAATATACATAACATACTTTATAATTTAAGTATATATTACCTAAAAATACTATCTTATTCTCCAAAAGTCAATAAAATTAATTAAAAATCAATTTTTTTTAATTTTGTACCCACCGTAAAAATGGAAGAATAACATAGGATATACATGAAGTAATTAATATTTTAGAAATTACGAAAAACAATCTCACATAGATCAGTATACCCAAAATCAAATCATTGTAATATATTTTTTTTTAAAAAAATAAATTCAAATTGTTTGAAACTTTGAAAATCGTACTAGTATTGAATATTTTATCGTAAATAATTTCAAAATTTTCAATTATTTAATTTAGGGTTAGTTGCAAAAGAAACTAATAACTTAACTTTTATTGCAAATTAATCGTCACTTTTGAAAAATTGCAAAAAAAAAAAAAACACAATCTTTAAGTATTGTTGAAAAAAAACTCAATTTGTGACTAATAGTAGAATTTTTTTTTTTTTGCAAAAATACTTAAAGGTTGTGGTTTTTTTTTGCAATTTCTCAAAAGTAAGGATTAATTTGTAATAAGAGTGAAGTTCGTGTGGTTTTTTTTTGCAATAAACCCTTAAATTTAAATGAAAACTTAGTTTGTTGAAAATTTTGTGAAAATTTTGGCTGCCATCATTTCCCTCCATCTAATCGTTCCCTCCATCTAATAATAAAATTTTGGCTCCATCAGAAATAGTGAGTGTCAATCTCATTATTTCATTCTAAATAAAATTGTACATTAGGAAAAGAAAATTTCAGAATTCTCGACACCCAGATGGCAAGACCAATTTCATTTCCAAGCTATCCTCTAACCCAAAAACATCCCTAGCACCTTTCATCATCTCCGCCTGCCGAAGCTTCGTTGTAACCACCACCGCTCCTCTCGCACTTTGTTGCATGGGTAATTTCATGTTTGAACTATGTTGGATAAACTACCTGGATCAGAAAGAACTGCCTAAGAATCAGCTACCTGGAGAAGATGCACGAGTCACCAATACGGCTTATTGATGAGCTCGCGCATTGAGGAACCTATAGAATGGCATACAGTAAGGCTAGTTGTTGCTGAGGCGTTGGATTTCGGCTGCCAGAGAACCTCCGGGATCGATTATGGCTAAGATCTGGTCGAAGCCTTTGATTAGCAACTCTGTTTCCTCAGTACTAGGTAATTATGCTATAATGTTTGAACTTAGAATAATTTATTGGGTATACAGATTTGCATTGAGTCTTGTGATTCACTGTGTTAATCTCTGTTAGAATTCCAAGATTGAACTCCAATCTTTGTTCACTTATTCTCATTATGTAGTTTCATTTATTCATTGTGTTAACAAAAAGTTCTATGTAGTATGCTTTCTTATTCAATTCTCATTCGTTCTATTTTTTATATAAATAATTTAAGCTTTGGAACATTTTCCTCAAACTGATGATGTGATTATTATGAGTAGCACTGCAGGGAAAAAAAGTTATCTTGACAAGAATGAAAATGCCACAGTAACCTGTGCAAGCTTGGAGATTTAATATGCTCTGTTAAGAAAAACTTGTTTCTTAGTATCTTGTATTTAATGAATATCTCCCATTATAGCTCTTTGCCTGTAGTTTCCTGTCTATATTTCTTTTGCCACCATTTTTGCTCTAGAAGAAATATTCTCAGCTTTCTAAATGCAGCACTACTATTTTTGTTTACATTTGAGAAATTTAAGTGAATGTGATCCCATTTTTTTCGTTTGTTTGTCTCGATACTGTTGGAATGACATCAGAGAGCCTTTGGGAAAGGAAAGACTCCTTGATGTTATCTGCGGCTCTAACATTTGGCCTTCTCAATCTAATAAAATTAAAGGCCTCGTAGTTTCCTTTCCTTACCCATTCTGAAGCTGCACTGGTGAATAGAGCTCCAATGGTTCTTCTCTAGTCAAAGTATGATTGTTTGACCACAAAAATTTGGTGGGTGTCGAAATTTTCGTTCAAATCTCAACTATCTCCAGACTATGATTCAAGTCAAGTTTTCGTTCAAATTTGAAGACAAAATGGTGAACGGATTCTTCCTGTTAAACACTTTAACAAGGAAAAAGACAAAGTACGCGGAGGACTCTTTCCAGAGAAAGAGAAAGCTACGTTGGGAAAATAAGCTTCCGACGAGAAAAGAAACTCATCAGAAATATTGCAACATGGCTCATTGTTGGCTATAGAAGGACATAATATGCACGAGTTGCTCTACCCAAACGGAACCAAAGTTCAAAAAGGAACAAAATTGAGCATAAAAATAAGGAGAAATGATGGACCTCCTCCAGCAAATAAAGGAAAACGAGGAAAGAAGAGAGTAAAATCTCTTCAGAATGACCAAGAGCTAGGTAACCCTTCAGATACAGTAGATAATAAGTGACTCCCCAAAAGGGGCAAGAGTCGAGTGACCTTTCGAAAGGTCAAAGGGCAACCCTTCGAAAGGGGCAAAAGACAAGTGCAGGTCGGCTGCCAGCGATTAGTGATTCAAAAATCGAACCGGATCGGACCAGCCGGTTCAACTGGGAACCGGAGCCGAGACCGGTCCGGAAGACCCTATTAAACCGCTCTTTCGAATGAATCGGGAAAAACCGGTATGAACCACTTAAAACTGGAAAATCGAAAAACTGATAGAACTATCGGATCGCCGATTTCATTACTAAAAATAATATTGCATTCTGATTCGCGTTTTCTTTGCATGCAAAATTAATCCCCAAGTATTAAGGATATCAGTTGCAGCTTAAGCAAGCGACTAAGTTAAATATCGAACTCAAAGGACGTCGTATTATAAATTTATTTATTAACTAAATTAATTAAGACAAGATGACAATAAGAGATAAGGATTATTATCTAATTAACTAAATTACTAAAATTAAATAACAAATAAAATAAAATAGCACTAGAAGAATACAAAAGTGGATCAAGTTGGAGAATAGGTAGCTATAGGGAATCCAATTTTACTACTTAACTTCCCTCTCAAGTGCAGGCCGACTCTGCTTTTTGGACTATTACGCATCATTATACCATGCAAATCTTCTCTATAGACACAAGTAAATATGTGTGTAACACGTGTGAATAATCTCGGAGCAAGAGACGTTATTTCACCCCTCCTTTCTAGGTACTATCAGCATCAATTATTTCCCACGTCTGGAATCTAACACGATATGATCTCCCTTTATAGGTACTATAAAATTACCCTCTTTATCCTGCTTACTAACCCGAATTCAATTCAATTAATAAACATTAATATATGACAGTTCTAATGAAGCTTCGGAGTCCCTCACTTAGAATCATAACATGAAATCCTGTTCAGCGGTGAACGCACTCAATCTACAACCAAAATATATTCAGACTCTATATACCAATTGAAGATGCACAAAACGACGTGAATATGGATTAAGAACGTGCAGTCATATATAAAATAAATCTACAATTAGTGTTGTACGGAAGACACACAAGAGAGTTTAATTAATTCATAAAACTTTCAAAACCCTAGATCTACCAAAATGGTTCTAGCCCATGATGTTGCGAAGAAAAATCATGGAGGTTGGATAGATCTTACCCATATGTCTGGAAAATACAAGATAAATTAGGAAACGAATAAACCCTAGCTAGATGCAGGATTCGTCGCGTCCTTCTCCGTCTTTAATCCTCTTCTTGGTTCTCCTCTTGATTCCACAAATGAATCTTCAAAGTAATGGATGGATGGATGGATGGATGTGGATGATGGTTAGGGGGTAGATCCCCTTATGGGGTGTAGGATTATTGTGTTGTGTTCGTCCCTCACATGAATAATGATGTAAATATATATAGGTGTGAGAAGAGAATTAAATAAGGAAATAAAATATATGAATAAATCATGGAAGATTATGTGAAAAGGAGATTAATTGTGCTCCAAAAAATAGGTAATTTTCGGAAATTTTCGCAAATTCTCGAAAATTTTCGCTCTCAGCTGTGCGACTTCATGATTTTGAGCATAACTTCCTCGTCCAAAGTTTGATTTTAGTGATTCTTACACTCACGTGATCCTCTTTTCCTTGGTTTCTATCCATATAAAGATCTGACCAAAAGTCCAACATTTGAAGATGTAACAAGTTATGTAAAGTGAAACAATCGTGCTAAGTAGAAACAGCTTGCGCGACGTCACCATTTTGATCATAACTTTTTCGTTTCGACTCCGGTTGAGGTGTTCTTTACGCCAAAACGATCCTTTCTTCTGTAGCTTTCCAATCACCTATCATAATTTCAATTTAGATCTCCACACAAACACAGAAAAATTACACAAGTTGGACATGTGATTTTCAGCATTCATACACAAGTTGCACCTTTTCTCCAACTTTGCACTTTTGATCATTTTTCCACCTAAAAAATAATGAAACACCTCAAGTGCACTTTTTTCTCACATATATCAAATATAAGATACTTGTGCTAATATATAACAACAATTCTCATAAAAAATGTGTTAAATTGGACACGAAAACACGCTAATTTCTACTCTCATCAATCCTCCAAACTTACCCGTTGTCGTCCTGAGGCAATAAAATAAATATAAAGAGAGTGAGAGTTAGAAAATTAGCGGGAAAATAAGGACTATGACAAATACCCCATTCAAAATACAATTGTCCTCAATTTAGGTCATGCAACTCTCATTACATATAATAATCAATTCATAGCATACAAGATAAGACAATCACCACCAATTCAAATGCTCCCTTCACATGTTCTCACGGGAAGTATATATCATTCACACTCAAGTGCAAAAGATGTACACTTATGGGTTAAGTGCAAGCATAACCATAAACTTGCCAAAAGTCTCAAACTCTCCACCACTAAAAGTATGATTCGACAATGGGATCAAAAAGGACTTTTCTTTTGGATGCAATGTTGGCTCTTTGGTTAAGGTATGAAATATATGGATAAGTGACTCAAAACTCGAATCAATCAAATCGCGATGCATCATGATCTTTCGTTCTTCTTCACCACTTCAAGTAAGTACACATCCTTCTCAACTCTTTTGTCTTTTTCTCTTTCTTTCTAGCACAACATTTTTTCCTTTTTTTTTCTTCTCTCCTTTTTTTCTCTCGAAATACCAGTTTCGAGCACTACCTCGCACATCATCCATAGGGTACTAGATTTAAGTACTATCCTAGGGTGTTTGATTCAATGGAGTACTAGATTTAAGCACTACTCCACAATTCTCCTTAGATGCATTATCAAGCTCAATCACTGTTTCAACACCAACTTCATTCCTTTCCAAACTGTTATAAAATTCCATCAACACACTTTGAAAAGCCATTAATTTTCTTTTAGAAGTACAATCAAGGCTCAAAAAATTCAAAAGCTCAAAGTGGTTATTTCTCGTAGGTTGCCAAAGAATGAAGTTTTTAGACTCAATGGGGCAACTACGGATAAACATCATTCGGTAGGGAATTATAATTTGGCTAAGTGACTCATAAGTTCAAGGATGCCTAAAATCATCTCCCATCATCTAACACACATGTAGTTTCAAGTAAGACAAGAGACAAGTTCTAGAATACACACCCAAGAATAATACTCACCAGAAAGAAATATCATGTGATTATGTACATGAATAACGAGGCTTAAAATCTCACATGAATTTTAACAAGTAAAAGAGCACTTTTCATGGTAAGTAATATCCCACAAGTACACATAGAACTTCATATCCAAATATAACTCAAGTACACTTCCTTCATCAATTTCAAAAGCATATGAATTTCAAGCACAATTCAAACAATATAAGCTCACATGGATCACCAAAAATATAAACTCAATCCTTCCACTCTATGAATTAAAAGCACACATAAAAATTAGAATAAGAAAATGAGGGCACCTGATTTTTTTCGACGTATGCACGAGTTCCTCGAGTTGTTCAACTCGATCTGGTCAAAGCCTCAGTGTAGAACTCGTCTTTCCTCCTCTTTTACCTTTTTCTATCATCAAAGCTCAAACATACCTCATCATCATAGATTCATTAATAATAAAATAGGAGAACTATAAGAAAGACTCAAATGACTATCTAATTGACTCCACATACTAAACATACCAACACAACACACTAAACATTAGGTAAGTTGCAAAAATTCGACATATCAATACCGGTTAAAATATTAATATGCCGCAAAAAATCAATCCCCTAACAAACAAACAACCAACGAAAGAAAAAATTATACCCTTAGTGCTCATCAGACGAGGTAAGTACATCACATCCCCCAAACTTAGTAAAAACATAAGTCGAAACTAAGTTTGAAAAGAGATGTAATTACCAAAATGTGAGCACCTCAAATATAATAAATCTTCACTCACACGAAAGAAATAATAAAACAATAAAACTGAAGGGACACGCCCCCAACAAGCGCTCATATTTAACGTCGGAGAGTCACGACAAAATGCAGCCTTTGTAGACTACTTGATCAGAGGACGGTCTTCTTGCATCCTCACCTTCAAGTACTTTCTTTCCCTCTTCTTGTCTACACACAATACCTTATCTTTCTTGGTTACAAAAATATGATCCTCAGAATTTCCTTTCTCCCATGGTTGTCTACACTTCTCATTGTCAATCTTCCACTCAATTTCAGAGTCATATGTTCTATTAAAATCAAGATTAAACAAGTTAGAAATCACATCTATGCTCTTGTATAATTGAGTCTCCATGGGCATCTTTATTGCTTGAAGGTTCGACTCGAATGGCTGATCTAACGGACTTCTTGGCCATGACTGCGCAGTATCATGGTTTTGAGCAGAACTTTCGCATCCGACCTCCGAATGAGGTGATTCACGTGCAAAAGCGATCCTCAGAATAGTCGTGCTTCTTGTCCAATTTTACGAGAGAAAACGATTATCATAACTTCATCGTCCAAAGTCCAATTTTAGTAATTCTTGCGCTCACGCTATCCTCTTTTCTTTGGCTTTCTATCCATATAAAGATCTCACCAAAAGTACAACATTTGAAGATTTAACAAGTCATGTAAAGTGGAACAGTCGTGCTAAGTAGAAACAGCTTGCGCGACGTCACTATTTTGATCATAACTTTCTCGTTTCGACTCTGATTGAGGTATTCTTTACGCCAAAACGTTCCTCTCTTCTGTATATTTCAACTTGTATGACACTTTTAATTTATAGCTCCACACAAACACAAAAAAATTACACAAGTTGGACGTGCGTTTTTCATAATTCATACACAAGTTGCACATTTTCTTCAACTTTTCACTTTTGACTCTTTTTCCACCTAAAACTCAATAAAATACCTCAAGTGCACCTTTTTCTCACATATATCAAATATAAGATACTTGTGCTAATATAACAACAATTCTCATAAAAAATGTGTTAAATTAGACACTCAAACACGCTAATTTCCACTCTCATCACGTTCAAACATAAAAAAATTTCTTCTATTAGCGTACATCCATACTCTCAAAATGCATCAGCAGACATACACACTCTTAATTCTTCTTAGTTCTTAAAATAAATTTTGTAGATAGAGGATAATAGAAAGAAAGAAAACAAAACCCTCTTCCAGATCCTGAGCCAAGCCACCGATTTGATGTGTCGATTGAAGCGAGAGAGAGTGCATATGTATGCTATCGCGAGTGCACCGTTGTTCATGCTAGAGAGAGATAGAGCGCAGCTGTTCGTGAGAGAGAGTGTATGATCGCGAGTGCGCCACCGTTTGCAAGAGAGGGCCGCCAATCACCGTTTGTTGTTTTTGTGAGAGAGGAGAAGCTGTCATTCTGAAAACGTGAGTGCGGCGCAGGAGTACAAGAAAGCCCTACTTGTTTACACCAATTACAATTTCAATTAATATTAAGTGGGCTGAAATGACTTAGAAATTAGCTAGGCCTCAATGTTATATATCGGCTTAGTGTTGGGCTTTACTTTAAAATTTTATTTTCATGATAGGGTTTTAATAATTATTTAAAATATAATTAAAATAGATTAATTTAAATTTTTCGGTTGGACCGCAGTTGAATCGGTCCGATCGGTCGAACCTCGAATCGTTACCTCCATCGGTTTGACGTCCGGCCCAGTTTTCAAATCACTGTCAGCGATAATGGAGGTGATGACATAAGCAATGATGCCAGCACAATGACTTAAACAGTGACATCACGGAGGGTTAGGAGGCTTCGAAATCTGGATTTCACGTTCGTGAACATGTTTATTAACGTGTTCGAGAGTCACGAGCTGTTCGCCGCACGGTCTGTTCGCTTACATTCCCCAGATGGGGAGAAGAGAAAATTATGTTCTAAGTAGCCATTATATATTATTTATTTAAGTCATTCATAATTATCTAGTTATATCTTATCTTATCTTAATCTTAACTAGCAAAACTTACTCGTGCGTTGCACATGGATTGATTTAAAAAAATTAAAACATATAAATATTATTTCATGAAATGATAAAATTTATTATAATAATCTTTTATATATACTCCATATATAATTATTTCGTGAAATTGTCAAATTTATTGTATAATCATCTTTTATATCCTTATTTAATTTTCACAGACGATCAAACATCATAAATAAATAAATAAAAAGTGTGTTTCTCATTATTTTTTTAGGATTCTTTATGTACTATTCATTTTTTAATTTTCTTTTATATATATATATATATATATATATATATATATATATATATATATATATATATATATATATATATATATATATATATATATATATATATATATATGATATAATATTGTGGAACAATATATTTAAATCTTTTTCAAATTTAGACCATCTTTCAATTAAATAAAATTAATGGTTTCTTGAAATTGTAGAAACATTCTATGAGCTATTCTGATTATCAACCATTGTTAGCGTTTCAATCAATTAACGTTCTTAACACTGAGAAAAATTTTCTGGAATAATTTACATTATAAAAGAAAGGAATTTGTTAACTAACCTAAAATTTTGTTTAATAAATAATCGATATATTGCAGCTACAAAAGAATAATTTTGTTCAAAAGATTTTAATCTCACCATTATAAAATCATATTTAGCCACCCCAATGAATTGGGACAACTAAAGCGATAAAAAAATTTTCCAAAAGAAAAATATCTATCCAAATATATAGTAATTTAGAGTCAAATATTTTCTTAATTAAACTCTCCAACACTAAAACATAAATATATAGAATATTAATGAAATAATTCCATAATCATATTAGAGTATGTTTGAAAATATTTAATTAAGATACAGTAATGAAAATAAATGTAATTGATATTATTTGACAAATGGGAGGTTATAATCTTTAATTATAATTAGATTAAATATGCTAGATGAGAACTGTGTGAAAATATGTAGAAACATGTAATAAATTGAAGAAAAGATGAGAAATTAGGGAGTTATCAGAATATAACACGATAAATGATAACATGTGATAAATTGAAGTAAAGATGAGAAATTGGGCAATCACATATGATAAATTGAAGAAAATATGAGAAATTGGAGAGATATTCGAATGTAACGCGATAAATGATAACATATGATAAATTGGAAAAAAGATGAGAAATTGGGAAGATATGTAATAAATTGAAGAAAATATGATAAATTAAGGAGCTATAAAAATGAGATTGTTTGAGCGGGAAATAAAAAATGTTGATTTGCTGGTTATATATATATATATATATATATATATATATATATATATATATATATATATATATATTAAAAGTGTGAAGTTGATGAGAATTTTTTTTTTACTATAATATCCCTATCTATTTTTCTTATTTCACCTTTAACCTCTTATTATAATTCAATTAACTGTATATATCTATAATAAGTGAACGTATTAATTTTATAATTATTATAAATGTATTCATTATATAATTAGTTAGAAATACTAATAAAAGATTTGATTAATTGCTTAAAAAATAATACTTTTTTAGTTCTATTTTTAAAGTTAAAGTAAATATTTAAAATTGTATGAGATTAATATTAAAATATTTGAATTTATATAAAGTTATATTTTATTAAAATATTAAAATGCAACAAGTGTAAGAAAATATAAAATTTTAAATATAATTTTAAAATTCTAATCAACAAGTGTAAATATTTACAAGTCTTTTATATGATATATTTTTAATAATTTATATGAGTAATACAATACTATATAAATTTACATTAGTTATTTCAATAAAAAAATAAAATAGTGATACTTATATCTTATTAAATTAAATAAATTGTATTTATTATTTCAATTATCCAAACCAATTCATAATCATGAATATAAATTCAAGTAATACATATGTCCCTGTTAAATAAACTGATTTTATGTTTTCTAATAAACTAATTCATAATAGGCAAAGACTTGTGTGAGACCGTCTTACATAAGAACTTAAGTGAGACGAGTGAAAGATGATAGGTTCCATAACGAAAAGTGATAATGAATTAATGAAATGTGACAATGCTATTTCATGAAAAAATTATAGTATAAATAAAAAGTGATTACCTTTTACAGCGAAAATGATAACTATTTTAAAATGTATAAAATGATCTCACGTGAGACGATCTTACGCTAAACCGTACCCTTCACAATACAAAATTCATTGAACAGAAGATTTGAAAAGACTAATTAATGTCGGGTATGCATATACGCTTAACCGTTCAAATGACTATTTATTAATTCTACTACAATTTAATTTTGTCTAATTATTTTTCTATCAAATATGCATGTCTATTCACATTATTCAATTAATTGAATTGGTAATTTAAATATGGTCCTTGGGTCTTTAATTTAATTCAGCTATAAAACGCCTTTTAGTGAAGCCAAATGTAATGGGTTAGAATTCATATATCCAATTAATTAATTGCAATATCCATCTTCTTCTTTTGAAGTCATGAATCATTATTCAGTAATGATACTCTTTTATTCTGTATATAATGGAATTCATATATATATAATACGTTATTTATAACACTTTACTATTTTATTTTTCGAAATTGTCAACTTTACTCACCGATCGAAATTGTTATGTTATAGTCTTACTAGCATTTAATCCGTGCGTTACACGGGAAGACGTTACGATAATAATATATTTTTTTTTAAAATTTAAGAGATTTAAAATGAATAATTGTTTGATTGTGAGCATTTTATTTATAAAAAATTGTGCGTACAGAAACGATTGTGGGTACAAATCACTAATTTGATACTCGTTGAATTAATTAACTATTTAGAGTTGTACTGTTTGAAACCACTGTTTACATGACATTGCAAATAAAGTTTCTATCAGGAGGTAGCAACGTGAAAGTTAAAAAAAAAAACTTTTTAACTTAATTAATTTAAAGGAGAAATCATGAAACAAACTACACACAAAATGTTAAGATTGAGTAATAATAATAATAATAATAATAATAATAATAATAATTTTTATTATTATTATTTTTTTTATTATTATTATTCACAATTAACATGGGTTATTCATTAAATACAACCATCATGATAAGTAAATAAATGAGGATAAATATCAAAATTGGTTCTTTAAGTATGATATTTTTCAATTTTAGTCATTTTTCTTTTGCAATCCTCAATTTTGGTCCTTTTTTGTCCACTTTTAGTTCTTTTTGTCCAGTTTTGTCCTTTTCGTCCAAATTTAGTCATTTTTTGTCCAAATTTAGTCCTTTATGTTAAAAAAATTGTCCAAAAATGGTCCTAAAGTGTATACATTTAGGACCAAAAGTGGACCAAAAAGGATCAGATTTTGAAAAAAGGACCAAAACTGGACCAAAAGGACCAAAATTGGACAAAAAGGACTAAAAGTGGACAAAAAATGACCAAATTGAGAATTACAAAAGAAAAAGGATTAAAATTGAAAAATGTCATACTTGCATGATTAATTTTGATATTTACCCAATAAATGAAGGCATAAACCACTGGATGATAAATACTAACTTTAAAATAAATTAATGCTTCAAAAGAATTTGATAAATTTCATGAATTTTATGTGTTATTGGTAGAGCAAGAAAAAACATATCTAGAGTTTAACCTACGTTATTACAATTATTTTTCTACAAACAATGCTAAATTAGAGATTATTGTTTTATTATTTTATATAAAGTGAGTAGTTGTATTAGTGAGATTTGTGGGGCTATGAGTGGGTTCCTTTTCTAAAAAAGAAAGGAAATGAATAACTTTAGAATAAACGTTCAACACGATAAAATGGATACCTTATCGATAGACGGGGAAATTTTTTTTTTTTTTTACATACGCAAAGTTATTGGTAAAATAACATATTTTTAGATTATTATTCATACTTAGTTATTAAAAATAACATCTATACTTTTTCCAACAATGCATTTTAAAATAATAGTATAATATTTAATGTAATATTAATCCCAAACAAATTATCACTCGTTTTTATGTGCTCCCTAAAAACATAAATCACACAAATTCTTTGATTATACTCTTTATCTTTTTTCAATGAGATCTTTCAGGTATAATTTGCTAGTAGAACTTGACACTACAATGTCTAATTGACTACGACTAAACACCAGTCTTTTTTAGAACAGTTCAACAATTCCAATTATAGACCTAACTCTTGTTAATTGTCATTATTATATAAGAAATAACCATTAGAAATTGTTTCCGTTGACATATAAACCGTAGCCTAACATCAATTAATGTTATTGTTAGCGTTGGTATGAGTACAATGTCTCAACACAATGTATTGTTACTCGTCAATAGCCTTACTTGAAGCATCTATACTCCAATTTCATCTGCATTTTCACGTAGTTATTCGTATTTAAGTTATAATTTGTACCTTTTCTTCTAAAGTAATCTTTTAGTAATTTAATTATATTTAATTTAAGGATTAATTTAAAAAAAAAACCCAACCTTTACTTTTATTGAAAATAAATCTCAATCTTTGAGAAATTGAAAAAAAAAAACATCGATCTTTAGGTTTCGTGCAAAACGCACTCAACGGGCAGAAGAGAGTTGCCCGACTTCAGACGTTGTGTAGACCTTTACCACTTCAGCTTTGAGTTTATTAAAAAAAAAACTTCAGCCTTTAAATTGCAATTTGATCACAACCTTTGAGATTTTGACAAAAAAGACCATCAGATTTTTATTTTTATTTTAAATTGCACCCATTATATTTTATATTTAAAATTTTAAATTCTAAAAAATTATTAAATAAAATAATAAATGGATTAATTACTACTAGGTACACACTTTATACCCCTAATTACTACTAGGTAAATTGATTTAAAATAATTATTATTATATATAAAATATTAAAGTAAAATATCAAGTATACCCCTAAACTCATACACTTTTAAACCACCAACCCCACCCCTCACCCACCACTGTTGATCGGCGTTGACCGGCCATTGACCATCATATTTTTTTACTGCACACACTTCTTTTGCTGCACACACTTTTTTTCTACTGCACATACCTTGCTGCACACGAACACTTGCTGCTAACATTTATGTGCAGCACATTTATATGGGTAATATTGGAATATCACTATATATTTTTGTAGTTAGTAGTAATACTTTTGTATGTTTGTATCTCATAGTAATTAAGGATTTTTTTGTGTACCTAGTAATAATCCTCCCATAATAAATTTATTTTAGTTTTTAAAATATTTTATGCATTATAATTTTTTTCTAATTTATGAAATCAAAGTATTCTTGAACATGTTTTATGATTTTTTCATAATTTTATGTTATATTTAATATGACAAAATATATATATTTAGATAATAAAAATTTATCCAAAAAATAGTTTATAATTTATGTAGATTTATTCTATTAAAATATTAAGTTTATCAATCAAATTTTAATATAATATTTATTTATTTAAGACTTTATTTACCATAAAAAGAAAAGCTACTTTCTCATGAGACGTGTATATATGAGACGTGTCAACCCATTGTTAAAATATATTTGTTATATAAAAATAAAGTATGCTTATTGATAGTTAAATTATTTTTATAGTGCATCATACTATAACACCCTATAAACATAACTTAATTCATTATACATCATACTTTAGAAAAAATACTTTAACTAACAACAAACTTACTTTAACTATATAACAATGATACTTTAGCAATAGGTTGACCCGTCTCACATAATAACTGTCTCACAAGAGACTTTGTCAATTTACAAAATGAACATATACTTCCAACTATATTTGAAACACGCAATAGCCACTTGATATATTAAAAAAAATCCCACCCGAACGAATCCTGCATTTTTAATAATTATAGAATATGCACCTAACAAACATACAATTTCACCTATGTCCCAAATACACAATGATTTCTTTTGATTTTGAACATGAATTTGGAAAATAACTCAAAAGGCATTTTCTGCAAATTTGCTACGTCCTACTAACTAAATTAACTTGGGCGTGGGTATGTCTCCTCTATTCGAAAGGATCTCCTCAAGTTCATGTACCTGATCAAGTAAAAGGTGCACAATTTTCTAAAAAATAGAACATAACTAAGCATTATAATTAACATAAATTTTATACGAATAATCATCTAAATTTGGGCTGAAACATATCTGATTAGTAGAAACTAATCAAATATATGAATAATCATCTTAAATTTGGTGAGTTCTCCACAACACAAAGTTTTCCAATGTAAACTAAGGTAAGTTGCAATGCAAACAAAACAAATGTATAATAAAAGATCATTCATATGTTTTCATGTCATGCCATAACCTACCTTCAGGAGCACCAGTGATAGTAGTTGTAGGTCAAAACCTAAATAAAAAAACCACGATCAGATATTAAAGCTAGTTTTGGGTAAGGTACTTATAAGTTCATGTATAAATCCACAAAACCAGATAACCTAAATTAAAAAAATATAAAAAAATAAAATAAAAAATAATTTGTCTTCTCCACTAATATCTGTACATTATGATCTACTATTAATAATATTTGTATTTCATTCCCAATTTATGTTTGACCATGACAGGTTTCTCAATCAAATTGTTCAAGAAATGCTTCATTTTAGCAGGTACAGTCTGCAAGCACAACCACCAAAGAGAGATGAAAATTTTTATAGATTTTGAAAACCATGCCCAAAGAAAATAATCTACGCAATCAAATCATATAGGCACATAACACCAAGTCACTCCGGTATGGGAAACTTGCAATTGAAGCTTATTTCTGCCAAAGTCTACCAATATATGAAGGATTTTAATAGAAAACAAAACCGACAAAGAGAACTGACAACCTCTCACTTTCTACAACTAATGAATGAGGCAATCAAATATGGTATTAGGGTCCAAAAACTAACTAATTTTTAGTGGACATTTTTGCTGTAGGATATAAATTAATGTACGAGTTGCATTCTTAACAAAATAAGCATGTGCCTAATAAGTGAATGAAGCTATTTAAAGAACAGGGTTTTTTTTAACTCTATTCCAGTTAGAAGACTTTGGTTCCTCAATGATTAACGATATCATGTATTCACATTTCTATCATCCCACTGATATACGTAACATTCTATTTTATCATCACAATATTAGGCACATGAACATGATAATTACCTTGCAGTGTAACTGAAACATGATAAATACAATTTCATCTTCAAAGACAATCCTAGCAAAGATTCTGGTCTGAACAACCCGTTGCAGAAATGAAAGACAACGATAACAGGCTATAGATACGAAATACAATATATTCCTTGGTGTTAATGAATATTTCAAATAACACAATCCAAACATAGTCATGTGTCATATGAGACTCATTCCTCCAATCATAAATAGGAATAATCAGATGCATTTTAGGATTTTAATGTTTTCTTTGTATTAGGAAAGATGCATTAAAGATTTAAAATTACTATGGTCTCATAAACCTTTAAATTTCAGCAAACTTATATACACGTTCCAACTAGTTTTGCCATTATCTTAGGAAACATAGAAAAAAAGAGATAGCAAATGGAAAAATAGTTAAATATTACTTTAGAAGAAAGGACAAAAAAACCACATACCTAAAAATGGTAATTATTTCTGGGATTATGAATGAATTAAAGGAGACATATGAATTGATTTTTCAATCTTGGTCGTACCTCAATGAGTTTCTAACAGGTGGATTAACATTAGGAATACAAAACACACATGAACTACTCTCATTGTTTCATCCTTTTAAGTAATGGTGTCTATTAATTCATGTGGTTTTTACTATGCAAAATAATCTTTGGTGTGCATTGATACACCTACATCATCTAGAATCACCCTTTCAGAAAATATGTGACTAATAGTCTCCACATACACAGAATCATTAAAATTATGCTAATACCTAAATTTGAACTAAGAATAGATTAAGGGTGGAAGAATCCAATCTATAATAATCTAAGCAAAAGCGTGAAATAATAATATTATCAGTAAGCTTATAAAACCAGCACTCTGCGTAACGCTTCGCAAAAATAACTACCTAAATAAAGTCTGTCATTTTTTCTGAAAAAAATTAATAATAATAATTCTACAACTTCACCAAATCTCAGGCAAGAAATGGATAATTAATTACTAATATTGATACATATAGATTTTCATGGTTTTTCCATAGGCAAACTAATTACAATGAAGGATCTTTAGAATTGGGAGCTTAATGTGGTATGTGCATGGTAAAAATAAAATGACAGTAAGTACCATGGTTTGGCTTATTCGAATAAGATTATCTCATCCAAATTTGATACATAATTAATACCTGAAAATGAGTGGAATTGAGTTTCATTCTATGCAAATATTGAATACCAGTATCCTCACTCAATTTTCTACCGAATATGTATGTATCAAGGATCAAACTAATTTCAGTGCACAATACGGAACTCTCAATTACTTGCAGCACCAATATTCAGGAATAATACAACTCATTTTCTGCTAATAAATCGTTATTATATTTATGGCATATAATATAAATATTTTCATTTAATTACTGTTGTGCTTCTATACTCTAACACCAACCATTGATATTATTCTATTATATATAAACTATGATTAACTAAAGTATAGGTAGGATTACTTTCAATAGTAAATTATAAAATTAACAAATACATAGTACATGATATAATAAAAATTATGAAATACTTTCATACTCCAATTTAATACATTCTACTATGATTTAATATAATCAAACATATAGTGCAAATTAAACAAAGTTGTAACAACAACTGCAAATACGTGACCCACTAACCTCAATTCGCAAATATAAGAAAACTGATAAGCAATATAAGTAAAATAAAATTTATGACCAAACCTATATTTCCATGATAGTTGAATAAGTTTGTATAACATATTTTCAAATCTGTGGTGGTCATCAAATATTCATTAAGAATCTGTCTATGGAGATTAGTGGATCTACAACCCAATTCACATTTAAGAGGGTAATTTTTGTGCTTGTCTGATGCATGTAGACTAACTGTCATTCTATTTTTTTTGTTAAATAAAACTGAGTTTAAAGAAAAATAGTTTTGTTTAAATTTGTAATTTTGTTAATGCATGAAGTCAACATATGAAACAATATAATGCATAAAATTCTATATATTTTAATGTTCTAATGTACATTCTCAATAATGCTACATGAAATAATCTGAACATGATTTTTACAACGAAAATTCATCAAAATCTATCCAATATCATTGTACCGACAATTCTAACTCATAGAAGTATAATTGATTGAAAAAAATCAACTTACGTACACACTGCATACATTAACTATACATTACGAAATATGAAACAATACGAAATAACAATAAACATGTAACGTAATTTTTTATTAAAAAATTATGTAATTGATTTTAAAAATAAAAGTATATTTATAATCAAAGATTAATGTCTGGATGAACAATAAAATAGTAATTAAGTGACAATTACGTGATACCACCATTATCAATGGTAGATATCTATGGTGCTCTCAATTGATATCCATGTATATTTGTTGGATTATATACTAAAAATCTAGCTTTTTGTATGAACAATGTTATAACAATCAATTTGAAATGAGAATCATATGATCAAATGATTGCGTCTTATAATTTATTTATATGCACGATGCAATAGTCCACTTACTTTATACTGTAGATAATATGTTGTGCAACAACACGCGGAAGATCATATTATCGGTTTCCTTATAAATTATAAACAGATGCTCACAACCGAGATAGACGGGGACTCTCTATTGGGATGGTTGTAGTGTGGTTTGGTATTAGCTTGTCTTGGCTATAGAATCACATTAGTGCACTTGTGTGTATTGAGCAGGACCGCTTGAGATCGTTCGACTTATACTGACTTATAGGAGAACTTGATCTCAGTTATTATGGAAGTTCGTGCTCTTAATCCCTATACAATAACCTCGACACGTAGGGCAGTATGTATTTCTTTGATTCATCAATGGGTGAGATTTACATGTAATTAAATCAACAAACTGGATGAGTTGGGAAGTAGTGCTGTCTCTATGGTGTGCTGTTGATTGTAGAAGGAATCCGTGTCCGTCATATGTTGATGATGTCCCCTTGAGGAGCTCATAAGGATTATCATGTAAACCCTGCAGGTGGAATTTATTCCGGCATGATAATGAGGTTGAGTGGTACTACTCTTGGATGAGATATTAATTAATTGAGTTGTCAGTAACTTAAATTAATTAATGGACATTGTATATCTTAAACATGGGGAGACTAACGGGCTCATAATAAGAAGGAGCCCAAAACATAATTTTGGGATTGGAAAGGCAGTGCAGTAATAATATTTTAGTGGAATATATTATTATTATTGGACTTAAGTATAAACTTTGGGCTAAGCTTGGATACTTAAGCCCAATGGAGGCCCAACCCAATTTCTCCTCCTGGTCCCTGCAGTAGCCCATGTATATAAGTCACCTCAATTTATCTGGAATCCTAATCTAATTCATTATTCACGTGTGATAAGGGTTGAGAGCAGGTTGAGGAGGTCTCGTAGATCGTCGCCCATACGACGTCGAGATCGGACTTGGGACATACGGCAGAAGATCAGAAGGTAGTTTGCTGCTGCTGTCTGCCACTTTACGAAATTTATATAAAATCATACAGTGCTTAGAATTCAATGATCAATATATTGACGGAAAGCCGTTGAACAGAGGATCATCTGAGTACAAAGATCATTCAATTCCGACATCAGACGAGGAAGTTATGGGCATTCTCGTGGGACTGCACAGTCTGTCAGCGAGAATCCTTCATCTTCTACATACCCTGGTGAACGGTAATCGTTTCTATGATTTATTGCTTCCGCTGATATTAGAAACGTATGGATCCCTAACGGTTCACGTTAACCTAACGATCCAAGCGCCAACAATATAAACGTAAGAGCAGTAATCTATTGTTTCTTTATACTTGCATAAAAGGATACAAATTAATGCATTAATTTACACACATACCTAAAACTTATACTCCCTCCGTCCCAAATTCAACTTCACGTTTACTGTAAATACGAAGTTTAAGAAAAGTCACTTTTTAACTTACTTTTAGGGGTAGTATGGTATTTTTGGGTAGTAAATAAATGATAAAGTATGTTATGTATGTTAAAAAGGTAATGACAAATTTGAAATTAAAGTATGTTGGAGGGATATTAGTTAATCACTTTTTCCTTTTAAAGATGTGTGAAGTTGAATTTGGGACGGATCAAAACGAAAAGTGTGAAGTTGAAAGTTGGGACGGAGGGAGTACATTCTATGGATGCTTTTTTATGCTTCACCCACACAACTTTACTAATACCTCAATGACAAAAGAAGCAATGTATAGATTTATCTTACTTAACTTAGTTTACAAAAAAAATCAACCTCCCAAGCTATATATTCCAACATCCAAATTTCATGAGAACAAACATCGCAGTTCATCTTCTTGTCTATGCTCATAGGCCTCAAGAATTGATTGGTCAGATTATAGTCAGGATGACCAATTAAAAAATTTATCGAACCACAGGGAGGAAGGCACTAGAGTTTAAGCGATCTCAAGTTTATCGTGATTTTATAAGGAATACGGAATAGGAGGATATATGCAAATAAATATAATTAAACTAATGCAAGAAATAAAGATAAAATGAATGCAATGATAAATGGGTTCCAAGTGATGCAAGGATGAGATTAGCAACAATCATGACATAGATAACAAAGTAATCATGCAATTAATTATATTCTATCATGAACTAGGCATATAAGCGATCACTAATTCCACCTAAACTCTCTACAAAGATGTATAGGATGTTGACCCTCAATAAGGCTCCTAAACGCACATAGGATCAAGACTAAAGTGAACACCTCCCACTAGGTACTAATTACTCTACGAGTTCCCTAACAAGGTAATAAATCATAGGCAATATTCCCTTTTAAGGTACTATGAATTCACTAATGGCTTGGGTCTCCTCATCTAATCAACTAATCTCACGATTAAGCTAATCAAATGTTCTATCAAAGGGTTTTAAATCTAGAAGGATAGACATTCTAAATTAATGCATATGAAGTGTATGATGAAATGATTCAATGAACTATCTTAAACATGTAATTGATTTACCAATCTAATCACATGCCTATGACAATTAATCACACAAATCAATCATATACATCAAGCAATTAACAATCAATGATAGAAATAACACAAAGCCCATTCAAGATTAAAATCAATTTGCATAAAAACTAAATTATCCAACACCAATCATGGAGCTAATCTCACAAAGGAGATTAGCCTCTCATAGTCACAAGAAATTCAACAAAGACATTAAAATCCTTACAAACCATGATCAACTATAAAGAATGGATGGTGGATTCCTTGATCATGGACATTAACATGGAGATCTTCTTCTTCTTGTGATATCACTCTCCTTTGCTTCCTTGATAACTTGGATTGTAGATTTGATGGAGGAGATCAAGTGTAGATGGATGGATGAAGAATGGATGAAGATGATGGTGTAAAATGGAGAAAATTGTGTGTGATGTGTGTGTCCTAAGTGAAGCCCTAATCCTCTCAAAACTTGGAGCAAAAGCCACCAAAAAGGGAATTAAAACTGATTTTCTGCACATGTGGCGATTTTCACAAAAATTCGATCGAATTTTCATAAGCATGGTCGAATTTTTGTGTCAGTGTGCTCAGCCTCCGTTGCTCTGTGTCGCCCCTGTTTTTCCTTAAAATTCACAAAAATTCGACCGAATTTTTGTGCAAGGGTCGAATTTTTGTGACAGCTTCACGCTGCTTCACTGTTTCGTGCATAACTTCCTCATCAGATCTCCGATTTAAGTGATTTTTGTGCTCACGCGATTCTCTCTTTCTTGGCTTTATATCTATATAAAGAACTTACAAAAATTCCCACATTTGAAGATGTTACAAGTCATGCAAAGTTGCACAACATTCTAATTATAACTTTCTCGTTTGGACTCCGAATTGAGCTTTGCTTTTTCCTACATCTTCCTCTTCACTTCTAGAGTCCATTTATGCCTGAAAATTATTCAAAATAAACCAAAGTACCAATTCTCTTTATACTTACTAATGTTGCGCAATTTAAAGCCCTTAATCATGAAAATCACACATTTATCATTTCAAAACACAAATCTCCATATGAACATATAACACCACCAAATGGAATACAAAATGAATAGAGACACATAAAAATACATCATAAAAGTCACTAAAGTCTAGGTGAAAAGGACACCGATCAAGCATCGCACACTAATTACTTAATGTTGTCATAATTAAAGTACTCAATACATAACACAATTGTATTACTACTTCTAAGCAATTATGGGTGATATAAATTTGTGTGGAATGAATTAATGTTTGCAAAAGCAAACAATTTAAAATTGAAATCTAAACCAAGAATAGACTTATGGCAATAACTTCAGCATGCGAATCATTCACAATGTCATCCCTAAAACAACGACATGTTTACCTGATACACTTCGTTCCCGTTCCCATGTAACCACTTGTAAATCCAAACACACGCAATACAAGCAAACAATTAAAATCAATAAAAAGAGTAAAACAGAGTACTCATTCTAAAAATTAATTGTCAACATGATTTTAGGCAAATTTACAAACCGTAAGACAGACTTGGATTGCAGATAAATTATGACAAAACAGTGGCTTCACAGTTAGAGGATTTTCTTTCTTGGGAAGAGAATGGTAAATCGATAGTACTGCTTTAGTAACTTTCTCCCCTACATCCTCCGACTTGCAGAACATCATCCTGATGGTGGCGGGTGATTTAGAGTGGGAACCAATAGGGCGGCTCATACGGCATAGTTGTTAATTAAATGCCACACTTTAAAATTCGAAGTATATCCACTGTAAAATAGTCACTAATTAAGCATTTAGAACTATTCAAATTTCTTAAACCTTCATAGATAGTAAATCAATAAAAAGAAAACATATACAAACAAATCATAAAAAAACATACTATGTGCAACTAAAAATCGACCACCTTTACAATTAGGGTGGAAGAAATATGAATCATGTTCCCGAGAAATAGTGAGTGAATTCTCTCAATTGGCTCAACAACAGATCGGAACTCAAGCATACCAACAAACATCAAAGTTAGGAGTGGGGCACTACAAAAAAATATTTTTTAGCAACCGAATTTAGCAACAAAATTCAATCCTTTGATAATTAGCAATGGAATAGCAACAAAAATGACATTTTTATTTTAGCAACGGAATGCCAACAGATTTATTCTTTATTTTAGCAATGAAATTCAATTTGTTGGTAATTACCAATGGATTACCAAGGGAATCCTTATATAAAGTACCAATGGAATTATTAGCAACAGATTACCAATGAAATTATTTACCAATGGAATTGATTTTCCGTTGCTAAAAATTTACCAACCACCACTTTACCAATGGAATTTTACCAACGGATTTTGTTGTTAATCCCTTAGTAAGCCAATTTAACAATGGAATTAAGACTTTTAGCAACAGAATATTCTATTGTTAAAAAATAGTTTTTTTGTAGGAGGGTGAACACCATGTGATTCCTAGAAAAATAATACACACTACTTGTTGGCGTTCGATCGTTTGGGTAACGTGAACTGTTAGAATTCCATGCGTTTCTAAATCAGTGGAAGTAAGAAACATATAAACGTATTACCTTTCACCAGGGTATGTTGAAGAAGATGAATAATTCTCGCCGGTAGCCTGCACAACCTCACCGTTTTAGGCATAACTCTCTCATCCGATCTTGAATTTGAGTGATCTATGTGCCAAAATAATTTTCTCTTCAATGACTTTCCAACGGTGTATCACAGGTTCAGTTCTGAGTTTTGTACGATTTTAGAAAAATCATGCAAGTTGACGGACAATAGCAGGAAACAACATTCCGGTCTTCTGCTGTATTCCCAAGTCCAATCTGGACATCTTGTGGGCGACGATCTTTTAGATCTTCTCAATTTGCTGTTTTCTCACCCTCCTCACAGTGTTAGGCGTGAATTACTTTTCAGTTAGGATTTTTGGATAGCTGAGATAACTTATATACGGGCTACAGCAGGGATCGGGAGGAGAAATTAGAGTTGGGCCTTCACTTGGCTTAAATATCCAAGCTTAGTGCCTTAGCCCAAAGCTTATACTTAAATCTAATAATAATAATATATACCACAAAAATATTATTACTGCACTACTATTCTAATCCCATAATTACGTTATGGGATCCTTCTTATTATGAGCCCGTTAGTCTCCTCATGTTTAAGATATACAATGCCCATTAATTAATTAAGTTACTGACAACTCCATTAATTAATATCTCATCTGAGAGTAGTAACACTCAACCTCATTAATTAAGTTACTGACAACTCCATTATTTAGTATACAATCCAACAATCTTCCACTAATACTAAAAGACTATGTCGCCATGTCTTCTGCCATACATCTGATTTTCACTCCCACTACATGACCATCAAAAGCTCTCTCCTTAAGGTCCTTGTAAAAGGATTTTACTAGGTTATCATCCAATGCAATCTAGGCAACAACAACCTTCCCCTTATGGACTCGTGTTTCCTTTAAGTTTGCAACTGCACCATTATCATCACAATAAATTGTGATATCCTTGGGCAAACTTAGAAACCACATCCAAGTCCATCACCAAGTTTCTAGAGTCATATAAATACTTTGGCTGCCTCAAAGGCTCTAATTTTATCATCTTTCCACGGTGGAGTCTGAAATATATTTCTATATAACACTCCTCCATCTTATGACTCTACTTCCTAAAATTAAATACATAACCTTTGAGGTGGATTTACTACTGTCCCTATCTGATTTGAAAAATCTGAATCTATGTAACCCATAAGAAGCAGTGAATCTGTTCGGTAAGTCCACATATAATTTCTGGTCCTTTTCAGGTACATAAGTATATATCTTACCACAGTTCATCATTCTTGTTTCGGGTTACCTTGATACTCACTGACCATGCGTTTCGCAAAACAGATATCCAATCTCGTGCATAGCATTCCTTAGATTAAGTTTCCTTATTCGCCGAAGCATAAGGAACCGCTTTCATCTCCTTTGTCTTTTTTTGTGTCTAGACACATTTCCTTAGATAAAGTCACATGCTAAAACGAGTAAGGATTGTATCATTTCATGAAGCTTGAGACAAGTATAACATCCTTTCTTATGATTCGTATTACCGTGATCAAAAGGATATATTTTGCTTTTCTTAAATCCTTCATTTCATACTGCATTATCAACCATACCCATACGCCTGACAATATTCTTTCATTGTCTCCAATGAGCAATATATCATCTACGTACAGTACAAGAAATACCACCACATTTTTGTCTTGACAACAAATAAAAGAGTCCGAATCGACTTAGGCATAGCTACCGGTGAACAGATTCCCTCATAATCGAATCCTTTCTTTCTGAGTATACCTTTACGCAACAAGCTTTGCTTACAAGGTTTTCACCTTACCGTATGATCCTCTTTTAATTTGTATAATCACTTCCAATGTCTTTTACACCATTTAGTGATCTTACAAGCTCCCAAATTTAATTTAAAATCCATAGATTCTATTTCAAAATTCATTGCAACTTGCTAAGATATCACGTTTTTATCTTGTAGTGCTTCGTCGTATCCATGGGTCAATTCCATGTTTACTAGGGACCAAGTCTCACGACTTTCCAAAAATATAAATCTTTCGGGTTGTAAAACAATCCTTCCACTATGACAAGACACTACATGCAATTGTATATCAGATATGATACGCGATGCAGTTTACGTTATAGTATATCTTCTTGTACAATTGGTACTATTACTTTGTGTTTTCCCTTTCACTTCCTTTAGAACAACTTATACATAGGTTTGTGATTTACTACATAGTCCTTTTTAAAAAAAAATCTAGTGGTTGTGTTAACAATCACACTTCGATCTTTTGGACTAAATAAATTATCCTCATTTATCTAGGATATCCCACAAATAGACAAACATTCATACGAATTACTGTTTTTAGGGCATATCCATAAAATGAATATAATAATTCCAAATAACTCATCATCTATCTAACAATTTCTATAAGAGTCATATTCCTTCTTTCCGTCACACCATTCAGCTGGGGAGTTCATTTTCGAAGGTTCATTTCTCTTACTAGATTAGAAGACTCGTTATTAATTACTATTTGTTGCATCATGAGAGAACCATGATTTAAGAGTGTACAAATTATCACTAACGTACCACAACAGATTATAGCTCCATCCTTCATTATAATGACCATGTGATGAGCATTTTCTCAACATAAAAAATTATCCCCAAGTATGAAGGATATCAATTGTAGTTTCGATAGGCGACCAAGTGATTATCGAACCCAAGGGATGAATTATTATCAATTTAATTATGTTCTAATTAACTAAGACTATGTTGGTAAATTTGGTTTTGAAAAATTGCGTAACTAAAAAACATATAATTTAAATAGCAAATTCAATAAACAAGTAATAGAGAAAATACGGTGGTGATCAAGTAAGAAATTAGGTAGTTCTTCGAATCATCCAGTTTTACTTATTAATTTTCTTTCCATGTATTATTGTCCGACTCTGCCTTGTGGTTTATGGACGTATCACTAAACCATGCAAGTTCACCCTATATACACAAGTAAACATGCGTATGATACGTGTGAGTATCCTCGGAGCAAAAGATATAATTTACCCCCTTTCTAGGTACTATCAGTATCAATTATTTCCCGTGCACTTAGTACTCTAACCCGATATGATCTCCCTTTATAGGTACTATGACGTTATACTCTTTATCCTACTTATTAACCCAAATAAGATTCAATTAAAAAGTATCTATATAAGATAGTTCTAAAAAGACTTTGGAATCCTTTTACTTAGAATTATAACATGTAATCCTGCTCAGCAGTGAACGCACTCAATCAATAACCAAGATTTGTATTCAGACTCTACATAACAGTTAATGATGCACCAAACGACCGTGAGTATGAATTAAAAAGGCACAATCTTATATAAAATAAACCACAAGTAGTGTTGTACAGAGTTTACACATAGAATTTCAATTAACTCATAAAACTTTCATAACCATAGAACTACCAGAGCTGCTCTAACCCATGATTGATCTAGGAACAATTATGGTTGATTGGTATGATCTTACTTGATGCGCCAGACGAACCTCTCTTCACGACTCCTTCGGATGATGGTAGGGTTTCGGTGGTGGATGGATGATGAATGACATGTGTTGATCCTCTGTCTCCAGTGAAAGCTCTTCTTTTATACTCAAGGAACCTCCTTATGGGCTTAGGATATGATTTTTCTTGAAGCACACATCAAATTTAGTAAAAGAAATCTGGAATTTTCAAAAATAGAAGCAGCGAGAATCTGTTCGACCAAACCTTGCCTGGTCGAGCAAGGCCTTCAACTCGAGCAATTGTCGAGCAAGCTCACTGTAAGTTTTTGCACATTTTGTTTGACTTCACTCATCTGCTCGACCATGATGATTCTGGTCGAGCAACATCTCCAAGTCGAGCAAGCTCTCTGGATGAATCTGCATATTCTGCTTGACTTTGCCACCTTATTCGACCAAAGTGACGCTGGTCGAACAAGGTCTTGAGGTCGAACGGTCTTCAAAAATTACCTCGAAAATCATGTCTTCCAATTCCGAGCCTTTAAGACCTATTTTCCTGTACAATATGCTCAAAAAGCTCTTGTACACTCTGATTCGGGCCTTATTCATAAACAAACTGATTCGTCTTAATAAAAGACTCAATCATACTCAATTCCCACACAAATCAGAGCCCAAAATACGTGAATCTACACTCTCATCGAACCCCCAAATCTCCTCTTCCCAAGCACGTATTCGAGATCACCGTGTGCTCCGTGGTATCATCAATAAATTGTTGTTGGTCCTAACGGTAGTGAGATCAACAATCGCCAGTGGAAATCTGAAGGTACTAGGATTCTTTCCTCGGATGAACATCCAAGTATCATCTAGCCGCTCAATCAACCCCATCCTCACACATGACGTCAAGATCAAGTCCAGATCCCCTCTGATAGGCCTGTGCCTGCTCAAATCTACTCTATAGTACTCAGCTATCAAGGTAATAAGTCCTTCGATGTTCACGCGCTGAAATTCTTGAGTCGTGAACTTGTGAAGCTGATTGAAAAAGTACGCCGCTACATTGAAGCGAACTCCATAAAGCATGCACCACAAAACATAAAGCTCCCCCATCAGAATACAGCTTTCTTCGGACCTAGCAAACAGCGTGTTGCTCAAAATTTTGTCCATGTAAGCAATCACAGGGTTGCGAACGAAGGCAACCTTGGAAGTATTCAAATTATAACGCTCTCGCCTCCCCGTAATAGCTCTCCAAAACTCATCCGACTTGAAGTCATCATGCTCCACATCAGTCTCATTCTCACAGCCAATCAATTCATTAAACTCTCGAGCCCACATCTTCTGCTCTTGCCTGCCAATCTGCATCCGAATACCATAAGGAATGTATCGGTCTCCACGCTCAATCCTTAATGTGCATATGACCTCCGCAATGATATGAAAATATGTCTCTCTCTTCATCTCCATGAACTGAGTAACGCCCACTTGATTGAACATCCAACGAATATCGTTTATAATATTCATATCCCTCATTGGATGATCATCCTTATACCTCGTCCTTGTGATCTTTTGTGTTATTGCAGACCATAGCTCCTTCTTCTCCTCCCAATTTGGAATTTTGATGCCATAATCGGATGGCCTCCTCTTCTCCATCCTCATTTTCTTGACTCTCTCCAAGTGAAGGCGACCTAGGTCCCTTCCTCTTAGATGAAGAAGCAATCTCTTTTCCTACAAGAACAATATTTCAATACATACCAAAAGAGATAGATATACTCATCCTAGACAAGCATGAATCCTACTCAAGACTTCAAATTCATGTGCTTCAATCCACTCAACCTCAAGTGTTCATTCAATCATAATTTGCACATACATCAACACTTTCAATCAAGAATAAACACTACTCCACGCAAACATGCTTTCTTCATCACATAAACTTCAACTAAAATACTAGCATGTTCATCTTCCACCTTTAATTGAACCACAACAACACTTCAATTCAACGAGCCCATATATAAAAATCAAAATTAATCTCAAGCCCATACTAAACACACCATCAATTTCACAAAAATTCCACAATTCAACGTAAATCGAACCATGAAAATTCAAGTGCAATTTCAAATAAGAATTTCAACAATTCAACAATCAAATCCAACAAAAATTAGCATGCATCCACTCACCCATTCTTCACTAAGCATTATCACTACAATTCAAGAGTAGAAAGTAAGGAGAAATCATACCTCTGTTAGACATTGTGTGCGTGTGGTGTAGATGACAAAATCCCCCAAAATTCAAGCGAAAAGCCCCAAATCGGACTTGAAAATCCTCGAATTTGGATGTGAAAGTGTGTAGAATGGAGAATTAGAGTGTTGAAAAGAGTTTGGGAAGAAGAACTTATGGTTTGGGGTCGGTGCTCGAGAAAGGGTAACGGGTGTATGTCGAACGGAATGAAAATTGACCTTTTAAAACTATTTCTGTAACCCGTTCGACTTCAGCTTGACTTGTATTTTAAAATTGAGCAAGGATTTTAAATCGAGCAACCCAGATCTGCCCTTTAAATTGGCATCGTTTGACCTCCGTTCGACCAAAATATGTTGGTCGAACAAGTACTGGAAGTCGAGCAAACTGCCTAGTCGCGCTCCCTGTTCTCCTCTGTTCCGTTCGACCTTCATTTGAATTTACCTTTCTGGTCGAGCAACCATTGCTTGGTCGAACAAACTCTCTGTAAGTTTTTGCACATTTTGTTCGACCAGCGCTCGACCAAAACTACTTGGTCGAACAACAGTGTATTGTCAAGTAAACCTTCTGAAAGAATTTACACATTTTGTTCGACCTCCGTTCGAGTTCCCAATTTAGTCAAACAACTTCAACTTAGTCGAGCAGAGCTACTGTAAGTTTGGTGCATTTTACTCGACCTCTGCTCAACTTCGTCTCCTTGGTCGAGCAGCAATGTATTTGTTGAACAACAACCTGACATCTTGAAAATTCGTACTCTTCTCGTTTCTTCCTGCAACAATTAAACTCTTCAAACGAGAGTTAAAAAGTAATACCTCATCTCCTTGCTTGAACTCCTTGTAAGAGATCTTCGAATCATGTCATTTCTTCATTCTTTCCTTAAAGATATTTGAATTCTTGTAAAGCACGATTCCTGAACTAGTCCAATTGATTGATATGAGCCATTCTCAACTTCTTTTGATCCTTAAGAGACAAGTTCAAACTCCTCAATGCTCGATGCGGAATCTCTACGGGTAAGTGACATATCCAACACCGTCTCTTTTGAGCAGTCCAGAACCCCCACAAAACATCATCAAGCTTTATATCTCAATCCTTCCTATTGGTTCTGACTACTTTCTCCAAAATTTGCTTCACTTGTCGGTTGGAGACTTCGGCTTTCCCATTCGCTTGAGGGTGATAGGGTGAAGTAACCCTATGCTTCACTCCATAATCCTTGAGAACCTTTTCAAGAAGCTTATTGACGAAGTGAGTACCTCCATCACTGACTAGTGCTCTAGGAACTCCATAGCGGGCAAAGATATATTTCTTTAAGAAAGACAACATAGTCCTTGAATCATTCACGCGAGTGGGAATGACTTCCACCCACTTAGAAACATAATCTACTGCTAAAAGGATGTAGAGAAATCCATTAGATGGGGAAAAAGGCCCCATAAAATTGATTCCCCATACATCGAAGAACTCAATAACAATGCTCAGCTGAAGTGGCATCTCATCTCTCCTACTTATTTTCCCCATCCTTTGATATCTATCATATGTTGCCACATAGGTCTCACAATCTTTAAACAAAGTAGGTCAATAAAGAGCATATTGAAGTACCTTTGCTTCCGTCTTTTGAGCTCCGAAGTGCTTCTCAATTGCCACCACCTTTGCTCTATCCACTTGTAATCCCTTGGCCGAAATATGATGGCCAAGAACAATCTCATCTCTTACCATGAAGTGGCACTTCTCCCAATTCAAGACAAGATTAATATCTTGACATCTCTTCAAAACAGTATCAAGGTTAGATAATCAAATATCAAAAGAGGACCCAAACACAGAAAAGTCATCCATAAACACCTCCTTGATTTTCTCTATCAACCCATCAAATATGACCATCATGCAACGCTGAAATGTTGCAAGTGCATTACACAATCCAAAAGGCATATTTCTAAAGGCAAAAGTCCCATAAGGGCAAGTGAAAGTCTTCTTTTCTTAATCCTCGAGTGCAATCATAATCTGATTATAACCCGAGTACCCTACAAGAAGCAATAATACTCATACCCTGCAAGACGATCGAGCATTTGATCCATGAAAGGAAGGGGAAAATGGTCTTTGCGTGTATTTTCATTCAGTTTCCTGTAATCCGTACACACATGCCATCGCGTAGGAATTTTAGTGGCTAATGTCTCACCATCCTCAGCTTTCACAATAGTCATGCCCCCCTTCTTAGCTACAACATGCAATGGACTCACATGGGGACTATCACTAATGGAATAAATAATTCGGCAGAAAAGCTATTTTCTCTCTCTAGGAAAAATCCTCTCCCATCTCTCTAGACTGTCATCTTAATGGCATACCCTAGTTCATCGCGTGAGTCAAATCCCTCTTTTAGGGATGCTTCTTATCCTTCTTTCTTCACCATATTGACGCAATCAGGCGCCCAATTACCTAGGGCTTACTCTGCAGGCGACTATAGATCTGACGATTTCCTAAAATCCGCGGCTTGTGGTGGGTTGGCTCCACCTGACTTCCATTATAGTGAGCGCCGCTCATCCTCGACGCCGATCCCATCGAATTTTCCGACATCAATTTCGAAGATCCTGCGTGACAATTTTGACGTGACAGATATCTTTCCGTTACACCACTCCAGTGAAGTTTTCACACTATCAATCGATGATTCCTACTATTACTCCAGAGTAAGGGCTTGCTCTCCATCTCTCATTGCCCGATTGTTGCTGAATGAGGGCCAAAAACAAGCGCCCACTCATGCCTTGGTTTCTTTATTGAAAGATTTGTGGAAGGTCAATGATTTATCCATTATGTCGCTTGGTAAGGGTTTTTTTAATTTGCTCATTCCTGATGAATGCCAGGGTCTTAGGCTTCTCTAGGAGCGTCTCTTTGATATGGAATCGGGTAAGATTAAGCTACATAAGTGGTCACCTACTTTTAATCCATACAAATCTCTGTCGACCTCTGCTTCGATCTGGATAGAATTTTTGAGCTTCTGTTCGAGCTTTGGACGGAATGAACATTGCTGTCTATAGCATCTGTTGTTGGCTCCTCTGTTCATATTGACGAACGAGCACTGAATGGCTCCCTTGGTCGATTTGCTCAGGTTTTAGTCGATATTGATATGTTAGAGTGTTCTTTTCCTTTGTTGATTAATCTGACAGATGCTTCTAACTCCTTCGACGTCTCCATTGGGTATGAATACATACCATCTTTTTGTTTGTCTTGCCATTCTTTCGGATATATAGAGGCTGATTGTAAGAAAAGGAAGGCTGAGCCCAAACCTCCCTCTGATCGATCACAGAAGAATCCATTTTGGAAGGTGAAGCCTGCTTTGCCCATTTCGAATGTTCAGGCTGATGCGGGCGACAGTTCGCTTCCTCAACACTCGGATTCCTCCTTGCTGGGTGATGAGCAGCCTGGTAGAGCTGCTATTGATGATCATGTTGTTGTTGTGACTCATGGTCAGTTTGGTTCTCCAACTGCAATTTCTACAAATCTACAACTGATTCCCTCCGAACCAGGTCATTCTTATTCTGTTCCCAAAGTTTCTACACTATCACATAATAGCCGGGAATAAGGTAATAGTGATAATTTCATTTTTGCCAAAGGCAAGGCTGCTAGAACTTCTTCTACTGGTAATATTTCATTGCAGTTCTTGAATAAATTTGGGGCACTTGAGGATGATTCTTTTGAATCAGATTCTATTGTTCATGATACCGGGGTTTTAGAGAAGTAGGAGGCAACACAAGCACACACTCGGATACAATTCCTCACCTATGGAATCCACCGCAAATTTAGAACAATCTCGTCATCTTAAGAAATCCACCGAAAGACTAAGAGACACACTCACCACTCTAGGAATCCACCAAAAGAGTTTAGAGTAAGATACAAGAAGATAACATCTTCTAAACAAGCTTAAAAGCTCAAGATAAGTTTAATTTCCAAATTGGCTCCTCCAAACTCACAAAGGACAGCCATTATATAGGCAAGACTTGGATCAACCCTCCAAGGGAGTCAAAGAAAATAAATGAGAATTATACATTCTCAAAGCATTAAAATACTAACTTGGACTCTAATAAATATAAAACATAATGAAATATAGATAAATACTAAGAATATATAGATAGGAAGGTCCATAATGAGTAGACGAACCATCAAAAATCAGCAAAGTTGAGTTGGTCCAGTAACTTTCATATGATGCACCAGCCTGCCATACTTCAGTCAAATGATCATAACTTCATGTAGAAATATTATTTTTGAGATATGTAAATTTTGTTGAAAACTAGACTTCAAGAGCTTTCCAACCATATAAATTTTGCACCATAACTCCTTCCCAATCAAATCAAATTAATTATCAAAGTTGACTGACTGTTTGATACCTCCTGCTGAGTTAATGCTGTCAAATCTTCAATTCCCACTTCAGCCCCTGAGTCATTCTCCCCTGGTTGGAGAAGATTCGACCTCGAATCTGAACCATCTTCTTCTCCAACATATGGTGAAAGATCAGCAACATTGAAAGTATCCGAGACACCATACATTCCAGGCAACTTCACCTTGTATGCATTTTCACCAATCTTTTTCAAATTTCTAAAAGGACCATCAGCTCTAGGCTGCAATTTTCCATGTCGACCTCTGGGATAACATTCCTTCCTCAAGTGAATCCAAACTAAATCGCCTTCTTTGAAACCAGAATGCTTTCTATGCTTGTTCGCCATTTTTTGTACTTCTCATTATGCTTCATAATCCCCCTACGAACCTTCTCATGCAACTCCTTGATGTACTTAGCATGATCTTCGCCATCTCCACTGTTATGATGAGTTAGAGGAATGGGAGTCAAATCCATTGGAGTGATAGGATTTCGACCATAAACAACCTCGAAGGGACTCCGCCCTGTTGTTTGACTCGAAGATCGGTTGTAAGCAAACTCTGCTTGTGCTAAGACCACATCCCATTGACGAGGATTCTTCCCAATTAAACTCCTCAATAGATTTCCCAAGCTTCTATTTACCACTTCAGTTTGTCCATCAGTTTGTGGATGGTGAGATGAACTAAATTGAAGTTTAGTTCCAAGCTTTTTCCAAAGTGTACGCCAAAAATGACTCATGAATTTCGAATCCCGATCAGACGTGATGGTTTTTGGAATTCCATGAAGTCTCACAACTTTCTTGAAGTAAAGATCAGCCACATGAGTTGCATCCATTGTTTTGATGCAAGGAATGAAATGTGCCATCTTTGAGAACCGATCAACAACCACCATAACCAAATCCTTGTTCCTTTGAGTGCGAGGCAACCCAATAACAAAGTCCATACTCACATCTTCCCATGGACATAACGGTTTCGGAAAAGGAATGTACAGACCTGAATTTTGCCCATGATAAGTACTCTTGCATCTTTCAACACACTTCTTCTTGACATCTCTTCCAAAATATCCAGCAAGATGACCTCCACTATTTGCTTCATCAATAATTGTTAGCTTTAAAGAACAATCAAGAACATATAGCAAGTTACCTTTTAAGAGATAACCATCATGAATTAAGAAAAGCTTGAATGAAGCTTTTAAAAATTCCTCCCACATTCTGCCAAAGTATGAATCATCCTTGTAGGGATCTGTCATCACCACGTTCAATTTCGAAGTAGCCAATAAAGAGTGCCGTCCACTAAGAGCATCGGCCACTCGATTTAGCACACCAAATTTTTTCTTGATCACAAAGTTGAATGTTTGCAAAACTCGACCCATTTACCATGCCATGGATTCAACTTTTGCTGTGAATTCAAGTATTTCATAGCTTCATGACTAAGAACTCCTTCGATTCCCACATTTAAAGCATCGCAACCCACTTTGAACACCTTTTCACAAAAATTTCGTAGCCAGCCTTTATCCACAAGCTCTTGCTCCTGCCTTTGCAACTTGTTATGATGCTTCAGATTCATTCGATAAATTGCCTTATTCAATAAAGAAGCATCGCTTGCAAAATAAATGCAATGTTGAATGTTCTTCATTGGAGGAAGGCCTAATCTGTTCAGGTTCCACATCATGAAACTCCTGCAGAAAATTTTGAACTAGGAGTGGTATGGCATCACCCTCTTCATATAAAGCCATCAATTCACACTCCTCAATTGGTTCAAATAAAGGATTTTCATGAATTTGTGAATAAGAGATCATCACTTTTGATGGTTCAAGAATTCTCTGCATCTTTGAATCCTCAAAAATCACTTTCTCATCAACATAATCACGAAGCCATAACAACTCGTGAGAATGATCTTTCGATTTCAACTTCTCCACCATAGTAGTAACAACATCTTCACAACTTCCCTCATCAATAATAATATCACGTACCTCGTCATTTGACATGAAACTTTTTTAAAAGATATTATTGTGAAGTCATGGATCATCCTCCACATAGGTGGCATCGAGGCTACGCCGTAACACCAAATCTTCACCATGACCCTCGTAATCAACATCTTCATCAAACTCATCATAAATTGGTGTTGATTCATCATGCTCCTCTTCTTCATACTCATCTTCACTTTTGTCATAAACTATCTTCACCTCTTCTTGCTCTTTCTCAACAAGAACAATGATTCTCTGATTTGGACAATCAGCAGCAATGTGTCCAAGCCCCTTGCACTTGAAACAACTTTTTTGATTAGTTGCAGCACTTGGTTTCAAAAAATCAGCACTACCTTTACTTGCAGTAACTTTTTGTTTTGTATCTTTTGTAGTTAGAACGTTCTTGGAAGTGGAAGCACTCCTTCGGCTAGAAGCATCACCACTCGACGAGAAACGTCCACTAAAACGACTTGATTCTTTTTGTTTGGAGTTTTGACATTTAAGAAAATAATCTTGCAGATAATAATCTGGCAAGAATTTCCTCCTTAACTCCTTCTTCATTTTGTCCCACGTTCTAATCTTCCGCTTGCCATCACGAGCTCGCAGCTTCTTAAGGTGCTCCCACCATAAGGATGCATACTTCTTCAATTTGATTGCCACCAGTTTCACTTTGCATTCTTCTTTAACATCCTTGAACTCAAAGACTTTCTCAACAGAGTTGATCCAATCAATGAAATCGTTGGGATCACTTCTTCCTTCAAAGTCTGGAATATCAACTTTGAAATCAAAAGTATCATTACGAACATTGCTCCTTCGAACCCGCTGACCTCGAGATGCATTGTCACTTGAATCGTCACTTTTGCCAACATGAAACGGATTGAAATCCACATCATCACTTGTTGCAGAACCACCATCTGAATCATGACCCTCAACATCATGTTCAAGATGTTTGCCACGCGCAAGGTGTTGCTCGAGTTGTTGCACTTGTCTCCTTAAATCTTCTAACTCAATATCATGAGTTGCCATCGCTAACCAAAGCTCTGATACCACTTTGACACTGGGATTTTAGAGAAGTAGGAGGCAACACAAGCACACACTCGGATACAATCCACCACAAGTTTAGAACAATCTCGTCGTCTTAAGGAATCCACTGAAAGACTAAGAGACACATTCACCACTCTAGGAATCCACCAAAAGAGTTTAGAGTAAGATACAAGAAGATAACATCTTCTAAACAAGCTTAAAAGCTCAAGATAAGTTTAATTTCCAAATTGGCTCCTCCAAACTCATAAAGGACAGCCATTATATAGGCAAGACTTGGATCAACCCTCCAAGGGAGTCAAAGAAAATAAATGAGAATTATACATTCTCAAAGCATTGAAAATACTAACTTGGACTCTAATAAATATAAAACATAATGAAATATAGATAAATACTAAGAATATGTAGATAGGAAGGTCCATAATGAGTAGACGAACCATCAAAAATCAGCAAAGTCGAATTGGTCCAGTAACTTTCATATGCACCAGCCTGCCATACTTCAGTCAAATGATCATAACTTCATGTAGAAATATTATTTTTGAGATCTGTAAATTTTGTTGAAAACTAGACTTCAAGAGCTTTCCAACCATATTAATCTTGCACCATAACTCCTTCCCAATCAAATCAGATTAATTATCAAAGTTGACTGACTGTTTGATACCTCCTGCTGAGTTAATGCTGTCAAATCTTCAATTCCCACTTCAGCCCCTGCGTCAGTTCATTCATAATTAGCACCACAGGGGACGGAGGATTTAAATACTGCTCATATTGAATAGGGTCATATTGAAGATAGGGACTCCCAACTCTAGGTTATCGAAATGCAGCCGATTGATGTTGGTGCACAAACCTAGGTTGATTTGGAGGCTGTTCATTCAGTCCACTCTGCTCAACCTGCCTTTAACTTGGACCCCTGCCTTGGGGTCGATGACAATGACGAAGCTAACACGGATGTTTTTTTCAATCAACTAGATGGACCTATCATTGTTGATCAGAATCATTCTACTCATGCTGTTAACCAGTCTGCTTTGGCTGATTTAGCAGCTTCCCCGTCTGTCATTGATGAGGCTATGCGTACTATCCGTTCTTCACAACTTCAGGTGGCCTCAAACAATTTGGAAGATAATTATGCTTTTGTTGAGCCCACGACAAAACTTACGGACCTTATTGAGGAGTTTCATGCTCTTCAAAGTGTCAATCCGAACAAAAGCAAACGTACCAAGAAATATGTCCAACCGAGTGTTAGGCCTAATACTCGTTCTCAATCAAAACTCAAACTTCCGGATCCGATTGATTCTATGAATATCAAAGCACTTCTGAAGCTGAGGGAAGAGCAAAATGGTTAATTATAGAGCACCTCTTAGTTTTATAATCATTGCTAATTTTTGGTTTATTTTATTTTGGGCCGCCTGTTTGGTCCTTTTAAGGCTCCACCTTTCTTAAAACATCTTTATCACTTGTAATCTTTTTATATTTATAATATTGCTTATTTAACTAATGGGATAAATAATTCCTGCATCAAGCCACGTTAGGATTTGCTTCCTAATCACTTCTTGAATAGCAGGATTCACCCTCCGCTAATTCTGTATACTACTCTTGACCTCATCTAACAATCTTATTCTATGCATGCAATATGAAGGACTAGTACCTTTTAAATCATAAAGAGACCACCCAATCGCAGACTTATACTTCCTAAGAACATCTAACAATTCCTCAAGTTGATCATCATCGAGGGAAGAAGATACAATTACTAGATATTGTTCATTGTCTCCTAAGTAGGCATATTTCAAGTGCTCCGGTAGCGGTTTCAACTCCTCTTTCTTCTCATCTTGAGGTGCGCTCTCTTTGTTCAATGGTAGGTACTTCCTAGTCCACTTCACATCTTCAATCTTGGTCCTCTTTGACTCATACCTGTCATCACCCAAAACAAGCAAGTTTTCAAGAAATTCAATGCATACCTCATTGAAGAGTTCATTTAGCTCCATAGTGGGAAAAGTAAGAGACTCCACCAAGCATGTCTCAAGAGGATCCTTTGATAGGATCAAAGACATGTCTTCCTTCACAATCTCCTCCACCACGTCTATACTATGACATTGTGTCTCCATCTGCATCTTCATTGCTTTGTCCAGGTTAAATAAGACATCTTCTTTATCAATTCTCAACCGTAGCTCACCCTTCTGCACATCTATCATAGCTCCCGCAGTAGCAAGGAAAGGTCTCCCTAAGATAAGAGGGACATTATCCTTGTCTCTTCCATCTCAAGCACAAGAAAGTCCACGGGAAAGACAGGCTTCTCTATTTTGACAAGAACGTCTTCAATCACACCCTTCGAAAAGGTCATAGACCTATCCGCCAGTTGTAGAGCCACCGATGTGGGAGTTAACTCCCCCCAAACCAAGCCTTTCAAAGATGGATAAAGGCATCAAATTAATACTTGCCCCAAGATCGCACAAGGCTCGTCGTTATGGCCCCTTTCCAATTTCACATAAGATAATGAAGCTTCCCGGATCTTTTAACTTAGCTGGCAGCTTCCTCTGAATGATCGAGTTGCAATTCTTTTATAGATTCACTATTTCAATTTTGTTCAAGCGTCTCTTCTTCAAAAGTATATCCTTCAAAAAATGGGCATAATACGGCATCTCCAAGATCGCTTCAGAGAAAGGAATGTTCAAACTTATCTTGATTATAATGTCTGAAAACCTCTTGAACTTCTCTTCCAATCCCTTTTTGACAAGCTTGAAAGGAAACGGTGGAGGTATTTTTGTTTTGGGAATCCTCCATTCATCACGTTCAACCTTCTCCGCTTTATCCTTTTCGGCTATCAATCTCTTGGCTTTTTCCCACTTCTTCTCTACTGTAACCTCAATGTTATGCTCTTGAGATGGTACTATATTGTTCTGACCAATGGGTTTATCATTCGGGATCGAATCAGACTCTGTACTAAACTGCTCGACCTCCATTCGACCTGGCTGGTATGGACGAACAGATTGGGATAGGTCGAGCAACTTATCCGATCGCGAGCTCTGTTCCTTCAAGTGTTGCTCGACCACCGTTCGACCTTGATGGTCTGGTCAAACGGCACTGTCTTGGTCGAGTAACTTTGCAGATCGAGAAATCCCATTCTCCAGGTGTTATTTGACCTCCGTTCGACCAAGATGGTCTGGTTGAACGGCATGGTGTTGGTCGAATGGCGAGTCTAAAAATAGAGTATTGTAATTTTATTTCTCCGAAGTCTGCACGACCTCTGTTCGACCAGCAGGTCTGGTCGAATAACTAGAGTTTAGTCGAGCAACTCCCCTGCTTCCTTCGTTTTCACTCGCCGGCATCATCGGACCTTCATATTGCGTTCCCGACCTCAATATAATGGCATGGCAAGTCTTTGGATTCTCAATACTTTGAGATGGGAACTTCCCATTCTCAATAGTTTGAGTCAATTTGTTTACGTTTTCGGCCATCTCCCCCATTAACAATATAAGGTCTTTCACTTGCTTAGACAAATCCTCATGATTAGCATCAATTTTCTATTCTAACTTGGCCTCTAGACGATCTACTCTTGCATCGTACCTCGCTATGTACCTGTTCACCGTATCCTCGAAACTCGGCTTCCCTTCTTCCATCTTAGCTCCCGGATCAACACCAATAGGAAGTTGCACCGCATTATTCAGATTACTCCATGAAAATTCCGGCCTCTTTGGTGGTTGGTAATTACCCCGGGGGACCACGATTGTTGTAATACTCCTGATAATTCTGGTTTCCTTGATTTGGGTACCTAGTTCCTTGAATACTTTGACCCATGACATAGTTTTCCTCCTTGATCTCCTCTTGGCTAGCTCCTTCATAGCCACCATCCTGCTGCATCATTGGTACTCTCTGAGATAAATCTGTGATCTGCTTCTGCTAAGACTCTAATAGCTTGCTAATATTAGCCGAGCTAGAGATGATCTCATCATCTCTTCCCGACTTTACCATAGTATGCTCAACTTGTGCTACTTTACCCAGGACATAAGTGCCTCCAACTCTATCAGTCAGCCAATCTCTTGAATTCATCAAAATATCATCAAAAAGCTTCTTAGCCTCAATGGGTGACTTCGTAAGCAATGCTCCATTGGAAGAAACATAAAGTAACACCCGAGAATCGCAATCCAACCCATTGTAGAATATACTGATATATTGAGCTTTAGATAGCCCATGCTGTGGACACTTACGTACGAAGCATGTCCTTGAATCTGACCCATGCTTCATAAAACTTCTCGTTACCATGGATAGCAAATTGATTGATTTCTTGCTTTATCTTGAACACCTTTGAAGGTGGCATGTAACGCTCCAAGAATTTCACTTTCAGCTTCTCCCATGTATCACATTCAGCAGCATCGAGATTATTGTACCAATCTCTCACCTTTTCATTCAGCGAGAACTTAAACAAAATTATCTTCCTCGCATCCTCATGAGCTCCTGCATCTTTTTGTGTACTTGCATATCCAAGGAACTTATTTAGATGTTGTTGAGGATATTCAAAGGTTCCCAGAGAAGGGACTCCTTTCAATCATGGTGATTAGAGCAGGGTGTAGATCGAAATCGGCTCCGGTCCCTCTTGCTCCTAACAACCCCGCATTGCCTCCTCTATTGTTCTTAAAGACTTCACGGATGGCAAGTGAATCCGAATTAGCTGCCATGTTGACTGCCTATACTTCCAAATTGACTTCGGTTACGCTTTAATCGTTTGCGAATTCAGCACATCAACTTCAACTCCTAATCAAGAGCATCAGTTGGGTCTACATTTTTGTTCTTATTCTTCTTCTTCTTTTTCTTCCTTGACGATGCTCCAATCTCCGGATTATAAGGCTCTAATTCACCTGTCTTCGATCTAGTGAGCATACACCTAAGAAAATAAAGTGTTAGAAATCAAGGACAAGAATAATATAATCTCAATTAGACTAGAAATAATAAATTGATAATCTATGTCGTCCCCAGCAACGGCGCCAAGAACTTGAAGAGCGTTTCTCAATACACAAAATTATCCCCAAGTATGAAGGATATCGTTATAGTTTTGATAGGCGACCAAGCGATTATCGAACCCAAGGGACGGATTATTATCAATTTAATTATTTTCTAATTAACTAAGACTATGTTTGCAAATCTGGTTTTGAAAAATTGTGTAACTAAATAACATATAATTTAAATAGCAAATTCAATAAACAAGCAATAGAGAAAATACGGTGGTGATCAAGTAAGAGATTAGGTAGTTATTTGGATCATCCAATTTTACTTATTAATTTCCTTTCCATGTGTTATTGTCCGACTCTGTCTTGTGGTTTATGGACACATCACTAAACATGCAAATTCACCCTATAGACACAAGTAAACTTGCGTATGACACTTGTGAATATCCTTGGAGCAAGAGATATAATTCACCCCCCTTTCTAGGTACTATCAGTATCAATTATTTTCTGTGCACTTAGTACTCTAACCCGATATGATCTCTCTTTATAGGTACTATGACGTTATACACTTTATCCTACTTATTAACCTAAATAAGATTCAATTAACAAGTATCTATATAAGATAGTTCTAATAAGACTTCGAAATCCATTCACTTAGAATTATAACATGTAATCACGTTCAGCAGTGAACGACTCAATCAATAACCAAGATATGTATTCAGACTCTACATAACAGTTAATGATACACAAAACGACTGTGAGTATGAATTAAAAAGGCACAATCTTATATAAAATAAATCACAAGTAGTGTTGTACGGAGTTTACACATGAAAATTCAATTAACTCTTAAAACTTTCATAACCCTAGAACTACCGGAGCGGCTCTAGCCCATGATTGATCTAGGAACAATCATGGTTGATTGGTATGATCTTACTTGACGCGCCAGACGAAGCTCTCTTCACGACTCCTTCGGATGATGGTAGGGTTTCTGTGGTAGATGGATGATAAATGACGTGTGTTGATCCTCTGTCTCCTGCAAAAGGTCTTTTTTTATACTCAAGGAACCTCCTTATTGGCTTAGGATGGGCTTTTGCTTGAAGCACACGTCAAATTTGGTAAAAGAAATTTGAAATTTCTAAAAATAGTAGCAGTGAGAATTCGTTCGACCAAACCTTGCCTGGTCGAGCAAGGCCTTCAACTCGAGCAATGGTCAAGCAAGCTCTCTGGAGGAATCTGCGTATTCTGCTCGACTTGGCCACCTTGTTCGACCAAAGTGATGCTGGTCGAACAAGGTCTTGAGGTAAAACGGCCTTCGAAAATCACCTCAAAAATCATGTCTTCCAATTCCGAGCCTTTAAGACCTGTTTTCCTATACAAATATGCTCAAAGAGCCCTTGTACCCTCTGATTCGCGCCTTGTTCATAAACAAACTGATTCGTCTTAATAAAAGACTCAATCGTACTCAATTTCCACACAAATCAGAGCCCAAAATACCTGAATCTCATCACCATGTCATTTAAATAAAATGGAGTATTTATCCGTAAATGCATAGAAACTAAAATCAAATTCTTTCTATGAAAAACATACGTAAAAATAATTTCTCAAAGTTAAATGTTTATTAATATCGTAAGATAAATAAACAACTCCCACTACAACAGCCACTACTCTTGTAGTATTACCCATGTACATAATAATCTCATCATCACTTAGTTGAAGGCTTTTAGTGATTCTGGTATCTACACACAACGTATCAGTAGATGCCATCACTAATCGTGCTTCAACGACTAGTGAATAAGATACTAACATTGTTCATACCTTGATAAAAATGGATTTCCTTCACCACATGTTTTGTCAGAAGTTCTCCATCATATACAACCTATTGTATTTCAGGTAGAACTTGCTCAAAACATCTAGGTAAATTATGGAGAATAAAATCGACATAGGTTTCCCTTTCAATTTCTACTCCAAACATTCCCGATTCATTCATCAACTTATTCATGACCTCTTGCCTTTCTAACTTACTCAAGTATTCGAAGAGTCGCATGAGACCATCATATTTCTATGAATGTCTCAACTCTCCACTAGAGACTTAAATAGGCATCAAAGGGCATCCTTAGTGAGAACACATTTTTATTTTCTAATCAGTAAGAATTAAAAATAAGATTCTTTTCTAATCATATAATTTTGAACCAGTAAATATAATTTCATTTAGTAAACAATAAGTGAAATATACCATTCGAAATTATGGAGAATCACATAAAAATATCGATCAAATCTTCAAATTTATCCATTTATATAGATTCCCTCAAAATAATATAAAATAAAATTCACTGACATCTCAAGCACCTTGAGTCTGCATGTCACGATAGTGTGGACGTATACAAACCCGAACATTTACAAGAGAAGGTTTTACCCATTAATTTCATTTGTCAAACTAACTTCATGACAAAATAACTAATAGTCAGTTCCTCTTTAATCATGCAAATAGCATCAGTGACTCCGATGGGGATGATACTTATTTTTACATTTAAGTGTTCTGACACGACCCACCTTACATAACTTATAATTAGAATACTAATAAACATCATCATTAAAACCTGCATATATTTTTTTCCTCACATAATATATTTATAACCAAAATCATCACACCAGTTCAACATACGTAACTAGTTTCTGACATCACATCAAACCACACAAACTCGTGACAATACTTATTATATTACATAACAAAATATCAACGGAAACAAAAAAACCCACGGCCTAGTCCAACAGGTCGTCATCTATGTACATTCGTTTAAGACCCTGAAGGAGTTCCACAGCTTGCACAGTCACATCACAACCTCAATCATCAACAGGCTCACCTACAATGCATAAACTAGTGAGACAAAAATCTCAGTAAGTAGAAATCATGCATGTTAGTGCATGAAAATGCATTTATTTCTCTATCGCCTACTTCCTAATCTTTCTAGTTGATCTTTTTTATTTTGAAAACTATTCATGTTGTGGGATCCCCACGACACACTTATGATATGCACCCCAAATGAGCTCAATGGAGATGATTTTTCCGAACCCCAAATAAAGTACCGAGAACGATTTTTCCGAACCCTGGCAGAGTGTTGGGGATGATTTTTCCGAACCCCTAATAAAGTGTCGGGAACGATTTTTCCGAACCCTAACATAGATGCATATATAGTGGCAAAACACACCATTAGTATCTTATTAATTTTGGGAAAAACACTTTTCATGTTTATGCATGGTATGCAACCAGAACAATTAAATGTGCATCATAAATCATTTACAATATCAATATCAACATTTAATCACAATAAAGCAACAACTTAATTTTAATTCATACAAATCCACTTCTGAAATAACAACTTCACCTCAATCACATAGATCCATTTATAGAATAACCACTTCACCTTGAATCACACGGATCTCTTTTTGGAATAACAACTTCATCTTGGATCCCACAGATCCGTATAACCAATATCTTCTCAAGCCATACCAATATATTTTCAACAGTTTTCAAACACACAGATCTATATAGGATAATGATATTATTTCAAATCACATAAATCCAAAACTTGTATTGCAAATTTATCACAAATAATTTATAAATAATATTGTTGAATATGAACCCTACTTTCCCCAAATCACATAAATCCCTAACTTGTATCACAAATTAATCTCCAAATAATTCATAACGTAATTAAACTAATAAAAAATAACACATAACATAATTATCACATATTAATCATAAATAATTCACAAACAGCATGTTTATGCATTGTAGTTGGACTTCTACTTACCTGGACTCCGATAATAATAACACTATAGACCCGTAAAGAACTGTAATTAATTTGCTCCGACACGTATGTTATGGCGCGCTCCCTCTTCTCTCTTTTTCCTCTCTCTCTCCTCTCTCTCCCTTTTTTTTCCGCAGTTTCTGCCTTCAACCCCAAATTGGGTGAACACCCATTTATACGAGTAGGGGGCATGAACCCACCGCCTCAAACTTTAATTAATTTACTATTAATAGTAACTTACTATTTATAGTAAGTTTCTATTTATAGTAAATGAAATTATTATTATTATCCATTACAAATATACGTGCAATACTTAATAGCTAAGATATAATATATTTACAAATTAATACACATACGTGTATATTTTTCTACTCACTATTATTATTATGAGAATACATGTGATACTTAATAATTAAGAAAAGTGTGTTTATACTCATAAAATAATTTACTCATATATCCAAATTAATGCACGTAAATATTTATGCACCCATATATTCACATATTGTCACCATGTTTATCACATATGTCTCAAATAAAATGTAAAGATAATTAAAATGTAAAAACAATTATCACATAATTGCCACATAATTATCACATAATTATAAAATGCACATAACACAAATTAAATTATATTGGCACATGAGTAGTGAGAAGCTCGGGTATCACACCCTCCCCACCTTATAAAAATTTCGTCCTCGAAATTTGCTTACCAGAAGAGGTCTGGATATTTATCCATCATCTTATCTTCTCTTTCCCAAGTAGCCTCCTCAACTAGTTGGTTCCTCCATAATACCTTTACTAATGGTATTTCTTTATTTCTGAGCTTCTTTACTTTTCGCCACAAGATCTCAACTGGTACTTCCTCATAACTCAAATCTTCTTTCAACTAAACTAGTTCCTGCGTAAGAACATGAGATGGATTTGGAACATACTTTCTCAACACAGACACATGAAACACGTCATGTACTCTAGACATCGATGCTGGTAACTCCAACTTATAGGCAACGCTGCCAACTCTATCAATGATAGTGAATGGACCAACATATCTTGGACATAGTTTCCCTTTCCTTCCAAACCGCATTATCCACTTCATTGGAGATACTTTCAAAAATACCTGATCACCCACTTCAAATTCTAATTCTCTCCTCCGTTTGTCTGCATAACTCTTCTGCCGATCTTGAGCAACTTTCATCTTCTCTCGTATACGGGTAACAGCTTCTGACATTCACGAATCAAGTCAGGACCCAAAAGTTTCCTCTCTCCAACTTCATCCTAATGAACTGGAGATCTACTCTTTCTCCCGTACAATGCTTCATATGGAGCCATCCCAATAGTAGACTGATAACTATTGTTGTACTAGAACTCTATCAAAGGCAAAAATTTACTCCACTGGCCTTGAAAATCTAACACATACGCTCTGAGCATATCTTCCAAGATTTGTATTGTACGCTCTGATTGACCATCTGTCTGTGGATGGAATGCTCTGCTGAAAGATAACTGTGTCCCCAACGCCTTATGTAAACTCTTCCAAAAAGCAGACAAGCTTCTCGTATCTCTGTCCGACACAATGGTAAGTGGTACTCCATGGAGTCTGACAATCTCTTGTATATATAGCTGGGCATAATGATCCATGGAATACGTAGAGCTATAGGAAGAAAATGAGCTGACCTAGTCAATCGATCCATGATAACCCAAATGGCATTGTGACCTTTCACTGTTTTTGGTAGCCCGATAACAAAATCCATCGTGATATTCTCCCACTTCCACTCTGGATTAAATAAAGGCTTCAAAGTTTCTACTGGTCTCTGATGCTCGGCTTTGACTTGCTGACAAGTCAAACATTGCTCCACATATCGAGCAACATCTCTCTTCATCCCTGGCCACCAATAATGTGCCTTCAAATCTCTATACATCTTAGTAGCTCTTGGATGTACAAAGTACGGTGTTGAATGAGCTTCCGCCATCACTTCTTTCCGAATGTCATCCACTTCAAGTAGACATAATCGACCTCCATAATGAATCACGCCATCATTTCCTAATTGGAAGTCAGAAGACTTTCCAGAGCTGATATCATTCTTTATCTTGTCAAACAACTTATCCTCCTGTTGGCCCTGTCGAATCTTATCCATCAAAGTTGGTCAAAGTGTTAGAGATGCCATCCTTGCTTCCAACGATCCTTCCTGAATGATCTCCACACCCATCTTTTGCAAATCAAGCAACTCTGGTTTTTGATTTATGGTCATAGCAGCTACACTCTGTATTGCCTTTCGGCTCAATGCATCAGCAACCACATTGGCTTTTCCCGGATGATAATTGATAACACAGTCGTAATCCTTCACCAATTCCAACCATCTTCTTTGCCTCATATTCAATTCTTTCTGAGTGAAAAAGTACTTCAAACTCTTATGATCAGTATAGATTTCACAATGTTCCTCATACAGATAATGCCTCCAAATCTTGAGTGCAAACACCACTGTGGCTAACTCTAAATCATGAGTAGGGTAATTCTTCTCATACTCCCTTAACTATCTGGATGCATACGCTATCACTTTCCCATTCTGCATCAATACACAACCAAGACCATTCTTTGAAGAATCACTGTAAACCTTGAAGTTTCCTGTCTCTGTAGGAATAGTTAAGATAGGTGCTGATGTCAACCGTCTCTTCAATTCTTGGAAACTTTGTTCACATGCCTCCGTCCATATGAACTTCACATTCTTCCTGGTCAATTATGTTAATGGTGAAGCAATCTTAGAAAATCCTTCAACAAACCTTCGATAATATCCCGCCAATCCAAGAAAGCTACGAACCTCAGTGGGATTTGAGGGTTGTGGTCATTCATGGATTGCTTTTACTTTACCTGGATCCATTGAAATTCCTTCTCCCGATACTACGTGTCCCAAGAAAACAACTCGATCTAACCAAAACTCACACTTTTTGAACTTCGCATACAACTGCCTCTCCTTCAGAATCTCTAATACCTTTTTCAAGTGTAGAGCATGATCTGCCTTATTCTTGTACTGAATGCAGTCTTTGGGATATCCACCTTCTTTATTTTCAACTGATGATAACCCGACCGCAAATCAATCTTCGAAAAGATAGCTGCACCCTGTAGCTGATCTAACAGATCATCAATGCGAGGCAATGGATATTTATTCTTCACCGTAACTTTGTTGAGATCCCGATAATTGATGCACATCCTCAACGTGCCATCCTTCTTTCGAACAAACAAAACTGGTGCTCCCCAAGGTGAGAAACTAGGTTGGATGAATCCTTTGTCTAGTAACTCTTGTAACTGTATCTTCAATTCCTTCAGTTCAGCTGGTGCCATTCTGTATGGCGCTTTAGATATAGGAGCAGTTCCTGGTTGTAGCTCAATAACAAACTCTATTTCACGGTCTGGTGGCAAAACTGGAAGATCATCTGGAAATACCTCCAGATTTTCCCGAACTACTGGTACATTATCGAGAACTGGACATTGCTGCCCCTCAACATTCATTACGCTCACCAGATACCCCTCACAACCGCTTTTCAATAACCGCTGTGCTTTTGCTGCTGATATAATAGGACATCTAAAATTCTTCTTGATCCCAAGAAAAGTGAATGGTTCTCCCCTCATGGCTGAAAGGTGATACTCCTTTTCTGACAATCTATTGTAGCACCGTACTTTGAAAGCCAATCCATACCCAATATGATATCATAATCATTCATACTTAACACAATTAAATTAGTAAGGAGTTGTCTTCCTTCAATAGGAATAACACAAACTCGCAGAAGTTGATTAGTTTGCTTTGACTCACCAGAAGGTATCATCACCTCATAATTAGCTTCTATCAAGTTAGGTGTTCCACCCAGCTTCCTCACATACTCAGTGGATACAAATGAATGTGTTGCTCCAGAATCAAATAGCACATATGTACAAGTGCCAAAAATAGAGAACTTACCCGTGACAACTGAGGGATTCGCATCTGCCTCCTCTCGCGTCAAAGTATACACCCTAGCCGGAGCTCTTTCTTGCTGTGCCTGCTTCCCTTTATTAGGACAAGTAGTAGTCACATGTACTTTCCCCCCGCATGTGTAACACGTTCTCGGAGGAATTTGACACTCTCCACCATGCGATCTAAGATAATTAAGACATATAGGTAGTGGCGGCGCCGGTGGCACCTTACCCTGATCGAATTTGGGACGCTTGTTGGGTTCTCCTCGTCTCTGTCCTTGCTCCACTTGAACATTTGATTTCGGCATCTGATATGTCATCGGCCTCTTATCAACTCTCCCAAACTGCTGCACTGGTTTCAGCTGAAATTGACGTCTGATAGCCTGCGCTTGTCTGATCCTCATCTCCGCTTGCTCAGCAATTTGAGCCCTTTCTGCAACTTGTGAGTATGTTGCTCCATGCATTCCCGCCATACTCACATCTCTGTAAAGTTCAGGCCTTAAGCCTTCCACAAATCTCTCCACTTTCAGTGCCTCCGTACTCACCATATGTTCAGCAAACCTCGACAATTGCTCAAATTTACGAAGGTAATCTGTGACTAACATGCCACCTTGCCTCAACTGTATGAACTCGTTCGTCTTCATGGCACTCACTGGTGCCGTAAAGTACTTGTTTCTGAAAAGCTCCTTAAACCTTTCCCGTGTCACAGTCGTGCATCTGTGGGGTCTGCTGCATCCTCAAATATTGGAGGGCTTAGCTTTCGAAACCTCTCACAAACCATTTCCACATGTTCTACTTGACGTCTATCTTGATTTGCATTACCCTCTGGTTGTCCAACCATATCTTTCTTCTGAATCAGTTGTTGTATATGTTGGGACTGGCGCTCAACTTGTTCCATTAGTTGAGTAATCACCGCATCACGATTATTTCCTTCAGTAGGTGCTGCTTGCTCAGCAGTCCTATCCCCTTAAGAACTTTCACTTGTAGCCTTTACCATTTTGCTACTAACTATGAGTCCTACACCACATGGCCAATATAATTTATAAGACACATTACACAACATAATGAAAATAACACTTACATGCAAAGCTGCGCTCCCAATGAATGAGCTAATGTGCATAGACAGTCTGCAGGACCTAAGTCGTGCTCTGATACCACTCTGTCACGACCCACCTTACATAACTTATAATTAGAATACTAATAAATATCATCATTAAAACCTGCATATATTTTTTTCTTCACATAATATATTTATAACCAAAATCATCACACCAGTTCAACATACAAAACTGATTTCTGACATCACATCAAACCACACAAACTCGTGACAATACTTATTATATTACATAATAAAATATTACCGAAAATGAAATAAACCCACGGCCTAGCCCAACAGGTCGTCATCTATGTACATTCGCTCAAGACCCTGAAGGAGTTCCACAGCTTGCACAGTCACATCACAACCTCAATCATCAACAGGTTCACTTACAATGCATAAACTAGTGAGACAAAAATCTCAGTAAGTAGAAATCATGCATGTTAGTGCATGAAAATGCATTTAGTTCTCTATCGCCTATTTCCTAATCTTTCTAGTTGATCTCTTTTATTTTGAAAATTGTTCATGTTGCAGGATCCCCCACGACACACTTATGATATGCACCCCAAATGAGCTCAATGGGGATGATTTTTCCGAACCCCAAATAAAGTACCGAGAATAATTTTTTCGAACCCTGGCACAGTGTTTGGGATGATTTTTCCGAACCCCTAATAAAGTGTCGGGAATGATTTTTCTGAACCTTGACAGAGGCATATATAGTGGCCGCACACACCATTAGTATCTTATTAATTTTGGAGAAAATACTTTTCATGTTTTTGCATGATATGCAACTAGAACAATTAAATGTGCATCATAAACCATTTACAATATCAATATCAACATTTAATCACTATAAAACAATAACTTAATTTCAATTCATACAAATCCACTTCTGAAATAACAACTTCACCTCAATCACATAAATCCATTTATAGAATAACCACTTCACCTTGGATCACACGGATCTCTTTTTGTAATAACAACTTTATCTTGGATCCCACAGATCCTTATGACCAATATCGTCTCAAGCCATACCAATATATTTTCAACAGTTTCCAAATACACAGATCTATATAGGATAATGATATTATTTCAAATCACATAAATTAACTTGTATTGCAAATTTATCACAAATAATTTATAAATAATATTGTTGAATATGAACCCTACTTTCCCCAAATCACATAAATCCCCAGCTTGTATCACAAATTAATCTCCAAATAATTCATAACGTAATTAAACTAATCAAAAATAACACATAACATAATTATCACATATTAATCACAAATAATTCACAAACAACATGTTTATGCATTGTAGTTGGACTTCTACTTACCTGAACTCCGACAATAACAACAATATAGACCCATGAAGAATTGTAATTAATTCGCTCCGACACGCACGTTCTGGCGCGCTACCTCTTCTTTCTTCTTTCTCTCTCTCTCCTCTCTCTCCTTTTCTTCTCTTTTTTTTCCGCAGCTTCTGCCTTCAACCCTAAATGGGGTGAACACCCATTTATACGAGTAGGGGGCATGAACCCACCGCCTCAAACTTTAATTAATTTACTATTAATAGTAACTTACTATTTATAGTAAGTTTCTATTTATAGTAAATGAAATTATTATTATTATCCATTACAAATATACGTGCAATACTTAATAGCTAAGATATAATACATTTACAAATTAATACACATACGTGTATATTTTTCTACCCACTATTATTATTACGAGAATACGTGTGATATTTAATAATTAAGAAAAGTGTATTTATACTCATAAAATAATTTACTCATATATCCAAATTAATGCACGTAAATATTTATGCACCCATATATTCACATATTGTCACCATGTTTATCACATATGTCTCAAATAAAATGTAAAGATAATTAAAATGTAAAAACAATATCACATAATTGCCACATAATTATCACATAATTATAAAATGCACATAACACAAATTAAATTATATTGGTACATGAGTAGTGAGAAGCTCGGGTATCACATGTTCACCATTATTTGACCACAAGTTCATTGCACAAGCTTATGTGCCTTAAAGATGGAGAAGTACACACGCGCTCGGATAACTTCCTACAATCATCAATTATAACTTCAGTGAACTGCATATAAACTCATCCGATGGGGAGGAAGGCACTATAGCCAACGTGCAAGTTCATGTGCATCACATTACAAACATAATTATTTAATAAACTCTTTCCAGCAATCCATGAATAAACTCATCCGATGGGGATGAAGGCTCTAATTCCGACGCACAAGTTTATTCACATCGCTAAAAAACCAATAATGGAGGCCACGGGAATTATTAACCAATTCCCTCTCCCACTTAGTAATTTTAACATCGAGAGTTTTTACATGCATATAATATTCAGATATAATACGCAACCTAGCATGCTCCTATTACGGCACATAAGACAGTAAATCGCAGAGAACACGCATACATATATGACAATAATCAAATTATTCCATCAATTATAAATAGTTATATATCAGCGAATTCGATTATTTGCCGACAAGCATAAAATTGAGTAGCTGCGACTATTCGGGGTTCGGGTAAGGTCGCAGGGATCGACCTGCCTAGTCAGGTCGCGGGGTTCGGGTCAGCATCCCGAAACCTAAATGAAAATCCGGAAGAATCTTAGTAGAATACTCCTCCAATTCCTTGTCTGCCAACCTGCTCCACCACTCCAGCATCCTGCCCGACATTCTCACACCTAGCTGCTCAATCACCGTGTTCTAATGCAAGCCCATCAGCCCGCCATAAGCACCATTACACTCAGCCTGCAAACCGAACAAAAAGAAATTTCCAGCCCACACTAAACTCAGGCACGACTCGTGCCAGGCACTAGCACGAGTCGTGCAGCCCTTCACACACATGTCTCTCGCTCGCCATGCCGCACAACATCTGCCCTAACATCCTGCTGGCCCATGCCTTCAGTCGTGCCGACATAATCAGCCGCTCATGCGTCATACTTTCTTCTCGCGCTGTCTAGGTCCTTCATGGTCGTGCCAAGTATACGCTTGGAGAATTTCATGCCTCGTCTGGCTTCCTGCTTCAGCGCTCCCAAGCAATGCCCGGCGCCAAGCACTAATCGTGCTCTATACCTTGCTGACTGCTTCAGCGCACACCAGCAGCCACGTGTACATGGCCTGATAGCCTGCACCATCCATGCCAGCACACACAACAGTTTCTCAGCAATGAGTTCTAGTGCTCAGAAAGATGTCGTGTGCCCCATATCCGGCCAAGCCTTTCGTGCGCCAAGCACACTTCTATAGAATCTTCCAACTACGCCTGCCGGATACATCGCCCCCTAGTACCTTGCCCTGCGTGCTAAGCAAGCTGTCTTGCTCACCAAGGTAGCCCATCATACCAGGCTGCATCAGCATGTTGTCCACAGCATCATAGTCTACAGCCCACGCCGGATTCACGCACTATGACTGCCCAGCCATCGCTCTGTTTGTCAATGTATCCAGCATGGTCAATCCCACTCGGAATCCTTGAAAACTCGCCCGGAACACATGACTCGATTGGAATGCGGTAGGGCTTATTCCGAACAAAGGAAACTCAACCAGAATAGCTGGAGACTGGCCCAAAACCCCAATCTGACTCGCCCGGAAACAACGCGCCTGGGTGTGTCTTGCACAGCAGCCATCTTGCACCAGTCCCATCCGCCGCCGTAGATACCTTCCAGCCAGCACCTTATAGCAGAACTGGTCCAACAAGTTTACTCCGCGCTGCCACGCATCGCCGCTGCAACCCTTGACGATGTCGTCATGATCACACCATGTAAGGCGTGTGTACATCCAGAACTGTCATACCAACACCGTACAGCCGCACCAAGGACCATGACTGGCCCCTGCCATCCGACTGCTTTCGCCGGTGTACCATCAGCCGCCAACAGCTAGCCCATGTGATGCATCATTTTGGCATTGATTGCTCCAAATGCTTTCATTCGTCGTTTTTCACCATATCGTCGGCCTTCATCACTGCCATCCGGCATCCCCATTGGGTAGTCGTTTGGTTCTCGTGTGCCGCCGTGTACAATTAGAGTATTCAACAAGAAACTTAATTCTAAATCCTAATCATGTATGGCACACATAAACCCTAGCCTAACGTTTCACACTTCACCACGATACCAAGCTCTGATACCAATTGTTGGCGTTCGATTATTTGGGTAACGTGAACTATTAGGGTTCCATGCGTTTCTAAATTAGCGGAAGCGAGAAACATATAAACATATTACCTTTCACCAGGGTATGTTGAAGAAGATGAAGAATTCTCGTCTGCAGCGTGCATAACCTCACTGTTTTGGGCGTAACTCTCTCATTCGATCTCGGATTTGAGTGATCTACACGCCAAAACGATCCTCTATTCAATGGTTGTCCAACGATGTATCACATATTCAGTTCTGAGTTCTGTAAAATTCTAGAAAAATTGTGCGAGTTGATCGGCAGCAGCAGCAAACAAACTTCCGGTCTTCTACTGTATTCCCAAGTCCAATCTTGACGTCGTGTGAGCGACGATCTTCGAGATCTTCTCAATCTGCTATTCCCTCACCCTCCTCACAGTGTTAGGCGTGAATTATTTTTCTGTTAGGGTTTTCGGACAGCTGAGATAACTTATATTTGGGCTACAGCAGGGACCAGGAGGAGAAATTAGAGTTGGACCTCCATTGGGCTTAAGTATTCAAGCTTAGCCCAAAGCTTATACTTAAGTTCAATAATAATAATATATACCACTAAAATATTATTATTGCACTACTGTTCTAATCCCATAATTACGTTATGGACTAATTCTTATTATGAGCCCGTTAGTCTCCCCACGTTTAAGATATACAATTCTCATTAATTAATTAAGTTACTGACAACTTCATTAATTAATATCTCATCGGAGAGTAGTACCACTCAACCTCATTATCATGCCGAAATAAATCCACCTGTAGGGTTTACATGATAATTCTTATGAGCTCCTCAAGGGAACATCATCAACCTATATCGAATACGGATTCCTTCTACAATCAACATCACACCATAGAGATAACATTATTTCCCAACTCACCGAGTTTGTTGATTTAATACATGTAAATCTCACCCATTGATGAATCTGAGAAATAGATACTGCCCCTACATGTCGAGGTTATTGTATAGGGATTAAGAGCACGAACATCCATAATAACAGAGATCAAGTTCTCATATATAGTAAGTATAAATCGAACGATCTCAAGTCCTGCTCAATACACAAAAAGTGCGCTAATGTAATTCTATAGTCAAGATAAACTAATACCAAATTACAATACAACCATCCCGATAGAGAGTCTCCGTCTATCTCGATTGTGAGCATCTGTTTATACTTTATAAGGAAATCGATAATATGATCTTCTGTGTGTTGTTGCACAATATATTTTCTACAGTATAAAGTAAGTGGACTATTGCATCATATATATAAATAAATTATAAAACGCAATCATTTGATCATATGATTTTCATTTCAAATAAATTGTTAAAACATTATTCATACTAAAGCTAGACTTTTAGTATATAATGCAACAAGAATATCATAATTCTTTGCATCCATATCCTTGATATTGACAAAAAAAATTGAATAAGAAATAGAATTGAGAAAGAAAAAAAAATCAAGAATGGAGAACAAACCTTAAAATAGGAGAAAAGTCATTAACTCAAACTGTGGATTACAAATTCTAATCTCAAATGTACTAAATGATTGGGATTGATCTCGCATTTGTCTGATTGTATAATTCAAAATGGTGTAATAAAATTGACCAAATAAATACAAAAAGAAAAAGGAAAAATTATAATACCCATCCTCATAAATGCTAGCTGCGGAGTATCCATGGGTTTGCTCAAATTGGCGAAAGGTGGACCGCCATTGATACAAGACAATTTGCAGTGTCATTTCCATCATCATCTCCATTGTCGGCACTAATCCTGTTGCTCCAATTTAAGTCTGAGATTATAATTCCTTTGATCGCAAACCAACCATTATAAGTACCACCAGATGTACTATGAAGCGTAGAACTCAACCACAAACATCTTTTTTATATATATTCTTCGTCGCCATTCCTGATGAAATTAGCAATTTGTGCGATGAAAATATAATTAGGGTTCATTATGCAAGAGTGTGTAATAGAAATGTGTTATAGATAGGTGTAATAGAAATAAACGTCGTAGATTAAATTATAAAATGTAATGGTCAGGATTTACTTGCAAAAGTTACCCAAAAGTTAATTTGTAACAGTAATATTGATTTAAGAGGGAAACATTTTATCTTTCTAAAGTGGTAAAATAGGTGTTATTATATATATAAAGATAAAAATATGGATTTTATTAATCGAGATATCCATGTTAATCGATGTTTTTAATATTAATTGATTGTTCTAAACTTCGATTCGATGTTTGTTGAGGCTTTATATGTGTTTCTTTATTAAACTTGATTAATTTAATTTGTTTTCTCTTAAAAAATTAATAGTATTAGATTTTCACTCTCATCATAACTCGAAATTTAGAACTTATTTTATATTGAACCAATAAAATGAGAAAATAAGTTTCTCTACACTCATTTAAATTAAAAAAATTATAATTTTTGAGATGGTATGAGAGCGTCAATTTTGGAAGGCAAAAACTTCTGTGCACCCGAGCGCACGGACTACATTTTGTGAGCCTTTAGAATTTTGTGTCAAATTGTATACCCTTTAGTATACAGATGTGTACCCTTTATTTTCTAAAGAAAATTATTGTGTGTATCTGGATGCATGAACAACACTCCGTGCGCCTTTAGAATTTTGTGTTAAATTGTATACATTTTAGTATAAAAATGTGTGCCCCATTATTTTCTAAAGAAAAAAATATTAATGAAAAGTATATATCATTTAGAACAAAATGGTGTAACTTTTATTAATTAAAGTATATACCCTTTAGACCAAAATAATGTACCCTTACCCATAATACTAAATTTCTAAAGGCGCACGAAATATGTTCCCGTGCGCCCCGGCACACGCAAGCCTCACTCATTTTGGAATTACTAGTATTTGATGAATTTGTGAAAAAATTATCTCCCAAGAAATTCTTTTTATATTTTCCTTTCTTTTATGGTCAATCTTAATCAATCACGTTGATTCTTTCATATAATTTTACTTTTAATGAATTTTAAAACATCAACTCAGATAAATAAGAAAACTAATCTAATTCAATTAATAATTTGTCGTAATATTTTATATATTGTATTAATTGTACATTTAAAATTTTAAAAATATTCATAAATAAAATAAGAGTAAATAAAAAATTCTATTTTTTAAAAAAATATTGCGAAGAATTTTTAAATTTTTTTAAATAATTCAACATTATGTTAGAAAAAAAGTACATTCTTACAAAATGCAAAGACTTGGGTGATACCGTCTCGCGGATCCTCTTATGTGAGATGAACTATTCATGAACTCAATTACAAAATTTTAAAGGGCTCTGTTTGATTGTAATCAAATTAGAAAATTGAAAAATTAATTGTATAATAAAATTAATTGGGCCTAAATAAATTTAAAAGACCTTGTTTGGTTGATCAATAAAATTTTTTTATTAATTTTTATTATTTAATTTATATTTTTTAACATTTAAAAATGTAATAATTTAAAATTTATTATTCATTTAATTTATTTTTTAATTTATATATTATAAATTAATAAAATGTGATAATATTTTCTTTTATATAGAAAATGATAAACATCAAATAAAACTAATAACTTTCTAATTGAAGTATATCATAAATAATTAAAAATGGCAAAAGCTTATTGTGGAACATCTCATGGAATGACTTTTGTGAAATAGGATTGTTTAGTGTGAAAATCTGTGTATTTTAGAGTCCAATTTAGCACCATTATGTGGTATTTATATATGTATTTGAGCATCTTTTGGTTGAATTGCATATATTTGTGTTATAGATGCTTGTGATGTGTTATTTCGTGTTTTTAGGTGGAAAACGAGGGTAAAAAGAGCAAAAACAAAATTCGAAAGTGAAGTTGGGAGAAGGACAGCAGTCGTGCCGGCCAAAAGCAGCACTCGTGCCGGCCATGATATGCACGACCACCCAGCACGTCCAGAAGCGCATGACTCGTGCCCCATTTTGCACGACTCGTGCCACACTCAAATGGACAAATTTTCAAGAGTTCTTTCTATGTTTGAAAAGCCAAGGAAGAGAGGATCGCGTGAGCGCAAAAATCACCTCAATCGGAGATCATATGAAGAAGTTATGAGCAAAACCATGAGGTCGTGCAGACAGCCGACGGGTGGCACGACCCGTGCCACATTTGGCACGACTCGTGCCACCCTTGGCATGACTCGTGCCACTGCTCGAAGAGGCCCAGTCGTAGTTTTTCGTCGTTTTCTTGGCCCATTCGTGTTTTTAATTTGAAAAACCCACTTTTGAGTTAGAATTCAGGAATTATCAGTCCTCAACTATAAATGGAGTCCTTGGAGGTGTTCCAAACCCTAACTCTCCATAACTCTTTACCAAACCTTTTGGGCTACACAATCTTAAGTCATCACCTTCCGCCATCCATCTCTACCCTTCACCCGCCTTTTACCTATCACCCTTACACTCAATCACGGTGTTTGCTATTTGAGAAGGAGAATGGAGGAGGATCATCAAGACAGAAAGATAATGCGGAGAATTATTCCAGACAAGGGTTTTTCTTCCTTCTTTAATTTCTTATTGTTGATTTATAGACTCATGGGTAAGTTTCATTCCATGGACATGGTTGTTACTTGTAACACAATGGGCTAGTACTTTTCTGGATAGTTTTTAGGTTTTGAAGGGTTTGAGACTTATATTTTTGTCTTATATGGTCTGCCCTCATTCATGATATGTCATTGTCTTATGCATATTTATATTTGTTGCTTGTGTCATAAAGTGATTATATTTGTCAACCTGTTATGGGTAAAGGGGATCTAACCATATAACATTTATTCATTAGAATAATTAATATTGGACATTTAATATATCTATTAATTACCATTTTAGATAATTTGGTTTCTTAGACTATTAAGTGGGAATTGGGGATTAGTTCTTAAGTACCTATAAAGAGAAGTCTAGTGCTCTATCCTTTAATGGAATTTTGCATGAAATACCTAGAAAGGGAGTAGGAATTACTCTTCTGCATCTGAGGGTTTAAACCAGGTTTATGTGTTAAGTTTACTTTGAAAGATGGATTTAATATAATTATGTGATTGCTTTCATAAAATCTGCAGGATTCTAACCGATTGTCTAGTGATTTAATTTGACCAATTTAAACTGGATTTCCTAGTGCTATCTTGTCTTCTCTCTTGAAACACTTGTGATTGTTTGTGTTTTTTATTTTTATTTAATTTATTTAATATTTATTTTTTCTGCATAATTAGTTTAATAATTTCCGAATCAGAAAAGGTTACTTTGTCTTAATTATTTGTAGTGTGAATTAGTTAGTGTGTATCTTATTTAACGCTAATCCCTTGGGTTCGATATTTTTACTTGGTCACACGCTGAGTTACAATTGATTCCCTACACTTGGGGACACATGCAAAAAGGTGAACAAGCAAATGGCGACGTTGCCGGAGATTTAATTTGACCAATTTAAACTGGATTTCCTAGAGCTATCTTGTCTTCTCTCTTGAAACACTTGTGATTGTTTGTGGTTTTTATTTTTATTTAATTTATTTAATATTTATTTTTCTGCATAATTAGTTTAATAATTTCCAAATCAGAAAAGGATTAGATTGTTTAAATAGGAGACCACTAAATTATTTGTTATCACTTTTAATTAGGATTTTTTATTGCTTTATTTTTATTTATTTATTTGAACATATTTTGACTTTGAATTATTTTTGAGGTACAAGAGATGAAATTCTATGAAAATCAGAATGTTATGGTTCCTCATCCACAGTACATGGATAAGAGGTACTATGGTAATGATTTTCCAATGAATCAAATTCATTCTCAATACTACAATCAATTCAGATATGAAGATGAATGGTCTTGTGCTTACAATGGAAATTCATATCAACCTCATCAAGATAACACTTATTCTACCTCAATCAAAATTTTTCATGGATCCGAGAATTTGTTTGAAGAGTTGAAGAAGCAACAAGAAGAGATGAAGAAGGAACACGAAGAGAGACAAAAGATCTTGGATTTGCTTATGCTTCGTCTACATCAACAATAGGAAAGAATAGAGGTTGAAGAAGGGTTTGAGAAAGAAACTATTGTTCCATTGCACAGTGGAATGCAGTCTGAAGGTCCTAAGTTGTCATTTGAAGAGTACAAAAGCATTAACGTAGTAGAGAAAATCACTGAGGAGAGCCTACTCATAATCATGTCTAAGGATCCATTAGAAACAACCCTAAGCAAATTTCTTACTCTTCCTACTACTATTACTGAAGGTTTTTCAAATGAACTTTCTCTTTGAATGCTTACATGAATCAAATAATTGCAGGGACTTAAAAGGAGAAGAAGCAAAAGTTGAGGAACTAAAGTGGAAAGAGCGATTCCTTTCACTCGAGGAGGAAATTACCGAGCACCTAAAGAAGAAAAAGGCAGAGAAAAAAGATAAAGAAGAAGAGCAAAGTCAAGAAGCAACGAAGATGACTTGAAGAATGGAATGAGCATTTCTAAACCTTTAAATTCTTTAAGTTGCATTGAATTTGATGATATCATTTTTATTAATTTTGTTTTACCTAATGATTCCTCTCATATTCTTATGGACAAGGTGTTAGAAGAGAAGTTGAGAATTTTTGTTAGAAAAAGGAATAAGGGGTGGAGTAGAATGGAGATGTTGATGAGATGTGATCAAAACATGGTTGGCAAAGTAAAGATAAATTTTAAGAATGCCAACGAGACCATCCCTTGCCACAAGTACATGATTAATGAAGAAGCACAAAGATTAAAGTACAATGGCAAGGATGAAAGATATCTATGGCCATTACGATGAGTCTATTGATTTTCCTCGAGCTCATCGACATTAAACAAGAGCGCTTGGTGGGAGGCAACACATCGTTTTAATTCTTTTATTTTATTTTCTTTGTTGTGTCTTGGCTAGGTGAATTATATTCAAGGTGGGTGCTTACACTTAAGGTAATTACATCCTTTGAAACTTAAATTCAACTCACGTTTCATCTAAGTTTGGGGGTGTATGTTCTTCCCTTATTCCATCCGCACCTATTTCTCCTATAATTTTACTGATGAAAAGTGTTTGAGTAGTGATAAAAGAGAAGTGAGTTCTATCTGAGGCCTACGCCTGACCGAGTTGAATAACTCGAGGAGCTTGCAAGATGTGGAGGAGATAAACCAGGTGTCTTCTTTTCCTTATTATAAATTTTTATGTGATAAATGATGTTGATTCTTGAGTAGTTGTGGTACTTATGTTTGAGTTTCTGGTTATGTGCTTAGTAAAGATTTATTTGTTAGATTTCTACCAGAAATTCATATGCTTTTGAAATTGATAAAGGAAGTGTACTTAAGTTATATTGTGATATGAAGTTCTATGTGTACTTGTGAGATATTACTTACCATGAGAAGTGTGCTCTGTTACTTGTTAAAAACCCATGTGAGATTTTGAGCTTTTATATCATGTAGATAATCACATGATATTTCTTTCTGGTAAGTATCATTCTGGTGTGTGTATTCTAGAACTTACCTCTTATCTTGCTCTAGACTACATGTTGTGTTAGATGAAGGGAGATGATTTAAGGCCATCCTTGAATTTATGAGTCACTTAGCAAAATAATTCCCTACCATATGATTGTTTATCCGTAGTTAGCCCCATTGAGCCTTAAAACCTCATTCTTTGGCAACCTACGAGAAATATTTTTTAGCCTTGATTGTCCGTCATGAAGATAATTAATGACTTTTCAAAGTGTGTTGATGGAGCTTGATAACAGCTTAGGAAGGAATGAAATTAGTGTTGAAACAATGATTGAACTTGAGAATGCATCTAAAGAAAATCATGGAGTAGTACTTAATCTAGTACTCTATTGAAACAGCACCCTAGAGTAGTGCCCGAAACTGGTACCCTATGGAGGATGTGTGTAATAGTGCCCAAAACTGGTACCTCAAGAGAAGAAAGAAAAAAAGAAGAAAAAAAGGACAAAAATGTATATGTTGTGCATGGAAGAAAGAGAAAATTGAAAAGTTGAGGAGGATGATGTGTCTATTTGAAGTGAGTAAGAAGAATGAAGATCATAATGGATCGCGACTTGATTGATCCGACCCTTAACCAAAGAGCCAACATTACATCCAAATAAAAGTCCTTTTTGATCCCATTGTCGAATCACTTTTAGTGGTGTAGAGTTTAAGATATTTGGAAAGCTTATGGTTACGCATGCACTTGAATTGAATATGAACGTAAACACCATACCCTATAAGTGTACATCTTTTACACTTGAGTGCGAAGGATATACTTCCCATGAGAATAAGTTGATGGAGCATTTTAGTTGGTGGTAATAGTCTTAACTTGTATGCTATGAATGAATTATTTCATGTAATGAGAGTGCATGACCGGAGTTAAAGACAATTGTATATTAAATGGTCTAGTTGTCATATCCTTTGTTTTCCCTTAGATTTATATACTACATTTCTTCTTTGTTTGATTTCGTTGTTCGAGAACGAACATCTTAAGTTTTGGGGGTTTGTATAGTGTGAAAATTTGTGTATTTTAGAGTCCAATCTAGCACTATTTTGTGGTATTTATATCCGTATTTGAGCATCTTTTAGTTGAATTGCATATATTTGTGTTATAGATGCTTGTGAGGTGTTATTTCGTATTTTTAGGTGAAAAACGGGGGTAAAAAGAGCAACAATGAAAGTCGGGAGTGAAGTTGGGAGAAGGACAGCAGCCGGCACGACTCGTGCTGGCCACGAAGGGCACTCGTGCCGGCCAAAAGTAACACTCGTGCCCGCCATGATGTGCACGACCGCCAAGCACGTCTCGAAAGAGTATGACTCGTGTCCCACTTTGCACAACTCTTGCCACATTCAAATGGACAAATTTTAAGGAGTTCTTTATGTGGTTGGAAATCGAAGGAAGAGAGGATCGCGTGAGTGCAAAAATCACCTCAATCGGAGACCGGAATAAGAAGTAATGATCAAAATCGTGAGGTCACGCAGACATCCGACGGGTGGCACGAATCGTGCCATGTGTCCAGCCAGCGCTCGTGTGCCCAGCTGCCAAGAAATGTCGCATGCCATGGGTGGCACAACTCGTGCCACCCTTGGCACAACTCGTGCCACTGCCCAACGAGGCTCAGTAGTCATTTTTCATCGTTTTCTTGGCCCGTTCGTATTTTTTATATGAAAAAGCCCACTTTTGAGTCATAATTCGGGAATTATCAATCCTCAACTATAAAAGGAGTCCTTGGGGGTGTTCCAAATCCTAACTCTCCATAACTGCTACACGATCTTAAACCATCACCTTTCGCCATCCATCTCTACCCTTCACCCGCCTTTCACCTATCACCCTCATACTCAATCACGGTGTTTGCTACTTGAGAAGGAGAATGGAGGAGGATTATCAAGATGGAAAGAGAAGACGGAGAATTATTCCAGACAAGGGTTTTCCTTCCTTTTTTAATTTTTTATTGTTGACTTATAGACTCATGGGTAAGTTTTATTCCACAGACATAGTTGTTGCTTGTAACACCATGAGCTAGTACTTTTTTGGATAGTTTTAGGTTTTGAAGGTTGAATTGGATTGAATTGATGACCTAGACTAGGTTATGGATTTCTGCAGTATTCATATTTCCTTATTAATGCTTTAAATTTGAGACTTATATTTTTGTCTTATATGGTCTGCCCTCATTCATTATATGTCATTGTCTTATGCGTATTCATACTTGTTGCTTGTGCCATAAAGTGATTATATTTGTCAACCTGTTATGAATAAAGGGAACCTAACCATATAACCTTTATTCATTAGAATAATTAATATTGGACACTTAATATATTTATTAATTATCATTCTAGAAGATTTGGTTTCTTAGATTGTTAGGTGGGAATTAGGATTTAATTCTTAATTGTCTATAAATGGAAGTTTAGTGTTCTAGCCTTTAATGGAATTTTCAATGAAGTACCTAGAAAGGGAGTAGGAATTATTCTTCTGCATCTAAGGGTTTGAACTAGATTTATGTGTTAAGTTTACTTTAAAAGAGGGATTTAACATAATTATATGATTGTTTTCATAAAATCTGTAGGATTCTAACCGATTGTGTAGTGATTTAATTTGACCAATTTAAACTGGATTTCCTAGAGCTATCTTGTCTTCTCTCTTGAAACATTTGTGATTGTTTGTGGTTTTTATTTTTATTTAATTTATTTCATATTTATTTTTCTGCATTATTAGTTTAATAATTTCCAAATCAGAAAAGCTTACTTTGTCTTAATTATTAGTGGTGCGAATTAGTTAGTGTGTATCTTATTTAACCCTAATCCCTTGGGTTCGATATTTTTACTTGCTCACACGCTGAGTTACAATTGATTCCCTACACTTGGGGACATATGCAAAAAGGTGAACAAGTAAGGATAAGAAGTGATAACATTAGAATGAAAAGTGATGCCCAATTGATAAAAAGTGATAACTGTGTTGTGAATAATTTCAATAATAATTTATATGGATAACAATAATGTAAATTTTTTATTGAACAATTTATAATATAAATAAAAAGTGATAATATTTTAAAAAGAAAAATGATAATATCTTTAATAAAAAGTGATAACTAATTACCAAATTGTTCGTTAAATAAATTATAAAGTGAATAAAACGTGATAATATTTTTAATATAAAGTGATTCTTAATCAAAGAAAAGTAATATTCTAATTGATTTAGTGAAAAGTGTTATATAGATAAAGAAAAAGTGATAACCATTTAATTAAACTATTTTATAAATTTAAATTAGGATGAATAAAAAATGATATCATTTTCAATATAAAGTGAATACCCAATTAAAATAGAGCGATAATAAAATCGTTGAATAATCTAATGAACAATTAATAATAATAATAATAATAATAATAATAATAATAATAATAATAATAAGGGTAGGTCTTGCGTAAGACCGTCTCATGTGAGACCATTTTTTTACTTTTTAAAACAGTTATCACAATCACTATAAAATGTTATCACTTTTTCTATAAAATGGTATCACTTTTTATTTATATTATAAATTATTTATGAAGTAGCATTATCACTTTTCATTAATTTATTATCACTTTTCTTTATAAAAGTTATCACTTTCTGACCATCTCACGTAAGCCCTTACGTGAGACGGTCTCACACAAGTCTTTACCTAATAATAATAATAATAATAATAATAATAATAATAATAATAATAATAATAATAATAATAATAATAATAATAATAAGGGTAGGTCTTGCATGAGACCGTCTCACGTGAGATAATTTTACACTTTTTAAAATAGTTATCACTTTTGCTATAAAACTATATCACTTTCTCTATAAAATGTTATCACTTTTCATTAATACTATAAACTGTTCATGAAATACCATTATCACTTTTCATTAATATAGTATCACTTTTCAGTATAAAAGCTATCACTTTCTGACCGTCTCACGTAAGCCTTTATGTGAAACGGTCTTGATGAGTGTGTATATTCACATGTTTAGAGCCCTGATTTGTGTGATAATGTCGTAAGATTTGATCTTAAGTCAAGATAAATTGAGTTGTATTGTAAAAAGTCATGAATCAGGTGTGTTTGAGTCCATTTGAGTGGATTTTTGAAGATAAACAGATTAGAAGTGATCAGAACCGGAGAAAGGGTGTCGAAGGCACCCGATTCGACCATGCAGGGAGGCAGTTCGACCAAGCAAAGAGTGGTTCGACCAGCATCTATGGTCGAACCAGGTGTCGAAAAGTTGTCAGGAGTGTGGTTCGACCACGACACTGTGGTTCGACCAAGCACAGTGGTCGAACCAGAAGCATAAGTTTTTGTAGTTGCAGTTTGACCACGCAGCTTCCAATTCGAGGTTCCATTCCGGTCGAACCCTAGACCTACCAATAATTTACAGATCAATTTGACCTATGGTTCGACCAGCTGTGATCGGTTCGACCAAGGCCTTTGGTTGAACTAATGCGGACACGTCCGGATCTGTATTTTTACACATTCAGTGCATGTTTTTGCTCAAAAAGCCCATCCTAGGTCTGTAAGGCGAGCTCAGGAGTATAAAAGGAAGACCCCACGCAAGGGAAAGGGGGCCATTCATCACCTTCATTCTACACAACATCCGAAACCCTACCACCATTCACGGAGCTGTGGAGAGAGGTTCATCTGTCGAATCAAGTGAGAATCAAGTGAAGATTCAAGATGGAGAGAGACAAGACGACGCTCACATCTTAATTTATCTTGTAATTTTCAAGACTATGGGAAAGATCTATCCAACTACTATGATTGTTCTTCGATCGATCATGGGCTAGAATCGTTTCGGTAGTTCTAAGGTTTATGAAGGTTTTATAAGTTAATTGAACTTTCGTGTCTATACTTCGTACAACACTACTTGTGGTTTATTTTATATAAGATTATGTATTTTTAATTCATACTCAGAGTTGTTTATGCATCATTGATTGTAATGTAGAGTTTGAATACATATCTTGATTATTGATTGAGTACATTCACTGCTGAGCAGGATTCTATGTTATGATTCTAAGTGAGGGGATTCCGAAGTGTCATTAGAATTATCTTATATGAATACTTGTTAATTGAATCTTATTCTGGTTAATAAGTAGGATAAAGAGTATAACTTCACAGTACCTATAAAGGGAGATCATATCGGGTTAGAGTACTTAGGTGTATGCTCACTAGGTCGAAGGTAGGTGATTTAGAAGCTTATAATCTGGAGATTGAAGCATCGTCAAGGAAGAAGGGGAAGAATAAGAAGAATAAGAACGTAAAACCAACGGAGGCTCTTAGTTTAGGAGTTGAAGATGACGAGCTAAATCCGCAAGCAACTGAAGCTACAACCGAATTTAACTTGGAAGTAGAAGCAGTCAACATGGGGCTGGTAGGAGCAAGAGGGGCCGGAGCTGATTTTAATCTTCACCCTGCTCTGATCAGCATGATTGAAAGGAGTTCCTTCTAGGGGGGAACCTTTGAAGATCCTCAGCAATATCTAAATAAGTTCCTAGGGTATGCAAGTTCACAAAAAGATGCAGGAGCTCACGAAGATGCAAGGAGGGTCATCTTGTTTAAGTTCTCGCTGAATGAAAAAGTGAGAGATTGGTATGATAATCTTAATGCTGCTGAATGTGATACCTAGGAGAAATTGAAAGTGAAATTCTTGGAGCGATACATGCCACCCTCAAAGGTGCTTTAGATGAAACAAGAGATCAATCAATTTACGATCTAGGGTAATGAGAAGTTTCATGAGGCATGAGACAAATTCAGGGACATCTAAGAAAGTGTCCGCAGCACGGGTTATCTAAATCTCAATACATCAGTATTTTCTATAATGGATTGAACTGTGATTCTCGAGTGTTACTAGATGTTCATCAAATGGAGCATTGCTTACAAAGTTATCCATTGAGGCCGAAATGCTCTTTGAGGGTATTTTGATGAATTCAAGAGATTGGCCAACTGATAGAGTGAGAGGCACATATGATCTTGGAAAAGTAGCACATGTTGAGCACACGATGATAAAGTCAAGTAGGGAAGATGAGATCATCTCTAGTTTGGCTAATATCAACAAGTTACTTGAGTCCCAGCAAAAGCAGATTATTGACATAGCTCAATGAGAACCAATTATGCAGCAAGATGTATGTAATGAAGGAGCTAGCCAAGAGGAGATGGAAGAAGCGAACTATGCCATGGGTAAAAGTATTCAAGGAACGAGATTCCAAAATCAAGGAAACCGAAATTACAAAGGGAACTACAATAATCGGGGTAATTATCAACAACAAAGGAGGCCGAAGTTTTCATGGAGAGATCCAAATACAGCAGTACAACCACATGTTGGTGTTGATCCGGGTGCTAAAGTCGAAGAAGGAAAACTTGGTTTTGAGGATTCGGTGAACAGGTACATGGCAAGGAATGATGCAAGAGCAGATCGTCTTGAGGCCAAGCTTGAAAAAAAAATTAATGCAAATCATGAGGATATTTCTAAGCAAATGAAAGACTTGACGTTGTTGATGGGAGAGATGGTCAGGAATGTTAACCAATTGACACAAACCGTAGAGAAGGGTAAGTTCTCATCGCAAAGTATAGCGAATCGGAAGCAGTACCATGCCATCACATTAAGATCTGTAACACAGTATGAGAGTCTGATGATGCTGGAAATGAGTTATGAAGCTCCAAGAGCCAGATTCGACCTCGATTCGACCAACACAGATGGTCAAACCACAATGAGAAGGTCGAACCAGACATCTGGGCAACCTCCAGAGATCCCAACTGAGAGGTTCAACCGTGACCTAGTTGATTCGACCAAACCTTTTGGTCGAACCATGATCGAACTGCTATGTCCAGAGCACTCTGTTTTTTAGAAGCATGGTTCGACCACGATCATCATGGTTCGACCAACCCTATTGGTCGACCCGTGGTCCCCAAACCTGTCTGTCCGTTAGAGAAAGCACTTTCTGATGCACGGTTCGACCATTACTCGTTTGGTTCGACCAGCATCCTTGGTCGAACCATGGTCGAACCACTTCATTCGGCACTATTTTCCACGCCGAATGCTTTATTTGATGTTGATGCCACTCCAGTGTCATCCGAAGGGTAGAATACTGAGCTTATAACAGAAAAGAAATGGGAAAGAGCAAAGAGAATGTGAGCCGAAAAGGATAAAGCGGAGAAGGCTGAATGTGATGAATGGGGATTCCCAAAACAAAGATACCTCCTCCGTTTCCTTTCAAGCTAGTCAAGAAGGGATTGGAAGAAAAGTTTAAGAAGTTTTCAGATATCATAAACAAGATAAGCTTGAGCATTCCTTTTTCTGAAGCACTCTTAGAGATGTCATATTATGCCCGCTTCCTAAAGGATATACTTTTGAAGAAGAGAAGTTTGAATGGAATAGAGATTGAATTTGTCTGAGTACTATAGCTCGATCATACAGAGAAAGCTGCCAGCGAAGTTAAAGGATCCTGGAAGCTTTACTATTCTATGTGAGATTGGGGCCGGCAGGACGAGCCTTGTGCGATCTTGGGGCAATCATCAATTTGATGCTCTTGTCAATATTTTAAAGGCTTGGTTTGAGGGAGTTAACTCCCACAATGGTTTCCCTACAATTGGTGGATCGGTCTATGACTTTTCCAAAAGGGATGATTGAAGACGTTCTAGTGAAAGTAGAGAAACTAGTCTTTCCTGTGGACTTTCTAGTACTCGAGATGGAGGATGACAAGGATAATGTTCCACTCATCTTAGGGAGACCATTCCTTGCTACAGTTGGAGCTATGATTGATGTTCAAAAGGGTGAGCTAAGGTTGCGTATGGATAAAGAAGAGGTTATGTTTAACCTTGATAAAGCAAGAAAGATGCCGATGGAGACACAGTGTCATAGCATCGATGTGGTGGAGGAGATCATGAAAGAATATATTTGATCATTTCTAAGAATCCCTTGGAGATATGCATAGCGGAGTCTCTTACTTTTCCTACCATCGAGCTAGATGAGCTCTCGAATGAGGTATGTATTGAATTTTTTGAAAACCTACTTGCTTTGGTTGATGACATGTATGAATCAAAAAGGACCAAGTTTGAAGAAGTGAAGTGGACTAGAAAATACTTGCCTTTGGATAGAGAAAGCACAATCAAAGAAGAAAAGAAGGAGGAGTTAAAACCGTTACCGGAGCACTTGAAGTATGCCTATCTAGGTAACAATGAAACATATCCGATAATTGTATCTTCTTCTCTAACTGATGATCAACTCGATGAGTTATTAGATGTGCTTAGGAAGTATAAGTCTGCAATTGGTTGGTCTCTTGATGATTTGAAAGGTATTAGTCCATCATATTGCATGCATAAGATAAGATTGTTAGATGAGGCTAAGAGTAGCATTCAGAATCAGCGGAGAGTTAATCCCGCTATTCAAGAAGTGATTAGGAAGCAAATCCTAACATGGTTAGATGCAAGAATTATATATTGAATTAGTGTTAGTCCCCATGTGAGTCTATTGCATGTTGTAGCTAAGAAGGGGGCATGACTATTGTGAAAGTCGATGATGGAGAGACTTTAGCCACTAGGATTCCTACGGGATGGCGTGTGTGTACTGACTGGAGGAAAATAAATGAAAATACATGCAAATACCACTTCCCTCTTCTTTTCATGGATCAAATGCTTGATTGTCTTGCAGGGTAAGAGTTTTACTGTTTCTTGGATGGGTACTCGGGGTATAATCAGATTATGATTGCACTTGAGGACCAGGAAAAGACTACTTTCACTTGCCCATATGGAACTTTTGCTTTTAGAAAGATGCCTTTTGGATTGTGTAATGCATCTGCTACTTTTCAGCGCTGCATGATGACCATGATTGATGGGTTGATAGAAAAAATCATGGAGGTGTTTATGGATGATTTTTCTGTGTTTGGTTCCTCCTTTGATATTTGTTTATCTAACCTATCAACTATTTTGAAAAGATATCAAGAAACTACTCTTGTCTTGAATTGGGAGCTTGATGAGCGTTTTCTCAACATATAAAATAATCCCCAATTATGAAGAATATCAATTGTAGTTTCGATAGGCGACCAAGTGATTATCGAACTCAAGGGACGAATTATTATTAATTTAATTATATTCTAATTTATTAAGACTATGTTGAAAAATTGGTTTGTAATAGTTGCAAAACTAAAACAAATAACTTAAATAGCAAATTAAATAAACAAGCAACAGAGAAAATACGACTGTGATCAAGTAAGAAATTAGGTAGTTAATCAGGTCATCCAGTTTTACTTATTAATTTCCTTTCCATGTGATGTTGTCTGACTCTGCCTTGTGATCTATGGACGCATCACTAAACCATGCTATTTTACTCTATAGACACAAGTAAACATGCGTATGACACTTGTGAATATCCTCGGAGCAAGAGATATAATTCACCCCCTTTCTAGGTACTATCAGTATCAATTATTTCCCGTGCACTTAGTACTCTAACGCGATATGATCTCCCTTTATAGGTACTATGAAATTATACTCTTTATCCTACTTGTTAACCCGAATATTATTCAATTAACAAATATTTATATAAGATAGTTCTAATAAGACTTAGGAATCCCTTCACATAGAATTATATCATGTAATCCTGCTCAGCAGTGAACACACTCAATCAATAACCAAGATATGTATTCAAACTCTACATAACAGTTAATGATGAACAAAACAACTGTGAGTATGAATTTTAAAAGCGCAATCTTATATAAAATAAACCACAAGTAGTGTTGTACGGAGTATACACATGGAAATTCAATTAACTCATAAAACTTTCATAACCCTAGAACTACCTGAGCGGCTCTAGCCCATGATTGATCTAGGAACAATCATGGTTAATTGGTAGGATCTTACTTGACTCGCCAGACGAACCTCTCTTCACGACTCCTTGAGATGATGGTAGGGTTTCAGTGGTGGATGGATGATGATTCTCCCCTCACAATGAATAATGAAGTAAAATATATGTAGGTGTGAGATGGGAATTAAATAAGGAAATAAAAGATATGGGTAAATCATGGAGGATTATGTGATAAGGAGATTAATTGTGCTCCAAGAAATAGGTAATTTTCGAAAATTTTTGGAAATTCTCGAAAATTCTCGCTGCCAGTTGCGCGACTTTACGATTTTGAGCATAACTTCCTCGTCCAAACTCCGATTTGAATAATTCTTGCGCTCATGTGATTCTCTCTTCCTTGTCTTTCAATACAAATACAGAACTTACAAAAACTCCAAGATTTGAATGTGTAACAAGTCATGGAAAGTGACACAGCCGTTCTATTCGGCATAGCTCGCGCGACGTGACCAACTTGATCATAACTTTCTCGTTTGGATTCCGATTGGGATGTTCTTTATACCAAAACGACCCTCTCTTCTGTGGGTTTCGAATAATATATCACACTTCCAATTCAAAGCTCCACACAAATACAGAAAAATTACACAATTTGGTTGCATTTTTCAGCATCATTGCACAAATTGCATCTTTACTCCAACTTGGCACTTTTGATCCTTTTTCCTCCTAAAACACAAAAAAAATACCTCAAGTGCACCTTTTTCTCAAATATATTGAATATAAGACACTTGTGCTAATATATAACAATAATTCTCATCAAACAGGTGTTAAATTGGACACTAAAACAAGCTTATTTTCACTTTCAACAAAGTGCCACTTCATGGTGAGAGATGGGATTGTTCTTGGACACCATATTTCGGCTAAGGGATTGCAGGTGGATAGAGCAAAGGTGGTGGCGATTGAGAAGCTTCCACCACCTACTAATGAAAAATGAGTGCGGTCCTTCCTTGGATACGCAGGATTTTATAGGAGATTTATCAAAGACTTCTCAAAATACTCCAAACCATTGTCTCACTTACTTGAAAAGGATGTTCCTTTTATCTTTGATGATGAATGTCTAACAGGTTTTCAGGTTTTGAAGGAGGCACTTATTACTGCACCTATCTTGATCACACCGGATTGGACTCAACCGTTTGCACTTCTGTGTGATGCAGGTGATCAAGCACTTGGAGTGGTGCTTGGGCAGATGAATGAGAAGAAGTTTTGCGCCATCTACTATGTGAGTATGACTTTTGATGCAGCACAAAAGAACTACACTGTCACTGAAAATGAGTTTCTAGTTGTTGTGTATGCATTCAATAAGTTTCGACAGTATTTGGTTGGCATGAAGACCATTGTGTATACGGGTCATTCTGCGATCCGGTACTTAGTGGAGAAGAAGGAAGCGAAGCCAATGATCATTAGATGGGTCCTTTTTCTACAGGAATTTGTTATGGAGATCCGAGATAAGAAAGGCATGGAGAATGTGTTGGCAGATCACCTATCAAGGTTGGAGACAAGGGAACATTGTAATGATTCTTTCGAATACATAGAAGACATGTTCCCTGATGAGAAGATCATGGCAGTGTTTGCTGAAGGAGCGGAAAGAGCTTGTGTAGTTGTTGCCCAAGGAGTGGATCCATGGTATGCTAATTATGTCAACTACATTGCCATAGGAGAAATTCCAAGAGATCTCAACAGATATCAACTTGTAAAGTTTAACAGGGATGTTGAGACGTTCATATGGTATGATCTGTTCAACTGCAAGATTTATACAGATTCTAACATCCTTAGGTGTGTACCCGAGATGGAGATGGAGAGTGTTCTTAATTTTTTCCATGCACAACCTAACGGGGGTACTTCGGAGCTCAAAAGATGGCAGCTAAGGTACTTCAATCTGCTCGTTATTGGCCTGCTTTGTTTAAAGACTATGAATCCTATGTAGCGACATGCGATAGATGTCAAAGGATGGGAAACATAAGTAGAAGAGATGAGATGCCACTTCAGCCAAGCATTGTTGTAGAAATCTTTGATGTATGGGGAATTGATTTTATGGAGTCATTTCCCCCATCTAATGGATTTCTATACATCCTTATTGCTGTGGATTATGTTTCTAAGTGGGTGGAAGTCATTCCTACCCACTTGAATGATTCAAAGACCGTGTTGTCTTTCTTGAAGAAACATATCTTTGCCCGCTATGGAGTCCCTCGAGCACTTGTAAGCAATGAAGGTTCCCACTTCATCAACAAGCTTCTAGAGAGGGTGCTTAAGGATTACGGTGTTAAGCATAGGATTACTACACCCTATCATCCTCAAGCGAATGGGCAAGCCGAGGTCTCTAACCGACAAGTTAAGAAAATTTTGGAAAAAGTAGTCGGAACCAATAGGAAGGATTGGGCTATGAAGCTCGATGATGTTTTGTGGGGATTCTACATTGCGTACAAGATGGTTATTAACATGTCCCCTTATCAAATTGTGTATGGGAAGTCGTGCCACTTACCCGTAGAGATTCAGCATAAAGCTTTTCGACATTGAGAAGCTTGAACTTGTGTCTTAATGATCAAAAGGAGTTGAGGATGACTCAAATCAATCGACTAGACGAGTTCAGGAATCAAGCTTACAAGAATTCGGTGATCTACAAGGAAATAATGAAAAAATGGCATGATTCAAAGATCACTTACAAGGAATTCAAGTAAGTGATGAGGTACTACTCTTTAACTCTTGTTTGAAGCTCTTTGCAAGAAAATTGAAATCAAAGCGGACAGGACCATTCATTATCCATAGAGCCAACCGGGGGGGGGGAGTTTTGAAATCATGGACAAAGATGGAGACATCATAGCGGCAAATGGGCATCGATTGAAGAATTATAAGTCGCCGGATGATGCTTGCGTCATCTTAGAGGATACCTCGCATTGATATGGTACTGTCGTGACCTCCGATGTTAAACAAAAGCGCCTGTTGGGGGCTTTCTCTCCTGTTTTATTATTTTATTTCATTGGTGTGAGTAAGAAATTTTTTATTTGACGTGCTTACTAATCAGAAATTACATCTTCTTGCAAACTTAATTTCGACTATAGTTTCTACTAAGTTTGGGGGGGTGTGATGTACTTACCTCATCGTAGCACGAAGAGTATAATCTTTTTTTTGTAAGTTTGTTAGGGGAGTTGATTTTTTACGGCATATTTAAACTTTCACCGATTTAGATGTGTCGATTTTTTTGTAATTTGTCTAATGTTTATTGGTGTTTTATTTATTGAGTCGTATGCGGAGTGTATGCACATATTTTTTAGTCTTAATAGTTATTCTCTAGTACAGTTTTTGCTTCGTGTTGGTACCTAATGTTCGTTTTTGAGCTTGAAGTGTGCAAGGGACAAAGAATAATGGATTTCAAATGAATAGAAGATCGATTCGACCAAGGATATAGGTCGAACCGAGCAACCCAAGTCGAACTGTGAACCTAAAAGCTCATTACAGGTCGATTCAATCATACACGGTGTGATTCGACCAGGTTTTGACCAAAGAAGGAGGTCGAATCAGCAATCAGAGATCATTACAGATCGATTCGACCAAGCATGAGGTGATTCAATCTGGAGTTTAGGTTTAACTGGCTACCTGAAAGTTCTAAACCGGCAGGTTCGACCATGACACTTTGGTTCGACCAACAGTTCGGGTCAAACCAAATGCTGAAAATCGTCCAGAAGCCTGATTCGACCATGACAAGGTGATTCGACCACCTTGTTCAGGTCGAACCGCACAGGTAAATCACGAATTTAAGTAAATTTTTACCCCTGTTTGGATCACTTTACACACCACCCTCACTCGAATCCTATTTGAACCAAAAACCCTCTCTTCCAAATTTCGATTTTACTTGATTCTACTCCGATTAAACTGCTTTCTATCCTTCTTTCACTTGATTTCTCATGGATTTGGAGTAATTTGGTTGCAAAACTAGGGTTCTTCATCCAATTTGGAGATTTTTCGAAATTAGTTCATATAAGTCATAGCTGGATCGAAAAGTATGTTCTCTTGACTCAAGTGTCCTAGGATTGAAGTTCTATTGCTTGATTATGAGTGGGTAAGTCGATTGAACTCGTTTTTACGTGAATCCATGGTGCAATTTGAATTTTAGTTGAAAATTTCATATGAACAAGTGATGGGTATGATTTTAATTGTTGATTTGTTGTTAGACCTTGATGTTTACGTGAAATTGATGAGTTAATTGAGTAGTGAAGTGAAGCATGTTGAATTTTGAGTTGAATTATGAATTTTTGATAAAGGCATGCTTAAGGAATTGATGTGGTTGATGAAGATGTTGATAGTTCCTATTGAAAAGTTTAATCTTGAGTGGAATCGAATTAGAATGTGTATGATTCATTGTTGTTGAGCTTTTGACACATAGAGTTTGGAAGCATGCTTGGTATGAATTGCCTATATTCGTTTAAACTTGAAGTCTTGAGTAGAGTTGCATGTATAGTTAGTTGAACTAGGTCTCGTTTACTTTTCTTGTTTCCATGTAGTATTAAAGTATTATTTTCTAGGAAAAGGAAAGGAGACAGAGGCCCGATCTAAGAAGAGACAAGATAGGCCGTCTCGTGAGGATGAAGTCACAAGGAAGAGGCTTAAGGAGAGTGCCTAAGGATTTCAAGATTTATATAGGAAATTTGATGGAGATAAAGGATCGTTGGGGCGACATTTCTGATAAAATTGCTCAAACGAGGTACCAGGATGATGGGGCCATGATTGCAATGCACTTCCGAGATGACATTATGTGGATGTTTAATCAAGTAGGGATTCGTCACTTCATGGAGCTGAAGAAGCTGACATATTTCATGTGACTGCTGAGGTGTTATGTTCAATCACCATCTAGAAGGGCTCTACTCTTCTCCCTTATGAGTGCTTATTTCAGCTGGAAGGCAAGATGAGAAAATGGACAGCGGAGGATTTCGACGTGTTGTTTGAGACTCCGAGGGGAATCTCCAGGAATGAGAATGGGTACTTCAATGCAAATAATTTTTGGAGAGCAATTTCTGGGGAGGATATGGATTTCAAACCAAGGATGCTCACGCGTCTCTGATTCGAATCCTATTCTTAGATATATGGATCGAGTCTTGGGGAATACATTGTTCACCCATTCTGAAGGCAGTTGCATGTCGAGAGGAGAGTTGTATGCTCTATGGTGTATGTTGAATGGAGTAAGGTTAATGTGGGGTCATATCTGATTCAGCAGCTATACAGATTCAGGAGCTCCACGTTTCAGAGAGTGAATATCGATGGATTGCTTACTATTGTGGCCGAGTCGTACCACATGGACTTTACTGGCATTACACCTATCCTTGAGGATCTGGATCTAGTTATGAGTGTGTGTGTAAAAGCTGAATTTGCTCATCATCGAGATGGAGATTGGTTTTACACAAGGGGATCTAAGCCTTTTTCTTTCATGTTCCCATTCGATGTGAGTGATTTGACTACGATCTGGAATGAGGTAATAAGTTGTTGAACACGTTGGCGCACGAGGCTATCTCAATCACGTGCTTGAGGAGAGGTGATTGGAGGACTGTAGCTCAGATGTACGCTGCAAGGATGTACCAAGGGCAGCAGAGGATTGTTGATGAAGGGCAGTTTGAGCCACAGCCATAGCAGAACGATGTGATGCATGGAGCGGATCTGATTTATCCTGAGATGGATGTTCTGCAGTAGCACGAGATACCACCATGACCTATTCCAGCAGTGCCACAGCAGCAGTATTGGAGCGGTCCTGATGAGTACTTAAGGGAGCAGTTCAGGTTGATGAACGAGCATTTGACCAACCTGAACAACAATAAAAAAGAGACGAATCGCCAGCTGGGGTTGCTTACTATGAGTTATGCAGCACTTGATATGAGATACACTGCACTGCATACAAACTACGTGGAGATGGATAGGAGATTAGGAAAGATGCAGGCTAATGAGCGTGAGCTAGATAGAAAGTTGAATAATCTCCATAGGGAATTTTATCGATGGCGCATAGAGATGAGTGATGATGATGAGGATGATGCTCCGGAGGAGTTGGTTGTGCTGGATTTTTTTTCCTTTGTCTACTTCATCTCATCCCCCTTCTCTTTTTCTCTTTACAGGATAGGTATTTATGGTGTGAGTGGAATGTATGTCTACGTATATTCTGATTTGATGTTGGATGGAGATTGTGATACTTGATACTTGTTGATGGATTGGTTGGAGGTACTTGATTTGGATTGTTATGATGGGTTCTTTGCTAAGTATATTGCATTCGTATTTTGCATTGGTTAATTTTGTTGATGAGAAGCATGTATAACTTGTTAAATATGTGGAGTTCATTACTAATTGATCTTGATTATATGCTATGAGGGGTGCTTAGGATTCTATTTACCCATGTTAGAATCGTTCATATGACCGTATTCTAGAACTTTGCTTGGAGTCTTTTTTAAGACTTATGATTGATTAGTTATTAGGACGTGATCTTAGGCCATTATTGTTATTTGAGTCCTTAGCTAAATTTTACCTTCCCATGTACTGAATGAATCATTGAAGCCCTTTTGAACCTTTACAAGCTTTTTCTTTGGCAAGCCTTGATTAGAAAGCCTTTATTTATCTTTTACTTGAGCCATGTTGAATACCCTATTCATTAGTAGAGAGTTGAGGTAAATAAATACTAGCTTGAATGTGAAGAAGAACGGAGGAAAATTTAGGTTGAGTAGCATGAATTTGAAGGAAAGAAAGAAATGGTTAAATCTTGTTAGGAGTAGTGCCTGAAACGGTACCCCGACTGCTTAGAAGGGTAGTGCCCGAAATTAGTACCCTTGTTCTTTGAAGAAACAAAGAAAGATGATGTTGATACCCAAAAAAAGAAGAAAAGTAGAATCGCGAAGATCATGAGAATAAGAAGGAGAGAAGAAGTTATTTGATGAAAAGAAAAATTCCGAGGTAATTTGTACTAGTGAATTAGTCAATTTATCTATATTTTCCTACCTTTACCAAATAGCCAACATTACAACCCAAAAGCAAGTCCTTTGTGATCCTAGTAACGAAGTGATTATAAGTTGATTTTTTAGACCTTTACCAAGCTTATGGTTACGCGGGAATATGAATCAAAGTGAGCATATATACTAACCTCTTAAAGTATACATCTTTTACACTTGAGTGCGAAAGTAAACACTTATCTTGTGATCTAGATGAATTAGTACTCCGAATTGTATTATAATTGAGTGATGTTTTGCATGAATGAAATATACGATGTGAGTGATGCTTGTTTTAATTTGATGGAGTTCCATGTGTAGGTATGACTTGTATTTGATTAGATGGACTTGTGAGATTTACACTTACTCCTATGTTATGATTGCGTTACCTCGGGATGAGCAACATGTTAGTTTGGGGGTTTGATAAGTGTGTAAATTCACATTTTTTTAGCCCTAATTCATGTGATAATATTGTAAGATTTGATCTTAAGTCAAGATAAATCGAGTTGTATTGTAGAAAGTCATGAATCATGTGTGTTTGAGTCCATTTGAGTGGATTTTTGAAGAAAAATGGATTAGAATTGATCGAAACCGAAAAAAAGGTGTCGAAGGCACCCAATTCGACCTGCAGGGAGGCAGTTCGACCAAGCAGAGAGTTGTTCGATCAGCATCCCTGGTCGAACTAGGCATCAAAAAGTCATCAGGAGTGTGGTTTGACCACGACACTATGGTTCGACCAAGCACAGTGGTCGAAACATGGTCGAACCATGGTCGAACCAAAAGCATAAGTTTTCGCAGATGTAGTTCGACCACAAAGCTTCCAATTCGAGGTGCCATTTGGGTCGAACCCTAGACCTACCAGTAATTTACAGGTCGATTCGACCTGTGGTTCGACCAGCTGTGATCGGTTCGACCAAGACCTTTAGTCAAACTGATGCGCTGGACACATCTGGATCTGTATTTTTACAGCTTCAATGCGTGTTTTAACTCAAAAAGCCCATCCTAGGTCCGTAAGGAAAGCTCTGGTTTATAAAAGGAAGATCAAGGGAAATGGAGCCATTTATCACCTTTATTCTACACAACATCCAAAACCCTACCACCATCCACGGAGCTATGGAGAGAGATTCGTCTGTCGAATCAAGTGAGAATCAAGTGAAGATTCAAGATGGAGAGAGACGCAACGGTGCCCACATCTAGGGTTTACTTCGCATCTTAATTTATCTTATCATTTTCAAGACTATGGGTAAAATATATCCAACCACCATGATTATTCTTCGATCGATCATGGGCTAGAATCACTTCGGTAGTTCTAGGATTTATGAAAGTTTTATAAGTTAATTGAACTTTCGTGTGTATACTCCGTACAACACTACTTGTGGTTTATTTTATATAAGATTATGCGTTATTAATTCATACTCAGAGTTATTTTGTGCATCATTGATTGTTATGTAGAGTTTGAATACATATCTTTATTATTAATTGAGTTAGTTCACTGCTGAGTAGGATTCTATGTTATGATTCTAAGTGAATGGATTCCGAAGTCTCATCAGAACTATCTTATATGAATACTTGTTAATTGAATCTTATTCGGTTTAATAAATAGGATAAAGAGTATAACTTCATAGTACCTATAAAGTGAGATCATATCGGATTAGAGTACTTAGTGCACGGGAAATAATTGATACTGATAGTACCTAGAAATGGGGGGTGAATTATATCTCTTGCTCCAAGGTTTCTTCATACGAGTCACACGCTTATTTATTTGTGTCTATAGAGTAGATTTGCATGGTTTAGTGATGCTTCCATATTCCACAAGGCAGAGTTGGAGATTGATACACGAAAGGAAAATTAATAAGTAAAAATGGATGGCCCGAAGAACTACCTATCTTCTCACTTATTCACTTTCCTTCAATCTCTACTGTTATTTATTTTAATTGTTCTTTTAATTATTTAGTTATTAGTTACTTAATCATACAATTATTTTGTCATAATAATCTTAGTAAGTTAGAATATAATTAAATTAATAATAATACGTGCTTTGAGTTCGATAATCACTTAGTCCCTTATCAAAGCTACAATAACATCCTTCATACTTGGGGATTAATTGTGTGTTGAGAAAACGCTCATCAGGTCTCACACAAGTCTTTGCCTAATAATAATAATAATAATAATAATAATAATAATAATAATAATAATAAGGATAGGTCTTGCGTGAGACCGTCTCACGTGAGACCATTTTACACTTTTTAAAATAGTTATCGCTTTCGTTATAAAAAGTTATCACTTTCGCTATAAAATGTTATCACTTTTCATTATACTATTAATTGTTCATGAAATAACATTATTATATTTAATTAATTTAGTATCACTTTTCAATACAAAAGTTATCACTTACTGACCGTCTCACATAAGTCCTTACGTGAGACGGTCTCACACATGTCTTTGTCTTATTATTATAAGGCAAAGACTTATGTAACGTAAGCCCTTATTTGAGACGGCCAGAAAGTGATAACTTTTATGAAGGAAATTGATAATAAATTAATAAAAAGTAATAATATTCTTTCAAGAAGAATTTATAGTATAAATAAAAAGTGATAATATTTTATAGCGAAAGTGATAATAATTTATAGCGAAAGTGATAACTATTTTAAAAGTAAAAAATGGTCTCACGTGAGATGATGAGTGATATTTTCACCTAGATTTTAGTGCCTTTTTATATCAATTTTTGTATTATTTTATCCGTATTTATGTGTTATTTGGTTGTGTTTTGTATTTTTATTGAAATGTGTGTGAATGAGTCGCGTGGATCATTGATGAAACTACAAGGGTAAGTCCCACCATTTTTTGCAAACTTAATTCTCACATCTTAGTGCAATTTAAGTTTGGGGAGAGAGTGCGTGGTGTGACTCACCATTTGAGTGTGCTTGATATGATGATATATTGATGATGATAGGTTTTCTTGTAAAATTGGTCAATTTTAAAATTTTTCTCATGAGTTTGGTTGGATTTTGGTATGATTGGTTGTGTTGAAGTGCATGATAGTCCATATTTTTAATGCAATTGTTGAGCTAATGGTGTTGTATGAGTTTTTGAGTATGAATGAAGGGTATTGGAAGCACGAATGAAGTTTGGAGCGAACGCTTTCCTTACCAAATGCCTATTGAGGGAGCACTCTACACCTTATCACTTCTAATTGATTTTGATTTGGATTGAATGGATTAGCATGCTACTTTAGGTGTTATGTTTTTGGGGAAGTTTATTTTTCAATCAAAGGTTGGGATGATTGTGAGCTTAATTGTCATGAATGATATAGAATATGTGCTTTATTGTTAATGATGGTGATTTTTATTCTTGCATGTTATGTGTTTTTGTGTTGTTTCTTGTTTGGTGAATCTTTTCTTATGTGTTTTGTGTGTATTTTTACTCTTGCTTAGGGATTGTTTTAGTGGTTTGTTTTTGTGATGTTGTGAGTTATTTTTGAATGTGAGTGATGACATTTTGTGGTAGTAAGTGATGACAAGTTATGATTAAGAATCTCTACACTTTCGAATTGTGACATGTTTTACTTAACATATTCAATCTTGAGATGAATGTGGTGTAATAAGTTCCTTAAGGTCCAAGCACAAGCTTGTGAGCATTTGAGCCTCAACCGTGCATATATGGTTTTTCTTCATGAGTGAATCAGTTGTATTTGATAAACTAGAACTTGCTCAAGGACTATAGGAACGAGCTCGATTTGTGGAGATTAGTGACATGATCTAAGACCATCCTTGTTATTATAGTCATTGCCATATATTTTCCTACCATGAACATCATCCCTAGTCAACCACTTAGAGCCCTTAAGCCTATTTCTTGTGAATTTAGCACATTACAAGCCATGATTACCCACTTAAGCCTTATATACATACCTTTTGTGTGAGTAATTGAGGAGGTGTGGATTAGAAAGGTTTGATGAGATAGAAAAAGAAAAAAGGAAATGGTAAATAAGTAAGAAAAGGATGAAAAGAGCAAAAAATAAAAATGAACATGCAACTTCAAAACAAGAAAATAAGCAAAGCAATAATAATATGCTCAAGAACTTAAAAGTTCGAAGAAGGAAGCATGCACTGAAAGAAGTTCAATCCAAGGAAAGTTGATGATTAGTGCTTGTTAACATTAAAGACAAGAAAGGAAGAAAGAAAAGTGGAGAATTGGTCATCTCTTTGATTACTTACACATGATGAGTCACTCTTACCTAAATTCTTCCTACCCTACCGAAGAGCCTATCATTACATCCTAATTAAAGACCTTTTTGATCACTAATAGAAACTTTGGTGATTTGTGAATGTAGTCCACGAGCAAGCTTATAGTGAGTCGAGCCAATTGGTTAATGAGTGATGATTTACCTACTTTAAAGAGTGTTGAGTGACATTTATAACCTATATGAGGCTTGGACTAAAAAGGGACTATATTACACTTTTATTCTCGTTGGATTGAACTTGTTAATTTTTTATGTTATGAGTTTAATGTTGTAGGATGACTTAGCATAAATTGTAATTCTTATTGCTATCGATGTGTTATTACTTATGTTCGTTTAGTCTTTTCCTAGGTGAAAATCTCACCCCTTGGTTTATCATTTTCGTTGTTCGAGGATGCACAACACTTTAAGTTTAGGGGTGTGATGAGTGATATTTTCACCTAGATTTTAGTGCCTTTTTATATCTGTTTTCGTATTATTTTATCCGTATTTATGTGTTATTTAGTTGTATTTTATATTTTTATTGAAATGTGTGTGAATGAACTTAAATTCGGACCTAGACATGATAAGGAAGACATATGAAAAAGTGGATCTCAATTCGGAGTTGAAACGAGGGAGAACGAGCTAAAACAGTGAAGGAAACAAGGGCATGCACTAACACGGGCCATGTACGGAACACGTCCCTGTAAGAAGTGGCCGTGTGCCGACATCAATTCATGCAACACGACTACCCTATGCCCGTGTTACAGCACAAGAGTCGTGTTGCGTAACACGGCCCTATAAGTCTTAGCCGTTCAGCGACATCAATTCACTCAACACGGCCACCTTGTGGCCGTGTTGCAGAGCATGACTCATGTCGTGTAAAAAACTGAACCTTCCAGAAGTTTTCCAAGGGGTATAAATACCTAATAATTCAACATTTGATGGGAGAGATCCGAAATTCACAGCCCTGCACACACATTACACACCATTCCTCCCATTTTACACCACCATCTTCATCCATTCACCATCTATTGGATCTACCATCATCCCACCATCAAAATCTTCATCCAATTGAGGAAAAGAAGCAAGGTAGAGAGGAGAATTGCAAGGGAAGGAAGGAGATCACCATTGAAGCACTTCAAGGGAGTTTTCATCCATACTTTGTAGTGAAATCTTATTGTTTATCATGTTTTGTAAGGATCTTAATGTCTATGTTGATTTCCTTTTGAATATGGTAGGCTAATCTCCATTGTGAGATTAGCAACATGAGAATTTTTGGATAATTTTAGGATTTGTGTATTTGAATTCATATGTTGATTGGGTAAATGGATTTTCTATAATTGATGTTTAAGATCTTGAGGTTTATGATGATTTGTGTGTTTAGTTGTTCTAAATATGTGATTAGATTGAGAAATCAATTATGTGCTTAAGATAATTGAGTGAATCATTTCATCAAACACTTCATGTGCATTATAAATTATAAAGAGATTGAGAAATCCTTTAGAATTTAGAACCCTTTGATAGAACATGTGATTGGTTTGATCGAGAGGTTGATTAATTGTGTGAAGGGAGTCTCATTTCAAGCTTAGTACCTAGTTGGAATTGTTTGAGTGAGAACCAATCCGTTGAGCTAATTGAGATTCATATCCTATCCATCTCGAGAGGGAGCTTAGGTGAACTTAGTGTTGGCCCTTAGTCTTATACCCATGATTAATATGAATTTGATGCATGTATCCTAGAATTTTCACTTCTTAATTGTTGTTGATCTCACTTTTACTTAATTTGGAAAATCACTTTTCATCCATCTATCTTGTTTGCTAATCATTGTTTGCTTGCTTGCTTTGGTTATTGTTATTTACTTGTTTAAACAACCAATCCCTTTGATGATTCGTCTCTATAAAATTACAACAAACGTGAGATCGCTCAAGTACTAGTGTCTACCTCCCTGTGGTTCGATAAATTATTTAATTGGTCATCCCTACTACAAAATGACTAATCATGAGACGGTCTCACGCAAGACCTACCCTAATAATAATAATAATAAATATAAAAATATCATATTTTTTATTAAAATTAAAAAAAAAGTTAGATTTAAGATAGAATATGATGGAATGGGGTGGGAATGGAATCGTCATTCCAAATTTTATTCTCATTCCTGCGATTGGTATGTTTTTAGTAGTAGGAATTTCGATTCCAAAGGAATATGTATTCCCTTATTTGTAGGAATGAGCATTCCTCCAATCCCATGGTATTGCCCATTACATTCTTTACTTTTCCCACCCCCCACCCCACACACACACACACATATATATATATATAATTATAAATAATATTTTTTTAATTTATACAACATTTATCTATATAATTATAAATATGTTATTATTTTCTACTTAACATTTAATTTTTATTAAAATCATCTGTATTAAATTATTTAATAAATAATAAAATATTAAATCATTTAAAATCTAAATAAAAAATTAAATATTTATATATACTCAAATCGGTAAAAAATAGATAATTAAATTAAATTCTTAAAATTTTTAAATATAAATGTATATAATTATTTTAAGATTTATTCAAAATAAAAATTAGTAAATTATATATAAAAATTAATATTATTAATTAAGTTGAATATATACATGTAATATAAATATAAATATAATCTTTTATATATAGTTTAATATTTTTTAATATATATAAAAAAATTTATTTGTATTTTAAATTTTATTTATATTTTAAAAATATTAATATTTTATTTAATTTTTAATTTAATATTTTTCTATAATTATTGAAATATATAAAATCTTCATTAAAATTTTAATTAATTTAATATTTAATATAAATTAAATTTTAAACGTAATATTATAAAAATACTATTAATGAGATTGAAATTAATTAAGGAATACAAATTTTATTACTTGAGTTATTCCTGAACGATATCAATCATGATAAAAATAATTTTTATCATTGAATTCCCATTACTATTTCATTCATAAGTTCATTTCATTCTCATATTATTCCATTCAGTCAAGTGTTTAACGAATGGGATAGTTGCAGGCAGCGTGTAGTCGGTCGAAGTTTATGAACTAAAAGGGTTTAATTAATTAGCTGTCAAACAAGTCCAGTCTTTTATTTTAATTATTTTTTAATTTAATATAAAATATATTTATTTGAGTTAATGGATAATTCATCTCACATAAGAGGATCCGTGAGACGGTCTCACTCAATACCTACTCCTTAAAAGTATGAAGGGATAAATAAAATTAACCATGTTATTATTGAATAAAATGTGTGTGTGATGTGCAAATCACATTTAAATTTTAACCTCACGAGATGTGCAAATTGTCTTAAATTCGTTCATAGCAATAAGAAGAATGATATCAATCCTCATCAAATGAAAGGAAATAAGTGTAGAGAAAATATATGTATATTGTTTTTAATGTACGTTGACAATAAAATCACAGGGTAAATTTAAACGAACCTTGAAAGAGAGTATTGGTTTTTATTGGGTATACCTTCTTATTAAAATATTTTGAAATAGTTAAACGCCTAAAAAAACACATATATAAGCGTGTATTTATGTGCTTTGCTTCTATTCATTTCTTAAAAATAAAAAATACTTAAAAAAAGATTTTGTGGAATAACAATGCATAAACATTTAGCTTTAATTTTTTTTAATAAATAAATTAAAAACATATATGTTAACGTAACAACGACATCAAACGGACCATCTAATATCTAGTAGCATTAAATATATCTATCTATTCAATTAGCAAATATCAATTATGTGGCCCATAAACTTTAACTCTTAATTTAATCATTTAGTTAAGTTTATAAAATAAGCTAATATAAACTATAATAATTAGATAATAATACCTTATAGAAATTCAAAATTTTGCAACACAAGGCCGGATAGTTGAATGTATGCTTGCACCCTATAGCAAGAGGCGGTAGCATTCCATTTTATTATTCCAATTATTTTTTCTTTTTTAAATAATATTTTAAATAAGAAATAGTATTCTATGAAACAAGTTCCATGAGGAACTTTTATGATCTTTGTCCTTATATAGGCTAATTATTATTATATTCTTAAAATTAATACTAATTAATAAAGGTAAATATTAAACTTTTAAAGCAAAATAGTCAAAAATCACATAAAAATAAAAAAAAATTAATTTTTTTTATAGAATGCTTGAATAATTTACCTTTAAGAGCTTGTTTTCTTGGATGTAGTAGGGTGGGGTTGACGAACTACATATATATGTCTCGATGTATTTATAATATCTTTGGTTGTGATAAAAAACTTAACTCACAACTAACAATACCTATCCTATGATGTTGTGTATCCCCACTTCAAGTGATATACACAGTATCAACATTCCATACTTAGATATTTAACGTAATTTTATCTTATACCTTATTAATATATATAAATTTTGACTTATATTTTCTTACTGTTGCGTGCGTAGCAGAACATTGATGATGATTTTTGTGTAATAGTACATTTATTTTATCTATATATTTAATTTTGTCAAAATAATGAAGGACAAATTATCAAAACAAATTAAAAAAATAGTCAAAGACTTAACATAGCATACTGAACCATTAATAATAATAAATAGTAGAATTACATTAAGAAATCTTACTCTAAAACAACTTCTAGTTAATGGTTATCCTTACAAATTACGGAATACATTAAACTAGACAAATAAGGAGGAAAAAATAATACAATTTTGGAAGAATACAATTTTTAACCCAATTAATACAAAATAATAATAATAATAATAACAAACATAAAAAAAACCAAGTTATATATATATATATATATATATATATATATATATATATATATATATATATATATATACTCCCTCCGTCCCATTTTAATCTTTACATATTTTCAATTTGGGCATCTCATTTCAATCTTTACATTTTCTTTTTTGGTAGATGGACCCACACAAATTAATTTTTTCTCTCTCCATAACCTCTCACTTCACACTAATACACCTACCCACTTTATATTAAAATATTATTTCTCTCACTTACTACACATCAAAATACTACATTCTTTAATCTACGTGCAAAAGCAAACGTAAAGTTTGAAACGGGACGGAGGGAATATATATATATATATATATATATATATATATATATAAAAGAAACATGCGTTAAAGCGAAATCATTTATTTAAATATTCTTATTTTTTTGTAATTAAATAATTTGTGTTATATAATGTAACAACATTAATTATTGAGATATTTTTTTCTACAATTTCTTTCATCAATGTAAAGAGTTTGCTACAAATCAAATTTGTCTTTTTGCTGTATATTTATATAGTTGTTAGTATTTTATTTATTTCATTGTATTTAAGTGGAATTATGATCAAAATAGGTAACTCTTAGTAATAAATCCATAATTTTATTGTTTGTCTAAAATAAATATCAATCATATATAAAAAATCTCAATTTATTCTTTTTTTCTATGCATGATTGATTTGATGCTAATTAATTTATTTATATCGATGATATATTTATTAATTGTAATTAATGATACTAAAGTAAATAAGTCATAATAAGTGTATAGGAAAAATAAATAAATAGTAAGACTATACGTGAACGAATCAAATGACAAAGGACGTTGCTATATTATATTTAATATATATATATTAAATATACGTAATATTATAAATAATATTTAAATGGAGTACTACTTTTTATTTATGATTATGGTTTAGTATTTCTATAAGTATATAATAATAATTCTATTTCCATTAATTGTTATTTTTAAGAAACTAATAATAATAATATATATATATATATATATATATATATATATATATATATATATATATATATAACATAATATAATATAATATAATATAAATAAAATTAATTTATATATAATATTTTTTTAAATATTCATAAATTTGTAATGAATTTATTAATTTTATTTTTTATTTAATTTTATTAGTTTCAAATTATATAAACAACTAAAGAAAATAAATTTTATAATTCATATGTCATAATTGAATAATTAAGATATATGTAAATAAATAAATATTACTATTCTAAATTTAAAAAATTATCAAATATTTACAAACTCAATTTTAATGTTATTTGATATGAAATAATGATTTAACTTAAAGAACTTAAACTTTAAATTCTATACATGAATTAGTTTTTCAACTCTTATCCTTAAGAGGTAAATCGATACAAGAGTATTTGAATCGTAAATCTTCTTTAAATTGAAGAATGCTTGAATCAATACTTTAGAGGAAAATCTTAAAAAATACTTGAATCGATTCTTAAGAGGTAATGCTTGAATCGATTTTTTCTCTTGAAAAATCGATTTCTAAGATGTAAATCAATTCAAAAATATTTGAATCGTTCCTCTTACTCTTGAAAAATCAATTTTTAAGATACAAATCTATTCAAGAATACTTGAATCGATTCGCTTCCTCTTGAAGAATAGATTCTTAAGAGGTAAATCAATTCAAGAATACTTGAATCAGTTTTCTTCCTCTTGAAGAATACTTGAATCGATTTTTTAGAGTTAGATCAAATTTTTACTTGATTTGCTCTATTGAAAGAAATTTTTATACTTTCATAAATCAGTTATCTAGAGGAACTTGAAGAAAGCTCATATTCCTCTAGGAGAATCGAATGTGTGTATATTAGAATGAATAATAAAAAAAGTCTTATTTAAAGGTGGGGTGAGAGAGAATATTATATGAAATATTCTTTTCTTCCTTTATATATATATATATATGATTTAATTTGATATTAATTTATTTATTTATTGCATTAAAAGATTTAGTTATTAATGAATGATACCCAAATAAATAAATAAAATATCAAAAATTTAATCATTTTTACACATTATATATATATATATAAGATTAATTTATATAAATTATTCTTTTAAATATTCATAAATTTGTAATGAATTTATTAATTTTATTTTTTTATTTAATTTTATTAGTTTCAATTTATATAAACAATTAAAAAATAAATTTTATAATTCATGTGTCATAATAATTGAATAAATACTAACTTTAAAAAATTAACAAGTATTTACCAATTCAATTTTAATGTTTTTTTTTAGGAAAATTTAAGTTTATTAATACTTAGAGTACAAGGGGTACTTCAACTCAGCTACATCAAGAGAATTTAGATTTTACAAATAAGACTCCTAACTTAATTCCTTATCGCAACATAGATCTAGGAAGGGATAACCAAGCTGAAAAATGAGCATCCTCTCTAATCTTTCCCTTTGCTACAAGCCATGACTATACTCTTGCTTTTATATCATACAATGTCCTATACGGGTTTGGAACTTCTCCGTTGAATAAACAGTTATTTCTTGAAATCCAAATAGCCCAAATAGTTCCTACCCACAAAGTGACAGCATTAGAAGTCATTGATCCTCCAAGCATATCCAAGGTTTTACTCACCACCTCTCCCTATTGTTCACTAATTCTAAACAATCTACCAAATTTTGTTTTCAATGTTTCCCCCTCAGCCCATTTGCCTAGCCAAAACAAGGTTTTGTTTCCATTACCTATTAGAATCTCACACTCCTCTCTCATACCAAATAGGATCAGGTTGGGTTACTGTAGACATGTTCACCAAATTATAGATATTGCTCCAAATTTAATAGTAGAACTTGCATCTAAAAAATACATGAGATATATCTTCCTTTTCCTTACCACACAATACACAATTAATGTCACATGTTGAATAAATAATTCCTCTCCTTTGTAACCAAGATTTTGTAGTTAATCTCTGTTTTAGTACATTCCAAACAATGACTTGTACACTTCTTGGAGCTTGACATGACCACAACTTCTTGAATGTCTTCTTTTTTTCCCAATTTGCCTCCTTGTCCAACTCAATCATCAAGGCGTTATAAGTTTTTTTTAAGAGAATAGCCCATCTTTAAAATTTTTTCATCTCCAAGTATCTTCTTTATTTTTATCAATGTTAACCCTGTCAAGACACAACATCGACTCATTAAAAGAATTCAAATCACTACCTCTTAGCTTACGTTTCCATTTCAAGTTCCAATTCCATCCATCCATTTCCCAAATGCCCATTTTACTCATCACCTCTCCCTGTTGTTCACTAATTCTAAACAATCTACCAAATTTGTTTTCAATGTTTCCCTCTCAGCCCATTTATCTAGACAAAACAAGGTTTTGTTCCCATTACCTATTAGAATCTCACACTCCTCTGTCATACCCTTACCCTCTCCATCATCATATATATCACACAAATCTTTCCACCACCTAGATTTAACTCCACGATTACTCCCACGATTTGATACATTTGACAATCCAAAGCCCCATACAAAGAAGTAATAATCTTTACCCACAAACTATGTGATTCATTTATAAAATCTCCAAGCCCATTTCCTAACCAATGACAAGTTGAACTTTTCCAAATTTCTAATTCCTAGACCTCCATTTTATTTTTTTACAAATATCTTCCTAACCAACCCATGGAATTTTTTTCCTATCCTCATACCCCCCAAAGAAAGTCCCTTTGAATTTTGACAATGTCTCTCACAGTTTTTTTGTAGGCGATAGAACGAAAGACAATAGATTGGCACCGAAGAAAGAATTGCTTGGATTAATGTGATTCATCCACCCAATGAGATATGCTTATTGTTCCACAAGGCTAGTTGATTTTTGATTTTATCTACCGGCTTCACCCATGATGCCACCCTCTTGTGATTAATTCCCACATTCAAGCCCAGGTAAGAAAATGGTATTGATCCCACCTCACACCCTAGCACCTTTGCCATATTCACTAGGTGTTCTTTATCCACATTCAAACTCATCAAACTGAACTTGTTAAAATTAACTTTGAGACAAAAGCTCGAAATTTCTCAAAACGTCTTTAGTAGCCAACACATTATCCCATTTCCCAGAGCACGTAAACACAGTGTCATCAGCATATTGTAAGTGTGAAACTTTAATCTTATCTTGTCCAATTTGTCGGTCTTCCAACAGCCCCAGTTTAGTTGCTCTAGAGACAGGAAGACTCAATCCTTCAGCAACAATGAGAAAAAGGAAAGGTGATAAAGGGTCACCTTGCCTCAGTCCTCTTTCAAGTCTAAATTCTCCAGAAGGACTTTCATTAACAAGAACTGATGCTGATGCAGTAGAAACACATTCCCAAATCCAATTCCTCCATTTCTTTTCAAAGTTTAGTCCTGCTATCATTTCATTAATAAATTTTCATTCCACTGTATCATATGCTTTAGCAAAATCAACCTTGAAAATCAGCCTACTTAACTTCTTCCTCTTAGATTCTTCAATGAACTCATTCAAAATCCTATCCCATCCAAAATTTGCCTACCTCCGATGAATGCAGACTGGTTAACCGAGATTATTGTCTCCAATACCTTGCTAAGCCTGGTAGCAAGAATTTTTGAAATAATCTTATACAAATGCCCAATAAGAGATACGGGCCGAAACTCGTCTAAGGAAGTAGATCTCTCATTCTTAGGTATGAGAATAATGAAGGAAGGGTTCATGCCTTTGACTAGTTTACTGTTGCCATAGAATTCTTGCATCATGTTCGAAATTTCATCATTCATGTTCTCCCAATTTGCCTTAATGAATCCAAATGAGAACCTATCCGGACTAGGGCTCTTACATGAATCACAAGAAAAAAATGGCAAATTTAATTTCTTCTTCGGTGAACGGGGGTTCTAGAAAACCATTTTCCCATTCTTGAATATGCCTCGGAAACAAGTTGTCATCCATCAACGGACGCACCATATTACTCGATTTAAAGTGATATCTAAAATGCTTGCAAACCTCATTCTTCACTCCTTCCACAGAATCCACCAATGTATTATTAACAAGCAAACATTCAATACCATTTTCTTCTGTCACTTGTTGATCCACCTATGAAAAATCTTGAATTTCTATCTCCTTGAAAAATCCATTTTATTTTTGCTTTTTGAGATAACATACCTTCTTTCCAATGTATATCTCTCAGTAGTTCAGCCATACATTTATTTCTTTTAACAACTTCTTCATCTTCCAAACCAAATATATCATCAACCAAATCCAACTTTTCAATCTCTCTTTTTTTATCTTCAATCTTATGTTCAATAGCTCCAAAGGTATTTTTGCTCCACTCTTTCAAATCAACTTTTAGCCTCTTAAGTTCCTCTTTGAGGATAAACGCACCCCAAACTTGAATGTCATAGTTATCCCACTTCTCTTTAATGAATTTGGAAAATTTTGGGTGAGAAATCCAACTATTAAAGAACTTGAATGGTTTGGGGCCCCAGTTTTTTCTTGAAGATTCAAGTAGAATTGGGCAGTGATTGGAGATTGACCTACCCAATCCTTTCAAGACCAAATCTGGCCATTTATCCAGCCAAAGATCATTCACCAGCATTCTGTCTAATTTGCTCTTACAAGACCCATTTGCCCGATACCATGTAAATGATCTACCAACTAACGGAATTTCAAACAAATTACTTTGATTGATAAATTCCTCAAAAGCAATCATGTCCATCGCATCAATACTATTTTCTCTCCCAACTCTCTCACAGTTTTTCCGAATTGAATTAAAATCTCCTACTACACAAACACACATATCCCCAGATTGTTCAACTACAGTTTTGATCACATCCCATAGCACAATTTTCCCAGCAATATTTCATGGTGCATACACATTAATAATACAGCAAAGTGCTCCATCAGATCGCCAGAAACTATTAACAATGAGCATATCTCTAGTGTGCCATGAGCTAGTTGTATAAAAGACCTCATCGTTCCAAATAGTGAGAATTCCTCCTGCCCGCCCCTCTGAATCTTTACTCGCCCAATCAAATTTGTTGGCTCCCCAAATTGATTTACAGATGTCTTCATTCATCTTATCTATCTTTGTCTCTTGAATACAGTAAATTTCGATTCCATGTTTGAACACCAATTCTTATATCTCTTTTCTCTTTACTTTCTTACCCAAACCTCTGACATTGAAACTAAGAATCTTCATTGATACCACTTTGAGACACCTCTACTCTTTGCACACTTGCCTTTTTTTCTTATTGCTCGATCTTTCTTCTCCAGTTCTTCTATCTGAGCAAGAATACCTTCTTCAGAGACTTTACTAATCAAACCCAGTTTCTTTCCCACATCCCAGGCCCTCTTAACTTCAATTGAAATATCGATCTTCTTCCAGCATATGATTCCATCTCTGTTCCTCAAAACTTATGGCCATCTTCATTTTTCCCATCTTTTTCTACTTTGATGTTATTACATTCTTCTCAGCTGGATTCTTTTGGGACTTAATGATATTTAACTATGAATCATTTCCTTGTAACTCCACTGTATTCTCAGATTCTTCCTGCTCCATTGAATCGACGCTCATTGAATCAAAGTTCTTGTTTGTGAAGGGGATTTATGTTCTCAATTTCTCTCTCTCAATTGATTTAGAATTCTATTGTTGAACGTATCCTTCACCAGAAACCACGTTTAAGTTAATATCTGAAGTGGGTATTTTCTCAAGGCCATAAAGAGTATCAGAAAATTAAGGCCCATCTTATTATTTCCTTCCAAATGGGCTTTGGCAATATAATCAAGGCTCTTATTAGTTGGCCCATATTTCTCGCCTGTTATCTCACGATGTGTCTCTTCACCTTCATCAGAACCTTTTGCGATAGCCGACCCTTCTGCATTTTGATATAATTCATCACGCGCATGATTCTCGAAAGCCGCATCATGTACATGATTTGCTCGAAAATCCCTCTCTGCGTCATTATTATCTGATAAGAAATTTAATGTTGTCTCATTAGTTTCAACGGCCTCTATCAACGGAATATTTTTTTCTCTGATCGATTCAACGAAGTTGCCGGAATTGCAATCTGATTCATGATACCATGAACTGTCGTAGCTGTCAGTCGCTGATTTCATTGAAAGGCCATTCATCATCAGTTCAATAATCACCTTCATCCTCCTCAATAACTCTTATATAAAATATTCTTTCGTCAATGGAGACTGCAAATTGTGCTCTTTGTATCTCTGGATAGGAAGTTTTTATAAGGATTCTAGCTTTATGGAGATTACATCTATTGCTAGTATCCTCATCTATTTTGATCAATCTTCCGAATTTGGAGGATATCAAGCTGAAGAATTTCGGATTCCATGCATGCATCGGAACCCCGTACCAGTTTGTCCAAATAATCCGCTTATTGTCAACATCTTCTTTTCTCCAAGGCCAAATAGATATGAACCATTTTGAGATAAATTCCAAGTCCCTTGATTCGATCTCCTTGTTTATCAGGGGTTGGATGAGTACCAGGTCCCCCTATGTAGCTGACGTTTAATCTTCCTTCACAAGCTTCCTTGATGTTTTCACCTGTCTCTATCCATGTGATATTTTTCTTAAGTTGTCCAGTATAGCATTTCCCCAATATAGCTAAATCTTCTTCATCTGCATTATAGCACAGACCCATATACTGCCTCTCACTTCTCGTAAACTCAATGTTTTAGTACTTGTTTGTCAATTTATCTTTTTTCACCACCTCTGCATATGGCACATTACCGTCCCTCATAGCATTATTTTTTATCAGATAACTATTATTGCTGCTATAAGGCTTGATACCTTCCATCCTTAGCATTCTTTTGTCTGTTATCCTTCCAAACTTGGACAGATTAGCCCTGATTTTATATGAACCAATTTTAATGTTATTTGATATGAAATAATGATTTAACTTAAAAGAACTTAAGCTTTCGATTCTATACATGAATTAATTTTCCAACCTCTTATTCTCTATAGGTAAATCGATTCAAGAGTACTTAAATCGTTGATCCTCTTTCACATGTAAAATACTTGAATCAATACTTTAGAGGTAGATCTTAAAGAATACTTGAATCGATTCTGAAAAGATAATACTTGAATTGATCTTTTTCCTTAGTACTTGAATTGATCTTTTTCCTCTTAAAGAATTGATTCTTAAGATGTAAATCGATTCAAAAATACTTGAAATCGATCCTCTTACTCTTGAAAAATTGATTTTAAGATACAAATCTCTTGAAAATTTGATTTTTAAGATGAAAATCTATTCAAGAAGACGAAGAATCAATTCTTAAGAGGTAATCGATTCAAGAATACTTGAATCAATTATTTTCCTCTTGAAGAATACTTGAATCGATTTTTTAGAGGTAGATTGAATCTCTGCTTGATTCGCTCTATTGAAATAAATTTTTATACTTTCATATATCAATTTTCTAGAGGAACTTGAAAAAAACTCTTATTCCTCTTGGAGAATCGAATGTTTGTATTTAGAATGAATAACCAAAAAGTCTTATTTATAGGTAGGGTGAGAGAGAATATTATATGGAATATTATTTTTTATTTATATATATGACTTAATTTGATATTAATTAATTTATTGCATTAAAAGTTTTAGTAATTAATTAATGATACCCAAATAAATAAAAAAAATATTGAAAATTTAATCATTATTAAAAATAAAAAACACATCATTTAATAAAGAAAATATTAAATAAGGAAGTTAATTAAAAGTAAATTAAGAAAATATTAAAAAAAGTATTAAAAAATCTAAAAATTTGAGAAAATTACACGTCACATTGGAGCGCTCTGGAGACGACACGTCAGCAAAAAAGTTTCTGATATATATATATATATATATATATATATATATATATATATATATATATATATATATATATATATATATATATATATATATATATATATATATCAAACATTTTAGCGCTATTTTTATAATATTTTCCCGCATTTTTTCTACACCTTTGATTGCTTTATTATTTTCAGTCACGGTCATTTATTCATTCAAGTCATTTTATACAAATCTTTTCATTACCTAATTAATTCTTTTTTTTCTTTTTTTTTTTCCAGCTGCTTCTTCTTTTTCTTTTTTTTTTTCTACATACTCTACTTTCATACTTCTTCTGTCTGCTTCTAAGATGTTCATTTTACTATTTTTGACATCTGGTTCAAATATATTCATTTTTCCTATATAGTAAAAAAGTAGACAATATGACCCACCATTTTCCTCTAATACAACTACCCATTTTACATATAATAATAATACTCCTTAATTCAAGTGCAAAAAGTAATATTTTTTTTATTTTTTATTTATCTTATGATTTATATTTTTTTTCTCTCTTCGTTTTTTTTTTTTTTTGAAAAGTTTAATATATTCAAATCAATCAATGAATTATCTATAAATAAATTATATACTTACTTACCAATTGAGATGCTTATTTATATAATATAATATGTTTTGTGCTTAATTGTCAAAAGTAACCATTTGTAAGAAAATCAATCAATCTCATTTGAGGTATAATTTTATTTAATTTTTTTATCTTATGATTTACGTTTTTTTTCTCTCTTCGTTTTTTTTTTGTGTTTTGGAAAGTTTAATATAGTCAAATCAATCAATGAATTATCTATAAATAAATTATATACTCCCTCCGTCCCATTACAACGTACGTATTTATTTTTTGTACGTAAATTAAGCGATATAACATTTTAATATGTAGTAAGGTGAGATAAATAATATTTTAATATAGAGTAGGTCTATGGTAAACAAGTGTTAACATACCATTGGGTCAACAATTAGAAAATGGGTCAGCTATATAACCCAAAATATGTCAAATGGATCGTTCTTTCTTTACCGTCGCTTCACCTCCCCTCTCTTCTCTCCCTCCCTCTCGTCTCTCTAGCCTATTTCGGCGTTCTGTTCCGGCATTCTCTATGTTTCTTCCTTTGCCTCCATTACCTCCAATCTCAACCTCCGAGCGCCACCTCCGTCTCCTAATATCTGCTCTATCTCCACGCCAGCTCCGTCCCACTCGCCTCCATCTCCTCCAATCTCAACTTCCGTCTCTTATATCTGCTCTATCTCCAGGCCGCGATCTGGTTAGTGGAATTGGAATTTGGGGATTAGCGTTGATGGTTGATTGGGGCCAGCTGAGGAATGGTTATGTTCCGCACGACACTCGATATCGAAATTTAATTTAAAATTAGAATCGACGTTTGGGGCATTGGATGTATTTAGTGAAATTTGAAATTGGGGATTGACATTGATATTGATTGGGGGCAGCAGCGGAGAAATGGAAATGCACAACACTGTTGGTGAAATTAAAATTTTGAAATTTGGATCTGTCTAGGCCATAGGAATTGGAGATTGCCATCAGTGTATAGGAATTGAAGGAATTGAGATTGTTTTGCTTCTGTTAAATTAGGAACTGAGATTGGTGATGTTGAGTGTAACTACTTGACATGATGGAGGTTTCTATTGAAAAAAAACCTATAGCATTGTGGTGTATATTAGTAATTAACTGTATTATTTATTATTAAATAATGTATTAAATTATTAGTTTTAGTTGTTACAATTAATAATTGACATATGTTCATATATTTTCTATAATATCATAAAGATAATTATCATGTTCACTTGGTTACATAGTACACTTACTTTCATAAATTTATACATTTATGAATGATTGTATACACTAATAAATAAAAATGTATACAATTTGTGAACAAATTTTCTGTAAAATTTTTAATGAAAAATTGAATATAGAAAAACAATACAACTATTAAGAAACACTTATACATTATTAAATAAAAAGTTATACGGGTATGCACCCAGGTGCACCAAATATCAACTCATATCATAATTACTTTTTAGTTTTGAATGTACTAAATCCTAAATTTAATTATTTTATTTTTTAAATACATATTTTAATAATTATTTATTTATTTTTAATTCACTGCTGTATATGAATTTAATCATAAATGTGTTATATTTTATAATTTAATGTATAATCAAGATTATATGTAAATATTGAAATAATATTAATAAAATTTAAAATAATATTCAAAAGTAATACACTTATTAAAAAGGACATATACAATTATGAAATTATAATTAATACATTTTATAATGTCAATATATATATATATATATATATATATATATATATATATATATATATATATCTTAAGTAAATTATAGCAAAAACTTTTCTTGCTGGCGTGTCGTCTTTAGAGAGCTCCAATGTGACGTCTAATTTTCTCAATTTTTTATTTTTTTAATATTTTTTTAATATTTTCCTTGTTTACTTTTAATTAACTTCCTTATTTAATATTTTTTTAAATAATGTGTTTCTTATTTTTAATAATGATTAAATTTTAGATATTTTATTTAATTATTTGGGTATCATTAATTAATTACTAAATCTTTTAATGCAATAAATTAATTAATATCAAATTAAATCATATATATAAAGGGAAAAAAGAATATTTCATATAATATTCTCCCTCACCCCACCTATAAATAAAACTTTTTTGGTTATTCATTCTAAATACACACATTCGATTCTCCAAGAGGAATATGAGATTTCTTCAAATTTCTCTAGAGAATTGATTTACGAAAGTATAAAAAATTTATTTCGGTAGAGCGAATCAAGTAGAGATTGGATCAACCTCTAAAAAATCGATTCAAGTATTCCTCAAGAGGAAGGGAACTATTCTTGAATCGTTTTACCTCTTAAAAATCAATTCTTCACGCGGAAGAGAATCGATTCAAGTATTCTTGAATTTATTTACATCTTAAAAATCAATTTTTCAAGAGTAAGATGATCGATTCAAGTATTCTTGAATCGATTTATATCTTAAGAATTGATTCTTCAAGAGGAAAAAAAACTTTAATCGATTTGCATCTTAAGAATCGATTACTCAAGAGAAAAAATCTATTCAAGTATTATCTCTTAAGAACCTCTTAAGAATCGATTCAAGTATTCTTTAAGATCTACCTCTAAAGTATTGATTCAAGTATTGTTCAAGTGAATGTGGATCGACGATTCAAGTACTCTTGAATCGATTTACCTCTAGAAAATAAGAGGTTAAAAAACTAATTCATGTATAGAATGAAAGCTTAAGTTCTTTAAGTTAAACCATTATTTAATAAAAAAATAACATTAAAATTGAGTTTGTAAATATATGTTAATTTTTTAAATTTAGTATATTAATATTTATTTATTTACATATATCTTAATTATTAAATTATGACACATATATTATAAAATTTATATTCTTTAGTTGTTTTTAATACTTTATTTAATATTTTCCATATTTACTTTTAGTTAATTCCTTATTTAATATTTTTTTAAATAATGTGTTTCTTATTTTTAATAATGATTAAATTTTCAATATTTTATTCATTTATTGTGGTATCATTAATTAATTACTAAATCTTTTCATATAATAAATTAATTAATATCAAATTAAATCATATATATAAAGGGAAATAGAATATTCTATATAATATTCTCTCTCACCCCACCTATAAATAAGACTTTTTGATAATTCATTCTAAATTCTCCAAGAGGAATATGAGTTTTCTTCAAGTCCTCTAGAAAATTGATTTATGAAGTATAAAAATTTATTTCGTTAGAGCGAATCAAGTAGAGATTCGATCAACCTCTAAAAAATCGATACAAGTATTCTTCAAGAGGAAGATAAATATTCTTGAATCATTTTACCTCTTAAGAATCGATTCTTCAAGCGGAAGAGAATCTATTCAAATATTTTTGAATAGATTTACATCTTAAAACACGATTTTTCAAGAGTAAGAGGATCGATTCAAATATTCTTGAATCGATTTACATCTTAAGAATCGATTCTTCAAGAGGAAAATAATCTATTTAAGTATTACCTCTTAAGAACCTCTTAAGAATTGATTCAAGTATTCTGTAAGATCTACCTCTAAAGTATTGATTCAAGTATTGTTCAAGTAAAAGAGGATTGACGATTTAAGTATTCTTGAATCGATTTACCTCTAGAAAATAAGAGGTTAAAAAACTAATTTATGTATAGAATCGAAAGTTTAAATTCTTTAAGTTAAATCATTATTTCATATCAAATAACATTAAAATTAAGTTTGTAAATATTTGTTAATTTTTTTAATTTAGTATATTAATATTTATTTATTTACATATATCTTAATTATTAAATTATGACATATAAATTATAAATTTTGTTTTTTAGTTATTTATATTATTTGAAACTAATAAAATAAAATAAAAAAATAAAATTAAGAAATTCATTACAAATTTATGAATAATTAAAAGAATATTATACATAAATTAATTTTATTTATAATATATATATTTTTTACATTAATTTCTTAAAAATAACAATTAATGGAAATAGAATTATAATTATATAGTAAGAAATACTAAATCATAATCATGAGTAAAAATTAATACTCCATTTAAATATTATTTATAATATTACGTATATTTTAAAAAATACTTTTATATATATATATATATATATATATATATATATATATATATATATATATATATATATATATATATATATATATATTAATAAATATAGTATAACAAAGTTCTTTTTCGATAACGTGTTGTTCACGTATAATCTTACTATTTGTTTATCTTTCCTATACACTTATTATGACTTATTTACCTTAGTATCATTTATTGCAATTAATAATTAAACCATTTAATACAAATAAATTAATTAGTATCGATCAAATCATGTGTAGAAAAAAAGAATAAATTTAATTTTTTATATGTATAATTGATATTTATTTTAGACAAACCGTAAGAATTATTACTAAAAGTTACATATTTTGATCATAATTCACTTAAATACAATGAAAAAAAATAAAATACTAACAACTATATAAATATACAGCAAAGAGACAAAATTATACCTGCGTGGTTGCTCATTTTTTTAGAGAGACATTGTGAATAATAAATAATTTTCAATTGTATTATAGTATTACTATAAAGTAACATTTAAAAAAATACAAGTCAAGATTCTTTCAAATAATTAGAAAATATGTACACATATATTAACTTTTTACATGATTTAGTTATATCATATACGTTACATTATCAAAAGTCAAATGTTATAATTTTATCGCTTCTTTACATTGATGAAAGAAATTGTCTAGCTATAAGAAAAACAAAACTGTTTAATTAATATTGTTACGTTATATAAATCGAATTATTTAATTATAAAAAATAAAAATAATAATTAAATGATCCCGCGATGTACACGGGTTTCATACTAGTATATATATATATATATATATATATATATATATATATATATATATATATATATATATATATATTATAAAAATCAATACAATTTAATATTACCTTATACTCCATATGCAAAATAACAATACAATTGAATATAAAAAGTAATACATTTATTTAATACAACATATACATTAATAATTAAAATAATACAATAACTTCATTCTAAGTTTAACAATAATTTTCTTTTGAAAAGATATACATTTATCAATAAAAACTTTTATACTTCATAATAAAAATATATAAAATTATCAATATATACTTATACATTGAGTAACAAAAATTATACAGTGATACCGTTGTAACAAAAAAAAAGATATATACATCAATCTTATCTATGATTTAACAGATACATCCAAAGCATAGACATGCATCGGCATTTGTTCAGAACCAAACGATCCTACAAAGAATTTATTCAGTATCATCATTAATACAGATTGTATTTCCTTAACTATTAAGAAACTCTTCGGCATAATATTAACATCAAAATTTAAGAACTAACATACTCACAATTCCATTCTCCATAAATTAAATTTAAAATAATAAAAGTATAATTACAATTCTAAACAATCTGTTTTCACATAACTAAATCTGAAAATTTGACAAGAAGAATTGGGATAAAATCTTGAATCAAAATTTCGAGAAAATAATTAGGGCATAGATTGTGATTTGAGTGAGACTCTTAACATCTCTAAAATCATGAGTTTCTAAAATCTCGATTCTCTAAAATCATGAGTTGCGGAAGACCTTGGAAAATCACCGTAACAAGATCTCGGAGTGAATCAAATCTCGCATCAGAAGACCTTCACCATAACATTTTCTCTCCTCACCTTTCCCCTTTCTCTCTCTACGCTCTACCACCCTTTCTCTCTCCTTTGGTTTTTCAATAGTGGAAGCTCAATTGAAATGATTCAGAGAAGCAAAAACTCACAATTGGAATTCGTGAAGATCCAGTGAAGATCGATATGAAGGAGAAGCATTCGTCGTCCGATGCGACTCTAGGTTTTCGAGATTAGGAAGATATCAAAAGAGACAGCCGAGATCGAAAAGAAACCACAAACGGGCGGTGGCGGTTACAAGAACTGGATAGGGAGAGAGAAAATAGGGAAGATAGCGAGAAAAATTGCCTGGGAGAGAGAAAGAGAAAATTTTGCAAAATGAACTAATGACCCAAATAAAAATTCTTCATATTTATATGATGGGTCAAAATGGATGCGGGTCAATTAGTGTACGCTAATACTTTTGTACAATAGACTTTGCCTTTAATATAAAGTGGGTATGTGTATTAGTATGACATGTGGGTCCATGGAGAGAGAAATAATTAATATATGTGGGTCCCCTTTACCAAAAAGGGAAATACACATCTTGTATTAGGACGGACCAAAATGGAAAAATGTATGTTTCAATGGGACGGAGGAGTACTTACTTACCTATTATATATAAATTGAGATGCTTACTTACCTATTACCCGAATAAAAATTCTTCATATTTATATGACGGGTCAAAAGTGGGTCAACTAGTGTACGCTAATACTTTTATACAATAGACTTTGCCTTTAATACAAAGTGGGTATGTGTATTAGTATGACATGTGAGTCCATGGAGAGAGAAATAATTAATATTTGTGGGTCTCCTTTACCAAAAAGGGAAATGCACATCTTGTATTAGGACGGACCAAAATGGAAAAATGTATGTTTCAATGGGATGGAGGGAGTACTTACTTACCTATTATATATAAATTGAGATGCTTATTTTTATATATAGTATAATATGTTTGTGCTTAATTGTCAAAAGTAACCAATTGTAAAAAAATCATTGTCATCTATTAATTAAATTAAATTGTATAATAATTCTACCAATTGTTCATTTTTGGACCAAAATACCCACACCCCTTCTTTTTTTTATTAATTTTATTATATAATATAATATGTTTGTGATTAATTGTCAAAAATAACAAATTATAAAAAATCATTGTCATCCATTAATTAAATTAAATTGTATAATAATTCTACCAAGTTGTTCATTTTTTGACCAAAATACTCCCACCCCTTCTTTTTTTTATTAATTTTATTATTCAGTGTCAGTTATAGAGTTGGAGTCCCGACACAAGATATCGACATTATATCTGACAACATCATCATACGTAATTTAACTTATACTTGCAAGGGGCCAAAATCCATATTAAATGCAGGATTCGAACTCCCACCCAACAGCTACAAGCTCAGTTGGCCACCCTCCACTCTACCACTTGGTAGAGCTATGCCTTGGGAACTATTGTTAGCCATTTATTTTCTATATGTGTGGGCTATAGCTTCTTTTCATTGTATGAGCTACAAGTGCATCACATTGTATGTCTCAATTGTACTGATTCTGAAACATAATTTTTTATTTTCAAGAATGAGATGTGTTGTGGATTTTTTATTTTTCTTTTAATTAGTAAAAACTGAATTGCCAATATCATTGGTTCAATTTCAATATCGTGTGCCATGTTGCTCAACCCACTAGATTACATATTCGGTATTCCCCCACCAAATAAGAGTTCATGCACCGCATGTGACTCTTTTTATGATAAAAATTCAGTTTTCAGTCGAATTGGGCCTAAATTGACTAAATCAGTGACTACCGAAGAAAGCATTTTCTATGTGCCAACTCTGGACACCACATGGAAAACTCTTAAGAAAATAATCAAAATCTGTAAATTTTATTCAAAATTGTACTTTTCCAGTTAAATTATTTGAAACCAGTAGCTTATGCTCCAAACTTGGGGACCTTAGCAGTTGAAATCTGCGCAAGGAAGTGCTCGGAAACTACTCGCCGTTGGATTTTCCCCGTCGCAGTCTTAGGGAGAGAATTAGTGATGAAAACCTTCTTTGGAACCTTGAAAGCAGCAAGGTTTTTCTTGCAGAACCCACTAACCTCTGCCTCATCAACATTTGATCCTTCTCTTGGAATAACTGCACAATTTATCTGAATACACAGAAAACAACCATTACAACAATATAAACAACCGACATTATAACAATATAAACAACCGGAACAGGCAGTGGTCGACACTTGATTGTTGAGATATATTAGTACTAACCTCTTATTTCCGATCCGGAGGGTACATTTTGACATAAAAGGTTCGAGTAATCAGATAAAAACATATATCATTGAGTTCTAAAACAGTAATCTATGATCATAGAGGCAGGGATATTTCACAATTTGAATCTGGAGAATGACATAACTAGCCACAAATTGTTTGAAGTCCAAGAAGGAGATAGAATGAGATGATTCGGGGATTCAAAGTCTTGTTAATGGATTATGACAGAACTATGGCCGACATTTTGTTAAGAGCTATACAAACAAACGTTGGTCAGCAAATTATCTCTTTCATGCGTGGTTGGTTATTACAGCTTTAGTTGACATCAGTAAAACAGCTATTGAGTTGCAAGACAAAGTAAACGTCCAACAGCGCGCATGTATGTAGTTACCAAAAATACAAGGAGAGTAAATTAGGAGAGTTTCGCTGGTAAATGAATTTATGAAATCAATGATAAAAGTGAAAGGGTTCCTTACTTCTTCTCCATATTTATCATCTGGGACACCAAATGCTACAGCTTCAGCAATATCTGGATGGGACAATAGAACAGCATCTACTTCAATTGGTGATATCTTTTCCCCTGCACAGTGGAAGAAACTCGATGTAACAACGAATTGCCAATGCCTCTTAACAGAAATTGAAGTAACTTTGAGGTGCCCAACAAATGCATTAAGTAAATCCAACATGTTACTACAAGGCAAATTCCTCAAAAAATCAGGTGGTATAGACCGTACATGGATTAAGTACACATCATTTCAAGATTCGAGTTCAGTGAACAAAGATTTCAAAGAATCAAACACTGATTAAAGAGGTCTAATCATTTCTTGAATGTCCAGACTATTCACACTTAGTTAGCCTCCAAAGGATTGAACATTTGGAAAAGGATATCATAAGCAACTTCTTTGGCTATTCAAGCATACACAAAACAGGCAACTAAATCACCCTATTTATAGAGTACTAGTATAAGTTATGTAGTTAATATAATGTCTCTAGTGCCAGAATTTAGGTTACTCTACCATTAATGACTTTTTCTTGGTATAATTTGGCAAGAGCAACATATCATGTATGCAAATTGTTATCATACAAATCTCAATGTATGACAATATCAATGATATAACATGAATATAACTCTTTCAAATAAGATACCTCCACGGTTGATCAACTCTTTGATTCTACCAACAAGATGCAAATATCCATCAGAATCAAAGAAACCTATGTCCCCAGTGTGGAACCATCCAAATAGAAAAGCTGATTTATTCGCCTCTGGGTTATTCTTGTATCCTTTCGTAACATTTGGACCTCTTATGCAAACTTCCCCATTTGCATTAGCCCCCTGCACCACCCCATTTTCATCCAATATAGCCATCTCCTGCCCCACAGGCTTCCCAACTGAGCTAGGCTTATGCGGCCCGTCCTCAGGCAACGGATTTGATGCCATCAAATGCGTAGCTTCAGTCATTGCATACGCCTCCAAAACCGGAGCACCAAACGCCTCCTCCAAGCGATCCATTATAGCAGGGGCCAAAGACGCACTGCAGCTTCTGATGAACCGAAGCTTTGGATAAACAGATTCGGGCATGCTGAGGTGGCGATCAAGTATGATCTGATGAATTGTAGGCACAGCAGTGTACCAGGTTGCGTTATATTTATTCATATCGGACCAGAAAGTCGTAGCTGAGAACCTCCCGGCTGCTGGAAGAGTGACCGCAGCTCCGGCTCCAAGTGAGCTCAATAAGCCGGCTAACAAGCCGTGTACGTGAAACAATGGCAGGACAATCACAGTTGAATCTGATTCCGTAATTTTATACACAGATTTTATATTCTGGATAGAGGAATACAGATTCTGCTGAGTTAAAGGCACCCCTTTTGGTCGACTCGTGGTGCCGGATGTGTGGAGGAAGAGGGCTGTGTCGGATGGCTCGTTAGTGAGTTTAGAGACAGAGTGGGGATCAACATCGGGATGATTTGGATGGAATATAATTTCCGAGTCAGCGGTTGGCAGAGCCGCCGTGAGATGGGGAATGTTGAGCTTCGCCGCGGCGGCCTGAGCCTGTTCGTTGCCTTCTTTTGAAGTGAGCAGAAGTTTCGACTCGGAGTCTGATAAGTAGAACTCGAATTCATCGAAGGTATACGCAGCGTTCAACGGCGCTGCCGTCGCTCGGACTCGTATAACTGCCAAAAACATTATGACAAACTGCAATCGAATGAAATAAGCATATTCAATCAAATCACGACTTCGAAGAACACAGAATTGAAAACAATCACAATCAGAAAAGCAGACGAAATTATACACTACAATTTTCCTTTAGGGCGTACAGATTAAGAAATAAATAATTCAAAAAATCAAATTATCAATCGATCATTTCCTCTAAATTGAACAAGGTCTACCAACCTCAACGGTGTTGGGGAACGTAAGAGCAACGACGTCGCCATGCTTAATGCCGGCGGCGATAAGTCCAGCGGCGGCGCGTTCGACGAGTTGATGGAGCTGCGCATAGGTGAGATCGAACATTCCGGAGACACTGATGGCGCGGCGGGAAGGGAATACGCCGGCGACATGGGTCAGCAAATCAGTGAGGGTAGAATCAGCCATTCAAAATTGGAACGGAGATAACGATGATCAAATTGAAAGGGTGATTTGTGTGAGAGATGATATAAATAGCGAGATGGCAAAGGAGGTATGCAGGGTGGGGTGGGAAACGTGGAAGGGAGTGTAGATTTTCGTCGAATGTTTCCTTTCGAGGCAAGACCTTAACGCCACGTGGTTTCTTGATCGTTGTTCTTTGTTTCTGTTGGCGAATTTCATGAAAATTCCCGTCTCACTTTGATACTCCATCCGTCTCGTTCTATAGTGTTCGTTTATTTTTTTTAGATTAAGGAGTATTATTATTAGATATAAAATGGATAGTTACATTAGAGAGAAATGATGGGTCATATTGTGTATTTTTTTAATAAATAAGGAAAATAGATACATTTGAAACAAATGCCAAAAATAGTAAAATGGACATTTTAGAAGTTAGAAGCAGACGGATAGAGTATAAAATTATGAGTTGATATTAGGTGCATCAGGGTGCACCCATACGTGTATAATTTTTTATTTTATTTTGTATACATGTTATTCTATTTTGTATACGTGTTTCCTAATAATTGTATATTTTTATCACACTAAGTTTTTCATTAAATAAACTAGCATCCATATGTGTATAGCTTTTTATTCAATAGTGTATACTCCCTCCATCCCGTTTCAATGCTTACGTTTGCTTTTTGCACGTTGATTAAGGAGTATAATATTTTAATAGATAGTGGATGAAAAGGTAATAATATTTAATATAAAGTGGGTAGGTGTATTAATGTTTTGAATGTGAGTCTCATAGTGATATATTAATTGTTTTAGGTGGGTCCTATATATCAAAAAGAGAAACGTAAACATTGAAATGGGAAGCCCAAAATAGAAATATGTAAACATTGAAATGAGACGGAGGGAGTACATATTTTTTAATAATTATATAATTTTTTAAACTCAATTTTTCATTAAAAAAACTAACAATTAAATTGTATACATTTTTGTTCTTAATTGTATGTTTTTGTTTATATTTGTATACGTTTTTGAAAGTGTGTGCACCATATTTTAGGGTGCACCTCGGTGCACAGTATAATTAGCCTAAAATTATAAGTGCATCACCAAAAAACTCTTCAAAATTTGTAGAGCATTTTCACAATATAAAGAGTAATTTTAATTTTAAAAAGTCATAATTTTTTAAGATACTCTATCGTGAGATGAGTTTTTTGTGAGACAGTTGTGAGACAAATCAACTCATTACTAAAGTATGCTCATTATATAGGTAAAATATGCTTATTTGTAATTAAAGTATGTCAATAATAAATCTTATTATAACACCCTAAAGTCATACTTTAATTCATCATTTATCATACTTTAGAAAACATACTTTAACAATCATTAAGAATACTTTATCTATATAATAGACATATTTTAATACGTCTTATAAACGGTCTCATATATATAACGTCTCACAAGAGAATTTGTCTAATTTTTTGTGGTCCAACAAATTCTTTAAAATTTATTTTCCAATAATAATTTATTACATTATTTTCTCTTTTATTAATTGTTTAAACTACTTCTATTGGATGAAAACACTAATAATTAAATGCATTTAATGAAGTAATAAATTATGAAGAGTGATTTGTGCTCTTCAAATTTAAAGAGTGAAGATAACTTTTTAAATTAAAAAGTGGGTTTGAGCTTGTTTTTCTTGTATTCCTCTTTAAAATATGCATATTCTTCATTCAAGATGAGCTTTTAAAGATGATCTAACCCCTCCCATTTTTTAAAACTTCAAAAGGTTCGATTTAAATAGATATCGTCTCAATATACATCCATTATTATATTATAACAAGACACTGATTTATCATCTACATTCAAGTGCATCCATTTATCATCGACATTCATTTCAGGTGGGGAAATCTAAACTTTGTTTATCATATGTGCTTATGTGTTTATGTTGATAAGTTACTACTTGCATCACAGACATAGGGTATTACTTGTGATACTATTCACGAACATAAAGCTTATGTGTTTATATTGATAAGTTACTGCTTGTATCACAGACAGAGGGTATTACTCGTAATACTGTTCACGGATATAGAGTATTTGTGATACTGTTCACAAATATATAGTCAGGGACCGTGACATGGATTCGGGACTGATAAAAAAGTTCTCGAGAATACTTGGATGGTAAAAAGTCCTTAGAAAACCTGCTATGCTAGTATATTTATTTAAGTCAGGGCACTTTCAAGTGTCAGAATTTTAAAAAAATCCCTCGAGTAACGCCCGCCGTACTTCATGATCGATCATTCACAGACATGTTCACAGATAAGATTTACGTGCACTACAAAAAACTGTCAAATTACCGATGGAAATTTTCGGTCGGTAACATAGAAAAAATCCGTCGGTAAATAGTTTACCGATGGATTATCGACGGAAATGGTGTTGTCGCTATTTTCATGGTCGGTAATTTATTAGCGACGGAAATTAAATTCCGTCAGTAATCACCGACGGATTTTGAGCGTCGGTAAATAAATTATTCGTCGGTAATCATGCAACGCAAATTCGTCGGATATCATTAATTAGTGACGATTTTACCGACGGAATTTTCCGTCGGTAATTAGCGAAGGATTTTTCCGTCGCAAAATAAAAATACATTACCGACAGAAAAATTCGTCGGTATTTCTATATGAATTTTTTTAATTTATCATCGTTAATTTTTATATATTTTATTAATATATTTGAAAATTTAATATTAACACCTGTGAAAAAAATTAAATATTTAAATTAAAATTCAAAATACCACCTAATATAAATTTTTCATCTAATATAATATTCAAATTTTAAAGTTTCCACAATCTCAAATTCAAAGTAATACAAAAAATTGAAATACAAAGTAATACAAAAAATTGAAACACAAAAATAACTAAGCCTTCGTCCGTTCCAGAAGCAAATCTAATTCACGTTTAGTTAGTTCCTCATTCCAAGAAGGTAGCCTCCACCTTTTACTTTCAAAGTCAAAGCTCAACATCTCCAAGAACTAAGCCTTCTGGACATATTTGGCTCCAATTGAATTATCTGAAAAATATAAATGATTAGTGTGATAGTAAAGATATAAATATGCGATCAAAAAATGTCACACTATTACCTAAACAAGTCTCTTCTCCTAATTAATCCTTAATAGATCATAAATCCTACCATTTTCATGCATCATTTTTCCCTGCAGCTTTTAATGCTTCTCTATATAAAATAACTTAGTGCTACAAATTAATTAGTAATAAATATTTTTGCAGGGATATTGAATATGAATATCCATGAGTTAAACAGATTTTCATGCAATGATAATATACAATCATGTTACATTATTGCTAATTAAGGTGCCACAGTCTTTAAGTGGAGAACTTGGGTTCATAACAAAGCAAAGCAGTTTATGTTTTACCTTGAATTTGGTTAAGTTGGGATACACAGGTTGTACGTTGTATCACAATTCAGGGTTTAGGCACTCTAGACGCGAATTACGCCCAGTGCTTGTTGATTCAAATGGTGATACATATAAGATATTCTTATGATGTTTGTTGAGTGTGCTCCTGTGCCCAATGCTTACATAAGTGAGCTTTATAAATTAATGTGCCTGCAGACACAAGTTGCTTGTGTAAGTTGAAAAATATGTCCAAAGAAACCTAATAGGACATAAAGACACAGTTGCGATTCAACGGAAGTGTGCATAATGACTTCGTTTCATTAAATTAACTTTGAATTAAAATATAATTTAAGAGCAACAAGTAAATTATTTTGCATTAGCTAAATACTCAAAATACTTTCAATTAGAGATACATGTATACAAAGTCAATTGCTAAACAATTTCAATTAACAACAACCAATTATGCCACATACTATTACTAATCATACTTAAAAGAAAATGTTAGGTCTGTCACATGTATAGCACAACATAGAAAACTGAAGGTGGTATTCAAGAACATAATATGTTGAACGTTAACACGGTGAATTACCTCTTCGTTGCCAGTCACTAAAATGTTGTGTGGGACAATTTGTTGCAGCTACTGTTTCTTTCTAAGCATGGACAAGATGTGCATATACAATGACTTTATGAACCTGAGAATCCGCAATACAAGAATGTTAAATAATATGCAATGAAGACTATCAAAAAAATCCAGATAAGATTAAGTCAAAGGATAATAAAAGCAAAGAAAACATCAATCTTGCAAGCAGAATTGCATAATTTTTAAGATTGAAACTTGTGGCTCTCTTTGTTTACGACACAATAATATGCTAGAGGACAAACACATTAATTTTCTTTGCCAACAAAGTGATTGTGATGCTTTTTCCAACAAGATCACAAACGCATTTACCAGAGAACTTGCAAAATTGAGAAAACAAAATCAATCAAAAACTCATGAATCATACAGGGTATGAATTTAATAAAATAAAGTAGAGATAATTAGAAAGAAGAAAGAAGCAAGAATAGAAAGCACATGTCTCATCTTCTTCAAAGCTGAAAAAGGGAGGTAACGAATCAAAATATAACATGAATCTTAAAGAAACGAAGCTAGTGTGCTTACAAGAGGAGTGTAAATTCCCATCACTATGTACTGTAACAATTCATTCCCCACAAAAGGTATAAAGAAAACATAGAAAGCAAATCATATGCCAGGTATCACCTGCAATAATTACATCTTAGCTCACAAAGCTTCCCAAGAAAAATAAGTTGGCTTCTTACATAGGAGGTGTGCAATTTATGATGGATAGTAGACGCACATTTGTGAATTTAGTAGCATAAAAGACGAACTTAGAGTGGTTTCCATTTCCAGGATAAATTCAGGATTAGATCTTATCTAAAAGGGGATAAATTGAAGTAGGCTCTAAAATGCTGTCACTTGATATATCATAGAGTTCCTCAGATTGTTTAATAAAACTCAATAAAGCATATTCCAGTCTTATTAAGTTCTTTCTTTAAAGCAAATAGACGCACATTTGATTCCTGAAAAATAAGCAACAACATTCCCATTCCTTTGAGAATGAGAGGTAGAAACAATAAAACATCAGCTAAAAGAGGTAGTAACATCATCCACAAAGACAAGTATTCATACAGGCACAAGCACCGTCCACAAAGGCAAACAATATAAAAAACGCTAGTAAATCAAAACAAACACCATCCACAAAGACAAGTATACATACAATTAACAACAGAACATCATAAAAAATTAAACCCTAGAGAGTGAAAAGGGGGTGAAATTGAACCGGCAAGAGAGAGAGGGCCAGTCATAGAGGAAAGGCAAGGCAACTTCCACTGAAAAATCAGAATTAATATCTTTAGAAAGCAGTAGGAGTGACTCACCATAATGTAATAAAGATTGAGGTGGATAAAGAAGGAAAAAACGCTGGCGTCGTGAGCCACCTGTGGTCGACGTTGGGAGGACGGCTGCAGTGAGCGGGAGTATTGGACGGAGGTTATGGAAGAGAAGAGATTGCGAGCCCTTCAGCGCCGTTAAAATCGGTCGTGGCCAGAGCAGCAGCGACTGTGACCGGCAGCGATAACGACTACGAGAGTGACCGACGACAGTAGCAGTGGCGAGAGTGACCAGCGGCGTCACAGTGGCTAGAGTGACCAGCGGCGGTATTGACGGAATGGCACCGAGGGAGGTTGAAATCGGGAGTGAAGAATGAAATTGGAACTTTGGAGCGAATTAAATCCCTAATTTTAGTAAACTTAAATTTACCGACAGATATAATTCGTCGGTAATTATTAATTTAATTATAAAAAATAATTAAAAATATGTGAACCCATTTACCTGATAAATTTACATAATTAAAAAATTCTAATACATTACCGACGGATTATTTCCGTTGTTAATGCAGTTGAATAAATTATTAAAAATATTTTATTAAGATATAAAATGACTTTATTTACCGACGGATTTTATTCCGTCGGGAATTTCAAAATAAAATTATTTTAAATTTTTTCTTTGCGACGAATATTAATCGTCGGTAATGTACTAAAATTTTACCGACAGATTCTAAATCGTCGGTAACTTCTTTAATAGAAAATTTTCTCATTATATATTTACTGACGAAATTTTTCGTCGGTAAATTTTTGGGAAATTATAAAATAGCGACTAAAATAACGACGGATTTAAATTCTGTCGCAAATTCTGTCGGTAATCCATCGGTAAATCCGTCATTAAATACTTTTAATTATTTTTTCCACCCAAATTGACTTATTTTGCTGATTTGTCGGTAATCCGTCGGTATTCCATCGGCAATTACCGACGGATTTCATTCGTTGGTATTTTCGTCGGTATTCCGATAGTTTCTTGTAGTGGTGTTGTTTGTGATCCATTGATGTTTATACGTGAGTTATATATTGTAGATAAATATTTTCCCACTGAACTTTGGTTTGCTCATCCCATCATTTAAACATTTTACAGATTATAAGAGATGGAGTACTGAGGGAGGCGATGGGTGACAAAGTAATTAATTTGTATTTACTTGAGTTTATCATCTCATACTTTACATTCATTAACATGTTTATCATGATGAACTGTTTTATGATTATTCAATAGTTATATCTTTATATTTATTTATACTTCATGTGAAGTTATTTAATTTAATGAAAATCTTTTCCTTGTTTACTTTTACGTGAGATAAAATGTTTGATATTCAATTGTATGATTATTTTATTTCTCAAATAAAGCCCTCATTTTAACTACGTTAAGAAATATGATTCATTTTTAATAATGATTATTTTAATATAATTATGTTGCAAACAATGTTATATTTCAGTGAAATTTGTCAATATCTTTTTATTAAACCTTATTGGATCTAAAATTCCTCTGAAAAGGTTATTTATATTTTCATGATAAATTAGGTTGTTTTCATGTTATATTGTCAATCAAATTTGTTTTCATGAATTATTTTATTTATTAATGATGTAAAAATATTTTAAAGAAAAAAATCACCCATCATCGTCTCGCCGCTCCAACTCTAGATGGTACATCCATTTAACATTTGATTTACATTCAAGATATGATAATTTATGTCTTATTCATGATTATCATTTATAACATGTCATTTTACATCTTTTCAAAGTCACCATTTATAGCATGATGCCATGAACATATCATCTAGTGCCTCTTATATTTCATTTCATGACTCATCTTTCAACCATCAAGTATCAAGTATTACAATGACATAATTCAAGTTTCTCAAGATATGTTTCAAGTATCTCCATGACATAATTATGAAATACTAAAATGACATGAACCAAGTATCTCATAAAGGGATTCAAATACCTCAATGACACAGTAGTATGGTTGTATATATCATTCCAAGTCATTTCATATTTGATCATACGAAACATGATCTTTAAATATACTTTTACATATTAATTTCTTTATTCAGTCAAATCCAAAATGTTATATTCTAATTAATATCTTTTTTCAATCTTCATTGTTCTTAACAGTACAAGCGAATAGATTCAGGAAAGTGGTTGTTCGGTCGCAACCATCGAACACCCCGATTCAAATAGTTTTGTTTAAGAACGAGTTTGTATTGCGTTAAAATGAGAAAATTAATTCTTTAAATAAGAGGGCCGGTAATATGATCTATAATGGGGGGCATATTTAGTAAAATATGTATATATCTTTAATTTTGATTGGGTACATTTAGTAATTAGGTGCTTAAGGAGAGAAAATTGGTTCTTTAATAAAAAGGCTGGTAATATGATCTTTAATAAGGATATATTTAATAAAAATTTATATATATCTTTAATTTTGATGGGATACATTTATTAATTGGAATATATTTAATAGAATCGAAGTTACGAATAGTTGCACCCTTTAAGTTAAATTAGAACTTTAGAAAATAAAAAAAACAAAATCCCTAAATCTAGGTAAACAAATTATTGCCTTCGTCCCTCTGAAAAAAATGCATTGATGCAATTTTAGTTCATCCGCATATAAGAGGTGCATTTCCCATTTTGGTAAATGAGACTTATACAAAACAATTAATATATCTTCATTGGATTCATAGACAATATTAATATAACTACCCAGTACCAATTATACATTAAAATATTATGTCTCTATTCATCTTCACATTAAATATTATATTCCTTAATCTTCGTATAAAAAACAAACGCTATCTTTTTTAAAATATGTTAGTTATATATGTAAAATACGTTAATTCATAGTCGAAATATCTTTTTTTAAAGAATAATGAATTAAAATATATTTTTAAAGTATTATAGTATAATTAACTGCAAACATATTTTAACTACCAATAAATATACTTTGCTTATATAATAATTATTCTCACAATTCAGAGCATCTTATCCATTTTATAATATATTTTCTCCGTTCCGAACTTATATGCACCGACGATACGGAATTTAAGAAAAGTTAATATGTGACGAAGGGAGTATTTTATAAGATAAAGTCTCTTGTGAGATATATAAGATCGGTTGTGAGATGGATAGATCCATTATTAAAGTATATTTGTTATATATGTAATTAAATTCGTTAATTCATAGTTGAAATATATTTTTTTAAAAAATAATGAATTAAAATATGTTTTTAAAATATTATTATAGTATAATTCAATACAAACATACTTTAACTACCACTAAATATACTTTGCTTATATAATAATTATTCTCACAATTCGGAGCATCTTATCCATTTTATAATATAATTCCTCCATCCCGAACTTATCTGCACCGACGATACGGAGTTTAAGAAAAGTTATTTTTTTGACCAACTTTATTGGCTTTTTAGTGATATTGTGGTATTTTTAGGTAATAAATAAATTATAAAGTAAATTATGTGTGTTAGGTGGGAGTGATATTTTTGAAATTAAAAATATTTTTGAGGTTATTGGTTGATGTAAACTTTCCTTAATTAGGCTTAATAAACAGCTCCTTAAGATGCACGAAAGCAATCTTGGAAGTGACCCCCCTGCCATGATCTGCTCCATACCCTGCAATCATCAAAATCCGGGGACATTCAAGTATTCAAGATGGCATCCACAATGTGTGGAAAAGTGTTAGTGAAACTCTTCGTGAAGTACAAATATCCTTCATATAAATAATCACCAATCCTTTGATCAAAATGGTGTCGATACTCATGCGGAATGTCTACTAAATCAGCGATAGGAGTACCAACCCAATTATTTAGCAAGAATCGAATGTTCGAGTCATACTCAATGATCCAAATTTCGTTCTCCTTCAACCGTTTGATGTGCCCATGCATACTAATCGGATTGATGAGGGTATATATTTATCTCTCCATTCCTGTTCATCAAACCATCTGCTCTTGACAAAACCCAGCGGCCCTTTTCCTTCAAGAATGTCCCAGGAAAGCTTCATTAAATAGGACTCATTAGTTTTCCGAACTAATTCCCAATCCCTCTTCCTCTGTTGGACTGCAAACTCGCTTCCAAACAACTGTAAATCGACTCTGTTTGTTTGCATCACCTGACCAAACAAAATTTCTACAAGCTGCCTCTATCTTTTTGATCAAATGTCGAGGCCATTTGTATATCATCATGACATGAACCGTTGAAGCAATGACGATTGATTTTACCATGCAAGCCCTTCCAGCCATTTAAAGGGAATTTCCCTTCCATCACTGAAATTTCGCCATTATCTTGTCAGTGGCCTGATTAAAGTACCCAATCTTGGGCAATCCTATGAAAATAGGAGCCCCCAGTTATATGAAAGGCAGCTTTCCCTTTTGAATTCGAAAGATATTTATAAACTCATGTCTAGCAGCCAGCTTCACGTTCTTTCCAAAGAATATTTTCAATTTTGCATGGATAAATTCTTGTCCAGAGAGATAAGCATATTTTTGAAGTATTCTTTCAATAGACTTCTTATTTCCCTTGCAAAATAATACAATATCATCAGCATAAAACAAGAAAGAAGGAAGAAGAGTAGATCTGTTAGCTCGAGCTTGAGAAATATTCCCTGTAGAGAGTTCAAGATTAATCCATCTTCTAAGGATCTCCTCCGTAATACAAAAAAGAAGGGGAGATAATGGATCTCCTTGACGTACCCCCTGTCCACAATCAAAATAACCTTCCAGTTTTCCATTGATCATGATAGAAACTTTAGCAGACTAGAAAATGGAATGAACCCATTTGATGAAGGCCAGATCGAAACCCAATCATTCCAAAGCGTGCAAAACAAAATTCCACCTGAGCGTATCAAAAGCTTTCCTGATATCTATTTTGAAACCAACACTGCCATATGTCGAATTATTGAGACTATTGAAGCATTCTGATGCAATCACAATATAATGATGAATGCTTCTCCCAGGTTTAAAGCCAAATTGAAATCCACTGAGGCACCTCTCAAGAATCGGCCCCACTAGTGGCCAAAACCTTAGTGATAAATTTAAAAATAAAGTTATAGAGATTGATAGGCCGAAAGTCCTCCACTTTAACTGCTCCATCGTGCTTAGGAATAAGAACAATGAAGTTATAGTTTACTCCCCTGGAATATCTGCTGTGATAAAAAAATGTTGAACAGCTCCACACAAGTCTTGGCTAATAAAGTTCCAACATTTTTGATAGAAGTTCCCTCCAAATCCATCTGGACCCGGAGCACTGTCCACAGAAAGCCCCATGATAGCCTGTCTAATTTTCTTGTCATCCGGGATGGCAGCTAGGGCAACGTTATCAAATTAGAAATAATCTTGTCTAGGAAATCTAACTGTGTAAAATCTCTCTCTTCTTGTGGACTCTGAAATAACCCACTGTAGTATTGAATAATATGTTGTGAGATAACGTTGGGACTCTCCGTGATCTCACCATTAACCTCCATTAAAGCAATGGAAGCTCTTGATCTAGACGCACGGTAGTTCTTATAGAAAAATTTAGTATTTCTATCCCAGTCTTTGAGCCAGGAGATCCTGTTCTTTTGAGCATAAAACTGATGCTTCTCCATAAGTCTTTTACTAAGTTCCACATGTGCATCAACCTCCCCACAAAACAACTCCTCACTATCCCCCTCCATCCCAACATGGATTTGAACCTCAATAAGTGCTTGCATGGCAGTATCTATAGTGTCATCAAGATTCCCGAAGGTGTTATGATTCAATTTCCTTATATCCCATTTCAATCTTCTCAATTCAAACATGAATTTGGAGATAGGACTATCATGGAAAGAAGAATCTTTCCAAGAAGTTTCAGCCATGACAAAGAAACTTGTATTTAACAGCCACATGTTTTAAAATCTAAACGACCTAGAAATCGCCTCGTTTATGGAGAGTGTGACCAGAATAGGAGCATGATCAGACCTATGTCTTGTCAGCACCATGCCATTGATTCTATCCCATGATTCATGAGATTATCCTCCACCAAGACCCTGTCAATTTTTGATGCTCTCATACTTCTAGTAGATGATCAACTGACCTAAGTGAACTTTGTCCCTAATAAATCTAGGTCTAGTAGCCCCGACTTATCAAGAAAATCATGGAATTCAGCAGGCCCCAAGTTATCTCTCCCCAATGCGTGAAGTCTCTCATGCGACCCTAAAACAGAATTAAAGTCCCCCACCACCATCATGTTCGTAGACATATTAGCAATGATATTATAATATAGTGCACGACGTATTGTGCGATCCGTGTGGCCATGGACAAACCCAAAATAATAATCGGTAGTAAAATCAAAAATTATAATTTGGCAAGAGAAAAACACCGATCGTACCTGAGTCACATCATTAGCTTTGTAAAAACTCACAAGTTCGGTCTTAGTCATTCTCTATGATTGTGTCCACCAAACTAAAATCCCAAATTAGACAAAACATGACTTGGAATAGATTAAAAAAGGACCTTTGGCTTAGCAATAGCTAGCCAAGTAGGTGTGTGCTTCCTACAAAACTCCTTATGAGCCATTTGAGCTTCTTTCCTCCCAATCCCCCTGATATTCCAGAAGAGAGCCTTCATTAATTATGGGATCTTCGCCGTGCTTTGGCGGAAAACCATCCAACTCCTTGTTAGAAGCAGAATGCATAGTTTTAGATGGATTTTTAAGAGGAATAACATGCTTTACTCCCGGAGCCGCTGCATTTCGGGTGCGAGTAGTTGGCGGATCCAGCCGAGTGAAGTGGGTGGCGCTATTGCTTTTGCCTCTAACAGAATCTTTCTCATCATGCACAACGATCTGCTTCTCAGTTGAGGAAATTGTAGGACTGGCATAGTTCTCTGGGCTACGAACGGAAATAGGCACCGGCTCTTCCACAATAATGGAAAGAGCAAGGTCCTTTCTGTTTTCTGTATCCAGTCCTTCATTTTCATCTCCGCTATGATTTAAGTCCTCATGTGCAGACTTGCAATTCTCATCACTATGAGTACTCTCGTGCTCCTCGATCTGAGAATCCCTATCCTCATCATCGTCATCTTCCTAATTATCCAAATCATGTTCCTCAACCCGAGAACTAGCTTCCTCATAAATGTCATCTTCCTCCCACTGATCAGAGGCAGTAGTCTTTCCCACATTCTCTCCATCCGTAGTTTGGTTCTCCTTCTGAGCATCGTGGTTTTGCTGTCCATCTAAATCATCATCCAGAGTCCCAAACATATTTGAAATGTTAACTTTTGGAGCACGTCCCTCCTTTTGCTTCCACGCCTTTTTAGGGACTGAAAAATTATTTCCTCTGGCCTTTTCTTCTTTCTTTTCTCTCCTTACGCTGCTTTCTTTTGTACTGTTTTTTCATGCAATCCTGATCACAATGACCTAAAATTTGACACGATTTGCAGTATTCCAGAATATTTTCAAAACCAAATGAGATTTTGATCACACTCTCCGAAGTATCAATATTCATATATTTCAATATATCTTCTTGAACATCAACTTCCACCAGAACTCTAGCATAACGTGCCGTGGAGTCATCAACAGTCTGCTAATCAATTCTCAAAGGATTTCCTACTACTCGAGCCACGCTTTTAATAACTTCCTCATGCCTTAATTCAAGAGGGATCTCGTATATTCTCATCCAAATAAAAACTATAGAAGACTTGATCTTGTAAGGATTGAACGTTGGAGTCCATTGCTGAACCCTTAATTGGACTCCGCAAACCTCGAAAACTCGCTTCCTCAAGAGATAAATTTTTTGCTTTTCATCAGCCACCATCATTGAGAAATATCCCCGACCCAGAGGAATATTTAGCAGTTCTTTAATATTAAAGACACGCTTGAACATAGAATCCACTTCCAATTGAGATAGCGGTTTAGATCCCCTCTCGTTCATGACCCTAACAATAACAAATTGAGAGAATAGGATTTTATGATCCTCATAGAACGCCTTATTAATAGATAAAGTAACAGTATTACTTATTTTATTGAGCGGCCTCGCCACAGGACCCGAGAAGGGTCCATTGCATATGTCCTTTTTGAGTCGCATGATCGGATCCCCAGAATCTCGAGACTTGTCTGCATACGATGGCGGATTGTGTGTCTGAGGATGATCATACATGGAATGTGATGCCGGACAAACATTGGGGTTTCCAACAGGAAACCCTTGTTTTGCCGAAGACTTGCCAGGCAAGCTAGGGTCCGATTGGGGCAGGCCCATGTTTTGACGGACAAAATCCTGGTGTGTCGAGTCTGCCTTCGTACCAAGGTTCAACCGATCTGGGCATCGGTCACCCTCAGGGGCTCTTCCGGCGTTAGCTCGATTCTAGAAGAGTTCCTCAAAGTATGAGAACGAAAAAGAAGAAGAATGAGTGATGACAACAGGCTGGAGATGGGAGGGGCCGTCTAAGGGCGGCGCCTCAATGTCGGAGAAAGAGCGGGGCGATCAAAAAGTTTTAGAGAGAAGGTAGAGAGAAAAACCTAGAGAGAGAAACATCTTGGACATGTTGCTATATGTGGAAATATTGGGATATTACAGTTACTCCCTCCACGACTACTTTTTGTACGAATATTAATAAAAGTTCTTGTTTTACTTACTTTTGGAGATAATTTGGTATTTTTAGGTAATCAATAAATACTCTCTCCATTCAAGCAAAGTGTTCACACCTCCGTTGTAATTTACAAAGTACGTGTGAACACTTTGCTGAGACAAATGGAGTAATAAAGTATGTTATTTTTTATTCTTTTTTGAAAGTGTAAAGTTGAAATATAGACAAACCAAAATAAAATGTGTGAAATTGAAGTTAGGATGAAAGAAATATTACTTTTTATCTTATAAAATAAATATTCATAATTTTTTTAGACGGTTATCAGTCCATCATAATCTTGCATCCCTTCTTGAAATAAAAAATGGGTAGGTCTTGCATGAGACCGTCTCACATGAGACCGTTTTTTACTTTTTAAAATAGTTATCACTCTCGCTATAAAACATTATCACTTTCGCTATAAAATGTTATCACTTTTTATTTATACTATAAATTGTTCATGAAATAACATTATCACTTTTCATTAATTTATTATCACTTTCTTTTATAAAAGTTATTACTTTTTGACCATCTCATGTAAGCCCTTACATGAGACGGTCTCACACAATTCTTTGGCATAAAAAATTTAATACATTGAATAAAATTCTTAAAAAAGTAACAAAGTACATATTTATATTAGTAAATAAAATAAATAAGTCAAATAAAGTGATAATTGAGTTATAATTTAGGGGGCAAGCAAAGCAACAGCGTTCTCCCTCGAAGAAAAAGGCGCTAATTAATGCGCAATATAAATTTAATTAATCTGTTTGAATATATTTGTGTTGCCGAATGAAATTTAGAAGACGGTCATACAAATTTTTATGTTAAATTAATATACTCTCTCCTAGACATGCACCCCGGTTCGGAACCGCCGGTTTTGGTTCCAATGGAGGGGGAACCGGAACCGAACCGGGGAATAAGGAGTACGGTTCGTGAACCGGCGGTTCCGGTTCCGGTTTGGAACCGCCGGTTTTCTGGTTTTTTTTTGTTTCTTTATGTTATATTTATACATCATACATGTGTTATTAGTTATTATGTGTAATTTATTTATTAAATAAGTGAAACATGTGTAATTGAAAATTGAAATATTGAATTTGAATTAATATAATAATAATATCATTAAAATTGAAAACATGATATTGATGTATGCATTATGCAATATTCAATAATGCAAGTAAAAATTTTAAAGTTGATATTAAATTCACAATAATCATACAATATTAATTAATGTGATCACATAAAAATTTAATTATTAAAGTCTAAACAATTACAATTTACAAATGTAGAAGTGTAGAGAACACTGCAAGTTTACTTCCATGTCAACTACTCTACTGTTACACTTCAAAAATTTAAAAAATACAAACTTTATAAGATAAAATACAACAACATAATAGAGGGGGGGGGGGGGGGGGGGAAGGACTTGAGCTTAAATTTAGGGTTAAACTTGAAAATTCAAGTTCAACTTAAATTTAAGTTGTCTACGTATCCTCGAAAGGAATCAAAACCCACGTAGTTCTCTTAACTTACCTCAACTTACCTCTTTGGCTCGGTGGAGGTGAATGGTGATGGCCTTTTTTGTTTACTCTACCAATCTAACTCGCTTCCATATTCCGTAATTTCATCATCCGATCGGTCTTCTTCATTTTGATTTTGAATCCGTCTTTCCGCCTTTGACCAATCATCAAGCAAACACAAATTTTGTAAATTTGTCACACTTAAATTGGATCGTGTCGGATCCAAAGTGAGATTACCAAGACTAAATGCTTGTTCGACGGCAACCATAGAGGCGGGAGATGCAAAAACCTCTTTTACAATCAATGATAAAATAGGGAATGACTTTGTTCTCCTTGACCACCACTTCAAAATATCAAAACTAGTTCCGCTTGTTTCAAACTCAAAAGTGTTAATAAAATAAGAATCAAATTCTTGAAAAGGATTAGATATAACCCGTGCACGTTTTGAGATCTAGCATCATAAAAACTATAAAATTTTTGAAGAGCATCATATTTCCTAGAATTATCAACACTATCACTACTATCATCACCACTAGATTGATCATCGTTCGTATCATTTTGTTCTTTATACTCCTTAAAAAGATCCTTTAGTAGATTATAAGTACTTGCAACTATGTCTTTAGGATTAGGAGCTTGTTGTCTAGTAGGAGAATCACAATTAACATACAATGAATCATAGTAAAGCGTTAACAATTCTTCTAAACCATCCGTTCTAATACGTGAGTCCAACAATTTAGCAACTAAACACAAGTCAGAGATTTGAAAAAAATATTTTAACCACTTAGATTTCATGGAAAGAATAACATTTGACAACAACGGATGTGCTTCATTAGCACTAAAAACTATAGCAATATTAACACAATTATCAACAACTAAATTTGAAGTAGGATAATAAACACTGGATAGTTCTTCCGTAGCATCATTAAAAATTTACAAAACATCACATAGAGTATAATATGTGTCCCATTGATTAGCAAACAAGATTTGACCACCCGCATCTTGTGAGTAAAAAGCACAAATATGATCTTTATAATCAAAAGAGTCATGCAACATTTTATACGTCGAATTCCAACGAGTTGAAACATCTAAAGGAAATTTTTTTGGGTGAATGTTCACAGATTGACAATATATTTTCCACCTTTTAGTAACGGAAGAGTTTCTCATTATATACCATATAGCACTTTTAATAGGTTGAATGTGTGTTTTCAAAGCACTTATACCATCTTGAACACATAAATTCAATATATGACAAATACATCTAACATGAAAAAATCTACCACCAATTGAGAGTTTGCAAATATCAATAAGACTTTCTAAACTAGCCGTATTAGCACTAGCATCATCAAATGAGATTGTAAAAATATTTGTAACTAAACCATATTCTTGTAAAATAGTACTAATTTTGTGAGCAATATTAATGGCGGTATGAGGAACATCAAATGATCTATAAGCAATTAATCTTTATTGCAAATTCTATGAACTATCAATTCAATGACAAGTAATACCCATATAATCCGCTTTTTGCCAAAAATTGCTCCAAATATTCGAATATATAGACACTTTATGAGGTAATTGTTGTAAAATTTGTTTTAAAATCAAACCATACTCTTTAACAACTTTAGCAACACCAAGTTTACATTTATTACGATGCAAAGGTGGGGCTTGAGGATTTAAAGTGAGATTTACCCAATCTTGAAAAAAAATATTATCGGCAAAGTTAAATGACAAATGTTTGGTGCACATAAGTTTAAGGTATAATCTCAAATAATTAGATTAATCAAATTTAAAAATAGTGTTACCCGACGCCGATGAACCTTCTCCTCCGGAAGAGGCCGTGAATCCTCGTCCTATTTGTGTTTGACCGGTTGAGATGCCAATCTTGTCCGGATGCTTCGATTTGATGTGCTTGATGAACGTTCCATGTCCTCCGCCATGCTTGAATTTATACTTCGTGCCACAATAGTTGCAAATAACTTTGAATTCATTCGAATTCTCAATCGTCTCCTTCTTGAAATGAATGGAAAATATATCGGAACGTAACACTTGTGGAGAACTTCGAGTCGATCCTCCGCCTCCGCTAGAGCCTCCGGCTCCATCTCCGGTACCCGTACCACCCGAGGTTGGTTGACTTCCACTCGCCCTTTGTTGTGATTGACCTTGAATATTATCGTTGTCGTCGTCGGAGGGGAAACCATCTCCAAGTATCTCCCTAACATTCAAGTTGAACAAATGAGGGGAGATTTCTTCATCCGAAGGAATATTTTCAAGTTCAATATCTTCTAAAGTTGGTGGAAGTTGGCATGGAGGTGGTGGAGGACAATTTAAGGTATTGGGTATGGATTTTCCTCTAGAAGAAGAAGGTGAGGCACCGGATGAAGAAGAACCTCTTCTAGGCATTTTTTTAGATTGAAAAAACTAAAGGATGAATATATAGGATTTATGAACTAAAACTAAGAGACTAGAAGTATAAGTATACTAATTAGTAGTATATGTGTGGGAAAGAATAGAAAATGATAATGAGAGAATAGAAATGAAAGTGATAATAAGAGAATTGAAATAAAAGACTACAACTTTTTTTTTAGTTTGATATATATGAACTAAAAAAAGAAACTTGAGAGTTGAGATGAGATTGAGAACTTGAGTAGTTGAGTAGAAATGTAGAATCAATCAAGAATGTGAAATAGAAAAAGAAGTAGTGTAGAGAAGAGAGTGTAGTAGTAGATTGAATGTGAATGTTGTGTGCCCAAATTGATCACACTTGGGGGGTATTTATAGAGGATTGGAAGTGATCTCATCCATCAATTTCAAATTTTAAACACAAAAAAATCTTAACCCTTGAATTTAAAAAAAAAAAATCGGGCGGAACCTCTCGGCCGCACGTTTGAATTTTCAAAATTCAAAAATTCTCTCCCCAAAAAAAAATAGATGAACCGCTGGTTTAACCGTAAACCGGCGAATCGGCGATTTGAACCAGCAGTTCCGATAAATCGGCGGTTTGAACCTGCGGTTCCGGTTCGCGCGCGGCTGGAATCGAAACCGAACCGTGTTCTACCGATTTCGGTTTCGTTTTTCCCGATTCCGGAACCGCCAGTTCTGGTTCCGGTTAAAATCGCCGGTTCTCCGGTTGGAACCGGCGATTTTGGTTAATCGGTGCATGTCTACTCTCTCCATCCAAGATTAATCTATTCATTTTACTAGTTTGGTCGTCCACCATTAATTTATCAATTTTTCTTTTTAAACGTATAACTCGCATTCTTTATTAATACCAATAAAATATGAAATTCACATCCTCCATTACAACAAAGGGATATATATTAATAACGAATGAAGAGAGTATAAAAATAAGGTAAGATATTATGTTTATAAGAAATAAGTGAGATTTAAATAATATAAAATATTTGAACCAAAAATAAAATGGAAGATATTTCTGGTAAAAGTAGTAAATGTTGATGTATATAAGAAATAAGTGAAATTTAAATAATTCAAGAATTCTGAACCACAAACAAAATGAAAAGAGATTTCTAATTCAAAATTTGAAACTTAGAAAGTAAAACAAACGTCAATATAAGACCGGAAAAATGTCTAGTTATATTACTCATTCCGTTTTATAAAATAGTTAATTTAGAAAAAAAATGTTTTTAATTAGCTTTTAGGATTAATTTGATATTTTAGATAATAAATTATAAAATAAATTATATATGAGTTGTAAAAGTGTGATCATTTTGAAACTAAAGTATATTGATTGAGATTCCCTCTGTCTCATTTACATTTTTCATTTAATTTGTCCCAAGTTAAGATTTACATTTTTTTTTAAAAGTTGAATCCTAATAAAACAAGTAATTATTCTATATAGGACGATACACAACAATAATACAACTATCCACTTCTCATAAAATATTATTATTATCACCTCACTACACATTAAAAAATTATATCTCTTAATCTACAGACAAAACACAAACGTAAACGTTACATGCAAAAAACAGACGTAAACATTAATGCAGGATGAAGAAATTATTCTTTATTTGTGTGTGGTAATTTGTTCATGAAACAGACAAAAATAATATTTCCTCCGTCCCAGGCTAAGAATCTCATTTGCTTTTGGGCACGTGGATTAAGGAGTATTATTATTTAATGTGTATTGAGTAGTTGTATTAGTGGGTGTGGGGGCCCATGTTTTAAATGTATTAGTGGGTATGAGTGGGTTTCATGTGTCCAAAAAAAGAAATAAAACTCTTTGGGTGGGACAATCAAAATAGTAAAATGATCCTCTTAATCTGGGACAGAGGGAGTATAATAAGTGCTCACTCTATCCTATATTAAGATTTATATTTTTTTATTTTGAATATATATATATAAAAGCCCATGTAAAACAATTAATTTAATAATTTCAGGAGCTTAGATCAGTAATAGTATTATAGAAACAGGGAGGTAGGGTAGTAGCCAGTAGCCAGTAGCGCAGTTATTGAGCGGCAGTTCCCATTATATACCCCCCGACATTTTTAAGTTGAATTTCTCCTCTTATACTGTCTCAATTAGTTTCTTTGATTGGTGGGGAGATGTGCACTCTGCACAAAATCGGCGATGTCTTCATCCTTACAATGATCGGTGACGATGAACACCGCCTGAACCCGACCCTCCTCGACTCACTCCGAGCTGCACTCGACCGGGTGAAATCCGAGTCCACTCGCCCCGCCGCTCTTATCACCACCTCCCACGGCAAGTTTTTCTCCAACGGTTACGACGTCCCATGGGCGATGTCGGACCCCCGAGTCCGACCCAAAGTCCTCTCTAAGAAACTCCGCCTACTGGTGGCGGACCTCATCTCTCTCCCCATGCCCACCATCGCCGCCGTCAACGGCCACGCCTCCGCCTCCGGCTTCATCCTCGCCCTGAGCCACGATTACATCCTCATGCGGAAGGAGCGAGGGTTTCTGTACATGAACGAGCTCGATATTAGGTTTAAAATCCCCAATTGGTTTATGGCGGTTCTGAAGGCCAAGATTGGGTCTCCCCAGATCTGGAGGAATGTGGTTTTGAGAGCGGCGAAAATAAACGCAGAGATGGGGGTGGATTGGGGGATTGTGGAGTCGGCCCACGGCGGCGTGGAGGGGACGGTGGAGGCTGCAGTGGAATTGGGTAAGGAATTGGTGGGTAGGGGGTGGGACGGCGAAGTGTATGATAACAACCGGCTAACCGTGTTTTCCGACGTGTTGGCGGCGCTTGGGTCTGATGAGACGGTGGGGGATGTTGGGGATGAGGAGGTCGGCAGTGATGGTAAGGTAGTGTCAAAAATGTGATCCATGGACAATGGATGATGTATTGTAATACTGTTAATATAAATCTGTAATTAAATACTAGTGATACTCTTGCAAATTAAATTGATTTGTTGATGAAGAAATTGAAGACACTGCCCTTGCGTATAGTACTCTCTCTAAAAAGGTCACAATTTTTTTTTTTTTCACACCAAAGACTCATTTTTCATTTTAGGCGCCTTTTTCTAAGGGTTGTATTTTATTTTTTACACACAAGATCCACATATCTCTACTATTACAATTAAAATATGAGACTCACATCTTCAAAAGTACAATTATCAACTATATACATTAAATAATAATATTATTAATTATATACAATAAATAATAATACTCCTTAATTCATGTCCAAAGAGTTCTTTTTTTTTTTAATTTTGGACCCATCCTTAAGGATCTCATTTCGCTTTTTATACACATTGAACTCATATACACCCACTAATAAAATTAAATATGGGCTCACTCATCCACTAATACAACTACCCACTTCAAATTAAATAATAATATTTTTTAATCCACGTGCAAAAAACAAATGAAACCCTTTGTGACGGACGAAAGGAGTAATTAGTATTGTATGTTGGCCATAATTAATTGTTTTGTTTTGGGCCAACTTGATAAAATAAGAAATGTAAATTTTAATTTGGTACAACCTAAAATGGAAAACGTAAACCTTAATGCGGGACAACGAGAGTAATTTTTAAGTGATAATGTAATTTTCGTATTAATAATACGAGTAATTTAATTTTCGAGTAATGTTATTTTGGAATCAATATAATTTTCGAGTAATACAATTAATGTAATTTTTGAATTAATAATTTGTGGACAAAGTCACTTTTACATAAAACGGACATATTATCCATAAATTAAATAATAACTAGTATGATGCCTGCGTGCAACGCGGGTTATTGTATTTGTTATTTATTTTTATTTTAAATACTCTGTATATATTAGTTTAATAAAAAATAATCACATCAGTTTTTTATAAATATATAATAATATTTTATGTCATTCAAAATAAATATATGAAGGAATATAAGTTCAATGAGTGAAAAACATGCATTCTTTATTTATTTCACATTAATATACTGCAAGTTATTTTTAATTTATGTAGATACATTTATCATTTTTTATAAATAATTTTCATGTTGTTACAAAAATTTATTTTATTCTATACACATAATAAAATAAAATTTTTAATAGTTTGACATATTAAATTCAAGTCTACGTATATTAACAAAGAAAAATAAATCTACGGGCATAGTACTTATTATTAAATTAATTCATTTCAGTTAGATGTCCAACTTCATACAAACTTTTATCAAAGAATTAATTGTGTACCTCAACAAGTGAAATGATACTCAATAACTTATTTAAATCAAATTTTGAAAAGGCTCTCTATATACCATAGTTGAGGGACTTATTTGTTGATTTTCCTTCATTATCAAGAGAAAGTATCTGCAATCCTCTTTTGCTCTTCACTCTAGAAATTGCTACATATAGTTGTCTATGAGTGAAAATAGGCCTCGTTAATAATACACCAGTACGGTGTAATTGTGAAAGCTTAGTGTGATACCCGAGCCTCTCACTACTCATGTGACAATATAATTTAATTTATGTTTCGTGTATTTTTATAATTATATGATAATTATGTGATAATTGTCTTTAGTTTTTATTTGTATTTGCATCTTTATTTGACACTTCTATAATAATAATAGTCATAATATGTTAGTATATAAATATAAATATTTATGTGCATTTATTTGGATAAATAATTAAATTATCTTATGTATATTAATACATTATTTCTTAATTATTAAGTATCACACGTATAGTCGTAATGGATAATATTAATAATAATAATAGTAATAATAATAATAAATTCTACTTACTAAGTACAGTAACGTACTATAAATACTAAGTAGTAATAGTTAGAGGCGATGGATCACAAGATTGCCGACTTACACTTCTCCAACTATATAAATGATGATTTGTGATTCATTCTGGGTAATCAACCCATTTTGGTTTGCAGTAGCAAAGAAAAAAAAAGAGTGAGAGAGAGAGAGGAAGAGAGAAGAGGGAGAGTAAAAGAGAGGGGGAACGTGTGTGACGGAACGGGAATGGGAACGGGAAAGAAGAGATTAGTTCACGAGATCTATAGTATTCACATTATTTGAAGTCCAGGTAAGTAGAGATCCAACTATAATGTATAAAGTACATGTTGTTTGTGATTAATGTGTGATAATTATGATATGAGTTATTTGTGATTAATTTGTGTTACGAGTGCTTGTTCACCTTTTTGCATGTGTCCCCAAGTGTAGGGAATCAATTGTAGCTCAGCGTGTGACCAAATAAAAATATCGAACCCAAGTGATTAGAGCTAAATAAGGTACACACTAACTAATTCGCACCACTAAGAATTAAGACAAAGTAACATTTTCTAATTTTGGAAATTATTAAACTAGTTATGCAGAAAAATAAATATTAAATAAAATAAATAAAAATAAAACCCACAAACAATCACAAGTGTTTCAAGAAAGAAGACAAGATAGCTCTAGGAAATCCAGTTTAAATTAGTCAAATTAAATCACTAGACAATCGGTTATAATTCCTGCAGATTTTATGGAAGCAATCACATAACTATGTTAAATCCCTCTTTTAAAGTAAACTTACCACATAAAACCCTCAGATGCAGAAGAATAATTTCTACTCCCTTTCGAGGTACTTCATGCAAAATTCCATTAAAGGCTAGAGCACTAGACTTCCCTTTATAGGTACTTAAGAATTAAACCTCGGTTCCCACCTAACAATCTAAGAAACGAAATCCTCTAGAATGGTAATTAATAAATATATTAAGTGTCCAATATTAATTATTCTAATGAATAAAGATTATATGGTTAGATCCCCTTTACCCATAACAGATAGACAAATATAATCACTTTATGACACAAACAACAAGCATAAATATGCATAAGACAATGACATATCATGAATGAGGGCAGACCATATAAGACAAAAATATAAGTCTAAATTCAAAGCATTAATAAGGGAATAAGTATACTGCAGAAATCCATAACTTAGTCTAGGTCATCAATTCAATCCAATGCAACTTTCAAAATCTAAAACTATCCAGAAAAGTACTAGCCCATGTTGTTACAATCAACAACCATGTCTATGGAATGAAACTTACCTATGAATCTATAAATCAACAATAAGAAATTAAAGAAGGAAGAAAAACCCTTGTCTGGAATAATTCTCAGTCTCCTCTTCCCATCTTGATGATCCTCCTCCGTTCTCCTTCTCAAGTAGCAAACAATGTGATCGAGTGTGATAGGTGAAAGGCGGGTGAAGGGTAGAGATGGATGACGTAAAGTGACAGGTTAGGGTTTAAAACTCTAAGTGATGTGGTGGTGGTAGATTATGCGGTTTCTTCACACTTTATGTGGTGATGAGAATGAGGTATATATATAGGTGTGAGAATGGAATAAAAGATAGGGAGTAAAAGGATGTGGGATCTTGAAAAATCAGGAAAAATATAATTATGGAAGATATAGAGGGATATTAAATTAGGAAATAACTTGGCCACCAAGAAAATAGGAAATAGAGGGTAATTTTAATGAATTTTCGGAATTCTCGCTGGCAGCTGCGCGACCTCACGGTTTTGAGCATAACTTCTTCATCTGAAGTCCAATTGAAGCGATTTTTACACTCACACGACCCTCTCTTCCTTGAATTTTTATCCTATAAAGAACTAACAAAAAGTCCAATATTTGAAGGTCACGAGTCATCTAAAAGTGGCACGAGTCACGCTGGGTCGAAACAGCTTCACATTTTTGATCATAACTTCCCCATCTTTCCTCCAATTGAGGTGTTTCTTGAGCCAAAATAACCTTCTCTTCTGTAGCTTTCCAACCATATATCACATGATTAGTTTGGCCTTCTATACAAATACAGAAAAATTATATAAATTGGACATGCGTTTTTCAGCATTCTTTCACGATGCCACTCTTCATTCCAACTTTGCACTTTTAATCCGTTTTCCACCTAAAAAAATAAAATAACACCTCAAATGCACCAATATTTTAAATATATGAAAATTAACCATTTAGTGCTAAAATACGAACATAAATCCCACGAAACAGTGCTATATCGGACCCTAAAACATGAAGATTTTCACACTAAACAACGAGCTTTGGATTTATGTGATTTGAGATATTATTGTTGTTTTATATTTGTCGGTATTTATGATCAAAGATTTTTCTTAGATGAAATAATTTCTATTTTAATTAAATGTTGATATTAATGTCTTAATTAATATGTGATGCATATTTAGTTTTTCCTACTTGCATACCATGCATAATCATAAAAAGTGTTTTTCCCAAATTAATAAGGTACTAATGGTGTGTGCGGCCACTGTATATGCACTGAGTGGCGAAAGGGGAAACCTAGGAAGAGCGACCTGGGAAAACTCAGAGTAGGCTACCTAGAGTGGGCCACCGTCTTAAATTATTGTGTGTGAGAGAGAGAGTGGTGTTCAATGAGGGGACTTTCGATCAGTAGGGGGTCAGTTGGTGATGGACCCTAGCGTACTGTCAGGAAAGGTGGATCCTCGGACTACACCACGTGGGACTCTGTGGTGGGAGATGATTCTTGGTGACGAGACAAGTGACGAGCGGCAGGAAGCTTGTTAGGCCACGAGATGATAGTCCTCACAGTAGTTCCATATTTATATTGTGAAATTGATAAATTGAGTGATGAGCTCATTTCTGGTACATATCATAAGTGTGTCGTGGGGATCCCACAACATGAACGATTTTCGTAATAAAAGAGATCAACTAGAAAGGTTAGGAAAAGGCGATGGCCTTGAGAAATGTATTTTCACGCACTGTCATGCATAATTTCTACTTACTGAGTTTTATCTCACTAGTTTATGCATTGTAGGTGAACTTACTGCTTATTGAGTTTTGTGATGATGATGTGCAAGATGTGGAGTTCCTTCAGGGTGTTGAGCATCTACATAGATGACGACCTGTTGGGCTAGGCCGTGGGCTTATTTTGTTTCCGATGAATATAATATTATAAGTGTGTGTGATGTACTACCTTTTTGGAGACTCGATATTTATCTAGAAATAATTAAGTGTTGTTTTCGGGTACTATGTGGAAAAAAATGCTCTATTATTATTGTTATTAGAATATGTGGTCGTGACACTTAGCTTAAAAGGATGAGATGTCATCATCAAATTGTCAGTGTTATCACCAATTTCAAATTTGTAATGATATACGAATTCCCCTTACGTATAATAAAGTCGAATTTTTTAACAAACTTCTTACGTATCGTAGCTTGAATTGCATTTCCCAATTTTTATTAGAACAAAATTAATAAAATTGGAATAAAAAATAATTAAAAGTGATTTGATTTGAAATCAAGAATACCTGCTCATTAATTAAAATCAAGTCGACATACCACTTTTGACCACTAATACCATCTTCATATGTATCCCATTACTTCACAACCTTAACCTTGATACATAATGTCTCGTTATCCAACACTCTTTCAGAATTCGAATTAAATCGTAATGACGACATAACTTTGAAAGAAAAAGTTCAAAATAAAAGAGGTTAACTAAAAATTTACTGTACACACATATATAAATAGAATATGGAGTATACTACAAAGATTTTAAAAAAATGTGATTTTAATGCAAAATTTATTTAGAAGTTAATAATGTAATATATTGCACTCGATGAAAGATACAGAATAGGTGCTTAAGTTTTGCATGTTTCACAATTATAAATTTATATCATTATGTGGACTTTAAAAAAAAAAAGATACTTGATAAGTGGATGAAATTAAGTTTTTTAAAAAAAAATAAACTTATGTTACTTGTTGAATTTTGTATGAAATTAAGTAATTGTATTCATTCTTAATGTAATTATGACTAATCAAAGATGATATTTAGAGCTTATCTAATTAATTATTAAAAAAAACAAAATTATATACTTTCTCCCTCCCATCCAAATAAGGTATTTTGCTTTTTGCACGTGGATTATGCAGTATTATTTTTAATGTGTAGTGGATATTTGTATTAGTGGGAGTGTGAGCCCCATATTTTAATTGTATGATTGGGTGTATATGAGTCTCATGTGTATAAAAAAGAAAATGTGACTCTTTGGTGAAACGCCCAAAATGAAAAAAAGACACTCTTTGAAGGAGACGGAGAGAGTATAAATTTTTTTACATATGTATATATTTAATATTTTAAATGATATCACAAACATCAAATTTGTTTTGTGTAAACAAATGATAGAGATTATCTAACATTTTTATAATTAATAAATTTATTAATATACGACGCATGAATTTTATCGAACATTTGTAACTTTTTCCTTAAAATTTTTGTACACATATATAAATATCATATATATACTTAAAAAAACACATGATTTGTGGAGTAAAATTTGTTTGGAAGTTAATAATCTAATTAATTGCACTCAGTGAAAGATAATTGTTGAGAGTGAGAATTCACGTAATTTGAGCTCTGATTTCAATGATAATTGTGCACGATTGGTCTTAAATCGAGGCGAATCGGGATATATATGGAAAAGTCATGAATTAGATGCTACTAAAGGGGTTTGAGCAGAATTTCATAGGAAAATAGGTCATAAGTGCTCAGAATCGGAAAATATGAGTTTCGAGATCCCGTTCGACCAAACAGTATGTTGTTCGACCAAGTCATGTTGGTCGAACAATGGTGGAACGATGAGGAAAAGATAATTCAGTGTACATACATGTTTTTTCGACCACCATTCGACCAAATGGGAGTTGTTCGATCAACCTACTCTGGTCGAACGACGTCGCGCGAGTCCAGATCCGTACAGTTTTACACCCTAGTGCGTGTATTGATGAGCATTTTCTTTTCATGCAAAATTAATCCCCAATTATTAAGGATATCAATTGCAACTTAAGCAAGCAATCAAGTTAAATATCGAACCCAAAGATAGCGTATTATCAATTTAATTATTAACTAAATTAATTAAAACAAGATGACAATAAGATTTGAGAATTATTAACTAATTAACTAACAACTCGTTTGGTTGAAAGTATTAAATTGGGATAGATGGATAAATATGTGTAATACGTTGTTTGGTTAAAGAAACACGTAAACACATGGCTGTTAAAAACACCTGGCCCATGAAGTGCAAACCCTTATTTTAAGTATTATACATCCCACCCTCAACGTGGTTTTAAACATCCCATTCTTTTATCATAGTAGTGAAATTCCAATTTCACCCATAGAAAATAATCACGTTCGCAAAACCTCTACCAAAGCATGTTGAACCTTCACCATCCTTCATGAATGGTGGCAGATGGTTGCAGAAAAAATCGGGCAGACTGGAACTGGAGTGGTGGCATTTTTTAGATCAGTCAAACTTTGCATCAATCTTTTCCTGCAATAAACGATGACAACCGGCGTAGTGGCAACAATTCTCATAGAGGACGGTGGAAATGATTGTTCGCCATTTTTAAGGAAAGGAGAACAATAATGAAAGTTTAGGCATGGATTTTCAAAAAATAGCAATTGGTGATTGGATTGACAGGATTTAGCACTCTAACTGCAGGTGATGGCGGCGACAATTTGAAAAGTGGGCGGCATCTCGGACTTCGATTATGACAGCAATTTCTAGCGATGAGATTTAGACGGCAGAGAATAGAAGCATCTTACCAAAAGAATATTATAGATAATATCTACAATAATTTGTGAATATTTGATTTTTAATTATAGGAATTCTTTTGCTAATTTTAGGGGATTCACCTTATTCCTAGATTTATTATACTGCTTACAAATTAAGATATAGACAGAATCAACCAATCAGAAAAATAAATTCCTTTATTTCAGATATACGCCAACGATGATTTCCAGCATTGTGGCGAGGAAAATAGCAGTGAGGTTTCCATTTCGAACCAAGGAAGAAAAATGGCAGATTTCATCTCTTTTTAGAGAGAGAATCGATGACAGTCTTAGTTTTTTTCTTTTGTAATCAAAATTAGTTTTGATCAACAATGAGTTGTTTCATAACCATTTTCAAGTATTAATAGTCTTTTCTTTTCTTTTTTCATTTTTCAGTATTTATTATATACAATTTTGATTTTTCCATCAACTTCAAAGTGCTAATGTATTTCTCGATGTAGAGCAATTTTGGAGATAAATCACGGTGGAGAGAAAGAGAATGAGAAAAGGAAGATGAGTAAGAAAAGAAAATTTTAAAATATTTTTAAAGGGATTGAACAGCTAAAAAATAGGAATATTATCGAGGATAAAGTAGTAACTTTGAGTATTTATTGTTATGTAAATAGATTTTCTATTCTAATTTTATTGAACAGTAATTGACGGAACTGCAATACGATCCTTCTTTTCTAATTTTATAATTATGAAGCAAACGTGGTAACGATGCACTATGATGCATTATCTTGTATAAGCCATCCTTTCATTTACACTTCATGCGCAATCACACCAATCCTACCAAATGAGATGTAAATTACTAAAAATTGAATAACAATTAAAATAAAATAAACACTAGAAGAATACTAAGGTGACTCAAGAATGGAGAATAGGTAGCCCTAGAGGTAATCTGGTTTCACTCATCAATTTCCCTTATGTGTATCAATGTCCAACTCTACTTTGTGGAATATAAATGCATCACTAAGCCATGCAAATCTACTCTATAGACACGAGTAAATATGCGTGTAACACGTGTGAATAGTCTTCGAACAAGAGATATAATTTCACCCCTCTTTCTAGGTACTATCAGTATCAATTATTTCCCCTAGGATTGGTACTCTAACCCAATATATTCTCCCTTTATAGGTACTATAAAATTAACTTCTTTATCCTTCTTATTAACCCGAATTCAATTCAATTAATAAACATTCATATATGACATTTCTAATGTAGTTTCGGAGTCCCCTCACTTAGAATCATAACATGGTATCCTGTTAAGCAGTGAACGCGCTCAATCAACAACCAAGATTTGTATTCAGACTCTATAAAATAGTTGAAGATGCACAAAATGACCGTGAATATGAATTAAAATCGCGCAATAATATAGAAAATAATTCCACAAGTAGTGTTGTACGGAGTATACACACGAAAGTTCAATTAATTCAAAAACCTTCATAACCCTAAAACTACCAAAAAGACTCTAGCACATGGTGTTGTAGGAAACACACAAGGGGGTTGGATAGATCTTACTCATATGTCTGGAAAATACAAGATAAATTAGAAAATGATAAAAACCCTAGATGTGGACGTCGTCGCGTCGTTCTCCGTCTTGAATCCTCCTCTTGGTTCTCTTCTTCATTCAACAGACGAATCTTTGCAGTTATGGATGGATGGAGGAAAGAATGTGGTTGATGGTTAGCGGGTGATCCCTCCTTGTGGGGTGGTGTAGGATGGATTGTGGCTCTCTCACCTGGTGTGATCTGCATCCCTTTTTATACTTGTAAGGTTTCCTTATGGACCTTGGATGAGTTTTTTGTGGAAAATATGAACATATACGCACTGGAGGTGAAATCCCGACGATTCGGAACTGACATGTCCCAGCTATACTAGAATGGTCTTGGTCGAGCTGGATAGGCGTTGGTTGGAGCTGTGGTCGAGCTGCGTGTCTGTAACAAGTCCATATCCGAACTCCGATTTGAGTAATTCTTGCGCTTACACGATCTTCTCTTCCTTGGATTTCTATCCATATAAAGGACTCACAAAAATTCCAACTTTTGAAGGTGTAATAAGTCATGCAAATTTACACAGTCATACTGAGTAGGAATAGCTTGCGTGATGTCACCATTTTGATCATAACTTTCTCGTTTGGACTCTGATTGAGGTATTTCTTATGTCAAAACGATCCTCTCTTCTGTGTCTTTTCAACCATGTACACACTTCCGGTTTTGAGCTCCACAAAAATATAAAAAAATTACACAAGTTAGACGTACATTTTTCAGCATTTCTCTTACTTTGTACTTTTGATCATTTTCCACCTAAAATACAATAAAACACCTCAAACGTACTTTTTTCTCACATATATCAAATATAAGACACTTGTGCTAATATATAACAATAATTTTAATAAAAAAAGTGTTAAATTTGACACTAAAATACGTTTATTTTCACTCTCATCAAACCTTTAAACTTACTCGTTGTTCGTCCCAAGGCAACAAGGTAAAAATAAAGAGAGAGAAAGAGAGAGAGAGAAAGTAAGAAAATTAGCGGGGAAATTAGGACGACAACCAATACCTCATTCAAAATACAATTGTCCTTAACTTAGGTCATGCAACTCTCATTACATGTAATAATCAATTCATAGCATACAAGATAAAACAATCACCACCAATTCAAATGCTCCATTCACATATTCTCACGGAAAGTATATATCACTCGCACTCAAGTGTAAAAGATGTACACTTATGGGTTAAGGTGTTTACGCTCAAATTCAATTCAAGTGCATGAGTAGCCATAAGCTTGCCCATTGTCTCAACTCTCCTTTTACTTGAAACTAGCAAATCATGGATCAAAAAGATCTTTTTATTTGGTTGTAATATAGGCTTTTTGGAAAAGGTAGAAAATATATGGCTAAGTAACTTAAAACTCGGATCAATCAAGCTACAATCTCTCTCAATTTTCCTTTCTTCCTCATCACTTCAATCAAGCACAACAATCTCCTCAAACTCTCCTATCTTTCTCTTTCAAGCACAACATTTTCTTCCTCGAACTTTTTCTGGCTCTTCAACTTCATCATTCTCCTTTTTATTTCAACTTTTTTTCCTTCTTTTTTTTCATGAGGTACCAGTTTCAGGCACTACCTCTTCCATCCTCTATAGGGTACTAGATTTAAGTACTATCCTAGGGTGTTTATTTTCATGGAGTACTAGATATAAGCACTACCCTAAGAATTTTCCTTTTCATCCTTATGACTCTTCTTTCGTCATCCCTCAAATCACTACTCTCTTCAATTAAAATTTATTGGCTATAAAAAAATGGATTTAAAAGGCTCAAATGGGCTGACAAAGGATTTAATGAATTCAGGTGAAGTATATGGGAAAAGATGGGCTATAAATCAAAGATGGCATAATATCATTTCCATAATCCTCTAGACTAATCTTGAATATTCAAGGAGACTCAAGACAAGTTCTAGAATATACGCACAAGAATGATACTCACCAAAAAATTATTTGGTTAACGTGAACTGTTAGGGTTTCATACATTTCTAATTCAGCGAAAGCAAGAAATCAAAGAAACGTATTACCTTTCACCAGGGTATGTTGAAGAAGATGGATTCTCGCTGGCAGCCTGTGCAGACTCACCATTTTGGGTATAACTCTCTCATCCGATCTTAGAATTGAGTGATCTATGATCCACAACGTTCCTCTCTTCCGTGGCTTTCCGTCAGTATATCATACATTGAATTATGAGGTCTGTACAATTTTATAAAATTGTGCAAGTTGGCGAACATCTGCATCAAACGACCTCTTGATCTTCTGCTGTATTCCCAAGTCCAATCTCGACGTCGTGTGGGCGACGATCTTCGAGATCTTCTCAATCTGCTATTCTGTCTACCCTCTTCATGTGTTAGGCTTGTCTCACTAGGGTTAGAAAAGTTGAAATGACTTATATATGGGCTACAACAGGGACCAGGAGGAGAAATTAGATTCGGACCTCCATTGGGCTTAAGTATCCAAGTTTAGCCCAAAACTTATACTTAAGTCCAATAATAATAATATAGTTCACTAAAATATTATTATTGCACTGCTGCTCCAATCCCATAATTACGTTATGGTCTCCTTATTATTATGAGCCCGACAGTCTCCCCATGTTTAAGATATACAATGTCCATTAATTAATTAAGTTACTGACAACTCCATTAATTAATATCTCATCTAAGAGTAGTACCACTCAACTTCATTATCATGCCGGAATAAATCCACCTGCAGGGTTTACATGATAATCCTTACTCAAGGAGACATCATCAACCTATGTCGGACACAGATTCCTTCTACAATCAACAACACACCATAGAGACATCACTATTTCCCAACTCACCGAGTTTGTTGATTTAATTACATGTAAATCTCACCCGTTGATGAATCAAAGAAATAAATACTGCCTTACGTGTCGAGGTTATTGTATAGGGATTAAGAGCACGAACATCCATAATAACTGAGATCAAGTTCTCCTATATGTCAGTATAAGTCGAACGATCTCAAGCGGTCCTACTCAATACACACAAAGTGCACTAATGTGATTCTATAGTCAAGACAAACAAATACCAAATCACACCATAACCATCCTGATAGAGAGTCCCCGTCTATCTCGATTGTGAGCATCTGTTTATATTTTACAAGAAAAGCGATAATATGATCTTCCGTGTGTTTTCGCACAACATATTATCTACAGTATAAAGTAAGTGGACTATTACATCGTACATATAAATAAATTATAAGACGAAATTATGTGATCATATGATTCTCATTTCAAATAAATTGTTATAACATTGTTCATACAAAAGCTAGATTTTTAGTATATAATCCAACAATCTCCCACTTACACTAAAAGACTATGTTGTCATGTCTTCTGTCATACATCTGATTCTCACTCCCACTGCATGACCATCAATAGTTCTCGCTTTGAGGTCCTTGTAAATGAATTTACTAGGTTATATTTCTCATAACAGGTGGTACTCGCGCTCCATGTGCTTAATTGCCTTATTGGCTCATGATTCCTACAAGTTTGCAATTGCACCATTATCATCATAATAAATTGTGATAACCTTGGGGAAACTTAGAAACACTTCAAAGTCCATCATGAAGTTTGTAGAGTCATACAGATACTTTGGCTGCCTCATAGGCTCCAATTTATCATCTTTCCATGATAGAGCCCGGAGTCTGAAATGTATTTCTATATAACACTCCTCCACATTATGGCTCTGCTTCCTAAATATAAACACATAACGTTCGAGGTGGATTTACTGTCGTCCCTATCTGATTTGAAAAATTCGAATCTATGTAACCTCTAAGAAACAGTGAATCTGTCCAGTAAGCTCACATATAGTTTCTAGTCCTTTTCAGGTACTTCAAAATTATGTGTTACCACAGTTCAACATTCTTATTTTGGGTTACCTTGATACCCACTGTTCTTGTCTTCGGCAAAACAGATATCCATCACTACACCAAAAATACATTAAGATAACATATATAATGTGTTGTCTATTAGCTTCTTTTTGGAAAAAATCTCTGTTGTCGAAGCCCCTGTTGTCGTAGGGCATTTGAAAAGATGCACAACGACAACACATATTATGTGTTGTCGTTGTGCATCTTTATGTGTTGTCGTTGTGCTTCTTTTTAATTTTTTTTAAGACAATATGTGTTGTCGTTGTGCGTCTTTTTTATAAAAAAAAAGATGCACAACGACAACATATATTTATGTGTTGTCGTTGTGCTTCTTTTTAATTTTTTTTAAGACAATAGGTTATATATGTTGTCTTATTTGGTTAAGACAACAGATATATGTATTTTCTATTAATTTAGTATTATTAAATTATTCATAGCATCTACAATTTATACGTATTACGAAGAAGCCACATTGAGATGAATCTGGTTGCTTAGGTGTCTACATGTACATAAATTATAAATATTTCCCCATTCCATTTAAATTATTCATATTGAATGAAATGAAAATCAAGTACCTTAATTAATTTTCAGTGAGTTCTTTTCCTTCCTTTGTTGCACATGGTCGCCGCTTTAAATATTTTTATTCCCCTTTAATTGTTCATTAATGTAATTATTAAAACAATTGATGCATTACCACATGTGACAAACAAATAGTAAATAAAACTTACATTTCAATAACTCGTGTCCAAGGCTCATCATGAATCCGATTATAAAGAGGATCCAACAAACAAACTTCATTCTTGTACGGGTCGATTATTGTCAAGATCCAATGTGCGCTACAAATGCATGCAAGCATAAATAAGATGTGACAGTCCGTCAACCACTTGGCAATATGATTGAGCTTAAGGGCATAAAAACTCTATGACTTACCCGACATTACAAGGTACCACATTAACTTGATTCTCTAAAGTACCATTCATTCCTTGTGATAAAGCTCATGCCCTTAATTCAATATCTGCTTGTAAAACATTTGCATCTGTACTTGTTAAGTGAGTATGCCCAACATGATAGGGATCCACAAATTTGAACTTGTCGAGCTTGTTATGCAGTTTCACCCTATTATCAATATGGCTACAAAGAAAAAATAAGTTTAACAACAAAACAAATACTATGCCTGATAATAAAAATTTGCTAAACTCTTTAATTATGGAATATATGTCAAGTCTTACCCCATATAGATGGCAATTACAAGAGTATGTAATTGGCTCTAATAGGCAGAATCTTGTAACATTAGAGAAGTCAAGATACAGTACTTGGGCATGGCCGAAGACACTTTTGTCCAACACTATTTGTATGTCGTCAAACTTTGTTTCATGAGCCTTTTCCATGTCACAAAATACCAAATGCAACATATCCGGCAAGTTCTCATGATCCAATATTAGTTTATTCGCTGCATGCTCCTTTTTAATCTTGGGCTTTTACAAAATGCAATTACAAACATATAATTTGAAATTTTAATTAGGGAATTAACTAGGTTAACTAAAAGTTATAAATTTGTGACTAGATTAAGTAAAATATATACCTTTGAATGTTCACCATGTTGTAAAGCTGCATCATATGGGATTTCCTTGACATCATCCTCATCTGATTCCGCCTCCACATCATCATTACAGATTTGATGATACATTTTTACAGAACAACTTCCTTTCTCTTCAGTCTCAGCTGTGCGTGAGTCCTTAAAAATTGCATCTTCCAATTTTGCCAAACATTCAAATAGCTCAGAATTTATCATCCTTGCTTCATGTAACTCCTTCTCAGCTTTAATGAGACGTTCTGCTTCCACTTTCTTACAGTAGGCCGATGAAAGAAGCTTGTACTATTGACGTATCCTTCAACACCACGTACATGCTCAAATGGTTCACTAGATCCAAGAGTCTTTGCAAGAATACCTTCCCTTGATCCATAAAAAGATTCCTTCCCAGACTTCTTTTGCTCTATGTAATCATTCTACAAGAAACAAATTGTCCAAAGTAAACTTAGATGTTACCACTTATAAATTTGAATAAAGTATCATGTACTCTTTTTTACTTTATTACTTACAATTTTTGACTCTTTCTCTTCCAAATCACCACCAACGTTTTCTCCTTTTTTCTTCCGTCCATATATCCAAAGGGTTGATCGATCAACCTCTTCATCTCCACATAATAGCTCTGACTGTAATTCATAGTTATGCAATTTTGACCATCAACACATGCATCAACTCATTAACATCAATTTATTTAAAAACTTACATTTTCCTTCGCATATTGAGCATATCCTTTGCGCGAAAGACGATACGAAAATTTAATTCGAGATCTCACAATTTTTTGTTTATAGCTCAAACTCTAATAATTAAAACAATCACTTATGAATAATAATTTTATAAATAAATATATAGAAATCCCATAAAATTATAAGTATAAGAAAATAAATGTAGGCATATTCATATATCAATATTACCTTGAAATCCGTAGAGAGTCGACTAATTACAAAATCAGACCAGTCAGATTTAACAATTTCATAACCACGTGGTGGAATATTTAGTGTTTCATTTCCAATCCTTTTAAAGACATACTCATTCGTCAGTTTTGTCTTGAATTGACGCCACTTATCATTTGCAGATTTCAAACAATCCTTGTACCATTTAGGATCAATATTGAAGCATGTCTACAAAATTAGTATGAAGAGAGAAGTTATTAAACAGAACATGAAATAACATTTGAATAATAAATATCCTTTTTCTGAATACTTACATCAACATCATGCCATATTTGTTGTTTAACTTCAAGTGGGACTACATTCCAATCACTGTAAGTTATCTTTACTGTCTTCCTTGTAAGTACACCTATATAGCTTTGCAATTCACACGCTGCATCCCCTATTGGTTGTCATTATTATTGAATTCCACATATCTCTTTTCTCCTTTACTCCTTTATACAACTAAACAATGCATGTATGTTGGACCTCTAGGTGTTCTTGCCGATTGGGTACTAGATTGGGTTACATGTGAAGCTGTTTTATCACCATCAGCCTTAACACCAGTCTCAACATCATTTATTTTTGTACCTTCATCAACATAATGAGTGTCTTTAGTCCTTCTCTTTTTTTCTTGTAGCTCATCCATATTAGAATGTTCTTTATTTTTTCTACTTCTCGCCATGGCTTGTGATTCAGTGGCATCAACATCTTTTTTATTCTTTTTACGAGTCACCATGTCTTTATTCAATATATTACACACAAAAAAAATAAAAAATTAAAGATAATATTAAAATATCATCACAATTAAATATAAACAACGTAAAATAACCAACACATCATAGAACTAGCAGAGTATTTAACTCTACGTGTTGTCAACCCATATCCCATCACAATCTTTACGTATGCATGGTGGTTCATTATCGTCACTCATACTAGAATCTTCAAAGGAAAACTCTTTGGTCAAATTGGGATGGTGGATTGATGTTCCTTCAGACTCTGTGTGTGGTTGATGTTCAAAGTGCTTACTATGTGTAGTTTCAAGTACTACTGACCATCCCCTTTCTTTAGGGTCATCAATATAGAAAACTTGCTTAGCTTGACTCCCCAATATAAAAGGATAATCTTTGAATCCTAATTTGTTGAAGTTCACCAATGTAAAACCAAGTTCATCTACCCTTATATCACTTTTACAATCAACCCAGACACATTTAAACATAGGAATGAAGAAGTCCATGTAATCTAATTCCCATATTTCCTCGATCACTCCATAATATGACATTTCAGAAATGATTGGATTTTTATCTTTTGCACTAGAAAGCTGCATTGTCTTTGCAACCAAGCTGACTCCCGAGTTTTGTGTAAGTCTTGTGCCATCAAGCTCCTTCGTGAGATAATTCACTCCATTAATTAAATAGCTCTGATGTTTGATAACTTTTTTGTTTGGTCCATGTGCAAGCCTTTTTATTCTTTCAGTTATTTGCTGATTTGAATCTTTATCAACATTTGAAACCTAGTTAAGTATTTATTCCAAGTATTAGAATTCATAGGTAACCCCTAGTAAGTATGAACAATACAATATTGATAAACACATTGTAACTTACTCTTTCACTTAACCAACTAGCAAAAATTTTTTGGTGTTGATCTTGTACCCATTTTTGTGATTTGGCTTTAGAGTAATTACATTCCTTCAAGTGGGGTCTTGTGTTCCCTAAAAATACATTGATTAAATATTATAAAGTATAAATATTAATTAGTTATATTATGAAAGAGTTTGAGAGTTTAGTGTAATTACTCGATATAAGGATCCATGTCATCATCATTTGCCAATATAACACGATGTGCTTGTATCAACTCTTCCTTAGTGACGATACACACTCGACGAGTTAATTTTTTTGGTTTGGTGCGGCCAAGCTTTGGTGGAATACCAATCGTACGAACATTTGACAAATAGTCTGAACAAAACTCCACAGCTTCCTCTGCTATATAACATTCAGCCATGCACCCTTCTGGTTTTGAGTGATTTCTTACATAACCTTTTAATTCTCTCATGTATCTTTCAAATGAGTATATCTACCTATACCATGCAGGTCCACAAAGCTTCACCTCTCTCACAAGATTAACAACTAAATGAACCATTATGTCAAAGAATGAGGGTGGGAAATACTTCTCCATTAAACACAATAAAGTTACAATATCATTCTGCTACTCATCTAACTTGGAGACATCTATCACCTTGTTGCACAATTTATTAAAAAACAAACACAATTTAATGATTATGTTACGTACATTGTCAGGTAAGACACCTCGAATGGCTACTGGAAGCAAATGTTGCAATAGAATATGATAATCATGTGACTTAAGTCCAACAAGCTTTAAATCATTCAATGACACGAGCCTGCTAATATTGGATGAATATCCAGAAGGGACTTTATTCCTGCTAAAGAGGTACACACTTTCTCTTTTTCATCCTGGCTTAGTGTGTAACAAGCCGGAGGCAAATATGTTCTTGTTCCTACTACTTCTGGCTTTAATTCAGTCTTAATATTTATGTCAGATCTTTTCTCGAAGCTTTCCCATCTTTTATTTTACCAGGAATGTTGAGTAACGTACCAACTAGACTCTCACAAATATTTTTTTCAATATGCATCACATCAAGACAATGTCGAACTTCTAGATGCTCCAGCTCAAATAATATCGATTTCCTTTTCATACATGACTTTTCTTCTTGTTTTGAGTTTTCATCTCTTTTTCTTTTCCCCTTTTTTTAACTCTTGATCCCTTTTCCTTTTCCCCATTTTCTTTGACTCTTGATTCCTTTTCTTTTTCCCACATTTGTAGCAAATTCTATTAACAATTTGTAAAACTTCACTACCACTCAATGGCTTTGGCATTACTCTGTGCTCTTGATTCCTATTAAAAGCCTTCTTTTGTTTCCTATATGGATGAACTCCCACAAGCCACACTCTATGGTCCATGTAGCAATTTTTTTTTCTTTTCTTCAATCTCTTTGCATTAGTATTATCTCCACAGATAGGGCATGCAAGATAGCCTTTCACATAGCATCCTGCGAGGTTTCCATAAGCTGGAAAATCATTAATTGTCCAAAGTAGCACTAATTTGAGGATAAAATTTTCATCACGAGATGCATCAAATACTGTAATTCCCTCCCATAAGCACTTCAAGTCATCAATAAGGGGAGCTAAGTACACATCGATATCATTGCCTGGTTGTTTAGGGCCTTGAATCAACATAGTAAGCATCATATGTTTCCTCTTCATCCACAACAACGGAGAAAGATTGTACGTGATAAGTATAATTGGCCAACAACTGTATGAAGAAGACATATTACTATGGGGATTAATCCCATCTGCGGACAAGGCCAACCTTAAATTTCTTGATTCTCTTGCAAAATCAGTATATTGATTGTCCACCGCTTTCCAAGCGGGCGAATCAGCTGGATGATTTAAAAATCCCTCAACAACCTCACGTTCAGCATGCCAAGTTAAATCCTTTGCTATTTTCTCATTACGAAACATTCTTCGGAACCTCGGTATAGGTGGAAAGTACCAAAGGACCTTCCTTGGAATTCCTTTCATTTTTTGAGTCTTTTCCTACCTTATACCTTGACTCCCCACAAGTTGGACATTGTGTGAGGTTCTTATACTCTTTCCAATATAAAATGCAATCGTAAGGGCATGCATGTATTTTTGTATATTCCATACCTAATGCAACCAAGCTTTTCTTTGCTTTGTACAGAGTTGTTGGCAATTCATTGGGATTTGGCAGCATGTCTCCTAACAATTCTAGTAGTTCTGTCATACTCTTATCACTCCAACTGTTTTTAGCCTTCAAGTTATACAACTTAACAATGGTAAACAACTTGGTGTATTTCGAACATCCAGGATATAATGACTTCTCACCATCCTCAAGTATCTTTATGAATTCATCTGGGTTATTAGTACTCTTTTCATGAGCATCACGAACCATATCGTCTAAGGATTCAGGTGCTACATAATTACCATCAAACTGTCTCGACTCAAAGCCTTCCAGTATTTCACCTTGTTTTGGAACTTTTTCTCCATGCCATATCCATGGATCGTATGTTGTCAGCATACCATTGCACATCAGATGTACTTTTACTCGGGCAGTAGAGGTATTTCTTTAGTTACCGCATAATACACAAGGACATGACATCGAGCCGAGATCACCAATATTTTTAACCGTAAATTGCATAAATGTCTCTACTCCTACCTCATACTCGTGTGATAATCTATCACTGAACATCCAGTCTTTATTCATTTTTTAGTATAAATTCCAATAAATGAAACGAAATAATTATTAAAAAAATTAGCACATTGAAGTTTTGATATGTGATTTCAAGTATTTTTATTGTATAAAATGTATTTAAATGGAAGTTAATTTGACTATTTTTAACTTGATTGTTGAAATTGTATATCTAATGAAATTTCAAATATGTAATGTGGATTCCCGAGTTCTGCATTTGTGTATTTATCAATGAATTCACAAAATGATAGAGAAAATTAAATTTTCTACTCTTTTTTTAGCAGGTAGAATACCTGTTTCAAATGCTGGTGCACATTTGAGTAAGCTTCTTTGTTTCTTCTGATAGATTTTTTAATTAATAATTTGAGGTTAATCTGAATTAGCATATTGATTCTTCTATGTGATAATAATTGCTGTAATCATTGACGGTTTCATTATTTTTTTCCTTTTTTTTGAGATAATATTTTTCTTAGTTTTGTTCTTTTTAATCTTAGCTCTTGTGTATTAAACGTAGGAAGATACGGACAAGTATATGAGAAATTATTATTTCTTTGTTGATTGTAGAAATTCCCTCCCCCTTATTGTTATAGAATTGCGATACATCAACACATAATAAATGGCTAAACACGATACATATACTTGCTCTATGCTTCATTTTGATCAAATAATACATGAAAAGTAGTGAACACAAAATTAGTGAGATGTATAGAGTTTGAATGATGCTGGTATTAAATTACAACAAAGAAATGTGTTCGATTTCCATGCAATGTATCATTATTATTTTAATTTGGCAGAAGATAAGCCCACAGACAACATCAGTGGATACCCACCCAACCCCATTGATTATTTCAACACAGATTATAAAAATATATTATTATTTCAATTTCAATTTCAATTTTAATTTCACAGATTATTATGAATTTTTGGTTGCTGAATCAAAATAGAGTAAGAAATGGGTGGGAGACAGAGTACCGTGACGAGAGTGAAGACGGGAGAGACTGGCGACGGGCGACAGAATAACAGCTAGGGCAGAGGACTAGCGACAGGAGGGCTAGTGGATGAACGGTGAAGACTGGCGGAGGCAGACAGTTGCTAGTGACGGACGAACAGCAAAGACGACGTGGTGGGCAACATCGACAGACGAATAGCGATGTGGGCTTAGAACAGCGACGCGACGACTGTCGACGGGGCTTGGGCGACTGGCGACGAGCGACACGACAATTGGCGATGGGCGACGCGCAATGTGGCTTGGAACACTGATGGGAGAGCACGGTGGAGGGGGATGCGGCGTGTTCACTCGATTAGGGCAGAAGGGAGAAAATAAAAATTTTCTAGTTTCCTATTTATATCTCCCTATATTTTATATTTAAAATATATTTAAAAAATCATATATGTATTCTTAAAATAAAATATTAAAATAATTTAAGACAACATAGATGAATAAATGTTATCTTTGTGCGTGAAAAATTTTACGTCAACATATGGTATCATATATGTTGTCTTATAGCGTATTCATTTGAAATGTGGTATATACGACAACACAATATGACAACACCAGATAATATGTGTTGTCCTTGTGCGTGAAAAAAAATTTAAGACAACATATATATTTAAGACTACACATATAAGGTATACGATAACACATATTTCTGATCTATGTTGTATATTTTCTGTCGTCTTAGTGCCTTTTTGGTGTATTGCATCCTCGTGCATAGCATTCCTTAGATTAAGCTTCCTTATTCGCCGAAGCATAAGGAACCGCTTTCATCACCTTTACCTTCTTTTTGTGTCTTAAGACACATTTTCTTAGATAAAGTCACATGCTAAAACGAGTAAGAATCGTATTATCTCATGAAGCTTGATACAAAGCGTAACATCCTTTCTTATGATCTATGTTACCGTGATCAAAAGGATACTTTTGCTCCTCTAAAGCCTTCATCTCATACCGCTTTATCAACCATACCCATACGCCCGACAATACTCTTTCATTGTCTCCAATGAGCAATATATCATCTACGTACAGTACAATAAATACCACCACGTTTCGATCACTCTTTTCAATACACAAGACACATCCGCGCATTGAATAAATCCATATGCCTGGATTTCCTTATCAAAACGGATGTTTAATGATCTTGAAGCTTGCTTTAGTCCATCGATGGATACTTTTAAGCTTATTATCACAATGCTCTTAGCTCTTTGCAATGAATCACTCTGGATGCTTCATATAAAAGAGTCTGGATCAACATAGGCATAGCTATTGGCGAACATATTTCCCCATAATCGAACCTTTTTTTTTTTTTCTGATTATACCTTTTCGCAACAAGCTTTGCTTCCAAGGTTTTCACATTACCGTATGATCCTCTTTTATTTTGTATGACTACTTCCAATAGCTTTTACACATTTTAGTGGTCCTAAAAGATCTCAGACTTGATTTAGAATCCATCGATTCTATTTCAGAAACTATTGCACTTTGCTAAGATTCGGCATTTCTATCTTATAGTGCTTTGTCATATCAGTGGGTCCATTCCATGTTTACTAGGGACCAAGTCTCACGACTCTCCCAAAACATATATCTTACAGGTTGTCAAACAACCCTCCCACTATGACAAGGCACTACACGCAATTGTGTATCAAACGTGACACGCGTTGCAGTTTACCTTGTGGTATCTCCTCTTGAACAATTGGTACTAATACTTTGTGTTTTCCCTCTCACTTCCTTTAGAACAACTTATACATAGGTTTGTGATTTATTACATAATCAATTTCCAAAAATCTAGTGTTTGTGTGTACAATCACCCTCCGATCTTTTAGACTAAATAAATAATGCTTTATTTTTCTAGGATATCCCTCAAACAGACAAATATTCATATGAAATACTGTTTCTTAGGTCATATCTATAAAATGAATTTAGTAATTCCAAATAATTCATCATCTATCTAATCATTTCCATAAGAGACTTTCTCTTATTAGGATTAAAGTATGCATTATTAATTATTATTTGTTGCATTCGTGAGATAAACATGATTTAAGAGTGTACAAATTGTCCACCAACGTACAACAACAGATTATAGCTCCATCCTTCATTATAATGACCATGTCATCTACATGAAATAGAGTATCCATCCGTAAATACATAGAAACTGAAATCAAATTCATTCTACAAAAAACGTACGTAAAGATAATTTTTCAAAACCAAACGTTTATTCATATCGTAAGATAAATAAACAACTTCCACTGCAACAACCACTACTCTCATAGTATTACATATGTATATTATAATCTCATCATCACTTAGTTGCAGGCTTTTAGTGACTCCGGTATTTACAGACAACGTGTTAGTAAATGTCATCACTAATCATGCTTCAATGACTAGTGAATGAGATACTAGTCTTGTTCACATCATGATGAAAATAGCTTTCCTTCACCACATGTTTTGTCAGAAGTTCCCCACCATATACAACCTCTCGTATTTCAGGTAGAACTTGCTCAAAACATCCAGGCAAATTATGGAGAATAAATTGATCTAGGTTTTCCCTTCAATTTCTACTCCAAGCATTCCCAATTCATTCATCAACTTATCCATGACCTCTTGCCTTTATAACTTACTCAAGTATCTGAAGAGTCGCATGAGACTATCATATTTCTATGAACCTCTCACCTCTTCACTAAAGACTTTAAAAGGCATCATGGAACATCTTTAGTGAGAACACACTTATATTTTCCTAAGCAGTAAAATTCGAAACCAAGATTCTTTTCTAATCATCTGATTTTGGACCAGTAAATATAATTTCTTTCAGTAAACAATAAACGAGATAAAACCATTTTGAAAATTCAGAGAATCATAAATAAATACACCGATCTAATCTTCGAATTTATCCATTTATATTGATTCCCTCAAAACAATATAAAATTAAAATTCACCGATATCTCAAGCACCGTGAGTCTGCAAGCCATGTTAGTATGGACATTTACAAACCCGAACATTTACAAAAGAATATTTTCCCCATTAATTTCATTCGTCAACCTAACCTCATGACAAAATAATTAATAGTCGGTTCTTTTTTAGCCATGCAAATAATAGCAATGACTCCATTCGGGAGGATACTAATTATTTAAATCTAAGTGTACATCATTATTTGATCCCAAGTCCGTGGCCCAAGCTTATGTGCGTTACAGTTGGAGAAGTACACACGTTCTCGAATAACTTCCTACAATCATTGATTATATGTTTGTACCAGAGAACCGCACATAAACTCATCCGTTAGGGAGGAAAGTCTATGCCAACACGCAAGTTAATGTGCCACATTACAAACAATAATTATTTAATGAAGTCTGTACCAGTGATCCGTGAATAAACTCATCCGTTAGGGAGGAAGGCCTATTGCCAACCCGCAAGTTTACTCACATCACTTACAAACCAATATTGGAGGCTGCGGGAATTATTTACCAATCCCCTCTCCCACTTAATTATTTAACACCGAGGGTTCATTTACATGCATATAATATTCGAAATAAAATACGCAACCTAGCATGCTCCTATTATGGCACATAAGGCAGTAAATCACAGAGAATCATGCATAAAATATATAATAATAATAATCAATTATTCCATTAATTATAAATAGTTATATATCAGCGAATTCGATTATTCGCCACCAAGCACGATTATGGGGAATGCAGACGGGAATCGACCTCCCCGGTGAGGTCGTAGGGATCGACCTGCCTGGTTAGGTCGTGGGGTTCGGGGCAGCGCCCCGAAACCTAATCTGAAAATCAGAAGCCGGTCTTCATGAATTTTTCTCCAGATTACTTGCCCACAGCTGATCGAACCACCCGTCTATCCATTCTTCGATTTGCCCAACACGTCAATAACGAGGCCCACATTACACGCCCTCACGACTCATGCCAAGCATCAGCACGATTCGTGCCGCCATCGCTTGCCTTCCCGACATTAGCCACTCATCGCAAAGCCTACCATGCTCCTTGCATGACTTGTGCCATTTCCTGCACGGGTCGTTCCACTCCACAGCCTCACTCGTGCCAACCTACGCGCATAGCCACACGCCTAGTAGCCCGGCTTTATTCACAACTCATGCAGCCCACGCACTGCAACTGAAGAAAGTCCTGCGCCAATCTCTCGGTAGACTCTAGCAACCGTGCGCCCAGCTTGCAGACCGTGTGAGCGCCTGCCTGCCAGCATTCACACTATGCACGACTCCTGCCACAACGTGCGCACAAGCACGCCAGCCCGGAAGGCATCGTGCGCGCATTCCCGGTAGCTAGTGCCAAATGCATGCCAGCCTGCCTTCACCCGGTGGCTTGCTCGTTGTCCAGCAGTATCATCCATGCCGCTCAGCCGCCACCAAGGAGACTCGTCCTGAACTAGATGGAGACCCGACCAGAAAGTGGTCTGACTCGTCCCAACCACAGTGATGACTCGACCCAGAAGCTTAGAAGACTCGCCCGGATCGCTCGAAACGCATGTGGAGACCCGACCGTAAGGCCATCTGACTCGCGCCGTCCACGCTTCCACCATGCCGCCTTCACCAGCCTGATCGTCCATGGCTGTCCAGAGATTATCTGCCACCAGCATGTTTCGTTCATCATGATTCATCGCCACTGCTTGAGCAGTTCCGACTTGTTCCTCCAGCCACCAGTGTTTGTATCAACTGCCAGCACATCACCGCCGTGCACCAACATCGTCTCCATTGACGAGCCACTTCGCCTGGACTGTCACATGACAACGTGCCCATGAAGATCGTCACATGACACCATCGATGAAGCAACCTGTGTCTTCTTCCGCAACCGATCATCACTTTCGATCAACCATCAACACTCGCCTGCCCTTCCATCGCATTGTCATGAATACACGATGCCTTGCCCGACACTTCACCCAATAACCCGCTGCCATGCGCGACAAGTTGGAAAACTTACGCGCTAAGGCAATCGCCAAACTAGGCTGCATCAACGCCAGATGCCGTTTTCACTTGTTTCATCAGTTGGGATGAATCGTGCTGGCCGCAAGGATGAATTGTGCCTTCAACGTGCACCAATCAAAACCCCAGCTTGCCAACGTTGTCACGATGTGATCCTTTCCTTGCATCCACCACGCCCGACACACCACCATTGTGCCACCGCAGCTCAACACCGGCATCGCCCAGCCCCGTTAAACCATCGTGTGGTGTACGAGTGTCGTCTATAATTAGGGTATCCATTGAAAAACAAGTTCTAAAACCCTAATTACACATATGGCACATAAACACTATCCTAACGTTTCACGCTTCACCACGAAACCAAAGCTCTGATACCGATCGTTTGGTTAACGTAAACCGTTAGGGTTCCATACGTTTCTAATTCAGTGAAAGCAAAAACCAAAGAAACGTATTACCTTTCACCAGGGTATGTGATAGATTCTTGCTGGCAGCCTGCACAACCTCACCGTTTTGGGTAAACAATATCATCCGATCTAGAAATTGAGTGATCTAGGCGTCAAAACTATCCTCTCTTACGTGGCTTTTCATCAGCATATTACACATCAAATTTTGAGCTATGTAAGATTTTATAAACATCGTGTAAATTGGCGAACAGCAGCAGCAAACAACCTCTTGATCTTCTGTTGTATTCCGAAGTCCAATCTCGACGTCGTGTGGGCAACGATCTTCGAGATATTCTCAATCTGCTATTCTGTCTACCCTCTTCACGTGTTAGGCGTGTCTCACTAGGGTTAGAACAGCTGAGATGATTTATATATGGGCTACAACAGGGTCCAGGAGGAGAAATTATAGTCGGGCCTCCATTAGGCTTAAGTATCCAAGTTTAGCTCAAATCTTATACTTAAGTCCAATAATAATAATATAGTCCACTAAAATATTAGTACTGCACTGCCGCTCCAATCTCATAATTACGTTATGGGCTCTTTCTTACTATGAGCCCGACAGTCTCCCCATGTTTAAGATATACAATGCCCATTAATTAATTAAGTTACTGACAACTCCATTAATTAATATCTCATCCAAGAGTAGCACCACTCAACCTCATTACCATGCCGGAATAAATCCACCTGCAGGGTTTACACGAGAATACTTATGAGCTCCTCAAGGGGACATCATCAACCTATGTCAGATACAGATACCTTCTACAATCAACATCACACCATAGAGACATCACTATTTCCCAACTCACCGAGTTTGTTGATTTAAGTACATGTAAATCTCACCCATTGATGAATCAAAGAAATACATACTGCCTTACGTGTCGAGGTTATTATATAGGGATTAAGAGCACGAACATCCATAATAACTGAGAACAAGTTCTCTTATAAGTCAGTATAAGTCAAATGATCTCAAGCGGTCCTGCTCAATACACACAAAGTGCACTAATGTGATTCTATAGTCAAGATAAACTAATACCAAATCACACCACAACCATCCCAATAGAGAGTCCCCATCTATCTCGGTTATGAGCATTTGTTTATACTTTATAAGAAAACCGATAATATGATCTTCCGCATGTTGTCGCACAACATATTATCTACAGTATAAAGTAAGTGAACTATTGCATCGTACATATAAATAAATTATAAGACGCAATTATTTGATCATATGATTCTCATTTTAAATAAATTGTTATAACATTGTTCATACAAAAGCTAGACTTTTAGTATACAATCCAACAATTATGTACGTGATCAACGAGGCTCAAAATCTGACATGAGTTTTTGACAAGTAACATAGCACTCTTCATGGTAAGAAATATCCCACAAGTACACATAGAACTTCATACCACAATATAACTCAAGTACACTTCCTTCATCAATTTCAAGAGCATATGAATTTTAGGTACAATTTAAACAATATAAACTCATGTGGATCACAAAACCAAGATCTCAATCTTTTTAATCTCATGAGTTAAAGTACACATAAAAATTAGAATAAGGAAACGAGGGTACCTGGTTTTTTCTCCTTCGTATGCACGAGCTCCTCAAGTTGTTCAACTCGGTCAGGTCAAAGCTTCAGTGTAGAACTCATCTTGCCACTCTCTTACCTTTTCTTTCATCAATGCTCAAACATACTCATCATCACATGATTCATCTATAATAAAATAGGAGACACCAGAAAAATAAAAAAGATGAAAATTTGAAAACTCAATCACTAATACTAGGAAACACACAAAAATAACACACTAAACATTAGGTAAGTTGTAAAAAATCGACATACCAACATCGATTAAAATATTAATATGTAACAAGAAATCAACCCCCTAACAAACAAACAACCTACGAAAGAAAAAATTATACTTTTAGTTCTTATAAAATGAGGTAAGTACATCACCCCACCAAACTTAGTAAAAACGTGAGTCGAAACTAAGTTTGAAAAGAGATGAATTGCCAAAACGTGAGCACCTCAAATATAATAACTCCTCACTCACACAAAAGAACTAATAAAGCAATAAAATGGAAGGGCAAGCCCCCAACAGGCGCTCATATTTAACGTCGGAGAGTCAAGACGGTATGCAGCCTTTTGAACTACTGGATCGGAGGGCGGTCTTCTTGCATCCTCACCTTCAAGTACTTTCTTTTTCTCTTCTTGTCTACACTCAGCACCTTACCTTTCTTGGTCACAAAAATATGATCCTTGGAATTTCCTTCCTCACATGCCTATCTAGACTCCTCCTTGTCAATTTTCCACTCAAATTCAGAATCTTCTGTCCTATTAAAATTAAGATTAAACAAGTTAGAAACCACATCTATTCTCTCGCATGATTGAGTCTCCATGGGTATCTTCATTGCTTTATTAAGAGAGAAAATCACATAATCATTATCCATTCGCAGTCTAAGCTTTCCTTTTTGAACATCAAGTATAGCATTCTGCACGAAAATGGGAGTCGGATGGTGTTGTTCAATCTAAGCTCGACCAGGATGGTCTGGTCGAGCTAGGTAGAACTGGTCGAGCAAGGTCCCTATAAACGAATTCTGATCGTTTAGTTCAGAAAGTGGCCGCTCGTCCATAGCTCGACCAGAAGGATCTGGTCGAGCTATTCCATCTTGGTCGAGCGAGGGCTCTGTAAACTAAATGCGATTTTTCAACTCAATAGTGGGTAGCTCAACCATAGTCGACCAGTGATGTTTGGTCGAGATAGATCGTGTTGGTCAAGCTGTGAATCTAAAAATAGAGTATCGTTTCTCTGTTCCAAGAAGTATTGCTCGACCGTTGCTCGACCAAGAAGTTTGGTCGAGCTGCGTTCGAGATGGGACATCATATCTTTGTTTTCATCCACTGGCTTCATTGGACCTTCATACTACGTCCTTGACCTTAACGTGATGGCTTTGCATGATTTTGGGTATGTTATGCCTTGAGACGGGAACTTTTCCTTCTCTAAAGTCTGCGCCAGCTGATTCACACTTCCAACCATCTGCCCCATCATCAAAGTAAGGTCCTTCAACTGCTTAGATAAATCTGCATGCTTAACATTCATAGTAGCCTCGATGTGGTCAACCCTTGGATCATTCCTTGCCATGTATCGATTGAATGTATCTTCAACACTCTTCACTTCTTGCTACCGCATACTAGGCCCCCTTTGTGTCAACTCTGTAATCTACTTCTGCTGGGACTCTAGTAGCTTGTTGATGTTAGCTAGACTAGAGACGATCTCATCATTCCTACTCGGCTTCACCACTTGATGTTCAACCTGTGCTACCTTACCTAGTACATATGTGCCTCTTACTCTTTCTGTAGGCCAGTCACGTAAATTCATAGAGATGTCTTCAAACAACTTTTCTACTTCAAGTGTTGTCTTAGATAACAGCGCTCCACTTGAGGATGGATCAATAAGAATACACGACTCACAATCCAATCTATAGTAGAATATGCTTATGTACTAAGCCTTAGACATCTCATGTTGTGGGCACCTCCTGAGCATATCTTTGAACCTATTTCACGCCTCATGAAATTTGTCACCCTGATTCATAACAAATTGGGTGATGTTTTGCTTCATTCTAAACACCTTAGAGGGTGACATGTATCTCTCCAAGAACTTCTACTGTAGTTGGTCCCATGTAGTGCAATATGTGGTATCAAGAGTATCATACCATTCTTCTGCCCTATCAATCAAAGAGAACTTGAATAGAACAATCCGCCTAGCATTATCATGAGCTCCAGCTCTTTTCTGAGTGTTCGCATAACTAAAAAATCTTTTGAGATGCTGATATGGATCTTCAAAGGAACTCCCAAAAAAGGGATTCCTCTCTACCATGTTGATAAGAGCGGGATGTATCTTAAAATCATCATCTTCCCCCTTGCTCCTATCAATCCCATGTTGACAATCCCATAGTTCGTGAAAATTTCACGTATGACAACATTATCCAGAGTCTGCCTTGCTCCCACCATGTTTAGTACTGTGTGATATTCCTTCCTTTCATTCATCTCCTTTTTCTAGTGCACAAGTACCTCAAAATAATTCAAGATTAGATAGAAATAAATAATCACAAATAAAAGTCATAATCAAACTAAAAATAATAAAATCAACAATAACAGCCGTCCCCGGCAATGGTGCCAAAAACTTAATGAGCGTTTTCTATGCACACAAAATTAATCCCCAATTATTAAGGATATCAATTACAGTTTAAGCAAGCGACCAAGTTAAATATCGAACTCAAAGGACGGAATATTATCGATTTAATTTTTAACTAAATTAATTAAGACAATATGACAATAAGATTTGAGAATGGAGTATTAACTAATTAACTAAATTACTAAAAATTAAAATAAAATAAACACTAGAAGTATACGAATGTGACTCAAGAATGGAGAATAGGTAGCCCTAGGGTAATCTGGATGCACTCATTAATTTCCCTTTCGTGTATCAATGTCAAACTCTGCTTTGTGGAATATGGACGCATCACTAAGCTGAAAATCTACTCTATAGACACAAGTAAATATGTGTGTAACACTGTGGATAACCTTGGAGCAAGAGATATAATTTCACCCCTATTTCTAAGTACTATCAGTATCAATTATTTTCCCCCAGGATTGGTACTCTAACCCGATATAATCTCCCTTTTTAGATAATATAAAATTAACCTCTTTATTCTGCTTATTAACCCAAATTCACTTCAATTAATAAACATTCATATATGACAGTTTTAATGAAGCTTCGGAGTTCCCTCACTTAGAATCATAACATGAAATTCTATTCAACAGTGAACGCGCTCAATCAATAACCAAGATATATATTCAAACTCTATATAACAGTTGAAGAGGCATAAAACGACCATGAATATGAATTAAAAAGCACAATCATATATAAAATAATTCCACAAGTAGTGTTGTACGGAGTATACACAAGAAAGTTCAATTAATTCATAAAAACCTTCAAAACACTAGAACTACCAAAAATGCTCTAGCTCATGGTGTTGTAGGAAACATACATGGGGGTTGGATAGATCTTGCCGATATGTCTGGAAAATACAATAGAAATTAGGAAATAATAAAAACCCTATATGTGGACATCATCGTATCCTTCTCCATCTTGAATACTCCTTTTGGTTCTCCTCTTGATTCAATAGACGAATATTTGCAATGATGGATGGATGGAGGAAAGGATGTGGATGATGGTTGGAGGGGTGATCCCCCCTTGTAGGGTGGTGTAGGATGGATTGTGGCTCTCTCACCCAGTGTGATTTGCATCCCCTTTTATACTTGTAAGCTCTCCTTATGGACCTTGGATGAGTTTTTTCATGGAAAATACTAACATACACGCAATGAAGGTGAAATCCCGATGATTCAGAGCTGACATCTCCCAGCTCGACCAGAATGGTCTTGGTCGAGCTGGATAGGCCTTGGTCGAGCTGTGGTCAAACTGCGTGTTTGTAAACTGAAACTTTATCTTCACGTCTAGCTCGAATTCCCCTCTGTAGCTCAACCAAATTGCTCTTGGTCGAGCTAGACTCTTCAGGTCGAGCTACATTGTGCAGTCTCACCGTTTCGCGCATAACTTCCACATCTGAACTCCGATTTGAGTGATTCTTGCGCTCATGTGATTATCTCTTCCTTGTGTTTCTATCCATATAAGAACTCACAAAAAGTCCAACATTTGAAAGTGTAAGAAGTCATGCAAAGTGGCACAGTCGTGCTAAGTAGGAACAGCTTGCACGACATCACCATTTTGGTCATAACTTTCTCGTTTGGACTCTGATTGAGGTATTCCTTGTGCCAAAACGATTCTCTCTTCTGTTGCTTTCTAACCAAAAAAATACAGAAAAATTACATAAGTTGGACGTGCGTTTTTCAATATTCTTCTAACTTTGTACTTTTGATCATTTTTCCACCTAAAACACAATAAAACACCTCAAACACACTTTTTTATCATATATATCAAATATAAGACACTTGTTCTAATTTATAATAATAATTTCCATAAAAAAGGTGTCAAATTTGTCACTAAAATACGCTTATTTTCACTCTCATCATGTATCTGCGTGTTTTCGTCGAAAAAGTCAAGTAAAAGTCCATTGGGAGATTTTACAAGTATAAAAGGGATGCAGTTAACATCTGAAAAGAAGATCCAAAATTCACAACACATAACATCTAAACTCTATTATCATCCGGAGGAGCTGTAGAGATTCGTCTGTCGAATCAAGTGGAGAACTAAAAGGAAAATTCAAGAAGGAGAAAGACGCGAAGACTCTCGTATCTAGGGTTTCCTTCATTTTTTAATTAGTCTTATGAGTAAAATCTATCCAAACACCATGATTGTTGTTTGCAACATCATGTGCTATTGCAACATCATGTGCTAGAACTGCTCTGATAGTTCTAGGGTTTATGAAGGTTTTACAAGTTAATTGAACTTTTGTATATATATCTTCCGTACAACATTACTTGCTGATTTTTTTTATATATGATGTGCTTTCTTAACTCATATTCACTGTTTTATTGTGCATCTTCAACTGTTATATAGAGTCTGAATATATATCTTGGTTGTTGATTGACTGCGTTCACCGCTAAATAGGGTTTATTGTTATGATTCTAAGTGAGGGGACTCCGAAACTTCAATAGAACTGACATATATAGATACTTATTAATTGAATTGAATTCGGGATAGTAAGTAGGACAAAGATAATAATTTTATAATACCTATAAAGGGAGATCATATTGGGTTAGAGTACCAAACGGTTGGGGAAATAATTGATACTGATAGTACCTAGAAAGGGGGGGTGGAATTATATCTTGCTCCAAGGTTTATCACACGTGTTACACACATGTTTAATTGTGTCTAAATAGTCGATATGCATGATTTCGTGATGCGTCCATAATCCACAAGGTAGAGTCGGACAATATACATAAAAGAGAGATTAATGAGTGAAACTGGATTATCCTAAAGCTACCTATTCTCTCACTTGATAAACTTTCGTTATTATCTACTGCTTACTTTATTTTATTTGCTATTTTAATTATTTGTTAGTAGTTGATATTTAATTATTCCAAACTTTATTGGAAACAATAGTTTTAATTAATTTAGATAATAAATAAATTAATAATATTCCGTCCTTTGGGTTTAATAAATAACTTGGTCGCTTATCTAAACTACAATCACATCCTTCATACTTGGTGATTAATTGTGTGTAAAGAAAACACTTAACAATAATGAATATGTGCTTAAGTCTTGTATGTTTCAAAATTATAAATTATTCTTATTATGTAGATTTAAAAAAGAAATTGCAAGAAATTTAATTAGTGGATGAAATTAATTTTTGAAAAAAAATTAAACTTTTATTACTTATTGAGTTTTGTATGTAATTAAATAGACAAATACTAGAATGGGCCATGCTTATTTTTCTAACTTTGTAGAACCGATCTTTTTAGTGTGGTGGGTCAAATATTTAAAGCGGATCCTCATCCTTTTCTCTTCTTTTTTCTCCAGATTCCGCATCCTCTCCAGATTAAAGCATATCTCCTTCTTCTCTCACTTCCTCAATTTCTTTCTCTCCCATTGTTCCCCTCTCTCTCAAAACTAAAAAATGAACTCAATGATATTCATAGCAAGCGGAGGATTCAAGCAACAACAACATAATTTCAGGAATTCTCACGCGCTGTTGGGGTCGTGGAGTTCTCCACGGCGTTGCCTCCCCGACGTCCCTGACCTCGAAATATCAGCGGTCCGATAATGGCGCCTCCGGTGCAGCATCCAAGGCCTTCATTGTTTATAGCGTGACCTTGCTATTTTTTAGCTTTTCGGCTACTTTTCTCATTGCTTCATGGCTTGCTTTGGTGATGAGACCATCCTTTTCTTGCAGATTTTTGGTCTCCGGCGCTTGTGTTGAGGAGTCAGCATCCCACTAGCTTTTCCATCCAATTCGGCCTTGCGTATTCCTGCCTGCTAGTCACCAGAAATTTCAAGTGCGCCGGATGTTTTCAGACTTATCCTTTTCCCGTTGCCTTAGAGAAGAGCAGGTATGTGGCTGCCTTATCACGTCATTTCCTTCCAAAGCCATCCTGCTTTCCTTTTTTTTTTGCTGCAATGCCTTCAACATTCCTTTTTTGGAGTCCCATGCATTTAATGTTCCTTTTATCTTTTTTTCATACTCTTGACCCTTCTTTTTGTTGGTGTATGAGGTGTGGCCCCCTCTTATTGCCACCTTCTTCCAACTTATCTGCCAATTTGAAATTTCTGCATGATGAGCTAGTCTAGCTTATTGTTGCTGGCAATTTGAAAACTTCCCTCTCAGAAGCCATTGATCTATGATTACATCAATAGATCGTAAAACCTGATCCATATAGTATTTCACATAATTTCAAGAAAGGGGTTTTTTCTAGGTTTAGCATGTTTAATTGAATAAAAGGCTACGTTCACAAAATGACAAGAAATCAAAAATAAAGAGTTGCAAAAAAAATAGTGAAAAAATTCATATGGTCGGAAATTAAAACTATGTTCACACAAATATGAAGATGGTTCGTGTTATTGATCACAAATTAATTACTCAAATTAACTCATAAATTACTTAAAATATTTGAGATCAAAAGTCCCCCTCCAAAGAAATAAATCTTGATTATGTTTGGCATTCCTCACATGTGTACCATTATAAGTGAAGGAGACGTGGATTACTTGGAAAAAAAAGGAGGGGTGGATGTACATCTAATGAAGTGCAACAACTTTGGAATTAGTTAAATTGTTTGTGATCTATTCATTGTTAGATCAACTATAAAAATTATTAAGTTACTCTTTGAAATTAATTGGATTACTCTTTGAAATTAATTAAATTGTATGCAATTTATATTTGTTAAATCACTCTAAAAATAATTAGGTTACTCTTTGGAGTTAATTACATTACTCTTTGGAATTAATTGGACTACTCTGTAAAATTAATTAAATTGTATACCATCTATATATACGTTGTTAAATCACTTTATAAAAATAATTAGGTTACTCTTTGGAGTTAATTAGATCACTCTTTGGATTAATTGGATTACTCTTTGAAATTAATTAAATTGTATGTAATATATATGATGTTAAATAACTCTATAAAAGTAATTAGGTTAGTCTTTGGAGTTAGAGCATTCTTTGGAATTAATTAGACTACTCTTTGAAATTAATTAAATTGTATGCAATCTATACATTGTTAAATCACTCTATAAAAGTAATTAGGTTACTCTTTGGAGATAATTAAACCACTCTATTGAATTAATTGGATCATTCTTTGAAATTAATTAAATTATATGCTAGATCACTCTATAAAAATAATTAGGTATTTCTTTGAAATTAATTAGATTACTCTTTAAAATTACACCTAAAAAAATTTTACAAAGTATAATCTTGGGTTAACATAAAACTGTAACATTTGTGACATCAATAAACAAGGAATGAATAAAGATTAATTTTAAGTGGACCCTGAAAAGCCTAATGCATTTCAGAAGAGCATTTATTTTGGAAGACATAATCGTGTGCTTTTTTTTTTTAATATTCTGTTTTACTTTGAAAAAATTAAGATTTCAGTTAGCTCAACAGACTCTGATGAAGAAATGACAATATGATTCAAAACTTTTTTTTCATTTCAAACTGTTAGTTATACATGCATTAGTATTCAATGAAAGTGGCATAGATGATCAGGGACAGATGAAAACAATAAGAAAAAGTGTTCACCATGCAAGTAGTGGAAGAGAAGTGCTTCCAAAAGAGGTTCACTTCTTCAACCTCTTCTATTTTTTTCCTTAAACAAGGTGATGATGGAAGCCTGTTTTACACATCCTCTTGATGAGAGTGAAAATTCACTAGTTTTGAGCTCGGATTCGTGTGTTTATGGTGTAATAAATGGTTGTAATTCGATGTGAATCGTATACATAGTGAAAAGTCATGAATCAGGTGTCTACAAGGCTATTTGAGCTGATTTTCGATGAAAATGAGTTGGAAGTGATCGGATCCGGAAAGAAAAAGAAACATGTGTGCGATTCAACCACGCAAGGGTCGGATTCGACCTAGAAAGAGATAGTTAGACCAGAACTTCTAGTCGAACTGAGAGCGAAAAAGTGTCGTTCGATCACGACAAGGGAGTTCGACAAAACCACTTGGTCGAATCGTGGTCGAACTAAAAGTCTAAATGGAAGCAGTGCCGGTTCGACCTGGAAGTATTCGGTTCAACCAAGTTACAGACGGATTTGACCTGGTATTCGACCTGCAGGGAAGAGTTCGACCAACTTGTTTGGTTGAATTGATGTCCGAAAACTTACCAAATTCATATTTTTACACCTTCAGTGCGTGTGTTCGCTCAAAAAGCCCATCCTAGGTCCATAAAGAGAGCTTACAAGTATAAAAGGGGATGTAGATCACACCAAGAAGGGGGAGAATAGAATAGAAGACAGATTTGATACAACACAACACAACACAACCATACTACACCCCACAAGGGGGGTTCACCCCCCAACCATCATCCACATCCTTTCCTCCATCCATCCATCACTTTGAAGATTTGTTTGTGGACTCAAGAGGAGAACCAAAAAGAGAATTCAAGATGAGTAGGACGCGATGACTCCCAAATCTAGGGTTTATTTCGTTTCTTAATTTATCTTGTAATTTTTCAAACATCCAGGTAATATCTATCCAACACCCATAACTATTCTTCGTAACATCATGGGCTAGAGCCTTTTTGGTAGAACTAGGGTTGTGAAGGTTTTTACCAATTAATTGAACTTTCGTGTGTAAACTCCGTACAACACTACTTGTGAATTTATTTTATATATGATTATGCTTTCTTAATCCGTACTCACGGTCATTTTGTGCATCATTAACTGTTATGTAGAGTCTGAATATATATCTTGGTTATTGATTGATGCGTTCACTGCTGAGCAGGATTCCATGTTATGATTCTAAGTGAGGGGACTCCGAAACTTCATTAGAACTATCATATATGAATACTTATTAATTGAATTGAATTCGGGTTATTAAGTAAGATAAAGAGGATAACTTCATAGTACCTATAAAGGGAGATCATATCAGGTTAGAGTACCAATTGGCCAAGGAAATAATTGATACTGATAATACCTAGAAAGGGGGTGAAATTATATCTCTTGCTCTAAGGTTATTCACACGTATTACACACATGTTTACTTGTGTCTATAGAATAGATATGCATGATTTAGTGATGCGTCCATGTTTCACAAGGCAGAGTCGGACATCAACACACGGAAAGAGAGATTAATGAGTGAAACTGGATTATCCTAGAGCTACCTATTCTCCTACTTGATCCACTTTCGTATTCTTCTAGTGATATTTTATTTTATTTATTATTTTAATTAATTGTTTATTAGTTTAATAATTAAATCGCAAACTATATGCCACACTTGTCTTAATTAATTTAGTAAATAATTAAATTGAAATAATACACCGTCCTTTGGGTTCGATAATTCACTTGGCAGCTTGCTTAAGCTGCAATTGATATCCTTAATATTTGGGGATTAATTTTGCGTGTAAAGAAAATACGCATCAAGTTCTTGGCGCCGTTGCTGAAGACGGCTATAATTATTAGTTTATTATTTCTAGTTTGATTAAGACTTTTATTAGTGATTATTTATTTCAATCTAACCTTGAATTTTTCTGAGGTACTTGTGCACTAGAAAAAGAAAAGGAAGGAAAGGAAGGAATAACACATTGAGCTAGACATGGACGGAGCAAGGCAGAATCCGGATGATGTTGCCATACGCGAAATTTTAACGAACTATGGTATTGGTAACATGGGGTTGATAGGAGCAAGGGGGAAATGATGATTTTGAGATACATCCCGCTCTTATTAACATGATAGAGAAGAATCCCTTTTCTGGAGGTTGTTTTGAAGATCCATATCAGCACCTCAGAAGGTTCCTTGGTTATGCAAACACTCAGAAAGGTGTTGGAGCTAATGATAATGCTAGAAGAATCGCCTATTCAAGTTCTCTTTGATTGATGGAGCAGAAGCTTGGTATGAGACTCTTGATGCAGCGGACTGCACTACATGGGACCAACTGCAGCAGAAGTTCTTGGAGAGATATATGCCACCCTCAAGGATCTTAAGAATGAGGCAAAAGATTACTAAATTTGTTATGAATCAGGGTGAGAAATTCCATGAGGCGTGGGATTGGTTCAAAGACATGCTCAGGCGGTGCCCACATCATAGAATGTCTAAGGCTGAGTGCATAAGTATCTTCTACTATGGATTGGATTATGAGTCGCGTATTTTTATTGATGCATCATCAGGAGGAGCACTGTTATCTAAGAGAGCACTTGAAGCAGAAAAGTTATTTGAAGAAATCTCTATGAATTTACGTGATTGGCCTATGGAAAGAGTAAGAGGATCATATGCACTTGACAAGGTAGCGCAGGTTGAACATCAAGTGAAGCCGAATAGGGATGATGAGATCGTCTCTAGTCTAGCTAACATCAACAAGCTACTAGAGTCCCAGCAGAAGCTGATTACAGAATTGACACTAAGAGAGCCTAGTATGAAGCAGCACAAAGTGAAGAGTGTTGAAGATACCTTCAATCGATACATGGCTGAGAACGATACAAGGGTTGATAGCATCGAAGCGAGAATGAATGTTGATCATGCAGATTTATCTAAGCAGTTGAAGGACTTTAATTCGATTATGGGGCATATGGCCGCGAATGTGAATCAATTGACATAAAAATTGGAGGATAATGCCATCACATTGAGGTCCGGGACGTAGTACGAAGGACCGATGAAGAAGGAATCGAATTCTAAAGCGACAGGAGCCCAATTCGACCCTGATTCGACCAGCTATCCAGGTAGAACTACATAGGGGAGGTCAAACAGGACACCTGGGCGACGTCCTGAGGAGTCAAAGGTCAGTTTGACCAAAAACAAGTGGGTTCGACCAAAGTCTCTGGTCGAACTGAGGTCGAACACCACTGTCCAGAGCACTATATTTCGTCTGAAGCCCAATTTGACAACGATCACTTGGATTCGACTAGCATACTTGGTCGAACCGGTCGAACCGGCCTGTAAGGGAGAAAATGCACGTTCAGGTGTGCAGTTCGACCACTATTCAACCAATTCGACCAGCAACCCTGGTCGAACTCAGGATGAATCATTCTGTTCTGTACCATTTTTCACACAGAATGTTTTACATGATGTTAATGCTACTCCCGTGCTATCCCAATGAGAGAATACTGAGCTTATAGTTGAGAAGAAGTGGGAAAGAGCAAAGAGGTTGAGAGACGAGAAGCTTAGACTACAGAAGGATAATGAAGATGTGGTTTCTCTCTTGATCAAGCTATGAAGATGCCCATGGAAACTCAATCATGCAAGAGCATAGATGTGATTTCTAACTTGTTTAATCTTGATTTTTCTAAGACAGATGATTCTGAATTTAAGTGGAAGATTGACAAGGAGGTGTCTAGACAGTCATGGGAGGAAGGAAATTCTGAGGATCATATACTTGTTACCAAGAAAGGTGAGGTATTGAGTGTAGACAAGAAGAGGAAAAGAAAGTACTTGAAGGTGAGGATGCGAGAAGACCGCCATCTGATCCAGTAGTAAAAATCGATAATCTGTTGTGACTCTATGACGTTAAATATGAGCGCCTGTTAGGGGCTTGCCTTCCGTTTTATTGATTTATTTCTTTCGTGTGAGTAAGAAATTTTTATATTTAAGGTGCTTACTAATCGGCAATTACATCTCTTTTCAAACTTAGTTTCGACTTATGTTTTTACTAAGTTTGGGGTGTGTGTGATGTTCTTACCTCATTGAAGCACCAAGAGTATAATCTTTTCTTTGTAATGTTTGCTAGGGGAGTTGATTTTTTGCGGTATGTTGAACTTTTAATCGGTTTTGATGTGTCGATTTTTTGCAATTTGCCTAGTGTTTTGTGGTGTTTCTAGTGTGTGGAGTTGATTCGATAGTCAATTAAGTCTTTCTTATAGTTCTCCTATTTTATTATTGATGAATCTTGTGATGATGAGTTTGTTTGAGTTTTGATGATAGAAAAAGGTAGGAGAGTGACAAGATGACCGAGTTGAACAACTCAAGGAGCTCGTACATACTTTGAAGGAGAAATCAGGTGCCCTCGTTTCCTTATTCTAATTTTTATGTGTTCTTTTAATTCATGAGAGTGGAAGGATTGAGTTTTTGGTTTTGGTTATCACATGAGCTTATATGCTTAAATCATGCCTAGAATTCATATGCTTTTGAAATTGATGGAGGAAGTGTACTTGAATTATATTATGATATGAAGTTCTATGTGTACTTGTGGAATATTGCTTACCATGAAAGATGTTCTGTTACTTGTTAAAAAACCCATGTGAGATTTTGAGCCTCGTTGATCATGTTACATAATCACATGATATTTCTTTCTGGTGAGTATCATTCTCGTGCGTGTATTCTAGAACTTGCCTCTTGTCTTACTTGAAACTACATGTGTGTTAGATGATGGAATGATCTTAGGACATCCTTGAATTTATGAGTCACTTAGCCAAATAATTCCTTATCAAACGATGTTTATCCGTAGTTAGCCTCGTTGAGCCTAAAAACCTTATTTCTTTGGCAACCTAAGAAGATAGCCACTTTGATATCCTATTTGAGCCTTAAATTTCTATATTTAGTGGAGAATTAAATGTTGTCAAAGTGTGTGAAGTTGATTTTGATGGAGTTTGGAAGGAATAAAATATTTGGAGATGTACAAGTGATTATGAGCTTAAAAATAAGTTACTTAGGGGTAGTGCTCAAAACTGGTACCCCGAGATGTTAGAGGTAGTGCCCGAAACCAGTACCTCGAGAAAGGAAAGAAAAAGTATGTTTAGCTTGAAGGAAATGAGAGAGAAGAAAATTAGAAGTGCATGAAGCTGGATAGCCTTGAAGTGTAAAAATTTGCAGTACAAAAGATCTCCGATTTTAATTCTCTACTAATTGAGTCACTTAATCCATATGTTTCCTACCTTAACAAAAAGCCAACATTACATCAAAAAAAAGTCAAATTTTATCCCATTGTCGAATCATACTTTTAGTGGTGGAGAATTTGAGATATTTGGCAAGCTTATGGTTATGCATGCACTTGAATTGAATTTGAGTGTAAACACCTTAACCTATAAATGTACATCTTTTACACTTGAGTGCGAGTGATATATACTTCCCGTGAGAACATGTGGATGGAGCATTTGAATTGGTGGTAATTGTCTTATCTTGTATGCTATGAATTGATTATTACATGTAATGAGAGTTGCATGACCTAAGTTGAGGACAATTGTATTTTGAATGGGGTATTTGTCATAATCCTTGTTTCCCCGCTAATTTTCATACTTTCTTTCTCTTTATTTTTATTTTGTTGCCTCAGGACGAGAAATGGTAAGTTTGAAGGATTGATGAGAGTGAAAATTCACTAGTTTTGAGGCCGCATTAATGTGTTTATGGTGTAATAAATGGTTGTAATTCGATGTGAATCGGTATACATAGTGGAAAGTCATGAATCAGGTGTCTACAAGGCTATTTGAGCTGATTTTCGATGGAAATAAGTTGGAAGTGATCTGATCCGGAAAGAGGAAGAAACAGGTGTGCGATTCGCCCACACAGGGGTCGGATTCGACCAAGAAGGAGAGAGTTCGACCAGCACTTCTGGTTGAATTGAGAGCGGAAAAGTGCCGTTCGACCACGACAAGAGAGTTCGACCAAAACACTTGGTCGAACCGTGGTCGAACTAAAAGCCTAAACGGAAGCAGTGCCGGTTCGACCAGAAAGTATTTGGTTCGACCAACACTCTGGTCGAACCGAAATCAGAGGCCAAGTTACACACGGATTGGGATTCGACCTGCAGAGAAGAGTTCGATCAACTTGTTTGGTCGAATTGATGTCCGAAAACTTACCAAATTTGTATTTTTATACATTCAGTGCATGTGTTTGCTCAAAAAGCCCATCCTAGGTTCATAAGGAGAGCTTACAAGTATAAAAGGGAATGTAAATCATACAAAGAAGGGGGAGAATAGAATAGAAGACGGATTGGATACAACACAACACAATCATACTACACTCCACAAGGGGGGTTCAACCCCCAACCATCTTCCACATCCTTTCCTCCATCCATCCATCACTTTGAAGATTCATCTGTGGACTCAAGAGGAGAACCAAGAGGAGAATTCAAGACAGAGAAGGACGCGACGACTCCCAAATCTAGGGTTTATTTCGTTTTCTAATTTATCTTGTAATTTTCCAGGCATCCGGGTAAGATCTATCCAACACCCATGATTGTTCTTCGTAACATCATGAGCTAGAGCCTTTTTGGTAGAACTAGGGTTGTGAAGGTTTTTACCAAATAATTAAACTTTCGTGTGTAAACTCCGTACAACACTACTTGTGGATTTATTTTATACATGATTATGCTTTCTTAATCCATACTCATGGTCGTTTTGTGCATCATTAACTGTTATGTAGAGTCTGGATATATATCTTGGTTATTGATTGAGTGCGTTCACTGCTGAGCAGGATTCCATGTTATGATTCTAAGTGAGGGGACTCCGAAACTTCATTATAACTATCATATATGAATACTTATTAATTGAATTGAATTCGGGTTATTAAGTAGGATAAAGAGGATAACTTCATAGTACCTATAAAGGGAGATCATATCGGGTTAGAGTACCAATTGGCCAGGAAAATAATTGATACTGATAGTACCTAGGAAGGCGGTGGAATTATATCTCTTGCTCCGAGGTTATTCACACGTGTTACACGCATGTTTACTTGTGTCTATTGAGTATATATGCATGGTATAGTGATGCATCCATATTCCACAAGGCAGAGTCGGACATCAACACATGGAAAGGGAGATTAATGAGTTAAACTGGATTATCCTAGAGCTACCTGTTCTCTTACTTGATCCACTTTCATATTCTTCTAGTGATATTTTATTTTATTTGTTATTTTAATTAATTGTTTATTAGTTTAATAATTAAATCCCAAACTATATTGTCACACTTGTCTTAATTAATTTAGTAAATAATTAAATTGATAATAGGTCGTCCTTTGGGTTCGATAATTCACTTGGTCGCTTGCTTAAGGTGCAACTGATATCCTTAATACTTGGGGATTAATTTTGCGTGCAATGAAAACGCGCATCACCTCTCCAATATCAGAGGCCTCGACTCCAAAATCAAGGCCACCGAAGGATTTTGTCTACCCTATTTCTGGACAATTCTTCAATGATCCCGTCACCCTTGAAACTGGACAAACATACGAAAGAAAAGCCATTCAACAAGTCCTATGACAAGATAGCCTTTATCTGCAGCTTCACTACCTAAGACCAATTATGTTCTTAAGAGGCTGATTGCCTATTGGCAAGACCAACACCCTAACCTTGCTCAAGAGTTTTCATGCAATGAAACACCTCCAAACTATCTAACCAACACTCGTCTGGATGACATCCTATATGTTCAATCCACACAAATCCGAAGAACCATTGATGAAGATGATGAGTGAACCAGAGCCCTAATTTTCCCAATCAGGGGTTTCAGCAAAATCAGTATTATCCTCTTTCCCGTGGTAATGTTAATCAGTGGAGTAATAATCAAAATCCAGATAGAAATGATCCATTTCAACGAGGAATGCAGAGAATGATTTATATCTGAACACATTCCAGAAGATGATTGTGAATCATGAAGTGTTTTACCTATTATAAAGATCTTTAAAAATGTACATCTATATAAAAAGGCATACATTAAACAGCAACGGTAGTGCCCATGTGCCTCTACTGGCTTCTGGCTTGCCATGATCGTCGAGCATTGGTTCACGAGTCGATCAGGATACCAACTCACTTTCAAGCTCTCTCAGTAGCGTCTGGACTTGCCCCATCATTGTTCAGGAGCTTTACCTTGAACGGAGTACTCAGGAACATCATCAACAGCATCTCCGACACCACCACCTTCGAGTCGGCTTGTTGTCTTGGTAGATGTCTATTGCTAAAATCAACTACACCATTGGGTTGCGCATTTGGTAGCTGCCCAAGGAGTGCTCATAGCAGAGGAGGGAAGGGGGAGTAAAAGAAGCAACGACCGAAGGGAAAGTCGAAGATGACAGCTATTCAATTTGGAGATTTTTTAAGAAGGACCTATTTTCCTACTCGTAACCCATCAACGCTAATATTAGGATCCGGTCCTACCAATATTTGGTAGGACCGATCCCATCAAAGTGGTTCTCAATTAAATAATTGTATTTATTTTTAGTGTAATTATGACTAATCAAAGATGACATTCGGAGCTTATTAATTACTCCATCCGTCCCATAAAAATTATGACACTTTCCTTTTTGAGTTGCCCTACAAAAATTGTTACATTTCCTTTTCAAATATGGGACCCACACACACTCCACATACACCACTAATACACCTACCCACTATTTATTAAAATATTATATTTTCAACTACTATCCATTAAATATTATACTCCTCTTAATCTCTGTGCCAAAAAAATGTTATAACTTTAATGAGACGGAGGGAGTATCATAGCATTTAAATTTTATATAAGAAATTTTACATATGTATACACTTGATATTTTAAATGATATCAAACATAAAATTCATTTCGTGTAAACAAATGATACTCCCTCCGTCCCATAAATAAATTCACACTTTCTATTTTTGTCCGTCTCATAAACAAGTTCATAACTCCAAATAAGGAAATGCAATCAAATCAATAACCCCACATCACACTTTAATTTCAAAATTGCCACCCTTTACAACTCACATAACTTACTTTATAAATTATTTATTACTTAAAAATACCAAACTACCCCTAAAAGTAAAACGAAAGACATTTTTTCTTAAACTTCATATCTACAGTAACCATAAACTTCTCTTTGGGACGGATGTAGTAGTTTTTATCTGACATGTTCAAAAGTAAGATTTTGATTTTGTTCTTCATCTCTTTTCTCACTTTACCATCCACATCCTCATCTATACATGTGAATCCATAACCACCACCACCACCTTTGCGCAGCCACCGCCTCTCCCTCCTTGTCCTCTGTGGTAAATTAAGTGCACGCCTAAAAAAAACTTGCCCAAGCAAGCGAAGTCACAGTGAAGCCCTTCATCGCATGAGATCAACTCATTGGAGAAGGTCAATACCGGTACTAATCTGTGTTTCTTCAGCCAAAATATGGTGCAGAAGTTACCGGAGAAGAATATACCTTCGATGCAAGTGAAGGCAATCAATCACTCGATGAACAATTTAGAGCCATCGATCCATCAGAGCGCCTATTTTGCTTCATCTCCAAGTAAGGTATCCCCTCGATTGCTCTGAAAAGCAGGTTTTTTCATTGGAATTCTTGATGTTGGTTTCGAGAAGAAGGCTATACATTTCCGATAGATGTTTTTGATCGCGATCTGTAAACGGTAGAAGGCACGTGCTTCGGAGATCTAAACCTCCATCATGAATCTTCCAGCAAGATTCTCCAAAATGATGTCATTGGAGGGGCAAAAAAGGCCAACACGTGTTTGATGAAATGCTTCTCATCGGAAGAAAGCATCTCTCATTGATGGATATCTTGAGAGAGATCGAATTCCTTCGCTGTCCTGAATTAAACTCCAGCTTTCTTGTACATCTCCCAGGTTTTTGTGTACTTGATCGAAAAAATACAAAAGTAATCTTCATTGGGTTGAGAAGGGGTTCTTCAGGGATCGATGGCATTTTTTCAGATTTGGGGATTTTTTATTGCAGAAGTTGAGTGTGAAGAAGGTGGGTGAGCTATGAATTGTGTGCACTGTCTTTAATAGAGTGTATTTGTTCAAACAATGTGTTTTTCGCTGTTGAAGCATGTATCGAGGTGGTTGCCGGTGGTGCCACCAGTGGAGAATGGAGAGAAGAGTGTAAGGGAAGTGAAAAAAGGAGAGAGGCCGAGGAAGAGAAGGAGAGAAAAGAGGAGAGGGTTGTGGACATCATGGCGGACAAGGAGGGAGAGGTGGTGGATGCGGTGAAGGTGGTGGTGGTGGTGGTTATGGATTCACGTGTGTAGATAAGGATGGGAATGGTAGAGTGAAAAAAGAGATGAAGAACCAAATCAAAATCTTACATTTGAACATGTGAAAATTTTTATTATTTTACTTGGTACATGTGGCCGACACGTCAGCACCGGGCAGCTGGCTGCCCGATGGTTCGCGTTGCAATACGGGTTTAAAGTTGGATATTTATTTGTAAATATTCAAAAGTTTGAACTACTTCACAATTGGCAAAAAGGTCGTGCATTTTCATGTAATTAACCATAGAGAAGAACTAGAGAGAGGGGGGGGGGCTGGGCCTACATGTGTTCTTTATGAAATGTTAAACCTAAATGTGATTAAAATTGTATTGATATAAAATCTATCAGTTGGCTTTATGGATAAAATGCCAAATCAAATATGAAGCGGTCTTTGGGTTTTGAAGTCCCTCAAAATACATGTTATATTACAAAAAATTATTTATTATATAAATTTTTATTGATTATTCTAAAATATAATTTTAAATATGTAAAATTAAAATTTTCGATTGAACCGTTGTTGAACGTCGAACTGTTATCTCTACCGATTCGATATCCGGCTCAATTATAAAAACACTGGGTTCAATAATAAATTTGGTCACCCAAAATTACTACGATAGAGTATATTTGCTATAGTTGTACATAAAATAAAAAATAACAATCAATAGAAAAATCCCTTAAATTAATGCATACCTCTGAAAGCTAGAAAATATATATGTACAGTTTTAAGCTAGGAAAACAATTTGAAAGCAATTAAATTCAGAGAAAGAAAACCCCATGCACTTTCTTTACAAAGGTTGTATTCTTTAATAAATGTACCCACTCGTTCTTTCACGGTTAAATCCACATGTAGAAATTTATTGATTAAGCCACCTCAACCTAAGACAAAATCTGTTGCGATAATATTTACTATGTCTCTCTACCGTATTAAAAGATAAGATATTAATAGTAGTTGTCGTAGACTACTTTTTATGTATTAATGTAAAATTATATGTATCTTACTCTACTTCATTGATCGAACATTTCATTTTGCCTTTTTTATTTTTTAAAGAATAAAAAAAGAGTATCTATAATGATGAGCTTGGTTGATAATCAGTGATGGAGCCAGAATTTTTGTGGAGGGGCCCAAATAATACGTATAAAAATATTTTTTCATATACGATTTTTTTGCACACGTGGTTTAAAACAAGTTGATTTTTAGGTGTCTAACGTAAGACAAAGTGAAGATAAATTGGACAATTTAGATAAAAAAATAATAATAAAGCTGTTCGAATTTATAAATAAAAAAAATCTACTAAAACATAAAATAAAATAAAAATATATGAATATTATATATTAAAGAAAACATGTTATAAGTATATTAATAAAAATATAATATTGCGGAAGGAAAAAAAATCCACTAAAACATAAAATAAAATAAAAATATAAAAATATTAGATAGGAAAGAAAAAATTGGGTAGGTCTTGCGTGAGACCGTATCACGTGAGACCATTTTATACTTTTTAAAATCGCTATCACTTTCGCTATAAAATGCTATCACTTTTCATTTATACTATAAATTGTTCATGAAATAACATTGTCACTTTTCATTAATTTATTATCACTTTTTATTATAAAAGTTATCATTTTTTTACCGTCTAACGTAAGCTCTTACGTGAGACGATCTCACACAAGTTTTTGCCAAAATAAATTTATAGAGGAAAGAATATTTTTAAATAAAAAAGATAAAAATATTAGATAGAAAAGAAAAAATAAATTATATAGGAGAGAATATTTTTAAATAAAGAAAGAAAAAATATGTCACCCAATTTCGAACTCATGACCTTATTACATATATTTATTACATATTTTTTGAAAATATTTATTACATATATACTAATTATTTATTACATATATACTGATTATTTTTAAAAATTGAGGGGGCCCAGTGCCCCCTGACCCACGCTGGCTCCGTCCTTGTTGATAATGACAGCATCCATGTAGATTTATTTGCTATCTTTTCAAAAGATGCGACTCTCCTCTCGATCCAGAAATTTGGGGCTTTCTTTAGTGAGTTAGTAATTTTCCTCTTAAGAGTTTGAGCTATTCATAATATATTTCTAAAAAGATTTAAGCTATAATTACTACCTGAAAAATTATCAAAATGTGAAAGCTAAGATGAGAATGAAAGGGTATATTTAATTTATGAGGACCACTTATATGACCACGGGTTACGGGTCACCTCCTCACATGAGGGGATACGCACCATGGGGTATGCACCCCTCACATGTGAGGACCCCTCACATGTGAGGGGTTACCAGTGACTCAGGGTCACACAAGAATCATCCATAATTTATTGATGTCCCGTCGTATTGCACGTCGGGTATACTTCAACCTAAAAACATCAGTTAAAAAAATAAAATCAATTTAAACTGAATTGTTGTTAATCTATAATAACTCAACTTTTTGTAAAATATATAAAATACAAAATATATGGTCCATTTAATATAAACTGGGCGCGTGCATTAGGAGTAAATAATAGTATCATCTTCTATTCCAAATTTACCAATCAAGTGTAAATAAATAAAAGGTAACTGATAATTCAAAAGATTCACCATGCATACACTTCAGCTGTACAAATGATCACAAACTCATTCAATCAGGTGTAGTCGAAATAAAATCGGTTACACTTGCACGTGGAAATGTGAAGTGCTTTGGCCATGTCTACGGTGGATTATGTAATAACTCAATTCGAGACTTGCATATTTGCCTCTTTTCTCAGTTCTTGAATTTTCAACCATAATAAACCAACGGTTTAGCCCGTCTCTGATCGCTAAGGCTCTGTGTACAGACAGATGAACGTGGATTAGAAAGAGAACGAGTTAGTATCTTATAAACCGAGTTTACTCATAAGCCCTTGTAAACCTTGTGGTTTCCTTTAATTTAAACATCCTAGCAATACATAGCATATATAGGATTCCAAGAGGGAACCACAGGGTTTACACCGTGAACACGGCTTACTCAAGTGTTTGTGAAAGAGGATACCTCCGTTTTATTCGGAAATAGTAATTCTATTATGTACCTAAAAGCAAGATTGATAGATTTTCTGTCTAGCAGACTAACTGGACGGCCTCTTCTATCCTCATCCCCCTCTTCAAACATAACGACAGGGAGTTGGCTCATTCCATGTCTATTCATCAGGCTCAGAGCTGTAAGGAGGCTCATATTTGGGTTCGCTGTGCACGATACTATACATCTTCCACTATATGAAGAACACAATTCGAATACTCTGGCCATCTGTTTGTAGTTTGAAATTCCATTTCAATTAGATGAATTACATGTAACCACTAGATATTGCTTGAAAATTTAAACCAAACCATTCATGTAACATGTTGTGCATACATTTTAGAACCCCCACATCACATTATATGATTGACACGTAATAAGGGAAAGAAATCCAACCATTGCATCTAAGATTAATGATATTCTTTTTAGGGTATAGTGTTTCCCTTCTCTCTTACACATCATCCATCCAACAGCGAGACACGGGAATGTTACACCAAAACGACATAGGGAATCTGGACCGCCCCTCTTCCTACTTCTTTCAATCGTCTAATTTCACTCTCTTCCCCCCCCCCCCCCCCAGCTTTTAAGATCTAGATACACTTAAGATGGGAAACAATTTTGAATTAAGAAAAAAGGGAGATCAACAATCATACTGAGACACAATTATGATAAAAGTGATGGTTTTAAGAAAGAAAAAAAAAAGAGAATGATTTGTCTTTAAAAAGTTACCTCTGGTTTTCTTTTTCTTGGCATTGACAATTCTATAAACTGCTGAATGTCGTTCAAGGTTAGCAGACCAATGAGCAAATGGTTGTCATCCACTACTAATGCATAAGACTGTTTCTCTTCTAGCATGAGTGACACTACATCTGTCAGAGAAGTGTTCAACAAGGTCTTCACATAACCTGTTATCATGGCTAGTGAAACAAGAATGTCATTTGCTAAATTCTCAGCTACATCATTATCAGATTCACTATTCAGACAAAGTGAACTGTCCAATGCACAAATGCTAGTTCCATTCGGTTCCTTGACACCAAGAGTGGTAGAGTTTTCTGATGAGATTGTTACAGCATTCCCATTATTTAACTGTTTGGTATCATCAGTTGTCCTTTTCCTCACCTTTCCAGCTGTAATCCATGTGGAAAATCGTATAGCTCCCAGAAGAGGTAGAACAATACGATAATCTTGAGTTAGTTCAAAAAGAAGTAGAACTGCAGTTAACGGTACCTGGCACCCCCAGATAGAGTAGCAGCCATGCCAACCTGTACAAGATATCGGTGTGGTTCAGTAAACCATCATGACAAAGATATACTATAATAATATAGTTAAAAACCAGTATACTAAACTACGGAGATGTTACACCCCCTGAACATCCATTTCAAAAACAAAAGCTCCTCTTTTTAGTTCACAGCTTAACTTTCTTTCTTTTTAAGACAAGTTTTTTTTTTCTTTCCACATTGTGTTTTTTTTGGTTTTTGGTGGTCTGGCTAAATACATCGGTCTGAAAAAATATTGCTTTGAGTGCCTGTTGGTACAAGCACTAAAGGATGTCGTCTAATGAAATTTGGAAATTATCATGCAGTGCTGATGGATTTATAAACAGTACAAGACTTCTTACTCAAAACTTGTTGAATTTGTTAATAAGGAAGTTGAAATTACCAATGCATAAGCTTGAGGGGAAGCAACTTCCAAGATCGAAAGATGAAACATTTGATTGGATATGGAAATTAAATGAACCACAATTTTTCCATACGCCATTCCTGTCGCAGCACCAATAAATAAAGAAGGGGCATAATAACCACCCACTAATCCAGAAGCTCTGCATAAAGAGGTTGCAACTATTTTGATAACCAACAGCTGAACCAACAAACTAGCAGAAAGGCTGTCAAGTAGTGGCCTAGTTTCCAACAAAGTGTCGACATTCTGAAAGCCCCAGTATAGAATCTCAGGATATAATAAGGCTATCAATCCTACAAGACAAATCACCAAGTATGGGGAATACTGTTTTTGGTATTCTGACATCTCTTCAAAACCATCAAATAAACCCAGCATAAAAGATGTGGATTTGGACAAGCCAACCGAAACCAAGCCACATAAAACACCCAACAGAAGATAGAGTGGCAGTTCTGAACTGACAAGAATGGAGATTTAAGATCAATATATAAGAATAAAAGAAATGTTAGAGTTCCTTTGTAATAATACTCATCATTTAATGTTGTGGAATTGCAAACACTGATGGATATATATCAAATATTCCAATAAATTTAATTTGAGATTGTTTTTCTTATTTCACTTTTTTAGCTCTAAGGTTCTCCCTACACGAATCACACAATAAAGCATCTCCATAAATTACAGCTCTGCATATATTAGCTTAGATTTTGTGTCAATTGAAAATGGGGCCACGGGAGTGGGAATAAGAATGAAAAGAAAGGATATTCATGAAGTTAGATGATTACCACTTGGAGAACGAAAATCATAGTGAGGAACAACAAAAGCAGGTTGAGAACCCAAACCAATTTCTGATATGACAGAAGCAATGACAGCACTAAGAATGACCATTGAAGTTGTATTTGTCAAGGATAATGACGACTCTGCAGGTGAAGGCCATAGAACTGACTCCACGGCGGAAAAACAACCAGCAACAGCAGCGTTGAATCCTTTTTCCATGGAAATAGATATTATTCACCACAAAGCCAAAATCATTATAATTTATAAGCTTAATAATGAAATATAGAAAATGCAAGGTTCAAAATGTTGAGACAAAAGACCAAATATTTATCTAAGATATAACATTCATGACCTTCCTGGTCAACCCAATCAAGATATTGAAGAATGAAGGCATATTATGTGCTATAATAACCAAAACATGTGTTAGGAACAAACAAAGAATACCCGAGTTAAACCTCAGAACAGCACGCTCACTGTGAAAATAATTCTTTTCTTATCAAAAATAATCTCTGATCAAATCCTACATTTTCTTATAAAAAATAATCTCTGATCAAATCCTACAGCAGCAAAGAAATAAATACTCAAACCCTAAGGCCCATGGGCCAACTATCAAAGTAAAAATAGAAAACAATAGCAGTCTTAAGCAAACATAATTATAAAACAACTTCTAGGGCCCATCAACTTCAGCCCTCCTCCTCTTTCGACGAACACAAACCTGTAGACCTCCTCCACCTCCTATACTCCTAACATCACCCCTCCTTCCGAAGGAACCTTGTCATCAAGGTTGAAAGTGGGGAATTTATCTCGAATGTTCTCCACCATTTCCCATTTTGCATCCTCCGGAGGTAATGCAACCCATTTAATCAACCCTTCTCCATGACGACTCTGCCCATCTTCCTTCCAACGAAAATCAAGCACCTGCTCCGGACTAATAGTTGGAGTCCCCTCCAACGTTAAGGGTGGCAAAGTTGGCTGAATAATTTCTGCCTCCCCCACCCTACGCTTAAGTAACGATACATGAAACAATGGATGGATACGTGAACCAGATGGTAGATTAAGGTGATAGGCGGCTGATCCGATCCGCTCCAAAATTTGAAAGGGTCCATAAAACTTGGCAGCCAACTTTTGATTAATACGTGGCATAATAGATTGTTGCCGATAGGGCTGTAGACGTAGGAAAACCCAATCTCCAACCTCAAATTCCTCAGGGCGCCACTTCGCATCTACATATTGACGCATTCTATTTTGCGTCGCTGCTAAGTTAAATTTTAAATCTTTTAAAAACTCATTTCGATCACGCAGCTGCAAATCCACCTCATGGACAGCTGAGGAACCCGGTTCATGAAAAGGAATAGGAACTGCTGCCCTATATAGACCACCTCAAAAGGTGTCATATCAATGGAACTATGGTATGAAGTGTTGTACCAATATTCTGCCTAAGCCAAGTGATTTTCCCATTCCCTTGGTTTATTAGCTGTCATACACCTCAGATATTGCTCCAAGCACCGATTAACCACTTCTGTTTGACCATCAGTTTGGGGGTGATACGACGAACTCATCTTGAGTTCATTCCCCTGCAAATTAAAGAGCTCTTGCCAAAATTTGCTAAGAAAAACACGATCCCTATCTGAAACAATGGCTCTAGGAATCCCGTGTAAACGGACCACATTTCTCATAAACAATTCAGCCACACCTTTAGCAGTATAAGGATGACTCAAGGACATAAAATGAGCATACTTTGATAGCCGATCAACCATCACCAAAATAGTATCCTTGCCATTAGATCGAGGTAATCCCGTAATAAAATCCATTGAAATATCAGCTCATACATGTTCCGGAATAGGTAGTGGAGCCAATAAACCAGTAGGGTGTCGGGGGTCTGATTTATTACGCTGCCACAAGTCACAGGACTGAATAAAACGAACTACATCCTTCCGAAGACCAACCCAGTCAAATAATTTTCCCAATCGTTTAGTAGTTCGCAAAATGCCCAAATGACCCCAAAAAGCTGACGCATGGAAATCACGAATTAGTCGTGTTCTAAGCTCACCCTTTGGTACCCAAACTCGCCCCTTTTGCTTCAAACAACCATTGCGAACTCCAAATCCAGGGTCTGGATCTGACCCATCAATCACCTGTTGCAACCTCGGTCCCATAACCGCGTAGGTAGTTGTTTCCGCTGCAATCTCCTCCCATATGTAGGTGGTTGCTCCCGTAATAGCCAAAGCATGTAAATCTGCTGGCTTCTCCCGACGAGATAGTGCATCTGCCACTCTATTCATTCGACCCGGTCGATAAACTATCTCATAATCGAACCCCACCAATTTAGCAATCCACTTTTGTTGTTCTGGGGTTGTTATTCGTTGGTCTAACAAAAATTTCAGGCTGCGTTGATCCGTCATAATCTGAAAACGACCAACCAAATACGGTCTCCACATACGAATTGCCTCCAAAATAGCAAGCATCTCTTTCTCATACACGGACCAGGCTTGCTTTGAGACAGCAATGCTTTTACTCATGTAGGTAATAGGTCTTCCCCTTTGCATTAACACTACAACTATACTTAAGCCGGACACATCTGTTTCGATAAAAAAACCTCATTGAAATCAGGTAATCCTAAAATTGGAGTGGAACTCATAGCAACTTTTTAGTTTTCAAATGCTGCCTGTGCCTCATCAGTCCATTGGAACCCATTTTTCTTAGTGAGATTATGCAACGATCGAGCTATCTCACCAAATCTTGCACAGAATTTTCAGTAATAACCTGCCAGCCCCAAAAATCTACGTAATTCTGTGACGTTTCTCGGTATTGGACAACTCACGACACTTTCTATCTTTCGTGGGTCTACTCGTACTCCCATGAAAGAAATAAAATGTCCCAAATAATCTACTTCTTGCACTCCAAAGAAACAGTTTGGAACCTTATCCACAAACTGATTCTCTCTTAAAATTGTCAAGACCACACGCAGATGACCCATGTGATCTTCCCACGATTGACTGAACATAAGTATAACATCAAAAAACACTAAAACAAATCTCCTCAAGTGTGGGCGGAAAATATGGTTCATAATGGCCTAAAATGTTGAAGGTGCATTACTTAACCCAAACGTCATAATCAAGTACTCAAAATGCCCATGATGAGTCCGAAAGGCTGCTTTATGTATGTCATCAGGATGCATATGAATCTGATGGTACCCAGCCTTTAAGTCAAGCTTAGAGAAATATTTAGCTCCATGTAATTCATCAAACATATCATCAACTGTAGGAATGGGAAAACGGTCGTTGATAGTTACCACATTGAGCGCTCGAAATCTGTACAAAACCTCCACGTGTCATCTTTCTTCTTGACCAACAGATTCGGCGAAGAGAATGGACTGGTACTGTAGCGAATTAATCCTGCTGATGAGTGTGTAATTTCACGTGTTTTGAGCCCTGATTCGTGTGATAATGATGTAAGATTTGATATTAAGTCAAGATAAATCGAGTTGTATTGTAGAAAGTCATGAATCAAGTGTGTTTAAGTCCGTTTGAGTGGATTTTCGAAGGAAAACAGGATAGTAGTGATCAAAACTGGAAAAAGAGGGTTCAGGTGTCCGGTTCGACCATGGCTTGGTTCGACCAAGAGAAAGTTGGTTCGACCAACATCTCTGGTCGAACCATGCGTCGGAAGATCATCAGGTGTGTGGTTCGATCACGACACTGTGGTTCGACCAAGCATAGTGGTCGAACCGTTGTCGAACCAGAAGCCTAAAGAGAAGCAGTTGCAGTTCGACCAAAAAGCTTCTGATTCGAGGTGCCATTCGGGTCGAACTCAAGACATGCCAGTGTGTTCCAGGTCGATTCGACCTGTGGTTCGACCTGCTGTGATCGGTTCGACCAAGGCCTTTGGTCGAACTGATGCGCTGGACATGTTCGGATCATGGGCCGTTATTGTTTATTTAAGTCACTTAGCCAAATTTACCTTTCCATATACTATATAAATCATTGGGAGCCCTTTTGAGTCTTAAAAAGCTTTTTCTTTGGCAAGCCTTGATTAAAAAGCCTTTATTTATCCTTTACTTGAGCTTTGTTGAGTACCCTATTCGTTAGTAGAGAGTTGGGGTGAATAAATGCTAGCTTGAATGTGAAGGAAGGAAGATAATTTGGGATGAGTAGCATGAATTTGAAGAAAAGAAAATATGGTTAAATCTTGTTTGGGGGTAGTGTCTGAAACTGGTACCCCTACTGCTTAGAAGGGTAGTGCCTGAAATTGATACCTTTGTAATTTGAAAAAGAAAGATGATGTTGTTGCCAAGAAAAAGAAGGAAAAGTGAATCGCGGAGATTATGAGAATAAGAAGGAGAAAAGAAGATGTTTAATGAAAAGCAAAATTCCAAGGTACTTCTCTACTAGTGAATTAGTCACTTTATCTATATTTTCCTACCTTTACCAAAGAGCCAACATTACAACCCAAAAGCAAGTCCTTTGTGATCCTAGTAACGAAGTGATTATAAGTTGATTTTTTAGACCTTTGTCAAGCTTATGGTTACGCGGAAATATAAATCGAAGTGAGCGTATATACTAACCCGTTAAAGTGTACATTTTTTACAATTGAGTGTGAGAGTAAACACTTTTCTTGTGAGCTAGATGAATTAGTACTCCGAATTGTATTATAATTGAGTGATATTTTGCATGAATGAAATTTATGATGCGAGTGATACTTGTTTTAAGTTGGTAGAGTTGCATGTGTAGGTATGACTTGTATTTGACTAGATGGACTTGTGAAATTTACACTTACTCCTATGTTTTGATTGCGTAACCTCGGGACGAGCAACATGTAAGTTTGGGGGTTTGATGAGTGTGTAAATTCACGTGTTTTGAGCCCTGATTCGTGTGATAATGATGTAAGATTTGATCTTAGTCAAGATAAATCGAATTGTATTGTAGAAAGTCATGAATCAGGTGTGTTTGAGTCCGTTTGAGTGGATTTTCGAAGGAAAACAGGATAGAAGTGATCGGAACCGGAAAAAGGGGGTTCAGGTGTCCGGTTCGACCAAGCAGGGGCTTGGTTCGACCAAGAGAAAGTTGGTTCGACCAACATCTCTGGTCGAACCATGCGTCGAAAGATCGTCAGGAGTGTGGTTCGACCACGATACTGTGGTTCGACCAAGCACAGTGGTCAAACCGTGGTCGAGCCAGAAGCCTAAAGAGAAGCAGTTGCAGTTCGACTGGAAAGCTTCTGATTCGAGGTGCCATTCGGGTCAAACTCCAGACCTGCCAGTGTGTTACAGGTCGATTCGACCTATGGTTCGACCTGCTGTGATCGGTTCGACCAAGGCCTTTTGTCGAACTAATGCGCTGGACACGTCCAGATCTGTATTTTTACACTTTCAGTGCGTGTTTTCGCTCAAAAAGCCAATCCTAAGTCCGTAAGGAGAGCTCATAAATATAAAAGGAAGACCTTAAGCAAGGGAAAATGAGCCATTCACCACCTTCATTCTACACAACGTCCGAAACCCTACCACCATCCACGGAGCTGTGGAGAGAGATTCGTCTGTTGAATCAAGTGAAAACCAAGTGAAGATTCAAGATGGAGAGAGACGCGATGGCGCCCGCATCTAGGGTTTACTTCGCATCTTAATTTATCTTGTAATTTTCAAGACTATGGGTAAGATCTATCCAACCACCATGATTGTTCTTCAATCAATCATGGGCTAGAACCGCTTCGGTAGTTCTAGGGTTTATGAAAGTTTTATAAGTTGATTGAACTTTTGTGTGAATACTACGTACAACACTACTTGTGGTTTATTTTATAAAGATTATGCATATTTAATTCATACTCAGTATTGTTTTGTGCATCATTAATTGTTATGTAGAGTCTGAATACATATCTTGATTATTTATTGAGTGTGTTCACTGCTGAGCAGGATTCCATGTTATGATTCTAAGTGAAGAGATTCCGAAGTCTCATTAGAACTATCTTATATAAATACTTGTTAATTGAATTGTATTCGGGTTAATAAGTAGGATAAAGAGTATAACTTCATAGTTTTTATAAAAGGAGATCATATCGGGTTAGAGTACTTAGTGCGCGGGAAATAATTGATACTGATAGTACCTAGAAAGGGGGGTGAATTATATCTCTTGCTCCAAGGATATTCACAAGTGTCACACGCTTATTTACTTGTGTCTATATAGTAGATTTGCATGACTTAGTGATACGTCCATACTCCACAAGGCAGAGTCGGACATTGATATACGGAAGGGAAATTAACTACCTATCTTCTCACTTATTCAATTTCGTTCAATCTCTACTGTTATTTATTTTAATTGTTCTTTGAATTATTTAGTTATTAGTTACTTAATCACACAACTATTTTGCCATAATAGTCTTAATACGTTAGAATATAGTTAAATTAATAATAATACGTCCTTTGGGTTCGATAATCAATTGGTCGCTTATCAAAGCTACAATAGCAACCTTCATACTTGGGGATTAATATTGTGTGTTGAGAAAATGCACATCACCTGCTTCGAGCATTTCTTCAACTTGTTTTTCTATCTCATCTTTTTGAAAATGCGCATATCTATAGGACGCAACATTCGCTGGTTTCCCTTCATCAACCAAATGGATGCGATGATCAAACTTACTACTTGGTGGCAGCTGATTAGAAGTTGTAATAACTTCTGGAAATTCATCCAAAAGCCGTTGCACATCAATTGGAAATGCGTCTGTTGGGTCCATGTTGGTACAGATCGCATCCGACGTCAACAGATACAATTTTGCCCCTTGATTCCACTCCCTTAGTAGTTGTTGTCGCTCTATCTCCTCCGGAGATCGATAGCCAATTCCTTTCAATAACAACAGCTCATCCCCACACCAAAAATTTAAAGATAATTCATTGCAATCCATTAATAGTGGACTCACACTTTCTAGCCATGGCATCCCAAAAATAATATCAACGTTCAGCGATGGAATCCCATATAAATTCAACCCAAATTATAAGCCTTATATGGTTACTAGTGCCTTTTCAAACCTATTATAACACTTAATCTCGTCACCCCAATTCTAATTGAAAAAGGATTATGTATCCTACTAGCAGGTAATTGCAACAATCTCGCCACATCATTTGAAATAAAATTCAAACTAGCTCCACTATCAATCAAAATAAGTACCTGAAAATTTTCTCTCTTGTTCATAATATGCAATGATTCTTCCTTGGGAGGTGACTTGGTGTCCTCTACTTGAGATAGATTAATCAGGTTTTCCACTTTGAAATTTGCATTTGGGTCATCATCAAATCGAGGTGGTGCTTCCTCATTCAATACTTCTTCGGGATCGACCCAGAAACACATCAATTTGGCATTGGGGCATACGTGATTCCACGTGTACTTTTCGTTGCACGTAAAACATAAACCCGCTTGTCTCTGTCGCTTTATTTCCTCGCTGAACATTGGAATTCGTCCCTTCCCTAAACCACTCTCAGCCGTACCGATATTGTTTGAGATGACCAGAGGATTTGGTTGGGTCACGATTGCAGGTTGGCCCCACGCTCTCGGCTGACCAATATTGCGTTGCCCCGATACCCCCGCATAGCTGCTTTGATTGTTGCTGTTTTGGGTCTTAGAAAAGCGAAGTTGTTCATCTTTTCTAGTTGCTAACTCAACTGCCTCGCGTAAATCACGGGAATTTCACATTTTGAGTTTACTGGAGATTTCTTGTTTCAATCTAGCCATAAAAGCACCTTTGATTGCTCTTGGTGGCCAATGGGGAACACGATTAACCAGCCTCTCAAATTCTTTCAAATACTCACGGAAGCCTCCAGTCTGTCTTAGCCTGTTTAGAGCCTCATCAGCATCCTCCATCTGTGAGTTCCCAAAACGTAGTAACAACCCTTTCTTGAATTCTGTCCACCCAACCTCTCGATACTCATTGATCTGAGTAAACCATCGCCACCACAGGCGAGCTTCTCCATCCAAATAGTAAGATGCCATCGTTACACAATCTCGAGTGCGAACATTCATTATCTCAAAATATTGTTTTACCTTGTCAAGCCAATTCATGGGATCCCCCCCTTCAAATTTTGGGAAGTCCATTCGCATCCCTCTAGGACAATGCTCCTGGTACCTTTCAGCATACTAGCTGATCGCTGATGATTTAGAGTCAGTCTCTTCTTCATGCCCTCCATCAGTGTCATTCTCATGATCAGATTCGTCTGCTTGAAAAGGCGCTTGATTGCCCGCAAAAGGATTGACATATTCTTTGTCGCGCCCTTCTTGGCCTCTTACGCCCCTTCTGCTCCCCTTGGCCACGGTAATGTCTCCCATGACCGCCACACTACTGATTTTCATGGATTTGCTCGCGTCGGAAACGTGGTACCCTTTCGTGATTCCTATAGGGTTTTGCCCGCCTCCCCGATCACGTCTGTCTCGTCTGCGAACGCTGTTGGAATCCTCCTCACGCTGCAGGACAATTTCTCGTAGTGCCTCATTAACTTGAGCCAACGTCGCTTCAATATTTTCGAAACGTTCTTTGTTGGTCACCATATTGCGTAAGTACGTGGTTGCTCATAACCTGGCTCTGAGGCCAATTGCTAGGAACAAACACAGAATACCTGAGTTAAACCTCGGAAAAGCACGCTCACTGTGAAAATAGTTCTTTTCTTATCAAAAATAATCTCTAATCAAATCCTACAGCAGCAAAGAAATAAATACTCAAACCCTAAGGCCCATGGGCCAACTATCAAAGTAAAAATAAAAAACAATAGCAGTCTTAAGTAAACATAATTATAAAACAACTTCTAGGGCCCATCAACTTCAGCCCTCTTCCTCTTTCGACGAACATAAACCTGTAGACCTCCTCCACCTCCTGTACTCCTAAAAACATGGAATACAACAAACCTGAAGAGATTCCTGCAGCAGACCCTGCAGCCCTGAGTGACAGCTTTCTCTGAGCTCTTTTATCCAAAAAAACACTCACTCCCTTCGCTACGGATACACCAATCTCAACACTTGGCCCTTCTGGCCCTAATGAGTTCCCTGTCCCCAAGGTGACACAAGCAGCCATAGTTTTCAGAATTAATTTCAGTGCAGATTTGATCTTTGTCTTGAAACTTCCATCAGTTGGATCTTCAACAGCAGTTCGAATTATGTTCGACAAACTAACTATAAGACCTCCGAAAGCAAGAACTAAGGTTACACGTTGCCATTTGGTTACAATGGGTTCCTCTCTTAACAAAGAAACACCTTGCTCTGGAATTTGACCTACAACACAGATCTCGTATTTCATGTACCTACTAAGCAAGTTTTTCACTGCTTATCAAGGTCCAAATGCTATAACCACTCGAAAAATAAAACAGTATGTCTGCAGGTACAAAGACAGAAAAGTTTGAAGGGTGTGAACATACTGGCTTCAGACTATAGATAAGTGTGATTCCATCATTTAAACAATATGAGGAATGACAAAATTGTCATATTAACAATCTCACTAGAACAACTCATGAAGTGCAATAAGAAGACTCTTGTTAGACAACATTGTTTGAAATTTAGGGAACGGTGCATCGCAATTTGGATCTGATTATGTAATGTCACGTATGCATAAGCAAATCCAAGATAAGGGAAAAAGGGAGATACAAGCCCATAACAAGTGAAATAACCAAACCAACTTTTATAAAACGAGGAAATTTTGTACCATTAACGTTTGGTATTGCAAGACACCCAAGGATATGGTAGTTATGTAACAACTAACATGCAAAGTATAACATATCCATGATTAGAACACTGACATGATTAGAAGTGAAGATGATCAATACGTTTCCTAGAGCAGATATTAGACACTCGTGCATCTGCTGGTGTACTATAGCTGCTCACACTGTTGTAAGAGGCAGAAAATTTAGGTAAGCAAGAAGAAGATTGAAAACAAATAAGAAGAGGTTGATATATACCGCGTAAATGAAAAGCACGACAGTGATTCCGGTGAAGAGGCCGACAAAGCAAGCGGATAAAACTGCAGAATGTTGCAATGGAGATTCATCATCATCATCGAAAATGGGCTCTTGCTTTTCCGATGTGTTATTACTAAGCGAGCAATATCCAACATTCCTCTCACGACTGGAAGAAGAAGAAGATGACGGATTAAAGGAAATTGATGAACGGCGACGACCCTGAACCAACATGACTTTGGTAGAAGAAGATCTGCAGTTACCAAGAAGAGATGGCAATATTGATGCAGATAGATGAACATTATTGTTAGAAGCACAAGTAGATTTAGTGTTGGATATAATAAGCCCACAGTGCATTAGGCAAATTATTTGAAATTTCCTTTCAATAGCTGTAGAACACCACTACACTGCACAAAAAGCCACTGTAAGCAATTGGACAAATTTCCATACCCAAGATAGTTTAATTTTGAGAAGCAGCTTATACTAAAAGAAAGGATTTTGTGGTCTGACCTTGGGAATTTCAATCTGACAACAAAATCGATTATTACAAGATAGGGCCGGTCATTGTGCTTGCAATCCACAGTTCTTATTGTCCAGTATCTCCCCCAGAACCACGCGTGGTGGATTTATGCAGCGGTCGGAAGATTGTGAAACTCGAGGAGGACGTGGTTACACCAGGTAACGTTCAAATCTAATCATCTTATTATTAAAAAAAAAAACTAAATTTATATTGATTTGGGCTTCATCTAATGGGCCATAAATAGCTTTTGTTATTAGCTCATATTCTAGCATGTGTCCAGTTAAACTATTCGTGGATCAGCAAGGAATTCTGTTATGCTTTTGAGTCTGGATGGTAAAAGTAAAGAGAGGAGGACTGATCAGAGTAATGAGTAATAGTTGAGGTAATGCCTTTGTCCTTTTGATTCCTTTCTGTTTACACTATTTTATCTTATCTTTTGTACAAAGGTGTATCCGTTTGTGGTATTAAGGCTTGTGGTTAATAACTTTTTAATTTTAAAATTCTTGTGGTTCTGAATTTCCAGTACGTGAGAATGAGATGTTGGCGCATTTTACTTTTTTCTTACAATTTCTTAACCTAGAATTCTTTCTGAAGCTAGCAGTATTCCTTTTCAAACAAGTAGCCTGCAATATATATATCTTATGGTCCATTCTTCGTGATATTCCTGATATATAATCTTATGGTGCCCTGCAGTATTTCGGATATCTTTTTGTATCTTGTAAATTTTTATGGATAATTAATTTGTTTCATACCATGTCAAAAATAATTCCCCAGATATCACGTGTACTTTATAGATGTGAATGTTGGTGCTGATGATGTTTAAGGGATTATTTTTGTTCAAAAGGGCGTTTCCTTTGGCTCAAGGGCAATGAAAATTCTTGATTGTAGCTGTGGATTATATCAGCAAGAACCATTGGCAAAAATTGACCAACTTAATGTGATTAAATTTTTATGGAAAAATATTTGTTGCAGGTTCGATTTTTATGTTATGCCCATGGATTATGCTAGCAAACAAGTTGTGGTTTAAATTTTTATATAAAAATTTTTGTTCTCAGAATTTTGGTTTCCAATAATGGCACCCAGTGTTGGTGTTGAAAAATTCACGTCTGTTGCTCATCCACAAGCTAATGGCCGGGTGGAGGTGACGAACCGAACTATTGTGTATGGAATAAAAACTCGGGCGGAGAATGTGTAGAAGAACTCGAGTCTGTTCTTCGGTCTTACAGGACTAATCCCAAATAGCTACTGGAGAATCTCCATTTCATTTGGTTTATGCTGCTGTAGCAGTCTTTCCGGCATCTCTCAGTATGATGAAACTCAAAACAACAGGTTGATGCGAGAGAACCTTGTTATGTTAGAGGAGGAAAGAGATATAGTTCTACGAAGGGCTGATGCATTAAAAGGTACTGGAAAGTTAGAGCCTAATTGGAAGGACCGTACAAAGTCAAGAAAGGTGGAGCATACAGATTTGGGAGGCAAGAAATATTAGTAATTTGAACAAGTTTTGTGTGTGATTGATAGTTTTTCTTGTTTTCCTATTTGTGGTTTTCCCATAAGCAGGTCTTAATGAGGACTGCAACGTTATGTTTTCAATTACTCCTATTATGAAAGCCTTACGTTATTATCTCTCTTTGATTATTAGCGTACAAACGGACCCCGAGTTCTCCAGTTGATATGATTCCTGGCTATGAAGTCTAAGGCATCCAGAAAGTAGTAATGATAATAAGTATAATTAAGTAAAGAACCTGTTGTTTTACATTTCATATGTTTTCTTAATTATATTGGTCCAATAGGAAATAAATTTTGATTTTCATACTTCTTCAAATTGACAACATGATGGTTTGAGTGCTATGACTCCAAGGAATAATGTGAGGTATGGAGAAAGTCTAATCTATTGTTTGGAATGCTTTTGGTGTAAAATGGGTGAAAAATAGGTATTCTCTACAAAGTGTATTGGTGGTGCACACCATATGTTCGATATAATGGCTCAAAGAAGCTTTGCATCTTTGGGGCTCTCCCACTTATTGATATCAAAATTGAAGTTGCGTGGAATATGAAGTAATGTAAGTTAGATAAGAGAGTTACTCATTTTCATACTTTCAAGTTGGGTCGATGGTGTGACTTTTAATATATGTCATAATATCTAGTATTATTTTGCAAGTTACGCTGCTGTTAGCTATTTTTATTCAATAATTTAGCCTATATATTTATTATAGGGGTGAATTCATCTTTACTTACCTACTCTCATCTTGCATCTCCTTAATTCATCTTTTGGAGTTCACTTAGCAAATTTAATGAGAACGAAATCTGACATTATTGTTGGGGCATTGCGTGAGTGCTACTATTGGGTGCTGTAATTGAGTTATGCAATTCCTAATTATATGATGCATGGAGAGGTAAATGGTGTCACAACACCCATTCTTTCTAAGGTATATGAGTTGTGCATATGAAATGTTTGATAAAATGCTTACAAGAAATCTTGCATTTCTTTTAGACTTCTTTAATAACCAAAACTTGAGTTCTGCAAAGCATGAGGTACATTAGAGGATTGGAGGTTACTCATGCGCACCGTTTAGTTTCATTCCTTACATCCGTGTTTAGTATTGATATATCACTTTTTGTCTTGAAAGTTTTATAGAGTAATATTTTGTGAACTCATGTATTTATTCGTCTATCATATAATATATCTACTCTGATTCACATATAAAATAATTAGGGGGGAGTAGTTGATGTGGGTTAATATCAACTTTAGGAGTGGAGTAGAGGTATTCTATGTTTGGACCCTACACCCCACTGGCAACAACGACGTCGGCGATTGTGAGTCCTGGCTTTGTCTGACATGGTGAAACCACATACTAGGCCTGTACAATATCCACACCATAGTCGTCATTATTAACGTCAGCAAATATATGAAGAACAAAGGGACGAGTTGTCCGTACAATGATGAAACACGTTCAGGCTACAGGATACAATTCCAGTTGCTAAACTGTATCTCAAACATGAAGAGAGACGTAGAGTTGTAGCAGCTGGAGATCTGCTAAGCAAATCTGTTTTTAAATCTATCTCCCACTTCCACTTGACAATTCCTCATCATGAAAAACAAGAAAAGTATGACTCGTGATTTATGAATATGAATGACACAATAGATAATCATAGGATATAAAGAGAGGTAAGAAAAGCAACAGAATCATCATCCAACCACACATATTACAAGGAGGAGGTTGTTGATTGATGATGATTCGAGTAATGATTTTACAACAATTCCATCAGATAATATCACCACCTGTTTTCCAGTAAAACATTGCTTCTTTTACACAATTCCTACAGTTTCTTTAGATCAAATCATTACTCGAATCATCATCTTGTTCTCTACATCTTGTTCATTCACTTGCTTTCGTGTCGCCTCCAATGATCATCCCGACGTGAATTCCTAATTTGTTTTCCCTTTGTTTTGTGTTGGGTTGTTCAGTTTCTCGGTTCTTCAATACTTAGGTGTGCAAACTGGACTTTCTTTCATTTCGGTAAGCTTTCTTATGCGAGTAATATAAGTTTGATTTGGGTGAATTAATAAAGTTTGATTTTCTTGTTTGTTGGTCAATTTTATTGTGTTTTGAATGTCATATGTGATGATAAAAGGTTATTCTCCGATTCATTAATGGCTTGAAACAGAAGACAAAGGGAGCTTTGTAAGGATTGGATCATTAATCTTTCTCCAATATGGTGCGTGATTCATCAATGGCTTCTATTTCCGTTCTTAATCAGTTTCTTGAATTATACTCCAACAAATCTTCTTTTTTTGAAAATAATTGATGAGGATTTTCTTTGAATCTTTTAACTCTTTCTTCCTTTTTAATCTTGGAACCTTTCTTGAATCTTTTTCATAAACTCTTCCTTTTGTTTTCTGTTTCCTTATTCGAAATATATTCTTTACTAGTATGAAACTGCGTAACATGCGGGATAAATAAGTTTTTTATTTTTATAACTACATCATTAATTTAATTTTAATATATAATAAAAATAAATATTTGAAATAGTATTAATAATTTGAATATATTTATATATATAGTAAATATTAAATTTTAAATTAATTGATAATTGAGTACCGATTAATTTTTTTTTAAAAAAAGTATTATTCCACTCGTCTCTAAAAATTGTTCATTCTTTTCTCATTTTCCCTACATAATTGTTTACCCCCAAAAAATAAATACTATTTTAATTTAACACTTCAAAAGTAAACATTTAAAAAAGTGTCATTCATTCTTTCTACACATTACATATTTTATATATTATTTATTACCTAAGAATATAATATTATCCCCAAAAAAGTCAATATAGTTAGTCAAAATTAAATTTTTTTATAAAATCCATGGTACAGTAAAAGTGAACAATGTTTAGGGATGGAGGGAATATATTTTTCTCAGCACTTCTGTAATTTGAGAGTAATTATTCACTATTACAGAAAATAAATATGATGCAAATGTACAATATCTTAATGTAACTAAATAATGTGATATTAGGATTTAAGTTAATTAGTGAATGATTTTCCACTTTTGCTTGAAGTAGACACAAAGTTTTTCATATTTCAATTAGAAAATGTTTACACTATTGTACCTAGGAGATCGAGGCTTATCATTAGTTCTCAAGATGAATAATCGAGGCTGAATAATTAATTAATTAAAATCAATAAAAATGAATATATAATGGCAAATTAAATAAGTAAAAAATATTCGATTTAAGGTAAAAATTGTAAATTCTTAATAACTTACATTAGGATTGAAAAAAAATTATACTATATTAATTTCTAACTAAACATAAAATCTGAATGTGTGATAAAAAAAATCAAATAGTAAATAGATTTATCATAAAAGACTTGATTTTGGGAGCAAAGACTGTAAATAATAGTTGATTGGTCCAACACTTGAATTTGTTAGTGATAACATATTGACCAATTGGAACTATCTTACACAAAATCCTAGACGAACTCCTCTTAAACTATATATATATATATATATAATATATATATATATATATATATATATATATATATATATATATATATATTCCACTTTAAATTTTATATTTAATATTGTTATTAAGTTCCTCCATTAAGGGAATTTATTGTATTTGACAATTGCTATTAAGTGCACAATTAAATGAAATAATAGTTAAGGCATAAAAAAATAATTTAAATATAAATAAAGAAATGAAAAAATATAAAATTATATGAGATTGACACGTAAGCCTTAAACTCCTCTTAAGCTGCCACATCATCAAGGAGAAATTCTCCTTTAGTTTACTAGGAGAACGTGTCAAGTATTAGTGTATTGACGTTATTGTAATTGGGGTCAATTCATTCTGGCAAGCATAAAAAAGAAAATAAGTGTACCGAAATTATATTTAACTCTATATTTATTTTATAATTATTTTATATAATTACAATCTTCACACTATATGATACAAAGATTTAGCATAATATATATAAATTTCATTTAATTACATTAATCATAAAATAATAATAATTAAATTAATTGACGTCTCACGTAAAGACCTACATAACACGAATAAAAAGTGATAACTTTTATAATGAAAAGTGATACTCAATTAATGAAAAGTGATAATGTTATTCCATAAATAATTTATGGGCCTTACTTAGCATACCCAGGGTCATCCATGACCCAAATAAAATCTGACCCTTGGATCATTCTTCTTTTATTTAAAACCATTAGATTATAAAAAATATTTAAAGAAATTGAAGGTTACCTGAATCACAGGTTTTGGTACAATTTTCTATAAAGCTTCATCAATTCCCCAATGAGAGAGAATTGCACAATTTTCCATATATTGAGACTGTTGGCATTCGATCGTTTGGTTAACGTGAACCGTTAGAGTTCCATACGATTTTATATTCAACGGAAGTAAGGAAACATAGAAACGTATTACCTTTCACTAGGGTATGTTGAAGAAGAAAGATTCTCGTTGGTAGCCTGCACAGCTTCACTGTTTTGGGCATAACTCTCTCATCTAATCTCTGATTTGAGTGATCTACGCGCCAAAACGATATTCTTTTCAGTGGATTTCCAACGATGTATCAGACGTTCAGTTTGAATTTATACATAATTTTATAAAATCGTGGAAGTTGACGAACAGCAGCAGTAAATAACCTTTCAATCTTCTGCTGTATTCCCAAGTCCAATCTTAACGTCATGTGGGCGACGATCCTCAAGATCTTCTCAATTTGTTGTTCCCTCACCCTCCTCACAGTGTTAGGCGTGTTCAATAAGGGTTTCCGGATAGGTGAGATGACTTATATATGGGCTACAGTAGGGACCAGGAGGAGAAATTAGAGTTGAGCCTCCATTGGGCTTAAGTATCAAAGTTTAGCCCAAAACTTTACTTAAGTCTAATAATAATAATATATACCACTAAAATATTATTACTGCACTACCGTTCTAATCTCATAATTACGTTATGAGCTCCTTATTATTATAAGTCCGTTAGTCTCCACATGTTTAAGATATACAATGTCCATTAATTAATTAAATTACTGACAACTCCATTAATTAACATCTCATTCGAGAGTAGTACCTCTCAACCTCATTTACAAGTCGGAATAAATCCACCTGCAGGGTTTATATGACAATCCTTATGAGCTCGTCAAGGGGCATTATCAACCTATTTAATAGGACACAGATTCCTTCTACAATCAACAGCACACCATAGAGACAACACTATTTTTCAAATCACCGAGTTTATTGATTTAATTACATGTAAATCTCATTCATTGATGAATCAAAGAAATACATACTGCCTTACGTGTCGAGGTTATAGTATAGGGATTAAGAGCACGAACATCCATAATAACAGAGATCAAGTTCTCCTATATAGTCAATATAAATCGAACGATCTCAAGCAGTTCTGCTCAATACACACGAAGTGTACTAATGTGATTCTATAGTCAAGACAAACTAATACCGAATCACACTACAACCATCCCGATAGAGAGTCCCCGTCTATCTCGGTTGTGAGTATCTGTTTATACTTTATAAGGAAACTAATAATATGATCTTCCGCGTGTTGTCGCACAACATATTATCTATAGTATAAAGTAAGTGGACTATTGCATCGTACATATAAATAAATTATAAAATGCAATCATTTGATCATATGATTCTCATTTCAAATAAATTGTTATAACATTGTTCATACAAAAAGCTAGACTTTTAGTATACAATCCATCAATCTCCCACTTATACTAAAAGATTATGCTGCCATGTCTTCTGCCATACATCTGATTCCCACTCCCACTACACGACCATCAAAAGCTCTCGCCTTAAGGTCCTTGTAAATGAATTTACTAGGTCATCATCCGATGCAATCTCGATGACAATAACCATCCCCTCATCATACGATTTCTCGTAACAGGTGGTACTCGCGCTCCAAGTGTTTAATTGCTTATGGGCTCGCGATTCCTTCATGTTTGCAACTACACCATTATTATCACAATAAATTGTGTTAATTTTGGGCAAACTTACAAACACTTCGAAGTCCATCATGAAGTTTCTAGAGTCATATAAATACTTTGGCTGTCTCAGAGGCTCCAATTTTATCATCTTTCCATGATGGAGTCCGAAATATATTTCTATATAACACTCTTCCATCTTATAACTCTACTTCCTAAAATTAAGCACATTACCCTTGAGGTGGATTTGTTGTGGTCCCTATCTGATTTGAAAATTCTGAATCTATGTAACCCATAAGAAACAGTGAATCTGTTTGGTAAGTCCACATATAATTTCTGGTCCTTTTCAGGTACATAAGTATATGTCTTACCACAGTTCATCATTCTTGTTTCGGGTTACCTTGATACTCACTGACCATGCGTTTAGCAAAACAAATATCCGTTCTCTTGCATAGCATTCCTTAGTTTAAGCTTCCTTATTCATGGAAGCATAAGGAACGCTTCCATCTTCTTTATCTTCTTTTGTGTCAAGACACATTTCCTTAGATAAAGACACATGCTAAATCAAGTAAGGATTGTATCATTTTATGAAACTTGAGATAAGCACAACATCCTATCTTGTGATCATCATGATCGCAAGGATATATTTTGCTTCTCTTAAGTCCTTCATTTCATACTACTTTATCAACCATACTCATATGCCCGATAATACTCTTTCATTGTCTCCAATGAGAAATATATTATCTACGTACACTACAAGAAATACCACCACGTTCCCGTCACTCTTTTCAATACACAAGACACATCCGCGCATTGAATAAATCCATATGTCTGGATTTCCTCATCAAAATGGATGTTTCATGATCTTGAAGCTTGCTTCAGTCCATCGATGGACACCTTTAAGCTTATAATCAAAATGCTCTTAGCCCTTTGCAATGAATCACTCTGGGTGCTTCACATAGACGTTTTCTTCAAGACTTCTAATCAGGAAAGCTGTCTTGACATCTATTTGTTGTACCTCATATTCAATATGAACAACAACAAATAAAAGAGTCCAGATCGACTTAGGCATAGCTACCGGTGAATAGGCTCCCTCATAATCAAATCCTTTCTTTCTGAGTATACCTTTTCGCAACAAGCTTTGCTTTTAAGATTTTCACCTTACAGTATGATCCTTTTTTATTTTGAATGACCACTTCCAATGGTTTTTACACCATATAATGGTCCTACAAGCTCCCAAATCTAATTTATAATCCCTAGATTCTATTTCATAAATCATTGAACTTTGCTAAGATTTCGTATTTCTATCTTGTAGTGTTTCGTCATATCAGTGGGTCAATTTCATGTTTACTAGGGACCAAGTCTCACGACTCTCCCAAAATATATATCTATTAGGTTGCAAAACAACCCTCCCACTACGACAAGGCACTACATGCAATTGTGTATCAGATGTGATACGCGATGCAGTTTACCTTATGGTATATCCTCTTATACACTTGGTACTATACTTTGTGTTTTCCCTCTCACTTCCTTTAGAACAACTTATACATGGGTATGTGATTTATTACATAGTCTTTTTTCAAAAAAAAAAATTTAGTGTTTGTGTTAACAATCACTCTTTGATCTTTTGGACTAAATAAATCAACACCCTCCATTTTTCTAGGATATCCCACAAACAGATAAACGTTATACGACATGATGTTTCTAGGGTATACCCATAAAATAAATTTAGTAATTCCAAATAATACATCATTTATCTAATCATTTCCATAAGAGTCTTTCTCTTATTAGGATTAGAAGATGCGTTATTAATTACCATTTGTTGGATCCATGGGATAAAGATGATTTAAGAGTGTACAAATTGTCACCAACGTACAACAATAGATTATAGCTTCATCCTTCATTATAATTACAATGTCATTTAAATGAAGTGGAGTGTCCTTCTGTGAGTGCATAGAAACTGAAATCAAATTCCTTCTATGAAAAATTGTACGTAAAGACAATTTCTCATAATCAAATGTTTATTCGTATCATAAGATAAATAAACAACTCCCATTGCAACAGTCACTACTCTTGTAGCATTACCCATGTACGTAATAATATCATCATCACCTAGTTACACGCTTTTAGTGATTCCGGTATTTACACACAACGTGTTAGTAGATGTCATCACTAATCATGTTTCAACAACTAGTAAATGAGATACTTAACCTTGTTCACATCTTGATGAAATTGGATTTCCTTCGCCACATGTTTTGTCAGAAGTTCCCCACCATATACAACCTCTGGTATTTCATGTAGAATATATTTTCCAAGTAGTAAGAATTAAATCCAAGATTCTTTTCTGATCATCTAATTTTGGACCAGTAAATATATTTTCTTTCAATAAACAATAAGTGCAATAAAATCATTCGAAAATACAGAGAATCACATAAATTTACCGATCAAATCTTCGAATTTATCCATTTATATTGATTCCCTCAAAATAATATAAAATAAAATTCACCAACATCTCAAGCACCATGAATCTGCATGCCACGATAGTGTGGACGTATAAAAACCCGAACATTTATAAGAGAAGGTTTTACCCATTAATTTCATTTGTCAACCTAACCTTGGGAAAAAATAATTAATAGTCGGTTCCTCTTTAGCCATGCAAATAACAGTAGTGACTCCGATGGAGAGGATACTTATTATTTGCATCTAAGTGTACACCATTATTTGACCTCAAGTCCATTGCGTAAGCTTATGTGCCTTACAGATGGAGAAATACACACGCACTCGGATAACTTCCTACAGTCATCAATTATAAGTTTGTACCAGTGATCCGTAAATAAACTCATCCGATTGGGAGTGATTAGCCATTTTGTAGTTGGGATGACCAATTAAAGAATTTATCGAACCACAGGGAGGAACGTGCTAGAGTTTAAGCGATCTCGTGTTTGTCACAATTTTATAGAGATGATCATAAATGGGTTGGATTAATCAAGAAATGACAATTAAACAATTAAATGACAAGATAAACAATGAGATAGATGAATGGAAGATGGATGAATAAGCCAAGTAGATAGAGAATGAGACTAGCAATACTTAAAGCATGGAAAATCTAGGTATCATGCAATGGATTCATATATGTCATGGATTAATAACTAAGGGCCAACACTAAATCCACCTAAACTCCCTCTCGAGATGGATAGGATGTGAATCCGATTAAGAATCACAAAATAGCTCAATAGATTGGTTCTCACTAAAACAATTCCAACTAGGTACTTAGCTTGAAATGAGAGTATCTTCATACGATTAATCAACCTCTCGATCTAACCAATTAGATGTTCTATCAAATGGTTCTAAATCCTAAAGGATATCTCTATCTCTTTAAGACTTATAATGCACATGAAGTGTATGATGAATTGATTCAATGAACTATCCTAAACATACAATTAATTTCTCAGTCTAATCACATGCCCCTGACAATTAACCACGCAAATCAATCATACAAATCAAACAATTAACAATCAATGAAAAAAAATCGCAAATCCAATCAACATATGAATTCAAATACAAAATACCCAAAATGAACATAAATACGGATAAAATAATACGAAAACACATATAAAAAGACACTAAAATCTAGGTAAAAATATCACTCATCACACCTCCAAACTTAAAGTGTTGTTCGTTCCTGAACAACGAAAATGATAAAACAAGGGAAGAGAGATTTTCACCTAGGAAAAGACTAAACGAACATAAGCAATAATACATCAATAATAATACGAATCACAAATTATGCTAAATCATCCTACAACATTAAACTCATAACATGCAAAAATATTAACAAGTTCAATTCAAAGAGAATAAAATGTAATATAGTCCCTTTTGGTCCAAGGCTCACATCGGGTATATGTTTCTCTCAACACTATATAAAGTGGGGTAAATCAACACTCATCAATCAATTGACTTGACTTTCTATAGACTTGCTTGTAGACTACATTCACAAACCACCAAAGTTTCAATCAATGATCAGAAATGTCTTTAATTATGATGTAATGATATGCTCTTTAGTATGGTAGAAAGAATTTATATAAGAGTGACTATACGAGTGTAAGTACTTGAAGAGATTATCAACTTCCTCAACTTCTCCACTTTTCTTTCTTCCTTTCTTATCTTCGGTAATCACATGCACTAATCATCAACTTTCCTTGGATTGAGCTTCTTTTAATGCATGTGTTCTTTCTTGGACTTTTAAGCTCTTAAGCATATTGTTGTTGCTTTGTTCATTTTCTTGTTTTAAAGAGGCATATACATTCTTGTTTGTGCTCTTTTCATCATTTTCTTACTTGCTTACCATCTCCATTCTTCTTTTTCTTTCTCATCAACATTTTCAAACCACATCTCCTTAATCACTCACACAAACGGATAATTATATAAGGCTCACGTGGATAATCAAGACTTGTAATGTACTTTTATCACAATAAATAGACTTTAAGGCTCAAAGTGGGTGACTAGGGATGATGTTCATGGTAAGGAAATATATGGCAATGACTATAAATAACAAGGATGGCCTAAGGTCATCTCACTAATCTCCATTAATTGGGCTCGTTCCTATAGTCATTGAACAAGTTCTAGCTTATCAAACATAACTGATCCACTCATGAAGGAATACCATGTATGCATGGTTGAGGCTCAAATGCTCACAAGCTTATGCATTGGACCTTAAGGAACTTATTACACCACATTCATCTCAAAATTGAACAAGTTAAGTACAACATGTCACAATTTCAAAGCGTAGAGATTCTTAATCATAATTTGTCATCACTTATCACAATAACATGTCATCACTCATATTCAAAAACGATTCACGACATCCCAAAAACAAACCACCAAACAAACCTTACACAAGACTAAGAAAACACACAAAACACAAAATAAAGACTCACAAAATAAGAAACAATACAAAAACACATAACATGCAAGAATAAAAATTACCAACATAAGAAAATGAAACACACATTCTACATCATCCATGATCAAGTAAGCTCACAAACATCCCATCTTTGATTGAAAACTAAACCTTTCAAAAACATAAAAAGTGGTAAAATATAGAGTGAACTCCCTCAATAGGCATTTGGTAGTGGAAATGGTTGGCACGAGCTTCCGGATTGAATGCACAACGAATCTCGACTTGATCTCCGGGCTCAATTTGTGCTTCCACTACACTTCATTCATGCTCAAAAACTTATCAAACCATTTGCTCAACAAATGCATTAAACATATGGACTATCATGCACTTCAACACAACCAAACGGACCAAAATCAATCCCAAACTCATGAGAAAATTTTAATATTGCCCAAAAAATACCAAAAGTATATGCCTTCAAAACAAAGTATGTCACACCACGCCATATCCCCCCAAACTTAAATTGAAACAAAAGTTTCTAGTTAAGTTTGCAAAAAGTGGTGTGACTTACCTATACACTTCAAATCAAGCACTTCTCGTATCTCCAATACGCATCTTCCTCACGAGCACAATCAACCTACAAACCAAAATTGCAAAACAAAATCAAATCCATCATTCTTATTGAAAGCATTAAATAAAGTAATAAAGATAATGATGGGTTGCCTCCCATCTAGCGCTAAGTTTAACGTCTTCAAGCCGGACGGGATATGGAGAACTCATCGGAATAGCCACGGATATCTTTCATCCTTGCCCTCGAATTTTAACCGTTGTGTTTCTTCCTCTAGTAGGCACTTGTGGCAAGTGACAGCCACCGTTGCATCCTTCGAGTATGACTTTAAAAATTCGACTCTCTTGAGCTTACACTCCATTGCCCTCTCCATTCATGAACACCACTTATTCCTCTTCACCAAATAGATCCCCAACATCTCTTCGAGTTCTCTTTTGCTTATAAGAATATGAGAAGAATCAATGTGTAAGACAAAGTCAATGTAAACAATATTATGAAATTCAAAGCAATTTAAAGAGTTTAAAGTAATAGAAATGCTCATTTCACTCTTCAAGTCATCATCACTTAATTTTTGACTTTGTTCCTCTTCATCAACATCATTCGCATTATTAGGCACTTCAAATACCTCCTTTGATCCTTCATCTCCCAAATTCTCTTCTTTCTCCAACTCTTCTTCAACTTTGCTTTCCTCTTCAAGTTCTTCAACTTGATGAAAATTGGTCAAAGCACTTACAATTTGGCTTACTTGATGCTCCAAAGCTTCTAACCTCTTCTCAGTTGCCTCATTTCTTTTCTTGTCCTCCTCAAGGCTTGCTTCCATCATCTTAATCAAGACTTCTATAGATGATTTTTCTTCCTCAACATGTTGAAAGTCTCCTGCCGTTTGGTTGTCAATATTTCATCCTTGAATTGGTGGATAATTCCCATGAAAACTTCCCTCATAGTTGTTTCGAAAAATTCCTTGGAAATCATCCACTCCCATGAAATAAGCATCCCTACTTGATGGTTAGACATCCTCCACTCTTCTTGCTCCATAGGACTAGGAATCGACACACCTAGCACATTTTGCACACCCCCAAAACTTGTACTATGCAAGACTTGACCATAAGCACCTTGATTCATCATCCTTATTTGTCTTGTCAATTCCAAGGTAGCGGGGGTAATTATCTCGGAGGATTCATTGCAAAGAAAACGTGATTAAAAATTTTGTCCTTCATCACTTCCTTGGGCACATCTCTATATAAGTCCAATAAGGCGTAATTTTGAAACGGAGGATTGGTGTTGGGATTTGGTGAAGAATAAGCACATGCTTGATAAGGGTGGAATGTATTTGCATTGTAAGCTTGTTTCCATTCTCCATTTCTTCCTTGATTGTAGTATTGAGAGCTATTTTGATCCATTTGGAAATTGTAACCATAGTTGCTCTCATTCATGTAGCCTCTTGATCGTGGACTTGGAACCCTTGCAATTTGATTCCCAAAAATATCACTCAAATATTGGTTTCAACTTTCCATTTAAATGCTCTTCTCATGACTTACTACAATTCTTCTTCAAACTTTCTATTTTTGGTTTTGATCCCCCTTCTCCTTCTCTCAAGGTAGTTTCCAAGTACCTATCCAAACGAAAAAGTTAGATAAAAAATTTTCCAAAGCAAATAATAAAAAGCAATAAAAATATCTCTAATAATACTAATCAAAACACTCCTTCGTCAAACCTCTAGCAACCGTTACCTCCCCGACAATGGCGCCATTTGATTAACCATTTTGTAGTCGGGATGACTAATTAAAGAATTTATCGAGCCACAGGGAGGAACGTGCTAGAGTTTAAGCGATCTCGTGTTTGTCATAATTTTATAGAGATGATCATAAATGGGTTGGATTAATCAAGAAATGACAATTAAATAATTAAATGACAAGATAAACAATGAGATAGATGAATGGAAGATGGATGAATAGGGTTGTCAATTTTATTCGCGGGTTCGGAACCCTGCGGGTAACCCTATCAGGTAAAGGTAGGGTTGAGTATATTCGGGTATCGGGTAGGGTAGTACCTGTACCCGCTTAAAAATGTTGAGGGTAGGGGTAGGATATGGTGTTTATAAAATATCCGATTACCGTACCCGTTTACTTTATATATATATATAGTATATTTTATATTTAGTATGGTTTATTATATTTTATATTTATACATAGATATATAGGAGTATATGTTTTTGTATAATCTGAAAATTAGTTCCACTTCATAACGCACATACTAGTGTACATTACATTGCTTATATATATATATATACACACACACACACACACACACACACACACACACATAATATATTTTATTATATTTTATATTTAGTATAGTTTATTATATTTTATATTTATACATTGACATATAGGAGTATATGTTTTTGTATAATCTGAAAAATAGTTTCACTTTATAATGAACATACTAGTGTACATCACATTGCTTATTTGATTTAAGAAAGCAAAAAGACTTCAAGGGTATGACTAATAAAATGATACCCTCTAATATTTTATATTAAATTTTATTTTAATTATTAGAGGATTGAGGTAGGCTACTCACATCTCAATCTTCTTTTTCTTTTTCTTTTTTTTAATCTTTTGCATTTACTTTAATTTTCTTACATCATTGTGTATTTTAGAGTGGTATATTATTTGGTTGACAATGATAGTCATTTTAAAATTTCGGATATCCGTTTATCCACGGATTATCCATTACCCAATGAATATTTTTCGTACCCTACCCGATGATATATTTGAGGGTAATAGGGTAGGGTAAGGGTAATAAAATTAAGATGTGGGTAGTATATGAATTGGGCGTACCCGTACCAAACCCTACCCTTTATATCCCTATGGATGAATAAGCTAAGTAGATAGAGAATGCGACTAGCAATACTTAAAGAATGAAAATCTAGGTATCATGCAATGAATTCATATATGTCATGGATTAATAATTGAAGGCCAACACTAAATCCACCTAAACTCCCTCTCGAGATAGATAGGATGTGAATTCGATTAAGAATTCCAAAATAGCTTAATAGATTGGTTCTCACTCAAACAATTCCAACTAGGTACTAAGCTTGAAATGAGAGTTCATTCACATGATTAATCGACCTCTCGATCTAACCAATCGGATGTTCTATCAAAGGGTTCTAAATCCTAAAAGACATCTCTATCTTTTTAAGACTTATAATGCACATGAAGTGTATGATGAATTGATTCAATGAACTATCCTAAATATATAATTTATTTCTCAATCTAATCACATGCCCATGAAAATTAACCACACAAATTAATCATACAAATCAAGCAATTAACAATCAATGATAGAAAATCACAAATCCAATCAACATATGAATTCAAATACAAAATACCCAAAATTATCCAACACAATTCATATTGCTAATCTCACAAATGAGATTAGCCATTCATAGTTTCAAAGGAAACAATATAGAAAATTGTATCTCCAAAACACATGATTAAATTACAAAGAAGTCTATAAAAATTGGAATTAAAACTCCCTTGAATAGCTTCAATGATGCTTCTCTCCTCTTCTTGCAATCTCCACTCTCCCTTGTTTCTCTAACTACTTGGATGTGATTTGGATGGTGGGATGAAGGTAGATGGTATGGATGAAGAATGGATGAAGATGATGGTGTAAAATGGAGGAAATAGTGTGTGAGGTGTGTGCAGGGGTGAAACCCTTCGCCAAATCTGATCAAATATTTAAGTATTGGGTATCTATACCCCTTGGGAAGCTTCTAGAAGAATTCTGAATTTTTTTTGATTTTGCACCTACACGGCTCATGTGCTGCAACACGGCCATAGGGTGGTCGTGTAGGTGTTTCAGGTGCCCAAACACGGCCACCCCTTACAGGGCCGTGTTCCGAACACATCTCGTGTAAGTGCATGCCCTATTTTTCTTCTTTTGTTTTGTCTCGTTCTCCCTCGTTTCAACTCTGAATTGAGATCCACTTTTTTCTACGTCTTTCTTTTCGCGTGTAGGATCTATTTTTACCTAAAAATCATACGTTTAGGCTCATTCTCACACATTTCCATAAAAACACAAAACACAACCAAAATGCACATAAATACAGATAAAATAATACGAAAATACATATGAAATGATACTAAAATTTAGGTGAAAATATCACTCATCAGGGAGGAAGGCACTGTAGCCAACACGCAAGTATACTTGCATCACATTACAAACTAATAATGGAGGCCGCGAGAATTATTAATCAATCCTCTCTCCCACTTAGTTATTTAATACCGAGGGTTTTTACATGCATACAATATTCAAACTAATATACGCAACTTAGCATGCCCTTGTTACGGCAAATAAGCTAGTAAATCACTTAGAACATGCAAAACGTATATAATAATAATCAGATAATAAAATTAATTATAATAGTTATATATCAGCGAATTCGATTGTTCGCCACCAAGCACAAATGTCGGTAAAGACCTCCAGATTATAAAACTTTCGAAAATCTCAAGATTATCAAATTTTCAAAACTATCAATATCGACCATCTATATCGTCTAGATTATTGAAATCATGGATATTGACCAGATTATCAAATTAAAAAATTTCAGATTATCAAATTTTTTAAACTATCGATATCGACCGTCGATATCGTCCAGATTATTGAAATCATCAATATCGATCAGATTATCGAAATTCTCGATATTGTCCAGATCATCGAAATCATCGATATCGACATGAAACCATATATAATAATAATACATAATTAAATTAATTATGGCAGTTATATAACACGAATTAAATCGCCACTTAATAAGGAAGCCTTGTTCGATACTCCAACTGTTGAACCGATGCCTTACGAGATAAGCAGAATTGCTTGCGTCCTAAGTCGTTCAACATCATCGATTGCCTTGACCCGGAACTCGCTGGAACACGTCAAACGAAAAAATGAGCTTGCTCGCCCACGATTCACGCCTGCATGACTCGTGTAGTGTACAAGCATGAGTCGTGCCTGTCCATTTCACCACAGATCGCCTTGTCGAAGACATCATAGCCATGCCACGCCACTTGGAAATCTGCCAGCACGACTCGTGCCGGCCACCCTCACTGATCGTGCAGGCCAAAACGACTGCCGTGTTGCTTCCCATTGACGTACGTCCCACTGCGAATCCTATTCTAGAAGTGCATAGACACCAGCCGATCGTGCCACCTGTCTGCTGGTCGGTCGTGCTGGCCAAGCTCGCTGTCACATTGCCAGTCCGCACATGTCGTGCCATCTCCAGCGTAGACCAACACCGCTAGATGCCAACACGACTCGTGCCAATCACGGGCACGACTCGTGCCGCAAGTGGTCCAGCATCGATTGCACCCGACACCTCCCCCAGCCCAAGCTGCCGGCACGACTCGTGCCACCTCCCAGCGCCGTCGTAGTCTTCCGTGTCTTTGCATATAGCCGCGTCCCGCCTGCTGTTAGCCACCGTGTCACTCGCACGCACCAGCGCCGACACCACGCTTCTGGTGGCACGACTCGTGCCCTTGCCAGCGTCGCATGCCCGCTGTCCAGTCGTGCGCCACCTGTGTCGTCATCTGCCAAAACACGACCTGAGTCGGTGACTAGACTCGTGCCGTCGACAGTTGCCGCCGCCGTTGAACGTTCATCGATGACAATCAAACCAATGTATCCAGATAGAGTATTCAATAAGAAATAATAATTTCTAAACCATAGTCCACGTTTGCCACACAAACTCTAGAATAACGTTTCACGCTTCACCACGAAACCGAAGCTTTGATAATAATTTTTGGCATTCAATCATTTGGTTAACATGAATCATTAAGGTTCCATATGATTCTAGGTTCAGCGAAAGTAAGAAAATATAGTAACGTATTACCTTTCACCAGGGTATGTTGAAGAAGAAAGATTCTCGCCGGCAGCCTGCGCAGCCTCACCGATTTGAGCATAACTCTCTCATCTGATATCCGATTTGAGTGATCTACGTGTCAAAATGATCCTCTCTTCAGTGGCTTTCTAATAGTATATCTCAAGTTCAGTTTGGATTTCCACATGATTTTATAAAAATCGTGGAAATTGACGAACAGCAGCACCAAACAACCTTCCGATCTTCTGCTATATTCCCAAGTCCAATCTTAACATCGTGTGGGCGAGGATCCTCAAGATCTTCTCAGTCTATTGTTTCCTCACCCTCCTCACAGTGTTAGGCGTGTTCAATTAGGGTTTTTGGACAGTTGAGATGACTTATATATGGGCTACACAGGGACCAGGAGGAGAAATTAGAGTTGGGCCTCCATTGGGCTTAAGTATCCAAGTTTAGCACAAAATTTATACTTAAGTCCAATAATAATAATATATACCACTAAAATATTATTACTGCACTACCGTTCTAATCCCATAATTACGTTATGGGCTCCTTCTTATTATGAGTCTGTTAGTCACCTCATGTTTAAGATATACAATGTCCATTAATTAATTAAGTTATTAATTAAGTTACTGACAACTTCATTAATTAATATATCATCCGAGATTAGTACCACTCAACCTCATTATCATGCCTGAATAAATCCACCTGCAGGGTTTACATGATAATCTTTATGAGCTCCTAAAGGGGACATCATCAACCTATATCGGACACGGATTCCTTCTACAATCAACAACACACCATAGAGACAATACTATTTCCCAACTGACCGAGTTTATTGATTTAATTACATGTAAATCTCACTCATTGATGAATCAAAGAAATACATAATGCCTTATGTGTCGAAGTTATTATATAGGGATTAAGAGCACGAACATCCATAATAATAGAGATCAAATTCTCCTATATAGTCAGTATAAATCGAACGATCTCAAGCGGTCCTGCTCAATACACACGAAGTGTACTAATGTGATTCTATAGTCAAAGACAAACTAATACTGAATCACACTACAACCATCCTGATAGAGAGACCCTGTCTATCTCAGTTCTGAGCATCTGTTTATACTTTATAAGAAAACCGATAATATGATCTTCCGCGTGTTGTCGCACAACATATTATCTACAGATAAAGTAAGTGAACTATTGCATCGTACATATAAATAAATTATAAGACGCAATCATTTGATCATATGATTCTCATTTTAAATAAATTGTTATAACATTGTTCATACAAAAAACTAGACTTTTAGTATACAATCCAACAGAGATATTATAGCGCCTCATCTCTTCTTCTTTTCCTTATATGTGCGGTGCATATATCTCTCTCCTCCTCTGCCATGTCTCTTCTTTCTCTACAGTGTCAACTCCGCCCTTCTCAAACTATATTCTCATACTATATTTTTTCTCTGCAGTGCCGCCTTCTCCTAATTGTCTGCAGTGTTCGTCTCTTTCACTGCAGTGCACACCCAAACCCATTTGCTCTTCTCTTTGTTCTTTCTCTTTCATCCATTATCTCTATCCTCTTCTTTAACAATAATAAACGCTTTCTCTTTCATTGAAGTATATATGGTATGTAAATCTTGCTGCAAACTCATTTTCTTTCATTGAATTATATATGGTATATAAATCTTTAATTTAATAAAATATTTTGGAAAGAAAACTAATATGATATAATTAAACATTGAATTATATATTGTATATAAATATTTAATAAAAGATTTTGGAAAAAAAAATGATATAATTAAGCAATGGCATGTAAACTAAATTAGAATTCTTTATATAATCTCTACTTTAAGTAATGATATACTTCTTTTCTTCTTTTTCTATGCAAGATATGACATTAATTTGTATTATATTTAATATTTATGTTTTAACATTTCTTTTACAAATAAATTTTAATTTGGAAGTTCTTCCCCGAATTTTATTTAAAAAAATATATACTTTGAAAATCTAAGTGTTTTAAAAATAAAATTAAATGTAAATAAAATATTTTAAATTTTAAATAAAGATTTAATATGATAAAATGAAATGAAATTTTAAATTTATATAAATAAATTTATTAATAAAAACATATGCATTAATGGTTGACAATTTGTTAGCAAATTTTTATTTTTTTGAATTACGTTAGTTTTTTATGAAAAATTAATGATACAGTTGCTCTAAAAGTATTTTGACCATTCAAGAAAGCTAAACACTTGTGTCTAGACAATTTGTATCATATTTATCGAATTATACTCTAATACATAAAAAATTATTATTTTTCACCATATTTATCTAATTATACTTTAATATATAAAAGATTATTATTTTTAAGTGATGAACTATTACATTCATCAAATTCTGATACCATATTTTATGAATTACACTTTAATACATAAAAGATTTTTTTAAGTGATGAACTATTACATTCATCAAATTTTGATATGTGATGTTGTAAATTTTCATATTCACGTTATATTGGGATAGCAATTCGTGCTAACGGTTGGGTATCGTATCGACACGATAAGAATTCGTTCCGACACGACATGAACACGAAAAATAACAGGTTGACACGACACGATAACAATACGTTAAGAAAATTAAAAAATAAAAAATATGAATTAAAAGTATTAATTATTTTAAGTAAATGTATTTTATAATTATAAATAAATATTTTATTATATTTATATCGGGTTGTTAATAGGTTAATGTATTGTTAACGGGTTAATGAGTCATATGTTAATATTAATTTTGCTTAACGGATTGACACGAACACGACATGAAATTTTTGTGTCTTTATTGGGTTGACACGAACCCAATAAGGTCAAACACTAACCCGCAATTATCGTGTCGTACTTGTGTCGGGTCGAGAATTGTCATCCCTAACGTTATATGAGTAAAGCATACTTTCCTCCGGTGCATGGTTCACTCACATTAAAAAATATACATTAATGAATAAAAATCTGAGTTAATCTTATGTGAATCGAGTTTACATATAATTCATATTTTTGAAAAATACTCTTTAATAAATAAAAAATTACTTTTTGAAGAGTAATAATTTTTATATAGAAGAGTAATAATTAATTTCTCTAAAGAGTAAATTTTCATGTACTAAATAATAAATCAAAGTGTACAAGAAATTTTAAGAGTTATTTTTTAATTTAGAAGAGAAATAATTTATGTCTCTAAAGAGTATTTTTTCATTTAGTAAAGAGTAATAGATGAAAATATGGTTTACATATAAACCTATATAAACTCGGTTTACATGACTGTTTGTGTAAATATATATACAATATTGAATAAAAATTTATACATATTGTGTACAAATTTTCTGTTAGTTTTTTAATGAAAAATTAAATATAATATGGTTATAAATTTATTAAGAAATACATATATATTATTGAATAAAAATTAATACATATGGTGCATACATACATTTAGATGTACATGATATCAACTATATGAAAAAATAGTTTGTAATAATTCATATTCTAATATACGGTAGTAGTTTATATTTAAATTATATATAAATTATAATTTAATTTTTCGTCACATTTTTTGAAATGAAATAATTTTATTTAGTTTATGTCTTAATAAAACTCATATAAATTTAAAATTTTGAAATATTTTTATGTTGATATAATTTCTACATAAAATATTTAAAATTATATTATAGTAGAATTCAAAAATAAATTTTACTAGAAAAATTATTAACGTGTTCAACTTTAAAAGAAATAAAATTTTAAAACTATATATATATATATATATGTATAATAGTGAATGTAGTTTTAAAATTAAATTTATGAGATGACACGGAAAAAAAGAGGAAGACAAAATGTAAGTTGGGATGAGCTGAAGTGAAAGGTAAGGTGCATATATAGAATGAAATTTGGTGGAAATATAGAAAGAGCAGTAAGGAAAATGAAAAGTGGCATGAAAGATGTGCATAGAATTAATGAAAGGTGAAAAGATGCATGAAAGGAAAGTTGAAAAGTTGGAAGGAATAAAATGAATACAAAAGATGCACTGTAGAGGATAAATGTTAAATTAAAATAATAATCCTTACACTTATAAGTGTGTCTCATTTTACCTGCAACATGCTGATACTTGGTTATGTATGAGTTTGGGTCAATTAAGAATTACCCATAATTTATACTATAATAAAAATTGATAACATTTTATAGTGTAAGTGATTACGTTTTATAGCAAAAGTGATAATTATTTTAAAAGATATAAAATGGTCTCACATATAACTTATCCTTAACTGATTTGATTATTATTTTAAAATAATCAAATTTATTCTAAAGGAAATAAAATTTTATACTTCCTTTAATCGATTCTCTAGAGGAACATTAAAAAAAACTCATAAATCTTGGAAAATTGAATATGTATGGTTTAAATGAATAATTAAAAAAACTTATTTATAGGTGGATGAGAGGAATATTATAAATTTATTTTTTTCCATTATATATGATTTGATTTGATGCGTCTTAATTTATTTATTTGACCATAACTATAGAATAAGTTTTCTTATAGGATCGGATCCTATTTTATAATATAATAGGTTTTGGATGAGACCATCTCACAAATCCTTTTATGTGAGATGAAACATCCTTAAATAAAAAATAATACATTTTAAATTAAATAAAAAAATAAGGGGTTAGATTAATTCACTACAATTAACAATAAAATCATTAGGCAAGAATGACAGCGCTGTTTGCGCAAGAAACAGAAAACAAAACCTTTTTTTTTAATTTTAATTTGTTTAATAAGTAATTTTATTAATTATTAAAAATATAATTTTTTTATTTTTTTTATCTCTAAAAAATTCATAATCAGACATCATTTTTTATTATATATATTATCACTTTTTATTCATCTTACAAATTAATCATAAAATAATTTTTTAATTGATTATCACTTTTTATAAATCAGATATCATTTTTATTAAAATTGTTATTACTTTTTATTCATCTTATGAATGATTTATAAAATAGTGTAATTGGACGGTTATTACTTTTCATTGATCAAATATCACTTTCTATTAAAAATATTATCACATTTTATCCGTCTTATTAATTATTCATGAAATAGTTGAATAGGCAGTTAATACTTTTTCTTATTATCACTTTTATTAAAAATATTATTATATTTTATCAATTCTATAAATTGTTTGTGAAATTCACTTTCGTAATTATTTATCACTTTTTATTAAAGATGTTATCACATTTTTTTTTAAATATTATCACTTTTCATAAATTGAGTATTATTTTTCTTTATGAATGTTATCACTTCTTATGTTTCTCGTGGAAGTCATTCATAAAACGAACTCGTGTAAATCTTTAATGTTATGAATTAATTATGATATAATTTAATGAAAAGTTATCACTTTTATTTGATCAATATTTTTTATATTAAAAAAAATTACTACTTGTAAAAAATATTATCACATTTTATAAATTTATATTAGTTAAATTTAAAAATAAATTAACTGAATAATTTTAATTTATTTCATTTTTAAATAATAAAAAATATAAATTAAATAAGAAAAACGTAGAAAAAATACATATAAATTTAAGGTCTAATTAATTTTCATTTCATAATTAATTTTTTAATTTGATATTAACCAAACAAGACCCTTTAAATTTATTTAAGCTCAATTAATTTTATTCTGCAACTAATTTTTCAATTTTTTTTATATTTCATAGCAACCAAACAGGACCCTTTAAAATTATTTGTTTGGATTAATGGGTGATCCGTCTCACATATCCGTAAGACGGGTTCACCCAAATATTTGCCTTCATAATATGAGTCATAGTTCAAACCCCCTATTATTCTTTTTTCACTTTCTCTTTCTCTTCCCCGGGTTAAAACCTATTGTATCCATTCTAATATGGATCATCTCTATTTGATCGCGAAATAAGTCAATGTAGCGAGCTCTCGGTGTTCAGCCTCAGGAAGATGATGGAAGCTGACGCCAATTTGCTGTATTTCTGCAGCTTCTTGGTGAGAATGGCTAACAACAAATTTAGCGAGGGCGGCGAAACATCGTCATCGCGACCCAAGACTAGGAAATTCATCTTTGTGTTTCTTCCACTGATAAGAATCGCCACCGCATCATACACCCTCGCCATTGATGGTGATCGGATCTTATGGTCTACGTAATCCATTCGGGTTCCATGCACATCTAACACAGCGGAATTACAGAAAGTATTACCTTTCACCGAAGACTGGTGGAGAAGTCTGAATCAGTTGCAGAAAGGACCTCTTGATCTTCTGCTGTATTACTATGTCTCATCTAGACATCGTGTGGGCGACGTTCCTCTAGCCGATCCCAATCCGCAGTCTCTCTGATTTTCTCACGTCTTTATCTTTCTCACTCATGAAATATTACCTCACGTGAAAAACTTATAATTGGCGTGTATATTGATGACTGGGACTGTTGAGATGACTTATTTATAGGCTACAACAGGGACCATGAGTGAAATTTGGGTTGGACCTCCCATTGGACTTAAGTATCCAAGTTTAGCCCAAAACTTATAGTTAAACCCAATAATAATAATAATTCAGTCTACTAAAAAATTATTATTGCACTGCCACCCTAATTCCAAATTACGTTATGAGTTTTTTCTTATTATGAGCCCGTTTAACTCCCCGTGTCTAAGATATGCAATACTCATTAGTTAAATGAGTTAGTAACAATGATGAGTGTTTTCTCAACACACAAAATTAATTCTCAAGTATGAAGGATACCAGTTGTAGTTTTGAAAGGTAACCAAATGATTATCGAATCCAAAGAACGGATTATTATTAATTTAATTAAATTCCAATTTATTAAGACTAGCACACAAATATGATTGTGAAGATTGAGTAACTAAATAACTAATAATTAAAATAATAATTTAATTAATAAGCAGTAGAGATCATACGACTGTGATCAAGTGAGAAATTAGGTAGTTCTTCGGGTCATCCAGTTTTAGTCATTAATTTCCCTTCCATGTGTTGATGTCCGACTCTGCCTTGTGGTTTATGGACGCATCAATAAACCATGCAAGCTCACTCTATAGACACAAGCAAATAAGCGTATGACAAATGTGAATATCCTCGGAGCAAGAGATATAATTCACCCTTTCTAGGTACTATCAGTATCAATTATTTCCCATGCACTTAGTACTCTAACCCGATATGATCTCACTTTATAGGTACTATGAAGTTATACTCTTTATCTTACTTATTAACCCAAATAGTATTCAATTAACAAGTATTTATATAAGATAGTTCTAATAAGACTTCAGATTCCCCTCTCTTAGAATTATAACATGTAATCCTGCTCAGCAGTGAACGCACTCAATCAATAACCAAGATATGTATTCAGACTCTACATAACAGTTAATGATGCACAAAACGACTGTGATTATAAATTTAAAAAGCATAGTCTTATATAAAATAAATCTCAAGTAGTGTTGTACGAAGTTCACACATGGAAGATAAATTAACTCATAAAACCTTTATACCCTAGAACTACCGAAGCGGTTCTAGCCCATGATTGATCTAGGAACAATCATGGTGGTTGGTAGGATCTACCCATAGTCTTGAAAATTACAAGATAAATTAAGAAGTGAAGTAATTCCTAGATGCGGGCGTCGTCGCGCCTCTATCCGTCTTGAATCTCCACTTAGTTCTCACTTTGTTCGACAGACGAACCTCTCTCCACTGCTCCGTAGATGGAGTTAGGGCTTGGATGTGGTGTATGATGGATGTGGAATCTAACTCCCTTCTTCATGTGCTCAACATCCTTTTTTGTACTTGTAAAGTACTCCTCACGGACCTTTGATGGGCTTTTATTTGAGACAAACGTTAAATTTGGTAAAAGAAACCTGAAATTACCAAAAATAGCACCAGCAAAATTCTGTTCGACCAGACCTCCATTGGTCGAGCAAGTCCTTCTGGTCGAACGCCGGTCAAACAACCCTTCTGTAAGATTCTGGACATTTTGTTCGACTAGGCTTCTCCCGTTCGACCAAGATGATACTGGTCGAACGGACTCCCTTGGTCGAGCAATGCTTTTGTAAGTTTTTGGATATTTTGCTCGACTTCCTTGTTCAACCACAATGATGATGGTCGAACAACCTTCGAAAAATACCTCGAAAATCGTGTCTTCCAATTCCGAGCCCTTAAGACTTGTTTTCTTGTATACATATGCTCAAAAAGACTCAGCAGCCTCTGATTCATGGATTTTCCATAAACAACCCGATTAGTCTTGATAATAGATTAAATCGTACTCACTTACCACACAATCCTAGCCCAAAACAAGTGAATTTACACTCTCAATAAACCCCCAAACTTACGTGTTGTTTGTCCCGAGACATAAAATTCAAAACAAAGGAAAGAGAGTGTCATTCACAAGATCCTCATATATGAACAACTTCATAACACATGCAATTAATCAAAGCAAAACATGCAATCATCAGACTTTTCATCCATGTAAGAAAATCAATCAATCACACAACTTCTACGAGTGCAAAATCATCAAGCTCACTAGATAAGTGTTTACTCTCACACTCAAGTGTAAAGATATACACATCAAGGTTAGTATATACTCTCATCATCAATTCATACAGTTTGCGTAACCATAAGCTTGGCAAATGTCTCAAAAATTAATTCATAATTATTTCAATACTAGGATCACAAAGGACTTGTCTTATGGGTTGTATTGTTGGCTCTTTGGTAAAGGTAGGAGAATTTGGGTAAAAATGACTAATTCACTAGTAGAGAATTACCTTGGAGTTTTGTTTTTCATCAAACAGCTTAATTTCCTTGCTCCATCATCATTCTCATGATTCTTGCGATTCATCGGCTCCTTCCTTTCTTTGGAATCAACATCTTCTTTCTTCAAAGCACAAGGGTACCAATTTCGGGCACTACCCTTCTAAGCAGTCGTGGTACCAGTTTCAGACACTACCCCTAAACAAGATTTAACCACAATCTTTTGAACTCATCACTTGACAAAGTTTTCTTTCCCTCTTTGATTTCATCACTTAGCACACCATTCACCTTAATTCTCTAATAGTAAATAGAGTATTTTAAGCTAAAGTAAAGGGAATAACGGCATTTATCACAGGATTGCCAAAGAAAAAGCTTTTAACAGATCAACAGGGCTTCCAATGAAATACACATTAAGGTAGGATAACTTTTGGCTAAGTGGCTCAATTATCAATAATGACCTAAGATCATTTCCTAGTATCTATTAATCATGAATTTCAAACAAGACTCCAAGCCAAGTTCTAGAATACAAACGTATGAACGATTCTCTCAAGAATAAACTATCATGTATTGATGTAACATGATAAAAAGGGTCAAATTTGCACATGGTAAAAGATTTCCTAAGCACTCTTCAAAGCATGCAATCAATCTTAATTCTCACATAAACTACAAGTAATAATAACTCATGCCTCTTTTCGAAAGAATCAACATATATCACAAGTATAACGCGCATGCATAACAAAAGAGTCAACATCTCTCCATCAATCATCATCAAACACAAGTATCCACCAATACCAACATCAACAAATATCATCAATATAGTACATGCCACTCATGCAATAAATAAATCTCATAACACCAAATCAACCACCATCAAAGCTCCAACCTGTAAAGTGAAAAGTAGAAGGGAGATGAGATGAATCAGACAAAGAGAAAAACCTAGCGCATTCTACTCTTTTGGAGCATCATCATGCCATAGGTCAAAATCCTTATGTAGCTCATATAACTTCCTATTAATCTCGAGATTGCTAGCCTGCACCTCTCCAATCCTTCTATCCATAACATCATACCTCAGGTTGAGCGCAGCAAAGTTCGTGTTCGCCAAAGCAAGCTGGGATTCATCTCCTGCTGATTCGCATTGAGAGTGACGAAGTGCTCATTCATTAATCAGAATTGCTCCTGATAGAACTGATCCTGAGCTCGCCAAAAATCCTACTGCTGCTGTGGCGGTGGCTCAAAGTACTCATACTCCTGTGGCTGTAGTGGCTGCATCAGAGGTAAATCCATCTCCGAGTAGACAAAAGCTGGTGGTGGCGGCTAATCTCCCTCATCAAAGTCGGCTGGATCTCCTACCATAATCATATCCTCGTCTATGAGGACCCCATGTAAGTGCATATCGCCAAGAAGTCTCCAATCCCCTTCTTCCAAACAAGTCCTCGAGATCGCCCTATGCTCCGAGGTATCCATCAATAAATTACTGTTGACCTGAATCGAAGTAAGATCAACAATAGACAGTGGAAATATGAATGAAATAGGGTTCTTGCCACGGATGAACATCCAAGCATCGACCATCTGCTGAACCAATCCCATCCTCACATATGACGATAGGATCAAGTTTGGATTCCCTTGAATCAGTCGATGCCTGCTCAAATAAACCCTATAATACTCGGCTATCAGAGTAATAAGTCCTCCAATGTTCACATGTTGAAATTCGAGGGTATTAAACTTATGAAGCTGATGGAAAAAGTAAGCCGCTACATTAAAGCGGACTCCATTAAGCATACACCAAAGCACATACAACTCACCCCTCGGAATACAACTCCCTTCGGATTGAGCAAATAGAGTGTTACTCAAAATTCGATCCATATAAGCGATCATGGGGTTGCGGATGAAAGCAACCTTGGAAGAATTCAAATTATATCTTCCTCACCTCCCCAAGATAAACTTCAAAACTCATCAGGTTTGAAATCATCATGCTCCACATCAGACACATCATCATAGCCGATCATCTCATTAAACTCACGTGCATACATCAACTGCTCTTGCCCACCAATCTGCATCCGAATACCACATGGAAGATAGCGATCTCCATGCTCAATACTCAATGAACATAAAACCTCAGCAGTTATATGGAAATACGTCTCTCTCTTCATCTCCATAAACCTAGTTATCCCCACTTGATTGAACATCCAACGAATGTCGTTGATGATGTTCATCTCCATCATTGCCTGATTATCTTGATATCTTGTCCTCGTTATCTTTTGCGATATAGCTGTCCACTACTCCTTCTTCTCCTCCCAATCTCCGAGTTTAATACCATGATCAGATGGCCTCCTCTTGTCCATCTTCATCTTCTTAGCTATCTCACTCTTTGAAGGAGATTTAGTTTCCTTCCTCTTGGAAGAAGAAGCAATCTCTTTTCCTACAAAAATTATACTTCAATATACAACAAAAAGAGATAAAGCAAGTATACCAATCCTAAGACTAACATGAATCCCACTCAAGACTTCAAACTCATGTGCTAAACCACTCTCAATTTCAAGTGCTCATCTAATCATCATAGCAACTATAACTCAACACTTCAATCAAGAATAGTTAAAATCCTTAGTCTTAAAAATATTTCACACAATCATGCTCTCCAATTTTAACAAAAACTTCAACAAAATCTTTAAACATACTTATCCTTGTTGGCGTTTGGATGTTTTGGTTAATGTGAACCATTAGGGTTTGATGCGTTTCTATATCAGTGAAAGCAAGAAATCATTGAAACATATTACCTTTCACCAGGGTATGTTAAAGAAGAAGGATTCTCGCCGGCAGCCTGCGCAACCTCACCGTTTTGGACATAACTCTCTCGTCTAATCTCCGATTAGAGTGATCTATGCGCCAAAACGATCATCTCTTCCGTGGCTTTCCACCAGTATATCACACGTCCAGTTAGGACATTTACAAAATTTTATAAAAATTGTGTAAGTTGACAGACAGAAATAGCAAACGACATTCCGGTCTTCTATTGTATTCCTAAGCCACGTCTTGATGTTGGTGTGGGCAACGATCTACAAGACGAACTCAATCTACAGTCCTAATCTGATTCTCATGATTTTATGCGTGTGTATTGATTATCCGGACTGCTGAGATTGGCTATTATATAGGCTACAACAGGGACCAGGAGGAAAAATTAGGGTTTGGGCCTCCCATTGGGCTTAAGAATCAAAGTTTAGCCCAAAACTTATACTTAAGTCCAATAATAATAAATCATTCTACTAAAGAAATATTATTGCACTGCCACCCTAATCCCAAATTACATTTATGAGCTCCTTCTTATTATGAGCCCGTTAATCTCCCTGTGTTTAAGATTCAATGCCTATTAATTAATTAAGTTATTGACAACTCCATTAATTAATATATTTACCAGGAGTAGTACCACTCAACCTTATTATCATGTGGGAATAAATCCACCTGCATGGTTTACATGATAATCATTATGAGCTCCTCAAGGGGACATCATCAACCAGTTCCATTAGGACACAGATTTCTTCTACAATCAACAGTACACCATAGAGACAGCATCATCTCCCAATTCATCGAGCATATTGATTTATCTTTTATATCTCACCCATTGATGAATAAAAGAAATAAATACTGCCTTACGTGTCAAGATTATTGTATAGGGATTAAGAGCACGAACATCCATAATAACAGAGATCAAGTTCTATAATATAGTCAGCATAAACTGAACGATCTCAAAGGCGGTCCTATTCAATACACACAAAGTGCACTAGTGAAATTTTATAGTCAAGACAGACTAAAGACAAATCACACTAAAACCATACCGATAGATAGTCCCCGTCTATCTCGGTTGTGAACATCTGTTTATACTTTATAAGTAGCTGATTATATGATCTTCCATGTGACGCCGCACACCACATTATCTACTGTATAAAGTAAATGGACTTTTACAATAATAAATAATTGCAAACGTTTGATCACATGATTCTCGTTTCAAATAATATCAAAAAATTATTCATACAAAAAGCTAGACTTTTAGTATACAATCCAACAATCTCCCACTTATACTAAAGGACTGTTCTACCATATCTCCTGCCATACATCTGATTACCATTCCTACTACTTGACCATTAAATGATTTCGCCTTAAGGTCCTTGTAAAAGAATTACTAGGTTATCATCCGATGTAATCTAGGCGACAACAACCTTCCCCTCATTATACGATTTCTCGTATCAGGTAGTCCTAGCTATCAATGTGTTTAATTTCTTTATGGACTCGTGATTTCTTCAAGTTTGCAACTGCACCATTATTATCACAATAAATTGTGACAACCTTGGCCAAACTCAAAATCACATCTAAGTCCATAATGAAGTTTCTAAAACCATACAGATACTTTGTCCGCCACAAGGCTCCAATATAATCATTTTTCCATGGTAGAGTCCGAAATACATTTCTATATGACACTCCTCCATGCTATGGATCTACTTCCATTAAACACATAACCTTGAGGTGTATTTACTGTCGTCCCTATTATTTGAAAAACCCGAATCTAAGTAACCTCCAAGAAGTAATGAATTATTCTGGTAAGCTTACATATAATTTCTAGTCCTCTTCAGGCACTTCAAATATGTCTTACCATAATTTAATATTCTTGTTCCGGGTTACCTTGATACTCACTGACTATGTCATTGGCAATACAGATATCCAATCTCGTGCATAGCATTCCATAGATTAAGCTTCCTTATTGCCGAAACATAGGGAACCACCTTTATCTATTTTATCTTTTTTTGTGTCTTAAGACATAAATCCTTAGATAAAGTCACATGCTAAAACGAGTGAGGATTGTATCAATTTATGAAGCTTGAGACAAACACAACATCCTATCTTGTGATCTTTATTACCATGATCGCAAGGATGTATTTTGCTTTTCTTAAGTCCTTCATTTCATAATGCTTTATTAACCATACCCATACACCCGACAATACTCTTTCATTATTTTCAATGAGTAAGATACCATTTATATAAATACAAGAAATACCACCACGTTTCCGTCACTCTTTTCAATACACATGACCCATCCGAGCATTGATTAAATCCATATTACTGGATTTCTTAATCAAAACGGATGTTCCACGATCTTGAAGCTTGCTTTAGTCCATCGATGGACACTTTTAAGCTTATACTCAAAATGCTCTTGCTCTATGCAATGAATCACTCTGGTTACTTCATCGTAGAGCCACTTACATCCTAATGGCTTTTACACCATTTGATGGTTCTACAAGCTCCCAGAGATTTCAGAAAACATTGCAACTTGCTAAGATGCCGCATTTCAATCTTGTAGTGCATCATCGTGTCCTTGGGACGTATTATCTTTACTAGGGATCAAGTCTCACGACTTTCCCAAAATATAAATCTTTCGGGTTGTAGAACAACCCTCCCACTACGACAAGACACTACATGCAATTGTGTAACAGACGTGACATGCGATGCAGTTTACTTATGGTATATCCTCTTGTATTCTTGGTATAAAAATTTGTGTTTCCCTTCTCACAACTTTTAGAACAACTTATACACGGATTTGTAATTTATTATATAATCCTTTCCAAAAATCTAGTTTTCATGTTAACAATCACCCTTCGATCTTTTGGACTATTAAATAAATCACCCTTCATTTTTTTAGGATATCCCACAAACAGACAAACATCATACAACATACTGTTTCTAGGGCTTACCCATAAAATAAATTTAGTAATTTCAAATAATTCATCATCTATCTAACCTTTCCATAAGAGTCCTATTCCTTCTTTCCATCACACCAATCCGCTGGGGTATGCCCAGTGTAGACTACTTGGGATTCAATCCCAACTTTTGATTATCAGCTCCTAACTATCCTAAGAGGTACTCACCATCACAATTAAATCGTAATGACTTGATTTATATTCCATGATGCTTCACTGCATTAGTCATGTACTTCTTGAGTTCATCATAGTACTCAGTCTTGAAGTGCATCAAATAAATATATCTAGTTTATAGAATAATCATCAAATATTCATAACCACCTCTCGACAGAATAATCATAGGATTGCTTAAATCAGAATGAACCAATTCCAACATATCTTTACTTGACTCTAAACCTCTTTGCCTTGAAAATGCAATTAATCATATTCACTTCCAAGTAAGACTCGCTTTCGAATCGTACTTAAGTAAATGATCTAGTTTTAGATGCCAAAAGTATGTTTAGTTCATCTCCAAAGGTTCCTTTGTCTTACTAAGATTAGAATATACATTATGAATTACTATTTGTTGCATCCGTAGGATAAACATGATTTGAGAGTGTACAAATTGTCACTATCGTACCATAACAGATTATTATCCATTAATGCATAGAAACCAAAATTAAATTATTTCTATGAAAATGTACGTGAAGACAATTTCTCAAAATCAAACGTTTATTCATATCAAAAGATAAATAAACAACTCCCACTGCAACAGAGACTACTCTTGTAGTTTTACCCATGTCCATAGTAATCTCATCATCACTTAGTTATAAACATATAGTGATTCCGTTATCTACACACAACGTGTCAGTATATGTCATCACTAATCATGTTTCAATGACTAGTGAATAAGATACTATCCTTGTTCATTTCTTGATGAAATTGATTTTCTTTCGCCATATGTTTTGTCAGAAGTTTCCCACCGTATACAACCTCTTGTAATTCACGTCAAACTTGCTTAAAACGTTAAGACAAATCATGAAAAATAAATTGAGCTAGGTTTTCCATTAATTTCTATTCCAAGTATCACTGCACCGGAAATATTGATAGACATCACCGAATAGACATCGGGTATTCTTAAAATCCAATGTCGTATCTTAAGAAACTAATGTCTTTTCTAAAACTGATGTCTATCATTGACATTGCTTTTTAATAACTGATGTATTTTCAATGATATGTATTTACAACTCTAAATAAAATCCGCTGATAGATATCAGTTTTCATAACCGATGTCATGTGCTTGATGTTTATTCCCAACACTTATCCAGAAATGCTAATTTATTTATGTTTCATATTTTGGAAAGAATAAAATTAAATCTTAGACAAAGCAAACCCTAAAAAGTCTCCCCTCCAACTCATTTCATTATCCCGCCTGCACACTTGGAAAAATTCAGGGATTCCCACCACATCGGTTAAACTGCGATTCCACCAAAACCTCATCCTCTCTCATGTCATTTTCGGGACGAGCAAGAGGCTAGCGAAGCCCAACGCTACTCATCGCTTCTCATATCGTGCTCCTACACATCAACCGGCCCCCATCGCTACTCACCATGCCCTTCCTCCCAAATTTGCATCAAAAACACTATCTTTGGGAAGAAAGACCCGTCGTGTCAGTATGCCCTCAGCCATCATTCAGCAATCCCTTTGTCAGCGGTCATCATATTTCCATCGTTCTGGTGGCCAGAAAAAGGGGCGAAGGTTTCCCCCTTTTTGCTTCGCTGTGGAGTGCAGTTCGCTGGGACAAATTTCTCAACAATTCGAGCATAATAGCTTATGGAATCCAAATGAAAGATTGGGTAATCTCTATTTTCAGTACCTCTTTGTGACAAGGTTTCCCCCTTTTAAAATTGCGTTTAATTTGTTCAACAATTCACACTGTGGTGATAAATATTATTTTAGAATTGAGTAATCGTCCTTTTGTGAGAGCTAGTTGTTCTGATTTTTGTAAAATTGTTACAGCCTTTGTTTCTCTATCTAATTTGTTGTTTTTGGATATCTTCTTTTATATCTCATGGCCAGTCCTTTCATGTCTCTCCTTTGGAGACGATCATTTTACTCTTACTTTTATGTATTAGTTTCTCCGCAATCTTCTCTTGTGTTATTAAAATGTCACTTTAATCTGGTATTTCTGGAGAATCCCAAAGTTCTGCTCGTTAATTGAATATTGGTCATTATTTGCTGATGTATGCCACTCAAAGCTTATGCTGCTATTCCTATTTGACACTGCACTAGCTACGGCTCTTTTCTTTCTGCTGATGGCTTATGTGGTCTATCATTCCCTATATGCTGTCAAAATTCTAGTCTTATCTACATTATAAGATGGTCTTTATTCTACTTTTTCAAAATTTTAGTGGTTTATTTTGATCTGCCCTTTTCTTTTGAGGTAAATAGTTTGCTATGCAGAATAATTCTTACTTTTCTTATTTAATTTATCTTCCATTGTTAGCTTGGATCGCAACTTTCACAAATCTCTAGAGTCTGGCCTCACACTTATATTCAAGTATGGTATGTCTCATTATTTTCGTTTGACTGAAATTTCTTTTTAAAATCAGTTTAACTTTGAAATTAATACATTAAAAATAAAATTTGGACATTCACTTATATATTGTGGTATTACTTTTTCCAGTGTCACTGTATTCTTGATTTTGGGATATCAAAAGGGCAAGGGAAGGAGAAGTATAAACAGGAACTCTTCACTTGCTTGTTGGAGTTCACTTTATTCTTTTAAAACTTATTCGCTAGTAGAGCCTGTGTATTTGGTGTTTTCAACAATGTTTCTAAGTTAATGAGGGATTATATATTATTTTACTTAGAAATATGTAGTATTTTATATGCAGTTTTTCTTTTGATGATATATTATTTTACTTAAAAGATACACAGTAATCCTAATTTAGTTTTTATAATGCGGAAACTGAACTATTTTTTAAGCAGTAGATATGACTCGGCCATGCAGATCCTTGATTAATTTATATTCATTTATTAGCATATTTGGTTTATATTCTACTGATCCTTGATTAATTTATTTGTTTTGCAAGTATATTTTTAGATAATATTTATCTCCATCAAAATAGGATTATTTATGACTTCTTACATCTATGATACGTTTTGTAGGACATTACGTGAGAGTGTCAAAGGAATAGTTTAAAATGAAACTGTATCCAAGCTAATTTGATGTTGCAATTTTTAATGCAGCAAACTACTAGGTCATTCGCTGGCTTTCACTTTCCTCATTATTTTGTGAAAGATGCTCCATTCTTTTGTTAAATTATTACATTTCTGTTAGGACATTGCATTCAATGATTCTGTATCTTGTCTCCTTATCAATCTATTTTTGCTGCCAATTGATATTTTCTCTTTATATGGAGTTCAATTAAAAGTCAGATATTGATTCTATGCTGACTCTTCTAATGGTTGTTTTCGTTTTCCTTGATTACTAGGTATCTCTTTCTGATTTATGCATTAATGTTGTACTAAATTATGTTTTAGGTGTTAAAAGAGACATTAGCTCGACGTGGTTTTACTTTTGAATTTGAAACTGATACAGAAGTCATACCAAAGATTGCAAAGTTCATCTTTGACAATTCAAAAGAAGAAGGTATCTTGCTTCCATGCCTATAAAACAACCTTTATTTATTTCTGTAATTAATTAATTAATTTTTTAGGAATTATTGGATAAATTACACATTATTTGATTGCAAACAAAATCAAACTTTTGGATTTAGCAAATTAAGAAATAACTTTAAATATTTATTGCATCTCAAATAAATGAGTTGTTTGTTGAAGGGTTGCTGTTTGATCTTTTTTTTCTTTTTTTTTGTACTTTTATATTTTTCTTTACATTTTTTGGCTCTCAATTGATCTTGGTGTGAATTTCTTACTCTTTTCTAGTAGGTGACAGTAGTGTGACGTTTAGTCTTGTGCTTGAAATTATGAGGCATCTTGAAGGTGCATATGCTCTCATTCTTAAAAGCTGCCATTTTCCTATTGAATTGATTGCATGCAAACGTGGTAGTCCATTGTTCCTTGGAGTGAAAGTAAGTTCTATTGACCCTTCTTGCTAAAATAAACTCTTTTTTTTAATATTTTTTTTAAATATTGATGAACTTTAGCGAAGTTATTCCTGTACAAAAAATTTAAGCCTTCTTATACTCAGCTTACATATATTTGTAGATCTGTAATATACTTAAAATGGTAGAAGTTATCTTTTTCTGCATTATAGAATTCTTCTCTGACATTTTGAATTCGGATTTTTTGGCATCAATATCTTGCTCATCCTTTTTGTGCCCTAGGACTAGTAATACGCCAAACTAAAAAAAGGGATATTTTGCATGCCCTATTCTGATATTCTACGCTGAAGATGATGAATTTATATTGGCAGCTAACGCATTGATTCAGCTGACTTGTGATGGTTGCAAAATACCCTAAGACTTCATATTGTGTCAACTTATATTTGATAAATGCAATTAATTTATCCTTTGTGCAAAGTGTGGCTTTTTATGAGAATTTATTTGCTTTTCTTGGATGTCTGCAGGCACTAACTACATGAAGCAGTTCTTCTTTCCATCTTAAGTAGGCTGGATCGCTAGGCATTAAGTTAGTTTTCTGCTGGAGGTTGCCTCCGACTATGCCTTCACTTCAGCTTCTACAGTTGACTGAACGTGGTCGGGGTCTTCTATCCTCTAGAAGGTCAATCATCTTAACAACAATTTCTTTAGATGAAACTTTGGTGGTACTGTTGTACTTTCAATGTGATAATTATGATTTTAGATCTTTGCTTATTATTGAAATTGTTGGATTTCTTCCACACTTCTGGAGGTTCAGATATTGATAATAAATAATGACAAGGAAAAAAAAGAGGGACGAAAAAAAATAGTTTTGAAAATGAGGTCTTCCCGCCCACCCAAAAAAAAGGAATAATTGGACTCTAAAGATGTTTCTGAATTTTTTTAAACGGTGCTGTAGTTATTCCTACTAATGCAGTGAAATGTATGATTCTTGATTTCCTTTGGAGATTGGGGTTTTGTAGTTTGCCCTTTGGAACATTGAATCTTGACATTGTTCTTCCTTTTCATTTATTCTCATTACTGCTGTGCCTGTATTACATTCATATATATTATTTTATTTTTAAAAAATTCTTGCAGGAATACTCTACTGCTTGCCACTAGTATTGTTGCTGTTGATGGAACTGCTGCTGCTGTTTATGTGCAGTCACGCAGCTGTAGAAGGGTTAATTCTTTTATTCATTCTAATGGAGTCAACAATAATAACGAATCCGACCAGTTAACTGCAAATGATAAGAATGTCAAAAAGAGTAGGCAAAAGAGAGTAAATTTGAGGTCTCTCCAAGTTTTTGGCATCAATATCTTTAATGGTATTCATGCAATGTCTCAGAGATATGTGGATTGGAAACAATAGGTTGTGTATCTCTGATCAGGAGGTTTTAGTATAGATTTAAGTTTTATTTATGTTCAAATGATGTTTGGATTTAATTAATTAGGATATTCTTGTACTTTTAGATTTAAAGGATGATTACTGTGTATTTTAAATTAATTGTGTTTAATCTTATATAATTAATATAATAAATTTATGTATAAAATTAAATAAAAATAAAAATATGAAAGACATCATGTAAAAATTGATATCTATTGGTGTAAAACTGATGTTTACGTTATATAAGACATCAATGTAAAAATGATATAAAATAAGTGCAACTTGATATCTTTACATGGAAAGACATCGGTTAATAACCGATGTCTAATGTGTCTTCGCCGATGTCTTTGTCGAGAAAGACATTGGTTTATATTCGATCTTTTTATCCTATTCGATGTCTTTTCAAGAAAAGACATCGGTGGATAACTGATGTCAAAGAATGCAACCGATGTCTTTCCGTTGAAAGACATTGATGGATATTCGATGTCAAAGAGTGCAATCGATGTTTATACAATAGAAAAGACATCGGTTAAAAACCGATGTCTATCAGCGTCCACTTTCGACATCGGGGGCTTCAACATCGGCTACTTGGTGAAATAGACATCGGTTTTTTTATCGATGTCTATCAGCGTTTTTGGTGTAGTGTATTTCCAATTCATTCATCAAGTTAACCATGACTTTTTGTCTTTCTAACTTACTCAAGTATCCGAAGAGTCTTATGAGATTATCATATTTCTATGAACCTCTCATCTCTTCACTAAAGACTTAAATAGACATCAGAAAACATTCTTAGTGAGAACACATTTTAATTTTCCTAAGCAGTAGGAATTAAAAACAAGATTTTTTTCTAATAATTTATTATGGACCAGCAAATATATTTCCTTTAGTTAACAATAAGCGAAATAAACTATTCGAAAATTCAGAGAATCAAGTAAATAAATACAACGATCAAGCTCTTCGAATTTAAATTTTATATTGATTACCTCAATAAACAATATAAAATAAATTCACTGACATCTCAAGCACCGTGAATTCGCATGCCACGTTAGTGTGGCGTATACAAACCCTAACATTCGCAAGAGAAGGTTTTACCCATTAATTTCATACGTCATAATTAACCTTATGACTCAATGATTAATAGTTTGTTGTCCTTCAGCCATGCAATTTAATAGCAGTGACTCCGTTGGGGAGGATATATATTAATTGCACCTAAGTGTATATCATTATTTGATATTAAATACGTTACCCAAGTTTGCGTGTCTTACAGTTGGAGAAGTCTACTCGCCCTCAAGTAATTTTCTACAATCATCAACTATTAATTTGTACCAGTGATCCGCAAATAAAACTCATCCGTTGGGGAGGAAGACACTATAACTGACTCATAAGATTACTTGCATCACATTACAAATAATAATTATTTCATGAAATTTATTCCAGTGAAACTCATCCGTTGGGGAGGAAGGCAGTAAAACCGACTCATAAGTTTACTTGCATCACTTAATAAATCAATAATGCAGGTCGCGAGATCACGATCAATCCCTCTCCCAATTACTTATTTAACAAGAGGGTTTTTGCATGCATACAATATAACATATATAAAATACGAAAATAATCATGTTATTATTACAGCAAATAAGACAATAAAACAAATAGCACATGCTTCCAAATATATAACAATAACTGACTAATACAACAATTATATCAATTATATAAAAGGAAATAAAAAATAATAATTGCCAAATAAAAATTGACTTAGTCAACAAACCAATTTTGGCAATTAAACATGTGACTTGGCAAGAAACAGACTTGGTCCCTAAGCTACCACACAACCCACACGCACACACCACATGTAGAGGGGCTATCCATCCGTGCTCAGCCCGCCGGAAGACTCTTCGCAAGCCAACCCAGCACCGACAGAGATCACGCCGGAGAATTGTACTACGCCGGAAAAAACCATGGCTGCTGGTCAGGTTTGCGGCGTCCATGATCCACGCCTATTTGGTGCGACACCAGCACCGTCTTCCTTTCCCAGCCGTGAAGATCCTCTGCCGATTGTGCAACTCACAACAGCCTAGCCGGAACTCATCGCCCAGCAGCCGGAAAAACACACAAATTTCACCGTCTTCTGCCGGAAACCACACCGGCAGCAGCTATCGGTTGTTTCCATTCAACGTGCAGCCGTCAAGTACCCCGGACAAAACCGCAGTCATCGCCCAGCAAGTTTGCAGAGTGAAGCTGCCCTCAGTGTATCGGCCATGGTTGAGCCGTGTCCCTCCAAGCCGACAACCGCGCCGGCGAGTCAAGTCTCCGCCGCCTCCTAGCGCGCCAAGTTTCTGCCACCTGCATCACACATCCTGCAGCCGGCCTCACCCAGCCTTGTCGTCCCTGCTGCCGATCGAGCAGACCACGACTGCCAGGACGTGCCCAAGCCATCACGATCAGCACCGTGAATTGGCCCACACTCCAGCCGTGCGATGCATGTTGCCTTTGTACTGTCAGTTCCGCCGTGCCGCCATTAGCCATACCCAACGACCAGCAGAGGAGACCCGATTGGAAGTCATGCAGACTCGATCGAAACCTCACCATGGTCGCTGCCCCGCTCAGAACAGAGGGTGACCCGCTCAGAACACGTCCAGACCTGACGAAAACCGCCGCAGACCCGCTCGAAACTAGCTGGAGTCTGCCACCACCGTCAATCTGGCTTTCGCCTGATCCGCGCCAGCCACAGCGACCAGACACCTGGCGTACCAGCACAGAACCACGCTGGAGAAGGATCATCCAGCGACATCAACGCCTAGCAGCTTGATAGCCCTGCGCGAACCCTCGCAGTTTATCGGCAGTTACACCAGCGAGAAGAATCACATCCTTCCAGCCCCACTTCCGTGCTGTCATGCCGCCACTTCTCCGCTGGGTTGGCAGCCATCCTCATCGGGCAGCCAGCAATACTAACCCACCATGGGAGTTTCGCCAAAACCCAGCCGCCTGCCGTTTTCCCAGACGTCGACACCACCATTCGAATTGGAGTCGTCCGCCACACACCACTGTCGTGTTTGTACTGTGGTTGATCGCCAGTCATCACCCCCTTTGGCGATCACACCGCTTACACTTCAGCGCCGGTGTCGCTCCCCGTAACCAAGCTGGTCGTGGTCGTCAATCATGCTGCCGTCGGGAGTCATCCAGCAGCTCCGATGACGACGACTGTACAGTCCCGGTTCCGAGTCGCCATTCTTGACAGCCGTCGATCCTCGCTCAGTTTCATCAACCAGCATCATCAACGAAGTACGTCGGGTATGAATATAGGGTTTCTCATGAACCAATCAGACGTGAAGAACGCGAAAAGGATTTCATCGTGATACACAAACTTATTCCAATAATTCACATAGGGCTTTCACATTGGAATATCCATGAATTAATCCATTAAAACCAAATCCCTAACTATCGCATGTGATTCTATTCCAAATAAAAACACATAATCACATAAACCCTAGCCCAACGTGTCACGTTTAGCCATAGAACTTATGCTCTGATACCAATTATTGACGTTTGGATCTTTAGGTTCCATGCGTTTCTATATCAGCAGAAGCAAGAAATCATAGAAACGTATTACCTTTCACCAGGGTATGTTGAAGAAGAAGGATTCCCGCCGGCAGCCTGCGTAGCCTCACCGTTTTGGGTATAACTCTCTTGTCTGATCTCCGATTGGAGTGATCTATGTGCCAAAACGATCATCTCTTCCGTGGCTTTCTACCAATACATCACAAGTCCAGTTTAGACTTTTACAAAATTTTATAAAAATCATGCAAGTTGACTGACAGAAACAGCAAACGACCTTCCGGTCTTCTATTGCATTCCTAAGCCACATCTTGACGTTGGTGTGGGCAACATTCTACAAGACGAACTCAATCTATAGTCCTAATCTGATTCTCATGATTTTATGCGTGTGTATTGATTATTCGGACTGCTGAGATTGGCTATTATATAGGCTACAACAGGGACTAGGAGGAGAAATTAGGGTTTGGGCCTCTCATTGGGCTTAAGCATCCAAGTTTAGCCCAAAACTTATACTTAAGTCCAATAATAATAAATCATTTCACTAAAGAAATATTATTGCACTGCCACCCTAATCCCAAATTACGTTTATGAGCTCCTTCTTATTATGAGCCCGTTGATCTCCCGGTGTTTAAGATTCAATGCCCATTAATTAATTAAGTTACTGAAAATTTCAAGAGTAGTACCACTCAACCTTATTATCATGCCGAAATAAATCCACCTGCAGGGTTTACATGACAATCATTATGAGCTCCTCAAGGGGACATCATCAACCAGTTCTGTTAGGACACAGATTCCTTCTACAATCAACCATAGAGACAGCACCATCTCCCAACTCACCGAGCATATTGATTTATCTTTTAAATCTCACCCATTGATGAATCGAAGAAATAAATACTATCTTACGTGTCAAGGTTATTGTATAGGGATTAAGAGTACAAACATCCATAATAATAGAGATCAAGTTCTATTATAAAGTCAGTATAAACCGAACGATCTCAATGGCGGTCCTATTCAATACACACAAAGTGCACTAGTGCAATTTTATAGTCAAGATAGACTAAAGCTAAATCACACTACAACCATACCGATAGATAGTCCCCGTCTATCTCGGTTGTGAACACTGTTTATACTTTATAAGGAGCCGATAATATGATCTTTCGTACGACGCCGCACACCACATTATTTACAGTATAAAGTAAACGGACTTTTGCAACAATAAATAATTGCAAACGTTTGATCACATGATTCTTATTTCAAATAATATCAAAAAATTGTTCATATAAAAACCTAGACTTTTAGTATACAATCCAACAATCCTCCACATTCAATCACTCAACATCAATGAGCCCATTCATATAATTCAAAATTAACCTCAAGCCCATATGATATGCAACATTAATTTCATAAAATTTCAACAATCCAACGTAAATTAAATCATGCCAATTCAAGCGAAATTCCAACAAGAACACCAAAAATTTAACAATTCAATCCACAAAATACATGCAATCAACATACCCAACACTACTAAGCATTATCTCATCAATTTACGGGTATAGAAGTTCGAAAAACATACCTTTGTTGGCCATGGTATGCGTGTGATGTACGACGATAAATTTCCAAGAATTTGAGTAGAATAGCCCCAATTCAAACTTGAATCCTCAAAATTTTGGATGTGGAAGTGTGTGGAGAGGAAGATTAAAGTGTGGGAAGAGTTTGGGAAGAAGGATTTACGGTTTGTAATGGGTGCTCGAGAAAGGGTGGTGGGAATAAATCAAAAAAATAGAGGAAACTAAACTTTAAATTCGATTTCAACCCACGTCGACTCGAACATCTTGGTAGAACAATGGTTTTTGGTCGAACAACTCAAATCTGCACTTAAACATGACCTTGTTCGACCTCCGTTTGACCAAAATATATTTGTCGAACAGTAGCTTGAGGTCGAACAACCTGTAAAATCGACCCCCTGTTCTCCCCTGTTCCGTTTGACCACCGTTCGACTTGAAGAATATGGCTGAACAAAGTGTGTTGGTTGAACAACCTTACTGTAAATTTTTGGGATTTTGCTCGATCAGTGTTCGACTTGACGAGCATGTCGAACAGCTCGTTATGGTCGAACGGAGCTACTGTAAGATTTTGAACATTTTGTTCGACCACTTAACTTGGTCAAACGGCAGCGGGTTGGTCGAACAACTACTCAAAATTTTGAAGCCTCGTACTCTTCTCGTCTTTCCCTGCAACACTAAACTATAGGACAACATCAAGTATCATGATAGCCAAAACTTAAGCTAGAAATCACTTTTAGACTATATAAAATCATATATAACTCCGCATACGACACACAAAATAAAACACCACTAAACATTAGGCAAATTGCAAAAAAATCGACACATTAAAACCAGTTAAAATTTCAATATGCTGCAAAAAATCAACTCCCCTAACAAACGTTACAAAGAAAAGATTACACCTTTAGTGCTTCGATGAGGTAAGTACATCACCCCCCAAACTTAGTTGAAACTATAGTTGAAACTAAGTTTGCAAAGAGATGTAATTTCCGAATAGTAAGCATGTCAAATATAAAAATTTCTTACTCACACTAATGAAATAAAGAATTAAAATAGGAGGGAAAGCCCCCAACAAGCGCTTTTGTTTAACGTCGGAGAGTCACGACGGTACCTATTTAGTGCAAGGTATCCTCAAAGACGACGCAAGCATCATCTGGCGACTTGTAATGCTTCAATCGATGCTCATTTTCTGTGATAATGTCCCCGTCTTTGTCCATAAGCTAAAAACTCCCCCCTCCACAGGCTCTATGGATAATGAACGACCTCGTCCACTTTGATTTCAATTTTCCTGCAAAGAGCTTCAAACGAGAGTTAAAAAGTAGTACCTCATCACCTTGCTTGAATTCCTTGTAAGTGATCTTAGAATCATGTCATTTCTTCATTCTCTCTTTGTAGATAACCGAATTCTTATAACCTTGATTCCTGAACTCATCTAGTTTATTGATATGTGTTACTCTGAACTCTTTAACATCCTTGAGAGACAAGTTCAAGCTTCTCAATGCCCAAAAAACTTTGTGCTGGATTTCTATGGGTAAGTGGCACGGCTTCCCATAGATAATTTGGTACGGTGACATATCCAACACCATTTTATATGCAGTTCGGAATCCCCACAAAACATCATCGAGCTTCATAGCCCAATCATTCCTATTGGTTCTGACTATCTTCTCCAAGATTTGCTTTACATGTCAGTTGGAGACTTCAGCTTGCCCATTAGCTTGAGGATGATAGGGTGTAGTAACCCTATGCTTAACACCATAATCCTTGAGAACTTTTTCAAGAAGCTTGTTGACGAAGTGTGACCCTCCATAATTCACTAGTGCTCTAGGAACTCCATAGCGGGCAAATATATGTTTCTTCAAGAAAGACAAAACAGTCCTTGAATCATTCACACGAGTGGGAATGACTTCCACCTATTTAGAAACACAATCTACTGCTAAAAGGATGTAGAGAAGTCCGTTATATGGGGAAAAGGTCCCATAAAATCGATCCCCCATATATCAAAGATCTCAACAACAATGCTCGGCTGAAGTGGCATCTCATCTCTTCTACTTATGTTCCCCATTCTTTGACATCTATCACATGTCGCCACATAGGATTCACAGTCTTTAAACAAAGTAGGCCAATATATAGCATATTGAAGTACCTTAGCTGCTGTCTTTTGAGCTCCGAAGTGCCCCCGTTAGGTTGTGCATGACAAAAATCAAGAATGCTCTCCATCTCCATCTCCGGCACACACCTACGGATGATAGAATCCGTACATATCTTGTAGACAAACGGATCATACCATATAAACGTCTCAACATTCCTTTTAAATTTTGCAAGTTGATACCTATTGAGATCTCTTGGAATTTCTCCTACGACAATGTAATTCACATAGTCCGCATACCATGGATCCATCCCTTGAGTAGCCACTACACATGCTCTTTCTGCTGCTTCAGCAAACACCTCCATTATCTTCTCATCAGGGAACATCTCTTTTATATAATCGAAAGAATAATCACAGTGCTCCCTTGTCTCCAACCTTGATAGGTGATCCGCCAACACATTTTCTGTTCCTTTCTTATCTCGGATCTCCATATCAAACTCTTGCAGAAGAAGAATCCATCTAATAATTCTTGGCTTTGATTCCTTCTTCTCCATCAAGTACCGAATGGCGGAGTGATCCGTGTACACTATATTCTTCATGCCAACCAAATACTGTCGAAACTTTTTGAATGCACACACCACAGCTAGAAACTCCTTTTCAGTAACATTGTAGTTTTTTTGTGTTGCATCAAAAGTTTTACTCGTATAGTAAATGGCGCAAAACTTATTCTCCCTCATCTGCCCAAGCACCACTCCAAGTACTAAGTCACTTGCATCACACATAAGTACAAATGACTGAGTCCAATCAGGTGTGATCAAGATAGGTGCAGTAATAAGCGCCTCTTTCAAAACCTTAAAAGTTGTTAGACATTCTTATCAAAAACAAAAGGAACATCCTTTTCAAGTAAATGAGATAAGACCTTAGAGTATTTTGAGAAGTCTTTAATTAATCTTCTATAAAACCGGCGTGTCCAAGGAAGGACCGCACTCCTCTTTCATTTGTATGTGGTGGAAGTTTCTCAATCGCCACCATCTTTACTCTGTCCACCTGCAATCCTTTAGCCGAAATATAATGCCCAAGAACAATCCCATCTCTTATCATGAAGTGGCACTTCTCCAAACTCAAGACAAGATTAGTTTTTTAGCATCTCTTCAAAACAGTAGACAAGTTAGATAAACAAATATCAAAGGAGGAACCAAACACATAAAATTCATCCATAAACACCTCCATGATCTTTTCTATCAACCCATCAAATATGGCCATCATGCAGCGCTGAAACGTAGCATGTGCATTACACAATCCAAAAGGCATCTTCCTAAAAGCGAAAGTTCCATAAAGGCAAGTAAAAGTAGTATTTTCCTGGTCCTCGGGTGCAATCATGATTTGATTATACCCTGAATACCCATCCAAAAAATAGTAAAACTCGTACCCCGCAAGACGATCAAGCATTTGATCCATGAAAGGAAGGGGGAAGTGGTCTTTGCATGTATTTTCATTCAGTTTCCTGTAATCAGTACGCACATGCCATCTCGTGGGAATCCTAGTGGCTAGAGTCTCTCCCTCATTGGCTTTCACAATAGTCATGCCCCCCTGTTCAGCTACAGCATGCAGTGGACTCACATGGGGACTATCTCTAATTGGATAAATAATTCATGCATCTAGCCACGTTAAGATTTGCTTCCTAATCACTTCTTAAATAGTGGGATTCACCCTTCGCTAATTCTGTATGCTACTCTTAGCCTCATCTAAAAATCTTATTTTATGCATGCAATATGATGGACTAATACCCTTTAAATCATCTAGAGACCAACTAATTGCTGACTTATACTTCCTAATTACATCTAATAACTCATCGAGTTGATCATCAGTTAGAGAAGAAGATACAATTACCGGATATATTTCATTGTCACCTAGATAGGCATACTTCAAGTGCTTCGGTAGTGGTTTCAACTCCTCATTCTTTTCTTCTTTTGGAGTGCTCTCTCTATCCAAAGACAAGTATTTTCTAGTCCATTTCACCTCTTCAAACTTGGTCCTCTTTGATTCATATCTGTCATCACCCAAAGCAAGTAGGTTTTCAAGAAAATCAATACATACCTTATTGAAGAGCTCATCTAGCTCTATGGTGGGAAAAGTAAGACTCCATCAAGCATGTCTTCAAGGGATCCTTTGAAAGGATCAAGGATATGTCTTCCTTCACAATCTCCTCCACTACATCGATGCTGTGACACAGCGTCTCCATTGGCATCTTCATGACTTTGTCAAGGTTAAATTGAACTTAATCTTTATCCATCTGTAGCCTAAGCTCACCCTTTTGAACATCAATCATAGCTCCAGCAGTAGCAAGGAATGGTCTCCCTAAAATCAAGGACATATTATCCTTATCGTCCTCCATCTCTAGCACTAGAAAATCCACAGAAAATATGAGCTTGTCCACTTTGACAATTACATCCTCTATCACACCCTTCGGAAAGGTCATAGACCTATCCGTCAATTGCAAAGCCACTGTTGTGGGAGCGAGCTCCCCCAAACTTAGCTTCTAAAATATAGATAAGGGCATCAAGTTGATGCTTGCTCTAAGATCACATAAAGCTTTACGTGCTGCCCCTTTCCAATCTCACTTAAAATAGTGAAGCTCCCCGGATCTTTTAACTTCTGTGGCAGCTTTCGTGAATGATCGAGCTGTAGTTTTCTGATAGATTCACTGTCTCTACCCCGTTCAAGCTTCTCTTCTTCAATATGATATCTTTAAAAAATCTGGCATAGTACGACATCCCCATTCTTCACGCTCAACCTTCTCAGCCTTATCCTTCTCAGCTCTCAATCTTTTTGCTCTTTCCCACTTCTTTTCCACTATAAGCTTAGTATTCTACTCTTGGGATGGCTCTGGAGTGTTCTGATCAATAGGTGTAGCATTTAGTGTCGAAACTGGCACTGAATGACGTTGTCCGACCTTTGTTCAACCATCATGGTCTGGTCAAATAGAATTCCTTTGGTCGAACAGTGACTCTGATTACGATTCCATATCCCCCAGTTGTTGTTCGACCAGCGTTTGACCAAGATGATCTGGTCGAACGGTAGTGCTCTGGTCAAACGGCGGAACAGAAAATAGAGCATCAAAATTCTATTTTTCTGAAGGTTGTTCGACCTCAATCCGACCATCAGGTCTGGTCGAACAGGTTAGCGGTGGTCGAACAAGGCTCCTACTTCCTTTATTTTTGCTCGCCGCCTTCATCGGACCTCCATATTGCGTACCTGACCTCAATGTGATGTCATGAATAGACTTAGGGTTCTCAATACTTTGAGATGGAAACTTTTCCTTCTCAATAGTTTGAGTCAATTTGTTCACGTTTCCTGCCATCTCACCTCATCAACAATGTAAGGTCTTTAACTTATTTAGACATATCTTCATGATTGACATTAATCTTGTTTTCTAACTTGGCCTCAAGACGATCTACTCTTGCATCATTCCTTGCCATGTACCTATTCACTATATCCTCGAAACCAGGTTTCCCTTCTTCAATCTTAGCACCCGGATCAACACCAATAGGAGGTTGTACTACATTACTTGGATTACTCCACGAAAACTCTGGCCTCATCGGTTGTTGATAATTACCCGGTGGATCATGATTATTGTAGTTCTCTTGATAATTATAGTTTTCTTGATTTTAGAACCTCGTTCCTTGAATACTTTGACACCAATGGCATAGTTTGCCTCTTCCATCTCCTCTTGGCTAGCTCCTTCATTGACAGCATCCTGATGCATAATTGGTACACACTGCGATAAGTCCGTAATCTACTTTTGCTGAGACTCTAGTAGCTTGTTGATATTAGTCAAACTAGAGACGATCTCATCGTCTCTTCCTGACTTAACCATAGTATGCTCAACCTGTGCTACCTTTCCAAGAACATAAGTGCCTTTCACTCTATCAGTTGGCCATTCTCTTGAATTCATTGAAATATCCTCAAAGAGCTTTTCAGCCTCAATGGATGACTTTGTAAGCAATGCTCCATTCGATGAAGCATCTAGTAAAACTAGAGAATCACAGTCCAATCCGCTATAGATACTGATATATTGAGCTTAGATAGACCGTGTTGCGGACACTTCCTAAGCATGTCCTTGAATCTATCCCATGTCTTATGAAACTTCTTATTACCATGGATAACAAATTGATTGATTTCTTATTTCATCTTAAACACCTTTGAGGGTGGCATGTATTGCTCCAAGAATTTCACTTTCAATTTATCCCAGGTATCACATTTAGCAACATTAAGATTATCGTGCCAATCTCTCGCTTTTTCCTTCAGCGATAACTTAAACAAAATGATCTTCCTAGCATCCTCATGAGCTCCTGCATTTTTTGTGTGCTTGCATAACCAAGGAACTTATTCAGATGTTATTAAGGATCTTCAAAGGTTCCCTAGAGAAGGGACACCTTTCAATCATGTTGATAAGAGCAGAGTGAAGATCAAAATCAGCTCCGGCCCCCTTGCTCCTAAAAGACCTGCATTGCCTCCTCTGTTGTTCTTAAAGACTTCACGAATGGCAAAAGTATCAGGATTATCCACCATCTTGACGGCTTCTGCTTCCAAGTTGAATTCAATTGCAGCTTCAGTTTCTTGCGGATCCAGCTCGTCAACTTCGACTTCTAAATTAAAAGCTTCAGTTGGTTCTACTTTCTTGTTCATATTCTTCTTCTTCTTCTTCTTTCTCGATGATGCACCCATCTCAGGATTAAAAGGTACTAACTCTCCTATCTTTGATCTAGTGTGCATACATTTAAGAAAAATAAAAGTTAGAAAACCAAGACAAGAATAAGATAATCTCAATAAAATTAGAAATAATAAACTAATAATTAATGCTATCCCCGGCAACAGCGCCAAGAACTTGATGAGCGTTTTCTCAACACACAAAATTAATCCCCAAGTATGAAGGATATCAATTGTAGTTTTGATAGGAAACCAAGTGATTATTGAACCTAAGGGACGGATTATTATTAATTTAATTAAATTCCAATTTATTAAGACTAGTACAACCATATGATTGTGAAGATTGAGTAACTAAATAACTAATAATTAAAATAATAATTTAATTAACAAGCAGTAGATATAATACGACTGTGATCAAATGAGAAATTTGGTAGTTCTTCGGGTCATTCTGTTTTACTCATTAATTTTCCTTTCATGTGTTGATGTTCGACTCTGCCTTGTGGTTTATGGACGCATCACTAAACCATGCAAGTTCACTTGATAGACAAAAGCAAACAAACGTATGACAAGTGTGAATATCCTCGGAGCAAAAGATATAATTCACCCCTCTTTCTAGGTACTATCAGTATCAATTATTTCTCGTGCACTTAGTACTCTAACCCGATATGATCTTCCTTTATAGGTACTATGAAGTTATACTCTTTATCATACTTATTAACCCTAATAGTATTCAATTAACAAGTATTTATATAAGAGAGTTTTAATAAGACTTCGGAGTCCCCTCTCTTAGAATTTTCTGCTCAGCAGTGAACGCACTCAATCAATAAACAAGATATGTATTCAGACTCTACATAACAGTTAATGATGCACAAAATGACTGTAAGTATGAATTTAAAAAGCATAGTCTTATATAAAATAAATCACAAGTAGTGTTGTATGTAGTTTACACATGGAAGATAAATTAACTCATAAAACCTTCATAGTCCTAGAACTACCAAAGCGGTTCTAGCCCATGATTAATCTAGGAACAATTATGGTGGTTGGTAGGATTTTACCCATAGTATTGAAAATTACAAGATAAATTAAGAAGCAAAGTAAACCCTGGATGCGGGCGCCGTCGCGACTCTCTCCATCTTGAATCTCCACTTGGTTCTCACTTGGTTCGACAGACGAACCTCTTTCCATAAATCCGTAGATGGAGTTAGGGCTTGGATGTGATGCAGGATGGATGTGAAATCTAACTCCCTTCTTCATGTGCTCTGCATCCTTTTTTATACTTGTAAAGTTATCCTCACGGACATTTGATGGGCTTTCACACGTCAAATTTGATAAAAGAAACCTAGAATTACCAAAAATAGCACCAGCGAAATTATGTTCGACCAGACCTCCATTGGTCGAGCACGTCCTCCTGGTAGTATGCCGGTCGAACAATCCTTCCGTAAGATTCTGGACATTTTGTTCGACCAGGCTTCTGCCGTTCGACCAAGATGATTCTGCTCGAACGGACTCCCTTGGTCGAGCAATGCTTCTGTAAGTTTTTGAGCATTTTGCTCGACTTGGCGTCATTGTTCGACCATAATGATGATGGTCGAACAAGCCTCCGAGGTTGAACAACCTTAAAAAAATGCCTCAAAAATCATGTCTTCCAATTCCGAGCCCTTAAGACTTGTTTTCCTGTATAAATATGCTAAAAAAGCCTCAGTAGCCTCTGATTCATGGATTTTTCATAAACAACCCGATTCGTCTTGATAATAGATCAAATCGTACTCACTTTCCACACAAATCCAAGCCCAAAACACGTGAATATACACTCTCAACAGACAACTCAATTAATTAATCTCTTATCCAAGAGTAATACCACTCAACCTTATTATCATGACAGAACAAATCCACCTGCAGGGTTTACATGATAATCTTTATGAGCTCCTCAAGGGGACATCATCCACCTAATTTATTAGGGCACGGATTCCTTCTACAATCAACAGCACACCATAGAGACAGTATTATCTTCCAACTCACCGAGCATCTTGATTTAATAATTAAATCTTACTCATTGATGAATCAAAGAAATAAATACAGAATTACGTATCGAGGTTATTATATAGGGATTAAGAGTACGAACATCCATTATAACCGAGATCTAGTTCTCTTATACAGTCAGTATAAATCCAACAACCTCATGCGATCTTGCTCAATACACACAAAGTGCACTAGTGTAATTTTATAATCAAGACAAACTAATACCAAATCACACTACAACCATCCCGATAGATTATCCGTCTCTATCTCAATTGTGAGCATCTGTTTATACTTTGAACTGATAATATGGTCTTTAGTGTGATGCCACATACCATATTATCTACAATATAAAGTAAATGGACTATTGCATCGACATATAAACAAATTATAAGATGCAATTATTTGATCAATGATTCTCATTTCAAATATTGTTAAAACATTGTTCATACTAAGGCTAGGCTTTTAATATACAATCCAACAGCCACCACCTCCGTCCTCCGCCGCCTCACAAGTCCCAAGCCAGGGCCGATCCTAGGATTTCAGGGGCCCAGTGCAAAATTTCGAATAAACTGTTTTTTAAAGTTACAAAAGTAATAATATATAACATCATATATAATGAAAATTATATAGTTTACGCACCTAAATCACGATACAAAAATAAAAAGAATTACAATATATTTCAGTTTATTTACTCCTTCAAATTAAGAAAAAAATATGTAATACAAGGAATTTTTTATTTTTTTAAGACTTGATCTATTATCAATAGAATATATTAACAAAAATAAATAATTGAGACATTATGTTATTAAATTATTAATAATAAAAAAATTTAATAAAAAAACTAATAAAAAATAATTATAAGAGATCGAGTTGTTGCAGAATTAATAGAATATATCAATAAAAATCAATAACTGAGATATTATGTTATTAAAGAATTAATTAATAATAAAAAAGGTGACATTGAGATATTATGTTATTGGAGAATTAACAATAAATAAGAGGGAAAAAAGGAAAAAACAGGCGCCCTTAGAAGGATTCGACCTCGAGAACATCCACTTGATCATATCAAAAGTTACCATTTGAGCTGGCAATTAATTCAAATATAATATTTTTCTAAAATATACATATATAAGTATATAAAATTTTTTTTGAGACCCTCGCCGGAGTGGGGCTCTGTGCGGCGGCACTGCCGGCATCACCAATATTAATCAACCATTACCATCGTAAGGGTGGAAGCCCAAAATCCAGAATTATTGAATTCATGAAAAGAGAGATAAGAAAGAAAGTTTTATGCCATGGAATGAACAGAGTGAGTAGAGAGACCATTCTTTTGCAGTAAGAATTATGATGGTGAAATACACCTTCTTTTATGATTCATTCCAGCTGTATATTTTAATTAAACTCGCTAGTAGATTTGTTGTAGTCAAGTATAAGTTCTTGTTGCTATAAATGTTAGATTTTTATACATAAAAAAAGTTAAAGTACATAGTGCGTGTTTTGTCAGAGATGATGCAGATATAAATTATCACACATTTTCTGCAATTCCTTGCAATTCTTGAAGAAATTATTTATTTTAATAGAAAAAATCTGGAATTATTTAGATGCCCTTTTATGTGTTTTATTTTTTAGCTTGAAAGAATGCTCGTGAATGACTTTCTTGTTTTCTATTTAGTTTAAATCCCATCAAACTTCTCTCTCTTGTTTTTTACTACTCATTAGGGTGATGATCTGGGCATTATGACGACTGGTTTGCTACGTGTGATTGCAATTTGGCATGGAATGTAGTCAGTAAACGAGATGATGCGTGACTTGGCTAAAAAAGTCTCCAAGGTTGTTCCCATTTCTGAAGAAAGAGTGGTGTTTTGGGTAGAAGAAAGCTACAAACTTTGTGCAGTTTGTCCGCTTATAAAATTTTGTTGTTAATTCAAATTTGTAGGTTTACTATTTTTTTATTATTAATTGGTTACGCTATATAATAAATTGGATTACTGTGAACAAGATTTTGATTTACTCTTTCCGTCGTCTTCTATTTGCTCTTTTCTTATATTACTCTTTATAATAAATTGAGTTACTATAAATAAGAATTTTTATTAATTTTTGTTTTGATTTGTTTATGTTAGATTACTTTTTTTTTATTTATGAATTGAATTACTCTTTATAATAATTTGGATTACTCTTAATAATAATTTGGGTTATTCTTTAAGTTGAGACTATGATTAAAAAAAATAAAGGCCTGTATTGAGAAGAGTTAAATCGTATGCAATTTATAAGTTGATAGATAATTCTATAGAAATAATTAGATTACTCTTTATTATTAATAGGAGTACACTTTGATTTGATATTCTGATTTCTAAAAATGAAGTCATGCACTGTGAGAATTAAATTGTATTCAATTTATAAGTTCATAGATCACTATATAGAAATAATTAGTTTACTCTTTGAAATTAATTAGACTGATCTTTGAAATTAATAAGATTATTCTTTACTTATCATAACAATTACTCTTTATTAATAAGAATGAAATATAAAATCATTCAATAGATTAATCTTTGAAATTAAGTGGGTTACCTTTTATAATAAATTAGGTTAGTATTTAATTCGAGGTTCTGAATAATATATCGTCTATTAGTTAATTTGAGGTTATGATTTTCTGAAAAATGAAGTGATAGTATTGTAAAGAATTAAATTATATGCAATTTGTAAGTTGATTAATCACTTTATAAAATATAATTAGATTACTTTTTGGAATTATTTAGATCTAAATAGGATTAGACTCTACTTACAGCACACACATTCCAATTAGGTGGCTCGAATTAATCATGAACCAAGGCTTTAATTCCTATAAGTTACAAGCCCATCCCTGCCCTTTTGTTAATCACTTATGCACAAGTTTTATAAAATAAAAAAGATAAAGAAAATAAGAGAATACATAATAAAGACGTAGAGGTAAGTCTCGAGACTCTAAGTCTCGAAAATGGTGCAGAGCAGGTCGCGGGAAGCTAAGCTGGTTGATAAAGTGCTGATGGAGACCTTGCAATGGGTATTTAATGCTAATGAGTCTTGCTACTACTTACCCATGATTAGCAGCAAACTTCTGATACACTAACTGAACTCCTAATTACTCTATAAAACTAAAACAGACGGAAAACAGTATCACCTTCATTGCTTATTTGATTAGTTACTCTGATGATATTGTATGATGTATAAACAACTATTTAGACAAAATGATCTCATGTAATTAATTATTCCTTTGTTAATAAAACTAATCGAATTTAAAATCAACATAACGTAGAATTAATTATATTCAAATACTAATAATTTAGATAATTACATCCCATTAATTAATCCTTCTTTCTGTTTATCACCATCACAATTATTCACCATCTTTAGCCGTTTTATTTTCCCAATCCGTTGTAAATTAAACCTCAAGGGATTCCCCATCAATGTGTCGATTCATAATTCATCCACTTCAATCATACATTCAGGTAACTTATGTTTACTTCCAATTCAAATTCAGTACCCTGATTTGATTTATTCCGAATTTACACTGGTGAGTCGGTGGGTTGAATTATGAATTCCTTTCTTTTTCTACTTTGATCTTCATATATATTTAGATAGATGAACGGAGTGGACTCAACGTGTCATTCGGGGGTAATGGACAAGTAGCCAATCATTGTCATCACCATCGGGGGTGTCGTACTGGCGCCACCCTGATGCGCATTTCCTTTGCACGCAAAATTGATCCCTAAGTATTAAGGATATCAATTACAGCTTAAGCAAGCGACCAAGTGATTATCGAACCCAAAGGACGGTTTATTATCAATATAATTATTTACTAAATTAATTAAGACGTAAGACAATAACATTTGAGGATTGAATGATTAACTAACAAACAATTAATTAAAATAACAAATTAAATAAAATATCACTCGAAGAATACGAAAGTGGATCAAGTAGGAGAATAGGTAGCTCTAGGATAATTCAGCTTCACTCATTAATCTCTCTTTCGTGTGTTGATGTCCGATTTTGCCTTGTGGAATATGAACGCACTACTAAACCATGCATATTTACTCTATAGGCACAAGTAAACATGTGTGTAACACGTGTGAATAACCTCAGAGCAAGAAATATAATTCCACCCCCCTTTCTAGGTACTATCAATATCAATTATTTCCCTGGCCAATTGATACTCTAATCTGATATGATCTCCCTTTATAGGTACTATAAAAGTGTCCTCTTTATCCTTCTTACTAACCCGAATTTAATTCAATTAATAAATATTCATATATGACAGTTCTAGTGAAGCTTCGGAGTCTCCCACTTAGAATCATAACATGGAATCCTGTTCAGCGGTGAACGCACTCAATCTACAATCAAGATATATATTCAGACTCTATATACCGATTGAAGATGCACAAAACGACCGTGAATATGGATTAAGAAAGCACAATCATATATAAAATAAATCCATAAGTAGTGTTGTACGAAGTTTACACACGAAAGTTCAATTAATTTATATAAACCTTCAAAACCCTAGTTCTACCAAAAAGGCTCTAGCCCATGATGTAACGAAGAACAATCATGGGTGTTGGATAGATCTTACCCAGATGTCTGGAAAATTGCAAGATAAATTATAAAACGAAATAAACCCTAGATGGGGCGTCGTCGCGTCGTTCTCCGTCTTGAATCCTCCTCTTGGTTCTCCTCTTGATTCCACAGACGAATCTTCAAAGTGATGGATGGATGGAGAAAAGGATGTGGATGATGGTTGGGGGTGAACCCCCCATATGGGGTGTAGGATGGTTGTGTTGTGTTGTATCCAATCCGTATTCTATTGTGTCTTCTTGGTGTGATCTACATCTCCTTTTATACTTTTAAGCTCTCCTTATGGACCTAGGATGGGCTTTTTCTTAGAAAGCACGAAAATTCATGAACAGGGGGTAAAAATCCCGATTTTGCGCTTGTTCAGGCTTTTGGTTCGACCACGACATGTGGTCGAACCACTCGTGTCGTGGTCGAACTCTGGTCGAACTGTAGTGCGCAGTCTCACCGTTTAGCGTATAACTTCCACATACAAGCTCCGATTTGAGTGATTCTTGTGCTCACGCGATTATCTCTTCCTTTGCTTTCTATCCGTATAAGAACTCATAAAAACTCCAAGAATTGAAGGTATAACAGCATATGGAAATTAGCTGTGCCGTTCTATTCGGCACAGCTCGCGCGATGTCACCATCTTGATCATAACTTTCTCGTTTGGATTCCGATTGGGGTGTTCTTTATGCCAAAACGACCTTATCTTCAGTAGCTTTCCAACCATATATCACAACACTAGTTAGAGCTCCACACGAACACAAAAAAATTATACAAGTTGGACGTGCATTTTTCAACATTCATACACAAATTGCACCTTTTCTCCAACTTTGCACTTTTGATCACTTTTTCCACCTAAAACACCTAAAGTGTATATTTTTCTCACATATATTGAATATAAGACACTTGTGCTAATATATGACAACAATATCAATCAAGAAGGTGTTCAATTGGACACTAAAACACGCTAATTTCCACTCTCATTACACCCCTAGAGGTCGGCGAGTTCGTACTCGCCAACTGGGTCACGTTGAGCCCCAGATTGTACATAGGCTTCCCGTCGGGCTTGAAAAGCCTAAAATTTCTCTAGGACATTAGCCCGGGCTTCCAATTCTTGTTGAATAAAGCAAGAATGTAGATATTGAGATTAAGATTGGGCCTCATGGGCTTCCCCTTCTTCTCGGAGAGGAGGGAGAGTCTTCTTTATGTGTTATAAAAGGAAGAGAATTTACAAATGAACTATTAATCCATTTAGCATATAAATAGGGGTGTCATTATATCCGAGATGCGAGTATCCTATTGAAAGCTCTAATCTATGTGGAAATTGAGTACGATTTGGTCCTAAATCGAGGCAAATCGGGATATGTATGAAAAAGTCACGAATCAGATTCTACTGAGGCTATTTGAGCATAATCACACAGGAAAACAGGTTAGAAGTGCTCAGAATTGGAAACATGATTTTCGAGGCTCCGCTCGACCAAAAGAGGTGTCGCTTGATCAAAACTTTTTGGTCGAGCAACAGCAGATCAAGTCGAGCAAGAGTCAAGAAGGAGTTTCAGCTTACAGACATGCCACTCGACCGTTGCTTGACCAATGCCGACCTTGCTCGACCAAGAGCGTTCTGGTCGAGCAAGGACACGTCAGCTCCGAATCATCGGGATTTCATCTCCAGTGCGTGTATGTGTGTATTTTCCACGAAAAAGCCCAGTAAAAGTCCATAAGGAGAGTTTACAAGTATAAAAGAGGATGCAGATCACATCAAGAAAAGAGTTAGATTCCATATCCATCCTACATCGCATCCAAACCCTAACTCCATCCAACGGAGCTGTAGAGAGAGATTCGTCTGTCAAATCAAGTAAGAACCAAATGAATTCAAGACGGAGAGAGACGCGATGACGCCTATATCTAGGGTTTACTTCGATTCTTAATTTATCTTATAATTTTAAAGACTATGGGTGAGATCTATCCAACCACCATGAACGTTCTTCAAAGCGTCATGGGCTATAACCGCTTCGGTTGTTCTAGGGTTTATGAAGGTTTTACTAGTTAATTGAACTTCCGTGTGTATACTCTGTACAACATTACTTGTAGGTTTATTTTTATATGACAATGCATTTTTAATCCATATATTCAAAGTCGTTTTGTGCATTTTCAACTGTTATATAGAGTCTGAATATATATCTTGGTTGTTGATTGAGCGTGTTCACTACTGAATATGATTCCATGTTATGATTCTAAGGGGACTCTGAAGCTTCGTTAGAACTATCTTATATAAATACTTATTAATTGAATTGAATTCGGGTTAGTAAGTAGGATAAATAGGATAATTTCATAGTATTTATAAAGGGAGATCATATCGGGTTACAATACTTAGTGCACGAGAAATAATTGATACTGATAGTAACTAGAAGTGGGGTGAAATTGTGTTCTTGCTCTGAGGTAATTCACACGTGTTACACGCTTATTTACTTATGTCTATAGAGTAGATTTACATGGCTTAGTGATTGATGAAAGTGAGAATTCACGTATTTTGAGCTCTGATTTGTATGAAAATTGAGTACCATTTGGTCTTAATTGAGACAAATCAGGATGTTTATGGAAAAGCCATGAATCAGATACTTCTGAGGCTATTTGAGCATATTTATACTGGAAAACAGGTTAGAAGTGCTCAGAATCGGAAAATACAATTTTCGAGGTGCCGCTCGATCTCGGGTGGAGCCGCTCGACCAAGATCATTTGGTCGAGCAACATCGGATTTGGTCGAGTGAGATACTGTATAGAGTTTTAGCTTTCAAAGAGGCCACTCAACCAAGACCATTCTGATCGAGCGGGGACACGTAATTTTATTTTTCGTAATTTCATACCTCCAAAGCGTGTATGTGCGTATTTTTCAAGAAAAGCCCAATAAAAGTCCATCAGGAGAGTTTACAAGTATGAAAGGGGATGCCGATCACATTAAGAAGAGAGTTAGATTCCACATCCATCCTACACCATATCCAAACCCTAACTCCATCCATCGGAGCTGTATAGGGATGACAAGGGTAGGGTAGGGTAGGGTAAAGGTATGGCAAACCCACATACTACCCTATACCTACCCTACCCTATTACCCTAAAATAGTGCTTTGGGTAGGGTACGAGTATATCCACCAGGTATATGGATACCCATAATTTTGGTAGATTTTGCGGATAATCCACGGTTACCCGAACCCTCCCAACCCTACCCAGCCCAATTTTTTTAAAACTATATAATCCACCAAAAAAATAATTAAAATACATAAATAAATAACCCAAAATAAAATATGCAAATTAGAAAACAAAATCAACTACAAAAACGTCTAGGTTCATGTGCATTAACAAAAAAATATCATAAATTTATAGTTAGCCAAATAAAATCATAAAACAAACATCACAATCCAACAATTGCTTCGAAGTCCTTCCAAGTCCAAGGTTAAAGTATGACAACTTTAAAATCTTGCCGAATCACTATCATTTTTATTAATTAGAATACCTTTTTTTTGTTAAAATATTTAAAAAAATAATTATAATTCTCAATTAGTGTAAATAAGTATTATTATATTATTTTTTGTTAAAAATAATTATAAATAACATATAATATTATAACATAGAACAAGATTTATTATAATTTTTAATAATTTATATTTATAATAGGACAAGAATATAAATTTTAATAAAAATATTAAACATATTATAATAAATAAATATTAAATACATCATAAATTTTACATCAACAATATTATAAAATTAAAAATAAAATTTTAGATTTAGACATTTAATTAAATATGTCATGCTATTATATATATATATATATATATATATATATATATATATATATATATATATATATATATATATATATATATATATATATATATATATATATATATTCGGGTAAAATTCGGGTCGGGTACGGGTAAAAATAAGAGAACCCAAACCCTACCCTTACCCGCATAGTTCCCTTTCGGGTTCGGGTACTACCCGACCCATTACCTGATTTTTTCACACCCGATATGCGGGTACCCATCAGGTAACCCAAACCGATGGGTAAAATTACCATCCCTAGAGCTGTAGAGAGAGATTCGTGCAGCGAATCAAGTTAAAACCAAATAAAGATTCAAGAGAGAGCGAGACGCGACAACGCCCACATCTAGGTTTTACTTCGCTTCTTAATTTATCTTGTAATTTTCAAGACTATGGGTAACATCCATCCGAACACCATGAACGTTCTTCAAAGCGTCATGGGCTAGAACCGCTTTGGTAGTTCTAGGGTTTATGAAGGTTTTACGAATTAATTGAACTTTCTTGTGTATACTCCGTACAACACTACTTGTGGTTTATTTTATATAAGACTATGCATTTTTAATCTATATTCAGAGTCATTTTGTGCATCATTAACTGTTATATAGAGTCTGAATATATATCTTCATTATTGATTGAGCACGTTCACTGTTGAACAAGATTTTATGTTATGATTCTAAGTGAGAGGACTCTGAAGCTTCATTAAAACTATCTTATATAAAGACTTATTAATTAAATTGAATTTGGGTTAGTAAGTAGGATAAAGAGGATAATATCATAGTACCTATAAAGGGAGATCATATCGACTTAAAGTGCTTAATGTACGGAAAATAATTGATACTGATAGTACTTAGAAGGGGGGTGAAATTGTATCTTGCTCCGAGGTAATTCACTCGTGTTACACGCTTATTTACTTGTGTCTAAAGAGTAGATTTGCATGTCTTAGTGATGCATTCATATTCCACAAGGCAGAGTCGAACATTGATACACGGAAGGGAAATTAATGAGTAAAACTAGATGGCCCGAATAGCTACCCATCTTCACACTTGTTCAATCTCGATTGTTCTCTAATGTTTTCTTATTTTATTTGCTATATAATTAGTTGTTTATTAGATTAATAATAATTCTCCAAATAAATTGTCAAACAATAGTTTTAATTGATTTAGATAATAATAAGTTGATAATCATTCTTCCTTTGGGTTCGATATATAATTTGGTCGCTTATCAAAGCTACAATCGCATCATTCATACTTGGGGATTAATTGTGTGTTGAGAAAACGCCCATCAAGTTTCTGGCGCCATTGCCAGGGATGGTAATCATTATCGATTTTATTATTTTTAGTTTAATTAAAACTACTCCTACTTGTCATTATTTTCTAATGCTGAATTTTTCGTAAGTGTATGCACACTAGATCGAAGGGAGCAACATTAGAGCCTTTTAATATAGAAATTAGAGCGTCATCGAGGAAGAGGAAAGCAAAGAAGAAGAAGAAGAAGAAGAAGAACATGGAACCAGCAGAAACTCTTGATCTAGGAGTTGAAGTTAATGAACCGAACTAAAAAATGATTGAAGTTGCAACCGAAGACAAGTCAGAAGCAGAAACAGTCAACATGGCCCAAGATAGGCCAAATCCGGACAATGTTGCCATCCGTGAAGTCTTCAAGAATAACGAAGGGGGAAACTTGGGGATGTTAGGAGCGCGTGGAGCTGGTGCGGATTTGGATTTTCACCCCACTCTTATTAGCATGATAGAAAGGAACCCTTTCTCTAGGGGGTCCTTTGAAGATCCTCAACAACATCTTAATATGTTCCTTAGTTATGCAAGTACAAAAAAAAGTGCAGGAACTCATGAGGATGAGAGGAGGATCGTATTGTTTAAATTCTCACTTATTGTAAGAGCGAGAGATTCGTATGACAATCTAAGTGCTGCAGACTACACTACATGGGACTAGCTGAAGATGAAATTCTTGTAGCGATATATGCCACCTTCAAAGGTGTTTAAGATGTAGCAAGATATTAATCAATTTGTGATAAATCAAGGTGAGAAGTTCCATGAAGCTTGGGATAGATTCAAGAACATGATTAGAAGGTGTCCACATTATGGACGGTCAAAAGCTCAATATATCAGTGTTTTTTACAATGGGTTGGATTGTGATTCTCGTGTTCTACTTGATGTTTCATCAAGTGGAACATTACTTGCTAAGACACCAGTTGAGGCGGAAAAGGTCTTTGAGGATATTTCGATGAATTCAAGAGAATGGATTGGAAGACAAGTTCAAGAGATTCCAAGATATCATGAACAAGATAAGCTTGAACATTCATTTCTCCGAAGCAATCATGGAGATGTCTTACTATGCTCGATACTTAAAGGATATCATATTGAAGAAGAGGAGCTTGAGTGGAGTTGAGACTGTTAATCTATCTTAGAACTACAGCTCTATCATTTAGAGGAAGCTGCCAGCAAAGTTGAAGGATCCGGGAAGCTTCACTATTCTATGTGAGATTGGAAAGGGTCCGACACGAAAAGCTTTGTGAGATCTTGGTGCGAGCATCAACTTGATGCCCTTATCTATATTCAAGAAGCTAAGTTTGGGGGAGCTTGCTCCCACAATAGTGGTCTATAATTAGCAGAAAGGTCCATGACCTTTCCGAAGGGTGTTATTGCTCCCACAACAGTGGCTTATAATTAATGGAAATGTCCATGACCTTTTCGAAGGGTGTTATTGAAGATGTGCTTGTGAAGTAGAGAAGATCATCTTTCCTGTGGATTTTCTTGTGCTAGGAAATAGAAGATGACAATGATAATGTCCCTCTTATCTTATGGTGACTGTTCCTTGCTGTTGGATTGCATACTAAAAGTATAGCTTTTTTTATGAAAAATGTTTAAACAATGAATTTGAAATGAGAATCATATGATCAAATGATTGCATCTTATAATTTATTTATATGTACGATGCAATAGTCCACTTACTTTATACTATAGATAATATGTTGTGCAACAACATGTGGAAGAACATATTATTGGTTTCCTTATAAAGTATAAACAGATGCTCACAACCGAGATAGACGGGAACTCTCTATCGGGATGGTTGTAGTGTGATTTGGTATTAGTTTGTCCTGACTATAGAATCACATTAGTGCACTTCGTGTGTATTGAGCAGGACCTCTTGAGATCGTTTGATTTATACTGACTATATAGGAGAACTTGATCTTTGTTATTATGGATGTTTGTGCTCTTAATCCCTATACAATATCCTCGACACATAAGGCAGTATGTATTTCTTTGATTCATCAATGGGTGAGATTTACAAGTAATTAAATTAACAAACTCGGTGAGTTGGGAAATAGTGCAGTCTATATGGTGTGCTGTTTATTGTAGAAGAAATTCATGTCCGATATAGGTTTATGATGTCCCCTTGAGGAGCTCATAAGGATTATCATGTAAACCCTGCAGGTGGATTTATTCCGGCATGATAATGAGGTTGAATAGTACTACTCTCGGATGAGATATTAATTAATGAAGTTGTCAGTAACTTAATTAATTAATGGACATTGTATATCTTAAACATGGGGATATCATAATAAGAATGAGTCCATAACGTAATTATAGGATTAGAACGGTAGTGCAGTAATAATATTTTAGTAGTTTATATTATTATTATTGGACTTAAGTATAAGCTTTGGGATAAGCTTCGACATTTAAGCCCAATGGAGGCCCAACTCTAATTTCTCTTCCTGGTCCCTACTGTAGCCCATATATAAGTCATATCAACTGTCCGAAAAATCTAACTGATTAATCATGCCTAACACTGTGAGGAGGGTGAGGGAACAACAGATTGAGAAGATCTCGAAGATCGTCGCCCACATGACGCCGAGATTGGACTTGAGAATACAGCAGAAGATCGGAAGGTTGTTTGCTATTGCTGTTCGTCAACTTCTACGATTTTTATAAAATCATGTGGAACTCTAAACTGGATGTGATACACTGTTGGAAATCCACTAAAGAGAGGATCGTTTTGGCGCATAGATCACTAGAATCGGACATCAGTTGAGTGAGTTATGCCAAAAACGGTGAGACTGCGCAGGCTGCCGGTGAGATCCATCTCCTTCAACATACCCTGGTGAAAGGTAATACGTTTCTATATTTTCCTGCTTCCGTTAAATTAAAAACGTATGGAACCCTAACGGTTCATGTTAACTAAATAATCGAATGCCAAAAATTGGTATCAGAGCTTCAGTTTCATGGTGAAACATGACATGTTAGGCTTGGTTTATGTGTGTAATGATGTTAGAGTTTTAGAATTTGTTCTCTTGGTGAACACCCTAACATTACACGGCACGCACTTCACTGCACGGTATCATGGTGATAACAAGTGTTGGCTGATGATGACGTAGTTGACGGCTAAAGCAATAATGGTGCCGTGGAGGTTCGTTAGCATGCTATGGGCGGGCTGCTGGATGTGCTGGCGGGCACACGAGCATGGCATTCGTTATGGCGCACAATGTGTATAAGATGTCGCACGGAGGCCCATATGATAGGCAGACTGATGGGCGGACAAGTCTTCCAGTGTTCCGGACGAGACAACGTGATGGCCAGGATAGGCACACGGAAGCTGGCGGTGGCAAGAACGGCAGGATGGAAAGCACACACCACGGCGTGCTAATGATACACGAAAGTGTACTGGATTCGCACTGTTTGGAGCGTGTGTGCGTGTGCAGCAGGGCATGATGTCGAGCATTCTGCACACGGATGGACACACATTTCGGGAAGGTTTTCGTGCATGATGGCCGGGCTTGGCGCACTTTTGCTGAATGGACGCGCGGAACACAAGGCTTAGCACCCGTCAGCGCGCACATTTGAAGTAGACATGCCGTACGAGGATTGTTGGGCATTGGCGCCCGATTGGCCGCACTAACGTGCAAGGTGCTGGGCGTACTGGCATGATGGCGCGCACGTTGCCTGCCTTGTGAGGAGATACGGGGATCGTTGAACGCCGGACGTGTGAGGCAGGCATTGGCGCACGGCAGGCGTTAGCTCGCGCCAGGAGTCGTATAGGCATGGTTTGATGGGCAGGCACACAGATTCTTGTGCAATAGAAGGCACGACTTGTGCTGTTACCCTGCACGAGTCGTGCAGGTGCTTCCTGTCGAGCAGTCGGGATCTTTTAGATGATTCGTCATTTTTTGTAATTTAATTCATGATATTTAACTGCATAATTGATTTAATTCTCTATTATGGTTATATATGATTTCATGTCGATATCGATGATTTCGATCATCTGGACGATATTGAGGATTTCGATAATCTGATCGATATCGATAATTTCGATAATCTGGATGATATCGACTGTCGATATCGATAGTTTTGAAAATTTGATTATCTGGAAAATTTTAAAAATTTAATAATCTGATCGATATCGATGATTTCAATAATCTTGATGATATCAATGGTCGATATCGATAGTTTCTAGAAATTTGATAATTTGAAGATTTTTGAAAATTTGATAATCTGGAGGTCTTTGCCCGCATTCGTGCTTGGTGATGAACAATCAAATTTGCTGATATATAACTGTTTATAATTGATTTAATTATCTGATTATTATTATATATGTCTAAGCATGATTCTCGGTGATTTACTGCCTTATGTTCCGTAATAGTAGCATGCTAGGTTGCGTATTATGTCTGAATATTATATGCATGTAAAAACCTTCGGTGTTAAAATTACTATGTGGGAGAGGGAATTGGTTAATAATTCTCGCGGCCTCCATTATTGGTTTGTTAGCGATGTGAATAAACTTGCGCGTCAGCATTAGAGTCTTCCTCCTCATCAGATGAGTTTATTCATGGATTGCTGGAACAGACTTCATTAAATAATTATGTTTGTAATGTGATGCACATGAACTTGCGCGTTGGCTATAGTGCCTTCCTCCCCATCGGATGAGTTTATATGCGGTTCACTGGTACGAAGTTATAATTGATGACTATAGGAAGTTATCCGAGCAAGTGTGCACTTCTCCATCTGTCAGGCACATAGCTTGCGCAATGGACTTGGGGTCAAATAATGGTGTACACTTAGATGCAAATAATAAGTACTCCCCATCGGAGTCGCTGTTGTATTTGCATGGCTAAAGAGGAACTGATTATTAATTATTTTATCATGAGGTTAGGTTGACAAAAGAAATTAATGGGTAAAACCTTCTCTTGTAAATGTTCGGGTTTGTAAACGTCCACACTATCGTGGTTTGCAGGCTCACGGTGCTTGAGATATCGGTAAATTTTATTTTATATTGTTTTGAGGGAACCTATATAAATGGATAAATTCGAAGATTTGATCGGTGTATTTATTTGCTATTCTCTGTATTTTCAAATGGTTTTACTTCACTTATTGTTTGCTAAAAGAAAACATATTTACTGGTCCAAAATTAGATGATAAAAAAAGAATCTTGGTTTTAATTATTACTGCTTAGGAAAATAAAAATGTGTTCTCACTGAGGATGTCTTATGACACCCATTAAAGTCTCTAGTGCAGAGGAGAGAGGTTCATAGAAATATGATGGTCACATGTGACTCTTCGGATACTTGAGTGATGTTAAAAGGCAAGAGATCATGGTTGACTTGATGAATGAATTGAAATACATGGATAGAAATTGAAAGGGAAACCTAGGTCAATTTTATTCTCCATAATTTGCCTAGATGTTTTGAGTAAGTTCCACCTGAATTAGAAGAGGTTGGATATGGTGGGGAACTTCTGACAAGACATGTGGCGAAGGAAAGCCAATTTCATCAAGTAATGAACAAGGTTAGTATCTCATTCACTAGTCGTTGAAGCATGATTAGTGATGACATCTACTGATATGTTGTGTGTAGATATCGGAATCACTAAAAACGAATAACTAAGTAATGATGAGATTAATGATTACATGGGTAATGCTACAAGAGTAGTGGCGGTTGCAGTGTGAGTTGTTTATTTATCTAGGGATAGGAATGAACGTTTGATTATGAGAAATTATCTTTAGTACATTTTCATAGAAAGAATTTCATTTTAGTTTTTATGCATTTTCGGATGGATACTCTATTTCATTTAAATGACTTGGTCATAGTAATGAGGAATGGAGCTATAATCTGTTGTTCTACGTTGGTGACAATTTATACAATGTTAAATCATGTTTATCCCACGGATGCAACAAATTGAAATTAATAACGCGTCTTCTAATCCTAATAGGAGAGAGACTCTTATGGAAATGGTTATATAGATGATAAGTTATTTAGAATTATTAAATTCATTTTATGAATATACCCTAGAAACAGTAATTCGTATGAATATTTATCTGTTTGTGGGATACCCTAGAAAAATGAAGGGTAATTTATTTAGTCCAAAAGATCGAAGGGTGATTGTTAACACAAACACTAGATTTTTGGAAAAAGACTATGTAATAAATCATAAAAACATGTATAAATTGTTTTAAAGGATGTGAGAAGGAAAAACACAAAGTATAGTACCAATATTACAAGAGGAGACACCACAAGGTAAACTGCAATGCGTGTCACGTCTGATACACAATTGCGTGTAGTGCATCGTCGTAGTGGGGGATTGTTTGACAATCCATAAGATATATGTTTTGGGAGAGTCGTGAGACTTGATCCCTAGTATACATGGAATTGACCTACGGATACGACGAAGCACTACAAAATAAAATGCAATATCTTATCAAGATGCAATGATTTCTGGAATAGGATCTATGTATTCTAAATCAAATCTGGGAGCCTGTAGAACCAACAAATGGTGTAAAAACCATTGGAAGTGGTGATACAAAACAAAAAAGGATCATACGGTAAGGTGAAAACCTTTGAAGCAAAGCTTGTTGCGAAAATGTAAACTAAAAAAGAAAGGGTTCGATTATGAGGAAAATTTTTCGCCGGTAACTATGGCTAAGTTGATCCGGATTCTTTTATCTATTGCTAATCATATTGATTATGAGGAATAGCAAATAGATGTCAAGACAGCTTTCCTGATTGGAAGTCACATCTATGTGAAGCAACCAGAGTGATTCATTGCAAAGGGCTAAGAGCATTTTGTGTGTAAGCTTAAAAGTATCAATCGATGGACTAAAGCAAGCTTCAAGATCATGAAACATCATTTTTGATAAGGAAATACAGACATATGGATTTAATCAATGCGCGGATGTGTCTTGTGTATTGAAAAGAGTGACAGAAACGTGGTGGTATTTTTTGTATTGTACGTAGATGATATATTGCTCATTGGAGACAATAAAAAAGTATTGTCAGACGTATGGGTATGGTTGATAAATCAGTATGAAATGAAGGACTTAAGAAAAGAAAAATATATCCTTTTGATCATGGTAATACGGATCACAAAAAGGATGTTATGCTTGTCTCAAGCTTCATAAAATGATACAATCCCTACTTATTTTAGCATGTGACTTTATCTAAGAAAATGTGTCTCAAGACACAAAAGAAGATAAAGGAGATGGAAGCGGTTCCTTATGCTCCGGCGAATAAGGAAGCTTAATCTAAGGACGCTATGCACGAGATTGGATATCTGTTTTGCTAAACGCATGATCAGTGAGTATCAAGGTAACCCGAAACAAGAATGATGAATTGTGGTAAGACATATACTCATGTACCTAAAAAGGACCATAAATTATATGTGGACTTACCGAACAGATTCACTGTTTTTTGTGGGATACATAGATTCAGATTTTTCAAATTAGATATGGATGACAGTAAATTCACCTCAAGGTTATGTGTTCAATTTTAGGAAGTAGAATCATAAAATGGAGGAGTGTTACATAGAAATATATTTAGAACTCCACCAAGGAAAGATGATAAATTGGAGCCTCGGAGGCAGCCAAAGTATTTATATGACTCTAGAAATTTTGTGATGGACTTGGATGTGGTTTATAAATTTGCCCAAGGGTATCACAATTTATTGTGATAATAATGGTGCAGTTGCAAATTTGAAGGAATCACAAACCCATAAGGCAATTAAACACATGGAGCGCGAGTACCACCTGTTACGAGAAATCGTATGATGAGGGAAAGGTTGTTGTCGTCTAGATTGCATCGGATGATAACTTAGTAAATCCATTTACAAGGACCTTACGGTGAGAGCTTTTGATGGTCGTGTAGTGGGAATCGGTATCAGATGTATGGCAGAAGACATGACAGCATAGTCTTTTTAAATATAAGTGGGATATTGTTGGATTGTATACTAAAAGTCTAGCTTTTTGTATGAAAAATGTTTAAACAATGAATTTGAAATGAGAATCATATAATCAAATAATTGCGTCTTATAATTTATTTATATGTACGATGCAATAGTCCACTTACTTCATACTGTAGATAATATGTTGTGCGACAACATGCGTAAGATCATATTATCGGTTTCTTTATAAAGTATAAACAGATGCTCACAACTGAGATAGACAAGAACTCTTTAACGGAATGGTTGTAGTGTGATTTGGTATTAGTTTGTCTTGACTATATAATCACATTGGTGCACTTCGTGTGTATTGAGCAGGACCGCTTGAGATCGTTCGATTTATAATGACTATATAGGAGAACTTGATCTCTTTTATTATGGATGTTCGTGCTCTTAATCCCTATACAATTACCTCGACACATAAGGCAGTATGTATTTCTTTGATTCATCAATGAGTGAGATTTACATGTAATTAAATCAACAAACTCGGTGAGTTGGGAAATAGTGATGTCTCTATGGTGTGTTGTTGATTGTAGAAGGAATCCGTGTCTGATATAGTTTGATGATGTCCTCTTGAGGAGCTCATAAGGATTATCATGTAAACCCTGCAGGTGGATTTATTCCATCATGATAATGAGGTTGAGTGGTACTACTCTCGGATAAAATATTAATTAATGGAGTTGTTAGTAACTTAATTAATTAATGGACATTGTATATCTTAAACATGGGGAGACTATCAGGCTCATAATAAGAAGTAGCCTATAACGTAATTATGGGATTAGAACGGTAGTGCAGTAATAATATTTTAGTGGTATATATAATTATAATTGGACTTAAGTATAAGCTTTGGGCTAAGCTTGGATACTTAAGCCAAATGGAGGCCCAACTCTAATTTATCGTCCTGGTCCCTGCTGTAGCCCATATATAAGTCATCTCAGCTATCCAAAAAATCTAACTGATTAATCACGCCTAACACTGTGAGGAGGGTGAGGGAACAGCAGATTAAGAAGATCTCGAAGATCGTCGCCCACACGACGTCGAGATTGGACTTGGGAATACAGCAGAAGATCGGAAGGTTGTTTGCTGCTGCTGTTCGTCAACTTCCACAATTTTTCTAAAATTGTGTGGAACTCCAAAATGGAGGTGTGATAGCTTGTTGAAAAGACACTGAAGAGAGGATCGTTTTGGCATGTATATCACTCAAATCGGATATCAGATGAGAGAGTTATGCCCAAAACGGTGAGGCTGCGCAGGCTGCTGGCGAGAATTCATCTCCTTCAATATACCCTGGTGAAAGGTAATACATTTCTATATTTTCTTGCTTTCACTGAATTAGAAACGTATGGAACCCTAACAGTTCATGTTAACCAAAAGACTGAATGCCAACACTTGCCAAAGCTGGAGCTATGATAAATGTCCAAATGGGGGAGCTTAGACTGCGAATGGATAAAGATGAGGTTCTATTTAACCTTGACAACGCAATGAAGATGCCTATGGAGACGCAATACGACAACATTGATGTGGTGGAGGAGATCGTGAAGGAAGACATGCCTTTGATCCTTTCTAAGGATCTTTTTGAAAAATGCTTGTCGAAATCTCTTAATTTTCCCACCACGTAGCTAGATGAGCTCTCCGATAAGGTATGTATTGAATTTCTTGAAAACTTAATTGCTTTGGGTGATGATAGGTTTGAACAAAAAAGAACCAAGATTGAGAGGTCAAGTTGACTAGGCAGTACCTACCATTGGATAGAGAGAGCACATCGAAAGAAGAAAATAAGAAGAAGTTGAAACCACTACCGAAGCATTTGACGTATGCTTATCTAGGTGATAATGAAACATATCCGGTAATTAATCCATCGTATTGCATGAATAAGATAAGGTTATTAGATGAAGCTAAGAGGTGTATTCAGAATTAGCGGAGGATGAACCCCGCGATTCAAGAAGTGATTAGGAAGCAAATTCTAACATGGTTAGACATAGGAATTATTTATCCAATTAGTGATAGTCCTCATGTGAGTCCATCACATGTTGTAGCTAAGAATGGAGGGCATGACTATTGTGAAAGCGGATGATGGAGAGACACTAGCCACTAGGATTCCTATGGGATGGTGTGTGTGTACTGATTACAGAAAATTGAATGAAAATACATGTAAGGACCATTTCCCTCTTCCTTTCATGGATCACTACAAGAAATTCGCGAAATGACGATGATAAAATTCGTCATGAAAATGTCATATTTTGTCACTAAAAATATTTAGTGACGATATTTTAGCGTCACAAAGATCACCATCGTATGTGCGAAAATATTTATATGTGACACTTTTTTATGTTGTCATCAAAAGTTATATTAATATGACAAAAATACTTGTCGTCACTATACATTATAGTCTATAGTGACAAATAAGTCGTCACAATATTCATCAAATATTTGTCATAAAATGTCGTATTTCATCACTAAATGTTAAATTTAATGTGACGATAATATTTATTGTCACTAAAATTCCAAATTTTAGTGACAAATTTCTCTATATTATCAATCTTGTTAATGATTTGTGACGTATTTTATCATCATATTTAAACTTATATTTTGTCATCACTGGAATATTTCGTCACGAAAAAGGTTAAATTATAGTGACGAAAACTATATATATCATATAGCTACAACATAATTTGTCACTAAAGAGTAATATACAATGACAAAAAATTTATAGTCATAAATAAGTGTGAAAATGGTGACAAATATTTTTGTCATACTTTATATTACTTATGACGGAAATAAAAATTGTCATTAAAATTACAAATACAGTGACGATAAAATTTGTCACTATTAATAAGATATCACGACATATTATATTTTTGTCATGTTATTATGTGTTCTTACGATGATGAAATAATCTGTCGCGCTATAAACTAACATATAGTGAAAAAAACATTTATCATCTAAGGTATTCTTATGATGACAAAATATTTCGTCGCATTATAAATTAACGTATAGTGAAAAAAATCTTTTTGTCACTTTATATGAATTTTTAGCGACAAATAAATTGTAACTAAATAATTTTATTTATTCATCAATTTATTTATTTAATATATGAATTAAAAATTCATATACAACTCGTACTCATGTTCATTTATTAAATGCTACATAATATAAAGTAAATTCAATATAATTATAAATAGAATATCATAGTAGAAATTTATTATGAGAAAGTAAAAGTTCTCAATAATTGAATGTAAAATTGAAAATAAAAAGAATATTCGAAATTGTAAACACATGTAATAGATAACTTAAGCAAAATACTTGGTTCATCATTCAATCATTCAATACTTTATTTGGAAAAAAAAGTACTTAATAAAAGCTAATCTCTCAAGTGTTATTTCCAATTGATGAAACTTCTTCGACCTCCGTACACCTACACTCATCAAGAATAAGTAAAAAAATAAATTATAAAAACCAGTAATATACAAATAATAAGATATTTTAATTAGTATATATAGTGTTTTATAAACGAAGAGAACTTTACTAGAATTAATACTGAATAGTTGTTACAATATAAATCCTTAAAAAGAAAAAAAAAAGCTAACCTTATTTTATAGGTTGATCCCACGATCAACTAAATAACTCATAAGCTTGTAGATATTAGCAGCTTGTTGTGACATGTTTTCATCTTGTATGGATAGTCTTGCTTTCAAATCATCAACTTTCGTCTTAAGTTCATTTATATGACTTTCAGACACCTTTAACTTTTCTTGTAAATGGGATGAATCATTCGTATTTGACTTTTGGCATCTACTCGGAGGTTTCAGACCATATCCAAGACCTTTAATATACCCAGATCCATGGCCTAAGACTTCAAAAACAATTTCAACAGAACTTTTCTCGATTCCTTGTTCTACATACTCTTCTTGCTTCTTTTTCATCATTTCCTATAAAAATAAAATACTAATTAATGCAATGACAAATAATTAAAATCAAATATAAAAATTAAACACGTGTACATAACTCACCCAATTCTTTTTTGCCACGTTAGATTTCCAACCATCTTTTTGCATAGAATGTATTTTGCATATAAATCAATTCTATCGCAGGGCTCTCCATTCAATTCTCGTTGAGACTACCAAAACAAAAAAAATACAATTTTATGAATATCACTAATACTTTATATTTTTACAAATCAAATATATAAATAATGTCTCATCATTGACTCACACAAATCAAAATCTTTCAACCAACCTAATGATAACTTCAAAATCTTTCAACCAACCAGATAATAACTTTGGGGTATGACTTAATTATTCAAAATCTTTCAACCAACCAAATAATAACTTCACAATCTTTCAACAAACCAGATAATAACTTTGAGGTATAATTAAAATAATTAGACTATAATCCAAATTCATTATTCAAAACAACGAACTATGCTTTCTAAATAATATAATATTATAACACTTACAATTTCATGTCTTCGAATGGTAAAAGCGTTTCTTCCTGAAATATGCTTGCATCTTAACTTCGTCTTATTATTTTTATTCACCTTGCTGATACGCTGCAAGAAAATGACAAAAGTATAAAACTAACTACATAAATATAATAGAGGGTGAAGAAATTTAAAAATTTCGATAACAATTTAATGATTTTTCCAAGTAACTAATTCAAATAACAGCTTACATTCACAAAGCCTAATTCCTAAAGAAAAAAAAAAAGAACCCCAATATTTTCAGCAGGACCTTTACGACAACAATTTCCCAAAGGCATGCTGAAATTGTATCATAAACTTGAGAAACAAATAAAGAACAATTTAAGATCTGAAATCTTAAAAAAAATTCACATGAAAATCCATAACTCTATATTCTATAGAAAGCCAACGTCAATCTAACTTAAAAAATTTCCTAGAACAAATTCAAAATTTTTTCACAACAACCCCTTTCACCTCTTTTGCTCTCTAAGAATGGTAACAATCTTCAGATTGTGTGAATGTAATTTACAACACAAGTATAAAACGAATTACATAATGTTACTTTAACATACATACTTAATTTTGAAATTATTACCTTGTATTTTTCTGATGCAAAATAATCACATAAATCATCCCATTTTTCTTTATCAACACAAAAAGAAAGTTTGTTATTCTTGGCTTCTTCCAAAGTTGGATACCGAAGGAAGTGCATATGCAACTTATGACGATTTTGTCGGTAACTATTTTTCATCCTCTCAACCAAGCATTGTCTCACACCAGGATCATCAAGATTAACATCCATGTGCATCTACATTCACATAAACATATCAGTAAATTTAAAAATTATATAACTGCATCACAAGCATACCTGAATTTTATTAAAAAGAAAAAAAAGACCTTAAGATGATCAAAACCAGGCTCTAAATCATTTTTTTCATCTACTTCTTTCCATTTTTTAGGAATTGGAAGCACATCTCGAGCCAACACCCCTATTTGATCTATCAATGAACTTCCATTTTTGTCTTAAATTTTGTACGCCTCCGGGTGCCATTTAAAAAACCTGCATGAAAGATAGAAATATAAAGAAATATAGATTTGCATATTATTGGGACATAATTTAGATGTGATGCATATTGAAAAGAATATATGTGAAAGTATATTGGGAACCTTAATGAAGGTAGATGGGAAAATAAAAGATACTATAAAGGTAACACAAGATTTAGAAGACTTGAATATCCGTAAGGAGTTGCATCTAATTAAGAGAACTGATGGAAAGTTTGACATTCCAGCAGCCTGCTATGTAATGACAAAGAAAGAAAGACAGGAGTTCTGTGAGTTTCTAAATTCCATTAAATTTCCCGATGGATATGCATCTAACATATCTCGTTGTGTTAGTGTAAATGAACAGAAGATATCTGGATTGAAAAGTCATGATTGTCATATACTCTTACAACGGATTATTCCAGTTGGTATACGTGGTTCCCTAAATAAAGACGTGTCCAATGTGTTGGCTGAGTTGGGTCATATTTCAACTTTTATATTGTAAAAAGTTGAAAATATCTGAATTGGAGAAAATGGAAGAAGATATCACCTTAATTTTGTGTAAACTTGAGCAGATATTTCCCCCAACCTTTTTTGATATCATGGTACATTTATGCATACACTTACCAAGAGAAGCATTATATGGTGGACCAGTTCAATTTAGATGGATGTATCCAATTGAAAGGTAATTCCTAAACTTATTGTCCCATATAAAATTTCTAACCTACTTATTATCTATATTTTTTATTAATATATTCTTGTGCAGGTCATTATGTGTCTTGAAGTAAAGCGTGGGTAATAAAGCGCATCCAGAAGGATCGGTTGCTGAAGCATATGTTGCTAAAGAATGCTTAAATTTTTGCTCAATGTACTTGCATGGAATTGAAACTAGATTCAATTGGGAAGAGCAAAATTCTGATGTAGAAATTGATGATAGCCTATGGATTTTCTCACAAAGGTGTCGACATTTGGGAGCAACAACATATGTTGAATTATCAGAGGAGGAGTTCAATATGATACAATGCTTTGTTTATAAAAACTGTGAAGAGGTTGAACCATATTTTGAGTAAGTAAAATTTTCTTGCTTTCCTACCAAATATTTAAAAATACTTATAATATTTGAAAAATGTATATATCTAATTGTTTTAGAATACATAAGAAGGAGCTTTAGCAAAGAGGTTATTCAAATATAGATGAAGAACACATGAAACGATTTCCAACATGGTTCAAGAAATATGTAAGCTGATTATAAGCTTTTTATAATCAACAATTATTTCCCAACTTATTTTCCTTAATCATTTTCTTTCCAGATGACTCGATTATACCATGAAGATCCATCAAAAGTAAATGAATCCTTATATTCTTTTGCATGTGCACCAAATCGGTGCGTAAGAAAGTACACAGGCTGTATTGTGAATGGAGTGAGATTTCTCACTGTGGTACGTGATAGACGCCGTAAGACTCAAAATAGTGGGGTGGTAGTAGAAGGGAACCATGGAGGAGATTTAATAAATTTTTGTGGTGTTCTAACTGATATAATTGTGATGGATTATGTGAAGGATAGACATGTTAATATGCTCAAATGTGAATGGTTCAATCTGGGAAAAAAGAACGATACGGGAATAAAGAAAGAAGGGAATATTACTAGCATCAGAGTTTCTGCAAAATGGTATTAAAATGATCCATTCATACTAGTTGATCAGGCAAAACAAGCCTATTACATCAATGATCCCAAATTAGGAAGTGATTGACGAGAGTGTGATGAGTGATATTTTCACCTAGATTTTAGTGCCTTTTTATATCCATTTTTGTATTATCTTATCCATATTTATGTGTTATTTGGTTGTGTTTTGTATTTTTATTGAAATGTGTGTGAATTGGCTAGACAAATAAGAATGATGAATCAAGGTTCTTATGGTCAAGTCTTGTGTAGTTCAAGTTTGGGGGGTGCTCAAAATGTGCAAGGTGTGTCGATTCCTAGCCCTATGGAGCAAGAAGAGTGGAGGATATCTACCCATCAAGTAGGAGATGTTTCTTTCATGGGAGTGGATGATTTCCAAGGAAATTTTCAACATAACTATGAAGGAAGTTTTCATGGGAATTACCCACCAATTCAAGGATGGAATTTTGACAACAAAGAGGGAGAATTTCAACATGTTGAGGAAGAAAAATCATCTAAAGAAGTCTTGATTAAGATGATGATAGCAAACCTTGAGGGAAATAAGAAAAGGGATGAAGCTAGTTTTGAAGAGTGGAAGAAAAGAAATGAGGCAACTGAGAAGAGATTAGAAGCGTTGGAGCATCAAGTGAGCCAAATTATAAGTGCTTTGACCAATTTTCAACAAGTTGAAGAACTTGAAGAGGAGAGTAAAGTTGAAGAAGAGTTTGAGGAAGAAAAGAATTTGGGAGATGAAAAATCAAATGAGGTATTTGAAGAACATATTGAGGCATATGATGTTGAAGAAAAGGAACAAAGTCTTGAAGCAAATGATGATGACTTGAAGAGTGAAATGAGCATTTCTAAACCTTTAAACTCCTTAAGTTGCTTTGAATTTGATAATATTGTTTACATTGACTTTGTTTTACTCATTGATTTTTCTTATATTCTTAGAAATAAAAGAGAACTCGAAGAGATATTGGGGGTCTATTTGGTGAAGAGGAATAAGTGGTGTTCAAGAATGGAAAGGGCAATGGAGTGTAAGCTCAAGAGAGTCGAATTTTTGAAGCCATGCTCGAAGGATGCAACGAAGGCCGTCACTTGCCACAAGTGCCTAATAGAGAAAGAAGCAATACGGTTAAAATTCAATGGCAAGGATGAAAGATATCCGTGGCCATTCCGATGAGTTCTCCATATTCCGTCCGGCTTGAAGACGTTAAACTTTGCACTAGATGAGAGGCACCCCATCATTATCTTTTATTGCTTTATTTAATGCTTTCAATAAGGATGGTGGATTTTTTGTTTCTTGTATTTTTGGCATGTAGGTTGATTATGCTGGTGAGGAAGATGTGTGTTAAAGATACGAAGGGTGCTTGATTTGAAGAGTGTAGGTACATCACACCACTTTTGGCAAACTTAACTCGAAACTCTTTTTTCAATTTAAGTTTGGGGGGATATGGCGTGGTGTGACATACTTTGTTTTGAAAGCATATACTTTTCGTATTTTTTGGTCAATTTTAAAAATTTTCTCATGAGTTTGGTTGGATTTTGGTATGATTGGTTGTGTTGAAGTGCATGTGAGTCCATATTTTTAATGAAATTGTTGAGCTAATGGTATTTGATGAGTTTTTGAGCATGAATGAAGGGTATTGGAAGCATGAATGGAGCTTGGAGTTAACGCTTTCCTTACCAAATGCATATTGAGGGAGTACTCTACACCTTATCACTTCTAGTTGTTTGACATATTTTGATTTGGATTGATGTGATTAGCATGTTACTTCATTTATTATGTTTGGGAAGTTTATTTTCGCAATTTAGATTTCCTATTCAATCAAGATGGGGATGCTTGTGAGCTTACTTGAATATGGACGTTATGAATGTGTGCTTCATTTTCTTATGATGGATGGTTTTATATTTCTTGCATGTTATGTGTTTTTTATTGTTTCTTGTTTGGTGAGTCTTTTCTTTTATGTTTTGTATGTATTTTTTATTCTTGTTTAGGGATTGTCTTGGTGGTTTGTTTTGGGATGTCGTGAGTCATTTTTGAATATGAGTGATGACATGTCGTTGTGATTAGTGATGATAAGTTATGATTAAGAATCTCTACATTTTCGAATTGTGACATGTTCTATTTAACTTGTTCAATTTTGAGATGAATATGGTGTAATAAGTTCCTTAAGGTTCGAGCACAAGCTTGTGATCATTTGAGTCTCAACCGTGCATACATGGTATTTTTTTCATAAGTGGATTGGTTGTGTTTGATAAACTAGAACTTGCTCAAGGACTATAGAAATGAGCCCGATTAGTGGAGATTAGTGAAATGATCTAAGATCATCCTTGTTATCAATAGTCATTGTCAAATATTTCCATACAATGAACATCATCCCTAGTCAATCACTTTGAGCCTTTAAGTCTATTTATTGTGATATAAGCACATTACAAGCCTTGATTACCCACGTGAGCCTTATATATTTACCCTTTTATGTGAGTGATTGAGGAGATGTGCATTAGAAAAGTTTGATGAGATAACAAAAGAAAAAAAAGGGAAATGGTAATCAAACAAGAAAAAGGATGAGAAGAGTAAAAATAAGAATGCACATGCAACCTCAAAACAAGAAAGGAGCAAAACAACAATAAGATGCTCAAGAAAATAAAAATTCAAAGAAGGAAGCATGATTTATAAAGAAGCTCAATTCAAGGAAGTTGATGATTAGTGCTTGTGATTACCAAAGTTGAGAAGGGAAGAATGATAAGTGAAAGTATGGAAGAAAGTAGCTACCTCTTCGATTACTTGCACTTGTTTAGTCACTAATATCCATATTCTACCTACCCTACCAAAGAGCCTATCATTACATCCTAATTAAAGACCTTTTTTATCATTGATTGAAACTTTGGTGGTTTGTGACTATAGTCCATGAGCAAGCTTATAGCAAGTCGAGCCAATTGGTTAATGAGTATTGATTTACCTTACCTTCATAGCGTGTTGAGTGAAATTAATAATCTATGTGAGGCTTGGACTAAAAAGCGACTATATTACACTTTTACTCTCTTTAGAATGAACTTGTTAATTTTTCATGCTATGAGTTTAATGTTGTAGCATGACTTAACATACATTGTAATTCTTATTGCTATCGATGTGTTATTACTTATGTTCGTTTAGTCTTTTCCTAGGTGAAAATCTCATCCCTTGGTTTATCATTTTCATTGTTCGGGGACACAGAACACTTTAAGTTTAGGGGTGTGATGAGTGATATTTTCACCTAAATCTTAGTGCCTTTTTATATCTATTTTCGTATTATCTTATCCGTATTTATGTATTATTTGGTTGTATTTTGTATTTTTATTGAAATGTATGTGAATGAGCTTAAACTAATGATTTTCAATTCAGAGTTGAAACGGATCTCAATTCGGAGTTGAAACGAAGGAGAACGAGCCGAAACAAAATGTGAAAAACAGGGGCATGCACCAACACGGGCCGTGTATGGAACACGGCCCTATAAGAAGTGGCCGTGTGCCAACATCAATTCATCCAACACGACCACCCTGTGCCCGTGTTACAGCACACGAGCCGTGTTGCGTAACACGGGCCTGTTAGGAGAGGCCGCGCTGCAACATCAATTCACCCAACACGGCCACCTTATGGTCGTATTGCAGAGCACGACTCGTGTTGTGTAAAATTCTATAAAAAAATCAAAATCCTTCTAGAAGCTTCCCAAGGGGTATAAATACTCAATACTTCAATATTTTTAAGGGGATCCGAAATTCACAGCCCTTCACACACCTCACACACCATTTCTTTCATTCCACACCATCATCTTCATCCATTCTTCATCCTTTAGATCTACCATCATCGCACCATCAATTTCTACATCCAAGTGAAGGAAAATGATCAAGGAAGAGAGGAAAGTGCAAAAAAGGGAAGGAGATTACCATTGAAGATAGATCAAGGGAGTTTTCATTCAATCTTTGTATTAAACCTCATAGTTTTATCATGATTTGTAAGGATTTAATTGTCTATGTTAATTTCTTTATGAATATGGTAGGCTAATCTCCCTTGTGAGATTAACAACATGAGAGTTGTTGGATAATTTTAGGATTTGTGTATTTGAATTCATATGTTGATTGGGTAAATGGATTTTTTATCATTGATGTTTAAGATCTTGAGGTTTATGATGATTTGTGTATTTAGTTGTTCTAAATATGTGATTAGATTGAGAAATCAATTATGTGCTTAGGATAATTGAGTGAATCATTTCATCAAACACTTCATGTGCATTATAAATTGTAAAGAGATTGAGAAATCATTTAGAACCCTTTGATAGAGCATGTGATTGGTTTAATCGAGAGGTTGAATAATTGTGTGAAGGGACACTCATTTCAAGCGTAGTACCTAGTTGGAATTGTTTGAGTGAGAACCAATCAGTTGAGCTAATTGAGATTCATATCCTATCCATCTCAAGAGGAAGCTTAGGTGAACTTAGTTTTGGGCCTTAGTCTTATACCCATGATTAATATGAATTTGATGCATGTATCCTAGAATTTTCACTTCTTAATTATTGTTGATCTCACTTTTACTTAATTTGGAAAATCACTTTTCATCCATCTATCTTGTTTGCTAATCATTGCTTGCTTGCTTGCTTTGGTTATTGTTATTTACTTGTTTAAACAACCAATCCCTTTGATGATTCGTCTCTATAAAATTACAACAAATGTGAGATCGTTAAAGCACTAGTACCTACCTCCATGTGGTTCGATCAATTATTTTAATTGGTCATCCCTACTACAAAATGGCTAATCATAGTGCAACCATTCCAACACAGATATATATATGATGTATGTGAGCTGGAGGATGAAACAATAGATATTGAAGATTTTTCTCTTAATGAAGATCAAGTATATCAAGAGAACAACATTGATGATGTGTTTGAAGTTGAACATCTTGGTAAAATACAACAACTTAATAGGGAGAGAATTGTTCTTGAAGACAGTGAGGGCATAATAATTTCGAATGAACCAGAAGTTTGTGATGAATTAAACTTTGATGAAGTAGACGAGGATGAAATGGATGATACTTTAGTTGATTATTGCAGTAGTGAAGAAGATTCACACAATAATAGGGGCTCTGATGATGATAGTGATAATGACAATCCAACTAATTGAAAACACTACTCTCAAGATGATAGAATTTTGTTTAACTAAGGTACAATAAATTACTATCTTATGCAAGATACACCATTACAATAACTCTTTCTATAGATATTATTTATTATCTTTTAAAGGTAAATTCTCAAGCAGTTTTTTATTCTATTTTTTATTATTAGTGCTTGCTTGTAATTTAATTAGGTGTATACATTTTCAGGTTCTCAAATCACAAGTCTTTGATTGTGATTGCCTTTGGAAGTGATTTATTACCTTTGGAAGTACTACATAAGGTGAATTTTCTCGTAATGTGGTATATCAACTTACATTTTATGTTTATTTTCGCAATAGTTTAATTGCGTTGTGTTTCAAGACCATACTTTTAGTTATTATCGGTTATGAAATATGATTTTTGATAAACGAGTGAGTGATTCAATTTGATACAAAACATTAATGGAATACTATGAATCAATATAGACCTAAAACATTGCAAAATATATTGGTAAGATGATTATAGAATTTCCAAAACTTACCTTGAAAAGAGCAAAATTAGGAATCAATCAACTATTTAGTGCTTTATGCCCATCTGCTTGGTGGCTCAAACGTATTTTACTCAGAAAGTCTACCTATACATTATTAGCTATCAAAAGAAATAAGACACAAGTAGAATCAAGATCATTGAGTACAACAATTAATTTTTTAATAATAAGATTAGTGTAAAACATGTATTTCGTTTCATTTATTCTTACATCTCTCTTGCCTTTATTATAAGTTATCTGCAAGTTAATTGTTCATAATTTTCAGACAAAATTAGCATATATCAACTGTTGTGTGGTAGAGTGTTTTAGCTTAATTTCACCTCATTGCTCAAACAGAGACATGACATATCCATACTTTATAAAATTGGCAGTAAATCATGAACTTACCTATGAGAGCATACTACTTTGATCTTAATTCAAGATGAGGTTGAAAAAGAAATTATCCACTTCATTAATCACCACTACCTGTAAAGACATCCAAACAGACATATTTTACCTTCTTCCAACTGTTGACGAATCACCGTATCTCTTTTTTTCCTCCTCTTTTTCTTCTTTCCGCATAGACAAAAAACTGTTGAGAAAAAGGCAACTAATTGAGATCATCCACAGATAATGCCAAAAAATATAGAACTACACAAGTGATACTAGACCGTTTTCTTTCATTATCTTCTTTGATGAATTCTGATTCAAGAAGTTCTCTTCCAATTCGAATTTTTTCCTGCGATTACAAAATCTAATGTCAATGTAGTGAGATTGCATGAAATTCCAGTTGTGGAAAAATAAGATAAGGACATAAATAAATAAATAAATAAAATAAACAAACAAAAAAAATTGAACACCAACTCTGAATACCGAGTTGGGTAACTCATTAAAATTAGTGCATTTAACAGAAAAAGACTATAAAACCTTCACTCTCTCCATACGCTCTTCTTCCTTCTCTTTGTTTTTGTCTCTCTCCCTAATATACCAAAGTAGTAAAGAGTTTAGTAGAACTAATAAATAAATCTACATAAGAAAATCCTAAACATTATATGGAAGCAACATATTCAATATGTAGTATAGCATGAAGCCGCATATTATGATTTAATGAAGCCCAAAAAGAAGACTTAACGTTTCAACGAACCTACCAAAAAGATCAGAAATGCTAATAAATAGAGGAAAAATAACAAGAAATGTCTTTCAGGTTCACAGACAGATATTGTTGAGTCAAAGTTAATGTAATTCATTTTCAAACAAGCCAACATAAGTTAAATTACAAAATAGGGAAGGAGTTCTCACAGTAGGTATGAGGCCTTAAGGGTGAGACCATTATAGAATATTATTCAATACAAATTGTCAATAACACATTGACAGAAAACTCATACCAGTGGCATTTTATCAATGTCAGTATATTTTCATGTTCAACTGCTCATTTTTTAGCAGTCTCCAAGTCAGCATTTCCAGTAGATTGAGCAAAAGTATATTAAGTAATATCATTCAAACAATTTTAGAAAAATAAAAAAAAAACCTCAAAAATTGTGGGAGCCTTACTGCCTCTCCATTTAGTGGGTTAGATGGATTTGGATACAATAACAATTGTGGTAGGTAAACTTCAAATACATTCACCAAGTATGCAAGAGTAAGTTGTCGGTATTCGTTAAAAGAAGAAAGTAAATAATCAGGCAATTGTAAGCTATGAAGTAACCACATTTGTAATTTTTAGTAGTAGAAGGAGCAATTCAGGAGGAACCCAACAGAGCAGTTGTACAGGGTCTGTGAATAGATGCAGAAAACAAAACCAAATTTAGAAATTTTAAACTGTGAAGAACTATGGCACGTGAACATATTCAAATAACATACACATGAGCATAACATAAAATTTTACTGATCCATAAAAAATTGACTTTGATAATTAGTTGATTCAGTGGCAATTTTACAAGTAAATTTTCATTTTACCAACAAAATTGTTCTTCTTATAAAAAGGAAAGCCTCAAACTCTATTCAATTCATAGGATGAGAACTATAATCAAAGGATTACAACAACTAACCAACCAAAAAGAAAAGGGGAAAAGTAGCATGAATAAGATTAGACAAAAAAAAATGCACGGGCTTCAACCATTTTGCGGTAATAAGACATACCTTGGACGAATTTGAATCTGAGGCTGGCGATTAATGAGGATTCAAACGAGATACCAAGCCATTGTATATATTATGAGGAAGAAGACAAATAGCAAAGACAGAAGAACTGTACGTGGGGACTTTACTAGACACGAGCGAGAAAAATAACACACAACAACTAAATACCTCCAACTATTGCCACGCGTAAAGTGGGTGACCAAGAACTGTACGATAACTTGCTTATAATGTTTTAACTTTTTTCTTATTTCTAATTTAATCTATACATTCTTTTTATCTTATAAATACTTTTATATTGTCTACTTTTTATTCTTTAACCATTAAGTATTTATGTTGTACTTCATATTTTTAATTAATTATTTTATAAATAAATATGTTGACCCACTAATCCAATTATCAAATCAAATACTTAAAAATAGAGTTTTGTGGGATAAGTTTATTTAAAGAATAAGATAAGAAATATATTACTCACTACTATTACTTCTTCTTTTTTTTAATTAATTTTTTTAAATCTTTTCTTTATTTGTGTTATACATAAAGAAATACTCTTAACGAAAATTTGACATAATATTGTTTTATAAAAATAATTTAGTATTAATTAAATGTGATTAGAATTATTAAAAAAATCCTTAATGAATAATTGGTATAATTATTATTTTTATAAAAATAATTTAAGATTAATTAAGTTAATGAAATTAAATTTTTTTAATCATAATCATAACGTTATAAGAAAATATAATTATTTAATTCAATTAAAAATTCTTGATTTATTATATTCAAATATACAGTTTTAATTCTTTTAAAAAATTTCTAAATATCACATTTAAGTCATTATATTTATATTTTCATATTTAATAGTATTATTAAAATATTTATAACATTTAACCTAATAAAATATTTTATACTTAAATAATATTATTTTTTTTCGTTTGATCCTATTAAAATATTAAGTGTGATATCTTTACGAATCTTAAAAGGCAATTAATTAGCTATTTTGTAACCTCACGTGGGTAATTATTCAAGGTTGATAACAATTCTATAAATATTTATGTGGTCTTTTTTTAAAAGAGTTTAAGGTTGTCATGCAATATAGTAATTAGTGAGGGTGAAAATTTTTATAATCAAAATACAAATTATTTTTCTAAAAGAATGACAAAATTTTAATGTCACAATTTGAACGACAAAAAATGACAAAATTCATGTGTTGTGTCAATATATAACTCAACTTCTAATAAAAAGATGATGATTTCTATTTATCGTCACCATAGTAAGATATTAGTGATAAAATATATAACGTCACTAATTATTTAAAGGATTCATGACAATTTATTTTCGTTATGATAATATATTTTATTAATGACATTAATGTTCGTCGTTAATTACTAAAAATTTGTCATTAAAGAGCTAGTTATAAATTTTTTATTAAAAAAATTATCCATAACTCAAATCGTAACGCATTTATTAAAATCGTCATGAAATAGAGTAAATAGTGACGAATAAAATTACATATAGCGATAATAATAAATTATGTCGCTAAAAGATACATTTTAGTGACGAAAGTAAAATTCGTTACTTTTGAATTATAAAAGATGACAAAATTTTGCGTCGCAAAATTTTTTGTCACAAAATGTATGATTTCCTGTAGTGGGTGTTGGCAATAAAAGCATGGTATTCATTTATTATTCTACTAAGCAAATTAATTAAATAACAATTAAAAATAAAATAGCATTGAAAAGTATACGACTGTGATTCAAGAATAGAAAATACGTAGCTCTATGGTAATTCAGTTTTAATGCTCCCTCCGTCCGCTCCAAAGAGTCCCATTTTTCCATTGGTGGCGTCCGCCCCCAAGGGTCTCATTTCCTTTTTTACACATATGGGACCCACACAGACCCACTAATACAACTAAAAATGGGAAACATACCTCCACTAATACAACTATCCACTACATTAAATAATAATACTCCTTAATCCACGTGCCAAAAAGTAAATGGCACCCATTGTGGCGGACGGAGGTAGTACTTAATTTCCCTCTCAAGTGTATTGGCTGACTCTGCCTTGTGGAATATGACGCATCACTAAACTATACAAACTCACTCTATAGACACAAGCAAGTAAGTGTGTAATACATGTGAATCGCCTTGGAGCAAGAGATATAATTTCACACCCCCTTTCTAGATACTATCAGTATCAATTATTTCCCCCGCGGATGGTACTAAAACCCGATATAATCTCCCTCTTTAGGTACTATAAAATTATATTCTTAATCCTGCTCATTAACCCCCAATTAATTAATGCAATTAACAAACATTCATATTTGACAATTATAATGAAGCCTTAGAGCCCCCTCACTTAGAATCAAAACATGCAACCCTATTCAGCTATGAACGCACTCAATATACAACCAGATATATATTCAGACTCTATATAACAGTTGAGGATGCACAAAACGATCATGTATGAGTTTAAAAAGCACAATTCAATATAAAATAATCCACAAGTAGTGTTGACAGAGAGTACACATGAGAGTTTAATTAATTCATAAAACCTTCAAAACCCGAGAAATGCCAAAATGGTTCTAGCCCATAATGTTGCGAAGAACAATCATGAGGGTTGGATAGATCTTACCCATAGGCTGGATAATTACAAGAAAATATTAAGAAACAAGATAAAGCCTAGATGTGGGAGTTATCGCTTCCTTCTCCATCTTGAATCTTCCTTTCAGTTCTCCTCTTGATTCAACAGACTATTCTCCACAGTGCCGGCAGATGATGGAATGGATGTAGGGTGTAGATCTGATGGATGGTGGTAGCGGTGTCTCTGATTGGATGTTAATTGTATTCTTTTTATACTTGATGAGTGTAAAAATTGCTAGAAAATATGATCCATTTTTAACTAGGTTTTGTATAATTATGGTTGCTTTTAGTGATTAATTTCTTTAATTCTTTAATTTTTGTGGAGAGGAATCTTTTGGTGGAATTTGTAGGATTTTGAGCTTAAATGAGCTTCTTCATTCAATTACGAAGGTGTGAGAAAAAATGGAGCTCGATTCGAAGTTAAAAAAAGCAAATACGAGCTAAAATGATAGAAGCGCGCTTGCTGGAATTTCACAGCACACAAGCTACGACCCAATTGCTTACATTTGGCCCATTTACATTTTATTGGTAGCCCAAATCATGATTTGGTAGAGCAAAACAACTTAGGTCCATTTGGATAGAGAGGAGCAGCCCACCAAGCATTAGTGGAGGTGATTTGCATATTGATTGGGCCCATTTCTTTACCAAACATGCAGCTCATTATATTCAATTTAAGGAGGCAGTATTTTAATCTCTTGGAGAACATGCTTGTGGGCCCATCTTCATTATCTTTGGGCTAATCAGCCCATCATATAAAAGGAAGTAGCAGCCGTGGAAAAGCTGGGCAGCTGGGTCGACGAATAGAAGCCGATTTACACACCCAATTAATTCTCTCCATTTCCCCCTTCTTCCCCATTCATCCATCTATCAAATTCCATCATCTCCACTCATTTAATTCACTAAATCCTTCCGTCCTCTATTCCAAATAATCAAGAAAGGAAGGGAGGTTGAAATTTTCAAGAGAAGATAGAAGCTCCATTGAAGAAGCATTCATTTTATTTTGTAATTTTCTTAGGGTTTAATTATGGAATTTTGTAAAATAATTTATTTTGTTTTACTTGATACTATGATAAGCTAATCTCATTTGGGAGATTAGCTCCATGATTGGTGTTAGATAATTTAGGTTTTATTCAATTTGAATTTAATCTTAATTGGGCATTTGTGTTATTTCTATCATTGATGTTAATTATTTGATTTATATGGTTGATTTGTGTGATTAAATATCTAGGGCATGTGATTAGATTGAGAAATCAATTATGTGTTTAGGATAGATCATTGAATCATTTCATCATACACTTCATGTGATTAATTTAGATTGAGATAGAGATATCCTTCTAGATTTAAAACTTTTTGATAGAACATTTGATTAGCTCAATCAAGAGATTAGTTGATTAGATGAGGCGACCCAAACCATTAGTTAATTCATAGTACCTTAAAAGGGAATATTGTCTATGATTTAGTACATCATTAGGGGACTTGTAGAGTAATTAGTACCTAGTGAGAGATATTCACTTTGCTCTCAATCCTATGTGCTTTTGGGAGCATTTATTTGCAAGCTATCCATCACTCTATTTCGTCGCCCTTATAAAATCACGATAAACTTGAGATCACTTAAACTCTAGCACGTTCCTCTCTTGGATTTGATAAATTTTTTAATTAGTCATCCTGACTATATACGACCAATCAATACTTCAAACTCTTTCAATGGACCTTTAATGGGCTTTTCTCGTCAAAACACGACTAGCACACACTGGGGTGTAAAAAGTATGGATCTAGAGTGTCCCGCACACCCGTTCGAACATAGGGTCCTAGTCGAACGGCTCTAGAGATGGTCAAACAAGGGTCGAACCGGATCCCAACAATCTTACAGTCTCGTAGCATCCCGTTCGACCACCATTTGACTTCAGGTGATGGTCGAATGACTCTTCCTATGGTCGGACCTCAGAAAAATCGTTCTTTTGATTAATTCTGATCGCTTTCGTCCTGTTTTCCTCCTAAAAATAGCTAAAACGACCATAATAGCATCTGATTCTTGACTTTTCATTAAACATTCTAATTCGTCTCAATTTAAGACCAAATCATACACAATTATCAAGAAAATCAGAGTTTAAAACACGTGAATTTTTACTCTCATCACAAGACCACAACACAGACTGTATACAATTAACACCAAAAGAACAAAATTGTTAATCGTGTCGGTCGCTCCATGCTGCAATATTTGTTTGGAAAGTTGGAGGAATACAAAAACTAATTTCTCCACCGAAGTTGCAAGGATAATGCACGGTCATAGATTTATTCATTGCAAATCCCTTAAGCATAGATTTATTGTGTGCTTTCCCTTAAGTTTTGCTAATGGATTCAAAGTGAAATTGTAAAAAAAATGTTGAAAGATGCACGCGCACTTTGCATAATTTTTCTTTGTTTGTGAGGAAGTCAAAACTGGTCATGTGATATATAATTGGAAGTCACGGAAGAGATGATCGTTTTGGTACAAGAATCACTCGAATTAGAGCTTAGATGTAGAAGTACATTAAAATTTTATTAACTTTTTTATAAACTATCATCAACCGAACCTTATATGCAAGTCATATACTTGTGCTCATTTGAGTCACTATAACCGAGTCAATAATATGTAGCGTTGAATCAAATCAAATAAGATCTTTACAAAAAAAAATTTAGTTGGATTGATAAACGTTGTTCGATTTATAAGTACTTAATCTAGTCAAGAACATCTACATTCTCTAATTCAGGAAAAAAAATTCAAACAACTCAAACTGAAATGTCTAACATTATCTGCCCACTGTTTTAAAAACATAAAAAAATGCCCACATTTTTGTCCCATTCTACCCTCCCTATCACCATGTCAACATTTTTGTATCCTTTGATCAGTAAAAATTTGTTGTCTACATTTATTATTTGAGCTATAAAATAAGTGGGTAAAATATGGATCCTCAACTCATTTTTGTGACGAATATGCTTAAATTTTTGGACAAATAGGAAAAAGTGAGATGAATAGACAAATATGGGACAAATAGACAAGGTCACGAATAGGCAAATTTTGAATGAATAAGCAAATTTTGGCCAAATAAGCAAAAGTGGGACAAATTGATAAGAAAAGCCAACTAATTTGAGATAGGATAAGATAATCGGATAACTAACTATGAACTAATTCATATAAATAACAGTAATATTATAATATACTCAATACATAATATGTATAAAAGGAAAAAGTAAAACATGATAAATTTTGAAAAAAAAAGTTAAAGTTTTATTATTCTATTATTAATAATCTTTTTTTTACGAATTAAAATAATGTAAATTATATTTTAATTTTTAAAAATTCAAAAGATATTCAATGCTAACTTTGAATGAACAATATCAATAAATTTTTTTTGATTTTTTATCAATATAATATATATATATATATATATATATATATATATATATATATATATATATATATATATATATATATATATTAGAACGTTCAAGAAAAGTTCTATTATAATATACTTAAGATACTAGTTATAACAACGTGCTACGCATGTTACATGTTATTTCTTTTGGTCTACATTATTTAAGAAAAATAATTATTTTGACATTTTAATTATTTAATTACTTTCGATGTTAAATCTTTTTAAATAATAGTTCTCTAGAATATTTACAATTTTTTTTTCAAGGTAAGGAAATTTTAATTTAAAGTGAATTTTAATTGTAATTTTTACTTTTTTTTCATAACTTTTATATGAATTAATTATAAATTGTGTAATATTATAAAATTTTTTGGTGCTAACTTTATGGTATATGGCTGACAAATACTTAAAAATAAAATATGATCACAGAGTGAGTTTTTCAAAATAATTTTTTAATAAAAGGTGATTCATGATAAGAGAAAAAGAATATTATGATTGTTCTATTAAACGAATTTATGCATCATTTGAAAAGAAAAAAAACTAATGAAAAAAAAATAAAATCTTAATAAAAAAAATATACCACGGAAAAGAGATATTAGCCTTATTAAAAATATTTTAAAAATATTTTTTAAATAAAAAAATAATACGTATTTTTAATAAAAAATAATACTTAATTTAGAAGAGTGAAACAATTTTGGTTCTCATTAAATTTTTATTAAAGAGAATATAAAAACTACTCCATGTATATATAAATTTTATAATAATAAAAAATTAATTTAATATTTTTTAGAACACTTGCATCATGATTATTATTTTTAAATACGTTATTTCAATAAATTATTATTACTTTAATAATTTAATTTTTACTAATCATAAACCTCTTAATATTCATAAATTTCTTGAACTTCTTTCCTCAATATTTTCTTGATTATTATTTCAAGGGGCTTTTTTTTTTCTTTTATGTTTTATGTATAATACACCATAAAAATAATATTCCATTAAAATTACACACAAAGAAAACTAATAAAATAAACCTTCTATATATATATATATATAAGAAATTTAAATGATTTCAACAAATGTGATTACACAACTCATACTCATACGTATAATAGTTGGAAAATAAAAAATTACATAAAACTCACATATGAGTTCATCAACAATAAAATATAATCACCACTCTCAAAAACGGAATCGTGGAATTCAAACCAACAAATTTGATTACGCAACTCATAAGTAAAAGTTAAAAATTTAAAATTACACAATCATTTATATATATATATATATATATATATATATATATATAAGTTCATCAACGATGAAACACAATCACCACTCTAAAAATGAAATTATCGTCGTCTTCTCCTTCGATATCTCATTCAACGGAACGACATCGTCATCTTCTTCTTCAATGTCTCATCATACCTCGTTGTTATGTCCCCCTTTCATCTATTCGATCATGTGAGAAGCTTTTCATGGTCATCGAAAATTCGTTCAGGGACTCTGCTTCTGGTGTCTTCATCGTCACCACAAATCCTTCACATTTTATAATATTTTATTTGCCTCTTCATATTACTCATTAAATGACTTAATTAATTATGAGAAACTCTCTTGTGAGATGAGTTTTTTGTGAGACGGTTGTGAGACGGGTCTACCCATTATTAAAGTATGCTTATTATATAGGTAAAGTATATTTATTTGTAGTTAAAGTATGTCAATAATAAATCATATTATATGAACTTGGTTTCAATTTTGGTTAAATTGATTTAGAGCAAGTGTACTCTATCGTGTGTAGCACGTAAGCGATCAAGTGCAAAATTTATAATATATCGAACCCAAGGGCGAAAGTGGGTAGCCGTATTTGAGAAGTGTTTCACTTTAGAAGGACTAATAGATTAAAAGAGAGGGTTTTGTTTAACTAAAACTAACAACTAAGAAATCAATTAAAGATAGAACATATACAAATGTGATGGAAAATGGATGAAGGTAAACAATCTAAAAGTATGTAAGGCAAACAACATTCATGGATAAGCTATATATAGACTCACACACACACATGCATTGATGGTTTTCATGTTATGATATTAAGGGCAATCACGTTTGTACCCCTAATCCCTATGGCCAAGACAATTAGGTTCTCAACTCTTTTACAGGTTTAAATCTCCAAGGATTGTCTCTTACTCTCAAATCCCATGAAGGTACTATGATCATAAGTTAGGTTCCCCTCACTAGTTCATCACTAATGTCCTATCATAAGGTTCTAAGCACTTGAAGGGTATGGCTTACCTCTCCTCACACTAACTAAGTCATCTCATGAAATCAATGATTCAATTAAACCACTAAACATAATATTGGAATGGTCATCCTAACACTATGAATAGAGAATTTAACCACACAAATCATACTTAAAATGAGAATAAGCATTCATGATAGAAAATATTCATAACAATCATTTCATCAAACATTTGGTGTGCAAAATGTACATAATACCTAGCCAATCATATTGCTAGCCTCACATGAGGACTAGCCACTACAAATCATGATAAAATCAATACAATCCATGGCATACTTCAATTGATCCAAATAATGAAGAAAATAACAAAATAAAGGTAAGTAGACTCCCCTTTGATAGTGAACTTCCTCCTCCTTGATCACGCTAAAATCTTCAACCAATGATGAATTCCTCTTCTTAGATTGGTGTATGGATGGATTTGAGGAGATCAAGTGGATTGGATGGATGAAGTGAATGGTGGAAGAGATGGAGATGAATGTGTGTGATTTAGGTGTCTAGTGTGTGTGGAACCTAATTCAAAATGATTCCTCCCGTAATTTGTGATCAAAACAGGTCCTTGTACCTCATGGAAGCTTCTAGAACACGTGCATATCATAAAACTGACTTTTGCACCTACACGGGTCGTGTAGGTGCACACGGGGGCATGTAGGTACAGCGCGTGCAGTGTAGTCTCACCGTTTCGCGAATAACTTTCACATTCGAATCCCGATTAGAGTGATTCTTGTGCTCACGCGATCCTCTCTTCCGTGTCTTTCCAACCATATATCACATGTCCAGTTTTGAGCTTCACATGAATACAGAAAAATTATGCAAGTTGAGCATGCATTTTTCAGCATTTTGCTTTGGCTCGTTCTCCCTCGTTTCAACTCCGAATTGAGCTCCATTTTTTCCCACATCTTCTTTATCGTATCTAGAATTCATTTTTACCTGAAAATCACACAAATTACACCAATTTACCAATTATCTAAATATTTACAAATATCGCACAATATAAGTCACTTATTCATGCAAATCACACATTTATCATTTTCAAAGCACAAATCTCCATATTTTCATATAACACCACCAAAAGATATACAAAATGAATAAAAACACACAAAAATACATAATAAAAGACACTAAATCTAGGTGAAAATGACACCGATCATCATAATACCTTAAAATCATACTTTAATTCATCATTTATCATATTTTAGAAAGCATACTTTAACAATTATTAAATATATTTTATCTATATAATAGACATACTTTAACACGTCTAACGAACCGTCTCACTTATACAACGTCTCATAAGAGAATTTGTCACTAATTATTGATGTAGAGGTGGTGTATATATTATTAATTATAATTAAATATAGTTAAGTGATATATTAGTAATATTAATAAGGGATAGTTTAAATACACACCCTCCTTTATTAAATGCACACCCCATACTTATTAAATTAAAATATTTATTTTTAAAAAGTCTAAATTATCCCAAATTCATTAAATACACACCCTCCTTATATTTTATTTAAACTATTATCTAACAAACCCTAAATTCATTAATTTTTTATACTCCTGGTGACTATGATTGATACACATAGTATGGAAATGATTGTAATTTTCGTTTGGACTATGGATCGGCTGTTAATGACCATGGATGAAGTATTGAGGAAATGATTTTTCACAGTTTTTTTTATCTTTGCAGCTTTCTCTACCAACTGAATTCAATTAATTTTTTAGGGTAATAAAACCACTCACATTTCTTTACATTAGGAAACATTGCCACCTCACATTCCAAGGCCATTTGAATTTCATGGCTGAAATCCTCATCGTCTCCGACTAAAACCATGACTGCCTCCTCCGCCACGGCAGCCTCCTCTCTCACTTCTCTAACTACCCCGGCTTCCATGTGGCTGCCGTCCCCGACGACCTCCTACTGAAACATCCTCGGTTGACTAACCACACCATGGAGGCTGTTTTGAAGCATAGAGAAGTCGGTGGGCCCCATTTCCGTCATCTGATGGACGACTGATGCCCTAAGCGATGGCGGCGCCTGAATTGCCTCATCTTGACCCTCTGCAAAATCAATTTATGACTTCCCATAGTATCAATTTTCCTCTGCCCTCTTACTCTTTCTCTCTCCCCAATAGTCATGAACAGAGGAGTTTGCAGTGCAGGTGGGACTAATTCTATAAGTTTGCAATAAAATCTCCCTCAGCAAAAATGAAACCCAGCTCCAACGATCAGTATTGGGCCACGTGGGTGGCGGTGCATCGAATTTTTCTTATTTGTCCTGCACCGAAAACACCTCTGCGTTCTACTAAGCCAGTTTCATAATTAATTTGTGACTTCTCGTGAGAATTAAGGGCAATTAACAGAACGAAGAAATATTTAATTAAATAATATTAATATTTGAGAGGTGACGGGCGATAATATGAGATGTGGATGCGTGAATGAATTTGATTAAGAAACAGGAACAGTAAGAAAGAAGAAGGAGTGTGTATTTGGGATTTTGAGCAGGCTTAAAATCTTAAAATTAAAAGGGTAATTTTGAAAATTTAAGGGGTGTGTATGTAATAAAATTAAAATTTAAAAATTAAAGAGGAGTGTGTATTTTATAAATGGTGTGTATTTAACAACACCCTATTAATAATTATTAGTAATACCTAGAAGTCAATTGAAGAAAATGAAAAGGTTTAAATATAGTTCAAGTAATATATTAGTAATATTATTAATTATTAGTAATATCTAGAAGTGAAAGGAAGAAAATGAAAGGGCATTATTAATAATGAATTAATTAAATATATAAGACATTATAATAATAAATAAGGGTAGAAATGTAGTAAAGAAATATGAGTGATAAGGATAAAGTTGGAAAAAAATGTTAACACTTGCTAAGTCACTTTTAATTTATTATGACGATTATGATAAGTATATATATACTTATATCTTAAGTATATTATAGCCAAAATTTTACTTGAACGTTGTAAAATGACGTATAGTCTTTCTATTTATTTATTTTTCTATACATTTATTATGACTTATTTACTTTAATATTATTAATTTCAATTAATAAATAAATCTTTCAATATAAATAAATTAATTAAAATCAAATCATGTATAGAAAAAAATTTAATAAATTGAAATTCTTTTTTTCTTGATATTTATTTTACATAAACATTAAAATTAAGAATTTATTACTAGGAAGTACATACTTTAATCAAAATTGCACTTGAATACAATGAAAAAATAAAACAACATAAATATACAGCAAAGAGACAAAATTGCCCATATGTGGTTGCACATTCTTTAGAGAGACAGAGGAGTAATATATAGTTTTAAATTGTATTATGTCTTAAGGTAACATTTTTAAAAAAAAATACAATTCAAGATTCTTACAAAAAATTAAAATATATGTAAATATATATTAAATTTTTACATGATTTAGTTCTACGTCACATTATCAAAAATCAAATATTATAATTTGTTGCAAATTCTTTATATTGATGAAAGAAATTTTCTAGCTATAAAAAAAATCTCCCTAATTATTGAATCATTATAAAACACGTATTTTATTTAATTATAAAAATAAGAATAATAATTAAATGATCCTGCGTAGTACGCGTGTTTCATTCTAGTATTATATATATATATATATATATATATATATATATATATATATATATATATATATATATATATAATGTAAAATAGATCCACAGGCATATATTAGTCTAATTTATAAGAATACTATCTTTCTTTATATATAATAAAAAACACTTTAAAACTCAAAATTAGACTAAATTTTTTCCTCCCATTTTAACCTACCTAATTTAGCTTCGTATATTAAATCTTGATCTTTCATTAGTTATTATAATATTTCATCCCTTAATTGTGATTACTAATATTTAACAACATCTCATCCATTTATTTTGTTTTTTATTTTATTTCATTCATTCATTTTCTTGGCCTCCCATATATACATCAATTAATTATTTATATATCTAAGTAATTTTTTTTATGTGAATTCATAATATCATTTGGACAATCTTTATCTATATTGTTGTAATATTTTATTTATTTATATATATTTTATTTTTTTGTCGTTTTATATATCTAAATTTTTTTTTAAAGGTAAATTTTTTTTTTATTTTATTGAAATACTTTTTGTTTTATTTTTAACGTGAATACATAACATCTTTTGCACAATCTTTATTTTTATTGTTGTAATATTTTATTTATTTTTTTATATTATTAATTTCATTGTCCAATACGGTTACCTTATATTTAATTAATAAAAATATACTAATTTTTAATAAAATATTAATTTAAAATGAGACTGGAACGAATACGGGTAATTAATATTTAAACGGATATGAGTATGAATATCCCAAAATTTTTAGGAATCTAAAAATTATTATCGGACCGGAAGTAGTATATATATATATATTTTAATTTATATTGTTGTAATATTTTAGGGTAATTATTGGCTAACCACGGGTCAGTCATGACCATCTCACATGGGGGTGCGCACTGCATACCCCCATGTGAGAGGGTTGTTGGATTATATACTAAAAGTCTAGTTTTTTGTATGAACAATGTTATAACAATTAATTTGAAATGAGAATCATATGATCAAATGATTGCATCTTATAATTTATTTATATGTTCGATGCAATAGTCCACTTACTTTATACTATAGATAATATGTTGTGCGACAACACGCGAAAGATCATATTATCGGTTTCATTTTAAAGTATAAACAGATGCTCACAATCGAGATAGACGGGGACTCTCTATCGGGATGGTTGTAGTGTGGTTTGGTATTAGCTTGTCTTGGCTATAGAATCACATTAGTACACTTGTGTGTATTGAGCAGGACCGTTTGTGATCGTTCGACTTATACTGACTTATAGGAGAACTTGATCTCTGTTATTATGGATGTTCGTGCTCTTAATCCATATACAATAACCTCGACACGTAGGGCAGTATGTATTTCTTTGATTCATCAATGAGTGAGATTTACATGTAATTAAATCAACAAACTCGGTGAGTTGGGAAGTAATGCTGTCTCTATGGTGTGCTGTTGATTGTAGAAGGAATCCGTGTCCGTCATAGGTTGATGATGTCCCCTTGAGGAGCTCATAAGGATTTTCATGTAAACCCTGTAGGTGAAATTTATTCCGGCATGATAATGATGTTGAGTGGTACTACTCTTGGATGAGATATTAATTAATTGTGTTGTCAGTAACTTAAATTAATTAATGGACATTGTATATCTTAAACATGGGGAGACTAACGGGATCATAATAAGAAGGAGCCCAAAACGTAATTTTGGGATTGGAAAGGCAGTGCAGTAATAATATTTTAGTGGAATATATTATTATTATTGGATTTAAGTATAAGCTTTGGGCTAAGCTTGGATACTTAAGCCCAATGGAGGCCCAATCCAATTTCTCCTCCTGGTCTCTGCTGTAGCCCATGTATATAAGTCACCTCAACTTATCTGGAACCCAAATCTATTCATTATTCACGTGTGATGAGGGTTGAGAGCAGATTGAGGAGGTCTCGTAGATCGTCGCCCACACGACGTCGAGATCGGACTTGGGACATACAACAGAAGATCAGAAGGTAGTTTGCTGCTGCCCGCCACCTTCCAAAATTTATATACATTCGTACAGTACTCAGAATTCAATGATCAATATATTGACGGAAAGCCGTTGAAGAGAGGATCGTCTGAGCACAAAGATCATTCAATTCCAACATTAGACGAAGAAGATATGGCCATTCTCGTGGGACTGCACAGTCTGCCAGCGAGAATCCTTCATCTTCTACATACCCTGATGAACAGTAATCGTTTCTATGATTTATTGCTTCCGCTATGATAGAAATGCATGGAACCCTAACGGGTCATGTTAACCAAACAATCCAAGCGCCAACAATTGGTATCAGAGTTTCGGTTTCGTGGTGAAGCGTGAACCAAGAATATCCCTATGTGATATATACCCTGTATCATACCTATTTTTTCAATGGTTGAGTGTGAGAGGATTCGATGAAAATTGTTCCTCAATTTCACATGGAATTGAGAGAAAAACCAGCGCAGTGATATTACAGAGGCAATAACCAGAGTTTCAACCATTGGATCAAGCTGAATTTTGGTCAGCCGTTCGGATTTTGTGGATGTACATTCTGAACGGTGAAGATCGTATTTTGAGCTTTGTGATGTTGGGAATACGCGAAAAACGGAAGCAGGTTTTTGGGCAATTCTGTTCTGAGCAGTCGAGGGAAAAGAGCCGTTTCTCACAAACTAACCGTTGGATCGACCTGTAATTTGTACATCACGTTCAGAACTCACAGGAGTAGATTCTGAATGGTGAAGATTGGATTCCAAGTTTCTACAATTGCGAACCCTGAACGACAGTTGGTGTAGTTTGGTGTTGCGCGTTGGGCTGAATTTGGTTCCGTGCAAGTAGGCCCTTGGACGAGCGACAGCCCGAGCGAAGAGCGCTCGTCAAGGCACATGGTGTTGTGCACAGCATCAAGCGAATGGCACAACTGGGCGAGTTTTGAACCGGGCAAGGAGCGATCAACTGCTAGGCGTGTGCTGCTCGTTGGCGTGCGGAGCAACGTGCTGAGTATCGGGTGGCCTGATGGGCATTGGTGCTTGTTGGGAGCTCGGGGCGTGACGTGTAAATCTTGAACGTTGGAGAGGAGTCGCACACGTTGGCTTGCTGGACGCTGGGATGGCGTGCATGGTGGCGTGCCATGTGGCGCGCGGAACACTGTGTGAGGCTGCGCGGATGAAGGTTAGATTGATGCTGCACCAGGTTCGAGCAGATTCACATCAGGTTCGATTGGTCTGCATCAGGTTCGATCGATGCTGCACCAGGTTCGAGCAGATTCACATCAGGTTCGATTGGTCTGCATCAGGTTCGATCGATGTTGCACTAGGTTCGAGCAGATTCACATCAGGTTCGATTGGTCTGCATCAGGTTCGATCTATGATGCACCAGGTTCGAGCGGATTCACATCAGGTTCGATTGGTTTGCATCAGGTTCGATCGACTCTGCACCAGATTCGAGCGGATTTGCATCAGGTTCGACTGGTCTACATCAAGTTCAACTGGTCTGCATCAGGTTCCGCGTGAGTCTTCACAATGTGATCGGGCAGGGTGCCGGAGTGGTGGAGCAGGCTGCGGGGAGGTCGATCCCCGTTGCAGTTGTCCGCATTCGTGATTGGTGGCGAACAATCGAATTCGCTGTTATATAACTGTTATAATTTATTTATTAATTGATTATTGTTATATATGTATGCATGCTTTCTGTGATTTACTGTCTTATGTGCCGTAATAGGAGCATGCTAGGTTGCGTATATTATTCTGAATATTATATGCATGTAAAAACCCTTGGTTTTAAATAACTAAGTGGGAGAGGGGATTGATAATTAATTACTGCGGCCTCCATTATTGGGTTGTTAGCAATGTGAATAAATTTGCGCGTCAGCATTAGAGCCTTCCTCCCCATCGGATGAGTTTATTCATGGATATTGCTGGAACAGGCTTCTTTAAAATTATGTTTGTAATGTGATACACATGAACTTGCGTGTTGGCATAGACCTTCCTCCCTATCGGATCAGTTCATGTGCGGATCATTGTACAGACTTATAATTGATGATTGTAGGAAGTTATCCGAGTGCATGCGTACTTCTTCATCTGTAAGGCACATAAGCTCGCGCAATGGACTTGGGGTCAAATAATGGTGTACACTTAGGTGTAAATAATAAGTATCCTCCCCATCGGAGTCACTGCTTTTATTTGTATGGCTAAAGAGGAACCGACTATTAATTATTTTGTCAAAAAGTTAGGTTGACAAATGAAATTAATGGGTAAAACCTTTTCTTAAAAATGTTCGGGTTTGTAAATGTCCACACTATCGTGGCTTGCAAACTCACGGTGCTTGAGATGTCGGTGAATTTATATTTTATATTGTTTGAGGGAATCAATATAAATGGATAAATTCGAAGATTTGATCGTTGTATTTTTTTTTATTCTCTGAATTTCAAATAGTTTTATTTCACTTATGGTTGACTAAAAGAAATTATATTTACTGGTCAAAAATTAGATGATTAGAAAAGAATCTTGGATTCGAATTTTACTGCTTAAGAAATACATGTGTGTCCTCACAAAAGACTTATCATGATGCATATTAAAGTCTCTAGTGAAGAGATAAGAGATTCATAGAAATATGATGGTCTCATGTAACTCTTCGGATACTTGAGTAAGTTAAAAGGCGGTAGGTCATGATTGAATTTGCTGAATGAATTGGAAATACATGGAATAGAAGTTGAAGGGGAAACCTAAGTCAATTTTATTCTTCATAATTGCCTAGATGTTTTGAGTAAGTTTCTCCTGAATTACAAGAGGTTGTTCATGGTGGGAAACTTCTGACAAAACATGTGATAAAGGAAATACAATTTCATAAAAGGAGTGAACAAGGATAGAATCTTACTTGCTAGTCATTGAAGCATGATTAGTGATGGCACCTACTGATACGTTGTATAGATACCGGAATCACTAAATGTTTATTACTAAATGAGGATAAGATTATTTTATACATGGGTAATACTACGAGAGTAGTGGCTGTTGTAGTGGGAGTTGTGTATTTATCTTACGATATGAATAAACGTTTGATTTTGTGAAATTGTCTTTACGTACGTTTTCATAGAAAGAATTTGATTTGTTTTCTATGCATTAATAGATGGATACTCCATTTCATTTAAATGACATGGTCATTATAATGAAGGATAGAGTTGTAATCTGTTATGGTACGTTGGTGAACAATTTGTATACTCTTAAATCATGTATATTCCACAGATGCAACAAATAGTAATTAATAATGCATCTTCTGATCTTAGTAAGAGAAAGGAACCTTCGGAGATGAACTAAACATGCATTTGGCGTCTAAGACTAGATCATTTTACTTGAGTAGGACTCAAAAGTTGATAGCAGATGGACCGTAAGGTTTTTCTGAAGTGGAAACTATCGGACTTGCGAGTCTTACTTAGAAGTAAAAATGATTAATTACATTTTCAAGGTAAAGGGGTGTAGAGCCAAAGATATATATGTTGAAATTGGTTCATTCTGATTCAAGCGGACCTAATATTATCCAGGCGAGAGGTGGTAATGAATAATCAAAGATTATTCTAGATACCGATATATTTATTTGATGCACTGCATGTCTAAGTTCTTTGATTTATTCAAGAATTGCAAGGTTGGTACAGTAAAGCATCATGAAAAATATATCAAGTAATGACGATTTAATCATCATTACGAGTACCTCTTAGGATAATTAGGAACTATTAATCAGAGGTTGAGATTAAATCTCAAGTGGTCTACACCGGGCATGCCCCAGCTGAATGATGTGGTGGATAGAAGGAATAGGACTCTTATGGTAATGATTAGATAGATGATGAATTATTTGGAATTACTTAATTCAATTTATGGATAAACCCTAGAAACAGTAATTCATTTGAATGTTTGTCTGTTTGTGAGATATGCTATAAAAATGAAGGTGATTTATTTAGTCTAAAAGATCGAAGGGTGATTGTTAACACAAAACTAGATTTTTGGAAAGTGACTATGTAATAAATCACATACCCATTTATAAGTTGTCCTAAAGGATGTGAGAAGAAACACAAAGTATTAGTACCAATTGTCCAAGAGGATATACCACAAGGTAAACTGCAACGCATGTCACGTCTATACACAATTGCATGTAATGCCTTGTCGTAGTGGGAGGGATGTTCGACAACCTGTTTGATACATGTTTTGAGAGAGTCGTGAGACTTGGTCCCTAGCAAACATGAAATGGACCCACAGATACGATGACGCACTACAAGTTAGAAATGCGAAATCTTAGCAAAGTGCAATGAATATTAAAACAGAATCGATGGATTTTAAATTAGGTCTGGATGCTTGTTGAACCGCTAAATGGCGTAAAAGCCATTGGAAGCGGGCATACAAGAATAAAAAAGGATCATAGAATAAGGTGAAAACCTTGGAAGCAAGCTTGTTGCGAAAAGGTATACTCAGAAAGAAATGGTTCGATTATGAGAAAACCTGTTCACCGGTAGCTATGCCTAAGTTGATCCGGACTCTTTTATTTGTTGCTACTCATATGAAATATGAGGGATAACAAATAGATGTCGAGACAGCTTTCCTGATTGGAAGTCTTAAGGGAAATATCTATGTAAAACAACCAGAGTGAGTCATTGCAAAAAGCTAAGAGCATTGTGATAGTAAGCTTAAAAGTGTCCATTCATGGACTAAAGCAAGCTTCAAAATCATGAAACATCCGTTTTGATGAGGTAATCCAGTGACATGGATCTAATCAATGATCAGATGGGTCTTGTGTATTGAAAAGAGTGATGGAAACATGGTGGTATTTCTTGTACTATACGTAGATAGTATCTTGCTCATTAGAGACAATAAAAGAGTATTGTCGGGCGTATGGGTATGGTTGATAAAGCGATATGATATGAAGGACTTAAGAGGAGCAAAAAATATTCTTTTGATCACGGTGATACGGATTACAAGAAAGGATGTTATGCTTATCTCAAACTTCATAAGATGATACGATCCTTACTTATTTTAGCATGTGACTTTATCTAAAGAAATGTGTCTTGTAACACAAAGTAGATAAAGAAGATGAAAGCGGTTCCTTATGCTTCGGCAAATGAGGAAGCTTAATCTAAGGAAAGCTATGCACGAGATTAAATATCTGTTTTGCCGATGGCATGAACAGTGGGTATCAACGTAACCCGGAACAAGAATGATGAACTGTGGTAAGACATATATGAAGTGTCTGAGAAGGACTGGAAATTATATGTAGGCTTACAGGACAGATTCACTGCTTCTTGTGGATTACGTAGATTTGGATTTTTTAGTCAGATTGGACAACAGGAAATCCACCTCAAGGTTATCTATTTAATTTTAAGAAGTTGAGTCATAGTGTGGAGGAGTGTTATATAGAAATATATTTCAGACTCAGGATTCCATCATGGAAAGATGACAAATTGCAGTCTATGAGGCAGCCAAAGTATCTATATGACTCTAGAAACTTCATGATGGACTTTGAAGAATTTGTAAGTTTGCCCAAGATTATCAAAATTAAATTAATGATATTGGTGCAGTTGCAAACTTGAAGGAATCACCATAAGGCAATTAAACACATGGAGCGCGAGTACTACCTGTTACGAGAAATTGTATGATGAGGGGAAGGTTGTTGTCGCCTAGATTGCATCGGATGATAACTTAGTAAATCCATTTACAAGGACCTTAAAGCGAAAGCTTTTGATGGTCGTGTAGTAGGAGTGGGAATCAGATGTATGGCAGAAGACATGACAGCATAGTCTTTTAGTATAAGTGGGAAATTGTTGGATTATATACTAAAAGTCTAGCTTTTTGTATGAACTATGTTATAACAATTAATTTGAAATGAGAATCATATGATCAAATGATTGCATCTTATAATTTATTTATATGTTCGATGCAATAGTCCACTTACTTTATACTGTAGATAATATGTTGTGCGACAACACGCGGAAGATCATATTATCGATTTCCTTATAAAGTATAAACAGATGCTCACAACCGAGATAGACGGGGAATCTCTAGCTGGATGGTTGTAGTGTGGTTTGGTATTAGCTTGTCTTGGCTATAGAATCAGATTAGTGCACTTGTGTGTATTGAGCAGGACCGCTTGTGATCGTTCGACTTATAGTAACTTATAGAAGAACTTGATCTCTGTTATTATGGATGTTCGTGCTCTTAATCCTTATACAATAACCTCGACACGTAGGGCATTATGTATTTCTTTGATTCATCAATGAGTGAGATTTACATGTAATTAAATCAACAAACTCGGTGAGTTGGGAAGTAATGCTGTCTCTATGGTGTGTTGTTGATTGTAGAAGGAATCCGTGTCCGTCATAGGTTGATGATGTCCCATTGAGGAGCTCATAAGGATTATCATGTAAACCCTGCAGGTGGAATTTATTCCAGCATGATAATGAGGTTGAGTGGTACTACTCTTGGATGAGATATTAATTAATTGAGTTGTCAGTAATTTAAATTAATTAATGGACATTGTATACCTTAAACATGGGGAGACTAACGGGCTCATAATAAGAATGAGCCCAAAACATAATTTTGGGATTGGAAAGGTAGTGCAGTAATAATATTTTAGTGGAATATATTATTATTATTGGGCTTAAGTATAAGCTTTGGGCTAAGCTTGGATACTTAAGCCCAATGTAGGCCCAACCCAATTTCTCCTTCTAGTCCCTGCTATAGCCCATGTATATAAGTCACCTCAACTTATCTGGAACCCTAATCTATTCATTATTCACGTGTGATGAGGGTTGATAGCAGATTGAGGAGGTCTCGTAGATCGTCGCCTACACGACGTCGAGATCGGACTTGGGACATACAACAGAAGATCAGAAGGTAGTTTGCTGCTGCTGTCCGCCACCTTGCGAAATTTATATAAAATCGTAGAGTGCTCAGAATTCGATGATCAATATATTGACAGAAAGCCGTTGAAGAGAGGATCATCTGAGCACAAAGATCATTCAATTCCGACATTAGATGAGGAAGTTATGGCCATTCTCGTGGGACTACACAGTCTGCCAGCGAGAATCCTTCATCTTCTACATACCCTGGTGAACGGTAATCATTTATATGATTTATTGCTTCCGCTATGATAGAAACACATGGAACCCTAACGGGTCATGTTAATCAAACGATCCAAACGCCAACAAGGGTCACCCGATGACCCGTGGTCAGCCAAGTATTTTATTTTCTTTTTATATATCTAAATTATTATTTTAAAGGTAAATTTTCTTTTTTTTTTTATTTTATTGTAATATTTTTTGTTTTGTTTTTAACGTGAATACATAACATCATTTACACAATCTTTATCTTTATTGTTGTAATATTTTATTTATTTTTGTAAATTATTAATTTCATTGTTCAATACGGGTACCTTATATGAGTTGATATTAGGTGCACCCGAATGCAAGGGTGCACCCATATGTGTATAAATTTTTATTCTATTTTGTATACATGTCATTCTATTTTATATACGTATTTCTTAATAATTGTATATTTTTTCACAATAAGTTTTTTATTAAAAAAACTAGCATCCATATGTATATAACTTTTTTTCAATAGTGTATACATGTTTTTAATAATTGTATATCTTTTTACACTCCATTTTTATTAAAAAAAACTAACAATTAAATTGTATTCATTTTTTCCATAATTGTATATATTTTTGTTTATATTTGTATACGTTTTTTAAAGTGGTTCACCCGGGTGCACAGTATAATTAGCCACCTTATATTTAATTAATAAAAGTATACTAATTTTTAATAAAATATTAATTTAAAATGAGACGGGTACGAATATGAGTAATTAATATTTAAACGGATATGAGTATGAGTATCCCAAAATTTTTAGGAATGTAAGAGGTAGTATATATATATATATATATATATATATATATATATATATATATATATATATATATATATTAATCAAAATAATTTCAAATTATTTAAATAAATTATAGACCATTTAAATAATTTAATCAATTTTCAAACCTCTGATCTCAAAAAATTAGAATGTGATAATCCTTCCACCTACTTTAAAGGTGGTCATTTTTTTCACGTAAATTATTGAGTGTTATTTTTTTTATGTATAGTGGATGATTGTATATGTAGTGAGTAGTGAGTAGTGAGTCATATGTGAGACTATTTTATTAAAACAAGAAAATTGATACATTTGCAGTGAACACCCAAAATGGTAAAATTATAAAGACCTTTGGGATGAACGGAGTGGTATTGTAAGAAAATAAATTAAAAAAATAAATAAATAAATAAATAAAACATCAACCTTGTCCGTGCAATGCACAAGTTATGATTGCTAATTAATATTAAAAGAGCTAGTTATTCTTAAATTTGGAACAAATAAGAATTTGTTCATATTAATACACGGTGAAATTTAACCACTTGTATATATATTTTTTTCTTTTTATTAAAAAGTAAATTTGGAACAAATAATAATTGTTCATATTAATGCATGGTGAAATTTCAACCCTTCTATATATATATATGTGTGTGTGTGTGTGTGTTGTGTTGTAGCCTGCATGCATGTGTGTGTGAGGTTTCATACAATGATAAACACGTGGAAGATGGTGATTGGTTGATGAAGTATTGATAAGATCAGCTGTATGTGAAGTTATAGCCGTAAGATCAGAGCTCATCTCATTCATACGCTGCAGCTGTGCATTGAAGAAGGAATCAAATCAGTTAGTTAGTTAGATGGTTGCAAAACTGATCAGCCAGCTGGATGGATTCTTGTGTGATCTCACATACATACAGTTGGGGAAGTTTTCTAATGCATTGAGTAAAACATGATAGAAGAAGAATCGAGAAGCATCAACACATCAGTATACAAGTTAAGAAAAGCACATTAGAGTTTAGATATATAAGTTCATCATCCTTTCTTCCACAAGTGTGTATTGTAATCATCTTAGTGAGTGATCTTTACTTTAAAGTGGATGTAGGCTTACGTCGAACCCCTATATATTTTTGTATTGATCTCTTTCATTTCGTTTTTCGTTTATCAATCAATTCGAGAGTGAAATGTGAGTGATCAATCAACCAAGTGTGTGAGTTCTTGAGAGGTTTAACAAGTTCTTGCTCAAGTTTCATAAGAAGTGGCGCTGTCTGTGGGAAGAAGAAGCAGCCACGAGTAATCAGATCAGAAGGGAAGAATCATGGTTACAACCAAGTTTGATGTGGAGAAGTTTTCAGAGAAAGTTGATTTCAGTTTGTGGAGGATGAAGATGGAGGTCATATTGATCCAACAAGGATTGACTGATGCTAATCAAGCTGCTGCTGTAGATGCAGTTGCACTAGCTGCAGATCAAGATCAACAATCAAAGGCCAGAAGTGCAATCATTCTATGCTTAGGTGACAAAGCTTTAAGGGAAGTCTCTAAAGAAGTGTCTGCAAGGGATATGTGGAAGAAGCTTGATGATCATTACATGGTGAAGACTTTGGCAAATCGGCTGTATACAAAGCAGAAGCTCTATTCCTTCAAAGTATAAGAAGATAAGTCTATTCTAAGCCAACTAGATGATTTCAATAAGATCATTGATGATTTAAAAAAATTTTGATGTAGCACTATCATGTGAAGATAAGGTTGTTATATTGATGTCAGCTCTTCCTAAATCTTTTGAAGGATTGAGAGACACATTGTTATATGGGAATGTTGAATCAATCTCCCTGCAGCAAGTGATTCTTGCAGTCAAAGCAAAGGTACTCCATAAGACATCAGATAATACAGTTGCAGGGGAAGGACTTGTTGTCAACAAACAGAACAAGTGGAACAAGAATGATAAGAAGGCTGGTGTTGATAAGAAGAAGCAGGAAAGGGGTAATCAAAGTACACCAGCAGATGAAGAGAACAATAACTGCTTTCACTGCAACAAACCTGGTCATTTCAAGAAGCAATGTCATAAGTGGAAAGCTATGGTGGCTAGGAAGATTGCAGAAAAGGGTGGAAACCAAAGAATCCATGCAAATCAGGTAACTAAAAATAAAGGTAATAAGGATCAAGATTACATTGAAGCTTTGGTTGTTGTTTCTGGTCAAGTGTCAGATTAGTGGGTGTTAGATTCAGGTTGCACCTTCCAAATGACATCAGTTAAGGATTGGTTTACTGAATTAAAACTATATCATGAGGGATCAGTCTTGTTAGGCAATGATCAAGCCATCAAGATTGAGGGTATTGGCTCTGTCAAATTTAAAATGTTTGATGGTACTATAAAGCTGCTCACAAATGTGAGATATGTACCAGGGTTAAGAAGAAACCTGATATCATTAGGAATATTAGACTCTCTGGGATGTGAGTACTATGTGAATAAAGGTGCACTCACCATCATGAAAAATAAGTCAGTAGTAATGAGGGGTGTTAAGAGCTCTGATCTTTACTTCCTTGAAGGATCAGTTGTCTCAGGATAGTTGAACACTTCACAAGATCAAGAAGATGTTCATCTGTGGCATGGAAGACTAGCTCATGTAAGTGAGAGAGGGTTACAAGAGCTAGCAAGACAGAAGCTGCTAGACATAAGCTCAACCTACAAGATGGATCAATGTGAAGATTGCATTCTAAGTAAGGCAAAGAGGTTAAAATTTGGTTCAGAAGAACATACTTCATCAGAGAATCTTCAGTATGTTCATACAGACCTATGGGGACCATCAAGAAATCCAACTATTGGAGGAGGAAGATATTTTATATCTTTCATAGATGACTACTCTAGGAAGCTTTGGGTTAAAATCCTAAAATCAAAGGATCAAGCATTTACTGCATTTAAGGAATGACTTGCTGAGGTAGAGAATCAAACAGGAAAGAAGCTGAAATGTTTGAAATCAGATAATGGACTTGAGTTTGTTTCAGAAGAGTTTAATACCTTCTGCAGAGAAAATGGAATTAAGAGGCACAAGACTACACCTGGAACTCCACAACAAAATGGTGTTGCAGAAAGGATGAATCAGACATTGTTAGAGAGAGTAAGATGTATGCTGAGTAGTGGAGGATTTACAAAAGGGTTTTGGGGTGAACTTGTGACTACAGCAGCCTATCTGATCAATCTATGTCCATCAACAGCTTTAAAATTCAAACCACCTGAAGAAGTATGGTCTGGAAAGGCCCCTAGTTATAGTCATTTGAGAGTAATAGGATGTCAAGCTTACTCTCATCTGAAGCAAGATAAGTTGGAACCAAGAGCAGTGAAATGTGTAATGGTTGGATACTCCAAAGAAGTAAAAGGATACAGACTATGGTGTTATAAAGCTAACAAGTTTATTATTAGGAGAGATGTCACATTCAGTGAAAAGAAGATTCCATTGATTGAAAGAAATTCTGTAGTATCTATTACTACAGACTTTGATGAGCCTCAGGTGGAGCAAGCAATGAAGAAAGTACAGCAATATAATGAACAGAATAATAATGCTGATCAGAATAAGGAAGATAGCTCACCTAGCTCATCTAGTTCAAGGTATGATTTAAGTTCCTATCAACTTGTAAGGGATAGGTTAAGAAGACAGATCAAGGCCCCAGTAAGATACATGGAAGCTGATATAGTATCATATGCATTGTATGTTGCATCTGATATAGAAACCTATGAGCCAAGAACATATGATGAAACTATATTAGGAAATGAGAATAACAAGTGGATAGTTGCTATGGAAGAAGAGCTGTTATCATTACATAAGAACAAGACTTGGCAGATTGTTGACAGACCAAAGAATAAGAAGTTAGTAAGTTGTAAATGGATTTATAAGAAGAAGTCTGTTACAAGCAAAGATGGATGTGTTAGGTACGAGGCAAGGCTTGTAGCAAGAGGTTTTTCACAGAGAGAAGGTGTTGATTATAATGAGATATTTTCATCTGTTGTTAAGCATTGTTCTATCATAATTTTATTGGCATTAGTAACTCAGTTTGATCTTGAGCTACATCAGATGGATGTCACTACAGCATTCCTGCATGGAAATCTAGAAGAAGATATTTACATGAAGATTCCTGATGGTGTAAGTGTTGAAGGTGCTGAAAATAAGGCTTGCTTACTATTGAAATCTTTGTATGGTCTGAAACAGAGTCCAAGGCAGTGATATTTGAAGTTTGATGATTATATTACATCAAATGGATTCAGCAGGAGCTTACATGACAGTTGTGTCTATGTTAGGTTCAAGGAAGGGTGTTATACATACTTACTCTTGTATGTAGATGATATCCTTATAGCTTGTAAGGATCAAACTGATATAGATGAAGTAAAAGAAATACTTAAGCAGGAGTTTGATATGAAGGATCTAGGAGAAGCAAAGATGATCCTTGGTATGCAGATTGAGAGGAACGGATTAGCTGGAGAGTTGAAATTGTTTCAAGAATCATACTTGGACAAAGTGTTGAAGAGATACAATATGAATCTCAGTAAAACAGTAACAACACCAGCAAAGCAAGGAGTGAGTCTGTCACTACTCCAAGCTCCTCAGATAGATCAAAAGAAAATTGAGATGAGCAACATACCCTATGCTAGTGCTGTTGGCAGTTTGATGTATGCAATGGTATGTTGCAGGCCAGATTTAGCTTATGTGATGAGCATGATTAGTAGATTTATGAGCAATCCAGGACTACTACATTGGAATTCAGTGAAGTGGGCTCTCAAGTATGTGAAAGGTACCATCACAACAGGTTTGAAGTTTCAGAAAATGGCAATATGGGATAAGGGAGTAGTTGGATATGTTGATGCTGATTATGCAGCAAATCTTGATACTAGGAAGTCACTTACTGGATATGTATTCAACTTGTTTGGTACTGCAGTAAGTTGGAAGGCAACACATCAACATATAGTGGCTTTATCAACTACAGAGATAGAATTTGTTGCACTCACTAAAGCAATCAGAGAGGGTGTATGGCTGACAGGTATATTAAGTGTGTTTGGGGTTGAGCAAGATTCAGTTGAGGTGTATTGTGACAATCAAAGTGCAGTACATCTCTCCAAGCATCAAGGGTATCATGAGAGGACCAAACACATTGATGTGAGGTTATATTTCATAAGGCACACGATAGACAAGGAAGTAGTTAGTGTCAAGAAGATCAAAACTACTGAAAATCCTGCTGACATGTTCACTAAAAGCTTACCAGTTCAGAAGTATGAACTGTGTAAGCAATTGATTAATCTGAACTAAGTAAGGAAGAAAGGTGGCTGCAACCTTAAATAGCAGTAAGGTGGAGGAGGTTACAAGCTAGTGATGATGCAGTCTAAGGTGGAGTATTGTTGTGTTGTAGCCTACAAGCATGTGTGTGTGAGGTTTCATACAATGATAAACACGTGGAAGATAGTGATTGGTTGATGAAGTGTTGATAAGATCAGCTGCATGTGAAGTTATAGCCGTAAGATCAGAGCTCATCTCATCCATACGTTGCAGTTGTGCATTGAAAAAGAAATCAAATCAGTTAGTTAGTTAGTTAGATGGTTGCAAAACTGATCAGCCAGCTGGATGGATTCTTGTGTGATCTCACATACATGCAGTTGGGGAAGTTTTCTGATGCATTGAGTAAAACGTGATAGAAGAAGAATCGAGAAGCATCAACACATCAGTATACAAGTTAGGAAAAGCACATTAGGGTTTAGATATATAAGTTCATCATCCTTTCTTCCACAAGTGTGTATTGTAATCATCTTAGTGAGTGATCTTTCCTTCAAAGTGGATATAGGCTTACGCCGAACCACTATACATTTTTGTGTTGATCTGTTTCATTTCGTTTTTCGTTTATCAATCAATTCGAGAGTGAAACGTGAGTGATCAATCAACCAAGTGTGTGAGTTCTTGAGAGGTTTAACAAGTTCTTGCTCAAGTTTCATAAGAATATATATATATATATATATATATATATGTAATTGTGTAAGATTATGTCACTTAATAAATTTGATGAGATGAATAATAGGTGATAATATTTTAATTAAAAATTATACTCTAATATTTAAGTAATAATACTCGATCAAGTAAAATATTCCTATTTTATAAATAATTTATAGTACAAATAAAAACATATAAAATATAATAACTAAATATAAATGATTAAAAAATCTCACGATGAAACAAGCTCAAGTGTTGTTATTATTTTATTTTAATTTTAATGTAAAATAAATAATCATTTGTTGAACCCATTTAAGTACAACCGAGATAAATGAAGACCCTTCCACTTATACATATATTTTTTTGAGTAACATCCATCTAGCTAGTGTAATAAAGTAAGTAAACCTATATGCATTATGTGTTTGTAGAGATTTTTGTGTAACAAAAAAATAGCAAAACCCTTAACAGATGCGAAATAGCAGTGGAAAAGAAATGAAATTTACACCTCCTTTTCAACTAATTAAGGGAGGCCAAAATACCAGCTCATCCACAGTACTGCATTTATAATATTAGAAAAACAAATTAATAAAAAAAAAGTTGTAAATCGACTGACCTAATTAAGTATTTGGAGATAGCCAATTAAAGGTTAGGTGTGTGGTAAATGAGGACGACAAAGCAAGCCAATCACTTTCTACCCCACCAAAATACTTAGTGACGTATTTAAGTTAGTTCCTTGTGTGACTAATTAATTAATATTACTTTTTTATATTATTTTAAGAAAATACTTGTATGAGATCGAATGCTTTTCGTGAAACAGATAAAAAGTAATAATATATCAATGGAAAAGTGATATTTAATTGATCAAAAAATATTAATTGTGTAGTGAACTATTCATGAACCATTTATATTAGGGCAAGATTTGTGTGAAACAATTTTATGTTTTCGTAATTAATTATCGCTTTCATTACAATATGTTATCACTTTTTTCATTATACTATAAATTGTTCATGAAATTGCATTATCATTTTTCATACTATAAATTTTTCATGAAATTGCATTATCATTTTTCATTAATTGATTATCACTTTTTATTATAAAAATTATCATTTTTTATCCGTCTTACGTAAAACATTACGTGAAACGGTCTCACATAAGTCTTTGTCTATGTATTATAAATGAAAAGTAATAATATTTTTAATAAAAAGTAATACTAATTATAAAAGTATAATTCTCCCCGTGAGATGGTATTACCCAATAACGTCACATTATTTTATGCTTAATATGTAAAAGAAACTAATTAAATTAGCCCCTCATTTTAATTAATGGGATCTGAGTCATGATTCCAAAACACAATGATATGAAAGAATTTGGCCATAGAAATTTCAATATACTTATGGCTCATGCGACAGATAGTTTTCATGATACGTTGAAAAAAATGTTGCAATAAAACCAATAACTTATGCATCAAAAATCACCATTTCCAAACCCCAAGTGTCTCACTTTGTGGTGGATGTGATATATGTTGTGTGTGATGTGATGGTAGAGAAATTAATGATCCCACATTGATGATATCATCGAGTTCGTTCTCATAATTTTTGGATTAAAATATTTTAATTAAACTACTTAATTAAGCAAAAAGTATTGGTACCATTTTTGTTTTGATGACTAAGAACACCCAATTTCTACTTGTAACCTCATGAACTGTTTTGAATTTGTCGAAGTTGATCAGTTTAGATTGGTAGGTTTTATTCGCTATAAAAATTTTTACGTAATATTATGTTGGTAAAAACAGTAATTTCATTGTTAAATTGAATTATCAATGAATTAACTATAAAATATGTTGGAAATTTTAGGTTATTTAAGTGGTGGCTGGTAAATTTTTTACCAACAAAAATCAAATTCCGTTAGTAAATATTTCCTTAAATAATTTGCTAGTAATAATTTTATTGATAAATAAAAAATGAATGTTATTCCATTAATAAAATAATTATATATCCATTAATATTTCATTGTTAAAACATAAATTATGTAATTTTTTTTTACAATATGTTGGTAAATCAACGGATTGAATAAGTTAGTAAATTTTGTGGCTAAAAAATAATTTTATTATTATTATATTGGGGTAATTATCGTGTTTGTGAATATAAAAATAATTTTGAAATCTGTTTATTTAACAAGTACTGAGTTTGTCAATAGTTTTAGGTCGATTCGAAAATTTTCGTAAAATACAAAACTAACTTAGCTCGAGTTCAGCTCTAGGAAATAAGTTAACAATTTAAATCATCAATTTCGTTCAAGTTTGAATAGTAAAAATTCAAAAAGTCATGTTCAAACATATTTGCGAGTACACGACTTGATGTTAGTTTACGATTATGAAATCAGAATTTTGATTTTCAAAACTCGCTTAAAGTTAAGCTTAAAATTCACCGTTATATACATTTATAAATTTTATAATCTTCAATATTCCCATCACCCCACACATTTCTCTTATAATTTAATATTTTTTCTCTATTTATCTTTCCTCTTTCATAAATTCTTACATAAATTAATATACTACTTTTTTACATACTAATTTAATATAGGCAAAGACTTGTGTGATACCATCTCACGTAAGGACTTATGTGAGACGGTCAGAAAGTGATAACTTTTATGAATGAAAGTGATAATAAATTAATGAAAATTGATAATACTATTTCATGAACAATTTATAGAATAAATAAAAAGTGATAACATTTTATAGCGGAAGTGATAATATTTTATAGCGAAAGTGATAACTATTTTAAAAACTAAAATATGGTATCACGTGAGACGGTCTCACGCAAGACTTACCCTTTAATGTATATTTAAAACTTGTTCTATCAAAAACCCCAAAACAAACATACTCGATTCTCTCATTTTAATCTTTACCTTTACTTTTTGCTTAAAAATTAAGAAATATAGTATTTTAATATATAGTGTGTTGAAATATATAATATTGTTATACATGAATCCCTAAAGATATACTCCCTCTAAAACATTGTAATGTTTACCTTGCTTTTTTGTGCAGAGATAAAGAAATGTGGTATTTTATAATATAGTGAGTTAAGATATATAATGTTTTAATGTAAAGTACATAGTTATATTAGTATATTGTATGGGTCCTATAAAAATATATTAATTTTTTTGTGTGAGTTTCATTTACCATAAAGAGAAATGTAAACATTAAAGTAGGACGCTCAATTTTAAAATGTGTTAATTGAAAAGAAAAAAAAATCAAACACAAACTTTACTATTATTGCAATTTAATTCTAAATTTAAAAAAAAAAATATATATATATATATATATATATATATAAACCTTCAAACTTTGTTGTAAACACACCCAAGGTGTGATATTTTTCTCATAGATGGGAATGTGTGGATTTTTCTTTTTACAATAATATTTAAAGGTGAAATTCTTTTCTGTATTTTCTCGAACGTGAGGATTATTTTTCAATAAGAATTAAATTCTTGGTTTTGCAATTAACTCTTTCAAAATGGTTTTCAAAACTCTCAAAAATCCAAAACAAACGTGAGTAAACTTGTTCACGGATTTGAGTAGAATGAACTCCGTCTAAGTTCATTTCGATTTCGAACTCGACCCATCAGTTATTTTAAATTTAAAGATGAGTCTCAACTAATATTTTGTGGATATTAACCTCATATAATTTTATAATAGTTTAAATTACATTCATATGAATGGATAATTGGATCCATAACAATCCAAAACTAATACTCCATTATCTATCCCACAAATTCAAATTCACACCTTTTTTTTATTTCCTCTGTTTTTAGTTTAAAAAATTCACACTTCTAAAAACTACTCCCTCCCTCCATCTCGTGCAGACACCATCAAAAAATAAATTAAGAAATATTATTATTTTATATAAAGTAAATAGGTGTATTAGAGAGATGTGATGGGTAGTGGTGGATCATTGGTGAGTCATTTTTACTAAAATGGAAAAATGATTTAATTTGGACGGGACGCCTAATATAGTAAAATTGTGCTATTTGGGTGAGACGGAGGGAGTACACCTTAATCAATAATTCCACAATATAGTATTTTAATTTTAAATTTATTACTCCCTCCATCCGTCCCAAAGGAGTGCATTTACTTTTTGTACATGAATTAAGAAATATTATTATTTAATGTATAGTGGGTAATTGTATTAGTGGGTGTGTGGGCCTCATATTTTAATTGTATTAGTTGGGTGTGTGGGTCTCATGTTTGTAAAAAGAGAAATGAGATCCTTAGAGATGGATAGGAATGTAATCGAATCGAGTCGAACAGTACTAGGTTTGAGTATCATTTGTTAAGGAATTATCGAACTCGAGCACGAGCTAGAACTCTTCAAGAAAAAAAATATTGAACTCGGGCTTGAACTCAAACTATTTGTTAAGCTCACGAACGTGTTCACGAACACATAAAGTAACTTGTTTATGAACATTTAAATATTTTTGTTCGTAAATATTAAAAGAATGTTTGGTTCATAAACATCTAATGTTATTCATAATATTAAATAAACAAACTAACAAAATATAATAATAAACGTTACAAAAATATTTAAATATTTAAATAATGACTTAAGTTATTATCATATTTGTGTGATTTAATATAAAATATTTAATTATTGAATATTAATAAATAAATAACACTCCCTCCATCCCGAAATTTTTTGCACACTTTCTTTGTAAATTACAAAGGAAGTATGCAAAAATTTTTGGGATGGAGGTATATAATACTAAAAAATAATTATAAAATTTACAAAAACGTTTGCGAGCCATTAACGAGCTCATTAACAAATATGTTCGCTAGCTTTCGAGCTGAACACCTTTAGGATTGAGTTTGGTTTGATAGACAATTCGAACTCAAAATTTAAGTTTGGTTTGTTAAGATCAACAAACGAGCTCGAAAGAATACTTTATCGAATCGAGACCCGAATAATTCGCGAACAGTTTGGTTCGCTTATATTCCTAGAGACGGAAGTCAAAATGAAAAAAATGAGACCCTTTGGAGTGGACGTAGGAAGTTTTTTTTTTAACACTAGTTTGAATTCTCTATGTCATTTTGATATAAAATCTTATATGTTACACTGTTAGATGGAATAAGAGAAAAGAAAACTATAATCTAATAAAAAAAGTATAAAATCTGTGAGCCATGTATGATTGGCTATTATAAGTATCATTCATATAATTATCATCATAACGTCTGTTGTTACATATAAATGGTACAAAATTTCTCATGTCATTTAGAAAACATAATATATTTTACAATGAATTAATTACTTTGAAATACTAAATTACTTTAAAAAATAATTAAAAAATAAATTTTACTAACATTCATCCAAACAATAAATTGAACATGCCCCCAGGGTATAACTCAAGTGGTAGAGGGGAGGGTGGATAGGCCTTCCAGCTGAGCTTGGTTACTGCAGGGTGGGGTTCGAATTCTGCCTTTGCATAGATTTGGCTTCTTGCAAGCACAAGTTTAACAGTGAGCCCTCCCTATAAGCCACTTGAGGCACATCCTACGATTTACCTCCTCCACTAATCTTCAGGGCAGGGGCGGTTCATCATGCGATTTACCTCCTCCACTATTCTTCAGGGCAGGGGCGGTGGGGACCCCTAATGGTGGGGTACACCATTTTTTTTATAAATTGAACATGGAGGCAAGTGCAATCTTTTACTTGGGTTTGATAATATTTAAAGCACAATTGATCTAGATATATCAGACAGTGCACATTGCAAAGCCTAAAGAGCCGTTTTACTCGCAAGAAAATTTCTAAAATATAATAATGCATAAAATCTTATTCCTAGATATGATGAAATCAGAAAAGTTAACATGCGCCACTTGACGTTAATCATTCATTGTAATGGTAACGTTATTTAATTATCCCTCCCTTATCAATGATTTATTTGGCAAAAGCTCATGCGTCCCCGAAAATACGGAGAGATAATATTTGTCCCCATGTGAATACAACTCTTCCCCTTTGTATTCTATTTAAACCTATGTATTGCTAGGAGTTTAAATTGCAAAGAGGCACGAAAATTGCAAAGGCGCAAGTAATGTGCTCCGTGCGCCCGGGTGTACAGGAGCCTCACTCAATTTATTTTACTATTTTTCCACATTTAGGGGTATTTTTTTAGTTTTCTAAAGAAAAATCGTATTAATACAAGTATCTACTGTATATAAAATGATAATATTTTTTAAATATTTATGAAAAAACAAATAATTACATGATCAGTTGACGACTAGAGTAATTTATCTAGTAAGGTGAATCACCTCATAACCCAGTTCACCATGCATCCTAATTTTACAAAATTAATCTTTAGTACATTAGAAGTTATTCTTTAAAGAAATGAAATTACTCATTTGAAAAAAATTACTCATTTCAATAAGAATATAGATTATTACTCCCTCCGGCCACTTGAAAGGTAACCGTTTGTTGTTTGCACGTGGACAATTCTAATGTCTTTATTTGCTTTTTGCACGTGGATTATGGAATATTATTATTATAGGTAAAATGGGTAGTTGTATTAGAGGAAAGTCGTGAATCATGTTGTGTGCTTTCTTTACTAAATAGATGAAATTAATACCTTTGAAGCGGACGCCAGAAATAGTGAAACGAGTACCTTGTAAGTGGCCGGAAGTAGTTCAAAATATCATAATTTAAAGACTAATATTATTTATTTATTCAGAAAAATAATAAAATTATCAATTTAAAAAATAATTTTTAATTTTAATAAAATTAGAGTGTAAGGGACCAGTTCAACAAATATTTGTATGTTTTTATAGTATGTAGTTGAGAATACATTGAATTATTGTACCATTATTTTTAAAATTACTCTAGCACATTACACTTTCTTTTTTTTTTTCATTTTATCATTTCACTGCACTTTTAACACATTAAAAATAGTAAAATTTTCAAAACAAATAATCTTTTAATATATTATATTTTTTTAAAAAGTACTATTACATTCATTATGTAACTTACATTTTTCTTTATTTATCCTTAAAAATGATCATATTATGCTAAAAAAAATAAAATTGATAAAGTAAATATATTTTTTAAACTTTATATTTACGGTAAAGATAAAAGTGTTAATTAAGACAGAGGAAATAGTATTCTTTTACAAGACAAATTACAATTTTTTTCTTAATGCAAATATTTCCATGTAATCGGTTCATATGGAATGTTGTGTATACATGTATAATTTATACTCATCCCATCCAATAATAAATTTCGCACCTTCCATTTTCGTCTGTCCCACATTAAACTTCACCATCAAAAAATAGAAATATTACATCAATCCCTAGCTCTAAAAGTTCATCTTAACTACAAATTTACCACTCTCACCTAACACACATAACATACTTTATAATTTATTTATTATCTAAAAATATTACATTATCCTCCAAAAGTCAATAAAATTGATAAAAAAATAACTTTTCTTAAATTTCGTATTTACAGTAACGGTGAAGTTTATTATGGGATGGAGGGAGTAGTATTATTTTTCATAAGTATAATTTTTTTATTTTTTAGAATTTAGTGTTAATTTTTAGGGTGGAATTGTAATTTTATTTTATTATTAGTTCATGGACCAGTTTATCCTTAACAGTTCATTTGTTATTTTACCCTTTTATGATAATAATAACAATTAATAATGATAATATATGTTTTTTAAATTTTGGTATGATAATATAAGGTTTAACAGTACATGTTTTTATTTTATTTTTTATTTTTTAGATCTTGTAAATAAATTTATTTAATAAATCAATAAAATAAATATTGACTTATATAAATGTAAATATTTAAAATAAATATATAAACACACTTAATAGTGCATGGATTTATTTTCTAATTATTCCTTAATAATTACTCTCTACATCTCATAAACAAATTCAAACTTTCTATTTTTGTTCGTCCCATAAATAAGTTCACTCCCCTAAATAAGAAAATACACACAAATCAATAACCCACAACACACTTTAATATCAAAATTGTCACCCCTTTACAACTCACATGACTTACTTTATAATTTATTTATTGCCTAAAAATATCAAACTGCCCCTAAAATTAAAGTAAAATACAACTTATTCTTAAACTACATATCTACAGTAACCAGTAATCGTGAACTTATCTTTGAGATGGAGGTAGTATGAAATTAAGTTATAAACGCAACACACACATACATTGATAAATAACAATTTTTTTCACATAAATTAAATACAATAATTTAATGTGTAGTGGAGTGAAGATATAATATTTTAATGTATATGGAGTATTTTTATTAGTATTGAATGTTGACCTCATGTATAGTGGGTTGAATATAATTATTTTTTATGGATCACATCTATCAAAAAAGAAAATTGATAGTACTTTGTAATGGGACGGACCATAACAGAATTCGTATCCAAAGGTAGTAACATATATTAATATGTTATATTAATAGACTACCTTTGTTCTGATGCAACATACGCATTTTGTCATTTTTGTTAGTCTCAATACAAAGTGTTCATTTTCCTATTCAGTAGACGAGACTCACACAAATCAATTCATATGTCTCCATAAAGCCCACACACTGTTGGATTGTATACTAAAAGTCTAGCTTTTTGTATGAACAATGTTATAAAAATTAATTTGAAATGACAATCATATGAGCAAACGTTTTGCATATTATAATTTATTTATATGTTATTGCAAAAGTTTACTTACTTTATACTGTAGATGGTGTGCGGCGTCGCAAAGAAGATCAGATTGTCATCTCCTTATAAAGTATAAACAGATGCTCACAACCGAGATAGATGGGGATAATCTATCAGAATAGTTGGGTATTAGTTTGTCTTGACTATAAAATCACATTAGTATGCTTTGTGTGTATTGAGTAGGACCGCTTGGGATCGTTCGATTTATACTGATTATATAAGAGAACTTGATCTCAGTTATTATGGATGTTCATTCTCTTAATCCCTATACAATAACCTCGACAGGTAAGCCATTATTTATGTCTTTGATTCATCAATGGGTGAGATTTAATTATTAAATCAACAAGCTCGATGAGTGGGAGATGATGCTGCCTTTATGGTGTGTTGATTGTAGAAGGAATCCGTGTCCTATTAAATAGGTTGATGATGTCCCCTTGAGGAGCTCATAAGGATTATCATGTAAACCCTGCAGGTGGATTTATTTCAGCATGATAACAAGGTTGAGTGGTACTATTCTCTGATGAGATATTAATTAATGGAGTTGTCAGTAACTTAATTAATTAATGGACATTGTATATCATGGGGAGACTAACAGACTCATAATAAGAAGGAGCCCATAACGTAATATGAGATTAGAGCGGAAGTGCAGTATTAATACTTTAGTGGACTATATTATTATTATTGGACTTAAGTATAAGTTTTTGGTTAAACTTGGATACTTAAGTTCAATGGAGGCCCGATTCTAATTTCTCTTCATGGTCCCTGCTGTAGCCAATATATAAGTCATCTCAATTGTCTAGAAACCCTATTCTCTGCGCCTAAAACACGTGAGATAGAGGGAGAGGAAGCAGATTTAGAGGGTCTTGAAGATTGTCGCCCACAAAGCGTCAAGACTGGACTTGGGAATACAACACAAGATCAAAAGATTATTTTCTGCAGCTGTTCTGACTTCTCCGCCAAGTCTTTGGTGAAAGGTAAATTATTCTATTCGTTTTCACTACAATAGAATTACATGGAACCCGAACGAGATCCGAACGCCAACACACACAACACTAATACAACTACCCACTTTATATTAAAATATTATATCTTTCACCTCACTATACATTAAAATATTATATCCCTTAATCTATGTGCAAAAGTCAAATAGACACATTGCAGCGGGATGAAGGGAGTATATTATGATCATATTTATTTTGTAGTTTGGTTGATACCATTTTAATACAAAAATAGTAAATATATACAATATTCCCTTTGTTCTATGTTAACGTTTACCTTTTCAATTTTAATTTATCTCAAGTTGAGGTTTAGATTTTTCTTTTTGTAGAGTGAGACCCACACAAAACAACTAAATATTCTACATGGGTCATGGGGTCCACACACAATACTAATACAAATTATCTGTAACACATTAAATATTATATCTCTCAACCCATTTACCATTAAAGTATTATATTTTAATTTACATGCAAAAGGCAAACGTAAACCTTAATACAATACGGAAAAAGTATGTGTTAAAATATAACACAAATATTCACCCAGCCAAATTGGTCTCATATATGTGTGCACAAATGTGCTCTCACCATGTGCACGTCCCAAGTTCAAATCTAGCTAGCGGCGAATTTTCTGAATAAATTTTAGAAGAAGTATAAAGGGTATAATTGCAATTTAAAACTTAAGTCGAGCCAAGCCAAGGTGGCTCAAGCCGTGCATGCATCGCGTGAACGGAGATGATTCGATTCCCATTTATTATTATAGTTTGTGACGAACTTTCTCCGCCACAATTATTCTCCATTAAAAAAACTTTGTAACGCAGATTAGGGTGGTGGGGGATGGGGGCATATTCTCATCACAAGTCCCGTTAGTCCGTTACTGTGAGTATATTTTTTTAGTGATCTATGCTTCATTTTTTGGTAAATGGATCTTCATAAAAATAAATAAATAAATAATTATACTTTTAAAAATTTTACAATATTACACAATATTTTATTCATTCAAATTAAAGTTAAGTGCATAAAGGTAAAAGATACAACTAAAATTTACCAATGCAGTTTTCAACAATGTTGTAGTGGATACCAACTTCATGCAGAGTAATTGAAGTTTCGTACTTGTCGTGATTTAATGTTAGACATCTAAAACATACTAACTCTTTATATTTTAAGAAGTGGCGTAGCAACCCTCTTTCTATGTAATTTTATTTCACTATATTTGTACTCCTCTATTTTTAGGTACCTCCAGTGCCTTAATAATAATAATTTCTTTGCCGAAGAAAAAAAACTCAACTAAAACTTACCACTAAATATTAAAATATAGTCCCTCAATTAGCTGTCCGCGAGAGTGCCATTTGTTTTTGCATGCGAATTAAGGAATATTATTATTTAATATATAATGGATAGTTGTATTGGCAGAGTGTGTGAGTCCCATATTTAATTGTGTTAGTGGTGTGTATGAGTCTCATATGTCTAAAAAGAAAAATGAGATCCTTTAAAGAAGACGCCCAAAACGGTAAAATGAGACCCTTGCTGGCTGATAGAGGGAGTAATATCTCTCAATCTACGTGTAAAAAATAAATGTATTCCTTTGTTTGGGACGGAGAGAGTATTACTCTTGTATGCAATGGCGAGTAGGATTTATGTTCAGGGGGCCCGAAATATACTTCGTTCGTCTCACAACACAGTTCATTTTTGCGGTTTTACATTGTTTAAGGAAAATGGTTTTATTTATTATTTTATTTTCTATTTTAGGATATTTTTAGATAAAAAAATAATCATAATGTGTAAATTATATTATATGTTAGGTCACTTAGGTGTGAGTGACAATTTTTAAATTAAAGTTTTTTAAGGTTATTGGATAAAGGTGTAATTTTCTTTTTATGAGAGTGAAAATAATGTTATAAAACAAATAAATGAGAAAAATGTAAAAAATATAATGCTTCATATAGTAAATTATTACTATATATTACTTGTATATAATAATTCACTAATTATAAAATGATGAAAATTACATAATTCACTACATATATACTAATTATTTATAAAAGTTCAGGTGGCCAGTGCGAGTTATTCTGAGAAGAGTAACGCTAGGAATTTTAAAAAATAAGTGAGTCATGTGTAAATTCTATTCCGTGTAAACCCTCTTTATTTAAAAAATATAAAAAAAATTATACAAAGACTTGTGTAAACCAAGTTTACAGTCTGTGGTTCCCCTTCCAATTCTATGTACCATATATATTGTTAGGGTGTTTGAATTAAGGAGTACCACAAGGTTTACAATTACAAGAGGCTAACTCAAACAATTATACTCTTAAATATTCTAAACTCTAAGTATAAATATTGAACTTAAGGTATAATAAAACATAAATTAATAGGATTCACATAGCTAATTATGTAATTCTATTCAAGTAAGTATTTGCATTTAAAATTAACACTCAATATTATTAAGAGGAGCATTTTTCTAAAGGAGATTTCAATCATACACTCATTTGCACACTACAAGTACTCTAATTACACTCAGAATTTGACAAAGGCAAATCCTGGGTGGAAATGTCCAGTGCCTCATGAGAGGCCACGCAAGAGACTAAAATAGTTCTCATATCCAGATATACAGGATAAATTAAATATATATGTGTTCAATAAGTGTTAGCTAGTAATGATTGTATACAAGTAGATTATAGGAGATTGGTTGTTTTATTTCACCACTATTCACACTTTTAATCTACTGTTACATTTATATACTCCTATTCATCAACAAATTTGATATGTGAGTGTGACTTGTCGTCCATCCGCACACATATATGCATATAAAATTATAAATGTAGCCAAACTTTTATGTAACACCGTTTTAGGGGTGAATGAGTTAAAGTGAGACAGATAAAAATATAACAGTAATATTTTCTTTTTAAAATGATATCTGATTTATGAAAAATTATAAACATCCAAGTGAACTATTTCATGAATTATTCGTATTGTAAAAAAATGATGATATTTTAATGAGAAGTTTAAATAAAATATATAATGACAAGTGATAACTAATTAAAAATAAATAAAACAATATCATCATGAAATGATATTGTTAAATAATCACCTCTTCAAAAAGTGTAAGGGGATAGAGAGGACTATCATTTATTAGTTAATCAAATGACTCTAATATGCTTCCAAACGTATAAATAGGTTAATTTACCTCGAGCCTTGCATGCAAATTTTTTTATTTTTTAAATTAATGACAGAGGTTTGAATCTTGAACATTTGTTAAGTTTTGACTCTATATTAAATGATACACTTCTTTACTCCCGTTTTTAGATGATGTGATTATTTATGGGAAAGTCACATAAGTATTAGCTCATAAATATACATGTATGTGGAGTATATAATACGTTTAGTAGATCCTCACATCTCAGCCCTTAATTCTACTCTCTAACTTCTATATAAACCTCTCCCATTTTCTGTCTACTCAATTTATTCATAAACTTATTTACCAACTAATTAGTTCCCATATCCATCCATCTTTCTTCCATCATATCATCATAGTATCAACACCTCTCATCTTCTTCTAATATGGAATCCTTCGAAGCTAATTCCAAGCAGGTTATTCTTTCACCGCCCTCCATTAATTTCAATATTCTTGCATAAATTAATGAACCCACATTCATGCAAATACTATACATACATACAGTATTCTAATATATACATTTATGATGAATTGAATTAGGGTGATGATAATAAGTTGAAGGTAGAAGATGGATGCACTGGTGATGGAAGTGTGGATCTTCAGGGTCGGCCCGCAATCCGACAGCGATCCGGAAAATGGGTTGCTGGGAGCATCATACTCTGTAAGCCCGACCCGACCAGACCCGACACCCTGTTTAATTCTGCAATACATACATACATATATGTGTGAAATTAAATTGGGTTTTGACATGCATTAACGAATTAACAGCTAAAACATTTTGATCATTTGATTTGGAGAACTATTAGAGCTTGATTTTGCTGCTGGTATGAATGAATTGTGAAATAGGAAGAAGTGGCTGGTTTGATTTTGGTGAATAAATTAGCACCTACAATATCTTTGAAAATGACAATTTGGGTCATCATGTATGGAATTAAAATTTTGTAACTCCAAGTGTCCAAGTGTTGTGCCATGCAAGCTCTGCCCCAATACACCACCACCACATCACATGCCCTCACACACACATATCATTTTTTTATTACATTGTGTCACTTGTCAAAGTTACGAGTTGAGATGGGATTCCCTATTACAAAAGTGTATTTCGATGTTTCAACATATCAGATGGAAGACACAAAAGAGTGAAAAATGATGATGTGTCTTTCATTTGGTTTGTTGGAACACCGAATGTAACATACTTTTGGAACAGAGAATTTGATCTCTTACGTGTTGGGAGTTGAGATAGAGAGAAATAAAGTTCATATATTTGTAAAATTTTCTTTTTACTTAGATTGAAATTTATAATATCAAGAAAAATGGTACGCAAGTTTTTTTTTTTTATATAAAAATTTATAATATTGTATAAACAAACGATTATTAAATTAATGTTATAAGAATGATGGGTAGAAAATCATTTATCAAGTGAAAAAATAATTATACATTGGAACATTATATGGCTGCATTGCTGACATCATTAAGCATTATTTGTGAAACACATGAATCAGGCATACATTATTCAAATTAAATAGTTATTACAGCACTCTTAAAAGACATTGCTTTGTTATATGTTCATAGTGTTCTAACCAAGTTAGATAATTATAAATATTATAACTTTATTAAATAGGTGATATTATTAAAGAGAAAGAAAATAAAAGTATATATCAAATATTACAATCAAACCAAAAAGATGTAGAAAGCAATATGTCTAAGTCCTAGTTAAAACTTTCTTATGTTAATTAAAATTTTCTTTTGGGAAAAAATATAAGGAAAAAGAGTATCAGCATGGATAAATTTGTCATTATGACAATAAATTTGAAAGAAATACATACATATATAATCATATTAAATAAAGGTATATTAATATTCATTTGTGTTTCCAAAAAAAACATTAAAACATGCATCCATATTAATAGAACTACTATATAAATGGAATGGAGGAATTATTTAGCATTGTCCAACAAAATTTGTTTTAAATTATTTTTCCAAAATATATTAAGTAGGAAACTTTCTCTAACTTCCTTTGCATTTAATATTTGTTGTAATAAGTTGGGATTTTTATGATGGAGAACATGCATGAGTTGGGTTTGAGTCTATTTCATGCATTCAGTTAGTCATACCACATTTCGTATTCCCTATCCCACTACACATCCCACATTCAATCGTCATTCTAATTAATTTCGTGTAAGGAATAACTCACACTATCCAATAATTTGTTATGTATAGGTGTTTCATTTTCATTTTCTATACAATAAGACTAGATCTTAAGAATATAAAAGAATAAACCTTAATTTTTTCTCTTACATGTCACTCTTGATTTAATGGATAACATAGGATATGTACCACGGTCATGTAAAAAACATTCGGTTCTACATCCTTGGTATCTTGTGTTTCTGGGCGTACAAAGTGTATTAAAGTATAACATTTTGTATAAAAAAGTATACACTTAAAGTAATAATTAAGGGTATAATTTTTTCTTTGAAAAGGTCGTCTAAAATGTGAATAGTATAAATGTTTGATAAAAAAATAAGTTTTTTTCTTAGAAAATTAAGAGTATACATTCTTATAAGGATATAACGTTTAATATTAAAGAGTATAAATTTCAGAAAATATGGGATTTGGGGTTACGGGCACGCAAGCTTTTGCATGCACTGATATCCCCTCCTTCCATCCTCCTCAGAGTTCGGATGTCCTTTTACACATTACTTGACAAAACATTTTTTTCTTATCTCATATTCATTATATGAGTGACTTATAAAAGACAATTGAAATATTTCTAACATTTATTATTGAGATTTATAAATTCAACGACAATTCAGAAATCAGTATTTGTCTTGAGATTTTAATTAAATTGTTATTTAACTTTTACCCAAATTGATGTGAAATGAAATATATACTAGAGCCACATAAGACTACCATACAATATATTATTAATAGTGAAAAATGTTTACAATACTATATTATATTTTATTTTAGTGTTACATTTTAATATGTATCAGAAACATAAAATTTTAAATTTTAAAAGAAACATAAATCCGTAAGGTATGTTCAGTGACGGAGGGACAGGATTAGTGGGCATTGGCCCCCGGAAATTAGAGAATATGTAGGTATATAGTAATAAAACTTGTAGGATTTTGAGTTGGCCAAGTGGTTATCAAAATGTTTTTTCATGTCATTGGCTCAAAATGTTTTTTCATGTCATTGGCAAGGAGTTCGACTCCTTTCATATATATATATATATATATATATATATATATATATATATATATATATATATATATATATATATATATATATATATATATATATATATATATATATTTTACTTCATTCTATTTAATTATTTTTCTCCTTTTAACTTTTATTCTATATATAATGATAATAAATTTAGTTTATTTATAATGTACAATATAATACATTGTTTCATAAAATTATTTACACTATACTATATTCATTTATTTGTCTCATAAAATTTAAAAATTATACTTTAATTTTAAAAATGCCATTATTTTTAATGCATATTTATGTACTTTATTTTTTATTTAAAAATATCAATTTATTTTAAAAAAATCAATAAAAATTCGTACAAAATTTAAAGTTTCTTAAACTACATAAACGATTTCACAAATAAAACGGAAAGAGCATTTTTTTTCTTTTAATAATATTTTGATCCCGAGCTTAAATCCTGCTCCGTCACTGGTTATGTTATTTTTTGGTCTAAAATGGATTTTGAAAATCGAGTTTACAAAATCTAGTGGATTTTAAATTCTTATTAAAAGTAATGGTGATGTGGTTTTGTTGTTTTTGTGGTTTTTTTTCTATATGATTAATAAGCTTAGCTGTACGAAAAAAAAAATTATTATATTATTATTTAATGTGAGATAAAAGATAAGAGAGGACAAAAATAAAACGGTAATGTCGACTTCTTAATAAGTAATGGATGTGAAAACAACATGTTGAGAAAAGAGAATCAATCTAATTACAAAGCAAGTTATTTAGTGACAAAAAGAATAGTGTTTATCAAGATAAGGTATTATGTGAATGAAATTAAGGGGTGGACAAGTCTCTCTCTTTTGATGCGTGTAATTTTTTTAAGAAAACTAAAGCTAAATGTGGTTTGGAATCCACCACCAATTACTGTCACAAGTGGAAATTCACACATATACCCCACCACCAAATATAGTACTCAGGCTTTATTTAAAAAAAATATATAAAAATATACTACCTCCGGCCACTTACAGTGTAATCGTTTGCTGTTTGCACGTGGAAAATTCTAAGGTCTTTATTTGCTTTTTGCACGTGGATTAAGGAATATTATTATAGATAAAGTGGGTAGTTGTATTAGAGAGAAGTTGTGAGTCATATTTTGTACTTTCTTTACTAAATAGAGGAAATTGATACCTTTGAAGCGGACGCCAGAAATAGTGAAATGGATACCTTGTAAGTGGCCCGAGAGAGTATATGTTAATTATTACATAGTATTCTTTATACAAGGCAAAATGTGACACTAATTTACACATTTTTTTTTCTAAGAATGCATCATTTTTTATTAAAAATGTATCATTTTTAATAATTTATTATAAAAATTGTTCATAAAATAGTTTAGTTTAATCGGTTATTTATCGTTTTTAATCAATCAGGTATATATAACTTTTTTATTAAATATACTAATTTTTTTTACGTAAGTCATTCTGTGAAACGATTCCACGCAAATTTTTTATTTTTCATATAATATATGTAAAATTTTATATTATACTCCACTTGTCTCCTAAATTATGTTTACACTTTCTATTTTCGTCAGTCCCATAATAATTTGCATCATCCAACAAAAAGAGAATATCACTGCATTAATCCAATAATCTCAAAATTGATCTTAAATTAAAAAAAAACAACTCTCACCAAACACACATAAAATATTTTACACTTTAAGTATAACCTAAAAATATTATACCACCCTATAAAATCAGTAAAAATAGAGAATTTTTTTTCATAAACTTCATATTTATAGGACTCGTGAAAATAAACTTGTAACATGCATTTGGATGTGGAGTTATATATTCCGTGCATGACACATTAAAATACACTTTTGATAATAGTTTAAGACTAATAATGTTACGTAGATAAGCATTAAATGGTAAGGACAATTAAGGATACGTTTCCATTTGCAAGAATTTATGGAATTAAGCACCCATATACTTTTTAGCATTGCGCATGTTCTATGAATATTTTTCAAGCATTAATGATTCCAGGAAAACCTTCCAACTTTTAGAAAAGTAGTAAAAAAAATAAAAAAAAATGTTAGGTCCATCCACATGCACGCTAATTTATATGCTATATTACCATTTTAATCTTGTAATAAAGTTTGTTCTTTAGATAGTTTACTATATTCTTCATTTAGGGTTTTTATCATCGATTAATTAATAATTAATGGATTTAACTTTTATGTAGTATGAACTTTTATAATACCCTTTGTTTCGGATATTTATGTACGAGCACATTAATTAAGAAATTTTATTTTTTAAATATGTAATATAAGAATAAGTTAGAGATAAATTATTAATTTTTTAAAGAGAAAAAGTAAATAAAATTGTTGAGAGTGATTAATAAAGTGTAAAAAGTAGGTAATTAAGATGTATAATGTCTTTTTACTATTAATGAAACGTGCATAAATATTTGCGATACCTCAAAATGTAAAGTGAGCATAAATACGTGAAACAGAAGAAGTATTACTATTCTGACCTTGGTTTATCATTGGTCCGGAGCTTATTATTTATACTTTAATTTATTACATTATCTAGTTAGAGATTTTATGGCAATGAATAATGATGGAAATTAACAACACTAGTTGTTCGGAATGCAGTAAATCAAGGTCTAGCAACTCTTGCATTTTTTGGAGTCGGAGTGAATTTGGTGCTGTTTCTGACGAGAGTGTTGCAGCAAGACAATGCAGAGGCTGCAAACAGCGTTAGCAAATGGACTGGCACTGTGTATATATTCTCTCTCGTTGGTGCCTTTTTGAGTGACTCTTATTGGGGAAGATACAAGACATGTGCCATCTTTCAGCTCATTTTTGTCACTGTAAGTACCTTATACTCCCTCTGTCCCATATTACTCTTCACCGTTATTGTAGATACAAAGTTTAAGAAAAGTTGATTTTTGATCAATTTTATTGACTTTTGGCGGGTAGTGTAGTATTTTTAGATAATAAAGTCATAAAGTATGTTATGTGGGTTGGGTGAGAGTGATAAATTTGTAATTAAGATATATTTTCAGAGTTGGAGATTAATGTGATGTTTTCTTTTGGGGGTGATGAAATTTAACGTGGGAGAAAGTGTGAAATTTATGTTGTGACGGAGGGGGTGAGTTTCATGCATAATTATTTTCTCATCTCTTGAATCATGGTGTATCTCATATTCATTGTGGAATAATTCTTGCAACAGGGGCTGGTATTGCTATCATTGAGCACACAGATTTTGTTGCTTAAACCCAGAGGATGTGGGGATGAAACAACAATGTGCAAGCCCCACTCTAGCTGGGTCATAAGCCTCTTCTACATCTCCATATACTTGATTGCCCTCGGAAACGGAGGCTACCAACCCAACATTGCCACATTTGGAGCTGATCAATTCGACGAAGAGGATCCTAAGGAGGCCTACTCTAAGGTTGCCTTCTTCAGCTACTTCTACCTCGCTTTGAACCTCGGCTCTCTCTTTTCCAACACTATTTTAGGCTACTTTGAGGACGGAGGGAAGTGGGCACTCGGTTTCTGGGCTTCTACTTCGTCTGCATTTATTGCTCTACTCCTCTTTCTTGGAGGTACTAACAGGTACAGGCACTTCAAGCCCACGGGAAACCCCATCTCCCGTGTGTCTCAAGTCGTCGTGGCTGCGTTTAAGAAGTGGAGAGTGAAGATCACACCCGCAGAAGGAGGGTTGTATGAAGGTGAGGAGGATCAGGATGCGCCCAATGCAGGGGCGAGGCAGATGCTCCACAGTCAGGGGTTCAGATTTCTGGATCGAGCAGCCTACCTGACTTCAGCTGACATGGAGCAGCTGAAGCAGAGGATGGTGCAGAGCCCGTGGAGGCTCTGCCCCATCTCTCAAGTGGAGGAGGTGAAATGCATACTGAGACTCCTACCCATCTGGCTCTGCACCATCCTCTACTCGGTCGTGTTCACGCAGATGGCCTCCCTCTTTGTCGAACAGGGCGACGCCATGAAAACCACCATCTCAAATTTCAGGATCCCTGCAGCCAGCATGTCCAGCTTTGACATACTCAGCGTTGCCGCCTTCATCTTCCTATACAGAAGAGTGCTCACCCCCCTCGTCCGCAGGTTCAATTCCAGAGGGCTGACCGAGTTGCAGAGGATGGGGATCGGGCTGGTCATTGCCATTGCAGCGATGATCTCAGCCGGTATAGTGGAGTGCTACCGGCTGAAATACGCGCAGAGGGACTGCAAGCACTGCCAGGGGTCGAGCTCGTTGAGCATATTCTGGCAGGTCCCACAGTACGCCCTCATAGGCGCCTCCGAGGTGTTCATGTACGTGGGACAGCTGGAGTTCTTCAACGCGCAGGCTCCCGACGGCCTCAAGAGCTTCGGGAGTGCGCTCTGCATGACATCCATATCGCTCGGAAACTACGTAAGCAGCTTGCTGGTATCCATCGTCATGAAGATGTCGACGGTGGACAACATGCCGGGATGGATACCGGGAAACCTTAACAAGGGCCATCTCGACCGGTTCTACTTCCTCTTGGCCGCCCTCACGGCCTTCGATCTGGTTGTCTATATTGCATGTGCTAACTGGTATAAGAGCATCAAGCATGGAGGGAAGGCTAATGGTGAAATCAGTGACCACTGTGGGGTTTGAAATCAGTCATATATGTGTGCCTCTCTGTCATGTGTATCATAATCACTCAGATCATAAATATAATAAGAAGATATCCAAGCATGCATAAATTAACTGATGCTCTGGCCAAGGGTGGACATTGGAATTACTACGTTGGACGAGAAGGAGGAGAAGAACAGGTTTTGTTGGAAGCTACTTCTTTCTAACTTTGTCCTAATCAAACACAGTGTTATGAACTGCACCTGTTTTCTTTTTCTTTCCTAGTAATGTGTCTCATATATAACATAAAATTTATTTTGAAATAGTTTAGGTTCGACTTCTATAATGTTATTAGCAATAAATTCCATTTTGAGAGGGTTGATATATAAAGTGCCCCTTTTGAGAGTTCTAATATGGACTTGATTTCCATGTTCCACATTTCATCTTTTATTTGTAATTCATGCTATAAAAAAACTATTTTCATATTCCATGTTTTATTAGTATTCCATAACATAAAAATTCATACTTTAAAAATGATCGTTAAATCCATGAAGCATGTGGTGTAAGACACAAATAATGACACATGCTATTCTGTTAAAGAGTAAAATACAAAATGAAATAATATGATGAAATAGGTGATCTCAAACCTGTAATATCTGATGTTCTCCGAACTCATTTATTTCTTCTCTCCTCCATCTAAATTAATTGGTGCAAACAAAGTCCAGCCTGTTTTATTTTGAATTGCAACACTATTGCAAGTTCTTCCGTCTTGGACCAGATTCACATGGCAAAGTAGTTGACCTTCTCTTGGCAAAAAATTGTTTGCAACACGAATAAGAAATAATAATATTTTAATAAAAAAAATAATTCATAATTGATGTAAAGTACTGGCAAAGTAAATTATTTTATAAACAATTCGATATATTAAAAAAATTAATAAAAAGTAAAAACAAATTAAAAAATAATAAAACAATCTCACTCATACGATTGTTATCTCTATGATGATAAAAATTGAATATTCGTCCACTGTCAGAGATACTATAAAGGTGTCCTACAAACAGGGGGAATCGACTGTCAAGGGAATATGCTTCTAATTAATTGTGTATTTTTGCTCAAAACTTTGACAATCTGTCGATGGCAAACTGGAAGTGACAAGCACTGAAATACTCGTCTCTTTGATATAGTTTTACATCCAAAAGAAAACAGTATAGCTAAATTTAAAAGTGAACTCTTTCCCTCTACACTCGAAGCCTCAATGTCCCTCAACTTAGCATTAATGAAGCAAAAATGAGAGGAGGTCACTGTATAACAAGGACCACATAATTTTATTACTTGAAAACAATTGTGAATTCCGAGAAGACTAAAAGGCCTTCAACTTCACCGCAGCTTTAGTTTGACACATATATTGAACGATTTTTTTTTTTTACTCTACAAGCTTTCCCTGCCACTCAACCATCTATCAGCTCTGCACTTTGCGAACCTGAATATGGTGAGTGGATTCTCGTCGCCATATCGGTTGTGCTCCACTTTGTACGAGTGTCACAAACTGCCCTTCAATCACCAGAACCTTACTCTGGAAGAGAGAGAGAGTGAGACGCGAAATCAACTCAAGTAGCATGCTACAAAATAATGGAATAGTAATCTTCTTACCAATAAAAGCTTCAGAGCTTGTGAAAATGTCTCCTCCACATCATCGGTGAACTGCATAACTATTGGCATTACCCCGTGATAGAGGATCAACCGCTGCTTCACCCTTTCTCTGTTAATAAAAACCAAGAATTTTATACACTTGTACATACGAGAATGTTAAGAGATTCAATAATGCAGTTTGAATTGGATGCACCCTTTTTATCTAGCCTATATCACTGATCTCAACCAGTGTCTTCCAGCTTTTCACACTAAATAACTGCTTTTGTCTAATATTACATAGTTCACAAAATCATCTTGGAAAGTATAAAGGCTTTCACATTATATATAACGCTAATTGTAAAGTCAGCAAATCAATGAATAAATGAAATACAGTTGAATCGAAGATAAGGAAGGAATGTTTTCTGAAAATAAAATTGCACAAATTGGAAATTTGGAACGTCCAGCTAGCAAACAACAAGAAGACAGCAGTAAGGCAATTATTCATGCTTGCACTCAGCTATGTCTCCACAGTTGACTCTCATCAAGAGTAAGTGTATGGTTCTAAAAAGATATACATGCCATTGGTGATGCTAAAGACTGGTAGCATATAAACTTACACGTTTGTAAAGGCAAATATTGTTGAGGACGGCCGGTAATGACTCAAAGTTATGGCCATTGAACCTGTTCTAGTGAAAACTATGATGGGAGTTGCCAAAGTGTTCGCCATTGTGGTGGCATGGAGGGCAAACATATCGCTCATGTGGCTCTGCATATTTTTTTATCGCATTCAGTTTAAGTTGTATAGTAAGTGAAAGTAGTACAGACAATTTGAAAAGAAGCCATTCTCGAGTTCTAATCTCTATTAGAGTTAATATTGATCTCAATTTGAAGGTGTGGAAGTAGAAAGTCCTCAAAGAAAATATTATATGAAACCTCTTCTTCTTGAGTAGACGTGATTGATAACAGTTCTAGTATTTGGTTATTGATTATATTTCTTTTTTCTTTTTATTTGGTTCGTGGGTTGTCTTTATACTCAAATATATCATGAGGACAGACACATAATCTCTCTGGATATCCTTTTTCTTTTTTCCCGCCCAATATCTCCATGTTTCAAAATTCCTTTTTCTTTTTTTCCTGCCCAATATCTCCATGTTTTAAAATTCCATAGATAACATTCTGGAGTATCACCCAGACCAAAGGGTTCTACTTTCCAATTGAGCCATTGCTTTCAATAGGAGAAATGACTCCATAAGCTCACAGCTATAAACTTAGATTGGAAGCAAGAGATAAAAAGGAGGAGATGGAGATGGAGATGGAGATGGAGATGGAGATGGAGATGAAGATGGAGATGGAGATACTAGAAAATTATAAGGTGCAATCTTATAATACTGAAATAATTTTATGAAGAATTATGATCTGAAATTATAAAAGTAAAAACTAAAAAGGAGGAGATGGAGATGGAGATAGAGATGGAGATACTAGAAAATTATAAGGTTCAATCTTATAATACTGAAGTAATTTTATGAAGAATTCTGATCTGAAATTATAAAAGTAAACACTACACGCACCTTGTAGGCCTCAGATTGACCTGGATAGCTGAATGTGATTGGTAAGCTTTTCTCAGTCCTCAAAGCCACAGTATGCATCACTTTAACGGCCTTCAATGGGAATCTAATACAAAAAAATGGTTCTTAGATTAAACATCACTCATCCATAGCACAGTAAGCAATTAAATAAATTAGTTTTAGATGCATCGTGGAAGAAAAAATACAAAAAACTACTGGAATTTTAAGAACACTCCAAAGCGAAATTCATGCCAAAAATAAAAACCAAGCTGGATTTCCATAGGTTTAAGTCCCCTCCCTCCCGTCCTAAACTCCTAGTTCAGGTCTTTTATTTAACTGAGTTATCCAAAATTGCAGGTAAGATAATGGAAATTGGTGCTCCCAAGGACAGTTTCTAGATAAAAATGCTAGAAGAGAAAATTTGACAAAAACAAAAATTTGAAACCATCTTCAAAACTAACAACAGTATGCCTGTAGACCATCTCAGCCCAGAACTGAAAGTTTCCAGCATATGTTCCATTTTCAGTTAGAATATAGCAAGTACTCGAGATAGCCCGAAATGTTGAACTCATTTGGTAACTAATAAGATTTAATGGTCAAAGCAGTTTTAAAATATTAAGAAAAAAATTACAAGAAGTAAAAGAGCGGAATGAAATCATGTTAGCATATGTGCATTCCAAGGACCAAGATAACTCACTTCCCATGAGCTGTTTCTCCTGAAAGCATTATTCCATCAGTACCTTCTCGTACTGCTATAGCAATGTCAGAAACTTCAGCCCTTGTTGGAGTTGGGTGGTCAATCATACTCTCTAGCATATTTGTAGCTACTATGACTGGTTTTTGCATGCTTCTGCACCTTCTTATAATGTCTTCCTGTGTCAATGTAAAATAACTTTTTTTACAACATCATAGCTGGAAGACACGCTAAATGCTTTTACACTGGACTCAGTTATTAACTTAACAAATTAGCAGTGGTAGTAGTTACTTGTAGAAAAATGAAACACCTGGATATAAGTCCTGGGAGAGGTTCATAATTGAATTAAAAAACCAGAAAGAGATCAGGAAAAAACAAAATGAGGTAGATTGCTAAACCAAAGAAGAAGAGAATCAAAGGTGGCACTTAGAGAAAGCTTAACATGTCAAGACTGCAGAAAATCCACACAATATTGTTAATAATAATTAAAATCTCCTTATTCATGATTTCAATCTCTCTAGATTTAGTTCCATGTGGTCATATTTGGTATATTCAGCAAAGCAAGAAATGTATCAAGAAAGTAACTTGCAATATTTTGCAGTAAGTACCTGTAACAATGGGACTTCTTCAATCGGCAATTCAGCACCGAGATCACCACGAGCCACCATAGCCTATCACCATCATCAGCTCAAGAGTTGGGAATAATATTAAAAATATTAACCAACTAACTTGATTCAAATTTAGCAACATACGATGTACAGGTCACAGCCACATGAATTGATGGAAACAAAAACACTCTCACTTAGAACCTTGTAAGGACTTGATACAATCTCGAATTTAAAGGTGTCAGGTAGGATATGGATGTAAATTTTCTACCTTCCTTTTGTCTAACTTACATACCTTGCATCACTCAACTGATTCATTTAGGCTTTCTACTTGAGTTAACCCTATAAATGGATTTCAAATGTACAATTCTCATTGTAAAAAAAACTTTTGGAGTGATTATGTAATATTCACGTGCGTAGAGGCTCCGAAGCAGTCAAAATCCTTCACTATTACCCACATGATGCCATCCACTGGTTTCAGTACCATGCATAATAGAGATCCAAATTCCAGTAATCCTAAGAATCACTTTAAAGGGATAAAAATTTCTTTTTTGTCTTACATCTTAATTGTGCAAGGAAATCACAAGCACACAAGGACTGGCAGTCTTTGAACTGCGCACCGGACAAGTAATCAGTTGATCAAACCAATCAAAATTCATTCAAAAGGTTCAATCGGTAAAACCAGCCGTGTTAATTGGACTTGGCAAATTAAACGTTTTTAATTAGGAAACTTATGCATATATTATTTAGTGTATTTCTGTATGTTTCCTTATCCCAGTGTCCATTTCTACTATTTTCATTTTCCTAAATGTTTTTAAGCGTTGTGAAGACAACATTTTAAACATGATATTTATTACTCCCAACATCCTATGATTTCTGTCTCCATCTATCACACAATATCTTGAACCACCTAAAAAAATAGAAACACTACCTCAATCCTATAATCTTAAAAAATATCTTAATTTCAAAATTGCCACCTCCACCTAATACACATGACATACATTATAATTTATTTATTACCTCAAAAGACCACATCACAGTCAATAAAAGTTAGTCAAATAGTAACTTTTCTTAATCTTCGTATCTACAATATGGGGCAATCTATCATGGGACCGAGAGAGTATAATTTTTTAAGGTTCCGATATGCCACTTAGTCTCTATTTATTCACTATTCTCATCATGTAAATCTTTTATCCTATGTGGGGGAACTTGGTTCATATTAATAAACATACCCATCCAATTCTTCACTTCTGTAAGAATATTGAGATAAATATATCCTTTTCTAACTCTATCCTCAAATACTTGACTATTTTGAAAAACTTTGTAATTAGTGCCATTTTTAATTTACTTTGATATGTTCAATTTTCTAGTTTCCTTTTTAACATGGGTATGTGAGTGCGTTTTTCTTACATTTATCAAAAATTATATATGCATATATACTATTAAGACTTAAAGTGTGATTTTGTACAGTAAATATAGTTTTTTTAGTTAGTTTAGAAAATTGGTTAGACCAATGGTCAATCAGACCAACCTATTGATCCTCTGGTCCACAACACTGCCTAAATCTATACGTATATAATTTCTAAAATAAGAAAATTGTTTTAGGAATTGACAATACCCCTATATTTATTTATCATCCATGCATTAAGCTTCTTAAAATAGTTGTCACCTATTATATAGTCCCTCCGTCCCGTTTCAATGTTTACATTTGTTTTTTGCACGTTGATTAAGGAGTATAGTATTTTAATAGATAGTGGGTGGAAAGATATAATATTTAATGTAAAGTGGGTAGGTGTATTAGAGTTGGATGTGGGGACCATGTTGATATATTAATTGTTTTAGGTGGGTCCCATATTCCAAAAAGGGAAACGTAAACATTGAAATGGGATGCCCAAAATAGAAATATGTAAACATTGAAATGGGACGGAGGAAGTATTGTTTAACAAATGACTGTCCTATTATTAAGAACTCGAGTAATGTGACATGCATAACATGTACTAAAAGCTTCAAATTAAAAAAAAATAAAAAAATTATCACTCAGAGTACATTGTTCAAAAGAAAATCGCTTTCTTGGCTTAAGATGATTAAAAACACCCCTTATTTCTGTTGCCAACTGTAATCAGTTACGGCATTATTAAAATGAAGGCCATGTTTTACATAATAGATGCATGAATTTATCAAGTGACGAGGTGTTATCTATATTTTCAATATAAGAATTCTTATCCCCAAGAAAGTTTTAACTAAAGAGCAGAACATAAAATAAACATACATATGAATACATATTCAGAAGAGGTAGTATTTCAGGTGATTATAGAGTTTGAGCAATTAATAATTTTTTGAATTAAGGACTAAAGTTCAGTACTGGAATAAAAACAAAGAGTTACTTTCAGCAGTCAAATTAAGATATGTACTCAACTTCTCTTAATTTTTCTATATCTTTTCATCAACTTCAACCAAAGTATCAACCTTTTTTTACATGTTTTTTTGAATACTGTTTTCAACTAAATGCATAGCCTTAATATCTAGTCTCCTATGATGAGCATCCTTTTCTCTTTCAAATTCTCCTCCTAATGTTTAGACCCATACAAAAGTGTCACCTACCCCCACCCCACCCTTCTTGAGTTCTAAGTTCTTTTTCTAATATATTTAATTTTCTTATCTAAAAACTAATTTTGGAGTTCAGAGTTCAGTTAAGGACTAGTACCAGGATACCTTAACTTAACTACTTAAGTGAAATTACTAACATGTCCATACAGATATCATCTTTTTAACTGCATATTGCATCTACCCCTTAATCCCAATCACTTCATGTATCACATATGCCATATTGACCACTTAAGTGAACTGAATAAAAGATCCCAAGGTTATTGCATCATATACCAGTTTCAGTTTAAGTAGGCAACAAGAATCTTATAATCTAACGCTCCACAGTGGTTTCACTTGATGTGAATTAAAAGAAAATTCACATGGAACATGCCATGGCTATTTATCAATATTTTAAAAAAATATATATATATCCCATTCCTGAATGCTCCATACTTCTCAAATTATTAAGTAGCCTGACATAATAATAGAAAGGTCCATACAGACTACACTAACCCCGTCAGATGCAGAAAGGATAGAGTGCAGATTTGGTATAGAATCGGCACTTTCAATCTTTACGATGACATGAATATCAGCATTAGAACCTGCAGACAAAATTTCAAAGTTCATTTGTAAAAATCAAAGAAATTCAGAGAAAGAAAGCTAACCATGAAGGATGAGATAATAAGAGGTATTACGTTTAAGATAATTTTTCAGCTCATGGACCACTTTTGCATCCTTGACAAAAGAAACAGCATAAAAATCAATCTGGTTATCCACACCAAACTTGATATCTTCCCAGTCTTTGTCTGTGAGATGGCACATGGTGTTTAATTAAGAGTTATAAAATTCTGATCAGTGAAAACAGAAACATTGAATATCAGAGCATTAGGTCAATCAACCTGTTATTGAAGGCAGAGTTGCACTTTTTCCACGGACATTCAAATGACGCCTTGACTTCAGTTCTCCACCATCAACTACATTGCATTTTACCACGTCCTCTGTCTTTGATTTCACAAGTAAAGACATCATTCCACCTGTAAAAGGACACTCACTTGTATAAATTGACTTTGTTTGCATTAGAGACAAAATAAGATCAAGATTTTGCACCAAAACTTAAGCACATAAATACGAATTGCAATAAAACTTGCTGCAATGAAGGAATAATTAATTAGTGCACATGTTAAACAATCTTTAGGGAAAACCTAACAAGTACAAACCCCAACTCCAAACAAACATAAAGCCTACAAGCTTTCAAATTATTTTGCTTTTAATTCACATGCACTGAGAGACAGTGATAACAAGCTACACAAAAGGATATTCAAATTACCAAATATATAAAAATGAACTCATCGCTGCATCTACAATTGTACATATATTATGTATAGAACCTGTATGAGATACTAACAAGAACATAATAATTATAGTGATACATCAACACCTACATCATGTAATAAGATATTCATATCTGTACACAAGATACAAGATGCTGTATTTTTAACATGAATTTCACTCACCATCAACCAGTATAATATCCCCAACATCAACATCAGTTATGAAGTCATCATAATTAACACTAACAGTATCAGCTGTACTAACTCCTCTTTTGATGGTAAAGTTGAACTCTTGCCCCTCTTGTAGAAGAATTGGCTGTGGCACATCTCCACTTCTAACCTCTGGACCCTAATTAAGAAAATTGAGATTCCATATTAACAAAAAGAAACAGACAAACACCCCAAGCTTAACAAACATACACATGACACAAGGATAATAATTTCCCACAAATTATAAATGTGGCACATTAGAACACAAACGCGGAGGATATTGTTTGTTGTTTCTCTGTAAGTACGGTTAACACTGCATACACAGATTGATTCAGATCAATGAGATGAGCCATTCAATTGGTACATACCTTGGTATCTAACATGATGGCAACAACCTTCTCTTCAAATTGTGCATTATATTCTTTGACCAGATCAATGGTTTTCTGGTGTGAAGCATGATCACCATGAGACATATTCAAACGTGCCACATTCATTCCAGTTTCTGCCAATTTCCAGATCATCTCACGCGAGCTGGTGGAAGGACCAATAGTACAGATTATTTTTGTTTTTCTTAGAGAATTTACACCAATGTTTGGCAGCTGCTGACCGTCATCCCTAGACTGAAAAGAGAATATTTTCAAGATTCATTTTGGGACAAACATCTACAGTGATTATATTGCTGAAAGTTTTAAAGACAAAACATATGGTGATAAGCAAACAGGAAAAAAAAAAAAAGTGGGGGGTGGGGGGCAAAACGAAACAAAATAAAGGAAAAAGGAGAAATTCCACCTTGTCTACTTAAAACTCAGTGTTCTAATAAATTAAATATGAGATATGACCGATTGGTTAAAGAGAAGCATTCAAAATCTGAATAATCCATCAATATTAAAACAAATGGGCCTTTCTAAAACACCCTGAATGCCACTAAAGGGACAATGATTGAAACCCAGAGTTTCACATCAGAGATATTTTGACAATAGAGGTAACCTGGATGAACAACAAAAGGAAACAGTAAACAGAAGTAACGAATGACTACTTTTCATGGTTTACCACTAAACTGACTCATCAAGTACTTGTAATGGAGTTTGAGCATACGATATGCATTATAATGCATCCAGCACCTCTACATGCTGCATTATACAAATTATCATCTGTTATTTCCCGGGAAATTACGAACGAACAGAATAGCTAATTGATTTCAAGAACTGTAATTAGGAAAAGAGGCTTGAATCTAACAATTACATTCAAATAAGACTATCTTGATACTAGTTGAATTGGGGGAAATCAAAAGAATCTCAATCCATCAACGCACAGCAGTCTTATATATATTGTAAACTATGTCCTCTATTAATAACAAACATTTGCAATATCACTCCTATCCCATTACGATTTCAGAATAAAAACACATATTAATAAATACTTACAGAGACAAAGGAGCCATTAGGTGAGAACACAGTAGCGTTGGCAATAGAATCGCTGTTACCATATCCGAGACTATTGGCAACAACGGTAGACCTAGAGAAGCATACTCTCCGACGAGGCGCCCTCGAGTCGCAGCGAAAGAACAGGTCAGTGATACTCTTGGCAGCGGAGAGGCGATCAGCAGGAGAATTCAAAGTAGACATCCCGGTTGGCAGGTTTAGAGACGCCGCCATGGAAGAAAATTCGAATGAGAAATCAAGTTTCAGAGGGAGAGAGAGAGAGAAGGGCTAATTCATAAATAGGAGGGAGGGGAGGAGAAGATGGAGAAGAAAGTGGAGAGGTAATGGCTATGTGAGAAACATGTGTAAACTGGAGTAGCAACAATGGCAGGGGAGGAATTAATAAGAGACTCTGACCGAGTCAGTGTACTGCTATTAACTCGGACTATGCTCTCTATAACGGCGCACACTTGGCAGGGTTTGGGACCATCTATTTTATGAACGAATAGAAAAAATACAAAATATGCAAGATTATTCCTAGAAGATCCTTATATTTGTACATTTTAAACTGGCGCCTTGTTTTTGTGTGGTTTCACGTTTCAATCCTCAAAAGTTATATACTAGCATAGATCCATCACAAAATAATTAATTATGGGATTAATGGTAAAAAAATCATCAAATTTATTTCTAATGGAAATTAATCTCCATTTTTTTAAAATTGTAAAAAAAAAAAAACCTTTAATTATTGTTTTAAAACGCATCCCATTTGTGATTAAAAGTAAGATTTTTTTGGTGTGTTTTACAACAATACTTAAAGATGGTGTTTTTTTTTTGCAATTTCTTAAAAGTTGGAATTAATTTGCAATAAAAGTAAAGTTCGTTGTTTTTTTTTCAATTAACACTTAATTATTTCATATTAACATTAATATAACTACTTATTACACATTAATTTATTTACTGAGTATAAATTTGATGAATGTTACCCCCACAAAATCTAAATGTTTACCATCATGGGCACCACCCTTAACCTCACCTCCAATTCGCTTAACAGTCCCTTAATTCGCTGTTTTTTTTTTAATTTTAAATTTTAGAAGTATAATTGTAATTTTAACTTATGATTCAATGTACATTTTAAATTTACTTATTACTCCCTATATCTCATAATAAACTTCATGCCTTCTATTTTCGTTTGTCCCACATTAAACTTCACCACCCAAAAAACGAAACATTACATCAATCTTCACCCCTAAAAGTACATTTTAATTACAAATTTACCACTCTCATCTAACACATATAACATATTTTATAATTTATTTATCATCTAAAAATACTATATTACCCCTCAAAAGTCAATAAAGTTTGTCAAAAAATAATTTTTCTTACACTCCGTGTCTACAGTAACAATGAAGTTTATTATGAGACGGATGAAATATTTATTCTTAGGGTTTAGAATTAATTTTAAGGGTATAATTGCAATTTCACCCCTGTAATTTAGAGTATATCTCACTCCTAGAGTTAAGGGTACAATTATAGATTTACCCTTATGGTTTAGATTATATTTCACTCCTAGGGTTTAGGGTATGATTGTAATTTTTCATAAGGTTTAAGGTATAATTGTAATTTCACCCTTATAGTTTATGGTATGTTTAGGATTTAGGGTATGATTGTAATTTTTCATAAGGATTAAAGTATAATTGTAATTTCACCCTTATAATTTAGGGTATATTTTACTCTAGGGTTTAGGGTATAATAGTCATTTAAATATAGTAAATTTAAAAAAAAACAAAATAAAAACAATATTCCCTCCGTCCCGGCTTATGAGAGTCATTTGCTTTTTTGCACGTAGATTAAAGAGTATTATTATTTAATGTGTAGTGGGTAGTTGTATTAGTGAGAGTGTGGGTCCATATTTTAATTGTATGAGAGGGGGTGTGTGGGTCTCATATGACTAAAAAAGGAAATTGGACTCTTTGGGTGGGATGACCAAAATGGAAAAATGGTTCTCTTAGCCTGGGACGGAGGGAGTATTAATGAAGGAGAGGAAATTAATTAAGAAGGGCGGGAAGCACAGTTTCCACCGAATTATTTGGTGGGATACTAGTTCAGCAAGTTAGACTCTTAATTACTCCCTCCATCCTAAATTAACTTTACATTTACTGTAAATATAGAGGTCAAGAAAAATTACTTTTTGACTTATTTTTGGGGGGTTATTGTGGTATTTTTGTAATAAATAAATGATAAAGTAAGTTATGTGTGTTAAAAAGGTGATAACAAATTTGAAATTAAAGTATGTTAAAGGGATATTAGTTAGTTGCTATTTCTTTTTATGGAAGTGTGAATTTGAATTTGGGACGGACAAAAATGAAAAGTGTGAATTTGGGACAGAGAGAGTATTATATTTCTCAATCTATTATCTATTAAAATATTGAAAAATACTTGTGTGAGAGCGTCACACGTGAAATGGATAAAAAGTAATAATATCATTAATAAAAAGTGATACTCAATTTATGAAAAGTGATAATGGTGTAATGAACTATTTTATAATTTATTTATAGCATAAATAAAAAGTGGTAACATTTTATAGTGAAAGTGATAACTAATTACGAAAACATAAAATGGTCTCATTGAGAGTCTCACACAAAGACTTGCCTAAAATATTATCTTTTAATTTATGTGCAAAAAGTAAACGTAAGTATAAACGAAGGGACGAAGGGAGTAAATCTTAGATATTCCTTTTAATTAATTAATTAGATTTTACCTACTTTGTATTATTATAGTGTAGTAGGTAGTTGTATTAGAGGGAAGTAATAAGTCATATAATGGATCCTTTTACTAAAAGAAATTATAGATACCTTTGAATTTAGTGGCCAAAATGATAAAATAAACACAAACACTATGGTATATAGGATTAAAGGGCTTTCAGGGTTAATGATGTAAACTCGGTTTATAAGAGACTAACTCTAAAATGAATACCTTAATTTGGACTGGCCAGAAAGAGTACTATTTATATTTAACATGTTGTTTTTAATAACCAATTATATATATATATATATATATATATATATATATATATATATATATATATATATATATATATATATATATATATATATATATATATAACACTACAACATAAATAGCTTTACATAACACGTAAAAAATGTTATCTAATAGTTTAATAGTATTATTATATGCGATAGATAACAATTTTAGGGGTGTCGTTGTTGCCCTTATTACATATTGTCTTATGTAACACTTTTTCTTAATATAATAACACTTAATAAAAATATTACATTTTCTTTTATAACACTTCATAAATGTTACAACAAAATGTTTATGTTATTAGATTGTATACTAAAAGTCTGGCTTTTGTATGAAACAATGTTTTAACAATTTTTTTTGAAATGAGAATCATATGATCAAACGTTTTACATATTAAAATTTATTTATATGTTTGTGCAAAAGTCCATTTACTTTATACGGTAGATAATATGTTGTGCGACAACACGCGGAAGATCATATTATCGGCTTCCTTATAAAGTATAAACAGATGCTCACAACCAAGATAGACGGGTACTATCTATAGGGATGGTTGTAGTGTGGTTTGGTATTAGTTTGTCTTGACTATAGAATCACATTAGTGCACTAAGTGTGTATTGAGCAGGACCGCTTGAGATTATTCGACTTGTACTATCTATATAGGAAAACTTAATCTCAATTATTATGGATGTTCGTGCTCTTAATCCCTATACAATAACCTCGACACATAAGACAGTATGTATTTCTTTGATTCATCAATGGGTGAGATTTACATGTAATTAAATCAACAAACTCGGTGAGTTGGGAAGTAGTGCTGTCTCTATGGTGTGCTGTTGATTGTAGAAGGAATCCGTGTCATATTTAAGTTGATGATGTCCCCTTGAGGAGTGTTGACAGTGGAATTTCATGCATTTTATGTGTGCACATTACACCGTTTTGCTTAGAAAATTTATCGTTTTTGCATGGAATTGTGTATGTTTAAGTATTTACACGATTTTGAGGCTATTAAGGTATTTTTGTGAGTTTTGAAGGCAGGAAATAGGGTAAAACAGGGCAGGATCGAAAGAGGATCAAAACAGACTTGGAACGGCCCAGCTCGGGAGCAACTCGACGAGCCGTTCAAGCCGAGCTGGTAGTCGAGTGGGGTCAAATTGTGCCGAGTAGGGTCCCACCTGGACCCCAGTGATGTGGCTGCCAGATGAAAGGCCGCTCGGCTGGGTTCAGGCCCAGCTCGAGCTGAGTTGGGTGCTGAGCGGCCCAGTTCAGAGCCCAGATGGGGCCTGTTCGATGCAGCAGCGTATATATACATCCAGATCGCTTTTTTAAAGCAATTTCGATCGCGAAAAAGCCTGCATCAGTCCTAGAAACAATTAGGGAGATCAAAACACAAATTGGAGAGAACCCATCCATAATTCATCATCAATTCACACCTCCAATCCTTCCATATCAGATTGAAAACTTGATTTCACCATCCATCCACTTTCAAGAGGGTTCCAAGTGCTAATTGAGAGAGAATCGAGCAATTGGAGAGACGGAGAAGGAACGCGAGACTACGCATACGCTAGGGTTTCATTATTCTTATCTTTCTCTTTCTTTTACTTTGATTTTTGGTATGAATTGCTTAGCCATGAGTGTTGCTTGTGACCTCATGGGCTAATTTCATATACAGTTCTAGGGTATGATAGATTGATTTAATTGATTTGGGGATTTAGACCAAAGATTGGGATTTTATGCAGTTGATCTTTTGATTTTACTTATTTTATTCAGACTTGCTTATCTACTTCGTAACGTCTTCATAGTATATTCATGACATCCGCTATAATGCTTGGATTATTATGTTAGCTTGTGTGCGTTCATGATTGGTATTGTCTATCTGTTGGGAATTGAAGTAGTTCCGCTATAAACACTTTAATTCCATGAATTGGTAAATCAAATACTTGATTAGTTTAGTGGAACAATGCAATTAGACAATCAAGTAGGAAGTGAATAGAACCTTGTAGTAATTCCAGAAAATATCTTGTTAGTCGGGCTTACCATCCGGAGGTATTGTCGCTTGCTTTGATTAGTATCTAGGAATAAGGCTTGGTAATATTTGCGCACCTTAAGATTTAAACCAGATTAGACTGTTAGCTTTGAATCGAATCATATTCGGTGAGATAACAGGGATATGTGGTGTATTTTCAGTGAAGATGCATGAATGAACAATCGTAAGTCTAATAACCCAAATTAATTGGTCAATATCTGATACCTTAGAACTGTTCGTCATCTCTTGATTAGAAACTTGCTTTTATTTTTACTGTTTTTAATTAATTCAGTTATTTAATATTTTAGTATTTAGATTAATAATCATCACAAACTTGGAAATTTGGTTACTTACTTCTGATTAATTAGTAATTTATAGAATAAATAAATAATTAGCTGTCTCAATGGGATCGATAATTTAACTTGGGAACTTGCTGCTACAATTGACATCCTTATACTTGAGGATTAAATTGGAGTGTGCAGAAAAAGCCTATCAAGTTTATGGCGCCGTTGTGTCGGGGACAGTTTTAATTGTTTATTTTTCTTTTGTTACTTATTTAATTAGAATATTTTTGTTGAGATTTAATTGTGTTTAACTTGAATTTGTCTTGAGGATTGCATGCACACTAGGTCAAAGAAGGGAGCACAAGATCTCAAATTTGATCCGGAAGTTGAAGCGTCTGCAAGGAAAAGGAGAGTAGCAGTTAAGAGTCTCAAAGTACCTTCCACAGCTGCTAAGGTACCACTTACGAAGAAGAAAATGAAAACACCAGATCCTAAAACAGTTGTAGAGGAGAAAGAAAAAGAGCAGATAGAAAATCAGGTTAATCCAAAAAAGGCTGAATCAGAAGCAGAATCCGAATCAAAATCAGAAACAACAAGTATGGGGGATAGAACTGATGAGGATAACATCGTCATCCGAGATACATTCAAGTCCACCAATCTAGGAGGATCAGGCGTAGTTGGAGCAATTCAAGCGAATGAAGCGAATGACATAAGACCAACCCTGATTAATATGGTGGAGAGAAATCCCTTCGCCAGAGGAATTTTTGATGAGCCCTACAGTCATCTTAAACGTTTCAACAGCTACATGGATACAGTGAAAGCTGCTGATGCTACTAATGATAGAAGGAAGATGAGGCTTTTTCAGTTTTCATTGGTTGATAAAGCAAGGGAGTGGTATGATAAGCTGAAGGGAGACAGTTGCTCAAACTGGACTGAGTTGCAGTAGTTGTTTGTGGATCGATTTATACCACCGGGTAAGGTTCTATTACTGAAATAGGAGATCAATCAATTCAAGCAGAGAAGAGATGAATCGTTTGGAGAGGCTTAGGAAAGATTTACTGATGCGTTGAGGAGATGCCCTCAGCATGGATTCAAAAAGTCTCAACTCATCAGTGTCTTCTATAATGGCCTTGACAATGAATCGAGAGTGTTGATTGATGCTTCTGCTGGAGGAACAATCTTTGGCAAAACATCCAATGTTGTGGAAAAATTATTTGATGATATTTCTATGAACTCAAGGGATTGGCCATCTGAAAGGATCCGAGGTACTTACATACTCGGTAAAGTTGCAAAGGTTGAAGAGAAATTTTCTGAAGCTGATAAGAATGATAAGGTTGTCGCTCAATTGGAACAGATGAACAAAAACCTGATTACTCTGATATCAGGTAAAATGGGGAGGCAACCGAGGGCCTGCAAGTGATGATGTGGTGATAAACCTTCAAAAGGTCGAGGATGCTAATTGGGCTATGAGACAGAGTCTTCAAGGTTCGAGAGCTCCTCAGAATTGGCAAGGAAATAGGTTCCCTCAAGGTAATTCAAATCAAAGGAATAACCAAGAGGGAGGTCCTAATAATTAAGGAGGCAGTTGGCAGAATCAGAGGCATGAGAACTTCTCTTATTCACATCTGAATAATGCAGTTCCATACCCTTCTAATTTTGACCATGGTGCCAAGACTGAAGAAGGGAAGACCGGTATTGATGAAGTGTTAGCAAGGTATATGAAGAAGACTGATGGAGATATTGACAAGATCAATAACTACATTTTTCTCATGGATTCGAATATGACAAAGCAGCATGAAGAAGTCAATAAGCAGTTGTAGAGTCTCACATATTCTATGGGTCAGATCTCAACTATGGTAAATCAACAGCAGCAGCTGATTCAGAAGGGGAAGTTTCCTTCAAATACAAAAATAAACCCGAAAGAGAGTGCAAATGCGAACACTTTGAGGTCCGGGAAGTAGTGTATATGTGCAGAATTGATACAGGACGTAACAGAACTGGTGAAAAATATAGCAGAACAGATGTAGGACAGAACAGGAGAGGAACAAAACCGTTCGGCCGCAGCTCGGCACCCAGCTCGAGCCGAGCTAGCCTATGAATCGGCCGAGTTGCAGCTGAGTGGGGTCCAGGCTAGTTCAAAGGGCTCCTCCAGTTCGAACCATGCCCCACTCGGCCAGGTGAGTCCACAGCTCGAGCCGAGTGAGTCGACAAGCTACCCTCCGGGATTTCTAGCGCGTCCGAATTCTGTACAGAGTCATTTTGATCTGGAAATTACTGATAAAAAGTGGCAGAGAGCTAAGAAAATGAGAGAAGCGGAAGTGGTATTCGAGAGAGACAGTTTGGGACTTCCGATAACAAAGGTACCAATTCCTTTCCCTCAGGGATTCTTGTCGAAGAGCCTTGATGAGAAGTTTCGAAAGTTCGCTGATGTTATGAGGGATGTCCAAGCCATTATTCCTTTCTCGGAAGCATTGGAAGAGATGCCACATTACACAAGGTTCGTCAAGGAACTCATCTCCAGAAAGAGGAAGCTTAACAGTGTGGAGATAGTGAATTTGACGGAGAACTGCAACTCTATTATTCAAAAGAAGCTTCCAGAAAAATTAAAGGATCCAGGGAGCTTCATCATTCCTTGTGAAATAGGAAAAGGACCATCTAGAAGAGCATTGTGTGATTTAGGAGCCAGTATAAATTTGATGTCTTTATCATTGTTCAAGAAGCTTGGTTTGGGGGTGTTGAAACCTACATCTATTGCTTTACAGTTAGCAGACTGATCGTTTACATACCCCGAGGGAGTTATTGAAGATGTGCTAGTGAAGATGTCAAACTTGACTTTTCCTATGGACTTTCTTGTTCTAGATATGGAGGATGACAAGGATGGTGCGCCTCTGATCTTAGGGTGTCCATTCCATGTAACTGGAAGAGCTCTGATTGATGTGTTCAAAGGAGAGTTGAGGTTGAGGGCCAATGATAAGAAGATTGTCTTTTCTTTGAATATAGAGATGCATGTATTGATTATCTTGAGAAGTTACTTGCATTAGGTGATGCCAGGAAGGAGCAGATAAGGAAGACCACAACTGACATGGTAAATCGAGAGAAGAAGACCACTGTTGAAAAGGAGGTTCAGTCTGAGGAGAAGAGAGTTGAAGTGGTAGAGGGGATCGACAAAGCAAGCAGATCTCTTACTTTTCCTATTACTAACTCTGCTATTATGTTTGATATTCTTTTGGTTGCAGGAACAGTTGATGATCCATATCTGAAGTCTCCGAACTTATCTCCTGATTTTTGTTTTTATATTGGTGTTGAAATTCTAACTTGTTTGATCTTGTTTTGCTACGCAGGTTGAGCCTACAATTGAGTGGATTGACAAGAAGGAATCAAGACAGTCATGGGAGAAAAGGAAGTCAAAGAGTTCTGTTTTAGTGACAAGGAAGGGTGAGATGGTTAGTACAGAAAATAAGAGAGGATGGAAGTACTTGAAAGTAAAGATGCGAGAAGACTGTCCTCCAAGTCAGTAGTTAAAAAGAGGTATCCCGTCGTGACTCTCCGACATTAAACATGAGTGCCTGTTGGGGGCTGTACCTTCCATTTTATTGCTTTTATATGTCTGTATTTGTGTAGGAATTTTATTAGGTGTTGCTTGACTGCGATATATATTTCTTTGCAAACTTAGTTTCTCACTTTGTTTGATCTAAGTTTGGGGGCAGGTTACATACATACCTTGTCTTGTAGTACTGAAGTAAAATTTTTGCATTGTGTTGTTGCTTGGAGGGTTGATTTTTCGTGGATTTTTAATATTTTCAATTTATTTGATGATGTTGAGGGTTCCATTTTTTGCGATTTTCCAGGTTTCGTGTCTTGTGTTGTGGTGTTTATTGTTTGTTGGTCCTAGTGTTAGTATAGTCGATTTATGGTTCTCTAGGATGATTTTCTGATTTTTCTTAGCACTTGATTCATGCTGTATGATTGTGTTTGAGAAGCAGTTTGAGATTGTGCTTTGGTATTGAGATGCATGAAATTTGATTATGTGCAAGGAAGATTAGCTATGTAGCTTTATTAGGTTTGCTCGTTCATTCCTACAGCCATGTGAGATTTGAGCCTTTTGAAATCATGACAAGTTGCATGATTCAGTTTATTCTTGTGAGTGTCGTTCATACACCCGTATTCTAGAACTTAGCTTTGTATCTTGCTTGAAGCTACGTGTTTGATTAAACAATAGGAAATGATCTTAGGCCATCTTTGTTATTTATTAGTCACTAGCCATATTATTTTCCTACCTATTGAAATTATCCGTAGTCAACCCTTTTGAGCCTTATTTGTTGGAAGCCTACGTGATTAGCCAATTGATCCATTTGCTAGCCTTTAAAAATTCCTACCTAGTAGAGAGTTGAAGGAGTCAAGTTGGTGCCTTTTGAAGTTTGGAAGTGATGAGAATTTGTTGAAAAGAGTGGTTAAATTATTGCATGAAGGGGGTAGTACCTGAAACTGATACCCTTATTTGAAAAAAAAGGAAAAGAAAAGAAGAAAATGAAAAAATTCAAGTAAGGAAGTTGTGCTTGAAAGTGAAGGAGGAAATCAAGTTGCGAGAGAATTGAAGAGCATTGAAGAAGGGAGAAGAAATTGAAGCTGTTTGTTGAAAAGCTGTAAGTCTTCTTTGATTCTCTACTAGTGAATTTGTCATTTTATCCATATATTCCTTATTTTTACCAAAGCCAACATTACAACCTAATGCAAGACCTTTGTAATCCTATTGTTGAAATTATTCCTTTAGTCAAGAGTTGAGATGATTGTCAAGCTTATGGTTACTCGTGTGTTTGAATTGATTTGAGTGTAAACACCTTACGCTAAAGTGTATATCTCACACTTGAGTGATGAGCGTAAATACTACCCGTGAGAATGGGTGGATGAGCATTCCAAGAAGGTGAAGTAGTTGATCTGAATTGTATGTTTTTAGATGATGGTTATCTTAGTATTTACAGTACGATATTCGAATTGTTATATTGTCTTGGATGTTTTCTGTTGTGAAATTCTCTCTCAATTAATCTATTTGTTTTTAATGTTGTTGCCTCGGGAAGAGCAATAGGTAAGTTTGGGGGTTTGTTGACAGTAGAATTTCACGCATTTTATGTGTGCACATTACACCGTTTTACTTAGGAAATTTATCATTTTTGCATGGAATTGTGTATGTTTAAGTATTTAAACTATTTTGAGGCTATTAAGGTGTTTTTGTGAGTTTTGAAGGCAGGAAATAAGGTAAAACAGGGCAGGATCAAAAGAGGAGCAAAACAGACTCGGAACGGCCCAGCTCAGGAGCAGCTCGGTGAGCCGTTCGAGCCGAGCTGGTAGCCGAGCGGGTCAAATTGTGTCGAGTGGGGTCCCAACTGGACCCTAGTGACGTGGCAAGCTAGATAGAAGGCCGCTCGGCTGGGTTCATGCCCAGCTCGAGCCGAGTTGGGTGCGGAGTGGCCCAGTTCAGAGCCCAGACGGGGCCTGTTCGATGCAGCAGCGTATATATACATCCAGATCGCGTTTTTGATGCAGTTTCGATCGCGAAAAAGCCCTGCTTCAGTCCTAGAAACAATTAGGGAGATCAAAACACAAATTGGAGAGAACCCATCCATAATTCATCATCAATTCTCACCTCCAATCCTTCCATATCAGATTGAAAACCAGATTTCACCATCCATCCACTTTCAAGAGGGTTCCAAGTGCTAATTGAGGGAGAATCGAGCGATTGGAGAGACGGAGAAGGAACGCGAGACTATGCTTAAGCTAGGGTTTCATAATTCTTATCTTTCTCTTTCTTTTACTTTGATTTTTGGTATGAATTGCTTAGCCATGAGTGTTGCTTGTGACCTCATGGGCTAATTTTATATACGTTCTAGGGTTTGATGGATTGATTTAATTGATTTGGGGATTTAGACCAAAGATTGGGATTTTATGCAGTTGATCTTTTGATTTTACTTATTTTATTCGGACTTTCTTATCTGCTTCGTAACGTATTCATAGTATATTCATGACATCCGCTATAATGCTTGGATTATTGTGTTAGCTTGTGTGCGTTCATGATTGGTATTGTCTATCTGTTAGGAATTGAAGTAGTTTCGCTATAAACACTTTAATTCCATGAACTGGTAAATCAAATACTTGATTAGTTTAGTGGAACAATGCAATTAGACAATCAAGTAGGAAGTGAATAGAAACTTTGTAGTAATTTCAGAAAATATCTTGTTAGTCGGGCTTACCATCCGGAGGTATTGTTGCTTGCTTTGATTAGTATCTAGGAATAAGGCTCGGTAATATTCGCGCACCTTAAGATTTAAACCAGATTAGACTATTAGCTTTGAATTGAATCATATTCAGTGGGATAACAGGGATATGTGGTGTATTTTCAGTGAAACTGCATGAATGTACAATCGTAAGTCTAATAACCCAAATTAATTGGTCAATACCTGATACCTTAGAACTGTTCGTCATCTCTTGATTAGAAAATTGTTTTTATTTTTACAACTTTTAATTAATTCAGTTATTTAATATTTTAGTATTTAGATTAATAATTATCACAAACTTGGAAATTTGGTTACTTACTTCTGATTAATTAGTAATTTATAGAATAAATAAATAATTAGCTGTCTCAGTGGGATCGATAATTTAACTTGGGAACTTGCTGCTACAATTGACATCCATATACTTGAGGATTAAATTGGAGTGCGCAGAAAAAGCGTATCAAGGAGTTCATAAGGATTATCATGTAAATCTTGTAAGTGGATTAATTCCGGCATGATAATAAAGTTGAGTGGTACTACTCTCGGATTAGATATTAATTAATTTGAGTTGTCAGTAACTTAATTAATTAATGGGCATTATATATGTTAAACATGGGGAGACTGTCGGACTCATAATAAGAAGGAGTCCATAACATAATTATGGGATTAGAACGGTAGTGTAGTAATAATATTTTAGTGGACTGTATTATTATTATTGGACTTATGTATAAGTTTTGGGCTAAACTTGGATACTTAAGCCCAATGGAGGCCCAACTCTAATTTTTCCTCCTGATCCCTACTGTAGCCCATATATAGGTCATCTTAGCTTCCTTGAACTCTAAGTCTGTGCCACTTTTGACGTGAGAAAAGGAAAAGGAGTAGATTGAGAAGATCTTGAAAATCGTCGCCCACACGACGTCCGGATTGGACTTGAGAATATAGCAGAAGATCAAGAGGTTGTTCTCTGCAGCTGTTCATCTTCAACATACCCTGGTGAAAAGTAATACGTTTCTGATTTATTGCTTCCGCTGGATTAAAAATATATGGAACCCTAATGGTTCACGCTGACCAAACGATCGAATGCCAATAATTGGTATCAGATCTTCGATTTCATGGTGAAGCGTGACACGTTAGGCTAGGGTTAATGTGCTATACGTGATTTAATTATCATGTGGAATAGCATGAGAATTAGGGTTAGGGTTTGATATATGTGAAAGTATAAACTGTGAAACCCTACGTGAACCCTATTTTATGTGATTACTGTCTTCGATGGGGCTGTAAGCGATTACCTAGAGAGGCTCCTGTTGGTATACACGGAGATAAGTGATCGAGCGTCAGCACTAACAGCAAGATCGTGCGGCTGGCCGGGCGCTGCGCACAGTGAAGGGCTGTCGGCGGGTGCAGGTGAAAAGAAGCAAGCATGCAGGCGAGCGGCGCTGCCCAGTAGCATGAACGACAGACAATTGGGTGTGTACAGGGCTGAGCCAGGCGCACAAAGGCGAGCATGGCACCGTATGACCCTAGACAGGGCGCACGATGGTGAGCGACAAGCGTGCAACAGGTGCAGGAAAGGCAGTGCTGAAGGCCCGGTGGCATGCTGAAGGCCAAGTGGCGTGCTGAAGGCACAATGGCAAGCTGAAGGCACGATGACGTGCTAAAGGCCCAGTTGCGTGCTAAAGGCAAGGTGGCATGCTGAAGGCCAGGTCGCCCGTGGCACGGCTGATGCACTGGCACTGGCAGCGCAAGACGTGTTTGGGCTATGCAAGGGAACGGTCGGCATGATGGCGTGCTGGCGGTGCGAGGTACCGCATGGCAGACTTGGTACACAGCAGGCGCAGCGCACGGCAGAAGTTGAAGTTGCGCACGATGTCGAGCTGCGCGCACACGGAAGCACTGTTGTGTGCGTGGATTGGCGCACGACGATTGGGGTCAAGCTTGGAAGTTTTGGCACGACTCGTGCCAATGGACTGCACGAGTTGTGCAGGCGAGGTTAGCTTAGTAGGGGCGCAGATTCTTGGTCTGAGGGTGGAACAACTCGTGATGCTACCCTGCACGAGTCGTGCAGGTGTTGTCCGTCTGGCAGCCGGTCTCATTTTCGTGATTCGTCATTTTTTCGTGTTTATTTCGTGATATGTAACTGCATTAATTGTTTTATTTGACGATTATTCTTATATATGTGAAAGGCATGTTCTATGTGATTTACTGATTTAAATTGCATATTAATAGAAGCATGCTAGGATGTGTATATTATTATTGGAATATTATATGCAAGTTAAAATCTCTCGGTGTTTAAATAACTAAGTGGGAGAGGGGATTGGTAAATAATTCCCACAGCCTCCATTATTGAGCCGGAGCCGAGGGTGAACTTGCTGCTGCTCAGCCATCACCCGCTGCCACCGGTGAGTGCAATTTTCCCTTCTTTAAGTATTTGTTCTAGAATATTCCTTGAAAATATTATGGGGAGCTGTTTAATATTACTAGATGTCCTTATTTGGAGAGCTAGTTTAGGTTTACAAAGAAAATTGAAATGTTTCTGACAATAAGATTTCGAGTTAAAGCCCACATCAACTGCAAAAGTTTTTTTTTATTTTTTATTTTTACTATCAACTGTAAAAGTAGCACAAAAATTCAAGAAGAGAACAGTGTATAGTGTCAACTAGTATTGCTTTAAAATATTTTCACTGTTCTATATTTAGATGTTTATTACTATTAGCAGATTAAATGTATGTTAAATTCACTAATGAAATTTTTGGGTTAAATGTAAAAAGTGGTTCGAATATATTTAACATCATTTAGTGTATCAATCTTATTTCTTGTACCAAGGAGCCTCTAAGTAGGAATGAAAAATAAACTATACTCATGAAAGCATAAACTCTAATAAACAATGGCTAGATGTACTTATTTATTATACAATTATTAGCGCATGAAATCAACTCTGTACTTTGTAGTATTGTAGTATTATTACAATGTGAATATTGTTTTTAAAAATATTAAATAAATAAAAATATAAAGTATCAACCTCAGCTCCAACACCTATACCATTTGCACCATCAACCTCAGCTCCACTTCCTGCACCATCAACGTCATCTGCTGCAGAGAATTCTCACACTAAGAATGAACTGCTAAAAGTAGAAATTAAGTACAACTGGTAAGTTTTTTTCCTTATATTTCTTTTGATGTGTTTAATTTAAACTATCTTATGTATCCATGATTTGCTTGATTTGCAGTTTAAGTCCTGGTCATGACATATCCAAGCTACTTAGACAGATATTTTTAGGTCGCATTGAGAAAGGAGCAACTCGTTGGAATAAGATATCTGAGGAGACCAAACGCATACATTTTGAGGACTTTGAGGTATCCATTGAAAATTTTAGAGTTCTATTTTACATAAGAATATATAATTTTAGATAAATAATATAAATATAATCTTAATGCTTCACTTAATTTATGTAGAAAAATTGTGTGTGGTCCTCATCCATCGATGCAATAGTTCGGCGCAAATTTAAAAGCAAAGCAGCTCGTCGATATAGTGACATAGTCCATGAGTGGAAGAAATTATGGGAAAATAACCAGGGTAAACCAGAATATATGAGTAATGAGACTTGGGCTTCATTCATTTCTCATTGGGAAGATCCCCATGAAATAGCAAAGGCTGAACAAAATAAGAGAAATCGTCTAAGCGAACCGACCGGAGAGGGTACTGGTGTTTCTTGCCATAAAGGAGGTTCGAGAGCATCTTGTGATTACCGTATAGCATTTGTGAATTTCTATCTCTTATTTTTTATGAATATCTGTTTTGTTAATTAATCTTTGTAATCTTTGGTTTGAAAATATTTGTATTAGTTTGATATTTTTGATGCATTACAATCATATGAGGCATGTTAAAGTTGAGGTATAACTGTAATTTATATGAATGTGTTTTTATATAAAGATGACGTACGCTTGGGTCTTACTCTATTTAATGGGTGTTGGATGAATTTGTTGTAGATTGCGTTGGTCATTTTGATATATGTACACCATTCGTTAATTAGGTTTTAAATTTGAAATTAAGTTACTGTGAAGTATTTCTCAACCTCGTGTAATTTTCTCATCTCTATTAAATAAAATGTTTAGTCAAGTGTATTCTCTTAATTAGGTTCTTTGTATTGGATGAATTTATTGTAGATTGCATTGGTCTATTTGATATAAATTTAGCAATTATGTACACGACTATTGTTACATTTATTTTCTTGGGTATTTAGGAAAAGAAGCATAATAGAGAACCCAATGAGTATGACATCTTTCTTGGGTATCACCCGCCGGATGAAGAAGGAAAGTGTGCCTATGCAGTTGCTGAAAATGTGCATGTACGTATAATATTTCATGTTTGTTAAGCATTTTAGATTTTTGTATAATGTTAATTTTATAATATTTGATTACTGATTTGTTACTAACAATGTAAATTCACAGAAAGTAATACAACAGAAGAAAGATGAGTTAAGTCAAATGTTCGATGCTCCTCCAATTGATATGGGAAATATCTTCCGATATACTGTAGAATAAAAAAAAAAGGTCGCATAATCAGTATTGGAAATTTGGGCGAAGGAAGTACAAGCACTCAATCTAGTTTTACTCAAGCTCCTACTTCATCGATGTTTACTGAAGCAGAGTTTAAGAGACAATTAGATGAAAAAACTATGGAGATGCGCACTCAGATGCCAGAAGTTCAAGCACAAATTCAAGCAGCAGTCCAAGCCCAAGTGCATGTTACGAGGTGGTGGTTCAATGGCTTCTCCTTTTGGTGGTGGTTCTACATCAGGTGTCGGTCATAATGACACTGATGTTGATGCAGATGATGAAGTTGATTTGGAAGGCTCATGAACATGTTTAACATATTACGATATTTGGTATTTAGTATAATTTGATATTTTGTGATGACCTTGGATCTTTATTTGAAATTGTGGAGATTTTATATTAGGTTGTAATTGTTTTGAAGGTTTAATTACAATTTTTGTGGATTTATCAGGTATTACATTTAATTTAGAAACATATAATATAAATATAAAATTATTTTAATGACGGAAATATTTGTCACTAAATTATAATTCCATATTTTGTATTTAGGGACTGAATATTCCGTCGGTTATATATTCCGTCGCTAAAATGAGTTTTTATAATTCCATATTTTGTATTTAGTGACGGAATATTTCGTCGGTAATTCCATCGGTAAAATGAGTTTTTATAATTCCATATTTTGTATTTAGTGACGGAGAATTCCGTCGGTAATATATTTCGTCGGTAATTATGTCGCAAAAATGAATCATATTTGACACCATATTTTGTTATTAGCGACGGAAATTTCCGTCGGTAAATAGAGATGAATAATTTTCGTCGATAATTCCGTCACTAATTTTTTGGTTTCCGACGAATTTGAGTTACATAATTACCTACTGATAGTTATATTTACCGACGAAAAATTTCGTTGGTATTTACCGATGGGTTTCAAAATCCGTCGGTAAATAATTACCGATGATCTATATAGCGACCATTCATTTTCCGTCGGTAAAATGATTAGCGAGGGATTTTCCTAACATTAGCGACGAAAATTTCCGTCGGTAATCTCACTGTTTTTTATAATGCATTAATGGTTATTTTTAAGTAATTAAGGAATATATATATAATATAAATAAAATTAATTTATATATAATATTCTTGTAAATATTCATAAATTTAAAATAAATTTATTAATTTTATTTTTTATTTAATTTTTTTAGTTTCAAATTATATAAACAACTAAAATAAATAAATTTTATAATTCATATACTATAATTGAATAACTAAGATCCAAAAAGAAGACTGTTAATCAAACTTTTTCCATACGGATCACTCGCTCTAAGAGTGATCAATGGCGCCTCTGACTCTGATCAACCCGTTTCTCATTGTTAGATGAGTGCATCATACAACCTATGTGGTGTACTAATCTATTTCCTTTTGGTTGATTTTTTTCATTGATCCGCCTGTTTGGATCACATTTAAGCCAACTGTTTGGTTCGGTTCTTTCTTCTCTAACTTTATCAGTTCCCCTTATCCTCTTTCCTTTATCCCCTTTCTTATTTTTATTTACTTTTCTATAATATTGCCTTAGTTTAATTGAATAATTAAGATATATGTAAATAAATAAATATTAATATACTAAATTTAAAAAATTGACAAATATTAACAAACTTAATTTTAATATTTGATATGAAATAATTATTAAACTTAAAGAATTTAAGCTTTCGATTTTAAACATGAATTAGTCTTCCAGCCTCTTATTCTCTAATCGATTCAAGAGTACTTGAATAGTCGATCCTCTTTCACTTAAAGAATACTTGAATCAATACTAAAGAATATACTTGAATCGATTCTTAAAATGTAAATCGATTCAATAATACTTGAATCGATCCGCTTACTCTTAGAAAATCGATTTTTAAGATGTAAATCTATTCAAAAATACTTGAATGGATTCTCTTCCTCTTGATGAATCGATTCTTAAGAGGTAAATCAATTAAAGAATACTTGAATCAGTTCTCTTTCTCTTGAAGAATACTTAAATCGATTTTTAGAGGTAGATCGAATCTCTACTTGATTAGCTCAATCGAAATAAGTTTTAATTTTTAGAGGAACTTGAAGAAAGCTACTATTCCTTTTGGAGAATCGAATGTGTATTTAGAATGAATAATCAAAAAGTCTTATTTATAGGTGGAATGAGAGAGAATATTATATGAAATATTTTCCCTTTATATATATGATTTAATTTTATATTAATTAATTTATTGGATTAAAAGATTTAGTAATTAATTAATGATACCCAAATAAATAAATAAAATATTGAAAATTTAATCATTATTAAAAATAAGAAACACATTATTTAAAAAAATATTAAATAAGGAGTTAATTAAAAGTAAATAAGGAAAATATTAAAAAAAGTATTAAAAAATTTAAAAATTTGAGAAAATTACACGTCACATTATATATATATATATATATATATATATATATATATATATATATATATATATATCTTACAATATCTATTAAGCGTTTTAAGGGGAGGAGTGGCCAGTTTCACTCCGGTTCCAGGTAATTTCTCCCATCCCTCTCTCTCTCTCTACGTGGTGTTCTGGCATTGTTTCTTTATCTACGTGGCGTGTTCTTCTCTTCGTAATTCTTCATCTCTCTGTAAGTAGCGTGACTCATTCCATATTTTCTTTCTCTCCGACTAACATTGTACTACTACATCACCAATGAGGTCGTCGTCGCCATCCTTTGTACACCGCTAAAATTCCTTTTTAAAGATTGGCGTCTAGCAAATTGGTCGATGCCCATGGTTTCTTTAGTCCAGTTATGCACATATGTAACTCACACTAATGTTCTTTCTTCCTTTGCTTTGGTTTGGTGAGCAATTTCACGAGAAACCCTAATTTTGTTCCCATTTGTTTTCTTGCAATAGGTTTCTCCTTTATTTGGCTGCGAGCGATTAATATTGTGGCTTTGGATTTACCCGTAAGTTAATTGTTCCCTCTACTTTATTTAGAAAAACCCAAGACTGATTTGTTTTGCATGAACTTTTTTCTGATTTATTTGGATAAAGTATGAACAATATAGTTGCTCTGTATTAGAACGTTAATTACATTGAATCTTGAACCACTTTTGATTCTGGGATTTTGAGTTAAGTTCCAATTTAGTTTCCTAATTTTTGGTTCTTAGTTTTGTAGATGTTTTGTTGTGAGATGGGTGGTGGGGATGAAGTGGGCGATTGGATTCTATTTAGGCAGAGAAAAGGTGTTGACACACCTCTTCAATAAAGATGTCCTTTTCATGTATGAGCTTCTTTAATTGGGATCTTACTTATCTCTAACAACAAAGGTGCTGGTGTTTGTGATTTGTAGGTCTTGATTATTCCTGTAAATATCCAGCGTCTTGATGTAGTAGTTTTGCATTGCTTTTAATCGAATTAAATTTTAGAAGTTTAGTGCCCTAATGTTTGTTTATTAGTATTTATAATTATTTTTATACTCAGGTTTGAATTTTACTATCCTAATCTCACACTTATGTTATTCTTGCCTATGCAAAACTCAATGATGGAGAGACTTCCTTGTTAATGTGCTTTGGCACTTGAAAATATCATGAAATGCTTTTATGCATTTCTCAAAAGTAACCTTGAAAAAACATACATTTGAAGGTTTATAGGTTAGAGATTTTTGCCGAGGATTCAGAATTATATTTATTACAGCATTATGATAAACCATATGTAACTCTAGGCGCAGTGAATTGCCCTCCATTCCACGTGGTTCACCCTCTCACCCCCTCTCCTGCATTTCCAATAAAGAGACCACATGTGCGCTTCTCTCTACACAAAGGTCACCTTCTGGTGTACTATCCTTCCAACTCAACTGTGTCGTGTGTTCATAGTTGTTAAAGGCGAAAGGCGCAAAGGCCTTGTTGGAGCCTGAGGCGCGCGCCTGAGGTACAAGATATTTTAGAACAGATATACATTAATATATCCAACTCAACATATAATTTTCCAACTAAATAAAGGTAAAAATTAAAAAAAAATGTCAAATAATAATACATAATAACTCATAAATAACATAATCACAAAACAAAAACTCATGTACAATGTCATAATGAACTTCACAATTCAAGTACTCAACAATAATAGACAATCACAAAAAGCAAATAAGCAAAATCCTTAAATTTTAAGAAAATATCAAATGTCAGAGACTCAAATGATTATCAATGAGATAAAATCATAATTATCATGGTCTATGGTCCTTCTTATAATCTTCATTCTCTTCTTCACTATCAAATTGATCATTGTATTCATTAAATTTTTACTCTTAAAAAAAATTTAAAAAAATCCAAAATTAGGAAATGTACCCTAGGCGCGTCTTTTTCATCAAAAAAGGCACAAAAGGCGCACAAAGGCGATGATTTTTTGAACATCAACCGAAATCCCAAAAAATTAAGAAACCCAGACGATCAGAGCTGCGCCTCGCCTAAGGTGCGCCCGAGGTGCGCCTTTAACAACTATGCATGTGTTTCATTTTCCATTTCCGTTGCTGTTCTGGTTTTCCCTTGTCCCAGTCGCCCACCTTTTTCATTTCCTGGTTGTCACATCTACGCAATTGTACAATACACTATGCTTTCTTTATTGTAAATTCATTATTAACATGAGTTGCTTACTATTCTTGGTATTTTTGTTCTTTTAGACTGAGATCTTTCTTGTCGTTATATTAGAGAAATATTTGCAGGAGTGATGTCCTATTGTTAAAGGCGCATTTAAAAAGTATGGAATTTCTTATGAGTTGAATTTGGTAAGCCAATCACGTATACTATTTCCTCTTGGTCCTCCCTGTGCTTTTAAGTTGTTTGCTGAAAGGCAGAATTACCACTCTTAGTAAGAGTGGGAATCAGCCTTGTAGAGGCTAAGGAGAGCATTGAATAATGTTAATCGTACTCATTTATGTTCTTTCCTTTTATCAAAAGTGATCGTTTTGTGCTTTTATTTATTCTCCAGATTTTATATTAGTTACTGTAAGGAATAATAATTAAATTATACTAAAAATAAGATGTGAGCTATCCCTTCTACGAAGTACAAATGAAGAATTACAAAGAATAGCATATCACAGATTCCTAAATAAATGTAAAATATGCAGACTTTTGAAAGTATGTACTATATACTAATTCGATAATACTGAAAACTCTTTTATGCTTCATCATTGGATCATGAAAGGCTTCTTAACAGGTCTTGTTGTGTTCCTCTTTTGCTAATTTGTATCTTTAGCTATAAATTGTAGCCAACTCTTAATTAATATGAAATTCTGAGGTTCTTGTTCCAGTTACCTAATGATACTAGATTATATATATATATATATATATATTTGATAATTCATATATTTTGATAATTAATATATTTTGGATAATTTAAGATACAGCTTTATCAGTCATTGTTATGTTAGATTACATATTTTTAACTTGGTGTCCCTTACGATTTTGGTTCCTGAGGCGTTGAGTAATTTACTTTGTTTTGGTTGGTTACAATTTCACTATCGTGGTCATTCAGGAAATAGGAGCGCATAGTATACATAGGGAAGATCATCGTCCTCGATGAGGAATATGGAAAGGATCAAATGGTGGTGAAGTAATATCCTTTAGTGGCTGATGATGAAAAACATCAGCTGATACATCTGTGAGTTCTGATGGCTAATAGGAAACTTATTTTTTTATTCTTCATAGCACGAAAACTCAAATTCAGCTTGTTGATATGTTCAACAGGCTCTCTCAAAAATAACTTCAACTGGTGCCATGACTTTCTGTTTAATTCAATGCATCGAGCGTGGATATGGGACCACATAAGAAAGCACCCTAAATGTAATTCAAGGTGATGGAGGCTCTGGTCCTGATCTTGGAGGTTGTTTGGTGACATCTCTTCTGACTTTGCTCATTACTGACGCAGTGCAGGTATTGTTGGGCTTCGACAGGTTCTCAAATTGTCATTGCATTTTCTTCATGTTTCATATTTATCTCTGAATAAGGTTTATAAAAAATTATAACCTGTTGCACTTGTTGGCTGTTCGTGTGTCTAAAAATATTTAATTCCTATATATTATGTGCAAGTATATCTTGAAGACAACATTTATTAACACTTCTGCCTAAACATACTTTACTTTCATGATACAGAATTAACTTTAGCCAGACACTCGAAACTATGTAACCCTTTTTTCATAGAGAAAGAGCATTACTCTCCTGATCCTCTTCAACTAAACTGACAGGAATGAGAAATTTTAGTATGTCTTTGAAACAAAAATTACTACTGCATAATTTAAAAAGTTTATACTATTATAAGAAATATTACTATCAAAGAGTTACTTTTTTATACACTGACGTGCTTATGCTTTATGGGTTTTAAGCTTTTTATACGAGTACATATATTTTCTGTCATTCCTTTTCGAGAGTTATATATATCTAATGTTTTTCACAGTGAAATTAAATGAAAGCACATTTCTTATTATGTTCTGAATCCTATTGTTTTTTTGTAAGAGTCGCTGCGTATTAGTTGTGTAATATCTCGATATTTTTATGTATTTTTAAATCATGATAAATATTTTTACCTAAAGCCAATTAAACTTTTAGTTATTCTAAAAATGTTTAACTTTAATTCCTATTTAATTTAAGTGTATTTATAAAATAAAAATGACTAAGCCCAAGTCCAATAATTTCAAGCCCAATTTGTTTATGTTTACATTTAAAATAAAAGAGTCTATTCTTTTTAAAAATTCATTCTCTCCAACGCCGTAACAGTTAGGGTTACGAAAGAAAGAGCAGGAATAAACTTTTCTTCACCTTCTCTCCATTTCAAGACTCACACGCAAAATTCAAATTATTTCAATCATCAAACATCCATGGGAAAGAGAATTTTTATATGAATTTTATACATATGCATGCAGAATCTGAATTTTTATTGTTATGTGACTAGAAAATTAGAATTATATAATTATACCTTTCGAAACAATCTGGATTTTGGATATGTTATGAATATTGAAGTTTTTGATATTCTGCAACAATTTCATGACGAAAGGACGATTAAATTATTTTATATTAAATTTTCAATATTTCTATATGTTTAGTTTTTTATTAGAAAATTTTGAAAGCATATTTAAAGGGCTATAAAAATCCTAATTTTTGTATATGTTATATTATATTATGTTTCTGGTAATATATGAAAATTTCATATAATTTGGAGTACTTATATTTTTTAATACAAATTTTACAATATTAGTACATTCAGTATAGATCATGAACTCACCACTGATTCGAAATTACAAATAAAATATTTGAAGGTCTTCAAATATTATTATATTTTTATATATTTTATATTACAGTGTTTATGATGCATAGTAAAAATTACTTATTGAATAAATAAGTAAATTATTTTAAATTAAATGTATAATAATTTTTATACATGAACTGTAATGTATTATGTTTTCATTGTTACTATCTTAAAATAATTTTCAATGACATCAAATTATTGTGATTTTATTATATATCATACAGTATGTAATTTTAAGTTGTTAATAATATTTTTAATAATTTGAGAATATGTATGATTTTACATTGATTTTATATCACAACAATATCTTATTCGTCCCAACTCCTTCTTTCTGATTTGAAATGATGAAATAAATACTTTCACGAATCCAAATATTCTTATTTTCATATATGTCATATATTGTAATATTTTAAGTCTACAGTATAATTTTCAGATTTATAGGTGTTATATAATATTTATTATAAATATTCTATTACTACTTAAATTGTTTCAAGAATATCTTATCTTAATATTTTAAAATATGAAAATCATATTTACTGATCCCTAAAAATCATAAATTTCGAATATGTTTTATATTACTATACATATTATATTTCATATGATTTTTATATGATTTCATTGTTTAAATTTAAATATATTTAATTATTATAAGTGCATATGAGAAATTCCAGGTTTTACTACAATCACTTTGAAAATCCAAAACATATAGTTGTATACCTTATTATTTTATTAAATTTTGATATGTTCTTTCAATCACAAAAGATTACATGTTTATTAAATTTCAAACTGATCCTATTTTAATTTTTTCAGTTATAAATTATCTATACATTCGTATTTAATAAAACCATTCATAGTAAATTCCATTAATCTCTCTTATTTCAAATATTGAAGTATCACTTCCACTATATTCTAAAGATTTAAACTTATTATCTTATTTCTATTTTAAGTTTGCATATTAATCTGAGATAAATATAGTTTTATGATAGATGAAAGTTATTACAAGATACGAATTTATCATCTACATTCAAGTGCATCCATTCATCATCGACATTTATTCCAGGTGGGGAAATCTAAATTTTGTCTAATGTGTGCTTATGTATTATGTTGATAAGTTACTGTTTGCTTCAGTCATAGAGTATTACTTGTAATATTGTACACGAACATAGAGTATTCGTAATACTGTTCACGGACATGTAGCTAGGGACCGTGACATGGGTCCGGGACTGATAAAAAGGTCCTCAGGAATACTTAGATTGTAAAAGATCCTTGGAAGGCCTGCCGTGCTAGTACATTCATTTAAGTCAAGACACTTTTAGGTGTTGGGATTTTAAAGTAATCCTCGGGTAACACCTGCCGTACTTCATGGTCGATCATTCACAGACATGTTCACAGATAAGATTTACGTGTTGCTTGTGATTTATTGATGTTTATATATGAGTTATATATTGTAGACAAATGTTTTTCCACTGAGCTGTGGTTTGCTCATCCCATCATTTAAACATTTTACAGATTAAAGGAGATGGAGTATGAAGAGAGAAGATAGGTGATAAAGTAATTATTTAGTATTTATTTGGCTTTATTGTTTCATTATTTATATATATTAACATGTTTATCGTGATAAACTCATTTAATAGTTATTTAATAGTAAGAGCTTCATAATTATTTATTTCATTAGAGGTGATTCAATTTAATGAGAATCTTTTAATGTATTTACCTCTACTTTAAATAAAGTGTTTAATGTTCAATTTCATGATCATTTATTTTTGAAAGGTATTTCTCATTTTAACTATGCTATGGAATACGGTTCATTATTGTTCTTTTGAATTTTAAATTCCGCTGCAAACAAGTTTTATATTTCCGTAAAATGTGTCAGTCTATTTTAATTAAATCATATTAGATCTAAAAATATCTCTTAAAATGTTATTTACATTTTTATAATATAGTAGGTCGTTTCATTTGGTATCAGAGCGTGTTTACGTTTCTGTAGACTCGCTAATTTATGTATCTAAATTGTATTGTTTTCATGAATTACTTTATTCATTAAAAAATAATAATAATAAAATTTTTAAAAAAATCACTCATCACCGTCTCGCCGCTTCAACTCAAGAAGGTACATTCATTTAACATTTGATTTACATTCATGACATGATAATTTATGTCTTCTTCATAATTATCATTTAGAGCATGTCATTTTACATTTTTTTTTCAAAGTCGCCATTTAAAGAGTAATGCAATTGACATATCATCAAGTGCATCTTAAATTTCATTTCATGATTCATCTTTCAAGCATCAAGTACCAAATATTACAATGACATGATTCAAGTTTCTCAAGACATGTTTCAAGTATCTTCATGGCATAGTTATGAAATACTGCAACGACATGAATCAAGTATAGCATGAAGGGATTCAAATACCTCAATGCACAGTAATACAGTAGTATATATCATTCCAAGTCATTTCACATTTCATCACACGAAACATGAGACATGCATGATCTTCAAATATATTCAGTCAAATCTAAAATGCTTGTCTTCTAATTAATATCTTGTTGCAATCTTTAAAAGTCACTTACTCATGAGTTTTGGTCATAAATTTCAAACTAAATTTTAGTATCAAGTTATGTCATTACATAAAATGATCTTTATTTCATCTGAAATTGTTTATCATTTCCACTTCGTTTCAAAATAACGTAAGTAATGAAGTATTCTATGTTATGGATCGCTTTATCAATATTTTCATTCATTTTAAAGGTTCGAATTCTAAAGTTTTTCAATTTATTTAGATTCCTAGAGTTTATTTTTACTTTTCATTTTTCAAGAAAAATATTTACATTCAAGCATAATTTTATTAATATTCATGATTCATAATTTGTATAAGTTCAAAATTATTTGATTTTTGACATAAAATTTTCGAATTACGATTTTCTTGATCATAGTTTTTAATTCTCAAGTTTATAATGTAAACCTTCAAAATATATAATTTAGAGATTTTAAATCTTTTCATCTTGTCATTTTTCATAAAAGAAAGCCTTAATATAGAAATTTTGATTTTTAAACATTTATTTATGAAATTTCATATGTTACTCCAACAAGTTTTCTAATCCTTAATAGATTTGCGGGACTAATTGTTTCAAATGGTTACATTAAACATTGAAATTTGGCTATTATATATAAAAAAAACTCGACTCCCATTATAATTAATTAATTGTTGCAACTTTGATTTCATAAAATTTAAATTTAAACAACAAGTTCTTTTTCATAATTTGGAAATTTATTCATTTTGAATGTCATTTCAAATTTACAAAATTTCATATTTTATTATCATTCACAGTTGTTCATTGAAAAAAAAAGAAGAAAAGCAAAAGAATTATCATTTCTCTTTTACCATTTCATCTCCAAATCTTCTTAATATATATATATATTCCTATACTATGAATGAATTTATCCAGACTTAAGGATTTTACCATAAAAAAAGGGTTTAGTTTTCCACTACAATGTATTAATCGATATCTCAACATAATTGCCTTTTCATTTATTTTCTAGAAATTATTTTAACCGTGAACTTCACTTTTCAAGTTGCATATTCTTCATAAATCACATTCAAAGTTGTCATTTTAAAAATGACATCACGGACATGTAATCAAGTGTATATGTATCTAAAGATTTCATATTTATACATCAAATATTTCAATGATATGATTCACGCATTTCAATGACATAGTTTTACGCTTATGCAGTTGTGCATTTCATTCAACACCATACATTTACATGAAACATAAAATATTATTTCTCATATATATTTAGATGTCATAACATTTCTCATAGCATTTCTCAGATGTCATATGACTTCCATAGTTTACTTAATTGTAAGAGATTTCAAAAGTATTAATAATTTTCTTCTAACCGAAGATTTATATTTCATTGAATTATTCATTATTTTTATTTTATGGGTGAAATTGGAGAGCCCTTTATTTTCTAAAATCTTCAGTTCCCAAGGACATCATGCCCTATTATTATTTTTGAAGAAGAAAATGAAAGTTTTAATTGTTTTTATGTAAGTTTAAAAAAAAAAAGGGCCCATAATAAATCCACTTCAAAAATGATAGATCATTCAATTTTACAATTGAGCTCAAGTATCTTTTTCCTCAAGATTTCCTACATCCAATATAAATATTTCATAATGCTTCAAGTATTTTGTATTCATTATATTTCATGCACTATTTTAAAATCATCAAGTTTGATTACATGCAGATAAAAATAAAATTAATGATTTTTTTAAAAAAAATAGGGATGTGCGGATTTATTTAGTTCTCCTTGTTAAATCAAAGTTAAGTTATTGAAATACTTACAAAGGTAAAATATTTATATGCAAAAGTTCATAAATCCATTCATACATATATTCTTCACTTATAAATTTATAGTATTCTGAATTTTGAGGACGAAATTATTTTTAAGTAGGAGAGAATTTAATATCCCGATATTTTATGTATTTTAAATCATGATAAATATTTTTACCTAAAGCCAATTAAACTTTTAGTTATTCTAAAAGTGTTTAACTTTAATTCCTTTTAATTTAAGTGTATTTATAGAATAAAAATGACTAAGCCCAAGTCCAATAATTTCAAGCCTAATTTGTTTATGTTTACATTTAAAATAAAAGAGTATGTTCTTTTTAAAAATTCATTCTCTCCAACGCCGTAACAATTAGGGTTATGAAAGAAAGAGCAAAAATAAACTTTTCTTCACCTTCTCTCCATTTCAAAACTCACATGCAAAATTCAAATTATTTCAATCATCAAACATCCATGGGAAGAGATTTTAAGATTTCAACCCTATTATACCTTTAAGGTAACTCATTCTTAAAATTTCAAAACTGTATCTATTTATTTTCAATTTATACGAAATTTTAATATGTAGTTTAATATTTAGTTTTAGACATATAGTTAAAATTTCATGATTTTTATAGTTGTATTATATTTTATATGAATTTTATACATATGCCTGCAGAATCTAAATTTTTATGGATACGTGACTAGAAAATTCGAATTATATAATTATACCTTTCCAAACGATCTGAATTTTGGATATATTATGAATCATGAAGTTTTTGATATTCTGTAATACTTTCATGATGAAAGAACTATTAAATTATTTTATATTAAATTTTCAATGTTTCTGATCATTCTGCCGAATATGTTTAGTTTTCTATTTAAAATTTTGAAAATATATTTAAAGGGCTATAAAAATCCGTATTTTTGTGTATGTTATATTATATTATGTTTTTGGTAATATATAAAAATTTCATATAATTTGGAGTACTGTATTCTTTAATACAAATTTTACAATATTAGTACATTCAGTTTAGATCATGACCTCACTACTGATTTGAAATTACAAATAAAATATTTAGATGTCTTCAAATATTATTATATTTTTATATGTTTTATATTATAATGTTTATGATACACAGTAAAAATCACCTATTGAATAAATGAGTAAATTATTTTAAATTAAATGTATAATGATTTTTTATACATGAACTGTAATGTATTTTGTTTTCATTTTTACTATCTTAAAATAATTTTCAATGACATCAAATTATTATGTTTTTATTATATATCATACATTATGTAATTTTAAGTTGTTAATAATATTTTTAATAATTTGAGAATATGTATGATTTCACATTGATTTTATATCACAGCAATATCTTATTCGTCACAACTCCTTCTTTCTGATTTGAAATGATAAAATAAATATTTTCATGAATTCAAATATTTTGATTTTCATATATGTTATATATTTTAATATTTTAAATCTACTGTATAATTTTCAAGTTTATAGGTATTATATAATATTTATTATAAATATTCTATTACTACTTAAATTGTTTGAAGAATATCTTATCTTAATCTTTTAAAATATGAAAGTCATATTTACTGATCCCTAAAAATCATAAATTTCGAATATGTTTTATATTACTATACATATTATATTTCATGTGATTTTTATATAATTTTATTGTTTAAATTTAAATATATTCAATTATTATCGGTGCATATGAGAAATTTCAGGTTTTACTACAATCACTTTGAAAATCAAAAACATATAGTTGTATACCTTATTATTTTATTAAATTTAGATATATTCTTTCAATCACAAAAGATTACATGTTTATTTAATTTCAAACTGATCCTATTTTAATTTTGTCAGTTATAAATTATCTATACATTCGTATTTAATAAAATCATTCATATTAAATTCCATTAATATCTCTTATTTCAAATATTGAAGTATCACTTCCACTATATTTTAAAGATTTAAACTTATTATCTTATTTATATTTTAAGTTTGCATATTAATGTGAGATAAATATAGTTTTATGATATATGAAAGTTATTACAAGACACGGATTTATCATCTACATTCAAGTGCATCCATTCATCATCGACATTCATTCCAGGTGGGGAAATCTAAACTTTGTCTAATGCATGTGCTTATGTATTACGTTGATAAGTTACTGTTTGCATCACAGTCACAGAGTATTACTCGTAATATTGTACATGAACATAGAGTATTCGTAATACTGTTCACAGACATGTAGCCAGGGACCATGACATGGGTCCGGGACTGATAAAAAGGTCCTCGGGAATACTTGGATTGTAAAAGGTCCTTGGAAGGCCCGCCGTGCTAGTACATTCATTTAAGTCAGGGCACTTTCAGGTGTCGGGATTTTAAAGTAATCCTCGGGTAACGCCCGCCGTACTTCACGATCGATCATTCACAGACATGTTCACAGATAAGATTTACGTGTTTCGTATGATTTATTAATGTTTATATATGTGTTATATATTGTAGACAAATATTTTCCCACTGAGCTGTGGTTTGCTCATCCCATCATTTAAACATTTTACAGATTAAAGGAGATGGAGTATGGAGAGAGAAGATGGGTGATAAAGTAATTATTTGGTATTTATTTGGCTTTATTGTTACATTGTTTATATACATTAACATGCTTATCATGATAACTCATTTAATAGTTATTTAATAGCAAAAGGTTCTTAATTATTTATTTCATTAGAGGTGATTCAATTTAATGAGAATCTTTTAATGTATTTACCTCTACTTTAAATAAATTGCTTAATGTTCAGTTTCATGATCATTTATTTTTGAAAGGTAGTTCTCATTTTAACTATGCTATGAAATACGGTTAATTATTGTTCTTTTGAATTTTAAATTCCGCTGCAAACAAGTTTTATATTTCCGTAAAATGTGTCAGTCTATTTTATTTAAATCATGTTAGATCTAAAAATTTCTCTTAAAATGTTATTTCCATTTTTATAATATAGTAGGTCGTTTCAGGTTGTAGAACTTTGCTAATGTATAGGAGAAAAACATGTGAATTGGTGAAAGAGTTTGCAGGTTGTTAACCTGGACAACTTAATACTATCTAGGTAAGGCCACATTAATCTTCTATTTATGAACACTATTGAGACTGATTTATCCTACGATTCTTGCTTTAAACCTTATGTCATATCGACTATTTCTTCTTATTCATTTGCAAGGTCGCCTAGCACATAGCCTTCAGCTTGCTTGACTTCATTTATTGATTGATTTTTTTTAATGGCAATAATAATGTGTTCCCATTGCTGTTGTTAGATAACCCTTTGAAAATTGGTATTTGATGTCTATTATTCATGAACTTCTAATATCATTTGTTTTTTTTATTGCTAGACCAACTCAAGAGGAAATTTGTTGTCCCCAAAATTTCTCAGGCACCCATCTTCCTCCTCTCTTCAAGAGTGTGGGTTGGGAGCTGAGTGGTTTCATTATAATTAAGTTGCAGTAGTTCTTTATTTTTGAGTTTTTTTTTTTAATTTTATTTTTTGTGATAATTTCTCAGAAATAAGACATATGGTATATGTTTGTTTTGGCAGTATATGTGATGTTTGCTTTCACAGATCGAAGTGCAAGATGGTGAATAGTATAGTGCAAGATGGTGAATGGAGGAGTGAGTTCTAATTGGCTGCCTTCAGAATATGTAAAATAAGTTGTTCAAGTTTGTTAAATACTTGAAACTTGAGGAGCTCAGACTGTTCAATAAAAGCTTTTGTACTCTCATAGCTCATTATTTCGTGGAATTATCCGACCATGATGGGCGACGGCCCTACGGCGTTTTCTTGGTACTCTTACACTATAGGTCATAGTGAGAAAGAGGTAAATTATATCAGGCTTGTTTGCTTCAATTTTGTCCAGCTAATTAAATGTTGATTGCATGGGTAAAGCAATAATATTGTTATCACCAAGAGCATTACAAATTCTTCACGTCTTCATATTTGTGCTAACTATAGTCCACGTCTTTTTCGTTCTACCTATTTTCTTTGGAAACTAAAAGGTGAAGTATACCTATATCTATTCTTCATCTTCAACAATGGATCTCATTATTGTAATTCCTGCTTCACTTGTACAGATAAGACGTAGACATAAATAGGATGCATGTATCCAAAAGGGAAAAAAAGAAGAGTGAGTTTCTTGTGCGTCCAGACACACGGATTTAGATCCGTACCCCTTTGCAATTTCTGTATTCCTTTACAATTTAAACTCCCTAGCAATACATAAGTTTAAATAGAATAGGGGGGAAGGATTGTGTTCACATGGGGACACGGACCGTGTCCCCGGAGGCGCATGAGCTTTTGCATAAAAAAAAAATTCCAGAAAGGGTGGGGAAGTTCTTATAGTCACACTCATCCACAAGCATAGTTTTTCTAAGGCCAGGTTTCTGGGTATTGGAAACAATTCTGCTATATGAACTTGTCTGGTATTGTTAACTCCACCAATCAAAATATCAATTCAACTACTACTTATCACTTAGCACACATCACTCATCATTTGATACGTATTATGCATGTTTTTGAAGAGTATTATTTCTAGAAGCAATTTTGAGATACACTAATTTCTGACGAGGTTTCATCGATATAATTTTTACATCCATCTACTTTTTGTCGATAGGGAAAATGTGAGAACTATTTATAATTCCTTTAGTTGTGATAACATAAACGAAATGAATAATCTGTTTTGATCTACTCTCATGACATGATATTTATAGTAGGTATCTATCTTCATGGTACTTAGTTTCTTCCTTGTCTATAATTTATCTTCCATTCTTTTTCGATTTTCTTTTTAATGTTGCCAAATTGGATTACAATTTATCTCACTTTCACCATTGAAATAATACAAGTATCACCATAAAAGCTAGATGCAAACAGCTTGAATGCTTCTTTTAAGTGCACATATGTTCAAATGCACATTTTACTTTTGTGGTTTGATGACTAAAATATGTACTAATCACTGTGGCATAAAATTGATCATTGAATTGAAACTTAGACAAAGTGCCACTTTGAAAAGAATACTCCCTCCAGTCCCACATTAAGGGTTACGTTTTTCATTTTGGATTGTCCCACATTAATGTTTACATTTCCTTTTTATCAAGTTGGACCCACACGAAATAATTAATTATTTTATATAGGGTACACACACAACACTAATACAACTACTCACTTTACATTAAATATTAATTTTTTCACCTCACTACACATTAAATTATTAATCTCTTAATCTTCGTGCATAAAGCAAATGTCAAGATTAACGCAGGACGGAGGGAATACTATATAGTCCGGGTGGTACTACACTATATCAGAGCAGTCTATATCAGACTTGCTCAAGTACCTAACTTAGATCATAATACTACACCCCTAGGACAACTCACTCCCTTAGATTATGACATCATTACACTATAGGATTTCCTGACTTGTGTTAAATATTTAAAATTCTTTAATATTTAAAGTTCTTTGATATTTAAATAAACTTAGAATGGGTTTTTAACTTGTAACTTAGATGGACATTGACGAGATCAATGCTCGAAGAAGATTCAGAGCGCAACTTTGGGAACGAACTGAAGAATAAGACCTAGGAACACACATAAGCGAAATGACACTTATACCCCACTTAGATGCCCAAGGTAATGGGGATATGGATGATTTTGGTCATTGTCTCCTCTTAATTAACCCCGTACCAGAGTCATGGACTGACAACGCTCTTCACATATACCACGAGATGTTTGTAATTCCACCTGGACCTCCCGTGGTAAACTACATAGCTTACTGTGCATCTATGTTTCATGACTGGCTTTTGAGCCTCGTGCCACTTGCTCCTCTAGTTCCGACATTTGTTCAGGAGGAGATTCCGATCGCACCCGTGGAGCCCGGAAAGGATGGACCTGGGGATGATGGGGAAGTGACTGATTAGACAGACTCGTACTACACTGACTTAGGCTTGCTATGACTCTTATTATAGTATTAGCACATGTTCCCATATTAAGAACCTTTTGACCCTTAAGTGGGTAGTATATATATATATATATATATATATATATATATATATATATATATATATATATATATGTTTAGATGTCACACTTGATAGGCCCTTTTTGAGACAGTACTTTATGATGCATAATCTACTGATGTATGACTAACAGTGATGTTTCGAGTGCCTTAATGACACAATTTTGCGAATATAAATGTTTATATGTTTAATTATCTTAATTGTTATGTTTAATTGAAGAACTATTATAACTATAACACTTTTATCAGATCATGAATTGGAGAAGACCACAAAACCTACCTACTAATGAGAATCTTGAGAACGTTTATGGTGATCCAGAAGACGATTTGGTGACAATCCTTCGAGGATTGGCTCAACAATTTCACGCAAACTCTGCACGACCACCACTACCACCAGAACCTATTCCTAGAAATGAACCAGCCTTGGTAATTGAATAATTCTGACATTTCAATCCACCAACATTCAACGGAACGGAGGACCCCGCAGAAGCTGAGAAATGGTTGAGGTCGTTGGATAATATTTTCACCTATCTCGATTGCACTGATGCATAGAAGATCGCGTGTACTGTTTTTCAGTTTGTGGGTGAAGCGGATTTCTGGTGGGAGGCTTATGGACGTATTAAGACACCTGAACAGAAGGCATGGATGACATGGGAAGACTTCAAGGATGTGATAATTCAAAACTACATGCCTCAGTCTTTCCGAGATGAAAAAGAAAGTGAATTTCTGCACTTAAAACAAGGAACAATGAGTGTTCTCGAATATGAAAAGGAATTCAACCAACTCTCCAGATTTGCCACATCCCTTGTCAACATGGAAGAGAAGAAAGCTAGACGATTTGAAAAAAGATTGCGGTCTGAGATTAGCACTATCTTGGCTGGACAATGGATGATGACTTTGCAGATGCATTTTCCAGAGCTCAAGAAATTGAGTCTCAACAAAAGAACAACAGCAACCAGAATAAAAAGGCGATGAAAATACCTGCAAAGCACAAGTGGGGAGGACCGGTGATCGAAAAAGGAAACCATAAGGTTCAAAACAAGCAAATAAAAATTGGAGGAGGATCAGGACCACTATCACTCAGAACAAATTCTCCCTGCCCAAAATGTGGAAAGAATTACCTTGGAGCATGCTTACATGGAACCAGAATATGTTATCGATGCCGTCAACCGGGACACACCATACTAGAATGCCCAAAGTCTAAAGCAGCATGAGGATCGAGTGCTAGACTAGCACGTGCATATGCCATGACACAGCAAGAAGCTAAGGAAGAACAAAAAATAATGGCAGGTATGCTATCAGTATTTGACACTCCTGCTCTTATACTTTTTTATACGAGAGCCACTCATTCATTCATATCTGCTAAGATGTATAAGAAAGTAAAAAATAATTGTGAGGAGTTAGACAAAATCAACTTTTGAGGTTAGTATACCTTTGGGTAACTCAATTCGAACCATGAAGTTGTGCAAAAATGTGAAGATATGGATGAATGGCAGTGTTCTACTTGCAGACCTTCACGTAATTGAGATGAAAGATTTTGATGTAATTTTAGGGATGTATTGGCTTAGAGCTAATCATGCTGTAATTAGATGTCGTGAAAAAGAAGTACAGTTCCAACTCTCAGGAAATGAGAAGTTTACCTTTCACGGAGCTAAAGTTGGAGTAATACCGCGATTTATAACTGCAATGAAAGCAATCAAAATGATGAAAAAAGAGGATGTTCCTATTGTGCGGGAATACGGAGATGTGTTTCTAGAAGACTTACCAGGCTTGCCACCAGAAAGACAAGTATAATTCACAATCGATCTAGTACCGGGAGCATCACCAGTCTTAAAAGCACCTTATCAAATGGCACCAAAGGAGTTACAAGAATTGAAGATCCAATTACAAGAACTCTTGGATTTGGGTTTCATACACCCTAGTGTTTCACCCTGGGAGCACCTGTTTTGTTCGTAAAGAAGAAAGATGGTTCGTTTAGGATGTGTATCAATTATCGAGAATTGAATAAACTTACCATCAAGAATAAGTATCCCTTGCCAAGGATTGAGGATCTATTTGATCAACTGGGATGTGCTAGCATATTCTCCAAGATAGATCTGAGGTCTAGATATCATCAAGTGCGAATCAAGCAGAGCGACACTTCGAAGACTGCTTTTAGAACACATTACTGGCATTATGAGTTCGTAGTAATGCCTTTAGATCTCAACAATACACCAGCAATTTTCATGGATTTGATGAATCGTGTTTTCCACTCGTACTTGGATAAATTCATGATCGTGTTCATTGATGATATCTTACTGTATTCTAGAGATCGAGAACAACATGAAGAACATCTGAGAATCGTTCTAGAGACACTGAGAAAGGAAAAGTTGTATGCCAAATTCAAGAAACGTGGTTTTGGTTAGATAAGGTTGTCTTTCTTGGGCACATTGTGTCAGCTCGAGGAATCGAGGTGGATCCGACCAAGGTGGAAGCAGTAGAGAAATGAAAGACACCTACGAATGTAGGAGAAATACGGAGTTTTATTGGATTGACTGGATATTATAGAAGATTTATTGAGGGATTTTCAAAGATTGCAGGGCCCTTGACAAAATTAACTCGCAAGGAAGTTAAGTTTCGTTGGACGGAAGAGTGTGAAAAGAGTTTCAACCTTCTCAAACAAAAATTGATCACCGCACCTGTATTGACAATTCCTGATGGGACAGAAGAATTTGTCATCTATAGTGATGCTCCAAAGCAAGAATTGAGATGTGATCTGATGCAACGTAATAAAGTAGTTTCCTATGCGTCTAGACAACTCAAGATCCATGAACAGAACTATTCAACTCATGATTTAGAATTGGCAGCTGTGATACGTGCCTTGAAATTTGGAGACATTATCTGTATGGAGCAAAATGCCAAATTTATACGGATCACAACAGCTTAAAATACTTTTTTGAACAAAAGGAATTAAACATGAGGAAAATGAGATGGTTGGAATTAGTCAAGGATTACGATTGTACAATACTGTACCATCCAGGGAAGGCAAACGTGGTAGGAAATGCTCTAAGCAGAAAAGGAAAAGGGGAATTAGCTTATTCTATAACAAACCAAGAATTATTGGTGGATGAGTTCTCTTGGAAGAGTTTGGAAGTAGTGATACCTCCAAGTAGCATTGAAGCAGTATTAACTGCGTTACTGATTAAACCCTCTGTAAGAGATAGAGTCAAGGAACTTCAAGATGGAGACGAATTTCTCAGGAAAATTAAGGAACGCGTAAAAATTGGGGAAGGAAAGGGATTTGCTCTCACTGAAGATGGGGCACTCATCTTTGGAAAAAGATTATGTGTTCCTAAAAATGAGAATCTTATTAGGGAAATTTTGTCAGAAGCTCATTGTGCTCCATACACGGTACATCCAGGAGGAACCAAGATGTATCAAGACTTGAAGAATGCATTTTGGTGGAGAAATATGAAGAGGGATATAGCTTGTTTATCCAAAAGTGTATGACTTGCCAGCAAGTGAAAGCAGAACATCAACGACCCTCAGGGCTCTTGAAGACGTTAGAGATTCCTGAGTGGAAATGGGAGCATATTACAATGGATTTCGTTACTGGTCTACCAAGATCAGTGCGAGAAAATCAAGCTATATGGGTGATAATGGATCGTTTAACCAAGTCTGTGCATTTTCTTCCAGTCAAAATGACTCACGGAATGGATAAGCTTGCACAAATCTATATAGAAGAAGTTGTCAGACTATATGGTGTACCAGTTTCAATAGTTTCGGATCGAGATCCAAGATTTACATCAAAATTCTGGCACAACTTACAAAACGCGATGGGCACAAAGCTTAAGTTTAGCACAATATTTAACCCGCAAACTGATGGCCAGTCTGAAAGGACTATTCAAACATTGGAATCCATGTTGAGGGCGTGTGTCCTATATTTTGGGGAAAGTTGGAAAAGATACATACCACTGATAGAATTTGCTTACAACAACAGTTTTCAAGCTACGATAGGCATGACTCCTTATGAAGCACTCTACGAAAGGAAGTGTAAATCTCCCCTCTATTGGGATGAAGTTGGTGAGAAGAAAGTTCTAGAACCAGAGATAGTAGAAAAGACAGTGGAAGCAATTGAAAAGATCAGAAGAAGAATTTTGACCGCGCAAAATCGACAAAAATCTTACACTGATAAGAGACGCAAAGATTTGCTGTTTCAGGAAGGAGATAAAGTTTTTCTTAAAGTCTCACCAATGAAAGGAATTTCTCGCTTTGGAAGGAAAGAAAAACTCAAGCCAAGATACATTGGGCCTTACGAGATTTTGGAACAAATCGGCGAGTTGGCATACAGATTAGCTTTACCACCTGAATTAGCTGGAGTACATGATGTATTTCACTTGTCCATGCTACGGAAATATGTATTTGATCCAAGTCACGTTGTTAACCACGAGGTTATAGCTATTGACCACAACTTAGCGTACGAGGAATTTTCTATAGCCATTCTTGACAGAAAAGTTCATAAGCTAAGTAATCGTGAAGTTAATTTAGTCAAAGTCCTGTAGAGCCAACACAATGAAGAGGAAGTAATGTGGGAACGCGAAGACGACATATGAAATAAATATCCAAATCTATTCATATCTGGTAAGTGAAATTTCGAGGATGAAATTTTTATGTTAATAGGGGTGGATGTAATATCCAAAATAATAGCATTTTTTTTATAATATATATATATATATATATATATATATATATATATATATATATATATATATATAATATGTGGATATGTATAATATATATAATAATTGAAGAAAATCTTGTTAGATTTGAGAAAGTACATAGATGACGATAACAGTTCACGTTAAACTCCCAATATTATCACGTTTGTTTATCTTAGTAGATTTGGTGAAATCCACAGAACTTATCCATATATATACTTCACCCTATATATATATATATATATATATATATATATATATATATATATATATATATATATATATATATATATATATATATATATATATATATATATATATATCATCTTTCTTTGTAATTGGAAGAAGAGAGCGAGAGCATGGTTAATTCCAGGAGAGGTATCTATCTGTAAGTTTTGGAGATTTTATATTCTTAATTAAACTTTATCATGTTATATACAGAAATGATCATCTCGAAGCATAGATTTCATATATATAATTCTTTATGAAATAGATGTGCTATGAGTTAGAAAAGCTCAGTCGAAGCTTTCAACCTTTTGAAGGCATATTTTATTTCGGTATGATATAACTTTGATATTATAGTTCATTTTGAAGTCCTCCTCACGAGGATCACAAACATATAATTAGTTTTAAGTTTGGACGTGAAATGGAGAAGATGGGAATAGACCCACTTCGTGTGAAAATTTCGTCCCCTTTAAACTTCATTATTTTCATAAAAATTGGTATGCATGTGATCCTCGTCTTACGAGGATTCCATACGTACTTTTAGATTTTCAAATGGAGTTGTATAACTCAAGTTGTATCATTTTGTAATAAGGTTAAAGTTTAGGGTAAGTTTAAATGAGAATTTAATATAATGTAGGTATTTGATCGCAATTTATAAAAGTATATAATAATAATATTAATTTGAAAGTTTAGAACTTACTGCGTAAGTATTAAGCAGAGTGTAATACTGTGTATTTTATTTATAGAGATACTCTCTTGTGAGACGAATAATTTATAAGACGGGCATGAGACGGGTCGACCCATCACTAAATATGCTTATTGTATAGATAAAGTATGCTTATTTGCTGTTAAAGTATGTTAATAATAAATTAAATTATAACACGCTAAAATCATACTTTAATGTATAATCTAACATACTTTAGAAAACATACTTTAACAACCATTAAACATACTTTATCTAAATAATATACATACTTTAATATGTCTCACAAATCGTCTCACCTAATTAGCGTCTCATAAGAGAATTTGTTTTATTTATATTGAAAACGCGCACGCATGTGCGTGTGTATCATAGTACTATTATATTTTTATTTATTTATTTATTATTTATCTTATTTTATTCTACTTAATTTATTTTGATTCCTTTTTAAACATTAATTATAATTTTACTATTATTACTATTTTAGGTATAAAATCTTTATTTAATATCTGTTTTTAATAAAATTAATGTCATTTGTAACTAATTTTTTATATTACAATTTATTACTACACTTGTAAAATATGATTGATAAATTATTATTTTTAAAATTTAAAGTATGTATTTCTATTTATTATTTTATTTTAACTCATTCTATTTAACGATTAATTATTTATATTTTCTTAAGTTAGTTAATAATTAGTTTATTTTAATCATAATAATATTAGAAATTTAGTTTTAGTAATAGGAATTATTATTATAAGCAGAACTCAATTTTAGTAGACCCTTGCAGGCATGCTGATACCCAAGAGTAAGTCTAGTCAGCGTACTATTCCCTGAAAAGTTTGAGGTGGGGGTAACCTCCACTCTTCACCGAGTGCTATATTTTATATCTTGATTGCTATGTTAAAATGTGATATGTGTTACTTATATGTCATGTTATGTGTCATGTGTGCTTTTTGTTCGATGATAAATATTTTCTTACTAACACTTGTACGGGGTGACGACTTGGTGCACATATACCAACTAACACAAGTTATCGTGCGACGGTTCGATACTAAAAATATTTTAAATCTACTAATACTCGTATTGAATGATGATTCAGAGCACATATACCAACTAATACAAGTTATCGGATGACGGTTCGGTCTAAAATATTTTCATTAAGTTATCAAACGACAATATGCAAATTATTTTATTAAAATGTCATATGTTACATTTTATGGTATATTTGGCATGCATATTTATTTTTAACTGTACAATCATTTAATTTAACCCACTGAGTGTATTTTAGACGCTCACCCCTTATTAATTTTTAGAACAATGTTTAGAAGATGAAGAGGTCCCTACAGATGTCCCAAGCCCATAGAGGACTTTATATCATGTCTTATATTTTAATATTTTATTAAGAACTTTATTTCAAATATATCATCTGAACGTACTTGTTTTGGACATTTCACTCTACTCGGGTGAGTAGACGCTAATATGTAATAATCTCTATGCAACTTTTACTTTATTATATTATTGCTTTGGGGATTTTTATATTATTTTCACTGTGCATTATCGACCCCTTTATTAATATATTGGGAATTATATATCTAGTAGCGTCCCAAACCCCATAGCGTAACCCGGGGCGTTACAAGAAGCCACAACCTTTACAATACGGAAACTATTATCAAATTTGAACATGAATTGACAGGCGGCAAAGTAGCAGCGAGGAAGGTGAAGATTTCGCAGACCTGGTCTATGCTGTAGGTTTAGAAAGTGATTAGGATATTCAAAGCATTAATTAAAAATAGAGATCTTATGTGAGTGAAGGGTTAAAATTGTAATTTTACATAATTTTTTTTAAAGATTTGGTGCCATTAGTAAATTTTTAGGTTGCAATAGCGTTACCTTTTCTTAATTTTTATAATTAATTCTAAAAAATTGATTGTCATTTATATTCCTTTCTTAATTATTATAATTAATTTTAAAAGATTGATTTAAAGATTCTCTTATTTATTTATTTATTTATTTTTGTGTATATACTTGATTAGAATATGAAGTCAAGTGTTTTAGTTATTTGATATTTTGTATTTATATTTTTTCAATTTTTTCAATTTATTAAAAAAAAGAAATATCTTCATCTTAATAATACTATTTTATAGTTTTTTTTATACATATATGACATGTTTTCTTAAATTTGCTGATGACATGTCATTCTGTTATTATTTTGATTTTTTAATTTCATTAATTATTTTTCTTATTTAACTATATTGAAATTATGCTCTTCAAAATTTTTATTAACTTTTTTTAGGTTCCTATATTAGAGAATAATATTTTTCAAATGGTCGTTATTTAATCCATTTATGTTGATTTTAAGAGATTAATTGCAACTATTTAATGCTGATTTGATTCGAATTTAATAGTAGATTTTAGTGCATGTAATATCCCGATATTTTTATTTATTTTTAAATCATGATAAATATTTGTATTTAAACTTTTAGTTATTCTAAAAGAGAAAGGGGTTGGTTCTTTTAAATTTTATTTCTCTCCATCTCCGTAATAGTTAGGATTTAAGAAAGAACAGAAATAAACTTTTTTATTCAATCTCTCCCTCCTGTTCAAAACATAGCCACAAAACCAAATTATTTCAACCATCAATCATTCGTGGAAATGATGTTTTCAGATTTCAACCATATTCATACATTCCAGGTAATCAAATTATAAAATTTTAAAGTTGTATTTATTTATTTTCAATGACAACGAAATTTTGATATGTTGTGTAAAATTGAATATTTGACTAGTATTTAAAAATTTATGATATTTGGAATCATATTTTATTTTATACGAATTTTATACATATGCCTGTAGAATCTGAAACTTTATGGATACGTGAATAGAAAATTCAAATTATACACTTATTACTTTTCAAACTATCTAAATTTTGAATATGTTATGAATCATGAAAGTTTTAATGTTCTGTAAAAAATTTAATTTGAAAGGACGATTATATTATTTTATATTAAATTTACAATGTTTCTGATCATGCTGTCAAATATGTTATGATTTTTATTTAGAAATTATAAAGCATATTTAAAGGGCTCTAAAAATCTTTATTTTCACATATATTATATTTTATGGTATATCTGGTAACCTATGAAAATTTCATATTATTTAGAGTACTGTAGTATTTAATTCAAATTTTACAATATTAGTACATTCAGTTTAGATAATGAACTCAGTACTGATTTGAAATTACAAATAAAATATTTAAAAATCTTCAAATATTATTTTATTTTTATATGTTTTATACTACAAGTTTGAAGATTCACAGTAAAAATCTTCTATACAATAAATGAGTTAATAATTTTAAATTAAATTTATACTGATTTCGGTACATGAACTGTTATGTATTATGTTTTCAATTTTACTATCTCAAAACCCTTTTAAATGACATCAAATTATTATAATTTTATTATATGTCATATCCTACATAGTTTTAAACTCACAATAATATTTCTAATAATTTTGAGAATATGTATGATTTTACATTGATTTAATATCACAACAATATCTTATTCATCCCAACTTCTTCTTTCTGATTTGAAATTATGAAATAAATATTTTCACGAATCCAAATATTCTGATTTTCATATATGTCATATATTTTAATATTTTAAGTGTACTGTATAATTTTCAAGTTTATAGATGATATATAATATTTATTATAAATATTCCATCACTGCTTAAATTCTTTCATCAATATCTTATCTTAATTTTTTAAATATGAAAATCATATTTACTGACCCCTAAAAATCATAAATTTTGGATAAGTTTTATATTACTATACATATTATATTTCAAGTGATTTTCATATGATTTCATTATTTAAATTTAAATATATTAAATTATTATCGGTGCATATCAGAAATTCCAGGTTTTACTACAATCACTTTGAAAATCCAATACATATAGTTGCACACCTTATTATTTTATTAAATTTAGATATGTCCTTTCAATCACAAAATATTACATGTTTATTAAATTTTGAACTGATCTTATTTTGATCTTATAGCCATAAAACTAAATTATTTTAACCATCAATTATTTGTGGAAATGATGTTTTCAGATTTCAACCATATTCACATATTCAAGGTAATCAATTTCTAAAATTTCAAAGTTGTATCTATTTATTTTCAATGACTACGAAATTTTGATATGTTGTGTAAAATTGAATATTTGACTCGTATTTAAAAGTTTATGATATTTGAAATTATATTTTATTTTATACGAATTTTATACATATGCCTGCAGAATCTGAAATTTTATGCACATGTGAATATAAAATTCGAATTATATACTTATACCTTTTCAAACGATCTGAATTTTGTATATGTTATGAATCATGAAATATTTGATGTTCTATAAAACTTTCAATTCGAAAGGACGATTACATTATATTATATTAATTTTGCAATGTTTCTAATCATACTGTCAAATATGTTATGTATTCTATTTAGAAATTATAAAGCATATTTAAAGGGCTCTAAAAATCCTTATTTTTGTATATATTATAATTTATGGTATTTCTGGTAATCTATAAAAATTTCATGTTATTTGGAGTACTTTAGTATTTAATACGAATTTTACAATATTAGTACACACAGTTTAGATCATGAACTCACTACTGATTTGAAATTACAAATAAAATAATTAAAGATCTTCAAATATTATTAAATTTTTATATGTTTCATATTACAAGTATAGAGATTTACAATAAAAATCTTCTATAGAATAAATGAATTAATGATTTTAAATTAAATTTATACTGATTTCGGTATATGAATTGTTGTGTATTATGTTTTCAATTTTACTATCTCAAAACCCTTTTAAATGACCTCAAATTATTATAATTTTATTATATATCATATCCTATGCAGTTTTAAGCTTACAATAATATTTTTAATAATTTTGAGAATATGTATAATTTTTCATTGATTTAATATCACAGCAATATCTTATTCATCCCAACTTCTTCTTTCTGATATGAAATTATGAAATAAATACTTTCACGAATCCAAATATTCTGATTTTCATATATGTCATTTATTTTAATATTTTAAATCTACTATATAATATTCAGGTTTATAGGTGTTATATAATATTTATTATAAATATTCTATCACTGATTAAATTCTTTCATCAATATCTTATCTTAATATTTTAAAATATGAAAATCATATTTACTGATCCCTAGAAATCATAAATTTTAGATAAATTTTATATTACTACACATATTATATTTCAAGTGATTTTCATATGATTTTATTATTTAAATTTAAATATATTAAATTATTATCGGTGCTTATGAAAAATTCCAGGTTTTACTACAATCACTTTGAAAATCCAATACATATAGTTGCACACCTTATTATTTTATTAAATTTAGATATGTCCTTTCAATCACAAAATATTACATGTTTATTAAATTTTGAACTGATCTTATTTTTATTTTATCAGTTATAAATTATCTATACATTGATATTAATAAAACCATTCATAGTAAATTCTGTTTTGTCTCTCTCGTTTCAAATATTGAAGTATCACTTCCAATATATTCTAAAGATTTAAACTCATTATGTTATTTTTATTTTAAGTTTGTATATAAATTTGAGATAAATATAGTTTTATGATAGATGAAACTTATTACAAGACGCGGATCATCATACACATTCAAGTGCATCCATTCATCATCAACATTCTCTCCAGGTGGAGAAATCTAAACTTTATCTATCGTATATGCTTATGTGTTTACGTTGATAAGTTACTGCTTGCATCACAGTTATAGAGTATTACTCGTAGTAATGTCCACAGACATAGAGTATTCGTAATACTATTCATAGACATGTAGCCAGGGACCGTGATATGGGTCAGGGACTGATGAAAAGGTCCTCGGGAATACTTGGATTGTAAAAGGTCCTTGGAAGGCCCACCGTGTTAGTACATTTATTTAAGTCAGGGCAATTTCAGGTGTCGGGATTTTAAGTAATCCTCGGATAACGCCCGCTGTACTTCATGATCGATCATTCACAGACATGTTCACAGTTAAAATTTGCGTGTTGTTTGTGATTTAGTGATGTTATACGTGACTTATATATTGCAGACAAATATTTCCCCACTGAGCCGTGGCTTGCTCATCCCATCATTTAACATTTTACAGATTAAAAGAGATGGAGTATGGAGAGCAGCGATGGGTGATAAAATAATTATTTGGTATTTATTTGGGTTTATTGTTTCACTGTTTATATACATTAACATGTTTATCATGATAAACTCATTTTATAGTTATTTAATAATCAGAGCTTCCTAATTATTTATTTCACTAGAGATGATTCAATTTAATGAGAATCTTTTAATGTATTTACCTTTATTTTAATAAAGCACTTAATGTTCAATTTCATGATCATTTATTTTTGAAAGAAAGTTCTCATTTTAACTATGCTATGAAATGTGGTTCACTTTTAGCTATTGTTCTTTTAATTTTAAATTCTGCTGCAAACAATTTTATATTTCCTTAAATTTGTCAGTCTATTTTAATTAAATCTTATTAGGCCTAAAATTTTCTCTTAAAAGGTTATTTACGTTTTTATGATAAAGTGGGTAGTTTCATTTGGTATCAGAGAGGGTTTACGTTTCTGTAGACTCGCTAATTTATGTATCTATATCGTATTGTTTTCATGAATTACTTTATTAATTTATAATGTAAAAAAATAAATTTAAGAAAATTCACCCATCACTGTCTCGCCGCTCCAACTCCGAAAGGTACATTCATTTAACATTTGATTTACTTTCATGACATAATAATTTATGTCTTATTCAAAATTATCATTTAGATCATGTCGTTTACATTTTTTCAAAGTCGCCATTTAAAGAATGATGTCATGAACATATCATCAAGTGCATCTTAAACTTTATTTCATGATTCATCTTTCAAGCATCAAATACCAAGTATTACAATGACATGATTCAAGTTTCTCATGATATGTTTCAAGTATCTCCATAACGTAGTTATGAAATATTGCAATGACATGAATTAAAGTATCTCATGAAGGGATTCAAATACCTCAATGACACAGTAGTATGGATGTATATATCATTCCAAGTCATTACATATTTCATCACATGAAACATGAGACATCATCCTCAAATACACTTTTACATATTAATTTCTTTCTTCAGTCAAATCCAAAATGTTGTCTTCTAATTATTATCTTGTTACGATCTTTAAAAGTCACTTGATCATAAGTTTTGGTCATAAATTTTAAAATAAATTTTAGTATCATGTTATGTCACTTCATAAAATGATCATTATTTCATTTGTAATTTTTTAACCGTTTACACTTCGTTTCAAAATAATGTAAGCAATGAAGTATTCTATGTTATGGATCCCTTTATCAATATTTCCATTCATTTTAAATGTTCAAATTGTAAAGTTTTTCAAGTTATTTAAATTCCTAGAGTTTATTTATACTTTTCAATTATCAAGGAAATTATTTTAATATATATATATATATATATATATATATATATATATATATATATATTCAAGCATAATTTTTATAATATTCATGATTCATAATTCGTATAAGTTTTAAATTATTCAATTTTGAATTAAGAATCCCTTGAACATAGTTTTTAATTTTCAAGTTTATAATGTAAACCTTCAAAATGCATAATTTAGAGATTTTTAAATATTTTCATCTTATCATTTTCCATAAAAGAAAGTCTACGTGTAAAATTTTGATTTTTAAACATTTAATTATGAAATTTCATATGTTACTCCAACAAGCTTTCTAATCCTCAATAGATTTGCGTGACTAATTATTTCAAATGGTTACCTTAAACATTGACATTTCGCTATTAAAAAAAACTCGACTCCCGTATAATTATTGCAACTTTGATTTCATAAAATTTAAATTCAAATCACTAGTTCTGTATTCATAATTCGGAAACTTTATTTATTTTGAGTCCCTTTTCAAATTTACAAAATTTTATATCTTATCATTATTCACAGTCTTTCATTGAAAAAGGGGAAGAAGAAAAACAAAGGAATTATCATTTTACTTTCATCATTTCATCTCCAAATCTTCTTTGTAATTATATTCATATTTGGAGTATACTTCAAATGAATAAACTTATATGAACTTATGCTGACTTAAAACTTTTACTAAAAAAAAGTGGCTTAGTCTTCCACTACAATATATACTGATTGATATTTTAACATAATTTACTGTTCATTTATTTTCTAGAAATCATTTTAGACTTAAAATTTCACTATTCAAGTTACATATCCTTCAAAAATCCCATTCAAAGTTATCATTTTAAATATGACATCACTGATATATAATCAAGTTCATATGTGTCATTCAAGATTTCATATTTATTAATCAAATATTTCAGTAATATGATTCACGCATGAATAATTATACGATTATGCAGTTGTGCGTATCATTCCACACCATACATTTACATGAAATATGAAATATGAAATATGATTTCTTACATACATTTGCATGTTATAATATTTCTCATAGCTTTTCTCATATGTCATATGGCTTCCATAGTTTACTTAAATGGAAGAATTTCAAAGTATTAATTATTTTCTTCTTGCTTAAAATTTATAATTTATTGAATTATTCATTATTTTATATTTTGAGTACTTTTGGATAGCATTTTATTTTCTAAACCTTAAAGTTCCCAAAGACATCATACTCTATTATTATTTTTGAAGAAGAAAGTGAAAGTTTTCATTGTTTTTATGTAAGTTTTTTTTTTATTTAAAAATATGGGCATACATAAATTCTTCACATAATCCCGATCCACTTCTAAAATGATAAATCATTCCATTTTACAGTTGAGCTCAAGTATCTTTTTCCTAAAAATTTGCTACCTCCAATATAAATATTTATAATGTTTCAAGTACTTTGTACTCATTATATTTCATGCACTATTTTAAAATCATCAAGTTTGATTACAGGTAGAGAAAAATAAAGTCAATGAATTTTATTATTTCTTAAAAAGTGTGGATTTTATTATTTCTCCTCGTTAAAAAAATTATTATGTTATTGAAATATTTACACAGGTAATATTTCAATAAAAAATTCATTCATACATATATTTTTCACTTATAATTTATAGTATTTTGAATTTCGAAGACGAAATTATTTTTAAGTAGGGGAGAATGTAATATCCCGATATTTTTAAATCATGATAAATATTTGTATTTTAAGCCATTTAAACTTTTAGTTATTCTAAAAGGATTTAACTTGAAATCTTTTTCACTTAACGTTAATAAACTTAAAGTGAGCCTAAGCCCAAGTCCAAAATGGAATAGCCCAATAGCTCAATTTATTTATATATAAAAGAGAAAGAGATCGGTTCTTTTAAATTTCATTTCTCTCCATCTCCGTAATAGTTAGGGTTTAAGAAAGAACAAAAATAAACTTTTTTATTCGATTTCTCCCTCCTGGTCAAAATATAGCCATAAAACTAAATTATTTTAACCATCAATTATTTGTGGAAATGATGTTTTCAGATTTCAACCATATTCACATATTCAAGGTAATCAATTTCTAAAATTTCAAAGTTGTATCTATTTATTTTCAATGACTACGAAATTTTGATATGTTGTGTAAAATTGAATATTTGACTCGTATTTAAAAGTTTATGATATTTGAAATTATATTTTATTTTATACGAATTTTATACATATGCCTGCAGAATCTGAAATTTTATGCACATGTGAATATAAAATTCGAATTATATACTTATACCTTTTCAAACGATCTGAATTTTGTATATGTTATGAATCATGAAATATTTGATGTTCTATAAAACTTTCAATTCGAAAGGACGATTACATTATATAATATTAATTTTGCAATGTTTCTAATCATACTGTCAAATATGTTATGTATTCTATTTAGAAATTATAAAGCATATTTAAAGGGCTCTAAAAATCCTTATTTTTTTTTATATTATAATTTATGGTATTTCTGGTAATTTATAAAAATTTCATGTTATTTGGAGTACTTTAGTATTTAATACGAATTTTACAATATTAGTACATTCAGTTTAGATCATGAACTCACTACTGATTTGAAATTACAAATAAAATAATTAAAGATCTTCAAATATTATTAAATTTTTATATGTTTCATATTACAAGTATAGAGATTTACAATAAAAATCTTCTATAGAATAAATGAATTAATGATTTTAAATTAAATTTATACTGATTTCGGTATATGAACTGTTATGTATTATGTTTTCAATTTTACTATCTCAAAACCCTTTTAAATGACCTCAAATTATTATAATTTTATTATATATCATATCCTATGCAGTTTTAAGCTTACAATAATATTTTTAATAATTTTGAGAATATGTATAATTTTTCATTGATTTAATATCACAGCAATATCTTATTCATCCCAACTTCTTCTTTCTGATATGAAATTATGAAATAAATACTTTCACGAATCCAAATATTCTGATTTTCATATATGTCATTTATTTTAATATTTTAAATCTACTATATAATATTCAGGTTTATAGGTGTTATATAATATTTATTATAAATATTCTATCACTGATTAAATTCTTTCATCAATATCTTATCTTAATCTTTTAAAATATGAAAATCATATTTACTGATCCCTAGAAATCATAAATTTTAGATAAATTTTATATTACTACACATATTATATTTCAAGTGATTTTCATATGATTTTATTATTTAAATTTAAATATATTAAATTATTATCGGTGCTTATGAAAAATTCCAGGTTTTACTACAATCACTTTGAAAATTCAAAACATATAGTTGTACACCTTATTATTTTATTAAATTTAGATATGTCCTTTCAATCACAAAAGATTACATGTTTATTAAATTTTTAACTGATCTTATTTTATTTTATCAGTTATAAATTATCTATACATTGATATTTAATGAAACCATTTCTAGTAAATTCTATTTAGTCTCTCTCGTTTCAAATATTGAAGTATCACTTCCAATATATTCTAAAGATTTAAACTCATTATGTTATTTTTATTTTAAGTTTGCATATTAATTTGAGATAAGTATAGTTTTATGATAGATGAAACTTATTACAAGACACGAATCATCATACACATTCAAGTGCATCCATTCATCATCAACATTCATTCCAGGTGGGGAAATCTAAACTTTGTCTATTGTATGTGCTTATGTGTTTACGTTGATAAGTTACTGCTTGCATCACAGTCATAGAGTATTACTCGTAGTACTGTCCACGGCCATAGAGTATTCGTAATACTATTCATAGACATGTGGCCAGGGACCGTGATATGGGTTCAGGACTGATAAAAAGGTCATCGGGAATACTTGGATTGTAAAAGGTACTTGGAAGGCCCGCCATGCTAGTACATTTATTTAAGTTAGGGCACTTTCAGGTGTCGAGATTTTAAGTAATCCTCGGGTAACTCCCGCCGTACTTCATGATCGATCATTCACAGACATGTTCACAGTTAAAATTTACGTGTTGTTTGTAATTTATTGATGTTAATACGTGAGTTATATATTGTAGACAAATATTTTCCCACTGAGCCGTGATTTGCTCTCCCATCATTTAATATTTTACAGATTAAAAGAGATGGAGTATGGAGAGAGGCGATGAGTGATAAAGTAATTATTTGGTATTTATTTGGGTTTATTGTTATTTAATAGTCAGAGCTTCCTAATTATTTATTTCATTAGAGGTGATTCAATTTAATGAGAATCTTTTAATGTATTTACCTCTATTTTAATAAAGCACTTAATGTTCAATTTCATGATCATTTATTTTTGAAAAAAAATTCTCATTTTAACTATGCTATGAAATGTGGTTCATTTTTAATTATTGTTCTTTTAATTTTAAATTCCGCTGCAAACAATTTTATATTTCCCTTAATTTGTCAGTCTATTTTAATTAAATCTTATTTGGCTTAAAATTTTCTCTTGAAAGATTATATACGTTTTTATGATAAAGTGGGTCGTTTCAGTGCATTTTGAATTGTAGTGGTGTCAATGTATACTTTGTATATCATTTCTCTCTCTTTTTAGATCATATAATTTTGATTTTATTTAAAATTAATTTAATATATTTAGTTTTTGTGCGTTTCAATATTTAAATTGAACATAAGGTCAAAGTATCTATTGATATTTTATTTTTTATTTCAACCTTTTAGAATACTATTATTTTGCATATTTTTCTTCAATTATTTTTGGGTTAATTGTAAAATAAACCACGAATTTTACTTATATTGTATATTAATCTCCACATTTGAGAAATTGCAAAAAAATCACAACCTTTAAATATTGTTGCAAAACGCACCCAATTTCTAATTAAAAGTATGATTTTTTTGGGTTTTTTTTATATCAATACTTAAAGGTGTTCGTTTTTTTTTTAATTTCTCAAAAGTGAGGATTAATTTGCAATAAGAGTAAAGTTCGTGATTTTTTTTTGCAATTAACCCATGATTTTTTACTTTTGAATTTTTTTTTAACAATATGCTTCACCTGGTACGAAATGTCCTATGACATTTTAGTTTGACATCTCCTATAGCATCATTTTAGAGAATGACAAGTAGTGGGGTGGAGAAATTTAATCCCTTACCCCAGGGTTTAAGCATTGACGTAGGATATAGTTTATCTCCTCTTTCCTACGTGTCAATCATCTAACGAAATGACACAAGAAATGTTACACTAAAGTGACACAGAAGATCCAAACACCCACACACTATTTACGACAGCAATATGAGTACTACTAAAAATAATTTTAAGTAGAAATTGTATTATTTTATTATATTTTAAAAATAATGAATTAGAACAATGTTACAAATTTAATATTTTTATTTTTATTTTGTGATTTATTATACATCATTATTATTCTTTTTATTCTTGGTTCTATAATCTTTAACATTTTATTTTTTATATTCATGCAAATAATATTTTCATATTTTATTTAATTTAATTACATAATTCAATTAGTATATTATTAATTTTTTTCTTACATTTTTTAACTATCATATAATTTTTATTAGTTATTTATATATTTCAATTTCTAAACAAAAATTTACATGAAGATAAATGGGATATATGTTAGGATTTCAGAACGTTAAAAAAATATAAATATATAAATCTAAAAAATTGAATAATTATTTCATATAATAAAAAAAATTAATTGTTATTTTTTAAATACTGGACAGTTTTAATTAGTTTTTATACAATTAGACTTTAGCTAATTTAAGGGATTAATTAACTTATCTAATTTTAAGGAATTAAATATTTATGATATATTGATTAATTTTTTTAATTATATTATTTCTAATTGATTGATTGATTATCACAATCAATTATCAATTTATTAAAAGAAAATAAAGGAAATGATTATTGTGTTAATTTTTTATTACTCCCGTGACCAAGATGTGCATATAAATAGTTGCACATCCTAATATATTTCATAAAAAATAAAATTTTACTTTTAATTATTTATTTTATTTTATCTATAATATATAAGCATATTTGAATTACTATGATTCTACACATGTATTAGGATGTATTTGAATCATATGATAGGAGAAAGATTCTCACATCGAGAAATTTTGAAGTAAACTTGATAAAGATCATCAAGTATGAGCGTGTGTGAGTATTAAATGTTGGAAATTATTAATTTCCATTATAATTTAATTATGGGCAATATATTATTATGCAATTATATTAGCTATTCAATTATATTATGGACTTAATTAAGTGATCCAATTAAGGTTAAAGGTCCATGGACTATAATATTAAATGATATGGGCTTGTTGAGTAGATACTCAATACTACATGATTAGGTGATTATGGGTGGTCTAGTCAAGTAGTATATAAAGGCTCCCAGGTTATGGTCCCCAATATACTAAGCCGCACATGGTCTTCCCTTCTCCCCATCGGGAGGGATTACTATGGTCCTCATAAGGAATAAGGAGGCTTAGTTGAGGAAGGCCATATAACCATTGATCCTGAGTTCGTGTTCCGCATAGAGACTCATTGGATCAGGTACGCTTCCGCTTTACGGTTTTGATCTTGGTTAATCATAATAGGGTTAAGGTTTCATGGATTAATTTCCAACAAGTGGTATCAGAGCCACTCTATTTATGATTATCTGAGATATGATGGAATTATGTCAATAATCATATTATTGAATATTGTTTTTAATGTTATGTGCTCATTATACAGAGAAGGCAAAATAGACTTTATGATTGTTATTTTCAGAATAAAATATCAATTAGCAAATGATTTAATGTGAGATTGACATTTCGTTATTTTCACTTGTGATCACCGATTAGATTAAAGTCACGAAACTACGCGTGGTCGTGCGTAGGATGGAAATTTTGAAATATGCTATTATATTTATGGTTTTTTCCAGACTAGTTGATATTTTATAATGATTGAATATGGACACTCTCAGTATGTTTTTTTTTGCATATGATCTGGTTGAGAGAGGGGAATTGTTAGAGTACAAACACATTGAACTATCGCACTATGGAATTCCTTGCCACTAACGTCTTTCTTAGACTCGAGTAAAATCCTGACAGTGTGAAAGATATGTACTTAATGTTGGAAATATTTGCCAAATTCAGTTTATATTAAATTGGGATTTTGGAATCCCTAATTAAGTAAAGAAGATCTTTCATCATTATATGGTAATGAATCATCTAATATTCCTATTTGGTTGGAGGAATAAAATTAAATTAAATTGGGGAGACAGTTAAATGTCGTTTAATTAAATTAAATATTTTAATATTTATTTAATTAGTCTAGTAAACCTTCAATCTAGTCAATCGAAGCACCATGTTGCCACATCAATATCGTGTGTGGAGAAAAGTTTTATTGAAATTACATAGATGGGTGTGGTATTATTTATGTGTTCTGTGTTCGGCCCACAGGTAGGCACAGTTTGACAGAATAATAACACACATGTGATAATAAGTATGTGATGATTATTTGGATTATTCATGTGAACATGAGTCGGTCCACAGATAGACTCTTGTTTGACAGAACTTATTGTCAATACTTGATTGTTACACCAAGATTACCCCTGCAGTTAATTTTTGTCCACAGATGAGGTTAATGTTGCACAAGGTGTCTTGTGATGGGTCCCTAATTAATAATATTGTGCGAGTGTATTTTCATGCGGGTATTGATCGGCCCATAGGTAGATTAATATTTGGCAGAAATACACAAGCACATGTGGTGGTAAATATGTGACGATTATTTGTTTAACATGTGAGTAATAAGTCGGCCCACAGGAAGGCTATTGCTTGACAGTTTTATTGTCAGTATTTGACTACTACAAAGAGGTGCAACATACAAGTTAGTATTGTTGTCATTGGACTTGATACTAATGTTGTGCTAGATTCCTTGAGATGATTCTAAACTATTTAAAATTTAAAAGATTATAAAGTTTAGTGCAAGCATAATAATCATTTTGGATTAATTCTCTGTACAATTAAGAAGTCTGTTAATTAAATTTAACCTATGTCAACAACAAAATTATACATGATGAGAACTTCAACAAATGAACTAATAAGTTTCTAACAAACTCTGTCTCAATAAAGTATAAGGGCAACAAAGAAAAACCCGTTTGGAAAGCTGTTAAAAAGAAACTAAAGTATAACCTTTCGTTTTCTCCTAAAGGCTTGTGGAATTGTTTTATAATACACCACATTAAGATTACTTAGTATGAATGGTGTTGTGGTGTAGTTAAAAGACAAAAATAGTACTCCATATTATATGGTTACTAATTGGAGAAATACTAAGAATTGCAGCTTATGGTCTCAATAAAGTTCCAACCAAAGTAGTTGTGAGAACTCTTTGAGTTTCACATATGGTGATATCCAACTAAGGCTAGATCATTGGGATCTACTAAAGAAAATTGGATTCAAATAGATACAAGCTACTTTATTGGTATTAAATAAAGATAATAAGTTTATGATCCAACTGATCGGATCATATTTGAGACGGGTAATACGGTATTATGTGAGGATGTTGATTTTGGGGGAAGAATAATATTAGAGACATTGTCCTTAAGGGGAAGTCGATTCGATCCCCACTTATGCTTTAAAGAATTGGTGCAAATTCAGAATAATGATATACAATGTCAATAATATTTAAGGAATAACAAATTCAACAACCTCAAGAATTAATGTCACTAAGGAAACCACTAGAGTTGGGTGAAAGACAATTCGAATGATTATGTAGTTTTTCTCTTAAATAATGAGGACACTATGGAATTAATGGTAGAATATTCAAACAATGTTCATCAAACCATGAAAGGTCCAATTACTCCAAAGTGTGTTAATGCTATAAGTTATGAGTATAAATCAATACAAGATGATTAGGTTTGCATCTTGATATAGGATTATACTCAAAAGGGAAGGAAGACATTATTATAAGATAATCGTGACATTAGTAACACATTTTGATCATGAATCATATTATATGGATGTAAAGATAAAGTTCCTTGATCGCAACACTGATGATACGATCTAAATGGTTTAAGAACTAATAGGAAATCCATCTATGCATTCAAGCAATTTTTTTTCGTAAAGGAATCACAAGTATCATCATGAAGTAAGTGTCTCATTTGGTTTTGAGACAAATGTAGATGATTATGTGATTCAGTGGGAGAATGTTTGAGTTAAACTAAGGGAGACAAGTATAGTCTCAATCAGGTGCCCTAAAGTTAAACTAAAGATTTAAGAAATGTAGAAACATTCCATATTCATTGGTTGTTGGAAGTTGTTGTATGATGAGGTCTCTATAAGACCTAATTTGACTTATGTTGTTGGTATATTAAGTAGACATTTAAGTAACTTTAGTATGGATCTTTATAAAGTATGTATAGAGAACTAAGAATAATATGCTTGTACATCAGGGATCAGATTTGTTAGAGATCATGAGGAATTCTGATTCTGAGTTTGTTGGATGTCAATACAGTATAAGATCCACTTCAGACTATATTTTCTGTTGGTCGGAGAGCTATACAAGTAAAAGTATTAAGCAAACACTTTAGCTCATTAACCATGACAACAGAATTAGTAGCACACTAAGGGCATTCAAACATGAAATAAAGATTGCGAAGATTTGTCACATAAAGTTCATTGTGACAGTTAGTTCGCAGTAAAGTATTTATGACAAGAATACTTATAAGTCAAACAAATTGACATAGAATTCTTGGTTATTAAAGAAAGTGTTTTGTGTAGATAAAATTTTAGAAGAACATATTATGATAGACTCTAAATATGGATCCACCAATTATGTATTCAACGCCCTGCAATTTTATGAGCTAGCTAATCATGTGGGTGTTATATGGTTTTAGAATACATTAGTTCAGTGGGAGTATATATTTATTGTTCTTTAAAGTTTCAAGACACTTTGATTTGGATAATTCAGTTTTCTGCAGAATAAAGTTCATGGCTTTGAATTCATTGTGAATTCACTTAAGTAATTTCATTTTGTAATATTTTACATTATGGATTGATCTCACTAAAGTTTAAAGTTGGACCAGTTGGAAATAGACATGATGTTGATCACATTTGACATGTAATTTCCATGCTACTCACCATATTTGATCTATGTCATTGAGTATATTGATATGGTGATTGTCGGGGTTTAACCACGATTTATAATGTGGTGAATGCCGCGGTAGTTCCATATTAGTATATGAGATGGACCAGATTGTTAAGTATAGCCTGAAGAGGAATAGCATAAAGTTGCGCAACTAAGGACTCTTGATATAATTGCTAACGGAAAATATATAGCCCAAGTGGGAGATTGTTGGAAATTATTAATTTCCATTATAATTTAATTATGGGCAATATATTATTATGCAATTATATTAGCTATTCAATTATATTATGGACTTAATTAAGTGATCCAATTAAGGTTAAATGTCCATGGGCTATAATATTAAATGATATGGGCTTATTGAGTAGATACCCAATACTACATGATTAGGTGATTATGAGTGGTCTAGTCAAGTAGTATATAAAGGCTCCCAGGTTATGGTCCCCAATATACTAAGCCGCACATGGTCTTCCCTTCTCCCCATCGGGAGGGATTACTACGGTCCTCATAAGGAATAAGGAGGCTTAGTTGAGGAAGGTCATATAACCATTGATCCTGAGTTCGTGTTCCGCATAGAGACTCATTGGATCAGGTACGCTTCCGCTTTACGGTTTTGATCTTGGTTAATCATAATAGGGTTAAGGTTTCATGGATTAATTTCCAACATTAAATGACGGGAATAATGAGGCAGAACTTCTGCAATAATCATCAAAGGAGAAATGAATGATTGCTTTTGGTGAACATTTTAATAGGAGATAATTGTGGATTTTCCATAATTATCAACTATATATATATGAACTCGACATGTTTTTTTATTCTTCCAACGGCCTATTTGAGCACACCACAAAAATGTTTAGGACTAAATCAAAATAAAAAATACAAAAATGTAATTTTTTTTTTTTAGGAATCAAATTAAGTTTGGTGATGAGTACACATATTATGTAAAACAACAACACTGAGTACTGAACAATTTATTGATTTATAATTATAATTACCAGTTTCTTAATTTAAAAATAGTGGATTAGGATATTGTGACAAATTTAATATTTTGATTCTTCTCCTATCAATTTTATATCATTATTATCTTTCTTCCATATTTTTTCAAAAATATATTCTTTTTAACATTCACATAAATATTATTATTGTATTTTATTGATTATCACGATTTCTCAAATAATATAAACTAATTATATAAATAAAAAAATGATGTATGTGGGGATAATAAAAAAGACAATTATAAAAATATTAATCTTAAAAATTGAATAATGATTTTATATAAAAAATAAATAAATAAAAAATTATTTATCTACTATGGAATAATACCCCATATAGATGTACTCAAATTAGTTTTAAAAAAAATTAATATTAATAGTTGAAGCTTTTTTATTATAAAATAAATTAAGAAATCATTATAAACATGTAATGATTAACACAGTATTATAATCATTATAAATCATTATACACACTATTAATAAATATATTAATTTAATTAATACATTTTTTTAATTAATAATATATACTCCATCTGTTTGCTTCTAAGGTATCTATTTTGCTATTTTTGGCGTCCGCTTCAAAAGTATCCATTTCCCCTATTTAGTAAAAAAGTGCACAATATGACCCACCACTTGCCTCTAATACAACTACCCACTTTACATATAATAATAATACCCCTTAATCCACGTGCAAAAAACAAATGAATACCTTAGAACCGGACGGATGGAGTATTAATTTACAAATATTAATTTATAAAATAATATATATTCATATTAATTTAATTAATATATTTTCTTTATATATTTTTACTATTATATTACTAATTAATTTATTAAAAAATACATATATCTCGTGCATCGCACGAGCGCTTCACTAGTACTTCATATAATATTAACTCTCATCCCACATGTAAATAAGATTTTCTGATTGTTCATTATAAACACACATGCAATTCTTTAAGAAGAATATGAGTTTTTCTCAATTTCCTCTAGAGTATTGATTCATGAAAGTGTAGAAGGTTTATTTTTATAGAGCGAGTAAAGTGGAGATTCGATCCATCTCCAAACAATCGATTCAAGTATTCTTCAAGAGAAAGATGATTATTCTTTAAAATCTACATGTAATGAATCAATTTAAGTATTCTTCAAGACGGTGATCAAAAAAATGAAGAAAAATGTAAAATATAAAGGTGATGTATTTAAAAAAAATTAAATAAAAAAATAAAAAAAACTCGTGTATTTAATTGATACATTATGATAGGAAAGAAAAAGAAAGATATTTATATATACACTTTTATAAAAGTATTTACATATGATATGATTACTTTAATATAATTATTATAGAATATTTGACATTTATGTAAAATAACAATCAGATCAATTTTCTGAATAATTACTTTATTTAAATATTGTATATAAATTCAATCATATCTAAATAATTTTACATTTTTCTACTATATCTATATAATTTTTAAAACACATATATATTTATAAACACTTGTCTAAACTGGATTTGTTTTCATTTATTACTCTTTAGTACATGAAAAAAATATTATTCAGAGACCTAAATTATTACTTTTCTAAATTAAAAAATTACTCTTCAAATTTTTGTACATTCTAATTTATCGATACTCTTTAGTACATGAAAAATTATTCTTTAGAGAAATGAATTATTACTCTTAATCTGTGTAAAAATTATTACTATTCAAAGAATAATTTTTATGTACTAAAGAGTAATTTTTAAGAATAGGGTTTATATGTAAACCCGGTAAACATGAGACTAACTCAAATAACATATATATATAAACACTTGTGTAAATTGGATTTACAAACGTTAATATGTAAATCATACTACTCTTTAGTAAATAAAAAAATTACTCTTTAGAACACATAAATTGTTACTCTTCTAAATTAAAAATTACTCTTCAACTTACTCTTCAAATTATACATAAATAAATTGTTACATGCATGAGATCATTTTATACTTTTTAAAATTCTTATCACTTTCTCTATAAAACGTTATTACTTTCGCTATAAAATGTTATCACTTTTCATTTATACTATAAATTGTTCATGAAATAACATTATCACTTTTCATTAATTGAATATAACTTTTTATTATAAAATTTATCACTTTTTATCCATATCACTTATTATAAGATTCCAAGCCAAGTTCTAGAATATGCACATATGAACGATATTCTCAAGAATAAACTATCATGCATTGATGTAACATGATTAATAGACTCAAATTCTCACATGGGTAATAGATTTGCTATGCACTCTTCAAAACATGCAATTAACATCAATCTCTACATAAACTAAAAGTAATCAAATAAATGGTACATGCCTTTTATTAACAAAACTAATATGCATCACATACAAGTGCACATGCATGTAAAAGAGTCAACATCTCTACTTAATCGATAAAAAACCACAACAAGTGTAACACTCACTGTACATGCCACTCACTCATGAATCAATGAATACTCAACAACCTAATCCTCAACTCACGCAATACCCAACCTGTAAAGTAAAAAATTGAAGGGAAGCGAGAGAAAACTGAAAAGAATAAAAAACCTGGCGCACTCTACTCCTGAGGAGCATCATCATCACTAACTTCATTGCGCCAGTCAACAAAATCCCTTTGCAGGCTATCGATCTTTCTATTCAATGACTCGAAGTTTCCATTCAAGTCTCCTAACCTCCTCTCCAAAATATCATAGCGAAGGTTGAGCGCATCATAGTTTGTGTTCGCCAAGGCAAGTTGGCAGTTAGTCTCCTACTGATTTGTGTTCAAGGTAGCGAAGTGCTTATGCATCAACCTGAACTGCTCCCTATAGAAACGATCCTGAGACTTCCAAAAATCATGTTGCTGCTGCTGCGGTGGTTGTGGCTGCATCGGATGAACTCCCATCTCTGAAAAATCGTGAGGCATCTCCATGTGTACCTCAGGAATCAGCTGCTGTTGCTGTGGCTGTGGCTCATCCTCCTCATACTCCTTTGGTTCTCCTACTAAGTTCAATGATCATATCAAGATCTATATAGATCCCGTCTAAATGCATTTGAGCTAATGTCCGCCAATCTCCATCTCCAACACAAATGGTTGAGATCGCGATGTGAGGAGGAGTGTTTATCAAAAGATTCGCATTGATCTGTACAGAAGTGAGATCAATAAGCGAGAAAGGAAGCATGAAAGATATCAGATTTGTCCCTTGAATGAACATCCACGCGTCATCCTTCCTCCAAGCCAAGTTCATCAGCACACACACTGACATGATCAAATCCAAATCATATAGGATCGGCCAATATCCTATCAAATCAACATTATAGTGCTCCACTAATGGTGTGATCAGCCCCCTTATGTTGACCTTTTGAAATATGTGTGAAGTAAACCACTGTAGTTGTTGAAACAAGTAAGCTCCCAAATTGAAGTGGGCTCTATTCATCATGCACCAAAGGACGTACAATCTCCTCTCGAAATACGCCCACCCTTAGCTTAGGCGAATATGGTATTTTCGAGGATCCGGTCCATATATACGATCACCGAGTTGCGAATGAAGGCAGCCCTTGATGTTTGAGGATTATAGGCTCCTTGCAATCCCGTGATCGAACTCCAGAACACATCAGCATTAAAGTCCTCGTGCTCCTGAGTCGAAATCTCCATCGGGCATCCAAACAACCTGCTGAACTCATTAGCATACATATATTTCAATTGCCCTCCACTCTGAAACCAAGCACTCTCCAGAAGAAAATGCTCTCCACAAACCACCTCCAAATTGCATAACACCTCAGTCGTGATGTGAAGTATGTCTCTCTCTTCAAATCCATAAAGCCATTGATTCCTACTTGGTTGTACATCCACCTGATGTCATTAATGATGTTTATCTCCACCATGACTTGATCATCTTGATATCTTGTCCGAGCAATCTTTCTTGAAATAATTCCCCACAAATCCTCTCTTTTTTCCGATTTCGGTATCTGTATACCGTAATCAGATGGCATTCTTTTGACTTTCTTTAATATCTTGGCCGTCTCTCCCTTTTTAGCTATCTCATTACTCTTCCTTTTCGAAGAAGAAGCAATTTCTTTACCTACAAAAATTGTATTTCAATGTACAACATTTGTAAGAAACAAGTATACCCAACCTAGGACTATTGATCACATAGATTCTACTCAAGACTTCAAATCATATGCAAAACCAAATCAAGCCTTAACTTCTCCATAACTTCACATGTATAATCAAATTCAAGCAATGAACATCAAAAAATTAAATCATGGAGAAATCACCCTCATAAGTCCTAAGTGATACTAATTCTTCCAATATACTTCAGCAGATACCAACATGCTTCAAATTGAATCCTAAAATCAACAATTAAGCATAATTCATAAACATTCTACAACAATTCCACAATTCCAATTACTCATAATTGTCACTCAAAATCAATGAGCCCATGTATAAATTCAACAATTAAGCTCAAGCCCATAACATATGCATCATCAATTTCACAAAATTCCACCAATCCAACATAAAGTTATACTCATGCAAATTCATGTAAAATTTCAACCAAAAACTCCCAAATTCAAGTTCAATCCTAATCGAAAGCATGCTTAATTAACTTACCCATCTATACTAGATATATAATATTCCAATTCAAGGGTAAAAAGTCAAGAAAATATATCTTTATCTCTGGCCATGAGTGTATAAGTGACGAGAACAAAATTTCCAAAATTTGAGTAGAAAAGCCCTAATTTGGACTGTAATCCTCCAAAATTGGTGTAGAATGTGTGTGTTGGGAAAGAGAAAAGATTACTAAGAGTTTTGAGTAAAAATCTTACAGTTCGGGGTAATTTCTCAAGGAAGGGTGGTGAGAAAGATAGAGCAGCGCGAAAACTAACCTTAAATCGGAGATTCTGCACCCTCGCTCAGGTCGAGCGGAATAGTCGAGTGGTGGTTGGCCTGGTTAAGCGAAACCTCTGTAAACTGAATCGTTTCATGCACTCCGCTCGACCCCTTGCTCGACCAAAAAATATTGGTCGAGCGGCGACTATGTAATCTAAACTGCCTTCCGGAACACTGCTAGACCACCGCTTGACCAACTTGTCATGGTCGAGCGATGAAATTCTAGAACAGTGGGCTCCCGACACTATTTTTCATGATTTTCTTCATCCCCTGTAAAAATCAGACTTGAACATAACATTAAGTATCATATCAAACCAAAACGATAGCTAGAGAACCGCAACTTAGACTCAATAAATCATGCATAAACTCCGCTCACACTGCAAAATAAAATAAAATAAAACACCAATGAACATTAGGCAAATTGCAAAATATTGACACATCAAAATCGGTTAAAGGTTCAATATACCACAAAAAATCAACTCCTCTAACAGACATTACGAAAAAAAAATTATACTTTTGGTGCTACGATGAGGTAAGTACATCACACCCCCTCCCCCAAACTTGGTAAAAACATAAGTTGAAACTAACTTTGCAAAGAGATGTAATTGCCGATTTGTAAGCACCTTAAATATATAATTTTTTACTCATATTAAATAAATAAAGAAATAAAACGAGAGGAAAAGCCCCCACGGGCGCTATGTTTAATGTAGGAGAGTCACGACGGTACAAACTCAATGTAAGGTGTCCTCAAAGACGGCACAAGCATCATCCGGCATTTAAAGTGCTTCAATCTATTAGCGATTGATCGTTTGGTTAACGTGAACCATTAGGGTTCCATACGTTTCTAACACACAGTGGAAGCATGAAAACAAGAAACATATTACCTTTCACCAGGGTATGTTGAAGACGATGAATTCTCGCCACCAGCCTATGCAGCCTTACTGTTTTGAGGATAACTCTCTCATCCGATGTCGCATTTGAGTGATCTATGCGCCAAAACAATCCTCTCTTCCGTGGCTTTCCGTCAGTATATCACAAGTCCTCTTCTTTCCATCTGTACAATTTTATAAAAATTGTAGAAGGTGGCGGACAGCAGCTGCAAACAACCTTTCAGTCTTCTGCTGTATTCCAAAGTCCAATCTCAACGTCATGTGGGTGACGATCCTCGAGATCTTCTCAATCTGCTATTCCTTCACCCTCCTCACAATGTTAGGAGTGATTAATCTCATAGATTAGGATTTTCGGACAGCTGAGATGACTTATATATGGGCTACAGAAGGGCCAGGAGGAGAAATTAGAGTTGGGCCTCCATTGGGCTTAAATATCAAAACTTAGCCCAAAGCTTATACTTAAGTCCAATAATAATAATATATACCACTAATATATTATAAATGCACTACCGTTCTAATCCCATAATTACGTTATGGGCTCCTTCTTATTATGAGCCCATTAGTCTCCCCATGTTTAAGATATACAATGTCCATTAATTAATTAAGTTACTGACAACTCCATTAATTAATATCTCATCCGAGAGTAGTACCACTCAACCTCATTATCATGCCGGAATTAATCCACCTGCAGGGTTTACATGATAATCCTTATGAGCTCCTCAAGGGGACATCATCAACCTATGTCGGACACGAATTCCTTCTACAATCAACAGCACACCATAGAGACAGCACTATTTCCCAACTCACCAAGTTTGTTGATTTAATTACATGTAAATCTCACCCATTGATGAATCAAAGAAATACATACTGCCTTACGTGTCGAGGTTATTGTATAGGGATTAAGACCACGAACATCCATAATAATTGAGATCAAGTTCTTCTATAAGTCAGTATAAGTCGAACGATCTCAAGCGGTCCTGCTCAATACACACTAAGTGTACTAATGTGATCTTATAGCCAAGACAAGCTAATATCAAATCACACTACAACCATCTTGATAGAGAGTCTCCGTCTATCTCGGTTGTGAGCATCTGTTTATACTTTATAAGAAAATCGATAATATGATCTTTCGCTTGTTGTCGCACAACATATTATCTACAGTATAAAGTAAGTGGACTATTGCTTCGTGCATATAAATAAATTATAAGACGTAATCATTTGACCATATGATTCTCATTCTAAATATATTGTTCAAATATTGTTCATACAAAAAGCTAGACTTTTAGTATACAATACAACAATCTCTCACTTATACTAAAAGACTATGATGTCATGTCTTCCTCCATACATCTGATTTCCACTCCCACTACACGGCCTTCAAAAGCTTTTGCTTTAAAGTCATTGTAAAAGATTTTACTAGGTTAACATCCGATGCAATCTAAGCGACAACAACCTTTCCCTCATCATACGATTTCTATGAGTTTAATTGCTTATGGACTTGTGATTTCTTCGAGTTTGCAACTGCACCATTATCATCAAAATAAATTGTGATAACCTTGGGCAAACTTAAAAACACTTCAAAGTCCATCATGAAGTTTCTAGTGTCATACAGATACTTTGGCTGCCTCATAGGCTCCAATTTATCATCATTCCATGATGGAGTCCGGAGTCTGAAATATATTTCTTTATAACAGTCCATAGATGTTTTCCTCAAGACTTCCAATCAGGAAAGTTGTCTTGACATCTGTTTGCTATTCCTCATATTTCATATGAGTAGCAACAGATAAAAGAATCTGGATCAACAAAGGTATAACTACCGGCGAAATAGGTTTTCTCATAATCGAACCCTTTCTTTCTGATTATACATTTTTATAATAAGCTTTGCTTCCAAGGTTTTCACCTTACCGTATGATCCTTTTTATTTTGTATGACTACTTCCAATGGCTTTTACACCATTTAGTGGTCACACAAGCTCCCAAATCTAATTTAGAATTCATCGATTCTATTTCAACATTCATTGCACTTTGCTAAGATTTTGCATTTTCTTCTTATAGTGTTTCGTCGTATCCATGGGTCCATTCCCAGGGACCAAGTCTCACGACTCTCCCAAAATATATATCTTACGGGTTGTCGAACAACCCTTCCACTATGACAGGCACTACATGCAATTGTGTATCAAATGTGACACGCGTTGCAGTATACCTTGTGGTATATCCTCTTGTACACTTGGTACTATTACTTTGTGTTTTCCCTCTCACTTCCTTTAGAACAATTTATACATGTGTTTATGATTTAATACATAGTCCTTTCCCAAAAATCTAGTGTTTGTGTTAACAATCAGCCTTCGATCTTTTGGACTAAATAAATCATCACCCTTCATTTTTCTAGGATATCCCACAAACAGACAAACGTTGTACGACATGTTGTTTCTAGGGCATACCCATAACATGAATTTAGTAATTCCAAATAATTCATCATCTATCTAATCATTTCCAAAAGAGTCTCACTCCTATTAGGATTAGAAGACACGTTATTAATTACTATTTGTTGCATCCATGCGATAAACATGATTTAAGAGTACAAATTGTCCACCAACGTACAACAACAGATTATAGCTCCATCCCTCATCACTATGACCATGTCATTTAAATGAAATGGTGTATCCATCCGTAAATGCATAGAAACTGAAATTAAATTCATTCTATGAAAAACGTACGTAATGACAATTTCTTATAATCAAACGTTTATTCCTATCAGAAGGTAAATAAATAACTCCCACTGCAACAGCCACTACTTTCGTACTATACCCGTGTACCCAATAATAAACTCATCATCACTTAGTTACACACTTTTAGTGATTCTGGTATCTACACACAATGTGTTAGCAGATGCCATCACTAATCATGCTTCAACGACTAGTGAATGAGATACTAACCTTATTCACATCATGATGAAAATGGCTTTTCTTCCCCACATGTTTTGTCAGAAGTTCCCCACCATATACAACCTCTCGTATTTCAGGTAGAACTTACTCAAAACATCCAGATAAATTATGAAGAATAAATTAATCTAAGTTTCTCTTTCAATTTATATTCCAAGCATTCCCAATTCATTCATCAACTTATCCATGACCTCTTGCCTTTCTTACTTACTCAAGTATCTGAAGAGTCGCATGAGACCATCATATTTCTATGAACCTCTCACCTCTCCACTAGAGAGTTTAAAAGGCATCATATAAACATCCTTAGTGAGAACACATTTTATTTTCCTAAGCAGTAAAATTCGAAACCAAGATTCTTTTCTAATCATCTAATTTTGGACAAGTAAATATAATTTCTTTTAGTTAACAATAAGCAAGATAAAACCATTTTGAAAAATTCAGAGAATCATAAATAAATACACCGATCAAATCTTCGAATTTTATCCATTTATATTGATTCCCTCAAAATAATATAAAATTAAAATTCACCGATATCTCAAGCACCGTGAGTTTGCAAGCCACGATAGTGTGAACATTTACAAACCTCAACATTTACAAGATAAGGTTTTACCCATTAGTTTTATTTGTCAACCTAACCTCATGACAAAATAATTAATAGTCAGTTCCTCTTTGGCCATCCAAATAAAAGCAGTGACTCCGATGGGGAGGATACTTATTATTTGCATCTAAGTGTACACCATTATTTGACCCCAAGTCCATTGCGCAAGCTTATGTGCCTTACAGATGGAGAAGTACACACGCGCTTGGATAACTTCCTACAGTAATCAATTATAAGTTTGTTCCAGTGAACCACATATAAACTCATCCGATAGCGATGAAGGTCTATACCAATGCGCAAGTTTATGTGTATCACATTACAAAAATAATTATTTAATGAAGTTTGTTCCAGCAATCCATGAATAAACTCATCCGATGGGGAGGAAGGCTCTAATGCCGACGCGCAAGTTTATTCATATTGCTAACAAACCTATAATGGAGGCCAGAGAATTAATTACCAATTCCCTCTCCCACTTAGTTATTTAACACCGAGGATTTTTACATCCATATAATATTCAAAAATAAAATACGCAACTAAGCATGCTATTATTATGACAAATAAGGTAGTAAATCAAATAGCACAAACAATCTTATTATATTGACCAATAAACAATTATATCAATTATATAAAAGGAAATAAAAAATTGCCAAATAAAGGGTTGACAAGGTCAACCAACCAATTAAACAATTAAACTAAACTTGCATAGGAAGTTATCTTGGGCCCTAAGCCATCCACAACTCACTCACGGATCCTCTGGAGAACAAGAAAATGCATGTGCACCGTTGCCTTTCAGCCTTGCCATTCAACTGCTCACCGGAAAACAGCAGCTACCCGCCGGAAGCAACACGCCAGAATGTTGTTGTTGCCTATCGTGCAACAGCTCACCAAAAACTTCTGCTTTGCCATCGCCCAACCGGCTTTCAGTTTGTAGCTGCCCTCCATCACACAGTCACGGTGAAGTCGTGCCACTGCAAGAGAATAGCCACACCGGCGAGTCAAGTCGCCGCCCCCTCCGAGTGCACCAGGTATCCGCCACAAGCAGCTATGGCTTCTTAATCCATTGATTCCGCCAAGCACGCCGCTCACACCCATAAGCCGCCGGCCATCGAGCAGTCCCTGCCGCGCTGCCAGACTGCGAGCTTCCCCAACACAAAAAGGAATCGCCAGAACGCGTTGAATTCGCCGTGACTTGGTCAAACCTGATCGTCATAATTGCAGACTCGCCCAAAAATACACGCCGACCCGATCGAGTCATGAGCAGACCCGATCAGAAACATACTTAGGCTCGATCGGAAACAAAGCAGACCCATTCGAAATTCACGCTGGGCCCGACTGGAATCCTCTCTGACTGGTTTGATATCGTCTGATTCGCCCTTACCTACTACCGGAGCATCCGCGAACATCCCAGTCCGACGTCCAGAAGTGGAGGAATGATCATCAGTGCCATTGAGAGCGTCTGCACTTCTTTTCATCATCAATGATGAAAGTGCAGTAGGGTGCCTTTCACGCGCCCGACATGCCATCTCAACTCTAACTGCTTTTCATCCAACGACAGTCAGTCCATCACGACATCACTTTCTGGCGTTTAATGCCTCAACTAGATCGCGATGACTTCAGAGATTCACCAGCGTATCATCAACCACCAGCCATCGCGCCGCCATCACCAGTCAAACCTTGTCGTCGTTGGCCTTTCAAAATGCCACTAGGCTCTATCGTTAGGCGATCACCAGTGTTGAAAACCCAACAGGTTTTCTATCGCTGTCCAGGTAAACCCAACCATCAGTCGTATGGGCACTGCTTGCACTATTGCACCACCAGCATCGTCTTGCGACCTTCGACAAACATCAGATCGAGATAATCAAGTCTCTACCATCCAACATTGCAGTCTGACATGTCAACTTCTGCTGTGGGCCAGGCCCAGCATCTCCGTTCAACATCACCGCGCCATCCAAGGTTTCACCATCAATTGCAGCCGTGAATAGTTTAGGGTTTCATGGATTACATGAAATAATATAAATTCTAATACTTTCTCCAACTGATAATTACACGTAGGGTTTCTCATAGGAATTATCATTGGATTGAATTCATTACACGAAAACTCTAATTATCCATGTGATTCTATTCCAAATAAAAGCACATTATTTACATAAACCCTAGCCCAACGTTTCACGCTTCACCATGAAACCGAAGCTCTGATACCAATTGTTGGCATTCGATCATTTGGTTAACGTGAACCATTAGGGATCCATATGTTTCTAACACACAACAGAAGCATAAAAATAAGAAATGTATTACCTTTCACCAGGGTATGTTGAAGACGATGAATTCTCGTCACCAGCCAGCGCAGCCTAACCGTTTTGAGCATAACTCTCTCATCCTATGTCGCATTTGAGTGATCTACGTGCCAGAACGATCCTCTCTTCCATTGCCTCTTCTGAAGTCTGTATGATTTTATAAAAATCATAGAAGGTGGTGGACAGTAGTAGAAAAAAACCTTTCAGTCTTCTGCTATATTCCCAAGTCCAATCTTGACGTCGTGTGGGCGACGATCCTCGAGATCTTCTCAATCTGCTGTTCCTTTACCCTCCTCATAGTGTTAGGCGTGATTAATCTCATAGATTAGGGTTTCTGGACAGCTGAGATGACTTATATATGGGCTACAGTAAGGACCAGGAGGAGAAATTAGAGTTGGGCCTCAATTGGGCTTAAGTCCAATAATAATAATATATACCACTAAAATATTATTACTACACTACCATTCTAATCTCATAATTATGTTATGGGCTCCTTCTTATTATGAGCCCGTTAGTCTCCCCATGTTTAAGATATACAATGTCCATTAATTAATTAAGTTACTGACAACTCCATTAATTAATATCTCATCCGAGAGTAGTACCACTCAACCTCATTATCATGCCGGAATAAATCCACCTACAGGGTTTACATGATAATCCTTATGAGCTCCTCAAGGAGACATCATCAACCTTTGTCGGACATGGATTCCTTCTACAATCAACAGCACACCATAAAGATAACACTATTTCTCAACTCACCGAGTTTGTTGATTTAATTACATATAAATCTCACCCATTGATGAATCCAAAAAATACATACTGTCTTATGTGTCGAGGTTATTGTATAGGGATTAAGAGCACGAACATCTATAATAACTGAGATCAAGTTCTTTTAAAAGTTAGTATAAGTCGAACGATCTCAAGCGGTCCTGCTCAATACACACAAAGTGCACTAATGTGATCCTATAGCCAAGACAAGCTAATACCAAACAACACTACAACCATCCCGATAGAGAGTCCCCATCTATCTCGATTGTGAGCATCTGTTTATACTTTATAAGGAAACCGATAATATGATCTTTCGCGTGTTGTCGCACAACATATTATCTATAGTATAAAGTAAGTGGACTATTGCATCGTGCATATAAATTAATTATAAGACGCAATCATTTGATCATATGATTCTTATTCCAAATATATTGTTCAAACATTGTTCATACAAAAAAACTAGACTTTTAGTATACAATCCAACATAATCGATGCCCATTTGCCGTAATGATATCTCAATCTTTGTCTATGATCTGAAAACTCCCCCCTTCACAGGCTCTATGGATCAAGAATGGTCCCGTCCACTTTGATTTTAACTTTTCTGTAAAAAGTTTCAAACAAGAGTTAAAGAGTAATACCTCATCACCTTGTTTAAACTCCTTGAAAGTGATCTTCAAGTCATACCACTTCTTCATCCTCTCCTTGTAGATCACTGAGTTCTTAAAATCTTGATTTCCGAACTCATCTAATTGATTTATGTGAGTCATCCTCAACTCCTTTTGCTTATTAAGAGACAAGTTCATACTTCTTATGGCCCAAAAAGACTTATGCTAAATCTCTACGGGTAAGTGGCACGGCTTTCCGTAGACAATTTGATAAGGTGACATGTCTAGCAAAGTCTAGTACGCAGTCTGGAACCTCCACAAAACATCATCGAGCTTAATAGCCCAATATTTTCTATTGGTTCTGACTACCTTCTCCGAGATTTACTTCACTTGGTGGTTGGAGACTTCGGCTTGCCCATTCGCTTGAGGATGATATGGTGTAGTAACCCTATGCTTGACACCATACTCCTTGATAACTCTTTCAATCAGCTTATTGATAAAGTGTGTACCTCCATCACTCACAAGTGCTCTAGGAACTCCATATCGGGCAAAAATATGCTTCTTTAAGAATGACAACACAGTCTTAGCATCATTCATGCGAGTTGGAATCGCTTCCACCTACTTACAAACATAGTCAACAGTAAGAAGGATGTAGAGAAATCCATTAGATGGGGGAAAGGCCCCATAAAATTTATTCCCCATACATCGAAGATCTCTACAACAATGCTTGACTGAAGTGGCATCTCATCCCTTTTACATATGTTTCCCATCCTTTTACATCCGTCGCATGTCGCCACATAGGATTCACAATCTTTAAATAAGGTAGGCCAATACAAAGTGGATTGAAGTACCTTCGCTGCAGTCTTTTGGGCTTCGAAGTGCCCCCCGTTAGGTTATGCATGAAAAAATCGAGTACACTCTCCATCTTCATCTCAGACACACAACTATGAATGATAGAGTCCATACAAATCTTGTACACAAACCGATCATACCATATGAAGGTCTCAACATCTCTCTTAAACTTATCAAGTTGATATCTGTTGAGACCTTTAGGAATTTTACCTGATGCAATGTAATTGACATAATCAGCGTATCATGGATCCATTCCTTGAGCAGCGACTACACATGCTTTCTCTGTTCCTTCAGCAAATACCGCCATAATCTTCTCATCAAGAAACATCTCTTCAATGTATTCCAAAGAGTCATCACAATGCTCCCTTGTCTCCAACCTTAATAGGTGATCCGCCAAAATATTCTCCGTACCATTCTTGTCTCGGATCTCCATATCGAACTCTTGCAGAAGAAGGATCCATCTAATGATCCTTGGCTTTACTTATGACCATCATGCATCTTTGGAAAGTAGCAGGCGCATTATACAATCCAAAAGGCATCTTCCTAAAGGTAAAGGTTCCATAAGGGCAAGTAAAAGTAGTCTTTTCTTGATCTTCGGGTGCAATCATGATTTGATTATAACTTGAGTACCCGTTCAAGAAACAATAAAACTCATACCCTGCAAGACGATCTAACATTTGATATCCTGATTAATTTAGTAAATAATTAACTTGTGGGTTCGATATTTAACTTGGTCGCTTGCTTAAACTGCAATTGATATTGTTACTACTTAGGAATTAATTTTGCATGCAAAGAAAATGCGTAACATCTTGTCATCTGGAATTTTTTTTTTGAACGAACAATTTGGAGTGACATATGATGAGAGTGAAAATAAACGTGTTTTAATGTCCAATTTAACACCTTTTTTATGGGAATTATTGTTATATATTAGTACAAGTTCTTATATTCAATATATTTGAGTAAAAATCACATTTGAGGTGTTTTATTGTGTTTTAGGTGGAAAATGATCAAAAGTGCGAAGTTAGAGGAATGCTGAAAAATGCAAGTTCAACTTTTATAATTATTCTGTATTTGTGTGAAGTTCATAACTGATAGTGTGATATATGGTTGGAAAGCCACGGAAGAGAGGATCATTTTGGCTCTAGAATCACTCAAATTGGAGATCGAACGAGGAAGTTATGCTCAAAATTGTGAGGTCGCGCAGCTACAGAAGAGAATTTTCGAAAATTTCTGAAATTTTTCAAATTTTCGAAAATTAGCCCATAATTCATATTTCTTGTAGCACAATTAATCTCCTTATCATATAATCCTCTATATTTTATCCATATCTTTTATTTCCTTATTTCATTCCCTTTTCATACATATATATATCTTACATCATTATTCATATGGGGAGACCGCAACACAATCATCCTACACCCCACAAGGGGGATCACCCCCAACCATCATCCACATCCTTTCCTCCATCCATCCATCACTGTGAAAATTCATCTGTGGAATCAAGAGGAGAATCAAGAGGAGGATTCAAGACAGAGAAGGACGCGACGGCTCCCGCATCTAGGGGTTTATTCGTTTCCTAATTTATCTTGTATTTTCCAGACATATGGGTAAGATCTATCCAACACTCATGATTGTTCTTCGCAACGTCATGGGCTAGAATTGTTTTGGTGGATCTAGGGTTTTGAAGGTTTTTATGAATTAATTGAATTTTCGTGTGTATACACTTTTTACAACACTACTTGTAGATTTATTTTATATATGACTATGCATTTTTAATCCATATTCAGAGTTGTCTTGTGCATCATTAATTGTTATATAGAGTTTGAATATATATCTTGGTTATTGATTGAGCGCATTCACTGCTGAACATGATTTCATGTTATGATTCTAAGTGAGGGGACTCCGAAGCTTAATTAGAATTATCATATATGAATGTTTATTAATTAAATTGAATTCGGGTTAGTAAGCAGGATAAAGAGAGTAATTTTATAGTACCTATAAAGGGAGATCATATCGGGTTAGATTCCAGATATGGAAAATAATGATATTGATAGTACCTAGAAAGGGGGAGTGAAATTATATCTCTTGCTCCGTGGTTATTCACACGTGTTACACGCATATTTAATTGTGTCTATAGAGTAGATTTGCATGGTTTAGTGATGCATCCATAGTCCACAAGGCAGAGTCGGCCTGCACTTAAGAGGGAAGTTAAGTAGTAAAACTGGATTACCCTAGAGCTACCTATTCTTCATTCATGAGACACTTTAGTATTCTTCCAGTGTTATTATTTTACTTGTTATTTAATTTAATTGTTTAGTAGTTGTTAATTAAATCCGTCAACTTTTATTGCGTTGTCTTAATTAATCTAATTAATAATTAAATTAATAATACGCCGTTCTTTGGGTTCGATATTTAACTTGATCGCTTGCTTAAGCTGCAATTGATATCCTTAATACTTGGGGATTAATTGTGTGTTGAGAGAAAACGCCCATCAACATATCAATCACAAAATTTTCCTCCTCCTCCTCTTTTAGCCTACCAACATAGGTGTTGGCGTTCGGATTATTTGGTTAACGTGAACCGTTAAGGTTCCATGCAATTTTATAACAGAAGAAGTAGAATATAGAATTAAATTGCCTTTCAACAGGGTTTGTTGAACGTGATCAAGTTGATGAAACGACCTCTCCGATCTTCTGTTGTATTCCCAAGCTTAGTCTTGACGTCGTGTGGGCAACAATCTTCAACACCTTCTCAATCTGCAGTCTCCTTCACACTCTCTCATGGTTTAGGCATGAATTAGAGTTTACTAGACTGCTGAGGTGGCTTATATACGGGCTACAATAGGGACCAGAAGGAGAAATTAGAGTTTTGCCTCCCATTGGGCTTAAGTAACCAAGTTTGGCCCAAAACTTATACTTAAATCCAAAAATAATAATATAATCCACAAAAATATTATTTCTGCACTGTCACTCTAATCTCATATTACATTATGTGCTCCTTCTTATTATGAGCCTGTAAGTCTCCTCGTGTTTAAGATATACAATGTCCATCAATTAATTAAGTTACTGACAACTCCATTAATTAATATCTCATCTGAGAGTAGTACCACTCTACCTTGTTATCATGCCGGAATAAATCAACCTGCAGAGTTTACATGATAATCCTTATGAGCTCCTCAAGAGGACATCATCAGCCTATTTAATAGAACACAGATTCCTTCTACAATCAACAACACACCATAGAGACAGCAATATTTCCCAACTCACCAAGACTATTGATTTAATGAATAAATCTCACCCATTAATGAATCAAAGAAACAAATACTGACTTACGTGTCGAGGTTATTGTATATGGATTAAGAGTACGAACATCCATAATAAGTGAGATCTAGTTCTCCTATATAGTCAGTATAAATCAAACGGTCTCACGAAGTCCTGTTCAATAACATACAAAGTGCACTACTATGATTTTATAGTCAAGAAAAATTAATACCAAATCACACTAGAACCATCCCGATAGATTGTCTCCGTCTATCTTGGTTGTGAGCATTTGTTTATACTTTATAAGGAGCCGATAATATGATCTTCCGTGTGACGCCGCACACCATATTATCTACAGTATAAAGTAAGTGGACTTTTATAATAAAATATAAATAAATTATAATATGCAAAACATTTTATCATATGATTTTCAGTTCAAATTTATTATTAAAACATTGTTCATACAAAAAGCTAGACTTTTAGTATACAATCCAACAATAGGCATGCCCCTTTCAGATAATTTTCAATCGAATATTTTTTAATATCGTTAACAATGTCCAATGTCCCATGCCCCATCCATCTCTAATTGTCTCCCCCTAAGCAAAAACGGATAACCACACTTTTTTGGACCTGTCTCTTTCTTTGTTACTTTCTTCTTACTTACATAATTCCCCTCCTGTTCCTTTTCTGGATCCACCTCTTTATTATTGTTTTGGTTTGGCCTTAAATCTCTATACTTTCCAATGCGTTCACAATCTAAAAATAGTCTTTCCTTCTTCAAGCCTCCACCATTATCAGAGTACTTCACGACAACCACCATCTAATTTTCTGTACCAATGCGTCGAACCCAGTTTAACAAATCTTCTCGTATTTTAAATCTTTCATGGGTCCATGTATTCATCAACCATACACACATCTGTACAGAGCTTGTTCCCTATTGAGACAAAACTACATCTAGTAGACAACACAAGAGATTCATACGAATAAAAAATTATAATTAAAATATAAAGATATGCATTCGTTCGGCTGGAACAAGCCGAAAAATGTCATTCTATACGAAAACTCTTGGCGAGAAATTGAAGTTAATTTTGGTCAATTTTGGTCGACAAAACTGCAATCATGGTCGAAGAAAGTACAATTTTCATTCAATATCAGTCGAATAGATCTGTATTCCATCGCCCTTGGTTGGTTGAACAGCCTGGCGTCGGAAAAAAAAGAGTTCATTTTAATTAGTTTAAATGCATAAAAATACATACCTTATGGCCTTGGGTTGATGAGAGTAAAAATAAGTATATTTTAGTGTCCAATTTAACACATTTTTTATGGGAATTATTGTTATATTAGCACAAATATCTTATATTCAATATATTTGAGAAAAAGGTGCATTTGAGGTATTTTATTATTTTTTAAGTGGAAAAAGGATCAAAAGTGCAAAGTTGGAGAAAAGGTGCAACTTGTGCAAGAATGCTGAAAAATGCACGTCCAACTTGTTTAATTTTTCTGTATTTGTATGAAAATCCAAATTGGGCATGTGATACATCGTTGAAAAGTCACAGAAGAGTAGGTCGTTTTGGCATAAGAAACACCTCAATCGGAGTCCAAACGAGAAAGTTATGATCAAAATGGTGACGTCGCGCGAACTGTTTCTACTCAGTACGATTGTGCCACTGTGCAAACACCTTCAAATGTTAGAGTTTATGTGAGTTCTCTATGGATAGAAATCCAAGGAAGAGAGGATCACGTGAGCATAAGAATCACTCAAATCTAAGTCTGGATGTGGAAGTTATGCACGAAACGGTGAGATTGCGCAGTGCAGCTCTACCACAGCTCGACCAAAACCACTTTGGTTGAGCTAGGACACGCGAATCTAGATCTGTGCAGTATTTCACCCCTAATGCGTGTATTTTCATATTTTTCAAGAAAAAGCCCATCCAAGGTCCATAATAAGAGCTTAAAAGTATAAAAGGGGATGCTGATCACACCAAGGGAGTGCCGCAACACAATCATCCTTCACCCCACAAGGGGAGATCACTCCCCAACCATCATCCACATCCTTTCCTATTCCATCCATCACGTTGAAGATTCATCTGCTGAATCATGAGGAGAACCAAGAGGAGGATTCAAGACGGAGAAGGACGGGACGATTCCCGCATCTAGGGGTTTATTCGTTTCCTAATTTATCTTTTATTTTCCAGACATATGGGTAAGATCTATCCAACCCCCATGATTATTCTTTGTAACATCATGCCTAGAACTGTTTTAGTAGTCTAGGGTTTAGAAGGTTTTTGTGAATTAAATGAACTTTCGTATGTATACTCCGAACAACACCACTTGTAGAATTATTTTATATATGATTATACGTTTTTAATTCATACTCAGAGTTATTTTGTTCATCATTAACTGTTATGTAGAGTCTGAATACATATTTGGGTTATTGGTTGAGTGCGTTCACCGCTGAGCAGGATTTCATGTTATGATTTTAAGTAAGGGGACTCCGAAACTTCATTAGAACTGTCATATATGAATATTTATTAATTGAATTGAATTCAGATTAATAAGAAGGATAAAAAGGTTAATCTTATAGTATCTATAAAGGGAGATCATATAGGATTAGAGTACCAATTATATAGGATTCATAAGGTAGAATTATAGTGAGAACCACTGAGAATGTCATGTCTTATCTCAATCCAGATGTCTCAATCATTGACCTGAAAATTTGTTGTTTAAAAATGTGAGATTAAAATCCCAGTGAGTAATATTGGCAGAATGTTAATCAGTAAATACATAATGATATGATTACTCTTTTTCATGACAACCCGAGAGTTAGTCACTTCTATGTTTCATAGCCCGTCGACTACTACCATTGTCACGACTCGTCAATCGTAACCATAAAATGCATGACCCATACGGCCACTAACATAAGAGAAGAAATAAGCATACTTCATATGAAAACCAACAATAACATCCAACTATTTTCAAATATTTTACCCACCTTTACTCTCTTAAAATACCGTGTTACAATTTGAATGGAAGAGTGATCTGACGTCATGTTCATCATCACTTCACCTAGCACAAATAGTTCATTTTAAAAACTTTCACTCATATATTTGTATATATAAGTAGGAAAGAAAAATTATCATTTATGATAAGATCAGAGACTCGGCCTTCCTTTTATATCATAAAATGATATCATTATTCTTAGTGATAGTGTGATAAAAATCGTGCAATAGTAATAATAATATTAGTATAAATTTGTATCATCATTTTATGATTAAGTTAGAGGCTTGGCCTTCCTTTTAAATCATAAAATGATAATAATGATAGTAATAATATAATGGTAATGTTAATTATAATAAAACTTTGTAGGCTAATTATAGTATGCATCCGGGTGCACCTTAAGATAGGGTGCACCCATATACAAATATAAACATAAACATATACAATTAAGAGCAAAAATGTATACAATTTAATTATTAAGTTTTTAATGAAAAATTGAGTGTAAAAAATAATTATTATTAAAAAACATGTATACACTATTAAATAAAAACTTATACACATATGATGCTGGTTTATTTAATGAAAAACTTAGTGTGAAAAAAATATACAATTATTACGAAACACGTATACAAAATAGAATAACATGTATACAAAATAAAATAAAAAGTTATACACATGTGGGTGCACCATTACACCCGGGTGCACCCAATATACACTCAACTTTGTATTATCATTTTATGATTAGGTCAGAGGCTTGGTCTTCCTTTTAAATCATAAAATAATATTTATATACACATTACTAATACATTATGATATAATAAAAATAATAGTAGTGACTCGTGAAAAACAAAGAAGAAAGTTGGATGGAAAACTCACAAAATATGTTTACGTATATATTTTTTTTACTTGATTGAGGACTGATTGAATCATGGCCAACTTAAGGCTATTTATTGTGAAAAATTTTCACCCAGATAGAGTTATACTATTTGTGGAAATTTACTTGTACTGCATGTGGAAATTTCATTCAACATTTTTAAAAAAAAAAAAAAACATACAATCGTACATAATAGGTTTTGAAAAATAAGGTTCCTATATCTATTTTATTTATTATTATTTATTATACATATTATTATTATATCTATATAATTTAATATTACCCCAAAAGGTTAGTAAAAAATTATTTTGCGTATTTTACTATTTTCTATTTAAATTCAAAATAGTGTTCTTTTTATTTTATTGGTGCTAGGGGTGTGGTTGAACTCAAATGTCTTCGTCACTTCTTCCTGTAAATTTTTAGAAGCAAAACAAATTATATTAGTAACATTATAAAAATAGTGTAAAAATAATTACAAATGTTTGGGGGTATTATACCTCTCCTCTAACTGCTGTTGATCCATGCATATATTCTCGAGCTAACTAATTTAATGGGCTAAATAAAATTAAGTAAGCTTGTTTTTTTAATCTAATAATCACATGGAATTTGATTGTGAGATGGGCCACCATGAAAAAGAAGTGGTTGATCCAACAAATTGTAAATGGACTAGAAAAAGTTTGTCAACAATTAATGGGCCCCACATATTTTCTCAGTTCTGCTTGATGTTGATTCTATTATCATATCACATGTGGTGTCATTTTAATTGGAAATGGGCCAACAAATGTTAATGGGCTGCAACCCTAATCATATAAACCTATCTAAAAACAGATTCAATATATATTGAGAAATTTCACGCTAATAAGAGAGATATATTGTTCGGTAATTAATGACTTACTCTTTAATGAGATTTAAAATCTTTGAAGATCTATTTCATTTTCAAGCATTTTTTTAAGGCAAGCATGGTGATACCGTCATATTGATCCTACTTAATGAGATGAATTATCCATTAATCCAATTAAGTAATTTTAAAGGAACATTGATGTCAAATTAGAAAATGGAAAAACTAATTGTGGAATTAAATTAATTTGGTCTTGTATGTTGATGAGCGTTTTCTCAACACACAAAATAATCCCCACGTATGAAGGATATCAATTGTAGTTTCGATAGGCGACCAAGTGATTCGAACCCAAGGGACAAATTATTATCAATTTAATTATATTCTAATTAACTAAGACTATGTTGGCAAATTGGTTTGGAATAGTTACGAAACTAAATAACAAATAACTTAAATAGCAGATTAAATAAACAAGCAATAGAGAAAATAAGGCTGTGATCAAGTAAGAAATTAGGTAGTTTTTTGGGTCATCCAGTTTTACTTATTAATTTTCTTTCCATGTGTTTTTGTCTGACTCTGCCTTGTGATTTAGGGACGCATCACTAAACCATGCTAGTTTACTCTATAGACACAAGCAATCAAGCGTATGATACGTGTGAATATCCTTGGAGTAAGAGATTTAATTCACCCCCTTTCTAGGAACAATCAATATCAATTATTTCCCGTACACTTAGTAATCTAACCCGATATGATCTCCCTTTTTAGGTACTATGAAATTATACTCTTTATCCTACTTATTAACCCGAATAATATTCAATTAACAAGTATTTATATAAGATAATTCTAATAAGACTTCGGAATCCCTTCACTTAGAATTATAACATGTAATCCTCCTCAGCAGTGAACGCACTCAATCAATAACCAAGATATTTATTCAGACTCTACATAACAGCTAATGATGCACAAAACGAATGTGAGTATGAATTTAAAAAGCGCAATCTTATATAAAATAAACCACAAGTAGTGTTGTACGGAGTTTACACATGGAAATTCAATTAACTCATAAAACTTTCATAACCCTAGAACTACTGGAGTGGCTCTAGTCCATGATTGATCTAGGAACAATCATGGTTAATTGATATGATCTTACTTGACTCACTAGGCTAACCTCTCTTCTAGACTCCTTGAGATGATGGTAGGGTTTCGGTGGTGGATTGATGATGAGTTATGTCGTCCCCTCCTTCTCCTACGAAAGCTCTTTTTTTTATATTTATAAACTTTTCTTACAGGCCTTGGATGGGCTTCTTGAGCGAATTCACCCATTAAAGGTGTAAAAAATACGAATATGATAAGTTTTCGCGCCTTAGTTCGACCAACAGGCCAGGTTGAATCATCCTACACTGGTTGAACTCCAGGTCGAATCGACCTATAAATTGGCTGCGGGTCCCGAATTTGACCAGTATCCTGGTCGAATAGCATACTCTCTGGTCGAACTGTAGCTACTTCTATTTAGGCCAGGTCGAACGGCAATGTCGTGGTCGAATGGTACTCCCGGCGCTTCTTCTCCATCAGTTCGACCATAGGTGCAGGTCGAACCATCTCCTTCTTGCTCAAACCACACACCTGCTTGGTCGAATCAAGCCTCTGAACATCCCTTTTCCGGATCTGATCACTTCTAACTTGTTTTTCTTTGAAAATCAACTCAAATAGCCTTAAAGACACCTGATTCGTGACTTTCCACCATATATATCGATTCATATCAAATTACAACCATCTAACACACTATTATTACATGAATTCGGGCTCGAAACACGTGAATTTACACACTCAACAAACCCCCAAACTTACGTGTTGGTCGTCCCGAGACAACGAATCAAAAACCATTGAGTAGTGTAAAATTCACTCAACTACCACATTCAATACAATTCATATTCACACATGCAATTTCATCAATCGAAAACAAGTATCACTAGCATCATATATCATCCATGCAAAACATTATGCGGAAGTATGAATTGAATATGAGCATTTATTAACATATTAAAGTGTAAATCTTTACACTAGAGAGTGAGAATAAATACTTCCCTGTGAGCTAGATGACTTCGTACTCTGAATTGCATTATAAAGTTTCTTTTAAAAAAATAAAACATGTTCTTAAAAAATAAAAGCAATAATTATTACTCCCACATTACTCGAACTTGAGACCTCATGTCTCGAAAAGGAGAGATGAACCATTAAGCCAGCAAACATATCAATTAAATTATTAAACTTCATATATATATACTAAAGATTACTAAATTTCCAGGGGGCGTTGCCCCCCTGGTCCTTAACTCCCTATGTCCCTGAATATATGGCTCAAAATTTACTGGCTATTATACATAATTCGTTTCATGTTTTATGATTTCTCATAATTAATTGACACATCATCCATATTTTTTTATAGCTTGACTATTGAGGCAGTCTGATTTTCTATATTCATTTTTTTTCGTGAATTATCATTAAGATTTATTATAATTTTTTTAATATTTGAATATTTCATGTAATAAGTAAATCACTTTATATATTTTTGGCAAAAACTTGTGTGTCCCCGTGACACACCATGCGCCCATATCCTTTAGTATTAAATTGTATACTCCCTCCGTCCCATAAATTATTTCACACTTTCCTTTCTTATCCGTCCCTCAAAGTATTTCACACTTTACTTTTATTAAAATTGGTAAAGAATACACTATAATAATACTCACTTTTTACACACATACCAATATAATACTCACTTTTTCACATATCTCAATAGCTTTATACAACTTTTTTATTAAATTAACCCAAATATTTCTTCTCTTTCTTACTTTATACATAAAAATGTAAATTTTTCTTAAACTCCGCGCAACACAATACGTGAAATACTTGCCGGGACGGAGGGAGTACATATTAATATAAAGACGTATACCCTTTATTTACTGAAAAAATAAAAAATATTAATGAAAAGTGTATACCCTTTAAAACAAAATGTTGTAACCTTATTAATTAAAATGTATACCATTTAGAGCAAAATGTTGTACCCTTATACATTTTGTGCACCTGAGGACACAAGAGACCAACTCTATATTTTTAGGATGATTCTGCGGTGCACTAGTACACTGTACACCTGTGGTTAATGAGTTAAAAATATGATGTAGTAGGTAGTTATTTTTTAAAAAATTTAATTATTTTATTTTATTTGATAGTAGAGATCGAATTAAATTTAATCTAATGATTAAGATTGTTCAGATGTACCAAATGCATAACAATTGAACTCTATATTTTATGCTTATGATCACATTTTCTTTTTAGGGCACACTTGTGCAAGATCATTGCCGACAAGAATATTTTACCTATAATAATTAGTTATCAAATTGTATTAAAAATATAATCCATTTTTAAAAATGTTGTCACTTTCACTTTTTTATTAATTGAATATCGCTTCTCATAAAAAAAATGTATATGAGTAACAAAATATTTTTTTTTAAAAAAATATTTTTCTTTTGAAAATTATATATATATATATATATATATATATATATATATATATATATATATATATATATATATATATATATATATATATATATATATATATACATGACCTGTTCAATATGTTTTCCTAGTCCAACTCGATGGTTCCTTTATTCTTGCTCATATCTAATGGTTGTTGTGGCGTTAGGTAATACATGACAAAGGTCACGCAAGAATCTGCCAAAAATAGATAAATAAATAACTCCCTTTCACTATACAAATTTAAAAATATAAAAGACAATTTTTATTCACTACACAAATATTTCGATTTTTTATAAAATATGTTAGTAAAGAGTAAATCATGTGTCAATTAGTAACAGTGACAATTTAGAAAAACAAATTAAAAAAGTACGAATTTATTTAGAGTATGAATTATGTACAATTAATTTCATGTAGAACTTATGTTTGGAGAGAAGGGTTTGAAGGAGGGATTTTCATGTTTGAATGTCACCTGAAATCAATGGATTTATAATTCGAAGATTTTAAATCAATGGATTTCAAATCTTAGATTTGATTTTGAATTTTTTTTAGTTGTTTTTTATTGGATTTCAAATCCTTTCTCAAATCGTGTCATTTGAAATCCTTCCGTTGTTGTGTAATTGATATATTAATATATAAAAATAGTATACAAAATTAATAAATTAATTAAAATATATATATATATATTTTTTAATTTTAAACCCAGCCTACCCCACCCCTACCCCCTGCCTACCCCCACCTCCTATTGGTGTTCGATCATTTGGTTAATATGAACCTTTAGGGTTCCATACGATTCTATATCAGCGGAAGCATGAATATAAAATCATATTACCTTTCACCAGGGTATGTTGAAGTAGAGGAATTCTCTCAGACAGCTTGCGCGACCTCACAACTTTGGGCATAACTTCCTCAACTAATCTCCGATTTGAGTGATTTTTACGCCAAAACGATCCTCTTTTCCGTGGCTTTCCAATAGTATATCACAAGACGAGTATTGAGCTCCACATGATTACAGAAAAATCATGGAAGTTGACAATCAGGTTGCTGAAAATAACCTCTTGATCTTCTACTTTTTCTCAAGTCTAATCTTGACGTCGTGTGCGCGACGATCCTCAGGATCCTCTCAATCTGTAATCCTCCCTCAAACTTGCGTGTGTTTCATGCAGGAATTAGGGTTTCTAGATCACTAAGATTATTAAAACATTGTTCAATACAAAAGCTAGACTTTTAGTGACTCTCTATCGGTATGGTTGTAGTGTGATTTGGCATTACTTTGTCTTGACTATAGAATCACATTAGTGCACTTAGTGTGTGTTGAGTAGGACAGCTTGAGATTGTTCGACTTGTACTGTCTATATAGGAGAACTTGATCTCAATTATTATGGATGTTCGTGCTCTTAATCCATATAAAATAACCTCGACACGTAAGGCAGTATGTATTTCTTTGATTCATCATTGGATGAGATTTACATGTATTAAATCAACAAACTCGGTGAGTTGGGAAGTAGTGCTGTCTTTATGGTGTGTTGTTGATTGTAGAAGGAATCCGTATCCTATTTAGGTTGATGATGTCCCCTTGAGGAGCTCATAAGGTTTATCATGTAAATCTTGCAAGTGGATTAATTTCGGCATGATAATAAGATTGAGTGGAACTACTCTCGGATGAGATATTAATTAATTTGAGTTGTCAGTAACTTAATTAATTAATGGGCATTGTATATCTTAAACATGGAGAGACTGTCGGGCTCATAATAAGAAGGTGCCCATAACGTAATTATAGGATTGGAGCGGCAGTGCAGTAATAATATTTTAGTGGACTATATTATTATTATTGGACTTAAGTATAAGCTTTGGGCTAAGCTTGGATACTTAAGTCCAATGGAGGCCCAACTCCAATTTCTCTTCTTGGTCCCTGCTGTAGCCCATATATATAAGTTATCACAGCTTCCTGAAACCCTCACTCTGCGCCGTTTTCAACATGAAAGAGATGAGAGAAAGAAGATTGAGAGAATCTGAAGATCGTCGCCCACATGACGTCAGGATTGAACTTGGGGAATACAGCAGAAGATCAAGTGGTTGTTCTCTGCAGCTATACTTCAACAACATACCCTAATGAAAGGTAATGCGAACTTTGAATACTTATTGCTTCCGCTGATTAAGTTTGCATGGAACCCTAATTGTTCACGCTATCCAAATGATTGAACGCCAACAATTAGTATCAGAGCATCGGTTTCGTGGTGAAACGTGATACGTTGGGCTAGGGTTTAACTATTATACGTGATTCAATTATTGTATAGAAAGCATGATAATTAGGTTTGGTATATGTGTGAATTATCCATGAAATCCTATGTGTTTTATCGCTGTAATCTGCCTGTATACCTTGCAGTTCGAACATGCTGAAACACACACAAAATGGCTGTACGCTGGTGGCTGGTGAAAGGTGTGAAAGGGTGGCGACGGTTGTTGGACGACTGACGATGGTGTCTGGAAAAGGCAATGGAAACCGCGCACGGTTGCGGCTGGAAAATGGGCGTGCTGTACTGGAAATCGGGCACATTCCCGAGCGAAGAGCCTAGCATGGCGCTCAGTGACACGCTCGTCATGACGCTCATTTTAGTGCTTTTCGGGTGAGCTTCAGGGAGAGGCACAGCTTTTTGGGCTTGGCAGCAGCTTTCCGGGCGAGCTTTCGGGTGAGGCACAGCTTTCCGAGCATGCTTCCGGCGAGTCTATCATGGTATCCAAGTGCGGCGCTCGTTATGGTGGCTATCTGAGCAAGGCTGGTAGTAGCTTTCTGGGCGAGGCAGCTTTCGGGCGTGTTCTTGTTGAAATCGAGCGTGATGCCGAGTGAAAGGCTGGGCGGGCCGCCCGGTAGTATGCACGGCGAGGAACCCGATGATTTATAGAAATCGTGCATAACTGTTGCAATCCGGGCGACCAACCGGGCATTGGTGTCGTGTGTCTGATTTTCTTCCGAGCGAGTCGACGATTTGGAATGTTGCGCACGGCAGCGCTGGTGGCAATGGTTGGCAGATGCGTGGGTGACAGTTCCGGCAGTGATTGATGGTGATCGGACCCAGTCCTGTTGCGGTGGACGAAGTGTGGAAGCAGATTCTGCTCAACTCAAGTTAAGCAATGGATGCTGATCGAGTCAAGTTTAGACCTGCAGCATAGTTTGTCAGTTTTGGTTTCGGGGCGCTGCCCCAACCCCGCGACCTGTCCAGGCAGGTCAATCCCTGAAACCTCACCATGGAGGTCGAACCCCGGAAAGTCGCAGTTGCTCAATTCTATGCTTGGTGGCAAACAATCGAATTTGCCAATTTTATATATAACTACTTTAATTGTTTTAATTTAATGATTATTGTTATATATGTGAGCATGTTCTATGTGATTTATTGCTTAAAATAGAAGCATGCTAGGATGTGTATTTTATTATTGGAATATTATATGCATGTTAAAAACCCTCGGTGTTAAATAACTAAGTGAGAAAGGGGATTGGTAAATAATTCCTACAGCCTCCATTATTGGTTTGTAAGTGATGTGAATAAACTTGCGTGTTGGCATAGAACATCCTCCCCATCGGATGAGTTTATTCACGGATCACTGGTACAAACTTCTTTATGATGATCTTAGGAAGTTATCCGAGCACATGTGTACTTCTCTATCTGCAAGGCACATAAGCTTGGGCCGCAGACTTGAGATCAAATAATGGTATACATTTAGATGCAAATAATAAATGTCCTCCTCATTGGAGTTATTGTTGTTATTTGCATGGCTAAAGAGAAACCGACTATTAATTATTTTGTCATAAAGTTAGGTTGACAAATGAAATTAATGGGTAAAACCTTCTCTTATAAATATTCGGCTTTGTATACGTCCACACTATCGTGGCATGAAGACTCACTGTGCTTGAGATGTTGGTGAATTTTATTTTATATTGTTTTTGAGAGAATCAATATAAATTAATAAATTCGAAGTGTTTGATCCGTTTATTTATTTATGATTCTCAGGATTTTCAAATGGCACTCAACTCACTTTCTGTTATACTTAAAGAACACAAACTTACTAGCACAAATTATATTGACTGAAAACGAAACATGGACATTGTTTTAACAACTGAAGATTATATCTTTGTTCTCACTGAGAAATATCCTCCGGAACCTACTGATGCCTCTACCAAAGAGCAAAGAGTTGCTTATAATAGGTGGGTCAAAGCTGATAGGATGGCTAAGTGCTATATTTTGGCTTCTATGTCAAATGTGCTTCACACTCAGCATCAAGCTATGAACACTGCCTATGATATGATGCATAATCTTAGGGAACTCTTCGGGCACCAGAGTCGTCCTGCTAGGTCTAAAGGCATGTCAGTACTGATAAACACTAAAATGGCTGAGGGCACTTCTGTAAGAGAGCATGTCCTTAGGATGATGGGCCAACTCAATGAGTTGGAGGTTCTTGGAGCTGAAATCAATGGGGAAACCCAAGTGATATCATACTCCAAAGCTTGCCTAGGAGTTTTGAACAGTTTTGCCTGAACTACGGTATGAACAAACATTTACACACATTGGCGGAACTTCTGACAGAACTTGTGGCGCCTGAAGAACTGTTTCGTCGTGCTCCTTAGGTTCATGTTATTGGAAGATGCTACTTATCCTAGGCTGAAAGGCGGTAGGAATAAGAAGAAGCAAGAAAATTCAGCGCCGGTGAACCAAGTGAAAGCAAAGGCTGGTGCGGTCAAGAAGCCTAAAGGCAAGTGTTTCAAATGCAAGCAGTCGGGACACTACAAGGCTGACTGCCCTCTTCTGAAGGGGAACAAGAATGGTAAGTCTTATATACTGGTTGTTGAATTGTGTTTATCGGCTGTATCTACTGACACTTGGTGTATAGATACGGGAGCCACTGACCATGTCTGCAATTCTTTGCAGGGATTCCACCAAACCCGACAGCTTAGTGATGGGGAGATTACCATAATCATGGGGAATGCTACAAGTGTAGCGGTTGTTGTAGTGGGAGACGGCTATTTATTTTTTAGTATGAATAAAACTCTTGTTTTGAGGGATTGTCTTTAAGTACCTCATTTTAGAAAGAATTTAATTTCGGTTTCTAAATTGTTTATGGATGGTTATTCTGTTTCTTTTAATGACAAGGTTGTTTTAAGGAAAAATGGAATTTTTATCTGTGATGGTGCATTGATAGATAATTTGTATATTCTTAATCCAATTTCTCCTACGGTACAACAAATTGAAACGAATGATATATCTACTAATAAGAGAAAAGAACCTTCGAAAATGAACCAAACATATCTTTGGCATCTAAGACTAGGTCATATTAACTTGAGTAGGATTCAAAGGTTGATAGCTGATGGACCTCTAAGTTCATTAGTAGTGGAAAATTATCCAACTTGCGAATCCTGCTTGGAAGGAAAAATGACCAAAAGGCCTTTTAAGGCAAAGGGGTATAGAGCCAAGGATCTGTTGGAATTGGTTCATTCTGATTTATGTGGTCCTATGTCTGTCCAGGCAAGAGGTGGTTATGAATACTTCGTCTCTTTTATTGATAACTATTTTAGATACAGATATATTTATTTGATGCGCTGCAAGTCTGAGTGCTTTGATAAATTCAAAGAGTACAAGGCTGATGTGGAAAAGCAACTTGGAAAATATATCAAGACACTACGATCTGATCATGGTGTTGAATACCTCTTAGGAGAGTTTAGGAATTATGTATCGGAGGAAGGGATAGAATCCCAATTGTTTGCACCGGGCACACCCCAGCAGAATGGTGTAGTGGAAAGAAGGAATAAGACTCTTATGGAAATGGTAAGATCAATGATGAGTTATTCAAAATTACCAAATTCGTTATGGGACATGCCTTAGGAACAACGACTTACATTTTAAACTTAGTACCTTCTAAATCGGTAGCCTCCACACCCACAGAACTGTGGACAGGGTATAAGCCTAGTCTCAAACATGTTTGGATTTGTGGTGCCCCGGCACATGTTTTAAAGGCGGATGCTGGTAAGTTAGAATCACGAACTAAAGTTTGTCTGTTTATAGGATATCCTAGAGGAACGAAAGGTGGTTTGTTTTATAATCCAAAAGACCAAAAGGTAATCGTTAGCACGAACGCTAGATTTTTGGAAGATGATTATATTATGAATCACAAACCCATGAGTAAAATTATTTTAGAAGAAGTAAGAGGGGAAACACCAAACATAATACCAACTGTACAAGAGGATATACCATAGGACACTACACCGCATGTCACACCTGATACATAATTGCCTGCGGAGCCTCGTCATAGTGGGAGGGTTGTGAGATAACCAGATAGATTCATGGGATTGGGAGAGTCATCTGACTTGGTCCCGGGTGAACTTGAAATTAACTCATGGAATTACAACGAAGCACTACAAGATAAATATGCTCAATCATGGCAAAAGGCAATGCAATATGAAATAGAATCCATGTATTCTAATCAAATCTGGGAGCTTGTAGAACTACCCAATGGTGTAAAAGCTATTGGATGCAAGTGGGTCTATAAAAGAAAAAAAGGATCTGACGGTAAGGTAGAAACCTTTAAAGCAAGGCTTGTCGCTAAAGGATATACTCAGAAAGAAGGAATCGATTATGAGGAAACCTTCTCACCTGTGGCCATGCTTAAGTCAATCCGGATTTTTTTATCCATTGCTGCTCATATGGATTATGAGGTTTGGCAAATGGATGTCAAGACAGCTTTCCTGAATGGAAGTCTTGAGAAAAACATCAATATGAAGCAACTAGAGGGTTTCATTGCAAAGGGCGAATAACATCTTGTGTGTAAGCTTAATAGGTCCATTTATGGATTGAAACAAGCTTCAAGATCATAGAACATCCATTTTGATGAAGTAATCCAGTCATATGGATTTATTCAATGTCCGGGTGAATCATATGTGTACAAGAAGTGTGATGGAAACGTAGTGGTATTCTTGTACTCTACATGGATGATATTTTTCTCATTGGAAACAATGTAAAGGTATTGTCGGGTGTAAGGGTATGGCTTTCCAAGCAGTTTGAGATGAAGGACTTAAGAGAAGCCGGACACATTCTTGGGATTAAATTAATAAGGGATCGCAAGAAAAGAATGTTATACTTGTCCCAAGCTTTATACATTAATACAATTCTGGCTCATTTTAGCGTGCAAGATTCCAAGAAAGATTTTCTATCTTTCAGACATGGAATACCTCTATATAAGGATATGTGTCCAAAGACACAACAAGAAATAGAGAAAATGAAGCTGGTACCTTATGCTTCGGCAGTAGCAAGTCTCATGTATGCTATGCTATGTACGAGATCGGATATCTGTTATTCCATGGGCATGGTCAGTAGGTATCAAAGTAATCCAGGATAAGGGCATTGGACTGCGGTAAAACATATTTTGAAGTACCTGCGAAGGACTAGGGAATATGTGCTGATTTACTAGGCAGATACTTTGTTACCTTTAGGTTATACTGATTCGGATTTACAGTCAGATAGGATGCTAGTAAATCCACCTTGGGTGATGTGTTTACTCTTGGAGGAGGAGCCATAATATGGAGGAGTGTAAAGCAGAAATGCGTTGTGAACTCCACTATGGAAGCTGAATATGTAGCAGCCTCTGAGGCAGCTAAAGAAGCTGTATGGCTTAGAAACTTCTTGATGGACTTGGATGTGATTCCTGGTTTACCCAAAGCGATCACAATTTATTGTGATAATAGTGGTGCAGTAGCAAACTTGAAGGAACCTGAGCCTATAAGGCGAGTAAACACATTGAGCGCAAGTACCACCTGATACGAGACATCGTTAAAAGATGGGAGGTCATTGTCGCTAAGATTGCATAGGAGGATAACCTAGCTGATTCTTTTATTAAGAGCCTTCCAGCGAAAGCATTCGATGGGCATGTAAATGGAATGGGAATTAGATGCGTGTCAGCAGATTTGACAGCGTAGTCTTTTAGTATAAGTGGGAGATTGTTAGATTTATTTGAAATGAGAATCACATGATCAAACGTATTGCATATTATAATTTATTTATACGTTTGTGAAAAAATCCATTTACTTTATACTGTAGATAATATGATGTGCGACAACACGCGAAAGATCATATTATCGATTTCCTTATAAAGTATAAACAGATGCTCACAACCGAGATAGATGAGGACTCTCTATTGATCGTTGTTATTTTCACCTAGGTTTTAGTGTCTTTGTTCGTGATTTTCGAATGTTTTTATCCGTATTTGTGTGACTTTTGGTGGAGTTATTGCAATTATGAGAAATGTGGTTTGGATTGATAGAATTGTGTAAATGAGCTTAAATTTGTTAAAACAGTCAAGAAATGGAGAAAAATAGAATCGGGAACAAAATGTAGATAGAAGTACAAAGCTCGCCCAGGAGGATGGCCGTGTTCTGGCGCACGAGCCATGCAGTAGTGCACGCCCCGTGTGCAGAACATGGGCCTGTAAGAGGAAGCCGTGCAGTATCGTCTGAAAATGCTACACGCCCATGATTGAGGCCGTATAGCGCAGCTCGAGCAGTGTCCGGAAGCATGCACAACACACTGAAGTAGGTGTGCACTACACAAGCCGTGCGCTGCTACACGGCCCGTGTAGGTGAAAAAACCAGTGCAGATTTCAGAATGTTCTGGAAGCTTTCATAAGATCCATTAGTGATATAAAAGGGTGACTTGTGCAAATTTTGAAAGAGGAGATCATAATTAGAACAGTTACATACACTCCACACCACATTTTCACACACTAGATCCATTTGATTCATCTCCATCCTTTAGATCCATCAATTTCACTTGATCTTCAACAATTAATCCATTACTCCATCCATCAACCCATCCATCCACCATTTGAGAAGAGGAAAACATCAAGGATTGAAGAAGTTAGCATTTTGAAGAGAAGGAAGGTTTCTCCATGAAAGGGAAGTCAATCTACTTTTCATTTGTTGATGTTCTTCTTATTTTGGCTCAAATGGAGCAAGCCTTTGATTGTATTAATACAAACACAATGTGTAGTGGCTAGTCCTATAGGAGGGCTAATCATATGATTAGTTGAGAAGAATGCTAGATATGTAGGATTTGAGATGTTGAATTGAGTTAATTTTGGACTTCCTTTTATGATTAATGAATCATGTTTCATTTCAATACTTGTGTGATTAAATTCGCTATTCATAGTGTTAGGATGGTCATTCCAATATTATGATTAGATGTTTAATTGAATCATATATTAAAGTGAGCATGCATGTTAGTGTGAGGGGAGGTAAGTCATACCCTTCTTATGCTTAGAACACTCATAGAGGGACACTTAAGAAATTGAGTGAAAAGAACCAAACTTATGGTCATGTATCTTAAGGGAATTGAGATTAAGCACAATCTTAGGAGATTTAGACTTGTAAAAGAGTCGAGAACCTAATTACCTTGGCCATAGGGATTTGGGGTAAAAAAGTGATTGCTTTTAGTCCACAAATTAATGAAGTTCACCATCAAGAGTTATGCATATCTAGTTAGATTCTTAACCATGATTATGATTAGCCTTGCTCTCTTCTTAAGTGAATTCTATCTCCATCTTATTCATCATTTGTTTGTTGTTTGATCCAAAACATTGTTAGTTCATATTTTTTAGTTAATTAAGTAGAACAATAAGTAGTAATTTCAATACCAAACAATAAATCTTTTTTTCTTACAAAGCATAAATCAATGAAAAATTCGGACATAACCATGAGTTTACTTTCCCTTGGGACGACATTATTATAAATTTTGTACTTGGTCACACGTGTACTCGACGATAGAGTCTCTTACTCTTACACATTTTGCTAGAAATGCGACTAAGAACATGGCACCGCTTGTCGGGAAAAAGTTAAACTTTTGGTTGTAACGAGTTTGAAGTTGATTAGTTTTGATAAGGATATTTCTTTTATTTGTTTACTTGTTTACTTGTCTTGGTTACTTGGAGAGCTAATTTGGAAATTCTTGTAGGTACATGCGAACTCATTCAAGGTCTCAATTTATTGAACCTTTGAACTTGGAATTAGAAGCTACCTTAAGAAGACAAAGAAGAGGAGTGTTAGAACCGACAGAGGAAATTATGGAAAACGTAAGGGATAATGCAAATATGGTTGATGAAGAAGGTAATATGAGGAATTTTTAAGGAGGTGATAATGTTCGAGGAGGAAATGTTATTCCGGAGTTTGTGCCACAAGCTTATGCGCAACAAATGCACTTGCAAAATCAACAATTGCAAGCAATTATTCAAAGCTTGATGGCACAACAAGAAGCTAGAGATAACCAACAAACTCCTCCGGTGGTGCAAAATCAACCTCGGGGCCAAGGTCATAATGGAGCAGAGATGAACATCTGAGATCATTTCCAACCTCAGTTTGGGAATTAAGCCATGGGACTGCCGCTTAATGTTAATAATTTTGAGATCAAGACAGGATTGATCAATATGGTGCAAGCAAACCAATTTAGAGGTGGAACGATTGAATATCCAAATGCTCACCTATCGCAGTTCACGGAGTTAGCTAACACCATCAAGATTAACGGAGTGAGTGACGATATTGTCAAGATGAAGCTCTTTTCATTTTCATTAAGGGATAGAGCTAAGGCTTGGTTCCATATTATACCTCCGGGATCTTATAATATATGGAGAGAGTTGGCTCAAAGGTTCCTAAGCAAGTATTTTCCACCATCAAAGATGTTGCATCTAAAAGGTTAAATATTGCAATTTAAGCAAATGCCTCTTGAAACTTTTAGTGAGACTTGGGACCGGTTCAAAGAAATGCTAAGGAAGTGTCCACAACATGGATTTCCCGAAGATCAACAAGTTGGATTTTTCTATGCCGGATTGAATGGGAGTGAACAAATGTTTGTTGATGCTTCATCGGGAGGTTCTATATTGGGGCAAACTTTGAAGAGAGCAATTGTTATATGTGGAGAGATTACTTTGAATACGGGTCAATGGCCTATGGATCGAGTTGTGGGAATGTATGAAAGAGAGAGAATTGCTAAGATGGAAAAAGTGTGCTTGCAACAAGTGAAAAAGGTAGAGGTGCCTAAGGAAGATGTAACCGATAAGGCAATCACGTAGATACTTAGGAGAATGAATGCTAATTTGCAAGTGTCTCCAGATTCTTTGTCCAAACCTATGGTAAGTCAACAAGTGCTTGAAAATCCTCACCAAGGTATGTCATTGCCTTTGATGAGTCAACAAGTATTTCCTAATCCTCAACAAGGCATGACTATGCCTAATATGGGTCAATCTTCTCAAAGTTGTCAAATGCCGACATCTTTGCCTCAACAAAGTATGTCCTCTAATTTCAGAATTCAAGATACATGGTGTCCACCTGAGATGTCACTTGAGGAAGTTGCCTTCATGCAAGGAAGGAACTTTCAAGGAAATTATGGTGGTAGCTTTGAAAATCATGGAGGAGGATATCCACAAAGGCAAGGAGGATGGGGGCAAGGTAACTTTCGAGGAAATTTCAATCAACCTCGTAGGTATAAAAATTTATCATATGGAAATCAAGGGAACGCCCTCACTCTTCCACCGGGCATCAATCCGGGGGGAGAAAACTCAAAATGGTGAAGGGAAGCCCAACATGGAAGATCAAATGGCTAAAGTGTTGGAATTTATGAAAGAACTTAAAGAGGAAAGTAGACAAAAAGATAATGTAAATGAAAGGAGATTTAAAGCAATTGAGACTCACATTAGTCAAATGGCAAGTGAAAAGGAGGATGTTCATCATCAAGGAAAGTTTCCATCCACAACCATTACTAATCCTAAGGAGCAATGTAAGGCGATTGAGCTTCTTAGTGGAACAAAATACGAAGGGTCTTCTATGCCAATGGAAGTAGAGGAAGTAGAGTACGGACTTGAGCTTATGGAAAGATTGGATGAAGAAGGGAAAGAGGAAGAAGTTGAGAATGTTGAAAAAGATGAAAGTACCTCTATACTTGAAGAAGAAAATGTGAAGTCTCCAAAGAAATGGGAAAGATGTAGAGAGGCGAAAAGAAAAGATAGAAAAGAGAAGTTTGAAAGGGATGAATGAGGAATTCCTAAGTTGCCCGTTGTAATTCCGTTTCTGCAAAGATGCTTGAAAAAGGGATTAGAAGAGAAATTTGCCAAGTTTGTTGGATGTTGAAAAAGATACATGTGAATATTCCTTTTGCGGATGTTTTGCTTCAAATGCCCAGTTACTCCAAGTTTTTGAAGGATATTTTATCAAAGAAAAGAAGCTTGGGGGAGTTTGAAATGGTGAATTTAACGGAGGAGTATAGTGCGATATTGCAAAAGAAACTTCCCCCTAAATTGAAAGATTCGGGGAGTTTTACTATTCCATGTGAGATAGGAGAGCATGAAAACTATAAAGCTTTATGTGATTTGGGGGCTAGCATTAACTTGATGTCCTTGTCATTCTTCAAGAAGTTGGGTATTGATGAGGTCAAACCGACGTCGGTCACACTTCATTTATCCAACCGGTCATTGACACAACCAAAGGGAATTGTGGAAGATATTTTGATCAAAGTTGGCAAGTTTGTGTTTCCCGTTGATTTTGTGGTACTTGATATGGATGAAGATGCTAATGTCCCGTTGATACTTGGGAGTTCGTTTCTTGCCACGGTAAAAGCATTGATAGATGTGGAGAAGGGAGAGCTCACTTTGAGAGTGAATGAGGAAGAAGTGATATTTTCATTAAGAGAGGCTATGAGGTATCCGAGAAACAAGGAGGAATGTAGAAGATGGAGGTAGTGGACAACATTGTTGAAGAACATATGTATCACCTTCACTCCAAGGATCCGTTGGAGATTATCAAAAGTCATTCTTACTCTATTCAATCTATAAAATCTAAATCTTCTTTTTGTTAGAGAATGAGGAAATGATTGATGAATTGCATGGTTTAAATGCTTGTAGGGAACCCACAAGTGAGGAAGCAAAGGAAGCAAAGGTGGAGAGACTTGATGAAGAACCGAAAGAAGAAGAGCAAGAGAAGAAGAAGGTGGAGTTGAAACCATTACCGGAGCATTTGAAGTATGCTTACTTGGAAGAGAATAAAACATATACGGTAATTGTATCATCTTTCCTTAATAATTTGAATTGGGAAAGTTGTTAAGAGTGTTAAGGGAGCATAAATCTTCTATTGGTTGGACTATCAAAGACTTGAAAGGTATTAGTCCATCTATGTGTATGCATAAAATTCATTTGATTGATGATGAGAAGTCTTGTGTGAAAAATTAACGAAGATTAAATCCTATAATGCAAGAAGTGGTAAGAAAAGAGGTGTTAACATGGCTTGATGCGGGAATAATCTTTCCAATTAGTGATAGTCAATATGTAAGTCCTTCACATGTAGTGGCAAAAAAAGGTGGTATGACAATTGTTAGATCCGATACAAATGAAATAATTTCCACTAGAACTATCACGGGTTGAAGAGTATGTGTTGATTATCGTAAATTGAATGAAAATACTCGTACATATCATTTCCCATTGCCATTCATAGACCAAATGTTGGATCGTCTTGCGGGGCATGAGTACTATTGTTTTCTTGATGGTTATTCTGGGTACAATCAAATATTGATTGCACCGAAAGACCAAGAAAAGACAAATTTCACATATCCCTATGGTACGTTTGCATTTAGAATGATGCTGTTTGGTCTATGTAATGCCCCCTGCCACTTTTCAGCGTTGTATGATATCTATCTTTGATGGTTTAATTGAAAATATTATGGAGGTGTTTGTGGACAATTTTTTCGTGTATGGTTCCTCTTATGATATTTGCTTGACTGGTCTCACTATTGTGTTGCAGAGGTGTGAAGAGTCGAATCTTGTGCTAAATTGGGAAAAATATCATTTAATGGTGATCGATGGAATAGTCTTGGGGCATCATATTTCAAAGAATGGTTTAAAAATGGATAGAGCTAAAGTGATAGCCATAGAACGTCTTCCCCCTCCTACTAGTGAAAAGGGGGTGAGATCGTTCTTAGGTTATGCGGGCTTTTATAGACGCTTCATTAAGGATTTTCCAAAATTGCTAAACCTCTTTGTAAACTACTTTAAAAAGATTGTACATTTAACTTCAATAATGAATGCCGTGTTTCATTTCAGGTGCTCAAGGATGCTCTCACTTCTTTTCCAATACTCGTTACCCTAGATTGGAGCCTACATTTTGAATTGCATTGTGATGCTAGCGATCAATCCGTAGGAGTGGTGTTGGGGCAAACGAGGGAGAAGAAATTTAGAGCAATATATTATGCCTCGAATACATTGAATTCATGCCAAGTCAATTACACCACAACGGAGAAGGAATTTTTAGCCATCGTGTATGCTTTTGAGAAGTTTTGACCATACTTGGTTGGAACACAAACAATTATTTGCAAGGATCACGTGGCCATAAAATACCTAATGAGTAAGAAAGATGCTAAACCTCTTTTAATTCGTTGGGTGTTGCTTTCGCAGGAATTTCAAGCAATTATCAAGGATAAGAAAGGCGTGGAAAATGTGATTGCAGATCATTTGTCTAGATTGGAAAATGGAGGTGAGAATGAAGATATTAAGCCAATTGGGGATGAGTTCCCGGATGAGGAAATTTTGCTATTAGAAATTGAGCAAGTGTGTACTCTCACGGTGAATGTGCCGCCTTGGTATGCCGATTACGTCAATTTTATTATTTATGGAATCAAGCCCACATTGCTTAATGAGTACAAGGAAAAAAGGTTTCATGTTGAAGTGAAGAAGTACTTGTGGGATGAGCCCTTTTTGTTTAAAATTTGGAATGATAGAGTAATAAGGTGGTGTGTGGCCAAGGAAGAAGTCATGGGGATTCTTGAGCTTTGTCATTCGTCTTTGTGTGGAGGTCACTTTGCTCATCAAAAGACGGACCTAAAATCCTACAATCGGATTTTTATTGGCTAACATTGTTTAAGGATGCAAAAAAGTTTGTGGCTAAGTGTGATAGATGCCAAAGAATAGGGGGAATAGGTAAGCGAGATGAGATGCCCATGAGCTTAAGAATTGATGTAGAAATATTTGATGTATGGGACATTGATTTTATGGGACCATTTCCTTCTTCCAAAGGATATGTGTACATCTTGCTAGCCGTGTATTATGTTTCAAAGTGGGTGGAGGCAATCCCCACTAAGACAAATGATGCTTTGATTGTGCAAAGGTTCTTGAAAAAGAATATTTTGCCTAGGTTCGGAGTTCCACGGGCCTTAGTAAGTGATGGAGGATCTCACTTTGTAAACAAGTTGATGGAGAGTTTGTGAAAAGATATGGAGTGAAACATCGAGTGGCTACACCATACCACCCTCAAGCAAATGGTTTGTCGGAGGATTCAAACCACCAAACCAAGTAAGTTTTAGAGAAGACCATCAATGGAGGGAGGGAGGATTGGTCGGACAAGCTTGATGATGCTTATTGGCTTATCGGACGGCTTTTAAAACCATTCTTGGTGTGTCACCGTATCAATTGGTCTATGGTAAAGCTTGTCATCTTCCCGTGGAGTTGGAACACCATGCATTGTGGGCTATTAAACTCCTCAACATGGATGAAAATGAGAGTGGTCAAGCAAGATTATTGAAGTTCGTTGAGTTGGAGGAGTTTCGAGGAAGAGCATTTGATAACTCAATCATCTACAAGGAGAATATGAAGAGATGCCATGATGCTAAGGTAAAGGAGAACGTTTGCTCCCGGGGACAAAGTTCTTGTATTCAATTCGAGGCTCAAGTTGTTTTTTGAAAAGCTTATGTCTAAATGGATGGGGCCATATGAAGTGCTTGAAGTGTTGAGTGGACATACGTTGAAGCTTAAGGGTCCTAATAATGAGTTTATGGTAAATGATCATCGGGTGAAGCATTACCTATCTCCTTCTCAAAAGGAGATAGCGTATGTGGATACTCTCTCTTCTTGAATCTCTTTGATTTTGTAGTAGTGTAGATTTTATTTTCTTTTTGTTTTATAGTTTTTTTGTAGATTTGGTATGTAGGTGTTGAAGCTCATGAAGAAAAGTACATATGATGAAAGACAAGGGTGCTAAAGGAGAAATGATGATGTATGCCACACTACACTTTAGAACTTAAATTTTAACACTCGTGTTAATTTAAGTTTGAGGGGAGGTTGTGTGGTGGACATACTTGATCATATGTGAATTTTAGAAAATGCACATGAGTTATCACGAGGTAAGTTCATGAAGAGCATTGGTGGAAACGACAAGGGTACGTCTCACCACTTTTTGCAAACTTAATTCACAACTTGATTTGATTTAAGTTTGGTGGAGAGTGCGTAGTGTGACTTATCACTTGTTTATGCTTTGGTGTGTGATGGATCATGTGTGTTGTGATATTGTCTTGTGGCAAAAATGGGTCAATTTTGAACTTTTTCTCATAAGTTAGGATTATTTTTGTATGTTTGGTGGTGTTTAAGTACATGATAATCCATTATTTGATCATAATAGTGGTGTGAATAATATTTTGAAGTGTTTTGAGCTTGAATAGGGTGTATGAGAAGTACAAAAACAAGACAAAAATGAGGTGAAGTGTGAAAGATTGGAAAACAGGGCAAAAATACTACACGGGCCGAGCTCAGTACACGACCCTATAAGGACAGGCTGTGTACTAACATCAGAAGTCGCTACTCGCCCAGGAGGAAGGCCGAGCTCTGAGCTCGAGCCGTGCAGAAGAGGAGGAACACGGGCCGTGTGAGGAGCACGGCTCTGTAATGCGTGGGCGTGAGTGAACGTAAGAAAATGCTACACGGCCACACTTGAGGCTGTGTAGTGCTACACGAGCCGTGCAGGGTTCGAAGCCAAATTTTAAAAGGGCCGATTCGTACTCACTTCCACACACACCCTCTCGTCCGTACGCACTATTATCACACCAAATCCTTCCCCTTGAGCATAAATCGACACACCAAGGTTAGTTTGAGAGATTGAGAGTGAGTTTCATCAATTGTTAACACCAAGAACACTTCTCCACATTCAAAGTTTGGAAGGTATGAATTCTTTGAACCCTAACTTTTGAATTTTGATAGAAATTGAATACATTGATACATGGGCTTTGTGATATTGTGAGTTTTGAATGAGTTATTGATTGGTAAGCATACATGTGTTAATTTGATTTGTGAATTGAGAATGAAATTAGGGTTCATGAGAAGTAGAATTAGGGGATTTGTGAGAATGATGAACTTGGATGCATGTGTTGTGAAAATTGAATTAACATGAATATATAATGCTTAAATTGTGGAGAAATAATCTTAGATGTTGAGGATTTGGGCATGAGGCTATGTGAATTGTGCTTTGAAATTGTATTGAAAGATTGTACATGTCAAGTGTTCGATGAAATGTCTAAGAGAAAATTTTGGCCAAATTTGAGATTATATGTGCATAGTGATTGGTGATGGTATATTTTAGAACTCATGTGTGCAAGTATGATAGGAATTGAGATGAATTCATGGTTAGTTGAGAGGAATGATGGTAAAGTGAATGTTGTGGTGAATTTTGGAGGTATAATGATGTGAATGTGTAATGTTGATGCATACTATATTTCACACTTAGTTGAATGACTAGGGTGGACTTTAAACTAAGTGTACTAACATTTTTAATGATGAAATTGAATATGACTTGTGCATTGTTGTAAATTGTAGATGGCCGAGAGGAGAGTTAGACAAGAAATGAGGATTTCATCGTCATTACCGATCTAGGGGAGTTGTCTAATTTGGATGCTCAGCTAATGGAAGAAGGGGTCCATCGGATTATTTTGGGGTGGAATTTGAAGACTTTTGGGGTAAGTATGTGCTCCGTTGGCAAACACTTGCTCCGAAGATCAAACCAACTCGATTCCAAGATACATAAACAATGAGAGGGTTAGGAACTGAGGAAGATTTGAGGAAGTTGTTTAGTTTTGCACAGATTGAGGTTTTCTTTGATAAAAGGCCGCCTACTTACTACCATTTAACTGCTGAGTTCATGAGCTCGCTTCAAGTGAAGAAGGATCAGAATGGTTTTCCTCTTTCAGTGACGTTTCAACTTGATAATGTATTGAGAAAAAAGATTCCTTTGCCCGTATTGAATGAATGCTTTGGGTGCCCACCATGCGAGAACCATTAGAGCTTTTATGAAGGAGGTGAATTCAACCAGCAGGATTGGTGGATGAAATTGGTGAATGACGGGACAGAACGAGCAGGGTATGTTCCTAGTGCTTCAAAGGGAACTGCAATTCAGAACCCAGTGATGAGATACCTAGAGAAGATTATTTCGAACACCATCTTAGAGAGATTTGAGATTGGAGCTGTAGGAGAGAAGCAGTTGTATATCATGTTCTGCATCTACAATGAGCTACCACTGAATGTTGCAGCACATTTTGTGCAACATGCGGAGAGAGTTGCCAAGAGACAGACTTCTCAAGGGTTGATGTTGGGAGGTATGATTACCATGATTACTCAAAGATTGGGAATAAATCTTATAGGAATGGAAAATAGAATGGTGAGTGATGGCTTGAAGTATTAGCAGTTGATGAGAATGGAGTTTTTGTCTATAGCGGGGAATTAGTACTGTCTGAGGCAAAAAAAGGGAGCTCCGTTTCCTTTGCCAGCTCCAAAGCTCACTACAGTATATACTCGAAGGAAGTTTACTAATTTGGCAATGGCTAGTGTTAACCACTCTAGGGGCTTTTATGGAAAAACAGAGATGAAGTGGAAGAGGTCTAAGACGGATTAGGGTTGAGGAGAACCTCGAGCTAGCCAATTTGAGAGCGGAGCTAGTGCCTATGGAAGAAGATGAGCAGGATGCACCACCCGAGCAGGTGGAATTTGAGGAGCAAGCCCCTGAGTCGCCACAGTTCGAGGAAGAGGAGCAGCCACCAATGGGACCCGGACAGGGTAATGATCGATGGAATTACATGATGGACGAGGTGAGAGATATGAGGCATATGCAGCAGACATATGGAGCACAGATAAGGGAGATCCGAGAGGTCCAACAAGAGCACGAAATGCATATTCAGGAGTTGAGAGCTGGACAGCGTCGGAGGGAGTACTATGAGGAGCAGTCGCGGGTGCATTCAAACAACAATGAGAAGATGATGACGATGATGTTAAACTTCCAGTTCCCTGGATCTCCTCGTGTATACATCCCATGGAATACCTATCATCCACTTCCACCACCTCCAGAACCATGAAGGAAGTACTTTGAGTGCTAGGCACTTAGTTCATTCTAGTTATGATTAGACATTTGATTTAATTTGTTAGAATCGGATTGGATTGTGCTTAAATTGTCAGTTTTTGAGAGGTTTTCTTTACTTTGAGATTTTATTTTCAGTTTTATGCGATTTACTTTTTATTATTTTTGGTATTTTGGTTTGATTTTCATTATTTGGATGTGATGGGAATGTGATCTTACTTGTTGCGGATGTTTATTGATGTGTTTTGATAACTTGAGATGGATGATTTTGGTTATGAATGTTATGTGTTTATGTTATGTTCTTGTGTGGTTAGTTTTTGATTTTATGTTATGTTGGTGTCATTTTTATTCTTGTAGGGATAGATTGGTCGTAAGTTTTTTGGGAAGGTGTTGAGTATTTTGGAATGTGAGCTATGATGCATTGTTTATGATAAGTGATGGCAAGCATATTAACGTTTTCTACTTGTTGAACTTGTGACATGGATTACATAAGTTGTTCGATTTTGAGAAGTATGAAGGGTAATTAGGTTTCTTTTGGTTCAAGCAAAAGCTTGTGAGAGTTGAGCCTCAACCGTGCCTCCATGGTTAATTCTTGATGAGAGGGCCAGTTGTACTTAGACAAACTAGAACTTACTCATTGACTATAGGAACGAAGCCCGAATGGTTGAAATTTTTGATATGATCTTAGGCCATCCTTGTTAAATGATGAAAGAGCTCAAGTTAAAAAGCAAGTGCAACTTCAACAAAAAGCGGAAAGGAGCAAAATCGTAAAATATGCTCAAAGGATACAAAAGTTAAAGAAAAGAAGTATGATATTCAAAAGAAGCTCAATGAATCCATCATATGTTGATATTTAGTGCTTTTGAACAAATGGGGGAATTTTGAAAGTGAAGAAGTTGGAGAAAAGAATCATCTCTTTGATTATCTACACTTGAATAATCACTATTACCCAAAGTTTTCTACCCTACCAAAGAGCCTAAACATTACATCCTAAGATAAAGACATTTTTGATTACTTATTGAAACTAGGGTGGCTTGTGAACATAGTCCATGAGCAAGCCTATGGTGAGTCGGTTCTAGCCGGTTGATGAGTGTTGTTGAAAACCTTACTCCATAGAGTGTTGAGAGAATTTGATATCCTATGGTGAGTAGGTTCTAGCCGGTTGATGAGTCAAATATTGACCAATCAAATTACTCCTCTTGTTTATCATTTTTCGTTGTTCGAGGACGAACAACACTTTAAGTTTAAGGGGCTGATCGTTGTCATTTTCACCTAGGTTTTAGTGTCTTTGTTCGTGATTTTTGGATGTTTTTATCCGTATTTGTGTGACTTTTGGTGGAGTTATTGTAATTATGAGAAATGTGGTTTGGATTGATAGAATTGTGTAAATGAGCTTAAATATGTGTAAAACAGGTCAAGAAATGGAGAAAAACGGAGTCGGGAGCAAAACGGAGATGGAAGTACAAAGCTCGCCCAAAAGGATGGTCGTGTTCTGGCGCACGAGCCGTGCAGTAGTGCATGCCCCATGTGTAGAACATGGGCCTATAAGAGGAAGCCGTGCAGTGTCGTCAGAAAACGCTACAGGCCAATGACTGAGGCTGTGTAGCGCAACTCAAGTCGTGTTCGGAAACACGCACAACACGCCAAAGTAGGTGTGCACTACACGAGCCGGCGCTGCTACACGGTCCGTGTGGTGCAAAATCTAATGCAGATTTTAGAATATTTCGGAAGCTTCTAGAAGGTCCATTAATGATATAAAAGTGTGCGAAATTTGAAAGAGGATATCATAATTAGAGCAGTTACACACACTCCACACCATATTTTCATACACTAGATCCATTTGATTCATCTCCATCCTTTAGATCCATCAATTTCACTTTATCTTCAACAATCAATCCATTACTCCATCTATCAACCCATCCATCCACCATTTGAGAAGAGGAAAGCATCAAGGATTGAAGAAGTTAGCATTTTGAAGAGAATGAAGGTTTCTCCATGAAAGGGAAGTCAATCTACTTTTCATTTGTTGATTTTCTTCTCATTTTGGCTCAAATGGAGCAAGCCTTTGATTGTATTGATACAAACACAATGTGAAGTGGCTAGTCCTATAGTAGGGCTAATCATATGATTGGTTGAGAAGAATGCTAGATATGTAGGATTTGAGATGTTGAATTGAGTTAATTTTGGACTTCCTTTTATGATTAATGAATCATGTTTCATTTCAATACTTGTGTGATTAAATTCTCTGTTCATAATGTTAGGATGACCACTCCAATATTATGATTAGATGTTTAATTGAATCATATATTAAAGTGAGCATGCATGTTAGTGTGATGGGAGGTATGTCATACCCTTCTTATGCTTAGAACACTCATAGAGGGACACTTAAGAAATTGAGTGAAAAGAACCAAACTTATGATCATAGTACCTTAAGGGAATTGAGATTAAGCACAATCTTAGGAGATTTAGACTTGTAAAAGAGTCGAGAACCTAATTACCTTGGCCATAGAGATTAGGGGTAAAAACATGATTGTTTTTAGTCCACAAATTAATGAAGTTCACCATCAAGAGTTATGCATATCTAGCTAGATTCTTAACCATAATTATGATTAACCTTGCTCTCTTCTTAAGTGAATTCTATCTTCATCTCATTCGTCATTTGTTCATTGTTTGATCCAAAACATTGTTAGTTCATATTTTTTAGTTAATTGAGTAGAACAATAAATATTAATTTCAATACCAAACAATAAATCTATCATTCTTACAAAGTATAAATCAATGAAAAATTCGGATATAACCATGAGTTTACTTCCCTTGGGATGACATTATTATAAATTTTATACTTGGTCACACATGTAGTCGACGATAGAGTCTCTTACTCTTACATATTTTGCTAGAAATGCGACTAAGAACATCTATCGGTATGGTTGTAGTGTGATTTGACATTAGTTTGTCTTGACTATAGAATCAAATTAGTGCACTTAGTGTGTATTGAGTAGGACCGATTGAGATCGTTCGACTTGTACTATCTATATAGGAGAACTTGATCTCAGTTATTATGGATGTTCGTGCTCTTAATCCCTATACAATAACCTCGACACGTAAGACAGTATGTCCTATTTAGGTTGATGATGTCCCCTTGAGGAGCTCAAAAGGTTTATCATGTAAATCTTGCAAGTGGATTAATTTCGACGTGATAATAAGGTTGAGTAATACTACTCTCGTATGAGATATTAATTAAGTTGAATTATTAGTAACTTAATTAATTAATGGGCATTGTATATCTTAAACATGGAGAGACTGTTGGGCTCATAATAAGAAGGAGCCCAAAACGTAATTATGGGATTGTAGGGTGTAGGGTTGGGTGGTAATATTTTTATTATTTAAATATTAAAATCTAAATTAAAAAAACTGGCTGTGGCGGGGGTAAGGATGGGTGGATGGATAGGGGGTATGGTCTAGGTGGTAATATTTTTATTATTCAAATATTAAAATCTAAAGTTTAAAAAAATGGATGGCGATAGTGGGGTAGGTGGCGGGGGGTGGTCGGGTGGATAAGGAGTAGGGGTGTGTGGTAATATTTTTATTATTTAAATATTAAAATCTAAAATTTTATTTAAAATAAATTAGAGGGTTGGGGTAGATAGGATGTAGGTAGGGGATATGCTGGGAGGTAGAGTTTCTTTTCAAAAAAATTATTTTTAAAAAAATTTTAAAATTTTAATATTAAATATAATAAAATTTTATTATTTTTATTTATCATATATAAAATTCTATTTTAAAAATAAGTGAATTATAGATTTGAAATTCTTTCAAAAGTGCATAATTTATCCAAACAGTGAATTCAAATAAATTGATTTAAAATTCAAGGAATTTGAAATGACTTAATCCAAACACAACCTATGATTTATGGGTTGTATAGAAAATTATAACATATGAATTAACAATTTAAATATTCCCAAAGATAAATCCTAAATCCATAAGTAATTATAAGCTAAAAATATACTCCTCATTCCATCACAGTTTTCACACCCATTTGTAATGTGACACAGTTTTCATACCTTAAATTATACATTGGGTGTAAATTGTGATGAGACAAGTGGAGTAATACATAATTGCATCACAAGGGTAAAATTACAACTACGTAATTATAATTAATACACTAAATTTTAAGAATAACAATTGAAAATTTGGGGTAACACAACGCTGGATCAAGGGGTAAAATACACCAATAAATTATAAATATAAAATATTATATAAACTATAAAAGTGAAATTACAATCATACTGTAAAAGTTAATCCTAAACTCTATAAATCTTAATATATATATATATATATATATATATATATATATATATATATATATATATATATATATATATATATATATAAAAGGAGAATAAATTCAATCCTAGCAATCTATTTCTAAAATAAATCTCAGCCACCCATTAAAATAATTAAATAATTATAATTATGACTTTTTCAAATTAGGAAATAAGATATTATTTATTAAAATTTTATAATATTAAATATATTATTTGAAATATATAAAAACAGAATAAATCCAATCATAGCCATCTATTTCTAAAACAAATCTCAGTCACTCATTAAAATAATTAAATAATCATAATTATGACCTTTTTAAATTAGGAAATAAGATATTATTTATTAAAATTTTAATAATATATTATTTGAATATATTCAAAATTTTTAAATCAATCTAAGTCACCCATTAAAATAATTAAATAATTAAATAATTATAATTATTATATTTTCAATATTTTCAAATCAAGAAATAAGATATTATTATTTATTAAAAATTGAATAATTTTAAATATATTTGTAAGCAAATAAAATTCACAGTCCAATGAAATGGCAACACGTGGATTTTCATCAATAAAATATCAATTTTAATTATTATATTTTATTTTTAATTTAAATGAGGCTTACAAGCCTGCAAAATAGATGTCAAATCAAATATTGACCAATCAAATTGCAGGGATGAAAAGGCCCAAGTCCGTAGAATTAGGTCAAATCAGCCATTGACCAATCAAATTGCGAGTTATATATGAGACTTCCTCACCCTTTTTCGATATAAGGAGCCCTCCTCCATTCATTCTAAACACACCGAGAGTGATTCTCTACGAAGATCAAAGACTTCACAGTTGTCAGAATAGTTCTTCGAATTCTTTAACGAGAATCAACTCAAGAACCGAATACATCAGGGATTCAGGTTCTAAACCGCCCGCATTAAGCGTTCTACAGTCAAGTTCTTCGGTGAATGGACTATAATCTAGGATTCAAATGCTAAATCGTTCGGATTTAAGCGTTCTTAAGTCAAGTTCACTGATATTAAATATATTATTTGAAATATATAAAAGCAGAATAAATCCAATCCTAGCCATCTATTTCTAAAATAAATCTCAGCCACCCATTAAAATAATTAAATAATTATAATTATGACCTTTTCAAATTAGAAAATAAGACCAAGCCCGCAGAATTAGGTCAAATCAGTCATTGACCAATTAAATTGCGAGTTATATATGGGGCTTCCTCACCCTTCTCCTATATAAGGAGCCCTACTTCATTCATTCTAGACACACGGAGAGTGATTATCTACGAAGATCAAAGACTTCAGAGTTGTCTGATTAGTTCTTCGAATTCTTCAACGAGAATCAACTCAAGAACGGAATACATCTGAAATTCAGGTTCTAAACTGCCCGGATTAAGCGTTATACAGTCAAGTTCTTCGGTGAACGACTTATAATCTTAGATTCAGGTGCTAAACCGTCTGGATTTAAGCGTTCTTAAGTCAAGTTCTTCAGTGAACGGTCTATAATTTGGGATCAAGGTGCTAAATCGTTCGGATTTAAGCCTACTTAAGTCGAAGTTCTTCCAAGAACTGCCTATAATCTGGGATTCAGGTGTTAAATCGATTGAATTTAAGTGTTCTTAAGTCATGTTCTTCAGTGAAAGGCCTATAATTTGGGATTCAGGTGCTAAACCGCTCGGATTTAAGCCTTCTTAAGTCAAAGTTCTTCCAAGAACGACCTATAATTTGGGATTCAGGTGTTAAACCGTTCGGATTTAAGCATTCTTAAGTCAAGTTTTTCAGTGAACGACCTATAATCTGGGATTCAGGTACTAAATCTCATTGGATTTAAGTCTGCTTAAGTCAAAGTTCTTCCAAAAACGGCATATAATTTGGGATTCATGTGCTAATCTCAATCACTCATTAAAATAATTAAATAGTTATAATTATGATATTTTCAAATTAGGAAATAATTTAGTTAAATTTCTACACATCTATTTCTCAAACAAATCTTAGCCAACCATTAAAATAATTAAATAATTATAATTATGACATTTTCAAATTAGGAAATAAGATATTATTTATTTAAACTTTAATAATATTAAATATATTATTTGAATATATTCAAATTTTTCAAATAAATCTAAGTCACCCATTAAAATAATTAAATAATTATAATTATGACTTTTTCAAATTAAGAAATAAGATATTATTAAAGCAGAAAATATCAAATCCTTACCATCTATTTCTTAAAAAAATTTCATCCATCCATTAAAATAATTAAATAATTATAATTATGAATTTAGGGTTTAAGGTTTTAGGGTTATCGGTTTTAGGGTTTTTTGTAATTATTTCCATGAAAAACAAATATAAGATATTTTTTTTTGACAAATCACATATGAGCTAATTAAAAAACATAAATAAAAAAATAATACGACAACAAAATTCAAACCACACTAAAACCAGATAAGAGAAGCTCAAACAAATCTCAGCAACCCATTAAAATAATTAAATAATTATAATTATAACTTTTTTAAATTAGGAAATAAGATATTATTAAAGCAGAATAACTGTCATCTATTTCTTAATCAAATCTCAGTCATCCATTAAAATAATTAAATAATTATAATTATGACTTTTTCAAATTAGGAAATAAGATATTATTAAAGCAGAATAAATCCAATCTGACCATCTATTTCTTAAACAAATCTCAGTCACTCATTTCTTAAACAAATCTCAGTTACCCATTAAAATAATTATATAATTATAATTATGAATTTAGGGTTTAGGATTTTAGGGTTTAGGGTTTAGGGTTTTAGGGTTTTCTGTAATTATTTTCATGCAAAACACATATGAGATCATTAAATAACATAAATAAAGAAATAATACGACAACAAAATTCAAACCACACCAAAATCGAATGAGAGAAGCTCAAACAAATCTCAGTCACCCATTAAAATAATTAAATAATTATAATTGTGACTTTTTCAAATTAGGAAATAAGATATTATTAAAGTAGAATAAATCCGACCATCTATTTCTTAAACAAATCTCAACTACTTATTAATATAATTAAATAATTATAATTATGAATTTAGAGCAGAATAAATCTGACTATCTATTTTTTAAACAAATCTCAGTCACCAATTAAAATAATTAAATAATTATAATTATGAATTTAGGGTTTAGGGTTTTAGGGTTTAGGGTTTAAGGTTTTAGGGTTTATGGGATAATGTTTGCAGAGGACCAAATCCTGACCATCTATTTTTTAAATAAATCTCAACCACTCAATAAAATAATTAAATAATTAAAATTATGACTTTTTCAATAATTAAAAAATTATTAACCAATAAAAGCTGAATAAATCGAATCCTGACCATCTATTTCTCAAACAAATCTCAGCCACCCAGTAATATAATTAAATAATTATAATTATGACTTGTTCAAATTAGAAAATACTCCCTCTGTCTCACCCAAAGGGTGGTGTTTTCTTTTTTCACATGGATTAAGAAGTATATTATTTAATGTGTTGTGGGTAGTTGTATTAGTGGGAGTGTATGCCCCATATTTTAAATGTATTAGTGGGTGTGTATGGGTCACATATGTGTAACAAAGGAAAGATGACTCTTTGGGTGGGACGCCAAAATGAAAAAAATGGACCCTTTGAGTGGGACGGAGGGACTAAGATATTATTAAAGTAGAATAAATCAAATCCTAACCATTTTTTCTTAAAAAAATCTCAGACACCCATTAAAATAATTAAATAATTATAATTATGAATTTAGGTTTTAGGGTTTAGGGTTTTAGACAAAATGTTAGCAAATGGCCAAATCCTGACAATATATTTCTTAAAAAATCTCAGCCACCCATTAAAAATATTAAATAATTATAATTATGATTTTTTCAATAATTAAGTAATTATCAACCCAACCAAACTTTCATTGCAAATAATTGTTAATAATCTCATAAAAAAATATATGCCAATTTTTTAATAATTATTAACTATATGGCAACAATATATACACATTATTTCGTGAAATTAAGAAATCTTATTTAATTTAAAACTTTAATAATCTCATTATTTACCTAATATATAGCAACAATAAACACAAAAAAAAATAAAAATAAATATATTACAACTTTATGACCTATAAATAAATAAATATTATTTTTGTGATATTACATTACATTAAGATATTTAATTTAAAACTTTAATAATCTCATTAAATTTTTTATTAATATAGCAACAATAAACACAAAAAAAATCAAAAAATAAATATACGCAAATTTTTAATAATTTTATATGGCAAGAATATATACTCATTATTTTTGTGTTCGTTTGATTAATTCTCTACCAACTAACAAAATAAACATTGTCGTCAAACTCAGATGTGTTAGATTGTTTGAGTCTCTTAATTATCAAATTCATGGTTCAACCAATCTGAAAGGTGTTTATCACGATGTTGAGGTTTGTTAATATTTGTTACTTTGTTGTTATTTATTTTCTAATCATTTTTATGCATCATGTTGTGATTTGAAACCTGAGTATATATTGTAGGGATATTTGTTTATTTTTATTAGATGGAATAATACCCTTGAAAGCAGACGGAGGGTGTATTTTATATATTTTTTCAAAGAAATGTTATTTGGTTTAAACATTATAAAATCAAATGAAGTTGTTGCCCTAAAATTAACACATATCGTGCAACGCACGAGTTAGCTACTAGTAAAGATTAATCCTTACAAAAAAATAAATAAATTATAAACTATAAGGTTATGTTTGGATTGAGTCATTTTAAATCCAATGAATTTGAAAATGAGCGGATTTTAAATTCCTTGAATTTTAAATCAATATATTTGAATTCTACTGTTTAGATAAATTATGAATTTTTGAAAGAATTTCAAATCCATAAATTTAAAATTATTTTTAAAATAAAATTTTTTATATGATAAAGAAAAATAATAAAATTTTATTATATTTAATATTAAAATCTAAAATTTTATTAAAAATAATAAGGTTGGGTGATAATATTTTTATTATTTAAATATTAAAATTTAAATTTTTTTAAAAAAATATTTCTATGGCGGGTGGCCGGGGTTGGGGGGTGGGTGGGGGTGAGTGGGTGGATAGGGGGTAGGGTTGGGTGGTAATGTTTTTATTATTTAAATATTAAAATCTAAAATAAAAAAAAATTGGGGTTGGGGAAGGAGGGTGTTGGGGTGAGTAGGGGTAGGCTGGGTGGTAGAGTTTAAAATTTAATTGGATTATTATTGATATATACGCGTATATATAGTTTATTTACTAATAAATACATTGACCAAATATAATTACTGATGAATACATAACGTCTTTTTCTTTTTTCAGCTTTACCCTTATTTACAATGTTGAATATTTGACGTTTTCACTTAACACTAGTTTCATTGAACACAAATGTACACTAAATCAAAAAACAATGGGTGAGAGATTTAAGGATAGATTTAAGGATAATTATAACAACCATTTCTTCAATTTAATTTATCGTGTATTTTATATTTCTCTCTCAAGGATGCACACTAATGTACATGTGTATTTTCTGTTTATCTCTCAAGGATGTACACTAATGTATGTTTGTGGGGTTCTTAGCATATTTTCTATTTCTCTCTAATAAAGAATGCACACTAATGTACTTAACAATAGTTTCAATCGTATATTTTTTGTTTATCTCTCAAAGATGCACACTGATATACATTCATAGAGTTTTTCAATTTAATCATGTATTTTCTGTTACTTTCTCAAGAATGCATACTAATGTACAGGTTCTTCGATATAATCGCGTATTTTCAGTTTCTCTCTCAATAGAATGCACACTAATGTATATTTGTATAAATAACGTATTTTTGTTTTCATCTTAACAATGCCCACATTTAATATATATATATATATATATATATATATATATATATATATATATATATATATATATATATATATATATATATATATATATATACTTTTTTATTAATTTATATACTCTTTTTATATATTATCAATTACACAATAACGGAAGGATTTCAAATGACATGGTTTGAGGAAGGATTTGAAAATCCATCCAAAACAACTAAAAAAAATTCAAAATCAAATCCATGATTTGGAATCCATTAATTTAAAATCTTAGATTTATAAATCCATTCATTTTAAGTTGCATCCATGAGGGAGGGATTTATAAATTCCTCCTCAAAACCTTCCATCCAGTTTAGACCCTAAGATTTTACAGTATTTTTGTGATGCTACAATTTTATGTAAATATTTTTACGATTTGTTATGGTGGGGAGTTTATTATCATGAGTAGCAAAATTTTGTGTGAAACCGTTTTATGAAATTTAAAACAAATGTTATATTTTCAATTAAAAAAATTGATGTTTAATTATTAAAAAGTGATTATCAACCAAATGAATTATTTCATTAATAATACAAAAGATAAATAAAAGTAATAATTAATTAAGAAATCTGAAGCTCAATCTTACTTAGAAATAGATTTCAGGTTTTTAACCCATACAAATTCAAGTTCTTTTAGTTTTAGTCTGGTTAAGTATTTTGGAACTTCCATTCGAATTGTGGATAAGGAAAATTATGATGGCTATATCGGCAATCATTGGTTCCCCTATTCGTGTTGATGCTCGTGCTACTTATGGATCGATGAGGCACTTTGCTAGCATCTTGGTTGATCTTGATGTCCAATAACCTTTACCCGATCACGTCAATCTTGACAATTTGATAACTCCGAATCGAGCTCTATTTTTTCTCATACCTACATAATTGCTCAAAGAAGCTCAATTAACCATTAAATTTGAGCCTCATTTAATCATTAACTCTTGTAATTTTCAGCAAATATCCAATCTCCACAAAAATAAAAAAAATTAAAGAAATCAATCATTAAAAGCATTTTTAATTATATATAACCGAGTTAAAAATATGAGTTGGTCTCTTGTGTCCCCAGGTGCACAGAGTGTGTAAGGTATAATATTTTATTCTATAGGGTATACACTTTAATTAATAAGGGTACACAGTTTTGTTCTAAAGAGTATACACTTTTATTTTTTTTATTTTTTTCAGGAAATAAAGGATAAACGTCCTTATACTAAATATTACACCATTTAATATTAAAGGATATTTGGGCGAATGGTGTCTCCGAGGCACACAAGTTTTTGCTTAAAATATATCCAATTTTTAATGAATTTTCACGCCAATCACTAGAAAAATATAGAAAAATAAAATATTGACGCGGTGTTTGGTTTAGGTTTGAAATAATACTCAGATTTTAATTTTCAAAATCCTATATAAATTTTAGAAATTACTTTTATATCAATTCTATTAATTTTCAATTCATCTACCTTTTATATACATCATCTCTCTTCATTCATCTTGTCTCTCACATCAATTAATATTATTTATTTCTATAACCATACAACTTTTAGTACATTCATATGCTAAAAAGTTAAAATCCACCCTAATAAAAACTCAAAATAAACATATACTACTGTTAATTAGTTTTAAAATCATACATAAAACCAAAACAATAAAATTTTAGAGTTGATCTCTGCATTCGGGTGCATAAGGTTTAAGGGTTATATTATATTCTAAATGATATTCATTTTAATTGATAAGTGTACTAATTTTCATTGAAATAAGAAGTTGAAAAATGAAGGGTATTGATATTTAATTAAAAAATTTATTATTACAATATATTTTTATACTAAGAATATAACATTCAATATACAAATGTTTAAAAATAAAGGTACAACATCGAAATCGGGTGGGATCTGAACACAGGAACCCCGATCCGTGCACCAGGCACACAATAAACATTAATTAATTATTTCATGTTTAATTAGTTTAATATAAGACTCGTGCTATTATTTCATGCTTAATTAATTTAATATAAGACTGGTCATGATGCTATTATTTCATCCACCAATATCACTTGAGTAACATAATTTAATAACTATAGCATCCTAATTAAATTTTTCCAGATACCCAATAAAATTGGATATGCATTGTCAACTCGTTATAAATTCCATGATGGATGAGGATTTTAAAAACTTATAAACGTGACTTTTGCATTTTCAATGTGCATAACATTGGAATAACTGTACATGAAAATAATAATAATAATAATAATAATAATAAGACAAAGTCTCTTGTGAGAGGGTCGACTCATCACTAAATTATACTTATTGTATACATAAAGTATGTTTAAACGTTGTTAAAGTATGTGTATGTTTTCTATAGTAGGCTGATTTATACGTTAAAGTATAATTTTAGTGTGTTATAATATAATTTATTATTAACATACTTTAACTATAAATAAGCATACTTTAACTATACAATAAGCATACTTTAGTGATGGGCCGACCCATCTCACAAATAATTTGTCTCAGAAGAGAACTAGTTACTCTAATAATAATAATAATAATAATAATAAAATTACTTGACACTATGAAAAGATTATTATTTTTTATTCACTTTTACATATAGTTTGAATTTTTTTTATAATGAATCTATTTAAAGTATGTAATGTGTTGGGTCATAATTTTAAAATTAAAATATGTTGTTAATTAGATTATTAAGTTAAGTGTCATTTCATTACTTGATGCCCGGTGTATAGTGAATTTTAGACAAACAAATTAAAAATATGCGAATTTGTTTAAAGTATAAATTGTGTGGAACTGATTTCCATATAGAACCTTTTTAATCAATTATGGATCGAAAAGAAAATTATAATTAATGAATTAATATCTTTAATATGCTAATTAAAGTTTTTTATTTTTTTTCACTAATGTGTCGTTTTTAGAATTATTCTCACAAGGAATAGCTGACATGACTAAGTTAATTTGAATTAATTTAATTATTTATAATTTATATAATTTAATTTAATTAATTTAAAATATTGCATCTCCAAATCAAGATAATTTTTATTTAATTAAAATTAAAAGTCAAGATAATTTTTATTTAATTAAAATTAAAAGTTTTAACTAGAATATAATTTTAACATATGTTTATTTAATTAAAATTATTTATAACTAGATAATTTTCAATAGTATTTATTTAATTAAAATTAATAGATATGAATAACTTTTCAAGTGAAAGACAAATAATATTAGGAGTTGATGCTTGAGCTAATCCAAATCTTAATTCTCTAAATATGCAAGAGTATCTTCCTTGCCGAAAGTAGCACAACATATATGAGAGAGAGTAGAGATTTCTAATTATTATTTGCGAAGAAAATCGATTTTTTTAAAAAAAATGTCTTACTGTTTTTTTCATTTTTTATATCTTACAAATGACAGGAAAACTTATATAGACAATAATAATTAAGATATTCGCGAATTATCAAAAAATGTTAGAAGAATTCAAAAGAAATTTCATTTGTATTTATGATTCTTATAGATAAAGAGATATATATTACTATTAAAATAAATTTTCTCCTAATTTTATTATGATGTTATCTACGTAGAATTAAATTTAATTTGTACACATATCACATTTTCCATGCCTGATTATCTCATAAGTTTACTAGGCAGGGCACCTCACCTTGTCAAGCGTGGACCCCTATTTTAGGTATACTTAACTTATCAGGGCCCATGGCACGGTGTCTTCTGTCAAAAGTCCAAGACAAAAAATGCCCGGTCCATTTAAAAAAATACAAAATACCCAATTTTGAGGTAAAAAGATGAAATTACCCTTTGAAATGTGATATAATATTCATTGACTGACATTGAGTCAGTTTGACCTGATTTTTACTCGGTCCTTATCAAACGAATATTTGTAATTTTTTGAAATCATATTTACTCTCTCCCTTCTACATCTTTATCTCTTTCTCCCCAATTTTCGAACTGCATTCAGTTCGTTCCTGTGCGAAATTGTTTTTCAATTTCGTTCGTTCCTGTGCGAATTTTTTTTCAATTTCTTTCGTTCCCAGAAGATTACTTAAGATGGCGCAACGGGTTAGTGTAAATTGTGTTTATATTTCATGTAATTTAATTTACTGCGTAAAAAAATAATTGTAATGTTGTGTATTTGTGTAGATTCATTGGATATGAGATTAAGGGTTAGATTTAGTGTTGTAATGTTATGTATTTCTGTATTAATCGTTAGTTTGAATGATATTTTGGTGTAAATCTGATGGAATTTGTAGAAGACCGAGTGGATTAGTTGAGAAATTAGATTTTTTGGAGTGGGTTTATGCAAAAGTTTGTAAGACCGAGTGATGTCATGAGTGACCGAGTGATGTAATTGAGGGAGTGGCCGAGTGATGTAATTGAGGGAGTTACAGAGTCCTCTAATTGTGAGATTTGAAATTGAAAGACTGAGTGCGCTTTAATATAAGGCCGAGTGGTATAATAATTCAAAGACCGAGTACACTTTATATTAAATATAGGGGACATGCAAATGAAAGACCGAGTACGCTTTAATATAATTTAAAATGAATAAATTAATATTATAAAGGTTAAAAACCGAGTTGTTAAATGGAAGTAAAATTCAAAGACCGAGTACTCATTAAAATTATTTGAATGATGTTAATTATTGGAGTTTAATTAATTAGTTAATGATATAATTAAAGAATACTTATTACAGTGAACGCAATTATATGTTTATTGAATTTGATTAATGATTAATATGGGATAAAAATAATAATAACTAATAATATTAGTGTTAAATGTTTATTAGCACGTTCAACTTAAAAATGTAAACGTTAACATAAATATTTTAATTACATTTAAGTATACTATTATTTAAAAAATAAAATTAGATTTTCAATGAATAAATTTATCTTAAATTTATTTGTTTTTGTATTGAGTCAATTCAAATGGTTATAAAGTAAAAGTAATTTTTTTTATGTTGAAAAATATTATGTCATATTTTTTTGTGATATTATGATTTTAACAATATTAAATTTTTATTTTATATCTCATTAAAGTATTATTCTTATTTGTTTGGTGTTATAAAATTCATAACATTTTAGTTATCTGATAAAATTATGTGCTTTGATGATTAAAACAGTGAGAGTGGAAACAACCAAACATACAAGGGAAAAAATGTGGTATTAGAAATTACTGCAAATCGGCGCTCATATTGGGTATGATCTCAACTGTACTGAATAATAGTGGCCGGGGGCAGTACAGTCCTTTAGAGATTCATGCTTTGGACATTTCTTGGATTTAGATCTAGGATACGGGACACATATGGGACTGCATAGCTTGATGAGTCAGGAGGTTAAGTTTACCGGAGGTCCTAAGTACAGTCGATGGTTTATGGTGACTGATACCTTGCTCGAGTTTACAGCGGTGGACTTTATTAGAGTGATGGGTCTGGGATTTGATGACAGAGGGCGTTTGGATCCTAATGGGAACTTTAGAATAAGCGGTAACAGTGTGTATGCGAGGAAGTTGGTAGAGGATGGAGGACCAATGAGTCCTAAGATAAATGTGGCTGCGTTGACATCTTTATTTGGGTTAGGCAAATTTGAAGGAGAGTATGCAGTGAAAGTAGCAAAAATTCTTCATGTTTACTAATTTCTCCTCGGACATGATACAGGTAAGGTGAACGTAAATGATTGGATGTGGAGCTTAGTAGAGGATACAGATGCTTGGGATGGATTCCCTTGGGACCGGTATACGTATCTTCATCTGATTCACTACATGGATAAAGTACCGATTTCTGTACCTGCTCGGGTCAATCCTGATACCTATAAATATCACTTTTATGGTTGTATGTACGCCCTAATGGTAAATCTCTTATACACTCACCGAATTGTGGTTAAATTTTCTACACAAACCATGCAATACTTAATATTTAATTTTTTGTATGTCTGTATGTGATATAGGTTTGGGCTTACGAACGGATCCCCTCATTTGTCGAACCATTTATAATGGAGCCGTCTGTTGAAAATAGGAGGCCCCTTTGCTGACGTTGGATGTTTAAGGCGAAGCCAGTCCGAGTTGATACCAGTGCTTTTTTCGAATCTATAAGTGTGCTTTTGTATAAGTTTTATCAGAATTTAACGGAATGTAATAAGTTATCGTCTTTAATTTGTTGTTTGATTTGCAGAATCCGTCGATTCAAGATATGCCTTTTCTACTGCCCACTGAGTGCTCTGCACGGTACTGGAAAGGACATGAGTTGGACCCGGATGCTGGTTTCAGGGTTTTATTTGCGAAGGTCGAGGACCGCACATTACGGAAAATGGGCAGGAAAAAGGGAGCACCATTCCTATCGCAGTTCAGTCAGAGGAAGAAACTGTACCCGAGGAAACTGCTGAGGTACGTACAGTGCCGGTGTTGTATGATGCGAGCTCCCAGCCATCGAGATATGTTCCGAGAGCACTAGACGACACAACTATGCAAGGACACCTGATAGTTCCAGGTGTTGTTGATTCTGATTTCGTGGGTGGGTCATTTTGGTCCACCGGTGGGCCATTTTCCCCGGGCACATTGGATAATGTGGTGCAAGTGGAGACTATAGGATTGGATGCTGGCAATCCCATAGTTCATGTGCCCCGACCGTCTCCAAATCTATCAAGCACTCATCACAGAATGCCCCTATGGAGGTAGAGTACAGTCATCATTGCCACCACTCACAGCGCTCTCGTGGCTCACACACCTCGCAGCGCTCTCGTGGCTCCCAACACTCGAAGCGATCTCGTATGTCCTACCATCCAGATGCTCCTAGCGGCTCCCACCATTCTCAGCACTCCATCAGATCCCACCACTCGCATGGCTCTCACGAGTCATACCACTCACAGCAGGCAGGTCCCGATGCACCGTTCCCTGAAATGCCTGTTAGAGGTGCGGGACCCAATGTTATATTCATACAAGAGTCTGCACATCAGGGCCATATAGCACATAAAGTTGAAGCTGGTGCTGAAGATGACAGGTGGCATAGGCTTCATACAAGGTTGGACCAGCACGATGAAAAGTTTTACGACTTGGAGACGTATATGTCCTTTCAAAAGGAACGAGACGAAAGTCATGATCGGAGACTCGATGAGTGGGACAAGCGATACGCTGCCTAGGATAACAGATTTCAGACGTGGGAGGCCAGCTGGCAACAGATACGGAAAGATCAAGCACATTATGGGAGAGAACCACGTAACGCTACTTCTTGTCTTGCTGGGCTTTGGGCGACAGCACAGCAGAGATATGGAAAAAGGGTTGAGGGATGTTGCAAGGTCATTCTTCGCAGGTAGGAACATTGCTCCAGAACCGGAAACACCACATGTCGAGGTGCATGTTCCTCTTGCCAATTTGGGGCATTCCTCTGCAGCGGCAGAAACATCAACCAACGCTGTGCAGGTCGTACGTGAGACTCCTCCGACTGCGCCTCGATCATCCAGTTAGTTTGGTGAGAATCGGGCAGTTTTCTCTATATCCCATCCCTCGTAGTCAAGGGTTGTCCTTAGTATTGCAGAACAGACCACACCTATCCAAAAGCGTACCCCAGCCGCTGAGGACGATGATTCTGAATCAAGTAGTGACCATGACTACTCCAACCACAGCGGCCAGTACGTGAGAGGAGGCCATCACGCATGTTGTGCTCCCCGTACACCACACAACAACAACATGCATTGTTTGAAAAGTACAACGCTTTCAAATGTATGCCAAGAGCAGTGTAAGTTTCGTAACACAAATTTTTTTATCAACATTGCACATTTTGGAGTAGATTGTAACATTGTGTTTCGCGCAGGTTGGATATCGGCATGGGGTTTGATGTGAATGGGGACTTCTTCAAGGATATGGAGACTGATGGGGCGTGGTTAGAAGACCATGTATGTATAATCCGGATAATTATATTATCGTTATTTCAGTTGAAGTTTATACAACAATGTATCACTTTATATTGTGTCCCATGACTTGCAGCATATTACCGCAAGCCTACGTCTACTTGTTGAATCCCCCGCGAAGCTCGATGCATGACCGTTGAAGAGTCAGGGAACTTACGTTATCATGCCCATGGATTTTGTGGTATGTTTCAACTTAGTATTCAACGATTATGCAGGTCTCCACTTCTGCTAAGCTGTTTTCTAACATGCATTGTCATAGATGGCCATTAAGCAACACTGGACCGCGTACATAAACACAGTCCAAGATGATGAGAGCACATTTGCTAGGCTATCTGTAGATGCGTTTGAGCGTCTAGATGGGTATGCTACTGGCACTTTGGTCTCCTGGGTGCCTGCAAGCTGGATGCTGGCAACAAAACAGTGGGCTGCAGCCCAAAGGGTAAATATTGCACTACCGTGATTTCTACTATAGATGTTCCAAATCTATTTTTTAATATATTGAATATGTTTTTTGACAGGTCTTCTTTGTTGATAACTCGCATGGGCATTACTACGCATGTTGCGTGCACATGCGTTCCATGAAATTTTCTGTGTACGACTCTCTGCGGCATCAATGGGATAATGATCCGGATATGGAGATTCGTAGATGTGAAGACACACTGCAATTTCATCGAATTATCCCAGCCCTAATGGCACGGAATGGTTGCTTATGGGATCCCCCAGAACAGAAGATCAGAAAAACACTGAAGTGGGCATCCGTGGACGAAAGTCGTTGTTATCGCCAGACTGATAGCTGGTGTTGTGCACAGGCTGCTGTGCGAACTATACAACGCATCATCACTATAAACACCGCTTGGCGCAACGACACCCACCTGATGGATTACAGGAGACTTCTGTCAAGGGAGATATTTTTCTGGAATTATCAGCATCGTAAGCTCATCGAGGAGTAAATAATACCAATCAGTAATTTGTACTACATTCAATCCTTGTCATTTATTTGAATTTAATGATTAAACACTTCGCGGATGAATATTTCTTTTGGTTTAAAATTCATTTTTTTAATCAAAATACGTACCCAAAATGGGGTACTCAGCTTTAAATTCTTTTTTATTTTTTTGGAAGTTGGACTCGGCCACTCCATTTGGGACTCGGACTCGGCCACTAATTTATTCCAAAAAGGATTCGGTCTCGGCCTTAGAATTTTCCAAAATTAAACTATCATTTGGCACTCGGCCACTCCATTTTGGAATGGGCCACTGGAACTCGTCCTCTCATTTAATTCCATTATAGGATTCGGTCTCTCATTTATTCCCAAAAAATTTGAAAGTACATATGCACACCTACTATATCACAAAACATTAAACTTGGAAGTAAATACTTCCACCAACCGTTCATTTAACTGTGTAAGAACCTTTTCATTATCCTCACATTTTCACTCCACAAACGACTGTGGCAGAGAGGATTTTACATTCCACTCTATGAGACCAAAGCATCGTTCAGTCCCTCTCGAAGGCTAACAAGGTATGTTTTGTGGGGACCCACGTACTGTTATGTTGTTAGAATTCGCATTTAAGCTAGGTCATGAAATAATGAAATGTTTAAGATGATGTTGTTTTTTAGGTCACAAATGAAATTTTATTATTTACTAATTACACAACATATTGTAGAATCAGATAAAATATATACTACATAGTCGGACTTGGCATTCAAAGTTGTAGTGATCGAGTGACCGAGTGGTTTAATTTGAACTACAAATCAAAGTTCTAGTGACCGAGTGACCGAGCGGTGTTTAATTTGATGTACAACTCAAAGTTGTAGTAACCGAGTGACCGAGTGGTGGTTAATTTGAAGTACAAATCAAAGTTATCGTGACCGAGTGGTGTTTAACTTTGTAATCGGACTAAGAATTCATCTTACTCGGCCTTAGGATTGTACTCCGACTTACATTTCCAAACCTTGGTATATTGCTTAAATTTGTTTTAATTATACTTGTTATAATAATATGACCTTATTTTTAATATTTCAGTGTATTCACGACAGGGATTTCTCAGGTACGGTCGTCCGATCATCATAGTGGATGGAACGCATATGAGGGGAAAATATCAAGGTATCATATTTGTATCAGTGATCCAAGATGGGAATCACAACGTTTTTCCCTTTGCCATCGAAGTAGGAAACATTGAGAATAACAACTCCTGGACATGGTTCATGGAAAGGTTGAAGGAAGCATATGGATCGCCAGATGGACTGCTAATCGTATCGGACAGTCACAAAAGCATTGCTCATGCGGTACAAACTGTGTTCCCTACTGTACAACATGGTTTATGCTACGTTCATCTTAAGAAGAAAATGATGGGTTTCGAACATCAAGTTCTTTACCAATTTGGCAAGGTGATGTACACATATAGTTTGAACGAATTTGATAAGTACGTATAACATCCTCACACCTTTTCATCCACAAGTTTTTTTACCTACTGCCTAATACATTTATACACTACTATGCAACAGTTGTATGAAAAAACTGCACAATCATAACTCTGGGAGGTTGATGGAGGTTATCGATGAACTTGGTCTTCATAGGTGGACGAGAGTGCACTGTCCAGTGAGCAGGTTCGAGTTCATGACATCAAATGCAGCTGAATCCTATAACTCACACTCTTATGGGCACGAAATTGCCACTATGCGTGATGCTTGAGGTGGCGCGCACAACAATCGAGAAATAGTTTTACGAGCACAAGACAGAGGCTCGTAGGGTCACCTCGGTTTTATGTAGCAGACTGCATAAGGATCTAGTTGACAAAATCCGTGAAGCCAAAAAGTTGGACATGAAAGGCTTAACAGAAACCTTGTTTAAGGTTTACAAAGGTAAAAATAATTGGGTTGTCGACTTTCAAGCAAGGGAATGCTCCTGTGGGGAGTTTCAGATTGCGAAAATCCCATGTTTGCATGCTTCAAAGGTCATCGAGTGAGTACTCCGCCTTTTCTTATTAGATTACATTGCACTTTCATTTTCTCTATTTAATTTTTTTCCCTTTATTATAGTAAATTGGGTTTGCCGACCAGTTCTTTTGTTTCGCGTTATTATCATCATGAGAGCATCGTCGGTATGTGGTCTGGGGTTGTCATGCCCGTTCCCCATCCAGAAAAGTGGGTCACGCCAAACGAGATTGCTGCTTTGCGTGTCATTAAATCCCTTCCAAATTCACAGGCAGGGCGTCCAAGAATGTCGCGAATGCGTTCAGGAATTGAGTGACAGAGACGACGACCTAAGAAATGTCTAATTTGTGACGAAGTAGGCCACTCCCGTCGTATGTGCCCCCAGCTTCGTAATGGTAATCAACCGGGAATAAATTGACAAAGGTTATCTTCAAATTCATGGCACTATTTAATATTAATTATTATTGTATGCGTGATATTTTGTGATAATAGGCATTTTAGTTCGACTTTCCCCGGTATTAATACTTCGACATATAATATCAAAGATTCACTCGGTCTGCAATAAATCACTCAACAATTAAACACCCACTAGATCAGTTTTGAGGTTTGCATTAAATTAAATAATAACTTAATTGAATATATTATCATTGTAATTCAAATTAGACACAACTCGGTCATTAATACTTTGATTTTTAATTCAAATTAGACACAACTCGGTCACAAATTAGACACAACTCGGTCACTCGGTCTCTCCTTTATACTTAAAAATATTCGGTCACTCGGTGTCTAATACTTTGATTAAACACCACTCGGTTACTCGGTCACTAATATTTTGATGATTGTATTCCCATATATGTGCATGCACTCGGCCTCTACTTATAAATTGTGCATGTACTCGGCCTTATACACTTATTGTATAGCATTAAAATTAAAATTCAAATTAAACAAGCACTCCACTCGGTTACTCGGTCACTAATATTTAAATGATTATATTCTCATATATGTGGTCTGTTGTATATGTGCATGCACTCGGCCTCTATTCAAATTAAACAAGCACTCCACTCGGTCACTAATATTTAAATGATTATATTCTCATATATTTTAATTACAAATAAATATCACTCTGTCAGTAATGCTCACTTTTTTCTTGTTTCATAGCCTGACATTAACTAACACTAACCGACTAGGGGTAACATGGTAAAGTTAGCTTAAAAGTGGGCATTTTTGTTAAATTTTAGTCAAAGTAGCATTTTTGCATATCACGTGATCAAAGTGGGCAACAGACCACAATTCTCTAACTTATTTATGGTACTCATTTAGGTAGAATTTAAATCAATTGTGTGTCATAAGCTCTCTGTACTTACACAGCTGTAATTATTTCATTATTTCAATATAATTTTGTAAAAGATTAAAACAATTAGATATTTATGTCAGCTTAGGTTCACTTTTACAAAGTGGTAAATAACCAAAGAAAATAGCTATAATTAAAGATCATCGTTTTAGCCCATTGATAATTTGCCAATTTTAGATGAAGAATGTACAAATTTCATCATCACCATGCATGAGCAGCCCCATCATCACACCAACACTTAGTGCAGAAGCGGCTAAAATAGCCTACAAACAGAGCGCATTACTTCTATTGTGTGGAAACCAATCACAGAGAAATTATCCTGAACTAAATTGTAATCAAGAATATACAATCTCATTAAAAGAACAATTGGAATTAACATCTCGCTGAACAAGTCCATGAAGCAGCCAGAAACATTTGAGTGCCTGTCATAGAATTGGAATCAAATGAAGACAGCAGTAATATTCAAAAAAGTGTTTTTAAGTTGTACATGGGGTGGGTATGTAGAGAGCCAACAATAATTGCTTTAATGCGATAACTAAAGGATTGAAGTTAGTTATATGCCATGACAAAAATAACCATATAAAATTCATCTAGGATTTTGACACAAAAAAGTAATCAAAACATTCTAAGGAGTATCTAACCTTTTGGCAATCTGCAACAGCTGTGTAGAGATGCATCTCCACCAAACCAAAGCATGATGAGGTTTGGGGTGTCTGATTATATCTATCAAGATTTCACCATGACTCATGTTCGGAGTTGATACAATCAATGCATTGCACAACCCACTACTTAACAACTCCTTGTGACCCAACAAAACCTTCAAATTCACATCTCCATACATATCAGTAAATACATATTGAACAAGTCAATCAAGACAAGCAACAAACAAATACTAACGGAACCTTAAACTTTATAACTCCAACTAAATTAAATGTTAAGCTACACTTTAACCTTTTAGTAGAATAGAACAATTTCAGTTATGTTCTGTTATGCGTAATGTATTGCACGAAGCGTATATTTTAATATCCATTGACGCACACATGCCCTTATGTATGAATGCAAATTTAAAGAATCAACCGTATACATCCGGTGCAGCTTGTGTAAAGCCATTACCTTTGGCGGCCAAATTCATAGCTTAAGAGGCCAATTAAAAGAGCAATTCATAGCTTAAGAGGCCAATTAAAAGAGCAACAAAGATTCAATGCTTCTTGCGGGGAAGATAAGTGAGGATCAGCTATCGCAAGCACAGAAATCCCCTTCACTTTTGAGGTGGTAAAGATTGATCAGATGCTCTATTCCCACCTCCAATTGTACAGCCGTATTAGCCATTAAATTGTTGTAAGTTGTCTATGTAGTAAGTGTGCACAAGAAGGATAACAAAATATTTCCGAAAGCAAAGGGAAGGGCGTTAGATTTAGAAGGGGAAAAACGACATCAAACTGTAAGAAGTAAAAAATAAAAAATTATTGTGCAGATAGATTACTTTATGTGGTGGGTAAACTTTCCTTCACAGAAATTAAAAGGGAAAACAAACCAATATTCAATCTATCATGGCATCAACAAACACAAACAATGTATAAGCCATCCATTCAAGCAAAACCACATTGCTGCGCACCGTACAGAAAGGGGAAAGTAAAGGTTTCTAGTGAGCAGTAAAATTCGAAGTCCCATTGCAGTGGAATCGGAAATATTGCAAGTTATAAGGAAGAGGGATGTTACATATGCCAGAGCAATTGAATCCCACACTGAGGTGAACAAAGGAATTGAATCCCACATGGAGGTGCAAAACTTGCATAGTGGGGGCAGAACTCCTAAGCAGTGAGAAAGAAATGTCAAAACCAAAAGCCAGACAGAAACAGATAGCTTATCTATACCACAACGAAGGAGGTGCGGAGAAATGGGTCAGAGAAGCAGTGACGACGCCCGAGGGAAAAACCAAACGAACACATGCCTGTGAACAAAAGGCGAACAAATTACACGGTTTGCAGCAGAAATTCGATGATTACGGTGAGAGGAGGGAAATAGGCAAGAAGAAAAAGGCGACAGACAGATGGAGGTGAGAAAAGGACCGTACAGAGAGCACGTTGTGGGGGTGATTCTGTCATCTCAAGCCACGTAAGAAAGAAGAAAACGAAGATTTTGACGCGTGGGCATTTAAGTAACCGGATACGGTACATAAACTGGCCAAAAATTCAGCGAATTATCCTTTAAGTTTATTTTTTGCATGTTGATTAAGAAATATAATATTTTAATAAATAGTGGGTGGAAAAATATAATATTTAATATATATTGAGTAGATGTATTAGTGTTGGATGATATATTAATTATTTTAGGTGGGTCTCATATTCTAAAAAGGAAAAAATTAAACATTGAAATGAGACACACAAAATAGAAACGTAAACATTGAAACAGGACAAAGGAAATATCATTTTTTTTAAACTTCGTGCCGGGATGGGAGTGCAGACTAAAGAACTAAGTGCTATTATATTTACTTTTCATTGTATTTAGAAATCCAATCATACATATAAAAATTTTTCTCTTTATTTTTAAATATTTACAAAAAATACATTTTTTTCAACTTGTTTTTGTAATAACTATATACTATACTCCAAGGATAAATCCTAAATCCATGGATATTATAAACTATGATCCACAAGATAAAAATTAGACTTAAGCACTATACACGGGTGAATTTACAATTTATTTATTATTAATTAACATTAAATCTTAAAGGTAAATTAACAATGGATGAAAATATACCAATAAATTATAAGTGCAATATATTTTATATGAAACACAAAACAAAATTACAAATTATACTTAAGAAGAGTTAATTCTAAACTCTATAAATAAAGATTAATCCTTAGAAAAAAAAGTTATAAATTACAAGGTTTTATGGTATTTTGTGATTTTACAAATTAATTTAAACAATTTTTGTTGGGGATGTATATTATTGTGAGTAGGCAAGATTTTATATGCAAGCCTGTATCATAATTTATAGTAAATGATAATATTTTTAATAAATATGTCTAATTAATAAAATAATGATAATTATTTAATTAAATTATTTCATTAATAATTTAAAGAATAGATGAAAAGTAATAATTAATTTAAAAAAAAAGGTGAAGTAATCTTATTGAAGACAACAATATATAGGCTCTTATAATATAACTAGCGTTATCCGGCCGTACGTGCGTTGGAATTTATAAATAATTTTTTTTTTTTGTCTTTTTTTATAAGTTAATATATTTCTCTTCGTTTATGATACATTGAGGTGAGGAGACAAAGTCCTCTTTTTTATTTATTGAGGTTTATATCTTGAATTTGTATGATTTTTTTTTTTTACTGGCGTGTGTATTAATATTTGTTTTTGATTTTATAATTTATATATCTGCAATTTAATGTAGATTGTTATTTAACCATAAAATCTCTTTCTCTTGCTACCATGTTGCCCATCCAAGGTAATATTGAAACGTTGATTTTTTCTCCTTAAAAATAAAAGTTAAGCATTTGAGAATTTACATGCAATAATTATTTAGACATTCATGCATAATGTATATACTTTCTTTGAATATGCCATGAGCCACCATTTACGCGCCAATATAAATAAAATAAAATAATTTGGAAAGTTTACTTAGATATATTAAAATAGTAAGAGAGAAGATCATTTTTGAAAATTTTTACTGAAAATGAGTTTTTAAAAAATCTCAATTCAAATCATTTAGAAAAACCTCCCTAAACAATACATTTTTACATGTACTATTTTCAATTTTTTTAACAAAGCATTATGTTCAAATCTTTTCTAACTGTAACTCTTGAAACTGCAGCGTACAATTGATAATGAGCGAAAATTGGCTTCTTAAAATATACGTCAACACTGTTCAAAGACTGTCTTTGACTCTTATTTATGATCATTGGATACTAAAACTATAAAGGAAATTTGTGTATATTGAAACTTAAATAGAATTCTAAAATTAGATGGCATTAAAGTAAGTTTCAATATTAAAACACATTTACCAGAACTGTTTTGGAAAAAAAAAAAGATAAAATAACTAACTATTTCTATATGTATTTTAAATAAAAAAATAGTATCATTAACCACACTTGACATAATTTATGTTAGTATAGATAACAAGCAATGACTGAAAGGCACTTCGCCCCCTAAAAAATTAATACTCCCTCCGTCCGCTTCTAAGCTAACCATTTGCTTTTTGTACGTGGACAGTTCTAAGGTCTTTATTTGCTTTTTGCACGTGTATTAAGGAGTATTATTATTATAGATAAAATGGATAGTTGTATTAGAGGGAAGTGGTGGGTCATATTATGTACTTTTTTTACTAAATAGAGGAAATTAATACATTTGAAGCGGACGCCAGAAATAGTGAAATGGATACATTAGAAGCGGACTGAGGGAATAATATATAACCGTCACCTATTTAGGTTTACGCTTTTCCTTTCTAATTCTATTTAAAATTTAGCTTCCCATTTTTGTTTTGGTTTCATTTTATTCCTTTTTTTTCTTTTATTATTTCTTATATTATTATTACTTTTTATCTCCTTTTTCTTAATCTATATACCTTTATTTTATTTTTGGCAAAAGTTCCTGCGCCCCCGAGGACACGGATGGATACTTCGTATCCATATCTGAACACAACTCTCCCCCTCTATATTTTTATTTAAACCTATGTATTACTAGGGTTTAAATTACAAAGGGGCACGGAAATTACAAAGGGGCACGGTGTCTTCGTGGGCGCAAGAACCTCACACTTTATTTTTTTCTCCTCGTCTTATTTGTTATATTTTTTTTTTACATTTTCTCATAATTCTATTTACTTTTTATTTATATCTTAATTTCATTTTATTTCAATTCCTTTCTAAAAATTTTCCCCTTTTTATATTCTATTTAAAATTTGGCTTCCTAAGAATTCCATGCATCCTAAAGCTAGTTTCATTTTATTCCACTTTCTTTATATTCATTTATACAATAATTGTTATATAAAGATATGTTATATACCACATTATAAAATATTATAATACTTAAATGTTATGTGTATATATTTATAGAGTTCGTCTCTTTTATTCTCAGGTGTACAAAGTGTGTAAAGGTACAACATTTTGTTTTAAAGGGTATATATTTTGATTAATAAGGATATAACATTTTGTTCTAAAAGGTATATACTTTTCATTAATTTTTTTCAGAAAATAAAGGGTACACTTCTTTATACTAAAGATTATACAATTTAATACTAAAGGGTATGGGTGCAAAGTGTATCCCCGGGGCACACACATTTTTGCCATATTTATATTAATATTTAAATTAATATTATATGATAATTTGTGTGGTTAATTCTTCATGGCATGTTGTTAGATTGTGAATTTAATAACATGTTGTGGATTGTTAATTGAATCATTTGATTATGTGAATTATTTCTACTATAAGTGTGAAGTGAGTTTGTGAAGATCATGATATACTTAGAGCCTCATAATAGGACATTAAGAAATAGCATGTGAAATTGCTTGATTAAGTGAAAGAACATTTTTATAGGATCTTAGTACCTCAAAAGGGAATAGTGATGATAGGAAGACACTCTTAGAAGCCTTTTAGGGGTTGTTTTAACATTCTATATACATCTATGTTGTGTCTTGTGAATGAGCTCTTAGTGGATATAGTGAGTGTCTTTAGTACCGTATTCCTTGATATTCATGGGTGCATGTTCATAAGTCTAGATCTCCCTTTCTATAGTATTGTTAGTCTTACATGCTCCTTAAATTGATCTCTACCTACACCCATTCCATCACTTGTTCTTTTCTATTATACTTTACTTGCTTGTTTAGTTGGTAATTTGTAGCATATTTCTAGTTAAACAACCAACCTCTTAATCTAACGTCCTTATAAAGCCAAACTTGTTAAAGGCACGGATAAATCATCATTCTCTTGTGAGTTCGATATTTTATTATTTGGTCACCAGCTCTATACAATGATAGAGTACACTTTCTTTAATCAATAAGAAAATCACCGATCACTTGGAACGAATGGAGTATTACTTTTTATGTATACTATAATATTGTTCATAAAAAAACTAAAAATATAATAATAATAATAATAATATTGTTCATGAAATAGTTACTTCACAATTATTACTTTTTTTTATTTGATTATCATTTTTATATGTTTCTCGAAAATTTTTACATTAGACGGTCTCACACAAGTCTTTGGCTAAATATAAAATAGTATATCAACGCACAAAATACTGCAAAAATTAATATTATGATTAAATACATGCACATAATCACTGCAACACACACTAATACGTTAAAGCACATATATATTTAGTATAAAGCTCTTGCGCTCCGGGGACACGTTCTGTGTCCCCATGTGAACACAACTCTTCCCCTCCATATTCTATTTAAATCTATGTATTGTTAGGGAGTTTAAATTGTAAAGGGACACGGAAATTGCAAAGGGGTACAGATCTAAATCCTTGTGTCCGGTGCGCACAAGAAACTTACTCATATATTTATAACTTGTTTATTTATTTGTGTGTAGAAAGATTTCAAAACTGATTATAACGTGATTTTAGTTTAGGTATACAGTTCAATGTATATAACATAGAATAGAACAAAACTTTGAGCACCGGCAACATGAAAATCATATGGTTTTACTTGTTTAGATTTTGACCCCACAATGGACCTACTTATGATTCATGAAAAACCCCACAACACAAATCAGTTTATTTCAATATCATTTCAGTGGGGATCAACTTTATCCTGATTTGTAGACTTAAAGTGGTTGAAAGTAGTACTATGAAATTTGATTTTCTTCCAATTCTATATCACACGTTTTTAGATTAAACATTAGATGAACGATGAAAACTTGCATCAGACCGTCTAAAAATTTTTGTAATACAGAATAAAAAGTGATAATATTTTAACAAAAAATGATATTCGAATTAATAAAAAGTAATAATGGTACCGTGGATTATTTCATGAGAAATTCTTAATATAAATAAAAAGGATAATATTTTAATAAAAAATAATATTATGTTTAATAAAAAGTAATAACTATTTTAAAAAATAAATAAAGAGTCTCACATATAACTGTATTGATCTAGATAAATTGATTAGGATTGATCTAAGTAAAAAAACAATTGCTGCGCTCTTTATAATTAATATTAAATTTAAAGTTTCAATTCAATTCACAAAGTTATAAATTATTTCGTGAGGTAGTCTCACATAAATTTTTGTTATTATGAATTATTTATGATACAAATTCAAATTAAAAATTATCACTGTTTAAGGGCTGCTCGTACATTGTACATCGTAGCTGATGGGTTTCGGAAAATTCTTGTGGACACCAGGAGTAACAAGAAGGTGCAAAGATTGTTCGTCATTGTTTTTTATACTATTATATACTATATATGGATGGAAAGGAATGCACTTTTATTTGGTTCAAGAATACTCACTCCGAGCTGCATAGCAGACAAGATCATGACTAAGATTGTTAAACCGTATTTAAATTATTGAAGTTGTATCATCCGAAGCTCTAGGCTAAGGATGTGGTGATAGGATCCTGATTGTACGTTTCATTATGTACTTTGTATGTTGGATTGAAATAAAATTTACCAATTTCATTAGGGGCTGCTCACCCTACCGAAGTACCAAAGGCTTATTTGATTAGTATATTTTTTTAAATAAAAATATATTACTTCTTTTTTAAAATATGGAGTATCACATTTTATAAATTTATAATATTTAAGGGTAGGTCTTGTGTGAGACCATCCTACTTGAGATTATTATACACTTTTTAAAATAGTTATCACTTTTGTTATAAAACGCTATTATTTTCGCTATAAAATGTTATCACTTTTCATATATATTATAAATTGTTCATGAAATATATTACCACTTTTCAATAGTTTAGTATCACTTTTTATTATAGAAGTTATCACTTTTTATCTGTGTCACGTAAGCCCTTATGTGAGACTACGTGGGATGGTCTCACATAAGTCTTTATCAATACTTAAATTAAAAAATGAATTAAATGAAAAATAAATTTTATTTATTACATTTTTAAATAATAACAAATATAAATTAAAGATTTGGTCTCTTGTGTCCTCGAATGCACAAGGTGTATAAGATATTTTGTTCTAAATGGTGTAAACTTTAATGAGTTGATATTAGGTGCACCCGGGTGCAAGAGTGTACCCATATGTATATAACTTTTTATTCTATTTTGTATACGTGTTTCTTAATAATTGTATACTTTTTTCACACTAAGTTTTTCATTAAAAAAACTAGCATCCATATGTGTATAACTTTTTATTCAATAGAGTATACATGATTTTTAGTAATTGTATATTTTTTTACACTCAATTTTCATTAAAAAAACTAACAATTAAATTGTATATATTTTTGTTCATAATTGTATATATTTTTATTTATATTTGTATACATTTTTAAAGTGGGTGTACCCAGGTACACAATATAATTAGGGGTGGGCGGTATGGCATACCGAAAATTTTTGTCATACCATATACCGTAGCAAAATTTTCGGTATATAAAAAATCATATCGTTACCTTACCTAAACTTTCGGTATACCATAATTCAGTGTACCGATATTTTGTTATAGGAAAATAGTACTCCCTCCGTCCCATAATAAGGTACGCGTTTCACTATTCCTGGCATCTGCTTAAAATTGATCAATTTCCTCTATTTAATAAAGAAAGTACACAATATGACTCACCACTTCCCTCTAATACAGTTACCCAACTTATCTATAATAATAATACTCATTAATTTACATTCAATAAGCAAATAAAGACCCTAGAACAGTCCACGTGCAAACAGCAAACGCGTACCTTGTTATGGGACGAAGGGAGTATACTTTCTGCTTACCGATATTTCAGTATACCGTATCATACCTAAAATGTCAGTATATACTATACTATTAGATAGTTTGCTATGTCGTTATGCACCTAAAATTATATAAATCTAATTAAAAATTATACTAGAAAAGTGAAAGATAACTATAAAACAAATTCTAATACTAGATAATAAATTCATAATAAGAAAAATATACTACAATCCACAAATGTCCAAATTAAATAAGAGTCTCATGTAAACTGAGTTTATATGTAAACTCTATTTTTAAAATTACTCTTTAGTATATAAAAAATTACTCTTTGAAAAGTAATAATTTTTATAGAGAAGAGTAATAATTCATATCTCTAAAGAATAATATTTCATGTATTAAAAAGTAATCGATAACTCAGGATTTACAAGAATTTGAAGAGTAATTTTTTAATTTAGAAGAGTAACAATTTATGTGCTAAAGAGTAATTTTTTATATACTAAAAAGTAACAGATTTATATAATTAATGTATGTAAACCCGATTTATACAAGTGCTTTTGTCATTAAATAAATAGTATCCAATAGATCTACACAAGAACCATATGGAACTTATATTAAATTCAACACTTTTAAATTTTCATATAGGATAAAACTACGTAATTAAAAAAGATATACAAGATATCATGAAAGCCAATTAACTTTATCACCCATTTATAATTATGTAATTTACACTAGGATTTTAGATTTAATCTTTTAATTAAATAGTGTATATATATAATTTAATTAAAAATTATAATATATAAATAATAATTATAATTGCATATATCATGTAGTATGGTATATCGTATCATATTATCCAAAAATTAAATATTTTACGGTATTTCGGTATTTACCGAAATACCGCAGTTTTAATAATTTATATTTATCGTACCAAAATTTTCAATACGGTATCATACCTAACCAAAAATTTCGGCATGCCTAAAATTTCGGTAAAATCAGTATCTTTTGATATGGTAAGGACGATATACCAAAATTTCGGTATTTTTCCCCAGCCCTAAGTATAATTAACCAACTTTAATTAATAAGGGTATACTAATTTTTTTCATTGAAAAAGTTAGTTGAAATATGAATAGTATAAATGTCTCAATTAATCAAGAATACGAATTCTCATACTAAAAGGTATAACATTTAATAATTAAAAATAAAACTTTCAGAAAACGTGGAATTTAGGAGCATGGTGTCCTTGGGGCATGCAAGTTTTAGCAAATAAGAAAAAAAAACATATACATATGTTGAGTGTGTAAATTCACGTGTTTCGAGCCCAGATTCGTATAATGATGATGTGTTAGATGGTTGTAATTCGATATGAATCGATATATATGGTGGAAAGTCACGAATCAGGTGTCTTTAAGGCTATTTGAGTTGATATTCGAAGGAAAACGAGTTAGAAGTGACGGATCCAGAAAAAGAATGTTCAGAGGCTCGATTCGACCAAGCAGGCGTGTGGTTCGACCAAGAAGGAGGTGGTTCGACCAGCACCTGTGGTCGAACCGATGGAGAAGAAGCGTCGGGAGTGCCGTTCGACCACGACATTGCCGTTCGACCAAGCCTTTGGTCGAACCGTGGTCGAACCAAAAGCCTAAATAGAATCAGCTGCAGTTCGATTCGACCTAGAGTTCAACCAGTGTAGGATGATTCAACCTGGCCTGTAGGTCAAACTGAGGAGCGGCAACTTACCATATTCGTATTTTTACACCTTTAATGCGTGTGTTCGCTCAAGAAGCCCATCCAAGACCCGTAAGGAAATTTTACAAGTATAAAAGAAGAGCTTTCGCAGGAGAAGGAGAGGACCACATCACTCATCATCCATCCACCACCGAAACCCTACCATCATCTCAAGGAGTCGTGAAGAGATGCTCATCTGGCGAGTCAAGTAAGATCATACCAATTACCAATATTGTTCCTAAATCAATCATGGGCTAGAGCTGCTTCGGTAGTTCTAAGATTATGAAAGTTTTATGAGTTAATTGAATTTCCATGTGTAAACTCCGTACAACACTACTTGTGGTTTATTTTATATAAGATTGCGCTTTTTAAATTCATACTCACAATCGTTTTGTGCATCATTAACTGTTATGTAGAGTCTAAATACGTATCTTGGTTATTAATTGAGTGCGTTCACTGCTGAACAGGATTACATGTTATAATTCTAAGTGAAGGGATTCCGAAGTCTTATTAGAACTATCTTATATAAATACATATTAATTGAATATTATTCGAGTTAATAAGTAGGATAAAGAGTATAATTTCATAGTACCTAAAAAGGGAGATCATATCGGGTTAGAGTACTAAGTGCACGGGAAATAATTGATACTGATAGTACCTAGAAATTGGGGGTGAGTTATATCTCTTGCTCCAAGGATATTCACACGTGTCATACGTTTGTTTGCTTGTGTCTATAGAGTAAACTAGCATGGTTTAGTGATGCTCCATAGATCACAAGGCAGAGTCAGACAACAACACATGGAAAGTAAATTAATAAATAAAACTGGATGACCCAAAGAACTACCTAATTACTTACTTGATCACAGTCATATTTTCTCTATTGCTTGTTTATTTAATCTGCTATTTAAGTTATTTGTTATTTAGTTTCGTAACTATTCCAAACCAATTTGCCAACATAGTCTGAGTTAATTAGAATATAATTAAATTGATAATAATACGTCCCTTGGGTTCGATAATCACTTGGTCGCCTATCAAAACTACAATTGATATCCTTCATACTTGGGGATTATTTTGTGTATTGAGAAAATATTTATCAAGTTCTTGGAGCCATTGCCGGGGATGACATTAATTATTACTTTATTATTTCTAGTTTAATTGAGATTAAATTCTTGTCTTTAATTTCTAACACTTATTTTTCTTAGGTGTATGCTCACTAGATCGAAGACAGGTGAATTAGAGCCTTATAATCCTGAGATTGGAGCATCGTCGAGGAAGAAAAAGAAGAAGAACAAGAACAAGAACGTAGACCCAACTTATGATCTTAATTTAGGGGTTGAAGTTGACATGCTGAATTCGTAAACGATTGAAGCTGCAACCGAAGTTAATTTGGATGTAGAAGCAGTCAACATGGCAGCGGATCTTGATACACTTGCCATCCGTGAAGTCTTTAAAAACAACGGAGGAGGCAATGCGGGGCTGTTAGGAGCAAGAGGGACTGGAGCATATTTTGATTTACACCCTGCTCTTATCAGCATGATTGAAAGGAGTCTCTTCTCTGGGGGAACCTTTGAAGATCCTCAACAACATCTAAATAAGTTCTTTGGGTATGCAAGTACACAAAATGATGCAGAAGCTCATGAGGATGCGAGGAAGATTATCTTATTTAAGTTCTCGCTGAACGAAAAAGCAAGAGATTAGTACGATAATCTTAATGCTGCTGAATGTGATACCTGGGAGAAGTTGAAAGTAAAATTCTTGGAGCGATACATGCCATCTTCGAAGGTATTCAAGATGAAACAATAAATCAATCAATTTTTTATCCATGGTAATGAGAAGTTTCATGAAGCTTGGGACAGATACAAGGACATGCTTCGGAAGTATCCACAGCATGAGCTATCTAAAGCTCAATATATCAGTATTTTCTACAATGGGTTGGATTGCGATTCTCGTGTGTTACTTGATGCTTCATCCAATGGAGCATTGCTTACGAAGTCACCCATTGAGACCGTGAAGCTTTTTGAGGATATTTCAATGAATTTAAGAGATTGGCCGACTGATAGAGTGAGAGGCACGTATGTCCTTGGTAAAGTAGCACAGGTTGAGCGTACTATGGTGAAGTCGGGAAGAGATTATGAGATCGTCTCTAGCTTGACTAATATTAGCAAGCACTAGAGTCTCAGCAAAAGCATATCACTGATATATCTCAGAGAGTACCAATGATGCAGCAGGAAGGTGGCTATGAAGGAGCTAGCCAAGAGGAGATCGAGGAGGCTAACTATGCCATGGGTCAAAGTATTCAAGGAACTAGGTACCAAAGTCAAGGACACCAGAATTATAAGGGGAATTACAACAATTATGGTCCTCGGGTAATTACCAACAACCAAGAAGGCTGGAGTTTTCATGGAGCTATCCGAATAAAGCGGTCCAATCTCCTATCGGTGTTGATCTGGGAGCTAAGGTGAAAGAAGGGAAACCGGGTTTCGAGGATACAGTGAACAGGTACATGGCTAGTAATGATGCAAGAGTGGATCGTCTTGAGGCCAAATTAGAAAAGAAGATTGATGCCAATCATGAGGATTTGTCTAAGTAAGTTAAGAACGTTACATTATTGATGGGGGAGATGGCAGGAAACGTAAACAAATTGACTCAAACTATTGAGAAATGGAGGTTTCCGTCTTAAAGTATTGAGAATCCAAAGTCTTATCACTCCATTATATCGAGGTCTGGAATGCAGTATGAGGGACCAATGAGACCGGAATCAAAATTCGAAATGACAGGACCCCGATTCGACCCCAATTCGACCAGCATAGATGGTCGAACTATACAGGAGAGGTCGAATCAGACACCTAGGCGATATCTGGAAGTTGCAGAGGATCAGTTCGACCAAAATCAAGTCAGTTCGACCAAAAGCTCTGGTCGAACTCAGGTCGAACCACACTGTCCAGAACACTCTGCTTTGTCTGAAGCCTAATTCGACCACGATCACTATGGTTCGACCAACCCTATTGGTCGAACCATGGTCGAATCGCCCTGCAAGGGGAGAACAAACTTTCAGGTGCTCAGTTCGACCATTATTCATCCAGTTCGACCAGCAACCCTGGTCGAACCCAGGTCGAACCATACCGTTTTGTACCGTTTTCCACGTTGAATGCTCCACATGATGTTGATGCTATTCCAGTGCCTTCCAAAGAGCATAATACAAATATTACAACAGAAAAGAAGTGGAAAAGAGCTAAGAGATTGAGAGCCGAAAAGGATAAGGCGGAGAAGGTTGAACGTGATGAATGGGGGATTCCCAAAACAAATATACCTCCGCCGTTTCCTTACAAGCTAGTCAAGAAGGGATTGGAAGAGAAGTTCAAGAAGTTTTTCAGATATCATAAACAAAATAAGCTTGAACATTCCTTTCTCTGAAGCAATATTGGAGATGACGTATTATGTCCATTTTCTGAAGGAGAGAAGCTTGAACGGAATTGAAACAATGAATTTGTCTGAGAATTGTAGCTTGATCATTCAGAGGAAGATGCCAGCTAAGTAGAAGGATCCGGGAAGCTTCACTATCTTATGTGAGATTGGAAAGGAGCTGGCACGTAGAGCCTTGTGTGATCTTGAGGCAATCATTAATTTGATGCCTTTGTCTAGTTTTCAAAGGCTTGGTTTGGGGGAGTTAACTCCCACAACAGTTATTCTACAACTAGCAGATAGGTCTATGACTTTTTCGAAGTGTGTTATAGAAGATGTTCTTGTAAAAGTAGAGAAGCTAGTCTTTCATGTGGATTTTCTTGTGCTTGAGATGGAAGATGACAAGGATAATGTCCCTCTTATCTTAGGGAGACCTTTTCTTGCTACTGCGGGAGCAATAATAGATGTGCAGAAGGGTGAGTTACGGCTGTGGATGGATAAAGAAGTGGTCATATTTAACCTGGACAAAGCAATGAAGATGCCAATGGAGATGCAATATCACAATATTGATGTGGTGAAGGAGATCGTGAAGGAAGACATGTCTTTGATCCTGTCAAAGGATCTTCTTGAGACATGCTTGGCGGAGTCTTTTACTTTTCCCACTATGGAGCTAGTTGAACTCTCCAACGAGGTATGTATTGAATTTCTTGAAAACTTGCTTGCTTTGGGTGATGATAGGTAAGAATCAGAGAGGACAAAGGTTGAAGAGGTCAAGTGGACAAGGAAGTTCATACCATTTGATAGAGAGCGCACCTCAAGAAGAGAAGAAAGAGGAGTTGAAACCGCTACCAGAGCACTTGAAGTATGCCTACCTAGGTGACAATTGAAAATATCCGGTAATTGTATCTTCTTCCCTTGATAATGATCAACTTGAGGAATTATTAGATGTGCTTAGAAAGTTTTAAGTCTGCGATTGGTTGGTCTCTTGATGATTTAAAATATATTAGTCCATCGTATTGCATGCATAGAATAAGATTGTTAGATGAGGCCAAGAGTAGCATTCAGAATCAGCGGAGGGTGAATCTCGCTATTCAAGAAGTGATTAGGCAGCAAATCCTAACGTGGCTTGATGCTGGAATTATTTATCCCATTAGTGATAGTCCCTATGTGAGTCCATTGTATGTTGTAGCAAAGAAGGGGGTATGACTATTGTAAAAACCGAGGATGGAGAGACATTAGCCACTAGGATTCCTACGGGATGGCTTGTGTGTACGGATTACAGGAAATTGAATGAAAATACATCCAAAGACCATTTTCCCTTTCTTTCATGGATCAAATGCTTGATCGTCTTGCAGGGTATGAGTTCTATTGTTTCTTGGATGGGTATTCGGGTTATAATCAGATTATGATTGCACCCGAGGATCAAGAAAAGACTACTTTTACTTTCCCTTATGGAACTTTTGCCTTTAGAAAGATGCCTTTTGGATTATGTAATGCGCTTGCTACATTTTAGCATTGCATGATAGAAAAGATCACGGAGGTGTTTATGGATGATTTCTCTGTGTTTGGTTCCTCCTTTGATATTTGTTTATCTAACCTTGCTACTGTTTTGAAGATATGACAAGAAACTAATCTTGTCTTAAATTGGGAGAAGTGCCACTTCATGGTAAGAGATGAGATTGTTCTTGGACATCATATTTCGGCCAAGGGATTGCAAGTTGATATAGCAGAAGTGGTGGCAATTGAGAAGCTTCCTCCACCTACTAATGAAAAGGGAGTGCGGTCCTTCCTTAGACACGCCAGTTTTTATAGAAGATTCATAAAAGACTTCTCGAAATACTCCAATCCCTTATCTCATTTACTTGAAAATGATGTTCCTTTTATTTTGATTAAGAATGTCTAACAACTTTTCAGGTTTTGAAAGAGGCACTTATTACTGCACCTATCTTGATCACACCGGATTGGACTTAGCCGTTTGTACTTATGTGTGATGCAAGTGACTTAGCACTTGGAGTGGTGCTTGGGCAGTTGAGGGAAAAGAAGTTCTGCGCCATTTACTATGCGAGTAAGACTTTTGATGCTGCACAAAAGAACTACACGGTGACTGAAAAAGAGTTTCTAGATGTGGTGTATGCATTCAATAAGTTTCGACAGTATTTGGTTGACATGAAGACGATAGTATATACGGATCATTCTGCGATCCGATACTTGATAGAGAAGAAGGAAACAAAGCCAAGGATCATTAGATGGATCCTTCTTCTGCAGGAATTTGATATGGAGATCCAAGATAAGAAGGGTACGAAGAATGTTTTGGCGGATCACCTATCAAGGTTGGAGACAATGGAGCACTGTGATGATTCTTTCAATTACATAGAAGAGATGTTCCCTGATGAGAAGATAATGGCAGTGTTTATTGAAGGAGCAGAAAGAGCATGTGTGGTGGCTGCTTAAGGGATGGATCCATGGTATGCGGATTATATGAATTACATTGACGTAGGAGAAATTCCAAGAGATCTCAACCGATATCAACTTACAAAATTCAAGAGGGATGTTGAGACTTTTATATGGTATGATTCGTTTGTCTACAAGATATGTACGGATTCCATAGTCTGTAGGTGTGTGCCCGAGATGGAGATGGAGAGTGTTCTTGATTTTTGCCATGCACAACCTAATGGGGGCACTTTGGGGCTCAAAAGACGGTAGCAAAGGTACTTCAATCTGCTCTTTATTGACCTACTTTGTTTAAAGATTGTGAAACCTATGTGGCGACATGTGATAGATGTCAAAGATGGGGAACATAAGTAGGAGAGATGAGATGTCACTTTAACCAAGCATTGTTGTTGAGATCTTCGATGTATGGGGATCGATTTTATGGGGCCTTTTCCTCCATCTAATGGATTTCTCTACATCCTTTTAGCAGTGGATTATGTTTCTAAGTGGATGGAAGCCATTCCTACTCGCGTGAATGATTGAAGGACTGTTTTATCTTTCTTGAAGAAACATATCTTTGCCCGCTATGGAGTTCCTAGAGCACTAGTAAGTAATAGAGGTACGCACTTTGTTAATAAGCTTCTTGAAAAAGTGCTTAAAGATTATGGAGTCAAGCATAGGGTTACTAGACCTTATCACCCTCAAGTGAATGGGCAAGCTGAAGTCTCCAACTGACAAGTGAAATAAATTTTGGAAAAGGTAGTCGGAACCAATGGGAAGGATTGGGCTTTGAAGCTCGATGATATTTTGTGGGGGTTCCGGACTGCTTATAAGACGGTGTTAGATATGTCACCGTATCAAATTGTCTATGAGAAGCCGTGCCACTTACTCGTAGAGATTCAGAACAAAGATTTTTGGGCATTGAGGAATTTGAACTTGTCTTTAAAGGATCAAAAGGAGTTGAAGATGACTCATATCAATCAATTGGATGAGTTCAAAAATTGAGCTTACAAGAACTTAGAGATTTTAAAGGAGAGAATGAAGAAATGACATGATTCAAAGATCTCTTATAAGGAGTTCAAGCAAGGTGATGAGGTATTACTGTTTAACTCTCGTTTGATGTTTTTCGCAGGGAAATTAAAATCTAAGTAGACGGGGCCATTCATTATCCATAGAGCTTGCGGAGGGGAGAGTTTTGAGCTTATGGACAAAGACGGAGATATTATCACGGTGAATGGGCATCGATTAAAAGCATTACAAGTCGCCAGATGATGCTTGCGTTGTCTTTGAGGATACATTACACTAGATTGATACCGTCGTGACTCTACGACGTTAAACAAGAGCGCCTATTGGGGGTTTTCCCTTCCGTTTTATTACTTTATTTATTTTTGTGTGAGTAAGAAATTTTTGTATTTGAAGTGCTTAATTATCGGCAATTACATCTCTTTGCAAACGTAGTTTTAACTATAGTTTCTACTAAGCTTGGGGGTGTGATGTACTTACTTTATTGAAGCACCAAGAGTATAATCTTTTCTTTGTAACGTTTGTTAGGGGAATTGATTTTTTGCGACATATTAAAACTTTAACCGGTTTTGATGCGTCAATTTTTTACAATTTGCCTAATGTTCAGAGATGTTTTGTGTTGTTTTTAGTGTCATATGCAGAGTTACACATAAATATTGGATTTTATGATTGATTCTCGAGTTAAGTTTTGCTCTATTTTGGTACCTATTGTTCGTTTTTGAGCTTGAAGTATGCAGGGGGTGAAGAAAATTCGACTTTGGAGCATCAGGTGTTCGATTCAACCAAAGGTGTAGGTCAAACTGAGGAGCTCAAGTCGAACTAGTGATCAGAGACGTCGTTACATGTCAATTCAACCACGCAGGGGTTGGTTCGACCAAGGCTTCGACCAAGATAAAAGTCGAACTAGAGATCAGAGAATTTTGTACAGGCCGATTCGACCAAGATGGGATTGGTTTAACCAAAGAGTAAGTCGAACCAAGGTCGAATTATGGACCTAAAAGTTTGAACAGGTGAGTTCAACCACGACGTTGTGGTTCGACCAAGGCATTTAGTCGAACTGTGGTCGAACTGAGATGCTGAAAGCCTCCAGAAATGTGGTTCGACCATGACAATCCCGTTCGACCACTCTAACAGGTCGAATTGTACCAGGTAAGTCAGTTTTAAACGTATTTTTCACCCCATTCGATCACTTTGCACACCACCTTCACTCGAATTCTTCCTGAATCGAAAACCCTTCCTTCTAATCCTCAATCTCACTCGATTTTGCTCCGATTAAACTATATTCCACACTCTTTTCACTCAATTTATTGAGATTTTGGAACGATCTAGTTGCGAAACTAGGGTTTTGAAGCGAATTTGAGGATTTTTCACATTTGTTCATCTTAAGCCATGGCTGGTTCAAAAGGTATGTTTTCTCGACTCTACTACCCTAGGATTGAAGTTCTAATTATTTTATTATAAGTGGTTAAGTTGATTGAACTAGTTTATATAGGAATTCATGGTGTAATTTGAATTTTTGTGTACAATTTCATATGAACAATTGATGGGTTCGATTTTGATTGATAAATTGTTGTTAAACCTTGATGTTTACGTGAAGTTATAAGTAATTTGAGTAGTGTGAGATGAAGCATGTTGGTTTTGAGTACATTGCTTGAATTATTAATGCATGCTTGTGGTTGATAGCATCGTTGGTTGTTCTTGTTTCATACTTGATGTTGGAATGGAGTTGAGTAAGCATGAGAATTGAAGTATTGAATTATGAGGGAGGAATATGCTTGTTTGGAGTGACTATGCATTGAGAAACTTGAAGTCTTGAGTAAAGTTGAATGCTAGTTGATTATGAATTAGCTTGGTTTGCTTTTCTTGTTTGTTAGTATTGAAGTATTGATTTCAGGGAAAGGAAAGGAAGTCGAGGTTCGTTCCAAGAAGAGGCAAGATAGCCCATCTCGTGAAGATGAAGTGACAAAGAAGTTAAGGCTTCAGGAGAGGTTGCCTATGAATTTCAAGATTAGGATGAATGATTGGGAGGAGATAAAGGATAAATGGGGTGATATGTCAGATAAGATTGCTAGAACGAGGTATCAAGATGATGAGGTGATGATTACAATGCGCATCCGAGATGATATCCAGTGGATGTTTGATCAAGTGAGGATTCGTCGCTTAATGGAATTGAAGAAGCTGACGTACTTCCATGTGACTGCTGAAGTATTGTGTTCGAGTTCTCTTAAGAAAGGTTCAAGCCATCTCCCGTATGAGTGTACATTCCAGCTTGGAGGTGAGATGATGACATGGTCGGCTGAGGAGTTCAATGCGCTGTTTCAGACTCCGAGAGGGATCTCGAGGAATGAGAATGGATTTCTCAATGCAAATAACTTTTGGAGAGAGATTTATGGGGAGGATATGGATTTTAAGACTAGCAGTGCTCGTGCTTTACTGATTGGAATCCTGTACTCCGATATATGGATCAAGTGTTGAGCAACACGCTGTTTGCTCGATCTGAGGGGAGTTGTGCGTCGAGGGAAGAGTTGTATGCCCTCTGATGTATGCTCAATGGAGTGAGGTTCAATGTGGGATCATACCTTATTCATCAGCTATACAGTTCAGGAGCTCTTCGTTTCAGAGAGTTAATATATGAGGTTTGCTTACTACTGTGGCTGAATATTATCAAATGGACTTCACCGGTATTACACCTATTCTTGAGGATTCATACTTGGTTATGAGTACATGTGTGAAGGATGGATTTGATCATATTCGTGATGGAGATTGGTTCTACATGAGGGGATCTAAGCCCTTCACTTTCATGTTTTCGTTTGATGTGAGTGACTTAACTACGATCCAGACTGAGGGTAACAAGTTGATGAACACGTTGGTGCATGATGCTCTTTCCATCACTTGCTTGACAAAAGGTGATTGGAGGATTGTAGTGCAGATGTACGCTGAGAGGATGAATGAAGAGCTTCAGAGAATTATAGACGAAGGGCGATTTCAGCCTCGGCTATAGCCACAGCAGCAGCAGGAGCATGGAGTGGATTAGGTGATTCCTGAGATGGAAGTTCTGCAACCGCACGAGATTCCACCACGTCCCATTCCAGCAGTGCCACAACAGTAGTGGGTTGGTCCTGATACTTATTATCAGGAGCAATTTCGATTGATTCATGAGCATTTCGCCATACTGAATGCGAACCAGCTGGAGATAAATAGGCAGCTGACATTAGCGAATGCGAACTACGCAGCACTGGATGCGAGGTACAATACACTGCAAAATAATTATGTGGAGATAGATAGGAGATTGGGGAGAATGCATGCTGATGAGCGCGAATTGGATAGGAAGATTAATAGTCTTCATAGAGATTTTGATAGATGGCGCTCGGAGATGAGTGACAGTGATGACGAAGAGGGTGCGAGCGATGATGATGCTCCAGAGGAGTAGGTTGCACCGGGTTTTTGTTCTTTGTCTGTTTCATCTCATCTCCCTTCTCTTTTTCTCTTTACAGGATGGGTATTTATAGTGTGAGTGGCATGTACATATTTTGGAAGTATGATTTGATGTGATGATTGATACTTGAGGGTGGAATTGGTTAGAGATACTTATATGGATTGTCAAGATATGTGGGCTCTTGGCATTAGTACGTTGCATTCATATTTTACATGTGTTAATTTTATTGATGAGAAGCATGTACAACTTGATAAGTATGTGGAATTCGTTATGAAATTGATCTTGATTATATGCTATGAGGAGTACTTAGGCTTCTATTTACCATGTGAGAATTTGAGCCATATGAATCATGTTAGTTCATGATAGTTTATTCTTGTGAGAATCATTCATATGACCGTATTCTAGAACTTGGCTTGGAGTCTTATGTGAAACTTATGATTGATGAGTTGCTAGGACATGATCTTAGGCCATTATTGTTCATATATTTGTTTTCTTTTTTGATCTTCTTTCTTTCTGATAATTTAATTCTTTTTTTTCCAATAACTTTTATTCTACATATAATAATAATAAATTTATTTTATTTATAATATACAATATAATACTCTTTATCTAATAAAATTATTTACACTTTACTCATTTATTTGTATTATATTTACCCAAAAAAAATAACATCAATAATAAATTTAAAGATTACATATATTTTAATTTTTAAAATGTCACAATATTAACACATGTTAATGGAGTACTTTATTTTATTTATTATGTAAAAATATCAATTTACTCCTAAAAAATCAATAAAAGTTCGTAAAAAAGTTAAATTTTCTTATACTACATAAATAATTTCACAAGACGGGAAGAACATTTTATAGTTTTAGTGTCATTCTGGCCCCCTCTGAGGCCAATTTCTGGCTCCGTCACTGCATATATTACATGGGTTACACAAGTATTCCCTTTTATTTTCATGTTTACAGTTTATTCCAATGATATGCACATTGAAAATGCAAAAGTCACGTTCATAAGTTTTGAAAATCCACATTTTGAAAATCCACATCCATGGTGGAATTTTATAAAAAGGTGATATTTAAAGCATATCCAATTTATTAGGTATTTGGAACTAGTTGAAAGTCAATTATCAAAAAGGATGTTATAGTTTGATTAAATTAAATTATGTAACTCAAAAGGTATTGGTGGATGAAATAATATCATTGTGATCAGTTTTATAGCACGAGTCTTATAATAACTAATTAAACATGAAATAACAACACGAGTCTAATATTAAAATAAAGATAAAACCGTCACACGATGTGATCATTTTATATTTTCGTAATTAATTATCACTTTTATTATAAAATATTATTAATTTTAATTTATTTATAAATTATTTATGAAATATGATTATAACTTTTCATTAATTGAGTATTATTTTTTATTATAAAAATTATTATTTTTATCCGTCTCATGTAAGTCGTTATGTAAGATGATCTCACATCTTAAAATAATTAAATAATAGCAATGTCTCTTATATGCATGACACACGAATCGAGGTCCATACGCTAAGATCGGATCTGACTTTGATATTTTATATCCTTACATATTGAATGTTATACTGTTTAGTATTAAAAAAAAGTAGACTTTGAATTTTTCAAAATATTTTTTTCTTAATCAAATATTTATACCTTCGTCGTTCAATGAACACCTTCAATGAAAAAATAATAAATTTTTTAATTAAAATGAATACACTTTAAAATAAAATTTAATATATTTGAACATCTTGTACACCCGAATGCGCAAGAGATCAATTCATGGCTATGCATGCTTATGTAATGTTTGTAAACTAATGAGTATTACTATAAGTTTGTTTTGAGTTTTGTTAGGATAAATTTTTAATTTATGTCAAATCAATATAGGTAAAAAGTTTGTGACGATATTTATAAATTAATATTAATTGATTTAAGAGAAAAGATCAGCTCCATCAATTTGATGATGAGGTATTCATTTCGTTATTTTGATCTTTCATTTAAGGTATTTATTTTCTCTTTTTAGTAAAAGAGTCCTATACATGGTTCACCACCACTACAAAAAAATTATTTTTTACCGACGGAATATTCTCTTGGTAAAAACCTTAATTCCATTGTTAAATTGGTTTACCAACGGATTAGTAACGAAATTCGTTTGTAAATTTCCGTTGGTAAAGTGGTGGTTGGTAAATTTTTAACAACGAAAAATCAATTTCGTTGGTAATCCATTGTTAAAAATTCCGTTGGTAATTTGTATAAAGATTCCATTGGTAATCCGTTGGTAATTTCAAACGGATTGAATTCTGTTGGTAAAATAGAAAATAAATCCGTTGGCATTCCATTGCTAATAGAAAAAAATGTTATTTTGGTTGCTAATCTATTAGTAATTACTAATTGATTGAATTCTATTGGTAAATTCCGTTGCTAATTTTTTTTTGTAGTTTACTCACCACTATTACAATTATCCTTTTTATATTAAATAATAATAGTCTTTAATATACGTAAAAAAACAAATAGATATGTTATTGATAGACAAAAGAAGTATAAAGCTGGGTTGATAAATTAAAGATTATTAGGATTTGTATGTATATACCGAAGTGATTTTAAAAAATTAGATGTAACTAGAATAATAACCCGTATTACCCTGTTATAATAATTGTATTTTAAATTTTAAAATTATAATTTTTTTAGCGTAAAATATATATATTCATATAATAATAATATGTTTATTTTTTGTTATAATAATATGTATAATTATATTAATATTAATCTAATTATAGTACCATGAATAAATAAAATAAAAAATAAAACTTGAATATAATAACTTTCTATTAAATTATTAATACATTTTTGAAAATGCTTAATTTATAAATATATTTCAATATAAAGTAGCCAATTTAAAAAATATTTTAGAAAAATCATATAAAATTACAAATTTAAGTTCAAACATTCATTATTAAAGTATTAGGAAATGTATTAATTGAATAATTGTTATTAAATCAATACAAGGACAACACCTATGAAATAAAATTTTATAACTCATGAGAGGTGATACATGTGTTTTAGAAAATTTTATATTAAGTAAGTAATTCTGTATTAAGATTTTAAAATCAAAATCAATTTTTCGAAATAAAAAACAAACACCCCTTAATTATTTAATTAATTAATTAAGGTATATGGAGTTAAAAGAGGAGGTGAACCAGAAAAGTAGCTCCAAGTGATGTTGGAAATTTGACTTGTAATAAAATTGTTGGGCGTGTAATGTAGTGGCCGGAGTTCAAGAAAATGTGAATGAAAAGTTGGGATTTTAGGTTTGAAATCATTAACTTTGAACTTTATTACATGACTACCGCTTTTGTGTGGACTTTGTGACACTATACATGCATGATGTAATTTAGTACCTCACTTAGAAAATGACATTTTCCAATCATTCTTCTTCCTTAAATTCTCTCTTTACTATTTACCTTTTTTTTTTATATAAAAAAAATCCCAATTTATAACTAGTACCATTTTATTTTTACGGACTTGAGAGTGTGAAACCTAGTACTGATTCAATATTTTTGTACAAATTTTCATTTATATCTTGGGGCAATTATTGCATTCCCATTACGATCAGCCACACATTTTCCATGTAATCGGTTGCATGAAAATGTTTGTTTGTACCATTGTAATTTATTATCATAGTTTATGCCTTTATGGTGTATTTTATCCTAGTTTATGTTCTTTTTCACCCTTGGGTTTTAATATTGTTTGGGGTATACACTAAAAAAAACTATTTTTTATCAACGGAATATTCCATTGGTAAAAACCTTAATTTCATTATTAAATTGACTTATCAACGGATTAGCAACGAAATCTGTTGGTAAAGTGGTGGTTGGTAAATTTTTAGCAATGAAAACTCAATTTCGTTGGTAAATAATTTCGTTGGTAATACGTTGCTAATAATTCCGTTGGTAATTTATATAATAATCCCTTGATAATCCGTTGATAATTACCAACGGATTGAATTCCATTGCTAAAATAGAGAATAAATTCATTGGCATTCCGTTGCTAAAACAAAAATGTCATTTTTGTTGCTAATCCATTGATAATTACAAACGGATTGAATTCCGTTGATAAATTCGATTGTTAAAAAATATTTTTTTGTAGTTATAGTTTACTCTAGTGGTTTAGGACATATTTTGCCTTCAGGATTTATTATTTATCCTTAGAGTTTATTGTTAATTTTAAATGTATAATTATAATTTCATTCAAATGATTTAGTGCATATTTTACCTATAGTGCTTAGGCTTAATTCTATGGGTGTAATTGTAATTTTATTATTATAGTTTAGAGCATATTTTACGTTTGAATTTATGATTAATTTTAAGAATATAATTATAATTTCATTCATTTAGTTTCCGACATATTTTAACCCTTGAATTTAGACTTCAGAGTATAATGATCTTTTAATTAAAAACGAAAACATGCATTAAAAACAGTGTGTTAAAATCTGGATGTATCTTATTTAAGATCTAATGGGAGTGGTTCTCTGCATTTTAGTTTGGGAACAAGTTAGAGCTAAATTTGGGTGCTCAGGGCCACATAAGCTTTAGTCTAAAAATAATATTAATACTTCCTTCGTTCAGTTCAATGAGTTTCCTTTGTTTTTTCATATAAATTAAGGGGTATTATTATTTAATATGTAATGAGTAGTTGTATTAGTGGGTGTGTGCGAGTTTCATATATGTAAAAAAAAAAAGATATTCTTTGGAACGAACGCCTAAAATAAAAAAAAATGAACTCTTTCAAGCGGACATTGAAATAAGAACTTACTTGTCTCTTGTGAAATAGTATTCTAACACAATACTCTTATTAATGAGTTGAAAAAACAATACTTCCTCTGTCCCGGAGAAGTTATTACTTTTCTTTTTACACGAAGATTAAGGAGTAACAATTTAATATTTAGTGGGTTGATAATATAATATTTTAATATGTAGTGGGTAATTGTATTAGTGGTGTATGTTGGTCCTATGATAATATATTAATTATTTTGTTTGAATCCATATACCTGAGAAAAGAAAACATGTATAAAATATGAAGGAGGTATAATTTATTTAATTAACTTAATCATTAGTTAACTTTCTGTTTTTTTATTTATTTAATTTTAGAGGTATAATTGTAATATTACCCTTGTGGTTTAGGGTATAATTTATCCATAGGGTTTAGGGTTTAGAGTATAATTGTAATTTTACCCTTGTGGTTTAGGGTATAATTTATCCCTAGGTTTAGGGTTTAGGGTATAATTGTAATTTTTCACACTAATATTTAATTTATCCCTAGTGTTTAGGGTTAACTAATATTTTCACACTGAAGATGAAGGAAGAAAGTTGTACATTTCAAAATTGATACCCCTTCCTACCTTAGTCATTGTCAACCTTAAAAATAAATATTAAATACAATGGTATGATAGGATAGAACACGTTAGGGTTGTTTTAGGTTTTAAAATTCCGATTTTGATTTTCAAAATCCAAATCTAAATTTAAAAATCACCTCTATTTATAACCACAAACCCTATTAATCTTTAACTTCACCCTCCTTTTGTATACATTCTTACGTTTCAATTAATATTTTTTTTCTTTATTTCTCTCCCTTCTCATTTCTTTTCTCGTATCAATGAATACTATTTTACATATATCATTACTTACCTCTTACACATTCACTTCATAAAGTTAAAATCAAATTCATCGAAATCCAAATCAGATATAAGTTATCACTATATATAAATTTCAAACCCAAATAAACCAAAAACAAATATAATCATACCGTGCTCATAGTTTTATGTGTAAGGGTGCAAGAAATATTCGGAGAGTAGCTAGCATAAAATCGGAACTCCACCATATTTTATCTAACTCCCTTCATCTCATTAAACGTGTGCGTTTTCTCTTTTATGTAGATTTTGGAATGCTTCCTCCGTTCCAGATCACCCTTCCCATTTATTATACCATATTGTTAAGAAAAGTTGTAATTTTTAATTAATTTTAACTTTAGAGGGTATTGTAGTACTTTTAGGTAATAAAATATTATAAACTAATGGTAAGTTTGTGAAAAATGAGTGTCAAAATTGAAATTAAAGTAACTTTTGAAATTGTTGGATAAAATGATGTTTCATTTTTTGGAGTGTGAATGATGTTGTGGGACGGACAAATAAGAAAAGTGTGAAGGGTGGTGTGGGACGAAGGGAGTATAATATTTTAATGTGTTGTGAAGTGCGAGAAATAATATTTTTATAATGTAGGTATATTAGTGTGATGTGTGAGCCCATAAAGAAAAAATACTTAATTTGTCTGGGTCCCTTTTATCAAAAAGAGAAATACTCATCTTGTATTGAGACAGACCAAAATGACAATGTGTATGTTTCAAAGGGAATAAGGGAATATTTTATTATTTAATTATATGTTGTAAAGACAATTATAATTTAATAATTAATATTAAACCTTAAGAGTAAATCATGAACCGTGTAAAATATAACATGAATTATTATGATAAAATACACCCTGACCTACAAGTTCAAATTATAATTATATTTTTAGAATTAATATTAAATCATAAAGGTAAATATTAAATTGGGGAGTAAAATAATTTTTGATATAATTACTTCATCTGTCTCGCACTTAACTACACCGGTATTATAGATATGTAGTTTAAGAAAACTTACTTTTGGATTAACTTTATTGATTTTCTAGGTAATAAATAAAATATAAAATATGTTATGTGTGTTAGGTGAGAGTGATATTTTTAAAATTAAGATGAATTTTTGAAGTTATAAATAATTTTTTCTTTTAGTGGTGAAGATAAATGTGGGAAGAAGGAAGTACGTGATAGTAGGGATGGCAACGGGACAGGTAATTCCGGGTACCCGGTCTATCAGAACCCTAAAGGGATGGGTACGAATAATTCTAAATGAGTTTAGGACGGCTACGAGTAGTGGTACACACAGTTGCCCGTTGTGTGTGTATGTGAGTGTGTGTGTGTATATATATATATATATATATATATATATATATATATATATATATATATATATATATATATATATATATATATATATATATATGGCAAAAGTTCCTGCGCTCCATGGGACACACCGTGCCCCCATGGGAACACAACCCTCCCTCCATATTCTATTTAAACTTGTGTATTGCTAGGGGTTTAAATTGCAAAGGGACACGGTATCCCCGGGGCACAAGAGCATCACTCTATATATATAAACTCACTTCGTCCCGCATTGACATTGACGTTTGCTTTTTGCACGGAGATTAAGATATATAATATTTTAATAGATAGTAGGTTGAGAAATATAATATTTAATGTGTAGCTGATAATTGTATTAGTATTGTGTGTAGGTCCTACATAAAATAAATAATTTTTTGTGTGGGCTCCACATAACAAAAAAAGAAACGTAAACCTTAACCTGGGATAAATCGAAATGAAAAATGTAAACCTTAAATTTTACACTTTCCATCTTCATCCAACATTAACTTCACCACCCAAAAAAGGAAATATCAAATTAATTCCCACCTCTAAAAGTACATATTAATTACAATTTACCACTCTCATCTAACACATATAACATACTTTATAATTTATTTATTACCTAAAAATAGGACATTACCATCCAAAAGTCAATAAAGTTGGTTAAAAAGAAACTAATTTTTTTTAAACTCCGTGTCTACAGTAACAGTGAATACTATTATAGGATGGAGTGAGTATAATTTATATATTATGTGATTTGTATATACTCCCTCTGTCCCTTCCATAAGTCCCTATTTGCTTTTTGAACTTGAATTAATAAGTATTACTTCCTCCATCCCATAGAAGTTGGTATAATTTTTTTTGGGCACGGAGATTAAGGAGTATAATAATTTAATATAAAGTGAAGTAAAATGAAGTGAGAGAAATAATATTTAATGTGTAGTGGGTAGTTGTATTAGAGGTGATATGTGGGGTCCATGAGAATAGATTAATTGTTTTTGTGTGGGTCCCATGTATTAAAAAGGAAATGTGTCAACTTTAGTGGGACAAACCAAAAAGGAAATTGTGTCAACTTCTATGGGATGGAGGGAGTATTATTTTATGTATAATGAGTAGTTGTAATAGTAATGAGTGGTAGACCATATATGGGGCCCTTTTATTAAAATGGGGAAATTGAGACCTGAATGGAACAACTAAAATAATAAAATGGGAACCTTTCGGTGGGATGGAGAGGTATTTTATTAATAGTTATAAGTTTTATATTTATATATTTATTAAATATATATTTAAAATAATACTCCCTCCGTACATTGTTAATCTATTTGTTTACTTTCGCGAGTAGATTAAATAATATTATTATTTTATATGTAGTGGATAGTTGTATTAGAGGTGTATGTGGGTCCCATATTTAAATTGTATTCCCTCCGCCCACTTAGAAGGTAACCATTTGTTCTTGCACGTAGTTTAAAAAGTATTATTATTATATGTATAGTGAGTAGTTGTATTAGAGGGAAGTGGTGGGTCATGTAGTGTACCTTTTACTAAATATGGAATATGGATACATTTGAAGTAGACGCCCAAAATGGTAAAATTGATACCTTGTAAGTGGCCGGAGGAAGTATTAGTAGTGTGTGTTCTATGTGTCTAAAATGGAAAATCGATAGATTAAGAGTGAACGATCAAAAATAGTAAAATAAATAGATTAATAATGGATGAATGGAATATAATTTATATTTAATTAATAATAGTATAATTTTTAATAAAATATTAATTTAAACAAATATATATATATAATAAATATTAAATGGGTACACATGACCCGCGGATAATAATAAACAAATATAAAATGAGTACGAGTATAGTAATAAAATTTTTAATCAAGGTGGATATAGTATTTAAGCGAATACATGTATGAATACTCCAAAATAGGGGGTGATTTGCTTGTGGGCATATGATATACAAGGATTGTGTATAATGAAATTTGTTTGACTTATGATTAATTATATTATTATTGTTTGGCATTATAGAAAAATGAGATTGTTGATAACAAGGTATTAGTTATTTTAGGTTTGTTATTGAATATTAGTAAATTTGATAATAAGTAATATATCATATTTACCCTTTATTATTATTGTTATTATTATTATTATTATTATTATTCATTACTATTATTATTAATATTATTATTATTATTATACTTATTAATTTTTATTATTAATTAATAGGCAAAGACTTGTGTGAGACCGTCTCACGTAAGGGCTTACGTGAGACGGTCAGAAATTGATAACTTTTATAATAAGAAGTGATACTAAATTAATAAAAAGTGAAAATGTTTAGTTTATGAATAATTTATAGTATAAATGAAAAGTGATAACATTTTATAGTGAAAGTGATAACGTTTTATAGCGAAAGTGATAATTATTTAAAAAAGTGTAAAATTGTCTCATGTGAGAAGGGCTCAAGACCTACCATAATTAATTATTATTATTAATATTAATATTATTTATTATTAATAATTAATAATAATAATAATAATGATTAATTATTAATATTATTTATTTTTAATTATTATTATTAATTAATTATTAATATTATGATTATTAATATTATTATTTATTATTAATTATTAGAGTAGGTCTTGTGTGACACCGTCTCACGTGAGACCATTTTTCGCCTTTTGAAATAGTTATTACTTTCGCTATAAAATATTATTACTTTCGCTATAGAACATTATCACTTTCGCTATAAAATGTTATCACATTTTATTTATAGTATAAATTATTCATGAAATAGTATTATCACTTTTCATTAATTTATTATCACTTTCTCATATAAAAGTTATCATTTTCTAGCCATAATACGTAAGCCCTTACGCGAGACGGTCTCACACATGTCTTTGCCTAATTATTATTATATTATGATTATTAATATTATTATAAATATTATTTAATAATAATAATAATAATAATAATAGAAAAGGGGTATAATGATAAAAGTAAGTATAATATCTAGGTATTAAATTGTGGTATTGTGTAATCCACCTCTCACAGTGGAATACACAATACCAATAAAAATGTATTACTAATACTGCCAACCCATATCTACTCGCTGCCATCCTCACGTGATAGTTAAGTTTTCTAGAAACAAATTGTTGTGGGACAAAGTACTATTTGGAGACAGATGTATGTGGAATGTGGATGTAATTAAATCCTATTTTAGCAATGTGGATGTAATTAGCTGCGGCGGCTAGATGTAATGCACTCGGTTTGGAACCCAATAAGACGACAGAATATTATTTTTTTACAGAAAAAAAAATATATTGAAGAAAAGCAAAAGGTAAAGGAAAATAAAGGTAGCGCAGTTGTCTTTATGAAGTTTGACATTTTCTCAATACCTGGCCTTTGAACCTTATATTATAAAAAGGACAAAAATGTTGTAATAACTTCCACGTCAAAAACTTCAAACATGTTCAACTCGGTACTTCTTCAGTCAAGGGGTTGGTTTTCTTTTCTTTTCATTTTATTATTATATTTATATTCATTGCACATTCTGGCCCTCCTCCACCTATAAATACCCCAATGTGTTGTTCATTACTCAACTCAAAACTCAACTTAAAATTGCACTAATCGGATACCGGTGCATAAAAAAAACTGCACTGATCATTAGAGAGGGAAAGAGAGATATGGAAGCATCAGTGCAATTATTGATAGGTTCATGTTTAGGAGTATGTGTTCTTATGGTTTTGGTTATGGTCGGAAAATTGTTTGTTTCATGGTGGGTTATCCCTCAGTTAACCTACAGAAAGCTCAAAGCAAATGGTTTCTCTGGCCCAAAACCTAGCTTCCCTGTGGGGAACCTCAATGATATGAAAAGGGTCAATAATATTAACCTCTCTTTGTCTTCGTCTTCGTCTTCAACTTCCACGGTATCCCATGATATCCATTCCACTGCATTTCCATACTTTGCTCGATGGAAAAAATTGCATGGTAACTCTACTAACATACTATAACCATACTTTTAATCCGGTGTTTCATAAAAAAAATATCACATTTCAAATTATCCTAAATATTGCATTTTTTTTCTACAGTTACATTTTTTTTATGAGAAGATTGTATGTAGGCCCTATATATACAGACGGTTTTGAGATAAAAAAAGATAAAATAAAATGCAACTTTGGGTTTCAATTTGAAACTATATGACATTTTTGTAATGGACTTCTTAGTACTAACCAAAAATGCATGCAATATTTCTTCATTGTTCTCCGAAATTTCTAAATAATCTCTCGTTGTTGATTTTGCAAATGTTGGTGCATGCATGTATGTGTGTGTATTAACAAATTTGGGTTTGATTTGCAGGCAAAGTTCTGGTGTACTGGTTAGGCATAGAGCCATTCGTGTACATTGCAGAGCCAGAATTTGTAAAGCAGATGACTGTCAACATAAATGGCAAGGGTTGGGGAAAACCCACCGTGTTCAAGCATGACAGGAAGCCCATGTTCGGCAGTGGGCTCGTAATGGTCGAAGGCGATGACTGGGTTCGTCACAGACACGTCATCACTCCTGCATTCACCCCTTCAAGCTTAAAGGTACACATGCTAGCTAATCCCTTAGTCCTGGAATATGTTTCATATTTATTATTTCACGTTGCTTAAGAAAAACTACTTTTTTAACTAAATTTATTAACTTTTGGAGATATTTTAATATTTTCAAGGAATAAAAAAATGGTAAAATAATGTTATGAGTGTGAAAAAAGAGCGACAAATTTGAAAATAAATTACTCAACTTTTAAGGTTGTTAGATAAATGTGTATTTTCTTTTTTTGGAAAGTGAAACTTTTTGTGAGATGAAAAAAATGTGAAATTTATTGTGCGGCAGTACTTCCTAATATTAGTTAAAGAACTATTTGATTCTCTTGTTATAATTTAGTATTACATTCTGTTGTGAATTATTGGATGATTACACGTAAAAGGAAAAAAGTTGAGATTTTTCTCCCCGCATACATGTCATGCATCTAACGCATGTAACATGATGTAATACTAAGTGTAACAGAACATTCAAGATCGTTTCAAGATCATTAAAGAATGAGACGTTAAAAACTTAAATTGTTGACAGTGCATGGCGAGCCTAATGGCAGAATCAGCCACGAATATGTTGGACCGATGGGGCGGCCTCATCAGCTCCGGCCACCCTGAAATCGATGTCGAGAGAGAGATAATCATCACCGCCGGCGAGATCATCGCCAAGACCAGCTTCGGCGTGACGTACCAGAACGGTCGTCCGGTGCTGGAGAAGTTGAGGGAAATGCAGATTACACTTTTCAATTCGAACCGGTACGTAGGGGTGCCCTACGGGAAGCTCTTCAACCCCGAATACAACCTAAAAGCGATGGCCCTTGGTAAGGAGATAGACGCCCTTCTGCATTCGATTATTGTTGACCGGAGATCCAAGCCGCCGGCAGAGAATGACCTCCTCGGCCTTCTTCTGGCGGATAACACGGTGGATGACCAGAAAAAGAGAGCGTTGACCGCCAAGGAACTGGTGGATGAGTGCAAGACTTTCTTCTTCGCCGGCCACGAGACTACCGCGCTGTCGCTGACGTGGAGTTTGCTTCTCCTCGGCCTCCACCCAGAGTGGCAGAACCAGCTGAGGGAGGAGATTAAACAAGTGATGGGAAATGGGGACGCCATTGATGCCACAAAGCTTGGTGGACTTAAAAAGGTAAAATTATACTCCTTTTATTTCCATTTCTTAATCCTAATAATAAAAGCTTTTGATATAAATAAATTCTACGTACCTTAACACAAAATTTTTTTACACTTTTTCCCATTTGTTTGTCTTACAAAATACCTTTTTATCTTATCCAACAATTTCAAAATTTCTTTAATTTTAAAGTCAACAAAATTAATAAAAACCGTAATTTTTCTCAAACAATGTGAATTAGTAAAGTGAAGATTTTGTAAGAGGGAGGGAGTAATATCTTACTATATTTCTTTTAAAACATTACATTACTTTATGTTACGGTAATGAAAAGATTACAGTAGCATAGTAATTAAGTAGATAAATAGAAGAGTGAGGCTCTATGCACCCGGCGCACGGATCACATTCTGTACTCCTTTGCAATTTTGGTGTCTCTTTGCAATTTAAACCCCTAACAATACATAGATTTAAATAGAATATAGAGAGATTGTATTTACATGGGGACGCGGAATATCCCTCCGTGTCCCCAGGAGTACATGAGCTTTTTGCTAAATAGAAAGTATATATGTATGAAAAACCTGATAATACGAAGAAAATAACGACACTTTTGGGTAGTACGTACATATTTTAGCATGCAATTGAGCAAGATTAATGTAAGAGGCTGATTATGGTAGGTGGGACCCAAATCTAGTGCGTATAACTTCTGATGTATATATGGTGATGTGCGTACGTATTTGGACATTATATGAGGTGTAGTAGTGCGACACCAAACCTGAGGCCACCTGGCAGGACCCTAGTCCGCGCAGTTCAATACCCACGCGGCACCGCCCAACATCAATTTTGTTTTCCTTTTCTCATGGAGTTTCTAGAAGGTGTTTAATTCACCATCATTCTGTTGTCACCCATTCCTATTTTCTTTGGACTTGGTCTTTTTACTTCCTCATTTTAATATCTCCACCTACCCACGTTAAATTTGACGCAAAGACACTGGCCCGAGTTTCAGTTACTTCCTCGTATGCGTGCAGGAGGAACGCTTGTTTTTATACGCATTATTACATGTTATGTGTGATTATATTAGTGGGTGTGTGAGCCGTATATTTTAATTATATTAGTAGGTGTGTATAGATCCATATCCATATATAAAAAAAGAAAATTGACTCTTTGGTTAAACACAAAAAATTGGCTAAATGTGCATTTTGCCATATAATTTCTTATTTCTTTATTATTATACTTATAGGATAGAAAATAATTTTCCCTCTTTTATTCACGCGCGAAATGGCCTTTTAGTTTTCTCACTAAAAATAAACAAATAAATAATAATAATAAAATTAAACTCATAAGTCCTTTTTTTGTTGTGCAGATGGGATGGGTCATGAACGAAGTTTTACGATTATATCCTGCAGCTCCAAATGTACAAAGGCAGGCACGACATGACATCCAAGTGGGGAACCTAGTGATTCCAAACGGTACGAACATGTGGATAGACGTCGTTTCCATGCATCACGACGAGGATCTTTGGGGCAAAGATGTACACGAATTCAAACCAGAAAGGTTCAACGAAAACATATATGGAGGGTGCAATCACAAGATGGGATTCTTGCCGTTTGGGTTCGGTGGCCGAATGTGTATCGGTCGGAATTTAGCTTCCATGGAGTACAAGATAGTCTTAACTTTAATACTCACCCGCTTTTCGTTCTCTCTCTCCCCAAACTATTGCCATGAGCCGTCTATCATGCTCTCCCTTAGGCCTAGGCATGGAATGCCACTTATTTTCAAACCTCTATAGGCACTTTCCTCTCGGCTCATATGTCCCGTGCCACTATTGTATAATATCGTTAGGGTTCAAATTAAACTCCCGTGTATCCTAGGTGTTACATATCCAACTAAATAGCTTGAATAATATTACATCGTAATGGCACGAGATATATGCGCATGTATGCGTGCTAGCAAGAGATAGAGATCATGAGGAATGGATTATAATACAATGCTGCAGCATTTTCATCCTTATTGTATAATGTAACACTACCTAAGGTACCACACTTACTTATGTTTATTATTTTGAAATATATCAATATATTGGTCAAATTATAGTCTCTCTGATCAAATTTCTAATCTCTAAGCTGAATGGAGTCAAATGTTAGACTAGTGATATAACCATTACTTGAAAAAAAAATGAACAGTTATTTTTCCCCAAAGCTGGTTAAATCATCTTAATATATATAGATATATATTTTTTGAAATCCAAATGAAATTTCATTAATTAGAGAATCATGGGCTCACGCCCCACATCATTGATCACAAGTGAGAGAACTTGTTCTGGGACTTCTGCAATCCAAACAAAATCAAGATTGAGTTTAATACAATAATGAGCAAGCGCATGTGCTACCCTATTTTCCTCACGAGGAGCAAACATAAATTTTGAGCAATTCATATATCTTCTTTAATCATCAAGTTAAATGGGGCTAAAAGATGTTATCCATTAAGAGAATTAATTATAATTAAAGAATCTCCTTCAATGATGATATCTCCAATATCCTTTGCAACACATACCTGGATGGCATGGCGAAGAGATAGACCTCAAAAAATATGATATCCCCATCAGCTTGTGTTCTTTTAGATCCTACAAGAATTGGTGCACCACATTCATCACGAACAATAAACCCAAAACCTGTTGTACCATCATTGAACTTTGCTGCATCTGTATTCATTTTGTAGCACCCACGATCAGGTTTGACCCATTTCACCATATTGTGCTTTTTCTTATCTATGCTGCTAGGAGTGCCAAAACTTGATCTTACTTCAATACTGAGACTGTACATTCGCTCTATAATTTTCTAAGCGTCAAAAGTTTTTTGATCAAGATAAACTTGATTCCTCATTTGCCAAATATGCCAAAGGAGTCCAACCAGCATCTCAACCCCTTCATATGTTAGATGATCACTAATGCACCAAAAGAAATTCTGGAAGTTAGAATCCTTGAATCTTGCAAAGTCTACTCGAAATGGACAAAGGCCCCACACCGCTCTTATTGTCAGGCACCGTAGTACTAGATGAGTTAGGAATTCAACCTCTTTCCCACATAGTTCACACACCGGGTCCACGGTGATGTTTCTTTGGTTAAGGTTGTGATTCGTTGGAAGTGCATTTGAACAAGCACGCAATAAAAAATATCGAATTTTAGGCAATGTTCTTACCCTCCAGATTTTCTTCCAACCATCTCTCATTACACTTGTTGTGGGAGTGTAAGCTCCAAGGCTTGAGAATTTGGAAACTGCCAAGTGGTATGCTAATTTTATCGTAAATTTTCCACTTTTAGTATATCTCCAAATAATTTTATCTGACCTGCTTTGATGGCTTAAAGGCATTCCAAGGACTTCATGGGCATCCTCTGCATCTAAAATTCTCCATACATTATCTTCTCGCCAACAACGAAGCTCATGATCAATCAATATATCCACACATGTTTCAGATGGGTGATCTCCAACAATAATATTGGGTTTCTTGAGATTTTTCACGCCAATCCATCTTTCAGCTTTTAGGTTGATTTGATTTCCATTCCCCACTCTCCATGTCTTTCCTTCACTAACCAAGTCACGAGATTGTAGGATACTTCGCCACATATAGCTAGTTTGGTATCCTATTTTAGCTATCTCAGTGGTTCCTCTAGCAAAGTATCTTGCTTTCAATATTTTTGCAATAATAGAGTCTGTGTTGTTTAGCAATCTCCAATACTGCTTTGCCAACATAGAAAGGTTAAGGAAATAGATCTCCCTGAATCCCAAGCTACCATTTTCCTTCGACCTTGTTTTTTATCCCAACTCACCCAGTGTAGTTTGTGATGATCCAAACTAGATTTCGAATAAAAGCATGCTATAGCCTTTTAAATCTCCTTGCAGGTAATTGGGAAAAGAAATAGCTCATAGTGTAATTTGGGAATGCTTGAATCAATGTTTTAAGTAAGTCCTCTTTGCCCGCTTTTGACAACATCTTCTCCTTCCAACCCTTTAAACGTGAGACCAACCTCTCCATAATTATGCCAAAAATCTATTTTTTGGCCTGCCAATAAGAGTAAGCATGCCCAAATATTTAGAATATTGTTCAACAGATTATACCCCAAGGCATAAACGAAAATATTCTCTTAATTTCTCTGAGACATTCGCACTAACTGTGAGCTCTGATTTGTCATGATTGATTCTTGTCCCGATGCTAGTTCATAATATGAGATAATCTTCTTGATTTTGTTGCAGGACACCAAATTTGCTCGAAAAAACAAGATGCTATCATCTGCAAAGAAGAGATGAGAGATTGGAGGAGCTCTTGTACTCATTTTCAGCCCTTGTATTTCCCCTGTCTTCTTTACATTCTGTAAAAGAGAAGAAAATCCTTCGGCACAACACAAGAACAAATATGGTGAGAGAGGGTGGTCTTGTCTTAGGCCACCCCCAACATAAAAGGTTCAGTTGAAACTCCATTAATAAGAATAGAATAAGAGACACTTTGGACACAACTCATTACAAGATTGACCCAAGATTCAACGAAGCCCAATTTAAGTAACGTAGCCCTCAAGAAAGACCACTCAACTCTATCATAAGCCTTGCTCATGTCTAACTTAAGAGCCAGATGACCATTTTCACCACTCTTTTTCTTTCTCATGTAATGAAAGGATTCATAAGCTATCATTGCATTATTAGTGATTAAACACCCAGGGATAAAAGCACTTTGACAAGGAGATATGACATGAGGCAAAAAGGACTTAAGTCTATTAGCAATAGTCTTCGTAATAATACGAAATATGACGTTACATAGACTAATAAGATGAAAATCCCTACAACTATCTGGGGTTTTAGTTTTGGGAATCAAGACAATATATGTATGGTTAAGAAAAGTGGGATCAAGAGAGTTATTTAAAACATCCAGGCAAGTAGAAATGACATCATGACCAACAATATGCCAATACTTTTGAAAAAATAACGGGGGAATACCGTCTCGACCAGGAGACTTAGCAGGATGCATATGTTTGAGAGCCTTTTGTATTTCAATTGCCGTGAAAGGTCATTGTAGTTGAGCATTCATATCTGGCGTTACCCTTTGTTCAACTGACTCTAGAACTCTACGCATTTCACAATGACCATCTGAAGTAAACAACTCCTTGAAGAAGCTTCTGAAAACATTCCCAATCTTTTCCTCTTTATCAACCCATCCTCCTTCCAAATTTCTTATTCATCCAAATTTATTTCTTTTCATTCGATGAGTAGCTTTAGAGTAGAAAAAAAGAGGTGTTTTTATCCCCGTCTTTTAACCAAAGAGCTCTGGATCTTTGAAACTACATTGTCTCCTCTGCTTTGTATAAAGCATTCAACCCATCCTCCTTCTTCTCAGTAGCAGAGATGACTCCAAATCCTATTCAAGAGCTTTGATTTTTCTTCATACATTACCAAACTATTTTCTTCCCCAGATTTGCAAAGTTTCCATGCATTTAGCAGTTTTAATATCCTCTTTACCTGTTGTCCAACTTGTTGGCATTCGATCGTTTGGTTAACATGAACCATTAGAGTTTCATACGATTTTATATCAGTGGAAGCAAGAACAAAAAATCATATTACCTTTTACCAGGGTATGTTGAAGAAGATAATGAATTCTCGCCGACAGTATGCGCAGCCTCACTGTTTTGGGCATAACTCTCTCATCAGATCTCTGATTTGAATGATCTATGCGCCAAAACGATCCTCTCCTTCCGTGGCTTTCCAACGGTGTATCACACGAATAGTTTGAAGTTTCACGCGATTTTGTAAAAATAGTGCAAGTTGACGAACAACAGCAGCAAATAACCTCTTGATCTTCTATTGTATTCCCAAGTCCAATCTTGACGTCGTGTGGGCAATTATCCTCAAGATCCTCTAAATCTGTTGTTCTCTTTCCCTCCTCACAGTGTTAGGCGTGAATAATTAATTAGGGTTTCCGGACAGCTGAGATGACTTATAAATGGGCTACAGCAGGGACTAGCAGGAGAAATTAGAGTTGGGCTTCCATTTGGCTTAAGTATCCAAGTTTAGCCCAAAACTTATACTTAAGTCTAATAATAATATATACCACTAAAATATTATTACTGAACTACCGCTCTAATCCCAGAATTATGTTATGGAGCCCGTTAGTCTCCCCGCGTTTAAGATATACATTGTCAATTAATTAATTAAGTTACTGACAACTCCATTAATTAATATCTTATCCAAGAGTAGTATCACTCAACTTCATTATCATGATGGAATAAATCCACCAGTTGGGTTTACATGATAATCTTTATGAGCTCCTCAAGGGGACATCATCAACCTATATCGGACACGGATTCCTTCTACAATCAACAACACACTATAGAGACAGTACTATTTCCCAACTCACCGAGTTTATTAATTTAATTACATGTAAATCTCACCCATTGATAAATAAAAAAAATACATACTGTCTTACGTGTCGAGGTTATTGTATATGGATTAAGAGCATGAATATCTATAATAACTAAGATCAAGTTCTCCTATATAGTTAGTATAAATCGAACGATCTCAAGCTATCATGCTCAATACACACAAAGTGCACTAATGTGATTCTATAGTCAAGACAATCTAATACCAAATCACACTATAACTATCCTGATAGATTGTCCCCGTCTATTTCTGTTGTGAGCTTCTGTTTATACTTTATAAGAAAACTGATAACATGATCTTCTGCGTGTTGTCGCACAACATATTATCTACAGTATAAAGTAAGTGGACTGTTGCATTGGACATATAATTAAATTATAAGACGCAATCATTTGATCATATGATTCTCATTTCAAATAAATTGTTATAAAATTGTTCATACAAAAAACTAGACTTTTAGTATGTAATCCAACAATCTCCCACTTATACTAAAAGACTATGCTGTCATGTCTTCTGCCATACATTTGATTCCCACTCCCACTACATGACCATCAAAAATTTTCGCTTTAAGGTCCTTGTAAAAGGATTTACTAGTTTATCACCCGATGCAATCTAGGCGACAACAACTTTCTTCTCATCATACGATTACTCGTAACAGGTAGTACTTGCTCTCTATGTGTTTAATTGCTTATAGGCTCGTGATTCCTTCAAGTTTGCAACTGTACTATTATTATCACAACAAATTGTGATACCTTGGGTAAACTTAGAAACCACATCTAAGTCCATCACGAAGTTTCTAGAGTCATACAGATACTTTAGTTGCTTCAGAGGCTCCAATTTATCAACATTCCATGGCGGAGTCCGAAATATATTTCTATATGACACTCCTCCATATTATGGCTCTACTTCCTAAAATTAAACACATAATCTTAAGGTGGATTTACTATCGTCCCTATCTGATTTGAAAAATCTGAATTTATGTAACTCATAAGAAGCAGTGAATCTGTCCAGTAAGTCCACATATAATTTCTAATCCTTTTCAGGTACATAAATATATGTCTTACCACAGTTCAACATTCTTATTTCGGGTTACCTTGATACCCACTATTCATGCATTCAGCAAAACAGATGTCCATTCTTGTGCGTAGCATTCCTTAGATTAAGCTTCTTTATTCGCCGAAGCATAAAGAACCGCTTCCGTCTTCTTTATCTTCTTTTGTGTCATAAGACACATTTCCTTAGACAAATCCACATGCTAGAACGAGTAAGGATTGCATCATTTCATGAAGCTTGAGATAAGCACAACATCCTTTCTTGTGATCATGATCGCAAGAATATAATTTGCTTCTCTTAAGTCCTTCATTTCATACGGCTTTATCAACCATACCCATACGCCCAACAATACTCTTTCATTGTCTCCAATGAGCAATATATCATCTACGTACAGTACAAGACATACCACCACATTTTCGTCACTCTTTTCAATACTCAAGACCCATCCGAGCATTGATTAAATCCATATGGCTGGATTTACTCATCAAAATGGATTCTCCATGATCTTGAAACTCTTTAGTCCATGGATGGACAATTTTAAGCTTTCACACAAAATGCTCTTAGCCCTTTGCAATGAATCACTTTAGTCTGACTTACAAAATAAGATCATAGTACTAAGTACTTCCATTTTAAGAACTCTTGAAAATACCATGTGTGTGATATTTTGTAGTCAATCCTTATCCAGCAATCTAACTAAAACCAAAGCCTTGGATTTCAGGGTAAGTCGCTTTATCTAGTCTACATGTGTTGTATTCTATACTTTATGTTATCAGTGTAGAATAATTATTTAATACCAGATATAGAATTTAAATTAAATTGCGTGAGCTGATATTTATACAAGCTGAAATGAATTTATAGAAAATAGACATAACCTTTCCCCTTATGGAAGGAACACCCTACCCCAACATGACAAATGGTTTACATACATGAATTCTAGCTTAGATATTTATGTAAGCTGATGCCAGATGTAAGGATGCAATAGAACCAAAATCCCACATACATTAATAAAAATGATTCAGCTTGCTAAAGGGTGAACATCAATAAAAAAATTACTAAAGCATGTTCTGGAGCTTCTACATGTGCATCATACAGCCTTAATTTTATATTACCATGTAGTAAATTTCATCAGGTATAGCCTTTCGAAAAATTGAAAGAAAAATATTCTACACAACAATAATTTTGAGGAAACAAAACAAAGAGGTTGTGGTATGGTCCAGAAGCCATGATTACTGATTAGATTCAAAACAGAATATTGAAACAATTATTGGCTTCAAGAAAACAATAAAGACTTAAAGTGTATTGATAAAAGGAAATTTATTTAAAAAAATTTCTCAAAATCTAGCTTAAATCTAATGACTCATGATCTGAGACATTAAGATAAGCTAATAATGAATTCAGATAGGCTAAATTTTGAGGTCAGTGAAGTTCCAAGTGGATTAAGATTCCACACAAGACTTTTCACAAACAGGTGGAGTGCACTAATATAAACGAACGAGAAAAAGACACCCAACATCATTATAGAGAGATATTTCTGTTTCAAAGAATTGATGGTTTATGCAAAAATGAATATATATATATATATATATATATATATATATATATATATATATATATATATATATATATATATATATATATATATATATATATTAATGCTGGTTGCCATTTCAAATTCAATGTTAGACACAAGTTTCTAATTTCTTGGAAAGGTACCAGCCTCCCATTCATTTATTACCTGACAAAGCTTTACTGATATTTGCTCTCTGTCTTATCAAATTTTCATTATCGTTCTTCTTAATTTAATAATAAACAAAAATTCAATATTTAAATTTATTAATTCAACTTTCATAATAAATCTCTAATAAATTTATTATTTTTTTCCTGTATTTTGTAAACCCAAGTGATAAATCACAAAAATGCCATTCTTTGATGTCATATTTTCCCATGTTTAGATGTCAATTAATCCTTATATGTTTGTTTTGATTAAGATTTATATTTTGTAGGCATGAAAATGATTTAATTGATTCTATAGGCTAATTGGACTATTTTTTAAAGATGATGAAGTGGAGCCACAATGAGAGGAGCAGACCGTGTGTAAGGCATGCAGAATTGCTAAAGTGGAGAAAAATATACAGAATGAAAATTGCTGATAAGCCGTGGGCAGCCTAAGGACCTGGACGGTTATTATTAATTTGAGCACCCAAATCTCAAGTATCACATACCAAATCTCATTTCCTCCTATAATTTAGGAAGAGATTAAGGAGGAGATAAATCCCGTAAAAGACTTCCATCACGCGATCTTCTTTCCATATCTCTATTTTTAATTTACGTTAAATATTAGGGTGTAAGAACTCTCATGGAGATACTTTTCTGCTTTTATTCAAGTTTTTTTATGGATTGTTAAATCCTTCGTCTAGCCGGATAATTGGAGGCGTGGTTCAACATTATCATGTGAGATCTAACTAGCTACTCTCTTTCACGTTGCATCATTTGTATAATCTCTGTGCTCAATTATATTATTTGGCGGATTGATTAACTTGATCACTTATTCGATTCGTGAAAATGATATGTGTCAATTAGAACGTTAAATTCATAATTGTTTAATTGCTTCTAATGTTTGTGGCAAGTAACATAATTTATTGCACCTCACTTTCGATTATTGTTATAGGGGATATGCAACCTAATCTAAATGAACCTACATGTGCGTTTGTTGGCTAGAATTTGGTCTTTATAGGTTGAATGCAGTTGGTAATTAAATCATACGGTCGTACCTTGGGTTGTTTATTTGGCTAGGGATTAACTAGAGGTCGTACATTAATTGTCTATTAATATGGAAAGATTAGGTTGTTAGGTCGTACCAATAACTATAACCAATTTGGTGTTAATGTGAAAGAGTTATCCTTCCGTGATCTTGTATGTTGAACTATTCTGAAGATTGTCTTGGCTAGATATTTCATTTCATTTAATCACTCCCCTTTTTTTAAATTTTATTATTCTACAAATATTAGTTTTAAGTACTAAACTCAAACCCCCCATCTTTGTTTATTTAATTTCGTTGAATAAATTTGTTTTACCAATCTCTGTGGATATGACCCTGCTTATCACTATCTATTGTAATAATTTTAGTAATTTATAATTTGTTGGTTTCGACACTCACCACCTAGTTTCTAAGGTGCTGGAAGAGAATGAATTTAACAGACCAATACTTTTGTTTTATATAATGGATAATTTGGCTTTAAACTGGACTTTAGCATGAAAATATGTTTGGGCTTGAGTTTGAATTTAAGAAAGATTAAAAGTAAAAACTAAAAGGGAATTTAAAATTTAATACTTATGAGAATTGACTAAGAGTTTTAATGGGCATATACATTTATCTCTATTTTAAAAAGAAATAAATTAATATATTTATATAAATATTCTAAATATTACACCCTCTGCTTACTTCTTCTAATTATTGAGCCTGTCAAATATATATTATAATCACAATAACCTAATGAGCTGACCATCTGCCACCGCTTGCCTCTTATTTTCAGTTTCTCACCATTCACCAATCACCACTGCGTAGAATTACAAATAATAGAGATTTGTTTAACTATGGCCAAGTGAAAGAAATCAAGGATGTATCTTTATGAGTTCGTGAAAGCCTACGCAACTCACCTTAAGTGTTCCGTCTGATCCGCCATCTCGATCTGCCGTCTGCTGCCGTCGATTTGCTGTCAGTTGTGTAGCCTTTAGTCACAGTGCCGTGAGACTTGGAAAAAATGAAAAATCGGTGGTTCCTGGTTGGCCAGTCCAAACCGATTATGCCAGTTTTGACCAGTTAATTCCGGTTTAACTAAATAAACGGTTCTTAGGGGTATTTCAGACCAGTCCCGGCACTGTTTCCGATTAAACCGGTCAAATTGGCCGGTCAGGTTCGGTTCCAACAACACTAATGAGAAACCCTCTCATGGAACAAAAACTGCAAACGTGATAATATTTTAATTTAAAAAAATACTCCCTCTGTCCCGGGCAAAAGTTCTCATTTGATTTTCCACGTGGATTAAGGAATATTATTGCTCCCTCCGTCCCAACTACAATTCACACTTTCCGTTTTGGTCCGTCCCAATTTCAACTTCACACTTCTATAAAAAGAAAAGGCAACTAACTAATATCCCTCTAAAATAATTTAATTTAAAATTTGTCATTACATTTTTAACCCAAATAACATACTTTATCATTTTATTACCCAAAAATATCATACTACCCCTAAAAGTAAGTCAAAAAGTGACTTTTCTTAAACTCCGTATCTACAGTAAACGTGAAGTTGATTTTGGAACAGAGGAAATATTTTATTTTTAATGGATAATTGTATTAATAATGAGTGGTTGGCCATATGTGAGACTCTCCTCACTAAAAAGGCAAAAAATGATATTTAAATAAAACACCCAATATATAGTAAAATTGAGACCTTTCGGTGGACGAGTAATACTTGATTGATAAAAATAATATCAATGGTACAATGAACTATTACATAAACCATTTGTAATATAAATAAAAAATTTTATATAAAAAAAAATAGTAACATATTTAATAATAATAATAGTAATAACATTAAGAAAATATAAAATGATCTCGCGCAAATTTTGCGATATTTAAAATAGTATAATGATTTTTCCTAAAGTGTGTGAAACAATAATTGTAACATTGATAAGACGGAAATATATATTTTTTCATCTGGTTGCAGATTCTATTATTAAATCGATGTATTAGAACGTCTGAACAATGAGCAGTAAAGAAATGGTCTGCGAGGCGATATGGTAAGAACGCAATACAAAATGACAAGGACGAGTAACTAAAGACCAAGCAAATGTGCTAATATCACTAATAGCATAAAATTAGATCATAGGATGGAAACAGATCATAATCAGTTGTTGATTCCATTGGCAACATCGTCCTAACGAAAAGGCTCAGTCATCTCATATAGACCAGTAAAATTAGTAAAACAGATTGAAAGGAAGAGGTTAACACAAGTCGAAAGCTACGCACCTTGCCCCTGTTTCACTAAAGCACTCATATATTGTCATGTGAAAGATGATTAGAATGGTAAATCATACTAACCATTAAGTCGGGTACGAGAGCGCTGCTAATTGTTTTCTTGTTGAGTAGGGAGTCGATATGGCATGTATCTGCGGTCCTTGGCAGCATTCTTCTTTCTCTTTTTCTCAATGAACGACTCCACTTTGCCAGACTCCTAATTAAGTTATCAGAATGAATTGTCATCAATCTCAGAAATATTAAAGAAACAGCATAAATGAGAACATGTGATAAGTAATAGTTTGCGTACCTTTAGTTCCTTGTATTTCTCCAACATCTTTTGCCTTCGCAGTTCCGCTGCAAGCAAATAAAGATGTTAGTTGTTTATTATCTTCATCACCTTGGCTCTCCTGTTCTTTTCTATTTTGTTTATTACACTTTAATTGCTTTGCAAATAAATTTAGACATGAATAGATGGTGAGAAGAAGAAAAATCAATTGAGACAATTATTGCAAGCATGATGAAGCATCACACCACACAGAGGCATATTAGCAACTTATAGAAAGTTACAGGTGTTTCTATATAAGAGGATTGGGAGGGAATAAGCAAAGCATAAAGTTCTCATTTTCTTTTCCTAAATCTTGAATCCTTATATGCTGTTCCTTTGACAACACACATTGACTGAATTACCCAAAACTTTTTTTTTTTTTGTACCTTATTATACTACATAATCGAAAAAATATATATAAAAGAATATGGATTACATGTTTTCCTCCAGCTATTTTTTTACAACCAAAAGATTACCGAAGAGGACAGAAGGAAGCTTACATTTTTTCAAATAGTAGGGTTGTTTTCCTTTCTTTGCAGCTTCTCTTTGTTTCTTCTTATGCTCAGCCGAAATATCCTTCTCTGAATATTTTGATGCTGCAGACTTCAATTCTCTATCCTGGAATGGGCAAAACATTAAGGGACCTAGAATAGCAGCTACAACTACAGGTGCAAACATAAAGGTCGTAAATGAACAATAAAGCAAAAAAAACTTGAATAAGCACTTACAATGCGTGTCATTTGGCCCTTGAGCTCATTTTTGGCTTCAGGATCATTTATTTTCTTCATCCATTTCTCAAGTTCCTACAGTCCGGAAAATGCAAGCAGAAGATTTCTTAAATTCCTACAGGTCCCAAAAGCAGCGAGCAGAAGATTGAACAGAAGTGCCAGTGTTAATGGGGCATCTTAAAATTGAATCATTACCGCTTTCTCAGCAGGAAGTGTGTTCTCATAAATAAAGTTGTATCTCTTCTTAAACCTACAGTTCCAGAGCATAATGTTAAAATTACTCAAGGAAATCAAAATTGATGCATGATGCCCATTAAATCACTAATGCTTACAACCAACTAGTCTCTACATTTTCAAGAGCATGCATGAATTTCAATGACAATAACTCATGCCTACAGCAGGTATCATAGCTGGAAAAAAAAGTTTACCCATCCGCATTGAGGTTTCCGCACAACGATTCAAAACGAGGATCCCGCACCATCTAAAACATGAAGTTCCAAACAATTTTAATCACATTAATATGAAAAGAAACTAAGAAAGTGCAAAACTACATTGTTTCCAAAAATGTAACAAGATAATGAGCAAGCAGCAGAAGGAAAGACTAAGATATGGTTACCACTTGATCTAGCAAAAGAGATGCAATTCGGTATTGGAGAGAATAGCTTAGTTTACATAAATTCTCCAGTCAAAATCATTAGGTAATATGAAGACTCAATCGTGACCAAATCATTAGGTAATATGAAGACTCAATCGTGACCGTCCAATGTGCACAAGAAACTGGTAAAAGCTACCACACCATGTATAAAAATTTATACACCAAATACATCTTAGAAACAAAAGCATAACAAGCATCATGGGTAGCTAATCAAATCAAGTCCCAAGACATACTTCTTGACCTCTACATACCTAGTCTAACTCTCAATCTAATTTAAAATAGATTCTTCACAAAGATTTGAAATTTGTTTCTTTAGTGACAAAACAAATGTTAGCACAGGAAAAATTCCTTCACGTGAAGGAAGTACATGAATCTTTTATATCATAACAGGAAATGAACAATAAATAATAAAATCTCATGTACAATAACCCATAAACATTAGAGTATATGGGAAAATAACAATGGGGAAATGAATAAAAAATTTGGACAATCATTCGAAGATAAATCATAAGAAAGGGAATATATATCAACCTTCTTAGGAGCTTGAATAACATCTCTGAATCTGCTAACAGGTTTCTTGCTACTCATCTCCATTGGCCTAAACAAATCTCACAAAATATCACTCAATAGCAAATATACAAAAATAAAAATAAAAAAGTGCTAGAATAGAAACCTATTCTTATTTGTATGACTCCCTTTTTTCTCTGAGTTGGGCTTCCTGTAAACCATTTCGGAACCATCAGACATTGCCCTCTGCAGCTCCTCAAATGTCACCTCTGCAAGTTCACGCTTAATATCATCCTCCTATATAAAAAATTAGAATCTTAAGCCAGCATATATAAAATAGACTGTAGCAATTTGTGGGATAAAGATCTATAAATGAGCATTAACAAACAATCACTGGGACTAGGTTCGGCAGTCCACATAGCAAAAGACGTATACACTATGCGCAGGTGATCTAGAGAGTAGAGACCTCAGGAAAATCAAATGGAAACCACTTTATTTGTTCCCGTTTGTAGCAACTCTAACGTACAACAGACAACATCCACATATATAGCAAGGAAACTAGAGGAAATCTCAGTTTTAGTAAAATAAATTTTTATTCATCCCTAACGTACAACAGACAAGATCCACATATAGGAAAACTCACTTTTAGTAAAATAAATTTTTATTCAGTGCATGTGTCAGGGTGTGTGGTGGTGGTGGGGGGGGGGGGGGGGGGGGAGGAGCTACTAGATGATCTTGGTATCAGATATCAAGACAGGAGGATGATCAAAGTTGGTGACAGAAGGATACAATCTGCAATTTCCTTTGCTCAAACTATGAACACATTTAATGAACTGACAGAATATCACATGGAAAATGCACATAATTACAGAAAAATTGATGATCCAGAAAAACACAAACATAAGAAAATAACTTACTGTCGAACAAGCAGCTGGAGATGCAGTAATGCCTCTGTAAATAATATTAGCTGATGATCCTGCCATCACAAACTGCATACAGATCCAGTTACAGGAAAGGTTAATCTGCATTCAAGGGATTCTTTTCCATTTAACTAAAAACAGTTCCAAAAAAACAAAAACATAACTTTTTATTTCATCTACTAACACAGTATGAATAATTCATTACTACTTCGTAATTAACACAACCTCAAAAATGCCTCTTTTAGACAGCTATATAACTCATTCAAAATGACAGCCCACTGATTAGAATCGCTGAGAAATTTTGCAAAAGAGCCTCCATTTTAGAAATTTGTCACCAGAGTAGTGTCCTAAACAATCATTGAGTTTAACCATTTTCCAATATTAACAAGTCACTTGACAACTTTAATGTTATACACTCAATTTTTCATCCAGCCAATCAACACCTGAAGCGAATAATACATAATCAAATTTCTACTGTAAGAATCCAACAAAATGAAAACATGTACAAAACGTGTTCATTATGAATTCAGACATACGGAATCTAACCTAAATCTTTGTAAACGCTGAAAGAAGTCACATAATTCACCAGAAAACTTTCCCTGCTAAAATTCTAATCAGTAAGACCGAAATACAAATAAAGTAGGAGTAATTTATTAAAAAACTAATGTTTAGGTTCCGTGTCTACCACCTCAACTAAAGCAACTCAATTTGTCTGAAAATTTGTTATGGCTATGGACATTTTTAACCCAAATAAACAGACTACCAACTCTCACAACTCACTTCTCAACGACACCATATGCCAACATCTAATGACATTAACAATATTGCTGGATGAAATAAGGGTAAATGGGTCGGAATAACTATTGCATCAACAAATATATCAGAGTGAGGGATGACTGAATTATAAATTATGACTCAGGCAGCAGGTTCATAGTTTATCATCAAAAGTCTGGCACTGTTCATAACATAGCAACCATACTTTGTTCCTGCATTGAATATTTTCGTGTAATTTCACTAATTTGGAGGATTTCATATTTGCAGGATTTTCTGCCGAAATGCTAGAACTTCTCCTTTATGCATTGGAGGATTTACGTAACTTGCTGAAGCAAAAGGGTTCCAATCTGATGATCAGGTTTGGAGCTGCTGAAAATGTCGTAAGCAGATTGATCCAAGAGGTTGTTAAATTCATTTGGCGCGTACAGCTAAGGACTACGATGAGAAAATTTCAAGTGCCCTTCAATTCATTTGTTATGTTCATCCTGAAAGATCATAACAAGTCCAGGCTAGCAGTATTTTGTCGAAGAAGAGGTGGAGTATGAACTGTGCAAAATGCTGGATAATTTAAAGAAGTCATTATCCACTGTATCTTACAAGTTACAAAGAAGGGAATGATAAGGTTGTGATGCGGTGTTCTCCTTTTAATGATGTTTAGGTAATTGCTCAGTGCAGTTGAGACTCTTCTATACATTTGATATTATTATAACTGCCATCACTACTATGGCTACAATTTCTATATTGGCATGTCGTATTACACATAATTGTTTTAATATGACTGCTATAGTTTTATTTTTTAACACAAATCAGCATTAGAATATTATGGTTGAATGAGCTTGCAAATGATAATTTTTACGATTTTTTTGTAGAGTTTAAATGATCTACCATCATCAATTGATGAATTTCAAAAGCTAAAGCTGCCTGTTGTTTCTGGCCTTGCACCGCCAGAGTTCTCAACTAATTTGAATATTTGATGGATTTGTCCTGGGGTCAGAAATTTAATTTATTCTCTTAGATTTTAGTACTCCTTCAATTTCTAACTTTTTGTTGAGACTCGGATTCCATGCCTAAATGATTTAGGCCCTCTTCCTACCCTGACTGATATAAAAAAGTGCATGGATAATGTTTCTGATGGGTGAATATGGAAAAGGAGTGAACATCAATTTTAAAAAGCTCTGCTGAAAATATGCTGCATATAAAGAAGCAAAGACAAAAACTTGAACCAAAGTCAGCAGAATCGTTTAAAGGCAGTGAGATAGACTCTGAGTATGCAAAGACCGGACAAAAGATGTTTGAGTTGATGCATAAGTTCGTAGATCGCATTGGGGAGGAAAATGTTGTCCAAGTTGTTGCAGATAATGCAAGTAACATGAAGCTAGCTAGTAAGGAGTCATTTATGATTTATATATTTATATATATATTTGATTTGTTGAGCTTGAGCATGATTTGAAGTTTGAACTTATTTATTTGTATAATTCTATTCGTAGGACAACTTCTAATGGAGAAAAGGCCACACATATATTGGACTCCTTTTGCTACTACATTGTATTGATCTAATGTTAGAAGACATTGAACAATTGCCCGAATTTAAGTCAACCTTGAAGAAAGCAATGAGTGTCACCTCATTCATTTATACCCGGCTACCCGCCCCGGAATTGTGCATATGTTTAGACAATTCACAGATAATATGGAGCTTTGTCAAGCTGGCGTTACTAGATTTGCTACTGCCTATCTCACTCTAGAAAGAATGCTTTAGATAAGGGAAAAAATGAAAATTATGTTCGTTTCGGAGGAGTGGGTAAAGAGTAAATGGTCAAGTGAGGTTGAAGGTAAGAACACAACAAAGATCATCTTGTGCACTAGATTTTAGAAGAGTGTCATTTACATTGTGAAGATTTACAGCCCTTTAGTCCACGTGTTGAGAATTGTTGATGGTGAAAGCAGACCAGCAATGGGTTATATATATGAGGCTATGGATAGGGCGAAGGAGACAATCATGAAGACTTTCACAAATGAGAAGAGATATAAAAAGATTTTTGAAATCATTGATAGGAGATGGGATTGTCAACTCCACCAACCTTAACATGGTACAGCTTATGTCTTGAATCCTGAATTCTTTAATGATAAAAGCGGTTCACTCGATGGAGAAGTGTGTGATGGTTTTGTTGCTGCAGTGGAGAAATTGGTTAGAGATGTAGAGATTCAAGACAAGATTAGTCAAGAGCTTGAGTCTTATCGGAAGAAAAAAGTGAATTTGGTAGTAGTATGACAATTCGACAAAGGAAAATATTGTCTCCAGTTGCGTGGTGCAAAACATTTGGTTCATCCACTCCAAATTTGAAAAATTTTGCCATTAGAGTGCTGAGTTTAACTTGTAGTTCATCCGGTTGTGAGCGCAATTGGAGCTTTTTTGATAATGTAAGTTTCATTTACATTGTTTTAATTTTTATTTTTTCTTTTAAATGATTGATATTTCATAGAAAATATACGCTCTACCTTTGAAATTTGTAGGTTCATTCAAAAAGAAAAAATAGACTAGAGCAACAACGCATGAATGACTTGGTTTATGTGAAGTATAATCAAGCATTGCAACCCCGGTATGAAACACGTGACTCCATTGATCCCATCACTTTGAAGGAAATAGATGATTGTAATGAATGGCTAACAAGCATAGCCGATGAAGATGGAGATGATGAAAATGATTTGGTGTTTCAAGATGATGATTTGACTTGGGATATGGTTGAGAAGGCTAGTGGAGCTCAAAAGCCACTACACTACACTAGAAAGAATAAAACAACAAGTGCTACTACTTCAACTTCAAAGGCTAAAGGAAAAGACATAATGGACAAAGGAAAGGGTGCGAAAGGCTCCTCCTTAAGGCTTGAAGATGAAGATACCGGTTCTTTTAGTTTGACGAGGATGATGAAGAGGAAGATATCAATGAATATAATGATCTGAGGAGAATGAAGATTAACCACAAACCATGATTATTATGATTTTTAGCTCATTGAGTCTTTTGACATTTGATATTTTCTTAAACTTGATTGATTCTACTTATTTGCTTGAATTACGAAGTTGATTATGACATTATGTATGAGTTTTTAATTTTTCATTATGTTATTTATGAGTTATTATGTGTTATTAATTGATGTTTTGTGATTTTGACCTTTATTTAGTTGGGCAATTATGTGTAAAGTTGGATATATTAATGTATATATGGTCTAGAGTATTTTGTACCTCAGGCGCGCCTTGCGCCTTAGGCTCCAACAAGGCCTTTGCGCCTTTTGCCTTTAACAACTACGCTACTGATATAAAGAAACCAGAAAAATCAGCATTTGTGACAACCCAAGGGAACTTAGTCGGAGGCTGATCTAGTCTTATGTTAAATGCTTTGGCTGCATATTTGAGATATCTGGAAGGAACTGCTCGAGGTGAATGGCAAGAGTAGGTCTACTATCTTAGACTTGACTTTCTTATTTGCTAATCTCTACTTGAATTTCTTAATTCCAGATTCTCGTTATAATCTCTTTTTGTGAACTTTTCGATGCCAGCATTTTCTTAAACTTTTCTTGAATCTAATCATAGATAATCTTTCAAGAGCCAACGTTATACTTATGTGATAAGTGATAATAGTCATTTAAGTTCTTACTTTTCTTGTGTACAGACTATCATTCATCTATATGGCTCATCAACAATATTGGCTGTCACAATGATGGTCAGCTGGATGGCACTTTCTACATTTTTGAGCAATAGTTATAAATTTTAGTTTTTTTTTTTCTTCTAATGCACAATTTGTTATTCAAGCTAGTTTCCCACTTCATTCAGCAATTTTACATGCTCTGCTAATCCAGTTTTTTATATTTGTGTGAAAACAAGAATAGCTTATTAAATATCGTGGGGGTAATGATGCATATATAGATAGCTTGAATAAGATGAAAAATGTGCAAGTTAGGAACTGTTGTAATCGCATTACTTGCCATTCACAGAATGTCAACAGATTTCGGAGGGAGGTAAATGTCCAAGCTGTTACGTACACGCAGTTACCCCATTCCTAAACATTAGAAGATTGCATTGAGATATAACTAATGTTAATTATGAACTTCAATTACCACTCAAGAATTTGTGTCAATCATCAGGCCAAGTGTAAGAATGATGACAAGTACTCAACCGTTAAAAGGTCGAATAGATGGATAAAATGCGAAACCTACTCTGAAGAGAGAATAGAAGACATTTTTCGGAAGTCAAAGTATTGAGCAGCTATCCATTACACTGAAAACAGAGTCTTATTCTAGATGCATAATTTCCACAACTGTTAACTATAATTTCATCAGAGCTAAAAGCGTTGATGCATAAAACTGATCTTCTATACCATACCATGCCAACAATTTCTTATCCTAGATTTTCTTTTAGGTTTCTTTACGTTTCTCTTCTTTTTTTTTTTTTTGCCATGCATTGAAACTTTCAGCAGAAAGAAAGAGACAAAACCATGAATTGTAGATATAACAAAGGTACAAACCAAGGGTTTTACTTCATCAAACAGAAATTCTTGAGCAACTTCAGCATTGATAAATTTATCTTTTTTATTTCTTCAGTAAATCAACAGTAGATTTCGAACAAAAAATGATTATAATAAAGCATGTTTATAAGTGAACACATTTTTCAAAGGAAACAAGCAATTAAGACATGAAAACCTTACTTTCATGTTGAAAAAATGAGATGAGAAGAACTGATATAAACTTACCAATATCACGAATCCCAAACTTGGTGCTTTTCTTGGCAACAATAGCGTCAAGTCCTATAGGAAGAAATGGGAAATTGTTTACGAAAAGTTACCCAAAATATAACCTGTTAAACTTTTTCCCTTGCCACTAACTCAACATCTTTAAGAAATTTCACAGCTGCAAGACATATGTATAGGGGACGAGGGTTGTAGTAGTTTTGGTATTACATGCTCACTTAAAATAAAAAATCCTCATTCTTTCATACTAACACTAAAGTTGTAATCCAAGCATTAAAGCCCCTCTACTATAAAATTTCACTCCAGATTAGGTATGAATTTTGAGGGGGTGCAGAAATAGTGCTCAATTAAGGTAAAAACAGAAACGTTTAGGGCCGTAATCGTTCATTAATTATGCGTTTAGTTCAGAAAGAATAGGACGGAAGCAGTTATGGTTTTCTTGTGAGCAATTCGTCGAACTCCTTGGGCATGATTAACTGCTGATAAAAATATATCGTGAGTTGTCCAAAAGTAGCATACCTTGGTTGAATTTGTGGTTGTGAGAATTGGGGGATGCCAAGGCAGAAGAGAAGCAATCGTGAGCGAGTCTATGGCGCCAATCTGTAGACAGAAATAGAATCAAGTGACCAAAGAGGAGGTGAATAAGAGAAAGAACCTATTATGATGTTTATATAGGTGTAATTTTAAATTTTAAAAACCTATTATTAATACTATAGAAGAATAGCTGGGCATTCAGTTGCACAATTTGCAGTATACCATTCAATAATACTCCCCTTTCCTATTAAAATGTGTGTGTATTTTTTTCACATAAATAAATTAAATAATACGTATATAATATTTTAAGAGAGAACGTTAAAATGTGTGTGTATTTTTTTCACATAGATTAAATTATATATACTTCCTCCATCCCATAATACTTTTCACGTTTACTGTTCACGTTGTTTAAGAAAGTGTGCACTTTTTGATCAACTTTATTGACTTTGGAGGGTATTGTGGTATTTTTAGAGAATAAAAAAGAATAAAGTAATGATATGTGTGAAAAATGAGTGACAAATTTAAAATTAAAGGAACTTTTGAGGTTGTTAGATAAAGTGATGTTTGTGGGACAAACAAATGAGGAAAGTGAGAAAGGTTTTATGGAACAGAGGGAATAATATTTTAAAATAGAGTAAAGTGAGATAAATAATATTTAAATGTAATGTAGATAGATGTATTAGTATGATGTGTGGATCCAAAGAGAAAGAATCATTTAATTTGTGTGGGTCACTTTTACCAAAAAGTGAAATGCATAATTTTTATTGGAACGAACTAAAATGATAAAACGCGTATGTTTAAATGGAACGGAAGAATTTTTTTCCTTAATAATTGTATAGTTTTTTTTATATTTTTTTAAAATAAAAATAAAAATTCGCTAACAAATTGTATACATTTTTACTTATTATAAGTATATATTTTTATTTATGAGTGTATAAAGTTTTTTAAGTTAGTGAATAGTCCATCTGGTGTTAGAGGCAATATCATTATACGCATACTCATTAATTAAAAGTTTAAAACGTGATTATAATATGATTAATTAGAGATGTTAAAGTATAATAATATCATATTTTAACATTAATCTTCATATTTCAATTCATACTTATAGTGTAATTAATAATTTATCATAATTTATAGTAAATCATACTTCAATTATCTTCCAGTATAATATACTACTTAGATTAATAAAATTTAACCAAAATAAAATATTTTTTGAAAAAGAATGCAGCCCGTCATCAACCCGAAATGTAATTGTTTCTGCAATTAAGAAAACTTGTAACAATTTATTTCTCTCATACAATTAAAATGGGTAAGTCTTCGGTAAGACCGTCACGAATCTTCTTATGTGAGACGGATCTTATTCTACCCATTAATATAAAATAAAAATAAAAAAGAAAATAAAAATATAAAAACCACGGCCTTGTTTGGTGTAATTAATTAAAATTACCAAATTTGCGCCCAGCAATGAATGCAAATTACTGGAATTGGTTTCGCCATGTTAAATTAATTATTTTCACTTTTAATTAAAATTATTCCATTATCTTTAGTATTATTTTTATTATTAGTAATTATTCTTTAAATAATAATTCTACTATTCTATTATCACTTTATTTTAATCTCATATCACTTTATAATAAAAATATTATCACTTTTTATTTATCCTATGAATAGTTATAAAATAATTTAACTAAACGGTTATCACTTTTTTGTATATCATGTATCACTTTTTATTAAAATACTATCATTTTTTATTATTCGTGAAATAATTCAATTATAGGGATATCATTTTATTATTATTATTATTATTATTATTATTATTATTATTATTATTATGATTATTATTATTATCACTTTATTGTGATCAGATATAACTTTTTATTAAAAATATTATCACTTTTTATTTATTTTTGGATTTGTTCATAAACTAATTTAATCAAATGGTTATAACATTTATTTTATCATGTATAACTTTTTTATTTAAAATATTATCAGTTTTTATTATTTTTGTAAATTGTTCGTGAAATAATTCAATTAAATGGATTTCAATTTTCTTTTATTATGAATCACTTTTTATTAAAAAAGTTATCATTTTTTATTATTCTAGTAAATTGTTCGTGAAATACACATTCTAAATTAGTTATCACTTTTTATTAGAGATGCTATCACTTTTTATTATTCTAATAAATTGTAAATGAAATACACTTTTTTAGTTAGTTATCACTTTTATTTAAAGTGGAATCACTTTTCATTTATAATATACTAAATTGTTCATGAAATAATTCATAGCATTGTTACCACTTTTTATTAATTGTATATCACATTTTGTAAATTTATAATAATTAAATTTAAAAAATTAAATGAATAGAAAATTTTAATAGCATTTATTAAAATTTTAAATGATAAGAAATATAAAAGAAAACACGTAAAATAAAAAATGGCAAAGACTAGTATACAACCTTCAATTGGTACAACCTCCTGTACAACCTCCTTCCTTCACCTTCAGTGTGTGTGTTCCTCTTTTTTTTTTTAATTGTTGTTGTACATTACTTTTTTTTTAATTTTAGAGATATAATTGTAATTTTACCAATGTGGTTTAGGGTATAATTATCCCCTAGGATTTAGGATATAATTGTAATTTTACCCTTATGGTTTAGGGTATAATTATCCCCTAGAGTTTAGGGTTTAGGGTATAATAGTCATTTAAATAAAAAAATTAAAAATAAAAAACAACATTAATGAAAGAGCATAAATTAATTAAGAAGGGTAGGGACCAGGGTTGTACCAATTCAATTGATACAACCGGTTGCACCCTAGTCCCTCTCATAAAAAATTGAATACATAATATATTGAATGGTTTGCGTTCAGGAATTGGGGGCGGCTTCCAATTTAAATGTACACAAGTTAAACTTAGGAAATATGTAAGCAAGTGAGACCTTCACTACTCCTCTCTAGATTTTGCATTACTCTCACACTCAAAAGAAGTGTACGGAAGAAGTGTATACTCTAAAAAATCAATTCAAATGCATGTCATTGTCATATGCTTGACAAAAGTCTATGCTCTTAACCACTGTATGTGTGTTAATTATTGAAGCAAAAAGATCTTTATATGGGGTTGTAATGTAGGTTCTTTGGTATTAGGTAGGAAAAATATCTAGGAAAAGTAAGTTCAAGATTAGTAGAAAATTTAAGTTGACGGCCAATATCAACTCTCACTCTCCATTTCCTCAAATTAGTGAAGAATTCAAGTTGGTTGGTAGCCTCAACTCTCATCCACACTTTTTTCATTTTTCCACCTTAATCAAAAATAGAATTTATCCATCCAACAAACTAAAGAACCTTTTTCTCTCTTCTTCCACTATTGAGTTTTTTTTTTTCTTTTTTTCCCCAAAGGCTCTCTTTCCATTTTTCTATAAGAGCTCCTTTATGCTTATTTTATACAAGCTTTACTCAATTTTTTTCTCAACCTCCATTATTTCTTTTTCATCTCTTTTCTTACACTTTCACTATTTTTCTCTTTCCAAACTCTCTTGTAAGCTCAATTCAACCACTTCATCCCCATTAATCCTCTACTAATCGACAAAGGTTGTTGAAAAAATGAAATTGATAAAATAAAAAATATGATTTCAACTTACATTACAACTTGTTTTACAATCCTATTTATAATGTGTACAGAGTTCATAACCTGTACATCTAAGCTTTAACAAACTAACTAAGTCTAACTAATTAACTCTTAACTGCTTGAACTGAATATTATTCTAACATGCTCCCGAAGATTGCGAACCACAAGCATCATGTAATTCCCATTCGTAGACAGAGGTGTTGAAATTGAACAGGAGGGAGAGGTTTAGTCAAGAGATCAGCAAGTTGGTCATCCGTTGATACAAATCTGATATCAAGAAGATTAGCTTGAACCTTCTCACAGAGAAAATGAACGTCAACTTCAATGTGTTTGGTGCGAGAATGAAACGCCGGATTGAAAGCAAGCTTGATAGCACCTTGATTATCACACCAAAGGATAGAAGGAGACTGCAGCAGAACATGCTACTCAACGAAAAGAGTATGAATCCAAAGGATATCTGTGGTTGCCAAGGCCAAGAAACGATATTCAGCTTCCGTCGAACTACAAACAACAGCATGTTGTTTCTTAGAGCACCATGTAAGTAAGTTGCCCCCAAAAGTAATACAATAGCCATTGGTACTGCATCGATCATCAAGACTAGAAGCGTAGTCAGCATCAGCGTAGCCATTAACCCTAAAATCAGTGACAGGAACAAAAAATAAACCATGAGTAAGAGTACCTTTTATGTAACGCAGAACCCATTTGCAAGCTTTCCAGTGATTAACCATTGGAGATTCAAGAAATTGAGATAGCATTTTCACAGAGAAGGAAAGATCAGGACGAGTGAGAGTAAGATTTTGAAGCGCACCAACAATGCTACGATACAAAGAAGGATGATCAAAAAGAGGACCATCAAGTTTGGAGAGTTTCTGATTTGGACATAGAGAAGTGGGAGAAGGCTTGCAGTCTGCAAGATGAGCTTTGTGAAGAATTTCTCGGGCATATTGACTCTGTGCCAAAGTAATCTTCCTGGAAGAAAATGAGCTTTGATTCCCAGAAAATAATCAATCTCCCCAAGATATTTCAAAGAGAATTTAGAGTGAAGAGTATGAATAAGCTGTTGCACTAGGAGTGGATCATCACCCTTTATAAGAATATCATCAACATACACCAGCAATACTAACATCTTATTATCCATATGTATGTGAAAAAAGCAATGATCAGCAGTGGAATGAGTGAATCCTTCAACATGTAAAAAATTCTTTAATCTGTCATACCATGCTTTTGGAGCTTGTTTAAGACCGTATAGAGCTTTGGTCAATTTACAAACATGGGTGGTCGAGCCTTATCACATAAACCCTCAGGCTGCTCAATATACACTGTTTCATGAAGCGTCCCTTTCAAGAAAGAATTGTTTATATCCACCAGTTGTATACTTCACCCCTTCGTAATAGCAATGGAAAAGATAATCCAAAGTGTTAAGGGTTTGATGACTGGACTGAAGGTGTTGAATTAATCAACCCCAGCATGTTGCTGAAAGCCTCGAGCTACAAGTCGAGCTTTATACCTATCCACGGTGCCATCTTTACAATGCTTAACTCTGAACACCCACTTGGTAGAAATGATATTCATATTTTCAGAAAAAGGAACAAGAGTCCAGATATCATTACTAATTAAAGCATCATATTCTTGTTGCATAGCCATCTTCCATTCTGGAATAGAAAGGGCCTCCGAAACTGATGAAGGCTCAGTAATAGACAAAAGAACAGAGGCATGATAAATTTTAGGTTTAAAAATACCAGATTTAGCTCTAGTAATCATGGTATGAGTGTTATGAAGAGGGGAAGGAGGTGTGGTGGATGCTGTAACAGGAGGTGAAAAAGTATGTAATGTATAAGGTGAAGCAGAAGGCAAGGGAGGATGTGATGTATGAGAAGAGAATATCTGACATATGAGAAGTATGTGATGTGGAGGGATTAAGGATATATGATGTAGAATTGTTAGGAGATGTGACAAGAGGAATAAAAGGAGATAAAGTTGTGGTGGTAAAATGTGGAGAAGATGGGGAAGGGGATGACATAAGTAAAGAGTAAGGAAACTTACTCTCATTGAAATCAACAGTGGTTGAGATATAAATTCTGCCAGAAGAGTGAAGATAAAAATAGCCTTCGTGGGAAGAACTATAACCAAGAAAGATACACTTGGAAGATCTAAATTGCAACTTCGAGGTGTTGTATGGCCGAAGAAAGGGAAAACATGCACAACCAAACACCCGTAGATGAGAGTAATCTGGGTGAGTGTTAAACAAAAGAGAATGGAGTAGAGTTTTGGATAACATGAGTAGAAAGTATATTGATCAGATATACAGCAGTTTGAAAAGAGAACCACCAATAGGATAAAGGCACATCACCCTTTGCCAACAAAGCAAGGTCAACTTCAGTAATGTGCTGAATTTTCCTCTCAACTAAATCATTTTGAGGATGTGTGTGAGGACAAGAGTGACGAAACTTAATCCCAAGTTGTTTACATGTATGAGACAGGGCCAAAAACTCACCCCCCATATCACTTTGAATAGTTTTAACCTTATGAGAGAACTATCTTTCAGCAAAACTAATAAACTAACTAACCAAAGCATGTACCTCATATTTCATTTTCATAGAAAAAATCCAAGAATATCTTGTGTAGTCATCCACAATGACAAGAAAATATTTAAATCCCTCAATAGAATCAAGAGAAGCAGGCCCCCAAACATCCATATGTATTAGTTCTAAAGATGTAGTAGTTGCATGACTTACAGAAGAAAAATGTTGCTGATGCATCTTTCCTAGTCTGCAAGATTCATAGAATTCTAAAGAAGGAATAGAAGAAGACAAGTTTAAACTTCGAAACACCTTAGACAAAGTAGCTGAACAAGGGTGCCCAAGTCTATTATGCCAAAGAATATGAGTATTCCCTAAAGCAGCAGTATTACAAGAAATTGCAGAAGCAACGGGGTTCTTCATATCACGAACATGCTCCAAATCTAGCTGATAGAGACCATCTTTAAGAGATCCTTTCAACAGAACCTTGTAAGAATTCAGATCCTTTACAAGACAATAAGAAGCATAAAACTCAATAACAACATTGTTATCCTTCAAAAATTTCGAAATGCTAATCAAGTTTTTAGTAATATCTGGGACATGAAGTACATTTCGAAACGCCACAGTAGAAGATTGTAAGGTGGGAAGAAACATGGACCCTCTATGATGGATAGGAACATGAGAACCATTACCCACTAACAAATTTGAAGTACCTTGATAAGGAGCTTGGAGATGAAGATTTCCAAGCTGTGATGTAACATGATGTGTAGCCCCACTGTCCATAAACCATCCTAAACCTGTAGGACACTGAAAAGAAGGAAAATTATCAGATAGAATAGGAGCTGAACATGTAAGATACTGAGGAGAATTTCCAGGAACATGATGCACTAGTTTGCTTGAGAGGAAGAAGGAGCATGTGAGTATGGAGTAATGAATTTCGAGGTCGAAGAAGAAAACTGAGAGTTCTGAGTATTCTCTAGGCCTTGAAACTTTGAATCAAACTGCTTAAAACATTTAGCAGCGCTGTGGTTTGATTTGCCACAAATTTGACATATCAGCTTGTTCTTAGGAAATTTTGGCTTTTCGTTGTATCGTCCGCCAATAGAAGAACCTTTCGAGACAAAATTTGCCATAGGATTTTGAATTGCTGCTGCAACATTATGAACAGTAGAAGTCTGAGCTATTCGCATCTCATGAGTTTGAAGAATAGCTTGAACCTCCGACAGAGGTGGAATGTCACCTCTAGAGGTTTGACTGACCACAACCGCATCGAATTCAATACCTAGACCACCAAGTATATGGAGAGCTAGATCATCATCACTAATAGAATGACCAGCAGATTCTAACGCATCAGCCACTAATCTCATCTGGAGAAAATAATCATCAATGGAAGCAGAACCTTTCTTCAAGGTCTGAAGATGAAACCGTAAACTCATAGCACGAGCCTTAGATTGTGATCGAAACAGATCATCAAAAACCTTCCATAACTGGTATGAATGAACATATCGACTCACATGCCCTAACATAGAAGTTGATATTGAGCTTAAGAGCCAACTAAGCAGAAATTGATCACGTTTGTGCAACATAACGGACGCCTCAAATGCAACATCTGGAAGGGGAACATTCTCCTCAGAACAAAAAAGAAGATCGTCGAAGCCATGCCCTTTCACAGTAGCAAGGACTTGAGATTGCCAGAAAGTGTAATTCGTTCAATCCAATCGAATATGTAGAGTGATGAAGGTCGGCAAACTCATGATCAGGATATGAAGATTCGAAATGAAATAGATGTGAAGAGATGAAGAATTTGACAATGAGAAGATATGACGAGATGAAGATTTGAAGATGTGAATGAATTAGGGGGATGAAGATTTGAAGATGTGAAGGAATTAGAGGATGAAGATTTGAAGATGTGAATGAATTAAAGGATGAAGATTTGAAGATGTGAATGAATTAGGGGATGAAAATTTGAAGATGTGAAGGAATTAGAGGATGAAGATTTGAAGATGTGAATGATTTAGGGAATGAAGAAATGGTTATCACTGGAATACCAGCACCGGATACCATGTTGAAAATATGAAACTGATAAAATGAAAAATATGATTTCAACTTACATTACAACTTGTTTTACAATCCTATTTATAATGTGTACAAAGTTCATAACCTGTACAGCTAAGCTTTAGCAAACTCCTAACAAACTAACTAAGTCTAACTAATTAACTCTTCACTGCTTGAACTGAATATTATTCTAACAAAGGTGATTAGGATATAAAATATGGATAAAAATGGCTAAATTTGTAGGTTGCCAAAGAAATAAGGATAATAAGGGGCAAACTACGAAATAATTTCATTTGGTATGATTAATTTGGCTAAGTGACTTGTCAACACAAAGATGGCTTTACATTATTTCCAACAATCTTCACACATGTGTAGTTTCAAGAAGACACAATGGCAAGTTCTAGAATGTACACAAAAGAATGATACACACACAAGAAAGGAAAAACCATTTGATTTCATGATTTTAATGCTCAAAAGCTCATAGGCTTGTAGTAGTGAAAGACAACACAAAACAAGCATAAACCATAGCTTAACAAGTACACAAACAAAAATCCATCAAGTCACAAGTTTCAACCAAACATCATCGTCTCAAAATTTCTCACAATTAAACACAAGAGAGCCAAGAAAGATTTTCTCCTTATTGAAAGCAAGAAAAGCACGAAAAGCAAAAACAACAAAAAAAGGAGAAAATATGTGCCAAAGAAAATAGTAAGGACTTAAACGTGCGCCGGTGCAATATGCTCAAGTAGGAGTTCATGGATGTAATTTTATAATTCAAACCGTAGAAAAGTCAAGTAATAAAGACGACATACCCCCCAAACTTAAATTAGACAAAGTCGAATTTAAGTTGAGAAGATGTTTGTTACCTCAATTTGCACCACTCCTTTACTCTTCAAGGTTAATACCATGGCTCCACGCCTTAGTCCTTACAAACACAACCATAAAACGAAAAATAAATCAAAGTAAAAAAATATCCCTATCCTAACCACTCAATGAACCCAAAGTCACAAATACAATTAAATTCCTCAGCAACGACGCCATGAACTTGATCGCAATTTTCAATATAAAAGAGCAAGCATACTCTTGTTGTGTAGGCACTGGCAACCAAGTTGAATTATCGAACCAGGAAAATTTAGGATTCATGGCCTTTAGATATAGTATCGTGATTAGTTAGAGACGATCGAAAAGGAAGATAAAAAAAATAAAAGGAAATAAAATGCAAGGAAAATAAATCTAATTAAAATATTTTTAGACGCAATGGTAGTTTCTTCATGCACTCAAACAATTATTAATTGATTCCATTTTTAAACTAATCATGGTAAGGGCGATCACTAATTCATACCTACACCTAAGCTCTTGACCAAGATTAATAGGATGCAAGTAAAAATGGCTCATTAGATCATCTCCAATGCTCACAATTCCCATAGGTACTTATGGATATTAATATACCTACTAGAGATATTATCACGAAGAATTTTCTCTTTGAGGCAGGGACGTTTTCCTATGTTCCCTCTCTAGGTACTATGCTCACATTGACTTGGTTCCCTTCACTAACTCAATCACAAGTAATCTAGCTAGTGTTTATTTATGTAGTTCTAAATATAGGAAGGTTTTGGCCAAACTCCCCCCATATTAATCCTCATACAATAAATGAAAGAAACTCACATATGATAATCATGTAAAGCAACTAAGATGAAAGCAGCAACAAGACAGGTTGATACACAATACACAACCTAATCACATTTGCACTAATATCAAAGACATTAATCCCAAATAAAAGTATGCATACATATTCCATAAACAAAACCTAATCATAGTCAGAAATTCAATCAAGAAACATAATCATGCATCAATCACCCACCAAAGCAAATTAAGATAACAAGTAGGATTAGATTTCACCTAATAAAGTTTTACATAGGATTAGATTTCACCTAATAAAGTTTTACATCCATGAGGATCATCAATTCTTTGGTGTCCCCACCTTCTTGGAAAACAATAAAAATCATAATCTAGAGAAACATTTAAAACTACGGCTCCCTCCTACCTTCTTGGAAAACAATTAAAATCCTAATCTAAAGAAACATTTAAAACTACGGATCCCTCACCTCGAAAGGGGTAGGGATCTCAACTATGGAGATCTTTAGTTAAAAAGCTCTCTTCAACTATTGAATATAATGATTCAATTTAATTGAATTTAATGGATGGAGAATTGGTAAGTGGGGGCTTCTAAATGGGGATATTTATAGTTGTAGGGTGAGTGGATTTTTTAGAGAGTTTTCAATGTGGGATACTTAAGCTTTTGGGACATGGATGAAATTTATGGAATTTTTAGTGATTTTTGGGGTGAAAACTGGTTCTATGTTCACGGTTTAAATGGTGAATCCGACGAAAATTGGCTCAAAGGAGGGACTAGCCGGAACGGTTCGAAGGCTAACCATAAGGACCGGCTTATGATGATGATCTTGCGTTCGAATCCCAGCTGATCCTATTTTTCCCTTTTTTTCTCTATCGCGCTTAAGAGCAATAATATTGATTCAGAGTGGAATCTATCGCTACATCCATCTATCACTTGATGTAGCCCAGCCCAGCGGTAATGTGTTCTTCATGCGCGTCCGAGGTCGCTGGTTCGAACTCCACTCAGCGCAATTCTTAAATTTTTTTTTATTAAGGGAGCAGCCCATCAGGACTTCCAGCCCAACTGTGGCCCAAATGCAGCCGGCCCAAATGCATAAAATAGCGGCCCAACAGCTTGCTCTAGCCCAATTGCTCCATCCCATTCCAGCTGTCCAGGTCTGCCAACAAGCCCAACTCCATCCTATTTTTATTTTGCCACGTTCTTGCTCGTTTTAACTCCAAATTGAGCTCCGTTTTCTCCCACATCTTCCTCTTTGCATCAAGAATATATTTTTGCCTCAAAATCACCCCTTTTCTGTAAAAATACACAAAAATACCTTTCTCAAACTAATTAAGCAATAATTAGTATTTTTATTAAAGTCATGCTTAATTATCTAAAGTAATATAATAGCAAAGTGAAAAAGTCAAAATTGAACAAATTTTTAATCTACACCATTGATTTTAATTACTAATCATTTTTTAATCTTATCCATTCATCACATTATTTAATCTCATCCATTCTTCACATTTTTTATTAGATCTTGGTCATTAATTTTTTATCATAATAATGATATCTTATTTAAAATAATTCTTATATGTGTGCTGAATATTATTTTTTTACATCTTAATAATTTTAAATGGCTATGTATAATCAACGAGTATTGATAAACAGGTTTGGACGTGTAGTTTATATTTAAATGTATACGAGTACTTAACAATTAATTCATTATTAAATTATTTTCTTCATTATTAATAATTTTGAATTACTATTATTGATCCTAACATTTAATAATTTTAAATGGGTATGCATAATCAACGAGTATTGATAAATGGGTTTGGCATGTGTATGCGTATCATAATATATTTTTTAATGAAACTGGTACGAATATGAGTAGTTTATATTTAAATGGATACGAATACGTACGAATACCCCTATAGTGAATATCCTACCCTCTATGATCCATAACAACTACCGATTGTACATTAAATATTATATCTCTCAAACTTTACCCCTATAAACCACAACATACGTCTATACCGATTTTTCACAAGTTAATATTTTCCTATAAACACCGTCTCACAAAAGACTATAGTCAAAATAAATTTTAAAAGTATTAAATGGGTATGAGTAATTTACGGGTATTAATAAAAGAATTTGGGACGGATACAAATATTGTAATGAATTTTTAAAATATTAATTTTTAAATGATATTTATTTATATATGGGCACGAATATTACTAAATAAGAAAGTATCTAACATAATTAATAAATATAATTATTTATTATGTTCAAAAAATATAATTATTTTATTAAAACGCTCAATATTTACAACTACTTTCTTTCATTATATATTTAAAATACACCTTTGCTTAATCTTCTTACTGCTAAAAAAGAAATATCTCAGCATGGATTGAAGGATTGTTGTATATAAAAATTCCAATTCAGATAAATTCTATGTGAAGATATACTTATTTTATAAAAATGCGTGACCGTGCAACGCATGGAATGGATATAACTAAACGTGTATACTTATAATTATACATGCTACAATAACGGAACTGGTATACTTTTATTCAGTAGTTTAGGGCATAATATCCCCCGAGGATTTAATATTTATCGACATGGTTTTGTTTACCCCTTTGGTTTATGATATACTTTTACCCAGTAGTTTAGGGTATAATGTTCGCCGAGTGTTTAATATTTATCAATAGGATAATAATATTAAATTCAGATAAATTTTAAGTTAAGATATAATACTTATTTCATAAAACGCATAATCATGCAAAACTTTGGGTTTAAATAACATCAGAATTTCTTTCGTCCCGTGCAATGCACGGTTTCAAATGCTAGTTGAATTAAAGCCAAATAAATCCAATTAAATTCATGCAATAAAGTCCAAAATTCTAGGTGAATTTCACACCGATCAGTTACATATGTGAGATGATTTGTAAGACGTGTTAAAGTATGTCTATTATATAGATAAAATATATTTAATGATTGATAAAATATATTTTCTAAAGTATGATAAATGATAAATTAAAGTATGATTGTAGGGTGTTATAATATGATTGATTATTGACATACTTTAACTGAGAAAATTGCAAAACTAGTCCCGCCCGTCACGGTTCCATTTGGGTTTGGTCCCAATAGTTTTGACTTCGGTCCCAAACCTTTTTTTCAGCAAAAGTGGTCTCACTCAATATTTTTTTGCAATATTAACCCCAAGCCGTCAAATGTTAACGGAACGGCTCAAGTGGCCGTTAGGGTTCTAAAAATAAACATCACATGATATCCCCAAATGAGCCAAAACCGAATCCCTAATTTCCCCTCCTAAATTACGTCGCGCACTACGTTGTTGTTTCCGTCGAAGGCCGCTCTTCGTTTCTGTCAAAGCTCGTGCGCCGTTCCGTCGAAGTCCTCTCTCATCTCGTCGTTCTCATCAGAGTTTCAATTGACAAGGCTGCGCGGCATTTCCGTCGGAGTTTCAACATCACAAATCAATTTATTCCCAAATTGTAGATGAACCCTATTCCCTAATAATTCTCCCCAAAATTGAGTGCCCTGTAATTCCCTCCCTTCACTAATCAATTTTTTTCCATCGAATCCCTTACTCGTCTCAACAATTTGCAGTATCGATAGTATAATGTGGTGAAAAAATCCCCCGTTCGATTCCCGGCTCCAGATTGTGGTAAGTGAATCTTTCTGTTTCTATTCTGCTTCGCACGCACTCACACACTATTTTTAAAAAAAAAATTCTCGTTATGTATGTGGGGTGGTGGTGATGAAGCAATATAATAGGGTTAATTCTGGTCAAACATAGGACACAAAAGGGGAGTGTTAAAGAGAGTCGTGACAAACTGTGGAAAAGCAAAAAGAAAGGGGGATATGATAAGTTTCCAAGGCTCAATTCGACCTCACGACCAGGTCGAATTCTCCCCTCCAGGTCGAATTGGAGTTCGAATTGATCTACTGTAAGTCGCAGATGCTCAATTCGACCAGAGGCCCTGGTCGAATTGAAATGACATGGTCGAATTGGCTTCGCCACCGATCAATTCGACCAAGATTCGACCTGATGCTCAGGTTGATTTCCCCTGTCGTGGTCGAATCCACCATCTGTACGTGTCCTGCCTCCAATTTGACCAGCAGGCCTGGTCGAATTGACCTCCTTCTTGTCGAATTGCACTTCTGCTTCGCCCAAACGGATGGCTTCGACTTCCTTTCTTTAGTTTTCAACACTTCTACTCCAATTTCCTTCGAAAGACCACTCAAATGGCTCCAACAACACCTGATTTGTGACCTTTCACAATATATATCGGTTTACAAATGATTACAACCTTCAAACACTTTATAAAAGCATAAATCCAGGCGCAAGATTCGTGAATTTACACACTCATCAGGGACTGATTCGATACCTCTCTTTAGGAGATGCTTCGGATTTACATACAACTCTAATTAAGCCTAATACACAATTAACACATTTATCCTACTTGTTAATTAATTTATCCTACTCGTCCCAATGTATTATTCATTATTAGTGTAGGCATTGAGTTTAAAAAAATTATTTTATGAAATTATTTATTGTGACTAACAGGTATGTTTTGTTTTAGGTAATTATCTGGATCTATATACTATTAAGTTGCATCATGGTTGAATGATGATTGAGAATACCGTAGATGATTTTAAGTATATTGGAGGGACAATAAGCGCATATGATTTTGTTAACTGTTCCAAGGTGGATTTAGGATATCTTGACAGGATGTGTGAACAGTTAGGATATGTTGGGAGTAAAAAGTACTTTGGAATGAGAAAAGATGGAAAGTTGGACATAGTTAATTGTGTATTTGATATTGATAGGTGTTTTAATGCTGCAAAGAATAAGATATGTACTATGTTAAATTGGACATAGTTGATTGTGTATTTGATATTGATAGTTGATTGTGTACTATGTTTTAATGCTGCAAAGAATAGTTGATTGTTTATTTGATATTGATAGGATAATGACAGGATGAGATATTTAACAATGTTTTAGTTGAAGCAAGATCTAAGCCAATCTTGACCATGTTAGAATGGATACGAGAATACATGATGTCAAGGCTTCAAAAAAACAGAGATGCTTGTGAAAGAAAATGGGAGGGCCAAAAAACATGTGGGCGGATAAGAACATTAGTGTATGATGCTATGAAGAGAAGCAAAGATTGTATCCCTTCCAAATCCAATGAGTACAACTATGAGGTAATAAGTTTTGATGGAAAGAAGTACGTTGTTGACTTGAAAGCACACACTTGTGATTGCAGATTGTGGGAGTTGTCCGGCATCCCTTGTAAGCATGCAATCAGTGCAATATGTGCACATGGTCATGATGTAGAAGATTATGTCAACAAATGCTATTCTATGGCCACATACATGGAAGTTTATCGAACGTCTATCAGCCCAATTAATGGAGAAGAGTAATGGTCTAAGACAGGGTACATTCCACCATTGCCACCAAATTTTGGTAAAAGGAAAAAGAAGGGTAGACCGGAGAGTAAAAGGAGGTCAGGAGCAGATGAAATTAGAGGGAAGAGAACAAGAGGTGTCCAAAGAATGTCAAGGCAATCATTCAAAGTTACTTGCAAATACTGTGGTGAAAAGGGACACAATTAAAAAGGTTGTTCGTTGAAGAAGGTTGCTACTAGTTTATTAGATGAGTTGGATCAATCTGATGAGGTTGAGACTGTTTATGAACAAGAAAGAGATGGTGAACCATGAGCACGATCAATTGAACCATCTACTGAGCCAGTAGAGATGACACAATCTGATGATTGTCCACCAATGACACAGGAAGATGAAGTTCATCAGTCTGATATAGACCCTATCAACGTAAGTAATTTGTACTTATATTCTTATATTAATTATGTTTAGTGTTGAATACATCATAATTATTTTTGTATTATTATTTAGACTGAATCTCATGCTACGAGTGATAGACCTACAACAAGAAGAGGAAGACAATCTCTGGTAATATTTCTATTTAAGTAGATTATGTTCATATATAGATATTTATATTCGTGTTATTCTTTTTTAATTAAAGGAAAGAGGAAGTTGAGTGCTCCTAGTGCAAGACCAAAGGCTGCTGCCAAAAAATCTACTGAGATTGAAGGAACTGTGACTGGGGTACATATTCAATTAAAAGCAACAATTTTATTTGAGCCTATTAATTTTTATTACTTATTTACATGTGTGAATTTTGACAATAGATGGCAGAAGACATTTGTAGCCAAGGTCTATCTGGAGTGAAGTTTAGGGTTCCTCCACCAATGACTTTTCATCCACATAATTTCATTGGAGGTCATGTGCGCTTTGGGGGTACAAGCACTAGTAAGTCAGCCACGCACACAACACTTCTCAGTCCAAATACATTCATTGGATGCAATGTGAATGTAGGTGGTCAAAGTAGCAAGGAAGATGGTATGAAAATCATAGAAAAAGGGGGTAAGAAGTTTGTGACTATTAATACTCTTACGGAGACATCTAAGTTGAATAAAAAGGCTGTACAAAATAGTAAGAAGCAAGGGAAGAAGTAGTTGGTTGCTACTTTATTGAATTTTTTTATGAATGTTGAACTATGTTTACCTGTTTGTTGATTTATGTTGATTCAGACTATTATTTAGGATGTTGGTAAGAACTATGTTGGGTGTAACTGATTGTCCAGAACTATGTTCATATGTTTCTTGATTTATGTTGCTTATGACATGATTTTATGTGATTGTATTGGTGTTAAATTGTATTGTGATGGATAATTTTGTTGAACCATGACAGTAAAAGGCAATAAAACATTAGGCTTCATACATTCATACATTACATAATACATTATGCTTCATACATTAGCCTTTCATACTAGCATTTATATGTAATACAAAATAGAAGGTCATACATGATTATCATAGGATAATATTCTACTTGGCGAATAACCCTCGGACAATGATAGGAGCCCAAGACACCAATAGGACTATGATAAGAAATTTTTTCAGCATTCGAATCTGATGAACATCTTCCTCCAACCGCTTCACTTGTTTAACCATTTCATCAACCCTCTATGTTGTGCCCTTTAATGTAGTTGCTAACTCCAAGTTTTCAGACACTAAATTGTCAATTCTAGTAAGCATAAGAGGGAATTGAGCATGGCCAGTCACTTCATACTGATCAGCCCAAAAAAAAAATCGCAGCCACTACTGTTCAAGGACTTGGGACAGGTATGAAACAATCTACCAAAGCTACTTGCCTTTTGTGAAACGTACGTACGGGTGGCTTTTCCGCATTAGCAAACCAGGTATTGCTTATTCTTTTGAGCGGATGATTCGGAGGAAGATGACATTTTTCTCCTCTTCTTCTTTTCTTCTTCTCTTTTATCTTCTTTCTTCTCTGTAATTTTGTGTTGTGATGGTAGGTGGGCTGTGGTTGAGTTGTTTTATAAGAATAGAATAGGGTGGGGTTAGGTTTTAATTTGGGCGCCAAAAATTATCCCATTTTACCGCCAAAAAATGGATGTTACAGGTGCTTTGGGACCAAAATTGCAAGATTTTGCAATTTTGGTCCCAATATTTAAGGTTAAATCCAGTGGGACCAATATTGCTAACGGGAATTAACGGGACAGTTGACAGCAGGACCACTTTTGCTGAAAAAAAGGTTTGAGACTGAACTCAAGACTATTGGGACCAAACTCAAATGGGACTGTGACGTGTGGGACTAGTTTTGCAATTTTCTTTACTTTAACTACAAATAAGTATACTAAAATATATAATAAGCATATTTAATAATGGGTCGACTCGTCTCATAAAAAATCTGTCTCATAAGAGAGTCTCTTAATTTTTTTAAAAAAAAATCCTTTTTGATTATGTTATTTTTAATAATTAATAATTTGAATTTTATAATATATTTTTAAAAAAAATTCAAGTCAAAAAAAATTTTTAGCGACACAACAACATAAAACAAAAGGCTATACTTCTCGGACTCCCTGATGAAAATCTTGTCTCTGTCACTACATGCATGAATAATTTTGTAGAAAAGATGAAAAGTAATATTCCCTCTATCCCGTTAAGCTCTTCGCTCTTCCTTTGTAAATTACAAAAGAAGAGTGAAGAGCTTAGCAGGACGGGAGAGAGTAATATTTTCAGAATAAGTAATTCTTCATCATGAAAAAGTGAAAATGTTTTTTTAATAAAAGATTACACATAATCAATAAAAAATGGTATCCATCCAATTAAATTGTTTAATGCATGAATATTTTATAGAAAAAATGAAAAGTGGTAACATTTTAAATAATAAATGACTCTTGATCATGAATGTGATAATATATATATTCCCTCCGAAATTAGGTGGGTTAGCTCACCTGGCCACTGGGCTCCTCAATAAAGTGAGTGACCCAGGTTCGATTCTCATTGAAAATGAATAAGGGGGGAGTTATAAAAAGGCTTGGAGAAATGAGAGTATATATACACTTCCTCCGTTCCGTTTCAATCTTTATATATTTTTAATTTGGGCGTCCCACTTCAATCTTTATGTTTCACTTTTTAGTAAATTAGACTCACCCAAAACAATTATTCTATATATCACTATAGGACACACACACATCATTAATACAATTACTCACTTTATATTTAATACTCCCTAATTTACAAAGGAAAGGTGAACGGTTCTCTGGGATGGGGGGAGTATTATATCTTTCAACTTACTATAAATTAAAAATACTATATCTTTTAATCTCCGTGCAAAAAGCGAACGTTAGCATTGAAATGTGACGAAGAGAATATATATTTTTAAGTAAAACGTGATACATAATCAAAGAAACGTGGTATCCGCCCAATTATATTATTTATAGATAATTTGTATGACAAATAAAAAGTCATAAAATTTTTAATAAGAAGACTTCATTAAGAGAAAATGATAATCGTCAATTAAACTATTTCTGGCATAAATAATTTATAGGAAAGCTAAAAATTAATAATATTTTAATAGTAGGTGATTTTTTTATCTAATTAAACTATTATAATTAATAGGATTGATAAAAAATTATGACATTTTTAATAAAAGGTAATATTATCTAATAAAAGAAAAAATATATAACCATTAATTAAATATTCTCTCCGTACTTAAAGATCGTTCACTTTTTTCTCAATTGTTCATATCACATAATTGTTCATCCCCAAAAAATAGAAATATCATTTTAATCTAACAACTCAATATACACATTAATTTAAAAAATGTCATTACTTCTTTTGACGCATTACATACTTTATACTTTATTTATTACCTAAATATACAACATTACCCCTAAAAATCAATAAAGTTTGTCAAAAAGTAATTTTTTCTTAATATACGTGGTACAGTAAACATTAATCAGTTTGTAGGTTGGAGGAAGTAGTTTATAAGTGAATAATTTATAAACGTATAAAAAATAATAATATTTTAATAAATACTTATACACAGGGACGGAGCCAGGAATTCCGTCTAGGGGGTCCAATTTATTAATAACGTTATAGTACTCCCTCAATTTCGGTAAACTTTTCACTTTAACGTATATACAGAGTTTAAGAAATTTTATTTTTTAATCAATTTTATTGACTTATTTAAAAAAAAAGAGCAGCAAAAAAATTAAGAGGGCTGCTTAAGTGACACGTAGTCATTGGTGACCGCCGTCAGCGGAGGCCGTTGGATCCTTCTCATTTTAATACACACCATTGGATCAAAAAATTAATTTTTAATTCAAAAGCTACTTCTTCAGCCGTTTTCCCCTGCGAAAGGTGGTTGACTGTCATTATTGTGACAGAGCCTGGCCAATGGAGTGAAGAGAGAGAATGTGACAGCCTGTACATTACGGAGAAGAGAGAGAGAGAGCGCAGTGCATTGTCCCAGTGCAGTGAGTACTCACCTTCCCAAAAAACAGGCAACTATGCACCCCTTTCGATCCACCGACGAGTATGGTGAGGAGTAATGGTAGTTATTGTTCTATATTTCATTGCTGTTAACCAGACAATCATCTGATATTCTCAATTTCTTTTACTTGTTGGGTTTCTTGCAACTTTGTGTTAAGCTAGGGAGGTTGTATTTAATTAATTGAAAGTTATACTTAATAAGTTGGAGAAATTACGAGAGAACCCACGAATAGTACTGTAACTTTGAAAATTATCAATTTTAGTCATTTTTAATTCAATTTTGGTACTATTTGTCCAATTTTAGTACAATTTCCCAAAAATAAAAATAAACCCACCGGAGCCGATTTTCATCCTCAGATTTGACACATTTCCGGCAAGCCACATTATGAAACATCCCACGTGACAACAACAAATTAAAAAAAAATTAAGTTGCAACGTCAAATCTTAGTCCATCGTAGATGAGTTGTTGTTCGTCAATTCAGGTGAACATCCTGCGCCTAGAAGAAGAAGTGGTCATGTATTACCTTTCTCCGTCAGCAATGGCTTGAGATTCCCAAATTCCTAGCGGATGATTCAGAGCGGCGGAGTGTAGCATGCGGAATTTGACAAATTTGGGGCCGTGGCGATTAACACATGGATCTACATCTCCGGCTATGTTGGCAACGAGAATATAGCAGCACCGCGACTCAACAGATTCGATGGGAAGCAGCGGTACGAGCTACGAGCTCCAAGCGGCTGAATGAATGCGTGACCGATGGCAAACGGTGGTAGGTGAACTGGAAATTCCTGCGGGCGGCTAGTCAACGACAACTGGCACGAATCGACGGCTAGACTTGAATTGGTGCAGCGTCGCAGCCAGATCCGGCGTAAGGGCTCAAATCCCATTCGGTGAGCGGTGGATCTGACGGCGGCGAGCAGCATGGGAAAGCCGACGATGGTAGATGGTGGCACTAGTCCTGGTTCGATGCGCTTGCGGCTGTCGGCAGTCTTCGAACCATAGATGGTTCGCGGCTGAAATCCGGCGATGAGATTTAGACTGGAGAAAATGACCTGCATAGGGGAGCACAACATCTTCCGGGCCATCGGAGTCGATTGCCGAGGCGGACGGAGACATCACTATTCACTTCTTCACTGATGCTTCGGGTTCCACACGTTCTGAATTAAAATGTGATGGACGATATTTGTTCGGACCGTTGGTACGGAGGAGGTCTTAGGCTAGTGGTAGAGGAAGAGGAGGAGAGAGAAATAGGGTTACAACAATGGAGGTGGATGCCTGGGACGATGGAGATGTGGAACAGAGGGGTTTGGATGAATTATTTAATTACTATTAATTATTTATGTTTTAAATTAATGATTTAATTATTTACTATTAAATTATTAGTAAAAGGACTGCCACCTAAGCTTTTTTTTATTAGAATTTTTTTAAGATTCCTTTTTTTCAACCATGGGCTTATTCTTATTACTATTAATTGTTTATGTTTTAAATTAATGACTTAATTATTTACTGTTAAATTATTAGTAAAAGGACTGCCACCTAAGCTTTATTTTATTAGACTTTTTTTAAGACAAGCATTTTAACCGTGCGATGCACGGGATCAATTTTAAAAAAATAAAATTATAGTATAAATATAGAGTTTTTGTAATAGTAAATTTATATATATATCGTGGACATTTAAACACATATAATTATGTATTCCCCCTGTCATATCCTAAAGATTACATATTTTTAAATTGGGTGTTTCATTCTAACAGTTACATTTTTTTTGTGCATGAGACCCACACAATTAAGTAATTAGAATTGTTAGTTTTTATAATTATATTAATTTATTATAAATGAAAACGAATAAGGATCGTATAACGTCGATTCAACTAAAAATTATTTAATTCATTACACATAAAGAACTAAACTAAATATACATATCATCACAATATAAAACCTCATACATATGTATTCCATTCGTCCCATCTTAATAGTTATATTTGCTTTTTGCACGGATTGCTTTTTGCACGTGAATTAAGAAATTTAGTATTTTAATGAGTATTGAGGTGAGATAAATAATATTTTAATGTATAGTGGATGGATGAGTCGCATTGAGATATTATAATTACTTAATAGTGCGGGTCTCATGCACAAAATTAAAAAATAAAAAAATATAACCGTTAGAATGAAACACCCAATTTAAAAAAATATATTTATTAGGATGAGACGGAAGAAATTCGTAATTATATGTGTTTATGTGTTCACGATATATATATATATATATATATATATATATATATATATATAAATGGAGTATTACAAAAAAATCTATATTTATATAATTTTATTTTTTAAAATTTATCCCGTACTTGTTTATATAATAATTTCCTTGCTAATCCATTGGTAATTATCAACGGATTGAATTTCGTTGCTAAAATAGAGAATAAATTTGTTGACATTCCGTTGCTAAAACAAAAAAAATATCATTTTTGTTGCTAATCCATTAATAATTACCAACTGATTGAATTCTGTTGCTAAATTCGGTTGCTATAAAATACTCTCTTCGTCTCATTTCAATGTTTATGTTTACTTTTTGTACGTTAATTAAGGAGTATAAATTTTTAATAGATAGTAGGTGGAAATATATAATATTTAATATAAAGTGGGTAGGTGTATTAGTGTTGGATGTGGGGACCATGGTGATATACTCCTTTCGTCCCACTATCTATTAATATACAATATTCTTTAATCAACGTGCTATAAGCAAAAGTAAACATTGAAACGGGACGGGGGAAGTACTTTTTTGTAGTGGGTGTATTAGTTATATCTCGAACTCCCCATGATTTCATACTCTTTCAAATGAGATTACATTGCAATAAATGGTCCTATAATGACTTCTATATTTTACTTTTTATATAAGTATATTATGTACCATTTAAATTTAAATTCTAATATCATTACTTTTCTTTTTTTATTTACTTATATTTCATTTTTAAGTTTAAATAAATATTTATTTTTATATTTAATGTGCTTTTAATGAATACATATATTTAAGATCTTTAATTTCATTATTATTTGTTAAAAATATGTCACGTGAAATAAAAAAAATAATTTATATAATAAATGAGAAAAAGATTATTACCATATAAAAACAAATTGAATTAGGATAACATCATAAATTTGGAGGGGGGGAATTTGAGAAGAGAAGAAGGAGATAAATTGAGAAGAGATAAGATATTGACCAAAACTTTTGAGCGGGAAAAAACCTTTGACAATATGTTCTTATATATATATATATATATATATATATATATATATATATATATATATATATATATATATATATATATATATATAGATATAGATATAGATTCATTTTTTTCAACCGGTCATGTGCTTATTCCGGCGACAGTTAGTAGTATTTTCCATTAGAAATGACTAAAATTGAATACAAAAGGACTGAAATTTAAAAATGAAATACTTAAATGATCAAAATTGGACAATTAGGGCTAAAATTGAATTAAAAGGGACTCAAATTGATAATTTTTAAAGGTGTACATTGTTATAAATTCTTTATATTGTAAAAAAAAAGTTGTATAGATACAAAAACATTAAACTTTTTATTAGTAATAAATTAATTAATAATCGAGCATCACTATTTTTTTATCTTTTATTTTTATAAAATATTTTAAGGGTTTATTACTAGAAGATACACAATTTTAAGCATATTTACGCTGAGATACAAAGATAAAAGGAAATCACTATCAGATACACAAATTTGTATAGAAGAGACAAAATTACCCTCCAAACACGGTTTCACTATGCAACGAGCTATTCTTCGCTAGTAGATTCGCTTGCAGATCTAGAACCTCCGCGGTGGTCGTTTGCGCCGCCCATAACTTAGACATGATTAGTCCAAGTCGCTGCTCTGACCAACAATGTCGCCCACCTCCGTAGCCTGCAGATCCAGCGTCATCTAGAGCTCTCCGCAGCTGCTCTGATTTTTGGCCGACATTCCGATACGGCCATGATTTTGTTTTACCGCTCGCCACCATGGGTTCTTCGCCGCTGTTTACTGGCAGCAGCTGGGTCCTCTCTCTCAAACAGTCACAGTGTTGTCGTGCTTCCGATTTCAGCATCCTAGCAACAATCCCGGGCTTCCCTGCTGATCCTTTGGTGCAGATCCAGCTTCGCTCTCGTCGCTGGGTATCTCTAGCCGATTGTACTATTTTCACGAACCTGCAAATGAGGATTTTACCCCTGCCGAGAGGCGATTGGAGGGTTGAAACAAGGTGACCAACATTAAATCAGTTATCTCCAGTGCAACGAGAAGATTCTCTATCACAGATGGTGGTAACTTCATCACTTCTCTAACATTTTCACTCAATTATTTAAACTGTTTGTTTTTATTTTTACTTGCATTCATTTTGCTGTTTGGAAAGAGTCGTATGTGGAATTTTAGGGTTGAGAATGCAACAGAGATTGTTAGGTGTTTCAATTGCTAGGCAAAATCGATTTACAGTTGAATGTTCAATCTCAAATTATTGAAGTTTGCGGATATTTGCACCCATTATCTAATGTTAGTTTTGGATTGCGAATTCCTCTAAAATGATATGATTCTCTTATTAGTCATCCGATGCTGCACCAAACACTCTTGACATCCTGAATTCTACTAATTCACACTATTCTGCTGGTTGTACACTTTTGCTAGTAATCTACATACTTTCTTGGGATGTTGAGCCTTAGTTGCAGAGAAAATAGTTATCATAGCTTGTATTCTTTATGCAATTTACGTTTCATCAGGCGTGTGATGAGCTTGAGAATTTAATTAACAAAGGTGGAAATATTGTGGATCATCCACTGTTATGACTTTCTTGAGCGTTGTTTTGATCACATTGTGGTTCTTTGAACTGCTAGTAATGTGAGCTATGGTTGATTATATGAAAGGTAATATGCTCCCGCATAAATCTCAATCGGTTGCTGAATGAATTGGGTATTAATTTGTTAGAGTACCACTTTTTATTTAGCTCTTAAGTCTAGAAAGATAATGTGGCAATTTATCTTGATTTTGTTTCTGGGTAATGTTTGTGATTATCAGCACAAGGTTTTGCCTTCTATCGTTGATCTTACACAGTAGATTAATTTAATTGACTGATTATATTCTTATCCTATTTTAGTTGGATGGTCAACTGTTTTTGATGAAATCCTTATTTTAGTATAACAAAGTTCCTTACCAGTGTTGCAATGAGCTAATTATGCCAAAACATGTTGTATATTGTATGATATACAAGCTTGATAGATATTGTTTGACATGATCCTTCATTGCTATTGTTTTTTACCCTAAGATTTGTCTGTGTTCTTGGCTATTCTAATTTCCTATTCTAAAACGGCATGTTTTCCACATCATATATTGAGCATTATTCATCATCTTCAATAATCATATGTCATACCATTTGCATATATTTACATAAACTGAAGTAAACTTAAAATATTGCGTAATTCTAGCTGTAGTGAAAGCTGGATATCCAAATCTACAAGAGTGCATGTTGAGAGATGGATAATGTGTCTGATTTAGTGTTAACAGATGACCAGTAATTTCTTCTCTGCCTTGTGCAACTTTAAATTTTTCGTTAAGGGTGGGGGCGAACTAAATTTTTGATTGCTTCTAAATTCTGTGTGTTATGATTTATTTTCTATGTTGTTCCTGTTTACTTATAGTTTCTATTTCTCGATATACAATTTCTCCTTGTGCCTAAAACCCTTTTCAAATCAGGATTAGTAGAAGATAGATTAGCCAATTTTGTCTTGGACCTTGTACTTATTATATTTTATGTATAAACATTTCTAGAACAATATATAAAAGATAATTATTTTTTATTCTAATAAGTTTTGTTGATACTAGTTTAAACTTATATAAATTTTGCCTTTTATTTATTAATGTCCAATTGTTTTTTAGTCTGATCTACCCATGAGTTATCCTTATGTTTTGTTCAATGCTTTCAAAGGTTGCTAATGTGGTGAGCGTGACTCCAGAATCTCTATAATGCAATTATTATTCTAAGGTCTAACCTTTGAGGTAGTTAGAGAAGCTGAAGCCTTTTCAAGTATTATTGTGTCTATATAAATGACAAGGGGACAGCAAGATGGAGCACAAAATAAGTGTTTGTTGACTTTTGTATGCGTTGTGACTGTATTTCTACTTTGGGTCTAAGAATGCTAGGGAGTCTGCTTTAGAATATTGCAGCCGTTTTTTTGAGAAAAATAGGGTCATTTGGGTGGTGATGAAGATTCAGATCTTGGTGGTAAGCAAAATGAATCCTTGGTCAAGGTTGGGCTAGTAGATGGTGAGGATGGTACAACTCTAAAGAGCTTCCCAGTAAGTGTTTAGATTACTAACCATATTTTATCTTATCTGGTTTGTCTCCCTGTCATGTATAATGTTGCATGGATATGAAGATTTTTACAAGATATCTCGTTTTGTTTATTGTGGTCCTACCCTATGAATTTATGTGATCTTGATTTTTTTTACTTCTATGATGATCGCCATTCAGAATTGATCCCCTATTCATATAGAAATCTTATTTATCAAATGAGATTAAAGTTGGATCTATCTTTGATGGGGCACTATAAAAGACATTGCCCCTTACTTGAAAGACAGTTTAATTGCTTGATTCCTCCTCCGGCAGGGTATAAGGTAAGGCCATCAATCTCTAGATTTTTAAGTTAGCATCTTGTTCCTTTTATTTGTATTTTATTTTTTTAATGATTTTCTTCTTTTTTTTGGAATTACAGATTCCAATTAAGTGGCCGAAAAGTAAGGAAGAAGTTTGGAAAGCAAATATTCCTCACACTTAGCACATGAGAAGTCTGACCAGAACTGGATGGTTGTTAAAGGAGATAAATGTGAATATATATATATATATATATATATATATATATATATATATATATATATATATATATATATATATATATATATATATATATATATATATATATATATATATATATATATATATATATATATATGTGCAATTGTTCTTCTGAGTTGTTCATGTTCATAGCTCACTTTCTTGTGTAGTTTATATATCACTTTAGAGGCTACTATTTCCTTCTTCAATTGTTAATTGAAGATGATCAATAGTGAAGCTTCAAATTTCATGCTATGTTTTCATGCTGTGTTTTCGAAGGTATAAAATTTCATGCAATAATTTCATTAGAAATGCGAAAAAAAAACTTGCAAAAAAAAAAGTGCAAAGAAATTTGTGCAAAACAGAAATGTGAAAAAAAAATTACAAAAAAAATGTGCAAAAAAATATGCAAAAGAATTTGTGCAAAATAAAATGTGCAAGCAAATTATGCAAAAATAAAATGTGCAAAACAAAAATGTGCAAAAATAAAAAAGTGCAATAGAAATTATGCAAAATAAAATTGTCCAAAACAAACTGCCGCCGGACCGCCGCCTGACCTCCGCTGCCGAAATTTAAAATGTGCAAACAAAATGTGCAAAAACAAATTTGTACAAACACATTGGGGTATTTATGATATCACAATCATAATTGTGTAGTTATGAGTAATAGTACTTTCAGTCATGTAGTTTATAGCAATTATGAATTATTTTATGTACCCAATAGTACGTGACTCATATTTTAATTATTTTTATTGAATATATTGAATGTAATAATATATTAAAACTCATGGAGTATTAGTTATTTTAAATATTAAATTATTAATTAGAAAAATTAAATAAAAAATTAGTTAAAATGTTAAATTTCTTAAAATAAAATATTTATCGTAAGATTATAAAATATTAATTTTTTAAATATTAAATTACTTAAAATAGAATTTTAGGTATGTTATTAAGATTATAAATAAAATAAGAGAATATAAAAGTCAATATTTAAAATAATAAATTTCTTAAAATAAAATATTAATTATAGGAAGCGCCACATACACAAATTTTTATAAATTAATAGTACATAATTTAAAGATTTTATTTTTGGCAAGCACTTATATAAATTAATAGTATTAATGATTTTTATATTCTATTATTATTTATTTATTTATATATTTGTTTGTTTGTTTTTTTCTTCTTACTTTACTGTTAAATGAATTTTTTACCTTCATATTAAAAAGATAAACATTCAATTAATATAAATAAAAGGAAGCGATCATATGAATTGCGAGGTACCATTACGAGCTCAATATATACGAGTGTTATTCCGTGATCATAGTAGAATATTTTAAATCCAAAACCTGAAAAATGAATAAACTATCATTTAGAGCCTAATTATTTTTTCTATTGTTAGAAACCTTAAAATATTTTTTTTAAAAAAAGTATAGCAATGTGCTGTAATGTGAATTTTTTTTATCATATTTATATTACAAAAATATTAAACTTAGTTGTAAATTTAATTAATAATCAAGTATCTCTCTGTTTATCTTTTAATTATTTTTTTATTGAATAACTAAACCAAATTATTAAAGTTAAAACTCAATTATTTTTTTATTGAATAACTCAATCAAAATATTATTAATTGTAAATTAATTAATAATCAAGCGTCACTCTTTTCTTTACTTGTTTTAATTTGAATAACTCAATTAAAACATTTAAATGTAAAAATATATTGAAAATCATTATCATTTTGTATTATTTTAAATATTAATTGTAAGTTATTAATTAGAGGGATCTAATAAAAGATTAGTTAAAATGTTAAATTATTTAATATAAAATATTAATTGTAAGATTAAAAATTTTAAACATATTTATAAAAATATTTTTATTAGAATTAAAATATTAATTATAAGATTAATTGATAATCGAGCGTCACCCACAGTATCTCCCACACCGAAACTTCCTCGGCACACCACTCATCCACACAGAAACTCATGTTCACCCACAGTATCACCCACACTAAAACTTCCTCGACATACCACTCACCCACACAAAAACTTAGGCTCACCAATAATATCACCCACACTATCACTCTGGAACTTTCTCGACATACTACTCACCCACATAGAAACTCATGCTCACCCATAAAATCACCCACATTATCACCCATACTGAAACTTCCTCGACACACCACTCCCCACACTGAAAGTCATGCTCACCCACACAGGAACTTCCTCTGTATACTAAATTAATGTAAATAAAATAAAATAAACATTCAAACAAAATTTTAAAACTAACTTTTTCATTTTGAAATTTTTGCAAATGGTACTAATTAAACTTAATCCCACGATATAAAAATTAGAATGAATTTTTTTTAATAGGGATATACTCTTCATCCATAAAAGCTATGAGATACTTTAATTTGTATCGGTAACAGATTTGGAGAGTTCAAAATAATAAAACTAAATTATTTAATAATTATAAATAATTAAATTAATTCAAATTAATCACAATTTAACACGTCGTTGAAGACAACATGTGATAAAAAAAAATCTCAATTAGTATATTAAAGATATTTCAATTATAGAAGGTAAAATAAAATAATAAAAAAAGATTTAGTAAAAAAATTATATTATGTGCAAAATAAATAAAGAGATTTAAATAATGATAATAGAGTAAAATGTTTATAAAACGAGATACTTCATATAATTAAGAAAGACGTAAAATTATCGTACGGTAAGACAGTTTTACACAAAACTGCCCCAAACTTATTTTAGTCATTTTACAATTTCTTAAAAATAAAATAAAAAAAATATTGATATCTAATGATAAAAATTGATAATAATGATAAATTATTCTTAACACCAGTTTCACTATGCACCCTAATTTTACCAATAAAATACTCTTTACATGAAAATGACTCTATAGAGTAATAAATTATTACTCTTATAAATAGAAAATATTACTCATAGTTAAATTAATATGTTTTGATTTTTTTACTCATGGTGAGATGAGTAATTTTTTTTATTTAAAAGACTAAAAATTAATTACTATAAAAATTAAATTTTCATACAATAAAGAACGCAAACACTTGTGTAAACCGGGTTTACATACGTTTATATGTAAATCCTGTTGTTCTTTAGTACATAAAAAATTTCTCTTTTAACATATAAATTGTTAATCTTCAAAATTTTAAAATAATTATTCTTCAAATTTTTATAAACTCTGATTTTTCGATTACTCTTTAGTCAATAAAAAATTACTCTTTAAAATATGAATTATTACTTTTCTTTATAATATTACTCTTCAAATTTTTTATATGCCAAGGAGTAATTTTAAAAAATAGAGTTTACATGTAAATCTTGTAAACTCGGTTACATGAGACCACTCAATAAAGAATATTTCGTTAAAATGAGGGTATATGGTGCACCAATGTTCATTGAAGACAAGCTCAAAAGTAATAATACATTTTTAATTAAAATTTATATATTTTTTAAAAGTGAAACGGTGTAACGGAAACGATTAATATTTTATAATAATTAGTAGAATGAATTAAAAGTGATAACAATTTTAATAAAATATGATATATAATTAATAAAAAATGATAATTATTTAATTAATTAAATTATTTTATGAATAATTTATAGAACAAATAAAAAGTTATAGCATTTTTAATAAAAAGTGAGACATGATAATAAAAAAGTAATATTTGTAATTGTTTCATTAAATTATTTAATAAATAATTAGTTGGTGGATAAAAACAGATAATATTTTAATATAAAAATAAATTAAAAATACATTATTACTTTTAATAATTACTATATAATTAATAGTTATTTATGTTAAAATATTATTTTTTAAACGAAAATTAATTACAAGGTAAAATTTTAATGAAAAACAATGATTTGAATGTTGGATAAATGTGGATAATAAATTATTAAATTTTAAAATTAATTATTTGTTGAACAATTAATAAAACGAATAAAAAGTGATAACATGTTAATAAAAAGTTATACATGATCAATAAAAAGTGAGGCTAATACTACTGTGCATTTGGGTGCGCCCCAAGATACGTATACAATTATGAACAAAAACCGAGTATACAATTATGAACAAAAATGTATACATTTTGTTAGTGAATTTTTTGTTAGTTTTTTTAATGAAAAAGTGAGTGTGAAAAATGTATACAATTATTAAGAAACATGTATATAATATAAAATAAAAAGTTATACACATATAGGTGCGCACCCTTACACCTGGGTGCACCACATATCAACTCAAAAAGTGATAACCGTTCAAATAAATTATTTCATTAACAATTTTTATGATGAATAAAAAGTGATAATATTTTTTTTATAAAAAGTGATGTCTAATTCATTCAATTGAACTATTTAATGAACTATTAATAAAAGTAATTAATATTGATCGTATTTAATGAAATACGATTAATATTTTGAAATTTCAATTACAAAATACGATTCGTGTCATTATTGAATCAACCTGATAAGAACATGAAAATTTCATGTCGTGTCATGTTTGTATCAATCCGCTTAATATGATCAATTTTAACATATGACCCAATAACCCATTAGCAACTCATAATCTGTTAATGACCTGATAAAATTTGTTTTGTAGTAAACTGTTGATGATATACTACTTATTCTTTAAAAATATTAATTAATACTCCTATAATTTATAATGACAAAGTCTCTTATAAAACGCTACTTATGTGAGACCGTATATATTAAAGTATGTATATTATATAGATAAAGTATGTTAATGGTTGTTAAAGTATGGTTTGTAAAGTAATCCATAAAAGATAATGAATTAAAATACTAGTATAATTTTAGGATGTTATAATATGATACATTATTGACATAATTTAACTACAAATAAGCATACTTTACATGTATGATAAGTATACTTTAATAATGAATTAACTCATATCACAACTTTCTAAAAAAAATGTCTATTCTCTCATTTATAATACTCCCTCCGTCCGGATTCAAGAGTCTCATTTACTTTTGGGCACGGAGATTAAGGAGTATTGTTATTTAATATTTAGTGGTAGTTATATTAGTGGAGGTGTGGGTCCATTTTTTAGTTGTAATTAGTGGGTGTGTATAGGTCTCATATGTATAAAAAAAGAAATGAGACCCTTGGGGCGGACGCCCAAAATGAAAAAATGATACCCTAGAAAGTGGACTGAGGGAATAGTATATTTCAAATTATCAATCAAAATTACTACTCCCTTCGTCCCGGGTATTTTTACCCATTTGTACGGGCACAGAGATTAAGACATGTTATTTTTTTAATATATAATGTAAGAAAAAGTATGGATAAATTAGTAATTTTAAAAGGAAAAGTAAATAAAATTATTGAAAATGATGAATAAAGTGTAAAAAAGTAATTAAAATTGTTAGGATTGTAAAAATCATCGATTATAAAGCAATACATAAGACCGTCGATTATCTAACCCTAATACCAAAGATTGAAGAGCCGCCGTTAAGAGTTTACAGTCAAGCTGCTTCAACTCCTTCTTTCTCTACCTCTCAAATCTCAGACCTGTTCAAGCTCAACTATAATTGCTTACGGAGCTCGAGAATCTCCAATTTTTGGAAATTGTCTGCATGACGATTGGAGAATTGATATTGTGGTAGCGGTCGACGACACCGTTAGCGACGGCGTAGTGAAATTGCTTTTGCTTTTTATTTGGCTTGGCTACGATTTGTATTTAGTTAAGTATTCAATAATTGAATCTTTTCCATTTTAGCCCAACTTAATTCATCTTGACTTTGCTATCAAAGTAGATGCCATAAATTGCACTAGTGAAAAGTTAGCACCGACGAATCCTTGACAACCTATTCAATTATGTTAAAATTATTTGTGTCAATGTTAAATCGCATTTTTTCGTGTTCGTGTTGTGTTGGAATAAATTCTTATCGTGTCGTGTTCGACCATCGATGTCAACACATAATACGAACGAATTGAAACCACAATAAGAGGAAAACAAGGAGTGTAGTGCTAAGAAGTGAGCGGTGGAAAGAAATAGTGAATGCAGTACTGAATAGAGAAGGTGAAAAGAGGAGTAAATGCAGTGGTAGAGAAGACGTTGATAGCAATAATTAATCAATGAGATAGAATGCTGGGATATGTAATGAGATAGAATGCAGGGATTTGTGATGTATGCAGTGAGAGAAGACACAACCCCAAAAAGCTGAAAAGGTGCTGACTCGGGTCATATGTGGTCACTGAAGAATCACCCAAAAATTAAATGAAAAATAATAGAAGAAATAAGAAAGTGAAATTTTATTGACTTTTTTTTTAAAAAAAAAGAGCAGCAAAAAAGTTAAAGGAAAAATAATAGAAGAAATAAAAGAAAGTGATAAAATGGGCAAAGAATCAAATTTAAAAAAAAAAGAAGAAAAAGAGCAGCAAGCGGTGGAAAGAAATAGTGATGCAGTACTGAATAGAGAAGGTGAAAAGAGGAGTAAATGCAGTGGTAGAGAAGACGTTGATAGCAATAATTAATCAATGAGATAGAATGCTGGGATATGTAATGAGATAGAATGCAGGGATTTGTGATGTATGCAGTGAGAGAAGACACAACCCCAAAAAGCTGAAAAGGTGCTGACTCGGGTCATATGTGGTCACTGAAGAATCGCCCAAAAATTAAATGAAAAATAATAGAAGAAATAAGAGAGTGAAATTTTATTGACTTTTTAAAAAAAAAAAGAGCAGCAAAAAAGTTAAAGGAAAAATAATAGAAGAAATAAAAGAAAGTGATAAAATGGGCAAATAATCAAATTTAAAAAAAAAAAGAAAAAGAGCAGCAAGCGGTGGAAAGAAATAGTGAATGCAGTACTGAATAGAGAAGGTGAAAAGAGGAGTAAATGCAGTGGTAGAGAAGACGTTGATAGCAATAATTAATCAATGAGATAGAATGCTGGGATATGTAATGAGATAGAATGCAGGGATTTGTGATGTATGCAGTGAGAGAAGACACAACCCCAAAAAGCTGAAAAGGTGCTGACTCGGGTCATATGTGGTCACTGAAGAATCGCCCAAAAATTAAATGAAAAATAATAGAAGAAATAAGAAAGTGAAATTTTATTGACTTTTTTTTTAAAAAAAAAGAGCAGCAAAAAAGTTAAAGGAAAAATAATAGAAGAAATAAAAGAAAGTGATAAAATGGGCAAAGAATCAAATTTAAAAAAAAAAAAAAAAGAGCAGCAAATAAATTAAAAGAGCATTATGTGGGATTAGAACCCACATCCTAGCATTGACAATAGAATGCCTTCACTACGGAGACAAATCCTAGAGATAAAAAATTTATAACCATATATATATATATATATATATAGGTAAAAAATTTTCAGAGGGGCCCGGTGCCCCCCTGGCCACAGTGTAGCTCAGTCTCTGCTTATAGATAGGAAAAACGATATACATTTAATTGAATTATTTTATTAAAAAATATATTTCATTTTATTTCATAATTTGTAAGTATCGATTTTTGTTTAAGGCATTGATAATTTTTAGGGTTTATTATTGTAAGGTACATACTTTAGAGCTAAAATACTCTCAGATACAAAGGGAAAAAAAATTATTCTCCACTACACAAATTAACATTAAAGGGACTAAATTACCCTTAACAAATCAGATTTCAATTTCGTCTTTCCTCTGGTGATGTCTCCTCCCCCGTATGACCTCACGCAACCGCCGCCTCTCCTCCGCCCAATTGCCGCCTCCTCCGCCCAATTGCCAATGTGCATCTCTTCCAGACCACCATCCATAGAAGCATATTCAAGTTTAGCTCCTCAAACATCTCCTTCGTGTCCACCAAAACGCTCCGAAAGTTGAACCCATTTCATTAATCTCCCAGATCCAATAAATCAGATCCGCCTCCTACCGATTGCAGCAACCCTTCTCTCACATTTTTCGATGCACTTTCGGAGAACGATGACGGCGACTAAACGAACAAATCATTCAACTTGTGCCTGACGGACAGTTCTCTTCCCTTCTTCGGCGAGCGGTGTTCATCGCTTCTTTCCCTCCTATCGGGCAATCCATCATCGCAGCGCGAATTCAGCCTTCTCTTGGCGGCGGCGGCGTCTCCTCCGTGGCTAAGGAGCATCCGAAGTGTCTTGCGGCAATGGAGGTGGATTACACTCCATACATTTTCTTTCAATTTTGAGGATTCACCATCTCCAACTTCTTCCTGCAATTTCATTCTCCAATTAGATTTTTCAATTTTCTTTCTTGCGTGATGACGAATCTTATTTTTATTGAAGTTGTTAGTTTCTTGTGAATCTTGATACCATACACGAATTGATTACTACCTTCACTGTTTGTTGCAGAGTCAAAATTAAATTTGAAAATTAATCCGAACTAGAAATTGAATCGTCTTGATTTGTAGTGCACAATTTGATTCATTGTTTTGAAATTAATATGTTAAATTATTGTCCTACAAATTTTGCAGAATTTATCGAAGATGGCCCGATAGCGCCGCAAGAAGGCTCCAACAATCCCCAAAGTTGAAGATGTATGTAAATTTTCTTAATTACAGTGGAATTTGATCTGATTTACTTATTTGTATGTATATATGATCAGATGCGAAGTTACTTGAGAAATGTGTTGATCGTGGCATGAGGATTCATGAGAATATACAGTTCCTGACTGAAAGTTCTGCTTCTAGTACTAATTAATTCAATTTGAATAATAATTTTTCAGTTGGATTTAGTATATGTTTATGAGTTAATTTCTTTTGCCTAATTACTAATTAGGGTTCTGTAATGTGATGAATTAACAAGATGGGTGAATGAGTATTGCATTGGTTTGTCATTAATTGTCTGATCTAGTACTAGTATAAACAAATTGTGCAAAAAAAATTTGTCGGATCACCGCCTGACTTCCGCCGGAACTTAAAATGTGCAAAAATAAATTGTGCAAAAAAAATTTGCCGGACCGCCGCCGGCTGTCGGACCTTCGCCGAAACTTAAAATGTGCAAACAAAATGTGCAAAAAAAATTCAAAAAAAATTCGTCGGACTGCCGCCTGACCTCCTCGGGAACATAAACTGTGCAAACAAAATATGCAAAAATAAATTGTGCAAAAAAAATTTGCCGGACCGCCGCCTGACCTCCGCCGCGGGCTGCCGCACCTCCGCCGGAACTTAAAATGTGCAAAAATAAATTGTGCAAAACAAATTGTGCAAACACAAAGGGGTATTTACGGTATCACAATCATAATTGTGTAGTTATGAGTATTAATGCTTTGATTGATGTAGTTTATAGCAATTATGCATTATTTTATGTATTCAATAGTAAGTGACCCTAATTTTTATAATGAAAACTCAATACTAAATTAATGAAAAGTGATACTACTAAATTAATTAAAAGTGATAATGCTATTTCATGAACAAATTATAGTAAAAATAAAAGATGATAACATTTTATAGCGAAAGTGATAATGTTTTATATCGAAAGTGATAACTATTTTAAAAAGTCTAAAATGATCTTACATGAAACTGTCTCACGCAAAACCTACCATTTGTTTAATTATTATTGACAAAATTTCATTTATTTTTATTATTATTAAATTATTCATTATATTTATATAATTAAAAATACATTTATTAAAAATAAATGAAAAAAAAGGCTTGTAAATCGTATACAAAAACCAATATTGATAAATTAGCTGTTGGGTCAGCTGTGCCTCATGACTCCCTGAATTTTGTGCATCTGCTCGCCACATTTGATTAAAGGCAAATATTTAAAACCTTATGTATGAATAAAAAGATAAATTTTATAATAAAAAGTAATATATAATTAATAAAAAAAATCATGCTATTTCATGAATAATTTATAATATAAATTAAAAATGATAATATTTTATAGCATATAATATAAATTAAAAATGATAATATTTTATAGCAAAAATATAATGTGAGACGGTTTCGGGAAAGACATGCATTTATGTTATCGGGAAAGACATACATTTATGTATTTAATAACTTAAGACCCATTTTCATGAGATAAGATTCGTGAGCCCTTCCCAACTCATTTGCATATTGCACGATAGCTGATAAATATTCTTAGCCGATAAATATTCTAATCATTTAGTGAAGTATACTTCCAAATGGATTAAGGAATATAATATTTTAATATATTGAGGTGAGAAAAATAATATTTTAATATATACTCCCTCAATCCCATTCAAAGAGAGTATTTTTTTCTATTTTGGTCGTTCCACCCAAATGATCCCCTTTCCCTTTTTACACACATAGGAGCCACACACCCCCTCTAATATAATTAAAATATGGGACTCACACTTCCACTAATACAACTACCCACTACACATTAAATAATAATACTTCTTAATCTACGTGCAAAAAAACAAACCCTTCTTACGTTAGGAATGAGGGAATAGTTGGTAATTGTATAATTGCATTAGTGTTGTAGGTGGATCCATTGAGATATTTTGATTGATTTGTATAAGTCCCATATATGCCAAAAAAGAAAAATATAATTATTAGGATGTGACGCTCAAATTAAAAATATGTAATATTAGGATGATATGAGTATATAGAATTTGGTTTCAAATTTCTATATTGATGTGTACACTAATTCATGGAGTACTTAAAAGAAGAGGCGGAATGTGACTGCCACTATATATAGGCTTGAAGATTAGTACATCTCCAGCTGACGTGTTTTTCAATCTTAATTACATGAAGTACTGACATTTTATGGTGTTCGTTGGGCTAGTCATGAGTCGTGAGTTCTCAAATTTGTGGATTTGAATTGCGCATGAGCTAATATAAGTATTGTGAGGATCCTCTCTTGTGAAATGGATCGACCCTCATTATAGTATAATTGTTCTATAAATAAAGTATATTTATTAATTTTTAAAGTATGTTTATAGTGAATCGTATTATAACACTTTGAAAATTTACTTTAATTTATATTATTAATCATACTTTAAAAGTATACTTTAACTACGAATTAATTTACTTATATAACGAATATATTTTAATAACGTGTAAACCCATCTCACCAACCGTCTTACAAATAACTTTATCTATTGTGAGATGCAACTCATAAGCCATAAACCACAAATATAAATAGTAATGTCACAATTTCAAGCCTACAAGTTAAATCAGAATTAAATAGACATTAACAAATTAATTAATCAATATACACTTTTTGGGTTTTAATGTCATTAGTATTCAACTAATAATACCCAATTTGTCCCATATCGATATGAGTTTCGGTAAATGTCCCATGTCGGTATGGATATCATGACGATATCAATAAGTATCGATATGTATGTCGATGAGTGAATGGATGTCGGTGCTGGTGTCGGTGAGTGTCTCATGTCAATTTGAACATCAGTGAGTGTCAATGACCATACCGGCAACCGGGGGCAATGGGTGGCCGACTGGGGAGGTAAGAGAGGTGAAGATTGTTTGGGTGGCGATATTTTGAACCTTTTAGGAGACAATTGTTTAGAATTGTTATAAAAATTGTTTGATGTTGGTATTATTATTATTTAAATGTATTTTGAACACAAATGACCATTAACACTAAAGAATAAGCCCTCAACCGCATCATTAAAGGATAATTAAAAAAATAACCAAATTTTATAATTCAAAATCTTTATTGAAACAACTTTTCTATCCATTTTATCCAATATAGGTAGTTTTTGGACTTTATTGTCCCTTTCTTTATAAACTCATGTCGATTTCCAAATAGGTGACCTCGTCGGTTGTCATATCGGTAACCTTAATATTTTGGTCCTTTTAAGTAACATTTGGGTAATTTTAATAAAAAAATTGGTGTTTTGGTGGTAATGATTTTTGACGTCTATTTTGGACATTTTTATATATGGGAACAAATTAATAATATAGCACATGCGTATACATAATATTTAGGCATTAAGTATAATAAATTTGCAGTTTTCCCTCGAAAGAAATGTTCAGAAATTTGCTCTTCAATTAACGTTAGATACACTACTGTAACCACTAAGAAAATTGGGGCATGGTGTGAGTTGCACTTCATTTATCCCAAAATTAAAACTCTGGATATCCCCCCAACATCATAAATGTGCCTGTATGCGTGACAACAAGGTATTTTTGTTCTCACATTTGCTTATGTTTCTTGGAATAACATCGACATATTGTCAAATCATACTCAGATTCTGATCTAACATCTAATCTCAGCTGAATGGAGTCAAAACGTTAGACTAGTGATGTATCTCAACCTCCACATTCAATTCATAAATATTAACATTTGCGGGGATGCAGAAGATAAAATATCATTACAAAATCTAGTGCAGATAAACAACCCTAACTCCTCCCCCACCCCACCCCCCGTGGCAACCAATCGAAGCTTCTAGAGTCTAGAGCATATTTTACATAATTTGTGAAAATTCAATGTAAAATGTTAAGGGCTTCAATCTTTGCTGGACTATAAAGATAAGGCAGTAAGTAGCAAGATTTATTTTCAAGTGATGAGGATTCTTATTGGTGTCTCTTGCATCCCATTCCAACTCTTGGGATTACAATTGGTTTTTGGCTCTACATAATTCCAATGAAAATGTTCTGGTTCAGTCTCTTCCTAGTAAAGAACATGATGAAAAGATTTTACCATTACTTAACAAGAAAATGGACAGTTTTTTACCTAAAGCTGGTGTAATCATCTTAATTTCTATTCATTTCCATATGAGATTACTAACAGGAATCTGTTAAAGCATGGCAGCAGAACTTCATATAGTGAAAAAAAAAACCTTAGAAAAGGGGAAGACTTGCTGGGAATAGCACATGCATCCATTGCTTCTCGTACCGAACCATGTGGGCCCATCTAATTTGCTCCAGCAATGAGAGCTTCAGATCATAAAACTTCTTCTTGGGAGGCTGACCATCCTCTTTGATCATGTCTCCTAGTACCTGGTTTATCAAAACAAAAAGAAGTCTTTAGTTTCACACATTTATAAGCAACCAAGGAGCATCACGAACTTTGGGTAATATGCATAGTTCTCAAAGCGAATGAGGTAATTTTAAGTATTCCAAACCAGGTTGTGACAGAATAGGTGTAATATATTTTTCACAAACTTATAGAGGTAAATCTTATATCTACAAACTCAGGCTACAAAAATTCATGGGTTAATTTTATACTAATGCGCGGCATTTATGTTCAACCTCAATTCAATAATGACTTTCAACATTTTTCTGTGTAAATTCACAACATTTTCAGTCGTTGTAATTCGATACAAGCTTTTTAATTTCACGTAGCAAGCCCAGAATTTGAAAAAAAAAAAAAAAAAAAAACAGTATGAACTATGAAATATGGGAAAATTGGCAAACAAATAAGAAGCGCAAAATTGAAAGTGAGTAATGATAACTGAGTTGGGACGAGAAAAACTATTTTAGTGAAGGAAAAAAAAACAAGTTTTTATTTTCAATATGAATATTTGGGTTTTTCTGAATGGTTTTTTTTTTTTTCGTCAACAAAATTGCTTTGTATTTCATCAAAATATTTTGCTCATTTCAGTTCACTGATAATTCAATTTTGTGTTTCTCATTTGTTTGCTTATCCAATTTTCCCATCTTTCATACTGATTTTTTTTTAATTTTGGGTTCGGCCGCAATAGCTACCCAAAATTAAAAAGAGCATTGATTTGCAACAACTGAAATTTTGATGCAATTATTGCCAACAACACTGAATGTCCTAAAGGTCATACAGTAACATAGAATCAACCCTTAATTTAAATGTTCCATATCTTATGGGATTATAAAATTGAAAGGTTTTATAAGTGGGCACAGTAAATTGATTCCCTTGGCTAGCAGCGTTACACTAACATTTCACAAGTGATACTGCTATGCTTTAGTTATCTAGCTGATATGATGATCAAATTAAAATAGATGGAAAATAACTCTGGCATATACAGCATTAATCACAACGGTAAATCTTGTAAAGAGATTAATTGAAAAGGGGTATGACGAAAGAGAAGTTCTCCCTATCACAGAAAGATGCAAGAAAGCTGTGCAATCAAAGATAAGACAACTCACTATAGCAGCCCATCATAACGGGAAAAAAGAACCTATGCTTAGAATGTTTTAGCCTTCATAGCAAAAGAGATCATTTCTATCAAACTCATAAAAGAACTCCCACTTATGATAAGTGAGTCAACCAAGTATAATTCCACTAGAAGGGGGCATCTCATAGCACGATGACTCCAAATGCAAACAACCTCACACATAAAGCCAGAGCAGTTGAATGAATAACGGTAAAATCATGCATTTTGCATAGAACTCATGGTTAGTTATAATCTCTTTCCATTTATGAGCATGCTAGTTAATGAAACTATTACCACAGACCACTCTCATATAAGAGAAGCCGAAGGAGTGGGTAAGATGATGCCATCAAAGATGGTGACCATAAATAAGAACTGTTTGATTTTCAAGGCAAATACATGATGGCATGTGAAAGCCAGACTGAAATGGAGTCATTAATTCTTGAACAGTGGAAAGAAAAAATAGAGCATATCATTAAGCAATAGGATCATATTTAGGCCTTATGTATTATAAGTCCCTAGACTTTATAGCTTTATTTCAATAAATACTTGAATTATATTTTGTTTCACAAGCTCCTGGAGACTGCACTTGATGGAATTTAGAGTCATCTTATAACTTTCGATAAATAATAAACTAGTCAGCTTCACTTAGTTTTAATAAATTCAAGTGTGTTCTTAGAAGTCATCTTTTAGGGACACATCACCTAAAATATTAGATTATAACAGCCTGAGAAAAAAGTTTAAAAAATAAATAAATAAGTTAAAAAAGGTTGACGATTTTATTATTATTTAATAGAACAATTAAGATGCAAGGAAATTAATTAATGGTATCATGGAAGCTGTAAAATAAAATTTCTCACTAGATTTATAAAAATATTTTAGGGACCTATACAAACAAAATTTGATAATTTAGGTACCTTTTGATACATTATATATATATATATATATATATATATATATATATATATATAGATCAGCTTAAATTGCCAGATAGTTTCAGGTTATAGTGAATTGACCTCTGGGGAAATATTTGCATTCTTACAGGCTAACAATGTGCTAGTTGCAAGGGATCTGTTAGACATGTCTCAATTATTTATTACGGTATAATAACCAGCCATCACATAATCATAGCAAAATATGTGGCTAATTATAGCTGATATAACCAGCACTAAATAAAAATCATTATCAGTATTCAGTAACCTTGGGCTAAGTTCTTAGGCATGGATGCAATCACAGATTATTTTCCACCTAAACTTAATCACACACTCAAAAGTCATTGAAACCCAACTCAACTAAAAAAAGTACCTTAAGTGCTGATCCAAGCCGTCCACTCCATCTCTCACGTATAACATAGAGAGTTCCGTACTTGGAGGATTTTACATCGACCCATTTTTGGAGTTCTTTGAAATTTTCTTCAAACAAATCCGGCTGGACACCATCATCTGCTGCAGCTTTGGCATTCTCCACATCCACAACTTTCTCACTCTGCTGACACAAGCATCATATGATCAAAAAGAACAATACTAGAAAAATGATATGCCATGTTTGGATTGTTTAATAGGACATGGCTTTTTAGAAACGGATGTCATTGTCAAACTTGCACAGGTAGAGAAGGGAATATGAAGTCACGAAACCACAATAACTATGCCTAACAGTAATCCAAAGTAAGTATCACAACTTCAAATGTATGATTGCCCCTTATGGAATCTCATATCTGGAGACTCAAACCCAAACAATTTACTCTATCCATTTGTTCACTTTCCAGATTTCTCTGCTATGAATTTGGAAGTTCTATTCACTTAGTTGTATATAGTTTCACAACATTAAATTTATAATACTTATGTCCTTGTACAGAATGCCGGCATTAGCAGTAAACTCTTTCAATAAAAAATGGGTAACATTTACTAGATAGAGAAACATTTACTGTCCTTTCACAATTATAATTTTATTTCATAAATAAATTAATCCAGAAAGAGAATAGGGATAAGGAATCCCTTACATGAACAACAGCAATTATTACAAAGCATAACACAAATTTCTATCAAAATCCAAAAAATAATGAAGACTTCAGAAAATTCCATGACCAAATAAATACCTATACAGCTACTCTAGAAATTAATCATAGACCAAACATCCTCAAAAAGTTCACATGTAGAACTCTCTTATTTTTTTTAGCAAAATGGACCAAAATACCACAGGAACTTTAATCCCCAACAGAATTTTGTCCTTTCACTACTCAGGATTCGTAAGGGTATTGCCAATCTTTCTATACAAAAAGATGAGGAAATTTCTATTTGATGAAGCTGAAGGCTAAAACCACACAAATATAGTTTCAGTAGTGGAATGCCCCAAAGAACATTTTGGTCTGGGTATTGGAATACGTCTCCTCGGAAAAAAACCATTATTAGACCAATGGTGTTAACTGAGTCATACAGAAAAAGATGCTTTTCAAATAGGTCACTTGTCATACGACCACATATTGAACACACTGTTGCCACGCACAACCTCACTATACTTCATGGTAACATATGTTAATCTTTTTGTCGTACATATATATCAACTTGATGTACAATACGTTCACCTATTGTATAATTAAGGATAACCAGTGCTGGAACTCATGCACATCGAAATGGTGGGAGCTTGCAGACAAATCACAATTATAATCATAAAGTTCAATAAATGGGAATATATACCTTCAGTGATTTGATTTCTGCTAGAGCTAATCCTTTCTGATACAAAGCCTCAACCAGTTGATCACGGGTTGTCTCCATTATCTTCTTCGTTTTCTGGTCGTTGAGAAGCAAATTGTAGATGACATTACAAAATGAAGGAAAATTAAATAGATGTTCAAACAGCAGCAGATATTTTAAATGAGCAAATGGAATAATCAATGCTCACTTCTGCATCCTCCTTTTCAGGATCACTTTTAAGTGAAAAGTACTTGGCCAATTGTTCCAAATCAATGCTTTCAATAACTTCATTTGCAGCTGTAATAATCTGCATAAATGTATCGTAATTACTAGAAAACAACCAGATAATGGTCACAGTATTGCTATTGATAAATATTGAGACACAATAAAGGAATTAAATAAATAATGGTGACATAGGCTAAGAATTATACAACTTATTGATTAAAATATATCTGAAAAACCTAATCACATAGTACAACATCTATCCAACAGTAACTTGAGCAGCAGCGTACTTTATTCACATCTTATTACTCCAAGATCATAAAGGATTGCAAGATACAAGTGAGCAATAGCATGCTTGATATTACCTTATCATAGTGACAAATTTTGTCTTCAGCATTGTTCTGGGATATCAATGCTTCCAATATTTTAGCGAGCAATGGAGTGTATTTCGGGTACTCTGACTGCCAAGTAGCATGAACTCAATTTTAGCATTCAAATTATGCAACAGTTTAAGAACTATGGATCTGCATAAAATGAGCTCAGGTTGGGTAAAACACAAGTAGAAGGAACAGTCCAGAACCTCGTTCCTTCTTTTTTTTTTTTCCAATTCTACTTTCACATCATTTTGGATATCATGTACTCCCTTCATCCCTTAAAATTGTTCATCTTTACAGTATGTTATATGTGAAAAGAAGGAATGGTTTTGAGGGTGAACAATTATGTGGGACGAACCAATGAGGAAAGAGCGAACAATCTTCAGGGACGGAGGGAGTACTATGTACTACTGAACAGTACACAACATTGGTACATGATATACTCGTACTGTATGGAAGATTGAATTCAAAATAGCTTCAAGGCAAGATGGTGTTTGCAAATCAAGTTATACAGAAACAATGGAATGCTCTTAGAATGAAAGGTTACAATCTGACAATACAAACTGAAACAGAGATTGAAGCCAGATAAAATGGATCACCTTTACCCAAAACAGTAAATGCACAAAATTAACATGCCATAAATTGACACAGATAGATAGGAGACTACATTTATCATAAATGAAAGAGAACTATGTAGCAAGAAGGTGAACGCATGACTCTGTTACCCTAAAAGACAGAAATGCTGGGTCATATTAGGCTAAAAAGAACTGATAATAAAGTAGCATTTGGTAAAGGAGTAGCATTCCGTAGACATTTATTAGCATTTGGTAAAGGAGTACCTTTCCATTGACATTTATTAGCATTTGGTAAAGGAGTTGCATTCCGTATACATTCTCACATACCAGGCACTTCATTATCATGGAGCCCATAGAACTTAAAAGTAAAGATGCCTAAAGGAGTAGAGTGGGTGGAGATTACCTTTAGCGAGGTCGATAACTTTTTCCAATCAGAAAGTTCCTCATCAGTGTTTTGTTTTAGATTAGAGAGGACCTTTATTTTGGCATCCCTAACCTGGTTGGCAAGGTGAAATTGTAAAGTAATGCAGGACTTCAGAAAGCCACAAAACTTTGACGCTAATGAAGATGGTAATAAAATTATAAATGAGAAGGCATTAGTAAATTACAGAGTAAAGATATTTTGATATGAATATGACCCTTCATCTTGCAGTCTAGCAACTGACTTTCAAGATCCCTTCCTATTTTTCAGTGTTTTATACTAGTACGACACATTTGCCTCACTATCTTTGGATGCTGTTTTCGAGGCAGTGGAGGGGTTCAAACCTAATACAGGTTCAAACCTAAGACAGGTTAAAAGTGCTTAAACAACCTCGTTGAATATGCTAAAAGGTTTTAATTACATAATCATGAAATTTAGGCACATCTGCAGGAGCAGAAAGCATATGAACTGTGTGCACTACTTAAAAAAAACAATTAGGCATACATACCTCTTCCTCCAACTGTTCCTCCACACTCTTGGTCCTACTACCTGAAGAAGAGCCTTTACCTTTGTCCTCATCAACCTGACAAATATGCTATATGTTACACACATTAAAAAGAAGAACAGAGCAAACCAGTACCACCCATTCATGTCATTTGACAGAGGGGAGAAGGTAAAAAGATGAGCTCAAGAATAAAATTGAATATAAACCTGTGCTGGAGGAACTATATATGATAGACTGTAGTACACAGGGTCTTTCTTCGGATTTTTCCCCTGATTATTGACCCCAAAGGAAACCTTTCCATATGAAATAGCCCCAGCTAATACAGATCCAGGTGAAGCGCCCTGTGTATACAAGACCAAAGGTATACAATAAACTTTCTTTTCTCACTTGGCTAAAAAGAAAACAGATAGACAATCTGATACAAAACCTTAGGGAGCTTGTCCTTTGTAGGAGGGCCTATATAAAATGCGTCTTTTGCCCTTTAACCAGTAGACATATAACTCAATATCAATTAGTGAATAATTGATAAGAAATAATGGAAACGTTGGAAAATAAATAAATAAAAGAACGTACCCAGGAATCAAAATTGATGAAGTAAAACTGTTGTTACCCGTCACAGGACCATCAGGTTGTGTATAAAAGCTCAACCAAACAGCATCCTGTGATTGGAAATTGTTAAACTGTGAACAAATGTTTCTAAATAATGAACCTAGCACGTTTTAAAAGGAGCAGAATATTTCGAGCTTCATAATACTGTTCAGAAAGAAAAGGGGCCATTTCAACATATTATTACTGTAGTTCATATTTTCTGTCAAGGGGAATACCTTTTCCTCTAAGTTTTTCTCGATAAATAACACCAACTGCTTCAACTTCTCCAAGTATTGCAAATTCTCATGCCTGAAATAAGGATAATAAAAGTTAATAATCATGGTTAACAAATTTCAACTCTGACATAAGGAAAAGGTTCTTATTATCTCCTTCCCTTTTCGGATTTTTGCAACTTAAATTAGAAAGGTTGTGCATCAAAATAAATTAGTTAAAAAGACTAAACTTCGCAAATCGAAGAACTGGAGTTTCAAGTACCTTATGTACAGCTGCAAAGTAAATTCACCCTTAGGAAGTTTGGCTTTATCTGGATATACATCACCCATTGCATACACACGCTACAAAAAGAAAGGGATATATTAGACAAGAAAGAGGAGATAGAAAGAATAAGAAGAAATAATACAACCAAGATCACTAGGAGAATGTGAGAAAATGTCAAAATCGATGAAAATTGTGTATATAAGAAATATGACACAAAGAAGAAGCAGCAGAGCACAAGCACATTACAACCTTATTTCATATGGAAAATTACTTCCATAGAGCAGTTTGGGATTGGGAATCCAAGTCCTGTGAAAATGAAACCTTCAAAATTTTTATATTGATTGTAATCATCAGGAATTTAGGTGGACAGAATTCAAGGGATGCAAAAGAAAGTAAATAAAATTACATTATTCATTTAAAAAAAATGAGAATAGCTTATACAGGCTGAGTTAATAAGATATCTGCTCTTTCCAATTTATCAATTATCACATGATTATCTACTTCTACAGCACATTCATGGTTATCTACTAACTAGGTGAGTGTTAACATTTATTAATTAAATTGGCTGCTAGTCACCAGGATTGACCAAATCGAACCGTCTGCAGCATTCTTGGAAAGCATTATTTGGAATGAACTAACCTTGGGCCATTCAGATCATAAGACCACACTCTTAATATGAATTATGAGTTTTGTTTCTCCTCCATGCAAAGCGCCTTTTTTAGACTGAGGTAGACGCTGTATCAGAGGCAAGCAACTCTTGGTGAATCACAGTCTAGCTGCCTTTCAAACACATTTTGAATACATTTTTAAGATGTGTTTTGTCTTCTTAAAAAACACTTTCATTACCACAAACAACTTCCTCTACCTAGAGTTTCAATTATATTTATGAACTTGAGAGAAATAAAGATTGCATCTCCATTCTTCCACAAAATATATTAGATTATGATGGGGATGATCGCTATCTCAATTATTGATTCTATTCCCAGGTCTTATTTAGTTTAGATGATTAGTGAATAGTTTGCTACATTTCTAGTCATTTTACTTTATGCAATTTACGATGAGGATGACTATGCATGTGTTTTTCAACTTTATTTTATTAGGTTAAAGCTATTTGAACTTCGAAGATGACTGATTATGGATGCATGCTCTATGTGCTATTATCTTATTTATGAGTCATTTATTAATATGTGATATTATGGGGTTTTAAACTTTTAACCTTTATTTGGTTAAGTAATTGTGTGGCAACTAGGACATACTTGTGTGTATAATTTGAAAAAAAATTAGGGCAGGTGTACAAGAGGTGTGCCCTTCTTGCCTAAGGCTCCAACAGGGCCTTCCGCCTCTCGCCCCAACAACTATGATTTTCACTGATTATGGTCTAAATGTGAGAATTTCATATTAGTATTTGCCACATCAACATACAAGTGTCTGCCTGATATAAAATTTAATGAATTTAGCTATCTAAAATTAAACAGAACAATTTCATGAGCACTATCCTCAATCCCCATAATCAGCTGTGCTTAATTACAAAGTTCTTTTATCCATAATATATTTTGGCGAAATGACAAACATTCGTAAATGTTCTTTAAAGACTTCAAAAAAATCATATTGATGAGAACATGAGAAGCATACAGTTTCTTACAAAACATACAATGGAATTTTCCATTGCAGGTCTTGCCCTGCTTCAGAATACACAATCATCCATTTACTAAAGAATGCATTACAAAATCCTGTTCTGTAACACCACTGTTGAGATGACTACGTAGGTATCATGCTGAATATAGAAACTTATGGAGAAAGTAGCTCACATTAAAAGGATTATGGAGAAACTTATTACATAGCAATCAATAATCATACGTATACATAGTTCCATCAGGTAAATACTAGAGCAAGAAACCTCTTTCCTGTTAAGAATTTTCTTTAACAGAAAAAAAGAAGCACAAGCAAACTGATCATAATAAGAAGGGAATGGCAGAAGAAGTAACAGTGAAAAAAATTGTTTACTACATAGAATAAAGGACCACTCACTTTGTTCGAATCCGATATCATGTAAAACTGAGACTCAAATTTATTGTCATATATGCGGTTGTTCAGTAATGGAATATGAGGTTTTATCTCAGCAGCCTCTTCAAGTTTCAGCTTGTAACTGCAACATAAGAGAACTTGTTTTATGCCAAGTATATTACAAGGCTAAACAGATGTATTGGAGCAAGTGCAAAATGTAAAGTAAAACCTACGTCAATATGAGAGCCAGTGTCTGTTTGCCTGACGGCAATTTGTCCCTCTCTGCTGAAAGTGTGATCAGTTTAGCATCATCAGGACGATATGGGATTCTCAGCTGTAATCATTTAAGCACGAAGACATGAAATTAGCATTGAAAAAATGACAAAAATATGCAATATTAAAAAAGACCAAGTAAAAATATATTTATGGCAGCCAACTATTCACCTTATTTAGAACAGCTGTTGGGGAAAGATTTTCCAAAGAAAGAAGTGCTTCAGCATCAATACGTACAGGTGCTTCACTCCCATCAAGTATAATTTCCTCTTTGTTGATGCTGATGCCATGAAACGCAATCTGGGAATTTGCATTTAGCTTTCATACTTAGACTCAGCAACAAAGATATCCAAATCGTCATTTAAAATTTAATGCATAACTACTCCCCTAGAAGTTAGCATGAGCTCAGTACAGTGACAATGTCAAAAGAAACAAAATCATCCAGATGTTTTGGTGCATAATTAACAAAGAAGGATATATAAATGAGAATATGCATAAAATTCTAATTAAACCCAAAAGGATGCAAGATCATAAATCCATAAATAAGGTGAGCGCAAAAGGCTCAAAGCTTTTAAGATAATAAACTCATTATCCTGAATGCATAACATGGTTGAGAGATGCAAGAATTGATGTATTAATCACAAAAAGAGTCGCCTATATATACAATATTCTACTAGACTTAATAAGGTAAAGATAAACCCAGATGAACACTACCATATTTACACCAAGTATTCTAATAAGACCCATCAAATAAGGTCAAAGTTCAAATGCAGAACTTTTTTTTCAAAATTAATATGACTGTATCTTGGCAAGGGCATAGACGAGTACTTGTTTTGCTAAAGAAGGAAGAAAAAAGAGAGGAGTTATCCACTTGATGACTTGATCTCAAATAAGAAAAAATGCAAGTCAAATTTTGAGAAATAGCCAAATGACTATAACTTTCCTTATGAGAACCTTAACAGCAGTAAATTGAATGCACAACAAATAAAAAATTTAAAAAATTCCAAGTATATTAGTGTATAATCTGGCAGCATACGTTCATTAGCAAAAACAAGAAATTTTCTGACGATCTAAACCATCATATTTGGTCAGTACAAGTGTGGGTTCAATTAAGCCACCTTCAGATATTGCCAAGAAGAAATTTACCTCAAAATCTACATTGGTTGTATCATGGCATCCCGCACCACTTGACCAAAACTGAGCAACTGCTAATTCCATAGTTCGGCCACCCACAACCGCAAAGGAAAAACACTTGGATGAAGGAGAAGAAAATGTCGCTACACTTTCCCATTTAATGGGTCTTTGTAGTGGAGAGATCTATAAGTCACAAGCAAATTAAGAAACACCGAACAATGTTTTGCACAAGATCAAGGACAATATTGAACTAAATATTGATTATAGAATACCATCACCTGAACAGAATCTATGAAAAATCTTCGAGCTGTACTGAAACCAGATGTTTTCATTGTTACCTCAACCCAGGTGGCACCAATTGGTACTTCAACAAATTTGCGTACAATATGACCTATGACAGATGGAAATGTTATTTAATAAATTTTCAGTCACTCTATAAACGGTTTTTGATATGTCAATAAATTTGCTTTCAATCTGAGCTATATTAGAAAAGTAAATCCATACAATAAATTTGCAGTCAATATATAATAAGGTTTATCATAGTCAGAGATGAAAGTCAGAGAAATGAAGTGCAGTGAAAAATTAGTATATGGATAATTTCAGATGTTCAACATCTTTGATTACTTCTAGCCCTGGAGATCGTCAAGAAATTTTTATTCCATAACTCTTGTGATGAATTAGCACCTAAAAACCTCAATGTACCAATTGTCCAAATAAATTCATATAACTAGTCTATCCCTTTTCAAATATAAAGCTTCTCAACTAGTTCTTCATCAAGGGTAGCTATTGACAATTTTCATCATGCACGAAAACTATAGTGAGCAGGAAGATATTGCGCATTGTGAGACTCCTATGTGAACCATGCATCATCATTTACAGAAATCATTTCCATGATTTTGAATTCTTCCTTGTGGTCCTCATACACAAAATAACCAAGCCACTTAACTTATTTTCTATTAATTGTAGACTTCGGATGTAATTTCCAACAAAAATATCTCATTCAGTTCTTTTTTACTATAGGTAAACTCGGTTGTCCAACTTGTACTGAATATTATTTCATATTTGTCAAAGTAGCTTATTTATTCATTAAAAGGGATCCCACATTCTTTTTTACTTCTTTTTCTGATTATTAAAACGATTGTTTCTTATCAGTGTAGTAGTACAGCACGTGCACACAACAACAGCGAACAGTGATGCTCAATTCCATTCCATCTTGATGCAAGGCAGACAGTGTTAGGCACACAAGTTAGGGAGCCCAAACTTCACCCAAAACCATGGCTGAAGGTGAAGGGTTGACCCCCACTTATATGCCTTTCCACACTTGCGTGTGGAACCGATGTGGGACATCATAACAATCCATCCCCCTTCGAACCGGACGTCAGCGGACGGCACACTCCGGGTGGCAACCCGCATACCTAGGGCCCACAACTCCGGGTGGCAACCTCTAGGCCCACACATCGGGTAGCCCCTTCCGTGGCCCGTCCGGATCCGGCAGGTCGGACCAAATTGTTAGGCACACAAGTTAGGGAGCCCTAACTTCACCCAAAACCATGGCTGAAGGTAAAGGGTTGACCCCCACTTATATGCCTTTCCACCACTTGCATGTGGAACCGATGTGGGACATCATAACAGACAGTTACCAGTTCAAGTAAGCAATTTAATGGCAGCCGTGGATCCTGTAGAAATTGTTTTGACCTCTAAAGTATTAGTTAAGGTGTGGTATTCCATTCCTTCTTTTAGAACATATTTTTTGTTTGATTTCCTTTTTCTTGGGATTCCTTTATTCAAGAGAATCTTGTCTGGAACGTCAGCCACAGCTTGCCGGTATTAGGATGTAAATAACCATTTCTGTCCAAATTTAATATTAGGAATTTCTTCATGGTGTCAGAGTGAAGCTCTAAACCATAATTTTCCAGAGCCTTGTTCTTCCTCTGGTCATTTCTTCAACTTGACTAAAAACGGCACGCCTTCACAAACCTCTTCCTTAGATTCCTTTCCAGAACTGGGCAACTTCCCCTGATTCTTCTTCTCAGAAACTCCCAAGGCCCTAATCCTCATCAGTGGTCCTGAATTGTGTGTTCATGTATATCCACTGTAGAGGGAAAGATTGACATCTCACATATGAAACTGCTGCTTCATGTAGACCGTCCTAGAAAATTGACGGACACCTAGTTATGTCATGGCAATTAAATTTCATGGCTACAGAAGATGGAGAAAACTTTCTGCTTCATAGGACAGCATAGAGATATGAGAGGTTGCACGTGAGACATATTCTAGCGCATATAAAACATTAGGATTAGTTTTGAGATTGAGACAAATAAACTAATAGAAGGTGAGATAGAAATCTATACTAAAGCCAGTTGGGCATCAGAATAAACTAATAGGAGATCAATTGTTGGTTACTGCTAGAGCTGTTTAATTAATTAACCAAGCAGCTCGGTGGCTCGGCTTGACTTGATTAAACTCGAACTCAACTCAACTCATGACTACTCGAGATTAAGTTCAAGCACGCATTACACTTGTCAAGCTGACACCGAGCTCAGCTCAATAAGCTAGCGAGCTTGATTGGCTCGATAATAATAATACTACACTAAAATAGTAGTTATTATAAATATTATAATATCAATAATAATAATAATTATAAATAATAATTAATAATTAATTAAAATAATTATTTTTTAATTGTCAAGTCCGATGTCGAGTTCGAGTTCAAGCTTAAATGTGCGATGAGCAAGCAGCGCCAATAACTATTATTGGCTCATTATGCATTTGAGCCGCGAGCTCAAGTATGGAGTGCTTGGGCTAGCTCTGCTCGAATAACAGCCCTAATGTCTTACTGCCATAAGTCTGGAGCAATCTCGCTAGTTAGAGAAGAAAAAACTAATATATGGTCTCTAGAAACAGCATGGCATATTGGCATCAGAATTTCGAGTCGTTGCCTTAAGAATTTGTGAGGGAATGTGGCTTCAAAGACAATTAACTAATTAAGGGAACTTAAGGTTACATTATTACAAGGTCAAGATGTTTAGTGACAGTCAAGCTGCTATTAACAATTTAGCATAAACAAAATTCATAACAGAACAAAATATATTATGCTTGATTGACGCTTCCTTACAAAGAAGGTCAGCAATGGGATTTTCCACTTATATATGTTCCTATGGAACTCCAAGTACTTTTCTTCCTTACAGTCTCATAGATCAGATGTTCTGTTTGATTTGTTAAGTTCTTGGGATTTACTTATTTTAAGTAATCTTGTTTTATTTTTTGGTCGATTGGAAGGTTAACCACAGTCTGCCTACATTAGGAAGTAAATTATGCATTCCTATTAAGAAATAATACTGAAAATATCTTCAGATACAAATAGTGAAGTGAGAATGATATTGAAGTACATATTACAGAACATCTATGGGAACAAACATACATAACTCACCAAATTGAGCACTGTTATCATTCTGACTAAGCAAAGTGCTCATCTTCAAAGATAAGAGCTAGTCTATATTTCTTTAGATTTTCACTTTTACTCATCTAGAATCCGAATTTGTGTCTTTATCCTAAACGAAGCACATATCATTTTCATACAAGAAAAAAGTCATTACACTAGCTCACTCTTGAGCTCTTTAAATCAGAAACAACTGCAAAACCCCAGCATATCAACTTCTTATGTGTGACAAGTCATCACAGAAAAACAAGAACTAAGCAGAGAACAACTCCTAATTTTAAGAAACTGTCATGCACAAAGTTAACTTATTTAGAACATCCAAGAAAGTAATACTCCTCCAACTCTCAATAGTTTTTGAATTTGTACAAACATTAAAAAAAAGTGTAACTTTGGGTGTAATTTGGGGTTTTTAGGTAATAAATAAATAATAAAGTATGTTAGGTGTATTAGGTGGGGTGGTATTTTTGTAAATAAAGTGTACTGGGAACATTTAACTTTCCCCATACAAGCAAAGAATGTAAATATAAATGAAAACGAATGAGCAACAATTAGCAAGTGAGACATGAAGCCAGCTTTTCAACTGATGGTTTATACCATCACATACCCGGAACAAATGACATCCCCTGGAATACAACAACTGGAGGTTGACTTTTCACGCATTGAGGCTTTGTGATAGTAACAGGAATTCTAAAGACAGGACCACGCCATGGTGATTTACAGTCTAATCCGTATACTTCAAAATAGTGTAAACCATCAGGCAGGGACGTAGGATCCACGATTATGCTGAAAATGAGAGACAAGGAATAAATTTATGATTTATTCAGAAACAGAGTTTAAGTCTGGTAATATCAGGAAGACTGGTATCAGCTATATGGCCTACATAGAGTGTCTTGATCAATTAAAAAAGTGTGAATCACTCATAGTTGTTAAAGATGAGAGGCGCAAAGGCCTTGTTGGAGCCTGAGGCGCGAGACGCGCCTGAGGTACAAGCTACTCTAGAACATACATATATTTATATATCCAACTCAACACATGTTGCCCAACAAAACAAAGGTCAAAATCACAAAACATCAAATAATAATACATAATAACTCATAAATAACTTGAAAACCCATGCATAATGTCATAATTAACTTCACAATTCAAATACTCAACACAAATTGACAATCACAATAAGCAAATTAGCTCCTTTAAGTTTTAGAAAATGTCAAAAGTCAAAGACTCAAATGATTAGCAATGAGCTAAAATTCATAATTATCATGGTCTGTGGTCGTCTCTTCATGAAAATTAAGAAAAAAAAGGGGGGGGGGGGGGGGGGGGGTGGGGCAAGCCGCGGCGGTGGAAGTATTCTCTCTTTCTAGAAACCCTAATGGTTTGTGGAGAAGAGTGAAAATGTGAAAGTGAAACTCAAACCCTAGTCCACATCCATATTATATATAAGTCAATATTTTACTAATAAAAGTGTGTTTATCATGTGACCCTAATTGGAATTGTACGCAATGTGCGCCTTTTGACATCCAGAAAGGCACACAAAAGCAAGGGTTTTTTGAACATCAACGCCTCGCCTGAGGCACACCTCTTTAACAACTATGGAATCACTCTAAAATAATAATAATAAAACAAAAAAACAGTGATTTCAAGTCTTAACTACCAATCGAGTTTGCAAACACGCACAGAGAATAGAACATATTTTACACAAAAAGCAGAATTGACATTCCAGAAGAAAAACTATGTTATAAATAAGAGCATGGAGCTTTCCCTGTTTCAAATAGATTTTCAAAAAAGTTTCTGCTCACAGTAGCAGCAAATTTTCCAGATGACTGCAAAAAGTGCATCCACGTACTGACAGCAGGGGCATAAATACTTCACACAATGTACTCATTTTTCCACAAGTCAAAATCTATAATTAGAATCAGTTGGTAATTCCCATTTTTATTTCCATTTTTTTAAGAAAAGATGCTGAAATAAAAGGTATATCATAGGTTACGACAGACGGCTCTATACAACCTTTAAAAGCAAAACAGATACCTCTAATTCTGCAATAATAAGATTACAAGTTTAAAATCAAATCGAATACATTTATCCAAGCATGTCATGGGAATTCCTGATTCACCCCTTTAAAATGATGAGGTTAATAACTGAATAGTAGATGCTGTAAGGTTGATTCAACAACCTGGTCAAATATAACTGGGTGTTTGAGGTTGGTTGTTAGCATAAATGCAAATACTTAATTTTTCACACTTGACACTTCAACATTTTTGCAATATAGGGAGCGAGCATTTGATTTTCAAAATACTATACCCATGAAAGCATTTGACTATTTATCACTTCTGATATCACTTCACATATAAGCTGCCTCATTCACACAAACAAAATTAGTAAATAAATAAAGGAAAAAAATCCACATGCATAAAAGCACTACAACTTAAAGGATAATGTGAGAGGTAAAACTTACTTGAACTCACGACCATTATGAGTTAGGAGAAGGAATTCTGGAGCTCTAACCACTCCCTCTGCAGTAGAATGTATCTTTATACACTCTTCAAAAGGAACAAGTTGGTCTAAGTTGCTTGCATCCTCATGGAACTTTGGTTCCACTTTCACCGTCCACTGAAATATCAAAAGATAGAACAGCTCAACCAATTAAAAGTTGCATTAAATTAAATAAAGTGGAAAAAGTGAAAGTGAAATAATAACATTCTCACGATGATTCCACTGGTTCATCAATTGTAGTACTAGGGAAAGCATTGATAGAAAAACCATCTTTTTTCTTTTCTATATCATAAGAGATATAAATCACATATGTAAAGATTAGTAAATAATAGAGATATTATGCAATGCTGAATAATAAAAGTTGTCCCAAGTGCCAATATCAAACTAGAAAACACATTAATTGTGAAGAAAACGAGTAATGTGCTTAGTAGAGCTATAACGTGAACTGAAAGATCGAGATAACAAATTATCAGCCAAGACTGAAGAGAAGAGTTATCAGTGACAAAATGCCATAATGAAGACGGTAGCTTCTGTAAAGCTCTTTTCTCTGTGTTAATTACTTCGGATACAGAACAGTGTTATATAAATTTGCATTAAAAAGTTATAACCAAATAATAGACCAACTACTACGAACTGGTATTCTGATAAAAGAACAGAATTTTTATCCCAGTGGATAATCAGAAAACTAAAAATTCAATTTTTTCCATGCAGGAATTTCAAGAAACTAACATGGATGGATATACAAAGCTTAAATGCCAATACTAGCTTATAAATATGGTACTTCAATGTACTAGCAATCTGAGCAAGTTGCTAATCTAACTCAATGGAATCCAAAATGCAATGCTTTACCACAAAATATAAACAAATAAAGAACAAATAATAAAAATTCCCACAGCAGTATATGGGGTCAGTTAGTCTAGGTAGAACAAACGTCTATAAATAAAAGATAACTTAAATATAATCAGAAACAAAGGTAACTTTCAGTCATGGAAAAACTAGCTCAAATGAGATTATAAATGTTAAGCAGAAGCACACATGAATAAGCATATGAAAATCGTAAATATGGTGATAAATTTCTCAAATGAAACAATCTTAGCCACTGGCATATCAAAACCTTAATAATGCAAAGAATCGAATAAAACAGTAAAGAGGAACTTCCGTCATAACAATCACTTACCTCAGTCGATCTATGACATGAATCAGCCTCTCTGAGGTAGATGCCTCGTGATGTAGGTGCTACATGCAAAACAAGATGATTTTACAATTCAAAAGGAGAAAGTCTCCTAGCAAGACACAGAAATACACACAGAATGGTTTACCCACTTGTCTTTCCACTTTGATTAATCTTTACTTGATAGCAAACAGATGGGAGATCACGTGACTTCTGAATATACTCATAAGCCCTGGCATTAAATCATGAATAGAACTCATCATGGCAGTTCTTTTTGACAGACTGATGTAAGGGACTATAACTATAAAGCTGTAAATCTAACTTGTCAACTTGCATCAGCCCTTGTCCAGCAGATAATTTATCTTCAGGAGAACCACCAATAGGATTTGTTGTGTTCTCTAGAGCCTCTCTTACACTATAAGGACTAACAGGAATTCCTTCAGCCTGAAAACTTTAAATTTTATTACACCAAGATTGAGCTGATGAAACCAATGAGAATGGGATCTTAATTAAAATTCAAAACGCAGTATAACCTTCATGGCACTGAGAAGCAGAGCAACACCTCCACAAGCACATGGAGATGACATTGAGGTTCCATTCATAAACATGCGACGTTGAAGAGTCCACGTTGGAACAGGAGCCACAGCACCACCAGCAGCACTTACATTGACACCAAGATCCCCATCAGCTGTTGGTCCTCTACTAGACCTATATCAATGTTAGCTAGTGAGATCACCACAACACATTATCAGCAAGGATCAGCTGACTGTATACAGCACAATTTTTGATACATAATCTCCGAACAAGTTGCAAGAGAGACTTGCACAGTCAACTTTACACTAGAGGATCAGGATACCGCATACCAGGTATACTCGAGCCCTTCTGGAGGAGCTTCAACTAAGTTGTGGGCTCCTGCTGCCATTGCAGGAGAAACATAAGCTCCAATTCCTATTATGCTTGACGTTGTGCCACCCGGAGCACCCACGGTGCTCAATGCCGGACCATTATTTCCAGCACTACTAATGAATATCAGCTGATGCTTGTTGACTACCTAAACATGCAAAAGCCGTAAAGTAATGGATACACAATGCAAGACCTATAATAATAATGCAACAAGCTACTCCAATAAGAAAAATAAGTACATTACCTCATTTACCAAGTCAACAAACCGCCCATAATCTGGAAGCAGAGTAGGTTCCCCATAACTCATGTTTATGAGATTACATTTATGCTGCAAAACAATGAAAATAATGCGATATACTAAGATTTGAGGAACACCAATTAGAATCACAAATGCAAATAAATATGCTAGGTGGACATGCTTGACAGTTGAGGGGGGAGGGTAAAAAATAAAAAAGTCAGTGTTCTGATTCAAATTTAACTAAAAGTTGTACCTCATCTTCTGATGTAATTAGCTTTAAAAGGTTTACTTTGTTCAACAAACATCATTGGAAGAGTGCAACATACCTCAACAGCAGCAATGAGCGCTCTAACTAAGCCTGTCCCGGTTTCCATTGAACCTAAGCGTGAATCTCCAATTTTACATGATATCAACTGAGCTCCAGGGGCAACTCCATTTAACAGAGGTTCCTAAAGGATACGATAACTTGTGGTCAATATGTACATATGACAGAAAATAAATTTATTATTTTCAATGATAACTTTACAAGATTACCTTTGGATGGTAAGCAGATGTGATGCCAGCAACATGAGTACCATGAGGAGAACTATCTGTAACAATACTCAAAATATTTCCATCGTTGTATACATTAAGGACGAAAGTACAGGCGTCTAATTTGCTGAAGATACCGTACTTCCGTTCAATCCTACAATAATATTCACTAGATTATTCTAATGTCCAGATGAAAATCAGTGAATGCTAGTTATATTTACACATTAATTTAGAATGGAAATATTATTATTATTATTATTATTATTATTATTATTATTATTATTATTATTATTATTATTATTATTATTATAGTGAAAAGATTGACCTCGGGGATATCCAACATATGACAGGAAATTGCAAAGGAAACCATGCAAACAATCGAAAAAGAGAACACATAGACTACCATTACGTTTAGAATAATAATAGTTTTTACCTTCATCAGTGTCAATTCACCATAGTTTTGAGATGCATGAAACAATCCCCGTATATAAACAAATATGGTAAACAAAATTCTGTGCGAAGCACTAAATACCTATAATTAGTAAGAGGAATAAAGTCAGCAAGCTTCCCACATCCTGATTTATCCTCAAGATTTTGTGTGTCAAGTGCAGCTCGCCAGACTTCTCCGTCATGCCACACTACAGCATCTATAATAGGTCCTTTATCATCATAATTCTAAAACATATAACTATGGTTAGTAGTTACAGAGTTGATAAAATCTTGAATACAGAAGGAAACATGAAAGAAGTCACTATAAAAGAATACTTACATCAGCCTGCTGGCGAAGAATATCAACTCTATCCTGAAGATCTTCCCGTTCCTTTTTCAAATTTATGTCATCAATCTTGGTGTGTCTCTGCAAGGCAAGTTATAAATTTACAATAACAAGACTGTTTTTTATTAAAGAAAGTGAGAGGATGGACCAATTTGCATGTAAACTGGCATACTTGATTCACAACATATTCTGTTCTATGAATAGAATTATTATGAGAAAATTAAGCCGACGTTCACAATTAAAGACAAATTAGGGTGTGTTCAGGCCATCCAAACTCCAACATCGAATTTGGGCCTCCATCATACATATCATGGCATTTGGTAACATAAACTAGAATAATGTTAGCTCAATGACAGATGACTATTTATATTAGCAATTTAGAAGCTAAATTTAGCAACATTGTGCAAACACAATTATCATGTTTTGCAAAAGCTATAGCTCTTGAACAGTCTGTATTTGCATAAAACTCAATAAGAGAAATGGAATACCTATTGAGTAATCAACTAGTTAAAAGCCTTGCACAGAAGTGTACAAGACTTCTTCTACTTCAAATCAAACAATTAAAGACACACCAGACTCCAAAGTATCAAGTATCAACTACCTTATCAAATTCATCAAGCTGCTTTACAGCCTCAGCTATAGCTTCCTGGTTTTTCTCATCCCACCATTTTTTCCTCTCTTTCTGCACACAAGCAGCAATAGAGAAAGAGAATATGTAAATTTAAGACAGAGAATTAGAGAAAGCAATAAAAGAATATTTTCCTATTACAATAACTGTCAATCATTAATCAGAAAATCACAAATAAATAAAAAGTAACCTTTAACCGGTCTTTCAGGGTACTTGTAAATAGTTCATAAACCAATTTGGAACCAACATGCCATTCTCCAGACGGATTTTTCCATGATGAATTTACGACCAAAGAGTTCCCTGAATATTGTAGCATTTGCAACCATGGAACAGAACAATCAAATGATAACTAATTCCAAAGATGCAAGTTCTCTAAGAACTGTAAAATCCAGTTCAAATGAGAAATTTAGCTACATAGGCATTAAAAATACACACCGGTGGTCCCAAGAATGCACCCATTATCATCCGCCTTCACAATAGTTGACGTATCAATATCTCCACTTCCAGTACTATCAACAGGGAAAAATAATAATAAATAAATAAATAAATTGCAGAAAAATTACAAATTCTCGCATAAACAACCCGACATTTCAAACAAAACACAAGCATGCACAAGTGTAATACAGGAAACACTTATCTACCACATAAAATCAAAACAAGCCTATTCTGAAATAAAAAAGCTTTAATCATTCACACTGCCTCCCAATCTTCCCCATCATAGTTTAACTATCATCATAGCATTTCACCTACATACCAATCAATTACATCCAAGATTTTCGGCTTCCCTTCAGATGTCACTTTCAGCCCAGCAGCAGCAGGGTCCACACCAGAATCTAGAAAACATCGACAAGAAACATAAAATAAACAGACGATAAAAGCAAGTGTACGAACACTACTCTCAAAATTAAAAAGTAAAACGAGATAAACAAAAGAAAATCATAGTTGTTCCAACCAAAAATGGCAATAACTACGCCGCGGCCATCGTACTCCGGGTGCGCTTCGACGAAACGATCGGCACCGATTTCTTTCTTCGGCATTAGTGAAGCTAAAAACGTGGACTCATTCAGCTTGAAATTACGCAAAGTCCCGCTCTCATCACCAGAATGCATTGCCCTAGTTCTCAATCTGTTACTCCTAGTGTGGAGCTTAGAGAGAGAGTCAGCGTGTTTTCTCTCTCTAGCGTTTGTGAATGCAGCAGGCTGTGCAGTTACGAAAAGGGGTGGTGAGAGAAATGACATTGAGATTGCAAAATGATGACATTATTATTGTTATTTATTGTGTAAATGGTGGGCTCTGCATCAGTATAATTATTAATTATTCTGGTAGGGGCAAATCCGATATTTTGGCGTGGAGCGGGTTCCAATGCGGTGGAGGAGTTGATCGAGGGAAAGTATGCTTCGCGGTGGTGCTGCTGGGTGGAGTTATCTTTTTCTCCTATTTTGATCTCAACAAGGTGTTTTAATGAATTCTAGGTCCCTCTTTATTATTTCAATTTCTCATAATTAATTAAAATCTTTATTAATTAAAATCTTTATATTAGTGCCTTTGCTATTATTTCATCGGGTTATTTGAGTAACTTCAATTCAATTAAATCCATTAATTAAGTAACCGTAACTCATTTCTTTCAACTTTTGATCATGTCACATGCCTTTATCTTCTCTACGACTATTTATCTTCTTCCAATCTTTTTAGATAGACCCTAAGGGGATGTTTGTTTTGAGTTTAAAGTAGTTTAATAAACTAGTGAATAGTGTTATTTTATGTTTGTTATGTTTGTTTTAGGTTTAAATTTTATGTCAAATCAAGTATTAATTGAAGTGAGAGAAGATGAGAGAGAAAGAAAGAAAAAGTATTAATTAAGGAGAGATAATGTAGGGTAGATGGTGGATAAATGTTAATAGGGTATGTAGGTATAGTATAGGAGAGATTTATTAAATCTAAACCCGAAGATTAAACCGGAATCAAACATCATCTAATAGTAGAAAGAGGTATTTATATAATTAACTATTTTTCAACATTTTTATATGAATATCGATTTTTGGAGTTAAGATCTACTTTAAAGAGCCTCCTCTCAAATAATGGAAGAAGGAGAAGGAAATTTGTATGGGAAATCGCATGCTTTGAATATCTTCCAGTTAACTCATTGACAAGGTTTTGTGATAATTAAATTTTTTTAATTAATGTTTGATAATATATACTCCCTCCGTCCCGTTTCAATGTTTACGTTTCTATTTTGCGCGTTCCATTTCAATGTTTACGTTTCCTTTTTGGAATATGGGATCCACCTAAAACAATTAATATATCATCCAACACTAATATACAAACCCACTTTACATTAAATATTATATTTTTCCACCCACTATCTATTAAAATATTATACTTTTAATCAACGTGCAAAAAACAAACGTAAACATTGAAATTGGACGGAGGGAGTATGTAAATATTTTTTAGACATTTGTTCAATTCTTTTTTTTTTCTTTTTTCTTTTTTTTAATAAATGTGTTCAAAAATATTTTCACAAAAATTTTCGGGTTTTTCTCCTATTTTGATCTCATTGAGGGTATTTAACTGCTGAGGTGGCGGCTTGAGAGTGTTTCAAGGATGAGGTGGAATTTTCACAAATTTTTTTGGCTTTTTCTCCTATTTTGGTCTCAATGAATTCTCGGTGCCCTCTTTATTATTTCAATTTCTCATAATTAATTAAAATCTTTATATCAGCGCCTTTACTATTATTACATCGGGTTAATTTGAGTAACTTCAATTCAATTAAACCCATCAATTAAGTAACCGTAACTCATTCTACTACCTACGTTTGTAAAGAATGAAAATTCATTTTCTTTCAACTTTTGATCATGTCTCATGCCTTCATCTTCTCCAGGACTATTCAGTTTCTTCCAATCTTTTTAGATAGACCCTAATAGTTGAAAGGGGTATTTATATGATTATCTATTTCTCAACATTTTTATATGATTATCGATTTTTTGAGTGAAGTGTAAGATTATTATGGCCTAGTGCCATTAATAATTAAATAAATAAGATATTTATTATGATCAAATATCTTTAATAAAGATATGGTTTAAATAAATAAATAATATATGAGATAAATAAGGTCATATATATTTATGGATAAAATCACATTGATAGTATGTGATTTGAAAAAGATCTACTATTCAGATCTGGTCCTCTCTCCACCTATAAAAGAAACACAGTAATATTATGATTTATCTATCACATTAAGTCTTACGTACTGTGCCATAAAGAAAGGGGAGAGGAGAGAGAAATCAGTTCTTGGCGTAATTCGTAGGAACGTGTCAAAGGAAGACGGTCGTCAATGGCGTCTCAAGGTAAGTCTTCTAATTGTTATTAAGAGATGTAAAAATCATGAAGATCTAAGATCCATGACAATTAATAAATTAATTGATTTATGAATTTATGCTTACATGTGGTATATATCAGAGCATAGTTTTGGATCTCATGATTTTCATCAAATAATTAATATTACATGATCAGTCTAAAATTTGGATTGAATAAATTTGTGAATTATGTTCTTTGTCGGATAAAACTACCGTACGATAAAATTACAGAAGTACGGTAATGATTAAATTATTAATTTTTGGAACTATGCAATTTATAATTACTCTAGGAATATAATTCTATTAACTTGATTAATTCCATACAGAATAACTTAAGTTAAATTGATTGATTCCATATAATTTTTGAAATTATGTTTTTTCTAATCAAGATATTTTACGTAATTAATGATGAAGCCTTATGGAATAACTTAAATTGTATTTCGTGAATAATAAGGATGCATGTGACGTCTTCAACCAAATTAATATTATGATTACTAATTTAATGAATATGTGCTTATTAAATTCACACTTTATTATATTAGTGTGAATATTAGTGATGATGAATATTATGTAAATATTATGTTAACGACATGGCATGTCATGAATTGATCTATTTATGTTGATGACTTATTATCTCACATATTAAAAATGTCATATCACGTTACATAATAGATTTTAAAGAATTATGTTGACTTATGATAATGTCAATTTATGTTAAATTACACATATAATTAATGTTTAATTATGATAAAAGTTTTATGTTTTTTATTGATGATAATTAAAATTATTTTGGGGATATACTAATTTATTGATATTAGAATATCTTGCTTATGTTTGAATGCTTATGACATATTTATTATGTTAATATACCAAATATATTAAGATGTCAAATTTGTTAGAATACGAATACAAATTATACAACATATTTATTGTGATATATTTATTGTGATATGTATGGATATGTTATGTATATTTATGATGACAGTCTTAATATTTTAATTAATGATATTGACTGTGATTTATGAATGTTTATGAAATGATGATTTGATTATTACTCATTATTGAGTATAATCTATTATGAGAATATAATCTTTGATGAGATTATAATGAATAATTTTATATATGATTTATATTTATTTAATGTTAGTCAGTTAATCACGAAAGTGGTCTGACCTGAAAGATTAAAATAATAAATTATATAATTAAATTTTAATTTTCCATATTTATGTGATGCTTGAATGAGGAATTATTATATGGGCTATTAAAAATTTCATAATTATAAGACTTTAAATTCACCCAAATGTGATAACTAGTCTTTATAATTCATGAATTGAATGTGATAAAATGATAATTAATATATTATGACAAACTGTTTTGTATGTCTAAAGATGACAAAATAGTTTTAATGAAAATATTTAATTATCAAATTATGTTTAATATGCAAACATCATTATGAATATGATTGTATATTGTTGTATCGCCCAAAGAAGAACTTCAATATACATTTATTGCATTCGATCCTAAATCTGTTGTTAAATTACTTAAGATATTTATAGGAATATATTATAATATTCTTATTCTTAAAATTACCTATATTAATGGATTAAAGTAATTTAAATAGTGTAAATAAATCCAATTTCACCAAAGTGTTTCGGATTTTATTTGTCACTTCATGATAAATTGCTTCTTTGCATGTACTAGCAATAAAGCTTAGTAATATGACTATAATGCTTGAGTAAGATCAAACAGATTGAGCCTAATGTTTATGCGAATGAACGTGACTAAGAAATTAAGTTTATAATACCTAAATTACAAATAAATCTCTTGACGAGACATTAATGACTATCTTTAACCACCATAAAGTTTGATGGTTCTTATGGCATACATGAACTTATCATTAAAGATAAAAAATATTGCAGCAAGATTTAAGTCTTCCATAATGAATGTGATTGAAAAATTATTAGTGTAGTTTACAAATTCACTACCTTCTAAGTATGACCTATTCCTAATGAAACCATAACAACATGAAAGACAAATGAAATATGAATTAAATTCACGTAATGCTTAAATTAATGAAGTTTCAAAAGGAATCAAGGTTTAAGAAAGACTTTAAAATTTAAACATTATGTTCATTTAAAAATAATGAAGTTTGAACTAGATGTGGCTTTAATATTTGGGGTAACTTTCCAAAAGAATTATTCCAAAAGGATTAATTAAGAATAAATCCTTTCATGATATAGACTTTTACTGATCTTGATATTTGTGTGAATTGCATTAAAGAAAAGCAAATAAAACACACAAAGAATAGAGTCACGATAACTACACAACTTCTTTTAATAGTTTACACCGCTAATTGTGAATCTTATGATAATACCCTTCTTAAAGGAATAATGATATTTCATCATTTTTAATTTTAAAGTTAAATTTTCACATTATGGTTATATTTATCTTTGCAAGAAAATTCTAATTCCATAAATGCTCGATAAGAATTTATTAATGATGTTAAGAAAATTAGATAGAAAAGTGAAAATTATAAAGATTGGAAGAAGTGATGAATTTTATGGAAAGTGTGATGAATTATCATGCTCAGTCACTTAACTACAAGAAAAACTAGCATTTATACTAAATGTTGCACACCACAATAAATTGGTGTAGCGTATTGACATAATCGTACTTTATTGAATATGGTTGGAAGCATGTTGAATGATTAATCTATACCCATATTTTGTGGATTTATGCACTTAAAACTGCCACTTACGTGGTGGTCAAGTTTTTAGTAAAGCAGTTTTCAAAACACCTTATGAACTGGTAGAAAACTCGATCTTAGGCAGTTGCATGTTTTAAATTTCCCGGCAAGGATTATGATTAACATCCACATGAAAAGAAACTGGATATAAGAAACTTAAGTTATTTCCTTATAAATTATCCTTAAAGTCTAAAGGGTATGTATTTTATGGTCTTAACTATAGTACAAGAATTTTAATACTGGAATGTCAAATTCATTAAGAATTGTAAAATCAGTGGGAGTATGAAACCATGAAATGTGGTTATTGAAGAAGTTGGGTAGAGAATTTGAAAATATATTTATCTAAACTTTTTCTAAAGTTGTTATATAGTTGTTGAATAGCCAAACAACTTTCAATGACAACATATAAGTTATTCTACTCTCTTAAAGGATCCGATTTTACTAAATCAATTATCAATGAGCTTTTATTAGCTATATCACATCAAATAGCATTAAGAATGTCTGAAGGACAATATATCTGCTATTTTTAATGATTGCACATGGGTATAATAAAATGAGCTAAAATTTGACATTCTAATAAATGCTAAAATTCCAGTTTTGGAATAAGTCATGGAAAGTACTAATTCTATTAAACGAGTAAATGCTATGAAAGATGAGTTGAAATCAATGGCTCATAATGAAGTTTATATCTTGTAAGAATTGCCAGAAAGTTATAAATTTTTTTTTGATATGGATGTATCTTTATGATGGCAATATCGAAAGATATAAAACTAAAAGTTGCTGCTTAAGATTTTACTAAAAAAGGATGGCATAATTATAAATAGATATAACCAGTTATTTCTATACAAGACTTTATTAGAATTATCATGATTTTGTTAACTCGTTATGACTTAGAGTTGCACCAAATGAATGTCATGCCTGCTTTTCTAAATGGTGATTTGGTAGAAGATCAAATTGAATTGATCAACTCAAGAGTTTTTCCATTGAAGGAAAATATGACATGGTGTGTAAACTTAAAGAATCAACATACAAACTTAAGCATGCTTTCCTTTTATGATATCTTTTGGATTTAAGAAAAAGATCGTAAATCGGTGTACATATCTGAAAGTCAGTGGGAACACATTAATTCTATATGTTAATGATAAACTTGCTTGCAACTGATGATCTTGGTTTATTATGTGAAACTAATAAATTTCTCTCAAAGAACTTTTGGAGTGAAACATATGAGGAGACAAGTTACGTGATTGAGATAGAATTATTTCGATACATATCACAATAATATTAAAGATATCTCCGTAAATATATGTTATTAAAGTTCAATAGAGATTATGGATGGAAATGTGTTTGTAAAGCACGTTTCAATCCGGAAGGGAGATTATAAGTTCAACCTTATGTAATGTCCAATAATAAATTGAAACATACTATAATATTTCTAATGCATATGTTATTGGTAGCTTAAGATATACAAAATTGTATAAAAACCAAATATCAGCCTTGCTGTTAGTATGCTTGGTCATTATTGAAGTGATTCATAAATAGATGACCATAATGTTGCATAAGAAAATATTATGGTGTATTTATATGAAATGAAGCACCCGTGCTTACTTATCGAAATTCTAAATTACTTAGATATAATTAAATATAGATTAAGATTAAGATGATTATATGATGCAAGAAAGTTCACTTCGACTTTTATGTTTCTAAGTCGGAGATATTGTGTCATGCAAAAGTGTGAAGAAGTTTTTTGAAAACTACATACATTCACTATTAAAGTTAACTTGTGGCATGGTTTGAGGCTACAATTTAAGAAAATTGAATGTGGAACTTAATTTCAAGACTTGAAATAAGTTGACAATAATGTCAAGTCGTTGAAAACTTATTATGATTATTCTGCTGCATTGTTCTTCTTTAAAAAGATGGATATTCTAAAATTGCTAAAACATATGGAATCAAAGTATTTATCGTTAAGAAGAACTTTAGAAACAAAGATGTTAATTGAGCATAATGGCACCAATCTTATGATTTTGGATCCATTACGCAAATAATCTTCTCTAAAACATTCATTGAACGTTACATGAATATGAGATCATTGAAAGGCTGTAAAAAATTTATGATGAACAATTGACATCAAAAGCTCATTATGTTTTGTTTCTAATTGATATATCTTGTTTTGTCATTTTAGTATACATGAATGTTGACATTAATTAAACAAGATTTTATCTCGAATTGAGATACTTATGTGGACCATTATTGATCCTTACGTTGATGAGTCACGTTGAGTAGAAAGCTAATATCATAATACATGGAAGGAACTATATCGAGTAAATAATATAGAACCGCTATAACTTGTGTTAGTCTATACTTAATATTGACATTATGAGTTGATCAATTACTTTATCTTATATCGTGCACATTATACAAATTATTTAAACCCTTACGTTTAAAGTTTACTTCTGTCACTCGAGCAAGTGGGAGAATGTAAGATTATTATGGCCTAGTGCCATTAATAATTAAATAAATAAGATATTTATTATGATCAAATATCTTTAATAAAGATACAGTTTAAATAAATAAATAATATATGAGATAAATAAGGTCATATATATTTATGGATAAAATCACATTGATAGTATGTGATTTGAAAAAGATCCACTATTCAGATCTGGTCCTATCTCCACCTATAATAGAAACACAATATTATTATGATTTATCTATCACATTAAGTCTTACGTACTGTGCCTTAAAGAAAGGGGTGAGGAGAGAGAAATCAGTTTCCGGCGTAATTCGTAGGAACGAGTCAAAGGAAGACAGTCCTCAATGGCGTCTCAAGGTAAGTCTTCTAATTGTTATTAAGAGATGTAAAATCATAAAGATCTAAGATCCATAACAATTAATAAATTAATTGATTTATGAATTTATGCTTACATGAAGATCTACTTTAAAGAGCCTCCTCTCAAATAATGGAAGAAGGAGAAGGAAATTTGTATGGGAAATCATATGCGTTGAATACCTTCCAATTAACTCATTGACAAGATTTTGTGATAATTAAAGGTTTTAAATTAATGTTGGATAATATATATGTAAATATTTTTTTAGACATTTGCTCAATAATTTTTTTTTCATTTTTCTATTTTTTTTATAAATGTGTTCAAAAATATTATCATTTTTGCTTGATGTATGTTGGATACAGATTTATTTTATAGATGAAACTATACCTTTTAAAATCATTTTCCCCCTTATTTTTACTCATTTCTTTTACCTTAGGGTATATAATTGATTTTAATTAATTATTTATTTATAGATATAGTCCATAACTAGGCCTATATTTGTTCTAGGTATTATGATTTTAGCTAAATTTAACAAACCATAATTCATATTAATTAGTGTTGAATTTTGGTATGATAGATTTAACATTACGTCAAATTTCTACGTAAAATATATTAATTTATATGAATGAAGATATGAAAAATGATTGAAAAATAAAGAAAAAATATTAATTTATGTGAGATGATGTATGATAGGTGGTTGGGTAAGAATTAATAGGATTTATAGGTCTTTTTGGAAGATTTACAAAACTTAAAACCTAAAATAATAATTTGAATGAGTTATGTTTGTTTTCGATTTTGAAAATTGAATTTTAATTTTCAAAATCCACATTTGATTTTTCAAAACACCTATATATGTATGCAGATCATACTAATTTTTAATCCACCCACTATTTATACTTTATTTGTTACCAATAAATATTTTTTCTCTCTTTCTATTTCTTCCCTCTTCTCACATAATATTATCTTAAACATATTATTAAACTTCTTACATATTAATTTAACTTAAAAATAAAACGTATTCTAACAAAATTCAAAACAAACTTACACTATTCATTACTTTCAAACCATATACAAGTCCAAACAAATATAGACTTGATACATTGTATAATATTATTAAAATTAAAATATATATTCTACTACTATATTTTGCGGTAACATTAAAAATAAGATTTATAAAACTAAAGGTCAAGATTAAAAATGTGAGAAATTAGGATATATATGTGCACATGATTTATGTGAAGATCTAATAATTTATTATTTTTATTAAAAACACATAAGGTCAAGATCAATCACCTCCAAAATTAGAATATATGTACACATATTAATTTACAAATACAACATATTATGTCGCATATACAACAGTAAACCCTCAAATTAGTCAAACTCGGCTCATACCTTTGGCATGATAAAAGTTAATTTAGAATTGACTCAATTGCTTATCAAACAAGTTCAAACATATTTTTGGAAGCTCGATATTATTTCAAACAAGTTAAAATATGTATACACTAGCCGTAACAGTTGGTTTAAACTCAATCACTCACATTAATAAAACTTGGATATATTTTGGTTTAAATTAAAAAAATGGCAATCAATGTGAATATTTTTATGAATACATTTACGGGCCGTACCAGGCTGGACTTGGCCCATTCTTGGCGGACCTTATTTTTTGTGGCCCAGCCTAACCCATACTGGGCCATCGAGCCATTTTGGCCCATTAATATTAATTTATTTTTTAAAATTTTAATTAAAAAAATAATTTAAAATTTAATTACTAAATTTAAATTAATATGACTAATTATACTGTGCACCCGGGTGCACCTTAAGATAGGGTGCACCCACTTTAAAAAACGTATACAAATATAAACAAAAACATATACAATTATGAACAAAATTGTATACAATTTAATTGTTAATTTTTTTAATAAAAAATCGAGTGTAAAAAAATATACAATTATTAAAAAATATGTATACACTATTGAATAAGAAGTTATAATACATTTGAAAAAAGTAACATGTCAAACTCAACACTAAAAATTACTTCTTCCATTTTCGTTAAGCTTTTTCCTTACCTTTGTAAGAAAATTTCAATATTTAATATTAAATAATTATAATATTAAATTAATTATTTAATAATAAAAATAATGACTAAATAATCCCGCGTACTATGTGGGTTTCATGCTAGTTGCACCCTATTTAAAAGGCATTTTCTTAGGATTTTAACTTAATTTGATTTGGTTTAGAATGCTAAATCATCTATGCAAGGTTAAAGTCTATATTTTAGCTTAATTTGATTTGATTTTGCGTGGTAAATCATCTGTGCAAATTAAAGTAAACATCAATCAATTAATGAAATGTTTTACTTGTTAATTAACTCAATCAAACTTCCATTGCAAATAATTTAAAAGACTCATCTAAAGTTTCGTGTATACAATTACTCCCTCCGTCCACCTTTAAGGGTGTCATTTACTTTTTGCACGTGGATTAAGGAGTATTATTATTTAATGTGTAGTGGATAGTTGTATTAGTGGAGGTGTGGTCCCATTTTTAGTTGTATTAGTGGATGTGTGTGAGTCCTATATGTATGAAAAAGAAAATGAGACCCTTGGGGGCGGACACCCAGAATGGAAAAATGATATCCTTTAAAGCGGACGTGGGGAGTATTTAATTATTTTAATGGGTGGTTGAGTTTTGTTTGAAATTTTTTGATAAATAATACTCCCTCCGTCCCGCGTTAACATTGACGTTTGCTTTTTGCACGGAGATTAAGAGATATAATATTTTAATATGTAGTAAGGTGAGAGGAATAATATTTAATGTAAAGTGTGTAGTCGTATTAGTATTATGTGTGGGTCCTACATGGAATAATTAATTATTTTGCGTGGGCCCAACTTGATAAAAAATGTAAACCTTAAGTTGAGACAACCTAAAATGGAAAGTGTAAACGGGAGGGAGAGAATATCTTTTTTCCTGATTTGAAAAAGTCATAATTATAATTATTTAATTATTTTAATGTGTGATTAAGATTTGTTTGAGAAATAAATAATCAGGATTTGGACTAAATTATTTTCCAATTTGAAAAAGTCATAATTACAATTATTAAATTATTTTAATGGGTGGCTAATTGTAAACAATATGCCATAAACCCTAAACTAAAACCCTAATTCTTAAACCTTAAACCCTCTGATAACCCTAAACCCTTAACCCTAAACACTCTGGAAACATTATGCCACAAATCCTACACCCTTATAATTATTTAATTATTTTAATATGTGGTTGAAGTTTGTTTGAGAAATAGATGGTCAACATTTGGACTAAATTATTTCCTAATTTGAAAAAGTCATAATTATAATTATTTAATTATTTTAAAGGGGGGTTAAAATTTCTTTGAAATTTTTGAATATATTCAAATAATATATTTAATATTATTTAATTTTTAATAAATAATACTCACTTCATCCCAAATTCAACTTCACACTTTCCGTTTTGGTCCGTCCCAAATTCAACTACACAACTCCATAAAAGGAAAAAGTAACTAACTAATACTCCCTCCGTCCCGAACTTAAGTTCACCGGCACTGTAGATACGGAGTTTAAGAAAAGTTACTTTTTGATCAACTTTATTGACTTTTTAGGGGTATTGTGGTATTTTTAGGTAATAAATAAATTATAAAGTATGTTATGTGTGTTAGGTAAGAGTGATATTTTTAAAATTAAGATAACTTTTGAGGTTGTTGGTTGATGTGAAGTTTCCTTTTTTGGGCGGTGAACATAAGTTTGAGACAGACAAAAACGGAAAGTGTGAACATAAGTGTGGGACAGAGGGAGTATCACTTTAACATACTTTAATTTCAAAATTGTCATCACCTTTTTAACACACCTAACATACTTTATAATTTATTTATTATCCAAACATACCATACTACCCATAAAGTAAGTTAAAAAGTGATTTTTCTTAAACTCCGTATCTACAGTAAATGTGAAGATGAATTTGGGACGGAGGGAGTACCTTATTTCCAAATTTGAAAAAGTCATAATTATAATTATTTAATGATTTTAATGGGTGTTTGAGATTTGTTTGAGTAATAGATAATCAGCATTTGGACTAAATTATTTCCTAATTTGAAAAAGTTATAATTACAATTATTAAATTATTTTAATGGGTGGCTGATTGAAAACATTATACCATAAACCATCTGGAAACCCTAAACCCTTAACCCTAAATCATCTGGAAACATTATGCCACAAACCCTAAACCCTTAATTATTTAATTATTTTAATGGGTGGATGAAGTTTGTTTGAGAATTAGATGGTCAGGATTTAGACTAAATTATTTCCTGATTTGAAAAGTCATAATTACAATTATTTAATTATTTTAATGAGTGTCTGAGATTTGTTTGAAATTTTTGAATATATTCAAATAATGAAGCTATCCAAAGTATCAAACATATAGCTTTTCAAAAATGAAATTCTATCATAACTTTGGTCATAAGCGATTTCAAGATCAATGTTTCCTGTCTTATAAATAGTGGAGCTGATCAAAATTGCATAAAAGAAGGTCTTATTCCTTCAATTTATTATGAAAAAACTAATGAAAGGCTTGTAGCTGCTAATGCTACTCCTCTTCATATTAAGTATAAACTTTCAAAAGCTTTTATTTGCAATGATGGTTATTGTTTCAAAACCCCTTTCATTCTTGTCAAAAACTTGAGTCAAGATATTATTTTAGGAAATCCTTTTTTAACTACTATTTATCCTTTCAAAGTTGATGGTACTGGTATTACTACCTCTGTAATTCATATTTCCAGTATTCAAAGTAAGTTTTATTCAAATCTTATTGTTTTCAATTTGTTATTTCATTCATTTATACTCTGATCATTTCATATCATGTCCATCATGCATAGAATTATCCTTAATACGCCGATCCATCCCCGAATGGTATCAGAGCCATTTTGGCTGTGATACGAAAAGACAATTTCAAAATTTTGATTTCTGAATACTTGTGATAATTACATAAGTATTAATTGTTGAACTTAGGTTCTGAATATTTACTTAACAAAAGTAAGTATATATTTGCTTTGCCATAACGTTCGGGAACACTACCGAGACCACCAATCACCAGGCTGACCAACGGATTCACGCTTACCAACGAACTTACCAAGTTCAACAAATATTACTTATAGAATTAAGTAAATATTCATTTGAATCATAGCAAGTAAAGAAGATTTGTATTTTTTTTTCAAGTGACTTAACCTTATTTTAATCTGTTTAACAATATTAGTATGAATATCTGACCAAGGGTCATGACTCTTTTTTAATCTTTGAAAAGGAGGTTGACAAATAATTCTAAGTTTAGGAAAGAAATCAGAAACATAATTTAAACAACCTAAAAATCTTTGTAATTGATTTTTTTCTTTAATCTCATTAGGAAATTTATCAGCAAATTCTATAGCTCTTGAAATAGGTTTTATGGTACCTTTTGAAATGTCATAACCCAAAAATCTAACTTTTGTTTGGATAAGCTTTATCTTTGGAGAAGAAATAACTAATCCATTTTTTTTGCAAATATAAAGAAAAGTTTTGAGATGTTTGAAATGTTGTTCTATATTTTGAGAAAATATCAAAATATCATCTATGTAAACAATAGAGAAATTTGAATAATCATTGAAAACATCATTCATAATATTTTGAAATTCAGAAGGAGCATTTTTTAGACCAAAAGACATTACGTTCCATTCGTAATGTCCAAAAGGAACTGTGAAAGCAGTTTTGTATTTGTCTTCTTCTCTGATCTGTAACTGCCAAAAGCCAGACTTAAGATCGAATTTTGAAAAAATGCATGCTTTATGCAATCTTTTGATTAAATCTCTTTTATTAGGAATATGATATCTAATCTATTCTAGAACCTCATTGAGTGGATTGTAATTAATGACGAGTCTGGGGACTCCTCTTTCCTTCTCTGCTTGATTATTAACATAGAAGACATGGCAACTCCAAGGAGACTTAGAGGGCCTTATGAGTTTTTTGGAAAGAAGGGATTTAATTTCTTCTTTACAGATATTAAGAAGATCGTGATTCATTTGAATAGGTCTTGCTTTGGTAATAATAGACTTTTCATTGAAACCAGTAATATAAGGTAGAGAAATAATATGCTTCTTTCTTTCCTAGAAAGCATTGGGAAGGTCAGAGCATACTTCTTTTTTCAAGATGTTTTCAAAATCTAAAATTTTGTTTTGAATATCCTTTTTGAGTAAATTTTCTTCAATACAAAAATAAGAAACTTCTTCTTTGAGGAAATTTAAATGAGACTTTTTAGACTTAATAACATTTATTTAAGAAATGAAATAATTTTGAAGAAGGGAAACTTCTCTATCTTTGATAGGATGAAGAAATTTGAAATGAATATATTTTCCCATAATAAAAATCACGCTTACTCCACAAAATATTGCAACCTTGTAGTAGTCAAAACTTTCTTTGCCACTGGAGAAAAATCTCAATGGGAAAAACCAGCCAACAATGATTCATTAACCAGCAAGAATAAAAAGAAAATAAACACTAATGTCTGTTCTCTTTCTAAAGAACAGATTGAAGTATTTCAGATGATGGAAAAAGATCCAGGTATTATTAAAGAATACCTCCAATTTTGTAAATTCAAAAAGATGAATTCAGAAGCTGAAGAAGTCTCATCAGGCGACTCAAAATCAGACTTTGATCCTTTCCGTGGTCCTTGTGATCAGGATCCATTTGATCTATGACTATCTTTGGATAATTTAAAAGAAAAGAAAAAGAAGTATTCAAAAAAAAAGAGAAAATATGAAAAAGAAAAGAAGAAAAAAGAAAAAAGAGAAAAAGAAAAAGAAAAAGAAAAAGAAAAGAAGAAAAATTCAAAATTTCTTTCAGCAGAAAGATTTATTAAAATGTTGAGTCAAAAGTTTCTCGGTGAAACGAGTACTCAATAATTTTGATAAATTCAAAACAGGCCAATTACCCTGGTCATCTATTCAAAAGCAGGTACCCAATTGTCAAAAGTTAGCACTCAAATTTCAAAAGCAAATATATACTTACTTTTGTTAAGTAATATTCTTATACTTATAGCAAAACAATTATACTTATTGTTGTTAAACAAATTATTCATGGCATCAAGATTTAGAAATTTATTTTCGAAACACAGTTCTAGTAGCTCTAATATTGTTCAATCTCATGAATTGCATATTCAGGATAATTCTTACTCAAATTGGACTATACCTGAACAACAAATTGAAACTATGTATCATATCGGTACTCTTGATTTCAAAACAGCTTTTTCTGTTAAAACTCATGAAGAAACTATTTCAATTCAAAAGGAATTTCAAAGTTTACCTCTTTTATCCAAAGTATCTATTAAAAAGTATTTGGAAAAAGGTTACAGATATATTCATTTTGGTTTAATTCAAGTTGCTATTAAACCTCTTGTTCATATTGGTGTAGATGCTCCTGTTTATCTCGCTCTTAGGGATAACAGATTAATAAAATACAAATCTTCTTTACTTACTATGATTCAAACGAATATTTGCAATGGTCCTATTTATTTCAATTGTATTCCTGATTTCTCTGTTGATATTACAGATCCTTTATTAATGGATTCATTAATTCTTGATATTCATTTACAGAGTAACGAGTTCAAAAATTCTTGATTATGCCTTCACAGCTTAATCCAAAATTCATTTTGCATCCTACTTCAAAAGAAGAAACTGTTATGCTTCAAATAGAAGCAGACAGTTCAAATTTCTTTGTTCCAAAAAGACTCAAGTGGAATGAAATAACTATTCTCATAGAATTCATAATCAATAATCCTAAAATATCAAGAGGATTAGAAAGACACGAAGTCTCCAAAATAGAGGAAGATTCTGAAGGAAGAATACTTCTCAGATTCAACTCTTTGAGACAGAATGATGTTTTTCCCAACATCAGGATTCAAGAAATCAATTATCGTTCTTTCTTTTCTGATAACTCTAGTTATCAAAACCTCAAATTCAATTTCAAAACTCCTATTCCTTCATACCAGAAATCTATTAACCCAGGTTCCCCTACAACTTCTCAAATGGAAAATTGTATTTCAATGATTTCTTTTGAAAACTTTTATCCAAATTTTAAATACCTTGAATATTGTTTCAATGATCCTGATGAAAATGATAGAAAAGATTGGTATTTAAAACTTGATGAAGAGTTTCGAAGAAAATTGGGTATTTTACGGAGAAATGATCTTTATCATAAATATAAATCAAATATAATGATTTTAAATTGGTTTGATGCTTATTGCAAAATAAACAATATTTCTGATAATGTTTATTCTTTAAACCAAATAAATGTTCAAAAAAGTATTCACAAAAAATGAGAACTTGACAATGGTGTCTTTGTTTCTTCTGTTCATCCTCCTTTACAAAATATAAAAATTTCTTTGGAAAAAGGAAAAATCCCAGCTACCCCTTTTAGAATAGGGGAGGGAGATGTAGCTAAGGATATTAAAAAGGTTATTGAACAAAATAATTTTTCAAATCAGATTCTTCATAGTATAGCAGAACAGGTGGATAACCTATCGGTAAAAATAGATTCAAAATCCTCTGATTCCAAATTTCCAAGCAGCACTTCCACTCCTCATTTCAATCCTAGAAGCCTTCCCACTAATATCGAGAAGAATTTGCAGCTCCGTGCTAGTTCCAGTCTCATTGACAAAATCTCAAAAAGACTTATTGAGACTTCATCTTCTCACAAAACCTCATCCTCTCATAATGATGAAACCTCTACTTCTCAGGTTACAAACATTATTAAAACATATGCTCCTCATATAGTCTCTACCTCTAATACTTCATACATTAATTGTTTGAATAAAGCCAACGAGATTTCATCAAAAATTTCATCCGAATCAGAACCTGATAATAATGAGATTAATAAAATTCATTTCCAATCCGGAACAAAAGCCTTTTATAATAATATATATTCTCCTCCAGATATTCTATTCGAAGAAAGGGCACATTTAAAAAACAATGCCAAATATGATGGTCATTCAATACACGAATGGAACATTAATGGCAAATCAAAATATGAAATACTTAATACTCTTCAAGAAATGGGCATGGCTCGTATTACTTATAAAAGCGCTGCCGCTCTCATAGTCACTGGCGTCACTGGTCAGTTAAAAAACTGGTGGAATAACTCCCTTACTCTCAACGACAAACAGAATATTCTTCAACATACCATTGAGGTTGAAGAACCTGATGGTGCTATTATTTCAGAAAATGATGTTTGTGACATGTTGATACTCACTATTGGCATGTATTTCATTGGTAATCCTAAAGAAGACTTGATTCAACACAAGTTGTATTATCTAATATCAGATGTCCTACTTTATCTGATTATAGATGGTACAAAGATATTTTCCTTACTCATATTTTAAAAAGAAATGATTGCAACGCTTCTTTTTGGAAAGAAAGATTCATAGCTGGACTTCCTAAACTTTTCGGTGAAAGAATTCATCAAAAGCTTAAGGAAGCAACTGGTCAAAGCGACATTCCTTTCGAAATTATTACATATGGTCAATTATTTGCTTTCATTAAAAAAAAAGGACTAGCTTTGTGTTCAGAATTGAAGATACAATCTAAATACGGATCTGAAAATAATAGACACCGTAAGGAGATTGGTACATTCTGTGAAGCTTTTGGATTACAAAAGATTCAAGCTCATTCCTCTAGATTTAAAAACAAAGCAAAGCATTTTCTTAAAAAACGCTATAAAAATGATTTCAAAGAAATTTTTTTAAAAAAAAAACTAAATTTTCAAAAAGAAAGTCTTTTAAAAAGAATTTTGACAATTTTCAAATTACTTGTTCCAAATGTCACAGAAAAGGCCATAAAGCTGATGTCTGTCCTTTAAAAATGAAGATTAATGAAGTTTTTCATGATGATTAAGTTTTAAGAGATAAGATTTATGCTCTTTTAATTTCTGATGATAATTCTCAAAAAATTTACTCAAATGAATCTGATTCAAGTTCTGATTTAGAAGAAGTTTACACAAGCTCAGAATCTGAAATAGATAAGTTCTCTTGTCAAGGATTCTGTCCATTAAACATAAATGTTATTTCAAAAGAGAATACTGAACAAGAACTCTTGTTAGATATCTTTGAAAAAGTTCCTGATCTAGAAGAAAAACACAAATATCTTCTTAGATTAAGGAATATAATTCTTAATAATGACATTCCCAATAAAGACAAATCTCTGCTATCATAGAACCTTTCAGCATTTCAAAGCTTTTCAACAAAGCTCCTTCCTCGTCCTTAATCAAAACAGATATTAATATTAATGATCTTCAGCGAGAGATTAATACTCTAAAAGCTGAGATAAGCAATCTTCATAACGAGATTGACGATCTTCATTTCAAAGATTTTGAATTAGAAACTAGATTATCTATTTTCAAAAATGTTTCTGAAAAAGATATTCCTGAAAGCTCTTCAAAAAATCAAGTGATCGATGCTATTCCAGATACTTCAAATAATGAAGCTATCCAAAGTATCAAACATATAGCTTTTCAAAAATGGAATTCTATGATAACTTTGGTCATAAGCGATTTCAAGATCAATGTTTCCTGTCTTATAGATAGTGGAGCTGATCAAAATTGCATAAAAGAAGGTCTTATTCCTTTAATTTATTATGAAAAAACTAATGAAAGGCTTGTAGCTGCTAATGCTACTCCTCTTGATATTAAGTATAAACTTTCAAAAGCTTTTATTTGCAATGATGGTTATTGTTTCAAAACCCCTTTCATTCTTGTCAAAAACTTGAGTCAAGATATTATTTTAGGAAATCCTTTTTTAACTACTATTTATCCTTTCAAAGTTGATGGTACTGGTATTACTACCAATATCATGGGAAAAGATATTCATTTCAAATTTCTTCATCCTTTCAAAGATAGAGAAGTTTCCCTTCTTCAAAATTATTACATTTCTCAAATAAATGTTATTAAGTCTAAAAAGTCTCATTTAAATTTCCTCAAAGAAGAAGTTTCTTATTTTCGTATTGAAGAAAATTTACTCAAAAAGAATATTCAAAACAAAATTTTAGATTTTGAAAATATCTTGAAAAAAGAAGTATGCTCTGACATTCCGAATGCTTTCTGGGAAAGAAAGAAGCATATTGTTTCTCTACCTTATATTACTGGTTTCAATGAAAAGTCTATTATTACCAAAGCAAGACCTATTCAAATGAATCACGATCTTCTTAACATCTGTAAAGAAGAAATCAAATCCCTTCTTTCCAAAAAACTCATAAGCCCCTCTAAGTCTCCTTTGAGTTACCCTGCCTTCTACGTTAATAATCAATCAGAGAAGGAAAGAGGAGTCCCCAGACTCGTCATTAATTACAAACTACTCAATGAGGTTCTAGAATGGATTAGATATCCTATTCCTAATAAAAGAGATTTAATCAAAAGATTGCATAAAGCATGCATTTTTTCAAAATTCGATCTTAAGTCTGGGTTTTGGCAGATACAGATCAGAGAAGAAGACAAATACAAAACTGCTTTCACAGTTCCTTTTGGACATTACCAATGGAACGTAATGTCTTTTGGTCTAAAAAATGCTCATTCTGAATTTCAAAATATTATGAATGATGTTTTCAATGATTATTCAAATTTCTCTATTGTTTACATAGAAGATATTTTGATATTTTCTCAAAATATAGAACAACATTTCAAACATCTCAAAAATTTTCTTTATATTTACAAAAAGAATGGATAGTTATTTTTGCTCCAAAGATAAAGCTTTTCCAAACAAAAGTTAGATTTTTGGGTTATGACATTTTAAAAGGTACCATAAAACCTATTTCAAGAATTATAAAATTTGCTGATAAATTTCCTAATGAGATCAAAGAAAAAAATCAAATACAAAGATTTTTAGGTTGTTTAAATTATGTTTCTGATTTCTTTCCTAAACTTAGAATTATTTTTCAACCTCTTTTTCAAAGATTAAAAAAGAGTCCTGACCCTTGGTCAGATATTCATATTAATACTGTTAAACAGATTAAAGTTCAGGTTAAGTCACTTCCTTGTTTAGGAATACCTAAACCTGAGGCATTCATGATAATTGAAACTGATGCTTCTGATAAAGGTTATGGAGGTATCGTTAAACAAAGAATTCAAAATGATCATACATCTCATGCATTCATTGAACAACTTGTTCGTTTTCATTCTGGCATTTGGAATGATTCTCAAAAGAATTTTTCCACTATTAAAAAAGAAATACTTTCAATTATTTTATGTATTATCAAATTTCAAGATGATATTTTCAACAAAAAATTTATTCTTAGAATAGATTGCAAGTCAGCAAAAGAAGTTTTACAAAAAGATGTTAAAAATATTGTTTCAAAACAAATTTTTGCCAGATGGCAAGCTATACTTTCATGTTTTTATTTCGACATTGAATATATCAAAGGAGATAATAATTCATTACCTGATTTCCTAACCAGAGAATTTCTTCAAAATACTGCAGAAAACCATGAGTAAACTCAGACCTCAAACTTCTCAGAATTATTCCAAATCCCTTGTTAACCATAATCAATTTCAAGCCCTTTCTGACTTCCCAAGTTCATCAATCTCTTCATTTTCTCAGTTAGATAAATCATCTAGTCCAAATATTCCCAAGTGCTCACATTCAAAACCTTGTTACACTAAACCCTTTGATAAACATACAACCATTACTAAACCACCTACCATTCATACACAAGAATGTATCCCTATTAATCCACTTCAAAATCCAACCCCTATTAGATTTCGTGATAATTCTATTAGTCTTATTCAAAATTGGAGCAACAAAGTATTTTGGCCTAACTATTATGACAGTGAAAATAGCCCTATACAGCAATATTACAATATTCTGTATAGACAAATTGCAGAGAAGAAAGCTGAAGTCAACAGTAGATTTCAAAATAGTTACCAAAGAGCATGGGCTAAAACACTAGCTCGTGGTAATCATACATTTGAAGAACAATTAGAAGAACTACGTCAAGGTTAAATTTCATGTTTCAGGGAAGTTTCAAGAAACATAGTAGAACGTCAAAGTTTTACTGAAATCAATGGAAGAATTCCTAAGCATCAACAATGGAAAAGAAGATCTAATCAAAGTCCAAGAGAAATCTGCAAACCCTATCACTTTACGTGGTAGTCACCAAAATGATGCTTCATCTCTAGACATCGATTCAAGAAATATTTCAAATGATGAAGAAAGAACTAGATTTTATGAAAGAATATCTTCAATTCCGTAAATTCAAAAAGATGAATTCAGATGCTGAAGACATTTCATCAGACTACTCAAAATCAGACTTTGATCCTTTCGGTGGTCCTTATGATCAGGATCCATTTGATCTATGAGTATCTTTGGATAATTCAAAAGAAAAGAAAAAGAAGTATTCAAAAGAAAAAAAAAAGAAAAGAGAAAATATGAAAAAGAAAAGAAGAAAAAAGAAAAAAGAGAAAAAGAAAAGAAGAAAATTTCAAAATTTCTTTCAGCAGAAAGATTTATTAAAATGTTGAGTCAGAAGTTTCTCAGTGAAACGAGTACTCAATAATTTTGATAAATTCAAAGCAGGCCAATCACCCTGGTCATCTATTCAAATGCAGGTACCCAATTGTCAAAAGTTAGCACTCAAATTTCAAAAGCAACTGTCCTCTTCGTCAAAAATTGGACAAATTTGTCAAAAGCAGCCATCTACTATTCAAAAAAGCAGTAGCCATTCACTGTAGCAAAGGTCACTATTCATATCACTGTAGCAGCCGACAAGCACTGTAGCAGTCTCTATTCCAACTACTGATTAAGACATTTCATCAACCGCACTCAGCGTAAATTCAAATGCTGATGAAATTCAAATTCAAATGAAGATTCAAATGCAGAATTTACCTATAAATAAGGCACTTCATTTCATTCAAAGACATCAAAAGTTTTAGGGAAGAAAATCCTTAAGCTTAGATCCATCTCATTCCTATTGTAACCTTTCATATATTTTCATATCCTTTTATTCCTACCTCTGTAATTCATATCTCCAGTATTCAAAGTAAGTTTTATTCAAATCTTATTGTTTTCAATTTGTTATTTCATTCATTTATACTCTGATCATTTCATATTATGTCCATTATGCATAGAATTATCCTGAATACACCGATCCATCCCCGAATGGTATATGAAGGTATAGCTTGCCATCTGGCAAAATTTTGTTTTGAAACAATATTTTTGACATCTATTTGTAAAACTTCTTTTGCTGACTTGCAATTTATTCTAAGAAGAAATTTTTTTGTTGAAAATATCATCTTGAAATTCGGTAATGCATAAAACAATTGAAAGTATTTCCTTTTTAATAGTAGAATAATTCTTTTGAGAATCATTCCAAATGCTAGAATGAAAACGAACAAGTTGTTCAATGAATGCATGAGATGTATGATCATTTTGAATTCTTTGTTTAAGGATATCTCCATAACCTTTATCAGAAGCATCAGTTTCAATTATCATGAATGCCTCAGGTTTAGGTATTCCTAAACAAGAAAGTGACTTAACCTGAACTTTAATCTGTTTAACAATATTAGTATGAATATCTGACCAAGGGTCAGGATTCTTTTTTAATCTTTGAAAAAGAGGTTGACAAATAATTCTAAGTTTAGGAAAGAAATCAGAAACATAATTTAAACAACCTAAAAATCTTTGTATTTGATTTTTTTCTTTAATCTCATTAGGAAATTTATCAGCAAATTCTATAACTCTTGAAATAGGTTTTATGGTACCTTTTGAAATGTCATAACCCAAAAATCTAACTTTTGTTTGGAAAAACTTTATCTTTGGAGCAGAAATAACTAATCCATTCTTTTTGTAAATATAAAGAAAAGTTTTGAGATGTTTGAAATGCTGTTCTATATTTTGAGAAAATATCAAAATATCATCTATGTAAACAATAGAGAAATTTGAATAATCATTGAAAACATCATTCATATTATTTTGAAATTCAGAAGGAGCATTTTTTAGACCAAAAGGCATTACGTTCCATTCGTAATGTCCAAAAGGAACTGTGAAAGTAGTTTTGTATTTGTCTTCTTCTCTGATCTGTATCTGCCAAAAGCCAGACTTAAGATCGAATTTTGAAAAAATGCATGCTTGATGCAATCTTTTGATTAAATCTCTTTTATTATGAATAAGATATCTAATCCATTCTAAAACCTCATTGAGTGGTTTGTAATTAATGACGAGTCTGGGGACTCCTCTTTTCTTCTCTGCTTGATTATTTACATAGAAGGCAGGACAACTCCAAGGAGACTTAGAGGGCCTTATGAGTTTTTTGGAAAGAAGGGATTTTATTTCTTCTTTACAGATGTTAAGAAGATCGTGATTCATTTGAATATGTCTTGCTTTGGTAATAATAGAATTTTCATTGAAACCAGTAATATAAGGTAGAGAAACAATATGCTTCTTTCTTTCCCAGATAGCATTGGGAAGGTTAGAGCATACTTCTTTTTTCAAGATATTTTCAAAATCTAAATTTTTTTTTGAATATCCTTTTTGAGTAAATTTTCTTCAATACGAAAATAAGAAACTTCTTCTTTGAGGAAATTTAAATGAGACTTTTTAGACTTAATAACATTTATTTGAGAAATGTAATAATTTTGAAGAAGGGAAACTTCTCTATCTTTGATAGGATGAAGAAATTTGAAATGAATATCTTTTCCTATGATATTGATAGTAATACCAATACCATCAACTTTGAAAGGATAAATAGTAGTTAAAAAAGGATTTCCTAAAATAATATCATGACTCAAGTTTTCGACAAGAATAAAAGGGGTTTTGAAACAATAACCATCATTGCAAATAAAAACTTTTGAAATTTTATACTTAATATGAAGAGGAGTAGCATTAGCAGCTACAAGCCTTTCATTAGTTTTTTCATAATAAATTGAAGGAATAAGACCTTCTTTTATGCAATTTTGATCAGCTCCACTATCTATAAGACAGGAAACATTGATCTTGAAATCGCTTATGACCAAAGTTATGATAGAATTCCATTTTTGAAAAGCTATATGTTCGATACTTTGGATAGCTTCATTATTTGAAGTATCTGGAATAGCATCGATCACTTGATTTTTTGAAGAGCTTTCAGGAATATCTTTTTCAGAAACATTTTTGAAAATAGATAATCTGGTTTCTAATTCAAAATATTTGAAATGAAGATCGCCAATCTCCTTATGAAGATTGCTTAATTCAGCTTTTAGAGTATTAATCTCTCGCTGAAGATCATTAATATTAATATCTGTTTTGATTAAGGACGAGGAAGGAGCATTGTTGAAAAGCTTTGAAATGCTGAAAGGTTCTATGATAGCAGGAGATTTGTCTTTATTGGGAATGTCATTATTAAGAATTATATTCCTTAATCTAAGAAGATATTTGTGTTTTTCTTCTAGATCAGGAACTTTGTCAAAGATATCTAACAGGAGTTTTTGTTCAGTATTCTCTTTTGAAATAACATTTATGTTTAATGGACAGAATCCTTGATAAGAGAACTTTTCTATTTCAGATTCTGAGCTTGTGTAAACTTCTTCTAAATCAGAACTTGAATCAGATTCATTTTAGTAGTCTTTTTGAGAATTGTCATCAGAAATTAAAAGAGCAGAAATCTTATCTCTTAAAACTTCATCATCATGAAAAACTTCATTAATCTTTATTTTTAAAGGACAGACATCAGCTTTATGGCCTTTTCTGTGACATTTGAAACAAGTAATTTGAAAATTGTCAAAATTCTTTTTAAAAGTCTTTCTTTTTGAAAATTTAGGTTTTTTATAAAATTTTTCTTTGAAATCATTTTTATAGCGTTTTTTAGGAAAATGCTTTGCTTTGTTTTTGAATCTAGAGGAAGGAGCTTGAATCTTTTGTAATCCAAAAAGCTTCGCAGAATGTACCAATCTCCTTACGGTATATATTCTTTTCAGATCTGTATTTAGATTGTATCTTCAATTCTGAACACAAAGCTAGTCCTTTTTTTTAATGAAAGCAAATAATTGACCATATGTAATAGTTTCGAAAGGAATGTCACTTTGACCAGTTGCTTCCTTAAGCTTTTGATGAATTCTTTCACCGAAAAGTTTAGGAAGTATAGCTATAATCTTTCTTTCCAACAAGAAGCGTTGCAATCATTTCTTTTTAAAATATGAGTAATGAAAATATTTTTGTACCATCTATAATCAGATAAAGTAGGACATCTGATATTAGATAATACAACTTGTGTTGAATCAAGTTCTTCTTTAGGATTACCAACGAAATACATGCCAATAGTGAGTATCAATATGTCACAAGCATCATTTTTTGAAATAATAGCACCATCAGGTTCTTCAACCTCAATGGTATGTTGAAGAATATTCTGTTTGTAGTTGAGAGTAAGGGAGTTATCCCACTAATTTTTTAACTGACCAGTGAAGCCAGTGACTATAAGAGCGGCGACGCTCTCTTCTTTTCGTCCTTGGGCTTTATAAGCAATACGAGCCATGCCCATTTCTTGAAGAGTATTAAGTATTTCATATTCTGATTTGCCATCAATGTTCCATTCGTGTATTGAATGACCATCATATTTGGCATTGTTTTTTAAATGTGCCCTTTCTTCGAATAGAATATCTGGAGGAGAATATCTATTATTATAAAAGGCTTTTGTTCCAAATTGGAAACTAATTTTATTAATCTCATTATTATCAGGTTCTGATTCAGATGAAATTTTTGATGAAATCTCTTTGACTTTATTCAAACAATTAATGTTTGAAGTATTAGAGGTAGAGGCTATATGAGGAGTATATGTTTTAATAATGTTTGAAACCTGAGAAGTAGAGGTTTAATTATTATGAGAGGATGAGGTTTTATGAGAAGATGAAGTCTCAATAAGTTTTTTTGAGATTTTGTCAATGAGACTGGAACTAGCAGAGAGCTGCAAATTCTTCTCGATATTAGTGGGAAAGCTTCTAGGATTGAAATGAGGAGTGGAAGTGCTACTTGGAAATTTGGAATCAGAGGATTTTGAATCTATTTTTACCGATAGGTTATCCACCTGTTCTGCTATAGTATGAAGAATCTGATTTAAAAAATTATTTTATTCAATAACCTTTTTAATATCCTTAGCTACATCTCCCTCCCCTATTCTAAAAGGGGTAGCTGGGATTTTTCCTTTTTCCAAAGAAATTTTTATATTTTGTAAAGGAGGATGAACTGAAGAAACAAAGACACCATTGTCAAGTTCCCATTTCTTGTGAATACTTTTTTGAACATTTATTTGGTTTAAAGAATAAACATTATCAGAAATATTATTTATTTTGCAATAAGCATCAAACCAATTTAAAATCATTATATTTGATTTATATTTATGATAAAGATCATTTCTCCATAAAATACCCAATTTTCTTCGAAACTCTTCATCAAGTTTTAAATACCAATCTTTTCTATCATTTTCATCAGGATCATTGAAACAATAATAAAGGTATTTAAAATTTGGATAAAAATTTTCAAAAGAAATTATTGAAATACAAGTTTTCATTTGAGAAGCTTTAGGGGAACCTGGGTTAATAGAATCCTGGTATGAAGGAATATGAGTTTTGAAATTGACTTTGAGGTTTTGATAACCAGAGTTATCAGAAAAGGAAGAACGAGAATTGATTTCTTGAATCCTGATGTTGGGAACAACATCATTCTGTCTCAAAGAGTTGAATCTGAGAAGTATTCTTCCTTCAGAATCTTCCTCTATTTCGGAGACTTCATGTCTTTCTATTCCTCTTGGTATTTGAGGATTATTGATTATGAATTCTGTGGGAATGGTTATTTCATTCCACTTGAGTCTTTTTGGAACAAAGAAATTTGAACTGGCTGCTTCTATTTGAAGCATAATAGTTTCTTCTTTTGAAGTAGGATGCAAAATGAATTTTGGATTAAGTTGTGAAGACATAACACGAAAGTAAGCACGATAAATAACAGCAAAATTTTAGCAAAGATTTTTGAACTCGTTACTCTGTAAATGAATATCAAGAATTAATGAATCCATTAATAAAAGATCTGTAATATCAATTGAGAAATCAGAAACACAATTAAAATAAGTAGGACCATTGCAAATATTCGTTTGAATCATAGTAAGTAAAGAAGATTTGTATTTTTTTAATCTGTTATCCCTAAGAGCGAGATAAACAGGAGCATCTACACCAATATGAACTAGAGGTTTAATAGCAACTTGAATTAAACCAAAATGAATATATCTGTAACATTTTTCCAAATACTTTTTATTAGATACTTTGGATAAAAGAGGTAAACTTTGAAATTTCTTTTGAATTGAAATAGTTTCTTCATGAGTTTTAACAGAAAAAGCTGTTTTGAAATCAAGAGTACCGATATGATACATAGTTCAATTTGTTATTCAGGTATAGTCCAATTTGAGTAATTATTATCCTGAATATGCAATTCATGAGATTGAACAATATTAGAGCTACTAGAACTGTGTTTCGAAAATAAATTTCTAAATCTTGACGCCATGAATAATTTGTTTAACAAAAATAAGTATAATTGCTTTGCTATAAGTATGAGAATATTACTTAACAAAAGTAAGTATATATTTGCTTTGCCATAACGTTCGGGAACACTACTGGGACCACCAATCACCAGGCTGACCAACGGATTCACGCTTACCAACGAACTTACCAAGTTCAGCAAATATTACTTATAGAATTAAGTAAATATTCAGAACCTAAGTTCAGCAATTAATACATATGAAATTATCACAAGTATTCAGAAATCAAAATTTTGAATTTGTCTTTTCGTATCACAGCCAAAATGGCTCTGACTAATTATACTGTGCACCCGGGTGCACCTTAAGATAGGGTGCACCCACCCACTTTAAAAAACAAAAACATATACAATTATGAACAAAATTGTATACAATTTAATTGTTAATTTTTTTAATGAAAAATCGAGTGTAAAAAAATATACAATTATTAAAAAATATGTATACACTATTGAATAAGAAGTTATAATACATTTGAAAAAAGTAACATGTCAAACTCAACACTAAAAATTACTTCTTCCATTTTTGTTAAGCTTTTTCCTTACCTTTGTAAGAAAATTTCAATATTTAATATTAAATGATTATAATATTAAATTAATTATTTAATAATAAAAATAATAACTAAATAATCCCGCGTACTACGCGGGTTTCATGCTAGTTGCACCCTATTTAAAAGGCATTTTCTTAGGATTTTAACTTAATTTGATATGGTTTGGAATGCTAAATCATCTATGTCAGGTTAAAGTCTATATTTTAGCTTAATTTGATTTGATTTTGCATGGTAAATCATCTGTGAAAATTAAAGTAAACATCAATCAATTAATGAAATATTTTACTTGTTAATTAACTCAATCAAACTTCCATTGCAAATAATTTAAAAGACTCATCTAAAGTTTCGTGTATACAATTACTCCCTCCGTCCACCTTTAAGGGTGTCATTTACTTTTTGCACATGGATTAAGGAGTATTATTATTTAATGTGTAGTGGATAGTTGTATTAGTGGAGGTGTGGGTCCCATTTTTAGTTGTATTAGTGAGTGTGTGTGGGTCCTATATGTATGAAAAAGGAAATGAGACCCTTGGGGCCGGACACCCAAAATGGAAAAATGATATCATTTAAAGCGGACGGGGGGAGTATTTAATTATTTTAATGGGTGGTTGAGTTTTGTTTGAAATTTTTTGATATATTCATATAATATATTTAATATTATTTAATTTTTAATAAATAATACTCCCTCCGTCCCACGTTAACATTGACGTTTGCTTTTTGCACGGAGATTAAGAGATATAATATTTTAATGTATAGTAAGGTGAGAGGAATAATATTTAATATAAAGTGTGTAGTCGTATTAGTATTATGTGTGGGTCCTACATGAAATAATTAATTATTTTGTGTGGGCCCAACTTGATAAAAAAATATAAACCTTAACTTGGGACAACCTAAAATGAAAAGTGTAAACGGGACGGAGAGAGTATCTTTTTTACTGATTTGAAAAGTCATAATTATAATTATTTAATTATTTTAATGTGTGATTAAGATTTGTTTGAGAAATAAATAATCAGGATTTGGACTAAATTATTTTCCAATTTGAAAAAGTCATAATTACAATTATTAAATTATTTTAATGGGTGGCTAATTGTAAACAATATGCCATAAACCCTAAACCAAAACCCTAATTCTTAAACCTTAAGCCCTCTGATAACCCTAAACCCTTAACCCTAAACACTTTGGAAACATTATGCCACAAACCCTACACCCTTATAATTATTTAATTATTTTAATATGTGGTTGAAGTTTGTTTGAGAAATAGATGATCAACATTTGGACTAAATTATTTCCTGATTTGAAAAAGTCATAATTATAATTATTTAATTATTTTAATGGGGGGTTAAAATTTCTTTGAAAATTTTGAATATATTCAAATAATATATTTAATATTATTCAATTTTTAATAAATAATACTCACTACATCCCAAATTCAACTTCACACTTTCCGTTTTGGTCCGTCCCAAATTCAACTTCACACCTCCATAAAAGAAAAAGTAACTAACTAATACTCCCTCCGTCCCGGACTTAAGTTCACCGGCACTGTAGATACGGAGTTTTAGAAAAGTTACTTTTGACCAACTTTATTGACTTTTTAGGGGTACTGTGATATTTTTAGGTAATAAATAAATTATAAAGTATGTTATGTATGTTAGGTAAGAGTGATATTTTTAAAATTAAGATAACTTTTGAGGTTGTTGGTTGATGTGAAGTTTCCTTTTTTGGGTGGTGAACATAAGTTTGGGACAGACGAAAATGGAAAGTGTGAACATAAATGTGGAACGTAGGGAGTATCACTTTATCATACTTTAATTTCAAAATTGTCATCACCTTTTTAACACACCTAACATACTTTATAATTTATTTATTATCTAAACATACCATACTACCCATAAAGTAAGTTAAAAAGTGACTTTTCTTAAACTTCGTATCTACAGTAAATGTGAAGATGAATATGGGACGGAGGGAGTATCTTATTTCCTGATTTGAAAAAGTCATAATTATAATTATTTAATGATTTTAATGAGTGTTTGAGATTTGTTTGAGTAATAAATAATCAACATTTGGACTAAATTATTTCCTAATTTGAAAAGTTATAATTACAATTATTAAATTATTTTAATGGGTGGCTGATTGAAAACATTATGTCATAAACCATCTGGAAACCCTAAACTCTTAACCCTAAATCCTCTGGAAACATTATGCCACAAACCCTAAACCCTTAATTATTTAATTATTTTAATGGATGGATGAAGTTTGATTGAGAATTAGATGGTCAAGATTTAGACTAAATTATTTCCTGATTTGAAAAGTCATAATTACAATTATTTAATTATTTTAATGAGTGTCTGAGATTTGTTTGAAAATTTTGAATATATTCAAATAATATATTTAATATTATTCAATTTTTAATAAATAATATCTTTTTTTATTTGAAAAAGTCATAATTAGGATTATTTAATTATTTTAATGGGTGTTGAGATTTGTTTGACGTTGATGAACAAAGTATAAAAAGTAGGTAAGATATATAATGTATTTTTAGTATTAATGGAACGTGCATAAATGCGTGGTACGTAAAAACATAATTTTACATTTGGAAAAAAACCCTATACCCTATCGATAAATGGTAAACGTTTGGAAAATATTATGTCATAAACGACCAGGTAAGAGTATACCAAAAATCATAGGGTAAAATCGTAATTTTATCATTGGAATGAACGCTATACCTTACCGATAAATAGTAAACCCTCGGGGTACAGTATGTCATAAACCACTGCATAATATTATACCAAAAACCAGAGAGGTAAATTTATAATTATAAGCTGGAACGAACATTATTATACCCTAACGATAAATGACAAACCCTCGGGCTAAAATTAATTAAATTAGAAACATTATCTATTAGGGATAATTGAAAGTATAATTTATGTTCGACCATAAAAAAGAATAACTTAAGGTGTATAAATTCAACTGGGTTTTATTACTGATAGGTACGTGTTTTCATAGACTAATTATTAGGAGAGACAAAATCAAATTGAAGTACTAAGGGATACATTTTAATATTTTATTTTTCTAAGTTTAACCTTAGTAAACTTAACACAGATGTACAATTCGGTTACAATAATGTACAATTCGGTGTACACCGATGTGAACACGAACACGGACGAACCATGTCAACGACACGAACACATAATCGACTGTACATTAATGTTCAAAATACAATAATGAACACTAATGTTCTAAATACATCAATGTTAAGCAATTTAATAGATAAAAATATACGCATGCACAATCGTTTTCCTCCTGCTTTTATTGTACACTGATGATAAAAAAATATCAACAGAAGATTATACGACTTGAATAATAAGTAAGAGTATTTATGTACACCCATGTTCAAATATAAAATTTTTGAAAACTTCTCAACCAACAATCAAATTTTGTCACCATAACACTAAAATCATTATATTTAACAAAGAATTACAACACCCGACCCAATTCAAAATTTTTTTAATTAAATTACTCTACATTGGTGTACAGCGATATGAACAATCGTTGAAAATCCTAATTTAATCCCTAATTTCAAAAGAAGGAGAAGAGAAATGATTATACAAACAATCTCAAGATTTTGATTCTTACCTTTACTGGCCTCAGCGATTACAGACGAAAATGGCGGTCGATCTTTTCTCAAATCTCAGTGGCGGTAGGGGTGGTGGTTGGGTGATGAGAGTGAAAATAAGCGTGTTTTAGTGTCCAATTTAACACATTTTTTATGAGTATTGTTGTTATATACTAGCACAAGTGTCTTATATTCCGTATATGTGAGAAAAAGGTGCACTTGAGGTATTTTATTGTGTTTTAGGTGGAAAACAGGTGTAAAAGGCTCGGAATTGGAAGACACAATTTTAGAGGCAAGATTCGAGTGCCGTTCGACCAAGAGAGCTTGTTCGACCAACATCACTTTGGTCGAACAGAGGAGGCCAAGTCGAGCAGATTGTACAGACCCGTCCAGAGAGGTAGCTCGACTTGGAGGTGTAGCTCGACCAAGCTCGACTTTATACCACAATATAATTCAAGTACACTTCCTTCATTAATTTTAAGAGCATATGAATTTCAGGCACAATTTAAACATATAAGCTCAAATGGATCACAAGTACAAACTCAATCCTTCCACTCCATGAATTTAAAGCACACATAAAATTAGAATAAGGAAATGATGGCTTCTGATTTCTCATTCAAAATGCACGAGCTCCTCGAGTCAGAGCCTCGGTGTAGAACCCGTCTTGCCACTCTAGTTACCTTTTTCTATCATCAAAGCTCAAACACACTCATCATTACAGATTCGTCAATAATAAAATAGGAGAACTCTAAAAATGACTCAATTGACTATCTAATCGACTCCACACACTAAAAACACCACTGAACACTAGGCAAATTGCAAAAAATCGACACATCAAAACCGATTAAAGTTTCAACATACCACAAAAAATCAACTCCCCTAGCAAACATTACAAAGAAAAGATTATACTCTTGGTACTTCAATGAGGTAAGTACATCACACCCCTCCAAACTTAGTAAAAACGTAAGTTGAAACTAAGTTTGTAAAGAGATGTAATTGCCGATTAGTAAGCACCTTAAATATAAAAATTTCTTACTCACACGAAATAAATAAAGTAATAAAATGGACGGGCGCCCCCAACAGGCGCTCATGTTTAACGTCGGAGAGTCACGAAAGATGTAACCTTTGTAGGCTACTGGATCAAAGGACGGTCTTCTCGCATCCTCACCTTCAAATACTTTCTTTCCCTCTTCTTGTCTACACTCAACACCTCACCTTTCTTGGTCACAAGTATATGATCCTTGGAATTTCTTACCTCCCATGGATTTTTAGACACCTCCTTGTCAATCTTCCACTTAAATTCAGAATCATCTATCCTATTAAAATCAAGATTAAACAAGTTAGAAACCACATCTATGCTCTTGCATGAGTGATTTTCCATGGGCATCTTCATTGCTTGATCAAGAGAGAAAACCACATCTTCATTATCCATCTGTAGTATAAGCTTCTCGGCTCTCAACTTCTTTGCTCTTTCCCACTTCTTCTCAACTAAAAGCTCACTATTATGCTTTTGAGATGGTTCTAAGGTATTTTGAACAATAGGTGTAGCATTCGGTATCGAATCGGATATTAAACTGTGTTGATCGACCTCCATTTATCCTTGGGTAGTAAGGTCGAATGGATGGATTCTAGTCGAGCAAGCTGCTCGATCGTGAGCTCTCGTCTCGCATACGTTGTTTGACCTCTATTCGACTAAGGTGGTCTGGTTGAACGGGAGAGTGCAAGTCAAACAACGCACATGAAAACAGAGTATCGTAATTCTATTTTTCGAAGTTTGTCTGACCTCTGTTCGACTTGTGTAGCATGGTCGAACGGAAGGCATCTGGTCGAACAAACTGCCTTGTCACGAGCTTCCAATATCATTGCATTGGTCGACCTCTGTTCGACCATTAGGTCGGTCGAAAAGACTTGGTTTGGTCGAACAACTTCACTTTTCCTTTCTTTTCCACTCGCCAGCATCATCGGACCCTCGTACTGTGGCTCGGACCTCAATGTGATGGTATTATTCTCCCACGTTTGTGTCAATTGATTCACATTCGCGGCCATCTGCCCCATAATTGAATTAAGGTCCTTCAACAGCTTAGATAAATCTGCATGATCAGCATTCATGGTATCCTTAAGTCGATCAATCCTTGCATCATTCTCAGCCATGTATTGATTGAAGGTATCTTCAACACTCTTCACTTCTTGCTGCTGTATACTAGACCCTCTTAGTGTCAACTCTGTAATCTGCCTCTGCTGGGACTCTAGTAGCTTGTTGATGTTAGCTAAACTAGAGATGATCTCATCATCCATATTCGCCTTCACCACTTGATGCTCAACCTGCGCTACCTTGCCAAACACATATGATCCTCTATCTTTCTCTGTATGCCAATCACGTGAATTCATTGAGATGTCTTCAAACAACTTTTTTGCTTCAAGTGATGTCTTAGATAATAACAATCCTTCTGATGATGCATCAATAAAAACACACGACTCACAATTCAATCCATAGTAGAAGATACTTATGTATTCAGCCTTAGACATCCCATGCTGTGGACACCTCCGGAGCATGTCTTTAAACCTATCCCATGCCTCATAAAATTTCTCACCTTGATTCATAACAAATTGGGTGATCTCTTGCTTCATTCTTAAGATCCTTGAGGGTGACATGTATCTCTCCAAGAACTTTTGCTGCAGTTGGTCCCATGTAGTGCAATCTGCTGCATCAATAGTCTCATACCAAGCTTCTGCCTTATCAATCAAAGAGAACTTGAATAGGGAGATCCGCCTAACATTATCATTAGCTCCAGCACCCTTCTTAGTGTTTACATAACCAAGAAATTTTTGGAGATGCTGATATGGATCTTCAAAACAACCTCTAGAAAAGGGATTCTTCTCTACCATGTTAATAAGAGCGGGATGTATCTCAAAATCATCATCTTCCCCCTTGCTCCTATCAATCCCATGTTGCAAATCTCATAGTTCGTGAAAATTTCACGTATAGCAACATTATCCGGATTCTGCCTTACTCCGGCCATGTTTAGCACTGTGTGTTATTTCTTCTTTCCTTCCTCTCATTTTCCTAGTACTCAAGTACCTCAAAAAAATTTAAGGTTAGATAGAAATAAATAATCACAAATAAAAGTCTTAATCAACTAGAAATAATAAACTAATAATAACAGTCGTCCCCGGCAACGGCACCAAGAACTTGATGCGCGTTTTCTTTGTACGCAAAATTAATCCCTAAGTATTAAGGATATCAGTTGCAGCTTAAGTAAGCGACCAAGTGAATTATCGTACCCAAAGGACGACGTATTTTAATTAATTATTTAGTAGTTTAATAATTCAAACCTCAAATCTTATTGCCTTTCGTCTTAATTAATTTAGATAATAATTAAATTGATAATACGTCATCCTTTGGGTTCGATAATTCACTTGGTTGCTTGCTTAAGCTGCAACTGATATCCTTAATACATGGGAATTAATTTTGCGTACAAAGAAAATGCGCATCATTGGGGCAGTTTCTTCTTTGACAGAGTCACAGGTGGGGGCGGCTGTTTTAGCCAGATGGCTGACTGATTGCGATCTAGCCTTGCTGCAACCAAACTAGACGGAACCCTAGCTCGTGAGCAGATTGCATTTTCGACTGCGCTGGCGGTGACAGAAATCTAGCGCGCAGCGATGGAACCCTGCTGATCTGACCGCTGACCGGAACCCTAGCATGCAGCGACGAACAACGGCGAACAGCGGCAGCGGCGACCACCGACGGACGGCGGACAACAGCTACACACAACGGTGGTGGATGTGAAACTCCAGCGATGGACTGAGCCAATGTTCTGGTGGCGGTCAGCAGATCCCGCAACGATCAATGGAGGAGCAACAGGCCGGCGACGAGCGGCCGTCATGGATTTTATGAGAGAAAAGAGAGGATTTTGGTTGAGATTGATGGAATGTGGTGGGGAGAGAGGAGGGATGGGAGTGCGTATATATGTATGGGTAATATGGGAACTACAGAATTAAAGTTTGTATGGGTGAGTAATTCTAAAAACTCAATGTACTACGTAGTAAATACGTAGATAATTTTGTACCTAGTAGTTACTAACTCATTCAACTGAGTGAAAAACTTGTATTCTCTATTTATATCATATTAATATATTGCAAGTTATCTTCATTTTTATGAAATAAATATATAGCAAGTTATCCTTCATTTATACACAATTTAATTTTTTTGGTGTTACTGAATTTTATTATTTCATTCTATTCACTTGATAAAATAAAATTTCTAATAATTTGATATATTCAACTCAAAATTAGAGTGGATGAAATTAAGTTTTGAAAAAAATATGAACTTGAATTACATAATGAATTTTATATTGAATTAAATAATTGTCTATTCTTAATGTAATTATAACTAATAAAATTATCATTTAAAGAATACTTAATCCAGTAAAAAAAATAAACAAACCAAAACAAAAACAAAATGACAAAAACTTGGGTACCATACCCCAACAATAAATGATAAACCCTCGAGCTACAATATTATTTAAATTAGCAACATTATTATTTGTATATTTTTTTAAAAAATATTAAATCATTTTAAAATTTTTATTATTCAAATAATATATTCAATATTATTCAATTTTTATTAAATAATACTCCCTCAGTCCCAGACTTATGTTTCTGACACTGTAGATATAGAGTTTAAGAAAAGTTATTTTTTGACTAATTTTATTGACTTTTTAGGGGTATTGTAATTATTTAATTATTTTAATGGGTGACTGAAATTTATTTGAGAAATAAATGATCTGGATTTGAATTAATTAATTATTTCCTTATTTGAAAAAGTCATAATTACAATTATTAATTATTTTAATGGGTGACAAAGATTTGTTTGAACTTTTTGAATATAATATTCAAATAATATACTTAATATTATTTAATTTTTAATAAATAATATCTTATTTCCAAATTCAAAAAAGTTGAAAAAGTACTAATTATAATTATTTAATTATTTTAATGGATGACTGAGATTTGTTTAAATTTTTTGAGTATATTCAAATAACTAGCATGTAACCCGCGTGCTACGTGGGATCATTAAGTATTTATTTTATAAAATAAAATTTAATAGCAAATTAAATTGTGTTATTATTAAAAAATTTATTTTTATTAAATTATATTCCTTTTATCTTGAAATTAATTGCATTTACTCTTGGAATTTAAGAAAAAATATTAACATAGTGATTTATGTGAGATTGACATGTGAAATAGTATATTCTTGTGTTATTAAATTGGTGTGGTATTTCCTTATTAAGTTGTATAAATTATTGTGAGTTTAATGAAGATGTAAAATGTATAGATAACTATGAGAGTGAAAACTATCACGTGTATTATTTCTAGTATCAAAAAATAAAAATAAAAAATATATATTTTAAGTACACTCTACGTACGAATATCATATTCAAAATATCACTTTTTCATTGCACTATGTACTTCATTTGTTTAAATATTTTTATTATATATTTGTTATTGGTTACCTAACTAAAATTAATAAAATAAAAAACTTCCAAAATTTTATTAATCATAAAATCTTGAGATTGTCTTAAGACTTAAGTTTGTCCTTCGATCCATGTAACATTTTCGCTCATCCCCTTGAGACGCTTTCTCCACCAATATGGCAATGGATATCATACAATCAATTATAAATCCTCTCATACACTTTCTCAAGTGCAGAAAATGTTGTTTAAGACAAATCTTCTATTTATCTCATTGCATGACTTGAGACAATCTGCTCCGAGGTAAAATTAATGAAACACAAATATAAGAGAAGAGTAGATACATAGAAGGTGTGTAAAGATCAATAAAGAAAATAAGTCATAGTTAGATATGATATAAGTGTCTATGAATCAACAAAATACATTACCAATTTTAAAATTTAAAATGTAAATGACGATGCAAATTAGTTATGCTTTACAAATAAACACTAAAAAATAGAGCCGGAAATAATCACTATCTCTATGTAGACTTTTATTTGGAAAAAGTTTGAAATAAACAATCAAAAGAATTAAATTAACTTTTGTACCTTTGATGGTTTATGATTTCTTCTCACATCCCCAGCACATTCCAAAAGTTAGTGGTTAATTAAGTATTATAAAGTGGCATACAAATACAATGGAAAAATGTATAAATAGAATCACCAGTTACAAAACCAAGAGCTTTATTTGCATTAGTCCCCTTGTGCCACACTTTCTACGTGATATAAATTTGAACTAAAAAAAAAATCCAAGTCAAGAATGTGAAATAAATTGTTAACTTATATAAATACATGTCAACATACCTTATAAGACGATCATTCTTAAGTAAGCACAATATGATAGAAAAACACACCTGAAGCATAAAGCCAATGTATTCTATTGGCATAACAGGCCAGTCTTCCAAGTGGGATACGTGTGATTCCAAACATATACCTGCATATAGGAATGCGCGATGTTTTATAAACAATTACTAATATTGAATGATAAATAATCAATTATATGGAGTACTTCTCAATTAAAAGTCATAAAAGAAATTATATGTATATATGCACATGCCTATTAACTCATGATATTCAGCTTTATACCAACTGGGATGATATAATAAAACAGAGAAATTTTGAAACGTATGAAGTGAATAAGATCCATAACCCCAACATAATTCTTGCTGTTAATGAAAAATGAAGGGGAACAACAGAAAAACTTAAAAATAATTTGGTGCTGCCAAATCAGCCTTGGATTAAGGGGGTAAACAGATATGCATATCAAGATATTCTGTAATAGTGTAGATACACATGGAAACATCATCAAATTATCATCCTCATTCAAGAGCTACAGCATAAATTAATTATTAATAACAGTTGGAACTAAGTCAAGAGTGTAAGGAAGATTGAAAGAATATTGTATCATCACAGATAGAAAAAATGGATGCAGAATCTGATGGAGTCAAATTATGAATAAGGTTATTTTATAATGTGGTGAACTGTTCGCCTAAGAAAAACGTAAAAGAAAAGATGGTAAAATCTTTTCATACAACAAAAACACAAAATCAGAGAGCAATATAAATAATTCTCTGATCATCAATATTTCAATAAAAAAATTTATATGAACCAAGAGAATAATAACCCATGCAAACTTAAATCTCGTATTCCCAACCACATTCTCCTAATTAAATCATGCCTTCATTCATCCATCTACATTGGGCTCATGTCAGTGCTATCATGATACATCAAACATGAAAAGAATCAGCTTCATGTGTTCCTTCTGAATTTCCACATATATATTATACAGTCAAGAATTCCATTTTATCTACACACATTAGTACAAAATGAACTCTATGCAGTAGCAAAAAGTAAAAGATATACCCCAAGGTGGGAAATGAGTTTTTTTTTTCTTTTTTTTTTTCAGAATTTTAACCTGTCTATACAATTCAACTTTAAGGTATGAATCTTGTCCAAGAATACAAAATTTAGAAATAGGAACACTCTACTTGGGAAGCTTCAGATAGTACTGGCGCAATTTTTTATAGTGGTAAAATACCTTTTCATTGCCTAGGTGTTTCACTCGCACAATGGTCAATGATGTGCATAAGGATGCTGAAATTTTATTCTTGGCAATGAAGATTGTTACAGCTCAACAAACAGAATATTATCGAGATCTTAATGAAGCATGACCAGTGTCTCCCTAGTGTTTGTGAAGTTTGTTCCTGTGACAAGATGGTAAAAATGAAACTAAAAAGTAGGAATAGAAAATATACCACAAATCAGCAAATGTTAATAAAGGAGATACCTTGATTCAAATTGTTCTAAAAAAAATACTTCCTCTTGTGCAGACTTGCACGACAGAGGGGTATAATAAAAGCCTAGTGCATATCTTATAGGAAGCTCCTACCTCATTGATCAAAGCAGCTTTTTGGTAAAATAAAACAGAAAATTTATTCCAGCTGCATCAACTCCTACTGCTGCAAATCTTACACAATACACAGTTATGCTATGGTATGATGGAACAAAATGTGTAGAGACAAAATGGGCAATAATTTATTTTCAAGTTGAGCTCATTACATACTCATAATCTTTTCAACAATTTGAAGAACCTAGAGAGCTTTTTCAGGCTATAAAAATAACATGGAAATGTGTAAGTCACCCTTACAAAAAGAACCAAGAGAAAACATCCGTGATTTAATTTCCAACTATAATTAAAACCAAATCAACTATTAGTTAACCTTCAAGGGAAAAAGTTAAAAATATGTATTTGTAATATCAAATAAACTACATATGTCATATGCCAAATTAAATAAGCTTAATATAGATTCGAAAAAAATAAAATATTCATTCATGGATATTCGAACCCGCGATCTTCTTAAAAATATCAAACCAGTCACGCGACTGCTTACACTTTTAGATTCCTCATAATGTTAAATTCATCATATTAGGACACACATAGGACGCGGGTAAATATTTTATAGTTTTTTTAAGTCTCTTATCAATTGCAATCATTCAAACTTCGTTTACTGTTAAGGCTTAAGAGCGTTATCCTTCGACCTTGTACCTAGTTAAATTGTGTTCATGTTGTGTTTACGTTTACGTTTATAGATGAGGGTTAACACCCGGGCCCTGGTGTGCCTAGTGTAGATGCATAGCTGGAGGGCTTCGTCAGGGCTTTGTTATCCACGGAATTTTGTGTGGCCAAAAATCAACCGGAGGCCAAAATTCCTTTTATGTCCCTCTTTTACAACAACCGTACAATAAAGACCAGACCTTTCTTGTCGGCTTCAAACCTGATGCGATCTTGTCTACTCTCGTTATCATCTCCATCCCATAAATATCGAAGAGTTTTCGTTAATAATGGCTGTAGTAATTCTCTCTCTCTCTCCATCTGAACAATCGCGATCTCTCATTTATTAATCCTCTCTCACCCTCAATCTTTCCCTCTCATCGCGCATGGCTGCAAATTCCCAAATTAAAGCTTTGTGTTTCCACCAGAATTGTTTGCAACAATAGCAATTCTATTACCTTCCACTACCTCCTCCTCCTCCAATGGCAGTTGTTCCTTCGCCAGAGCAATTAAAGTTGCCTCTTCTTGTGAAGTTCAATTCATGAATCCCAATACTGAGAGATAACAATGGTGGTTGCAATATTTTTCTATATGAAAGATGATCATTACCGAACTTTTCAAGATGCATTAATTTCAAACTCATCTTCAACGTGAAGAAAGAAGGGGCCATTGTAGCCACAGCTGTGTTTGCCATGTTTGATTGATTTTGTGAAGGAATAAGGGTTGATGATTAGAGTCTCCCTCAGGGAATGATCGATTTCAAGAATGAAAGAGATAGGGTCACTTATCACAAAATATTTCTATTTCCCAATGGAATCCTATTCCTAAATATTTGATGTTATTTTAATATTTATAAAAGGATGTTATGGTAAAATTCCTAAAAGTAAACCTGGAAAGTAAACAAATTACTTTAACCTTCAACATTTCACTCAACCTTCACTTAACCTTTATCAAGGGTTGATGTAACCCTGATAACCTTATCCTTGGCCCTCAAAGTAAACATGGCCTTAGATGCATTTTTTACCATCATCCCATCAATATTTGACTATAATTTTTTATATCAAACAAAATAGAATAATATAGATTAATATAGCCGGAACATGAACCACTAATAGTTTATTAAAATATTATATAAATTTTGAGGTTATTTGGACATTCACTCTAAAGATATTTATTTTCACTTTTTAGCGAAAGGATCGCACACATGGCCCACTGCTCACCACCAATACAACTACCCACTATAATAATACTTCTTAATCCACGTACAAAAAGAAAATGAGTACCTCACCAATGGACGGAGGAAATATTTTATATTTGGATTAACATCAACTTCTAAGTAATTGCAAGATCATAACTACATTATTATAATAATAATTGTAATCTTAGTACTTATCTTTTCAACTTCTAAGTAATTGCAAGATCATAACTACATTATTTTGAAAAGATAAGTACTAAGATTACAATTATTATTATAATAATGTAGTTATGATCTTGCAATTACTTAGAAGTTGATGTTAATCCAAATATAAAATACTTCCTCCGTCCATTGGTGAGGTACTCATTTTCTTTTTGTACGTGGATTAAGAAGTGTTATTATAGTGGGTAGTTGTATTGGTGGTGACCAGTGAGCCATGTGTGCGATCCTTTCGCTAAAAAGTGAAAATAAATATCTTTAGAGTGAAATATATATATATATATATATATATATATATATATATATAATAGCCCCTAATGGGGCACTCTGTTTTCCCCCGCTTCTGAACCGATTTTTACGGATAATCTTTCTGCCCTTACTTCTGCCCCTATCTTTATATCTATATTAAGTAAATATTTTAATTAATTTTAACTCTTAGACTACTTGTTGTATCTTCATGCTTTACTTTTCCATATAATCAGCATTAAGCATCGACTGATTTCTCCCCCAACCTTTAATGGATTTGTTCTCTTCAGTCTCCCCTACCTTTAATTGATCTGTTTTCGTTAGCAGCGAATGCACAACAAATCTGGAACTTGAGAACAACATCACAATATGCGACACTTGGCGACTCATCCTTTGTTGGTTCTGACACCATCTTCGATTTCGACGAGTGGCGCATGCAAAGTTCCAACCGGCTCGCTGCAATTAGATGTTTATGGTGTAGATTTTGGATACGGAAAGCCTAACAAGTTTGAATCTATGTCCGTCGATTTTTTGTGGAATTCCAACTATAAGTTGAGTGAAATGAGCGTCGATTTTGTGGAATTCCCCACTGATGCTACCGCTTCCTCATGTAATTATGCCATTTTAGATTTAATTTTCTATTCCCAAGCAATGTCTATTCTCAAATTATTGGTTTTAGATTGTAGTGACTAGCCGCGGCTACCTCATCCATCGTAATCGTGTCAGCTGCCCTGCTTCAACTGTAGCCTCTGCACCCAATGTTGCGTCTCTCACCTCCACCACCGTTAGACGAATCTATCTCTCGCCATCCCATTTAATTAACCCAACAAAATTTGGTAGCAAAATTTGGGTACAGTTTCGTGTTAATGAAAGGTAATTTGATTGTCATAATTTATTATCATTTTTATTTGTAATATAGAGTTTGTTGTATAAAATTATTGCATTTTGAATTTTACTAAGCTATGTCAATAATATGTTCTAATATACACCCTGTGAAGGAAATCTACCTTCAGTTAATTAACTTATTACTGTTGTTCACACTATAAATTTAATGAGCTATTACAGGTTTGAGTTAGGGTATTATCATGTAAATTAAGTATAGGAAAAATTAGAGTGGTGTAGTATTCAGAATTATGCAGGATTCAAAAGAAAGTTGCACCGAACAATTTAACATTTTATTGGTTTTGAATCTTGATGTTGAGTTTCAATTTAAAAATAGATGAATATGGTTTCTAGGAATGTTTTATGCAACTAATATATGTAACTAAAGATGTGAATTTGTTATAAAATGAGGCACATAACATAAAATAGGGACTTCTAAAAACAATGGTATTTTTATTGATAAGTGTAGTATGTTATCTGTCCATAAAACGTGTTATATTCATCCCTTCAGTGAGTTCTTGTGACTCATAAAGAAGTACTTAAGTTCAAAAATAGGGAGATGATCCAACATATGTTGTTGGCATGCATTATGCCGAGTGCTCTTTACATATACATGTCTTGTGCAAAGCATGGGTTATATAAAAACACTAAAAAAATGTCACGGTGATCAATGCTGCCATATTCAATCCTTTATTGCAGATTGCCCCATCAGTTATCCCCATTATATGTATTGAAGTGATCACACTATTTTGGTCAAGTTATGAAAGTGAGATATAGTATACCCAAAATTAATGGCAGGTTATTAGATATCCTTCTTTTATTGTTTTTTCTAATATAAGGACATAAGTTCTTTAGGAATGATTGCATACATAAGTTATTATTATATGTATTGAAGTGATCCCACTATATGATTACATAAGCTATTTGCATATATAAGGTAATAGCTTCTAATTCTTATATGTTTGATGTTGCATGTTTTTGAATGCACACAAATAAATCCCCAAGTGTAGGGATGCCGACTGTAGCAGCAGACAATCAAGTTTTAATATCGAATCCTAGGGACGATAAATTATCTATTTTCTATATTCACTAAATTATATAAGACATGTGACAAATTCAATTTGATGATAATTATTAAACTAATGATTACTTGAAAAATTAAATAAAAATAATTAAATAAAATGCGAAAATTCAAGAATGAGAAATAGTAGCTCTAGGGGTTCTGGATTAAGCTAATTAATTTAATACTTTGATGGTCGGGCTCAATTCATATAGATACTTATGCAAGAGTCACTAAACTTTACTAATCCACTTATTTGGTCTAAGTAAATTAGTAATTTATCTGGTTCATCTCCTATGACTCTAGGTTAATAAACTTATCTCCCTCTCTAGGTACTTACTATATTATCCCCTCCCTCGTCAGGTACTAGAACTAATACGTGTTCCTTTTTTAGGTACTATAATTTTATTACCTAATTTCCTGAATATTACTAATATGACAATTCATCAATATCAATAACATCCATTGCAATTTCTATATCTAATAAGCCAAAGAATCAAGTTAATTACTTTAACTTATACAAAATAACCAAATAATTTAATCATGCACACAAGTTATAATTATCTCAAGTATTGGTCAATATCATGTAATAACCACAAACATTACACAATATAAATTAAATAGCCTCCAAGAAATTCATAGAAAAACAAATAAACATTCTACAAGTTTTAAACCCTTCATCAAGTATCAAATCAAAAATAAATTAATCCATCTAACCCTAGAACTACTCAAAGTATTTACCCCATAGAGTTAAAAGCAACTTCCATGGGTGTAGGAAAGATCATACCAAAATTCATATCAACTGAAAAGAAATTGAGTTCGATATCAAAACCCTAGAGTGAAGAATAGTTTCTGCTCTTCTCTCCATCTCTTCCAATCGTGATGAATCTCCTCCTCGAATCGAACACACCGGAATGATGGATGGATGAAGTGGTGGAAGGGTGAGATGGTGTGATGAGGTGCGATGGATTCTCGCGTGAACAGGGGCGTGTTCTACCTCTCCACCTCTGTTCTATTCGTGTTCTGTTCTTCTCCACGCTGCAACCATTCCTCCCTGGGCCTCACGTCAGTTGTGGGCTGCTCCCTTTTATTTAGTTCGCATGACTGGACCACTAATAAATAATTTAATAGCATGTATATGTGTGATATCAATCTACTGCTTGACCCATCTATTTAGTTGCAACTCACATTAGAGGGCCCCTCAACTCAATTCAATTTATGAATTGTTAGCAACCTAACGTGGCACTACACCTTTTCCATAACTCAATGGATAACTTGATTCCACAATTTCATGACATTGCTCTCGCCCGCTTCTATTCTTATATTTATTCAATTTCACTTCAACTTTTTATCAAAATCTGCAAAATCTGCAAAATCTCAACAAAACTAATGAAGTTATAAAGATTATGAAAATAAGCAATAAACTTCATAAATAATGTTAAAATAATACAATAATCATATGGACATGGCCTGTGAAAAGTACGAATTTTGTACTGAACAAACTCCCCAAACTTAACTATTGCTCATCCCGAGGTAATAAAAAGAATAAAAGAAAAATAGGACGTGACATAAGATTATATTGGTTTCAGAAAATTTTAATGAAAATAAATTCAAATCAATAAAGCAAATAAGCATGTGATACATTACAAAAATCATTACTAATTATATTATTGCCTTGGTACATGGAAACTCACTAGGATATGTGTATTGCTCAACTCTCCAGTATATAGGCTTCAAGATACTCAATATGACTTAACTGCGGTGTTTAACCATAGGCTTGCCCATTGTCTCAACTCTCCTTTTACTTGTAGCCAGTGTAATTATGGATCAAAAAGGACTTTGTAATTGGTTGTAATGTTAGGCTCTTTGGTTAGGGAAGGATAAATATAGACAAGTAACTCAAAACTCGGATCAATCAAGCGGCCGTCCATCATGTTCATTCATTTTTTTCTCATCACTTTCATTAAAGTACTACTCTCCTCCTCAACTCCAAATTATTTATTTTTCCTTCAACCATAATAATGAGATAATATTTTTCTTCTTCTCTTTCAGCATCGGGGTATTAAATTTGAGCGCTACCCCACTATTATTTTCCTTTCTCTCATTTTTTTTCAACTCATTTTTCCGTTTTTTTCTCTTTTCAACTCATTTAGGATTTTTTACATCCTTTTCTTCTTCTCCTTTCTTCATCACCCTTTTCAACTCCAAATTATTCACATTCCTCTTCAAAACTCCTTAACAATTACTCAATTGATCCAAGTAAAACAAAGAAAAATCAAATATTGATTAAGCTCAAATGGGTTATTCAAAGATTGGATATTCAAGACTCAAATGGCTGACTAAGGATTTATGAATTCAGGTAAAGTGTAAGGAAAATATGGGCTAAAAATTAAAAATGATCTAATATCATTTCCATAATCCACTAGACTATTCTCGAATATTCAAGGAGACTCAGGACAAGTTCTAGAAACACATCACAATTAATCAAGAGACTCTCAAGAATTAAACAATCATGTATCAAGATGCTCATGATTTTCAATAGGCTCAAAATCTCACTAGGTATAAAGTAATTCCAACAACCAAGACTATCTACCAATTCATGATTTATGCAACAACACAATTTCATCAACTCAATCAATAAGAATGTTCACGTTTAAGCATAAAAATATTTTCATCATAAACCAAATCATGTCACATACCTATAATTCTATCAGAAGTGTTAAAGTTCATGGAGCAGTCAAAAGAAAATTAAACTTTTCATGATATCACAACATGCAAACAATAATCACTCAACACAGAAGGTTAGCATACTTACCTCATCTAGCAGTCTCTCAAATAGTCTCCTCCACTCTCCTCATCAAAAGAATAATTTCAAGAAACCACCTCCTACTCCCCAACCTTATTTTTGATAAAGTATCAAAGATAAGTTTAAGAAATAGTATAGGGGTCTTGAAATACAAAAAATATAACGCAAAAAATAATGATAGAAAGAGAAAATAAAATACTTACCTGAATAAGTCTTCTTCTTCTTCTTCTTCTTCTTCTTCTTCTTCTTCTTCTTCTTCTTCTTCTTCTTCTTCTTCTTCTTCTTCTTCTTCTTCTTCTTCTTCTTCTTCTTCTTCTTCTTCTTTTCTTCTTCTTCTTCTTCTTCTTCTTCTTCTTCTTCTTCTTCTTCTTCTTCTTCTTCTTCTTCTTCTTCTTCTTCTTCTTCTTCTTCTTCTTCTTCTTCTTCTTCTTCTTCTTCTTCTTCTTCTTCTTCTTCTTCTTCTTCTTCTTCTTCTTCTTCTTCTTCTTCTTCTTCTTCTTCTTCTTCTTCTTCTTCTTCTTCTTCTTCTTCTTCTTCTTCTTCTTCTTCTTCTTCTTCTTCTTCTTCTTCTTCTTCTTCTTCTTCTTCTTCTTCTTCTTCTTCTTCTTCTTCTTCTTCTTCTTCTTCTTCTTCTTCTTCTTCTTCTTCTTCTTCTTCTTCTTCTTCTTCTTCTTCTTCTTCTTCTTCTTCTTCTTCTTCTTCTTCTTCTTCTTCTTCTTCTTCTTCTTCTTCTTCTTCTTCTTCTTCTTCTTCTTCTTCTTCTTCTTCTTCTTCTTCTTCTTCTTCTTCTTCTTCTTCTTCTTCTTCTTCTTCTTCTTCTTCTTCTTCTTCTTCTTCTTCTTCTTCTTCTTCTTCTTCTTCTTCTTCTTCTTCTTCTTCTTCTTCTTCTTCTTCTTCTTCTTCTTCTTCTTCTTCTTCTTCTTCTTCTTCTTCTTCTTCTTCTTCTTCTTCTTCTTCTTCTTCTTCTTCTTCTTCTTCTTCTTCTTCTTCTTCTTCTTCTTCTTCTTCTTCTTCTTCTTCTTCTTCTTCTTCTTCTTCTTCTTCTTCTTCTTCTTCTTCTTCTTCTTCTTCTTCTTCTTCTTCTTCTTCTTCTTCTTCTTCTTCTTCTTCTTCTTCTTCTTCTTCTTCTTCTTCTTCTTCTTCTTCTTCTTCTTCTTCTTCTTCTTCTTCTTCTTCTTCTTCTTCTTCTTCTTCTTCTTCTTCTTCTTCTTCTTCTTCTTCTTCTTCTTCTTCTTCTTCTTCTTCTTCTTCTTCTTCTTCTTCTTCTTCTTCTTCTTCTTCTTCTTCTTCTTCTTCTTCTTCTTCTTCTTCTTCTTCTTCTTCTTCTTCTTCTTCTTCTTCTTCTTCTTCTTCTTCTTCTTCTTCTTCTTCTTCTTCTTCTTCTTCTTCTTCTTCTTCTTCTTCTTCTTCTTCTTCTTCTTCTTCTTCTTCTTCTTCTTCTTCTTCTTCTTCTTCTTCTTCTTCTTCTTCTTCTTCTTCTTCTTCTTCTTCTTCTTCTTCTTCTTCTTCTTCTTCTTCTTCTTCTTCTTCTTCTTCTTCTTCTTCTTCTTCTTCTTCTTCTTCTTCTTCTTCTTCTTCTTCTTCTTCTTCTTCTTCTTCTTCTTCTTCTTCTTCTTCTTCTTCTTCTTCTTCTTCTTCTTCTTCTTCTTCTTCTTCTTCTTCTTCTTCTTCTTCTTCTTCTTCTTCTTTTTTTTTTAGCTCATGAACAAACATCCGAAGAACTCAAGTATCCAATATCAAGCATCCCATTACTAGTCAAAATAAGGAGAAAAATCAAACACTACTAATCATCAACAAAATTATTACCTTCGATCTCTAGGGTACTGATGAGTGATATTTTCACCTAGATTTTAGTGCTTTTATTGTGTGTTTTCGTATTATTTTATCCGTATTTATGTATTATTTGATTATGTTTTGTGTTTTTATTGAAATATGTGTGAATGAGTTTAAACGTATGATTTTCACTTTTTATTGAATGCTAGACATGATAAGGAAGACGTAGGAAAAAGCGGATCTCAATTCGAAGTTGAAACGAGGGAGAACAGACTAAAACAATGAAGGAAACAGGGCAGCAGCAACACGGCTGACCGTGTCGGGTGCACGAGTCATGTCGCAGCACATGACCCGTGTAGCCAATACGGGCCTGTAAGGAGAGGCCGTGCGGAAGCATCAATTCACCTAACACAGCTACCTTATGGCCGTGTTGCAAAGCACGACTCGTGTTGTGTGAAATTCTATAAAAAAATTAGAATCCTTCTAGAAGCTTCCCAAGGGGTATAAATACCAATACTTCAATATTTTTGAGAGGATATGAAATTTAGAGCTTCCACACACACCTCACACACCATTTCTCTCATTTTACACCATCATCTTCATCCATTCTTCATCCTTTGGATATACCATCATTCCACCATCAATTTCTACATCCAAGTGAAGGAAAAGGATCAAGGAAGAGAGGAAAGTGCAAAGAAGGGAAGGAGATCACCATTGAAGATAGATCAAGGGAGTTTCCATTCAATATTTGTATTAAACCTCATAGTTTATCATGATTTGTAAGGATTTAATTGTCTATGTTAATTTCTTTATGAATATGGTAGGCTAATCTCCCTTGTGAGATTAGTAACATGAGAGTTATTGGATAATTTTGGGATTTGTGTATTTAAATTTATATGTTGATTGTGTTAATTGATTTTCTATCATTGATTATTAATTGCTTGATTTATTTTGTTGATTTGTGTGTTTAGTTGTTCTAGATATGTAATTAGATTGAGAATCAATTATATACATAGGATAATTAAGTGAATCATTTCATCAAACACTTCATGTGCATTATAAATTGTAAAGAGATTGAGAAATCCTTTAGAGTTTAGAACCCTTTGATAGGATATATGGTTGGTTTGATTGAGAAATTGATTAATCATGTGAAGGGACTCTTAATTCGAGCTTAGTACCTAGTTGAAATTGTTTAAATGAGATCCAATCATTTGTGCTTATTGAGATTAAGATCCTAGTCATCTTGAGAAGGAGTTTAGGTGAATTTAGTGTTGGCCCTTAGTCTAAAACCATGATTATATGAATTTGATGCATTTATCCTAGGATTTCTACTTCTTAATTGTTGTTAATCTCATTTTTACTCAACTTGGAAAACCACTCATTTCATCCATCTATTTTATTTGCTAATCATTGCTTGTTTGCTTGCATTGATTATCATTTAATTACTTGTTTAATCAATCCATCCTCAATGATTCGTCTCTATACATTTACAATAAATGTGATATCGCTTAAGCTCTAGCATCGACCTCCCTGTGGTTCGATAAATTATTTTAATTGGTCATCCCTACTACAAAATGGCTAATCAAATGGCGCCGTTGCCGGGGAGGCAACGGTTGCTAATAGCTTGAAGAAGGATCACTTTGAGTAATCTTACTAGAGACATTTTTATTTTATTTGTTACTTGTATTTGCTTTTGAAAACCTTGTTCTATCTTCTTTTGCTTTGAAGGTGTATGCAAACAAAATCTAAGGGAAAACAAATAGAACCTATTGATTTGGAGATTGAGCATACGTTGAGAAGAAGAATAAAGGAGAACAAAACCAAAAAGAGTAATCCAATGGAGATTTTCCAAGAAGATAATCGTGTGGAGATAGAGCATGATGGGGAAGGAGAACAACATGTGAACGTGCAAGACAACGCACCTCAATTCAATGCAAATCTTCCTCAACAAGCCTATCAAAATCATGGAGCTTTCAACAACCAAGCTTTGCTTCAACAAATGGTGCAACAAGTTCTAAGGCAACAAGGCTTTCCACAAGCTTATGCTCCTCCACAACAAGCATATGTACCACCACCACCACCTCCGGTGCAACATGAAGTTCATAATGATCAAAGAGTGATTCAGGATTTCTTTATACCGAGGGCCGTGCCACACATGATGGCTCCACCAATCAACGCCAACAACTTTGAAATTAAAGCGGGCTTGATTTCTATGGTGAGAGAGCAACAGTTTAGTGGAACCTCGAATATAGATCCTAATGTTCATCTAACTCAATTTGTGGAGATTGCCAACACCGTGAAGATGAATGGGGTGAGTGAGGATTGTATAAGATGAGGTTGTTTTTGTTTTTATTGAGAGATAGTGGAACCTCGAATAAAGATCCTAATGTTCATCTAGCTCAATTTATGGAGATTGCCAACACCGTGAAGATGAATGGGGTGAGTGAGGATTGTATAAGATGCGGTTGTTTTCGTTTTTATTGAGAGATAGAGCTCGAACATGGCTCTCCACTATTACACTGGGTACGTGCAACACATGGGATGAACTTGCTCAAATGTTCTTGAACAAGTATTTTCCACCTTCTAAGACGCTTCAAATGAAGAGCTTGATTACTCAATTCAAGCAAATGCCTCAAGAGAGCTTTTATGAAACGTGGGAAAGATTTAAGGATATGCTATGCAAGTGTCCACAAAATGAATTCCCAAAAAATCAACAAGTTGGATTTTTCTATCAAGGACTTGTGAATGGGCAAAGAGTGCTTGTTGATGCTTCCGCGGGTGGATCCGTACTTGGTGTAACTCTGGAAAGGGCCATAAAAATATTTGAAGATATTGCTACAAATGTATATCAATGGCCATCGGAGAGGGTAAGTGGATGCTATGGGTTTGAGAGTTTCGATCAAGGGCAACAATATAGTGTGAAGAGTGTTAGTGTTGATCAAAGTCCGCCAAGCATGGAAAAGATAGTGGCGTAGGTTATGAAACAAATGAGCTTGAACCAATGTGTGAATAATCAAGGAGCTAATATGGTTGAGGGGCTACAAGTCGATCAAGGTGTACTACCTCCGAATATTGTGAGTATAGAACAATGGGCCAACTCAATGCCACGAGTGGAAGATGTGCAATGCATGCAAGGAAGAAATTACCAAGGGAATTATCAAAACAATTACCAAGCTAATTTCAACCAAAGTCAAGGGAACTATCCACCAAGCCAAGGAGGCTTTAATGGTCAAAGTAGTGGAAGCTCATACCCACAACAACAACAAAGGCAAGGTAACTTTTCCTACTCTAATCCGAGCAATGCGATTGCGTATCCTCCAGGGTATCAACCGGGAGCTAAGGCACCAAACAACGAGGGATGAGCATCGATCGATGAGCTACTTGAACAGTTGTTGGCATCAAACAAAGCTCGAGAAGCATCGGATAAAGCTCGAGATGAAACATTGAAAAAGGCTGAAGAAGAAAATGAAAAGAGGCTCAAAGCTTTGGAGTATAATGTGGGACACATTACAAGTACCTTGAGTGCTCAACAAAAAGGAAAGTTTCCGGCCACAACTGAGGTTAATCTTAAAGCTCAATGTTTGTTTGTTGATGCGGAAGAGGAACAAAAGATTGAAGAAGGGTTGGTGGAAAGCAAGGTTGGTGAAGAAAATAAAGAGATAGCTAAGAAAGAAGAGAAGGGGCATAAATGGATACCTAAGTGGAAAAGGGTGCAAGAGGAAAAGAAAGTGGATGAGAAGGTGAAAGAAGAGGAGTACAAATGTGATTATTGGGGTATTCCGATCACTCTATTCCCTATTCCCTATTCCCTATCCACAAATGTTTGTAAAAGAGAAGAAGAAAGAGGAGTTTGAGGAACATGTAAAAAATCTTAAGAAGAAGTATGAAGAGAAAAAAAAAGAAGAGTCATCCGAAATAAGTGAGTCAATGCAAAAATGAGGGCCTACAAAAGTTGGTGATCTGGGGAAGTTCATCATTCCTTGTGATTTTGAAGGGAAGAGCACTCTTGATGCATTGTGTGACTTGGGGACAAGCGTAAACGTGATGTCTCATGCCACGTTCAAAGACCATGAAATTGGAGAGCTAAAGCCTACTACTATCCGTCTTGAAGTAGTAAATGGAGAAGTTGTGAAGCCATTAGGGATTGTTGAAGACGTTGAGGTGAAAGTGAAAGGGATAGCTTTCCCGGTTGATTTCATGGTGTTAGAAGTAATGGCGGATCCTTAAGTTCCACTTATTTTAGGAAGGCCATTTCTAGCTACGGGAAGCGCTAAGATTGTTGTTGGAAGAGAAGAGTTATCCTTAAGTTCAAAAGAAAAAAGAGTCACATTCTTGTGCAATAAGAAAAAAGGAGTCAAGTCTCATACAAAGCCTCCGGATGATCTAATGGATCATGATTCTATTCTCTTTGACAACTTAAATTCCTTTCTTCATGATTATATGAAATTGTCAAATGCTAACTTATCTTCTTGTGATGTTGATAGGAAGAAAGCTCCGGACCTTGATTGGAAAATTGATAAAGGAGAAAGAGAAAGTCCACTAGAAGCTCTTCTTGATGATGATTTGATGCTCGTGAGCAAGAATGGTGAAGTGGAGCTTGTTAACAAGAAGAGGGCTAAGCAAATGTTCAAAGTGAGGATGCGAGGAGAGAATGGGATGGATCATCCTTTGGTCCAATGATCGTGAAATTTCGTCCGGCTTGAAGACGTTAAACTTAGTGCTAAATGGGAGGCAACCCATTCTTTTTATTATTTTGATGCTTGTTTTATTTATTTTGGTCTCGTAGATGGATTGTGCTCGTGAGAAGAAGGCTTATTGAAGAAAAGAGAAGTGTTTCATGGGTTTGAGTAAGTATGTCACCACTTGTGCAAACTTAATTCTTGACTCTTATCTCGAGTTAAGTTTGGGGGGCTAGTGCGTGGTGAACATAACTTGAATCGTGTGGATGCGTTTACTTCTCCACAAGAAGATCATCAATGGAAACTACAAGGGTAAGTCCCACCACTTTTTACAAACTTAAATCTCAACTTATTTCGATTTATGTTTGGGGGGAGAGTGCATGGTGTGACTCATCATTTGAGTGTGCTTGATATGATGATGATGGTCTTCTTGTAAAATTGGTCAATTTAAAAAATTTTTTCATGAGTTTGGTTGGATTTTAGTATGATTGGTTGTAATGAAGTGCATGTGAATCCATATGTTTAATGAAATTGTTGAGCTAATGGTGTTGTATGAGTTTTTGAGTATGAATGAAGGGTATTGGAAGCACGAATGGAGCTTGGAGCGAACGCTTTCCTTACCAAATGCCTATTGAGGGAGTACTCTACACCTTATCACTTCTAATTGATTTTGATTGAATGGATTAACATGCTACTTTATGTGTTATGTTTTTGGGAAGTTTAATTTTCAATCAAAGATGGGGATGCTTTTGAGCTTACTTGATCATGGATGATATAGAATTTGTGTTTTATTGTTAATGATGATGATTTTTATTCTTGCATGTTATGTGTTTTTGTCTTGTTTCTCGTTTGTTGTGACTTTATTTTATATTTTGTGTGTTTTCTTATTCTTGTCTAAGGTTGTTTGGTGGTTTGTTTTTGGGATGTCGTGAGTCATTTTTGAATGTGAGTGATGATATGTTGTGGTGATAAGTGATGACAAGTTGTGATTAAGAATCTCTAAGCTTTCGAATTGTGACATGTTCTATTTAACTTGTTCAATTTTGAGATGGATATGGTGTAATAAGTTCCTTAAGGTCCAATACATAAGCTTGTGAGCATTTGAGCCTCAACCGTGCATACATGCTTTTTCCTTCATGAGTGGATCGATTGAGTTTGATAAGCTAGAACTTGCTCAAGGACTATTGGAACTAGCCAGATTAGTGGAGATTAATGAAATGATCTAAGGCCATCCTTGTTATTATAGTCATTACCATATATTTCCCTGCCATGAACATCATCCATAGTCAACCACTTTGAGTCTTAAAGCCTATTTATTGTGATATAAGCACATTACAAGCCTTAATTACCCATGTGAGTCTCATATATTTATCATTTTGTGTGAGTGATTGAGGAGATGTGGTCTAGAAAGGTTTGATAAGAAAGAAAAAGAAGAAAGGAATGGTAACAAGTAAGAAAAAGGACGAAAGAGCACAAACAAGAGTGAACATTCAACCTCATAACAAGAAAATGAGCAAAGAAACAACAAGATGCTCAAGAAAATAAAAATTCAAAGAAGGAAGCATGCATTGAAAGAAGATCAATTCAAGGAAAATTGATGGATAGTGCTTGTGATCAATTAAGAAAAGAAAGGAAGAAAGAGATAGTTAAGGAATGGAAGAAAGTAGCTACCTCTTCGATTACTTACACATGATTAGTCACTCTTACCTAAATTCTCCCTACCATACCAAAGAGCCTATCATTACATCCTTAATTAAAGACCTTTTTGATCACTAATGGAAACTTTGGTGTTTTGTGAATGTAGTACACGAGCAAGCTTATAGTGAGTCGAGCCAATCGGTTAATGAGTGATGATTTACCCTACTTTAAAGAGTGTTGAGTGATATTTATAACTTATGTGAGGCCTGTACTAAAAGGGACTATATTAGACTATTATTTTCTTGTGATTGAACTTGTTAATATTTTTTGCATGTCATGATTTTAATGTAGTAGGATGACTTAGCATAAGTTGTGGTTCTTATTGCTATTGATGTGTTATTACTTATGTTCGTTTAGCCTTTTTCTAGGTGAAAATCTCTCTCTCCTTGGTTTATCATTTTCGTTGTTCGGGGACGCACACCACTTTAAGTTTGGGGTGTGATGAGTGATATTTCACAAAGATTTTAGTGTCTTTTATTGTGTGTTTTCGTATTAATTTATCCGTATTTGTGTATTATTTGATTGTGTTTTATGTTTTTATTGAAATGTGTGTGAATGAGATTAAACGTATGATTTTGAATTCGGAGTTGAAACGAGAGAGAACGAGCTAAAACAGTGAAGGAAACAGGGCAGCAGCAACAAGGCTGACCGTGTCAGGTGCACAAGTCGTGTCGCAGCACACTACCCGTGTAGCCAACACGGGCATGTAAAGAGAGGCCGTGCGGAAGCATCAATTCACCCAACACGGCCACCTTATGGCCGTGTTGCAAAGCACGACTCGTGTTGTGTGAAATTCTGTAAAAAAAATTAGAATCCTTCTAGAAGCTTCCCAAGGGGTATAAATACCCAATACTTTAATATTTTTGAGAGTATCCGAAATTCATAGCTTCCACACACACCTCACACGCCATTTCTCTCATTTTACACCATCATCTTCATCCATTCTTCATCCTTTGGATCTACCATCATTCCACCATCAATTTCTACATCCAAGTGAAGGAAAAGGATCAAGGAAGAGAAGAAAGTGCAAAGAAGGGAAGGAGATCACCATTGAAGATAGATCAAGGGAGTTTCCATTCAATATTTGTATTAAACCTCATAGTTTATCATGATTTGTAAGGATTTAATTATCTATGTTAATTTCTTTATGAATATGGTAGACTAATCTCCCTTGTGAGATTAGCAACATGAGAGTGGTTGGATAATTTTGAGATTTGTGTATTTAAATTCATATGTTGATTGGGTTAATTGATTTTCTATCATTGATTATTAATTGCTTGATTTGTTTTGTTGATTTGTGTGTTTAATTGTTCTAGATATGTAATTAGATTGAGAAATCAATTATATGCTTAGGATATTTAAGTGAATCATTTCATCAAACACTTCATGTGCATTATAAATTGTAAAGAGATTGAGAAATCCTTTAGAGTTTAGAACCCTTTGATAGGACATATGGTTGGTTTGATTGAGAAATTGATTAATCATGTGAAGGGACTCTTAATTCCAGTTTAGTACCTAGTTGAAATTGTTTGAATGAGAACCAATCATTTGTGCTTATTGAGATTAAGATCCTAGTCATCTTGAGAAGGACTTTAGGTGAATTTAGTGTTGACCCTTAGTCTAAACCCATGATCATATGAATTTGATGCATTTATCCTAGGATTTCCACTTCTTAATTGTGGTTAATATCACTTTTACTCAACTTTGAAAACCACTCATTTCATCCATCTATTTTGTTTGCTAATCATTGCTTATTTGCTTGCTTTGATTATCATTTAATTACTTGTTTAATCAACCAATCCTCAATGATTCGTCTCTATAAAATTATATTAAACGTGATATCGTTTAAGCTCTAGCATCGACCTCCTTGTGGTTCGATAAATTATTTTAATTGGTCATCCCTACTATAAAATGGCTAATCAGGTACTCACACAACAAGTCACTACAAAGAAATTTTATCCCCGGTGCATATGAGACTAGGTAAGAAAATCACACTCCTCCCAAACTTATTTCGAACAAAGTTTGAAAATAAGTATGAAAAGGATGTGATTGCCTTAAGCGAAATCATGCACCGATAATCTAATTTCTAACACACACAACACAAAATAAAATAGAATAAATCAAAGCAATTAAAATGGGAGGGTAGCCCCCAACAGGCGCTCATTTTTAACGTCGTTGAGCATGACGTAATGCTCAATCAATTAAAGTAATCAAGAAAAAGAACTTCCCTTTCTAGTGGCAACTTGTAGTGCTTCAAACCATGATACTTAGCCACCAAGAATTCTCCTTTCTTGTCTTTCAACTCATAATTCTCCCCTACATGGAACTCCTTGTAGCGGATCTTCGTTTCATGCCACTTCTTTGTCCTCGCTTTGTAGAGTCTTGAATTCTCATAAGCTTTCTCTCTGAACTCGTCTAGCTTCCTAAACTCCTCAACATCCTTCAAGTACGCACTCATGACATGATCCAGAAGTTGCTCTATCTGTAATTTCTTTTCCTCCTTTTCCTCCGGCTCATTTTTTTTTAACGGTGGGTACTACTGCTTCTTCGGCTCCAGTCTTAACATTTCCTCTTTGGTGTACCTACACTCATTAAAATTATGTAAACACTTAGAAAACTCAATAGAAAGTTTTTTAGATAAGTCATCCAACTCTGTAGTGGGACAAGTGAGAGATTCGCTGATACACGTCTCCAGAAGGATCCTTAGACAGGATAACAGATATGCTTTCATCAGCAATCTCCTCCACCACTTCCAAACTCATGCATTATTCCTTATCTTCTGACCACCTTATCTCTTTCTCCAGGGAAAAGACAATCTCATCATCATTTACCCTCAGCTTCAGTTATCCCTTCTGGACATCAATTAATGCGCCTCCCGTAGCTAGGAAAGGTCTTCCTAGGATAAGAGTTACATTATTGTCATCCTCCATGTCGAGCACCAAGAAATCCACTGGAAAGATAAACTTGGAAACCTTCACCAATACATCCTCTATCACCCCCTTTGGATAGGTTAGAGATCGATCAGCCAACTGAAGTGCTATCGACGTCGGCCTCAACTCCCCCGAACCTAACTCTTTGAACATGGTGTATGGCATCAGGTTGATGCTGGCTCCAAGATCACATAAGGCCCTTTCTCTTCCTATCTCACACGGAATGATAAAGCTGTCTGGATCCTTAAGCTTTTCAGGTATCTTCTTCTGAATGATTGAACTGCAATTTTCAGTGAGATTTACAGTTTCTACCCCAGTCAAGCTCATTTACTTGTACATAATATCCTTGATGAATCTGACATAATAAGGCATCTGCTCCAATGCTTCTGCGAAGGGGATATTTATCTGAATCTTCTTGAAAATTTCCAAAAATCTCTTGAACTTCTCATCAAGCCCTTTCTTGAGTTGATGTTGAGGAAATGGAAGGGGTATTTTTGTTTTGGGAATTCCCCAACTATCTCTCTCTGGTTCCTCTTGTTTCAATTTTTCTTCCCTCAATCTCTTTGCCTTTTGCCATTTTTTTCAGGAATTTCCTTCTCAATCTGACTCCTGGATGAATCTAGAGTTTCTGAAGTCGCCTCATCACAACTCGACTCCAACTCGACTTGAGTTAAGTCACTATCAAGCCGAATTAGCTCACTGTTGCCTACTGTATCATTTGTTTTGTCCGTTGGAATTTTCAGACCTTCATAATTCTTCCAGATCTCAATTTGATGGCTTTGCACTCTTCTTTTGGGTTTATTTCCATTGTAGACAGAAATGTACCCTTTTGCTGCTGCGAACCCAATGTAGAAGCCAGCTGACCCATTGAGTGTTCCAACCCTTGAAATTGCTTCGACATTGAAGAATTCATCCCCACTTTCACTCCTTCCAGCTTGGTGATTCGTGATTCATGAGCCTTATGAGTTGCTTCATTATTCATCATGTACTGCTTTACCAGATCCTCGAAATCTAGTTTTCCTTCCTCAGTCTTTGCACCATGATCAAAGTTGGCTGGAAACTAGACTGCATTATTCTGATTTGAATATGAGAGTTTCTCATGCCTTATTTGTCCCTGCGAATTTCCACCTCCGCCTTTACTGTTTTGATTGCTACCTTGAATCGGGTAGTTACCCCCTTGGAAATTCATATAGTTGAAATTTCCTTGGTTTCTCCTCCCTTGCCAATTTCCACCTTTGTTATTAGGTGACCCTCTATTTCCTTGTGTTCTTTGACCCATGGCCCAATTAGCATCATCAACTCTTTGCAAGTTTATCACTATTTCATCACTGTCACTTCTTTGACTGCTTCCCCCACTGTAGAGATTACTCAAATGCTTGTTCATCTCTTCCAACTGAGTAGCAACCTATCAAACTTATCATTTTCAGCCACTTTCTCTTCTACTCTGGCAACCTTTCCAAGTACATAGCTTCCACGGATTCTATCTGAAGGCCAATCTCTTGAATTCATGGATATGTTATCAAAGAGCTTTTCAACATCTCTCGAGCTCTTCCCAAAGATGGTTCCACCAACAAATACATCTACTAAGACCCTCAACTCATTATCTAGACCATTGTAGAATACACTGATCAGTTGAGACTTCTTTAGGCCATGTTGTGGGCATCTCCTTAAAGCTTCTCTGAATCTTTCCCATGCATTATTGAATGTCTCATCTCTTCATTGCTTAAACTGGTTTATCTCTTGCTTCAGAGCCATTACTTTAGATGGTGGCATGAAGCGTTCCACAAAAAGCTGTTGAAGTTCAGCCCAATTGCTGCAGCTCCTTTGCTCCAGTGTATCGTACCACTCTCTTACCTTATTAGCCAAAGAGAACTAAAACAATATCATCTTCCAAGTATCATCATTGGCATCCGCCATTTTTATCATTTTGACATAGCTGTTGTAACGCTTCAAGTTCCCATACGACTCATTAAACACACCTCCTGCGAAATGATTCCTTTCCACTATAGAGATCAGGGCTGATCTGATGTCATTTGTCACATTGGCACCTCCAACTATGCCTGTCCCACCCAGATTAGTGGATTTGAAAGTCTCGCGGAGTATTATGTCATCCTCATCTTGCTATCTAACGCCTGCCATGATCACTGTTTCAAATTTCTCTTCAACTTCTGGCAAGATGAGATTCTCAGTTTCTTCTTCCACTTCTAACACTGTAGACTGCTCTGCCACTTTTGTCTTATCTATCCTTTTTAGAGCTTTTGCGGTGTGTTGTGTTAGCAACTCTTCCTTCTCCCCTTCTTCTCCTTGCTGATGCTTCGATTTCCGGATCAAGTTTTAAGAGTGGAAGTCTCTTCTTTGATCTCATGTGCATACACATATGAAGAAGAATATAAGTTTAAGAAAAATAAATTACTAATACAAGAGTAGTCTTAAATAATCTAGCAATTAAAAGAAAATTAAACAATTATGCCGTCCCCAGCAACAACGCCATAAACTTATTGCGTATTTTTGAATGCACACAAATAAATTCCCAAGTGTAGGGATGTCGACTGTAGCAGTAGGCAACCAAGTTTTAATATCGAATCCTAGGGACGGTAAATTATCTATTTTCTATATTCACTAAATTATATAAGACATGTGACAAATTCAATTTGATGATAATTATTAAACTAATGATTACTTGAAAAATTAAATAAAAACAATTAAATAAAATATGAAAATTCAAGAATGAGAAATAGTAGCTCTAGGGGTTCTAAGATAAGGTAATTAATTTAATTCTTCGATGGTCGGGCTCAATTCCTATAGATACTTATAGAAGATTCACTAAAATTTACTAATCCACTTATTTGGTCTAAGCAAATTAGTAATTTATCTTGTTCATCTCCTAGGATTCTAGGTTAATAAACTTATCTCCCTCTCTAGGTACTTACTATGTTATCCCCTCCCTCGTCAGGTACTAGAACTAATACGTGTTCCCTTTTTAGGTACTATAATTTTATTACCTAATTTCCTGAATATTACTAATATGACAATTCATCAATATCAATAACATCCATTGCAATTTCTATGTCTAATAAGCCAAAGAATCAAGTTAATTACTTTAACTTATACAAAATAACCAAATAATTAATCATACAAACAAGTTATAATTATATCAAGTATTGGTTAATATCATGAAATAACTACAAACGTTACACAATTTAAATTAAATAGCCTCCAAGAAATTCATAGAAAAATAAATAAACATTCTACAAGTGTTAAACCCCTCATCAAGTATCAAATCAAAAATGAATTAATCCATCTAACCCTAGAACTACTCAAAGTATTTACCCCATGGAGTTACTGTTGGATTGTATACCAAAAGTCTAGCTTTAGTATAAACAATGTTATAACAATTAATTTGAATGAGAATCATGTGATTAAATAATTGCGTCTTATAATTTATTAATATGTAAGATGCAATAGTCCACTTACTTTATACTATAGATAATATGTTGTGTGACAACACGCGGAATATCATATTATCGATTTTCTTATAAAGTATAAACATATGCTCACAACCGAGATAGACGGGGACTCTTTATCGGGATGGTTGTAGTGTGATTTCGTATTAGTTTGTCTTGATTATAGAATTACATTAGTGCAATTGTGTGCATTGAGTAGGACCACTTGAGATCGTTCGACTTATACTAACTTATAAGAGAACTTGATCTCAGTTATTATCGATGTTCGTGTTTTTAACCCCTATACAATAACCTCGACACGTAAGGCAGTATGTATTTTTTTGATTCATCAATGGGTGAGATTTACATGTATTAAATCAACAAACTCGGTGAGTTGGGAAATAATGTTGTCTCTATGGTGTGTTGTTGATTGTAGAAGGGATCCGTGTCCGACATAGGTTGATGATATCTCCTTGAGGAGCTCATAAGGATTATCAGGTAAACCTTGCAGGTGGATTTATTCTGGCATGATAATGAGGTTGAGTGATACTACTCTCGGATGATATATTAATTAAAGGAGTTGTCAGTAACTTAATTAATTAATGGGCATTGTATATCTTAAATATGGGGAGACTGTCGGACTCATAATAAGAAGGAGCCCATAACGTAATTATGAGATTTGAGCGGTAGTGCAGTAATAATATTTTAGTGGACTATATTATTATTATTTGACTTAAGTATAAGTTTTGGGCTAAACTTGGATACTTAAGCCCAATGGAGGCCCGACTCTAATTTCTCCTCCTGGTCCCTGTTGTAGCCCATATATTAGTCATCTCAATTGTTTTAACCCTAGATGAGACATGCCTAACCTATGAAGAGGGTAGACAGAACAACAGATTGAGAAGATCTCGAAGATCGTCGCCCACACGATGTCGAGATTGGACTTGGGAATACAGCAGAAAACCGGAAGATTGTTTGCTGCTGCTGTCCGTCAACTTGCAAGATTTTTATAAAATCGTACAGAAGTCAGAATTTAACGTGCAATATACTAACAGAAAGCCATGGAAGAGAGGATCGTTTTGGCATTTATATCACTCAAATTGGACATCAGACGAGGGAGTTATGCCTAAAATGGTGAGGCTGCACAGGCTGCCGGCGAGAATCTATCTTCTTCAACATACCCTGGTGAAAGGTAATATGTTTCTTTGATTTCTTGCTTCCACTGAATTAGAAATGTATGGAACCATAACAGTTCACATTAACCAAATGATCGAATGCCAATAATTGGTATTAGAGCTTCGGTTTCATGGTAAAGCGTGACACATTATAGGGTTTATGTGCCATATGTGATTAGGGTTTAGAATTAACTTTCTTGTTGAATACTCTAATTGGACATGGACACACGATCACCTGTCGATGTCTCAATGGTGGCGTTGAGCAATGGTGACAAGGTGGCGAGCGCTGGATAGAAGCACGACGACTGCTTTTGGTATTGCACGTCGTGGATGTTGCTGGCCGATGGAAAGCTATAGTCAGGCATGTGTTCGGGACTTCGTGTGTGGCGTGCTGTAGTCGCATGGTGGACTAAACGGTGGCTAGCACGGATGTAGATTGGACGTGGGTAGGGTTTGGCGAAACCCATACGGCGACGTGACTGAACGAAAGCGGCGACCGTGAGTGTGTGGCTGGACAGCGGTGGCCGACCGTGACTTCAGGCGGGCGCATGGCCTGGCTTGGGAGTTGCTTCCGGGCATGCTGCCATGCTTGCTGGAAGGTTACCGAGTAGCGCGGCCAGACTAGAACTGGCCACATGTTGGCCGGTGATGGAGGCGTAAGTGGACGCCGGGGCACGTCATGAATGGTTCCAAGCGGATAAACATCATGTTCTGAGCGAGTTCATCTTCATTTCGAGTGGGTCAACATCTTGTTCCGATCGAGTCTGAAGGATTTTCTGGAGCGAGTCTCCCAAGTGGCTGGTCGAGTCCCCTTTGGCGTGCTGGGCAAGCTCGATGCTGACAACGAAGCAGGCTTTTAACATTAGCGCTGGTGCAAGACATTCTAGTGGAAGATCGGTCAGCATGATGCTGGTGGCGATGATCGGCGTTGTGGCATTATTGGTTGAGCAAGTAGCGATGGCTTTGGGCACGAATTATGCTGGCAAAAATCTTTACTGGAGTGGCGTGTGTGAATCAGCAGACAAGCTGGAATGTGGGTGCGGGGTGGCTGGGTGCTGAGGACATACAGCCGGCCGTCCTGATGTGATGGCGAGCATTTGGCATACGGTGATGAGCAGCTTGGTGCACGGACACCCACGAGGGCCACTAGCTGCTGGGCAAAACTCGCACGATGGTCAGCCTGGTCTCACGAAGGCAAGCACATGACTTCAAGGTGCTGCTGGCACGACTTAGGGCCAGGCTGATGGTGCACGACTTTGGGCAGCTTTCGGGCAAGAGCGCACGAGTCGTGTAGATTCATGGGCACGGATGATGATGCTGGGCGGGCACGACCCAGAGGCATTGCCGACACGACTGGCTACTGCTGCCTGCACGAGTCGTGGAGGATGCCAGGTAGCTGGGCGTGCGGCTGGACATTACGATGGGATGTGTGGGTGCTGCACGGGAGCGGCACGACTCGTGCAAATATTGGCACGAGTTGTTCCAGTGTGTAGTGTGTCCAGCGGTGAAATAGGTCTGGAATGTGGTGGACCAGGCTGCGGGACAAATAATCTGGAGGAAAATTCTTGAAGACCGGCTTCTGATTTTCAGATTAGGTTTCGAGGCGCTGCCCTGAACACCGCGACCTGACCAGGCAGGTTGATCCCTGCGACCTTACCGGAGAGGTCGAACCCCACATAGTCGCAACTACTTAATTTCGTGCTTGGTGGCGAATAATCGAATTTGTTGATATATAACTATTAACAATTGATTTAATTATCTGATTATTGTTATATATGTTATGCATGTACTCTATGATTTACTGCCTTATGTGCTGTAATAGGAGCATGCTAGGTTGCGTTTATTATTCTGAATATTGTATGCATGTAAAAACCCTCATGTTAAATTACTAAGTGGGAGAGGGGATTGGTAAATAATTCCCACGGCCTTCATTATTGGTTTGTTAGCAATGTGAATAAACTTGCGCATCGGCATTAGAGCCTTCCTCCCCATCAGATGTGTTTATTCATGGATTGTTGGAACAAACTTAATTAAATAATTATGTTTGTAATGTGATGCACATGAACTTGCGCATTGGCTATAGTGCCTTCCTCACCATCGGATGAGTTTATTTGCGGATCACTGTACAAACTTATAATTGATGACTGTAGGAAGTTATCCGAACATGTGTGTACTTCTTCATCTGTAAGGCACATAAGCTTGCGCAATGGACTTGGGGTCAAATAATTATGTACACTTAGGTGCAAATAATAAGTATCCTTCCCATCAGAGTAACTGCTTTTATTTGCATGGCTAAAGAGAAACCGACTATTAATTATTTTGTCATGAGGTTAGTTTGACAAATGAAATTAATGGGTCAAACCTTCTTTTGTAAAGGTTCGGGTTTGTAAATGTCCACACTATCGTGGCTTGCAGACTCACGGTGCTTGAGATATCGGTGAATTTTATTTTTATATTGTTTTGAAGGAACCAATATAAATGGATAAATTCAAAGATTTGATCGGCGTATTTATTTGTGATTCTCTATAATTTCGAGTGGTTTATTTCACTTATTGTTTACTAAAAGAAACATATTTACTTGTCCAAAATTAGATTATTTGAAAAGAATCTTGGTTTTGATTTTTACTACTTATGAAAACATATGTGTTCTCACTAAGGATGTTCTGTGATGCCCATTTAAGTCTCTAGTGAAGAGATGAGAGCTTCATAGAAATATGATGGTCTCATGTGACTCTTTAGATACTTGAGCAAGTTAGAAAGGCAAGAGGTCATGGTTAATTTGATGAATGAATTGGAAATACTTGGAGTAGAAATTGAAGGGGAAACCCAAGTCAATTTTATTCTTCATTATTCACCTAGATGTTTCGAGCAAGCTCTGCCTGAAATACAAGAGGTTGTATTCGGTGGGAAACTTCTAACAAAACAAGCGGCGAAGGAAATCAATTTTCATCAAGATGTGAACAAGGTTAGTATCTCATTCACTAGTCATTGAAACATGATTAGTGATGGCATCTACTGACACATTGTGTGTAGATAATGGAATCACTAAAAGCTTGCAACTAAGTGATGATGAGATTGTTATGTACATGGGTAATACTATGAAAGTAGTGGCTGTTGCAGTGGGAGTTGTTTATTTATCTTATAATATGAATAAACGTTTATTTTTGAGAAATTGTCTTTACGTACGTTTTACATAGAAAGAATTTGAATTCAGTTTCTATGTTTTTCGGATAGATACTCTATTTCATTTAAATGACATGGTCATTATAATGAAGGATACAGCTATAATTTGTAATGGTACATTGGTGACAATTTATAAACTCTTAAATCATGTTTATCCCATGGATGCAACAAATTGAAATTAATAACACGTCTTGTAATCATAATAAGAGAAAGACTCTTATGGAAATGGTTAGATAGATGACGGATTATTTGGAATTATAAATTCATTTTATGCATATGCCCTAGAAACAGTAATTCATATGAATGTTTTTCTATATGTTGGATATCCTAGAAAAATAAAAGTTCATTTATTTATTCCAAAAGATTGAAGGGCGATTGTTAACAAAAACACTAGATTTTTGGAAAAGGACTATGTAATAAATCCGAAACCAATGTATAAGTTGTTCTAAAGGAAGTGATAGGGAAAATACAAAGTATAGTACCAAGTGTGCAAGAGGATATACCACAAGGTAAACTGCATCGCGTGTCATATCTGATACACAATTGAATGTAGTGCCTTGTCGTAGTGGGAGGGTTGTTTTGCAACCTGATAGATATATGTTTTGGGAGAGTCGTAAGACTTGGTCCCTAGTAAACATGGAATTGACCCACAGATACGACGAAGCACTACAAGATAAAAATGCGATATCTTAGCAAGTTGCAATAATTTCTGAAATAGGATCCACGGATTCTAAATCAAATCTAGGAGCTTGTAGGACCATCAAATGGTGTAAAAGCCGTTGGAGGTGGTCATATTAAATAAAAGAGGATCAAAAAGTAAGGTGAAAACCTTGGAAGCAAAGCTTGTTGCGAAAAGGTATACTCAGAAAGAAAGGGTTCGATTATGAGAAAATCTGTTCACCGGTAGCTATGCCTATGTCGATCCGGATTCTTTTATCTGTTTCTACTCATATGAAATATGAGGAATAGCAAATAGATGTCAAGACAACTTTCCTGATTGGAAGTCTTGAGGAAAACATCTATGTGAAGCAACTAGAATGATTTATTACAAAAGGCTAAGAGCATTTTGTGTGTAAGCTTAAAAGTGTTCCTCGATGGACTAAATCAAGCTTCAAGATCATGAAACATCTGTTTTGATGAGGAAATCCAGTGATATGGATTTATTCAATGTGCGGATGTGTCTTGTGTATTGAAAAGGGTGACGGAAACGTGGTGGTATTTCTTGTACTGTACGTAGATGATATATTGCTCATTGGAGACAATGAAAGAGTACTGTCGGGTGTATGGGTATGGTTGATAAAGTAGTATGAAATGAAGGACTTAAGTGAAGCAAAATGTATCCTTTTGATCACGGTAATACGGATCACAAGAAAGGATGTTATGCTTATCTCAAGTTTCATGAAATGATACAATCCTTACTCGTTTTAGCATATGACTTTATCTAAGGAAATGTGTCTTTTGACATAAAAGAAGATAAAGGTGATGAAAGCGGTTTCTTATGCTTCGGCGAATAAGGAAGCTTAATCTAAGGAATGCTATGCACGAGATCAGATATCTATTTTACCGAAGGCATGGTCTGTGAGTATCAAGGTAACCCGAAACAAGAATGATGAACTGTGGTATGACATATACCTATGTACCTGAAAAGGACCAGAAATTATATGTGGACTTACCGAACAGATTTACTGCTTCTTATGGGTTACATAGATTCAGATTTTTCAAATCAGATGGGGACGGTAGTAAATCCACCTCAAATGTTATGTGTTTAATTTTAGGAAGTAGAGCCATAATGTGGAGGAGTGTTATATAGAAATTCATTTCAGACTCTGGACTCCATCATGGAAAGATGATAAAATTGGAGTCTCTAAGGCAACCAAAGTATTTATATGGCTCTAGAAACTTCATGATGGGCTTGGATATGGTTTCTAAGTTTGCCAAAGGGTATCACAATTTATTGTGGTAATAATGGTGCAGTTGCAAACTTGAAGGAATCACGAGCCCATAAGCAATTAAACACATAGAGCGCAAGTACCACTATTACGAGAAATCATATGATGAAGGGAAGGTTGTTGTCCTCTAGATTGCATCGGATAATAACCTAGTAAATCCTATTACAAGGACCTTTAAGGCGAGAGCTTTTGATGGTCGTATAGTGGGAGTGGGAATCAGATGTATGGCAGAAGACATGACAGCATAGTCTTTTAGTATAAGTGGGAGATTGTTGGATTGTATACTAAAAGTCTAGCTTTAGTATGAACAATGCTATAACAATTAATTTAAAATGAGAATCATGTGATCAAATGATTGCGTCTTATAATTTATTTATATGTAAGATACAATAGTCCACTTACTTTATACTGTAGATAATATGTTGTGCGACAACACGCAGAAGATCATATTATCGATTTCTTTATTATGTATAAACAGATGCTCACAACGAGATAGACAGGGACTCTCTATCGGGATGGTTGTAGTGTGATTTTGTATTAATTTGTCTTAACTATAGAATCACATTAGTGCACTTGTATGTATTGAGCAGGTCCGCTTGAGATCGTTCGACTTATACTGACTTATAGAAGAACTTGATCTCAGTTATTATGGATGTTCGTGCTCTTAATCCTTGTTCAATAACCTCAACACGTAAGGCAGTATGTATTTCTTTGATTCATCAATGGGTGATATTTACATGTATTAAATCAACAAACTCGGTGAGTTGGGAAATATTGTTGTTTCTATGATGTGCTGTTGATTATAGAAGAATCCGTGTCCGACATAGGTTGATGATGTCCCCTTGAGGAGCTCATAAGTATTATCATGTAAACCCTACAAGTGGATTCATTACGGCATGATAATGAGGTTGAGTGGTACTACTCTCGGATGAGATATTAATTAAAGGAGATGTCAGTAACTTAATTAATTAATGGGCATTGTATATCTTAAACATTGGGAGACTGTCGGGCTCATAATAAGAAGGAGCCCATAACGTAATTATGGGATTGGAGCGGCATTGCAGTAATAATATTTTAGTGGACTATATTATTATTATTGGACTTAAGTATAAGTTTTGGGCTAAACTTGGATACTTAAGACCAATGGAGGCCCAACTCTAATTTCTCCTCCTAGTCCCTGTTGTAGCCCATATATTAGTCATCTCAGCTGTTCTAACCCTAGATGAGACACGTCTAACATGTGAAGAGGGTAGACAGAATAGTAGATTGAGAAGATCTCGAAGATCGTCGCCCACACCACGTCGAGATTGAACTTGAGAATACAGCAGAAGACTAGAAGGTTGTTTTTTGCTGCTGTCCGTCAACTTGCACAATTTCTATAAAATCATACAGAAGTCCGAATTTAATATACTGATGGAAAGCCACGGAAGAGAGGATCGTTTTGGCATGTATATCACTCAAATCAGAGATCAAACGAGAGAGTTATGCCCAAAACGGTGAGGCTGCGCAGGCTACTGACGAGAATCCATCTTCTTCAACATACCCTAGTAAAAGGTAATACGTTTCTTTGATTTCTTGCTTCCACTGAATTAGAAATGTATGAAACACTAACGGTTCACATTAACCAAATGATCGAACACCAATTGTTACAAGCAACTTCCATGGGTGTAGGAAAGATCATACCAAAATTCATATCAACTGGAAAGGAATTGAGTTCGATGTCAAAACCCTAGAGTGAAGAATAGTTTATGCTCTTCTCTCCGTCTCTTCCAATCATGATGAATCTCCTCCTCGAATCGAACACATCGGAATGATGGATAGATGAAATGGATGAAATGGATGAAGTGGTGGAAGGGTGATATGGTGTGATGAGGTACGGCAGATTCTCGCGTGAACAGGGGCGTGTTCTGCCTCTCCACCTCTGTTCTGTTCGTGTTCTGTTCTTCTCCACGCTGCAACAGTTCCTCCCTGGGCCTCACGTCAGTTGTGGGCTGCTCCATTTTATTTAGTTCGGATGACTGGCCCACTAATAAATAATTTAATGGCATGCATATGTGTGATATCAATCTACTGCTCGGCCCATCTATTTAGTTGCAACTCACATTAGTGGGCCCCTCAACTTAATTCAATTTATGAATTTCTTAGCAACCCAACGTGGCACAACACCATTTCCACAACTCAATGGATAACTTGATTCCACAATTTCATGACATTGCTCTCGCCCGCTTCTATTCCTATATTTATTCAATTTCACTTCAACTTTTTATCAAAATCTGCAAAATCTCAACAAAACCCATGAAGTTATAAAGATTATGAAAATAAGCAATAAACTTCATAAATAATGTTAAAATAATGCAATAATCATATGAACACGGCCTGTGAAAAGCACGAATTTTCGTACTGAACTTTTGATAAGAAAGCATTGTATTGGAAGGGAAATTATTTTGACAGCTGTCTGCTTTTGTCCTTACAGCTGCTTGGTTTTGTCTTTACAGCATTATATTATATAAGTTATTTTATTATGCTCTTTACAGCTGCCTGCTTTTGTCTGGATTCTATTACATCTTGACCGGTGTAGTCTACTTAATATTTGGTAACTTGCATGGTACATAAGTGGTCCTGTTAATATTATCCCCGAGATGGAAATTGATTTTGGTGACATGCTTTGAAACTAAGTTCTTAATTTTATATTCAATTCTACTTGGGTGTCAGTCAATCATTATCTTGGGTTTCAGTCAACATTTTATTTTATATTCAATTCTACTTGGGGGTCAGTCAAGTGTAAGAGAACTCATATTCAAGATTTCTAAAGTTGGAGTTTTTATGATTTTTAAATTTATCTTATTTGATGAGTTATAAAGATGAGTAGCTTTCTATTATCTCTCCTATATTTCTAAATTTGTCTTATTTTTACTATTCAAAGGTTTTTTACCAATTAATATATCTGATACTGTCATATATTTTACAAAAAAATTAACTATTGGACATAAATGTTCCTTGAATTATTATGGTTTTTCATTTAGTAAATGTTGGTGTCATGTACATTACTATTGAGAATATTAAGATCATCCCATCATATCTGTTATTGATATAAAAATGAAAAAATAAAAAATATTTTTGGCCTTTTATACTCCCTCCGTCCCAAGAAGACCTGCACATTTTCATTAATTTGATTACAAGTCTTGCTGCAAAAATAAAATATTATGAACTTTTCATTTAATATGCCTTTATTTTGAAAAAAAGATTACTGTGCTAAGTAGAAAATTTCGTCGGAATCAGTTTTTGCCTTCATAAAATTAAACTGAATTTTTTCCTTGAAGTATCATTTTTGACATTTTCGGATAAAGGAGCGGTCTTTAAGTGAACTGAGGTCTATGTATGTGAGAGAGTGTGTGAGTGATCAGATGGATAATGAGTATTTGGGGTTCTCTCTATTCAATTTATGTTCACTTTTATCTTTAAAGAAACTTTTTAGGCGTTAATTTGTTTTTATGGAGTTTAGACTCCACTCAAAAATCCATCCCACTTTTGAAAATAATTATGTCAATTATGGTTTATAGAAGGATATCCGTAAATGTACTTGACCATTTGTATCTGATCGTCGTCATTTTCACCTAAATTTTAGTGTCTTTATTTGTGAATTTTCATATGCTTTTATCCGTAATCGTGTAACTTTTGGTGGACTTTTATGTTAATTAGGAGAGATATAAACAGATTGATAAATGTGTGGAAATGAGCTTAAATATATATGAAACAGGTTAAAAATAGAGCAAAATTGAGTTGGGAGCTAAAACAGGCTGAAAAACACCCAACTCGAGTTGCAAGGTCTTACTCGACTTGCACTCGAGTCGAGTTGGGGCTCGAGTAAAGTCAGGAAATTTCCAATTCCAACTCGACTTGCAAATCGAGTTGCAAGGTCCAACTCGACTTGCAACTAGAGTTGAGTTAGGTGCCGATGAAGTTCTAGTTTATGACACGAGTTGATAGGCGAGAGCTCGACTTACCCAACTCGAGTCGAGCTGGGTCAGGCCAAGTCGAGCAGCAAGTCGAGTAGGGCAGAACAGTGTCCAAAAATCATCTATTGAGCCAACTCGAATTGAAAGACGTAACTCGACTTACAAATCGAGTCGACCTAGGTTTAGGGGGATTGTCCAGGTTTCAGGGTCATCACAACTCGACTTGACCGGCAGCAGATCGAGTCGAGCTGGGTAAAAAACAGGAAAAAGTCAGAAAATTCCAGAAGCTTCTAGAAGGTTCCAAAGAGGTTTAAATACCTAATTGGTGTGAAAATTAGAGGGAGAACCAACATTTGAGAGCAGTTATTTTGGAGATCAACACACACACTTTCTCACCATCATTTCATACACTTTATCTGATTCATCTCGTTACCTTCCATTCATCAATTCCATTTTTATTTTTAAAAATTTCATCCATCAACTCATCCGTTCATCACTCTAAGAAGAGGAAATCATATTGGTTGAAGATTTTGCATGATCAAGGAGGAGGAAGTTCACCATGAAATGGGAGCCAACTCACCTTCATTTTGTTATTTTCTTCATTATTTGGCTCACATGGAGCATGCTATGGATTATATTTAATTTGTAATGATTTGTTGTGGCTAGTCCTCAAGTGAGGCTAGCAATATGATTGGTTAGGAATTATGTAGATTTTACACACCACATGTTTGATGAATTGATTGTTATTAATATTTTCTATCATGAATGCTTATTCTTGTTTAATATATGATTTATGTGATTAAATTCTCTATTCACAGTGTTAGGATGGTCATTCCAATACTATGCTTAGTAGTTTAATTGAATCATTGATTGCATGAGATGACTTAGTTAGTGTGAGGAGAGGTAAGTCATACCCTTCAAGTGCTTAGAACCTCATATTAGGACATTAGTGAGAACTAGTGAGGGAAACCAACTTATGATCATAGTACGTTAATGGGAATTGAGAGTAAGACAATCCTAGGAGATTTAGACTTGTCAAAGAGTCGAGAACCTAATTACCTTGGCCAAAGGGATTAGGGGTACATACGTGATTTCCCTTAGTATCGTAACATGAAAACCATCAATGCATGTGTGTGTGTGAGTCTACATATACCTTATCCATGATGTTGCTCGCCTTGCTCTCTTCTTAGATACATTTTATCCATTCAATTCACTTTGTTACTTTAATTTATAGTTGAGACCATTAGTTGTTAATTGATTTTGTTAGTTAGTTGATAGAATAATCATTAGTGTTAGATAAAACCTGTAACCTTATCACTCTTACAAAGCATAATCAATGACGAATCGGGATACAACCTAGAGTTTACTTTCCCTTGGGACGATATCTTATAAATTTTGTTACTTTCTCACACGTTTACAACAATGATACAGTAATTCTTACTCTAAAATCATTTTGATACCAAAAATGAGGCTAAGAACATGGCGCCGCTTGTCAGGGAAATATTAAACTTTTGGTTGTAACGAGTTTGAATTTGATTAGTTTTGATAAGAGTATTTCTTTTATTTGTTTACTTGTTTATTTTGTCATGGTTATTTGGAGAACTAATTTGGAAATTCTTTTAGGTACATGCAAACGCGCTCAAGGTCTCAATCTATTGAACCTATGAACTTGGAATTAGAAGCTACCTTAAGAAGACAAAGAAGAGGAGTGTTAGAGCCTACGGAGGAAGTTATGGAAAACGGAATGGATAATGCCAATATGGTTAATGAAGAAGGTCATATGAGGAATTTTCAACAAGGGGGTGATAATAATCGAGGAGGACATGTTAATTCGGATTTTGTGCCACAAGTTAATGCTCAACAATTACACTTGCAAAATCAACAATTGCAAGCAGTCATTCAACATTTGATGGCACAACAATAAGCTAGAGAAAACCAACAAGTCCCTCCGGTGGTACAAAATCAGCCTCGTGGTAATGGATACAATGGAGCGGGGATGAATATCCATGACCACTTCCAACCGCAATATGGGAACTATGCTATGGGACCACCTTTGAATGTCAACAACTTCAAGATAAAGACGGGGTTGATAAATATAGTGCAAGCAAATCAGTTTGGTGGTGGTGCAATGGAGGATCCAAATGCTCACTTATCCCAATTTACGGAGTTAGCAAACACTATCAAGATTAATGGGGTACGTGAGGATATTGTAAAAATGAAGCTCTTCTCTTTTTCATTGAGAGATAGAGCTAAGGCATGGTATCATACTATTCCACCGGGATCCTATACCACGTGGAGAGAGTTGGCGCAAAGATTCTTGAGCAAATATTTTTCCCCTTCAAAGATGTTGCATCTCAAAGGGCAAATCTTCAATTCAAGCAAATCTGCTTGAGACATTTAGTGAAGCATGGGACCGATTCAAGGAAATGCTAAGGAGGTGTCCACAATATGGATTCCCCAAAGATCAACAAGTAGGATTTTTTATGCCGGACTGAATGGGAGTGAACGAATGCTTGTTGATGCTTCGTCGGGAGGTTCTATATTGGTCGGAAAGAGCTATTGCTATATATAAAGAGATTGCTTTGAATGCGGGTCAATGACCTATGGATAGATTTACGAGTATGTATGAAAGGGGGAGAATAGCTAAGATGGAAGAAGTGTGCTTGGAACAAGTGAAAAAGGTGAAAGTGCCTAAGGAAGATATGACCGACAAGGCAATCACGGAGATACTTAAGAGGATGAATGCTAATTTGCAAGTGTCTCCAAACTCTACACCTATGGTGAATCAACAAATGCTTCCGAATCCTCAACAAGGTGTGCCTTTATCTTTGATGAATCAACAAGTGTTTCCTAATCCTCAACAAGGCATGTCTATGCCTAATAGGTCAATCTTCTCAAAGTGGTCAAATACTTACACCTATGCCTCAATGAGGTATGTCTCCTAATTTTGGACATACTTGGTACCCACCGGAAATGTACTTGAGAAAGTTGCGTACATGCAAGGTAGGAACTTTCAAGGAAACTATGGTGGTGGTTTTGGTAACCAAGGAGGAGGATATCAACAAAGGCATGGAGGATGGGGGTAAGGTAACTATGGAGGAAATTTTAACCAACCCGTAGGTATGAGAATTTGTTATATGAAAATCAAGGGAGTTCACTTACTCTTCCACCGGGCATCAATTCGAGGGAGAAATCTTCAAATGGTGAAAGGAAACCTACGATGGAAGATCAAATGGCTAAAATGTTTGAATTCATAAAGGAAGATAAGAGGAGAGAAGACAAGGAGAGGAGGAAAGAAGGCAAAGAGATTAAGTGAATGATAAGAGAATCAAAACATTGAAATCATATATAGAAAATAGCAAGTGAAAGGGGGGACGTTCATCATCAAGGGAAGTTTTCATCTACGACCATTACTAACCCTAAGGAGCAATGTAAGGCTATTGAACTTCGTAGTGGAACAAAATACAAAGGGCCTTCTATGCCGACGGAAGTAGAGGGAGTAGAGTGTGAACTTGAGCCTATGGAAAGAGTAGATGAAGAAGGAAAAAAGAAAGAAGTTGAAATTGTTGAAAAAGATGAAAGTACCCCTATACTTGAAGAAGAAAAAGTGAAGTCTCCAAAGAAATGGGAAAGATGTAGAGAAGCAAAACGTAAAGAGAGGAAGGGAAGTTTGAAAGAGATTAATGGGGAATACCTAAGTTTCCCATTGCAATTCCGTTCGCACAAAGATGCTTGAAAAAGGGATTAGAAGAGAAATTTGCCAAGTTTGTTGAGATGTTGAAGAAAATAAATATAAATATTCCTTTTGCGGATGCTTTGCTTCAAATGCCCAACTAATCCAAGTTTTTGAAGGATATCTTGTCAAAGAAAAGAAACTTGGGTGAGTTTGAAATGGTGAATTTAACGGAGGAGTGTAGTGTTATCCTACAAAAGAAACTTCCCCTAAATTGAAAGATCCGGGGGGTTTTACTATTCCATGTGAGATGGGAGAGCATGAGAATTAAAAAACTTTATGTGATTTTGGGGCTAGCATTAACTTGATGCCCTTATCAATTTTCAAGAAGTTGGGTATTGGTGAGGTCAAACCGACGTCGGTCACACTTTAATTAGCCGACCGCTCGTTGACACATCCAAAGGGAATTGTGGAAGATATTTTGATCAAAGTTGGCAAGTTCGTATTTCCTGTTGATTTTGTGGTATTAGATATGGATGAAGATGCAAATGTCCCGTTGATATTTGGTCGTCCATTTCTTATCACGGGAAAAACATTGATAGATGTGGAGAAAGAGGAGCTAACCTTAAGGGTAAATGAGGAAGAAGTGATATTTTCATTAAGAGAGGATATGAGGTATCCTAGGAACAAGTTGGAATGTAGAAGATTGGAGGTTGTGGACAACATTGTTGAAGAGCATATGTATCATCTTCACTCCAAGGATCCGTTGGAAATTATCATAAGCCACTCTTACTCTATTGACTATATAAAATCTAACTCTTCTTTTTGTTTAGAAAATGATAAATAATTGATGAATTGCATTGTTTGAATGCTTGTAGGGAACTCACAAGTGACGAAGCAAAGGAAGCAAAAGTGGAGAAACTTGATGAGGAACCAAAATAAGAAATGTAAGAGAAGAAGAAGGTAGAGTTGAAACTATTACCGAAGTATTTGAAGTATGCCTATTTGGAAGAGAATGAGACGTATCAGGTAATTGTATCTTCTTCTCTTAATGATTTAGAATTGGAAAAGTTGTTAAGAGTCTTGAGAGAGCATAAATCTTCTATTGGGTGGAGTATAAAAGACTTGAAAGGTATAAGTCCATCTTTGTGTATGCATAAGATTCATTTGATTGATGATGAGAAGTCATGTGTGCAAAACTAATGTAGATTAAATCCTATAATGCAAGAAGTGGTAAGAAAAGAGGTGTTAAAATGGCTTGATGCGGGAATTATCTTTCCAATTTGTGATAGTCAATACGTGAGTCCTTTACATGTAGTGGCAAAAAAGGGTGGCATGACAATTGTTCAATTCGATACGAATGAAACAATTGCCACCCGAACTATCACGGGTTGGAGAGTATGTGTGGATTATCATAAATTGAATGAAGGGTGGCATGACAATTGTTCATAGACCAAATATTGGATAGACTTGCGGGACATGAGTGCTATTATTTTCTTAATGGATATTCCGGATATAATCAAATATTGATTGCCCCAGAAGACCAAGAGAAGACAACATTCACGTGTCCTTATAGAACATTTGCATTTAGAATGATGCCTTTTGGTCTATGTAACGCCCCTGCCACTTTTCAACATTGTATGAGGTCTATCTTCGATGGTTTAATTGAAAATGTTATTGAGGTGTTTATGGATGATTTTTTCGTGTATGGTTCCTCTTATGATATTTGCTTAACTAATCTCACAATTGTATTGTAGAGGTGTGAAGAATCAAATCTTGTGCTAAATTGGGAAAAATGCCACTTTATGGTGACCAATGGGATAGTCTTGGGATATCATATTTCAAAGCATGGTTTAAAAGTGGATAGGGCCAAAGTGGTAGCCATAGATAGTCTTTCCTCTCCTACTAGTGAGAAGGGCGTGAGATCGTTCTTAGGTCATGCGGGCTTTTATAGACGCTTCATTAAGGATTTTTCAAAAATTGCTAAACCTCTTTGTAAACTACTTGAAAAATATTATCCATTTAATTTCAATGATGAATGTCGTGTCTCATTTCAGGTGCTCAAGGATGCTCTCACTTCCTCTCCAATACTCGTTACCCCGGATTGGAGCCTACCATTTGAATTGCATTGCGATGCTAGCGATCAATCCGTAGGAGTGGTGTTGGGGCAAATGAGGGAGAAAAAGTTTAGAGCAATCTACTACACCTCAAAGACATTGAATTCGTGTCAAGTTAATTACACCACAACAGAGAAGGAATTTTTAGCCGTCGTGTATGCTTTTGAGAAGTTTCGGCCATACTTGGTTGGACGCAAACTATTGTCTACACGGATCACGCGGCCATAAAATACCTAATGAGTAAGAAATATGCTAAACCTCGTTTAATCCGTTAGGTGTTACTTTTGCAGGAATTTAATATGGTTATCAAGGATAAGAAGGGCGTGGACAATGTGATCGCGGATCATTTGTCTAGATTGGAAAATGGAGAAGAGAATGAAGACATGAAGCCGATTGGGGATGATTTCCCGCATGAGAAAATTCTTCAAGTCGAAGTTGAGCAAGTGTGTACTCTCATGGTAAATGAACCGCCTTGGTATGCCGATTATGTCAACTTTATTGTTTGTGGAATCAAGCCCACATTGCTCAATGAGTATAAGGTAAAAAGATATTATGTTGAAGTAAAAAAATATTTGTGGGATGAGCCCTTTTTGTTTAAGATTTTCAATGATGGAGTTATAAGAAGGTGTGTGGCTAATGAAGAAGTTGTGGGGATTCTTGAGCTATGTCACCCGTCTTTGTGTGGGTGCCACTTTGGTCATTAAAAGATGGGGGATAAGATTTTACAATCGGATTTCTATTGGCATACATTGCTTAAAGATGCAAAGAAGTTAGTGGCTAATTGTGATAGATGCCAAAGAGTAGGGGGAATAGGTAAGAAAGATGAGATGCTCTTGAGTTTAAGGATTGACGTGGAGATTTTTGATGTATGGGGTATTAATTTCATGGGACCATTTCCCTCGTCTCAAGGATATATGTACATCTTGCTAGCCGTGGATTATGTGTCAAAGTGGGTGGAGGCAATCCCCACTAAGACAAATGATGCTTTGATCGTTCAAAGGTTCTTGAAGAAGTATATTTCTCTAGGTTTGGAATTCCACAGGTATTAGTGAGCGATGGAGGATCTCATTTTGTAAATAAGTTGATGGAAGGATTGTTGAAAAGATATGGAGTGAAACATCGAGTGGCTACACCTTACCACCCTCAAACGAATGGATTGGCGGAGGTCTCAAACCGTCAAATCAAGTTAGTTTGGAAAAGACAATCAATGGAGCAAGGAAGGATTGGTCGGAGAAGCTTGACGATGCCTTATGGGCTTATCGAACGGCTTTTAAGACCATCTTTGGTGTGTCACCATATCAATTGGTTTATGGTAAGGTTTGTCATCTTCCCGTAGAATTGGAGCACCGTGCATTGTGGGCTATTAAACGTCTTAATATGGATGAAGGGAAGAGTGGCAAAACTAGGTTGTTGAAATTGGAGGAGCTTGAGGAGTTTAGAGGAAGAACATTTGATAATTCCATCATTTACAAAGAGAATATGAAGAGATGGCATGATGCTAAAGTGAAGGAGAAGACGTTTGTTCCCGAGGACAAAGTTCTTGTATTTAATTCAAGGCTTAAGTTGTTCCCCGGAAAGCTTAAGTCTAAATGGATGGGGCCATATGAAGTGCTTGAGGTGTTGAGTGGAAAAACATTGAAGCTAAAGGGTCCCAACAATGAGTTTGTAGTGAATGGCCATAGGGTGAAACATTACCTATCTCCTTCTCAAAAGGAGATAGTGTATGTGGATACTCTCTCTTCTTGAAACTCTTTGAGTGCTTAGTAGAGTAGGTTTTATTTTATGTTTGTTTTTAATTGTTTTGCTTGTAGTTTGGTATGTAGGTGGATTGTGCTCTTGAAGAAAGAGGTTTATGGAGAAGACGAGGTGTACTTGATAAGGAATGGTGATGCATGTCACACCACTTTGTTCAAACTTAAATATAACACTTGTGTTAATTTAAGGAGTGTGTGGTGACCATACTTGAATATTGGAAGTGCACATATGTCATCACAAGGTAACTTCATGAAGATCATTGGAAACTACAAGGGTAAGTCTCACCTCAACTTGTTTCGATTTAAGTTTGGGGGGAGAGTGCGTGGTGTGACTCACCACTTGAGTGTGCTATAGATCATGATTAATGATTGATTGAGGGATTATCTTATGTATGTATCTTGTGTAAAATTGGATCAATTTTAAAAATTTTCTCATGAGTTTGATTATAATTTTGGTTCGTTTGGTTGTGTTAGAGTGCATGATAGTCCTTATTTTTATTGCAATTGTTGAGCTAATAGTTTTTGATGAGTTGTTGAGCATAAATGAAGTATAGTGGAAGCATGAATTGAGCCCGAAGATCAAATCGAGAAAACATTATGGATGCAAGTCGGAAGCTCATGCCAACCATTTCCATTCTCAAATGTTTAAGGGAGTTTACTCTACATCTTATCACTTCTAATTGCTTGTCATGAATTGATATTGACTTAGATTGTATTGGATTAGCATGCTACTTCATGTGTTATGTTTGTGGGAAGTTTACTTTTGTAATCTAGGATTTCATTTTCAATTAAGGATGAGATGTTTGTTGAACTTATTTTTTATGGATGATGAGTTGATATGCTTTAATTTCTTATGATGGATGATTTTGGTCATGTATATTATGTGCTTTTGTTATGTTTTTAGTTGGTGAGTCTTTTCTTATGTGTTATGTTTGAATTTTTATTTTTATATAGGGATGCTTGGTGGTATGTTTTGAGTTGTTGTGAGTCATTTTTGAATATGAGATATGATGCATTGTTTGTGATAAGTGATAGCAAGCATGTTAAGGAATTTTTACTAGTCAAAATTGTGACATGGATTACATAATTTGTTCAATTTTGAGAAGTATGAAGGGTAATTATGTTTCTTTTTTATCCAAATAAAAGCCTGTGAGAGTTGAGCCTCAACCGTGCCTCCATGGTTAATTCTTGATGAGAGGATCGGTTGTACTTTGACAAACTAGAATTTGCTCATGGACTATAGGAACGAAGCCCGAATGGTTGAAATTTGTGATATGTTCTTAGGCCATCCTTGTTAAGTGAAGTCATAGCCATAAAAATTCCTTACCCAAACATCATCCCTAGTTAGCCATTTTGAGCTTATAAGTCTATTCTTTGTGATTTGAGCACAATACATGCCTTGAAAACCCACTTAAACCTTATATATAACCTCTGTGTGTGTGATTGAGGAGATGATGGTCTACAAGGATTTGATGGTGGAAATGTGCAAGAAAATTAAGGAAATAGTGAATCAAGAAAATGATGAAAGAGCTAGAGCTAAAAGCATATGCAACTTCAATAAAAAGGAAAAAAGAGCAAAATCATGAAACATGCTCAAGGAAATTGAAAAGTCAAAGAGAAAACGTATGCAAGTTAAAAGAAGCTCAATGAATCCATGGTATGATGATGTTTAATGATTATGAAAATTTGAAAAGGAAGGAAGTTAGAAAGTGAAGATGATGGAGAGAAGAATCATCTCTTCGATTATCAACACATGTATAGTCACTTTTATCTAAATTTTTCCTACCCTACCAAAGAGCCTAAACATTACATCCAAAGATAAAGACCTTTGTGATCACATTTTGAAACTAGGGTGGCTTGTGAACATTGTCCACGAGCAAGCTATGATGCGTCGGTTCCAACCGGTTGATGAGTGTTGTTTAAATCTTACCTCATAGAGTGTTGAGTGAATGTGATATCCTATGAGAGGTTTGGATTGAACGGAATTTGATTACTCTTTTGTCGTCTTGAGATTGAACTTGTTAATCTTTTATGTTATGAGTTTGATGTTGTAGAAATACTTAATTTGATTTTGTAGTCCTTATTACTTGTGATGTGTTGTGGTTTATATTCGTTAGGTGTTTTTCTTGGTGAAAATTTATTCTCTTGTTTATCATTTTTCATTGTTCGAGGATGAACAACACTTTATGTTTGGGGGGTTGATCGTCATCATTTTCACCTAGGTTTTAGTATCTTTATTTGTGAATTTTCATATGTTTTTATCCGTAATCGTGTAACTTTTGGTGGAGTTTTATGTTAATTAGGTGAGATGTAAACAGATTGATAAATGTGTGGAAATGAGCTTAAATGTATATGAAACAGGTAAAAATGGAGTAAAATGGAGTCGGGAGCTGAAACGGGCTGAAAAACACCCAACTCGAGTTACAAGGTCTTACTCGACTTGCAACTCTAGTAGAGTTGGGGCTCGAGTAAAGTCAGGAAATATCCAGTAGCTCAACTCGAGTTGCAAGGTCCAACTCGACTTGCAACTCGAGTCGAGTTAGGTGCCGAGGAAATTCCAGTTTCTGACAGAAGTTGACATGCGAGAGCTCGAGTTACTCAACTCGAGTCGAGCTGGGTAATGCCAAGTCGAGTAGAAAGTTGAGTAGTAGAACAGTGTCCAAAAATTGTCCAGTGAGCCAACTCGAGTTGCAAGAAGTAACTTGACTTACAACTCGAGTCGAGCTAGGTTAAGGGGATTGTCCAGGTTTCAAAGTTATGCAACTCGACTTGACAGGCAGCAGCTCGAGTTGCAGCTCGAGTCGAGTTGGGTAAAATGTAGGAAAAAGTCAGAAAATTTCATAAGCTTCTAGAAGGTTTCCAAGAGGTTTAAATACCCAATTGGTGTAAAAATTAGAGGGAGAGCCAACATTTGAGAGCAGTTATTTTAGAGATCAACACACACTTTCTCACTATCATTTCATACACTCTATCTGATTCATCTCGTCACCTTCCATTCATCAATTCCATTTTGATTTTTAAAAATTCAATCCATCAATTCATTCGTTCATCACTCTAAGAAGAGTAAATCATCTTCGTTGAAGAATTTGGCATGATCAAGGAGGAGAAAGTTCACCATCAAATGGGAGCCAACTCACCTTCATTTTGTTATTTTCTTCATTATTTGGCTCACATGGAGCATGCTATGGATTATATTGAATTTGTAATGATTTTTTGTGGCTAGTCCTCAAGTGAGGCTAGCAATATGATTGGTTAGGAATTATGTAGATTTTACACATCATATGTTTGATGAATTGATTGTTATGAATATTTTCTATCATGAATGCTTATTCTCGTTTAATGTATGATTTGTGTGATTAAATTCTCTATTCATAGGTTTAATTGAATCATTGATTGCATGAGATGACTTAGTTAGTGTGAGGAGAGGTAAGCCATACCCTTCAAGTGCTTAGAACCTCATGTTAGGACATTAGTGAGAACTAGTGAGGGGAACCAACTTATGATCATAGTACCTTAATGAGAATTGAGAGTAAGACAATCCTAGGAGATTTAGACTTGTCAAAGAGTCGAGAACCTAATTGCCTTGGCCATAGGGATTAGGGGTACATACGTGATTGCCCTTAGTATCGTAACATGAAAATCATCAATGCATGTGTGTGTGTGAGTCTACATATACCTTATCCATGATGTTGCTAGCCTTGCTCTCTTCTTAGATACATTTTATCCATTCAATTCACTTTGTTACTTTAATTGATAGTTGAGACCATTAGTTGTTAATTGATTTCGTTAGTTAATTGATAGAGTAATCATTAGTCTTAAATAAAACTTGCAACCTTATCAATCTTACAAAGCATAATCAATGACGAATCTGGATACAACCTAGAGTTTACTTTCACTTGGGACGATATCTTATAAAATTGTGTTACTTGGTCACAGATTTACAACAATAATAGAGTACTCTTACTCTAAAATCATTTTGATACCAAAAATGAGGCTAAAAACAGTATCTTTCTAATTGCTTCTTTATTTTAAAAAAGTGAGTATTTAAATTTAGTCTTAACTAGCAACAACAAATTTACTTTGTTTCTACTCAGATCACTCCGGTGCGCTTTGAGGTTTACCCATTTTACCTTTTCAGAAGGTATATAATCTTTCTTAGTCTTATATCTTTCCCTCGCTCTCTACTTCTGTTGACGTGATGGCTTGCCCCAATCAAATGTTGCATGTTAATTCTTTTATTTTTAAGTAGTATGTTCTAACATTAAGTAGTAGAATTTATGTTATCTATTCTCTTTGCTGATTGTCACTATTCTATTGATCTTAGTTTTTGCCAAAACTAGGTCTAAATATAGGAGTTTGGATAATTGTCAAAAGGATGAAAGGGCTGCGTGGGTAGCCATTTCTGTTATGCTTGGAACTTTTCGTTGGGTTATGATAATGCATCCATTGCAGGTTATCTTCTCTTTCATGCTGTTAAGTTGTGTTTTTTCGTCATTCAATAAATGAAGCACTTGAATGCTTAAAAGCAATGGAACTTTACATTCATTAACGTGTCTTGGTAATAATAATTTCCTGTTGGTTATACTTTTTCACTATCTAGATGAGAAATTTCATATCTTTTCCATGCATTATCATTCTTAGTCAAGTGTGTAATTTACCTTTGGTTCTTAAATGTTAATCAATTGTGTAATTTGCATAAGAATTTTCATGAATGTCTATTCTTCTTGGGGTTAACCAGCAACAACTCATTGTTGGCGAAAATCATAAATTGCAGTTTTATATTACTTTGTTGATTTCGTCAAGATATTTTAGGCTAAAGATGGTCTCATCCTCCAATAACTATAATAGCATGAGAAGGACACATGGGAACTTTTCTGGATCAAAGATATATAGTTGTAATGTTTGTGCTTACCTTTGGTTTTTCATAATTGGCCAATTAGGGAACAACTTTCAATGAATAATATACCAATTGAGACAAATTGTTGTACTAATTCTTAGATTATTTAACTTTTTCCTTAGTTAGTTTAGTTAAACTCACAATGTATGTCTACTATTTTTCTAATGACTGTAGATTCACAGAAATCTATTATTTGATAAGTTGGATAGAGGTTAGTATCCTTGGTTTTTATTTATAATATTATAATAAGTGGAACGTATTCTAATAATGATGGAAATATTTTTTTGAACATTTTCTTGAAGCAATTTATTCTTACAATTTTTTGAATAACATGAAAGTAAGAATCTTGCATCTTTTATAAGATTACCTTTGATAAATTTTGCAAATGTATAAAAGATTGCATTATCTATATCTATATCTTAATACAATAGCAGTAATTGTCCCATTTTAGAAATATCTTATTTTCCTGCCTAAAAGCTGATTTCCACAATGGGAAACTTTAATTTATTCTTAATCATGGTTACTCATTTAATCCAAAAAAATTAATCTCAGCCATACATTGATGATTGTATTGTGCTTAATCTAATTAAATTAAAATTATAGAATTCAACCCTAAAACTAGATTCATCTATCTCAGATATTTGTATTAGCAAACACCTCTTTAGACATATTTTTCAAAGGATTAGAATTTCTTGGTGGCATACTGTTATCCCAGACCCACACGCCGCTAACGTAATCTCATTGCTTTCTAAAATCACTAAAAATAAATATAAATGTGAGATTTGAAATGAAATTTTGGTTCTCATATATTTGGTCATTAGGTTGAAATGAATTATTAATTTTTTTCTTGATATTATTCTTTTGTTTTTTTATTGTATGTCACGATTTAACCAACTCCTTTACATTGTCTTAGGTGAATGGTGAACCTAATGTTTAAATAATCTCATTAATAATTTAAACACATCAGATTGTGCTCCCTTTTCTATCAGTGATGAGACGAGATTCTGTAAACATGGGTAATGTTTTACAGCATATCGATGAGCTCTTAAGTAAGCAGTGAGTTAAAATCATACATTAAGTACGGTCTCATCAAAGCTGGCGCCATTTGTGAGTTTTAATTCTATTTAGGTATCATTAAGTCTCTATCTTCCTATGTTTATTTCAATAAATTATCTTTTAAAAATTCAATGTCTCCTTTTATTTCAGAAATGGCTCCCCCACATTAATCTGGATGTTGAATGTTTTTAAATTTTCTGAAGTTAGGAAGTGACTGTTTTTAGAGGGAGAGAGAGAGAGCACTATATGGGACTATGGGAACATAATCGAAAGTTGAATATGTATTTTTTTGGGTTTTGATTACTACACTTTATTTATTTTGGAAATGGAAATCCCACTTTACATTTAATGTGACTAAAATAATTTTAAACATTAGTGACTACATAATATTATGATATGATATGTAATGGTAATCTTGAAATCCATTAAAACTATTAATATTAATAACAAAATGTTAGTGATTATCACAATAATAACACTATTTCCATTTTATTTGTGTGTTTGTTTTCACTTATAATTGTTTTTAATTTGGGTGGATGAAAGGATATTTTAGTAAAGTTCGTATTTTTATTTGCAGCTACAAAAGGTGGCAGTTTCTAATTCAATTTCATAGAAGTGTTATAAATTATATGACTTTCTTTTGTAATTTAGATTTTGTCAATTTCAAAATTTTAAAGTCTTTTATTTTGAGTGGTTATCTTACTTCACTTTGTTATAATATATTGTGGCCTTCCATTAAGGTGTCAATTGGGGTTAGTACAAATCAAGGATAATTATATGAAAGACATCAAGATTGTGAGATTTCTTCCTCTTTGATGTATATATTTCATATAGTATAATACAATTTGGGTAAAGAATAGAACACTAAAGTACTACTGCTATGTGGGTATTGATGGTTTTTTTAGGTGAATAGCAGTATATCGTGTCTATTTGCTGCTATGGAGAAAATGCATTGCTACTATATATAAAATACGAAGGCGCTTAACATATTTCCATATCCGTGGCTTCTTGCATCTTTTATGTTGTCTTGAGGTCCTGTTTGGATGCTAATGCTGTGGTCTTTCAAGTTACAACCTTGCCCAAAAATCGATAAGAAGTTTATAGTTGCACATCTTGGGCCTTCAATTTTCTACAGAAATAGATATGTGTTTCTTTCTCTATGGTTGTTGTATCGTTCACTCATGTCATAAAATCTGTCGAACCTGTATTTTCAGTTTTCTTCTCATAATTTTTGGTGATGTGTACCCTCTAAATGTGCGGCTCTCCATCATTCCCATTGTCTTTGATTGTTCACTAGCTGTTGCTACTGAAGTTTCCTTTAATTTTGAAGATCTTCAAGTGCTATGAATAGTATTTGTTGGCTTCGTGCTTTGTATGGTTGGATTAATATATCTGCTCGAATTGTCTTGCTGCTAATTTATATGAGAATGATGATATTGTTATGCATTCAAATAATTTTGTCATAATATGAATTTACAGATCAATTTTTAGTAAATACAACATGGATTTGGTGTATGAGCATGAATTATTTTGTGAGTTTATCCTGATTCAGTATTAGCACTTTTTAAGCTATCGATCGTTATTTCTTTGGAAGTGCAGACTCTTATTTAAATATTATGGCTGGAGTCGTGACATAAGCATTGTTCAGATATTAGTTTTCTTATTGAGGTATTTTATTTTTTCTTATTTTTTTGCAAGTTCAATTAACTAATACCAGTTTAAGATTGAGTTATCTTATTTATTCATTTTGTTAGAAATTTCTATATGTTTTAGTAACAAAATCACTGGACTAAAATTGATAATCTTTTGGTTCTTATGCATGTGGATTTGCTATGGGTTTTTGTTGTGCATGTTAAGAATGCTTATTTTCCGTAAATGTGTTCTTTCTATTTTGTGTCTATATATTTGCCTTGGTGAAGTTATAGTGTGCTACATATTTTTTATTAGTAGGATGACACATTAAATGCTTTATTGTTCCTGATTATCTGTGGCAGTGTGCTTATATTTGCCTTGGTCTGATAACTACTTTTTTTCCCTCTAACCAGTATTTCCAAACATTACAATTTTTGAAAACATGTTAAATCGGACTAAGGAATGATTTTTTTTCTTTTTTTCCCTATCAAAGTCTTTAGTCTTAGATTTTTGCTACACAGATATGATTTTTTTTCTTTTTTTTCCCTATCAAAGTCTTTAGTCTTAGATTTTTGCTACACAGATAGCGAATATTTTTTAATGACCCTACTTTCCTAATAATTGTTTAAACTATTTGGCCTGTGAAATCCAAGTGTTTGCTCTAATGACCAAATACTAATAAATTATGTTACTTTTTAACTGTAGAATAAACTTTCCTTAACTAACATTAAAGTTATAGCTCTTTATGCATAAGTAATATTATTTTGTTAATATGTATTCCTTGATACTTGAGATATTATTTTTTCTCAGTAATGTGTACGAATAAAAATGAGATGCATTAATGTTGCTTTGATGGAATATCACTTTAATATATAATCTTATGGTGAACTAATTCTTACATGAACAAATACACACACATGGGGAGATCACAACAAGCGATCAATTTCAATCATCTTTTACGTATATATCTCATCCACACTTGTTGACACATATGCATGCATGCTTTAACCTAATAAATAAGTTTTATGCTGAGAATTATTGAAAAATATATAGTTGATTTATTCCAGTGAACATTGGGATAATCATTTTGGTTGGGGAAAACTTGGGTCCAAATCTATTAAATACGTACACCACTACCACAAGATCTGATCATAGCTATATGTGCAATAGATATGGATATATCATTGTGTGTGTTTCTGTCGTGTGGATAAACATTTTATATATGCGTGTGTAGCTTACAAGTAGAGATTTGTGGTGAAATTTAGGGAACCTAAGAAACATACTCTTGATAATAATCCCACAGTGTGTGGTGAAGATGGGAATCGATATCCATTTAGAGATAACACATTTTGTTTGCAGCTCAACTGGACTATCTTATTTCTTTCTCAATGGTTGTATGTTACCTCTTCCACTTTCTACCACCTCTAATCACTCTTCATAACTGAAAAAAGCTAATGAAATTTAAACCTAAAAATTGTTGTTGGTTTACACTAGGATTGTTCTACATATGCTATACTTACTACTTGATATGAAATGTGGGGCCAAATATAGAGCGATGGTAGAAGATGATGAAGTGACCTTGAAATAAGTAAACAAGGATGCTAAAGCTAATGATACAACTCTTCTTCTCAACCGGGATCTCACTAACAAAACAGTTGTAAGTTCTCTATTTAACATATATCTTTCTTTCAATTTTGTCCTTGTAAGCTACAAGATGTATAATTTTTTGGGAGTACCACCTTACAATGATTTATAAGCTAATACAGATTTTATGAACTATAATCATTGTAAAGTTTGATGATATGAAGTACCACCTTACAATAATTTATGAGCAAATGTAGATTTTATGATCTATTTTTTAATGGGTAAAAGGGTTTGTTGTTTGTTGGTTCATTTACACAAATTACATCCACAAATCGTACTACTTTTGCACGAATCATTTCAGAATCATATCACTTTTGTAAAATGTTGAGTGTTGGACTTATCATGCTCATGATCAGAACTTGACGAAAATGAATGTAATTATTATTCAAGTTATAGAACTATTTTTATCCTACACTCACAATGTTGCGAACATTTGCAGGATATTTTCTTCCTAATGTAATAGTTACAGCTGTAATTGGATTAGTACTTGGCTGGTGTTTTGGTCCTTTGTAACCTGTTGTCGGGAAATGGTTGATAAAATCATCAATTATCTAAGTTTTTCTTCGTGTAAGTATTCTTGCTTTAACTTTGCCTTATCAATTCCTTCCATACAACAACAATATTCCCAAAAGAGTTGTTTTCTAACATTCTTTTCAGAGTACAAGTACGTAAGTATCATCCCATATTGGCATTTCATTTTTCAATATTCTATGATTTGTTTTGAAATCTTTACATGGACCTCTCTCTTTAGTTAGATGATGAATTATTCTAGCATGGATATATTTAGAGTTGAGTAAATTTTAAAAACATTTATCCAAGGTACGTCATCATCTTTGAGTGTGCAAATGAAAATCTAATATCTTTTCTTTTTTAATAAAATACACATGTTTGTTCATACATTAGTTTGCAGAATAAGAAGAGATAAAAAAAATCATCTCAAATTTTAAATGGCACAAATAAAGAGAATTTATGGAGTTCATAATGATTAATTTGTTTCTGTTGATGTGAAGTGTTGAGACCAGTGTCATCACATCAGGAATTACACCTGTCCTCCACCAATTGTTTTATTAACCACTAACGTTGTTTTGTTGTTTCGACTGGTGTTCTTCATAATGTTGCTTTTAGGGTTGTTGCAGTTGAAGTGCTGAATGTGTTGAATGCAAAGACCAAGTCAAACGCAAACCTTGAAGACCCTGAAGCAAACTGGAAAGATTCGGAAGCTCTAGAAAGATCTAGAAGGCGAAAATAACTACCTCTCTTAGTGGGCGGTTATTTGAGTCTGCATGGGTGCAATCTACATTTTTTATGTGGACCACTCATCATTTGGAATCTACAGCCATCTATAAATGGAAGCTGCTAGTTACCAAGTCAAGTGATCAATCAGGCAATCCCACTATACAGTGTAAAAGATCCTAGATAGGTTTTTGTCATAGTGTTTGTACTGGTGTTGTAACACTTGGTTCAATATCAGTTGTCTACTGTTATTCCCGTACGTTTTATGTGTGTTGTTCACATGCAGTGGAAGCCCACATATGAAGTAGGCTTAGATTCTAAGAAGTCTAGGTTCTGCCATTTGGGAACGTGTTTAGATTTAAGATCCAATTTTGTATTCGAAGGGTGGAAGAATTATTTTCATACCTAAGAGTCTGTTTTTATAATCACATTTTCTAATAGTGATATTTGTGCCATGAGGCCACCACAAACTTGCAAAAGTTTGTGGAAAGATTGAGTAATTCTTGTGTTAAGTCTTTCGCTGATTTACAACTTGTTCTACACTTAGTCAAGTTTCAATTCTGATACATACATTGTTGTTCAAAGTATCATCACACTTAGGACAACATCGTACCAAAAACACACTTTGCACCATTGGGCACCTGACAAGTGGCATCAAAGCCAACACTTGACGATACTAAGTGTTGATTCCTGGTGTTAAGTGTTGAGTTATCATGGATTACTCTGCATCCGTCACCCATCCTCCCATTCTTGATGGAACAAATTATGCCTTATGGAAAACTCAGATGAGGTCATACATCGAAGCATGTGACAATTAAGCTTGGAAGATCACTCTGTCTGGATGGACGTCTCCCACTGAAAAAGATAAAGATGGAGATCAGATTCTCAAAGAAGAACTCAATTGGACTGCCGAGGAGAGCAATATATCTGCACACAATTGCAAAGCTCTCAATGCAATCAGCTCTTTGGTTGATCCAGTGATGTTAAACTTGATTCAAAACTGCATATCTGCTAATGATGCATGAGAAAGACTACAAGAACACTGTGAAGGTTCTGGTAGTGTCAAAAGAGCAAAGGCAAGGCTGCTGAGCACGAAGTTTGAAAGCCTGAAGATGAGAGAAGATGAGACCATCAACTCTTACAATGAAAGGCTGTATGAAGTCGTGAACGAGCTCCAATTACTTGATGACCCAATTTCCAATTCCAGGTTTGTAAAAAAACTCTTCGTACACTTCATAGGAGATTTAATAATAATTTTGTGCTATAGAAGAAGGTAGGAATACTGATACTATGAGTCATAATGAGCATATGGGCATTTTGGAAACCTATGAAATGGATATGTCTCAACAAGATTCTGCGTGTGATAGAAAAGGTGTTGTTGTTTTTAAAAGTGATGCTTCTTCATGTTCTGGAAGGACATCAACCATTACTGAAATTTCACAAGTTGATGAATATGTTGATGACATTTTAGATGACACTGATAATATTGCTTTACTTGCTAAGAAATTTGAAGCCTATATGAGAAATCAGAAAAACAAGTTTAAAATAAATACTCAGCCTAGGATAGAACATTCTCCTCATGCTCCTCAAACTCGTACTCCTCAATCTCTTACTCGTAGACCCACTCAAAGAAAACTTAAGTATGATCCTAAATTCAGAAAGACCCTTATTTGTAGTGAATGTACTGGTTTTGGTCATTATGCAAATGAATATGCTAACACTCTTTCGAAGAGAATGATAAACTTAAATGTTTCCTTGAGTGCTGACGAATCTGAAGGTGATCAAGAGACAAAGGATGAAGAGCTGGAATTTCTATCAGGATGTGTAAGTGAAGGACTTTCTGGAAGTGACACTAATGTTGAATTGGATATGACAACATCTACTTCGACATCAAGCAAGGTTCAGTCGATTTCTGATTTTGCTATGAGCGATGGAGGATCTCATTTTGTAAATAAGTTGATAGAAGGATTGTTGAAAAGATATGGAGTGAAACATCGAGTGGCTACACCTTACCTCCCTCAAGCGAATGGATTGGCAGAGGTCTCAAACCGTCAAATCAATTTAGTTTTGGAAAAGACAATCAATGGAGCAAGGAAGGATTGGTCGGAGAAGCTTGATGATGCCTTATGGGCTTATCGAGCGGCTTTTAAGACCATCCTTGGTGTGTCACCATATGAATTGGTTTATGGTAAGGTTTGTCATCTTCCCGTAGAATTGGAGCACCGTGCATTGTGGGCTATTAAACGTCTTAATATGGATGAAGGGAAGAGTGGCAATGCTAGGTTGTTGAAATTGATGGAGCTTAAGGAGTTTAGAGGAAGAGCATTTGATAATTCCATCATTTACAAAGAGAATATGAAGAGATGGCATGATGCTAAAGTGAAGGAGAAGACGTTTGTTCCCAAAGACAAAGTACTTGTATTTAATTCAAGGCTTAAGTTGTTCCCCGAAAAGCTTAAGTCTAAATAGATGGGGCCATATGAAGTGCTTGAGGTGTTGAGTGGAAATACATTGAAGCTAAAGGGTCCCAAAAATGAGTTTGTAGTGAATGGCCATAGGATGAAACATTACATATCTCCTTCTCAAAAGGAGATAGTGTATGTGGAAACTCTCTCTTCTTGAAACTCTTTGAGTGCTTAGTAGAGTAGGTTTTATTTTATGTTTGTTTTTAATTGTTTTGCTTGTAGTTTGGTATGTAGGTGGATTGTGCTCTTGAAGAAAGATGTGTATGAAGAAGATGAGGTGTACTTGATAAGGAATGGAGATGCATGTCACAACACTTTGTTCAAACTTAAATATAACACTTGTGTTAATTTAAGTTTGGGGGGAGTATGTGGTGACCATACTTGAATATTGGAAGTGTACATATGTCATCACAAGATAACTTCATGAAGATCATTGGAAACTACAAGGGTAAGTCTCAACTCAACTTGTTTCAATTTAAGTTTGGGGGAGAGTGCGTGGTGTGACTCACCACTTGCGTGTGCTATAGATCATGATTAATGATTGATTAAGGGATTATCTTGTGTATGTATCTTGTGTAAAATTGGATCAATTTTAAAAATTTTCTCATGAGTTTGGTTATAATTTTGGTTCATTTGGTTGTGTTAGAGTGCAAGATAGTCCTTATTTTTATTGCAATTGTTGAGCAAATAGTTTTTGATGAGTTGTTGAGCATAAAGGAAGTATAGTGGAAGCATGAATTGAGCCCGAAGAACAAATCGAGAAAACATTGTGGATGCAAGTCGGAAGCTCATGCCAACCATTTCCATTCTCAAATGTTTAAGGGAGTTTACTCTACATCTTATCACTTCTAATTGCTTGTCATGAATTGATATTGATTTGGATTGTATTGGATTAGTATGCTACTTCATGTGTAATATTTGTGGGAAGTTAACTTTTATAATCTAGGATTTCATTTTCAATTAAGGATGGGATGTTTGTTGAACTTATTTGTCATGGATGATGAGTTGATATGCTTTAATTTCTTATGATGGATGATTTTGGTCATTTATGTTATGTGCTTTTGTTATGTTTTTAGTTTGGTGAGTCTTTTCTTATTGTTATATTTGAATTTTTATTCTTGTATAGGGATGCTTGGTGGTATGTTTTGAGTTGTTGTGAGTCATTTTTGAATATGAGATATGATGCATTGTTTGTGATAAGTGATAGCAAGCATGTTAAGGAATTTTTACTAGTCAAAATTGTGACATGGATTACATAATTTGTTCAATTTTGAGAAGTATGAAGGGTAATTATGTTTCTTTTTGATCCAAATAAAAGCCTGTGAGAGTTGAGCCTCAACCGTGCCTCCATGGTTAATTCTTGATGAGAGGATCGGTTGTACTTAGACAAACTAGAATTTGCTCATGGACTATAGGAACGAAGCCCGAATGGTTGAAATTTGTGATATGTTCTTAGGCCATCCTTGTTAAGTGAAGTCATAGCCATAAAAATTCCTTACCCAAACATCATCCCTAGTTAGCCATTTTGAGCTTATAAGTCTATTCTTTGTGATTTGAGAACAATACAAGCCTTGAAAACCCACTTAAACCTTATATATATAACCTCTGTGTGTGTGATTGAGGAGATGATGGTCTACAAGGATTTGATGGTGGAAATGTGCAAGAAACTAGGGTGGCTAGTGAACATAGTCCACGAGCAAGCCTATGGTGCGTCGGTTCCAACCGGTTGATGAGTGTTGTTTAAACTTTACCTCATAGAGTGTTGAGTGAATATGATATCCTGTGAGAGGTTTGGATCGAAAGGAATTTGATTACTCTTTTGTCGTCTTGAGATTGAACTTGTTAATCTTTTATGTTATGAGTTTGATGTTGTAGAAATACTTAATTTGATTTTGTAGTCTTTATTACTTGTGATGTGTTGTGGTTTATATTCGTTAGGTATTTTTCTTGGTGAAAATTTATCCTTTTGTTTATCATTTTTCATTGTTCGAGGATGAACAACACTTTAAGTTTGGGGGGTTGATCGTCGTCATTTTCACCTAGATTTTAGTATCTTTATTTGTGAATTTTCATATGTTTTTATCCGTAATCGTGTAACTTTTGGTGGAGTTTTATGTTAATTAGGAGAGATGTAAACAGATTGATAAATGTGTGGAAATGAGCTTAAATGTATATGAAATAGGTAAAAAACGGAGTAAAACGGAGTCGGGAGCTGAAACGGGCTGAAAAACACCCAACTCGAGTTGCAAGGTCTTACTTGACTTGCAACTCCAATCGAGTTGGGGCTCGAGTAAAGTCAGGAAATATCCAGTAGCTCAACTCGAGTTGCAAGGTCCAACTCGACTTGCAACTCGAGTCGAGTTAGGTGCCAAGAAAATTCCAGTTTCTGACACGAGTTGACAGGGGAGAGCTCGAGTTACTCAACTCGAGTCGAGTTGGGTCATGCCAAGTCGAGTAGAAAGTCAAGTAGGGCAGAACAGTGTCCAAAAATCATCCAGTGAGCCAACTCGAGTTGCAAGACGTAACTTGACTTACAACTCGAGTCGAGCTAGGTTCAAGGAATTATCCAGGTTTCAGAGTTACGCAACTCGACTTGACAGGCAGCAGCTCGAGTCGAGTTGGGTAAAATGTAGGAAAAAGTCAAAAAATCCATATGCTTCTAGAAGGTTTCCAAGAGGTTTAAATACCCAATTGGTGCAAAAATTAGAGGGGGAGCCAACATTTGAGAGCAGTTATTTTGGAGATCAACACACACACTTTCTCACTATCATTTCATACACTCCATCCGATTCATCTCGTTACCTTCCATTCATCAATTCCATTTTGATTTTTAAAATTTCCATCCATCAATTCATCCATTCATCACTCTAAGAAGAGGAAATCATCTTTGGTTGAAGAATTTGGGGAACCTAAGAAATATACTCTTGATAATAATCCCACAGTGTGTGGTGAAGATGGGAATCGATATCCATTTAGAGATAACACATTTTGTTTGCAGCTCAACTGGACTATCTTATTTCTTTCTCAATGGTTGTATGTTACCTCTTCCACTTTCTACCACCTCTAATCACTCTTCATAACTGAAAAAAGCTAATGAAATTTAAACCTAAAAATTGTTGTTGGTTTACACTAGGATTGTTCTACATATGCTATACTTACTACTTGATATGAAATGTGGGGCCAAATATAGAGCGATGGTAGAAGATGATGAAGTGACCTTGAAATAAGTAAACAAGGATGCTAAAGCTAATGATACAACTCTTCTTCTCAACCGGGATCTCACTAACAAAACAGTTGTAAGTTCTCTATTTAACATATATCTTTCTTTCAATTTTGTCCTTGTAAGCTACAAGATGTATAATTTTTTGGGAGTACCACCTTACAATGATTTATAAGCTAATACAGATTTTATGAACTATAATCATTGTAAAGTTTGATGATATGAAGTACCACCTTACAATAATTTATGAGCAAATGTAGATTTTATGATCTATTTTTTAATGGGTAAAAGGGTTTGTTGTTTGTTGGTTCATTTACACAAATTACATCCACAAATCGTACTACTTTTGCACGAATCATTTCAGAATCATATCACTTTTGTAGAATGTTGAGTGTTGGACTTATCATGCTCATGGACAGAACTTGACGAAAATGAATGTAATTATTATTCAAGTTATAGAACTATTTTTATCCTACACTCACAATGTTGCGAACATTTGCAGGATATTTTCTTCCTAATGTAATAGTTACAGCTGTAATTGGATTAGTACTTGGCTGGTGTTTTGGTCCTTTGTAACCTGTTGTTGGGAAATAGTTGATAAAATCATCAATTATCCAAGTTTTGCTTCGTGTAAGTATTCTTGCTTTAACTTTGCCTTATAAAATTTTAAATGGCACAAATAAAGAGAATTTATGGAGTTCATAATCATTAATTTGTTTATGTTGATGTGAAGTGTCGAGACCAGTGTCATCACATCAGGAATCACACCTGTCCTCCACCAGTTATTTTATTAACCACTAACGTTCTTTTGTTGTTTCGACTGGTGTTGTTCATAATGTTGCTTTCAGGGTTGTTGCAGTAGAAGTGCTGAATGTGTTGAATGCAAAGACCAAGTCAAACGCAAACCTTGAAGACCCTGAAGCAAACTGGAAAGATCCAAAAGCTCTAGAAGGATCTAGAAGGCGAAAATAACTACCTCTCTTAGTGGGCGGTTATTTGAGTCTGTATGGATGCAATCTATATCTTTTACGTGGGCCACTCATCATTTGGAACCTGCAGCCGTCTATAAATGGAAGCTGCTAGTTGCCAAGTCAAGTGATCAATCAGGCAATCCCATTATACAGTGTAAAAGATCCTAGATAGGTTTCTGTCATAGTGTTTGTACTGGTGTTGTAACACTTGGTTCAACATCAGTTGTCTACTGTTATTTCCATACATTTTGTGTGCAATGTTCACATGCAGTGGAAGCCCACATATGAAGTCGGCCTAGATTCTAATAAGTCTAGGTTCTGCCATTTGGGAACGTGTTTAGATTTAAGATCCGATTTTGTATTCGAAGGGTGGAAGAATTATTTTCATACCTAAGAGTCTATTTTTGTAATCACATTTTCTAATAGTGATATTTGTGCCATGAGGCCACCACAAACTTGCAAAAGCTTGTGGAAAGATTGAGTAATTCTTGTGTTAACTCTTTCGCTGATTTACAACTTGTTCTACACTTAGTCAAGTTTCAATTCTGATACATACATTGTTGTTCAAAGTGTCATCACACTTAGGACAACATCGTACCAAAAACACACTTTGCACCATTGGGCACCCGACAAGTGGCATCAGAGACAACACTTGACGATACTAAGTGTTGATTCCTGGTGTTAAGTGTTGAGTTATCATGGATTACTCTGCATCCGTCACCCATCCTTCCATTCTTGATGGAACAAATTATGCCTTATGAAAAACCCGGATGAGGTCATACATCAAAGCATGTGACGATTAAGCTTGGAAGATCATTATATCTGGATGGACGCCTCCCACTGAAGAAGATAAAGATGGAGATCAGATTCTCAAAGAAGAACTCAATTGGACTGTCGAGGAGAGCAATATATCTACACGCAATTGCAAAGCTCTCAATGCAATCAGCTCTTTGGTTGATCCAGTGATGTTCAACTTGATTCAAAACTGCATATCTGCTAATGATGCATGTGAAAGACTACAAGAACACTGTGAAGGTTCTGGTAGTGTCAAAAGCGCAAAGGCAAGACTACTGAGCACGAAGTTTGAAAGCTTGAGGATGAGAGAAGATGAGACCATCAACTCTTATAATGAAAGGCTGTATGAAGTCGTGAACGAGCTGCAATTACTTGATGACCCAATTTCCTTTTCCAAGTTTGTAAAAAAAACTCTTCGTACACTTCATAGGAGATTTAATAGTAAAGTTTATGCTATAGAAGAAGGTAGAAATATCGATACTATGAGTCATAATGAGCATATGAGCATTTTGAAAACCTATGAAATGGATATGTCTCAACAAGATTCTGCGTGTGATAGAAAAGGTGTTGTTGTTTATAAAGGTGATGCTCCTTCATGTTCTGGAAGGACATCAACCATTACTGAAATTTTACAAGTTTATGAATATGTTGATGACATTTTAGATGACACTGATAATATTGCTTTACTTGCTAAGAAATTTGAAGCCTATTTGAGAAATCAGATAAACAAGTTTAAAACAAATACTCGGCCTAGGATAGAACATTCTCCTCATGCTCCTCAAACTCGTACTCCTCAATCTCTTACTCGTAGACCCACTCAAAGAAAACTTAAGTATGATCCTAAATTCAGAAAGACCCTCATAGTGAATGTACTGGTTTTGGTCATTATACAAATTAATATGCTAACACTCTTTTGAAGAGAATGATGAACTTAAATGTTTCCTTGAGTGCTGATGAATCTGAAGGTGATCAAGAGACAAAGGATGAAGTGCTGGAATTTTTGTCAGGATGTGTAAGTGAAGGACTTTCTTGTAGTGACACTGATGTTTAATTGGATATGACAACATCTACTTCGACATCAAGCAAGGTTCAGTCGATTTCTGATTTGCTGTGAAATGTACTAATGCTTTTCATACTAGAGCAAGTACATCTGAAGAGCAATTGGAAAGCAAAATTGTTGAACTTTTGAAAGAACTTCAAAAGGTCAACTAAGAGAATGATGGTTTGATTGAAACTATCACAAGACTTGAGGTAAATCTTACTAGAAAGGATGCTGAAATTTCAAAACTCCAAGAACAATTGACTGCTTCAACACTAAGTGTCAAAAAATACTCTAAGAGTACATTTGTCATGAATGAAGCTTTGTGTGTTGGTAAATCTGATATGAGTGGTCTTGGATTTTCTGGAAATTCTAACCCTTTTAGTTTTGAAAAACCCTTAAATTTTGTGAAACCTGGATCAAAAAGATTTTCTAAAAAGTTTCCAAAACATTGAGGCAAGAGAACTTTTATCTATCATTATTGTTCAGTTCCTGGTCACATTCGCCCATTTTGTTTTAAACTGAAAGATGACTTGTTCTCTGGAAATGTGTTGCCTGAAATGTTGCCACACAAGTATTCACACACATCAAAAACTGCTTGGGTCAGAAAACCAAAAGTGCTAGCTAATGTGGCTTGTACTTCTTTACAAGCATGCGTACCTGGTTTATGGTATTTTGATTGTGGTTGTTCTAGACATATGACTAGAAATGTTGAATATTTGAAAGGTTATGAAGCTTTTGATGGTGGTAAGGTTATTATGGTGGTGGCTCTAAGGGTAACATTTTTGGTAAAGGAACTTTAAATGTCAAAGGTTTCCCGAATTTGAAGAATGTGCTACATGTTGAAGGCTTGCGTGCTAATTTGATAAGCGTAAGTCAATTATGTGATGATAATCTGCATGTAAAATTTGACAAGAATTCATGTTTTGTGTTGTGAAACTGATGAGTGTGTGACGGTTGGTAATCAATCTGTTGATAATTGTTATCTGATTGGTAACAACACTTACTGCAACATTTCACAACATGATGAAAGTGTACTTTGGCATCAAAAACTTGGCCATATAAATTACAAAAATTTACAAAAATTGGTTAAGTTGGAAGCTATTAAAGGATTACCTAAGCTCAGTTTCAAAGACTCTTCCATGTGTGGTTCATGCCAAAAAGATAAGCAGGTAAGGTCTTCATACAAAAGCACCACTATGTGCACATCTTTAAGATGTTTTGAATTGCTTCACATGGATCTTATGGGTCCTGTGGAGACTGAAAGTCTTGGTGATAAGAAGTATTCTTTGGTTGTGGTAGATGATTTTTCTAGGTTTTCATGGGTTGAATTCATTAGAGAAAAATCTGATGTGTTTGAAGTGTTTAAAGTTCTTTACAAAAGGTTCAAAAATGATTTCAATGTTAAGATTTGTAGGATTAGGACTGATCATGGTAGAGAATTTGAAAATAACATGTATTCTGAATTCTGTGAAAAGAAAGGTATAGTGCAAGAGTTTTCATCTCCTAAAACCCCACAGCAAAATGGCATAGCTAAAAGAAAAAATAGAACTCTACAAGAAATGGCTAGAGTCATGCTTACTTCAATGAATGTGTCTAAAAGATTTTGGGCTGAAGCATTGAACACTACATGTCATGTGTCTAATAGAATTTTGTATAGACCAGGTAGTTCTATTACATCTTATGAGTTGTTGTATAGGAGAAAACCCAACCTGAAATATTTTCATGTGTTTGGTTGTATGTGCTATATTCTCAATGATAGAGAGTCTTTCAAAGTTTGATTCTAAGAGTGATAAAGGTCTTTTTTTAGGTTATTCTAAGAATAGCAAAGCATACAAAGTTTTTAATCTTAGAACCAGATCTGTTTAAGAATCTGTAAATGTGGTATTTGATGACACATCTAATATTGCAGGTAAAAAGATGGAAGATGACATCTCTGATCTGATTGAAATTGCAGAACCAGTGAACATTGTTGAGCCAAAAGTGATCACATCACCTAAAATATCTGAGAATGAGTCAGAAAACGATGAGAATCAGATCCAAAAAACTCCCAGGAATTCTCTTAACTACAGATATAAGAAGGATCACCCTTCCTCACAGATCATAGGAGAATCCTTAGTTGGTGTTCAAAGCAGAAGGAAAGGTAAATTCAAAGATGTGGTAAGATCAGTTTGCATGTCCAACATATGCAATCAGGTATGTACTGAATGTTATTTTTCTTCTGTAGAACCCAAAATATTTCTGAAGCTTTAAAAGATGAATGTTGGATTCAGGCTATGCATGAAGAACTTTAACAATTCACTAGGAATGATGTTTGGAGTCTAGTCCCTAGGCCTACAAACACTAATGTCATTGGAATTAAGTGGATTTTCAAGAACAAAACTGATGAATCTGGTAATGTAGTAAGAAACAAAGCCAGACTTGTTGCACAAGGATACACACAGGTTGAAGGGATAGATTTTGATGAAACATTTGCACCTGTAGCTAGAATAGAGTCTATTAGGCTTCTTTTGGCTATTGCATGCTTGGTTGGTATCAAACTATTTCAAATGGATGTTAAAGCTGCTTTTTTAAATGGTATTTTAAATGAAGAAGCTTTTGTTGAACAACCAAACGGTTTTGTTGATCCTTTCTATCCTGATCATGTGTATAAATTGAAAAAGGCTTTGTATGGGCTAAAGCAAGCTCCTAGAGCATGGTATGGTAGACTAACTGACTTCTTACTTCAATTTGGATTAATTAGAGGTGAGGCTGATAGAACTCTTTTCATTAAGCATGAATCAAATGGTTTCTTGATTGCTCAAATTTGTATTGATGACATTGTATTTGGAGCAATATCTTAAGTTATGATGGACAGCTTTGTAAAAGCCATGACTACCACTTTTGAAATGAGTCTTGTTGGTGACCTAAATTACTTTTTAGGGCTCCAAATTAAGCAAAGTGATAGTGGTATTTTCATCTTACAGAGTAAGTATGCTAAAAACTTGGTGAAAAGATTTGGTCTTGAAAATGTTAAGCCTATGAAAACACCTATGGGAACATCACAGAAACTGTGCAGAGATGATGCTAGCCCTGATGTTGACCACACTCTGTATAGATCTATGATTGGTAGCCTTCTGTACTTAACTGCTAGTAGACCTGACATTATGTATAGTGTCTGTATTTGTGCTAGGTACCAAACAAATCCCAAGAAATCTCATATGAAAGCTGTGAAGAGGATTATCAGATATGTAGCTGAAACTGCTGACATGGGATTATGGTTTTCAAAGGACACTAATAGCTCTCTGGTTGGATACAGTGATGCTGATTGGGCTGGTGATTGTGATGACAGGAAGAGCACAAGTGGTGGATGTTATTACATGGGTAACAATCTTGTTTCTTGGCATTCTAAAAAGCAAAATTGCATATCCCAATCCACTGTTGAATCTGAGTATATTGCTACTGGAAGTTGTTGCACATAGTTTCTTTGGCTAAAAAAGATGCTAGATGATTATGTGCTTGAGACTGACACTTTAATGATTTACTGTGATAACAAGAGTGCTATAAACATTTAAAAAAATCCAGTTCAAGACTTACTCACTAAAAACATTAGCATTAGACACCATTTTCTAAGAGATTTAGTTGAGAAGGGAGTAGTCAAATTGGAGTATATTTCCACTGAGAAACAACTTGCTGACATATTCACAAAAGCACTTGATTTCGAGAGGTTTTCTTCACTTAGGAAATCTCTTGGACTCCGCATTCCATAAAGTCATGCATGATGTTGCTTAGAGTGTTTCGACACTCGAGGCAACACTACTGTAAGTTTTGTCTTTTAATGTCGAAATTAAGTGATTTGGTGACCTGTTTTGTTACTGCTAACTGTATTCTGGTTGAATCTTGAGGTATTACTGGACATACACTAAAAGCACAGTTCTTAAAAATCAAAGGTCCAAACATGCTGAGTAACTAGGCATATGGGGCTGACAACCACGATGTGTTCTTTTCAAAAGGTTGTTTTGGTTTCAAAAAGGGAATAAAGAACACTCACAAACTGCTAATGAGTAACCAGAAACACGGGGCTGAGAACCACGATGTGATCTTTTCAAAAGGTAGTATGAAATCTTGAGATTAAGTGCATAAGAAATCCATAAAAGGATAAAAGTGTATGTGTGCCTAAATTATTCATCCTTGATTGATTTTTCCAGAATGTCTTTAGCCTTAACAAAATTGTTATTAAATTATTTATTTTCAATACATTAAGTGATAAAACTTATAGTATTTATTTCCTTTTAATTTCCTGCATATTTGTTTCTCCATTATTTGATCATGGCCGATTTTTTAGGAAATATGCGTTAGTGGCCATAAGTTCTCATTATCTGCTGCACCATCCTTTCACACATTGTTTGCAGTTTTTAATTAGTGGAAATAACCTCTATCCCACTATTGTTCACTCTTCCTATATATCTTGGAAAATAATGTTTGAAGTGACATGTTTGTGTGCTTGAGTGTGATCCTCCGTTTCATCTTCTCACTCACGGTTATCAATAAAGTCCTTCTCTCTCACATATCAAATGGCACCTCCAAAAGCAACACGTTCCACTTCCAAATCCAAACCTTCTTCCTCACAAAATCCACTCCAAACCCTAGCTGATATGGCCGATAATGTCGTATCGGATGTTGCACCAGATGTCAATCTGAATACTGCTACACAACTAACTGCTCCTATTTTTGGAATCCCTCTTCCACAGACTATCGTCCTTCCTGCTGGCACACCCAATTCAGTTCTTTAATCTCTTCGAACTCAGTTCGCTGGGTCGAGTGTTACTGTTTCAAGAATTGAAAATCCCATCCTTGAACCATCCATTCCCTCTGAAGTTCACTCTGAAATTCCCACCGATACTCTTAATCCATCCGCTATTGTCCCTTTTGTGACTCTAGAAGAAAGCCAACCCTCAGAGAATGTAGAGACTCAAAATCCTGTTCAAGTCCCTACATCACCTACTCGTGCTGAACAGAATCCACAAGTGTCTTCTCCCTCGTCATCACCACCGGTTCCACTCAGATCAAAGGTTGCTAAACCAACTGCTCCAAAATAAAGCGCCTCCACAGCGTTGGTTGGTCAGACTCCGCAAGAAAGGTACTACACAGAATGCAACCACCTCTGAAAAAGGGAAGTCTCCTATCTCTATCTCTGATTCTGATGAAGCTGCTCCTATGGATGTAGATGCTACAGGTGAGAATCCTACTATAGCTAATTTTTACAAAGCTTTGAAGGAGAGACGGAGAGAAAATAAAGTTGTGTCTGATGTTACCGCTCCTGAGGCAACACCAGATGAATTTGATGAGGAAAACATTGATCTGAATCATTTGATTGATGATATTTCCATAGATGTTGCCGCCTCAGTCCCAACACCTACTATTGCTGATGCAGAACCCACCATCTGATCCTGAACATGATTTATCTTCATCTTCTGATGATGAAGAGGATACACCTGAGGATGCTGACAAAGGTGCAGAATCTGATGAATCTGATAAGGATACTGATGTTCAAAATGTTGAGAGTTCTGATGGTGAAGATGAAGCTAAAGATGATAATAGTGATGAGTCCCTTGATGATGCTGATGATATATCTGATGACTCTGACTATGATGTTGAAAACTTTGGAATTGGGAACTTCTACTTCACTAATGGCAAAGTCAGATACAAGAAGTTTGCAAAAAATGACATAATTCATGAAAGAAAGATGAAGGATGCTGACCTCATTCCACACAACCTCATTACCTTCTTCAGAGAAAGAGGCTTGCTGAAATCACTCAGGTACTCTACCTCATTCTACACCAATTGGGTATGTGAGTTTTATGCCCACATCTGTTCTAGTATGATTAAGAGTACAAGTCCCAAATTTGGAAGAATTTTCTTTAGGGGAGAGATTTATGATTTTTCTCCTGCAAAGATAAATGAGTGTTTAGGGACTGTTAATGCTGATAGTAATGATGAAATTGATGATATGGATGAGATTGTATCTGTGATTACTGGAGGTTTAATTTTTAGTTGGCCTAAGAAGTTGTTCAGTCCAAGTCTGCCTAGTTTACATGCAATCTTGCACAAGCTCTGTGTTTACAATTGGCTGCCTTCCTCCAATACCACTAGAGTTACCACTGAGCATGCTGTGTTGATCTATAAGATAGGAAAGAACCTACCATTTAACCTTGGTTGAGTGATTTACAAGAATCTGATCAGTTATGGTGGAAATATCTCCAAGGTAAGCAAGTTACCTTATCCTGCTTTGATTCATTGTCTGTTAAGTAGTCAAGGTGCTAAGAAAGGAAAAGGTGATCTTCTTTCCTCAAGTGCTCTAGTTCTTGGTATTGCTAAACCACTTCTTGAAGGTAATCGTGTAGTTGATCTACCTTATGTGAACCCTGCTCCGCCCCTGCCCCTGCTACTGCTGATGCTCAGAATGTTGCTCCTGATACTGACAACACTTTGGTTCGCACTGACATTTCTGCACAAGCTGGAGAAGTTATCTCTATTACTCTAAATCGCAAATACATTGAGCAACAAGCTGCTGCCCTGGCACGCCATGTCTCAAACCTCAGACTCCAAGCCAATGCTATGAACAGACAAGCAGACATTCTAGAACAAAGAGCTCAGTTCTGGAGTAATCTGCTATCCACACCCACAAGGGGAGATATACCTACTGCTGTTACTGAACCTACTGCAGTGGAAAGCTCTGGCTCTGGAGGAATTGTGATTGAGGACATCACGATGAACTAGAAGAAGGAAATATTGCTGGAAATGTTCCTGATGCAGGTGATGGTGCTGGTTGTGTTACTGGTGATGATGTTACTTAGGTTCACATGGTGAGGGGGAGATCAGCAAAAAGATCAAAGTGTTGATGCTTGTTTCTGCTGTTGACTGAAAGTTGTTGCTGCCTCACTAACTTTTCTAACTATTTAATGTTGGGATGTTAAACTGATATTTATTTTCTGAAGGTGACTGGATATTTTATTTTTTTGTGTTTAAACTCTGATCTAAGCTCTGGAATTATGTTACTTAAAGTGGTTACCTTTAATCACTTTGGTAATTATGCTTTAGAATGCTTAGTTATTTTTGTACAACTGTCAAACTAACATCTGATGTATTACTTTGGAAATCTTGTTCTGCATTATTTTCTTACATCAGGTTATGTGGTTGCGGATAGACGTGATTGGGGGAGATTGTTGATGTGATGTGTTGAGACCGGTGTCATCACATCTGGCATCACACATGTCCTCCACCAGTTGTTTTATTAACAACTAACATTGTTTTATTGTTTCGACTGGTGTTGAGCTTATTTTTGCTTTCAGGGTTGTTGCGGTTGAAGTGCTGAACATGTTGAATGCAAAGACCAAATCAAACGTAGATCTTGAAGACCCTAGAGTAAAGTGGAAAGATCTGGAAGCTCTAGAAGGATCTAGAAGGCGAAAATAACTACCTCTCTTAGTGGGCGGTTATTTGATTCTGCAAGGGTGCAATCTACATCTTCTACGTGGACCACTCATCATTTGGAATCTGCAACAGTCTATAAATGGAAGCTGCTAGTTGCCAAGTCAAGTGATCGATCAGGCAATCCCACTATACAGTGTAAACGATCCTAGATAGATTTCTGTCATAGTATTTGTACTGGTGTCGTAATACTTGGTTCAACATCAGTTGTCTACTGTTATTCTCGTACGTTTTATGTGCGTTGTTCATAGAAAGTGGAAGCCCACATGTGAAGTAGGCTTAGATTCTAACAAGTCTAGGTTCTGCCATTTGGGAACGTGTTTGGATTTAAGATCCGATTTTGTATTCGAATGGTAGAAGAATTGTTTCCATACTTAAGAGTCTATTTTAGTAATCACATTTTCCAATAGTGATATTTATGCCATGAGGCCGCCACAAACTTGTGAAAGTTTGTGGAAAGATTTAGTAATTCGTGTGTTAAGTCTTCCGCTGATTGACAACTTGTTCTACACTTAGTCAAGTTTCAATTCTGATACATACAGTGTTGTTCAAAGTGTCATCACACTTAGGACAACATCGTACCAAAAACACACTTTGCACCATTGGGCACCCGACAGCTTCTCATGTTATGAGTCGTTCATTATAATAGATATTGTTGCCAAGGATTTAGCAATGATCAATGTATGTAAGAGAAAGAATTCGTTCTTAGTGGGGGGTAATTAAATTTTATTTATTCTAAGTTAGTTTTTTCTCTTCTATAGAAATGCACATATATAACTTATGACTCCAAATGATTCCTACTTTAAAAAAAACCAAAAATTACTTTTGCTATATGCTTGGAAACTTAGCTTTTGAAGACAACAATACGCATAGATTTTTCTTAATCATTGATATTGCTTTAGGCCCTTAGCTCTCTTATTGATGTTAGGTTTTGGTGATTTTTAAGTGTGTTTTTTTTTTTTGGCTTTGACAAGGGAACCGCTACCTTATGCTTTAGCATCTTTTAGTAATCACTGTATTATTTCATGTTTGTTTATTTGAGTTCTATATGCGTTATAAATACTCTAGGATTGGTATTTTTTGAAGTAAGTAATTAAGGCTTAGTATGCTCGAAAAAATCAATCAGGTTTCATTAGAGTATACATGCTTTGATTTGATCCTATTGTTTAATGTGTTTAGCTCTATCCTCGCTACTCAAATATGGCCTTGCTAAAATCTGTGTTTTCCTGCATTAAATTATGTTGGATGCTTTTCATTCATTAATTGTGTTACATCTACTCTACTTGTTGCATACACGTTTGCATGCATATTCTTTGCTATAATTTTCTCATTAAATATTTGTGTTTATTTGGAGTTTGAATTTCGTAACATTTATGTTGGGTTTTGTTTAAAATCATTTTACATGCTGCATAGTTTATAATTTTTTTCACAACTTGATAAGTCTCCAGTTTATAGAACTCCTCCCAGTTAATGAACAATAATAACGAGGCAAAAAGATATTGCTCAATTATAGAATTTAGAGGTAATAACAAGAAAATGATATAGCAACAAGTGCCAAGAAGTATTAGAGAGAGCTGCTGAAAAGTTTGTGATAGACAGTCTTCATTATTCTATAACATGACTTATTTCTCCAGTGGATGCAGGAAAAGGCTGAAGCTCAATGTTATAGAAATTACACTACTTATTTTCTATTTGAAGTAAAAATTTAATATCTTTTGCTTTTCTTCTAAAGTAAAATTACACTATATTTTAAAATTTTATGCAGATGCGATATTTATTTATGAAATAGGACAAAGAGAAAATATGACTTCCCATGTCTCCTTGATTGGAGGCAAAGTAAGTCCATCATCAAACTTATTTGTGAATATTTTTTTTGTTCTTCTAAGTGTCGTATGATCATTTTAAAGTTTTTGTGAAGAGAGTTAATTGTTCATTAGTGTTTACTTTTTCTTGGCAATTTGATTTCCCTTTTCTTTCAATATAATACTTTTTAAATGAATCTACGGAAGTACAGTCATATTCCTATTTTTAACATGAGTCTCTATTTTTATTTTATAGTTTAATATCAATCTTAGACTATTCTGAAGCAAAAGGTGATATGCTGAGGTTGATATAATTCATTATATAATTAGTGACAATAAGTTAATTTATATTTGCTCAAAAATGCAGTTTTGCAAATAGATTGGTGAATTTCTTTGAGTTGAATGCTTATATAGTGTCTTTGATGAATTCTTAAAATGACATACCTTTATGTATGCTCCCAATTCTATATATGTTTCTTATACATCACTTTTGTTGTGCCTTGCATCATCTTAGTAGGGAAAGTTAACTTCTTATTAACAATCAAGTTTAAGTATAGAGATGCTATGTTTAAGAGATGCATCTCAAAATTTGAGCAAGGCTTAGATGTGTTTGTCTTTTGAACTTTGTAGTATTGTTAATAATGAACCATTTATACAAATAATTATGGATACTGAACCATTATTGATTGGATTGATGGCACTGGATAACTATCAACAAAATTTGACTTCACAACAAGAGGAATTTTGTAGGTTATGTAGTTGTTTCATGTTGAAATTTTGTATGGAACTTTCTCTTTCGTATTAGCTTCCAAATTATGATGCGAGCTCTTGATATGTTGCAGGCTTTTTACTTCCAAAGTATCAATATCAATTCTTTGGGTATATGGAATGTCTTTTTTATGATAATGGCAATAAACTCTTATAGTTTATTTTACTATGCTAATTATTTGAGTTTTAAAATGATCAAGGACAAAGATTTAAATTTTTGAAAAAAAAAAGTTATAAAGATGTTCTGTAATTTGTTAGATATAAAAAATAATCCTTGCTTATTTTGCAAAGATAATAATATTTATTAGCTCTTCTCTCTTTCTATTCTCTATGAATTTCCACATAACTTTTGTCTATCTTATTTTTGTGCAAAGGTGCAAAGAGTAAATCAAAACAGGTGAACAGTACGGAAATTACATTAGTAAGAGTTAGTTTCTAAAATCTTTTCATGAATTGTGGATGTTTTCAAAGTATACCTACACACACTCAAACACACATATATGTGTGTATGTATCTCAATTTCTTGAAAACGAACTTTGACCTTAAATATTTTAATAACAAAATTATGACAAATTTGTTTCAAATTGACCTTATATATTCTACATGCACCAGGCTTGAAGGGAACCAATTTCTGGACCGATTCCTGCAGATATTGGGCAATTGTTCAATTTGAAAAAGTAACATATGTTTTAGGGTTTATTCTAGGTCCCACTTACTAATATTTGCTTTCTACTTTATGAGAATTATATTAATCATTCATTCATCTATTTTCTCTTAAGTGCTTTTTTTAAAATGAGCTTTTGATATTGTTTTAGTTATCGTATGTTGTGCTTGATCTGTTAGAGTATATGATTAATGATTTCAACTCCAAATGTACTAATTAGTCTCTCATATGCAAAATGCAGCAACAGTTCTGTATTACCCATTTTTGTCATTTTTTTAAAAAAATTGGATTTTTCTTTGATTAAGAGATTTTTTTACATATCTCTTAGCATCCATAGATTTAGATTTCATTAAGAACATGGTTCAACATATTTCATAGACATTTATTAGATTATTTCACATCAAAGTTTTAAATTATCTTTATCTAGGCCACAAATTTAATATGCAATTAGCTCGTGTATTTTTTGTCTTAGTTATTACATATAAGCATTCCATCTTATTCTACAATGGAATTGTGATTGGTGAGAGTTTGAATTTCAAAGTAGTATAATTATGTCTTTTTTGTGAATTTTGGTGTAGTTATTAGATGCGGTCTTTTTCTCTGCATATTCATGGGATACATATATAGTAACTATTGATCAAGTTTATTTTAATTTCATCATATTTGCACCGTGATCTACAAAAACTAAATATTTCTATATGCATAGATGTATCTCTAATGATCATTATACTTTGCATTGTAAGGAGTGTAAGTGTGTGGGGTTGTATTGTCGATGAAGAATTAGTAGTGGTTAAATTTATTATATGAGAAGTTAAATTCATAATCTATATTTATACGTATATATAATTTATTCCATATTAGAGGTTAAGCTTGAAAATGATCCACATGTTGTACTCTAAAAACGAAAAGTGATAATCAATTGTACCCTGAAAAAGATAATTGATACCTGTCATATAATGTCATGATATCATGCAAGTTTTTGCGTATATTTATACATAGATGTAATTATCATATTACTTTTTGTGTAGGTTGAACTTAGAACTTATGTACAGAACAATATGTGAAACCTAACTATCCAAAATTAGTATACAAGAAGAATTGAAGATGGTTGTGGCCATAGTCACTATAATAATTATTCCACATAATGTATGCAAAGGATTTATAGGTTAGTTTTTTTTTGGAATATCTATCCGTGAATTTTTTTTCCCTTTGTAAATTTAAACCATCTAAATTTATGATTAAAGATGGGATAATACATTATTTTGTATCTAATAATATAATAATAATAGGAGTGAGTATGATACATTTATGAAATATTGTGATAGTTGTATTAATTATTACCTTAACCATTTTCTCTTATGGGTAATAGGCTCCTTTGTATTGATTTTTTTAATTTCAATGAATGATCTGGTGGTTTTGTTCTTGGAATTATCTCATTGGCATTTATGTTGTTCCATATTATTTATTTAAGATTTGTATAATCAATTTTACTTCATTTTATGAAGTTTCAATATCAAATCAGTTCTATAAACTTTATTAAAAAAGATGACGTGTAGCAGAGAAAATTTGCAGGAATTATATTTTGTTTTTTGCAGAAATTATGTTTTTAGGGAGGTATTTAGAAATGTAAGATTAAATTATTTTATCTAATTTTTTAATAATGAAGGTTATTAATCAAATTCAATGAAATTGACTCGAAGTTGTTTTTTTTATCTAAGTTTCATCAAAGCTTGGTAATATTCCTAAACATTTGTTAGTTCTAAATTTTAATGATGTTTTTTATCTGTTATGAAGATATTTTTCTCTCCCATTAGACGCAATAAATCCTGTATATTAATGGACCAATTTAATAAATATCATCTTAATATTTGTAGATCCTTCCTCAGTATGTTGGTGACGTACTTTTTGAAAAAAAAATCAACATATGTTTTTCAGGTTAAATTTGTTCATGATAAAAGTGTGTATGTATTCCTTAAGCACGGTGATGACAACACAAAATTCAATTTTGATTGGCCTGCTTTTGTGAATTACTATTCAAAATTCGACAGCAAATTTGTTACACTATACTGCAATATAAACAAAAATTGCTTCTTTATAAAGCTCTATAATTCTTGCGGTTTCTACTTACGCTTTGAATGTGAGATTAGACGCGTGTTTTTAGAATATTTTATTCACTTTATTGCATTATTCTGTTTTAATAACATTGAAATTTAATTTTCTTTAGATCATAAACAGATAGTTCAGACTTTTGCAAGAACTACCCATTAAATTCAACGTATTTATCGTTTGCATATACACTTACGCAACACGATTTATATAGTGATATCTTGGTAATATTTACTTTATTTTGTCATAAGTTAATATTTAACCCCCTCAATTTAAAATGCTTTATATTTTATAATAATTTTTAATTTAACTAATGATTTAATGATATATTTATTTTCTTTCACACAGGTGCTTCCAGATTTCATTTGTGATGTCTTGAAGAAGATTTCATTACTCGATCATCATGAGGTCTGTATCATCTATGATGATCGTATGTGGAATCTGCTGTCTGTAAAATAAGATGATGGATTCATATTTTCACATGGTATTTTTAGGCTATGGATTGAAATCAATGCTACTGTTGGATCTAGATTCCTTTTAGAACTTATGGATCACTCTCCTGTTACGTTTCGAGTTTCTAAGATTCAGCACCGTTATTGATATGATGCAGACAAGAACTCTTAAGAATAATTTGCTACATGTTGCATTGTTTTCACTAAAATATTTCAGTTTCTAATGTATTATCGTATGAATAAATTAAATAAAATTAAATTTGAATAAAGAAATATATTGAGTTCTACTATTGAATAAGCATGATTTTTTCAGATGTTTTAATAATTCAGTAATTTTTTTAAATTATGTAAATATTAATAAAAATAGATTGCACAATATATTTAACAAATTTATTATCATATTATGCGACTAATTGATCTCTTATATATATATATATATATATATATATATATATATATATATATATATATATATATATATATATATATATATAGATATATAGATATGAATATATTATCATAATTACTGCTAAATTAACTTTCAAACTTACAAATTTATCATAAATATTTAACTGAATTATCGGGGATGGATTATGGAACAAAATATCCTTTATAATCTCAAAAAATTAAATGTCTCAAAAGCATATATTATTAGAGTGTTAATTATAAAAGATTATTTTTGTAAAATACACAAATAATGTAACATTGATATACAAGATCTCTTTAATGCTTTGAAAAACATATTACAAAGTTTTGAGACATACAAGTAATTTTCTTTTAAATATTTATAAGCATTTAGAACATATATATATATAAACACACAAAAAAAGACATAATTTAGAAATTAAATAGAAATATAATAAATACATTGAATATAAACAGCTTAAAACATAAGTGTAACTTTGTTCTCAAAACCATAACAATAAATTCGTTCCAAATTACTTAAAGTATTATACTTTAAGATAAATAAAATATTTTGATAAAAAAGAAAACTTAAATTTATAATATTCAAAATTTAACAACAATATATTCAGAATATCTTTATGATTATTCATCTTCAAAAAATAAAAATAACAAAATAAAAATCAATGATGATAAACACACTCCCGTGCATCTCACGGGTCGAAATACTAGTTCAAGTATGAAACACGTGGGTTATGCAAAATTACGCGAAAATACTAATTGTTATTTTTAAATTTAAATATAATTAATTTATGTACATATCACATTTAATTAAAAATATCTCTTAAATTAAAAAATGAAATCCAATATATTAATTTTTCATTATAAAAAATCAAACTTGAAATATGTGTAATTATTAGGGAAAAATATCAAAATTCATCCTTCAAGTATGGTAGATTTCAATCCTTTTTTATTTTCAATTCTTAATTTTGGTAATTTATTTGTCAAATTTTATTTTTTTATTCAAATTTAGTTCTTTTTGGAGCAAAACTAGACAAATTCTGATTTAAAGAGCTAAATTTGCACAAAAAAATGGACTAAATTTGATAAAATGACTAAATTTGGACAAAAATGACCAAAATTGAGAATTACAAATATATAAAAATGATTAAAATTGGAATCGATCATACTCAAATAATAAATTTTGATATTTTCTCTAATTATTAGCCTTTTTTTCACTTTACCGGTGGAAATTATTAGCCTTATAAAACATACTAAAGCATTGATAACATGAAAATGACACACTTAAATGTAAGAGTTTACCACAATTTATCACATTGCAATATAAGATATATTCGATGTTTGATGGTTTAAGCAAATCAATATACACCATTAAAATTTGGGTTAATACAAAAATTAGGCTTATGTTGACATAAAAAAAGAAAAATAAAAGATTAATGTAATATTCTCTTCTTTATTTAAAATTTCAGTCCAACCCTCTTTAAATTTATTTTAGCCAAGTTCTCTTTAAAATTTTAATTTAAAATGATACTTTCATGAAGAATTTTTTTCTAAAAAAAAAAGACTCATGTAAGTTTGAACCTACTACCTCCTTAAAATCATTCAACAAATCACACTACGACATCTCAGAAATTTATAAAAGTCAGAAATAACAAACCCAACATATTTCGCCACCTCGCACTTCAAAATCATACTTAAAGAAAATATTTTGCTTTAATATACCATAAGAAGATGATTATGTAAAAACATAAAGAAAAGTAAATATTATTTAATATAACAAATAAATTATGAAAAGTGATATTGGCTTGGGGAGTTAAAATCATTCTCTAAACAAATACACACATATATATATATATATATATATATTTATATATGTGCATATATATATGTATGTATAAACACAAATAGTACTATATTTAGACAGTTTTCGCCAAAATCATCCTACTATAAATAGAAAGTTCATAATTAAAATACAAAATAAAAAAGTTAGCGCAACACATGACTGGATATGAGTAGTGGGTACGAAAGTTGCAATAGGATGAGGAGAGAATGAGTAATAATTGTTTCAGCCCACCAATCAATCTTTTTTATTTTTCTATTTTTAAATTTACACTCTACCAAAATTTTTAATTGTTTATATCTTTATTTTAATTTTATTATTTAAAAAAATATATCAAATTAATCCCCTTTTTAAACTCTTTTATTTGACATTCATATTGTCTGTGATATAAATAACAAAAATAGATACAGATCATAAAATATTTTAATAATTTTTAAATTTAATATGATTATAATTATTGAAATATTTCATGTATTCAATTACTTTTCATTTAAGACAAAGTCTATTATTAAATTATTGTTATTTCATAAGTAAATCTTAAAGTACTCCGTATTAATTTTTTTAAAATATCATAAATGATTCACTAAATTATAATTGTTGAATAGTAAATTATATAATATATTAATTATATTTTAATGCATCACTTATTATATTTTAATTAACAAATAATCATATTTTAATGGACTGTTAATTACACAAACCATCTCGCATATATATCTCTCACAAAAAGGTGTAAATTCAAAATCCATCCCATATTATTGGTATGTGATGGGCGTTTTCTCAACACACAATTAATCCTCAAGTATGAAGGATGTGATTGTAGCTTAAATAAGCGACCAAGTTATATTATCGAACCCAAAGGACAGTTGATTATCAATTTATTATTATCTAATTAAGAGAAACTATTGTTGGCAATTTAAGTGGAGAATAGTTATTAAACTAGTAAGCGAATAATATAATAGCAAATAAAATAGAGACAGTAGAGATAAACTAGAGTTGACAAGTGAGAAGATAGGTAACTCTTCGGGCCATTCAGTTTCACTAATCAATCTCCCTTCCATGTGTCAATGTCCGACTCTGCCTTGTGGAATATGGATGCATCACTAAACTATGCAAATCTACTCAATAAACACAAGCAGATAAGCGTGTAACACGTGTGAATTACCTCGGAGCAAAAGACATAACTACACCCCCCTTTCTAGGTACTATCAGTATCAATTATTTCCCGTGCACTAAGTACTCTAACCCGATATGATCTCCCTTTATAGGTACTATATTTTTAATCTTTTCATCCTACTTACTAACCCGAATTCAATTCAATTAATAAGTATTCATATAAGATAGTTCTAACGAAGCTTCGGAGTCCCCTCACTTAGAATCATAACATATAATCCTGCTCAGCAGTGAACACACTCAATCAATAATTAAGATATGTATTCAGACTCTACATAACAGTTAATGATGCACAAAACGACTCTGAGTATAAATCAATAAAGCATAGTCTTATATAAATAAATCCACAAGTAGTGTTGTACAGAGTATACACACGGAAGTTCAATTAACTAGATAAAAACCATCAAAGCCCTAGAATTACCAAAGTGGTTCTAGCATATGACGCTTCGAAGAACGTTCATGGTGTCTGGTCTTCTGCTGTATTCCCAAATCCAATCTCGACGTTGTGTGGGCGACGATCCTTGATATCTTCTCAATCTACTGTTCCTTAAAACCCTTCACAATGTTAGGCATGAATTATCAGTTAGATTAGTGTTTTAGGACAGCTAAGATGACTTATATATGGGCTACAGCAGGGACCAGGAGGAGAAATTAGAGTTGGACCTCCATTGGGCTTAAGTATTCAAGCTTAGCCCAAAGCTTATACTTAAGTCCAATAATAATAATATATACCACTAAAATATTATTACTGCACTATCGTTCTAATCCCATAATTATTTTATGGGCTCCTTATTATGAGCCCGTTAGTCTCCCCATGTTTAAGATATACAATGTCCATTAATTAATTAAGTTACTGACAACTTCATTAATTAATATCTCATCCGAGAGTAGTACCACTCAATCTCATTATCATGCCGGAATAAATCCACCTGCAGGGTTTACATGATAATCCTTATGAGCTCCTTAAGGGGACATCATCAACCTATAACGGACACGGATTCCTTCTACAATCAATAGCACGCCATAGAGACAACACTATATCTCAACTCACTGAATTTGTTGATTTAATTACATGTAAATCTCACCCATTGATGAATCAAATAAATACATACTGCCCTACGTTTCGAGGTTATTATATAGGGATTAAGAGAACAAACATCCATAATAACAGAGATCAAGTTCTTCTATAAGTCAGTATAAGTAGAACGATATCAAGCGGTCCTGCTCAATAAACACAAAGTACACTAATGTGATTTTATAGTCAAGACAAACTATATCAAATCACACTACAACCATCCCGATAGAGAGTCTCCGTCTATCTCGATTGTGAGCATTTGTTTATACTTTATAAGGAAATCGATAATATGATCTTCCGCGTGTTGTCGCACAACATATTATCCACAGTATAAAGTTATTGGACTATTGCATCGAACATATAAATAAATTATAAGACGTAATCATTTGATCATATGATTCTCATTTCAAATTAATTTTTTAAACATTGTTCATACAAAAAGCTAGACTTTTAGTATACAATCCAACAATCCCTCACTTATACTAAAAGACTATGTTGTCATGTCTTCTGCCATACATCTGATTTCCACTCTCACTACACGACCATCAAAAGCTCTCGCTTTAAGGTCCTTGTAAATGGATTTATTAGGTTATCATTCGATGCAATCTAGGCTTCAACAACCTTCCCCTCATCATACGATTTCTCGTAATAGGTGGTACTCGCGCTCCATGTGTTTAATTGTCTTATGTGCTCGTGATTCCTTCATGTTTGTAACTGCACCATTATCATCAAAATAAATTGTGATAACCTTGGGCAAACTTGGAAACACTTCAAAGTCCATCGTGAAGTTTCTAGAGTCATACAGATACTTTGGCTGCCTCATATGCTCTAATTTATCATCTTTCCATGATGAGTCCGTAGTCTGAAATATATTTCTATATAACACTCCTCCACATTATGGCTTTACTTCCTAACATTAAACACATAACCTTTGAGGTGGATTTACTGTCGTCCCTATCTGATTTGAAAATTTTGAATCTATGTAACCCATAAGAAGTAGTAAATTTGTTCGGTAAGCCCATATATAGCTTCTAGTCCTTTTCAGGTACATAAGTATATGTCTCACCACAGTTCAACATTCTTGCTTTTTTTTGTTACCTTGATACCCACTGACCATGCGTCCAACAAAATAGATACATAGCATTCCTTAGATTATGCTTCCTTATTCGTCGAAGCATAAGGAACCGCTTTCATCTCTTTTATCTTCTTTTGTGTCTTAAGACACAATTCCTTAGATAAACTCACATGCTAAAACGAGTAAGGATTGTATCAATTCATGAAGCTTCAGACAAGCATAACATCTTTTCTTGTGATCCGTATTACAGTGATTAAAAGAATATATATTACTTTTCTTAAGTCCTTCATTCATACTGCTTTATCAACCATACTCATATGCTCGACAATACTTTTTCATTGTCTCCAATGAGCAATATATCATCTACGTACAGTACAAGAAATACCACCACATTTTCGTCACTCTTTTCAATACACAAGACACATCCGCGCATTGAATAAATCCATATGCCTGGATTTCCTCATCAAAATGGATGTTTCATGATCTTGAAGCTTGCTTTAGTCCATCGATGGACACTTTAAGCTTACTATCAAAGTGTTCTTTGCCTTTGCAACTAATCACTCTAGTTGCTTCATATAGATGTTTTCCTCAAGACTTCCAATCAGGAAAGTTGTCTTAACATCTATTTGTCATTCCTCATATTTCATATAAGTAGCAACAGACAAAAGAGTCTGGATAAACATAGGCATAGCTATCGGAGAACAGGTTTCGTCATAATCGAACCCTTTCTTTATGAGTATACCTTTTCGCAACAAGCTTTGCTTCCAAGGATTTCACCTTACCATTTGATCCTCTTTTATTTTGTATGACCACTTCCAATGGCTTCTACACCATTTAGTGGTTCTACAGGCTCCTAAACTAGATTTAGAATCCATAGATCCAATTCCAGAATTCACTGCATCCTGCTAAGATATCGTTTTTTATCTTGTAGTGCTTCGTCGTATTCGTGGGTCCATTCCATGTTTACTAGGGACCAAGTCTCACGACTCTCCCAAAATAGATATCTTACAGGTTGTCGAACAACCCTCCCACTACGACAAGGCACTACACCCAATTGTGTATCAGATGTGACTTTGTGTCAAACAACCTTATCCTCTTGTACACTTGGTACTAATACTTTGTGTTTTTCCTCTCACTTACTTTAGAACAATTTATATATGGGTTTATGATTTATTACATAGTCCTTTTCCAAAAATATAGTGCTTATGTTAACAATCACCCTTCAATCTTTTGGACTAAATAAATCAACTTTCATTTTTCTAGGATATCCCACAAACAGACAAACATTCATACGAATTATTATTTCTAGGGCATATCCATAAAATAAATTTAATAATCCCAAATAACTCATCATCTATCTAACCATTTCCATAAGAGTCTTTCTTGTATTAGGATTAGAAGATGTGTTATTAATTACTATTTGTTGCATCCGTGGGATAAACATGATTTAAGAGTGAACAAATTGTCGCCAGCATACAACAACAGATTATAGTTCCATCCTTCATTACTATGACCATGTCATTTATATGAAATGGAGTACCCATTCGTAAATGCATAAAAACTGAAATGAAATTCTTTCTATGAAAACGTACGTAAAGACAATTTCTTAAAATCAAACGTTTATTCATATCGTAAGATAAATAAACAACTCCCACTGCAACAACCACTACGTTCGTAGTTTTACTCATGTCTATAATAATCTCATCATCACTTAGTCGCAGGCTTTTAGTGATTCCGGTATCTACACACAATGTGTCAGTATATGCCATCCCTAATCATGGTTGAACAACTAGTGAATGAGATACTAACCTTGTTCACATCTTGATGAAATTGGATTTCCTTCGCCACATGTTTTTTAGAAATTCCCCACCATATACAACATTTCGTATTTCAGGTAGAACTTACTTAAAACATCCAGACAAATTATGGAGAATAAAATTGACCAAGGTTCCCCTTCAATTTCTAGTCCAAGTATTTTCAATTCATTCATCAAGTAAATTATGACCTCTTGTCTTTTAACCTTACTCAAGTATCCGAAGAGTCGCATGAGACCATCATATTTTTATGAACCTCTCATCTCTCCACTAGAGACTTTAATAAGCATCATATAAACATCCTTAGTGAGAACACATTTTATTTTCCTAAGCAGTAAAATTCAAAACCAAGATTCTTTTCTAATCATCTTATTTTGGACAAGTAAAAATGTTTCTTTTAATAAACAATAAGTGAATTAAAACCATTTTGAAAATTCAGAGAATCATAAATAAATACACCAATCAAATCTTCGAATTTTATCCTTTTATATTGATTCCATCAAAATAATATAAAAATAAAATTCACCGACATCTCAAGCACCGTGAGTCTGCATGCCACGTTAGGGTGGACGTATACAAATCCGAACATTTACAAGAGAATGTTTTACCCATTAATTTCATTCGTCAACCTAATCTCATGATAAAATAATTAATAATCAGTTCCTCTTTAGCCATGCAAATAATAGCAGTGACTATGTTGGGGAGGATACTAATTATTTACATCTAAGTGTACACCATTATTTGATCCCAAGTCTGCTGCCCAAGCTTATGTGCCTTACTGTTGGAGAAGTACACACGCCCTCAGATAACTTTCTACAACCATCAATTATTTAAGTTTGTACCAGTGAACCGCATATAAATTCATCCGTTAGGGAGGAAGGCACTATAGCTAACGCGCAAGTCCATATGCATCACATTACAAACAATAATTATTTAAAGAAATCTGTACCAGTGATCCGTGAATAAACTCATCTGTTAGGGAGGAAGGCACTATAATCGACGCGCAAGTTTATTCACATCACTTTACAAACCAATAATGGAGGCCACGGAATTAATTATCAATCCCCTCTCACATTTAATTATTTAACACCGAGGGATTTTACATGCATATAATATTAAAAAATAAAATACACAACCTAGCATGCTCCTATTACAGCACATAGGCAGTAAATCATAGAGAATCATGCATAACATATATAACAATAATTAAATCAATTATTAACAATTATATAAGCGAAATCGATTGTTCGCCACCAATCATAAAATTGAGCAGCTGCGCTATGCGGGGTTCGACTGCCCCGGTGAGGTCACAGGGATCGACCTGTCTGGTCAGGTCGCGGGTCTCGGGGCAGCGACCCAAAACCTAATCTGAAAACCTGAAGTCAGCCTTTACGAATTTTCCTCTAGATTCCTTTCTCGACAACCTGCTCCACCATCTTGGAACCCTGCCTATCCACCCCTTGCATCACGCTTATCAATGCTCGCACGACTCATGCGTGCCACCTAGCTTACCTCCGTGTACCCCTACACGCCGCCGTGCAGGTATCCGCGCGCCAGCCCGTGTATACCCGACAGCCAATGAGCAACCCTTCTTGCTCATCACCTAGTGCACACGCCCAGCCTTAAGCATACAATTGGGCACCGCTTGCTTGCCCACCGTGCGCATTTTGTGACTTGCTCAGCACTCCATCAGTCATTCGTTGGCACTCTACCTTGAGCCCCAAGATAGATGTCTTGCGCGCCAAGGCACTCCATCAACCCGAGTTGTACCACTGCTATACTCGACAGTTCCGCATTGTATACGCCAGTTGACTCATGATGTGCAAGCACCAACAGTGCACAGTCTATGTCCGCGCTGCCTTGCACTGCCTGCGTACAGCCGCTGGCCACGTCGAGGCGACTTCCGTGAGCCTAGTGCTATCCAGCGCTGTCACGTCATCTCTCCACCAGCGTACGCACCAGCCTATTAGTGTGAGCCTGTTCTTGCCGATCTTTGTGCTGCAAGTAAGCCACCATGCCCTGCCAGCATCCAATTCGACAACGAACTCGCCAGGCCACACGCCAACCGGAGACTTGATCGAAACATGTAGCAAACCCGGTGTCTACCAGGCCACAAGGTTGACTCGCTCTAGCCATAACAGACCTGACCTGGCCTTCATGCTGACTCACCCCAGAATCAGATAGACCTGACCTGGCCAACCGGCAGACTCGACCGGAAAGATGGCTGACTCGCTCGGAACCTTTCGAGACTCCCCTGGAACTCCATCCAAATTCGCCCCAGCCTTCACTGCTCCTACACGTCACAGCCTACTGGAGTCGTACCTGCTATTTTATCACTGTCTCCATGAACGCCGGCAGCATTACATGCCAGCAGTCCTTCGTCGTTTGCCATTCACGACTGTTGCTGTCGGTGGTGGTCGGACAACCCTATGAGGTACTTGGTGCTCGCATGCCAGAAGAGCCGCCAGCACGATGTTGCTCGTCATCAGCCGTCAGCCATCACACGACGCATGTGAAGTTGCAGTCGTTTTTCACCAGGCCCCACCAAGTCCCCTCGATAATCACCGATCATCCATCAATAGAAATTCGTCGTGAGTTCAACTTAGGGTTTTCAATTTCAACACTGGACAGCCTCGGTCGTCACGGTTGTGCTGCCATTGATCATGCCCGCCATCCATCAGGTGTGTGCATCGTGTACAGTTAGGGTGTTCAATAAGAAATTATGTTCTAAGACCCTAATCACACGTATAGTACATAAACCCTAGCCTAACGTGTCACGCTTCACCACGAAACCGAAGCTCTGATACCAATTGTTGACATTCGATCGTTTGGTTAACGTGAACCATTAGCGTTCCATATGTTTCTAACAGTCAGCGGAAGCAAGAAAATAAGAAATGCATTACCTTTCACCAGGGTATGTTGAAAAAGACGGATTCTCGCTGGCAGCCTGCGCTGCGTCACGGTTTTGGCCATAACTTCCTCATCCAATCTCCAATTGAAGTGATCTATGCGGCAAAACGATTCTCTCTTTCGTATCTTTCTGTCAGCATATCACATGTCCAGTTTAGAGGTCTGTACGATTTTATAAAAATCATAGAAGTTGGCGGACAACAGCAGCAAACAACCTTCCGGTCTTCTGCTGTATTCCCAAGACCAATCTCGACGTCATGTGGGCGACGATCCTCGAGATCTTCTCAATCTGTTGTTCCTTAACCCCCTTCACAGTGTTAGGCATGAATTATTAGTTAGATTAGGGTTTCCAGTTAGTTGAGATGACTTATATATGGGCTACAGCAGGGACCAAGAGAAGAAATTAGAGTTTGGCCTCCATTGGGCTTAAGTATCCAAGCTTAGCCTAGAGCTTATACTTAAGTCCAATAATAATAATATATACCACTAAAATATTATTACTGCACTACCGTTCTAATCCCATAATTACGTTATGGGCTCCTTCTTATTATGAGCCCGTTAGTCTCCCCATGTTTAAGATATACAATGTCCATTAATTAATTAAGTTACTGACAACTCTATTAACTAATATCTCATCCGAGAGTAGTACCACTCAACCTCATTATCATGCCGGAATAAATCTACCTGCAGGTTTTACATGATAATCCTTATGAGCTCCTTAAGGGGACATCATCAACCTATAACAGACACAGATTCCTTCTACAATCAACAGCACGCCATAGAGACAACATTATTTCCCAACTCACCGAGTTTGTTGATTTAATTACATGTAAATCTCACTCATTAATGAATCAAAGAAATACATACTGCTCTATATGTCGAGGTTATTATATAGGGATTAAGAGCACGAACATCCATAATAACAGAGATCAAGTTCTTCTATAAGTCAGTATAAGTCGAACGATCTCAAGCGGTCTTGCTCAATACACACAAAGTGCACTAATGTGATTCTATAGTCAAGACAAACTAATACCAAATCACACTAAAACCATCCCAATAGAGAGTCCCCGTCTATCTCGGTTGTGAGCATATGTTTATACTTTATAAGGAAACCGAAAATATGAACTTCTGCGTGTTGTCGCACAACATATTATCTACAGTATAAAGTAAGTGGACTATTGCATCAAACATATAAATAAATTATAAGGCGCAATCATTTGATCTTATGATTCTCATTTCAAATTAATTGTTTAAACATTGTTCACACAAAAAGCTAGACTTTTAGTATACAATCCAACAAATAATAATAGTAAAATGAAAAAGTAAAAAAAAAAGTGTATGGTGGAACTCAATATAACGGTTTTAATGGCAAATGGAAGAGATTTAGAAGAAATGAAAAAATTATAATTACATAGAAAAAATATTTAGATAAGTGCATTTTTGTTGAGAGGCAGCATGATGAGAGTGAAAATAAGCTTGTTTTGGTGTTCAATTTAACACCTTTTATATGGGAATTGTTATTATATATTTGCACAAGTTTGTCATATTTCATATATGTGAGAAAAAAATGTATTTAAGGTGTTTTATTGTGTTTTAGGTAGAAAAATGATCAAAAGCGCAAAGTTGGAGAAAAAGGGAAACTTGTGCAAGAATGCTGAAAAACGCACGTCCAATTTTTATATTTTTTCTGTATTTTATTGGAAGTCCAAATTAAGCATTTGATACATGTTTGAAAAGCTACAAAATAGACGGTCGTTTTGGCGCAAGAAACACCTCAATCGGAGTCCAAACAAGAAAGTAATGATCAAAATGGTGACGTTGTGCAAGTTGTTCCTACTCAGCACGATTGTGCCTCTTTTCAGGACTTTTACATAATCAAATGTTAAACTTTTGTGAGTTATTTATATGGATATAAAGGCAAGGAAGAGAGGATCACTTGAACGCTCAAATTAGAGTTCGGATATGGAAGTTATGCACAAAATGGTGAAACTGCGCAGCTATAGCAGACAAGTCGAGTTAGACGTGAAGATGAAGTTTCAGTTTACAGACATGCAGCTCGACCACATCTTGACCAAGGCCTATCTAGCTCGACAAAGAACATTCTTGGTCGAGCTGGGATACGCTGTTCTGAATCATCAGGATTTCACTTCCAGTGCGTGTATGTTCGTATTTTCCACGAAAAAGCCTATCCAAGGCCCAGTTGGAGAGTCTAAAAGTATAAAAGAACATCATTAGAAGTGTTAGAGGGGCCAAAATCATCCTACACCACCCCACAAGGGGAGATCACCCCCCAACCTCATCCACATCCTTTCCTCCATCCATCTATCACTGTGAAGATTCATCTGTGAAATCAAGAGGGGAACCAAGAGGAGAATTCAAGACGGAGAAAGATGCGACGATGCCCCAACTAGGATTTTTATCATTTCCTAATTTATCTTGTATTTTCTTCTAGATTATGAATAAGATCTATCCAACCCCCATGATTGTTCTTCGAAACATCATGGGCTAGAACCGTTTTGGTAGATCTAGGGTTTTGAAGGTTTTTATGAATTAATTGAACTTTCATGTGTATACTTCGTACAACACTACTTGTAGAATTATTTTATATATGATTATGCATTTTTAATTCATATTCACGGTCGTTTTGTGTATCTTCAACTGTTATATAGAGTCTGAATGTATATCTTGGTTATTGATTGAGCACGTTCACTGCTGAACAAGGTTTATTGTTATGATTCTAAGTGAGGGGACTCCAAAACTTCATTAGAACTGTCATATATGCATGTTTATTAATTGAATTAAATTCGGGTTAGTAAGCAGGATAAAGAGGGTAATTTTATAGTACCTATATAGGGAGATCATATTGGATTAGATTCCAAACGTGGGAATAATTGATACTAATAGTACCTAGAAAGGGAGGGTGAAATTACGTCTCTTGCTCCTAGGTTATTCACACGTGTTACACGCATATTTACTTGTATCTATAAAGTAGATTTGCATGGTTTAGTGATACGTCCATAGTCCACAAGCCAGAGTAGTACTACTCAACCTTGTTATCATGCCGGAATAAATCCACCTGCAGGGTTTACATGATAATCATTATGAGCTCCTCAAGGGGACATCATCAACCTATTTAATAGGATACGGATTCCTTCTACAATCAACAACACACCATAGAGACAGCATTATTTCCCAACTCATCAGTTTATTGATTTAATACATATAAATCTCACCCATTGATGAATAAAAAAATACATACTGGCTTACATGTCGAGGTTATTGTATAGGGATTAAGAGCACGAATATTCATAATAATAGAGATTAAGTTCTCCTATATAGTCAGTATAAGTCGAACGATCTCAAGCGGTCGTGCTCAATAGACACAAAGCATACTAATGTGATTTTACAGTTAAGACAAACTAATACCAAATCACTCTACAACCATCCTGAAAGATTGTCCCCATCTATCTCGATTGTGAGCATCTGTTTATACTTTATAAGGAAACCGATAATATGATCTTCCGCGTGTTATCGCATAACATATTATCTACAGTATAAAGTGAATGGACTATTGCATCGACATATAAATAAATTATAAGATGCAATCATTTAATCAATGATTCTCATTTTAAATATTGTTATAACATTGTTCATACAAAATGCTAGACTTTTAGTATACAATCCAACATACTCACCACATGGGATGTTATGACGCATAGGGGATTCTGTGGGCCGTCTCAGTGCTATCTTTGCAAAAAGCAGGAGGAGTCGCTTGATCATATTTTCCTTATATGCCCTGTATCTTTTGAAGTTCATTATAAGGTACTCCCTGGATTCTCTTTTGGTAGTAGAATGAACTTGGATATGGGATTTGTGGGTTATTATTACAAGCAATAGAAGTTTTTGAAAGTAAACAGATAAGTGTTTTATGGAGGTATGCTTTTATTACTTGTATATGGATAATATGTCATGAGAGGAATTCTGCAATATATGACGGATATAACGAGGATGGCTTGGACAAGAAAATTAAGGTTTCTCGCATTTCTATTAACTTGCTTGCTTTGATTAGCGAGGCGGGTCACCTTAGTATGGGCACTATGAACAATAGAATTGAAGATCTATGTTTCATAGAATTCCTTGGGGTAAAGGGAGTACCGAGGAAAGCACCGAAAGTTATCTCGGTACGATGGATGCCCCCGCTGCTAGGTTGCGTGAAGGCAAATGTTGATGGACACGCAGCGGGGTCGCTTGAAAACATCTCAGGGGGAGATAGGGTTGTGCATGGTAATCGGATATTACCGAACCCGTACCGAAACCGAAACAAAAAAGTTTCGAACCGGAAAAAGTTCGTTGACTATTTGACTTTTTCGAACTGAACCAAACTAAAATATTTTTATGGTATGGACTTGGATATCGTCTGATAAAACGTAGCGAACCATACCGAAACCCGAACCAATCCAAACCGAACCATACCGAACCGAAAAACCTAATAAAAATATACTACTTTAAAATAAAATTTTATACTCTATTAAAACTCAATAATGAAAATAAGTATTATATTCTACTTCAACTTAATTCTTCCTACTAAAATAATATTTATATTTTTTTTAGTAATTTATACTCCATATTATAAAAATTAATCATCATTTTCTTTAGATATTAAAATAATATTAATTATTTAAATTTTATTTTATAAATGCATCAATTCTTAATTCTATAAATTATTATTTTTAATTATATAATATGATAGGTTTAATATATTAAATAATTATTTGTATATAGTATTAGTTATAATATTTTAAATAAATTTTAAAATATATTTATATTTAATATTTTAATATATTTAAAATGTGCTTATAAAATCACTAATTATAAATCAAAATTTACAGTTCAAATCAAGGTTATGGAGTTGGTTTGTAGTTCGTAAACATAATTGTCCTGATTTCTCGTTCAAGGAATGGCTTGTCAATTCTAGAAAGTGTCTAGGTGTTTGATGTTGTAATTTCCTTGGCCATTTTCTATTTTTCTAACTTTTAATTGTATAATTTAGGTATTATACCTAACTCTGTGAATATATTCCTTTTTATCGACAAAAAATTAATAATAAAATCAACATTTACATCTTATTTAAAATAAACATTAAAAAAGAAAATTAAACATTTTTGTAAATGAATTTGTTTGGTAAATCCGTTACACCATACGACATCAATCTGAACTGTACCGATCCAAATACAACCAAAAATCCATTCCGAATTGTACCAAATTATAAGAAAAATGTAACATTATCGAACTTTTTTATAAAAATCCATACCGAACTTTCGGTATGGATTTTTTTAAAATCCGTACCATTTCCCATACCGAACACCCCTAAGGGAAGGTATCTTCCGTAACTGTAGAGGCTTCTTACTTAGTTGCTTTGCAAGTGGGTTCGGCTTTGTATTTGCGTTTGAAGCGGAGCTTGCAGCAGCTTGTTTAGCAATAGAATTCACATGCAGTAAGGGTTGGGCACACCTATGGCTAGAGACATACTCCATGTACGTTGTATATGCCTTCAAGAACCCTGTTCCTATCATTCCATGGAGGCTGCTTTCTAGATGGAGGAAGGTCGTCGTCTCATAGCATCATCATGCATGTTAGCCATATATTCAGATAATGTAATGCGGTTACGAATTTACTGTCGTGGACTGGAGGAATCAGGCCTGGCATCATCCTGTTCCAAATCATCTCAATGTCACATGTTTAAATATATGAATCAGGAGTTCTTTAGATTCAAATAGATTGAATCTTGTATTTTCGCATCTTTTATCTCTGTTGGGACTCTTGTACTCTTTTCTTTTCCTCTTTTATTATATGATTCATTTGCCTAAATAATTTTAAAGGGCCTTATTTGGTTGGTATTAAATAGAAAATTTTAAAATTAATTATGAAAGAGAAATTAATTAGGTCTTGTATATATATTTTTTTACGTTTTTCTTATTTAATTAATTATTTATTATTGAAAAATGTAATAACTTAGAAATTTTTTATTTAAATATTAGAAATTTATAAAATTTGTTAATATTTTTAAAAAATAGTAACATTTTTTTAATTTGAATTATGTTATGAATAATTAATAATGTTAAAGACTTAATTATGTGAGTCCATTTTACAAATAACTTCCACGTGAAGGATAAGAAGTGATAATTTTTATAAGAAAAAGAAATACCCAATTGATAAAAAGTAATAACGGTGATATGGACTATTTAATGAACAGTTTATACTATAAACGAAAAGTGATAATATTTAAAAAAAAAAGTGATAACATCTTTAATAAAAAAAGTGATAAATAATTACAAAAGTGAATTTCACAAATAATTTATAGAATTGAAAAAGTAATAATAATATTTATAATAAAAATGATAATAAGGAAAAGTGATAACTGATCAATTTAACTATTTCATAAAAAATTAGTAGAATTAATAAAAAATTGATAACATTTTTAATAAAAAGTGATACGTAATCAATGAAAAGTGATAACCATTCAATTGCACAATTTTATGAACCATTCATGAGATAAATAAAAATTTATAATATTTTTAATTAAAAAAACAAAGAGATATGATCAATAAAAAGTGATAATTGATCAAATAAATTATTTTATGATCAATTCGTAAAATGATGAAAACTGATACCATTTATAATAAAAAGTGATACCTGATTATGAATTTTTTTTAAATATAAAATAAAAATATAAAATTTTTAATAATTAATAAAACAATTTATTAAAAATACACGAAAAAATAAGAACATTTCTTTTTATTTAACTATTTCTTAATTTAATTTAAAATATACTCCTTTCTCATATAAGAGAATCCGTGAGACGGTTTCACCCAAAACCCGCTCATTGGTAAAATATGTTTATTAGAGATAGATCGACCCATTGTTAAAATATGTTATTATATAAGTAAAATATGATTGTTAATAGTTAAAATATGTTAGTAGCGAACTATATTATAACACCTTAAATTATATTTAATGGTCATTTATCATAATATAGAAAAATACTCCCTATGTCCCACATTAAGGTTTACGATTTTTATTTTGATTTGTCCCAAGTTAAGGCTTACATTTCCTTTTTTGTCAAGTTGGACCTACACAAAATAATTAATTAATTCATGTAGGGTCTAGAAATAAACCTAATACAACTACCCACTTCACATTAAATATTATTTCTCTCACCACACTACGCATTAAAATATTATATCTCTTAATCTATGGGCAAAAAACAAGTGTAACCGTTAACAGGATGAAGGGAGTATACTTTAATTGACAATTAATATATTTTACCTATATAATAATTATACTTTAACACATCTTGCAAATCGTCTCAAAAGACCCTCTCACAATAGAGTATGTCATGAATATATATATTTATCATAAAAGAATGAGTTAAGAGTTTTTTTGTCCCATAACATTTTAAAACTTTAGATTTTATCTCAACAAAGATATTTGTATTGATTTTGTCCCATAACTATGAGTTTTATTTCAATTTTGTCCAATTTTTGCCAGAAATCTAGATTTTTGCCAGAAAAAAGGTCACGTGCGTTGCACGTGACGGATGTATTTGGGGGAAACCGGTGAGGATTGCTGACTTGGGCATCCAAGAAAATTTATCCAATGGAATTTCCACGTCGCAAATTAAAAATAAAGTACAAAAATTTAAAATTTGACGGAGCCTTACACCTCATTTCATAAAATATTTAGGAAAATTTACAAGAGTGCTTCTTTCAAAACATTTTTTAAAAAAATGCCACCCACAATAATTTTTTTTAAATGTGCCACTTTTTAATTTTTTTGGACTCAAATACCCCTTCATTCATTAAACCTCATTCTCTTTTCTTTCTATTATTCATTTTGCCCATTCACTCTTCATCATTCATTGTTCAAAAAAAATTAAAGATTTGAGAAGGTAACCACATGAGGGAAGCGAAACACCACAACGCAACCCAATATGAATCTAGATTACTAAATCTTACAATTTATTTTACATAAACTAAATTTAGGGTTCTGTAAAAATTAACATGTGATTTATGTTGGGATGATGTTATTTTGGCATTTGATTAGATTAATAAGAGTTTATACATCACCATACATCTTTAGAATATTGATTAACAAATATATTGTGAATATTTTGATAAAAATCTAAACTTTGAAGTATAGAAATCACAATTAGCGCAGAGTTACGTGACAGATTGCGTGTAAGGTCCCATGCACCTTCAGCAAGTAGTCACTTGTAAGTCGCACGAATGGTAGCGTGAGCTGGTAGGCTGTCGTCGGCCCACCAAAAATAAAAATTTATAATTATCCGACTCAATTCTATATAATATATAAGCGTGAGTACGGATCTAACCCAAGGGAGTGACTTGAAATCGATATTAAATTGAAGTGTTCGATTGTGACAAAATGAAATAAACAATGGGGAAATTTTTGTTTTGTGAATTTAAACTATATTTTGCAAATAATCAAATGACAATAGTTTTTAGACAATCAAAGTTTCAAAACTCCAAAAAATTATATTAGAGTGTAAAGAAATATTACACAAACCTGCCCCAAGAAATTGATCCCCTCCCTATATTCTAAGCGAATTATTCAATAAGAAATAAAATTAATACAAAATAACTTCAAACCTCTAGGTTGACGGTATGACCTACCAAACTGAAAATTCCCTTATGTTAAATAATTTAGGGTACAACTGCTAAATTATTCTACTCACCTAGCGACCTAAGAGGTTCGAATTAGACAAGGCATTAAACACGAGAAATCAAGATTGCAAGGCTATGAAAACGGGGGTAGCGAATCATATAACCATGACTCTATGAATTCTAGAGGTACTCCCTCACTTTGCCACTCGATTCACAAGGGTATGACAATTACGGATCATAGAAATGTATATTGACAATAGATCATGCAAAAGTACACATAGATAGCCAATCTATATTGACAATCACACAACCCTAATTCAAATCAAAGCAATTCATAGGATAAAATTATAAGCATATCAATTAATACATCCTATCAAATAATTGCCAGAACATACGGGAGGTTCACAAATTCTTGAATCAGAAGGGGACTTAGCCCATAAAAAGCATAACAAAAATGAGAAAATAAACAAAACCAAAAGTAGTCTGATTGTTTTTCTAGAGTGTCACCAACTTTGCTTTCTTGCCTCCCTTCCAATCCCCTTTTTCAGTACTGTCGTCTGTGTCTTCCTATAGCCTCCAATCTTCCTTTTTAATTCTTCATTCTGGCCCCTTTCTTCCGTAACCCCATCTTCACATTCAATTCTTATTTTGACTTTCCTTTTCTTTCTTTCTTGAGTAACTCCCAGATCTGCAATTCAATTCCCTTTTGACTTTCCCTTTTTTTCTTCTGTTCCAATTTGGTAGTTTTCCTTTTCTTCCTTTCTTGGACATAACCCCTCAAATCACAATTAATTCTATCTTTCCATGTAATGAATATCATATCAACTGCAGTTGTAGCAGTTGGCTTTGAAATATGCCCATTATCTCCACCCCACGATCCTCTAATTTTTGACCTATTTGAACAAATTAATGCATTAAAGTAAGTGTGCTCCAATAATAAAATAAGTCAAATTAGCATGCAATGGACACATAAATCAATCAAAAAGACGGGATTTAACTTAAAATATCAGTGACAAATTACGACTTATCATGAGCAGTCACGTAGTTAGTTGCGTGGTTAAGTGTGTGCATGGTTGCATGAATAGTCGCGTGCATGGTTGCTTGATTAGTCACGTGAGTAGTCACACGCGTGCATGGTCGCTTAGTTAGTCGTATGAGTAGTCGCACGCGTGCATGGTCGCATGAGTAGTCACGTACATAGTCACTTGATTAGTCACGTGAGTAATTGCACGACCGCTTGGTTATTCGCGTTCATGGTCGCATGTGTAGTAGCATGCATAGTCAACGCTTGATTAGTTGCGTAAGTAGTCGTAAGCGTGCATGATCTCTTGGTTAGTCGCGTGGTAAGTCAACGTTTATGAATATTTATATTTCTAATTACTCTTAACTATTCTTGACCAAAAACTGGAGGAGATGCTTGCGGTCCTTTAGCTATCAAGTTCATTGAGTGTCTTGCCACTGGACACCTAGTTGATAAGATCGATCCTTCAAAATGCGTGGAGTGGAGGAAATGATTTTGTGCGAAGCTATTCTCAAATGAACTGGTAGCACTGTAATTAGTAGTACTTCAATAATTTAGTTATTAGATGAACTTATAACAATGCAGTTTGCAAAATATGCTAGCTTAGCATTTTTGTTGAGTTGTGTACTCAAATCATTGTAAATTTAGGTATTTTTGTTTTGAGCATTGACTTTTTGTGTATTCGAAGTTTCTTTAATCATTGTTTTTCGAGCTTTCAGATTGAGGATTGTAATATTTGTTCTTGTACTATATGTTTCAACTATGTGATTATGGCCTTCCATCATAAGCAATTTAGTCGCATTTTTTATTACACATGTAGTTGCATGAACAATCATGCAAATGCTTACGAGACCATACACAAACCTGCATGCAACCACAAAAGCGACCCTACCTGCAACTGTTTGTGTGACCTATTGTGCGTTGATACGCTTCAAGTATAAGCAACTTCTTGTGAAACTAATTATGCAACTGCTTACGAGACAACACACGCGACCATCAATGCAACCTTATGTGCGACCCTGTATGCGATCTCTTGTACTATCCTGCATGTGACACTTGTGCGACTATAGGCAGAAACATATAGTCGTATAATTGGTCACACAAATAGATGCAAGAAAGGTCACACAATACCATATAATTGACTGTGCGACCCTGTACGCAACCTTTATGCAACTAACTGTACGGTCATGTACTCGACTTTTTGTCTGACCCTATACACGACCTTTTGCGCTACCAACTGTATGACCCTGTATGCGACCTTTTGTGCAACCCTATACATGACCTTTTTTGCGACCAACTGTGCAACCCTGTATGCGACCTTTTATGGTGGTGAGCGATTTTTGAATTTATGGTGACAGGGTTCCAAACTGATGAGTGATGTGGATGGAAGTTCTTATTCACATGGATTAGGGGATTAAGTGGTCCATGGATTGGGCCACAGATTAGCCATTTTGTAATAGGAATGACCAATTAAAATAATTTATCGAACCACAGGGAGGTAGGTACTAGTGCCTAAGCGATCTCATGTTTTTCGTAATTTTATATAGACGAATCATCAATGGATTGGTGTTCAAATAAGTAATAAAATCAATCAAAACAAGCAAGCAATGATCAACAAATAAGATAGATAAATGAATGAGTAGTTTTCCAAGTTAAGTAAAAGTGAGATTAACAACAATTAAGAAGTGGAAATCCTAGGATAAATGCATCAAATTCATATGATCATGGGTATAAGACTAAGGGCCAACACTAAGTCCACATAAGCTCCCTCTCGAGATGGATAGGATATGAATCTCAATTAGCTTAACAGATTGGTTCTCACTCAAACAATTCCAACTAGGTACTAAGCTTGAAATGAGAGTCCCTTCACACATTAATCAACCTCTCGATCAAACCAATCACATGTTCTATCAAAGGGTTCTAAATTCTAAAGGACTTCTCAATCTCTTTACAATTTATAATGCACATGAAGTGTTTGATGAAATGATTCACTCAATTATCCTAAGCAAATAATTGATTTCTCAATCTAATCACATATTTAGAACAACTAAATACACAAATCATCATAAACCTCAAGATCTTAAACATCAATGATAGAAAATTCATTTACTCAATCAACATATGAATTCAAATACATAAATCCCAAAAATTATTCAACAACTCTAATGTTCCTAATCTCGCAAGGAAGATTAGTCTACCATATTCAAAAGGAAATCAACATAGACATTAAGATCTTTACAAAACATGATAAACAATAAGGTTTCACAACAAAGTATAGATGAAAACTCCCTTGAAGTGCTTCAATGGTGATCTCCTTCCTTCCCTTGCAATTCTCCTCTCTTCCTTGCTTCTTTTCCTTAATTGGATGAAGGTTTTAATGGTGGGATGATGGTAGATGGTATGGATGAAGATGATGGTGTAAAATGGAGGAAATGGTGTGTGATGCGTGTGTGCAGGGCAAAACCACCGAAAATCTCATCAAATATTGAAGTATTGGGTATTTATACCCCTTGGGAAGCTTCTAGAAGGGTTCTGATGTGTTTCTGATCCTGCAGTAACATGGGTCGTGTGCTGCAACACGGCCACCCTGTGGCCGTGTAGGCGTTTCTGATGTCAGAAAATGGCCAAGGCTTACAGGGTCGTGTTGCGTAACACGGGTCGTGTGCTGCAACACGGCCGGCCGTGTTGGAGCAACCCCTATTTTTACAATTTTGTTTCGGCTCGTTCTCCCTCGTTTCAACTCCGAATTGAGATCCGCTTTTTCCTACGTCTTTCTTTTCGCGTCTAGGATCTATTTTTGCCTGAAAATCATATGTTTAAGCTCATTCACACACATCTCCATAAAAACACAAAACACAACCAAATAGAACATAAATACGGATAAAAATATACAAAAACACACATAAAAAGGCACTAAAATCTAGGTGAAAATATCACTCATCAGTCACCTCTAGGTTTGGAAAATGGTTTGGGCTGTGCCTGCAAAATAATTCCATAATTAATTATATGGACCAAAATAAAACTTGTGAACTTCGACTAAAATTAATTGCGTGGGCCATGTTTATTTGTTTTTATAAAATAATTTAGTAAAGTCCAAATATCCCCTGCAATTAATTTTCTTCCCTCTGTTTCTGTAACTCACATCAGGCAAAATAAAATCAATCAGACCATATATTAAAAATAATAAAAATAAAATGAAAAATATAAATATATTTGGGTTGCCTCCCAATTAGCGCCCTTTTTTACTGCCGTTGGCTCGACTTAGGTGTGGCTTTTATTCTTCAATTACAAGAAATATCCTCCAAGTCCACCCGATCAACCTCAACCGTGCGGAATCCTTCATGATATTCCTTCAATTGATGCCCATTGACTTTGAAGCTTTTTCTGAATTTAAACTCTGTATTTCAACTGCACCATGAGAAAACATATTGGTTACAACAAATGGCAATCCAACGAGAACGTAACTTACTTGAGAATAATTTAAGCTTCTAGTGGTAAAGTAAAACTTTTTGCCCAATGCTAGAATTTTTCCTTGAAATTCTTGCATCATGAAATGCTTTAGTCTTAGCCTTATAGATCACTGAATTTTCATAGGCTTCATTTTGCAATTCCTCTAACTCTTGCAACTGGAATTTCATTTGCACTCCGGCCTCCTCATGATCCATGTTATACTTTTAGATCGCCCACTATGCCTTGTGTTGCAGATCCACAGGTAAATGGCATGGCTTTCCATAGACAATCCAGTATGGGGACATGCCAATAGATGTTTTATAGGCCATTCGATAAGCCCATAATGCATCTTCCAATCGTGAGCTCCAATCCTTTCTAGATGGATTTACCGTCTTTTCTAGGATTCTTTTAATCTCACAATTTGATGCCTCCGCCTAGCCACTCGTTTGAGGGTGGTAGGGTGTGGAGGTTTTAAGAAACACTGCCTACTTGCACAATAATGCTTCCACCGTCCTGTTGCAAAAATATGTGCCCTTATCACTGATGATAGCCTTAGGAATTCCAAACCTGCAAAAGATGTTAGAGCGTAGGAAACCTGCAACCACTTTTGAATCATTAGTCCGGGTGGCTTTTACTTCCACCCATTGGGAAACATAATCAACCGAAAGTAATATGTAAACATGACCCAACGATGAAGGAAAGGTCCCATAAAATCCATTCCCCACACATCAAAAATTTCACAAACAATTATAGGGGTTTGGGGCATTTCATTTCTTTGGGAAATATTTCCTACACGTTGACACATATCACAAGACTTGCAAAAAATCATATGCATCCTTAAAAAGTGTTGGCCAATAAAATCCACATTCAAGCACTTTGAAAGCTGCTCTCTTAGAACCAAAATGACCCCCACAGTCATGACTATGGTAAAAGGTGATAATTGAATTAAATTCAACATTGGGAATGCACCTTCGTATACAAGTATGGGTCATCCCACATGTAATATTTGGAATCACTTCAGAGCTTATCATGCTGGGCCTTGCTCATGTCATCTGGAAAACTCCGAGCAACCAAATAATTCACCAAATCAGTGAACCATGGAACAGAGTCTTCTGACACTGAAGGGTTCAGTGTCAGTGTATTTTCCAAAATTTGCAAAACTTCCAGTTGCTGCTCGTCTGGGAATTTTTTCAATATTGGTTGCTCATTCACTTCTCTAACCAGGCAGCTTAGATGGTCAGCCACCAGATTCTCCGATCCCTTTTTATCCTTGATCTCTAGGTCGAATTCTTGGAGTAACAAGATCCATCGAATTAGCCTAGGCTTGGATTCTTTTTTCTTCATGAGATGGCGCAAGGCTGAATGATCAGAGAAAAACAATCACTTTAGTTCCCAATAAATATGAATGAAATTTTTCTAAAGCGAAAACAATGACCAAGAGTTATTTTCCCTTAGTAGAGTAGTTGGCTTGAGCATTATCCAAGGTTTTCGAAGCATAATAAATCACATGGGCTGCCTTGTTTACTCACTGCCCCAACACCGCTCCTACTACATAATCACTCACATCACACATTATTTCAAATGGCAAGCTCCAATCTGGCAGTTGGATTTTTGGTGGTATGGTTAGTAACAACTTCAACCTGTCAAAGGCTTCCTTATAAGCATCATTCACCTCAAATTTCACATCTTTTAGAAATAGCTCACAAAGAGGCTTTGTTATCTTTGAAAAGTCCTTGATGAACCTCCTATAATAACCTGCATGCCCAAGAAAAGAACGAACTTCCCGCACTGATGTAGGGTAAGGCAATGCAAATATAAGATCAACCTTAGACTTATCAACCTCAATTCCTTTTTCCGAAACTATATGTCCTAAAACAAAATCTTATTCTACCATAAAGGGACATTTTTCCCAATTTAGAACAAGGTTTGTTTCTACACATCGTTTCAAAATCAATTCAAGATTCCCAACACACTCATCAAAAGACCTTCCATACACACTAAAATCATCTATAAAGACCTTAATTATATTCCCAACAAATTCAGAAAAAATACTTACCATGCACCTTTGGAAAGTGGCGGGTGCTTAGCAAAGTCCGAATGGCATCCGACGATATGCAAACATTCCAAATGGGCATGTGAACGTCATTTTCTCTTGATCTTCGGGTGCAATTAGAATCTGAAAATAACCAGAGAAACCATCAAGAAAACAATAAAAAGAATAACCTACAAGCTTTTCTAACATTTGATCAATAAATGGTAAAGGAAAACGATCCTTTCTAGTCATGTTATTGAGCTTGCGGTAGTTTATGCATACTCTCAAACCGATTTGCACACATGTTGGAACCATGTCACCTTTATCATTTTCAACCACGGTCACTCCCGATTTTTTTGTACAACTTGTGTCGGGATAACCCACTTGCTATCCGAGATGGGATAAATGATCCCCACCTCAAGAAGTTTCAAAACTTCTTTCTACACGACCTCCATCATCGGTGGGTTTAGTCGACGTTGAGCATCTCGTGATGGCTTTGCATCATCCTCAAGTAGAATGCGGTGCATGCAAATTGAAGGGCTGATTCCTTTTATGTTCGCCACCATACAACCGATCGCTGCCTTGTATTCTTTCAAAACTTCAATCAATTTGCTCTCTTGCTCTTGTGTCAACTTGGCCGAGATGATAAAAGGTAGTGTATCATTTGGGCCCAAGAAAGCATACTTCGAATGATCAGGGAGTGCCTTCAACTTAAGTTGTGTTGTCTGCACTATGGATGGAAGAATTTTTGGGAAAGTGTTAGGTAATTTAAGAAAGGCCACATCATACCTCATTGCTTCAGATGGGTGAATCTACAAACTTTCAATTAATTCACCAAAATTTCTTGTCCCATAATTTTCTTCCTCTTCTTTCATGAGTCCAATTGCAAGGATAGTGTCTAATTCATCTCTGAAGTTAGTTCAAAACATTCTTGCACCAATGGCTCAACAACACTAAAAGCAAAAATCGAGTTAGTATCCTCAGGAAACTTCATAGCATCATATTGAATTGAATAACCTGCCCGTCAAATTCCATCGTGAGAGTGCCTTCACTTACATCGATTTTTGTTCGTGATGTGTTGAGGAAAGGCCTTCCCAACAAGATAGGAGTGGAATTTGATGGGTGCTCATTCATTTCTAATACATAAAAATCAGCAGGGAAGATGAGTTTATCTACCTGCACAAGGACATCTTAAATGACTCCGTCGGGGTATGCATGACTCCGATCGGCGAGTTGAATGACAATTCCAGTCTTCTTCAATTCTCCCACTCCGAGCCTCTCAAAAACTGATCGTGGAATAACATTTATGGAAGGTCCAAGATCTAGCATAGCCCTCTCCACCTTGAAATTTCCAATTTTGCAAGGGACTACGAACATGTCGGGATCCTTGCATTTTTAGGCAACTTTTGCTGGAAGATAGCTGAAACGTTCTCCCCCATCACTACCTTTTCATTCCCGGTCAGCCTCTTCTTTTTGGTGCACAACTCCTTCAAGAACTTGGCACATCTTGGAATTTGTTTAATTGCCTCGATGAGAGGTATTAATCTCCACCTTCCAAAATACCTCAAGTGTTTGCTTATCTTTCTCATTGGTGTCAACTTTCATTATCTTACTTGGAAAAGGCAAAGGGGTAGAATTTAAAGGAATTGGATCAGATTTTTTTACCAGATTTTTCGTGACAGGCCTGACACTGATAGGATCAGTGTCTGTACTGCCTCGTTTTTGCAGATCAGAATTTTCAACAACTTCAGATTCAATTTGATCATTCCTTTCTTCCACAGCATCAGCAGGTCCTTCAACTTCCATTCTCTCATTTCCAGAATTGTTTCCTCCATCATTCTCAACTTGCTTGGCTTTTCAATATCCGCCAATTGCTTCCCACTTTGCAACGTGATGGCGCTCACATTCTTAGGATTTATTTCAGTTTGTGAAGGCGATTTTCCACTATTTTGAGCTTGCATTTGGCATACAGTTGTAGCCAATTGACTTAACTGATTTTCCAAGTTCCGAATTGATGATTGGGTCAACTCTTGGAATTTTAAATTATTAGAAGCCATAGCCTTCACAAGTTTCTCAAATGAGCTCCCCGAGCTTGATTCTCCATGGTGTCGATTTCCACCTTCTTGAGGCCGATCTTGTTGCTATTCATCACTCTCCTCTCTTGGAATTGGTGTTGCCCCCTATTCTCTCCTTGTCCGCCACCATACCTAAGGTTGGGGTTATCCCTCCAACCCGGATTATAGGTTTGAGAAAAAGGATCATATGGTCACCCCACTACATTCGCTTGCTCCTCATTGATTGTAGCCCTGCAATCAAAACTGGAATGATCATAAGTTAGGCAATTTTAACAAGATTGATTACTCATCCCTCATCCATTCGCAAGGTTCTCAACAGCCACTGTCAACTTGCTCAAGGTTTCTTCCATCTTGGCATCATGCACCTCCTTCACTTCTCTAACCGCCGAATCACGGGTGCCAAATTGTTGGGTGTTGGCAGCCATGCTAGCAATTATGCTTCTAGAAGTAGTGTGTGTTTTCATCATGAATTCTCCTCCACTAGTGGCATCAAGCATGTTTGGTCCATCATGGACAACCCTTCATAGAAATATTGCAATAGCAACTGGTCACTTATTTGATGTTGAGGGCATGCTGATATGAGGCGTTTGAACCTCTCCCAGTATTCATGTAAGCTTTCTCCATGCACTTGGCGAGCCCCAAATATCTCCTTTCGCAACACGGCAACTCTAGTGGCTGGAAAATACGTTTGAAGAAAGAGTTTCTTCATTTTAGCCCACGTATTAATCGATCCGGAAGGGAGATAATACAACCAATTCTTTGCTAAGTCTTTCAAAGCAAAGGGGAATGCCCTAAGCTTGATTTGCTCCTCCGTAACTCCGGTTGGTTTCATGCTCGTGCACACGACCGCGAACTCCTTCAAGAACTTATGTGGATTTTCACCTAAAAGACCATGAAAAACAGGAAGTAAGTGAATAAGTCCTAATTTCAATTCAAATGTAGTATTATCATTGATATCAGGAAGGTTAATGCAAAGTGGTTGATGGCCTATGTCCGGATTCGCAAAATCATTCAACGTTCTCTCTGCATTTGCAGCCATGTTTTCTACACCAAAATCAAAGCCTCCTGTTGTGGCACTATCCTCTACTTTTGAACAACTATCCAAATCAGAATTTTGTTCTTCTGAAGGGTTGGGATCAGCTGCTGCAACTTCGGGATCGGCGGTGGCTTCAGTGTCTCCAACAATTGACGAACTTGCTTGAGATTTTTCTCGGGCCTCCTTCCTCAACCTCAGGGCAGTTTTCTCAATTTCTATGTTGAATTCAAGCTATTTTCTGTAAGATGAACGAGTGATCATTCACATAAAATTTTTTCGAAAACAGACAGGCAAGACACTGAATGGTACAGTGTCAGTGAAATAGAAATTTAAAAAAATACACAACTGAAATCTGTTTTTCCTTCTGTTTGAAACCAAAATGTCCAGAATATTAAGAACACAAAAATTTAACAAAAATCTCATATTGACTCCCCGGCAAGCGACGCCAAAATTTGGATGGCTGTCGCCGGCCCACCAAAAATAAAAATTTATAATTATCCGACTCAATCCTATATAGTATATATGTGTGAGTATGGGTCGAACCCAAGGGAGTGAATTGAAATTGATATTAAATTGAAGTGTTCGATTGTGACAAAATGAAATAAACAAGGGGGAATTTTGTTTTGTGAATTCAAACTATATTTTGCAAATAATCAAATGACAATAGTTTTTAGACAATCAAAGTTTCAAGACTCCAAAGAATTAAGATTAGAGTCTAAACAAATATTAAACAAACCCGACCCAAGAAATTGATCCTCTCCCGATATTCTAAGCGAATTATTCAATAAGAAATAAAATCAATACAAAATAACTCCAAACCCCTAGGTTGACGCTACGACCTACCAACCCGAAAATTCCCTTATGTTAAATAATTTAGGGTACGACCGCTAAATTATTCTACTCACCTAGCGATCTAAGAGGTTCGAATTAGACAAGGCATTAAACACGAGAAATCAGGATTACAAGACTATGAAAACGGGGGTAGCGAATCATATAACGATGACCCTATGAATTCTAGAGGTACACCCTCACTTTATCACTCGATTCACAAGAGTATGACAACGGATCATAGAAATGTAAATTGACAATTGATCATGCAAAAGTACACATAGATGGCCAATCTATATTGACAATCACACAACCCTAATTCAAATCAAAGCAATTCATATGATAAAATTATAAGCATATCAATTAAAACATCTTATCAAACAATTGCCAGAATATACTGGAGGTTCACAAATTCTTGAATCAGAAGGGGACTTAGCCCATAAAAAGCATAACAAAAATGAAATTAAATAAAAATAAATAAAACCAAAAGTAGCTTGATTGTTTTTCTGGAGTGTCACCAACTTTGCTTGGCTGCCTCCCTTCCAATCCCCTTTTTCAGTACTGTCGTGTGTCTTCTCATAGCCTCTAATCTCCCTTTCTAATTCTTCATTCTGCCCCCTTTCTTCCGTAACCCAATCTTCACATTCAATTTTTATTTTGACTTTCCTTTTCTTTCTTTCTTGAATAACTCCCAGATCTGCAATTCAATTCCCTTTTGACTTTCCCTTTTTTTTCTTCTGTTTCCATTTGGTAGTTTTCCTTTTCTTCCTTTCTTGGACATAACCCCCCAAATCACAATTAATTCTCTCTTTTCATGTAATGAATATCATATCAACTGTAGTTGTAACAGCTGGGTTTGAAATACGCCCATTAACTCCACCCCGCAATCCTCCAATTTTTGACCCATTTTAACAAATTAATGCATTAAAGTAAGTGTGCTCCAATAATAAAATAAGCTGTAATTAGCATGCAACGGGCACATAAACCAATCAAAAAGATGGGATTTAACTTAAAATATCAATGACTAATTACGACTTATCATGAGCAGTCACGTAGTTAGTTGCGTGGTTAAGTGTGTGCATGGTTGTATGAATAGTTGCGTGCATGGTTGCTTGATTAGTCACGTGAGTAGTCGCACGCGTGCATGGTCGCTTAGTTAGTTGCGTGAGTAGTCGCACGCGTGCATGGTCGCATGAGTTAGCACGTGCATAGTCACTTGATTAGTCACGTGAGTAATTGCACGACCGCTTGGTTATTCGCGTTCATGGTCGCATGTGTAGTAGCATGCATAGTCAACGCTTGATTAGTTGCGTAAGTAGTCGCAAGCGTGCATGATCGCTTGGTTAGTCGCGTGGTAAGTAGACGTTTATGAATATTTATATTTCTAATTACTCTTAACCATTCTTGACCAAACACTGGAGGAGATGATTGCGGTCCTTTAGCTATCAAGTTCATTGAGTGTCTTGCCACTGGACACTTAGTTGATAAGATCGATCCTTCAAAATGTGTGGAATGGAGGAAACGATTTTGTGCGAAGCTATTCTCAAATGAACTGGTAGCACTGTAAGTAGTAGTACTTCAATAATTTAGTTATTAGATGAACTTACAACAATGCAGTTTGCAAAATATGCTAGCTTAGTATTTTTGTTAAGTTGTATACTCAAATCATTGTAAATTTAGGTATTTTTGTTTTGAGCATTGACTTTTTGTGTATTCGAAGTTCCTTTAATCATTGTTTTTCGAGCTTTCAGATTGAGGATTGTAATATTTGTTCTTGTACTATATGTTTCAACTATGTGATTATGGCCTTCCATCATAAGCAATTTAGTCGTATTTTTTGTTACACATGTAGTTGCATGAACAATCATGCAAATGCTTATGAGACCATACACAAACCTGCATGCAACCACATAAGCGACCCTACCTGCAACTGTTTGTGCGACCTATTTTGCGTTGATACGCTTCAAGTATAAGCAACTTCTTGTGAAACTAATTATGCAACTGCTTACGAGACAACACACGCGACCATCAATGCGACCTTATGTACGACCCTGTATGTGACCTCTTGTACGATACTGCATTCGACACTTGTGCGACTATAGGCAGAAACATATAGTCGCATAATTGGTCACACAAATAAACGCCAGAAAGGTCACACAATATCGTACGATCGACTGTGCGACCCTGTATGCGACCTTTGTGCAACTAATTGCATGGTCATGTACTCGACTTTTTGTCTGAACCTATACGCCACCTTTTGTGCTGCCAACTGTACGACCCTATATGCGACCTTTTGTGCAACCCTGTACGTGACCTTTTTGTGATCAATTGTGCGACCCTGTATGCGACCTTTTGTGCGACTGAGTGTGCTACCCTGCATGAGATCTTTGTGCAACCAACTGTGAGATCTGTTATGCGACTAAAGTGCATTTCAAGCACACACGTGACCCACCCTGCATGCGTGCGAATGGTTGTGCGACTAACCTTGCGACTACCTAGTAAAACATAAGTAATATTGTGAAGTAAACAAACATAATAAACTTTAAAATCTCAAAATAAATTATCAATACAAACTGAACATATAAATTACCAAAAAAAATGTAAACATACTAAGTCCATAAAAAGTTGGAAGACAGAGACATTATCTTTGCTAATTTTCTTGACCTAACCCCATCAGGCTCTTCAATAGGTATTGTTGACCTTGCATGATTAAACATTTCTGGAGGTATCCATGAACAAGGTTGTGAGGATGGTGGTAGAATAACATCAACTTCAATTTGCTCATCAATAGGCCCATCAAGATTGATTCTTTCATTTTGGTCACAATCTTCTTCTTTGGATTCAAAGTAATCATGCTCTCTCACAAAAGAATTGTTTTGAGTTGGTTTCCTCTCCATCATATTTCCATTGATCTGAATCATGTAGCATTTTCCATCCCAAAGGCATAAAATAGGAATCTTATCTGAGATTTGAAACATATATTTAATATTAAAAAATGTTAAAAATTGTATATACTTTATTTACGTGCTGTCTCATTTGTTTATATGCTTGACAAATCATGTGCACGTGACTAACTACTCAATCGACTAATCAAGCAACCATATACGTGAATACTCATGCGACCATGCACGCGACTAACCAATCAATCATGCACGCGTGCGACTACTCACGTGTCTATGCACGCTACTATACATGCGACCATGAACGCGACTAACCAAGCGACCATGCACGTGACTAATCAAGCAACCATACACGCGACTATTCATACGACCATGCACGCGACTAACCACGCAACTAAACACGCAACTAACTACGCGACTGCTCACTCAACCATACGTGCGACTTACAAGTGACTACTTACTGAAGGTGCGTGCGACCTTACATGCAACATGTCACGCAATCTCGCATACAACTTTGCGCAAATTGCGATTACTATACCTCAAAGTATCGTATGTTTATTAATCAATATTCTAAACATGTCAAATGATGTATAAAATCTTATTAATCTAATCAAACACTATAATAACATCATCCCAACATAACTCACATGTTAAATTTTCACAAAAACCTAAATTTAGTTTATGAAAAACAATAAGATTTACTAACCTAAATTCATATTGAGTTGCAATGGGCCGTTGTCGCTTCCCTCTTGTGGTTGTCTTCTCAAATATTTAAAATCTTTGAAGAATGAATGATAAAGTGAGAAGAGAGAATGGGGTTTAATGAGTGAAGGGGTATTTGGGTCCAAAAAAATTTAAAAAGTGGCATATTTTAAAAAAAATATTGTGGGTGGCATTTTTATAAAAAAAATGTATTGAAAGTGGCATTTTTGAAAATTTTCCAAATATTTAACTTATTTCATTAAAATTAAAATGTTTAGTTAAAAAAAATAAAAAAGAAAGTATGATTAAAACATGAGGAAATTGCGAAAAATATCCGAAATGAATAGACAAAAATCATTGTCATCCATAAAATAAATTGTATAACTTTCATACCCAATTGTCCATTTTGGACCAAAATATCTCCACCCTGTCGGAATGCTATGTCAGGATTCCGACACCAATTCCAACATCATCGGATGTCGGACCACCCTATCGGAATACTATGTCTGGATTCCGAAACCGATTCCGACATCATAAGATATCGAATTTGGTGTCGGATCTCGACATAGTATTCCGACAGGGTGGGGTTATTTCATCTAATGTCGGATTTGGTGTCGGAACCCCAACATAGCATTCTGACAGGATGGGGGTATTTTGATCCGAAAATGAACAATTGGGTAGAAATGTTATACAAATTAATTTATTGTTGACAATGATTTTTACTTAGAAAAATGGTTAAATGTACAATTCTGCCTTAAAACATAATAAAAATTCCTAAACAAAAATCAAAATTCAGAAGACGATCAAATTGAAGAACACGATGAAAAAGAAGATCAAATTGAAGAAGACAAACGGCGGCGCCGCAATCCGACAATGCGAAAGTGACTCGTCGATTCTTCAAACTAGAAGCCCTAAGCGTTAATTTGGGTCTTCTTCAATGGTCTGCCAATTTGGGTGGACTCACGAACCCTAACTCCTAAATTGAAGAAGAACTCACATTCCCAGATTGAAGCCCCAACCCTTAATCCAAGCCCTTAACCTCTGCCACCTGAGGTTCATCACAAGAGTCGCTGTAACTCGACGAAAGTTCACATTAAAAGAATAATCGGAATATTAGCAGAAAAGCAACCGCCAACATCGTTATCATCCACCGCCGTCGCCTCTTCATCCCCAGCATCACCGTCACTTTCAGTTTCGATTTCGCCGCTGCGCACGCTCGCTTCATCCCGTATGCAGGATTAAAAAAATTTCCCAACTGATTTCTTCAATTACAAAGATTATGATTTTCCCTTTCTAATTTAAGATCATGTTTACTCCCTTCGTCCCGGCGTAAGGGAGTCATTTGTTTTTTTGCACGTAGATTAAAGAGTATTATTATTTAATGTGTAGTGGGTAGTTGTATTAGTGGGAGTGTGGGTCCCATATTTTAATTGTATTAGATGGGGTGTGTGGGTCCCATGTGTGTAAAAAAGAAATGAGACTCTTTTGGTGGGACGACCAAAATGAAAAAATGTTCTCTTTGCCTGGGACGGAGGGAGTATATTTTATTCTTTAATTTTGATTTTATTTTTATTTTTTGTATCCTGTTGATTTATTAATAAATTAATTTTATTTTAATTAAGTGTATTTAAATTAATTTTATTTTAATTAAGAGTGTATTTTAATCGAGTTTTCTGTCTTTTCATTTTTTTTTCTTTACAAATTTTTTTAATTTTAATAAAATATAAGTTAAACATTATAAGAAATTACGTGTAAGATTGAGTCATATTTTTTTATTTTTAATTTTTAAAAATTAATTTGTGACATGGCAATTCTATTGGATGAATTTTTTTGAATGTCCAGGTCAACAATCCTCGCCGGTTTCCTCCAAATTCATCCGTCACGTGCAACACGTGACCAATTTTCAGCGAAAATCGAGGGTTCTGATGAAAATTGGGCAAAATCAAAATTAAACTCATAGGTATGGGACAAAATCGATACAAATATATTTTTTTGGACAAAATCTAAAGTTTTAAATAATTATAAAAAAAACTTTTAATTCATAAAAGAATACATATGAACTTTCAACACAGAAATATATATCATGTGGATGAGACTAACTCACAAAGAGACTCAATAATGATTTCATTTGGAGACATACCAATTGCTACCAAACTCTCCATGCCAAACACAGACTTCACCTTTCCAACTACAACTAGCAACTACATCGGGTAAGACAGGATGAAATGCAACATCCGTACACGCTTGCTCGAATGCTTTAAACTTGTTGACAAGTTTGGATGTTTTAGAGTTATAAAAGTAGATACATCCATCAGACGATCCAGAGGCAACCATACTTCCATCCAAACTGAAATTGCACTTGATAGGAAAACCAGAGACACTATGACTTTCATACCTTTTGTACTTATCAAGTTTGAAGGGGGGTCTCGTTGAGAAAATAGCGATGTAGTTTGCATTGGATTGAGCGATAAAATACGGCTCAAAGGGGTGGCATCTAATAGAGGGGCACGTGTAAGCCTCCGTGTAGACCTAGCAAGTGGCAGAAAACCAGGGTTAAATGAAATTATAAGCACCAGCAACCACCTATATCTATTCCCAGATGTTTCAGTTTGACAACCTCCATCTAAGGTTAACTTCTTATAATTATTTTGGTAAAGACAAATGTATCAGTGTATAACCTCTCTTTTAATGAAGCCATCAACAAAAGCCTGTCTATGTTGGAAAATACATACCCATAGTACTCTTAAAACCACTTATTGTAGAGGAGAGTGACACCATTTCTTTTTATTAAATAAGACTACTGTTTTTTTTTTCTTTCCCAACATCCGCAGAAAGTATAACATCTATGTCACACCTGATCTTTTTTATGTATGATAAAGGGGACAAAGAAAATGAGTAGAGCAAGGAGAAGGAAAAGAAATAGATCGGACACTTGGGGTCTACCAGGTGCATTAATATTAATAATAACGAAGAAATCTTAGTGAGTAATGTGTATGAGCTACAACAATGAACGCATAAACATGAGAATATACCTGATTCGATAATGGAACTTGACGTGAAACATCCCAAACAATGATCGAATTTTCACTAAGGTTGCTCTTGGACACATCACTTGAGGTGATTAATTGCATGCCATCAACTGTAAACTCAACATCAAGGATCGGTCCAAGCTTCCTTACATATTCATGGACCACCATGCTGGTCCTAATATCCCATAGCTTAAGGAGACCTTTCGATCCACCAGAAACAAAAAGATGGTCGTTGTTTGGACAAAATTTAACAACTTCTACTATTTGATCCTCCTTAAAAACCCGAGTCTCCATTCCTTTTTCGACATCAATCAACCTTGATGTGCCATCATAACCACATGAGAGTACAGATAATCCTTCCCGAGACCATTTAACATCTTTCACAGCTGCACGGTGACAGTAAAAAACACGTGCTCGTTTCTGACCACCACTCCATACGTTCCATATGCAAATAGTATGATCCATACCCGCAGATGCAAGAAGATGAGCTGAAAACTAACAACATGAAGCATATTAATTCATAGAATGATAAAGGTGATCAAAGCCTTACTACTTATATTTTTTATTTAAATATGTTATAGTTTTGATTTTAAATTTGTGATCTTTATTCCTAAATTTTCTCAACCCCTCAATCCTTAAAACTTAAGAACTAAATCTATACACACAAATGAAACTCTCAACTCCTAATCCCAACCATATATGGTCTCTCCTTTATTTTAACCTTTTAGTACGACATTTCTCTTCCCTTAGTCAAAAACTCAGAAAATTCCTTTGTGAAGTTCAGTTTCATAAGGTGTGTGTATATTCAATTCACCTTTCCCGATTAATTCACTGTTAGATCATAAACAAGCATAAAACAATATCATGGCTCACCTAATTCCATATTTTGAAGCTTCATACGGATCGAATTGATGACCAATCTGTTCAATTTCAACGGTTCTTGTTTTGATTACTGCCAAAGCAATTCATATTGCATTATCATTCATTAGTGTAAGATCTCTCTTCTCATTATCTTATTTGGTGGTAGAAGATATTTGGATAAATATGCTCGTGACTGAATTAGTTTTATATTTGCATGCACGGTGGTTGTTCTTCTCACAAATCCTAGCACTGTTTCTCTCTTCTTATTAGAATTACTGTAGGCATCAATATTTACCCCTAGGCGTTAGCCTAGCAATGAGGACTTGGAGTGCCTTAGTGTGAAATTCCCCGAGGTCCCAAGTTCAAAACTCGTGGGTGTGATCAACAATTGTGGTGCCAGTCCATACAGATTGTAAAGTTCTAGCTTGAAATGGGTTCCTCACTAGTGGACAGTGAGTTATGGTCTCCCATGGATTAGTCAGCATGTACAATGGTCCCGACCTTTATAAACTAAGATAAGTTTCCTGACCTTTATAACCGATTAACCCACTTATCAATTGCATAATTGAGAAACAGTTATTTAGTTGATTTCATTCACATAATTTATGTCATTTAATTATTATTGCATGTGGTATTTAATTCTGACATTTATCCCTTGCTCATCCAAAAATAATTTCCCCCTTTTCCATGAAGGAGTAGACGTGGTGGGATCGAAGGATTCTTAGCTACCAAGTTCATTTTATTAAACTTAACAAAACCTTATAATTTCATTTCATCAGATGTATGGTATGAGAAAAAGATAATCCCATTTGCTTATTTCTAGAAGAATTTTAATTTAATTAGTCATTAAATTGAATTTTATTGCACTAATTTTAATCAATTCATTTACCATTTTCTCTAAACTTTCCCTATAATATTTTTTTCATAGTAAAATGAAATGCTTTAAGTAATAGATTTATAGGGCACGAAACTCAAGCTCAGACAACACTAAATTTTGAACAGTGTCTCTCCCAAAATATCAAGACATCAAAGATCAAGTTATGTCTGTCACAAAAAACTAGACTCCACCAACATTAGATCCTTAACTAATCATTACATCAACTTAAGTTCATTTTCTTTTCAGTGCAAGAATATCCGGTTCGTAAACCAACAAGAGTTTTGCGCTCTGTATGCATTGACTCTCCGTGTTGATCGCACCCAATAGGTTTTAAACAAAGGCCCTCATGGTGTTTCACCCTAAAGTACCCCAAGCACCACCACTAGGCAAAAACCTCATAGGTCTACCTTGAATTTATTAAGTCAAAGATATATTACTGGCGGCTGATGAGATTAGGATAATATCAATACAAGATATGGAATAATATATAATCAGAACCTTGTGTTGTTAAATTAAATAGTTTTGAATTGTCTTCAGATCAAATATAAATATTAGTTAGAGGATTATGAGCAAAAATGTCCGTAGTAAAGATGAACAAATACCGTGAGTACGACACCATTGCACAGCATTAACAGACTTTGAGTGCCCATCCATGGTAGCAGAAAGCGACCCCTTTATTGGATTTGAGTCAACACCGCCCTTCATATGTTGTTTCACCATTTTCAAAATTTCACGTGGTAAATCAGAATCTAAAATGCTTCCCATAACTGTATTAAATGGTGTATTTAAATTTCAACATCAACAAAAATACTATAAATTCATAAATAGCAGATTCAATTTAATTCTTCCATTTAAAAGCTTAATCACATGAACCTGGTGTAGGCGCAACGCAATTAGGGTTGGAGTCAATTGGGTTCAGATGGGAAGCAGCAAGTGCTGCTCGTTGTCGCTTAGATATGTAACTTCCCGATATTGGAGAATCCAACTGGCGGATAATGGGCACATGGGCCGGTTTCGCAATTAGAGGTTGAAGCCTTGCTCTCTTGGGAGGAGGTTGCAATGGAATCGAGTGCTCTAATTCACCATCATCAATGTTTTCCATGTCATCATCGGAAGAAGAAGCATAGACTTTGGAAAGAAGATCCATGTTGGTATGCGACCAGCTGTCAATTTTATGAATATTATTATCATAGCAAGTCTAGATGAAGGATTGATTGTAAAAAGGAAAAAGAAATTGGTAAAGAACATCACTAATGAGTTCTATGTAAATATGATTTAGCATCTAAAATTTTACGTATAAATTACGATTACAATTTACAACTAATAATTCATATTCAAATTTGCAAAAAAAATTCTTTCATTTGGTTTGAAAAACTTAATACAGGAAAAAGTTTTTTAGTCACATTTCTTTTAGATATACAGCTCAACATGTTGAGTGATTCGATATAAACACTAAACAGAATGTCACAGGATTTCAGAGGGAGGTAAATGTCCAACCTGTTATGTATACACAGTTACCCCATTCCTAAATGTTAGAAGATTGCATTGAGATATAACTAATGTCAATTATGAACTTCAATTACCACTCAAGAATTTTGTGTCAATAATCAGGCCAAGTGTAAGAATGATGACAAGTGCTCAACCGTTAGAGGTCAAATGGATGGATAAAACACGAAACCTACTCTGAAGAGAGAATAGAAGACATATTTACGGAAGTCAAAGTATTGAGCAACTATCCATGACACTGAAAACAGATTCTTATTCTAGATGCATAATTTCCATAACTGTTAACTATAATTTCCATCAGAGCTAAAAGCTTTGATGAATAAAACTGATCTTCTCTATTATTCCATGCCAACAGATTCTCATCCAAGATTTTCTTTTAGTTTTCATTTTTACATTTCTCATGTTTTTTTGCCATGCATTGAAACTTTAGCAACAAGAAAGAGCCACACAAAACCAAGAATTGTAGATATAAAAATTTTCCCTCATCAAACAGAACTTCTTGAGCAACTTCAGCATCGACAAATTTATCTTTTAATTTCCCAGTAAATCAACAGTAGATTTGGAACAAAGAATGATTTAAATAAGCAGGTTTATAAGTGAACGTATTTTTCAATGGAAATCAAGACATGGAAACCTTAGTTTCATGTTGAAATAATATGATGTGACTTTGAAGCATGCGTCAACATAAGGTGGATTTATTAATCCCCCAGCAACTCAAGTGATTCGTCTTTAATTCTACTTCATAAGGAATTTGTTCCTGGAAGAACTTAGAGGCACTAAGTTTACGAGCTCTTCAGAAATGTCATAGTTTTATCTAACCAAGAAAAACTACCTACCAATAATACTTTTAATAGCTTTGGGATCTAACTCACATATAGCTCCCTTCGTTTCTTCATAGATCTCAACGGCACAAGAAAACTACCAATTTGAAGCAAGAGCTCTTATGATCATAGCCTTAATTTCATATAAGTTCATAACTTTCTTGTTCAAGATTACCAACACATAAGTTGATAATTTCATTTTATAGCATTAGAGAATCACTCTAGAACTTGCACATCAAAGATCATACTTATTTAAATGGTCAGCAACAGAACAGAAAAAAGCAGGCAAAAAATTTAAAAACTAACCTGTTTGACTTTCTTGAATTTTCTCCACCAATGCTGCAAAGTAACAGCTACTGAACATAAAATATACCTAAAATTCCACATGAGAACAAACCATCAAAAGGAATATTCAAGGCTTAAATTTTTTGCTGGACAAAACTAATATCATATTCAGGATGGGGTCAGTACGATGGCAGTGGTTGGGATGTGCCTGAAAAAAGCAATGCACGAGAACAGTAAATGAACAGGGTGCCACATATTAGGCAACCGGAAACCAATGTAAACTGGACCATTCTGCAATATTGGCTCTTGATATATATGAAGAAATCTCCAGAAGCCCAGAGCACACGTCATTAATTTGGTGTGAATTAAGTAACATAGGTAGTAAGTATTATCATTTTTTTTTTTTTGAAAATTAGTAGATCAAAGAAAAAATCATGTACCCAGATAGTATCACAATAATTAACTAAACTTAAAATGGCACTACATTTCAATCATATCAAAAACTAGTTTTCCTTTTGGCCAATCTATTAAAGAACACAAATTTAAGTAATCGACAGATATGGGGGGAAATATTTAAAAGAAAAAGTATAAACAAAAAGTTTAAGTAACATAAGTGAAAGATTCTTTTTTTACCCCCAAAAGTAAAGAAACCAGGTATTGCACAAGGTAACATAAATTTGATGATTAATCAGAATGTAGCAGCAAAATAGTTATAGGTTGTATAAGTTGGTCCACCTAGAATTATGTATGAATATGTCAAGTACCACAGAATAATTTATGTGTAACATCTAAATTGCTTGCAATAAGAAGAATTGATATAAATTTATATGTATAGGTTGGACGCGGCTTGTAAACATGCTGTAGTACTTTTGGTATTAAATGCTCACTTAAAATCAACAAAATGCTCATGCTTTCGTACTAACATTAAAGTTGCGACCCAAATATTTAAGCCCCTCTACTATAAAATTTCACTCCAGATTAGGTGTGAATTTTGAGGGAGTGCAGAAATACTGCACCATTAAGGTAAAAACACTAACGTTTAGGTCTGTAATCGTTCTTTAATTATGTGTTTAGTTCAGAACGGAAGAGAAGGAAGCAGTTATGGTTTTCTGATGAGCAATTTGTCGAACACCTTGGGCATGAAATATAATATAACGTGGAATCGAAGCAGGAGTAGTCCAAAAGTAGCATACCTTGGTTGAATTTGTGGTTGTGAGAATTGGGGGCCGTACGTAGAGAAAGGGGAGTAGGGCAACTGGGCAAGAGGCAGAAGAGAAGCAATCTATGGCGCCAATCGGTAAACAGAAATAGAAACAAGTGACCAAAGAGTCAGCTTGCGATTTTGCAACAAACTGGCCCTTTAGGATTAGGCGTCTTAATGATGTTTAGATAGGTGTAATTTATTTAAACCTAGTATAAAAGAATAATGGTTAAGAGGTAAAATACTATCGGATGTTAGTATACACTAGTGGAGCACACCTCAATTCTTGAGGTGTAAACGTGGTAGCAAATTTGAATTTTCAAAGTACCATATTGGTAAGTGCTGTCAATATACATGAACCCAGTGAAGTAATTGCTACAATAAGCTTGATGAAGGATTAGAGGTTGGTAAGAATGTGATGTAAGGAATAGATGAACAGAAAGAAGTTGCTCCACTCTTCCCATTTTTTCATTGTCTTTACTTGCACTTCAACATTTTGTAGTTCTTGCTCTATGAAGCTCATCCGGAGAAAATGAACTAACATACTTAAAATCAGAATTCCACTAAACACTAAGAAAGACTTGCCGATTTGTGGGAAAGAGTTAGTAATAACATAATAAAAACCACATTCCACAACGTGCTTCTACCATCCACACCAGCGCACCCCACACTCCCTGTATAGAGAAAAATTAGAAAATAATACAAGGTACTATTTATAGCTACTCATGAGATATGATTTTTAACTTGTCTGAGCATCTATTGATCAAGTAATAGTAACTTCCTACTTTCAAAGGAAAATGATAGAGCAAGAAGTTATTTTAGTATTTTATTTCTAGTCAATAATTTCCTTGGTTTAGAATATTTGATTTCTTATTTCCTGCCATATTAGTAATTAGGGTTAGGGTTGTGATTGGGCCTTAGCCTCTTTATATACTTATGTATTCCAGGGTTGAAGAAAATAAGAATTATCTATTTGGCAAAGTTTATCTTTGTGGCCTTCTTTGAAGGATTGCAGCCTTACGGCTGTGGCCCTCTTGAGGGATTATTCTCGTTGTATCTTTTATTTATTTTTCTTCACTGTTAGTGCATATCTATCAATTGGTCCGACCTGCCATCTCTCTTGGTCATGCCTGACACCCGATCGATGACGGCTAACAAAGAGAGATCCGATTCAGCGGCTATGGAGAGATGCGATGATTTGGAGAAGGCTGTGAGCGACGCCCAGGACGCCCTACTTGTCCAGGGTAAAATTGTTTCTGGTATGGAGGTTAAAATGGATCTCATCCTCAAGAAACTGGAGGGGGTAGGCTTGCAACCCTTGGCGTCAAATTCTCCGGCTGTGGAATCGGTTTCCGGGGGCAAAAGGTCTGCCGAGCCTGCGTCTCCATCTACTGCATCGATGGGCATCACCACCACTTCCGCTCAAGTTTCCCTGCCCACTTCAGTCACAATACTAACAATGGACCTTCCACTCTTTGATGGTTCAGATCCGATTGCTTAGCTTGCACAGGCGGAGCAATTTTTTTTGGTTCACGACACTCCTTTCGGTGACCGCGTAAAATTGAGCCTCATCGCCATGTGGAGAGCAATGTTTTGGGCTCAGTGGGCCCTTCGTCGCAATGATTCAATCACTTGGCCTCAATTTTCCAGGGATTTAATTCAGCGTTTTGGAGATAGTTCAGCTATCAATGCGTATGAAGACATGCAAGCAACGCGTCAAACAGGTACGATTGATGATTATGTTGCTTTGTTTGAAGAACGTGCGCCCAACTTCCGAACAATACTTGGGCATGTTCTTGGGGGACTTGTCCGTGACTGCAATCCCGACTCAGACTTGGCAGATGTGCTTACTGCAATCCAGGCGGCGCGTCGAGTCTCCCGTGCTATTGACCCTTCTCATTCTTTTGGGAAACCTACGTATTCTCGTCCTCCACCACCTGCTCGTATCCCTCAGCAGCCAGCCCATCCACAATCAGGCCCTCCTACTAATTCAGGCCCACAACACCATCGAAATATACGTCACTAACAGCGGAGGAGGCCCGTGACTACCGTGCTAAGGGGCTTTGTTACAGATGCGGCCATCCTTGGGGGCTGCTGCATAGGTGTTCTGCCAAGCAGTTGCGCATCCTGCTCCTTCCCGAGACGGAGGACCTCATTGAGGAGGTCCACCCATCCTTTTCCCGCACCATTGATATGGAGGAGTACGGTTGATCATTGGGTCATTTTCTTGATTGCAGCCTTGGGGTCAAGGCTGTTTGGGGACGGAGGCATTGATAGAGCAAGAAGTTATTTTAGTATTTTATTTCTAGTCAATAATTTCCTTGGTTTAGAATATTTGATTTCTTATTTCCTGCCATATTAGTAATTAGGGTTAGGGTTGTGATTGGGCCTTAGCCTCTTCAAATACGTATGTATTCCAGGGTTGAAGAAAATAAGAATTATCTATTTGGCAAAGTTTATCTTTGTGGCCTTCTTTGAAGGATTGCAGCCTGGCGGATCTCCGTGGCCCTCTTGAGGGATTATTCTCATTGTATCTTTTATTTATTTTTCTTCACTGTTAGTGCATCTCTATCAGAAAAACCATAAAAAGATTCCTCACAGTCTATTATCTAGAAATTATGTTTCTTAGCTTTCATACAGAAAATGAAATAATAAAAATGTTAGCACCTTGAACATAGATTCTTAAATCAAAATCCCCTTCGTCAATCCCTTTCAGAGAAATTATAGAGCGGCTAAAAGAGATGGCAACAGTGGAGCAACAAAGACGGATTCTAGCAGAAAAGCTTTCCTTCCATCCACATCTTCAATAAGTAAACAGTGAGTTGATCCCACAACACAACCTACCCATACTACTATGAAGCATACGAAACAGTATCAACGCACCCAGATAGTATGTTGTTGCACCTTGAAATTCAGTACAAAATTCAGCTTATGCTGAACCAAACACCAACCTTAAGTGCTGAGAACATTTTTCCACAAATGAACATTTAGCTATGCTAAGCATGTACACTAATATTACTCACCTTACTTAACAAAGCCTGATTGTTCCCCTTTGTTTTATGAAAATTGTGTGCTGGCTCTTGATCCCTATGAGCTAAAAATGATAGCGTTGGTCGTAAAAAAAACCTATTAACTATAAATAAAATTTATGTGGATTTTAATATAATACTATAAAATTTTTAAAATTTTCAGGATGATTAGTTATCAATTATGCAAGAGAATGCTCAAGTTAAATTTCTTCATTAATTCTCTCTCTCTCTCTGTGTCAATTTTTCTAACCAAGTAACACCTACACCTTCTTAACAGTTGCACCAGCTGACATAATAAAAAGTTTCTCTGTATCTCAGCATCCTCTGCACTTTAAGATGAATAGCATACTCAATCATAGTTGTTAAAGGCGAAAGGCGCAAAAAGGCGCAAAGGCCTTGTTGGAGCCTGAGGAGCAAGGCGCGCCTAAGGTGCGCGCCTGAGGAACAAGATACTTTAGAACATATATACATTAATATATCCAACTCAACACATTATTTTCCAACTAAATAAAGGTAATAATATCACATACTAATACATAATAACTCATAAATAACATAATCACACTTAAAAAACCCGTGCACAATGTCATAATGAACTTCACAATTCAAGTTCTAAACACAAATAGACAATCACAAAAAGCAAATAAGCAGAATCCTTCAATTTTAAGAAAATATCAAATGTCAGTGACACAAATGATTACCAATGAGATAAAAATCTTAATTATCATGGTCTATGGTCCTTATAATCTTCATTCTCTTCTTCACCATCAAATTGATCATTGTATTCATTAAATTCTTACTCTTCATGAAAAACATAGGAAGCAGGACAAAAAAAAAAAACCAAAATTTGGAAATGTACCAAAGGCGCGCCCGAGGCGCGCCTTTTTCATCAAAAAAGGCGCAAAAGGCGCACAAAGGCTAGGGTTTTTTTAACATCAACCGAAACCCCAAAAAACCAAGAAACCCAGGCGATCAAGGCTTCGCCTCGCCTAAGGCGCACCTTTAACAACTATGTACTCAATGCCACCAGCCCTTCTCACAAAGATATGAACTGCAAAAATTCGAAAAGCCAGTCTGAATGAAAATCACGAAGCATATTTTCCAGCAAGAATCTAGTGCAAAACAGAGAATATCAGAACTTCTATGTGAACGTTATATCAAAGTTACAAACAGAGTAAACATAATTCGTTTCCATGTTAGTCTCTTCATGTACTACAAGAGAGTGGCCGTCCTTCCAAATCAAATAAGAACCTTGAAAATAATGAGTCAAAGGAACAAAAAGAACACAGTGAGGGTTGGAAGGCGTTTGCTTTTACTCCATAAAATAAGGACGTGGAAAAACTACAAGTCTCTTTTTGAGAAGTAAGGCATTGTTCTTAATGTGGGAGAGAACTCATACAGACAAAATATGTTTGTGGAGGCTTTTCTATGTTGTATTAAGATTGAACAGTTCACTAATGACACATTAACCATTTTTTATTGCAAATAAACCATCCATTATCCATGGTCTCAAGATAAAAAGGTTATACCCCGCTCTCTAAAGATTCAAAGATTGAAAAAAAAAAAAAAAGAAAAAAAAGAAGGCATGCTTCGCCCACCTTGATCAATATATTCTAAGGTACATCATCAATTTAACTACCCCAATTCCCTACATTTGATCATCGTATTTCTATGTTTAGCATGTGTGTCAAGATTTCAACTTTCCACTTTCTTGTTCATGTTATCAGGTAATCACAAAGTCTTTCTCCATCTTTTTCAATCTTGATCATTTGAGCAAGTGGGATTGTAGCTGAAGAATACATAAGGGAAAATGATATACTTTTTGTGACATCATCTATAAGTAATATGTTCAACTTTTAACCTCTTTTCTATCCCAAATTTTCAGAGCTGGTAATCAAGGTATTCATTATTAGGACTTTGTAGAAGAATTGGAAACAGACAATTATATCTCTAATAAAATTGTTGCAGTATTCTGTATAGTTTGTGGAATTCAGTACACGGCACATGGGTTTGTTTAAACTATTAACTTTTCGCTTTTCACAGGACAAGAACAAATTTTGTTGAGTCATCTTCACAGATAAGAATCCTGCTAACAAATTCACACTTGAGACATTTTACCAAGCAGGTCATAGGCATAAGTTGTAAGAAGCAAATCCCTACCAAATCATAACAATTTCCAATTACCATTTCCTATAAATCTACTACCAATTTCTGGCATATAATCCGATGGTGCTCGACTAAATCCAATTTACTTGTATTGCGCCTTCATAAACTTCACATAAGGTTCTAAAAATAATTGCAAAAGTAGGCAAATTATTGAATCCTGATAGTGATAACCTGATTAATCTTTTTAGAAATTCATTAATTTCAACATTTTCAATAACAAGAGAGACTCTTGAGTTGTTTAATCTACTATAATTATATAGAGATAGAGAGAGGAACAATTTTGTGTCAATCACAGCATTACCGAATCTAAAAGGTTTGCAAGGAAAAAACAAATTAAATTCGTCTCAAGAAGAAAACAAGCATAGCAGAAATTAAAACGAACTACATCAAGCTCAAAATTTAATTATTGAAACAAATTACTGACCCAAATCACCTCTGCTTTTCCGCTAACCAAAACTTTCCCAATACATTCTACCAAGAAGTTCAGACTTGTAATCCAAAGAACCGATTCGAAGATGATTTCACTAAAGCAAAAGAAGACGTCTTAATATTCACACAGAATTTTTTGATTCGGGGGAGATGAAGAGATGACATCGAAAACCAACCAGTCCTCTAAGCAGCCGCAGTCGGAGAAAGGATAATAAAATAAGAACGCGGTAGAGAGCCAGAGGCAAAGCGGCGAGATTATCAGGCGTGAAAGAATTAGTGGGAGCCGTGCACGTGGAATCAGATGAGCTGAAAACGAGCCTCGTGGAAAGGGAATGGCTGGGCTACCGGCGAGTTACCTGCCCACGCATTATGACTTAGCTTGCTAAGTATAAAACCATCTTAAAATTATAGTATTTCAATACAATCATGCTATAATTATTTTAAAATTATATTTTAATTAATAATTCATTATATTTTAGTAAATTATATACTTCAATTATCTTAAACTATAATAGTACTATTTAAATCAATAAAATAAAATGTCAAAAAAAATCAATAAAATAAAATAAAAATTGAGGACGAATAAAGTACCAACTGCTCCCTCTGATCCATTCAAAGAGGGTTTTTATTTTTTCTATTTTGGTCGTTTCACCTAAAGGACTCTCTTTCCTTTTTTACACACATGAGACCCACACACTCTCTAATACAATTAAAATATGGGGTCTACACTCTCACTAATACAACTAACCACTACTCATTAAATGATAATACTCCTTAATCCACGTGCCAAAAAGCAAAAGACCCTCTTACATCGGGACGGGGGAGTATACTTTTTGGAAAATAATTATAAAAAATGGGCAAACTTATAACACTGTTTCACACAAAGGGATTAATGAGACAAAAATAAGTAAATTATTTTAATAATAAGTGATGCTCGAATTTATAAAAAAGTACTCTCTTCGTCCTTTGCATATAGAATTCATCTTCACGTTTACTACAAATAAAGAGTTTAAGAAAAATAATTTTTTTTATTTACTTTTGGGGGTAGTATAGTATTTTTGGTTAATAGTAAATGATAAATTATGTTATAGGAGTATGTGTAAAAAAATATAATGAACAAATTGAAAATTAAAATATGTTAGAGAGATATTAGTTAATTATTTTTTCTTTTATGAAAATGTAAAGTTAAATTTAGGACGAATCAAAACAAAAAATATGAAATTGAAGTTGGTATTAAAGGAGTGATAGTGGTGTTGCAAAATTTTATGAATAATTCATAGTATCTAAAAAGTTAACATTTGGTGTATGGAATACAATATGGAAATCCATTTGGAACGGGGATCTCCTTGCGCGAGTGTTGCTTAAGATATAAGAAATATAAATATTAAATTGTATTCCCTCTATCCCATTGAAACGTATGCGCTTTCTTTATAAATTACAAAGGAAGCGCGTACGTTTCAATGGGATGAATGAAATACTAAAGTTGTATGATTTCAAAATATAATAAAATTGAACAAAAAATATTTTTCAAGTAAGAATGAGGTTGAGTGAGAGCTGAGAGATGAGCTTGGGAGTCTGGTTTGCAGATGAATGGAAAACCACTTGAGTGAGCTTGGCATCGTAAGCTGGTAAACAAACTAAGTAGCTCTATCTTTGGAGTCATTATCATTGAGTTTCTTTTTCAAGGTGCTTACTTCTCGTTTCACTATTTGTTTGCGAGCCAATTGGGCTTGTGGGAGCATTGTACTAAGCATTTCTTGCCATGCATTTAGCTAGCATCAGGAGAGCCTGCTGAGCTCTCCGCGCCCTTTACAGCAGCGGTCGGGCCGCTGTCTATTCCTTATACCTTTTCATCACTCTCTGTAGTGTTTAGTTTCCAAAAATCTCAAGTCTGTTATATTGTCTTTTCATCTGGTTACATGCAACTCCAACTATGGATTCATCGTGGGAACATTCTGATGGAATTCTACTAACTTTGCAAGTTTGTAAAACTAAAACTAACATGCATGCTTTCAATAGAGAGAGATATAAAAGCCAATTGGAACTTGGAAGGTACTGTTACATGGAATGGAATATACCCTTTGATTAGTTTGTTCTACATATTGTCATGAATGAATTATGATGTAAATCTGAACAGGAATTGTGGGTAAAGAATGCTTTGTTCTAGAAATTGCAGGTAGAAGACGAGTGGTCAGATTGAGTGATCAGATCGTTTTAGGAAGACGCCTGCACGAGCGAGTTCTTCCTGCAGTGAACCTGCATCCCTGAAGTGAATGCCGATGAAGCCAGCCTCTCGCGCAGCATCAACATTGCTCAGCCTAAAAATGAACAAGTGTCTGTCTGTTAACACAACCTCAACTTCAGTGCTTATTTTAAGTACTATTACTATTAGCATTACCTGTCATCAATGAAGGCACAGCATTTTGGAGCCACCTTCAAGTGCTTTGACATGTATGCATAGAACTCTGGATCAGGCTTTCTTTTTCCTGAAATGAGATTCATAAAAAAGCCAAATTCAAGCGAATGACTTTCACTCTAAAAACAACACCATCTGTAAGCATAAGGTTTACACTTCAAACTGTAACACGAGCAGCAGAAGTAACAAATTAGTATACTTTCCAGATACTGCACATGGGTTATAAGTGTAACCAACACTTTGAAAAAAAAATCTCCAACCATTATACTTTGAGAGCAGGAAAGACATGTTCATTAAATGCGGTCATATGCATGTACAATACATCCGATATTGCTGCCCTATAACTTAGCCTAAATGCTTCATTTGTCCAAAACAATACACTGAAATCTCAATCATGTTTTAGCAATTGCGTTAAGAGCAGACAATTCACCAGATTTGTATTAAGTACCAAGTTCTGCATACTACACAAAGCCTGAAGATGACTGAGAATTCAATCTAGTGAATGAATCCGAGTTTCTGGACAAAAGGAGACTATTCTGATAACTACACATTCATCTCATGACCATCAAATGAGACTAGAAAAAGGTAGGTAAAAAAATTGTACCCATGTTGCATGAACAGAATGTCCAGGATAAGTAAGTTGAGAGTTTTAGCTTTTCCTCAACCATTTGATACCTGCAACAGAAAATAATGGAATAACAAACCATAGGAGGATGCATTCCTGAAATTCCCCCACTGCCTGTTTGCGTAAACATACCAAATGGGATAGTTAGTTGCAGAGTGCATTTCATATCCATTCTTCTTCAGATCAGCAAGCAACCTTTCAACTCCTTCCAGATAGGAAAACCCCTGTCTCATGCAGGTTTTCAGGCCTGCAAAGAAGCAGTTGGGTAAAAGATGTCAACAATACCAAACAAAACAACCACCATCTCTATAAGCAACGGGAAATGACAATATTCTAAGCCCCAATTGGAAAATAATAGGAGAATATAATGCCCTCATAATATAAGAGAATGATAACACTTCACACTCTTGAAGTGATTAACAGTCACAGGTAGTGATGGGGCAGCAGCGGGCATGCAACAAGTTGACTAACACAGGGTTCAACTTCAAAATGTGATGGGCATTAATGCAGGATTATAATTATTTCTATAGAAAGACAACTCCCCTAAGCTGCCATGGAAACTCTAACTTCTCGGTATAGCATATTTAAAATTAAGAAGCATGCTATAATACTCTAATTCGACATAAGCCAAGCAATATTCTTGACAGACTCGCAAGAAGTTTTCTCCATCACTCCCAAGTAAGAAAGGATACAAAAAGTTAAGTAAATAAATCTGCAACATCAGATTTTAATTACCAGAATAGCTATGTTTTCATATTACAGATGGGTGTATTTCTCTCCTATGTCAAACAAACATATAAATATCTAGATAACAAATTATATTCAAGAAATCAGAATTAAACATTAATTTTACACGCATTGTCAACAGTTGTCAAGCACAGAGGCATACACAAGTTCACTCCAAGAAGTGCAATTAAAATTGGGAAATGCAAGATCCAGAAAAAAGGGACTCCAAGAAAGCTGCATTCGATACTGATCTCAACTTCATTCAAATAAAATTAAAAAAAAATTAGTTTTCCATGGATTTAGATTTACCTTCCAAATCTAAAGGCTTCCCATCAGTAAAAAATTTCCGAGCCATATCCATCTGAAAAAAAATCTTTATATCAAATTATAGATACATGCAATCCTGCATGTTGGTCAGATAGCAAAAATATGCTATGTATTTGTGTAGATGAACATTCTAATTCAATCAAAAGTTTATGCTATTCAACTACAAATGTGCAATCCAAAGTGGTCCTTGCTATACTAAACATCATCAAGATACAAGTTCTTGAAGACAATTGCATGCCTCATAATTAAAATTAATTTCATTACTGATAATTTTTCACACAGGATACATATCATGTCACGTACCTCTGTTATTTCACCCCTCTCAAACTCAAACCAAACAGTAGGGTGAATGCGAGCCATAAGTTCCTTCATCGACATTCTGATAAGAAAAATCGAAACAAAATTAACAATAACTAAAGAAAATTACATCAAAAGTAACAAATTACAACATATTTCGTCAAAATTAGATAGAAGAAACAGGGAGAATGGGGAGAGATAAGAATACCCGAAGAAGGCAGGGACATCATGGTAAAATGGATCTCGGATGAGCGTGTCCATGACGTCGAATAGCAGAATGGGAAGCTTTCTAGTCGGCGGCTTACAGATGCCGGTGGATTCGGCGGCGGTGGCGCTTTTGAGAGAGGTAAAAAGTTCATTACCGAGAAGAGCTGGATTGAGAGAAGTCGACGTCGATCGCTGGGGAAGGCTACAGAATCTCGAAATCGATCTTAGGGCTGCCATTGTTGGGTGTTGCAGTGAGCTCGCGCTTGTGGGTATTTTGAATTGTGGCGGTTTGATTCAGAATGAGAGAAGCGTGAAAGAATACAACGGTTGCTGAGTGGATCGTTGCTTATATAACGGAGTGAGAGTTGGTTACTATCCACTTAACAGCACTCCAACTGCCGTTAACGTCCATCTCAAGTTGCCAATAATAATGATCCCCTGTTAAGAAAAAAATTGCATTAAAAAAACTAAAATAATTAGAAAGGGAATGAAAATCAACTAAAATTATTAAAGATGAACTTATTAAAATAATTCATCCAGAAAAGATAAATAAATGTTTTTAATTGATTTAATCGAAGATCGTTAATAAGACATCTTCAAATAATTTGAAGAATTTTGCATGTTGTAATTAGTGCAAAAATACTCTATGTTTAAGTAAGTTAAATTCTGATGCCCAGTTTATCCAAATGGGATCACCTATTCCATTCTATATTTCATCTCTTATTCCATGATTATAATCTCGCCACGTGTTGTAATCAATGCTCAAATTTTCGCCACATGCTCCAAGGGTTTAATGGTCATTAACTAGGGTATAGTTTTTAATAAGAAATTTGTTATGGAATAGGGAGTGAAATATCAAAGTGGAATAGGGAATTCGGGTTGCAATTTTATCGTATGTTTAGTAGAATGTAATCCACATATTACGGCACTGGATATCTTATGGTATTTTGTGTAATATTTCTTGTAAAGTTTTTTTATAGATTGATATATGATAGGGTGGAAAAATTAAATCTATTGTCCATACACGTTTATACGTTAACTTAAGATATAATTTCTTTTTTTTCTTCTAAGTATCACTAAGTGAAAAAAAAATCACATCAAAGATTTACAAAATATCTAAATCTATTTGGCGTGGTACAATTGAGTGCTCATTTGATTTGATTAAAAAAAAGAGAGAGTTAATTTAGATAATTAATTTTTTATCTCCTAATAATATACTAAAACAATCTGAGGATGAGGTGAAACCTCTAAAATAATTTTAAGGCATGCAAATCATTCTCTTTCATAATTTATTATTTTCTTCTCTTATTTATTTATTTATTATTCATTCTTTCTTTCTTTTTACTTTACATGCTAGTTATTATTCTAATACAATTAATTATAGATTATTCGACCATTATAAAATGCGACAACTTGGAATAGTATCCTACTATTTGTATCTATGTTGTATAAAGACAATGGTCATCCTAAAACTTTAAAAAATATACTTCCTTTCACCCACATTCTTTACATATATATATTTTTTAATTTGTATGTCCTAACATGGTTTCACACCTCACAATTACTTTTTCTCTTTGTAAAAGTAGGGAACATATATATATTTTTATTTATTATACTTTATTTTTAAAAATATCATCTCTACTTATGAACATAACTTAATTACACTTTATTTATTATACAATAAAAAAAACAAATGATTTACTATTTCATCATTCACCTCTGCTTTAGATATATACGTACGATCCCTAAACATAAAAAGTTAAATATGAATGCTAAACCATAGAGTACCCTTAATATATTTCTAGGACTATTATTTTCTGTGTGCAATTCTTTAAAAATAAAAAAAAAATTAAAACCTTGGAGATAGGGAAAGAAAGCTTGACAAAGAATGTGCAAGGCTACACACAATGGCTAAGAAGGGAAAGAAAGCTTGATAAAGAATTTGCAAGGCTATTCAAGATAGGTATCTTTTTTATATTGTAGGGCTATTCAAGATAGAATACCTAATAGAATCAATCTTGCTGGTAGATGAGTTATCATGGGCAACAATTTGGTGCTTTGTCAATGTTGTTCTAGTGTCCCAGAAAGTATTATATATATTTTGTTGCAATGCCCACATGTTATGCAAGTTTGGAATCATATACATAGATGGTTGGGATTACATTGCTCTATTAAAGATACACTACTAGAACAATTCAATACTTTTGTGTACAAAGACCATAGTAAGGTGATCATAAGCGTGCTCATTTTGATTTGGCAATGCACTTGTTGGAGTTTGTGGAAGGCAAGAAAAGAAGTAGTTTTCAACAGTGGCGAGCTCAAGATAATATTGTGAAAGGAATTAAGATTCACATATTGAGATGGTTGAGATCTTTCTATTCATTCTACGTTATTTATTGCAGCCTTACATAATTGGTGTAATTTTCTAATTATTTGTATTCTTAAAATTCTTAGATAACCATATGTGATGTAAACTGGATTTTGAGTACTGTAATCTTTTATATTAATCTATTCCGACTTTAAAAAAAATGTGCAAGGCTACAGATTACTCCCTCCGTCTCATTTCAGATGACACACTTTCCATTTTGGGTTGTCCCACAAAAGTTTGTACATTTCTAAAAAAAAAAGCAAAAAGTCAAACACAATTACCCTTCTCCATACACTTTAATTACAAAAAAATCACTCATACCTAACACACCTAACATACTTTATCATTTATTTATTACACAAAAAATATCATAATATCCTAAAAGTTATCACTTTTTTAATAACCGTGCCGAAAGGAAAGGAGGGGTACAAACATTTGTGGGATTAAGGCGATCAAGATAATTAAATTTGCATTGAGTTAGCTGAGAATTGCCACTCACTTTTAACGTCATGTTTAAATATTCATAATAGTAACAAGAAATTAAAATTATTTTAAATTCAGACCATTATTGCAAGCCTGTGCTAAATTCCTTTTTCTTTTCTTCTATAGAATTGTGATACTGTTGTGGTAGATTTAGCATCCATATATTACACAATTTAAGAACAATCAAACTATTAACTCTATAATTTTGAACATATACTCCCTCCGTCTGACACTACCTTTACATTTTTCTTATTTGTCTATCCCACATCACCCTTCACAATAAAAAAAGGAATGTCATTTTATCCAAAAATCTAAAAATTACTTTAAACATTTAAAATTTGTCACTCATTTTTCACACACATACCATTACTTTATAATTTTTTATTTTTTTATTACTAAAAATTACTCCATCCGTCCTATAGAAAGGTCATAGTTTGCTTTTTGTGTGTAGATTAAGAAGTATTATAATTTTATGTGTAATGAGTAGTTATATTAATAGTGAGTGTTGTATTAAATGATATACCCTTTATTTTAAGAATGTGTACTCTTTATTTCTTAAAAAAAATAATTTTTTAAATCAAACATTTATACTATTCATGTTTTAATTGATCATTTAAATGAAAAAAATGATATACTTATTAATGAAAGTGTATATCATTTAAAAAAATGTTATAACCTTACACACTTTGTTCACTGAGGATACAAGAGACCAATTCAAAAAATAATAATAATATTAAGGGAATAATATTTTCTGTTACATATATTTTAGATGAAATATGCATTAAAAATAATTATGTTTACATTTTTAGATAATTATAGTTTTCAGTTGGAATTTTCTTTTAGTTATTAATCATTTTTTTACTTTAAATTGTGAATAATTTTCATTTTCGTAGATTTCATTAAATTATGACATCTTATTATATATGCTAAAGAACTCACAATAATATCATATTGCATCATTTCAACCGCATAATTCACACTTAATTATATACTAATAAATTACCTTCATTAAAATTAATTTATATAAATGACTAAAATGTAACTTTTCTTAAATTAATAACTTGAATTTAAAATGCATGCACACCAGATAATCACTCAAACACTTATATAAGGAGTATATACTAAAAATAAATAAAAAATTTACCAACAAAAAATGGTGATTGGTAAATTTTTTAGCAACGAAAATTCAATTTATTTAGTAAATAATTAGTTCATATATGAGACTCTTTCACTAAAATAGGAAAATAAAGACATGATTTGATAAAGTTAACAAAATTGATAAAAAGAGCAACTTTTTATTTAAATAATGTGGCATAATAGGGTTATTGACGGAGGGAGTATATAGGATGGAAAGTCATTGAATAAAGAAAACTCATTATCCATATTAATGTTAGCAAAACTTGTTATGAAAAAAAAAAAAAAAACCAGTCAGGTTTGCGATTTTTCACCAACCCATTTCATTTATCAAAGATGTGGGTTGGATATAGTGGTATTGTGGCAGGGCATAAGCTCTACATCATATGTTCATATTGTACGTAGTAATGTTGTATTATCATGTATGTATGAAAATCATGTAAGAGATTTGTTTCCTCAACTCAAAAGAGGATTGCAGTGACCACCTAATTTTAAGGCTTATTTAATAAAATATAGCAGTTTTAAAAAATATTTTAATCATATACGGCAGTTTAAGAGATATTTAATTTCTAAGCAAAAGCGTCACTATAAGTGTCGCCTCTCACACTATTCACAAATTTTATAATTGTTATAAGCAAAAGCGCCTCTCTGAGTGGCGCCTTCACACTATATTCATAAATTTTGTAATTATTTCGTCGATTGAAACGGCAACTTAAATGAATAATAATAAAATAATATTTTAAATAATTTATTAGTTTAAATTATAATATTACTTATTTCGTCTCATATTAAATTTTAAACTTTTCGTTTTCGTCCGTTTCACATTGAACTTTACCATTAAAAAAAATCACATCAATTCCCAATCTTTATAAATGGGAGCAGTTATTTGCACCCCAAAATCTACTAAATGAATCTCATATTAAAAAAATGTCTTTGTGAGAAGACATAAACATCCTTATATAAAAAATAAAATAAGATACCCAATTTAATTTCTAAATACACCCCAATTAAAAATCTAAATACAACTCATCGTTATAATCACTAAATCACGATGAACTCTAAATTCTTTTGGACTCATCTACGCTGCCCTAGCTCGGAATAAGCCGCCTCTCAATATGTTCAAACAGGATACCGTATCATGTGCAAATTAATCCCATGGGCCTTCTTCTCGGTGATATTCAGGTTCCTTGATTTCTTGTTTCTGATACTGCTTTTGTTCAACATTTTTATGGGTTTAAGGGCTCTAGAGTTTTCCGTCTTTGTTCTAATTCTATTTGGAGGTCGTTTGGTTGTGGGTATGAGATATAAATGTATTGTGTATAATGAAATTTATTTGACTTGTGATTAATTGTATTGTTGTTTGATATTATGGAAAAATTGGATTGTTGATAATTAACAAATGAGATAATAAGTAAAATGACAATTTTACCCTTATTGTTTTTGTTGTTGTTGAATTATTATTAATTAATTATTATTATTAATATAATAATTATTATTATTATTGGATAAGGGTATAATGATAAAATTACATTTAATATCTAGGTATTAAATGGTGGTGTTGTGCATCTCATCTATACAGGTGAGATACATAGTACCAAAGGAATAATATTATTAATATAGGGAGATTTTAATACCTTTGACCAAGTATTATGAATATATATCGAGACAAACGTGGTATTACGTAGTATACTGCATCAATACCTAGCTAATACTGTCTAGCAAACGACCCTTGGTGTTTTGGGAATAAATTGGTACTTCTTAGGTTCATCGGGGTGTTTTCTCCAAAAGAATTCACTGAGGAAACGACTATTTCGCTGTGTTGAGACATTTTCATGCTATTTGTGAATTCTTTGTTCTCAAATTCTCTGTTATTTCCCCTTTTGGATTCTACAGAGGTTAACAAGTTTAATGGTTTATCTAATTTCTCTTGTTAAACGTTTAATTTGCAAGAAATGCCCCCTCTTGTACGGTTGTACCCACCCTCCACATCCCTCAGAAAAGAAATAAAAGCAACCTCAACAAAAATTGAATACGAGCTTTCTAGTTTCCCTGCTGGTTAAATCATATTTGTGCATGGATTGTTGCAGGTTAAAATTCAGCTTAGCAGTTTGAGCAATCCTTGATGATAAGAAGCGTATTCCTCTCCGATTAGAGTATCCATACAACGCATTATGAGCTTGTTTCGCCACTGGATTATTCAAACTTGCTTCGAGCGATTCATGGTGAAGAGTGTAGTAGGGGTTTGAACCCATGACCCCATACTCAAATTTAATGACCTAACCACTAAGCTACTAATGCATTTCAGTTAAGAAGTACTATATCTATAGATATTATACTTTGATTTGGGGGTACAGCTGTACCCCCATGTACCTATACTACATCCGCCCCTGAACAAAGGCACGATCAAGCACATCTTCTCCATGGATTCTTAGATGCGTGGCATCTAACAACTCGAGAACTGAAAAGGCTTCATCCAAAGGGGAAATTTGAATCCATCATCCTTAAACTTGTAGAACACATCAGCTATATTAACACAGTTACTGTACAATTACTATTAAGCTTGTTTTTATATCAATATGATGGTGAGAATCGAAACTAATTGCGAAGAATACACTCTTTGTTCCATTCTAAAGTGTTCACATAAAAGAAGATCCAATAGTTTATTTGAATGAGAAAAGTTGACAAAGAATGCAACTTATGGGATTAATTTGAAACCAGGTTGATTTTGAACATATTTTTGCTTGTTCCATGATATACGCTGATACAGAATTCATAGGGTTTAGCTTTATCGTAGTTCAGGTTGGGTGCATTTAAAAATCTAATTGGAGTGCATTTAGAAATTTAATTGGGATATCTTATTTTATTATTTATAAAAGGGTATTTAAGTTTTCTCACATAAACATATTTTAAATATGGGGTTCGTTTAGTAGATCATGGGGTGCAAATAGCCGCCCCCTTTATAAATTTAGTACTATCACTTAACATACATAACATACTTTATAATTTATTTATTAACTATAAAGATTATATTATCCTTCAAAGGTCAATAAAATTATCCAAAAAAATAATTTTTCTTAAACTTTGTATCTACTGTTACATTGTAAATAAACATTAGAAAAAGCGAATAGTATTTTAGTGTAATGTACTTGTCTCACGTTTGTTTGCAAGATTATTGTACAAAGTTTAAGAAAAATTATTTTATAGTTAATTTTATTGATTTTTGAAGGATAATGTAGTTTTTATAGATTATAAATTAATTACAAAATACTTTAGGTTTTGTGTGTTAGATGAGAGTGATAAATTTATAAATCTACATTTAAGGTTGGCAATTGATGTGATATTTTTTTCTATGGTAACGAAAACGAAAAGTATGAAATTTAATATGGAATGAAATAAATATAATTTAAACTATTAAATTATTTCAAATATTATTTTATTACTATTTATTTAAGTTGACATTTCAATTGGCGAAACAATTACAAAATTTGTGAATATTGTGAGAGGCAAAAAATTCAATGCGAGACGGACGAAAACAAAAGATGTGAAATTTAATATGGAATGAAATAAATATAATTTAAACTATTAAATTATTTCAAATATTATTTTATTATTATTATTTATTTAAGTTGACGTTTCAATTGGCGAAACAATTACAAAATTTGTGAATAGTGTGAGAGACGCCACTCATAGCACGCTTTTGCTTAAATTTTGTGAATAGTGTGAGAGGCGCCACTATGAGTGGCGCTTTTGCTTATAAAATTAAACATCTTTCAAACGGCTATATATGATTCATTTTAATGACAAATAGTTCTCTATGTAGTGTGTACTCCCTTCCAAATCTCCTCTCTAAGTTGTGCATTATATCATTCACTTTTTCTTGTTTCATTATTTTCCAATCTTACAGGGATTTTATTGTTCAGTATTTCGTGAGTATTTGGGGATTACTATGTGTAAAGTTTGAAATTATGAGGCATACATGAAGATTCTCTTGATTATTTCTGCTTGTGTTTTTTGTGTTAGACTGTTATTTTATATAATTTAAACTATTAAATTATTTCAAATATTATTTTATTATTATTTATTTAAGTTGACGTTTCAATTGGCGAAACAATTACAAAATTTGTGAATAGTGTGAGAGACGCCACTCATAGCACGCTTTTGCTTAAATTTTGTGAATAGTGTGAGAGGCGCCACTATGAGTGGCGCTTTTGCTTATAAAATTAAACATCTTTCAAACGGCTATATATGATTCATTTTAATGAAAAATAGTTCTCTATGTAGTGTGTACTCCCTTCCAAATCTCCTCTCTAAGTTGTGCATTATATCATTCACTTTTTCTTGTTTCATTATTTTCCAATCTTACAGGGATTTTATTGTTCAGTATTTCGTGAGTATTTGGGGATTACTATGTGTAAAGTTTGAAATTATGAGGCATACATGAAGATTCTCTTGATTATTTCTGCTTGTGTTTTTTGTGTTAGACTGTTATTTTATATTCTTCTTACTAGCCTTTTCATAAATGTAGCTTTATGTTATGAGCCCCTTCTATATCACTCATTTGTTTAAATCTTAAATGATGTACAACATCATCTCACTTTTTTTCTTCATTTCTTTGTTTTCAATGCATATTATAAAGTTGAGATAGTCATATATGAGACATTGGAGGATCGACAAGCACTGTAAAGATATCAATGCTCAACTTATATGATCTTCCATATTTAATTAAAAATTTTGTTATTTATTCAAGTCTCTATGTTTGTTGTGCTTAGCATGTATGCATATTCGCCATCCTCATGATTATAAGATTATCAATTGCAGTGTTGAGTGCTTGCTCTCCTTATGTCCAAAAGTATTCCTTTTGAACTTTTTAAAGTCCTAAATGTGTATTCAAAATTCAAGATTGAACATTGGATATACCCATTCATTGAACCCAACAAACAATGAAAGATATTTAATTAATTAAAAAATAATTTATTATCACATTTTGTTTTGCAATGACAATAAACATGACTGAATGAGAGATATCATCTAAAATGTTGGAGTATACCCAAGCAACATTTATTCTCGCAAGGACAATTGCTTTCTAGACGCATATGAATGAAAAACACAAAAGTTTTGATTAGATCAGATGAAGATGATCATTTTGACTAAAAATATGGTATATAAAGAAGTTTTAATGTAATTAATAATTAGAAGTTTTACTTGTATTATTAATTATCATGTTTAAAAATAAAATTTTAAAAAAATCACATGCATAAATAAATATTTGCTTAATTTATTGAATGTTATGTATAAAATTTTCATTTTCATAATAAATATAAAAACATAAAAGAAAACATACTTTAAAAAAATTACATTGAGGGACAACATGCGTGCAATATGCAACTCATGTTAAAAAGTTATCATAAATAAAAAAATCCAATTCTCTCTTTAACTTTGAAGAGAAAATGAAGAGAAAGAAACCAAAAGAATAAGATAAGAGAGAGAAAACTCTTGCAAGATAAGAGAAAATAAATGAATACACAAGAAAATCCAAAATCAGAGATAAACTATCGGACACAACTGCCACGTCACTTGGGTGCGATTTTCTTAGTGTTTCATACGGCAACGGTGTAGCCACGTTGTGGCAGGAAATCCAACGATGTACCCCACTTCCCACCAAACAACGCAAGCTCCCAAACAAGAGTGCATCTCGCTAAGAAACCAAGTTTCACTACCACTTCACTAACTATATTCATATATATTAATTGCTGACAAATTAATACAATTATGTTATGAGTGAGGTTTGCGTGCGCCCGGCATATGCTGTGTGCCTTTAGAATTTAGTATTATGAATAAGAGTATGTTATTTTGTTATAAAGGGTATATATTTTAATTAATAAGGGTACACTATTTTGTTATAAAGGTATACACTTTTCATTATATTTTTTATTTTTCTTCAGAAAATAAAGGGTACACATCTTTATACTAAAGGATATTTAACACAAAATTCTAAAGGCACACCAAATGTGCTCCCGTTTGCCCGGACACACACAAGCTTTTGCCTTATGTTATTAGATTTTAGGTCCTTATTAATAGTATTATAACTTTTGAGTCTTGAATTAATATAAAAAAATAAATAAATGTATCTCTAATTGATAGGTAATCTATCTGTTTGAGTTCTATATTTAAAAAAAAAAAAGCTAATTATACTTTGCACCCATTTAAAAAAATGTATACAAATATAAACAAAAATATATATAATTATGAACAAAAATGTATACAATTTAATTGTTAGGATTTTAATGAAAAATTGAGTGTAAAGAATGTATACAATTATTAAAAAATATGTATACACTATTTAATAAAAAAGTTATACACATATGAATGCTAGTTTTTTTAATGAAAAACTTAGTATGAAAAAATATACAATTATTAAGAAATACGTATATAAAATAGAATAACATGTATACAAAATATAATAAAAAGTTATACACATATGGGTGCACTCTTGCACCCGGGGCACCTAATATCAACTCTTTAAAAAACTTCTATATTGATACTCTTATCTCTCCATTCTAGGTTTATCCTTAAAATTTAATTGGAGACTAAAAATATAATATTTTAATATTTTTTTTAGATATAATACTTCTACCAATTTGATCTTAATTTTAATTTGAAAGGATGAAAAATTGTTTGATAGTATTATAAAACCTATTTTATTCGTTTGCTTTAAATGTATTATTTTGCCCAAAAGTCATTCTAAGATACTCATTTTTCTACTATTTTATAAATAAGGGACTCACATATATAATATAATAATATTCATTACACATTAAATAATTATATTACTTAATTTACTTATAAAAAAGACAAATGATACCCTTAGAGCGAAAGAAGCAATTTTTAGATGTGCGACTTACATTTATTTATTAAAAAAGAAAAGTGTAAACCATTATGTGAAATGCTTAAAATGGTAGTCCAATATACAAATTGTTTAATGGGACAGAGGAAGCATAAGAATCTTTCATCCCATAATAATAAAGTGACATATAAAATATATTTTACACTTTATTATTTAAAAAATTATAATACTAAGATAATAAAATTAATTATAATACAATTTTTCTTCTTAACTTTTGTAATCATGTGAAGAGTGTTGTTAAATGCACACCCTTTTTTATTGAATATACACCCTTCAATAAATACACATCCTTCCTTATTTTCTAAATCTTAATTTTATTATATACACATCCCTTAAAAATCCAATTTTACATTTCTCATTTTAATATTATACACACCCCTAAATATTATATTTTTTTCCACGTTGATATATCCTGCGGCATCTCTGGGTTGGATAACAGAGAGTCGGATTGCAACAACGTTTGATCATCCTCTGAATTTGCCAAAATATTCTGATTTCAGTGCAGGCTAGGTCACAAGAAATTTTTCGGAATTCTTTTTTCAGTTTGAATTTTTGCCCTATTTCTGCAAAAATAGTCATTTCTCTCCCTCATTAATCTTCAGAGATGAATTAGTGGAATTAATCGGTTAGAGTTGAAGACAAATTTGAGAAGTTGATCATTAGAAAGAACCCTCCAAGGTAATTTCTGATAATCTTCTTAATCTCTCTCGTATTCTCAACTGAACTTTGAGAATTTTTTTGTTGATTTCTAGAATTGGTCAATTGTGTTCTTCTGTGCATGTTGAAGACGTAATCTTCATGAAATAAAGATTTTGTCTCGAGAAAAAAGATTTTAAATATGTCTGTGTTTCTTGACTCATGTTCTTGAATTGGGACTTGCATCTAACATAAAGAAAACTTTGATCAAGGTATGAGAGTTCTTCTTTGCTGGTTAAATTGATTTTGATTGAATTAGAAATATTTTTTTACATAAAAATTACTGCAAGTTTGATCCGATAATTATTGGTTTAATTACAAGATTGTTTTTCTTTAGGGAACTTTGATGGTCTCCACAATCTTTGAGCCCTCTTGAAATATGCAGATCATGAGGATGAAAGTGCTTTCTGCACGGTTTATAACAGCCTGATGTACTATTATTCGGTATCATTAAGAGATGAAAGCACAAAGAGATGAGTTTTTAACTACCCTAACCAAGAGTTAAAACCATAATTTAGAATGAATATGAGAGTCATGCGATTACGAATTTCTTCCTCAATGTTCAATGAGGAAGATGGAGTGGAAAATGGAAGCCGTCAAAATATATGTATTCAATTGGGGGTGTTTATTTAATAAATTTAGGGTAATTTAGACTTTTTAAATATAAATATTTTAATTATATAATAAAAGAGTGTGTATTTAATAAAAATATGTGTGTATTTAAACCAACCCTTATGTGAAATTACGCATAGACATGTAGGACTAATTATAGTCGATAGTACATCAATTTTGACGCGTTAGCATCGGATTGCAAACCATGTTAAAGTAGTTTCTTTTTTTTTTTTTTTTTTTTTTGAACAAAATCCCAATCCCATATATGGCACAAATCTAAAATTAAGTAGATGGGGGTGACTGTTACATAAATGAACCCATTCTTTAATTCACCTAATAGAAAAGAATTATACAACTTGAATTCAAATAACAATATGCATCTTAGAATAATATCCCAGAGCTTAAACTGCAAACATTCAGAGTACTACTCCAATCACATGATATGAAACCAGTAGGCTAGGCCCCAAACTTGGGGACCTTAGCAGTTGATATTTGCGCAAGGAAGTGCTCCGAAACGATTCTTCGTTGGATTTTCCCAGAAGCGGTTTTAGGGAGCGAATCGGTGATGAAAACCTTCTTCGGAACCTTGAAACCAGCAAGGTTTTTCTTGCAGAACCTAGTAACCTCTGCCTCATCAACATTTGATCCTTCTCTGGGAATAATGGCACAGTTTATCTGAACACACAAACAACCATAATAAGCATATAGAAATCCAGAAGGGGTAGCCAACACTTGATGGTTAAGATGTATTGCTATTTAAGAGTACTTCCAAACTCATATTAAGGGAGTGCACTCAGGGACAAGCTAACCGAAAAAAGACAATGTGATGTGAGACCAATACTACTTGTTCTTGATAGGATGTCACTTTTCCTTGTTAGGATTTAATAGGACAACACTCTTTCGAAAAAATGTATCACTTTTTTCTGTCTCACATAAGACAGTCTCATATGAGACTAGCCACTCATATAATTGTATAGTGTGTGTGGGAAGGGGGATGTTCAGAGCACACAAGGTGAAGATGCATTGCCAGAATAATTGGTGGAAAGTCCTTTTAAAGAATAAAAACAAAATTTGGGCCCACATTTTGTTGAGCACTTGAGAGTCATTCAAACAAGTGTTAGTGAAAAGTGAAAATGATGGTATTTGGAAATCAGACCTTAAAAATATAACACAGCTCAGCCAGATAAGATCAATGGCTAGTATTCAACATAGTTGGTATTTTGTCTGATTTTTCCATCAACACACATATTCACAGCTTTAGTTGAAAATCAGTATAATGGTCATTGAGTTACACATCTAACTAAATATCCACCATCACATATATAATTACCAAATGCCCAACAACACATATATAGTTAACTTAGGAGACGAGACATGTAAATTTGAGAGGGTATCTGATATCATTAAGAAATGAGAAAGGGTTTTACGTACTTCTTCTCCATATTTATCATCCGGGACACCAAATGCAACAGCCTGAGCAATGTCGGGATGGGACAATAGGACAGCATCTACTTCGATTGGTGATATCTTTTCCCCTGCACAGTTGAAGAAAATCGATGTGATAACCGATTTTGGTACACAAAAAAATGCAATTTTTAAATTCGACATAGCACAGGAAGCCACAAGAAAAAACACTGATAAACCAAGTAACATGAGGTTTTCAAGGACCAGCACATACCATTTCAAGTTGGAGTTTCGTTAACTTAGATTTCAAAGAACAAAACACAGATTTAACGGATACCTTAAGCAACTTCTTTGGCTGTTCTAGCATACAGACTTGGCTAATAAATCACAATACGGCTCCCAAGATATGTAATTTAATTCACTTGTTATTATATTATACAAGTAATAAGTTAATCAGGAGTAAAACAATAATAACATACAACAGTGAAAGCAGGTGACTCTACCATCAATTCTTTATCTAACATAGTATGTATGCATAAGGGCAACTTGCAAATGTAAGAAGATATCAATGACAGAACAATTATATAACTTTTTACCTCCACGGTTGATCAATTCCTTGATTCTGCCAACAAGATGCAAATATCCATCCGAATCAAAATAACCAATATCCCCTGTGTGGAACCATCCGAATAGGAAAGCTGATTTATTCGCCTCCGGGTTATTCTTGTACCCCTGTGTGACATTAGGACCCCTGATGCAAACCTCCCCATTTGCATTGGCCCCTTGAACCACACCATTCTCATCCAATATAGCCATTTCCTGGCCCACAGGCTTCCCCACCGAGCTGGGTTTATGTGACCCGTTCTCAGGCAGTGGATTTGACGCCATCAAGTGCGTAGCTTCAGTCATCGCATACGCCTCCAGAACCGGAGCACCAAATGCCTCCTCCAACCGGGCCATTATAGCCGGAGCCAAAGATGCACTGCAACTTCTGATAAACCGGAGCTTCGGATAAACAGCTTCGGGCTTGCTGAGGTGGCGATCAAGAATGATCTGATGTATTGTTGGCACGGCAGTGTACCAGGTAGCGTTATACTTGTTCATATCGGACCAAAAAGTCGAAGCAGAGAACCTCCCGGCGGCTGGGAGAGTAACGGCAGCGCCGGATCCAAGGGAGCTCAATAACCCGGCTAACAAGCCGTGTACATGAAACAACGGAAGGACAATCACAGTCGAATCCGACTCCGTTATTTTATACACAGATTTAATATTTTGGACAGAGGAATACAGATTATGCTGAGTTAAAGGCACCCCTTTCGGTCGACTCGTGGTGCCGGATGTGTGAAGGAAGAGTGCCACGTCGGATGGCTCGTTGGTGAGTTTAGAGACCGAGTCTGCATCAACATCGGACCGAGTTGGATAATATACAATTTCTGAGGCGGTGGGTTGCAGCTCTACCGAGAGATGAGGAATTTTGAGCTTTGCTGCACTCGCCTGAGCCTGTTCGTTGCCTTCTTTCGAAGTAAGCAACAGCTTTGACTCAGAATCCGACAAGTAGAACTCGAATTCGTCAAAGGTGTAAGCGGCGTTCAAAGGCGCCGCCGTCGCTCGGACGCGTATCACCGCCAGAAACATTATAACAAACTGCAACCCAATTAAAAAAAATTAAATTAAAATCAGAAAACCAGTCAACATCACGACTTCACGTCAAAGACGTTACAGTTAAGGAAGAACACGAAATTGAAAGCGAACTCAATCACAAAAACAGAGCGTGAAAACCTAGAAATATTGATTGCTTCTTCCGACGAATAGCTCTAGAACAAGACGATTAATCGATTCAATTCAGGCAGAAACGAAATAAAATTTCGAAAGCATCAATTAGCAATCGAATACTCCTGCTAAAAAAAAAGTAATAATATAACAAATTATACCTCCACGGAATTGGGGAACGTAAGCGCAACGACATCACCAGGCTTAATGCCGGCGGCGATGAGTCCTGCGGCGGCGCGTTCGATAAGTTGATGCAGCTGTGCATGGGTGAGATCGACCATTCCGGTGACACTGACGGCGCACCGGGAAGGGAATATTCCGGCGACATGGGTCAGCAAGCCGGTGAGGGTTGAAATAGGCATCGGGAATTGCGAAATGCAAAGGTGTATGAGAGCTTAGGTAGTAGGGTTATAGAAGGGAAGAAATGAATTGGTGGAAATGGTGGGAGATTGAAGTGATATATATAGGCGAGGACTCCGAGGAGTAGGATAGTTGGCAGAAGTGGTGCGGGGTGGGGTGGGGTGGGGATTGGAGGGGAGAAGAAGGCTAGACCTGGGGAGGTTGGTTCCACGTGGTTGCTTCATGGTTGTTCCTTCTTTCGATGAGAGACGCTTTCCATGAAAATTTCTCTTTTATGAAATCTTGTTCCCCATTTTCATTTATTTGTCTCCGTGCCATAGGATAGGAGTAGGACCCTTCAATTTGTTAACATTTTCTATTATACCCTCTCCATTTACTTTTCCTTTAGAAAAATAAAAATAAAAAATAGGTCTAGCCCAACAATTACGCCCCACCTCCCTTACACGAATTGACGAATTGGCGAAGAAGGAAAATCGCAAAATACTTCTTCCGTTAATTTTAAAGAAAGATTTTATTTTTTAAAATATGGGCGTTCTATCCAAAGAGTTTCATATTTTTATGCGCATGGGCTCAACACACACCCATTAATACAGTTAAAATATAGGGTACACACTCCCACTAATACAAATACCCGTTAAACATTAAATAATGATACTTCTTAATCTAAGTGCAAAAAACAAAAGACACTGTTTGAACGGGATAGAGGGATAATATTAAAGGGGTTTATAGCGCTCACTGTTTGACTGCACTTGCAAGTGTCAAATCAAAAGCAGGATTAAAAAATTTTTCTTCTCATTAGCTTGTAGATAGATTGGGGATAAAAAAAAATAATTGAATCAATTTTATTAATTTATTTGAATAATTAAGTATGATTTTATTTGTTAATTACATTAATTATTTAATTACTCCTTCCGTCCGTTGATAAGGTATCCATTTTGTCATTGGTCGTTCATTTTAAATATATCAATTTTCAGCAAAAGGGCCCCATACATATCAACCACTAACTACTAATCCAATACCCACTTTATATAAAATAATAATACTTTTTAATCCACGTGCAAAAAACAAATGTGTACGTTATTGATGGACGAAGGGAGTATTTAGAAAGAGGTGTTTTGGATAAATATTGCATAAAAGTTGGTGATTAAGAGCTAAGAAGAGCAAAGAAAGAAATGATATTGAAAATGAAAAAAATGGACGTTTTTATTTGTGATTAATTTCTTTAATTTTTAGATTTTTTTTGAGTTTTCTTCAAATGGTAGGATTTCATGCTTAAATGAGCTTCTTTAGGCAATTATGAATATTTTAGAAAAAATAGGGCTCGATTCGAAATTAAAATGACAAAAAAGAGCTATAATAAGAACTGCACAACCTAAAGTTTTCAGCATTCAATGTTGCGGTCCATTAGTGTTTTTAGCTCATTCCTCACTTAATTAGTACATGCAAAGTCCATTCTTACTCATAAATCACGTGGGTAAAAATTAAAGCCAAATTTCCCTATTTTTGGCCCATGACTCATTATTACCCTAATTCCTTTTATACTATCTAAAAAAATACTAAGGTGAGTTCTTCTAGTGTCATCTCTACGATAGTTTGTCATATGTGTCAAGTGTATATAGAATTTGAATGCTTATGTGGTTTTTCTAAACATGGAGTTTTTGTCCACGTGTCAAAATAATACTCCCTCCGTTCCACCCAAAGAGTTCATTTTTGCCATTTTGATTATCTCACCAAAAGTGTTCCCTTTCTTTTTTCACACACATAGGACCCACATACCCCTTTAATACAATTAAAATATGGAGCAAACACTCCCACTAATATAACTACCCACTACACATTAAATAATAATACTCCTTAATCCACGTGCTAAAAAGTAAAAAGAACCCTTTGGGCGAGACAGATGGAGTAAAAAAGTTTAATTAGATTACATATCACATTTATGTTAGAATTAATTATTATTAAAATATTTATGTATATTAATTATTTATTACGTGAATTGTACAATTATCATAAATATGAATTCTATAAATATTTTAATATATATATATATTAGATTAACTATAATTAATTTAATTTAATTATTATAATATATTTTCTTTTTATAAACAGTCATATTATCACTTCACATAATAAAATATTAAAAAATTATTTAAAAAATTATAAATGTGTAGATGATTTTTAAATTTAGGTATTAAATTTAGAAATATAAAAAAGAATTATTAAATTAAAAATAAACATAATTTTGTGTATGTATATTTTTATTATATTTTTAAAATAAGGATTATAATTTTTAAGAATGATTAATTATTATTCTTTTAAATAATAAATTTTAATTTATCACAATAAAAGTATAAAAATTAAAATTAAAAGACAAATAGTAATTTATTACTTAAAAAATATTAGTTTATTAATTGGATGAGTAATAGTTATTCGTTTAAAAAATTGTAATGTGCCATGAATTCACAAAATAATTTTCTTTTTTTATATTATTTGACTATTAATTTCTTTCAATATATTAATATATACGTTGGTCAAAGTTATAATTATTATATTTTATTAGTTAATATGCACATATTTATATTTTATTTTATATTATATATTTTTTTATTTAAATTAAAAAATATATTTTAATTTAATTAAAAATTAACATCTTTCACATGTAATGTACAAGCATAATACTATAATATATTATTTTAAAGAATAAAATTTAATACACCTTGTTAAATGTTTCCAAAATAATTTGCATTATTAAAATAATTTAATTATTATAAAAATATTAATTAACTTAAAATATTATCATATTTCATGAAAAAGATGCATACGTTTATATTTTATTTTACTTTATATTTTTTTATTTATTTAAATAAAAAATTATATTAATTTAATTAAAAGTTAATATATTTTTCCGAGCATCGCACATGGCATAACACTAGTACCTCTATAAATACCTCTTTTCATGAAAGTCTCTATCATCCATTATTTATTATTTACATTTCATATTATTAGAAAGTTGTAGAGAATATTTAGAGAGAGAAATACCTTTGTATTTTCTCCTTCCCCATTTGAGAGAGAAATTTATTTCCAAGAAGATAGAAACACCAAGGAGATGTAAAAATTTGTGGATGACGAAACTTCATTTAATGAAATATAATCCTATTTATTTTAATGAATTCTCTTCTTATCTCCTTTCTATTTTCTATGCTTTGGATATTTGAGCGATGTCTAGTTTATGGACTAATTTGTGATATTTGTCTAATTACTATTCCTGACTTTTATTAGTTTTATTCAGTGATTTGATAATCGGATCGGAGACCAAACTGGTGGAGACAACGGTTCGAGATCCAACCGATTCAACCGGTCGAACAGGAGGTTCAACCAAAAAAATTAAATTTATTTATTTTTAATTATATTTTAAAATAATTATTAAAAAATATATATAATGAAACTAAATTAAAGTCCAATCCCATTTAAGAAAAACAGAAAAAAGGAAGTCAGCCCATTTTAAAGCCCATTGGGTTGATTAAAAAAAATATAATGGCTAAAGCCATCAACTAGGGCAGCAGCGCCGTTTCAATTCACAGTTTGTTGTATCTTCGTTCTTTAATTCTCTGCCTTTCTCTTTCTCTCTACTCTCACCCTTCCGTATCTTCGTTCTTTCACTCGTCTCATATTCTTTTATATTTTCTCACTTAAATAAATATTTCATAATACGCTCAATTTCATCTGCTTCATACTGTAGAAGAGATCTAACTCGTGGAGGCGGTGGCTTGGCATTTCAAAAAATTTTCCGATCTATTTGATCGGAGTAATTTAATGTAGATAGGTTCCCATTCGACTTCTGAAATAGAGGGTTTTCAATGTATTTTTGTAGATTTGTATATTTTTAAAGATTTCAATCATTTTAGTGAAATATAATACAAAATATGAATGGATTTGTGTAGATGCGATGCAATTTTAAAATAAAACCGGTGATTTTTTTTGTCCTAATGGGTTCACCGATTTTCCAGTTCTAGCTGGTTCTTTCCGGTTCAATCATGAAAATGGTTGTTAGGTAGTTCCGGACCAGTTTCAGGATTGGTTTTTGATTTAACCAGTTGAACAGACCGGTCCAGTCCAGTTTTCAAATAACTGGTTTTATTTATGGATGCTTAATTGCTTAATCTCAATGTTTGATTGTGTAGTTAACTATCTATTGCATATTGTTAGAACGAGAGTTCAATTATGTGTTTTAGATGTTAATTAAATCAATTCATCATATGGGTTATGTGGATTAATGAGGGAAAAGTTGGAGATGTGATGGACATTTTCTCAACACACAAAATTATCCCCAAGTATGAAGAATATCAATTGTAGTTTCGATAGACGATCAAGTGATTATCGAACCCAATGGACGGATTATTATCAATTTAATTATATTCTAATTAATTAAGACTATGTTTGGTAAAATTGGGTTGGAATAGTTACGAAACTAAATAACATATAATTTAAATAGCGAATTAAATAAACAAGCAATAAAGAAAATACGATTGTGATCAAGTAAGAAATTAGGTAGCTCGTCAGGTCATCCAGTTTTACTTATTAATTTTATTTCCATATGTTATTGTCTGACTCTGCCTTGTGGTTTATGGACGCATCACTAAACCATGCAAGTTCGCTCTATAGACACAAGCAAATATGCGTATGACACGTGTGAATATCCTCGGAGCAAGAGATATAATTCACTCCCCATTTCTAGGTACTATCAGTATCAATTATTTCCCGTGCACTTAGTACTCTAACCCGATATGATCTCCCTTTATAGGTACTATGACGTTATACTCTTTATCCTACTTATTAATCCGAATAATATTCAATTAACAAGTATCTATATAAGATAGTTCTAATAAGACTTCAGAATCCCTTCACTTAGAATTATAACATGTAATCCTGCTCAGTAGTGAACGCACTCAATCAATAACTAAGATATGTATTCAGACTCTATATAACAGTTAATGATGCACAAAACGACCGTGAGTATGAATTAAAAAGACACAATCTTATATATAAAATAAACCACAAGTAGTGTTGTACGGAGTTTACACATGGAAATTCAATTAACTCATAAAACTTTCATAATTTTAGAACTACCGGAGCGCTTATAGCCCATGATTGATCTAGGAACAATCATAGTTGATTGGTATGATCTTACTTGACGCGCCAGACGAACCTCTCTTCACGACTCCTTCGGATGTTGGTAGGGTTTCGGTGGTGGATGGATGATGAATGATGTGTGTCGTCCTTCTCCTGCAAAATCTCTTCTTTATACTCATGGGACCTCCTTATGGGCTTAGGATGGGATTTTGCTTGAAGCACACGTCAAATTTGGTAAAAAAATCCAGAATTTCCAAAAATAGAAGCAGCGAGAATCCGTTCGACCAAGCCTTGACTGGTCGAGTAAGGCTTTCAACTCGAGCAATGGTCGAGCAAGCTCACTGTAAGTTTTTGCACATATTGTTCGACTTTACTCATCTGCTCGACCAAGATGATGCTGGTCAAGCAACCTCTCCAAGTCGAGCAAGCTCTCTGGACGAATCTGTGTATTCTGCTCGACTTGGCCACCTTGTTCGACCAAAGTGATGCTGGTCAAACAAGGTCTTGAGGTCGAACGACCTTAAAAAATTACCTCAAAAATCGTGTCTTCCAATTCCGAGCATATAAGACTTGTTTTCTTGTACAAATATGCTCAACAAGCCCAAGTATCCTCTGATTCGTGACTTTTCCATAAACAAACTGATTCGTCTCATAAAAGACTCAATCGTACTCAATTTCTACACAAATCAGAGCCCAAAATACATGAATTTACACTCTCATCAAGATGACCTCTCATGTTTAAAACTACATATATGGACACAAAATGAGTTAGATTGAGAGGTAAATCAATCTAGTGAGAGGAATCGGACCTTAGTAGATTCATAATAACTAGAAAAGAAATATTACCTATGATTTAGTACCTAATTAGGGAACTCATACAAGTAATTAGTACGTGTTGGGAGCTGTTCACTATGATCTCGATCCTAGGAGCTTTTCGGAGCCTTGTTGAGGGTCTACAACCTAAGTAACTCGAGAGAGAGCTTAGAATACATTAGTGATTGCTCTTATTATGATAGCTTAAATTGAGAGACAATTAGATGTGTTACATGATTGATACATTTGAAGTGCATTATGACAATTTCCTTGCATTAACTTTTTTTTTATATTTTCAAAAATTCCAAAAGTATTGTAATTAGTTTATTTTCAAGCTTTTATTCTCTCCCTTATTGGTTGTCCCTAACTAAACTATAACTTGAAGGCTATGAATCCCAAATTTTTATGATTCAATAATTTAACTTAGTTGTTCGTGTCTACAAACAATAAGAGTACACTTGTTTTTTTGCACTAAAATAATTATGCATCAAGTTTTCTGTGCCATTGCTGGGAAATTTAGTTGTATTTGTGACTTTAGGTTTTGTTGAGTGTTAGGATAAAGACATTTTTCTTTTATTTCATTGCTTTGATTTCTATATTTTTTATGTCTATGTTTGCAGGACGAAGGGGTGGAGTCATGGTTATGGCCTTGAAAAGCAAAGGAATAGTGCGAAATAAGGTAACAAACATCTTCTCAACTTAAATTAGTCTTTGTCAAATTTAAATTTATTAGCCTAAATTAAAATTAGACTTTGCTAATGTATATTAGAGGACTGTTGCTTTCGTTTCTTGACTATTTTACTGTTTGAATTATAAAAGTGCATTGATTCTCTCATATTTAATTATATTGCACTTTTCTTTGACATATATTTCTCCTCTTTTTTTTTCCTTTTTTTGTCTTTCTTGTTTCCTTCGTGTTTTTCTTGCTTTTAATTAAGGAGAAAATTTCTTTTGACTCCCTTGTGTTTCATTATGAGAAATTTTGAGGCTATGATGTTTGGTTGAAACTTGTGATGACATGGATATTTACTTGTATCTTGTGGAGCTATGATTTGTGCTTGTTTTGTATATCTTTCACTACTACAAGCCGATGAGCTTTTGAGCCTTTAAAATAGTAAAATCAAATGATTTTCCTTTACTGTGGCATCATTCTTTTGTCTGCATTCTAGAACTTGGTATTGTGTCTTTTTGAGGCTACATTTGTGAGGAGATTATTGGAAATGATTTAATACCGTCTTTGTTTTGACAAGTCACTCAGCCAAATATATTCTACCAAATGACATCATTTTGTAGTTTGCCCCTTTGAGCCTAATTATTCTTATTTATTTTGCATCATACGTACAAATTAGCCATTTTATCCATTTTAATTTATAGCCTAATTTTCCTATTAATTAGTGGAGGATTAATGGGGATGAGGTGGTTGAATTGTGCTTAAAGAGAATATGGAAAGAAAGAAATGGTGAATGTGTAAGGAAAGAAAAAATATGTAATGAAAAATAATGGGAAAGTTGTGAAACAAAACATATGAGTAAATCTTAAATTTCAAAAAGCAAAGTAATAAAAGTGCTCTACTAGAAAAAAGAAAGGGTTAATTACATGAAAAGTCCTAACTTTTTTGCCGATTAAAAATTAGTCCAAACTATAGGATATTTACAAATAAATATCCGACTTTAATCCTCTTTTGAAAATTGAACAATCGGGCAGCCGATTGCTACGTTCATTTTTTCCATCCACATCACCCACCATCTCTGTGTTCAACTATACTGAAGAGCTTCAATTCTTCCATTCTCCCAATAAGGTACTCATCGTTGTTTCACCCTTCTATTTATGGAGAAATTGACCTATTTCTCGCAATGATTATGATTTTAGTCTATGATAGCTTATTCCTCCAAGATATGAAAATGCAGCGGAGAGGCAATGCACTCTGAGAGTGGGTATTGGCGCCCTAAACCCAATGGCGCCATTGAAGTTGTTATTGCTCAGAGCACTGGCTTGTTTACTAGTATCTCTACTTTCTTCATTCCATTATTTTTTCCAGAGGGGGAGATAGAGAGAGAGATTGGGTGGGGGAGTAAAAAAAATTGTTCTTGGTAGTGAATTTTAGAATTTGATTGGTTTATTTTAAATTTGTGAGTAATTTGTATTATAATGAACGCGAGTTATCTACTAAACATGCAAGTGATGTTAGATTTGGGGCAACATTGAATCTGCTAATGCTTCAAAAATGAATAGCTATTTGCATTCTCACCAGAAGCTCAACCACCATGGTGTCATCTGTCATGGAGGAATTCACCCACTCCCCCTCGGCGCCACTCATGCATATTCCGTTAATATTGATATATTATCTATTTTAGAGAGAGGATGAGAGGAAGATAGGAGAGAGGGGGGTTGTATGAAAAGTGATCAGAATGGAAAAAATGGAATGGTGTTGGCACATCTAGAGGAGAGAGAGTTATGCGTGTTGGGCGGTGTGTGTAGCGTGTGCTGCATTTTCAAGAGAGAGGATGACGAAGATGAATAAACTGAACAACGGGAAGAGCTTATTCCGCCAACCAGTGGCGCAATTTTCGTCGACAATAAAGGAGTGCTTCTGCCGGCTGGCCACCGTGGCAATCCACCGTCGCGGAGAGCAATTTGGGATTGGTTTCCTTTAAGATCAAATGTCTTCAAATGATTAGATGAAGTAATTTTCCCATTTAAGGTTCAACTCTTGATGATTCACTGCCATGGCTATTCGATTGACTTTATAATTCTTAATTCGTGGGAAATCACCATGGATCTGTTAAAGAAATATTATGAATCATATTGTAACTTATAAATAGATTCTTAATTTAGGTTGGAGGACTTCCATTGAACAACTTGCGAGCATCTCGAGAGCAGGCTCGGCGGTACTGTCTCCTCCGCTTTCCACAAAATAGGAACAAGATATGTAAAAGAGAGATACGAAAAACTCCCTTGCAAAACCCCATCGCGCTTACCTCAACCATCATCATCGGAGCTATCTTCTTCACACTATACGCCATCGCTTGTGTTTGGCGGCACACTCAGCCTGATCCTAGTGGCGGTCGGAGGAAGAACGGATGGTGGGTTGATGATAGAAAAAGTTTGAGAGAGAAAGTGTTGAAGGAATGAAAAAAAAACCCAAGTCAGCTTTTGGGCAGTCAAAGGACAGCCAAAATCTGACCGGTGGTTCGAATTGCAATTCGGGCTTAAAGTTGAGTAATTATTTGTAAATATTCAAAAGTTTGGACTAATGCGCAATCGACGAAAAGGTTAGGAAAGACATGTTCTCAAGTGTGTTGGATGGATAAATCACATTTTTTTAGGTAAGAGAGAGAGAGAGAGAGAGAGAGAGAGAGAGAAGATGAAAGTTGAAGTAGCTAATCAACTTGAATTCTCCACTAATCTTGAGCTTACTTTTCTTAAAATTTTCCTATCCAAAACCAAAGAACCTACATGAAACCTCATATAAAGAAATTTTTGGTAAAAAAAATTAATATATAAGTGGTGGAGAGATTAGACTTTGGCATGCATATGATAATTGGATGAATTTGAATTGATTTTTGCGAGTATATATACTCTTATCTCATACACTTCTTTTTAGTGTAAAAGTGAAAATCAAAATATAGAGATGAGTAGTGGAAATTTTCATTTGCTTACATATTTCCTAAGAAAATCTTGTACACAAGTAAATTGATGTCTTGTTAATTGGTTTAAATGATTTGAAGTGGCTTTGAAAAGACTTTATTCTTATTGAAACCATGATCCAATTCTTTCGTAAATTTCCATTCAATGTTCTTTCTTTTCTTTCATTTTCGGGGACAAACAACATTTTAAATTTGGAGATTTGATTGATGTTAATTTACTCAAAAATTGAATAAATTTTATGACATTCTTTGAATAATTAAGTATGATTTACTTGTTAATTCCATTAATTACTTAATTATTTTGAAAGAGGTGTTTTGGATACACATTACATAAAAGGGTTGTTTTAGAGCTAAAAAGAGTAAATAAAGAAACAGAATTAAAGTTGGGTTGAAAATAAGAAAAATAGAGGTTGTGTTTTGAGATTAATTTCTTTAATGCCTAGATTTTTGGAGATTGGTTGTTCGCTTCAAATATCATAATTTAATACTTGAATGAGCTTCTTTAGAAAATTACGATGATGTGAAAAAAAAGGGTTCAATTCGGAGTTAAAACAAGTAAAAACAGGCTAAAACAAAAACTGCGCACAACCTGAAAATTTTAGCATCCAACATTATAGCCCATTAGTGCTTTTAAATCCATTATTCAATCAAATTATGCAAGTCAAGCCCATTCTTACTCATGGATCATTCTACCTCATGCCTATGTGGAGTAGAAAAATAAAGCTCATTTTCTCCTATTTTTGGCCCATGATTCATAATTTCATTATTACTCTAATTCCTTTCACACCCTACCTTTATAAATACTCTATTTTCATGAAAGTCTCCATCATCCATTATTCACTATTTACATTTCATATTTTTAGAGAGTTGTAAATAGCATTTAGAGAGAGAAAGTCTGTTGTATTTTCTCCTCCCTCATTTGGGGGAGGTAGTTATTTCATTCATATAATTTTATTTTCTAGATTAGTTTAATACTTTCCAAGAAGGTAGAAACACTAAGGAGATAAAGAAGCCTTGTGGATATCAAAACTTCACTCGGTGATAATCACTATTTTCTTTGCATGTGATAAGAGCAATTGTACTCTATCGTAGTAGCGTCAGGTGACCAAGTTAAATACTGAATTCATAGAAAAATAAACAATTAAGAGTCTAAGCGAGCACAAGTCTATTATGATTTTATAAGGACAAACACAAGATCATATGAAGATTTAAGAGCAAATAACATGCAAAGAAATGCAAGAAATAAGCAACGTAAAAGATAAAGGATAGGATGGACGGATGAATGAATGGATGAATATGAAATAGATTTCAAATTGTGCAAGGATGATATTAGCATAATCATGGAATGAATAATTTAGAATTCATGTGCAATCAATTCTAACTTGTTATAAGCAATGAAATAAGGGCGATCACAATGTATACGTAATCCCAATAGCCTTGGCGTAAAGGATATGAACTCAAGACACACTCTAAAATGGCTCCTAAGATTGGTTCCAACTCTCAATTCTCATGAAGATACCATGATCGTATGGATAAGTTCCCCTTACTAGGTTAATCCTCGGGCAATGAGCAATCTTCCTATTGTTTTATCTTAAGCATTTTGAGTACATGAAGGTCTTGACCTAACTCCCCTTACACTAACATGCATAAATCCTAAAATGAGATGACTCAATCAACCACTCTAACATTTAATTGGAATGACTATCCCAATCACATGAGAGGATAAATCAACAACACATCTCATATTAGTATTTAAGAAATAGAGAAATTAAGATATAAATTATCAAAACCTATTCAACATTAGAATTAATTTTCATAAAATCCAAATCAACCAACATTAAATCATAATTGCTAATCTCACAAAGGAGATTAGCCAAACATAGTTTCAAGTATCACAAAAGATATGGTTCTATAAGATTCCATAGATGAACTAAAAAAAATTACAAAACAAGAAATAAGCTCCCTTGAATTTCTTCAATTGAAACTCCTTCTTCTCTTGAAATCTTCAATAATCCAATGGTTCCTTGATCAATTCGAATGGATGATGGAGGAATTTAGTGGATTTGATAGAGGATTATGGGTGAATAATTGGATGGATTAATTGGTGGAGAAAGTGTGTGAAAATGAGTGTTGAAGTGTGTGTAAAAATTGGTAATGGGAGACATGATCTTAGAAACATAGAAAGGAGCTTAAATAGCCAATTTGGGGATTTTTTCAAATTTTTGGACAACTAGCATTTTTTGTACAAACTCGCCTTTTGTGGCATGAATTCGCCACAAGTTGCAGAACTCACTCTTTCGCAAGTCCAGTGCAGAACTTGCCCTTTTGCAGGTCGTGCGGAACTCTAGGCGAGTTTGTGGCACGAACTCGCCTCGAGTTTCAACACTCAGGGTGAGTTGGTGCTTCGACCATTCTTCAACAATTTTGTTTTGACTCATCTTGTTCGTTTCAACTCCAAATTAAGCGCCATTTTTTTAACATCTTCTTTTTTACTTTTAGAATCTATTTTTACTTGAAAATCACACAAATTTAACCAAAGTACCAATTCTCCAAATATTCCCAAATATTTTCATATATCAAGAATAAAAATGACTTAAACACTCAAACAATGCATGATTTTATGAAACTATGCTATAAATAGACCCTAAATTCACGAAATTTCTACACTCATCAGGTGAAATCTAATCTTATTTATTTTTATGCATTCTCTACTCATCTCCTTTTTATTTTCTATGCTTTGGATATTTGAGTGATATTTGGATTATGAGTTAATTTGTGATATTTTTAATTTGTATTCGCGACTTTGATTAGTTTCATTTATATATGCTTAATTGTTTAATTTCAATATTTGATTTGTAGGTTAACTATCTATTACATGTGGTTAGATCGAGAATTCAATTATGTGTCATAGGTGTTAATTGAAATAATTTATCATATGGGTTATGTGGATTAATGAGGGAAGAGTCGGAGACAGCTTCTTAGATTTAGAACTACATAAATGGAAACTAGAGTGGTTAGATCGAGTGGCCAATCAATCTAGTAATGAGACTAATCTTAGTTTATTCATAGTAACTAGAAAAATGGAATATTACTTATGATTTAGTTTCTAATTCGGGAACTCGTATGTGTAATTAGTACATGTTGGGAGATGTTCACTATGGTTTCGATTCGAGGAGCTTTTGGAAACATTGTTGAGGACTAGAGCCTAAGTAACTTGAGAGAGAGCTTATGATACAATAATGATCGCTCTAACTATGATTAATTTACTATAATTACTTAAACTGGAAAGCAATTAGATGTGTCACATGATTGATTAATTTGATGTGCATATTGACAGTTTCCTTATATTACCTTTTATATATTTTCAAAAATCCTAAAAATGTTGTAATCAGTTTATTTTCATGTTTTTATTCTCTCCCTTATTAGTTTTTCCTATGTTGAAAAGGAGTTGGGTAATAGTAAGAATGCCTCTTTGAAAAGATGAAGCATACAACTTATGTTGGAGTGGATTCACTTAATACAACTCAATGAACATATCAAGAACAAGTTTATCAGAGATAGGTCTTGCAAAAAATTCTCGAATCAATTGATGGAAATATCCTATGACTGTTGGAAAATGCAATTAGTGAACCAGTGGATAACAAAAACACTTATTCTCCATTGTCAAATCAACTGCTCAAATTAGGGGTACGAGGCTCGAGGTACCTGCTCTTGTTAACTTTCTACCAACCTTACAAACTCTAAAAGTGGCTCTTACAACATGTTCTTTAAGTACAAGCGTATTCCTGCTGATAATCTCAAACGTACTGCATCACTTTCTTCTCCTTCTCTTCCCCTCCTCTACCTAACCTTCATTCATCCCTCTGCAAAAACTCTACCTAGATTCCGGCCATACACCATATAAGCCTCACCCCTCCCACCCTTTGTTGATTGATCGACTTACTTTTGGACAGTTTCATTCTCATACTCATCCTCATGTGGACAATGGAGCTTCATCCTCTAGCCTTTCACACCAACCTTCTCTACCTTACCCCCTTCTCATCCACCACCCCCACCTCCACATTCTCTACCTCTTCCTACTCCCTCGTACAACAGAAAACCTTCTCCCATGTGCAACCTTCAGTTCATTCCATAAGAAGGAAGATATATGGAATGGAAAACATACCCTTATAGGGTATTTCACAGGCAAATATAACTGGTTTAAAGCTCTTAAAGATCTTACTCTCAAGTGGGTTGTTCAAGTTAAGATCTTCCATCATGATAGTGGATGGATAGTATTTAAGTTTCAATTTGAGGAGAATGCAGATAGTGTAGTTCACCAGGGTCCCTATGCAGTACGAGGAAGATTTCTTATGTTGAAGAAGCTCTCGGATGAGTTCAAGTTTGATCAGGAAGACATTTCAAAAACACCGGTATGGGTTAAGTTCCCCTTTATTCCTCTTGAATTTTAGACACCAAAGTTTCTAAACATATTGGCCTCAGCTTTGGTCATCCAATTGCTACTAACTTGGTTACAATAAACTCTGAAAAAATTTCATTTATTAGAATTCTAATTGAAATAGATGTTGCCAAACCTATTCTTAATGAAATATGGAGTGCACACATTTTGGTGGATTTGAACAAAAGGTACTGCATGAGTATATTTCCAAGTTTTGCATTAATTTTTATACTTTTGGGCATTCCCTCGATAATTGTTATGAAAATCAACAACCTCAACAGCCTCATCAAGATATAAATAACCAAGGTTTTGCACAATTGAAAAGGAGGAGAGATAGAAGGCCGAGACAACATAGTGACTAGGAACATCGTAATGATATAGAGCAACAGTATGAGCCCTTGTTTGAGCAAATGAATGCTAATAAAGGCAAACAAGTTAAGGATGATAGTAAAGCAATGACTGTGGAGATAAGTGATAGATATGCAACTTTGGAGGACATATATGAAGTAAGGAAACATTCTTGTTTTGACAAGTAGGCACTCTTAAGGGATGTATGCAGTGATTCTTCTCCACCAACCACATGAAGGAACTACAAATTGAAGGGAATTTATATTAAGAAGATTATACATAAACATAAACATAGGGATGCAAAATCAGATTAATACTCATCTAATGAGCAATCATCATGACTTTTATTTACTGGAATGTTCGTGGGATAAGCAGCACCCCTACCCACAAAGCATTGAAAAGGTTGGTGAAAATTCATAGTCTGTTGTTTGCTTGGTAGAAACTAAATCTAACCAGAGTAAGATTAACAGCATTGTAGATAAGATATTTCCAGGGTGAAAACACAATCATAGTTTTAATGGATAACTGCAGGGAGAGTGATAATTGCTTGAGATCCATCTAGATTGGAATTGGATGGTTTTTGCACTCATGAATAGGCTGTCTCGGCTACAGCAACATGTCTTACTTCACAGAAGAGATTCATGGTAACTATAGTGTATGCTCATAATAGGCATTTTTATAAATATAATAACACCAAATTTATCACCTATTCAATTGCTGCCATGAACAAACACTCGAATGAAGAGAGTGATATGTTGCAGGAACAGGTATCGTAACTGGTAATGAAAACAACTACTTTAGTCACCAAGTGTAAGAATATTAATACAACTAACTTTAGATTTTAACAAAACTATTGCTTCAGTCCTAACAGGTCTTTTTGAATTGCTTTTCAGAATGTACTAGCCATGAAAGGCAAAGCACCATTTGACGCCAAGAGTTACAAGTCCTGCAAGGTGAGTTGTTGGGATATGATTGATGTGTCATTTTCTTGAATGAAGGAAAGAAGAATATAGATGCATATGGGGTGGTTCTGTTTATTTTTTGTGGGTGGCTTATGGGGTGCTTCTGTTTATTTTTTGTATTTTTTCAGGCTTTTGTCCATTGCAGAAGAGACTTTAGCTGAATACGGATAAACAGTTATGTAGCTTATTATGTAGTACTAGAGATTTCATTAACGGAGTACTATTAAAAAAAAGTCTATTGTTAATTACGTAGTAAAACTCTCTTATTGGAGTACTAATAATTAGAAAGCCTTTTATCCACTCACTTATACAGCCTATGCATTTGAAAATTTAAATTATGTAGCATAATATCCTCTCATTCAGGATATTATTAATTAATTATGTAATACTATTAATTTTGTTATGATGTTTACAATATTAAATATTGTTTATGGGTTATGCTTATAGCTCAATTAACACTAAGCTGAATTTGTGTCGCCTAAAGGATAATTCCTTTTATTATTTGTCCTCTTCTTCCAGCTTTTCCAGCATCGACGATGTTGATACCCTTTCCGCTGGCGAACTAGATGTTCTAGTAATTAATTCCACTCTCTCTCTCTCTCTTGGGAATGATAACAAGATTGCATATATGAGAATCATGTGAAACAGAATTGAATTTATTTTTCTTAATTGTTCCTCTTTTGGTAACATGTTGATGATTTGCGGTTAAGTACATTGATAGAGGCAAAAGGTAACTCTCTTTCTTTTGATTTTTGTCTAATTACTCTTCTCAATTATTGATTTTTTTAAACTTTTTTTTAGACTGATGAATATGTGCATAGGGAAATTATTAACCATAGATCCTTGAAGCACCCCAAAATTATCAGATTCAAAGAGGAACAGTAATTTAAATCCCTTTTGCTTTCATTTATGCTAATCATGTGCATAGGAAAAGAGAGAAAATTTTAATCTCTGTTATAATTTTGTTGTGTTCACTTTACGAGGGTAAGATATGAAGTAATGCTTTTGTATGATGATTTTAGGATGAATTATATGTGTACAATTAGTTACATAAGCACAATCGAAGTTGATTTTGTAAGTTCTTCTTTAAATTCTCTATTTATTTCAGTACATTCTTTGTAGAAAATTAGGAAAGTGGAGCTGGATGGTAAGACTATCAAGCTGCTAATTGTGAGTTATCCTAACTTAATTTCTTACGTTTAGTTATAATCAAGCACCAAAGCCTTCCATCATAAAAGTGTCTAGAAAGTGATGTTGTCATACTTTTCATTGCAATATTTGGAAGAGTTCGATCGTTACTTATACAAAGTATAATAAGCTTTTATTTATTTTTTTCACAGTATTTATTGATGTATAGTTCTTTAATTGTTTTTAGATTTCAATGGATGATTTGACAGGTACTGCCCTCGATTGTATTAATATGTTATTACTTCTGGGTTTTCCTTTGACTATTTATGTTGTATTTGTTTTTTTCAGAACAATTGATATATTTGTATATCATTTAATATAGATTTCTTTGTAATTATCTACATGAGTGATTTGTTCTTTTATTGTGACTATGTTTTTCCTATACTGTTATATAGGTCATGATGTTCTATGGTCTTCAGCTAGATATTTTATTTTCAATACTATGATGTAATGTTTAAATATTGAGCAAGTTTTTCATCATTTTATCTACTCTATTAAATGGGCAAAATGTATTTCTACAATATTAACTTATTGAAAATTAACTTATTGTTCCCAAGAATCATATAAAACTACATGTTTTAAAAGTACTTTTCAGATTTGTATTGATAATTGACATTCTCCCATTAGCATAAGAATTAGGGTCTATGACTGATGGTTCTTATTGTGCATCTCAATTAGACAGTAAACAAAATATCAGCGATTAATAAAAGCATTATTAAAATTGCATATTTGATACATGTTTTCTTATCACTTAAATATCTCTTCATATTTTTCCATTTACATTTTTGCAGTGAAGTTAGTGGCGGCTGCGATTTGGGCTTCAAAAGAAAATCATCTATAGAGATGAAGATGACAATGACACTCCAAAATATAGAATCAGCAGCAGACAATCGATGTAGGTTTTAATAGTTTTTGATTGCATTTGCAATGACTATTCACGTCCAATGTGAAGCAGCAATGTTCGAAAAATATAGATGCTTATCAAGGATTGTGACCCTTTAGAAAACTCTATATTTAGAAAACTATTTTGTTGATCATAACCGATCAATTACTCTGGGATAATATTTTATGAACTTTGGGTTCATCTAATATATTTCTTTCCCCTGTCTATTTCTATTTGACATTTTAATTTTATTTCATGCAGGATTGGGTTTCTAGGAAAATTCATATAGTGGTGTAATTATTTGAGCAATTTGCGCTGAGATGGTGGTTAGAATGAGGAACCATCTGTTTCCAATTCAAGATTTTTCAATCATCAAATTTGGTGGGTTTTTTCTGGAGAATAGGTGATTCATTCCTTCTTCTTTTTATATTGAAATAGAGGTTTAATGTGATGAAGTGCTCAGAATTTTGCAACTGTAAGGATTATCTAAATGAAAGAAATTATACTCATAATTAAGATTTGGAACATTTGAAAGAAGAGTTGATATTATATATAATTAAGAATATTAATGTCCATAATTAGCTCATATTATATATATAGTAGATACTATAATTAAGAATATAATTTATAGTAAGTGCCCTTATTAAGGACATAAGTGCCCTTAAATTTTGAGAGGGAACATAAGTGTCCCAAATTGATGATATTATATATATATCTTTATCTTTATATATATAATAGCACCTATCTTACCACCTATTTTTACACTGATTTTCCCCCAAAAACTAATTTCACCACTTTAGGTTAAATAATATTCACCTATGGTAACTTATCTATTCCAATCTCCACTATTTATTTTTTCAATTAAATCAAAATCATTGAATTATCTTCTCACACATTTTTGTATACATTGTTAGATAATTGCAGAAACCCCAATCTTTCAGATTTATGCTCTACCGTCGCAAATTGATGTAATCAACTTTGCAAAGATAGTGTTTTTGAATAGTGCAAAAACCCTAATCGATGATTCCTTCCTGTTCTTGCAGAAAATACGTACAAAAGGTGATGATTCTCTATCTATCTATATATATTTGTTTTCTTAATTCTAATATATTTATTAATAATAAACAGGTGAAGTACTGCACTCTAAATTTCATATTCTACGAATCAAAATCCCTTTCCAGTTCTATCATGATCACTGCCAATACTTATGATTTCTTCTTCCCCCTTTAGATTTAGGGGAACAATTTTAACATTTATTTTCTAATTTAACCATCTGTGTGCTCATTTGTTTATTTTTAAACTTGGATTTTCAGCTGGTACATAATTTGAGTAGTGGGTATAATATCAATATTGTTGTGGCACTGAGTTTTATAATAAAGTCAATTACTGGATTATTACTTCTTACTTTAGCTTACTGTTCAGCCAACAGTTTGAGCCTTGAGATCTAACCAAGTTAATTATATCTGCCAATTCAGTTGATTCTTCTTTCGAAGGATGAGCCATTGAAAGTGATGACATCAGGTGCCCCAACTCCAGGAAAAGGGACTCAGTGCGAGATGATTGCTAAGAAGGTGATTTGATTATGTATATGTTGTTGATTCTACTGAATTTGATGCTATGTTCTAACATCTTTGTAGGAACATTTTTATTTGCTTATAATTCAGCTTCTAGAAGTGATGAAAGAAATACATGTACATGAGAAGATGAAGAAGAATAAAATGAATCATAAAAATATAGTTCATATATGTTGTATTAAGGAGTTGCTCAGCAATGCATTTTACACTTATAATTTGCTTAGAAAAATAAAGGGTGCATATTAATATATATTTTTTACATGCTAAATAATAACATTATTCTTTTTTCACCCTGTGTCTCTTATGATTATTTCTCAAATTCAAATGTGGCCATCTTTGATTTGTTGCTATTCATTCCATTTTATTCTTGTGTTGTACCTGAGTACTACTTTTACACTTTTTTCCCTCAATACAAGTTTGCACTTTATCAAAGATAGTGCTCTATCTCAGTTTATTTGAGTAGAAAATGATCCTCCAATGACCTCCAATTTTTGACAGATTGAGGCTTCATTAGAATGGAAACTCTGACTAACTGAGGCTTTAGAAACCTGAAAAATATAATATTTTGATTCTCTAAATAATACTTTTGTTATCAAATATTGAAAAAAAAAATTATATAGAGCTTTTTTTCCTTTACAGTTCACTTTATGATTACATCCTTAGCTTCTTCATTTTGGAGTAGTACACATATCAACGGGAGATATTCTGCAAGCTGAAGTATCAGCTGGTACAGATATTGGTAACCAAGCGAAGCAGTACATGAATTCTGGTCATTTGGTTCCAGATGAAATTGTGACAACTGTATGAATAGGATCCCTTAATTATTTTCTTTTTAAATTTGTGAAGTTGTTGCATCATCACTTGATTTTGTAGATGGTGACAGCCCGGCTATCACTGAAAGATGTGAAGGAGAAAGGATGGCTTTTAGATGGATTCCCACGAAGTTCTGCCCAAGAAGAGAGTTTGGAGAAACTGGAGATGTTTACATTATGCTCGATGTATGTGCCTCATAATATCTTCCATGATTCAAAAAATTTATTATTATCATATGATTTTACCATTGCTGAACTTGACTGAATCTATACACTACTTCAGTCTTAACTGATTCGAGAAAGAAATCACTAGAAAAACAACCACAGAACTTTTCTTAAATCTCATTTCAAAAGATAGCAAATGTACAATTCTTTTACAAATTTAAACAGACTGCTTGACTATCAACTCAAATCAGCCGTAGAGCCTAACAGAAAATAGTTGTTAAATATGTGAAGTATGTTTTTTTTTTGGCTAGGACTGCAAGTCTACTTAGTTCATTGAACTTATAAAATATATAGTAGATGCTATATAAATTATAACTAGAAATCTTACTCACACAACAAATTGAATGGACATATTTTGTTCTGTGATTACTATAGAAAGCCATGAAAGAAAATCAGATGTTCTCTATGTGGAGAGTTTAAGTAAAGTCGAAAATACATTTATAGTGTATAAGGCTTTCGCAAAGTAGTATTATGATAAATTTTTTATAAATACATTTATAAATGGGTATGTATGCTTATTGCTCCTGCAAGAAATTATGCATAACTGGTATAGTTGTAGTATAATATTACGAAGTAGAAGTGTTGTATAATGAAACAAATTTTGAGACACTATAGATATGTTGAAACCAAATTTATTTAATTAGGTTGGAGATAGAGCAGTGTATTAAAGAATATATAATGTCTCTTTAATTTACTATTACACCTAATGTGCAATTTTACTTGGAAATCGATTACATGCTTATAGATTAATAAAGAAAATAAATTAGTACCCAGATTCTAATTTATTACATGCTTATAGATTAATAAATAAAATTTCATTTACAAACAATAGTCAAACACAACTAAACAACATGTGGGTTGCCCTCTGCAGAATCTAAAGATATTTTAGTGTAAAGTCTGTGACCTTAAAGTCTGTAAACACAACTAAATTCAGATAGTCCTAATTCTTAAAGTTTCTGAATTTGTTAAATTGAACAATTGTGCAAGTATTAAATTGTTGTCCAACCTGTGAAACTGTTTATATTCCTTGATTCTCAAGTGTAATCCTATTAGAGTCGCGCATTTATATCACAAATCTGGAAATAAAAATCACTGAGCATCATATTACAGTTATGCATTTTGTTTCTGTTATCTTTGTTAGACTTATCTTAAGTTTATTGCGTTCTCTCTTTTGGGGTTTCATTGTGAAATCATTCAAAATTAAATGGATTATTTCAAAGATGTTATAGATGTAGTCCAATTTTATGTTAATTTTAATGCTTAGTTTTTGTTTTTGATTTTATTGAGCAACTTTTTCTTAATCATTTACAGGATTTTAAGGAGATGCCTTCACATTGTCTGTTGTATATTTAGAAAAAAATTACAAGAATTTTCGTTGAATCCAAAAATTCCAATGAAGTATGCATTTTTTATATCTGTACATGCATGTGACTATGTTGGTGCGTATTTCTTATTGAATGGCATGTGCTGATTTGATTTATTTAATTTGAATCGCAATATGGAAGAGGAGTTGATGAGAGTGAGATATATACTTAGTGAAGGAGATGCAGCAACAATTCTTCCCGGCAAATCTCATGGTTGGTTGTTTCTATTCTTTTACTTATCTTTTTTTCATTTTCTCCCAATTGTGCTTTATTTTTATGTTGACATAGGTGAGAAATATTGGGTCTAATTATTTCTCTGTGAATTTATGGAGTTTTTGAGGATGTTTTTGTGGCCTATTAATGTGAGGGCATAGGAAGGATGTGCAGTTGAAAGCTTAGGAAGAATACAATAATGTCAGGTATCATTTTATAACCATTTGGTGAAATTAATTTATGTAGCGTTTAATGAACTGTGCTTTTTTTATTACACATTTTTCCAGCAATTATAATCCATCAAAGATGCATCTTGATCATCATGTATCCTTGTCTTACTTTTTATGTTTCATAACTTCTCTTTGTTTCTCATCTTCTCTTTATATAATTTTTCATAGCACTTATGTTGGTCAATATAGACGTTGTAGTCAAAGCTAAACATCAGTTTCCAGCTTAGTATTCTTGATTGAAATGTGTTTCCCGTTTGGATATTGTTCTCTAACCTTAATGGTGTTATTTTTGTCAAATTTGGTTCGTGCTGATTCATTGGAAATTTATGGCAGGTGAATTGTTGGAAAGCATTCTAGCTTATTCGTTCTCGAAGTTGGATGGAAATTTTATTTTATTTCATTTTTCTTTTGTTTGTGAGTTTAATGCAAAATTTTTGATATTATATCTATTATAATAGAAATTTAATTTTTCATTCTTGATTTACTATGCATTGGGTTGTCAACATGCTCTTTTACTTTAGTTTGTCTCTCTTTGTCTCTCACCTTCTCTTTATTTTTTAAAATATTTCTCATAGCACTTATGTTGGTCAATATAGACGTTGTAGTCAAAGCTAAACATCAGTTGCCACGATTAGTATTCTTGATTGAAATGTGTTTCCCATTTGGATATTGTTCTCTAACCTTAATAGTGTTATTTTTGCCATATATGGTTCGTGCTGATTCATTGGAGATGTATGGCAGGTGAATTGTTGGAAAGCATTCTAGCTTATTCGTTTTCGAAATTGGATGAAAATTTTATTTTATTTTATTTTTTTGTTTGTGAGTTTAGTGCAAAATTGTTGATATTATATCTATTATAATAGACACTTAATTTTGCATTCTTGATTTACTATGCATTGGGTTGTCAACATGCTCTTTTACTTTGGTTTGTATATATGGCAGAAGGAGAAAAAAAATAAATGAAATAGGTTGTTTGACTGTGATCAGGAGTGCGTTATCTTAATTTATATTCAGTGCTCCTCTAGCTCAAATAAATTCTTAGGCATGCTGAATCTTCAAGGTATGCAATTGCTCTCGAGCTCAAATAAAATGGCAGAGCTCAAATAAAATGGCATCTGGTGCTTTTATAGTTTATCTGATGATGTATTTGTATACTCCAAGCTCATCCAACATTTACCTATTTATAAAAGATATAGAGGTCGGTAATATTTCTGATTAGTTTACTAATCATGGCAACTGATGTTTTTGACCTCTGTGAATTTTTTTTTCCTCTGCGAATTCTCATACATACTAAAATACTTCTTTTTTCCTTTGTGAATTTTCCTGATTGTGGTTTATTACCCATTTGCATCATATTTCAGTTATGTTTTTTCATCATGTATTTGGATATCAATTAACTCGGAAATTCTGTCTTATGTTGATTAAATACCTAAGGAAAATATTGACTTAAGTCTTATGATGATTAAATACCTAAGGAAATGGAAAACTTCAGGAGTTCTCTTTTAAATTTTTCATTCCAACCCTTAAAGACTGAGTCAGTGTACCTAGCCATAATTTTTTTTTAAAAGTAAGACTTGAAATTGCTCATGGTAATAAAAATATGCATTAAATTGTGGTTATGATTGGTGTAACGCTTTAGCAAAAATTTACGACTGGGCATTCATTTCCTATAATTGCTTTTCTCTAAGGTGTTCTTTGTAAAGTTTCACAATTAAAAAAAAGTTTTTTTGACAAATGGTTTAACATATCAATGTCATTATGTATGCCAGCTATGTTTACCTTTAAACTCATGATTTTAAAATACCGTATAACTATTGAGAAATTTGTACTTATATGAATTGAAAAGGTATAAAAGTGGCTAAATTGTATTCTCTAAATGGATTCTATATTAGTAGGATAATTTAAGCAGATTTGATATTTTGTTCTATTATTTTCTGCTAGAGATATATTATAGATAAATTTCTTTTAGGATGTTGTTTTGGGGGATGATGGGGTAGTTTTCTTGAGCTTTCAACCGTGGTGTTGCTGCTTTCCTATACGTTATATTAAAAATGAACTGGATTTACATAATTTGTCTTTGATTGACATTGTTTGCTTGGAATTTCAAATAGATTAAGCACTAGCACGATTTAATTTCTTATATGTGAAGTTATTAAGTTCATTATGGCTCTTGGTAAAGTTCTCTTTTATCATTTATAGGTATATATTTTTTCTGAAATTTAGTTTTATCTGTAATAAATAATAATATGAAATTTAATTGATTTGCAATATTTTCCTTTACGTGTTTTTAATAATTTCCTTTTTTATTTTTCAAGTAAAATTTTACACAATTTAACATTATTTATTGCTATATTCCATAAATTTTATGTGCTTGATCTTGGTTAAGAATAGAATTAAACTTACATGGCATGCGCATTTTTTATTCTTAAGGTCAAGACGACTACAGTTCTTGATGATCTTAATAAGAATGTTCTCATGTTAAATGTATTATCTTATTTATTGATATGGTGCTTAATGTTTAATGTTTATGAGTTTGATGGTTTAGGAAATTTAAATTTGATATGGAAATTAAATCAATTAGTTCTTATTGAACAAAAAATTTTAATAATTTTCTTTTTTGATAACTATCTTTCAGGTGGTGGATCATATTGAGAAATTAACTTTGAGGAAGCGATACAAATTATGTCAATTCACAATTTAGCCAAATATCAAGGTTGGCTTTTAATGCACTATTTGATTGTCCCAATATGATTTTAGTCATCACTTTCAGTTGGTTTTTTTTATTGTGGTCATTATTTAGTGTATTAAGGTTACTGTGATAAATTGGTGAAATTTGATTATTTCACAAATTTAGAAAATCTGATGCAATGCAAGTTATATTTGTATGATGAAATTGGTAATTCTTATTATTTTTCATTGCACCACTGATGAGTAGAAATAATGTTGTACCTTTGCTGAGAAATTTTCAAGCCATGTTAGATAAGATACGGTCGATCATTATTATTATTTTCTCATCATTTTGATATATTTTTATTTTCAAGTCAATGTTAGAAATAATGTCTTGAAAGCTTTCACCAAACTTGAGGTCATGCTTAGTACACAAAGCATAGAGGTATAGATATTGGTTGGATTTGAGTGAGCATGCTGCAATATTGCATGATTATAGGTTCAAATAGTGAACCATTGATTCATGTGAATCATTTTTTTTATATAATTATTATCATCATCATGATTACTATAGATAATATTAAGGTCATCCCATCATATTAGTTATTAACGTAAAATGGGAAAAATTAAACTGTTTTTGGCCTTTTGTAATTGTAAAGGTGTGTTGGTTTTATCTGTGATAGATTTGTATATGGAGGTTGCTTATAGGTTTAGGGATTGTAGAGACTTTCGTGAGTGAATTTTACTGAGCTTTTATAATTCCAAAAAATAAAATAAAATAAAATACTTGTAATCTCCTAAATATATGAGGAATACATTTTACAAAATGACCATACTAATGAATCAAATAGTGAGTTAACGTTTAAGAAGTAGTGGCTGAGATAGAGTAGACATGTGTTAAGCTTCAGAATAGTTTTTGAGAAAAATTAAATTGTTCAAAATATGTATACGTAACTGCAAAGGATGACTACAATGTTCTGCACAAATGCGTTTCTGTTGTAATAGAGCACACCATTGAACATTTGAATTTTATTAATTTGTTATGCATCTTCCGAACTTTATCTTGATTTTTGCACATATAATAAGTTTTGAACTTGTATTGTTGGTCTGATTTGAAATTACGTTTGTATGTTGGTGTACCAATGAAATTTGATCAATTTAGGGATAGATTATGTTAATGGATAGATTATGTTCCAATGAAATTACCTATTTTGGTTCATGATATAATAGCACTAATCTATCCTTTTGAGTTCCATTAAATAGGTTTGTATCCATTAAATACAGCAATCATGATATAATAATACTAATCTATCCTTTTAGGTTCCAAAAAAGGCAGCTTCCAATGATAATGTCGTATGCAATGACTATAAACTAAAGTCAAGGTCAATCCCTTTCAAATGTTGATTTGTACTTGAGGAGACCAGTATTTAGTCATGATCAACTGTACGTTGCTATGTCAAGATCAACCACGAAAGCAGGTTTGAAGATTTTGTTGGACAAGGACAGCGGCGGTGAAACAGATATTTATAAGAATTATGTTTTTAGAGAATTTTTTAGAAATGTTTGATTATTATATTTATTTATAGAGTTGAACATCATCATGTTCGTTGATTGAGACATCAGAACGAATTAAATTTCTAAATTTAATTAAGGCATAAATAATGTTCCGGATATCATTCTTTCTTTCTATTAAGTTTTGCTAAAATTGGTGATTTCGAGTCAGATTTTTTATATAATTATTATGTATTATTGAGGAAGATAAATTTGGAAGGTCATACATAATTTTTCTTAATTAGTTATGTACTGAAATTAGATAATATTTAATACTGCTTTAAATTTATTACTAAGATGTTTAATATTGTTGATGCCCTTATAGCATTACAAGCATCAAAATTATCTCGACTCATATATTTTTCAATGGGAGTTGTTATACTTTTTTTAAAATTTATTGTTTATTTTTATAGAAGTTTAATTAGTTAAGTTTTTAAAGTTTCGTTGATTTAATTTCTTTGTTAAACACAAAATTATATTATGTGTTAATTATATTATTTGTAAATATTTATATTTAACCTATTAATTTTTATAAAAATTATGTCAATGTTAAATTAAAGCTTCGACTTTGAATTGACTAACCAATTATTTTTTAAGGTCTTCACTTTCATTTTTCATAATATAACAAAATTTCAATTTCAAATTTTATTATTGTAGATCTAAACATCTTTCATATACATGCTATTATATTATATTAATATGGAATTCATTATATTAGTCTTAATACATTAAAAATTAAACCAAAAATAAAATATGGGATTTCACTCACAATATATTACATTAAATGCAATTAAATAACTTTAATATAATTCCCAATAACCAAAACTCATTATTTTAAAATTTTTATAAATTACAAACAAATACATTATTTTTATCATAACGTATCCCCGTGCATCGCACACGGGTTAAAACGCTAGTATCCCTAGAAGAAGGCTATATGAGAACTTGGATAGATTTTTCTCCACTAGGTCAGAAACATGGATCATGGTTGGTGATTTTAATTGTGTGATGTCAAGAAAAGAAACAACATATTATACAGCCTTGGTATTAGAGACGTGATAGATGCTTGCACGGTGATAGGTATGCAAGACAATCTGAGTAAAGGGTGTTTCTATACATAGTCAAATGGTACCACATGGCGCAAGTTAAAAAGGATGGCGACTTACAAAATGTGGAGAAAGAAGGGTGGATAGTAGTGGAAGCACATTTAATCACTGCCCTTCCATTATTTCTTTCTTGCACCAGAATACTACTGTCCCGAACCCTTTCAAATTTCTTAACTTATAGACGGATCATGATTCCTTCTTACATCTTGTTTATTCTTAGTTGCAAATGTAGTTACATGGGACACAATAGATTAAATTATGCAACAAGCTTAGAGCACTTAAATTAGCGTTGAGGAACTTGAATAACCTCAATTACTCTCATATCTCTAAAAGGGTGGAGAGGGCAAGGAAGGAGTTGGAAGGATTACAGGTGGACTCTATGACTGATCAATCTAATAATTAGCAGTGGAGCTTAACGAAGGAGACCCTAAAAAAGGTTAAATTCTCGGAAGGTGCAGAAACTAGCTTTATTTCTCAAATGCCGAAGATCAAGTATATATGTAAGAAATCAGGATAAATTCTTCTAAAATTTTTCACTCCATGATTAAGAAGAATGGCTGAAGGAACTCCATTTAGAGGGTATTTACTAAGCATGGATAGACAGCACTGTCTTATAAGTTATAACAACATGGTGAAGGAGTTCAATACATTCTATAATCAGTTGCTTGGAGAGGAGGGCTTTGATGGTGATCGGATCTTATGGTCTACATAATCCGTTTGGGTTCCATGCACATCTAACGCAGCAGAAAAAATATAAAGAATTACCTTTCACCAAAGATTGGCCGAGAAGTGTGAACAGCTGCAGAAACGACCTCGTCATCTTCTGTTGTATTCTTATGCCTCGTCTAGACGTTGTGTGGGCGACGAACCTCTAGGCGATCTCAGTCCGCAGTCTCTCTCTTATTTTTCACGTTCTTTTTTATATGATGAGAAATCTAATTTCTCATCCTAATAATAAAATAGACGTGCATTTTCAAACTTGAGATTGCTAAGATGACCTATTTATAGGCTACAACAGGGATTAGGAGGAGAAATTAGGGTTGAGACTCCCATTGGACTTAAGCCCAATAATAATAATCCAGTCCACTAAAGAATTATTATTGCACTGCCACTCTAATACCAAATTACGTTATGGGCTCCTTATTTTGAGCCCGTTTAACTTCCCGTGTTTAATATATACAATGTTCATCAATTAAATGAGTTACTGACAACTCAATTAATTAATCTCTTATCCAAGAGTAGTACCACTCAACCTTATTATCATGCCGGAATAAATCTACCTGCAAAGTTTACATGATAATTCTTATGAGCTCCTCAAGGGGACATCATCAACCTAAATCATTATGACAAAGATTCCCTCTACAATCAACATCACATCATACAGACAGTATTATCTTCCAACTCACCCAACATGTTGATTTAATAATTAAATCTCACCCACTGGTGAATAAAAGAAATAAATACTGAATTACGTATCGAGGTTATTTTATAGGGATTAAAAGTATGAACATCTATAATAACTGAAGTCTAATTCTTTTATAAAGTCAGTATAAATCGAACAACCTCATGCGGTCCTGCTCAATACACACAAAGTACACTAGTGTAATTTTATAGTAAAGACAAACTAACACTGAATCACACTACAACCATACCGATAGTTTGTCTCAATCTATCTCAGTTGTGTGTATCTATTTATACTTTATAAAAAACTGATAATATGATACTCTGTGCGACACCACACACCATATTATCTACAGTATAAAGTAAATAGACTATTGCATCGACATATAAACAAATTATAAGATGCAATCATTTGATCAATGATTCTCATTTCAAAATATTGCTAAAACATTGTTCATACTAAAGCTAGACTTTTAGTATAGAATCCAACAAGCTCTAAATATACAAATGTGGAAAATAGGGTAATTGACATGGGACCATCTATTACTACTAAAGAAGCTCATGAACTTGGGGAACTTGTTACTTCAGAAGAGATCAGATGTTCTATAAACAAGGATAAGGCCCCGGGGTCTGGATTGTTATAATATATTCTTTCAAAGAGCTTGGAGCATAATGGGAGATGATCTAATCAGGCAGTGTCAGAATTCTTTAGCAAGGGCAAAATGTTGAAGCTGATCAATGCAATGTTTATTTATCTCATTACGAAGAAAGATTTTGAGCCTCAAGTGAAAGATTACAAACCCTTTTCATGCAATAACACAACATATAAAGTCATTTCCAAAATCATGGCAAGTAGAATGTGAAAATGTCTGCCTGACTTTATTGATCAGGCTCAGTTCGGGTTTGTGCAAGGTAGGATGAGGGATTGCATATTACTTGCCCATGAACTATTTAGAAGATATAAATGCAAGCCCACAACCATTTCTCCAAGGCTAGTAGTCTAAGTGGACATCAAGAAAGTTTATGACACAGTAATTGGAAAGTCTTATTCTCTGTTCTAGAGCATTTTGGCTCTCTTATCCGCTTCAAGAAATGGATATTTCAATGTGTATGTGTCCGCCCTATCTTACTCACCTCTCATTAATGGCTTATAAGCATGATGTTTTTTTTAGAGCAAAAGAGGACTTAGGCAAGAAGACAAGGGGATCCAATCTCATCATTATTGTTAGTGATGAGTATGGGAAAAATTCACAAGACTACTAAAGTGGGAGATTCAAAGTGGAGGATATAAGTTCCACTCTAGACTGTGTTCTAGAAAGTCTCATTATTGTCTATTTCTTGCACAATGTATTTTTTTTTTAAATTAAAAAATAAAAACAACAACAACAACAAAAATCCGACATTGATTTTCCATTGGTAAAGCGGTGATTGATAAATTTTTATCAACGAACATCTAATTTTATTGGTAAATATTTTTGTTAGTAATTCGTTGCTAATAACTATGTTGACAATTTTTATAGGGATTATGTGGGTAAATAACGGATATGATGCTGTTGGTAAAAACATCAAAACCCGTTGGTATTGCGTTGCAGTAAGATAAATACTCCCTCCGTCCCGCGTTAAAGTTTACATTTTTTATTTTGGTTTGTCTCAAGTTAATGTTTACATTTTCTTTTTTTTATTAAGTTGGGCCCACATAAAATAATTAGTTATTCAATATAGGGTCCACACACAACACTAATACAACTACTCATTTTACATCAAATATTATTTCTCTCAGTGCACTACATATTAAAATATTATATCTTTTAATCTACGTACAAAAAGCAAACGTAAACGTTAACGCGGGATTGAGAGAGTATTGTTTTTGTTGGTAATTCGTTGGTAATTACCAATAGAATTTAATATGTTGGTAAAAAGATTTTTATAGTGATAATTTTTTAAAAAAATCTTACATACTCAGATTACTTTAACAATTAAACATAAGAACTTTAAATTTATTATTCTACACATAAATTATCATCTAAAAATAATTTTTATCATCTTATTAATACGGTTCAATTTTATAATACTTAATCAAATACTTCATATACTTAATTATTCGATTTTTTTTTAAAATAAAAATAAAATAAATTGATTCAAATAAAAAATATTTATTTAATTATTCATTCAAAATCGAAATTATAAAATTCCTTAAGTAAATACATTTAAATATTTTTATTTTCTTTAAAATCTAATTTTAAGAATCTAAATAACACTATATTTAAATATAATTAAATATTTAATGGGTTTATTGCCAATAGATACAATTACCCTAAATTTCCCCCTAAATTTTCTCAAAAATTATTTTACGTATCCACTATTCAAAAATTATTTCAAAGGTTTGAATATGGTTATGGCTAAACTATCAATGATCTATCAACTATCAAGCAAAAGAAAATAGCAATTGAATAATTAAAGACAAAAAAGAATAGAATGGATGGAGTTGTATCAATCTAAGAAGATAGTAAGACTAGCTACACTATGGTTAATAAGTAATATAGACTTAAGAACACATTATGATGAATATCTAGGATTGAGGTACTAAAAGGTACTCGCATTTCCCACCTAAGCTCCTTCACAAGATACTTAGAATGTACTCCCTCTATCCCGCTCAAATAGCATCATTTTACTATATTGGGTTTTCTGTCCAAATTGCACAATTTTTTTCTTTTAGTAAAAATGGCCCACTAAGGGCCCACCACTACCCATCACATCTTTCTAATACGCATACCCACTTTACATAAAATAATAATACTCTTTAATCTACGTGCAAAAAGTAAATGGTGGTGTTTGCCCGGGACGGAGGGAGTATATTATCAAGGCAATTTCTAAAAGGCTCTTAAAAGTCTCTTCAATACTCACTATTCCCTTTAAGGAACTAAGATCTTATTAGTATGTCTTTTCATTGGTTCAAACACCTTTACAAGCAGCCATCACTAATGTCTTATCATAAGATTCTAAGCATGCATTGGTTTTCACAAACTCAAGTCACGCTTAATAGAAATAATCCATAGGAAGACATGGTTCAATTAACATTCATAGCACATAATTGAGTTCACACTCTAATCAATATGACATGGAGAATTTACCACACACAATCAACATATGAATTAAGAATAGACATTTATGAAAATACATTAAAATCCTTTCAATACATCAACAAATTCACAAGTCAAAATTTCCTACCCAATCTGAGACTAGCCCTAACAATATCATCATGAATTCATTACAACATTACAACATGTCTTACAAGACTCTATTGAAGCCAAAAAATGAGAAAAAAAAAAACAGATTAAATGATGAACCTCTCCCCTTTTCAAGTGGAGAGATCTTTCCTTTAACATGTCATTTCCTTTCAAATCTTATTCTCCTCCTTAAAAAGGTGATGGGTGGAAGATGTATAGAGGAATTTATAATTTGGACAGAGAATTGATAGTGAGTTTGAGTTGAATGGAGTTGGAGATGTAGACAGGAAAAGTGTGAGAAAATGTGTTTTTTTATCTAGAAATAGTAAATTGATTTTTGAGAGCAATTATAAACACATGGAAGATTCCATAATCTTCTTAAATAGCTGGACAACTTTTGACCGAACTTGATTCGAGTTGTGATATTTGTCAGCATGGAATATCCCCATGTTGGAGCTCGAGTTGAGTTGAAGAACTCGACTTCAGTAGGGTCGAGTTGATATTTCAGATCTCCGAACTCGGCTTCCTGCAGGACTGACATTGGAACTAGACGTGTGTTTAAGATCGGACTCGAGTGGAATTATCCTTGATTGAGTCTCGACACGATTTTAGCCTTTGATGTTCCTTCATCTATCAACTACATTTTGCTTCCTTTTGCACATGATTTAAGTATATTTAACTCAATTTCACAATATTTCGCTCACAACTCAAATTACACACAAATGCTAAAAATACATTACCAATTAAACAAAATACGTACAAACTACACGAAAATAACAACTAAAACAATACTAAAATTTAGATAAAAATGACAACGATCATCCCTTGTAAAAGTGTGTTTACTTTACAATATAAGAGGAAGGGTTAACCCTCATGCCCTTGTAGGTCAGATCTTAAATCAGACGTGTAAGGTCTATTTCAACCCTCCCGCTTTGGACGGATGATTTTTAGCCATTGGGTTAATTGCCGTATTGGAGAAAAGGATTTTTATCTCTCTTGGGTGTTTCCATATAAAAGAAGATGAGAGATGTTTGAGGGGTTTCTTTAAATTCATTGGTCTTATCGTTTATAGAGAATGTAACGAGGAGCAAGAGCGCCGACCAGCCTCCCCGGTGGAGGAATTAACCAATGGAGGTCTTCGCGTCCATAATAAAACTTTTCGCTGTTTTCTCTTCTGATCGGCAGTCGCTTCTCGACATTTGAGATTTAAATGTCAATGATTTCCCTATCACAATTGTCTTCACCTTTCAGACTTACTATTGCATTTAAACTCTTCAGTGTCACAAATATTTCAAATTTTTTATTTTGAGGATTTTGGCAGAATATATATTATAGAGAAAAGCCATTAGAGAGATGGGTGCTTTACAGTAGAGAGTGAAAGAAACTATGAGAGAGATTGTGCGTTGTACAATGTAATGTTTTATATTTGTGATTATGAGGATTTTTCATAGAGAGAGAGAGAAAGAAGTCATTAGAGAAATGTGGTGCTTTACAGTAGAGAGAGAGATAAAATATAGGGGAGATGATGCACTTTACAGTAAATAAAGGGTAATCTTGTAAAATTTGTTAATTCAAACCCTACAATAAATATTTACAAATAAAAAGTATAAGCAGAGTTAACCTTAGGATAGGATTTAGATTAAACAATAGTACTTATGTCTTCCTTAAAAGTAAATGCAATCTAAAGGTTGTGTGTTTGATTCATGGCGGAGGCTTCTCCATTTTTTATTTTTATGTTGAAGTTATTTTTCTCTTTTGTTTTTCTTACACATTATTATATATAATGCATTAAATAAATACCCACAAGTATATATAATTAATATGCCTCCACCTTTTCATTTTTTTGTTAAGTTATCTTTCTCTTTCATTTTTTTTACATTATTATGTACTCCCGGCTGTCCGTAAAGGTGCCGTTTATTTTTTATGTGGATTAAAGATGAATATTATTTAATGCGTAATTGATAATTATATTTATAGTGTGTATAAGTTATATATTTTAATTGTATTAGTGATGTATGTGAATTTCATATATCTAAAATGAGAAATGAAATTTAGAGCAAACATCCAAAACGACAAAATAAGTATACTGTATTTAAATAAATACCCACAAATATATAAATGATATAGGTACATTATTTAATTAATCTTACTACATTATTAGTTGTGGTTTGTATTTTGTATCTTTAGAGTATATATATTGCTTTATATTTTTTATGTTATTATATTATACTACCTCCGTTATTTTTACACACGTATTTGGGTATGTTGATTAAAAAAAATACTTTTTAGATGTATAATATAAAAAAATAGTGATAAGTTTAGTTATTTAAAAGAGAAATAGCAAATAAAGTAATTGGTATAATTAATAAGTGTAAAAGGTATATTAAATAGTATAGTTTTATATTTATTATTAATAAAACGTGGGAAAATACACCAAACAACTCAAATTGAAAGGGTGCAAAAATCTAAGGAATGCACTTGACTCCTGAGTCCTTGACCCCAAATCCTAAGTTCCCGTTAAAACCACATGAACAAAATATACCATATATTATAAAATAAAATTACAATTATATTTCAAGAAGTTATATTAAATTTTAAAATAAATATTAAATTTTATAAGTAAAATAAAAAATAACCACGAAAGTAAATAATAAAAGTGCATACCACATATCATACAATCGGTTGTATGCGGGTACTACACATACATAATCATACAAATCTTGCTCTGTATACAGATAGTATATACTAACAATTATGCGTACACCAACTTTTATTTAAAAAAAAATTGTACACATGTTTAGGACATTACAAGGTCAATTAAGACTTAGGACGCAATATTGACCAGAGAAAAGGTGTAAAGATGAGAAGAATTGGGCTGATGATAAGGTAGCCAATTTGTATTTGGCATTTTCATGCACATTGCCAAGTGGGTTGGGATTAGGTTACGCGATTGCTGATCAACGGTGCATATTTCTCGCCTTAATTTCATATTGTTTATGTCACCATATCCTGTGTGACGTGGGCATCCACGAGTGAGAAAGATATTTTCTGCCTGTATTAACTACTCCATTCATGTATCATGTACTCCCTCCGTCCCGTTTAAAAGATTGTTTTTATTTTTTGACATGTGAATTAAGGAGTATTATTATTTAATGTGTAGTAGGTAGTTATATTAGTGGGAGTGTGAGCTCAATATTTTAATTGTATTAGAGGGGGTGTGTGGGTCCCATGTATGTAAAAAATGAAAGGGGACACTTTAAATTGGACAACCAAAATGACAAAAAGAAACACTTTAGGTGTGATGGAGGGAGTGTTTTTATTCCATTTTTATTTTGAGCTATCTCACGTAATTTTATATATTTTTATTAATGGTAAAATATACTATTTATTTTACCAACTTTTTACACTTTATTTATTCATCATCCCAACAACTTTATTTACTTTTTTTTGCTCAAAAGTATCAATTTATCCAAACATTTTCTTACATTATATATTAAAAAGTACTTCTCATGTCTCACCGAAAGATTCTCATTTTATTATATTGGGTGTTTCATCCAAATGTCTCAATTTTCCTCTTTTAGTAAAAGCGACCCACATATGACCCACCACTTACTACTAATATAACTACTCACTACACATAAAATAATAACTCTTCTTAATTCACGTGCAAAAAGCTATTGATGACTTTTAACCGCGAGAGGGAGGGAGTACTAATGCCATAAACAATTGTAAGAAAAAATACTCGGAACAAAGGAGTATTACTAATGCCATAAATGAATTCATATATTTTTCCTTTTCAAAGTATCATATATAAGAAAACTTTGGTGGATCCAATTCTACTAAATTAAGTGGTAGCACATGTGATCCCACCTCTTCCTAATTAGTTAATTTGGTCCCATCTTTAATTAATATTTCATTCGTCCTGTGTTAATGTTTAAGTTTACTTTTTTACGTAGATTAAAAGGTATAATATTTTAATATATAGTGAAGTGAGAGAAATAATATTTAATGTGAAGTGAGTAGTTATAATTAGTATTGTGTGTGGGCCCTATATAGAATAATTAATTGTTTTGTGCGGCCCAACTTGATAAAAAAAGAAATGTACACTGTAACTTGGGATAGTTCAAAATGAAAAGTGTAAACCTTAACGTGGGATGGGGAAGTATTGTTCTTTTTTTTTATTTATTTAAAAGAACATTATATCTTAAACCGTTTTACTCTAAGGGTGAAATATATCCTAAATCATAATGGTAACATTATAATTATATACTATATTAGTGAATTACCCTAAATCACAATGCTGAAATTACAATAATACCCTAAACTTTATGGGTGAATTATACCCTAAATTATAAGGGTAAATTATATCTTAAACAATTAGGGTGAAATTACAACATACACTAAACCCCATGGGTAAAATATATCCTAAACCACCAGGGATAAAATATACTCTAAACCACAAGGGTGAAATTAAAATTATACCGTAAATCCTAAACCCTATGAGTGAAATATATTTAAAACTATAAGAGTAAAATTACAATTATATCTTTATAATTAACTCTAGACCCTAAGGATAAAATAATATATGCCCTAAACCAATAGGGGTTGAAATATATCCTAAATTACAAGGATATAATTACAATTATACCTAGGGGTGGGCGGTATGACATACCGAAGATTTTTGGTTATATCAAATACCGTATCAAAATTTTCAGTATATAAAAATCATACTGTTACCTTACCTAAACTTTCGGTATACCGTAGTTCGGTATACCGATATTTCGGTATAAGAAAATAGTATACCTTCTGCTTATTGATATTTCGGTATACTATATCATGTCTAAAATATCGGTATATACCATCCTATTAGATAGTTTGCTATTATACACCTAAGATTTAATAAATCTAATAAAAAAATGTACTAGAAAAGTAAAAGATAGCTATAAAACAAATTTTAATAGATAACAAATTCATAATAAAAGAAATATACGACAATCCACAAACGACTAAATTAAATAAGAGTAAATCTCATGAAAACTGGGTTTACATGTAAGCCTTATTTTTTAATATTACTCTTTAATATATAAAAAATTACTCTTTGAAGAGTAATAATTTTTATACAGAAGAGTAATAATTCATATCTCTAAAAAGTAATTTTTCATGTACTAAAAAGTAATTGATAAATCAGGATTTACAAGAATTTGAAGAGTAATTTTTTAATTTAGAAGAGTATCAATTTATGTGCTAAAGAGTAATTTTTTATGTACTAAACAGTAACAGAGTTCACATAATTAATATATCTAAACCCAGTTTACACAAGTGTGTCATTAAAAAAATAATACCTAAGAGATCTATACAAAAACCATATGGAACTTATATTAAAATCAATACTTTTAAATTTTCATATAGGATAGAACTAGGTAATTAAAAAAGAAGTACGAAGTACAAGATATCATCAAAGGCAATCAACTTTATCACCCATTTATAATTATGAAGAAATATACAGTACAATTTTAGATTTAATCTTTTAATTAAATAGTGTATATGTATAATTTAATTAAAAATTATAATATATAAATAATAATTGTAATTGGATATATTATGTAGTATGGTAATATCGTATCATATTACTCAAAAATTGAATATTTTACGATATTTCTGTATATACCGAAATACCGCGATATTGATTATTTATATGCTTTTATCGTACCAAAATTTTCAATACGGTATCATACCTTACCAAAAACTTCGGCATACCTAAAATTTCGCTAAAATTAGTATTTTTTTTATATGATAAGGGCAGTATACCGAAATTTCGGTATTTTTCTCTAGCCCTAATTTATACCTCTAAAATTATATTAAAAAAAACTACACAAATCAGCGAAAACTGAGAAAGGTTACAAGAATTTGATTTCGTAGAAACGTTGCAAAAAAATTGTTGGTGAAATCTAATAACTTACCATTTTAATTTCAAAACTTTTAATTCTAACTTATTTATTTATTCATTTATACTATAAAATAGTTTATTGTACAATTATTTCTTTTTATTAATTAATTATCACCTTTAGTTAATGAAGTTATTATTTTTTATTTATATTATAAATTGTTCATAAAATAGTTCAATGCATCATTATTAATTTTCATCGATTGAGTATTACTTTTTGTTAATGATATTATCACTTTTGTCTCAAATAGTTAACTCTAACACAACCCCATCCCTTCATGTGCATACGGAATTAATTTTGCTTAAACAGGTGTATTTTTTTTTTTTTTTAAATGGAAGGTTGTGATGTTTAAATCTTGCACCTTTATTTCGTACTAGACATTGTATTAAATGACCCCCAATTTAATGGCTTATGCTTGTAGACGGGAGTAAAATTTAATTTAAAAAATATCAAAATTCGTCCGATTCCAATTTTAAACCTTCTTTATCTTCATTTTGTAATTTTTGTCATTTATTCAATTTTGGTCCTTATTGTCCAAATTTACTTATTTTATCAAATTTAATCCAATTTTTATTTTATTTTATTTTTCTTAATTTGTCCAAATTTAGTTCAAAATTTGATGAAAATGGGACTATGGGAGTATGAAGCATGAATTATAAATGTATGTTAATTTTATTTTTATTTTAAATTGAAATTTTAGCTTAGTAAAATAATTTTTGTGATAATAATTTTTTTAAATGATATTTTTATAAAATATAATTAGAAATATGTAAATTCTAATTTTTTTAATCGATCCGATTAATTAAACTTCGAATTGTTACCTTCACTAATTTGATGTTCGCTCTAATTAATTACAATAATATTGATTGAATCACTCATAATTATAAATTTTAAATTGCGAATAAAATTAAAAATTGAGTCTTTCATAAAAAAATATTTATTAAAGTAGCTCTCAAATATATACTGTAAAGTTGATAGAAAACGTAGTGTAATTTAGTTATAATTTACATGTCTAAATTCCTTTAAAGACAAAAGGTCAAATAAATAATAGGTCAGCTATTACCAATGTTGGCTGTTGCCGTTGCCGTTGCCATGGGCCGTTATTATCTATTGTGCCCAAATATATGTCCGAATCTGGATTGTTCACGTGTATAAGTCTGACACGTAAAGAATGTATTGAATTTTTTAAAAAAATTAAAAATTAAAAATAATAATACTAGTAATAATTACAAAGTGTATTGTTATCCGATGCAGGGTGTTAATTTCTATACATGACAAAATCTATGAGTTCTGACACAGTAATTATGTGAGATGATTATTGAGATAGACTGATCCGTTATTAAAATATAATTGTTACATTGATAAAATTTGTTAATTACTAATTAAAGTATGATTTTTTAAGTATGAATACTAATAAATTAAAGTACGTTTTTTAAGTATTATAATATGATTCATTATAAATATGTTTTTTCTATCGGACAAAGTTAGTTGTCAGTATAGTTAGTAATTAGTTCACCAAGTCTCCATACACCCTTATTCTCCAAGTCTCCTTATAACTCCTCTCTTTATAAATATATTTTAACTACTTATAAACAAATTTGATAATGACTATGGTAGGAAGAAGCCACCAATTTTAAAATGTATAACCTCCTTCCTTCACATTTAGTGTGTGTATTTTGATGTTTTGATGAAGGGGTATGAATTAATTAAGGGTGGGGATCAAAGTGGGTACCAATCAATTGGTACCCCTAGTTGTACTTTAGTCATTCTCAACAAATTTTACCTGCATAACAACTATACTTCAACAATTGATCGACATGTCTCACTATCCATCGCACAATGAAGTTTCTCTTTCTATACGCTTAATCTATATTAATTTTAGGGAAAATAGATTTTTTTAGTCTGCTAACTTTCATTCATTTTGAAATTCGTCCATTAATTTTTTTTAATTTTGAAATACATCCTTTAATTTTATAACAATTTTGAAATTAGTCCATTAATTTCATAAAATTCAACATTTTGGTCCTTTGACCTGCTATGACAGGTCATTTGAATATTTTCACCCCAATTAATCTATATCATATTTTTATTTAACCAATTTTATCTTACTTTTCATTTTTCACTTCCGTATACCAAACAAACAATATTAATCTCATTACTAAAGTGGAGCAAATTTGACTAAATATTGATACTTCCTTCGTTCGCTCGAAATGTCTTTTTCCATTTTGGTCGTCCGTTCCAAAGAGAGTCACTTCCTTTTTTATACACATGAGATCCACACACACCCACTAATGCAATTAAAATATGGAATCCACATTCCTACTAATACAACTACCCACTACATATTAAATAACAATACTTCTTAATCAACGTGCACAAAAGCAAAATGCCCTCTTTCGGGCGGACGGAGAGAGTATAATATAAATTCTTAGTGGATGCTATTTTTTTAAAAATAGTATATATATATATATATATTACATATTTTTTTTTTTTTTTTAGAATAACCTGCTAATGACTTGTTGAAACGGACGATTTTGTTGAACTTGGTAAACATGATGGACGATTTTTAAAATTTTCAAATATAATGGACGATTTTCAAAATTTTGTAAATATAATGGACGATTTTCAAAAAGTGAAAAACTTATGGACTAAATTCAAAATTGGACAAAGTTAGCGAACAAAAAAATCTATTTTCCCTTAATTTTATTTATAATAGGCGAAATGTCAATTTGGACCCTAAACTTATACCAAGGGATTACATTGGCCCCTAATCTATGATTTTGTTCATTCGAGCCCTTCATCTATTTTAAAGAGATCAAATGAACCCTTTTTCAAAAAAATTAAATATAAAAGGTAATTATTTTTTATCCCTCTCAACTAATTTGGCATAAAAACAGATCTCAGATTCTTAATCATAACCCACGGTGATTAATTAGCCAATAATCCATCCAGCAGCGCCCACCGCAAACTGACCAACACAATTCTGTGTTCTTCCGACCACCATTGAATTGAGCATCCTTGGCCAGAACCGCAGCACACCGGCTGACGGCCTCACCTTCTTCATCCCCGTTAACTACACCATCCCTAACCCGCCCAAGGAGGCAACTTTGGAATTCGACGTGTTGACCCCAATACCAAAACAGTCACGATGATTGCAACCAAGAGCTCGGACACAACCACGCTCTCCTGGATCCGCTGAGAGGAGAAGAAGAAAGAAGAAAAAATATTGGCGGAGGAAGCGCCGCCAACAAAGCCGACACCGACATCGTTGCCGACGTCAACAGAAGTAGAGCATTCACCAATTGCTCAACAGAAAATCACGCAGAACACCAAAAAGTCGATCTCAGAGAACTAAAAACGTAGAAATCAAATAAAAATATTCCGAAAAACTCCAGCGAAGCTCCGGTCGACGAATCGCCTTCGATCTCGTCGATCAGATATGATTTCTCTATGTCCGCGTGGTGAAGGCCAAGATCTCAAAATGGATCACCAATATCGTCAATTGGGTCGGAAGACTGTGTTGCTCAGGAACTGTTTGTTTGCAGTGGGCGCTTCCCCATCAACGGTGGTTGATTTTAGCGGTTAATTATTTTTTATATTTATTTTTTTTTTTGGAAAAGGGGTCATCTGGTCCATTTAAATTAGAAGAAGGGCTCAAATGAACAAAATATTAGATGAGGGGTCAATTTGATCCCTTGGTATAAGTTTAGGGTCCAAATTGACCCTTTACCCTTTATAATAATGTATAAGTATTTTCTAATAAATATATTATTTTTTTAATAATCTGCTTAAAAAGCTAATTTGAAATTTGCTCAACAAAATGTATACATGCGTTTATATATGTTTATTAATAAACAAATAAAAATATAAATATATATGTTTTGATTATGGATACACAAACTAAAATCTGTAAAACTGCATGTACATAATATTTTGCCTTATAATATAAAGATATGAATGTAAATGAATCAATATATGATCTGAACTTTTATTGTGTTTAAATTTTGTTTATTAAGCTAATTACTTTGAGCTTGAGCTGATTAAATTAAGTGTCATTAGTAGAAAAAAACCTATCAGTAAACTGATTTTGATACATATTTTAGAAAAATGCATTTAAAGCTATTTTATTTAGGGTTATTTTCTGATTTTGATACATATTTTAGAAAATGTATTTAAAGCTATTTTATTTAGGGTTATTTTTTTTAGACGGGTTTTGAGACTTATTATTAAAGTATTTTTGTATAGAGATAAATATGCTTATTGATATTTAAAGTATGTTTATAATGAATTATATTATAATAAAACTCTAAATAAATATACCATTTTTATAAAGGCCCATAATGTTGGTATTCATGGCAGTGAGAGTGTTGGTGATGGTCAATAGCTGATCGGTCCATGTGTGTTGTCTCTCCCACGACGACTGCTGCTCTTCGTACATCCTAACAGCTTTATCAAATCCTACCCCATGGTACCCTTTCTCGTAATGTTGCTGTTCATACACTCCTGCTGAGGGTATAGTACTGCTGCTGAGGCCAGTACGCCTCCTGCTGAGGGTAATACTACTCTGGATGTAGCTCCCGCTGCTGTTGAAGGTGCTGGTATTGCTGTTATGCATCCTCATCCACCTGCTCTCCTTCCTCGGGCACATGGGAGAGTGCCAACTCCTGTGGAATATCTCATCAGTGAATCGAATGAGGGCTCTCCAATCCTCATGTCTTCTATAGGCATTAGAGATGTGCCTATGCAGATCACCGTCCATAGCTAGATTCTCCGTGATAAACGGAGATGTTAACCTTCTCCTAAATATCTTGTAGTGAATCTCATCAGCAAATGGAATGAGGGCTCTCTAATCCTCATGTCTTCTATAGACATTAGAGATGTGCCTATGCAGATCACTCTCCATAGTTAGATTCTCGGTGATAAATGGAGATGTCAACCTTCTAGATGGAGCCAAGATAGTGTAATCCCCGGTCTTGAAAACCCTGTTTCCACTGCCAACTCTTTCTCTAGCTAATACTTTGCCTTACTAATCCAGCCAACTCGAGCTCGTCAGCAGGCACAAACTCATCCGTTGCTTCCCAATTGTAATGCATCGCCTCAACAATCGGGGTAATCATGCCCTTGACATTGATTTTGGTATGCGAGGTGGTTCTGAACTTCTCAATGGTAAGGAGAAAGGAATCCGCCACATTAATAGGCAACCCATACAACATACACAAGATAACATATAACTCATTTTGAGTCATACCATCTACCTTGGATCTGGAAAAGAGGGTGTGGGACAAAATCTTGTCCATGTAGCGGATCACCGGATTGCGTATGGCTGTCATCACTTTTGATCTTTGGGGATTGTATTTTTTATCCGTACCTGTAATTTGCTTCCAGAAATTTTCTCGCTTGTATCTGGGGTGTGCTCCATATCTGGCACAATCATTGAAGCTTAGAGCAGTACATTCAAGTGATCCAATCTCATCTCATGGCGCTTCTCTTCCATTTGGAAGATAAGTTTCCTAGGACGCGCGCGACATGCTACATATGAACTGAGCTGCAATTTTGAAAACAGCGGGGGCTTTTCTGCTCATCAATCCTGTCAATCCCACATATTCAAACTTTACGTCAATGTCTTCTTTCATACCCGGCTCCTACATATAGGTATCATCCTCTTACGCATTTTCTTTGCACACTTAATAATCCCTAAGTAAAAAGGATATTAGTTGTAGCTCATCAGGTAATCAAGTTAAATATCGAACCCAAAGGACACTGTATTACTATTTTAATTATAAACTAAATTAATCAAGACAAGTTTTGGAAATAGTAGTGAAAGTATCAAATTATTAATCTACTAACAAATTATTAAATAACAATTAAAATTGAAGCACTTAGAAGAATTTAAAATAAACCAAGTATGGAGAATACGTAGCCCTAGGGTAATCTAATTTCCCCAGTGTACCGACCAACTCTGCCTTGTGAACCATGGACGCATCACGAAACCATGAAAACTCACTCTATAGACACAAACAAGTAAGCGTGTAACACGTGTGAATTACCTCGAAGCAAGAGATATAATTTCACACCCCCTTATAGGTACTATCTGTTGGTTTTGTAAAGAATAGAAGGAGTTATTTTCCTTTTCTTTTGTCTCATATCAGAAAGGAGAGCAAAGGAGGAAGGATCGTTAGTGCTATATAAGGAGACCCTTGTACTTGATGTCAAGTGCACCAATCAAATACACTTTAACCTTTGAGTTTGATTCTTTTTAAATTTCTTTCTTGTATTCTCGGCTGTGAGAATGGGGAAAAATGTGTGAATTAGTCAAAGATTTGTAAGAGTGCAGAGATTAGGGTCGGGAGAGAGAAACTTTCTATGATTGTAAAAAAAATTCATATAGTGGTATATTCTCGGTCTGTGATTTTTGTCTGGTTTTGGTTGAAACTCGATTCGTGGTTTTTCCTCCAATTTTGGAGTTTTCCACATAAATTCTTTTGTTGTGTTTATTTATGTTCTTCTTTATATGTCCCTTAGGAATGAATTGAGATCTATTTATCTCAACAAGTGGTCTCAATAAGTGGTATTAGAGTCTGGTTCGGGTGCTTATAAATTTTTTAGTATGCTCTGTGGTTGCAGCATAGCCTGACCTTCCACATTAGAAAAGGCTTTATGGTTATTCATTAAGCTAAGGGTGGGATGAAAAAGAAGTGGGAAAAGCTAGTGGCACAAGGGGTCAAAAGATCAGCCGGATGCGGATATTAAAATAAAAAACCTAATCAAAACTAGAGCGTCTTTGGGATCCAACTAAAGATTTTGATTCCAGTGGGGAAACTGTCTACTTGAGACTGTCCTTTGGCCTAACGGTCCTAACGGTGACATCTCCTTTCTTGCAGTGAAAGGCGCCTGACTGTGGCGACAGTGGCGTGGTAAGGGGTAGGATTTGTGGGACAATAATTTTTGGAGAAGTTCTTGGACCTGCAGCAATATGCTGAGACTCTCAGTGGTGGAGTTGGCTTAACAGCGGCATGGGGTTTTCAACGGATGTCGGCTCAAGGAGGTTTGAAAGGAATGCATTTTTCCGGTAATGACTAGTGGCGTAGGAAAGCGGCGATTTAAGGGGGAAGATGACAATGTGGTACTTGGTATCAGTGGCGCTAGATTGGTAAAGAGTAGCGGACCGATAAGTGGAAAAGCATTGTGAATTCTAGAGGAATAGAATCGGCTTCAAGTGACGACACTTTCAGTAGGAAAAGGGTTTGGACAAACCTGGTGTAGCTTGGCAGTAAAAGGCAGCGACGTCATGTCGGTACAGTGACGATTTTTGCTCAAGGTGGAGCAATGACACGTAATTGTTTAAGGTGGAGCAATGGTGACGTTGATGATCAAGGAGGAGTTGGTGTGACAATAGTTCCAAATGTTGAGTTAATATTATTGGTGATCCTTATGACATGCACTTTATTGACTTCTCAACCTACTTTTAAGGGTAAAATTGACCATTTGTGTAATTTAAATGTTTTGACTATTTAATGATAGAATTGTTCATTTATATTACTCCCTCTGTCCGGTTCTAAGGTATCCATTTGCTTTTTGCACGTGGATAATTCTAAGGTCTTTATTTGCTTTTTGCACGTGGATTAATGAGTATTATTATTATAGGTAAAGTGGGTAGTTGTATTAGAGGGAAGTGGTGTGTCATATTGTGTACCTTTTTTTACTAAATAGAGAAAATTGATACCTTTGAAGCGGACGCCAGGAATAGTGAAATGGATACCTTAGAAGCGGACGAAGAGAGTATAACTTTTTGTTATTTTAGGAAATGTATCAACTTCTGAGGGACGGAATGAGCATTATTTTATGTGGAAGATCCTTCTAACAAAAATTGAAAGTTTGATACCTTTGACCTTTGAATTAGTCGTCTAAAATGGTAAAATGAATACTTTGTGGCTAGTTGGAAGGAGTAACCTTTTAATAAAAAAAAGGAGTGTAACTTGGGTGGAAACTAAGGTTGCTATGAAAAAGGGGATTGACAAAACTGTGCAGGGTTTGGTCGATGAGCTTGAAAAGAAAGCTAGACCCACTAAGGGTGGAAATGATATTAAAGGTATAGCATTTACTACCCAACAACTCTGGAACTTTAGCAATGGATGTATTAAATGTTGATTATTTTAGCAGCCATGATAGTTGCAATACGTTGTAGTGAAAAATCTCGTTTCTTGTAGCCATTGCCTCCGTCTCTGCTGGAAATGATGAGATAATTGGGAAAATGATTGCTGATGCGGTAGACAAAGTTGGGCGTGATGATGTCTTAACCATAGAGTCATCTTTTTTCTTTGAGACCATTGTGAATGTTGAAGAAGGAATGAAGGTCTGATGCATTAGGATTTTTTTATTTCTCCCTCCGTCCCAGAGTATTTTTACCCATTTGTACGTGCACGAAGATTAAGACGTGTTATTTTCTTAATATATAATAAAAGAAAAAATAGGGATAAATTGGTAATTTTGAGAGAAAAAGTAAATAAAGCTGTTGGGAATGATGAATAAAGTGTAAAAAAGTACTCCTTCCATTCCACAAATGTTTACACCCTTTCTCCGGTACAGAGAGTGATAACTTTTAGGGGTATTATACTATTTTTTGATAATAAATTAATAATAAAGTATGTTATGTGTGCTAGGTAGGGGTGATATTTTTGTAAATAAAGTGTATGGGGGGAGGGTGATTGTGTTTGAATTTATGTTTTTTTAGGAAGGTACAAACTTTCGTGGACAACCCAAAATGAAAAGTGTGTCATCTGAAATGATATGAAGGGAGTAAATAAAGTTGTTGAGATTGATGAATAAAGTGTAAAAAGTATGTAAGATGTATAGTGTATTTTTACCATTAATAGAATGGATAAAAATACATGGAACAACCCAATATGGAAAGTGAGTAAAAATACGTGGGACAGAGGGAGTATTTTCTCTACTAATAATTTGGATTATTGAGGATGATGAACTTATACAGTTAATTTTGACTCACAGATTGATAGAGGATTATCTCCCCACAAATTTTCACAAACCCTGAAAAGATGATTGTTGAATTTGAGAATGCTAGGGTATTGGTTACTGACCAGAAGATTTCATCCATCAAGGATATCATTCCCTTGCTAGAGAAAACTTTGCTCATTGTAGATGTCACTGGAGAATCTTTGGCTTAATGTTCGTTTATCTGCTCATGAACAAATTGTTATCTATTTGCATTAATGTTCATTTATCTGAAAAACGATGGAGATTTAGGAGTGAAATGGGATCATGAATGGGTTAATAATCTTAAGTCTCAATTATTTCTTATTTGTATTTTTAGATGTTTTCTTTATTTTTATTTTGACATGTTTCAGGGGCCGAGTGTCAAGCTACTGATTTGGGATTGCTGTTGGAGGACGTCGATGTTGACCAGCTAGGTGTAGCTAGAAAAGTAACCATTACTAAAGATTCCACAACCATCGTTGATGATGCTGCATCAAAGGATGAGGTACAAGCTAGGGTTGGTTCCGAGACAAATTCTCGGAAAAACTTGCCGAAAGAATCGCCAAGTTGTCTGGTGGGGTTGCTGTAATAAAAAATGGTGCTGCAACAGAGACTAAGCATGAGGACCGCAAGCTCCGTATTGAAGATGCCAAAAATGCAACTTTTGCTGCCATTGAAGAAGGCATTGTGCCTGGTGGCGGTGCTGCATTATTGCATCTCGCAGCTTATGTTCCCATGCTGATGAGCGGCTTGGCGCTGATATAGTTCAAAAGGTAATAAGAAATGCTGCAATTTTTTCAGTTTCTTAAATAAATGTTTAGTGATGATGTGTTTGGATTGAAAGATATAAGATGAATGAATCTCAAATCAACCATATATCTTTATGGATTTGAGATACTTATCAGTCAAGACGGTTACCAAATTGATTTGTAAAGAAGTGTTTTGGTATCATCGTGAGACGGGACATTCTAATATGGGATTGCAGGCTTTAGTAGCACCGCAGCCCTAATTGCCTGAAATGCTGGAGTTGAAGGTGAGGTGGTGGTGGAGAAAGTGAAGGCTGGTGAATGGGAGTTCGGGTACAATGCAATGAATGACTCGTTCGAGAATTTGGTGGAATCTGGAGTAATCGATCCGGCAAAGGTGACGAAATGTGCGTTGCAGAACGCAGCTTCTGTGGCTGGTATGGTGCTGACAACTCAAGCCATCGTCGTGGAGAAAGCCAAACCTAAAACTCCGGTGGGTGCCGGCCAGCCGCCTATGGGCAGCTATTTCATGTGATCAAGCTCTTATAGCTTCTAGTTAGAAATATTATTTTGGTGAGTGGGCTAATCTGTTTTGATTTGAGCTAAGGAATTCATCAAGTAGGTGCTTGTCAAGAAGTTGGTTTTGAGGACATTTCCTTCGTAAATGAGGCATTGTACAACTGAAGTGATGGATAATAAATAAATTTCTCTCTGTTGCACTACAAATTGCAGTATTTTCACTGATTTAATACCACGCTTTAAAAATTTACTAAAAATAGAGAAATCAACACACTAATTTCACCTAAGCATAGGGATGTCAATTTTACCCGTCGGATCGGGTTACCCGACGGGTACCCACATAGCGGGTATAAAAAAATCGGGTAAAATCGGGTAATGGGTCGGGTAGTACCCGAACCCGAAGGAAAACTATGCGGGTAAGGGTAGGGTACGGGTTCCCTTATAATTTACCCGTACCCGACCCTAAAATTACCCGAATATATATATATATATATATATATTTAATAATAGTATTATATATTTAATTAAATGTCTAACTCTAATATTTCTTTTAGTATAATAATATTGTTGATGAAAAATTTATGATGTATTTATTATAATATGTTTAATATTTTTAATTAAAATTTATATTCTTCCTGATATAAATATAAATAATTTTTAAGAATTATAATAAATATTATTCTATGTTATAATATTATGTGTTATTTATAATTATTTTTTTAATATTTAAAAAAAATGATATTCGAATTAAGATATCTTGGTGACAAAAAGGAGATGCAAGACTTTGAAGCAATTGTTGGAATATGATGTTTGTTTTATAATTTTATTTGATTAACTATGAATTTATGATTTTTTTGTTAACGGACTTAAACGTTATTGTTATTGACTTTGTTTTCTAATTTGCATATTTTATTTTAGGTTATTCATTTATTTATTATAATTATTTTTTGGTGATTATAGTAAAAAAAAAAAAAATTGTGTCAGGTCGGGTCGGGTAGGTTCGGGTATTCGCGGATTATCCGCAATATCTACTAAGATTACGGGTATCCGTTTACCCGTATCCTACCCGAAGCTCTATTTTAGGGTAAAAGGGCAGGGTATGGGTAGGGAGGGTAGGGTATATGGTAGTATGTAGATTTGTCATACCCGTACCCTACCCTACCCATTGCCATCCCTACTTAAGCAGGCTTGATTTCTTTTTAAGCCTGTTGGTATATTGTGGTTTGTGAAGACCATGGATGCTTTCTTTTGGAATATATGGTGGATTTAATACTTGGTTTTCTGTTACACAATCTTTATTCTAATGTTTTAGGTAATCTAGCAAAAACACAATTAATAGCTCGTCGTAGAGTTTGGGAAGTAAAGAAAGTTTTGATGGAAATTTGAGTAATGCTATGAAAATTGTTAAGAATAAATTAAATCATAAGTGTGCATTTGACATTGAACATTTCAAGTTGGCAACAGTAAATTACAACCATTTCATATAATTGGAAGCATCATGATCCCAATGACAACAATGTAAATACAATAAAATTTGATAGTTTCCCCTTAATACTGCCACATAATTAGTAAATGCTCGATATCAAGTTGGATGCTTCCATGATTCTACATTTGACTTAGCAAAGCAATAATTCTGCAATACCATAGGGTTGACCGCCGGCTATGATCAAGGATGGGAAACGAGAAGGCGAGATTATGCTGACAAATTCCTAGCTTCAACGAATGAATAGATTATGAGCAAATAACACCACGTGAATTATCCTCTCCAATTACAGTCACACAGTAAGGAAATGGTGAAAGTGGAAAAAGTAAACCACACATATTTTCCTTTGCGTGTCCTTTCTGAAATGAGAAGTGATCTGCAAATTAGAGACTTGGTTCATACAGTTCCTCAAGGAAAAAAAAAAAAAAAAACTTCAATTTTGACAAATGATTTACCAAATCTTCATTCTAAAGTTTTACAAGTTAATGATTCTACAACAAAATGTATGAGAACCAATACTTAACTGCTTGGATCTACAAAAAAAACACTACTCCTTAGTTTCTTCCACGTTTCCATCATTTTGTTAGTATTAAAGCTCCAGAAGATGTTGCAAGATATTACATGTCAATAAAAGTGACAATTCACTGAATAAAAATATTGTACAAGGTGATTGTGCCTTCTACGTCTATCAGAAGTTGTATGATAGTTCCTAGCATTAAATGGAGCCAATGAGAAAAAGTAAACTTTTCAATGTAAAGAACTCTATCAAATAATTATAGAAATTCGCAAGAGCTTACAAAACATTCAACAAACTTACAACAGCACCAAAACTGTAATAATCATTCATTCACGGTGCTCCAAATCATCCTGCATATCAAGGTACATAATCTTAGAGACCGGCATATCAAGGTGCAAGAATTTGAAAAGCACCATATATACTTACCACACTATTGTTACAGCCAAAAGGAGGACCAAATACCCGAGCTTGAACAATCTCACTTTCTTCTCCCAAGGAAGCTGATTGAATATCTCAGTTACATCTACTAAGTGTCGTGCCCTAGTATATTTGATCACAGGCCAACAACAGTTAATCGTTAAGGTTTAAAGAAAACATCATAAGTTCACAAGCCAGAAGTTAAAGTGACTGTGAGCAATGCTCAATCAATTGCAAACACAAAGCGTAAGAACTAAGAAGGGTGGTGAAATGCTTTGTTTTCTTAGTGACCCATATATCTAGAGTTTGCAAGGATATTAAGGTAGGAAACAACCAGGATGATTTAGCTATACCTATATAACAAACAAGTAGCTTCAGTTCATACCACAAAGGAGCAACTTTTTTAGCCATCTAAGACAGATATTTAAGAGCTATTGATCTTTTAGTAGAGAGTATATCAGAAGTTAAGAAAGCGTGTCAAAATGAAATGAAGGATAAATCACACATATAGCATGAAACTTATAAACTAAAAGTAATATAATTTATTAAAGAGTATTAAGAACTATTATGCACTAACAATTTTCAGTTATTAAGGAAAACGTGTAGTGGGTTAAAGTGTGGGTGAGGCAATCCATCAAATAACTTAGGCACCAAAGACAACCACTACCCAAAGTAAATCTACCTGATATCACAGTTTATAAGGGAGATTAACCCAAACGTAATAAGCAACACCACAACGTCCCATAATAAATCAATCCTAATATCTCTTTCTTTCGGGTATTCAACCCAAGCATAATAAGCGAAGACCAGAAAATACCATAATAAACCTATCATTATCTATTCGTGATTAACCACAAATTGTAAGTTTTAGTATGCGATTGATCATTAATCATTTTATCATATACCGATCCACATAGCCTCCAAATAAGGAGCAACTCAGTATGTGCCATACAATTATTTGCAAATAAAAGTACAAGAAGGTTGTAAAGACATACAAATTAACAGTAAATTCCACAAAGTGTAAGGAATTGCAGAGTAAAATCAACGTTCACCTGAAATTTGAAGTCGAAAACACGCGGGGGAGGAGAAGAACAGGCTGGCGAAGTAAAGGATTCAAGGAGAAGTGTGTGGAAGAAGTTGGGACGTATGCTAAGAAGCATTTGGGATCCAATGAAAGGGTTGGATGCTATCCAGTGATTTGAAGTAGTGAAATTGTATTCTTGTTTAGTGTGAATGGATAGGAAACACGAAATGATAGAATCTGAGTTAGTAGAATAGAAGATGAGGTTTAAGCCACATGGAAAAATTAAAACAGAAATCGGGAAGGAAGCATTTGGATTCAATGATTGCTGTGTTTGAGGGCCAGAGTGGGTAGCAACGCCGTTGCCTCACCACCGATCACAACGGCTCCACCATTTTTCACGCAATTCGTCTCGAATTTCACCCTACATATCACCAATCAACAATAATCAGGACGGCATAAACGCTATTGCTGTAGAAAACATAACATTACTAACATGAATTTGTGCTTCACTTGTCTAATATTGATTGCCCTCACTTCACCAATGATCTCATCTCCCACAAAAACAAGTGCCTTAAACTCCAGACTCTGCTTCACATAAACTGCCCCTTCCTGCATCAAAATCACTTAATTCAACACACAACCCTAAATCACACACACAACACAACACAACAAAAATACACACACACAAAGTGTGAAGCAATGATTCTCGGAAACAACGAAGCCACCGTGAATCCCGGCACCGGAATGTCACTGAAACCCGCTTCTCTGGCGCATTGCGCATCGAAGTGCAGTGGATTATGATCTAGGTTAGCTTCGAATATTCAGTCATGTCAGATTCTGAAAACACTCTGGCCTGCTTCAAAACGTCGCCGCATTTCAGCACATTCGACGATGAGCAACAGCTGTATTTCAAAGACGACACCAAATTCCAGAGGGGTCGTTTCATTATAGGATTTCCGGTGAAGAAATTTTGCCGAGAATTTTGTCGAACACCTGGTGTGTGACTGCGGGGGATGGAGAAGGAAGAAATAGGATGAATGGAATTTTGCAAGTGGAGAAATGGTTTAGATTTGGGCCTATGGATCCACTCAACTTATTGGGTTTCTTTGGGCGTTCATACAATAAATCCAACTTATTGGCACTGTTGTTGTTTGAAAGAAGGGAGTATGTTTGACGTAATGAAAAATCCGCTTCATGGATAGAAAATGGCCAATGGTAGGTTTCTGCAGATGGTGATTTACAGCAAATGAAAAATCTGGTCGTGTAACTTGAGATATTGAAAAGCACCTACCAACGAACGATAAAATGTAGGATTATCAAATAAAGGAAGAGATGAGGTGAGTGGATGAGCTAATGAACATGGAAACACACAAACATACCAAAATATTATTGAAATCACTTGTGAAACAAGAAATAATCCTGTAGAAACACCAAGAAGGAAATTAAATTAGATAAGGTAATAACTGCAAGTGCAAGCTACGCCAAAATCACTTCTCCTTATCCAATGATTAAATTTTAAAGTTTAAACCACCACTTCCAACACCTCCTCATCATTTTTTTTTTCATTTTCTCTAACCTCCTTACATTAACTACTAAATAGTAGTATCAGACACTGCCCCACCATTGTTGAAATATATATACAGCTACTTAATCCTAATTACTATCTCACAGCTACAAACTCTCTCTCAATTTCATTTGGTTCATGTGTATGAATATCACTTCATGGAGAACTGCCACGATCATCTAATATCACTTCATGTAAGTTCCCTTTCTTTATATATATACATGTATATACTCTCTTCGTCTTCAAATAGTTTACTCCTTCGTCACCTTCAAATGGTCCATTTTTTTTCATTTTGGGCGTTCCACCCAAAGAATCTCCTTTTCTTTTTTACACACATGGAACCCACACACACCCACTAATACAATTAAAATATGGGGACCACACACTCACTAATACAACTACTCACTACACATTAAATAATAATATTCCTTAATCCACGTGCAAAAAATAAAAACAACCCTTTGCATAGGACGGAGGGAGTATATTATTTCTTTGTAATTGAACTTTGTGCCCCCTCTAATTACAACAATTTTCTCATTAATTTGCCCCATCATACTTTTTACTTTTCAAAAATTGTATAACCTCTCAATAAATAACTTAATAAAAAAGTATCACTTTCATCTAACACACACAATTTACTTTATCATTTATTTATTAGTCCCTCCGTTCTGAAATAGTTGTCTTAGTTACTGTAGATATGGAGTTTAAATCCGCTATATGATTTCAACAAAAGAAAACAAAACGAGACCTGTAATCCCAACAAAACAAAACAATAGTGTAGAGGGAATAAAATGGAAGTGAGAAATACGTCAAATAGAGCCTGATAAATCTGGGTAGAGTTCGACCCTAACACGCAACTCCACTAGCCAATTTCTCTCTGCCTGCATTGATAAACCTTGTATCTCATCTCCAACACCAACCAATTTTTTAATTAAATGATATTCATGTTTAAATCTGGAGAAAGCTACTTTCATCTGAGAGAATTTTAATCGATCCATCCAATGAACATCAAACAAAATTTTGATTATTCTGTTGCTCTTTTTACAATAACATGAATCACATCAAACAAACGACCCTAAGTTATAAGGAACCTAAAGGATTTGAAATATTCAGCACTTCTTTTGCTAAATAATACAACAAAATATTCTAGAGACCACCATAACTTTTTAAACTCCATAGAATTCATGATTTTATTTATAACAGATTAAAACAAGAGAGAAACATGGACCAAGGGCTTTGTAAACAGGAAATTCAATCTAATTGGACTGCATGCTGAAAAATGTACTTTTGAAGCACAAGTACACAAGAAAATGAATAAGGGACTCACGTGCGTAGAACCTTCCAATGAAACTCGTGCCCTTGAAAATCACGAATTGGCACCTAAAAATTTACCGCCTCTTTTAAATACATAAGCTTGAATAAGGGGATTAATCTAAAAAAATTTTGATGTAGGCAGATGTTGGCTTTGCTCCCTTTTGTTGATATTGGCCATGCTCTGTAAATTATGGAACATAAGGAGAACCCAGAAACACATAAAGCTAAAACACTATACAAACACAACATAATAACATGAGCTTCACACTACACCAACAGATTATCAAAGGCCTCTCTAAACGATTCATAGAATGATCTTATAGAGAATAGCCCCTTGTTATGATGTGGATCCCTCGGTAAACTATACCCACTGTTTTACAAGGATCCAATTAGCTTCAAAATTTAAAAGGGCAAGTTTTGATTAGTTAAATAACACAAGAAAGAAAGAAATCCTCAAAGTATTCTTCATAAAAATCCAAGAAAGACTAACTAGAATTTCATTTATTTCAGCTCAAATTCGACAATAGCAGCAAATTTCAGTCATTTCCTAAGAACAACTACTCAAATGCAGAAGAAACACCCAAATATAATGAACCCATAAAGAATTACTCACAAAAAGATGGGAGTTATTTTAAGCCTAATCGTGGCATCATCAGTAAACTTTACATCAAAAGGAATTATTGTGGGATGGTTATAACCTTAATCTGCTGATGTTCTTTATTATTAGGATCGAAAGCGTTGGTTATGCACCACTCGTAAGCAGCGAAACAATACCAGGTTTGAGTACTCTGTATACCTCCTTATAGCCTGAAGCACTTCAAGGGAACCTCAGATAAAGAAAGATTGATTGTTTCTATAGAAAATTTGATAAATATTTATGAGTTTGCATACTGCATTAGGAGCATGGCAAGTGGCCTCAATAGCATACACAGCATCTAAACTATTGTCAGGGAATGGCATCTTCATGAAATCTGCCTGCATTATTACGAAGCAATATTAGCAAAACAGAAGATTTACATTCAGCAATGAATAGAAACTAGATTTTCCAACTTTACTAACTTTAATGAATTCACATGTCCGGTCCAGTCCAGCAATCCGGTTATGTGACTGCACCACCAAAGATATATAAATAGATATGAATTCCAAAACTTGGTGTTTTATGTTAGCAAAAAAAACACAGTATAATACTATGAGATTGTATAATAGAAACTATGCTAATATCATCTTATTAACTTGGAGCAAAGGTGTTTTTAGGTCAAGAAAGCTGTAATCTATTACTGAAATGAATAATAAATTGAAGAGTGACAATACCCAGAACCACCATGCAATTTTCCATCAACTATTATAATTTCAGAGTGGAAGTTCAACCTCTATCAAGAAAGATTACACACTTTGCAGATGTACTGCTATATAGTTATCCAAAGACAAAAGTAACACATATCTTTCCCCTAGATTTCACGTATTCTTTGATAAAATTATGATAAAAAAAATAGGTGTTTGATAAGAGAATCATTAACATAAATATTACGGATACCTCGATCATGAGGTTAAGAAAAAAGGGTTTACTATTCACTTGTTGTCATCTCATCTCATAGTATCCTTACACGTTTCCAATTACTATTACTAATTTACTAACAACAAGAATTCAAGGCAATAAAATCATGGGATTCGAGATCGGCGGATGAAACTCTGTTGCCAGCCTCGACAGATAAAACCATAATCACTATAATCCCTATACGCCCAATAGGATTCTCAAGATGCCATCTGAACACGGGTCCCTCATAGAATTGAATGATAAATCGTCCAAGAATCTGAATCTAAAACTAACATGCAACCTCAAGTATATAGAATTGCATTTACATTGAATTTTTAGATGTCCAATAGAAAACCCATCCTTGAATAGATGCATAAAATCGGAGAACATACGGATTATGTTTCCAGGCAGTATACTAACCTTTGCAGCTTTATCGGCAGTTCGTTCATCGAAGAACTTCAATTTGTGTAACTTCGGCAGAGAGAATGGATGGCTGGACTTCAATTTGAAAAGGACAATGGAAACACAGAGATGTATATACGAGAATGGGATGGCTTGAATGTAAACGCAGAGATTTGGTTTCGTAGAGATAAGGGGAAAGTAAACGCATAGTATACTTTTTTTTTTTTTCTTTTTCTTAATATACTTGTCGCAGTCACGTTTTCTTTCGTTATTCTCTTTAGAAGTGTTCTTTTTTGTTATTTAATCTTTAATTTATTCATTTATTTGTTATGTGTTATGCGCATTTATATTTTTTTACAATTAACATTGCTAAACAAATAATTTCAGAATAAATAAAGACAATTGTTTTTATTTTTATGAATTTTATGAAATAACTTTTATTTTTTACTAAAATTTATGTAAAAGACTAAATTTGAAATTTTTAAAAATTATAAGATTAAATTTAAAATTGAATTCAAGAAGATTACATGACTATAATTGGTATTATCTCTAAGTTTTGATCAAATATTCTCTTAACCTCTTTTCCAACTATATCAAGATTATTATTTTCACATCCAGCCAATTTTATTGGATTTCTAAAATCCAGAAAAGAGAAAACAAAAAAAAATCGCGAGTTATTCCGTGGCCACAATGAGAAGAAAACCAACTTCTTCAAATCTTAAATTCATAAGGAAAAACACAATTGTATGAAGTGATGTATTTAATTAATGAATAATTATGGAACTCATATACTGACAAAATAACAAAGAAAAGGGGCCAAAAATTATTTCGTTCAAACAGTTATAGAATATAATTGTGTCATTGAATGTTCGAGGGTGAACGGCCTCTCAATGCATTTTTTTACAGGCCGCACATGAGTTTGAATTATGTTTAAATATTTATCTCAGTTTAACGCTCAGATAACAATTATACAAAAAAAAAATTTTGCAAAGGTTGATAAAGTAAGACCATGTAATTCATTCTGCAGCTGCACACATTACTGACTTTTATGGCAAGTAACAATAGCTTAGAATAAGGACCCAAAGCCATATAACTTAATATTCAAAAAGGAAAAAACGTCTCATATGTAGTCGAGAAACATGTCTAGCATATTTGTTTCACTACTGATAATTGTTAATCTACAATCAATCCCATCATGGTTCCACCTAATAGCTTGAATCATGAGCTGGCATTTTTGTCCGGTGAGCAATGTTGGGAACTATTAGAGAAGGTGTTCGATAGTACAACTTGCCTCCTCAACTGCAACAGATTGGAAATAAAATTGCTGCAAAATGTCGTGGACTACCACCACTCATGGTAACTGTTAGACGAGCCCTAATTCTTTACATTTCTTCCTCATTATCAACGTTCTCCTGAAATTTTAGAAAATGATGCAAGAAATTAAAAACCATAAATAGCAAATACAACCAAAACAGCAGAGAGTATCAAGTATTAGTGTCAAACATACCTCCTCTACTTGTTCTCTTGTAGCAGCTTTCTCTACTTTCTAACAGCTTCAGGAAGTTGTGCAGCTGTTTCTCCAGCAATTTCTGTTAAGACCTTGTCGATTTATTCTTCGGTCTCCTCTTCTATGTCTTCAAATTCCAATGCTTCATCCACAACATCATTCATCATCTCTTAAATTACACCAGAAAAAGTGTATGATTCATTGAGAAAAAAGTACTATGTAACAAAATATCATGTTTCGTAATCAAATTCATAAATGTATCACGATTTTTTTGTTTCCCCTCATTTACTGAAATTGATGTTTTTAATATATAATATCCAAAATAATGGCTCTAATTTAATCCAAAACAACAGCTTGTGTCCAAAAAATACATATGTAACAAAACTATATGTAACACTTGTATAAAAAGGAATGTGTTTATCTGCAAACTAATTACCAACAACTCACAGCCATTCGAAAGACCAGAATTGAAAGAGAAATGAAAATAAGATATTATTTGAACGAAGTAATGGCTATTGGAAATATTCTAACCCAGTATTATATCCCAATCCTTTGAAAATACATACTTGCAAACATATCGCCTTATCGTCCTCCGACTCCTCACCACCAACTCCTCCACTTCCGCCTCTTCTCTGCTATTAATATTTTCGGAGTTATATTGTCACGCCCCATTTTTTTACCAAGGAAAATTCGAAGAGTATTTGAGTTAAAATGTTAAATAGGGCATGACCAAAAATTTATTTTTTTGCAAGTAGAAGGAGTTTGCAAACAAAAAGGAAGTGAAAATGGGCTTAGTCCTATAAATTTCAGCAAATTTAAAAAAAAAAGGTTTTCTTGCAAAGTGAAAGGTTAGCAAATAAAACAGCAAGTCCCGCAAGTTTTCTTTTTACAAATTTTAGCAAAACAATTTAAGCAAAAGATTTAGATGAGGGATAGATCCTTTAAGTTCTGCAAGTTTTTCTCTTTTTTTTTTTTTTTAAATTTCAAATAAAGTGTTCTTGCAAAAGCTTTAAAAGTAAAGGACTACAAGCTTCTCCTCCAAAGGAAATGCATGTCATGCAAACATACAGGACCTATAGTTTCACATTATTTAGTTCAAAGGATATTAGATAAGACATGACTAGAATTTTGCATTTAACAAATGTAAGGTATTTTATAAATAAGGAGGAAGAGAGATTGGCCCAATCCTATAAGTTTCAATGATCTTGTGCAAACAATCCAAATAAGAAAGATTTAATAGGAAATAAGTCCTTTAAGTTTTTCTGCAACCTTTATTATTTAAAAAAAAGAAGGTTTGCAGAATTCTGCAAAATTTCAAAGAGGGCAGTAAGTATTAATTCTGCAAAATTCCAAAGAGGACAGTAAGTATTAGTTCTTCTGCAAACTTTTTTAAAAAGGACAGTAAGTTTCTCTTCTACATTTCAAAACTGCAAAATTTTCAAGTAATCCCACTATATCCTATAACTTCTGTTTGTACAACAGATGGCATGCAACTTGAATTAAACATATCATTACCCCTTAGTTGTCCAGCCTGTCGTGTGTCATTAAATCTAACAGGGTGGGAGGCAATTCAAGAAAAGCAATCAAACTGAAAATTCCTACAAGTATGCCACGAAGTCACCCCGTCAGCCACACTACCTGCTAACCCAAAACTAATAAGACACAACAAGACATGATAATAGTTTATTCCCACAAGCGAACTTGTACAACTAGGTACAAGCCTATCGCCAAAATTTCACAAACCTATGCCTACAGTTGACCACCTTACACTTTCTTGTTTCCATTACAGATGGCAGAATCAATACATCAATATGCATACTAAGCGGTCCCAATTAACCATTCGACACTACACATAAAGACACTTCCAATTCAGCAAGTCAATTTCCTCATTAACACACTCGATTTCGAACACGATATTCCTCTAACGATATCATCGTAGATAAAATTTCAAAAAAAAAAAATACTAATCAGGACCGTGTAAACAAACGCCAATCAAGTGAAACAGTTTCAAAGCAAGTATTCAAAAAAAAAACGAGAAAGTTGGCAGCACAACCATGCTGCGTTTAAACTGAAGTTTAACTATTAAGTCTCCTCGCCCACAACCCCCGCTCATACGCTTAGCCACGCTCAACCTGCGATAAGAATTTTTATCGGGGTGAGCAACCACACGCTCAGTGAAAATCTAAACATGCTTATATACATTGAATAATCCATATGCGAGAATTTAATTCACTTACAATACAATCATATCATGTCAAAATAAGGCACCTTTCAGCCCTTATCCGTGTAACTTTACGATATCACAATTCGTTAGTAAGGCACTCCTTCACAGCCCTTACCCATGCTATAGTATGGCACCATTACAGCCCATACCCGTGCTATAGTATGGCACTTATGCAGCCCATACCCATGTCATATAATATTTCATAACATTCAAGTATGATCATCAACTCATAAGTGACAACAATTTCAAGTTTAATTCAATTACCACATACGAAATCATATAAACACATATAAGAATGAAAGAATCCCCACCTTTTACCGTGGGAAGTCTAGGTTTCAATTATCAAACGTCTCGTTCGGTGCTTCCTTCCAAACCTATAATTAAAGGACCGATCATTACCCCCACATAACCATACAACTATACGTTACTACACAAGGTATAATACGATATTGAAATCCAACTAGAATGAGGGGTGGAAAATTTACGATGGCAGAGGAGAAGAGAAGAGAAAGGGAGAAAGAAAGAAGGAAAAAGGAAGAAGAAGAAAAGAGAAGAACGAGTGAGAAACTTCACCTTTCTCTCTTCGTCTGCGGCTGTGGAGTGAGTTCAATGTGTGTGGAGAATAAGGAAGATTGGAATTATATCCACACAGCTGATCGCATCTCTTCTTAGGATTTAACAAACTTTCCTAAGATATAGGTTGATAAGGGGAAAATATATTATCTTCCTTAATGGATAAGGAGATCACATATATTTATTTCTTGGGGAGTAAGAAACTTATCTATTTTAATTTTTGATCTCACGGTTGATCAATGAATGGGCTGAGTATGGATGTGGGCTTCAAAGATTTGGGCCATGACGGAAAAATCGCAGGTGAAACTTACGAGGTATTACATATATACATCAAAATCCCTATAAATTAATTGAATTAAAGCATGAATTAACACTACCAAAATCAACTGGAAGATGGATTGACTTATTCATCCCAATTTTAATTTACTCAGTAATCCCAAATGCAGCATGATGCTTCAAATTTTCATATAAAAAAAACCAAAGCAAGCTACGAACTTCAAAAAAATTTGAAACTTCTTCATTAAGAAAAGGAACTCGAGCATACCAGAACAAACAATTGGCCAATTCCTTTGCCAACTCCTATTAACATGGCACCCCAAATTCCGCTGCCTGAGTTCGATTTCGCTCTAAATTTAGAGATAATACTCTTTGTCTTTGGTGTACAGTCTGGTACAATACAGACAATTAGCATTTATTTAGACATAAAAAATCACCATGAACTATGTCGATAAGAACCATTAAAATGTAAGTAAATTGCAGATTTTAATTTCATGCAACTTAATCCTTAATCAGAGAGCAACTTATGAATACACACAAAGTAGAACAAACTCGGTCCGTATAGAGAGAATGTGTTCCAGAGATGTTTGAGGAAACACGTTTCTACAGTTCAAAGAATAGAGTATAATCTAAAACTAATTCATATTTGTCAAGTTTGCTATTAAATACCACCAATTAATTATTAACAAAAACCTACCATCATCTCAGAATCAGCTTCAGTTTCTTCATCAAATCACTTAAATATTGGGAAGCCTGATCCTCATCAAACTCAAAGTTATTCTCCTGATTAAGAAAGCCACTCATACCATTATCCACACCATACCATCACCTGCACTTTCGTCACTATCTGAATAATCAATATCAGAATCATCCACAACTTCTGGTGCCATTCTACACAAAACAATCACTTCTCATTATCAGCAATATTATCAAATATGGGTGCAATATATGCATATACTACTATTCAAAGATGAATACTACAAAATTCGAATAATAGGAGTCAATAAAATGGTGAGGGTGATAAATATATATAATAGAGTGTGGAAGAGTACTCTATGCTAGATTGCAAAGCATACCAGCAATTAGTACCCACAAATGTATTCCTCGTTCGTCATCTATCACATGCATTAAACAATTAAGCAGTAACACAAAAGTCCCCCTTGTGTATCAATCAAAATATTACCAGCTTACAAGGAACCAACCAATAGGATGATGCCCAAAATCATTTTGGAGCCAAACTAAAATAGTATTACAAACACCGAAAGAGTAATGACAGGAACAGGAAGCCCAAAGATAATCTATAACAATGGTGAAAGATAAGTTTGTTCAAAGATAGAGAATTGAATCCCAAATTTCAACCACGTTAACTTCCAGCCATTTGAAAGATCGGAATTGAAAGAGAAATAGGAGTAGAAATTAGAAATACTTACAGCGATCCGGGCCCCCATCACCAAGTCCTCCACTGCCGTCTCCTCCCTGCTATACTACCTTCATCCGTTGATTGCGTTCATCAAAAGAGAGAGAGCGATCTTAATTTCAATTAAAAGAGCTACCTTCAAATGAACACAATGCACCAAAATGGATACGGAAAAATAAAAAATAATAATTAAAGCAAATACAAAGTGAAGTTAATTGAACTAAACATGGAGTGTTACCTTAAAATTTTCAGCAAGAAAAGGCACAATGGCACAGTATATTTGCATCCCCATTACTCTGTGATAACGTTGTCAATATCTCCTATCAAATTCGAACAAAACAAACTACCATTACTCCAGAGATCTCGTTTTGGCAGCAATCACGAAATAAATTCTCGCGCACAGACAAATTGGTAGTACCCTTTTCAGTTTGGATATTTAGAAAAGAAGACCTAATAATAATAAGAAGAAGAATGATTAATAACTCGAAGGCAGGGTTGATACGGAAGCTTTTACAGATCAGAAAGCTCCCAGATTGCTACTCCGTAATCTAAATCCATCGCACAAACTCAATTTATCTCATTTTTAATACCTGGTAAGGAATTGTGGCCGGCTCAGTATGGTTGTGGGTGATTTAGGGGACCCACTATAGCTTATGAATTAAATGGGTAGAAGTTCAAGGGATTTTTGGAATTGAAAATCACAGAAATAAATTAAATGGATTAACTAATAAAATAATTAATAAAAAAAATTTAAGTTAATAAATGTCTTCTTTAACAATTGAACAGGCGTTTCAAATTGATAAAAAACTAACATATGCCTCATACATAGAATAGAATATATATCAGCAATAAATAATATGAACGATAGTATTAATTTTAATTAAGGATAGACATGTAAAATAGAAAAATTGGTAGGGATATTATTGGAAGAATGTTTCTCAAGTGGCTTCCCACTTTTAATATAGTATGATTTTAAAGGACCATTTTTCGTCATGAAATTAAAAAATTAATTATAAACTAAAATTAATTAGAACTAAATAAATTTAAAGGGTTGATATTAAATTAGAAATATTTTAAAATTAATTATGAAAGGAAAATTAATTAGGCCATGTAGTATATTTTTTTACATTTTTCTTATTTAATTTATATTTTTATTATTTAAAATGTAATAATTTAAATTTTATTTTTTAAATTAAACATTATAAATTTATAAAATATGATAATATTTTAAAAAATAGTAACATTTTTCTAATATAAAAAATACTTATCAAATGAAAGTGATAATATTTTATTTGAACTATGTTATGAATAATTTATAATTTTAAAGACTTAATTATGTGAGTTCGTCTTATGAATAACTTCCGTGTGAAGCATAAGAAGTGAAACCTTTCTAAGTAAAAGTAATACTCAATTGACGAAAAGTGATAACGGTGTAAACTATTTCATGAACAGTTTATACTATAAATGAAAAGTTATAACATTAAAAAAAAAATAATAACGTCTTTAATAAAAAAGTGATAAATCAATGCAAACACTTATGTGGATTGTATGCGCAAATAAACCCTATTTTTACCATTTTTTATTTTTTTACAAGAAAAATTACTCTTCGAAGAGATAAATTATTACTTTAGTGAATTAGATAATTATTCTTTAAATTTTGAATTCCCTTATTTGTCTATTGCTCTTTAATAATGTATATGAAAATTTATTTTTTAAAGATTAACTAATAATTTTTAAAAATAACAACATTACTGTGAATTAAGAGCATATTTTTATATAGTAGTAGTAGTTTTCATATAACAAGGGCTCACGTGCATGTGTGATCACTTCACACAGGACTCCCTCTTAATAATGATACTAGTCTAAAAATTTACCTTAAGAATAAGCCATAGTTCCTAGGAGGAATATAAATTATGAACTATAAGTACAATACATTATATGAATTACAAGATGAATTTTCACTTTAAATTAAAAAAGGAGTTGCAATGAATTGTTTCTAGGAGAGCATATGATCATATTAGGATCGGGGAAAAATAATAACATTTATGTATATGTAAAATTAAATAAAAATAATTGAATACTTATTCAATCTAAAACCTTGCTAATTAATTAATGGGGTTAAGTAAGTAAATTACATCAAACATCATGAAATTTAAAATAAAAATTACATTTTTATCTTTAGGAGATTATTGAATGATTGGAGAATACTCAATATTCCTACCATTTAATATATGTTTTGATAATATTCCTACTATTACATAAATCCAATTTGATATAATAATTTAGACAGTATAATATATGGTTAGAATGTCATTACTTAGTTCATTTATGTCATGAAAAATAATTTTATTACTTATGAAAAATAATTTCATTGTTATTGTTATTAATTTGAAAAATTTTGTTCATATAAATGGAATTTTAATTATATTTTTTAAAAAAATAAAATTATTTATGCACTATTTATATTTTAAACTATTCAAAAATACACTAATAACAAATCAATAATATCACTTTACTTTGAAAATAAATAGGTACACATATACTATAATATAAAAAAGAGATTATTACTAATAGGTGCGCGTTTATATATCCTAATTACTAATAAATATATTAATTTAATATAATTATTAATGAATACATAACTTCTTTTATCTTTTCCTAATTTACCCTTATTCACAACAATTAATATTTAACGTTTGCACATAATAACTTAGATTGAACACTAATGTGCATTTAATAAGATAAAAATTACACACGACTTATTTTTACAAACAACCACTGCATTCATAATAAATGTCATTTAACAATGCACATTAATGTTCATTATTGTGATGTTTAATCACACAATATATTTGTAGTTTAATCACGTATTTTTATTTCTTTTTTAATGATGAGAGTGAAAATTCATGTATTTTTTAGTCCGATTTGATACATCGGTGAGTGTTTAATTGCTATTATTTGCACAAATTTTATTACTTTGAATGATTATTAACTAAAAGGTTTTTGAGAGGTATTTGTTGTGTTTTGATAGGAAAAATGATAAAAAAAATGCAAAGTTGGAATGAAGGTGAATTTGTGCAACATGCAAGAAAACAGATGATCAATTTCCATAATTTTTCTGTACGCATGTGGAGGTCCAAACTGATCATATTATATATGGTTGGAAAGATACGGAAGAGAGGGTCGCGTGGGCGCAAGAATTGCCTTAATCGGAGTTTGGATGAAGAAGTTATGTTCAAAACCGTGAGGTCGCACAGCTACAGCGAGAATTCCGAAAATTCACGAAAATTACCCTCTTTTTCTTATTTTCTTGGTGACCAAGTTATTTCCTAATCTCACATCTCTCCATATCTTCCATAATTAAATTTTTTCTTATTTTTCAAGATCTCAAATCCTTCTACTCCTTATCATATTTCATTCTCACACCTATATATACTTTATTCTTATCACCACACAAAAACACGACACTACCATTCAAATCACCTACCTTCCATTATCCATCCACCGGAGAGACGATCGGAGTTGTTACTTGGATTGGAGATGGAGATTTCGATGGAGATTGTGATTGAAGAATTGGAGTCCTCCAAAAGGGTTCTTTATTTTTCAGTTATTTATCTTTGTTATTTTAGCACAATAGTTAGGGTTAATTATATCTTTGTGATTTGTCCTCGTAAATCCATGGGCTAAGTTTCTTTGTTGGTAATGTTAGGACGTTAAAGATAGTTTTGACTATGTGATTTGATTGCCCTACACTTGGATTTATTACTCTACAAAATGTTTATTTCCTTATTAAAGAGAATATTTTGAGATTTCATATTATTATATTTTGAGTTTTGATTCCTTTAATTATTCTTATTCTTGATGGTATCTGACACGACCCACCTTACCTAACTTATAATTCACATACTAATTAACATAAATATTATCATTATAAGAACCTGCATATATTTTTTTTTCTCACATAATATATTTAAAATTAAAATCATCACACTAGTTCAATATACGTAACTGGTTTCTGACACCACATTAATCCACACAAACTTGTGACAATACTTATTATATTACATAATAAAATATCAGCGGAAACAAAATAAACTCACGGCCTAGCCCAACAGGTCGTCATCTATGTACATCTGCTCAAAACCCTAAAGAAGCTCCACATCTTGCACAACACACCACATACTCAATCATTATTAGACTCACCTACAATGCATAAACTAGTGAGACAAAAATCTCAGTAAGTAGAAATCATGGATGCCAGTGCATGAAAATGTATTTAGTTTTCTCGCTTATTTCCTAATCTTTCTAGTTGGTCTTATTTATTTTTGAAAATTGTTCACGTTGCAGGATCCCCACGACACAGTTATGATATGCACCCAAATGAGCTCAATGAGGATGATTTTTTTGAACCCCGAATATAATGTCGGGAATGATTTTTCTGAACCCTGTCAGAGTGTTGGAGATGATTTTTCCGAACCCCGTATAAAGTTTTGGGAACGATTTTTTCAAACCCTGAATAAAGTGTCGGGAATGATTATTCTGAACCCTGACAGAGTGGATATATAGTGGTCGCACACACCATTAGTATCTTATTAATTTTGGAAAAAATACTTTTTATGATTATGCATGGTATGCAACCAGGACAATTAAATATGCATTATAAACCATTTACGACATCAATATGAACATTTAATCATAATAAAGCAACAACTTAACTTCAATTCATACAGATCAACTTCTGTAACAACAACTTCACCTCAATCACATAAATTCATTTATAGATAAAAACTTCACCTTGGATCACTCGGATCCCTTTTTAGAATAACAACTTCATCTTGGATCACACAAATCCTTATAAATAATATCTTCTCAGATCATACAGACCATATTCAACAGATTCCGATCACACAGATCTATAGAACAATGATATTATTTCAAATCACATAAATCCACATCTTGTATCGAAAATTTATCATAAATAATTTATAAAATAATATTTAATTGCATAGGGATACCTACTTACCTCAAACAATATAAATTCACAGCTTGTATTACAAATTCATTCCCGACAGTTTTGACTAGTATTGCATAGGGTTAATTACATCTTTGTGATTTGTCCTTGTAAATTCATGAGCTAAGTTTATTTGTTGGTAATGTTAGGGCTTTAAGACAGTTTTGAAGATGTGATTTGATTGCCCTAAACTTGGATTTATTACTTTACAGAATGTTTATTTCCTTATTGAAGAGGATATTTTGAGACTTCATATTATTATGTTTTGAGTTTTGATTCTTTTAATTATTCTTGACGGTATCACTGATTGATAGTTAATAGAATTCTTTATTTCTGCATGATAGTTGTTGTTTGCTGTGACTGTTTTAGGAGATTGACATATAATTTCTAAGAGTGTTAGACAATCAATTTGGAATATTAATTATTTGGTAAAACATCATTATTAGGTAATTGGTAAGGAGATAAGAGGGGTTAATAATCTATTACCTAGAAAGGGAAGTCTAGTGCTCTAGGCTTTAATGGAATTTAACATGAAGTACCTATAGAGGGAGTGAGTAGGGATGTCAATTTTATCCATCATGTCGGGTTATCCGCGGATACACAGGGTGATGGTACGGGTATGGTAGGCTTTATCGGATAATAAGTAGGGTAATACCTGAACCCGATAAAAAATTTGCGGGTAAGGATAGGGTACGGGTTCTTCTTTTATACCCAATTACCCAATCCGATACCCGACCCGACTACCCGATACTATATATTATACATATTATAAAAATATAATACTATATATAAATATGTATATATATTATATGAATTTTTAGTTACATTACATATTTATATATTCATATTTACATTATCTAATTTAAAATTAATTATGTCCAAGTAATGTATTTATTTTTATTTATATTATAATATTATATTAATTAATATATATATTATTAATTTTTAAATTACGTATTTACATAATTTATTTAGTTTTTAATTAATAATGTCTAAGTACATTATTTAATTCCTAATTTATATTTATACTTCAAAAAAAATTAATTTCAATGCGGGTAGGATTGGACAAGTTTGAGAAACGGTGGCTATTCATATAATATTTCTTAAGTGCGGATATCCATTTACCCGCGGATTATCCGCGTACCCAACAGGTATATCCTTACCCTACCCGATTTTCAATTTTAGGGTAATAGGGTAGAGTAATGGTAGGGTAAATAGGATAATGGGTAGTATGTGAATTTGTCCAACCCGTACCCTACCCTACTCATTTACATCCCTAAGTGAGAGTTAATTCCTTATCGATCCTAGGATTTGCAGCTCATTATAAGTGTTAGATCCTACCCGATCAAGGTGATTTAACTAGGCTTAGTGATCCTCTTATAAACGTTTGCAGGTAATTAATTTGGGTCTAGATAAATCAGTCACATAGTTAAGATGTTTGCCCGAGCATTACCAATTGTCCATCTTTGAATTCTAAATTGTTTCCTCTGTGTGATTTAATTACTTTGCTTATTTTAATTATTTAATTTCAGTTTTCATTAGTTAATTAATTACCCTTCCAACAATCCCCAGATTTGTCTTACATTTGAATTATCATATAGAATTATTTATTAAATTTATAACTATCTCGTGGGAATGATAATTTAACTTGGTTTACACGCGCTATAATTGATCCATTACACTTGAGGGTGAAAATAAATAGCGATCACTTAACGATGCACACTAATGTTCAAACATCACAATAACACGTGAGCAATATTGATCGTACTTATCAAATGAAAGAAGATAAATATTTCAAAATTATAATCGCATATATATATTTTTTAATTTAAGGATATTTATACTCACTCTTTCTTTAATTTAATCGCATATTTTTTTTGTTTTCTCTTAAGAATTCATACTAATGTACATTATAACTTTACTCACTGTATTTCAAACTCAGATTAGGGCACCTATACGCTAATAAACAGGTAATGGTATGCACACATTAAGCTTGGATTCTTCAATTTGATCGAAAGACAGTGTGGTTAGAAATTCAAGGAGAGATTTTAAGTATCTTCTATCGATGTACACCGATGTAACTATATTGTACTCATCACTCGCGATTTTAGGAGGGAATTCAGGAACAATTCTTATATTTCTCTCCAGATGCACGCCAATGTACAATGATGAATTTAGTGTTCATTTTAATTCATATCGTCTTCTTTTTTCTAATTCTCAATCCGAATGCACGCCAATGTATAGTGATAAATTTAGTGTTAAAGGGCGTTTCCTTTTTGTATTTTTTTACAAGTTTTCTTTTTGTGATTTAATAAAATATTAATGTACAGTACAGACTGTACATCACATTCCTTTTTGTTGATTAATTATGGTAGTATGAATGCACAGTGATGTATATTCATATCAATTTGCAATCGCATTTTTTAAATCTTCTCCAAACGATGCACACTGATGTTCAGTAAATATGGGTATTATGGGTAAAACAGAATATATTTTTGTATTTCAAAGTAATTTTTTAAGCGAATGTAACTTTTAGTAATATCCAAATACATTTTGTACCAAGTATTTATTGACCCTAAAATTAAAGTTTAACCCAAATTATTAAAACGAGTTCCTCAATTAATAGAATATAGTAACCTAAAAAATGTTAACCAAACAGAACAATATTTTATTTTCTGAAATCTAAATATGAATTTAAAGAGTAACCCAAATTATTAAAAAAAAGTAACCCAATTAATAGAAAGAGTAACCTAAAAGATGTTAACCAAATAGAACAATATTTTATTTTATGAAATCCAAATATGAAATTAAAGAGTAACCCAAATTATTAAAAAGAGTAACTCAATGGAGCTCTACGAAATAAAGACAACAAAAGGCTTGATCTAATATAGCTAAAGCAAGAAAAATGTGTACAGACTGTTCACGACTTACTTCTAGTTCAATATTAGATACAAGATAACAAATGAATACCAACAAAAGAAGATGTTCAAAACATTATCATCAACTTATCTGTGTAAGTTCACTAGAACTCATGAATGAGGACAAATTACCAATCTTCATTCACAAGAGAACTAGTAATTCTACTCTCTAAAGTAACCCAAATCAATTTTCCAAAACACCCTATTGATCGCATTCATTCTGGACAACACAGTCCCAGGTAGCAGACAGGAATACGGAGTTTACATATGGTCGAATGCTGAAGATATAGGGAGAGATCCATCTTCACTCTCAATTTAGACGAACATGCTTACCAATGTAAAAACAAGAACTAATAAGATTGTTGGAATGCTAATTTCCACACATGCATTGGCTTGACTTAAGAAAAACTCCAAAACAGAAAATAAGATTATTGGAACAGTGCATCAAAGGTATCTACGTTCTCTCTCACAAAAAATAAACACTTCTACTATTCTAAAAAAACACACACAAAATTTATAATAGTCTTCTTTTGATATTCCACCAATCAACAAAGCAGGTTGGAGAGGTTCTGGCCATTTCCAGAATTAACAATAGTGCTCATGAGTGTCTATGAAAAATTTACCGATCGAAACAATAACGACATATATGGACAATAACCTGTATACTGAATATTTAGAGTGCTCTAACAAATTTTCCAAGAGAATTATGATATTGATATTATAGCACTCTTCAGAAATAATGGTGAGGGAAAGTAAAAGTTAAACAAATGAGAAGTTGGAAAAATCAAATACAGCTGGAAAATGGAGATACGACACATACATCTAGCACTACAAATTTAAAACCCACCATTTAGTTTCATCTCTGTTATAATTATTATCCCTTTATCACTCCACTCCCATCCTTAGCAATCCCTTCTTTGAATGGAAATTCTTTTTCGCTTTCTTAACAATTGGCAGATTTCTAGAAATCAACTGAAATTCTGCAATTCAACAAAAATCACCTGCAATTCCGTAATTCGACAAATAAAACCAATTCAACTTCGTGAAATTCAAAATCACAGCGGGAAAGGGTGTCCGATCAAAACCATTATCCCAATACTCAACATTTAAGATTCATCATGTTCTTCAGAGATCTCCATGGAAAAACTCTAGTAAATCAATTGAAATTATCGTAGAGATATTCCAATTCGTTGAGCGATGAAATGTTCGAAGAACAAAATTTTCCTAAAGTCCAAATACTGAAGCGATGAGCACTGTTCAAATCCTCCGAGATGCAGTCATGGATGTGGTTGAAGCCCAAGAGATTCTTCGACGACTTAAGCTCGCAAATAGATGTTACACAAATGAGAGAGAGAGAAAGGATAGAGTATGTGAGAAAACTCCTTTTGACCCATCTTTATTGAAAGATCGGGTCATAACTTCGAAATTCTGAAATATACTTTGACCCACATTCAGCATGGGATCTGGTTCCACCAATTTGAAAAAAAAAAGCTTAGGTCCTAGTGATTGTAAAAAATAAATGAATGCATATGTCTCCATATAATTATAATGGAAACTAATCAAGATATAAGTTAATCACCTCTAACTTCAAGCATATGCATATGCATATAATTATTTTTCAACAAATAGTGTGTGATATAAAAGGAAAGAATATTTTTAAATAAGGAGTGATTATTTAAAAATAAATTTAAGATTATATTTTTCTAAATATATTGTAAATCCTTCATTAAGAGAAGGGAAAGACTTGGGCAAAATTATCTTACGGATCTTTTATGTGAGATGGATAGTCCATTAGCTCAATTAAATAATTGGGGTACTTAATGTTAGGTACATTAGAATCTCCATAATTACAACTCCCTCCGTCCGCTTCTAAGGTGTCCATTTTACTATTTTTGGCGTTCGATTCAAAGGTGTCCATTTTCTCTATTTAGTAAAAAAGTACACAATATGGTCCACCACTTCCCTCTAATACAACTATCCACTTTACATATAACTAGCTACCTAACCCGTGCGTTGCACGGGGAGATGTATATTAAAATATCTTATATTATATAATAAAAAATATTAATAATAAAAATAGTTTGTAATAATATTCTCTTTTTTATAAATTGTGTTACGTATTGTTTGTATATATTTTTTATTTTTTTATACACTGTATACCCTCCATCCCAAATTCATCTTTATTTCTATTGTAGATACGGAATATAAGAAAAGTCACTTTGATGGACTTTTGAGGGTAATATGGTATTTTTTAGTACTCCCTCCGTCCCAGCTCAGTCTTCACAAATACTGTTACAAAAAAATTTCACTGTTCACATTCTTTGACTTTTCAAACTAACGTTTCGGGGACAAATTTGTACATTCAGATATAAATTGCAAAGGGATTAAGTTTATAATTAGAATTAATCCCATAGCAGTAACAAAAGCAGATAGAGATCAGGAGAAGTGATCCCAACCCAGACAGACCAATTCAGACAATCATCAGTTTAGAAGTTGGCTGCATAATTTAATTGAAAGAAAAATATGATTAAAAATGGCAAACACCAAATCGGAGAACCAAATCAAAAATCAAGCGTAACTACCTCTATCGGATTTAAGTATGGATACTACAGATTTTGAGAAGAGGGCATCACAGACCGAACGGCTGTAGAAGACCGACAGCAAGCGGTGACGGACCAGCGCTGGGTAGAGTGGATTTGGTGGAGCATCGTCCGGCGAGATGGAGTTGGATCTGGTGGCGCATCATCTGGCTAGGGTGTTGGGGGGAAACGACGACGGGTTGAGAGGCTGGAGTCGGATCCGGCAGCACATCGTCCGACAAGGATGGTGGGGTTGAGATCTAGGTGAGAGAAAGGGGATCTAAGGTTGAAGGTTCTCCGACGAGGGTGGTGTGGGAAACGATGACGGGTGGTGGATTGAGATGTAGGTGAGAGAGAGAGAAAGAGGATTTAAGGTTGAAGATTCTCCGGCGAGGGTGGTGGGCAGAAACGGCGACTGGTGGTGGGGTTGAGATCTTGGTGTGAGAGAGAGAGATGGGATCTAAGATTGAAGCTTCTAACAAGATTCTGATTATCGAACAGATCAAATATGTTGGGATTCTTAATATTTAGATTTGGGTTGGGTAATTGGGTTGGGTTGGGGTGGGGTGGGTTGGGTTGGGGTTGGGTTAGGATAATTATTGTTAAGTTAAATATGTTTAGGTATATAATTAATATTTTAAATTATAAAGATATGATGGCATTTTTGAAAATAAAAGATAATGCAAGGATATTTTCGATTTGATTTTTTTCCATTTTAGGGGTGTGAAAACTATGTTGGGACAACTAAATGAGGAAATGTAAAAATTGTATTGGGACGGAGGGAGTCATAATTAAATGATAAAGTATATTATATGTATTAAAAAAGTGATGACAAATTTAAAATTAAAGTAAGTCAATCAAAAGTCCATCTGTATTGGTCCAATAGTATTACTCGTGTCGTGCGTTACACAGTTATGAATTTTTATAAGATATATAACTCTTAATTAATTATAACTTAAATTATCTTTTATATAAATATACTCACTCCATCCATGTTATTTAGTTTTTTGATCCGTGCGTTGCGCGAGTAATTTTGTGCAGAAATAGAATTTCTAACCAAAAAAGAAACCAACAATAATATGAATCACACCTCCGTAATCAACAACACATCAAGTTATTTCTTCCTTTTGTCTTTACCCTACCTTTCTACTCGTTTTCACATGCAACGACACTCTCGCTACTTATCAGTGGGATGAATTAACCACAAATGCACGAACAAACTCATCAATAATAAAATAAAGATGAGCTTGTGCCCGCTAAAAAAACTTATGTGATATAAACACATGGGCTCTCGGTCCCAAAAATATATTACCAATAAGCAAATAAGACTACATGCCACTTCCAAATCCAACAAAATATGGACTCACATTCCATAATCGCAAAAAAATAATATTCTCATTAAGACCACATGCTATGAACCTTAAGTCTGTATATTTAAAGCAAAGCATGTTACCCTCAACTATTATAGTCAATATATGATCTGTCTTTTTTCCATAATCATATCACATTCATAAGAGATCAATGCTCACATTTGATATAAAATGAATGTAGAGGCTATGCTTTACGCAATGAATCATTTCAACATAACAGATAATTAACAATGCGACTATAAGGTCGTCACTCCTCTTAAATAGTGGTGGAAAAACAATATATTTATAGGAGAGGCGGAATCACTCGTTAGTCCAGGAATTACAACAACAATTGGAGTTGCATAATCCTTAGCAAGGGCATGATCATTTGGACAAGCTACTCCAGAATTGCCTCAAATGAAACCAAAATAAGGCATCAAGAAGTTTAATTAAAGAAAACCAATTTTCACACAGAGAAGCCAAAAATTACAATTTATAGTAAAAGAAACTTGCAATTAATGAGTTAAAAAAAAAAGGCCAATTGGAGTAATGTTGACTTCAATGGAGAAGACCTCATTTACAGCCAAAATAAAATACCCACAAAAAATATAAAAAAAATGAGACAATTATTAAGACGGTAAATAGTGAATTATCAAATTAAAGCAAGCATGATTTAGATAATGCATATGCAAGTCTCTAAAAAAAGTGAATGCTCCATAAATATGTAAGGGATTTGGAATAAAGTAAAACATAAGGGAAAGTAGACATTGAGCATGAAACACATTTCGATGGGGCTATTTAAATAAAGGTAGCTTGTGTGAAATTTGTAATTAGATATTCACTCAAATAATCAGAAAATTTTTACAAGTGAACTGCCAGTATGAGCCAGTGTGACATGTATCTGATATTCACATTCATTTCTTTTCATACAAATCTCTAAATATTATTTACTTTATCTTTCACTTGATGTATATGAAAAAAATATATTTAACTCTTTTGCAGGATGTCCAAGTCCAAGGCAATATCATCATGGCTATTACTCCCTCCGTCCCGGGTATTTTTACCCATTTGTACTGGCACGAAGATTAAGATGTGTTATTTTTTAATATATAATGTAAGAAAAAGTAGGGATAAATTAGTCATTTAAAAAGAAAATGTAAATAAAGTTGTTGAGAATGATGAATAAAGTGTAAAAAAGTAATTAAAGTTGTTGGGATTGTAAAAAGTAGGTAATAAAATATTATGTACTTTTATCATTTATGGAATGGGTAAAAATATGTGGGACAACCCAAAATGAAAAGTGAGTAAAAATAGTTGGGACGGAGGGAGTATTATTTATTACAGAAGGAAGAGTCTCACCTTCTATAGGAAAACTTTGGAGGCCTCTCAAAGAAATTAATAGAGAAGTTTTGAAATGGATTTGAAAGCCATGGTGTAGCCAAGTACTTAGCCATTGCAAGTATAAAAATATTAATAAGAAAAAAATATCAGAAAAATCTATCAAAATATGCAATTCACAAAATCTCAACAGACAGAGTTAATCATAAAGTGGCTTCCAGCAACAACTAACATATATATTCCAACAATCAAGCATGGACGTATTGTCAATTAGAAAAACACACATTAAAAAACCCATGCGAAATAAAGGAAAATTACACTTAATCCTTATATTAATAATGAATTCCTAAATGATTCAACAACTTTCAAAATTAATTTTGCATTTAGGTATTCTTTCAGAACAAATACATAAAATGGAAGAGCACTCACAACAACAATTGATTTGTTGTTTGGGTTTTTTCCTTGTATTGTTTCCTAAATTCTTCCCTGCAGCCATGTAGAGCATCATATATTAGCAAAAGTTTAAAATGTAAAATGCAATGCATCTGAAATTATGACAGGAACACTGATACAATGTGTTAGTACTGTATTTGTATACATGAAAACAATAAACTGTAGGGGGCCTCTTTGGCTTGTTTTGGTCCTTCGCTGTCTTCATCTCCTTCTTTGTTTGCTTCTTCACAGCCAGCCTGCAATACAAAAGTAGATTATCAGCACTTTTAGCAATCATTACCAGCACATTATACAAACTATTAGAAAATAATCAAATAAAATAACCTCAATCAACATGTAAAATAAAACATGGTTATTCACCATAATTGGGATTGATAAATTGGGCAGAAATAAGATCATCATAAAAGTAGTAAACAATTGGTTGAAATCTCTTTGAAACAAATATATAAAGCAAATGCCAAAGCATATTCCAATCACCCTGTCTTAGCTTAGGTCATCTTAAGATTTTAGAATATGTATACATCAACATAGATATGCTTCACCGTGTTTATTTAAGAAAAAAAATCACTCAACAAACCTCGAAAAACTTAATGAAAAAATTACTGAATCAAAAAAATTCACTCAACAAATCTTGGATCTTAAATCGAGGGAGAAAAAAACTACATTGTATGTCATGCAGGTTACATGAGCATGAAAAACTTTATACATAGTTTTCTCTCAGATCTAATTTTCAAGATATTAAGTGAACAAAAGGGAGCAGAAAATTTGTTGCCTTCACCGTTCTTGACCCAATTTTGTAATCGGTGTTCCACCATAAGAGGTCATAACAACCTGTCTACATCGTGCATCTAATTAGTTTTACTTTAAATTTCAATACAAAAAGTGGCAATAGTTAAGTAATTATCTGATGCAATAAATCAGTTCCAATAAGTCCTGATATGCCAATAAATCACTTCAATAGCGTATTATACCCAAACCAAGATAAATAAGGTGCAAATTTTTCTACTCAGTGTTCCCAAGTTAACCAAGTGAAAAGTTTTCTTACTTCAAATCAACATGAACAAAGTATAACATACCAGAATACAAACACAAGCCTTCTTCTTTGCTACACCAACCTTCCAGAGCAAATTATAACTTAAAATGAAAGAGTTTCCAGAAGTGCTATGAGATTTCAGGATATGTTGAAGCAATCAAGAGCTTGAAAAATGTTGTAAAGAAAGCAATAGAGTTATAATTGTGTTAGCTTGATCTAAGAAAAATCAAGGGTTAAATATTTTGAAAGATCTATCAAAATGGTTGGTTAAACCAAAAGCTTCTATAATACATCGATTGATTTCTATAATATAAAGATATAAAGGGAGATCAATATCCTAAGTTAGATTCAAAGATCCATCACAACATTTGCATAACTGATGATAATCATGTTTCTATTGCAAAGTCCACACAAGATTAAAGAGAATAAACAAATTAAAAGAATACATAAAAAAATTAAAATGATACTAATCACTACAGGCTTTAGGATGTCAGTTTTGACGGATAAAATAACCTGTGAGGCAGACAATTTGAGGGCAAACAACAGAAAAATGGTTATAATTTTAGCTATGTAAAATATCGTCATTTTGATATATATGTCTAATTTTGATGACACCAACTCAGAAAACATAGCCTGAAAATTGCATAGATACAATCAATGAACACCAAATAAGGGATCTTTATATAGCCTTGTATTTCACGCCACTTCTATTTGCATTTTTAACTATCTATATAAGATTATACACAAAAGTAATTTCACCTGTTATGATGAATACGAAGAACTACTCATAAGAAATGATTTAGGTCATGTTTTCCCAATTCGAATGGTAATTTTGTTCGGTGTGTGTACCTTGTTCTTCTTCTTCTTCTCATTCTCTTTTGAGTTTGTTTTCCACCTGGAAGCTCTTCTCCAGAAATCGAACTTGATTGGAGGAGAGGCGGTGTTTTTTCTCCGGCTGGTGAAAACAGTCGTCGGCGTCGTGACGTTGTTAATAGCACAATTCCCAAGTTTTGAATCGATCTGCGTGAAGAGTGGCTTCTCAGTGTTGCTTTCTCTTTGAGCATGATACTGTGGAAAATGACGAAAGCGATGACTACAGATTGTTCAATCAGAAAATAAAAAATATGTATATGAGTGGAATTGATTTCCCCTATTTGAGAAGAGAGAGAAATGATATGTGAGGAATGGTGATTACGTGAAAAACTAAAATTTTGTGTAATATATATGGTAAGATAGACAAATTAATTAAATGCAATATTAATTATAATGTTAGGGCTATCCCATCCCTTATTAAGGGCACGTGGCATAAGCGGGAAAAGTAATGGGACAATTACTGCTTTAATATATATATATAGATAATACTCCTTAATTCACGTGCAAAAAGCAAACGGACACCTTAGAACCGAACGGAGGGAGTATAAGATACAAACTTAAAAAAATAATACTACTAACTACATAAATATATAGTCATATTTCAACTTTACCCTTACAATATGCTGCACACAAACAATTACGCATGTACAACAAAAAATTTATGTACAGTAAATGTTATGTAAAAAATTTTATGTTTAGCAAAAAATTTTGTGCAGCAAAAAAATTTATGTGCAGCAATAATAATATGCCCAAAAATAAATATTATGCGCAGAAAAAAATCGTAAGTGTTATGTGCAGCAAAAAAGTCATAAATTTTATGTGCAGCAAAAATAATGTTATGTATGTGCACAATAAAAGTTGTTAGGTCACATTAAGTTGAGGGTATATTGGGTAATTGATCTTAATTTTTTGTATCTAGGAGTAATTTTTTTAAATTGATGTATCTCATAGTAATAAGGGTATTAAGTGTGTACCTTGTAGTAATTATTTCTTAATTTTATATTCAGATTTCAGAAAATAAAATATTGTTTTGTTTGGTAAACATTTTTTAGGTTACTCTTTCCCATTAATTGGCTTACTCTTTTTAATAACTTGGGTTACTCTTTAATTTCATATTTGGATTTTTGAAAATAAAATATTGTTCTATTTGGTTAACATCTTTTAGGTTACTCTTTTCAATTAATTGGGTTACTTTTTTTAATAATTTGAGTTACTCTTTAATTTCATATTCAAATTTCAGAAAATAAAGTTATATATTGTGAAGAATTAAATCATATGCAATCAGTAAGTTGATAGATCACCCTGTAGAAATAATTAGAATAATTTTTAGAATTAATCCAACTGAGTAATCTAATTACTTTTATAGAGTGATATAATATTTACTTACTTTTTTTTACGTGAATTTTATATTGTTATATTTGGTCAATATCTTTTAGTTACTATTTTCTATTAATTGAGTTACTCTTTATAATGAATTAGAATACTATTTAAGTTGAGATTCCGATTCTTCAAAAAATGAATTGATGTATTGCAAATAATTAAATTATATACAATTTGTAAGTTGATAAACCACTATCCAAAATTAATTAGATTATTATTTGAAGATCGTTGTCTCCTAATGAGCGTTTTCTTTGCACACAAAATTAATCCCCAAGTATTAAGGATATCAATTGCAGGTTAAGCAAGCGACCAAGTTAAATATCGAATCCAAAGGACAGCGTATTATCAATTTAATTATTCACTAAATTAATTAAGACAAAAGGCAATAAGTTTGAGATTTCGAGTTATTAAACTACTAAGTAAAATTATTAAATAACAATTAAAATAAAATAGTACTGGAAGAATACGAAAGTGTATCAAGAATAGAGAATAGATAGCTTTAGGGTAATCTAGTTTTACTACTTAACTTCCCTCTCAAGTGCTGGCCGACTCTGCCTTGTGGACTATGAACGCATCATTAAACCATGCAAATCTACTTTATAGACACAAGTAAATATGCGTGTAACACGTGCGAATAACCTCAGAGTAAGAGACGTAATTTCACCCTTTTTCTAGGTACTATCAGTATCAATTATTTCCCACGTTTGGAATCTAACCCGATATGATCTTCCTTTATATGTACTATAAAATTATATTTTTTATCCTGTTTACTAACCCGAATTCAATTCAATTAATAAATATTCATATATGACAGTTCTAATGAAACTTCGGAGTCCTCTCACTTAGAATCATAACATAAAACCATGTTCAGCTGGTAAACGCACTCAATCAACAACCAGATATATATTCAGACTCTATATAATAGTTAAAATGCACAAAATGTCCGTGATTATGATTTAAAACATGCAGATATATAAAATAAATCCACAAATAGTGTTATACGGAGGACACACATGAGAGTTAAATTAATTCATAAAACTTTCAAAACCTTAGATCTACCAAAATGGTTCTAGCTCATGATGTTGCAAAGAATAATTATGGGGGTTGAATTGATCTTACCCATAGTCTGAAAAATCAGAAAATTAAAGAAAAGAATTAAGAAAACCGTTGGTGTTGCGATCTCCTTCCTTCTTTCTTCCGTCTCTTTAAATCCTCTTGGTTCTCCTTCTTGATTCCATAGACGAATCTTCACAGTGATGGATGGAGGAAGGGATAGATGTGGATGATGGTGTGGGGGGTAATCCCCCTTGTGGGGTGGTGTAGGATAATTATGACCACTTACATGAATAATGATGTAAAATATATATAGATATGAGAAAGGAATAAAATAAGGAAATAAAAGATATAGTTAAATCATGGAGGATTATGTGATAAGGAAATTAATTGCGCCCCAAGAAATAAGAAAATATGGGCTTATTTTCGGAAAATATGGGCTTATTTTCGAAAATTCTCGTCGGCAGCTGCGCGACTTCACTATTTTGAGCATAACTTCCTCATCTGAACTCCGATTTGAGTGATTCTTGCGCCAAAACGATCATCTCTTCCGTGGTTTTCCAACCATATATCATACTATCAGTTATGAGCTCCACAAAAATATAAAAAAAATTATGGAAGTTGAGCATGCGTTTTTCAGCATTCCTCTAACTTTGTACTTTTGATCATTTTTTCATTTAAAACACAATAAAACACCTCAAATGTATATTTTTCTGAAATATAGTGAATATAAGATACTTGTGCTAATATATCACAATAATTCCATAAAAATGTTTTAAATTGGACACTAAAATACGCTTATTTTCACTCTCATCATCTCCAAATTCCCTTCCACATACAATATAGAATTAGGGACAAGATTCTCCATCACATATTTCCCTAGCCTATTTTGGAAACACTACTGTAGTTCCAATTCTGTCATAGTTGTTTCACCATTTCCATGGCCTTCACATTTCCTTCCTTAGTGAAAGCCTCCACCATTCTTTCTCCAACTTCCATACTGCGTTGAAGGTGATATGTTGCGGGATTTGCCATCCCCTGTTTCTTTGTTCATGTATTCCAGAATTTCATAAAAATATCAAAAAATTATATCTATCAAACAGTAGAATTGTAATTGAGAGTGTATGAATTAGGAGAGAGAACCACAGAAGGATCTCTTGCAGCCCATCCAACAACTTTCCTCTCCAAGTCACTCAACTAAGCAATTCCACATAATTTTAAATTAGATTTTTAATTTTATCAGTAACAGCTAAAAACAAGAAACTTTCCGCAGGCTTTTAGATAAAGAATTAGCCCCATTTTCTTTTGAATACATATGAAAGGAAACCCACCAAATGAAAAATTCACAAAAGTGAACTCTAAAGCTGGGCAGAATTCCTCTGCACACTTGCTTTCGACGGCGGCGTTGATGTAAAGAGGTCTTTTGTTCAACCAAGCATTCATGATCTCCTCGTAATCTAGCTTCAGCACCACCCATCGCAGCCCCGACAGCCGACAATCCCCAACGGAGCTCGTCACTTTCCCCTTCACATTCCTCTCAACCACCTCCTAATAGCACATCCACTTCTCCTCGCTCAAATCCCGATCTCTACTCTGCTTTGATTTTCATACAAGTGTCGCTCTTTCCTCCATTAGTGACGCCGACAACGGTGATAGGTAGTCGACCCTGAATCGAATCTAGCACCAAATTATAAACCTTATTCACGTTTGGTCGAACAAAGGACTACTGAATCTGGAGGAGTCGCGCGGTGTGAGTGGTTTGATTAATCAACTGAAACTTGTGGTGGTGGCTGAGGAATTAGGGCCTTTTGAGCTTTATTTTGCGGGTGGTGGATCGTCGTTTCATCCCTGATGAAAGCCTTTGTATCCGTCACAGATAATGCAATATTAATCCATGGGAGTGGATTTGGAGGATTCGGTTCATAAAAATTTGGTGGAACCGGTCCCATACAAATGGTACTCTTAAAATAAAAAAAAATAAATCTTAGAAAAAGGATTAAATTTGAGCCTTAAATTGAAATACTCATAAAATCAAGTCTTCAGTTAAAACATAAAATTAAAAATTAAGTCTTACATAAAAAAAATCTTACATAAGAATGTTATATTTTCTAAATCAATCAAATAAAACCTTACATAAGAATGTTATATTTTCTAAATAAATCAAATCTGTATGAAATTTTAATTAAAATAATGAAAAAATTACAAAATTAATTTAATATAAAAATATTATTTTAAATTATTTATAACTATTATTTAGATAATGTAAATTAGAACAATAATATATAAATATTTATACTAAATAGATAAGCCAAAGATATAAATTAGGAGATGTATAAGGTGAATAGCGGAAATGATGTAATAATTAATAGGGCGCAGCACACCTCCCAAAATACTAAACAAACCGCATATACTGGGGGCTCATTTGGTATCCCATATTAGGGGTTAATGGGGCTTGTTGTATTGCTTTTTACAGAGCTTGGTAGGCAATATTCTTTTTTATGGGGGCCCAGTAATACATCTATGTCCCGTTAGAAATCACTGTTTTCTTGGCAAAATAGAATCAGGGGTGAGACGTGATATTAATATTACATAATGTACAGTAAAAATATAAAAAGAGAAAAAATTACAAATACATCCCTATCTTTTCCAATTTCCCCCTTTTCAATTTTTCCAATTCTACATTTACGTTTATATATATATATATATATATATATATATATATATATATATATATATATATATATATATATATATATATATATATATATATATATCCCAATCTTCTCCTATGTCCTTCAAAATAATTCCACATTCTATAGGGATTGTCGATGAAGACGGTTACAGATCTGATTTCCTTCAAAGATTTTAAGAGATTTTCTTATTTTTTTTAGATTTTTTTAAATATTATAATGGACCCGTAACTCCATTTTCAAAGTTTTTTTTTCAGTCGATGAATGAGGGTGAGAGCGTGGTTGGGAATACTTACAGAAGGAAAAGAGAGAAGGAAAGAGATAGAGAGAGAGTGTGGGAGGATAGAGAAGAAAACAGATGGGAAAGAGAGAGAAGATGGGAGAGAGAGTGGAAGGAGGGGGAGATAGAGAAGAGAGCAAATGGAAAAGAGAGGGGAAGGAAAAATATTGATAAACTGCATGATGAAGGAAGAGATAATGTGAGGGAAGATGGGAGAGAGAGTGGGACAGAGAAGATGGGAGAGAGGGAGGAATGAAAGAGGTTGGTTGACGAATAATGATGAATGAAGAAGAAGAGATGATGTATCACTGTGAGAGAAATTATGTTTTACAAATTGATTTTTTAGAATAAAATGAATAAAAAAATATTATAGAAAGGGTATAAAAGTAATTTCTTACCTAACTTACTAAATTTCAGCATTTATCTTAATCCTTTTATTTCCTATCAAACATCTCAACTTTTTATTATGTCAATTTTAATACAACCTATAAAACAACCTCCATTATTCATAATACAGATATTTATCTTTATTTAAATCTCAATTCTAATATGTACTCCCTTATCTTATGTCATCTATCAAACGAGCCATAAATGTACTCCATTAAATATTAGAAATGAAAAAATATTTACTAAACACACCCCATTTTTTCACCATTTTATCCTTTGTCATCATCAGAATAAAATATGTTTTTTCTTTACCAAAATTTTTATGTGAAACCCAATACTGCTCCTAAAAAGTTGTTTGTATCAGCATCGGCATTATAAAAAGATTTTGATTGAAGCTCATATTGGTTTTTAATCAAATCTAAGACGTTTTAGAAATAATTTTTTAATATTTTTTGTTTGTTCAGATCCATTCAGAAATACAAATTATTTAAAGTATGAAGCAGAGTACACTTTTCTTTTGTTTCTTAGTTAGATCACGACAACCTATTTCATATTTGTTGTGGATTTATTTATTTATTTATTCTTTGATTTGTTTTTCGAATTTGGCGCAGGAGGTAGTGGAAGTGTGGAATTGATAATCTGTACAATAATTTTGATATATTTTAAACGAAAGAGATTTAGTGTATGGTTGATTTTCTCTATAAGAAAGAAAAGGAAATGGCCGTTCTCCCCCAAAGTTTGAAGCGATTCAATCCAACCAATGGTACGTATGTTCGATTTTTCTGAGCGAACACTGGTATATTAATATTAATTATATTACACAAATTTAAGAATATATGATTATAATAATAGTGTATAAGTCTTATTAGAAATATTGTGTAAATAATTCACAACTATTTATGTAATTAAGTTTTCCAACGGAAAATAAAGATGAGGATAATTTGAATATCATTTACAAACAAATGTTATATTATAGTATTTTTTTTAAAAAAAAATCCAAATATCATCTACAAATCTTATGTTATAGTATTTTCCAAAAAAATTCAAATATTATCGACTAATTTTATGTCACAGTATTTTCTAAAAAAAAAATCCATATATCATCAATGATATTTGGATTTTTCTGGAAAATTAGGTTTGGAAGTGTTTTTAAAAAAATGGTGATGCATATAATTCGAACCATTCATGTGAAAGTAAAATTAAGGAGCTACCTAAAAAAATATTACACATAAATTTTTACTGTTTCAATGATGTCAATTGTCAACTTAGGACCAAATATTTTCATTTTGTTTATTTCTTTCATTTGGCAATTTCAAATTACATGCATTTTATTTTTTCTATTTTCTTATCGAAAAAGATTTTTTATTAAAAAAAATACCAACAATATTCAAGAAATAGAGTTACAAATTAAAAATATTACATGAATAATACTTTGTACGGTTTTTAATTAGCGTAATAAAAAAATACACGATTATTTCCTAAAGCAACGTCCAAATCTTCAAGGAGACTTCCATTCTTGAGTTAACAACAAATCTTCAACTCCTAAGTAGACAACGTCGGATCAAAAAAATCTTCAATTATAGCATCGTGCTAATAACGTGTTGAAAAATAATTACAGAAGAAAAGCAATCAATCTCTACACAATGAAGAAGAAGAAAAGATATAATAAGAGATATAAGAGAGACGAGCCAAAGAGCGGGAGAGAGGGTTTCATTATCATGGTAAACAATTCTTAATACATCCAGTAAAACTTGTTGGAAATTATTAATTTCCATTATAATCTAATTGTGGGCAATATATTATTATGCAATTATATTAGCTATTCAATTATATTATGGACTTAATTAAGTGATCCAATTAAGGTTAAAGGTCTATGGGCTATAATAATAAATGATATGGGCTTATTGAGTAGATACCCAATACTACGTGATTAGGTGATTATGGGTGGTCTAGTCAAGTAGTATATAAAGGTTACCCGGTTATGGTCCCCAATATACTAAGCCGCACATGGTCTTCCCTTCTCACCATCGGGAGGGATTACTACGGTCCCCATAAGGAATAAGGAGGCTTAGTTGAGGAAGGCCATATAACCACTGATCCTGAGTTCGTGTTCCGCCTAAAGACTCATTGGATCAGGTACGCTTCCGCATTATAATTTTGATCTTGTTAATCGTAATAGGGTTTAAGGCATTAGGAATTATTTCCTACAAGTGGTATCAGAGCTACCCTATTTGTGATTCTCTGAGATTCGAATGAATAATGTTTATATCCAAATATGTGTTTGAATCATTATGCAAGATAAGGATTTTAGATTGAGGAATTGTTTAGCAATTTTCCGTGATCACCAATTTTAGTTGATGTTATACTGTATAGCATATTTTGAACACGTATGCTATTGTTTCACATATCATTCTATAGTAAATTGATTGCAAATGGTGGTGACGATGGTTGCGATTATGTGCTGTCAATTCATTACTCATTATATGAGCTTTGGACAATTGTGCAATTCTGCCTTGTTGCGTATGATTTCAGAATATTCTCATTTGAGATATACATGAGCCTTTTGAATTCGTAATTCATTTGGATTATATATTAATTTAAATTATGGTTTGTTCGATCCAGTTTTAATAACCATTGTTATTAACCATTCTTGTGACTATTGACATTATATCCAATTACCATAAAATAATAACAGATAGTTAAACTATTGAGACACTCTCTTGTGAGACAGGTTATTTGTGAAACTGGTTTGTGAGACAGGTCGACCCATCACTAAAGTATACTTATTGTATAGATAAAATATGCTTATTTATAGTTAAAGTATGTTAATAGTAAATTATATTATAACAGTTTGAGTCATACTTTAATGCATAATCAAGCATACTTTAAAAAACATACTTAAATAATCATTAAACATACTTTATTTATAAGAGTGGCATCTAAATTATCGCAATTCAAACGTCAAACATGGCCCTTTTTTTAAAACAATTAATTAAAGATATATTTAATTTGGTATGGATTATCCGTCTCACGAATTAAGATTCATGAGACGTTCTGACCCAATACTCACCCACAATTTAATTATATGGGAAATTATGTGTAATGTGTCCATTCATTTAAAAATTTATCTAAATGACCTTTGACCAAATGGCTATAAAATTAATTTAAAAAAAGAAAAAAAATAAAAATTTTTAATTATAATTGAAGTTCAACTTGTCTTTAATTAAACTTTTGTTCCAAATCTCAAAATTAAGAATGCAGAAGACATCAGTCGTCGATAGATTCAATACATAAGATTTCTCTACACTATCTTTTCCTGCTCTTCTTCTCTCTGCTTTTGTTTTTGTGTATTAAAGAATTCGAGCAATGAAGGTTTCTTGTCATCTATAGGGATTGGATTTGGCAAGGCATTAAAAAAACATGATCTGGGAAAGAAGTTGAAGGAGTTGACGTCGGTGAATAGAAAGAGAAAATGATTTTCGTTGCAGGCTGAGTGATCCATCGACTTGCTAAGGTGAAGGAGGCTGAGAAAAAGGAAGGGGAGCCCTTTTACCCATTAGTGCTGGTCTTTCATAGCTGGAACAACGGAAAGAGCATATACTCCCAAGTAAGTTTCTCCGATCCTTTTCTTTTTCTTCTACTTCTGCTTCTTGTTAACGAGTTAAGTTGGTGTATTGTAAAATGGTTGACATTGTTCAAGGTTATATTTCTTTGATTCTTTGAAAGTTTCTTTAAAGAATGCCTTTTACGTAATGTATTTTAATCTAATATAGGGAACGATCTCATGTATGATTTTATTATTATTATGAAACTGTTGTCGTTAATTACTATGAGGACTGAAATGCTTAGTTTGTGAAGAAGCATGATAAAGGTGATAGTTTTACCTGGTGATGATGATCTGATTGATGGGTACGTGTTGTTGTACGTTGCATTTTGTAATTGTTGATATTAGCATGGAATTAAAATCTTGGAAGAATCTGCAAATACTTTGTCACATTAGTTAGAAGGTAAAACAGTACACTTCAGAACACAAAATGAATACGCAAGCTAATTATTAATTCAATAAAAAGATTATTAATAGTCTAATATGATTATAATTCTTCTATTAGGTAGGATGGAGTAAATGTTCGGCATAATTTCACAAAAAAATTGTGAAAATGAGAATCATATGTAACAAATTGGACATAGCAAAGTTGTAATATGAAAATAAATGTTGAGAAAAAGACAACTAATGAACCCGAGATTTGAAATTGAATCTACGCTTCGTTTAGTAGTTGTTTTGGAAAGATTCAAAGATAAGCCAATATAACAACTAATTATTACTCATATGTAGCTCACAATTTCTACAACCAAATTTTGTAATTGGAGGTATCGATAACATCAACAACAATAACAAAAAACATTTTACCATAAAATATTTAATGTTGAACACAAATCTAAAAATGAGAAAATAGTGGTTATTTTATGAAAAACAAAATAAGCATTACACTTTTTTCTGACACCAACATCCAAACGATTTGTTTTGAGTCTCTTTCTTATCAAGTAAAATATGCAATTATAATATCTTATAAGAATATCATAAGTCAACTATTTTAATAAAATAAAGAGTGATTGTTATATAAATAATATATGAATAAAGAACTCACTCACATCTTGTCTTCATAGCAAGTGACCTTTCTTCATATGTATGAGGCTCTTTGTCTTTCCAGTTGTTCTACTCTACAATATCTCATAAGAATACATGGCATTGAGATTCATTTATTTGGATACACATAAATATATAGTAAATATTAAATAAGAAGAAGAATAAACTACAACCGAAAGTTTCATTTATTTTATTTAACAAAGGTTCAATTCATAGATTTCTGAAGACCTCTCAAAGACCACATCTTGCATGTACCATTTTCAATCTGTTTTTTATCACAGAGCATTATCTTCAAACCTTTTCTTAATGTAACTCTAGAGACTGCCACATATAACTGACCATGGGCAAAAATTGGTCTCTTCAGATAGAGTCCAACATGGTTCAGGGAATGTCCTTGACTCTTATTTATAGTCATTGCATAGGATACTATCAATGGAAACTGTCGTCATTGAAACCTAAAAGGAATTCTAACATCAGAGGGTGTTAGGGTAAGTCTAGGAATCAGTAAAGTTCTCCGGCACTATTACCCTTGAGAACTTTGGCCTGCAGAACCCTCTCACCAAGTCTCGTAATTACCAGCCTTGTACCATTGCATAATTCTCTTGTATGATCAATGTTTCGAAGAATCATAACAGGGGTGCTAACTTTCAGTATTAGCTCATGGTTTGGCATACCAGAACACTTGATGGAATTGAGAAACTCTGGTGTGTGAACATCAGCAAAAATATCCACATTAGAATCCGACTTCGAAGCAGAGTCTGAACTTAGAAAAATCTTTGATTCTCCACTATTCAAAGATATCATGTACTCATTCAATGAATCAGCAGATTCGAGAGTAGGTGCAAGAATAGCTCTCTGCTGAAGATATGTTGGATCATTCACAGATGTCAAGAAATTTGGATATATCTCCTGTACAATATCTTTCACTTGATCTTCGATGATATTTAAAATTATATCATCGGGAACAGACACCTCTATACCATTTTCACAAGGATAACCTATGATGACATCCCCTATACCATTTATCCATTCTGTGAATTCATGCACTTCATTTGCCCCTGATGTATTACCCATAGAGAGCAACCGCATGTTCTGTGTCAATCTAAGTACCTTGCAGTCATCCCATATATATGAAGAGTTGATTGTTACCCCCACAACGTCTTGCCTTTTTCCCTTTGGAATGATTGGTAGAACTTGTCGGAAGTCTCCATCGAAAACAACGGTCTTGCCGCCAAATGGTTTCATCAAGTTATCTTCACTCTCCAATTGCATGATATCTCTCATCGTCTTATCAAGAGCTTTAATGCACCACCTATTCACCATTAGTGTCTCATCCCAAATAATTAGCTTGCAGATCTTCAGGAGATTAGCTAGATCACTACCTTATTTTATGTTACATGTTGAGTCCTCAGATGTATTAAGTGGTATACAAAACCTCGAATGTGTCGTTCATCCACCTGGCAAAAGTAGTGATATTATTCCACTCGAAGCGACGTTCAACACAATATCCCTTCTTGATCTAATTTTTGCCGAGAGTGTCTTCCATAGGAAAGTCTTCCATGTACCTCCGTATCCATAAACGAAGAAAATATCGCCTGTTTTAGAAAGAATTTTACTCAAAATGGTGTCATAAACATTCTTCTGATCATTGTTTAGCTTGTCTACCATCTGATCTGATTCCTACTGCAGAGTGGACCTGCTATATCTGAGTTCAGTGGAAATCAGTCTGTTGTGGTGACCCATGATATTTTGATCCCGAGGTAGTGGCATTCCTTCAAATTCTGACAAATTCTTGTTGAACACTTTTAGTCTACGATCTATCTCACACAAACATGCATCCTTTATTTCATCCTCCGTCATCATTAATTATGCAAAAAAATAAGTTTTAAGATATGTTACCAATTTGTAGTTGAAAATATACCAAGCATTTTGTAAAAGAGGATTACCGGAAAATCTCAATCTCAGCCTTCGCTTGTGTAAAATGTCTGCAGATAGCTCTTTCCAGCATTCAAGCCAAACAGTTTTCGGCCTGCTGATGGATCCAGAAACCAGAAGGTTTACAAACATAGTCTGTAGTTGTTCTTTAGTGGCACAAAGAGAAGATTCACGGATTGCATCAATGTACTCCTTGTCATCTTCGAGCAGTCTGCGGGCATAACACGCTTCTCCGAAAGTATCGTGTGTTTTTCCATTATACTTATGAAAATCTTCATAGCATGTTGGCCCACGAACAATGTTCAGCAAAATGCGTAAGTAATATGCCTCACCAGCACCCGGAGGAACATAACAAATTCTTCCTACCGATAGACCCTTGGTTCTTTTCGTCCATTCTCTCAAGTCCCTTTTCCACACAAAACGCTATGGAAATTCAGCATACGTCAACTGCCTAGCCTCAGGATACTTGATATTTGCCTCAAACCATCCTAAAAACATGCTCTCCCTAATCGATGGTTTGCTCACGACTGATTGGAGCGATTCAGAATCCTCGAATATGACTGATTGTTCATCCTCCAGGTGGAAAGCAAGATGTTCAACCGGGGGATACCTGTACTGAATTTTGAATCTAAATGTTTTCCAAGCAGCCTCACATGGGGAAATGTACCGACAGTCGTAATACATTTCAATTTCATCAATATTTTCTGTTATGTTTCCTTCTGCTGATTTGCTGAATGTAGTTGAAATCCTGTCTAGTCCTATGTTTACATATTTGAAAAGATACTTAATGGACCTTGACTGATTACACCACACAACATTAATGTGTTCTCTATATTGTAAAAGCAATTCACGGTTGTGTAGAACAACATACTGATTGTCCAAATTCACACTGCATTTGCACAATGTTCTCCCATCATTCATTCTCCTATAAATTGGGTAACCATCCGAGTCAATCGTTGTGGAATCACAATATTTCTTTGGAAAGTACTTCATGTACACTTCATCCTCAGATATACAGGGTGATTTCTTGTTGGCTTCTCCGTACGGTCCATGCATCATAACGTTTCGTATCGCAGCAAAATATTCTGCACCAGTCTCTTCATTTGATATTTCTTCTGAGATAATATTGTCGATCTCATCTCCTGATGGATCATTCCTTCTATTTTTTAAGAATAGAAGAATGTGTGCATGTGGCAGTCCCCTCTTTTGAAATTCTACTGTATAAACCACTGCGAAGAAATAAAACATTTCAGAATATTTTTGTACACAAACTATTTATATCAATTTAATAAAACATCATGTTCGAGGTTTAAAGCAAAATGCATTAGTACATCAAATATAGATTAGATGAAATTGAGATACTTATTTACTACATATATGAATTGAATGACGTAAGTATGTGATATTACTTTAGATTTTTTTACTGGATTTGGAATCTATTTTGGTGTTATACTTATGCATCTAGTTATAAATTCATCTAAATACGTTTTATGTAATCATAGAAAGTATTGGTATTGTTATCACATTGTGTTCTTTTATGTAACTAAATATATTTGTTAGAAGTATAATTATGTGTTTCTATTGCATTCAACACTGAAAATGTAGATGAATAAATTGTTAGTCATACCATTTGAATAAATTTTGTACCTGTTTTTCATTAACTATAACTTAAAGATAGAAATATGTTCTAATTTAGACTTATTTTCTATTTTCTAAAATGGATTTGTATTTAACAGTATGTAGTCCTTATGAAATGTATTTATGAGTTAATCCTGATAAGGTTGAAATGAGTGAGTAAATTTTGAAATGAAAGAAAAAATTGGAAACTACCTGCATTTACTGGACCAAAAATCTTTCTCACCCGTAGTTGTTCAATGAGATTGTCCAGCTTCATTTTGAATACCCTTGCAATTATATCTGGTCGATCATCAGCATTTAGTCTTTTTGAGTCGACAAATCTTTCAATTTCAGGTCATTTCGGATTGCAGGTAAAAGTAATGAAAAGGTTTGGATATCCAGTCCATCTACAGATAGTCATTGCATCTTGATAGTTCTGAACCATATATCTCGGGCCCCCAGTGAAAGTTGGTGTTAGAATGATCCTTCTACCTTGCGTCCTCGACTCAGTTTCCCCTTGAACTATAGCATCCTGAAGACCTTTGTACATGTGGTTCCGAAGTTTTTTTTGATTCAATCTTATATACTTCATTCTTCTAGCTTCTATCATTGTATAGCCATCAACAACGAATTGCTGAAAAAGTCTCTTAGATTTCAAGATTGTGGAGTTCTCATTCTTTCTGTCCTGCAAACGAAAAGCAAAAATTCTCTCACGGTGACCCTTTTTCTCCCTGTTGACAGACCATCCACATAGCCATTCAATAGAATATCTTCCCTGTAACCATCTTCTCCATAAGAAAATAGCAAAGATATTGAAGGGCTAAGTAAGCAGCGTTTAACTCATTTATTCTCTGTAGAAGACCACTGTTTGATTCGACAATGATGTCCCTATCTCCCATATTTTGTTGAAAATCACCAACAAACAGACCCGTCACTTCTGAAATTGTAGGCGTGTTGTAAGTTCTTCCATCTGTTCCCCTCTTGCCTTTTAGGATCAATTTTATATCATCTTGGCCATCCCTCAATTTCTGTCCAGCCATTCGGAAGTTCTTTGCAAATACATTATGAGTATTCAACATCTCTCTCAGATCAGCAACGATTTCACCATGAAGTGCATTTATTTTTTTCTCCATTCTAAAAGAATTAATAAAAACCCAAATTTGGTGTAAGTGTTATTTATAAACCATTCATTATTGTAGTGTATAATGTGTCTACTGTTGATTACAATTGCTGATAAAATTAAACAATACAGTGAAAAAAGTAAGGTGTAAGTAAAGAGTGTTGTATTAACCCAACAGTTCTCATTCGATTTGTGATTTCATTCTCCACATCGTAAATGTACAGTTGAGAAAACTTCGGTGAGGAGCCTTCAGGTGGTAGTAAGCTACCCAATAGGTGGTAGTTCTGTCCACTTATCCTAAACATTGGTGGTGATTTACAATCATTGTATGTGTTATCTATTTTTCCACCCATTGAGGTAAACGAAAACATGGATTTAAATGATCTGATCTTTTTCCTATGATGTCCTGACCTCAAACTTGTTCCAGACAATAGTTCAATCAAAGTATTATGTGGTTCCTTCATATATGGAAGTTTTACTTTTCCATTCATGCAACATAAAGAAAATTTTGCACGCCTACACTTAGGGTAAGATTTTAATCTTTCATCATACCAAAATTGTGAACCACAGTGTTCACATTTGTGTGATTGATCTTCGATGTCCCAGTACAATGAAGCTACGACAGATAAGGAAAAATGTCAAAATAATAGGGAATAATTAAATATTAAAGAGAAATAATAAGCAGTTGTTTTGTGTACTTAAAAAATTGATTTCCTTCATGATCATCTTCAACTGAAAATGAATCGTTTCCTATAGAATTGTCATTAACATGGTAATTGTTTGTATTATGATCTTCGATCATTGTAGCATCATGATGAACAGGAACATCGACCAAGTATTCATCACTTAAAAGTTGCTTAATTCTGTGATTTCACTGGAATCTCTAACAGAAGAAGTTAAAGAAATCATCTGTTCATCATTTGACGTAGACCGAGTAGTATTTTTTTATGGTTCTGCATGATCTATTATAAGCAAAAATTAAGAACTCATGATTATGTAGTTGTTGTTTTAATTGTAGTAGGACTGATTTTTTTAAATACTCTTTCATTCATTCTTACCGATGTTAGATGATGTTGTCAGTGGAACATTGTTAGAGAGTGAATATCATCATCTCTACAAAACTGAGAAACATCATTTCTTTGAAATGATCCAACTCTAACAGCATCATTACATACTATCAGAAAAAGTAGAATATATCAATTTTGTGTATTGATGACCTATAACAGCATGATTACATACTATGTAGAAAAGTGGCATATATCAATCGTGTGTGTACTGATGAGAAGTAATTTTGATGAAGTGAATATTTTTATACAAACCTCCGACATTTTGTCCATCACTTTTTCGCTTGTTACTTCTCATTGTAGTTTTTTCAGCAGTGTCAATGAAGTTAAAATGCTGTGTGGAATTTTAGGTGTCCATTATTAATATATGAAGTTTTACTTAATATATCAAGAGGATCACATATGTTAGTGATGAACTCATAGAGTAATTTTAGGTGATTGTTAAATGTTTAGCCTTGATGTGTGATTAATTATGTCAATTAATTCATTTGTTAGCATAATTTAAAAGATTCATATTCAATCAGAACTAATTAGGATTCATTTCCATTAATGTTTTACAAATAGAAAGTTATGAATCAATGGAATCAAGCTATAACATTGATCTTGTATTATAGTTATTACTGTCAAAAAAAAGTATGACTACATATATTAAATATAAAGTATCTAATAAATTTTATGGCGTTTTTAAAACATGTGGAAAAAAGTATGACTACATGTATTAATTATAAAGTATCTAATAAATTTTATGGCATTTAAAACATTATTAGTTGTAGATAAATAGTTCAATCATATTTATTAATGTAGAGGTTTTTGTTGTTTTTTATTCTGTTTAAAAAAATGTAATAATTATATATTTATAATGATGTAAATTATTTATTTTTTAGCATTATTTAAATAATTCATATTCATTGAAGATTAAAAAAGAATTTTATTATTTGTTGTTAAATTCATAGAGGATTATTAATCAATGAGACAACGATTAAAAATTTGATCTCCAAAGTTGAAGTTAGTATAAATTTAGAAGATGATCTAAAATGTTGCATACTAAATCATCATTTCATATCATTAAATATGAAACATATTTATAGAGTGTTATTAATTAATACTACTGAGGTTAAAACATTCATCGTAGAAGGGTTAATAACTTAATAATAATTTTATGGTAACTTGCATGGTTTTCTTATTATTTTTATTCCGTGTAAGTGAAATGATATATACTAAGGTAATAAATGTAGACCAATACAGGAGTAATAGATTTGATTTCTTTTTATGTTCTGTGTACTTTATTTTAAGTTTTTCATGATAAATACGGATCCAGGATGTTTATTATCACTGCATCTTATTGTTTTAGTTATATAAAAAACTATAAAACATAAATTTAAATAAAAACATAATAGGAAATAATATAATCACCGACAGTGATTTAAAACTGCAATATAATGTTTCGAAAAATAAAAATTGTGCCCAACGAAAGACTATCCAATGGATGAGTTTTAGGGCAACTTATTTATCCTAAAAAATGTTTAATAAAACTTATTACTTATTAAGTTTATAAAATACTTCAATCCTTCTCCAACTTTATCTTTATGCCCAATGATTTTTTTATAGACACACTTTTTGAGCTTTCTGGATCAAATAGTTTTTTTAGTAGATAATTCTTCAAGAACCTCACAGTCTTTAAGTGGAGTTTGAACTTTAAGCTGTGATTCTACTTCATCTGTTCTTGAATCAACCTTAAAAAAGAAAAGAAGAATAGTATAAGATATTAATTACATAAAGTGCTTTTTGTTATTATTATTTTTGATAAATAATTTGAGTATTTGTTTAAATATTGAAAAATTTTACGTACTTCAATGTTGAAAATAATTAATATTGATTAAATTATGTAACATAATTGTCAAATTATTATAATCCAATGTTCCAAATTAGTGTCATGCCTTTCAAAATATTTATGCATGTACTTATAATTGTAGATGTTAATACGAAGAAAAAAGAAGAATATAAAATACCTTAGATATTTTTGCGCTATCTTCAAATCCACTGTCAGTAGCCTTATGATTATGTTAATTGTCACAAAACAAAATTAAATTAGCTATATAAATTAATGTTAATTATTTATTATTTAAATAAATAAAATATGAAGTTTGTAAATATAGTATACAGTGTTGAAGATTAATACCTCACTCTATTTCATGTTAACGGCGTACTTTGAAATGATGTCCTTTTCAGTACATATCTTCACAATATTGACTTGTAGTTTGATATCTTCTTTGTCAGAAGAGTTATTTTGGGTACCATTAGACATTCTTACTGAAACCTTAAACATCATCTCTCTACCCAACAAATCTCTAAATTCTTCATGACCGAGATTGTCAGATTCCTATAAAAAAACCATATTAAAATTTCATAAATGTCACTTCTATAATATGAATGACAAATGGCAAATAATGAAAAAGTTATATGTTGAATGAAGCAGTGAAAATGAAGAATATAATAAAATAAATGATTAACTCACATCACACGCCGACTCACACAACTCAGCAGCTGTCTTCTTGAAAAGTTGTTTACAAACAGAATCCCAGAGTGTAAAGAAACCATGATCAGTCTCATCCACTATCACAACGCTCAATCTATACCTATAATCCAGATGTACAAAGATTAATGTTTAAGATTTATGAAAATATGGTTGTTCTAAGGAAAGGAAGTTAATGACAAACCTAATGACTCCAAACACGCTACTTATTTGGCATCCATAACAATAGTAGCGGTCGTCTCTCTTGGCTAAAATTTTTTGGCAATTTTTGCAAGACATATACCAAATGTACTCCGACATATCAATATCCATTTTTTTTTCATAGAACCAATAATTGCCCAGCTGGTATTATCAATTCCACGGATGAGTAACAATAATGTTAATTATAATTTATTAAAGGAAAAAACTATTATCATACAATCAATTATACCTTTGGATTGGTATGTAGTTCTAGAACTGTGGTCAGATTCGTTACACCAAACTGAAGGTCATCTTCAAAGCCGGATAGTGTAGAGATTAATGAGTGAAAATGGATTATCCTAGAGCTACCTATTTTCCTACTTAATCCACTTTCGTATTCTTCTAGTGATATTTTATTTTATTCATCATTTTAATTAATTATTTATTAGTTTAATAATTAAATTTTAAAAACTATATTGCCACAATCGTCTTAATTAATTTAGATAATAATTAAATTGATAATACGCCGTCCTTTGGGTTCGATATTCACTTGGTCGCTTGCTTAAGCTGCAATTGATATCCTTAATACTTGGGGATTAATTTTGCGTGCAAAGAAAACGCGCATCAAGTTCTTGGCGCCGTTGCCGGGGATGGCTGTTATTATTAGTTTATTATTTCTAATTTGATTAAGACTTTTATTTGTGATTATTATTTCTATCTAACCTTAAATTTTTCTGAGGTACTTGTGCATTAGGAAAAGAAGAGGAAGGAAATGAAGAGATAACACACTGAGCTAAACATGGCCGGAGTAAGGCAAAATCCGGACAATGTTGCAATCTGCGAAATTTTCAAGTGTAATGGGATTGACAACATGGGTTTGATAGGAGCAAGGGGGAAGATGATGATTTTGAGATACATCCCGCTCTTATTAATATGGTAGAGAAGAATCCCTTTTCTGGAGGTTGTTTTGAAGATCCATATCAGCACCTCAAAAAATTTCTTGGTTATGCAAACACTCAAAAGGGTACTGGAGCTAATGACAATGCTAGGCGGATCACCCTATTCAAGTTCTCTTTGATTGATAGGGTGGAAGCATGGTATGAGACTCTTGATGCCACAGATTGTACTACATGGGACCAACTGCAGCAAAAGTTCTTGGAGAGATACATGTCACCCTCAAGGATCTTAAGAATGAGACAAGAGATCACTCAATTTATTATGAATCAAGGTGAGAAATTTCATGAGGCGTGGGATAGGTTTAAAGAAATGCTCAGGAGGTGCCCACAACATGGAATGTCTAAGGCTGAATACATAACTATCTTCTACTATGGTTTGGATTATGAGTCGCGTATTCTTATTGATGCATCATCGGGAGAAGCGCTGTTATCTAAAACAACACTTGAAGCAAAAAAGTTGTTTGAAGACATCTCTATGAATTTACGTGACTGGCCTGTAGAGAGATAGAGGATCATATGTACTTGGCAAGGTAGAACAGGTTGAACATCAAGCGGTGAAGCCGAATAGAGATGATGAGATCGTCTCTAGTTTAGCTAATATCAACGAGCTACTAGAGTCTCAGCAGAAGCAAATTACCGAGTTGACACTAAGGGGGTCTAGTATACAGCAGCACGAAGTGAAGAGTATTGAAGATATCTTCAATCGTTACATGGTTGAGAATGATGCAAGGATTGATCATCTTGAGGATACCGTGAATGTTGATCATGCAGATTAATCTAAGCAGTTGAAGGACCTTACGTCGATTATGGGGCATATAGCCATGAATGTGAATCAATTGACACAAAAGTTGGAGGATAATGCCATCACATTGAGGTCCGGGACGCAATACGAAGGATCGATAAAGTCGGAATCGAATTCTAAAGTGACAGGAGCCCGATTCGACCCCCATTCGACCAACACTGATGGTCGAACTGCACAGGGGAGGTCAAACACGGTACCTGGGCGACGTCCGGAGGAGTCAGAAGATCAGTTCGACCAAAAACAGGTCAGTTCGACCAAGAGCTCTGGTCGAACTCAGGTCGAACCAGCCTGTCCTCAAGACTTTGATGTCGGGTTCGACCAACCTAGCCAGAGTATGACCAACCCAGTTGGTCGAACTAAGGTAGAACCAGCTTGTATGTGTTGCTCTGTTTTGTCTGAAGCTCAATTCGACCACGATCACTCCAGTTCGACCAACCCTACTGGTCGAACTCAGGTCGAACAACATCGTCCCATGCACTCTATTTTGTCTGATGCTTGATTCGACCACGATCACTACCGTTCGACCAAACCAGTTGGTCGAACCGGCCTGTAAGGGAGAGAATGCACGTTCAGGTGTGCAGTTCGACCACTATTCAACCAATTCGACCAGCAACCCTGGTCGAACTCAGGTCGAATCATTCTGTTCTGCACCATTTTCCATGTCGAATGCTTTACATGATGTTAATGCTACTCCCATGCCATCCCAAGGACAAAATAATGAGCATATAGTGGAAAAAAAGTGGGAAAGAGCTAAGAGGTTGAGAGCCGAGAAGCTTAGACTGCAGATGGATAATGAAGATGTGGTTTTCTCTCTTGATCAAGCAATAAAGATGCCCATGGAGACTCAATCATGCAAGAGCATAGATGTGATTTCTAACTTGTTTAATCTTGATTTTTCTAAGATGGATGATTCTGAATTTAAGTGGAAGATTAACAAGGAGGTGTCTAGACAGCCATGGGAGGAAGGAAATTCTGAGGATCATATTCTTGTTACCAAGAAAGGTGAGGTGTTGAGTGTAGACAAGAGGAGGGAAAGAAAGTATTTGAAGGTAAGGATGCGACAAGACCGTCTTTGATCTAGTAGTTCAAAAGGTTATATCTGTCGTGACTCTCCGACGTTAAACATGAGCGCCTGTTGGGGGCTTGTCCTTCCGTTTTAATGATTTATTTATTTCGTGTGAGTAAGAAATTTTTATATTTAAGGTGCTTACTAATCGGCAATTACATCTCTTTTCAAGCTTAGTTTCGACTTACGTTCTACTAAGTTTGGGGGTGTGATGTTCTTACCTCATTGAAGCGCCAAGAGTAAAATATTTTCTTTGTAATGTTTGCTAGGGGAGTTGATTTTTTGCGGTATGTTGAAACTTTAATCGATTTTGGTGTATCGATTTTTGCAATTTGCCTAGTGTTCAGTGGTGTTTCTAGTGTGTGGAGCCGATTAGATAGTCAATTAAGTCTTTCTTATAGTTCTCCTATATTATTATTTATGAATCATGTGATGATGAGTGTGTTTGAGCTTTGATGATAGAAAAAGGGTAAAAGAGTGGCAAGACGAGTTCTACACTGAGGAGCTCGTGTATACGTTGAAGAAAAATCAGGTGCCCTCGTTTCCTTATTCTAATTTTTATACGTGCTTTTAATTAGTAGGAGTGAAAGAATTGAGTTTATATTTTTTGTGATCCATGTGAGCTTATATTGTTTTAAATTGTGCCTGAAATTCATATGCTCTTGAAATTGATGGAGGAATTGTACTTGAGTTATATTGTGATATGAAGTTCTATGTGTACTTATGGGATATTGCTTACCATGAAAGGTGCTCTGTTGTTAAAAACCCATGTGAGATTTTGAGCCTCGTTGATCATGTAACATAATCACATGATATTTCTTTCTGGTGAGTATCATTCTTGTGCGTGTATTCTAGAACTTGCCTCTTATCTTACTTGAAACTACATGTGTGTTAGATGATGGGAAATGATCTAAGGTCATCCTCGAATTTATGAGTCACTTAGGCAAATAATTTCCTACCATATAATTTTATATTCGTAGTTAAACCTTTTGAGCCTAAAAGCCTTATTTCTTTGGCAACCTATGAAGATAGACACTTTGATATCCTATTTGAGCCTTAAATTCCTATATTTAGCAGAGAATTAAATGTTTTCAAAGTGTGTGAAGTTGATTTTGATGGAGTTTGGCAGGAATAAATATTTGAGCTGTATAAGTGATTATGAGCTTAAAAATAAGTTGCTTAGGGGTAGTGCCCGAAATTGGTACCCCGAGATGTTAGAGGTAGTGCCTGAAATTGGTACCTTGAGAAAAAAAAAGGAAAGAAAAAGTATGTTGAGCTTGAAGGAAAGGAGAGAAGAGAAAATTAGAAGAGCATGAAGCTGGATAGCCTTGAAGTGTAAAAATCTGCAGTACAAAAGATTTCCAGTTTTAATTCTCTACTAATTGAGTCACTTATCCATATATTTTCTACCTTAACCAAAGATCCAACATTACATCCAAAAGAAAAGTCATTTTTTATCCCATTGTCGAATCATACTTTTAGTGGTGGAGATTTTGAGACGTTTGACAAGCTTATGTTACGCATGCACTTGAATTGAATTTGAGCGTAAACACCTTAACCCATAAGTGTACATCTTTTACACTTGAGTGTGAGTGATGTATACTTCCCGTGAGAACATGTCAATAGAGCATTTGAATTGGTGGTGATTGTCTTATCTTGTATGCTATGAATTGATTATTACATGTAACGAGAGTTGCATGACCTAAGTTGAGGACAATTGTATTTTGAATGGGGTATTGATCATAGTCCTTTTTCCCCTCCAATTTTCATACTCTCTTTCTCTTTATTTTTATTTTGTTGCCTCGAGACGAGCAACAGGTAAGTTTGGGGGGTTGATGAGAGTGAAATTAGCGTGTTTTAGTGTCCAATTGAACACCTTTTTGATTGATATTATTGTCATATATTAGCACAAGTATCTTATATTCAATATATGTGAGAAAAAGGTGCACTTGAGGTGTTTTATTATGTTTTAGGTGGAAAAAGGATCAAAAGTGCAAAGTTGGAGAAAAGGTGCAACTTGTGCAATGAATGCTGAAAAACGCACATCCAATTTATGCAATTTTTCTGTGTTTTTGTGGAGATAAAAACTGGTTTCGTGATATATGTTTGGAAATCTACTGAAAAGAGGATCGTTTTGGCGTAAAGAACACCTCAATCGAGTTCCAAACGCGGAAGTTATGAGCAAAATGGTGACATCGCGCAAGCTGTGCCCAACAGAACGACTGTGTCACTTTCCATGGCTTGTTACACCTTCAAGTCTTGGAGTTTTTATGAGTTCTTTATATGGATAAAAAGCCAAGGAAGAGGGGATTGCGTGAGCATAATAATCACTCAAATTGGAGCACAGATGTGAAAGTTATACGCGAAACAGTGAGACGGAGCAAGTTGATTCGACCATGACAGTCCAGTTCGACCAGACCCCTTGGTCGAACTCAAGCCATTTTGGTCGAACCTGAAGCCTGAAGTGTGTTAAATCGCCGATTTCGATTCGACCAGGGTTCGACCAAGCCTTAGGTCGAACTCCATGCCTGGGACGTGTCCGGATCCGATTTTTACACCCCAAGTGCGTGTTTCTGCATGTTTTTTCACCCCAAGTGTGTGTTTTCATCTAAAAAGCCCATCCTAGGTTCGTAAGGAGAGCTTACAAGTATAAAAGGGGATGTAGATCACACCAAGAGGAAAAAAAAGACAATAGAATAGAATAGATTGAATTGGAGAGAGGCCACAACAATACTACACCCCACAAGGGGGGATCACCCCTCAACCATCATCCACATCCTTTCCTCCAACCATCCATCAGTTTGAAGATTCATTCGTGGAATCAAGAGGAGAACCAAGAGGAGAATTCAAGATGGAGAAGGACGCGACGACGCCCACATCTAGGGTTTTATTCGTTTCCTAATTTATCTTGTATTTTTTAGACATCCGGGTAAGATCTATCCAATACCCATGATTGTTCTTCGCAACATCATGGGCTAGAGCCTTTTTGGTAGAACTAGGGTTGTGAAGATTTTACGAATTAATTGAACTTTTGTGTGTAAACTCCGTACAATAGTACTTGTGGATTTATTTTATATATGATTGTGCCTTTTTAATTCATACTCACGGTCGTTTTATGCATCATTAACTATTATATAGAGTCTGAATACATATCATGGTTATTGATTGAGTGCGTTCACTGCTGAGCAGGATTCCATGTTATGATTCTAAGTGAGGGGACTCCGAAGCTTCATTAGAACAATCATATATGAATACTTATTAACTGAATTGGATTCTAGTTATTAAGTAGGATAAAGAGGATAATTTTATAGTATCTATAAAGAGAGATCATATCGGGTTAGAGTACCAATTGACCAGGAAATAATTGATAATGATAATACCTAGAAAGGGGGAGGGAATTATATCTCTTGCTCCGAGATTATTCACACGTGTTACACACATGTTTACTTGTGTCTATAGAGTAGATATGCATGGTTTAGTGATGCGTCCATATTCCACAAGGCAGAGTCGGACATCAACACACGAAAGGGAGATTAATGATTGAAACTAGATTATCCTAGAGCTACCTATTTTCCTACTTGATCCACTTTCGTATTCTTCTAGTTATATTTTATTTAATTCGTTATTTTAATTAATTATTTATTAGTTTAACAATTAAATTCTAAAAACTATATTGCCACAATCGTCTTAATTAATTTAGATAATAATTAAATTGATAATACGCCGTCCTTTGGGTTCGATATTCACTTGATCGCTTGTTTAAGCTGCAATTGATATCCTTAATACTTGGGGATTAATTTTGCGTGCAAAGAAAACACGCATCACTGCTCCACCTCTTTCCCCTTCAAATTTTGCATTACCACAACAATCCCCTCCTCCACCATCACATGCTAAAGCATCTTTTTTGCCACCACCATCTGCACCACCTCCCACATTGCCACATGAAGGACCTCCATCACCACCCCCATTGCCCCTAGCACTTCCACTATATCCCCTAGTGTCACCACCACCACCTAAGGCAACTTATTCACCACCCTCACCATCTGCTCCAGTATCACCGCCGCCATTGAGTCCTACTAACTCTCCTCCTCCTCTAATTTTGATCCCAAAACTACTATCAAGGAGTTATACACGAAAGGGTTTGCCTTACTCTGTTGCACGACCACCTCCTTCTCTACCTCCACCTCTAATTTTTCAAGCTTCTCCTCCCCCACCTCCTCTTGTTTTCCCCCCACCTCCACCAAAGCATTCTCCTCCACCTCCTTCATCACCTTATATAAGTCCTACTCCAGCTTTAGCAGCATCTCCCCCTCCCACGCCTCTGCCTTTGACACCTTTTTATGTAATATACCCCTTTTATGGCAACAATATATCATTTACTCATCCATAAAAAACCCTTTGCAACTTCATACAACTTGCACGACCAGTATACCCTTTAAATGATAAATAATGTACCATTTACTCATCAACAATGTACCCTTCACTCATCAGCAATATAATTTTTTCGCCATGCCATAATACCTTTTATAATAAACTTGAAACACTTTAAATTTCGTACTCTTTACATGAAAACAATGTACCCTCTCTCATCAAGAATGTACCCTTTAGCCTACAATAATATACCCTTTGCAAATTCGCACAGTTCACATGACAACAATATACCATTTGCATGACAACAATGTACCCTTCAACAGTAGCTGATATACCTTTAGTTGTAATGACTGCACCTGCTTGGACACCCCATCTGTCAACACAAATTTCTTCAATTCTCAAATTCTATCCCCTTATTTCTACATCTTTATACTTCATATCTGATTTATTGTATATGTTCTCTAGTTAGTTTGACTTTTACCTGCAAATTTTTATTTATTTGTATAGGTAAGGATATTATGTGGCAAGGTCAAAGAGATTCTGATGGAGGAGAGAAATGTATAGGTTCTTGCTCTTTTCCTTTTATCCATTAATATAGCAAGTCATGTTTGTCCGCTAATTCATAGTTGTTTTATGACATGTCTTTGTAGTCATCTTTTAATTCTGTCACCAATGCCAAATTTGAATAGTGTACCTATTACTCATCAACAATGTACTCTTTACTCATATGTAATATACTCTTTTTATGACAACAATGTATCCTTTGCTTATACATAAAAATCCTTTACAACATACAATTTACACGACCAGTATACACTTTGCATGACAAATGATGTACTTTACTCATCAATAATGTACCATTTACTTATCAATTATATACCCTTTGCAAATCCATACAGTTCACATGAAAACTATATATCCTTTGCATGACAAAAATGTACCCTTCAACAGTAGCTGATATACCCTTTAGTTATAATGATTGTACATATGTTCAAAATTTTTATTTTTCATTCAATAAATTTGCAGTTAGTTTTATTTTTTTGCAATTGCTTTATTTGTCGAACTTGGGATTCATGGAACCATGCCTATTTCTAACTCTTGTTTGTCTTCTTCGTGCTTCTTTACAGAGGCGGAGAAGTCTTGAGTTACAATTGGAATGCAAAAACAACAAGTTATGTTCTCATGTGTTGCTTCCCAATGTGCATTCTTCAGCTTGTAGTTGTTCAGTTGAAATCAAGTGCAAGGATAAAGATAGGGAAATTACATTCTTATTTCATCCAAGCAGTTTCTACTTCTCATATAAAGGCTGAATATGTTGCCATCTGCAAATACCTTCTATACCCCGTTTCATAGTCATTTCACAGTGGTGCTTACAACACCTACTTGTTGTGGCTTGGAAGATGTATACTTCACTTGAAAATCAATAAGGGTTTGCAAATGAGAGAGTGTATATTAATATTTTTGGGTTCAAGTTTTTTACTATTAAGTGTTTATTGTTCTGCTTAGTTTATCAGTACTAGTGAATCCTGAAAGGGCCTTGTTTAATGCCCTTGTATTTCTAGCTTTTCTTTACCTTTTTTGTTGTGCAACTGTAAACATATACATCATTGTGTTTATTAATCATTCTAATTTTTTAATTTAGTGATATAACAAGTTAATTATTGTGAGAGATGCTGATAAATTATTACATTTCTTGGATTGTGAATGATTAAGTTCTAATCGTTTATATTGTTTCCTTAACATTGTTATTGAAAGTTATACCCTTTAATATAAAGTGTCATATCCTTTAGTATATAATTATATACTCTTTGCACCGTGTCATTATACCTTGACAGCATAAACTTGAAACATTGTCAATAATAGAACTTCTAAACTCCATATCATTTACTCATCAACAATATCCTCTTTCACCATGCCATAATACCATAACAACATAAACTCAAAATACTGTAAACTCCATACTCTTTACATGACCACAATGTACTCTTTACTTATAAAAAATATACTCTCTACTCATAAACAATATACCCTTTGCGCCATGTCATAATACTTTAACAATAAAAACTCAAAACATTATAAACTTCATACCCTTTTAAAGACCACAATGTACCATAAACTCATCAACAGTAAACCCTTTGCACCATGCCATAATACTTTAACAACATAAATTCAAAATACTCTAAACTCCATACTCGTTGCGTAATCACAATGTACCCTTTGCTTATTAATGATATACCATTTACTTATAAATAATGTACCCTTTGCAACTTCATACAATTTACATGATCACAATATACCTTTTACATGACCACAATCTACTATTTACTCATTCACAATATACCATTTGCACCATGCCATAATACCTTACAAACATAAACTCAAAACATTGTAAACTCCATACACTTTACATGACCACAATGGTACCCTTTACTCATCAACAATATACCTTTTGTAGTGAACAACCACACTGATTAAAATCAAATACAAATTAGCAAGTGTATATGAAGGATAAAAAAAGTATGATATCTCCTTAACATACAAAAAAAAGGTCTTACTATACTAATTCAACTATTTATATATTGTTCATATACTATAGAAAAAACTAATCATTCCAAGCACACAGTTATAGCTCCAACTTGATTATAACCACCTATATACAATATTCATCAACACAATGTACCCAAACGCTGAAGCAACCAACAAACACCATCAAATATACCTCTTCCAAGTTTAACTTTTCCCCAATTCTTTCAATTTCTCCTTGGCAGCCCTTTTCTTCTCTTCTACACTCTTTAGTGCTTCTTCATTTTTCCTCAGCTTTTCCCTTTAAAAGTCAAGGCTTATTCTTGTAGAATTCAGAAGCAAATTTAGTAACTCGAGCTCTCAGCTCATTTTGATTTGACAACATTGTTGTATAAATCTCAACCCCCCCTTAGTATAAGCCGAATCACAGGCTTCATGGAAAAAAAAAGCATATAAGTAATTGAATGAATAAACTAAGCTTTTATTTGCATATAAATATACAAGCAAAATTAATAGTAAAAAACAAATTACCTTACTCAATTCAGGAGTAAGGCAAATATATAGAATCAATTTTCATAAATTCTACAAAAAGGATTAATTTCCTAATCATCCATCATCTCTACTTTTCTTAACTCATATAAATTACCTGGTGTATAGTGGAAGGAGTTCAAATAGTGCATTCTTTATTCAAATTATGCTCTCTAATAGAGTATGAACATATAATAAAGTGCCTACAATTTTTTTTTTATAATTTCTAAAGATAGAAATCCCAAGAATATATTAAAATAAACTAAACCAAAACCAATTAGCAATCACACATAAAGAGCCTAACAAGAGGTTGTTATAACTTCTAAAGATAGAATTTCCATGATTCAACAGAATATCTAGAGAAGAAGCATTTCAATATCACCATTTTATTGTTGTTATGCTTCTTATGGGGTTAATTTCTCTCTCTTAATTACAATACACACATATAATTAATTCTTTTTCTCTCTCTCAAGGAATTAATTTTATGTTTATGAGATTAAAATTATAAATTACGTATAATTAAGTCAATCATACAATAGTTTATTTAATCATGATATACGTAGAGAGAGATGTAGTAATTGGTTGAGTACTTAACATAAAGGTTGATGTTGAAATAGGATATCCAACTGTTTAACATCACTAATTAAAGGTAATTTAACAAACAGAAGCATCCAATTGTTTATGCAAATATTATCTCTTCTCTGGACAAAATAGAAAAACCAAAACGCGATTAGAACCATCTAGTACAACATGCAACAAATTGCAAGTGATTGAACATACCAATGAAAACCTAAAAACGAGCCTCTTTTCTCTTCTAACGCATATAAAAATTCATTAATCTAAATGTATCACCATCACAATCAATCGAATAAGCTTAATACTATCCTAAGAACAGGTTAAGTATCTAGTGGCGGTGGACGCGGTTAAGATAGAAATTATAGTGATGACAACCTTCAAATTCTCTGAATTTGAGTTTAAACAGGTACACTGGATTAGACTCTAGACTATATATTATAATATTACAAAGAGGAAAAAGGGAAAAAAATAAGGTAATAAGAAAATATCATCGTTAATACCTTGCGATTCAATAGCCGACACTTTGACTCGATGAACCACCGAATACACCGTCGTTAACTGTCAGCGAGTAGTAGTCGAAGAATCGAGAAGAGAATAAGATAGTTCATAGCGTGCTGAGAATGAGCATGAGAGAGGGAGAACAGCGTGAACGTGAGGAATGGTGAGAATGAATTAGTTTTTTTTTCTCTTAAATATTCCGGGTCGGGTTATCAATATGAGTAGGGTCGGGTTTGGGCACATGGGTCTAAATCCGTGTGCTCGGGGATACAGGAGATTTTGCCATGATTGAATGGAATTATGTTAAAATTGAATGAACTAATGAATGAATAGAATAGAGATGAGAAATGAATGATTAAAATATTTATTACCATAATTGGTATTGATCAGGAATAGATTAAGTAATAGAAAATAATTTGATTAAATCTCATATTTATTATTTTATTTAGATTTTAAATTGATTAAAGTTTCAATAAATTTCATATGTTTTAATAACTAAACTAAAAAAGAAATTAAATTAAAGATAAAATATATATTTACATTATTTAAATTTTAAATAAAAAATTATATGTGATTACAAAATTATTAAATAATTTATAAAAATAAAAACATATTTATATTTAATATTACAAATATATATTTAATTTAATTTTTTATATATTTAATATTTTTATAATAAATATTTAATTAAATATATAAATTTATATTTTTTATTAATTTATATTTATTTTTTTATAATGTGAATTAATTTTTTATTTAGATTTTAAATAATTTAATATTTTTAATAAATAATTTAACATATCAATTTTTTAATATGAAATTACATGTTAAAGAAAAAGAAATTAATTAATTTTTAATTTTTGTAACTATATAAAATGAGATGTGATTTAAAACAAAATTATAATTATTAATATCTTATGTTATATAGATAAAAATAAATAAAAAATTTAATATTTGATTCCTTAAAGGAAAGAAATGGGTAAAGCCATGGGGTGACATGAATGGTGATTCTCATGTTCGTAGGAATGCTCATTCCATAAGGAATGAGCATTAACAAAATATACCGAACTTAGGAATGTAATTAATATTGTGAATAATGATTTCATTCCCAAACCATTCCTTCTTGAGTTGGTCTTCTGTGTCACCCGGGACACACCATGCCCTATGGGAACACAAGAATTTATAGTATTATTGGGTATATTTGGGTTTCGGTATAATATGTTGATTAGAATAATATGACAAAAATAATAAGAATGGAATTTGAGTCGAGTCAAGAATTACACTCTTTCTCCTTAAGACGAAATTGCCCCACTCTGGTGCTTACGATTTAATGACAATCATCTCCAAGATACAACAACTCATATCTTGTGATAGTAGCACTACAAATCACAAGATACGGCGAACCAACTGATATTATGAACTCACCTTAGGAGTAGGATGACTTAGAAAAATGTTTAGAGACCAAGACTTAAATACGGAAATGTGTTCGGAGTCAAGGATTATGGAATGGGAGGGCCTATTTATATATTTCAAGTCGTCTTTTAATGAATTGATGCGACCATTGAATTTGATTTTGAATTCAAATTCAAATGCCTTTCATGAAAAGATACAATTTATTAAAAAATTACACCCTTTGATCACACTTCTTCATAGACACACTTTAATCTATTAGACACCATTTTAAGGTTACTTTTCCATTCACCTTAATTTTCCAACAATCCCTACATGAATGGATAAATTCAAAGAAAAAGACTACGACATGGGAGATTAACAGTAAAGTGAGTTCAAACGAAAAGATATTACATCAGGATAGGTAGCTTCTGGCTTTAAACCTTCCTCAGTTAAATACCATCGGACATACTCGCAGTTTAGTGGACGCGATACCTTGAACTACTCTATTTTTGTGTATGACAAGATAACAGTACCAACATAATACCACTCATAATACCTTTGGTCCTCATGGTTGTGTCCATTTCAGCTGTGGACCATATCTTGGATTTATAAGCGCTTCATTAAGACGACACATTCTCGCACTTACATAGGTGACCTCTCATCAAGAATATCATGTCATACCCAACCTTTATTAGGTATAATAGTCATTAAAAGCTTTTATGCTTACTCTTACCACACGTCAACATGTTCATTTGCACTTGATTTGTCTCTAGGAATGGGTCAATTAATATATTTCAAGTGCACACTTAACAAATATAACTTAGTTGTCTCATTGAACCAAGTTTGTGAGATCTCCACTCATCATGGTTGAGCTACCGCTATAAATATTTTTTAATGCATGGCTTTTTATTCCATTCCTTTCAGACATGCAACATTGATCTTCATTCAATTTTATTACGGATCCTTTTGAGATCAGTTGCCTTATGCCAACATAATTTTAATTTTAGGGGCTATGCATTTAGCTAATCACCATATTTAAATGTCTCCAGGGATTCTTCCCACATTTGAATGTCTAGGGGATCTCCCCACATTTGGGTCAGTTGGCCTTTTGTAATATTTAATCAATTGATTGATATAATTATTTGAACCATTAGTTCATTTATTTTCTAACTTTTTCCCAAAAGTTATCTATTTTTTTACTTCTCACGAAGAGATATAATTCTTTAATCATGACACGATGACTTTTCATGTAGATACGACTCTTCATGAATAGACACAACTCCTTAACAAGGGATGTGATTTTTAATGAATACACGACTCATTTTCATATGGAGATACGACTTTTAATGAAAAGACACGACTCTTCTTCAAAGAACGTGACTCTTCATATCTTGTCCAAGTAATGTGACTCTTCACAAAGAAATATAATTTTTTCCAAAGAGACACAACTCTTTTCTTGGGATCACACACAATCCTTTAGGAAGGAACACCATTTTTCATGAAGAGACACATACTTCCATAATTATTGCAAGTATATTATTCAGATCTCTAAATTTATCAATAATATCTTTCCATATTATCAACCCAATATATAATTTTAATTTTAATAGTAAAAAAAGATAAACAAATTAAGAGAATAAAATGGAAGTATTAGGAAGGAGGGTGGTTACGTGGCTTTTCTTTCAAAAGAAAGAACAGGAAACTTTCTCTTGTGACACATTCATGCGCGATAATAAACCATCCAACTGCCAATCCGTTTCTCTCTTATCTTTTAAAAATTAATTTTCAATTAACATGGCAAAATTCAATATATCATAAAATATTTGCATACTCATAGTTAAAAATATGCGTCTTTATGCATAAATGGCAGGCATCATCATTCTAAAAATATTTTATTTCCCGCAAACCAATGATGTATAACCAATTAATCCAACACGCATCTACTGATCTATGAATACAGTGTCGATGGTTGTTAATTTACGTAAGGTTGCAATATTTCAGATTAACATATATAACCGCTAAAAACTGTTTCTGTTTACTCATTTTCATAACACACATATTTTCAAAAATAAATTATTTTGATAATTGATTTCTTTGATTTAATAAACTTTAAATTAAATCATGAACACCTCATATAACGATCACATAAGTTGCGTACCTTCTTCTCGTTTACATAGGAAAACTCCCTTCATTGTCCTTAAGTCAACCAATATTATACCGGAGCCATGGGCAAAATTTCGTGTTAAGATTGTTGGGTATATTTGAGTTTCGGTATAATATGTTGACTAGAATAATATGACAAAAATAATAAGAACGGAATTTGAGTCGAGTCAAGAGTTACACTCTTTCTCCTTAAGATGAGATTGCCCCGCTCTGATACTTACGGTTTGATGGCAATCATCTCCAAGATATAATGACTCACATCTTGTGATAGTAGTACTACAAATCACAAGATACGGCGAACCAACCGATATTATGAACTCACCTTAGGAGTAGGACGACTTAGAAAAATGGTTAGAGACCAAAACTCTAAGTACGAAAATATGTTCGGAGTCAAGGATAATGGAATAGGAGGGCCTATTTATAGATTTCAAGGCGTCTTTTCGTGAATTGATGCGACCATTGGATTTGATTTTGAATTCAAATTCAAATGCCTTTTCATGAAAAGACACAATTTATTAAAAAATTACACCCTTTGATCACACTTCTTCATATACACACTTTAATCTATTAGACACAATTTTAAGATTACTTTTTTATTCACCTTAATTTTCCAACAGTATTAAATTCTTGTGTTCCTATGGGGCACGGTGTGTCCCCGGGGGCACATAAGTTTTTGTCTTCCTTCATACCAATCATGCCATTTGTTGTATTCAGAAATACATATTCATGGACCGTGGTGTTCAGAAAGACTTTGAGTTTTATGAGTAAAACTTCCAATTGTGTTCAGAAATATATATACATAGTATTCAGAATATCTAAAAATATGCAGTTGCACCGGAATTACCTTGGAAATTAATAGAGAAAAAAGTGCAGTTGCACCGAAATTATCTAAAATTCAATCACTCATATACATACAAATAATCGTCAGTGTATACATACACAAGAGAGAGAAGAAAAGGGGACAAAAGTATTAAAAGTCAGAGAGATCATAGAAGAGAGTACTAGCTTTTGCAAAAACGAGATTAAGATGATAGTGATTGTGGTATGTAGGCAGAGAGGGGATGGGGTAGATTACGGCGTAAAGTTATCAAAAATTACCGATGACGTAATGGAGCAAATTATATGAATATTTGAGGTTTTATTTTATTGCTATATAGAGATATATTGGGTATCTCAAATTAGTATATTGTATATCTGTCAGTAATATTTTCTTCCTAATGTACCTACTAGTAATATTAATATATATTTTGTACTACGTAGTAATAAATCCATTTTATTTTGACAAGTTATAAATGTTTATATTTTAAGCTTCTATGTTTAACTTTCATATAAATCTTTTTATCGTTCCACTCAAATTTTTATTCAATCATTTTAATATATTGTATTACACAAATTAATAAATAATTTTAAAAAGTTGTACTCTCATAATTTATAGTCTATTCTCATTAAGCATTCATTCTTTTTTTCGTTTGTTTGTTATATAATAGCCTTATTTTCTTTATTAATGTACATCTATCTAACAACTTCAAAATACAATAAGGCTAGCAAGACACATTCTCACATATGTAAAAAACATCATCTCATATTATAACATTCTTTAGAACATCTCTTATTTTTCATTTGGATGCATGATAAGTATTGGAAAGCAAAACGGTTCCTTCCAATATACATGGTAAAATAATTTAATTAGAAATGTAAATAAAAAATAAAAAAATTAAGAATTAGTTTTGAAAACTAAAAAAAACTTTCATAAACTTATCGGGGGAACATCTGCAAAATATTCACGTCAGATTCCTCAGATGATTTGTCACCCATGTCACGTATTAGATCCATCAACTTTTCTTCCCATATTTTAACCTTGTTCACTTTGATGAATTCATAATTTCAGATATAAGAAATATGAATTCTAACTTTTGATCAATAGAATAAAATTGGCATATTATAAATTAAACAAATTACTTACTCCCTCTGTCACATCCTAATGGTTACATATTTCATTTTTGGGCGTCCCATCCTAATTGTTACATTTCCCTTTTTAGCATATGAGACCCACACAAATTAGTTACTTTTCTCTCCATTGGCCCACACATCACACTAATACACCTACCAACTTTACATTAAAATATTATTTCTCTTACCTCAATACATATTAAAATACTATATTTATTAATCCACATGAAGCAAACATAACCATAAGGACGAGACAGAGGGAGTACTCAAAATCCTCTACATTAAACTCCATCATCTTTGTGGGTTTGTTGTTGACGCTAACCATCTTCACAGAAACAATTTCTCCAACCATTTTCATAGAAACAATTTCTCCAAACTTTCCTATGACATCTATTAATGTGTATAGACATGAGAACATATAAAAAATACATAAAATATAATTTAATATTAAAAAAATAAAGTCTTACCAATTAGTAGATCTTGATTGATCTGCTAGTTCGAAATAACACTCTAAATTGGGACAAAGTTGTAGATATTCAAAAGAAAATGTAGGATCACTAACTCTCTTAACAATCGTGTTGTGTATGAAAGGATGATCGGAGCAACGAATCCTAGATCTATTTCAGATATAAGAAATATGAATTCTAACTTTTGATCAATAGAATAAAATTGGCATATTATAAATTAAACAAATTACTTAATCCCTCCGTCCCATCCTAATGGTTACATATTTCCTTTTTGGGCGTCCCATCCTAATTGTTACATTTCCCTTTTTAGCATATGTGACCCACACAAATTAGTTACTTCTCTCTCCATGGGCCCACACATCACACTAATACACCTCCCAACTTTACATTAAAATATTATTTCTCTTACCTCAATACACATTAAAATACTATATTCATTAATCCACGTGAAGCAAACATAACCATAAGGACGGGACAGAGGGAGTACTCGAAATCCTCTACATTAAACTCCATCATCTTTGTGGGTTTATTGTTGACGCTAACCATCTTCACAGAAATAATTTCTCCAACCATTTTCATAGAAACAATTTCTCCAAACTTTCCTATGACATCTATTAATGTGTATAGACATGAGAACATATAAAAAATACATAAAATGTAATTTAATATTAAAAAAAATAAAGTCTTACCAATTAGTAGATCTTGATTGATCTCCTAGTTCGAAATAACACTCTGAATTGGGACAAAGTTGTAGATATTCAAAAGGAAACGTAGGATCGCTAACTCTCTTAACAATCGTGTTGTGTATGAAAGGATGATCGGAGAAACGAATCCTAGATCTATTGGGATCAACAAAAATCTTTGAAATATCATAAATTGAACACTCTGACAATACTGGTAGAAAACTTCGACACATGTCGAGCCCATATTGTTGAATGGGCTCGCATTCCCTAAAACATAAGTATTAACAATGGTTACTAAAATATGTATCAGAACTGATCCCTTATGATAAACATTGAAAACTCGAGTTATTACTTATAAGACTTTATCTGAGAATAGCAAAAACACATTCAACCTTTTTTTTTAAGAATCCATAATTTTGTCTAAATTAAAAAAATGACACCGAATTATTTTGTACAAATGTTTAAGGAATTAGTCAACCAAATAAACAGTAGAGATGTGTTCCCAAAATTTTAATGGACAAGATTAAATTGAAGGGTGCTAAAAAAGAAAATTAAAATTAGGTGGGAAAGATTTTTCTTCAATTTTGACCTCTTCATTTTCTTTTTATATTAGTATAGATAGATAGATAAATAGATAGATAGAGCATTATTAAAAAAATTAAATTTTTTTCATATATATTATAAAAGGTTTTTAATGGGCAGTATCAGACTAAAGTTCAATGTTGTTCTCACTATCTTCCGCCTCTGACTCTACATTTGGATTGAGCTTAACTTAGAATTATTATTATTATTATTATTTTTAACGATCGATTTTCTAATACGTGAATGTTAAAAAGTTAATTTGAATTTAAAGTATGTTTGATCTGGTAGTGGGGTTGAATTTTGAAAAAGTGATGGTGGTGTGATATTCTTATTTTCTTATTTGAATTAGAAAGAAAAGATATGAGAGATAAAAAAAAGAATAAATAAATATTTGTGTGAGACCGTTCCACGAAAGGATTTTTGTGAGATAGATTAGAAGTGATAGTATATTATTTCCCCATCAGTGCAAATGTATCAATTTTATCATATTGGGCGGTCAATCCAAATGTATCTATTTCCTCTTTTTTTTTAAGTAAAAATCACAGATGGCCCACTACATCCCTCTAGTACAACTAACCACTACATATAAAATAATAATACCCTTTAATTCACATGTAAAATGCAAATCAATATCTTTGCACTGGTTGGAGGAAGTAATAAAAAATGATATTTAAAATGAATAAAAAATAATAATTTGCAATGAATTTTTTCAAGTATAATTTACCCTCCGTCAGCTACAAAGAGTCTCATTTTTTCATATTGGGCGTCTACTCCTAAGAGTCTCATTTCCCTTTTTTACATACAAGGGACCCACATATTCCCTCTAATTCAATTAAAAGTTGGGGCTCACACATTCACTAATACAATTACCCATTAGACATTAAATAATAATACTTCTTAATCCACATACAAAAAGTAAATGAGTATCTCTGGACCGGACGGAGGGAATAATATAAATGAAAAGTGAGAATAATTTTTTTAATGAAAAATAATACTTCCTTCGTCCTATAAAACCTTACACATTTATTTTCTACATTGTTTAAAAAAGTTGCATTTTTTGATAAACTTTGTTGATTTTAGAGATTTTGTAGTATTTTTTGGTAATAAAAAGTATAAAACAACGAAATTTGTGTAAAAAATGAGTAACAAATTTAAAATTAAAGTAAAATTTGAAATTATTCAATAAAGTGTGATATTTTTTTCTTTTTTTCTTTTTTGTGGAATAAAAAAATAAAGAAAGTGAGGTGGGTTGGAAGGAGGGAGTAATAAGAAAATCTTTGAATAAAAGTGATAAAGGGAATGTAAAAATAGTTAAATTAGATTGGATATGTAGGATAATACTATTTTGTACTTTGGTGCACCCCATGATACGGTGCATCCACTTTGATAAACATATATAATTATGAATTAAAATATATACAATTATGAATAAAAATGTATACACTTTGTTTATGAATTTTTTATTAGTTTTTTTAATAAAAAATTAAGTGTAAAAAATGTTCAATTATTAAAAAGTATGTATACACTATTGAATAAAAAATATATACATATGAATAGAATTTTTGCATTTATGGTCCCGCAGGACACATAACCTCTTCAAAATAGTCCAAATAATTTCACTTTTAGTCTCAAACGATTATTTCTTTGCAGACTTGGTCCCATGAAACTTCATATTTAGTCTCATACATCTCCATTATTGATCCGAAAAATTCAGATTCATATTTTATTTTATTTATTTACTTATTTATTTTTTAATTCTTTATTTTTAATGTTACTAAATTATTATTAAATTAAAAAAATCTATGCTGAAATAATAATAATAAATAGAATAAAATAAAATATGAATATATGGTTACATTATTTGTTATTTTATTTATTTATTTATTTATTTTTATTTTTTATTTGACAATTAAATCTATGCAAACTCGGTCTGCTAAAATTTCAACCTTTCATATTTAGTCTTATACAGATGTTATTGATCCAAAAAAATTAGATTCATATTTTATTTTATTTATTTACTTACTTTTTATTTTTTATTTTTAATGTTACCAAATTTTTATTTTTTTCAAAAAAGTCATGTTTATAATAATAATAATAATAAATAAATAAATAAATAAATATGATATAAAGTTACACTATTGGTTATAAGAATTTAAATTTAAATTTTATTTTATTTATTTACTTACTTTTTTATTTTTTATTTTTAATGTTACCAAATTTTTATTATTTTCAAAAAAGAAATGTTTAAAATAATAACAACAACAATAATAATAATGATAATAATAATAAATAAATAAATAAATAGGGTCACTTACTATTGGATACATAAAATAATGCATAATTGCTATAAACTACATCAATCAAAGCACTAATACTCATAACTACACAATTATGATCATGATACCATAAATACCCATATGTATTTGCACAATTTGTTTTGCATAATTTATTTTTGCATATTTTGTTTGCACATTTTAAGTTCCGGCGGAGGTCCGGCAGCCGGCGGCGGAGGTCAGGCGGCGGTCAGCGATTTTTTTTGCACAATTTAAGTTTCGGCGAAGGTCCTGCAGCTGGCGGCGGAGGTCAGGCAATGGCCCGGAGAATTTTTTTGCACAATTTGTTTTTGCAAAATTTTGTTTTGCACATTTTGCTTTGCAATTTTTTTTCACACTTTCTTTTTTTGGCAATTTTTTTTGCACATTTTCATTTTTGTATTTTTTTTCACATTTTCTTTTACACATATTTTTTACTCGTATTTTTCTTTTAAATCGAAATCTCAAAATAAATATTGTAAAATAGTCGGTACAAAATCACATTTAGGGAAAAGAAAGCACACGTTCAAGCCAATAGGAAATATGGAAAGTGTATAGTGCATTATTTGAAAGACAAATTCAGCGCTACCAAAAATATTCCAAAGCTTATGTATTTTTTTAAATAAATAATTCCTTAAAATTAGAATTATTTTTATAGAAAGAACATTTCTAGATACCCTTCAGCCTACGTTGTTGATTAGTTAAGACATGGGCATTTGTTTAGAAACTTCAATCAGATTACATGCAACTAAATGAAGTTGTAGACACAAAAACAACTTTTATCACCATCTCAAAACTCTAATAACCAGGCTGACCAAGTCGACCAATATGTTTCAAGGCAATATTAGTATCCACCACCGGTGCCACCGTAGCAGCAACCCTAATCTTGTTAAGTTCCAAATCATTGTTTATAGGGAGAAAAGACACCCTCATGAAATCTCTGCAATTTTCCGAACAACAAATTATCTCCTTGAGAGTAATCATAAAAGACACCACTGCAGCAGGAGGAAGAAGATAGCCAAATCCATCTAGAGCAGTAAATGGCCAGAATACCTCCAATGCAGGGGTATGGCAAACTGATCAGCAACAACCTCTATCCATAGCAGCAGCAGAAGGAGATAATCATGGAGACTCAAGTCTCAAACCAACCCAACAGGAATGCATTTCGAGAACCTCCTCAAACTAGATGACAAGTTAAGGAGGATACTCCATTCGGGTGACCAAAATATCCACCCTTGACTCTTTATATCACCACATAGCTGATCTATTACAATACTCTGTAACTTTCAAACTATGATACAACGAGATGAAGGCTTTACAGCCAACAGAACAACTGTCATCACATACGGATGACTACTAAAAATTAAGAAAGACATTAAGAAACTTATGTGATATATATAAAATTAATATCATTATTTGCCTCATACTGTCGTACATGAGTTGTTTAGGTTAAAGATGCTGGAAAAAATTATAAGTAATATCGTTATTTGCCTCAACATATGAAATTAATCCTATCAGAATCTCATTTGTTAGTCATAATCACTCCCAGGAACGGATAATCAAGAATAAAAACCAAATTGGCTATTAAACAAAAATTCAAAATGCAGATGGATGTAAACGTACTTCTTTTCAACTCCAAAAGATCAGGGCTCATAGATAACGAGAACGAAGAAGGGGAGTTCACAAGTGGAGAATTCTTGATGGGATTAAACACCGCAATCGCCCTCTCTTCATTGCTAAACTCATTAGGTAATTCTTCAATCTTAATTCCACCAGAAAAATTATAGGCAAACCTCTTCTCTTCAAGCACAAAGTGATCGAATACTGACTCCTCAACTAGAAAGGAAAAAACCATAAATTATATCCTGAATATATATACCAATATAAATTGATTTTCCTATAAAGCTACCATATTGAGCTGGGATTTGGGCATTTACTGCCAGTTGAATTCTGCAATCATTCATTATATGTAACATTTTAAAAATAATTGAATCACAACTTTAACAAAGAAAGAGCAGACAAGACAGGGTAATTCTCATGCAAGTTATGTTTTACCTATGCCTGGTATTCCACCTAATAACATCAATTGTGATGCGCAGGCAGTCTGACAGAGAGGAGAGTGTTGCACGCGGGAGGGGGTTCAGATCTCCGGAGGTGATTAAAACATGGATAGCCTCTGATTTGGAGTCGAAAGAGATCAGCGGTGGAGTCCCCTAGGCAGAGTGACGACCCTTCTGCAATTAAGATCGAAAAATCGATCCCTCAAGTAAGCCCATCCATCAACACTGACCAGAGGAAGACCACACAGTCGACAACAGAGAACCGTGAGCTGATGGCGAGGGTCTCCATCGCAAACCACCTGAGAAATATTGGCTGCCGTAGGCATCGATTTGAGGCGTGGGTTGATGAATCCCGCTGAAAAATCTCATAGGAGGGAGGACGACGGCTAAAGGCTCGTCGGAGGAAACCATGGTGGCTGTAAGAAGGTCGGCGGCCATGAATCCAAAAGAAACCAGTGCGAACTCTGTTACCTGTTAATCCAAGGGCAGCGCGACCGATGGAGGAAAAGTGTGATCCCTAGACGACACTGGTACAGTCGGTGGGTAATTTGGCCTCTTTAATATTAATTTGTGTAGTGGATAATAATTCTTTTTTTTTTTTAGTGTAGTTAAGAGTATTTAAGCTCTAAAGTGTGTATCTTGTAGTAATAAAGCCTAAATAAATATGATATAAAGATACGCTATTGGTTATAAGAATTTAAATTCATATTTTATTTATTTATTTATTTATTCATTTATTATTTTATTTAATGTTAGATTTTTATTACTTTTTAAAACATGTTCAAAATAATAATAATACTAATATAATAATAATAATGATAATAATAATAATAATTGTTATGGGAGCTGAGCAGAAATAACCAAATATAGGCTTTGGAAATCATTTCCACCCTTAAATTAAGTTGTATACATTTCATACCCATTTGTTTGTGCAATTATGAACCAAAATGTCCCAATTCAAAAAATAATTATAAATTCGCTGATTTTAACTCATCCCCCATGTACCTCCCTTGATCATCTCATATCCCACCTACCCCCCTCACCTACCGACTCAACTCCTATCTCCCACTTAGTAAATAAATACACATTCTCCCTCCTAAACTTATAAACACATTAACCTGCAGAGAATAAATTGAAAACACATTCTCAGACCTCACCTTACGTCGCCACACTCTTGGGACCTCGGGGGATATGAAGATCCGACATCGGTAACGTCAACGTCTACCTCATGAGGTTGTTCTCTACCATTGAGTTTAACTCAGAAGATGACGAGCCTTTGATTTTCTGAAACCTTGTAATAAAAAATGTAGTTTATTGATTACTGAAGTATGCTTCTAAGTAAATTCATGTTTTTATGTGTATATCCAAGGTAAATCTTCAACGTCTAGTAGTTAGAGAAATGGTGCAATTGGATAATTTTTGCATGTAGCTTCGTTGGTCTTCCACTTAATGCAAGAATATTAGTAGAAAAATGTGTTAGAACACATGAAAAGTGATGTAGTACTGTAGATTGAAAATCATAGTTGGAATGTATGAATGTTTTAGGAAAGTCATTATTCAAGGTTTTGTTATTTTATCCAATAATTAAAATTTGTGTTTTAAATGTAGATGGCAAATCAACATATTGTGGTACATGGAAATGGTGTGTGGTGGGGTTCCCGTTATGTTGGTGGTGATGTGTGGGGTATTCGTTTGTTTCCGGAGGAACAAACAATTATTAAATTATAGAAAATAGTAAACGAGCTGATGAAAACCCAATCGTATGGTTTGCGATATGATATATTTGAAATAAACATGTTAAATGTACAGACGATGCGATTCTCAATATTAAAAGACAGCGACGTTGGCTTTCTATGTAATGGTGAGAAGATTCGTGAAATATTTGTGGAGCAATGTGTCCCATAGTCCTCTAACCAGAGGCCATTGAATTTGATGACGGATGCAGATAATTTGGATGCCGGACGTATTATTGAAATGATAAATGCCATCTACGCAGATCTCGCTACATCACCTTGGATGTGGAAGAGTTTATAGAGCTTGATTTTACCACTCATAATACGGAAGATGATGACTATGACTTCAATATGGCCTATAACGAAGAAGTCTCTGTGCATGACAACTCTAATGAAGATTATTTTTCCGATGATGAAGTTGCAGCAGAAGCTGACCATGTTGTACCAGTGCCAGGGACTATTGATTCATCATCAGCAGAGTCTCACCCCCATTCATGGATTCTTCGATGTAGAGCTCCTTTGGTTGAGGAAGACATTGAACCAGCCGAAGATGAGATGGAACCGGTGGTTGGAATAAACATAAAAAAGATATACACTAGCAAGGACGACATGTTGATTGATTTGAGTATATACTATCTCTTTAGAGGAGTTTGTTTCCGAGTTGTTCGTTCTGACTGTGAGAGATGGGAGCTGAAATGAAAGGTGGCACATGTTTGCTTTTTCTTTTTTCATGCTTAGGGGAAGCATGGAATATGGAGGTGTACCTCATTCACACCAAACTCTTGTGTTTGGCTTCCCAACTGGCTGAAACCTCAATCATGCTATTTGAAAGTTATTGCGAAGATGTATTACAAACATCAGAGGGATCCATCAATGGCAATAACACCAAAGGGTATTGCAAATGATTTGAAGCGGAAGTACGGATTGGAGATACAATACTCGCATGCTATAAGAGCACATAAGCATGCAAACGAGTATGTGTATGGTTCGGCGGAGGAATGTTTCCGACTTCATATTTGCATATGCTGGAGAAGACAAATCCCGGCTCTATGACGGAATTGTTGACGCATGGTAATGGGAAATTTAGATTTGCTTTTGCTGCACTGGCTTCATGCATACAGGGATTCACCAAGTTTGGTAGGCCCGTGATCGTTATTGGTGAGTGCTTCAAAAATGAGAAAGTGAAGTGTATGTGGGGTGGTGCTGTAAATCCGGTTCCTGAACCCAAGGAATGGGTTGTCTCTAATGCAGTGAAGTCGACAGTTTACCTCCCTCCCGATTGCCGAAAGCAATCTGGCAGGCCAAAGAGAAGTAGGGTGCTGGGTCTCGTAGAGCGAGTTATATCTGGCCGTCGTTCTAATAGATGCTCATTCTGTGGAGGAGCTATTCACAACAGAGCTACGTGCACAAAGACGAATGTGATACCTGACTTTCATGCCTCCAACAAGGGTCAGCCGTCATCCTCTACACTCCAAGAATCTGATGGGAGACGTGGGAAACGTAAATGCTCTATTTGCCGCCATGAAGGGCACAATAAGAAGCGTTGCCCTGATCGCTTTAATCAAGAAGATGGCCCTGCTCCATGTTAGGAAAAAAACTATTATAAAAGGGACAAGGTCGACTGTGTTAGTAGCAATGCTGTTGTTATCTAAATTGTGATTGTGTAATGTTGACTAGATTGATAACAGTCTGACAAAATTTTCATTTTGTGCATGGGTTGTATGAATAGTTTTAGTGTTCCTTTTAAATGCAAACTCTGAACATTAATCATATTAGTATGTCCCACATTCGTAGTGTCATTTTTATTGTCTTCGATTACCATTACAAGTTTAGTATATTTGCTTTCGATTATCGTCTTCAATAATGGTCGTTTTCTCATCGTGACGAAGCATTAATTTTTCAGCAATGTTGTTCTATAACTTTGTAAAATCAGAGATTTCATCCCATGACATGGTTTATGATTTGTTTTCTACACTTATAACGACACCTGACCATATTGCTATGAGTATTGAAGATCCATAATTTGCAATGATGTTGGTTACAAAGTCATTGTAGTATTGTTCCACATCTTCATGCTTTCTTGATGTAGTATTGGATGGAAAGATTGGCACTAAAAATCTAAATAAATAAATAACGTTGCACTTGTACTTTGGTCGTTCCAATAATGATATATTGTCGGATGAACATGGGCTTCTGTTATAGCATCCATGTTAATATATTAATGTATTCATTTCACATATGGCTTCGGTAAACTATTCTCATGGTCCAACAAGATTTTTCCACTTATGATACAATGTTTAAGTTGTATTTTTTGGTCATCCATCCGGACAGTGATGTCTTTTAATATAATAGAGGATTCTTTAACTACCCGTAATAATGGCGTCATCAGGAAACGATTTTAATATAGAGACATAACCGTTCACAATGATTAGAGGAGTTATTTAAAATGACATATGTTGCACATCCCCATCGCTCTCTCTCATATCTGACTTGTTAGTAAATCCGGCGAAATTGCACATACGACGTACATGGCGAGGGAATTGGCGCAAAACCCAGCACTGTATGATGAGAAGTGGAATCCAGAAACAGATGCATGTTTTATTAATTCTCTCATACATCAGAGGAGTTTCGGTGAATGAGGGACACATGGACCTACCTCAAGGGCGTTGGGTGTGGCGAAGGATGTCGTTAACTTGTCAATGTAGAAATCACTTACGTGTAAGGATGCTTACGATCGGAGGTATTTTCTAAAACTTCAATTCGACACTTACTCATTGGTTCTGTAACGAATGGAGGGCCATGGGTTGTTCGGGTCTGCCCGTCAAAGACGAAGTGATACGAATATGCATATATGGAGGACGATTATAGAGGTAAATATATTTCTACTCTGATTTTGTATAATAATCACACATCTCACACTGTCAGTCGGTGCCCTCTGTGTTACTTTTTCATCCATACAACTAATGGTGTACATCGTCTGTCATGTAGAAGAATTCTTTTGGCAGTGCATACGTTCAGTACGATGAACCTAAATTCATACGACTTTTGGTGTTGTTTGAAGTCCTTCGAATTGGAGTAATGGATGAGCCTCGTTGACAACTATTTTAATATTGTATTAGTGTTTTAGAGAGGTGTTCCCCTAAATTATTATTGTTTCTTTGTTTATGAAGTACCAATTATGTATTTGTAACTCAATGGTGGTTTGTGGCGATGAATATATTTCATTTAATTACATAAAAGCTTTTATCTTGGAATTGAATTGAACATTTTAGTCCTCGGAATTGAAGGTATAAATGTACATAAATAATATGAAATAGAAGAAATTAAGAAGACATGCAAGAGGATTATAGATATTAAATGGATCAAAGATAATATGAAAAGGGACAACTCATATGAAAACCAACAAATATATGAAGGCAGGAGTATTAATTTAGAACACCAGTACATCATAATAGAAACATATGGACTGGAGTACAGTTAAAACTACGAAGACCTCAGCAACCAATTACTTCCCTTATCAAGAGTAATCCTGTCGTAGTTTGGCAACATGAAAATCTCGCACATAGGTAGGTTCAGAACCCACTCCCCTTGACACTTGGGTGTAAGCATCCCAACATCTGCCAGATATGGAAAGTCTATCTTTGAGTGGCTCATGACCTGGTCTGTAGGAGCAAGTTTGATTCCAGAGTACTCTGCAATTGGTGTGAGCAGTCCCCCTATAACTATTACATGTATCTCATGGCGAACAGAATCAAAGATATGTTCAAGCATAAAATACAACATGTTCGCTTGAGTACCGTAAATAAGACTCCAGAGAACAAACACGTCACGCCTAAGTACACGATTAATACCGTTGGTTCGTGCAAAGACCGTGTTAGAAATTGCATAGTGTAGATACCTCAGAGTTGGATTTAGGATATGTATTGCTGAAGCTAAATTGTCGTCGAACGCATGCAATCCAGTGATGCTCTCCCAGAAAACATCGACGTCGAATTCGAGATATTGAGTATGCATCTCGCATCATTTGAAGCCACATATCTCCTGTAGTTTAGCCATTTTCAGTTGGTGCTTCACCACACAGTTATGAACGTGATAGAAAAATCATGAAGTAAGGTTGATTTTTTTGGATGGATCCTGAGGGTATTCACAAAATCCTTTGTGAACGTTTTATACGTGGGTCGATCTAGAGTCATCATTTTGAACCACTCGTTCTTTTCCATGAAGTATGCAATATCTGCGATGGGTAATATGTCGTGTACAACTTTCCAATCAATGAATCTCGTTGCAGCCACGGGATGATCCCATTTCTCGATTAACAAAGCTGGAATGCTGGGAAAAAAATTAAATTATTATTTTGCAATAGAATAAGGTTCAGTACGAAAAATAACTTATGGAGCTTACCTACTGAACTGCAGGGTTTCTTTGGGAATGAAAAAATGAAATGAGCATTCAGTGTATATAAAAAATGAGCAATTGAAGTTAAAGATGTTAAAATTGAATGGGGTAGTTGTAACTGCCCGACTTTGACCATTTAAGAGTTGTGCTCGTAATCTGTGAATATGGATACACACCAAAGTGTGTGAGTCAAACACCAGTTCATCCATTGCAATACATTCACATGGACAATTTTATCCGTTTATTCATTTTATAATTCAATGTCCACCGATTACGAAATACGATTAATGTAAAAAAAATGTTTTTCCTTTTTTGGTTTACCACTCCATTTTTTTAACCTATAAAAATAGGGTTGCATAATGTTCTCAATTTACCTCAACAAAGATGGGGTTGAACCAAGTTGTGAATTTATCTCAACTGGAGTAAGGATTTATAAGACCAAAAACATTAACCAGATTTATGGGAGGAAATATTGGATTTGATCCCTTATATTTAATGATATCCAATTGCATTCCTATTAATTATAACAATGTTAGATCTTTAGGCATGTTAGATTCAGTTTTAGACCTTTTATTAGTATATATATATTTCAATGTATTAAAATTAGTTTAAAAAAAAGTCATTTATTTTTTCAAGTATTTAATGTAAGCCTGAATGATTTTTAATTCTCGTTTCAAATGTAGTAACGACTACTTTCGATAACTCTAAAATGAGAACTCATAAATCATTGCCAGCCATGAAGATATTTGTGTAACTTCTATACCCAATTGTCCATTGTTGGACCAACATATAATATCATATCCCCACCCTGTCGGAATTATATGTCGGGGGATACCGACACAAAATCCTGACAACATCGGATGGTTTAATCCAATGTCAGGGATGAATTTTGGTTTTGTGTCGGAATCCCAACATAGCATTCCAATAAATCAGTTCAATGTTGGATTTTCTGTCGAAGTCCCAACATAGCATTCTGACATGATGTCAGACCAATTTTTGTCCAAACAATTGACAATTGGGTATGAGAACTCAAAATCATTGCCATCCATGAAATAAGTTAAAGTTATATAACTTACATACCCAATTGTCCGTTGTTGGACCAACATATCATATCATATCATATCATATCCCACCATATCGGAATCATATGTTAGGGGATACCGACACAAAATCCCGACTTTATCGCACTACTAGAAATCTGTGAATACGTATCAGTGCATAGATATCGGTGATTTGTAAAACTGATATCTATAAACTTACTAGCTGATATCTATTATGTTTGGATTACTTTAATAAATATCGATGTTTGCCTAATGATATCTTTTAGTGACATCTATACATAATATAGATATCGGTTATCATAAACCGATATCTTTTCACTGATATTAATCTATTAATTAATATATTTTTTAAATAAATTAATTAAATAAAAAAATCAAAAAAACATTTTCTTTTTCTTAAAAACATAAATCGTACTAGCACTTATAATCCATTCCCAATCCTCAAACTTAATTTAAAGAAAAAAAAGCAAAGTTATGATCCAAAAATCAGACACAACCTGTTAAAAAAAATCAAAGTTATGAACTTAGAATCCTAATTCCCAAAATCGTCCAAGATGAGGAGCAATAGAGAGATTTTCCCAAAATCGTCGAAGAACACGCCACCCCTCTCGCCGCCGGCCGCACTCCTGCCTTCGCTCCCGACGCCATCTGTTACCGGCGAGCCCAACCCGTCGCGATACCACCTCCTCCTATCGCGGCCCACCTGTTTGCGACAATACCCAGCCGTACTCCTGCCTCCGCTCCAACCAATGAGAAAGCCACTAGTCGACGTCGCACCTGCATCCGCTCGAGGCTCCGTACCCGCATCCGCTCGAGGCTCCGTACCCGCCTCCAGGGCACGCTGTCGAACCCGCCTCCGGCTCGCGCCGCCGCGGTCTCAGATCTGAGTTTCTGAGGTGAGTACATTTTTGTGTCAAACTCGAGCTTAGAACCCCTAGAATGGGTAGCCTAGCCGCCGCGAATTTGCTGACCAACATTTCTCGTGCCGCCTTCGGCGTTGATATAGGTGCCACTATCCTTAACTCTTCACTCTACATCATCGACGGTGGCAAACGCACCGTTTCTTCGACCGTTTCCGTGGTGTCATTGATGATACCGTCGGCGAAGGGACCACTTCTTGGTCCCATGGCTTCAGAAACCCTTCATGTTCGACATTCGCACTTGCCCTACACCTTCTCCTCTGTATCGGGTATACAATAATGCGTAATTTGCATTTGATTATTTGATTGAGATTCTGCAATTATTTTTTATGCATTGTTGAATGCAATACTAGATCTGGTAATGCATGAGTGACTTAGTCATTAGTCAACATGTAAATGCATTGTTGATTGCAATATTATTTTTGGAATTGGCATAATATTAGGGGTTGTTTGCTTGGTTGTGATTGAGATTGCAGCAGTAGTTATTTTTTTGCTGAATGATCACTCTATTCAGCTGCTGGTATTCTGTTTCTGTGGAATTTTCTGTGGCTGGTTCATTCTTGGTGGATTTTCTGCATATTTTCTATTGGTTTGCTTTGCTAATTTGTTCTTTTTCCTTGCTTGCTTTTCTGCTGCTCGGGTTTTTCCTAGTCCTCAGTTAGCTATTTGCAGGTTCTACCACCTAATTTTCTCTTCTTAGTCTATCGCTTTCTGTTTCTATGGTGACTGTTGTTCTTTGTTTGGGCTGCAGCTGGTTTTGTCTAGTCATTACAGATTTGTTTCCTTACTTGTAGTTGATGTTGCTGGGAGTTAGAGTTTGATGTGTTGTTGTTTAGTCTTCCAGATTCTTGTTTTAGGCTGCTAGACTCTGCCCTCATCTACTGGTTTTTCTAGTCCTTTCTAACTAATATCTGGATGTGAGATTTAAGCATTGACCCAGTTGCTTACTGTAATGATTTCTGATGGAAATGACATGAATATTTATGTTGTTGGTCTCCATAAAGTCTAATTTTATATCATCATTATCATTTTTGGGCAGGTTGATCTATTTTTCTACAAGGAGCCTGAAAAGTCTTAAGGAACAAGAAGAGGAGGATGCTCCCGCTATCATTTCTGTCCTGTGTATTTCTGAGGTATTTCTGGTTCCCTCCCATTTATCCTTTTTATCGTAAAGTGAGGATGCCACTTTAATCTTAGACGCCACAATCTTGTTTCTTGAAATAATTCCACTAATTCTTTGAAATAATTAGGATTAGTTAGTTTGGGGGGGGGGGGGGGGGGGGGTTTGAATGATCAGTTTGTTATGTGCGAGAACTACTTCGTGTGAGAGTTAAAATGCAAAATAAAGAGTTAAAGTGTTGAGTCTTGTTATTAAAGAGTTAAAGTGTTGAGTCTTGTTATAGGCATCTAATATAAAAGTGAAATCTCATATCAGATAAAGTGTTGAGTCTTTAAAGTGCTCTAATCATGCTGATATTACGTGTACAATTCTTTCAAAAAGAATATATATAAACGTCATTGTTCTGGTGATAAGTTGATAAACTCGAAAAAAAATAATAAAAATGAAAATAGGAGGTTAAGATACGTTCATTTGGCACATAACATGTTTCATTTTTGCTTGCCACGTTTGTGATCACTTTTTAAATCGAGCCTTGTACCTATTTTCTTATGGGACTCTGGAGAAGGTTGTAAAGTGTAGCTCAGATAGATATCACCATTTCAACTCTTTTTGGTCTTGCTGTATGCTTAGACCACCTCTCCTGTGGTTACTTGTAAAAGTTTCTATCATATCTATGCTGGACTAGTCGATCTGAATTTATAGTATGTGTAAACAAATATCTTGAAGCACAAAATCACAAGCTGTCAGTGGGGATGAGATTAAAGATGAGATTTGAATGTGTAGAAGTTCCTGAAAGAAGGTATTTAAATACTGATTGAATGTCCTGTATAAGTATTATAGTATTTATTACAACATATTTTTGAAGTTTATTTCAGCACAATAATCTTTATTACATGTTAATACAGGTTCAGTGGGACTGTCATTGGTGTTGACAATAATGCTTAATCTTGGTGGCCTGATTCACAATGGAGATAACTCAAGGTAATATTCTCACACCTTCAGGTTTTTCAGAGCTCCATGCTTCATTTGTAAAACCCTAGCCAGTTTTTATTAACACACGTTGTTTGAAGATAACAATAAAAAATTCTTTTTGCATTGCTTGTGTAAGGCTCGTACATCTATATCAAATTGATTTCGTATTGGCGCTACTTAGGGATTGAGTTGGTTTTTCATGGCACATCTAGTAGCAAATTCAGAATTTCAGAACCAAAACTTTCTTAAATTGTGGATGCCATGCTGAATATTTGGGAGGTATATTATTTATAATTTCATTATGATCTATGCGTGCTACTATATTATCCATAATGATTATTGCAAGTTAATCTAAAACTAGTAAACTTATGTAATGTACTACTATATTATCCATAATAATTATTGCTGCTTACTTATGTTTACCACACATTACTTGAATTCTATTCAACTCCAAGTTTGCAGTCAGCACCATGTGTTCGTACTCTATATACCAGTTCAAGATTTATATGTTACAGCATATTCATACGGCATAGTTAACCTTGTCAACTGTATTAAGTAATTTTTCCTAAATACAGGAGAAAAAGGCAAGTCTTGATGGACTAGAGTCTTATGGGTGTTATGATCCTAAAATTTCAGCAGTTCTAAGTTATGCTGATAACATGGAGTGCGCAATCTCTATAGAATCCATCCTTTCTATACTGAGAAAGGTACATTGTTTTTTATGCTTGGCTAATTTGTGAATGTTAAGATGAAAATAAGTTGCGGCAAAGACTACTTGTATCCGTAAATTGTCTAAATCTTGAATTTCTATGTATATAATAATTATCTTTCTTGGGAAATAATTGTTTTTCAATATTTATACCTTGATAGAGATGATAGGAATTTCTGGCAGATTTTCTTTGACAAGTGTTAAATTGGGGTGACATAAGTTTCTGTTAAAGACAATTATAAGCACCACATTATTGATCATTATGTTCCAATTGGTCTTTATAATCAAAATTGTAGTGATTTTAATTTTTACACGCAATAGATATCACATTCCATAGTTTTCCTAATGTGCTGATTTATATAGCTAGTCTATTGCAGCTCTATCACCTCATGGTCTTTATTACTGCCACAAGATTAAACCTCTTAGAGCTAGTTTTTTTTTATGAAAAAGGTAATAAAATCAAAAGTAGTCAGTTTACTTGTGGTAAACCAATACCCAACACACTAATTCTAATTTCTAAATCCCCATTTACATATTTAGGTTTGATATTGCTAATTCTGCATACAACAATTTTAATAAGCAATATATGAGCTCATCAATAGTCCGATACAATACACTTATTTGATGGTAATAATTGGTTAATTAGGTAAATTTGAATAAATTATGATTAGTAAATTACATTCTTCCCTAATACTAGATTAGTAATCACTTGTAGTATAGATGTGTTTAGGGTTTATAATTTATACTTATATTTCTGAAATATTATTAGGGCTTTAAAGATATTCAATTCTGAAACTATGGGAAAGAAAAGAAAGAAAAAAACTACGTGGAGAGTCATTAAGGTACAAATTAGCTTCCAAATATAGTGATTAACCAAACCAACTACTTCTTACTTTAATTGTAAAATATCTAGGTCCCTAAGCTACAGGATGAAACCAATGTGGCTTTTTTGTGTTGCGATACATGAAAGAAATAATTGAATCAAGTGTATCAATAGATGGATCCTCCATCCAATCATTGGTAATACTGTATATATTCATTAATCAATTTCTATAAATGAAATATACTATACTACATTTTCTTAATAAACATTTCACACAAAAGAGTTACACTGAAGATGAAATCAATGAAGTACCGGGGGGGAGGGGGGAGGTGTTGTTAATATGGAGTTAACATTGTCCAGTGCTCTCTCCACCTGTAGAGCAGTACCTATTTGTCCTTCAGAATATTACTGATGTTTTTTTATTATGAGGACAACTAACCCAAAAAAAAGGCATTCCAAGTTTATGTGCATACTTGTCCTTGTAAGTAACAATGGTCTTTTTTCAATAATTTTTTGATTGAAACTTGCAGGTTTCAACATTGCTTGATGCACTTAACAAGTACTGGCCTTCTATAAGCTATGGTCCTTCATCAAATTGCCACGGTGGAAAAGGATTATTTTGGGAGCACGAGGTCGGTTCATATTCTGCTATACTTCATAATTAATGATGATTAATAACTGGAACTAATAATTGATTTCTTTTTTGTCATGTTTGGATTGTAAAACTTCTGGATAAAAGTAGGGTAACATCTTCTTGAAGTGTTTATTCTGAAATGGTTTTATCTATGTCTCGTGCATTTAGCAATGAAGTTTATCAATCATATATTGAGCTGCTAAATATGCTTTGATGCTTGAAACTATTGCTCAAATCATGATATGTGATATCATTCATAAGCTGTGAATTTATTATCATTCATTTAGATATTTTTATTGATAATTATGTATGTGGTGTTATTAATTGCAGAGATTCTCTTGCTTCTTACACTTAGTTATTGGTGAGTGCGAACCCATCTAACATAAAATGTTGAATATTATTGACAGATAAACTAGAGAGAGCATCCAGAGTTCCAAATAAAGCCATCACATATGCAGGCAATTAAAACTGTTTCTCTAGTTTCCCGCTTTCTTTTAAAACATGCAAATATAGGTGTCAGTCTTTTAGCATGTCTTTCTTGTACTCCTGTTCCACCGCTGTGTCAAACTTCCCATTAATTAGATAGGAATTGATACCCCTTATCAGTGGTATAAGGGTGAAGGGTATGATTATATGCATTTACAGGGGAGGAGGTGGGCTGGCTGGGTGCTTTGTAACCTCTTCTTTGCTTATTAATGTGGTTCTGCATTCAAATTTTCACAACAATTTCCTCCAGATTTAATGTTCATAGCTTTTCAGTTTAACTGATTTAATGATATGTGTGTGATTAATTTGATGATTAGTTTTAGATCTGTTGAAACCAAAGTAAATTGTGAGTATTCAAGATATTCAAATGGAAATTATTCACCAACAAAGCCATTCTATATATCACAATATCTCTATAACCATTTTTCCAATTCAAATGTTATTTCATGATTATTACTCTTTAAGTGGCCAGAGATGTCAACATGAAGAGCTTTACTCTGTCGGTTTTAGGATGAATTGGATCGTCTTGCAAGAAACTACCCCAACAGGTTCAAAATTTACTACGTGCTCAACCAAGTAAGTTCACCATTCATTCATTCATCCTGAAATGGTATTTTAAAATGGATTTATTTTGTTCTTCCCTTGTGCCATGATCAGATGATGCTTATAGTATTTTGGTTCGCAGCAAATTCTTTTATATGAATGAAGCATTTCACTTGTGAGACTGCTTTTTTCATGTGATAATAGAAACACAACTTGTAACTATACAAGAAAATATGGTCTTTTCTTCTCTATCTGTCAGTTATTTGTGAAGTTTAAGTAAGACAATGCATCCCTTTATAGGTATGCGAGAGCCGAGAAGATCTCTAAACAACACTCAGAATGGTCCCATAATGCAACCATTGCATCATTTTGTAAGAGCAGAATTGCTTGCAAGTGGATACTTAATTAGGTCGTGTGAAGGTGGAGGATCATCATTAAAAATTATATTTGCGTATTTTCGTTGTAGCCTTGGAGTGTGCCTTAAGTGTTGTGTCCACTATGAATCATCAACTATGCTTTCTCAGAGGACTACATTCGCAGTACGCTTATCTTTATGCATTAAATATATATTTTAGTACTTCACATAGATAGAAATCATGATCCAGTGCTTGGCTACTTAATAAGAAATGATGGTCTGAGGTAATTAGTTCTTCATCTTTGAACAATATAATTGTGTTTTGATTATAGACATTTAGTGGAAAAAATTCTCGCAGTTGATGTGAAGGACTAATTTAGTGATGTTTCATTTGCAGAATGTATGTTCTTCCTGCTATACTAGTAAAAGTATGTTGGGCTATTAGTGCTTCATGTTGCAATTGTTTAATATGGAAAAATTCGCCAAAACCTTACTTTGCATAAGTTCATAAAATGTCTTTGTAGGGGTCTATCATTTTCCTTCTCTACTTTTATTACTTTTTAAAACTTTGTAATGTAATAAAACCACTCGTTGTTGCTTTAAGATTGAGTTTTTAAGTTTCTTTTTAGTAAACATATATCGCAAGTTCATCTTGATGTTTTAGCTAAGGTGGTGGTGTAAGTTGGATTATCTTATAGAGGTTATCATTTTCTTATTTCCCTTTTTAATTTGCATTCTAAGTTGTTTATCGATCTTATTCCCTTTATTGATGCAGGAGATTTGTGTAGCTAACTGTGATGGAGTGGATGTATCAATCAAAAGATGACTTTACATCATGTTTTGTGGGTTGGACAGGTCATCAGGTTGCAGCAGATAGCTATATATATGTATAGCTACGTACGTACATATGTCGTACTTCTTTTAGTTTATATTATTAGTATGTACATGTGTCGTACTTCTTTTGGTATATATTATTAGTTAAGTAATTTGATTGTGGGTTGGAATGTTAGACATTGGGTATATATTTTTGTGGGTTGGAATATTAGACGTTGGGTATATATTTTTTAGGGTTGAATGTTAGACGTTGAATTTGGATATTTCATGGATGTATGGATATATGTTGATAAATGAATAGATGCCTTCCATTTAAATTTAGAATATTATTGTTGAAATAAATAGGCAGGTGATCAATAGTTTTTTGGAAGAAAGATATTAGTGAATCACTGATATCTATTGTTTTAAACATTTTGATATCAGCTAATTTATATTGGTGAAACTTTAAAAAAATATTGGTGAAATACTAATATGTATGTTAGGAAAAGATATCGGTGAATCACTGATATTTATTACTTTAAACCTTTAATATCAACTTTATTAATATCGGTGATTTTATAATAGATATTGGTATTTCCTTGATATCTATATTGATAATAGATATCGGTGAACCATCGATATCTATTGTTAAATATCTTTAATATCACCTTCATATATATTGGTGAATTTAAAATAGATATCGGTGAGTCACCGATATTTATTTAGTGGATCTTTAATAACACCTCAATTAATAACGGTGGAATTACGAATTCATATCGGCGAATCATCAATATCGAAAGACACAATAGGTATCGGTGATTCATGGATATCTATTTTGGGGATCTTTAATAACACCTCCATTAATAATTGTGGAATATTGAATAGATATCGGTGGTTCACCGATATCTATTTAGGGACCTTTAATAACACCTCTATTAATAACGGTGGAAATATTGAATAGATATTGGTGAATCACAGATATCTATTCACAGATTTCTAGTAGTGTCGGAGATTTGACCCAGTGTCGGGGATGTATGTCGGTATGGTGTCGGAATCCCGACATAGCATTCAAATAAATCAGTTCGATGTTGGATTCTCTATCGAAATCCCAACATAGCATTCTGACATGATGTCGGACCAATTTTTTGTCTAAACAATAGATAATTGGGTATGAGAACTCAAAGTCATTGCCATCCATGAAATAAGTTAGAGTTATATAACTTATATACCCAATTGTCCATTGTTGAACCAACATATCAGATCATATCCCCACCCTGTCGGAATCATATATAGGGGGATACCACACAAAATCCCGACTCATCGGACTGTTTAACCCAGTGTCGGGAATGGATGTCGATTTGGTGTTGGAATCCCGACATAACATTCTGATAAATCAGTTCGATATTGGATTCTCTGTTGAAATCCCAACATAGCATTCCGACATGATGTCGGACCAGTTTTGGTCTAAACAATGGGCAATTGGGTATGAAAACTCAAAATCATTGCCAACCATGAAATAAGTTAGAGTTATAACTTACATACCCAATTGTCCATGTTGGACTTCATGGGAGGTTTAACTCAGTGTCGGGGATGGATGTCGGTTTGGTGTCGGAATCTCGACATAGCATTCCGATAAATCAGTTCGATGTTGAATTCTCTGTCGAAATCCCAAAATAGCATCCGACATGATGTCGGACTAGTTTTGATCCAAACAATGGACAATTGGGTATGAGAACTCAAAATCATTGCCAACCATGAAATAAGTTAGAGTTATATAACTTACAAACCTAATTGTCCATTGTTAGACTTCATGAGAGGTTTAACCCAGTGTCGGGGATGGATGTTGGTTTGGTATCGGAATCCCGACTTATCATAAGGTTTAGGGTTTAGGATCTAGGGTTTAGAGTTCTCATTTTGGTTATTTTTGACAATGAACTCTTTTTTAATTGTTATTTGTATAACATTCCTACTCATTTTTCCATTCTTGGACCAAAATACCTCCATCATGTCGGAATGCTATGTCGGAGCACCGACACCATCACCGACATGCGATAAAATAGCCTAACCTGTCAGAATGTTATGTCGGGATTCCGACACCGATTCCGACATCATGAGATATTAACCCTTAATTAGTTGATGGTTGTCAATGATTTTTGACATTAGGATATAACATCCATAACTAATTGACCATTTTTTGACCAAAAATCCCCCCATATTGTCGGAATGATATGTCGGGATTCCGACATAGATGTCGAAATCTATGTCGGAACCCCGACTTAACATTCTGACAGCGTAGGGGTAGTACATCGCAAGTCAAATTAGGTAACAGAAGTCGGAATACCCCATTTACCCATTTCGGTGGGCTATGTCTGAATGCTATGTCGGAGTTTATATACCGTATCCATGAAATACCCCAACACTGTGGAACACTATGTCAGAATTTCGACACTTGATCCCACAACCGATGATGTCGAAATCCCAACATAACATTCCGACAATGTGGGGATATATTGGTTAAAAATTTTAATTGGGTATGGAAGTTAAACAATTATCTTCATGGCTGGAATCGATTTTTAACTTCTCATTTAGGTTATTTTTGACAATTAGCTATTACAAAAAAGGTTAAATGTGTTTGTCTCCCGCTAAAAATCCAGACGGTCTTTTTGCTTGGTCCCAGAGAACACATATCCATAACACGGCACCTCCCAAAACATTGCATTATGAAAGTTGATAGTTTATTACTCCATTTACAAATGAATGCTAACAAAATGCCAAAATATCATATACAAACCTGGATACATTTACACCATCATAAATGTTATCAATTAGAACCCTAATAACGAACTACATATATCTACAACACAATAAGTAATCACAGAACAAGATAATATGCAAAATAACCGACCAATCCAACTTCCCATTCAACTTACAAGTTGAAACATCAACAACCAAATTCATACACAATTTCAGGTTCCATCTGGTTGCATTTTCACGGCCGGATGAACTCCTCTTTATATAACTCCGAGCATATCTACTTTTGCATAACCACAGTGGATGACAGGTCCACTTGCATTACTCATGTACCCCTAATCAGCATTTCTAAGAACAAGTAGCACATGAGTCCACAGTCGGAACCGCCAATTTGTTGCGGTGGGTGAACAAACTTCTGCCACTTTAACACGGGCGCCTTTGCAGGTCTCTCAATGATGTTAAAATGATAAAGAATATTCACCATCATTTCTACGAATGTATCCATATCCGATTTGTACCTCAGTCTTAAATTAATACTAATCTGTCCTTTGGGTTCGATAATCACTTGGTCCCTTATCAAAGCTACAATAGCATCATTCACACTTGGGGATTAATATTGTGTGTTTAGAAAACACTCATTAAGTTCTTGGCAGCATTGCCGGGGACGACATTAATTATTAGTTTATTATTTCTAGTTAATTGAGACTATTTTATTCTTGTCTTTAGTTTCTAACGCTGATTTTTCTTAGGTGTATGCACACTAGATCAAAGGCAGGAGAGTTATCACTTTTTAATCCTGAGATCGATGCATCGTCGAGGAAGAAGAAGTAGAAGAACAGGAACAAGAACGTAGAACCAACTAAAGCTCTTAATTTAGGAGTCAAAGTTGAAGAGCTGAACTCGCAAATGATTGCAGCTGCAACCAGAATTAACTTGGAAGTAAAAACAATCAACATGGCGGCGAATCCGGATAATTATGCCATCCGTGAGGTTTTTAAGAACAACGGAGGAGGCAATGCGGGGCAGTTAGGAGCAAGGGGGCTGCAGCTGATTTTGATCTTCACCTTGCTTTGATCAGCATGATTGAAAGGAGTCCCTTCTCTGGGGGAACCTTTGAAGATCCTCAACAACATCTGAATAAGTTCCTTGGTTTTGCAAGTATACAAAAGAATGCAGGAGCTCATGAGGATGCAAGGAGGATTATATTGTTTAAGTTCTCACTTACTGAAAGGGCGAGAGATTGGTACGATACTCTTGATGCTGCTGAATGCACTACCTGGGATCAATTGAAATTGAAATTCTTGGAGCGATACATGCCACCTTCAAAGGCTTTTAAGATGAAGCAAGAAATCAATCAATTTGCTATCAATGGTAATGAGAACTTTCATGAGGCTTGGGACAGATTCAAGGACATGCTTAGAAGGTTTCCACAACATGGGCTATCTAAAGCTCAATACATCAGCATTTTCTACAACAGATTGGACTGTGATTCTTGAGTTTTACTTGATGCTTCATCTAATGGAGCAACAAAGTCATCCGTTGAGGCCAAAAAGCTCTTTGAGGATATTTCGATGAATTCAAGAGATTAATCGACTGATACAGTGAGAGTCACTTATGTTCTTGAAAAAGTAGCGCATGTGGAGCACATGATGGTTAAGTCGAGTAGAGAAGATGAGATCATCTCGAGCTTCGCTAATATCAACAAACTACTTGAGTCTCAGCAAAAGCAGATTACTGACATAGCTCAGCGAGTACCAATTATGCAGCAGAATGTTTGTAATGAAGGAGCTAGCCAAGAGGAATTGGAAGAGGCAAACTATGCCATGGGTCAAAGTATTCAAGGAACGAGGTTCCAAAATCAAAGAAACCGGAATTATCAAGGGAACTACAATAATCGTGGTCCCCTGAGTAATTATCAACAACCAAAGAGGCTAGAGTTTTCATGGAGTAATCCTAATGCAGCTATACAACCTCCTATTGGTGTTGATCCGGGCATGAAGGTCGAAGAAGAAAAACCTGATTTTGAAGATACGGTGAACAGGTACAAGACAAGGAACGATGAAAGAGTGAATCTCTTAGAGGCAAAATTGGAGTAAAAAATTGATGCAAATCATGAGGATCTATCTAAGCAGATGAAGAACTTGACACTTTTGATGGGACAGATGGCCGGGAATGTGAATCAGTTAACACAGACGATATAGAAGGGTAAACTTTCGTCTCAAAGCATAACGAACCCGAAAGCGTGCCATGCCATCACTTTAAGGTCAGGAACAAGTATGAAGGTCCAATGCTACCAGTCTCAGAAAATAGAGAGATTGTGTCTCCGCTCGACAACCGCTCAACCAAGAACATTGGTCGAGCTGAGGTCGAGCGGCAGTCTGAAGATCGAAGATGTCCTGATCAGCTTACAGACACCCCACTCGACCAGAACACAGCTGCTCGACCAGACCTTTATGGTCGAGCGGAAGATTGTACATGTGAACAACCAAAGTCAGATTACAGGTACCTCGCCCGATCATTATTAGCTCGCTCGTCCAAAACTACCAGGTCGAGTAGAGGTCGAGCAAAGTTTGTCGACTTTGATTTCCGCACAGAACACTTTACTTGTTATTCAGAACACTTAAGTACCATCTCAAGAGCAGAATACTGAGCTAATAGTTGAGAAAAAGTGGGAAAAAGGCAAGAGATTGAGAGATGAGAAGGATAAAGCGGAGAAGGTTGAATGAGATGAATGGGGAATTCCTAAGACAAAGATACCTCCCCCATTTCATTTCAGGTTAGTAAGGAAGGGATTTGAAGAAAAGTTCAAGAAGTTCTCAGATATCATAAAAAAGATAAGCTTGAGCATTCCTTTCTCGAAGCAATCTTGGAGATGCCGTACTATGCCCGCTTTCTGAAGGATATACTTGTGAAGAAGAGAAGCTTGAACAGAGTGGAAATAGTGAATCTAACTGAGAACTGAAACTCAATCATTCAGAGGAAGCTGCCAGCAAAGTTAAAGGATCCGGGAAGCTTCATTATCTTGTGTGAAATTGGAAAGGGGCAGGAACGTCGAGCCTTGTGTGATCTTGGGGCAAGCATCAATTTGATGTCTTTTTCTATTTTTAAAAGGCTTGGTTTGGGGGAGTTAACTCTCACAATGGTTGCTCTATAATTGGTGGACAGGTCTATGACTTTTTCGAAGGGTGTGATCGAAGAAGTACAAGTCAAAGTAGAGAAACTAGTCTTTCCTGTGAATTTTCGAGTGCTAGAGATGGAAAATGACAAGGATAACGTTCCTCTTATCTTAGGGAGACCATTCCTTGCCACTGTTGGAGCGATGATTGATGTTCAAAAGGGTGAGCTTAGATTGTGGATGGATAAGGAGGAGATTCTTTTCAACCTTGACAAAGCAATGAAAATGCCTATGGAGATGCAATGCAATAACATTGATGTGGTGGAGGAGATTGTGAATGAAGATTTGTCGTTGATCCTTTCCAAGGATCCTCTTGAGAGATGCTTGGCGGAGTCTCTTTTCCCACTATGGAGCTAGATGATCTCTCCAATGAGGTATGTATTGAATTTCTTGAAAACTTACTTGCTTTGGGTGATGACAGGTATGAGCCTAAAAGAACTAAGATCAAAGAGGTCAAGTGGACTAGGAAGTACTTGCTGTTGGATAAAGAGAGCACACCTCAAGAAGAAAAGAAAGAGGAGTTGAAACCACTACCAGATCACTTAAAGTATGCCTATCTTGGTGACAATGAAACAAATTCGGTAATTGTATCTTCTTCTCTAGCTGATGATCAACTCAATGTATTGTTGGATGTGCTTAGGAAGTATAAGTCTGCCATATGTTGGTCTCTTGATGATTTGAAGGGTATTAGTCCATCATATTGCATGAATATGATAAGAATGTTAGATGAGACTAAGAGTAGCATTCAGAATCAGCGAAGGGTAAATCCTGCTATTCAAGAAATGATTAGGAAGCAAATCCTAACGTGGCTAGATGCATGAATTATATATCCAATTAGTGATAGTCCCCATGTGAGTCCACTGCATGTTGTAGCTAAAAAGAGGGCATGAATATCGTGAAAGCCGAAGATAGCGAGACCTTAGCCACTAGGATTCCTACGGGATGACATGTGTGTACTGATTATAGGAAACTGAATGAAAGCACATGCAAAGACCATTTTCCCCTTCCTTTCATGGATCAAATGTTTGATCGTCTTGCAGGGTATGAGTTTTATTGTTTCTTGGATGGGTACTCGGGGTATAATCAAATCATGATTGCACCCGAGGACCAAGAGAAGACCACTTTCACTTGCCCTTATGGAACTTTTGCCTTTAGAAAAATGCCTTTTGGATTGTGTTATGCAACTGCTACATTTCAGCGCTGCATGATGGCCATATTTGATGGGTTCATAGAAAAGATCATGGAGGTATTTATGGATGAATTTTCCGTGTTTTGTACCTCTTTTGATATTTGTTTATCTAACTTGTCTACTGTTTTGAAGAGATGCCAAGAAACTAATCTTGTTTTGAATTGGGGGAAGTGCCACTTCATGGTGAGAGATGAGATTGTTCTTGGGCATCATATTTCAGCTAAGGGATTGCAGGTGGATAGAGCAAAGGTGGTGGCGATTGAGAAGCTTCCACCACTACTAATGAAAAGGGAGTGCGGTCCTTCCTTGGACACGTAGGATTTTATAGAAGATTTATCAAAGACTTCTCAAAATACTCCAAACCGTTGTCTCACTTACTTGAAAAAGATGTTCCTTTTGTTTTTGATGATGAATGTCTAACAACTTTTTAAGTTTTGAAGAAGGCACTTATTACTGCACCTATCTTGATCACACCGGATTGGACTCAACCGTTTGTACTTATGTGTGATGTAAGTGACCAAGCTCTTGGAGTGGTGCTTGGGCAATTGAGAGAGAAGAAGTTATGCGCCATTTACTATGCAAGCAAGACTTTTGATGCACCACAAAAGAACTACTCTGTTACTGAAAATAAGTTTTTAGCTGTGGTGTATGCATTCAACAAGTTTCGACAGTATTTGGTTGGCATGAAGACCATTGTGTACACGGATCACTTTGTGATTCGTTACTTGATGGAGAAGAAGGAAGCGAAGCCAAGGATCATTAGATGGATCCTTCTTTTACAGGAGTTTGACATGGAGATCTGAGATAAAAAAAGTACGAAGAATGTTTTAGCGGATCACCTATCAAGGTTGGAGACAAGGGAGCACTGTGATGATTCTTTTGAGTACATAGAAGAGATGTTCCCTGATGAGAAGATTATGGCGGTGTTTGCTGAAGGAGCGGAGCGAGCTTGTGTGGTCGCTGCTCAAGGAATGGATCCATGGTATGCCGATTATGTGAATTATATTGCTGTAGGTGAAATTCCTAAAGGGCTCAATGGATATCAACTTGCTAAGTTTAAGAGAGATGTTGAGACCTTCATATGGTATTATCCATTCGCCTACAAGATTTGTACGAATTCTATCGTCCGTAGGTGTGTGCCTGAGATGGAGATGGAGAGTGTTCTTGAATTCTATCATGCACATCCTAACGGGAGGCATTTCAGAGCCCAAAAGACGGCAGCTAAGGTATTATAATCTGCTCTTTATTAGCCTACTTTGTTTAAAGACTGTGAATCCTATGTGGTGACATACGATAGATGTCAAAGGATGGGAAACATAAGTAGAAGAGATGAGATGCCACTTCAGCCGAGCATTGTTGTTGAGATCTTCGATGTATGGGGAATCAATTTTATGGGGCCATTCCCCCATATAATGGATTTCTCTACATCATTCTAGCAGTGGATTATGTTTCTAAGTGGGTGGAGGTCATTCCTACCCGCATGAATGATTCAAAGACCATGTTGTCTTTCTTGAAGAAACATATCTTTGCCCGCTATAGAGTCCCTAGAGCACTTTTAAGTGATGGAGGTTCTCACTTCATCAACAAGCTTCTTGAAAGAGTGCTCAAGGAATACGGTGTGAAGCATAGGGTTACTACATCCTATCACCCTCAAGCTAATGGGCAAGCTGAAGTCTCTAACTGACAAGTTAAGTAAATTTTGGAGAAGGTAATCGGAACCAATAAAAAAGATTGGGCTATGAAGCTAGATGATGTTCTATGGGGTTTCCAGACTTCATATAAGACTGTGCTGGATATTTTACCGTATCAAATTGTGTATGGGAAGCCGTGCCACTTACCTGTAGAAATTCAGCATAGGGCTTTTTGGGCATTGAGAAGCTTGAACTTGTCTCTTAAAGATCAAAAGGAGTTGAGGATGACTCATATCAATCAATTGGATGAGTTAAGAAATCGAGCTTTCAAGAACTCGGAGATTTACGAGGAAAGGATGAAGAAATGGCACGATTCGAAGATCTCCTACAAAGAGTTCAAACAAGGTGATGGGGTATTACTTTTAACTCTCGTTTGAAGCTTTTCGTAGAAAAATTGAAATCAAAATGGATGGGGCCGTTCATTATCCATAGAGCCTGCAGAGGGAGAGTTTTGAGATCATGGACAAAGGCGGTGACATCATTGTGGCGAATGGGCATAGATTGAAGCATTATAAGTTTCCGGATGATGCTTGCGTATTCTTTGAAGATACCTTACATTGATGTGGTACCGTCGTGACTCTCCGACATTAAACATGAGCGCCTGTTGGGGGCTTTCCCTCCTGTTTTATTGCTTTATTTATTTCGTGTGCGTAAGAAATTTTTATATTTGACTTGCTTACTTATCTAAAATTACATCTTCTTGCAAACTTAGTTTCGACTATAGTTTTTACTATGTCTGGGGGGTGTGCGATGTACTTACCTCATCGTAGCACCGAGAGTATAATATTTTCTTTGTAACGTTTGCTAGGGGAGTTGATTTTTTACGATATATTGAAACTTTGACCGGTTTTGATGTATCGATTTTTTTGTAATTTGCCTAGTGTTCAGTAGTGTTTTATTTATAGTGTGAGCGGAGATATATATACTTTATGAAGTAGTCTTAATAAGTAGTTTTCTATCTAGTGTTTTGGTTTCATACGATGATTAATATGTTTTTTGAGTTTGAGTTTTGCAGGGGATGAAGATTGATCACGAGAAAGTAGAGCTTCAAAAGGCCGCTCGACCAAAATCACGCTACTCGACCAAGTCATGGAGGTCAAGCGGCAGTCGAGCAGGCTATTTTAACGCGAATCTGTAAGTTTTCAGATTACAGAGCACTCGCTCGACCAAGAGTTCCAGTCGAGTTACAGGTCGAGCAGAGCAGAGGAATGGGTTTAGGTTATAGGGAAGCCATTCGACCAACTCAAGGGCCGCTCGACCAATCCGTTCGACCCGAGCAGAGTAACAGTTTTCGTGATATAAGGTCAGTTTTCTGCATTGCTCGGTCATTTTCTCACCACCCTTTCTCGATTGACAACCCCGAACGGTATGATTCTCATCCAAAACACTTAGAACACTTTTCTTTACCCAAACCACACACAATCTACATCAAATTGGGGAGATTCAAGTTTTGCATTTGTGAGATTTTCTTCTCAATTTTTGCATTCTACTTCTCGTCACTTTCTTTCGCCCATGGCTGGAGATAAAAGTATGTTTTCTTAACTTATTTTCTTTGAATTGAATTATATCCTAAGGAATTTAGATGGGTAAGCATGTTTTGGTTTGAATTTTGATTGGAATTTGGGTGATTTTTCTTGAAATTTTATAAGAGTTGCATGAGTTCAATTTACGTTGGATTGATGGAATTTTATGAAATTGATGATGTATATGATACGGGCTTGAGTTTAATTGACTCGATTGTATGGGCTTGTTGATTTTAAGTGATGTTGATGAATTTGAAGTGTGGAATAGTGTGGATGCTAGGGATTAAGTTTGGAATTTTGAATATTTTGGAAATCCTAGTGTAGCATGTTGGTATTTTGGCTCTTTCGTGATACCTAAGGACTTAAAATGTTGAGTTTTCAATAATTTAATGTTTTAAGTTGAACGTATGGTTAAAATATGAGATTGTGGAGACGTCATGTTGAAATTGTTGAGCATATGATTTGAAGTCTTGAGAAGAATCTATGCGATTATAAGTCCTAGGATGAGTATACTTGTTTCTTTGCATATGCTTGTATTGAAGTATAATTATTGTAGGTAAGGGAATTGCTTCGTGTTCAAAGCGAAAAGAAGGTGGAATACCAAAGAAATGAGATACGGGTAAGAAAAGTAAGAAGGATGGAAAGATGCCATCGAATTTTGGGATGAAAATACCTAATTGGGATGAAAATAGAGAGCTATGGGGAGCTGTTTCAAGAAAGATTAATCGGACTCGTTATCAGGATGATCATGTTATGATTGAGATGCACATAATTAATTATATAAGGTGGATGTTCAATTAGGTTGGAATCAGTGGTTTCATGGACTTAAAGAGGGAAACGTACTTTCATATCTTTGCGGAGATGCTATGCACGTTAGAGGTGATCCGAAAGGATTCTGTTCTTCCTACATCGGCATGGTTCCGACTTGGAGGCGAGTTGAGATACTTATATGCTAGCTAATTTCACAGGATGTTTGGATGCCCGGAGGATGTATCTACACAAGATGATGAAGGGTTTGTTGCTGATGATTTTTAAAGGTCAATTATGGGGCTGCGAAGAGCGTATGATCCTCAGCAATCGAGGGCCGCTTTCATTCGCAACTCGATTATTGTTTACATGGATAAGATTCTTAGAAATACCATCTTTGCCCGAGTTGAGGGCGGGTGTATTCCGAGAGTTGAGTTATATGTCCTTTGGTGCATGATGAATGGGGTCCACTTTAATTTGGGAGCATATATTTTGCAGCAGCTGTATTGGTTCACCATCCACACTTTCCAGAAGGTGAACATTGGAGGGTTGATCACACCATTGGCCGAGCATTATAATGTGGATTTATCGAGGTATAGGCCAGTCCAAGGTGATCCGAATTTGATTATGCCAGCTTGCGTTAGGATGAACTTGGCTTGACATGAAGACGGTGTATGTATGTTCATCAGAGGAAATAATCCTATTTCTTTTAAGATGCCCTTCTATCTCGTTGATCTTACTATGGTCCAGATCAATGCAAATTTGTTGATGAGCACACCTTCCAACATTGCGATCTCCACTACTTGTTGTGCTAATGGAGATTGGCGCACTTTGGCTGATATGCACCTTGAAGGTGTGTATCTCAACTTGGATATGATTTTAGTGGGAGAGCCGGAGGAGAATAAGAAGTATGAGCCAATTCCGCAGCAGCAGTTTGCACCTGAGCAGCCGCCACCGTTTGAACATCCGATGCCTGATGCACATATGGACATGCCTCACGATATTCCAGAGATGGACATTCCTCTGATGTAGCCACTACCACATCAGCAGCAGCCGTAGCAGTATGATTTCTGGCAGGCTCAGGATCGCTTTTATAGAGAGCTATTTCAAATGATGAATGAGCATTTTGCCATATTGAATGCAAATTAGCAAGAAACTAATCGTCAGCTGGGTTCGGGCGAACACAAATTACGCTGCGCTCAACCTTCGTTATGATGCAATAGATAGGAGATTGGAAAAGATGCAACCCAATGAACGTGAGCTAGATAGGAAGATAAATCATCTCCACCGGTATTTTGATCATTGGCGCATGGAGATGAGTGATGGTGATGACGATGATGAGGATGATGTTGTTGGCGTTTGATCATTTAGTTAGCTTGACCGTTAGGGTTCCATACGTTTCTAAATCTGAAAAAAGTGGAAGCAAGAAAACATAGAAATGTATTACCTTTCACTAGGGTTTGTTGAAGAAGAAAGATTCTAGCTGGCAGCCTGTGCAGCCTCACAATTTTGGGTATAACTCCCTTATTCGATCTCTAATTCGAGTGATCTATAAGCCAAAACCATCCTCTCTTTAGTAGCTTTCCAACGGTGTATCACACGTCTAGTTTGGAGTTTCACAAGATTTTAGAAAAATCGTGGAAACTGACGAACAGCAGCAGCAAACAACCTTCCAATCTACTGTTGTATTCTCAAGTCCAATCTTGACATCGTGTGGGCAACGATCTTCGAGATCTTCTCAATCTGCTATTTTTTCTACCCTCTTCATATATTAGGCGTGTCTCATCTAGGGTTAGAACTGCTGAGATGAGTTATATATGGGCTACAACAGGGACCAGGAGGAGAAATTAGAGTTGGGCCTCCATTGGGCTTAAGTATGCAAGCTTAGCCCAAAGCTTATACTTAAGTCCAATAATAACAATATATACCACTAAAATATTATTAATTTACTACCGTACTAATCCCATAATTACGTTATGGGCTCTTTCTTTTAATGAGCCCGACAGTCTTCCCATGTTTAAGATATACAATGCCCATTATTTAATTAAGTTACTAACAACTCCATTAATTAATATCTCATCCAAGAGTAGTACCACTAAACCTCATTATCATGCCAGAATAAAATCCACCTGCAGAGCTTACATGATAATCCTTATGAGCTCCTCAAGAGGACATCATCAACCTATGTCGAACACGGATTCCTTCTACAATCAACAACACACCATAGAGACAACACTATTTCCCAACTCACCGAGTTTATTGATTTAATTACATGTAAATCTCACCCATTGATGAATCAAAAATACATACTGCCTTACATGTCGAGGTTATTATATAGGGATTAAGAGCACGAACATCCATGATAACTGAGATCAAGTTCTTCTATAAGTCAGTATAAGTCAAACGATCTCAAGCGGTCCTGCTCAATACACACAAAGTGCACTAGTGTGATTCTATAGTCAAGATAAACTAATACCAAATTACACTACAACCATCCCTGTCTATCTCGGTTGTGAGCATATGTTTATACTTTATAAGAAAACCGATAATATGATCATCCGCGTGTTGTCGCACAACATATTATCTACAGTATAAAGTAAGTGGACTATTGCATCGTACATATAAATAAATTATAAGACGCAATCATTTGATCAATATGATTCTTATTTCAAATTAATTGTTATAACACTGTTCATACAGAAGCTAGACTTTTAGAATACAATTCAACAATCTCTCACTTATACTAAAAGACTATTTGTCATGTCCACTGCCATACATCTGATTCTCACTCCCACTACACGACCATCAAAAGCTTTCGCTTTAAAGTCCTCATAAATGGATTTACTAGGTTATCTTTTGATGTAATCTCGATGACAACAACCTTCTCCTCATCATACGATTTCTCGTAACAGGTGGTACTTGCGCTCCATGCGTTTAATTGCTTATGTACTTGTGATTCCTTCAAGTTTGCAACTGCACCATTATTATCACAATAAATTGTGATATCCTTGAGCAAACTTAAAAATTACATCCAAGTCTATCACGAAGTTACTAGAGTCATACAGATACTTTGGCTGCCTAAGAGGTTCTAATTTATCATCTTACCATGGTAGAGTCCGAAATATATTTCTATATAACACTCCTCCATATTATGACTCAACTTCCTAAAATTAAACACATAACCTATGAGGTGGATTTACTGCCGTCCCTATTTGATTTGAAAATCTGAATCTATGTAACCCACAAGAAGTTGTGAATCTGTCCGTTAAGTCCACATATAATTTATGGTCCTTTTCAGGTACATAAGTATATGTTTTACCACAGTTCAACATTCTTGTTACGGGTTACCTTGATACTCACACACCATGCGTTTAGCAAAACATATATCCAATCTCGTGCATAACATTTCTTAGATTAAGCTTCCTTATTCGCCGAAGAATAAAGAACCGCTTCCATCTCCTTTATCTTCTTTTGTGTCCTACGACACATTTTCTTAGATAATGTCTCATACTAAAACAAGTAGGGATTGTATCATTTCATGAAGCTTGAGACAAACATAACATCCTTTCTTGTGATCCGTATTACCGTGATCAAAAGGATATATTTTGCTTTTCTTAAGTCCTTCATTTTATACTGCTTTATCAGTCATACTCATACGCCCGATAATACTCTTTCATTGTCTTTAATGAGCAATATATCATCTACGTACAATACAAGAAATACCACCACGTTTTCGTCACTCTTTTCAATACACAAGACACATCTGCGTATTGAATAAATTCATATGCCTGGATTTCCTCATCAAAACAAATGTTACATGATCTTGAAGCTTGCTTTAGTCTAACGATGGACACCTTTAAGCTTACAATCAAAATGCTCTTAGCCCTTTGCAATGAATCACTCTAGTTGCTTTACATAGACGTTTTCTTCAAGACTTCGAATCAAGAAAGCTGTCTTGACATCTATTTGTTGTACCTCATATTCAATATGAACAACAACAAATAAAAGAGTCCAGATCGACTTAGGCATAGCTACCGACAAACAGGTTCCCTCATAATCGAATCCTTTCTTTCTGAGTATACCTTTTTGCAGCAAGCTTTCCTTCCAAGGTTTTCACCTTACCGTTTGATCCTCTTTTATTTTGTATGACCACTTCCAATGACTTTTACACCATTTAGTGATCATACAAGCTCCCAAATTTGTTTTAAAATCCATAGATTCTATTTCAAAATTCATTGCAACTTGCTAAGATATCATATTTTTATCTTGTAGTGCTTCGTCGTATCCGTGGGTCAATTCCATGTTTACTAGGGACTAAGTCTCACGATTCTCCCGAAACATAAATGTATCTAATTTTAGAACAACCCTCCCACTATGACAAGACACTACAGGTAATTGTTTATCAGATGTGACACGCGATGCAATTAACTTGTGGTATATCCTCTTGTACAATTGGTACTAATACTTTGTGTTTTCCCTCTCACTTCCTTTAGAACAACTTATACATGGGTATGTGATTTATTACATAGTCCTTTTCCAAAAATCTAATGTTTGTGTTAACAATCACCCTTCGATCTTTTGGACTAAATAAATCATCACCCTCCATTTTTCTAGGATATCCCACAAACAGACAAACGTTATACGATATGCTGTTTCTAGGGCATACCCATAAAATAAATTTAATAATTTCAAATAACTTATCATCTATCTAACCATTTCCATAATAGTCTTTCTCTTATTAGGATTAGAAGACGTGTTATTAATTTCAATTTGTTGCATCCATGGGAAAAAACAGGATTTAAGAGTTTACTAATTGTCACCAACGTACCACAACAGATTATAGCTCAATGCCTCATTATAATGACCATGTTATTTAAATGAAATAGAGTATCCATCTGAAAAATATAGAACCTAAATTCAAATTCTTTCTTTGGAAACGTACGTAAAGACAATTTCTCAAAATCAAACGTTTATTCATATCATAAGATAAATAAACAACTCCCATTACAACAATCACTACTCTTGTAGCATACCCATGTATTTAATTATCTCATCATCACTTAGTTACACACTTTTAGTAATTCTGATATCTACACACAACGTGTCAGTAGATTCCATCACTAATCATGCTTCAACAACTAGTGAATGAGATGTTAACCTTGTTCACATCTTGATGATCCTTCGCTACATGTTTTGTCAGAAGTTCCCCACCATATACAACCTCCCGTATTTCAGGTAGAACTTGCTCAAAACATCCAAGAAAATTATGAAGAATAAATTGATCTAGGTTTTCCCTTCAATTTGTACTCCAAGCATTTCCAATTCATTCATCAAGCTATCCATGATCTCTTGCTCTTCTAACTTACTCAAGTATGTGAAGAGTTGCATGAGACCATCATATTTCTATGAACCTCTCATCTCTCCACTAGAGACTTTAATAGCCATCACAGAACATCCTTAGTGAGAACACATTTCTATTTTCCTAAGCAATAAAATTTAAAACCAAGATCATTTTCTAATCATCTAATTTTGGACTAGTAAATATGTTTCTTTTAGTAAACAATAAGTGAAATTAAACCATTTGAAAATACAGAGAATCACATAAATATACCGATCAAATCTTCGAATTTATCCATTTACATGGATTCCCTCAAAACAATATAAAATAAAATTCACCGACATCTCAAGCACCGTGACTCTACAAGCCACGATAATGTGGACATTTATAAACCCAAACATTCACAAGAGAAGGTTTTACCCTTTAATTTCATTTGCCAACCTAACCTCATGATAAAATAATTAATAGTCGGTTCCGCTTTAGCCATGCAAATAACAGCAGTGACTCCGATGTGGAGGATACATATTATTTACATCTAAGTGTACACCATTATTTGACCCCAAATCCATTGCGCAAGCTTATGTGCCTAACAGATGGAGAAGTACACACGCGCTCAGATAACTTCCTACAGTTATCAATTATAAGTTTGTACTAGTGAACCTCATATAAACTCATCCGATGTGGAGGAAGACACTATAGCCAACGCGCAAGTTCATATGTATCACATTACAAACATAATTATTTAATGAAGTCTGTTCAGCAATCCATGAATAAACTCATCCGATGGGGAGGAAGGCTCTAATGCTGACGCGCAAGTTTATTCATATCGCTAACAAACCAATAATGGAGGCCGCAAGAATTATTAATCAATTCCCTCTCCCACTCAGTAATTTAACACCGAGGGTTTTTACATGCATATAATATTAAAAATAAAATACGTAACCTAGCATGCTCCTATAACATCACATAAGGCAGTAAATCACAGAAAATAATGCATAGTATATATAACAATAATCAGATAATTAAATCAATTATAGCAGTTATATATCAGCGAATTCGATTGTTCGTCACTAAGCATAAAATTGAGCAGCTGCGACTATGTGGGGTTCGACCTAAACAAAATTCCAAAAGAATCTTCCGTAGAAAATTCCTCAAATTCTTTGTCTGCCAACCTGCTCCACCACTCCGGCACCCTGCTCGACATCCTCACACCTAGCTGCCCATCCACCGTGCATAACACTAAGCACACTGCACGAAGTTCTCCGAGCATATCACCCGACTCCGCGCATTCGCGCCCAGCAGCTGGCTCGGCATTCCACCCGCCAACCTCTGAGCGCTAGATGCTCGTCACCGTGCATACTGTTGGCATTCGTGAGGCCAACGAGCTCAACACCCTTTTCAGCATGCACACCAACACAAAGGCCACCACGCCGATCAACGCTGCCAGCGTCGTGCTGGCCATTTTTCCAACGGCGTGTCTCGTGCCTTACTACCAGCGCCACTAGCGCACAGCCACGCTGGAGAAGGATCAACAGCCACGCATCAACACCTAGCAACAACCCTGGAAGGTCGTCCGGCGGCATCCAGTGTGCCCAACAGCATGCTTCCATACCAAGCATCACCAGCCATGATTCCTGATGGCAGTTCCAGATGCCTTCAGCAGCTAGCGATCGCAGCGCGAAACCCACCATCAGCTGGTAGTAGTCGGCGCATCCACTTGCAGACTCGACCAGCCTACACACTGAACCAACCGTAAACATACAAAAAATGGTGACTTGATTGGAACAAGAGAAGACCTGCTTGGAAATCCCATCAGACCCGATCAAACGTGTGATGGACCTGCCTAGAAATTGGTTAAGACTCACCCGGAACTTGCCGAACCCACTCGTTGGATAACTTTGAGGATCCGACTGGAACTCATGAGGACTCACCCCAAAACTCTAGCAGACTCGACCGTAACCATGACAGGGCAGCCTGGAAACACCGTATCCTAGTTGCCTTGCGATGCATGCCAACCATACGTGTCCCATCGCCTGTACACCAGCGATTCAGCGAGCCTCCGGCCATGAGACCTGATGCTCGTGACTCTGCCAGCCGCCGGACACGCTTTCTGCCACAGCTGCCTGCTGATCACGCTCCAGCATCGTGTCGTCATCAACTATCGTGTCGTCGTCAACTATGGCATCGCTGATCTTAAGCTGTTGTATCCCGGCAGCCTTTTCCTCCAGCGACTGTCTGTCGCCGCCATGAACAGTGCCACCATCCACTTACATCCTTGCGAGGTTTTTCATACCACAGAGCGATGACAACCATCAGTCGTCAAGCCTTTGTTCCGCTTTTATCCCCGTGGCTCTGCCGTTCAACGTGCATCACCGCCGCTCGCCAAACCACCGTGCGGTGCAAGGTGTGTGCAGCCATGTACAATTTAGGGTTCTCATGGATAATAGATAATACAAAACCCTAACTATCTCATGTACAACTTCGATTTCTCATCGTGGTCGAGAATCTATCGAAAAAAATATAGGGTTTTCATGGAAAAAAAATTATACCAAACCCTTACAGGCTCACATGCGATTCTAATTTTGAAAATTAAATCACATTATCCACACAAACCCAAGCCTAACGTGTCACGCTTCACTACAAAACTGAAGCTCTGATACCAATTGTTGGCATTCGATCATTTGGTTAACGTGAACCGTTAGGGTTCCATATGTTTCTAAATCAACAGAAGCAAGAAAACATAGAAGCGTATTACCTTTCACCAGGGTATGTTGAAGAAGAAAGATTTTAGCCGGCAGCCTGCGTAGCCTCACGGTTTTGGGCATAACTCCCTCATATGATCTCTGATTCAAGTGATCTACACGCCAAAATGATCTTCTCTTCAGTAGCTTTTTCAATGGTTCATCACACTTCCAGTTTGGAGTTTCGCACGATTTTAGAAAAAAATTGGAAGTTGACGAACAGCAGCAACAAAAAACAACTTTCCGATCTTCTGCTGTATTCCCAAGTCCAATCTCGACGTCGTGTGGGCGACGATCTTCGATATCTTCACAATCTGCTGTTCTGTCTATCCTATTCACATGTTAGGCGTGTCTCATCTAGGGTTAGAACAGCTGAGATGACTTATATATGAGCTACAATAGGGACCAGGAGGAGAAATTAGAGTTGGGCCTCCATTGGGTTTAAGTATGCAAGCCTAGCCCAAAGCTTATACTTAAGTCAAATAATAATAATATATACCTCTAAAATATTATTACTACATTACCTTTCTAATCCCATAATTACGTTATGAGCTCCTTCTTATTATGAGCCCGACAGTCTCCCCATGTTTAAGATATACAATGCCCATTAATTAATTAAGTTACTGACAACTCCATTAATTAATATCTGATCCAAGAGTAGTACCACTAAACCTCATTATCATGCCGAAATAAATTCACTTGCAGGGTTTACATGATAATCCTTATGAGCTCCTCAAGGGGACATCATCAACCTATGTCGAACATGGATTCCTTCTACAATCAACCGCACACCATAGAGACAACACTATTTCTCAATTCACCGAGTTTATTGATTTAATTACATGTAAATCTCACCCATTGATGAATCAAAAATACATACTGCCTTCCGTATTGAGGTTATTGTATAGGGATTAAGAGCACGAACATCCGTAATAACTGAGATCAAGTTCTTCTATAAGTCAGTATAAGTCGAACGATCTCAAGCGGTCCTGCTCAATACACACAATGTGCACTAGTGTGATTCTATAGTCAAGACAAACTAATACCAAATCACACTACAACCATCCCGATAGAGAGTTCCCATAGATCTCGGTTGTGAGCTTCTATTTATACTTTATAAGAAAACCGATAATATGATCTTTCGTGTGTTGTCGCACAACATATTATCTACAGTATAAAGTAAGTGGACTATTGCATCGTACATATAAATAAATTATAAGACGCAAGCACAAATTTTTGATATGATTCTCATTTCAAAATATTTGTTATAACATTGTTCATACAAAAGCTAGACTTTTAGTATACAATCCAACAGATGCACAAGAGGAGTAGAGTGCGCTAGGTTTTCCCTTGTCTGTTTCCTATTATCTCCCTTCTTTTTTTCTCTTTACATGTTGAGACGTAGTTGGTGAATGATTTGGGTATTATAAGATTGATGTGTGAGTGGCATGTACAGAATTGATGATATTGTTGAGTTTGATGATGTGATGGATATTTGGGTTTTGATTGATGATCGATGAGTTGATATTGACTCTTTGGTATGCATGTGCATTGTACTTGTGAAATATGTTGATTTGTTGAAAAGAAGCATGTGTTGTTTGTTATTACTTGAAGTTTATGCAGGATTGATGTTGATTGCATGCTTTGAAGAGTGCTTAGGAGTCTATTATCCAAGTGAGAATTTGAGCCTAATAATCATGCTACATTTATCCATGATAGTTTATTCTTGTGAGTATCATTCATACGTTTGTATTCTAGAATTTGGCTTGGAGTCTTGTTTGAAGTTTATGATTAATAGATACTAGGAGATGATCTTAGGCCATTATTGATAATTGAGCCACTTAGCCAAAATTTTACCTTACCTTATAATGTGTATATCATTAGAAGCCCTGTTGAGCCTTTAAAAGCTTTTTCTTGGCAAGTCTGTGATAATAGCCTTTATGACCTTTACTTTAGTTCTGAATACCTTATTTACTAGTAGAGAGTTGAGGTGAATAATTGCGAAGTGAGAAAACTAAAGAAAGAAAGGAAGGAAAATTGAGTTAGCAAAGAGTAAATAGAGAAGTATGGATAAATCTTGTTTAGGGGTAGTGCCTAATACCGGTACCCTGACTGCTTAGAAGGGTAGTGCCGGAAATTGGTACCCTTGTACTTTTAGGAAAGGTGTTGATTCCTAGGAAAGAAGGAGAAGACGAAGTGCAAAGATCACGAGACTGATGATAAAGGAGAAGAGTGAAGCTGTTTGATGAAAATCAAAACTCCAAAGTAATTCTCTACTAGTGAATTAGTCACTTTATCTAAATTCTCCCACCTTTACCAAAGAGACAGCATTACAACCCATAAGACAAGTCCTTTGTGATCCTAGTATTGAAATAATTATGAATTGATCTTTGAGACCTTTTCAAACCTTATGGTTATGCGAATGTATGAGTTGATTATGAGCGTATATACTATCCTAAAAAGTGTACATCTTTTACACTTGAGTGAGAGAGTAAACACCTATCTAGTGAGCTAGATGAATTAGCACTCATAGAAGTATTGTGGTTAATTGATGTTCTTGCATGGATGAAAGTATGATGGCTGCATGTTTTGATTTGATAAATTGTATGTATTATTAAGATGTGCATATATGAGGACCTTGTGGATGACACTCTCTTGCCTTTGTTTTGATTTCGTTGCCTCGGGACGAGCAATATGTAAGTTTGGGGGTTTGATGATAGTGATAATTCAAGTATTTGGAACTCTGATTTGTGCGAAAATTGAGTACGATTTGGGCGATTATCGAGGCAAATTGGTATGCTTATGGGAATTCCACAAATCAGAGGCTACTGAGGCTATTTGAGCACATTGATGTAGAAAAACAGGTCAGAAATGCTCAGAATCAGAAAGCACGAAGTCTGAGACGTCGCTCAACAAAAGGAGGAGTCGCTCGACCAAAACCTCTTGGTTGAGCAAGGGTAGATTTGGTCGAGCGGATGTCTGTACAGAGTTTCAGTGAATGGGGAGTCCGCTCGACCTCCGCTTGAACAGAATAGAAACCGCTTGACCAAGCCAGTTTGGTCGAGCGGGGACACGCGAGCCTATTTTTGGTAATTCTGACCCTCCCGTGCGTGAATTTTCGTATTCTCCAAGAAAAAGCCCCGAAAAGGTCCATAAGGAGAGTTTTACAAGTATAAAAAGGAAAGACGATCACATTGAAAAGAGAGTTAGATTCCACATCCATCCTACACCACGTCCAAACCCTAACTCCATCCTACGGAGCTGTAGAGAGATTCGTGCAGCGGATCAAGTGAGAACCAAGCAAAGATTCAAGACGGAGCGAGAAGCAACGATGCCCATTTCTAGGGTTTACTTCGCAATTTAATTCTTCTTGTAATTTTCAAAGACTATGCGTAAGATCTATCCAAACACCATGAACGTTCTTCCAAACGTCATGGGAACTCTTTTGGTAGTTCTAGGGTTTATGAAGATTTTATCTAGTTAGTTGAACTTTCGTGTGTATACTCCGTACAACACTACTTTTGGTTTAATTTATATAGGACTATGCGTTTTCAATTCATACTCAGAGTCGTTTTGTGCATCAATAATTGTTATGTAGAGCCTGAATACATATCTTGGTTATTGATTGAGTGCGTTCATTTCTGAGCAGAATTATATGTTATGATTCTAAATGAAGGGATTCCGAAACTTCATTAGAACTATCATATATAAATACTTGTTAATTGAATTGAATTCGGGTTAATAAGTAGGATAAAAGTATAACTTCATAGTACCTATAAAGGGAGATCATATCGGGTTAGAGTACTTAGTGCATGGGAAATAATTGATACTGATAGTACCTAGAAAGAGGGGTGAATTATATTGCTTGCTCCAAGGATATTCACACGTGTCATACGCTTATTTACTTATGTCTATAGAGTAGATTTGCATGATTTAGTAATGCGTCCATACTCCACAAGGCAGAGTCAGACATTGATATATGGAAGAGAAATTTATTAGTAAAACTGGATGCCCCGAAGAGCTACCTATCTTCTCACTTATTCACTATCGTTTTAATCTTTATTGCTTATTTATTTTTATCGTTCTTTAAATTATTTGTTGATTGTTACTTAATTTTTCAAATCTTATTGCCATACTAGTCTTAAATAAGTTAGAATATAATTAAATTAATAATAATCCGTCCTTTAGGTTTGATAATCACTTGGTCGCTTATCAAAGCTACAATAGCATCCTTCACACTTGGGGATTAATATTGTGTGTTTAGAAAACACTCATCAGGAGTGTGCAAAAAACCATTCACCGTTTGAAACTGATCATCCTCAAAACTTGCCTCAGGCTGTTGTTCAACATTCACCTCTGCAGATTAAACTCGTTCAAAACCTGGTATTACACATTCCCTAATCACACCATCACCACCAAATGAACCATTATTTTGTGAGCCCTGTGGTTTACCAACCCTGATACTGTTTGATGGTGTGACATGCCCTTCGCCTCTGACTTCAGCTCTACGATTTAATACATCCAACGATCGTTGAATGTCCAGCTGTAGCTGCGCCATCCTCTCCTATCGATGGTCGATCGCATCAAGTCGACTGAAAATAGCATCGGCAAAGCGCTTCATTCGATCTTCATCATCAAACTCACTGTTACTAGTTGTTGGGATAGCATCCGATTCTACAAAATTTTCTCTTGGTTGTTGGTGGTCACCAACGTCCTCAGCCATGGCATCCGCCTGTTTCTCAAAACAATTTGCGCTTTGGTAGTACTCATTAGCTTGCTCTTCCAAATTGGGCTCCAGGTTCATCTTTACCTCGATCTGCAAAAAGAAAATAACAACATAAAGGGACGATTCGAGGATGACAGATTTTGAGCTTAACAGATTACAATTGCATCAACATAAACATCTCTTACCAAAGGTGCACTTTCAAGAGTTCCTATCCTGGCAATGAAGACATTTTCCTTCAAATCATCGAAGCTTGGAGTAACTTCAGGGGCCCAATGGAGTATTCGAGGGATTGTATCTGATGCATTCTTTTTGGCACCACCAAACATTTGCCCCAACAATGGAATGGCTTCGTAAGCCCACGCCAGTACAGCATACACAAATCCATTCACGTCTATCCCCTCTCTATGGCTGGGTTTTCGCCGGCTACGTGAATGCTGTGCTTTGTTCTGATTGCGCATATAACCACGAACCTCTTTACCATGTATTCAAAGAAACTGTGCCCCACGTATACGCGTTAAAAGCTGCAACATTGTCTACCAACTTGATGTACTCAATATCCAAGTTCCCACACTTTGAGTACCTAGGGAGTAGTACGCATACAACAAGCATCAGCAAGCAAGCTTAACAAGATCATCAACATTCTCACAGTTACTAAACGCCGTCCTTATTTCCACCACAGCACTTTCTTGGATGATCTGAATAATCTCCAATGAAGATCTCCATCTGATATTACCTTTGGAATAGCCCCAAATCGTAGCCCCGTGACAAGTGCAAACTCCCGCGGACCAAATTCCGCTACCTGATTCTGTACGTGAAAGGAAAATTTTATGACAGAATCCAACTTGTCCTGCGAAAAAATAAGATGGAGGTAGATCTGCCATTGGAATTGAATATCGCTTAGTTCAAGTAGATGCCCAAAGCAGCTTGAACCAAAACTATCTCTGCTGCTTCCACTAAACTTTTCTCTGATTTCCGATAATACTTTTAGATCACCCCGTCTGCCAACACGGGCTGAGAAGTACCCAGGCTGAGTTACTTTTGCCATCGATACCCAATAAATGTTACCCTGAAATATTCAACAGACCATAATTAGATTCTTTTCATGTGTGCCATCCAAATAAGGGAAGCAAAACACACCACTAATTCACTACGATAACTAGTGCCAAATAGACAAACAACATGGCTGCATATTTACTGATACCACTACCGAAATCATATTGCATGATGTCTCCAACTACAAGTAGCTACATCAAGGGTTCTGCATCAGACGAAATATTACCGAATTCATCTATTGATACTACAACATTGTCCCTAAAAAGTATCGAAAAAGGGATACACTGGTTGTCTCACGATGTGAAGATAGTAATGCAAATTTCATTAATAAGAACAACCACGACATTCTCAATACCCCAAATTTCTCAGGACATACGAAATTAGTACCCTAGAAATGATAAAAAATTGACATTAAATCTTCTAAATCAGAGACCTAATACTAACCTTGCTTTGAAGTAGATATAGGGAGACGAAATAAAATTCGATGGCTGCAATAGTAGACTCCACCCTCAAATTGTGGCCTCTTTCACTTTCACGGAGTTTCACTTATGCAGATATTTCCTCTATCCCACCTGATAATGTTGAACTCGCTGCACGATGAAGAATTTCTTTTTTCTTTGTAAAATTTTGAAATAATTGGGAAGGTCTTGGGAAATTGATAATGTAGACGTTGATGCACGATGAAGAACTTTTTTTAAAAAAATTGTGGAACAATTGGGCGGGTCTTGGACAAACGTACGGCCACAGAGGAAGGGAGAGGGATTGTATCAGGGATGGGAGCAAGGGGTTTAGGTAGGGTGGGTGGGTGGGTGGGTGGGTTGGAGGGTGGTTATAATTTCAAAAAATATAGGTGGTGGGTTAGGGGCCATTTTGGTCCATAATTGCACAAATGGGTATCGAAATTATGTAATATTGTTGATGGATGAAATTGATTTTTTAGAATTGATTTTGGATATACTTGACAATTGGCTGTTATTATTATTATTATAATTATTAAATTAATAAATAAAATAAAATAAAATAAATATGAATTTAATTTCTTGTGACCAATAGTGTAATTGAATGAGACTAAATATGGAAGTTTTATGGGATCAAGTCTGAAAAAAATACACCATCCAGTCACTTACAAGATATTCATTTCACTATTCCTGGCGTCCGCTTCAAATGTATCAATTTCCTCTATTTAGTAAAGAAAGTACACAATATGACCCACCACTTCTCTCTAATACAACTACCCACTTTACCTATAATAATAATACTCCTTAATTCATGTGCAAAAAACAAATAAAGACCTTAGAATTGTCCACATGCAAACAGCAAACGATTACTTTGTAAGTGGCCGGAGATAGTAATTATTTTGAACTAAAAGTGAAAGTATTTGGACTGCTTTGAAGAGATTATGTGTCTTGCAGACTAAAAGTGCAAAATTCTCCACATATATGAATGTTAATTTTTTTAATGAAAAATTGAGGGTAAAAAAAAACTACTAAGAAATACTATAAAGAATGGGTATTGGATTTTGACGTATTTGCGCGAGCAAGTTTGATCATTTCTGAAAGCAATTTTTTTAAACAATCGGAGAGCAGAGTTTGTTTTGGTTTCGGTGACCCGTTTTGCGAGATGACAGAAAGCAGAAAAGGCGGTAGCTGAAATACAGTATAGGATAAGAGCCATGGAATAACGTAGAACCATTGCCAACCGTCAGTATACCGCCATGGGTAAGCACAAACAACAAGTCATTTCCCGCTTCTTCGCACCCAAATCCAAACCTTCCGCCACCACCTCCGCTCAAAACCCAACCACCCCTCCGCCCAAAACCGCCACCACCGTCTCTTTTTCCCCTGCCAAACGCCGCAGAGCCGATCAACTCAACTCCCTCCATAACAAGCTCACTAAACTCACTCACCCCTCATCCCCTGATAACCCCATCTTACCCCTACCCGATCCTGCACTTCACCAGAAATTCCTCGATAAGCTTCTAGAGCCTTCGCATGAATGTCTAGAACCTTCCAGAAGTAGTAGCGCCGCCCAAATTTCAAATACCAAGTATACACCGTTAGAGAAACAGGTGGTTGACCTCAAACGTAGGTATCCTGATGTGCTTCTAATGATTGAGGTTGGGTATAGATATAGATTTTTTGGAGAGGACGCCGAAAATGCTGCTAGAGTGTTGAGTATATATGCGCATATGGATCACAATTTCTTGACCGCTAGTGTGCCAACTTTTCGATTAAATGTCCATGTGAGGAGGCTTGTTACTGCAGGGTATAAAGTTGGCGTCGTGAAACAAACTGAGACGGCGGCAATGAAGGCTCATGGGGAGAATAAGGTTGGTCCATTTTGTCGTGGGCTATCGGCATTGTACACCAAGGCCACTCTGGAAGCTGCAGAGGATATGGGAGGAGGGGAGGAAGGGTGTGGGTCGCGTTGTAATTATCTATTCTGTGTTGTGGAGAAAGCGGCTAGTAGTATGGAGAATGGGGTGGATGTGAGAATCGGGGCTGTGGCTGTGGAGATTTCCACTGGTGATGTTATCTATGGGGAGTTTGATGATAATTTTATGAGGGATGGATTGGAGGCCATGCTTTTGAACTTGTCTCCAGCTGAATTACTTCTTGGAGAACCTCTATCAAAGCAAACCGAGAAGGTGGTTTTAGTATTCAATTTTTAATTATATAGCTGAGACAAGGCAAATTATGATGGTTAATTTGGAGGCTGGAAAATGTCGCAATAGGCTGTGTTTTTGTTTTCCCTATTGTTATGACTCTTGCTAAATTTAAGTAATGTTTGAATTGCTCGTGTCTGTGATTGTGCTCTATGAATTGTGCCATTTTAGTGAAAATACTTTTAGGATTCTGAAGGTTCTTGGGAAAAAAACATAAGATGAAACTCTTCTTGACCGTTATGAGGGTGTTTTTGCAGGTGTGAATCATCTTGCTAGAACCTAAACAAAACATCACCATGAACAATTTTGTCGTAGAACTAAATTTGAATGTGAACTTGCGTTCTTTGTCTGCGTAATAATTTAAGCAGAGTTGATTTCATTAGTTCCTATTTGAAATGTTAAATTTGATCGATTATGTGACATTGAGCATTTTGTTGTTGAGTTATACTGTAATTTGGAATTCTTTGGAGTATAATTTATTTCAGTAGGGAAAGTTGATATCACTAATGGCTATGGCCTATGGGACATGAAATTAGAGGTTTCATAATGTGGTGACAGCATATAAGAAGGGCCCATAATGTTCTTTACTCCTGTAGTTCAGTTTATTTTGAGTTTTCACCTTTCTGTTACTGATGTTCATGTTAGTTAGATCTATAGTTTGGTATGTATAATGAATTTATACTATTACTTACTGAGTAGCCTTCCTGTAATGAGACATGCTGCGGTAAATACGCTTTTTGTCAATGTTGAATGGCAAGAATAGAGAGAATTATCATGAATATCGGATTTCTGTAGTCACAAATGGTCTATTTTCCGTATACATAAGAAATACTATAGTTACAATCCCAGAGTCTTTGACATTTATTGTAAGACTGAACCCTCAGTCCACGAGTAAGCTTCAATTGCCTTGATTTCTATTGAAAAAGTAGGTTAGAGATGTTAATTAAAGACTTTTTCTTGTTGGAAGAATCACGTGATGCATGCCTTGATCCATTTGGGCATAACTTTTGTGTGTTCTATCCTGTATAGTTATTGAAATCTTATGGAACTGCCTTGTGCAATTTGTGTTTTTTTATACAAGTTGGTGTATATTATTGTTGATGCATCTAATTTCCTTTTACTCCTTCACCAGTTGCTATTGGCATATGCCGGACCTGCTTCAAATGTTCGGATTGAGCATGTCTCACAAGATTGCTTACATGGTGTTGATGCACTATCGGAAGTCATATCAATATATAAGAACTCCAATGAAGATTTCAACAATGATCAGCTACAGAAGGTTATAGCAGCAAATGACCACTACAATAGTTGCTTATCATTTGATCTGTGACTTAATTATGATATCTAAACATATTTAAGATTAAGAATTTTTTTCTTTTTTCTTCAATTGAGAACACTTTTTATGGCCCTCCATAGATAGCTAATACACTTTATTTTCTTCTTTTGAAATTTCTCTATCTAAAGGGGATCATGGCTTTGCCTGATATGGCTCTTCAGGCGTTGGTTCTTATTGTTCATCACCTTAAACAGTTTGGATTTGAAAGAATTCCATGCTTGGAAGCTTCATTCCGACCTTTTTCTTGCGTCACGGAGATGACCCTTTCAGCAAACACGCTTCAGCAACTAGAGGTTAGTCAATAAATGACTGTTCATCAATTGTATGCAGCTCCTTTTAATTTCTTGTTAGTCATTAATTAATTAATTTTGTACCAATGCACTGCCAACTTGAGGACGGTAGCCTTTCTGATTGTGGTGTACTACATGAAACTTTGTTACATAATCATTTTTATTTTATTTTTATGCATAAAGTGCAGGTGTTGAAGAATAATTTTGATGGTTCTGAGAGTGGCTCTCTGTTGCAATACATGGATCACTCCCTGACTATATTTGGTTCAAGACTTCTGAAACACTGGGTAAGGAGTGTGATACACCGTGAGGTGTTGAGATTTGGTTCTCGGAATCCCTTTATGTTGTGATAGGTATTTGAGTTCTTTACATGATTTATTTTGTACTTTTCTTCAGGTGACTCATCCTTTGAGTAATAGAAACATGATATATGCACGTCTGGATGCTGTTTCTGAAATACTGAAATCCATGGGTTCCAGTGGTGTTCCTGAAGCTTATTTTGGAGAGGAAAATCCTGATATCACAATTTCGCATCCTGAGATACATCTTACAATTTCATCTGTTTTGACCTCATTAAGGCACATACCTGATGTTCAGCGTGGGATTACAAGGATTTTCCATCGAACTTCTACCCCATCTGAGGTAACTAAATCTTTTGGATGTCAAGTTCGCGTCTATGTATTCCTATTCTACGCTTCATGCACTTGTCCCCTCTGTCATTAAATGTAATTTAAATGCAGTTTTTTTTTTTTTTTTTATGAGATGCACTTAAAAAACCGTGTATGGTAATTAACCAGAAGACTAATCTACCACTAAACACGTGAATTATGCATCAATGAAATTCCTTTCAATTTTTCAGCCAATAAATTTTACCCTGTTAGTCTTGTAACTTTTTTCTTAATGTATTTCTGATTACATTTTTGAGAAATAAATGTGCAGTTTGTTGCAGTTATTCAAGCTGTTTTAGATGTGGGTCGACAACTACACCAACTGCATGATGAACATGAGGAGAGAAGCAAGAATTTACAAGTGGGAACTGTGCACTCTGCTCTGTTGAGAAAGTTGATATTGGCAGCCTCATCTTCCAGTCTTTTGAGTACTGCAGCGAGACTTTTGTCTAAAGTTAACAAAGAAGCTGCAGATCAGAAGGATTTTCACAATCTTTTTGTTATTTCTGATGGTAACTTCCCAGAGGTACAACTTTATGATTACATCTGCTAGAGTGTCATTCTTTTATTTTCTGAACTCATAAAATTGGTCGAGTGTTTGGTGCATTTGTAGGTTGCTTTAGCAAAGACCAAAGTTCACTTGGCAAATGAGATGTTAGATCAATTGCTATCTCAATGTTGCAAGAAACTGCGTATGAGAAATCTAGAATACATTAGTGTAGCTGGAGTTACACACTTGTTAGAGGTACTTCAATAAAAATTGCTTCAAGCATGGTCTTTAAAAAAAATAAAAAAATCTATGTTGGTGATTCATGTACATTAACTTATTGTGAATATTACTCCTTGCAATTATTGCAGTCTTGGTCTGTATATATGCCATGCCCTGCCTTTTGTGCTTCAAGTAGCTATAGTTTTCTTCTCCCTCTCCTATTTTGAAGGTTATGCAGCGATACTACTAGTTGATCAACAGTTTATGTGGTTCGTTAGGACAAGCTAGGCAAGGTTATCGTCGCTGTTATGTAAAGTTGGATGTTTAATATTTGTGAGTTCGCATTGAAAGAAAACAAGATCTAGTATTGGTATATATCTCAACTCAAAATTGTCAGAGAATAAAACGCATTTTCACTTTTTTAATACTGGGATTTAAACAATTTAATTACCCTGATTTCAAATTGTGTGGAATGGCCATCCTTTCTTTATTACAATTTTCTTGGTCTTTGACTTGTCTTCTTATTCTTTATTTTGACATTAGCTCTATTTGCAGCTATCTATTGATGTGGAGGTACCTCAAGATTGGGTTAAAGTAAATAGCACTAAGAAAACAGTTAGGTATCACCCACCTCAAGTATTGAATGCGCTAGACCAGTTAACTCTGGCAAATGAGGAGCTCTCTGTTATTTGTCGAGCCAATTGGGATGGGTTTTTAAGAACTTTTGCTGGATGCTATTCTGAGTTTCAATCTGCTATTCAAGCATTAGCCACATTGGATTGCCTATATTCTCTTGCTGTGCTATCTAGGAATAAGGTCTATTGCATTAATGATTGGTTCTTCATATGTGCATCTTCCAATGCTTTCTGCTAATAATAATTTCAGTTCTATTACTGCAGAGTTATGTTCGTCCAGTTTTTGTAAGCGATGATGAGCCTGTTCAGATAAACATAAGATGTGGTCGACATCCAGTAAGTAGTCCTCTTTTAATTGATTTTTTTTAATCATTCTACTTGTTAATTCTCCTTTATTTCTTGTAAAAAGTTTACGGTTTTGGGTACCATCTGTTATAGTTGTGCATGAAACCATTGTGAAGTTTAGTTATGGTTTAGCCATGAGCCAGAATCATAACATGCAAATCTCAAAGTAATGACATTTCGGTTTTCCAGTCTTCAATTCACTTGGTACTTCTGTCGCTTTATACTTGAAGATTCTAATTCCCAAAATATGTGGCCACATAGTTATTGAAGGCGCAAGGCGCACCAAGGTATATTTGTGCTTGAGGCACGCCTTGAATGTAAAGGTGAAATATTTATTTATAACCTACCCTATAATTTATATATAACGTATATAGGATTTAATTACCTAATAAATGAAGTTTAAAAACACATATTATAACAATTGACAGAAATATGATGCTTGCATTAAAATTTAACATGCACATATTACAATCCATCACAATTGAAATAAGACAGGTCAATCACAAAAGATATTAGCAACCACAATTATCTAATTATCATCTCCATCATCAACATCAAAGTCTCATTGTCATCAAATTGTTCTTCTTCCTCATAAAAATTTACATCTTCTTCTATATCCTCCTCATCTCTTAAAAGTCGAAACTCTCATAATCTTCTCCGTCTCTACTTCTTTGCCTTTTTCTATGGTAGATGATCGGTAGCAGCTGGCAGCGGCAGTAGAGATGTGGAAGTGTGTAGGATCCACTCAAAACCCTAGCTATTATGCAACCCTCTTTTTTAATTTTGGAAATATGATGTACTCCATATATTTTCATACATAGGGAAGGTAGCTATTCAACTGAAAAAGTTGCAATTTCATTAATATAAATTCTAGAAAAATACTTAAATAGTTGAAAGTAAGCATAAACCTCAACGCACATCAAGCAAGGCACAAAAAGGCGCATGCCTATTGCCTAGAGATCAGCACCTGGACACCATGATTTCAAGGGGCAAGGTATATAACTTTGGCAAAGGCATGCCTTTGAATAGCATGTGTGGTCATAAAAGTCTCCCTAGCCACCCTTGTATCATTGTACTTGCCATTCTCTCGTGCTGTGCAAAGCCTTTTTACTGTAACTTTGTACCAATTGTCTTGCACATCTTGATCAAGATTCAAGAACACAATGAACATTAAAAGGTCCTTTTACCTGTGATAAGTTGTGATCTGCCTTTCCCCAAGGCTATGCTTTTAGTTTTGTTTTACAGAATAAATTTTTAAAAAAAAAAGGATATTAAAACTTTTGCCTAAATAATCAGCATAAAATGTCATGCTTATGAGTTATGCCCTTGATTCCTGTCATTATTTTGCTTGATGATTGATTTGATTGCAGCTCTATGTGTGGGATGATATCAACTATATAATGGTATTGGTGCTGACTATAAGTGTGCTCCTTTTTCTCTACTTGAGGCTCTTAGAAGTGGGCACTTAAAAAAGCAATCTTTATTCGACAATTATCTGGTCTCTCATTTGATGTTTAATGCTTAAGATATTAAAACAGAATTAGTAGCTTATCCTGATGTTTAACGTTTCTGAGCCAGGTTATGGAGAATATCTTGCAAGATAATTTTGTTCCAAATGATACAAATTTGCATGCAGAAGAGCAATTTTGTCAGATTGTTACTGGACCGAACATGGGCGGAAAGAGCTGTTATATACGCCAAGTTGCTCTTATAGTTCTCATGGCTCAGGTACATATTAACCTTCTACTCGATTTTAGTGCATAATATTGTCAAAAGCTCCCATTTAAGAACCATATGCCTTCCACTACTGCTCAATAGCTGGTCCTCTACTCATACATATGATTAAACATCAGGACATGTCAATGCATGCACTTGTAATATGCATCTTTTATAGTATTAAATGTCTCATGAACTTGCCGGCAGAATATGACCCAGGGCTTGTAATGCAAGCAGCTCATCATTGATTTTGATACTTAAGGGAACATGGCAATGGCAGTGTACTTTCTCCTACAATTTGTTAAAGATAATGGTGGTAGAAGATGGTATGAAATCTTCAAAATGTGAATGGTAAAATAAATTAGTAATCTGGGACTCTAGCTCTGGTGGTTTAAGGGAGGTTGCTTAAATTCCTCCAAATCTATTCCTTAACTTTAGCTACATTTGCCACAATAAAATGGATGCCTAGGTTCATGATAGCATGGGAGGAGGCTTGAATTTTTTTTTTTTTTTGGGGGGGCGGGGGGTGTTTACCCATGATAAAGATACTTGTGATTGAATTTCTGACTAAAAGAGGTCAGAAAATAGAAGACAGAGAAAAGTGAACAAACATGACTAAGATATGAACTCTTAATAATAAATTTCTATGCAAATTTAGAAATGACTTGTGATTGAATTATTCATTGCACTAAAAAGTGGTATGAACCAGCTCCGTCAGAAATCATCAATTCTTACTCTTGAAATTTGTTTATCCCTTGTATTTTTTAAGGTTGTTCATTTTTTGTTATATGCAATCTCTGATTAGAAGCTAGAATAAGGCAATCTCTGTGGTATAACAATGTTATATTTTTCTTATGGTTCCTATAGGTTGGTTGCTTTGTGCCAGCATCATCAGCAACATTACATGTGATGGATGGAATTTACACTCGAATGGGAGCTTCTGACTGTATTCAGCTAGGCAGAAGCACTTTCTTAGAAGAAATGAGCGAGACATCTCACATTCTTCATAACTGCACATCCCGCTCTTTGGTCATAGTTGATGAACTCGGCAGAGGCACTAGTACCCACGATGGTGTTGCCATTGCTTGTGCTACATTACATTATTTTCTGAATCATAAGAGATGCATACTCCTCTTTGTTACTCACTATCCTGAAATAGCTGATGTAAAAAGTGAGTTCCCAGCCACTGCAGGAGCATACCATGTTTCATATTTGACACCCGAAAAGGATACAAATGCTGCAGATCACAATGATGTAACCTATCTTTACAAACTTGTGCCTGGTGTTTCCAAGAAAAGTTTTGGGTTTAAAGTTGCTCAGCTCGCACAAGTAAGCTTCCATATACTCCTTTCTCGTTTACTAATACATTATATGGTTATTCTCTTGATGTCCCCAATAAAATTGAATACACTTTTTAATTTTACAGCAATCCATTATTAAGAAATAATATGTTATTTGACTTAGCTATATGTCCGATAGCTCAAACTGGAACTAAGACTTAGTTTGACGTTGTTGTATTCGACCTTTGGCATCATTTTGGCATGATTGCAAAAACTATCCTTGAGATTTAGTCCTATTACAAATAAATTAAATAAATTAACAATTTACGAAGACCCACTTGCGGTTTGAATAAACTTAAATTTTACAGCAATCCATTATTAAGAAATAATTTGTTATTTGACCTAGCTATATATCCGACAGCTCATACTGAAACTAAGACTTAGTTTGACGCTGTTGTATTCGACCTTTGGCATCACAGCCTACTCTCATATTTTGGCATGATTGCAAAAACTATCCTTGAGATTTAGTCTTATTACAAATAAATTAAACAAATTAACAATTTACGAATCCCCACTTGCGGTTTGTATTTTTCTTATGAACATTCTTGTCAAATATTAAAATTTGCAAGAAGCAAAATTTCGTAGGTTTTTTTTTTTTTTCTTTCTGGTAATTATCTGATTTACTTTGCTTGTAGAGATTCATTCCATTTTTACTCATCCTCACTCTTGATTGTAGTTACCTTCGTCATGCATTGGGCGTGCTGTTACGATGGCCATAAGATTAGAAGTAGAAGTACGTAAGCGAGAGAGAAGCAAGTTGCTAAAGGAATTTCCAATGCTAAGTGATAAATCAGAGAAAGAAGACGAGGATGCTTGTATACCTTTGGACTGCTTGAAGAGAGCAGTAGTTAGAAACTTAGAAGATGTTGAAAAGGCTTACAGAGATCTGTTCTTCCACCTAAATCTTGCTTTCAATAATAAAGAGGAAGATGTTGCAAAGAGGTTCCACAATTTGAAACTAGTTCAAAGCTTTGCTAAACACCTGGTAAATTGTTAATATTTCCTTTTATGCATTCACAAGCTATTTACAAAGGGTTCTTGATTCATTAGGTGTTGACAGCGTTTACTCTACCTTTTCAACATTCTTTTTTATTTTTATTTTATTTTATTTTATTTTATGGAAGTCAACTTCAGGTCTCTTCCCGTATAATGGATGATGAGTTTTCCTGCAAATCTCTCAGCCGAAAACATGCAGTTGTTTTGTCCTCTTGCCGTGAGTCCCCAATTTGAGCGCTTGCCACTTTTTGACTCAAATCAGTCTGCTTCTCCAGGTATGAGGAAAATTGGCATTGTGGGAGCTACTTTATATACAGAGCTCACAGAACTTGTGTACATTAATATAGGCATTAGTGGATGCTACTAAACTTGAATTGGCTAATTCAGAGTATGCATAAGTGGGAGAATGTCAGTCTACTATTTCTTTTCTAGTAATATATTTATGAAAATTTTCAAATGAGTATTTTGCGCATCAGATTCCCCTCAAATCAACGTCATATGGTGCCATGTCTTTGCTTTAAATTGCAGAGGCAAAGGCAATGCTTAAGAGGAACTCGCAAACCAGCAACAGTGAGGAAATGACTTATGAGTGAGGTTTTATTGTACATATATATAATTGTTGTTTTAAACTATAAATACCCATTGTGTTATTTATTCATAATTTTATTTATTTCTTTGTCCTGGTGTTTTTTTTTCCCGTCGACCCTTTAGTCCGTGTTACATAATGCACTTGGTGCAAATTGTATTAAATCCTTGCTACTAGGTTGAAACCGTTTGAATTTTCATTTTTAAGATAAAATATTATTTATTACACGTTGAATTATCCCGTGAAAAAAGAAAAAGAAAAAGGAAGGTATATTAAGAAATGCAAACACTAACATTAATGCGAGATTGTTTTCTGAAATGAGTTTCATGACACAAATAATAAATGATATTAATATTATAATAAAAAATGACACTAAAGTAATTATAGTGCTATAAGTTATTTCATGAATCATTAGTAGAATAAATTGAAAAAATTATAATATTTTTTATGAAAAATGATAAGAGAGTTCACATGGAACTAGTTAAATATATAACATTTGTGGTTCTCACTTTTTTAGGTGTGGCTATCCTAGATTTATTTAACATATAGAGGGACTAAAATATCCTAAAATAATAAGGCATAAATATTCTTTAAAATTAAATATTTATAATTACCCAAAAAAAAGAAGCTAAATCTTGAAAGATCAAGAAACTTCCTCTCAATCACGCTAATAATTCACCTTTCACTTATCATTTCGCAGCAAGCTAACAGCCACTTTTTCGTCAGACAATTAAAATTCACTCACAACTTTATAGTAACCCAAAACGATCAAAATGACATTAGGTTTAGATTCCACATTATCTGCATCATTTTCTCATCTCTTCACAGGCGAACATGATGGATAGTTTGTTATTTATGACAACAAGAGTCACGACGAAGAATCCGAAGCACATGATGTTCGAGTAGACTTTGAAATACTAAAAAATGGTAAATGCAAACTCATCAAAATCGTACCCACGCAGCTCTTTAGATTTATGATCTCGCACTCTGTTTTCCATATTAGAAATCGAGCAGTTGTCATTCAACTCATATACGGCGCCCCACCGCAAGCCAGAATCTTATGAAGCAAACACAAGAACTCTCTAGATGCTCTCACGTTTGCACTTTATTGACTGAATATGATGATCACACACCCCCTCTCAATGCTCACTCGTTTGAAAGAAACTTTGAATAACTAATCAACGAAAGAACAACAAGGAAGTATAGTGGTTCGGCTATGAAAGCCTACGTCCACTCTCAAAGGAACTTGAAATCTTATTGATGATCTTTACAACTTGATGGATAAGAAGAAACAAAACTAATGAACTTAAGAACCCTAATCTTGCTGATCATGTTATATATGTGATTGGATGATGAACTGCAGCAAGTGTAAGCTGTATGCTTGCACGTGAGTTTGTTGGATGGAATCTGTAAAAACTTAACTCCCTCAGCTGCTAACTTCTTCTCTAACTGATCATCATCTCACCCTTCATACAAACATGATCTCAACGGCTCCCCCTTGTGCCAACAAATCAATAGTTTCTTATGATCTTGTGTTGGTTAAACTAATCACTTATCTCCATATGTGATGCTGATCTCATGCATCCAACTTACATCCAACGATCTATACTTACTCACAACTCTCCACCTTATCGTCATTGCATCATATCATCAAAGACTCAAGTTCCACACCTCGCTATTTTAAAGGGTACAGCCAACCCTCCGTCCACCTTAATGCATATTAAACAAGCTCTTACATAGCTCAAATTTAGCATCTGGAAGAGCTTTAGTAAGTGCATCAGCCGGATTTTCTGTGGTATTAATTTTCTTCACCACAACTGATCCTTTGTCAATTATATCTCTTATGAAATACAACCTGACATCTATGTGTTTAGTCCTCTCATGGTATCCTTGATGCTTTGACAAGTGAAGAGCACTTTGATTGTCACAATGCACTTCAAACATATCTTGCTGTATCCAAATTCCTTCAATATTCCTATCAACCATGTGCCTTATTTTATTGCTTCTGTCAAAGCAACATATTCTACTTCTGTGGTTGACAAAGCTACCACATGTTGATGTGTGGCCTTCCAATTCACTGCAGTACCAAACATATTGAAGACATAACCTGTTAATGACTTCCTGATATTAGGATTAACAGCATAATCTGAATCAACAAATCCCACAATAGCTTGATTCCAATCTGCCCTTCTTTGAAACTTCAAACCGGCTGATGTTGTTCCTTTAATGTACCTCAAAGCCCATTTTACTGATTCCCAATGCATCACACCTGGCTTGCTCATAAACCTACTGATTAGACTCATTACATAAGCAAGGTATGGCCTACAACACACCATTGAGTACATTAAACTTCCAACTGCACTTGCATATGGTATCCTGTCCATTATTGCCCTTTCTTCAAATGTCTTTGGACTATCTAGCAATGATAATCTTAATCCTTATTTTGTAGGTACTGTGGCAGACTTACACTGATCCATATTATACGTTTTCAAAACTTTGATCTAGTAAGATTCTTGATTCAAACTTAGAGTACCAGCTGATCTGGTTCTACTGATCTGCATACCAAGTATTAAACTTGCTTCTCCAAGATCTTTCATCTCAAACTCTTTTCTTAGAGTTTCTTTTACTATATTAATTCCAGCTATGTCTTTGCAAGCAATTAGAATATCATCTACATAACAGATATATGTAACTCCCTTCTTCACACTTAATGTACACACAGCTGTCATGCAAGCTCCTCATAAACCCATTTGATGTTATGTATTCATCAGATCTCAAATACCATTGCCTTGGACTTTGCTTTAGACCATACAAGGACTTGATCAACTTACATGCCTTATTTTCACACTTATCAGTATTTACACCTTCAGGTATTTGCATATAAATTTCCTCCTCAAGATTTCCATACAAAAAGGCAGTAGTCACATCCATCTGATGTAACTCCAAATCATACTAAGCAACCAAAGCCAACAATATTCTGATAGAATAGTGTTTTACAACTGGAGAAAAAATCTCATTGTAATCCACTCATTCCTTTTGTGAAAAACCTCTAGCCACTAATCTTGCCTTATATCTGATTCATCTTTTTTTACTTGTAACAAGCTTCTTCTTATAAATCCATTTACAACTCACAAGTGTCTGATTACCTAGCTTATCAACAACTATCCATGTTTTATTCTTTTGCAAATATAGTAGCTCTTCTTCCATTGCAATTAACCACTTATCACTTTCCTTACTTGACACATCTTCAGTGTATGATCTTGGTTCATACATCCCAACATCAGTTGCGACAAATAAAGTATAAGACACAATATCAGGTTCAATGTATCTTACAGGAGCTCTTATCTGCCTCCTCAATCTGTCCCTAACCAACTGATAACTATTCAAGGTTCTTCTTGAACCATGAGTTTTTTATTCTTCTAATTAAGTTTCATCTGCAGCTTGTTCTCTTATATGTTGTCTTAAACCTATTCCAGGCTCCACCTCAAGCTCAACTTTACCTGTATCAGAGCTTTCATCAACTGCCTTATCAACAATTGGAATTTTCTTTTCATTAAAACTTACATCTCTACTAACAAGGAACCTATTAGCTTCATAACACCAGAGCTTATATCCTTTTACTCCCTTTGGATATCCCACAAGCACACATTTGATGGCTCTAGGGTCTAACTTATCCTGTTTCTGATAGGCATATGCTTGTTACCCCCAAATGATCATAACTTGGAACCTTTTCAGACCAAATTTCATCAGGAGTTTTGAAATTAAGTGCTGTTGATGGACATATATTAATTAGGTAAGCAGTTGTTATTACTAGCTCACCCCAAAACCACTTAGAAAATCCACCACTGCTCAACAAACATCTTACCCTCTGAAGCAAAGTTTGGTTCATCCTTTCAGCAACTCCATTTTGCTGTGGTGTTCCAGGTACTGTCATATGTCTCTTGATGCCCTTTTCTTGACAGTAGCTATTAAATTATTGTGAAATGAACTCTAGTCCATTATCAGTCCTCAGACACTTTACTTTGAACTCAGTTTGATTCTCCACTTCTGCAATCCAAGTCTTGAATGCCATGAATGCTTCATCCTTTGATTTCAAGATCATCACCCATAGCTTCCTTGAGTAATCATCAATGAAAGATATAAAATATCTTCCACCTCCCATAGTTGTAGTCCTTGATGGCCCCCACAAGTCTGAGTGTATGGACTCCAATATAGCTTTAGTACTATGTTTTGCAGAATGAAACTTTGCCCTCTTTGACTTGCCAAGTATACAAGCCTCACACTGATCCAACTTTATAGTTGAGCTGATATTCAATCATCCTTGTCTTGCTAGTTCATGTAATCCCCTTTCACTCACATGTGCAAGCCTCCCATGCCATAGGTGAGCATCATCCCTTTCTTGTAAAACATTAATCTGTCCAGAAATGACAGATCCATAAAGGAAATATAAGTCATTTTTCTTGATTCTTTTAATTACTACTGAGTTTCCTTTTATGATAGTGAGTACCCCATCCTTCAACCTTCTTTCATAACCTTGTGTATCTAACATACCAAGTGAAATCAAATTTCTTCTCAAGTCTGGTACATATCTGACTTTTGTATGCAACCTAGTTACTCCATCAAACATTTTCAGTTTAATAGAACCTACCCCTTCATTCTTAATGGCCTGATTATTTCCTAATAAAACAGATCCCTCACTACATGAACTTAACTCAGTAAATCTTTCCTAGATGTCATATGAAAAGTGCAACCTGAATCTAACACCCATTCATCTGAAACTGAACTTGAACTAACAGACAATGCTTCTATGAAATCAGATGCAGTGTTACCTTTGTCTGCAGTTACTTGATTTGCATGAGGCCTTGGATTACCTCCCATTTCTGCTATCTTTCTTGCCACCATAGCTTTCCATTTATGGCATTGCTTCTTGAAGTGTCCAGGTTTATTGCAAAGAAAATAATTCTTGTTATCTTCTTCTGATGGAGCACTCTGATTCTTCTCTTGTTTCTTTTTATCAGAGCTATCCTTTTTGTTATTCTTACTCCAATTACTTTATTTCCTGGCCACCAATCTTTCACTATTTACTACAACATCTGAGTTCTTATGAAGTTCCTTTACCTTTAAGGCTAATTGTACTTCATCAAGAGTGATAATCTCATTATTACTAAACAATAAGGAATCTCTTAATCCTTCAAATGATGAATGAAGTGCTGAGAGTAAGATTACTGCCTTATCTTCTATATGTAGTGCAACATCAATATTCTCCAGATCATCAATGATCCTATTGAACTCATCTCGCTGCCCAAGAATTGGCTTTTCCTCTGTAATCTTAAATGAGTACAACTTTTGTGTCTTATACAATCTATTAGCAAGAATTTTAACCATGTAAAGTTCTTCTAACCTTTGCCAAATTCCTCTTGTTGTAGTTTCCTTGACGATTTCCCTCAATGCTTTATCACCTAGACATAGAATGATGGCACTTAGATCCTTGGATTGCTGATCTTGATCCGCAGCTTGAGCCACAACATCAATCGCAGCTGCTTGATTATCCGGTAGTGGTTTGATAGCATCTGTAAGACCTTGCTGAATGAGGATGGCCTCCATCTTCATCCTCCACAAACTGAAATCAGTTTTTTCTATAAACCTTTCCACGTCGAACTTCATTGTAACCATGGTGATCTCCTTCTTCAATCAATCGTTTTAACTTAACTTCCCACAGATGGTGCCACTTCTTATGAAGCAAACACAAGAACTCTCTAGACGCTCTCACGTTTGCACTCTTTTGACTGAATATGATGATCACACACACCCTCTCAATGCTCACTCATTTGAAAGAAACTTTGAATAACTAATCAACGAAAGAACAACAAGGAAGTATAGTGGTTTGGCTATGAAAGCCTACGTCCACTCTCAAAGGAACTTGAAATCTTATTGATGATCTTTACAACTTGATGGAGAAGAAGAAACTAAACTAATGAACTTAATTAAGAACCCTAATCTTGCTGATCATGTTATATATGTGATTGGATGATGAACTGCAGCAAGTGTAAGCTGCATGCTTGCACGTGAGTTTGTTGGATGGAATCTGTAACAACTTAACTCCCTTAGCTGCTAACTTCTTCTCTAACTAATCATCATCCCACCCTTCATACAAACATTATCTCAACGGCTCCCCCTTGTGCCAACACATCAATCCTTACGATCTTGTGTTGGCTCAACTAATCACTTATCTCCACGTGTGATTTTGATCTCTTGCATCCAACTTACATGCAATGATCTATACTTACTCACACAGAAGTTCCGCCAAGGATGAGAAGAAGAAGCCTAAATCAGTGGAAGAGAAGAAGAAAGAAGAAATTGGCAAAAGAGGAGGCTAAGAAGGAAAATAAACCATCGAAGGAGGCGCAACAAACGCCAAAGCCGACTCCTTCGATGCCAACATCTCCGACGTCAACTAAAGTAGAGCCTCTGCGCTGAACAGAAAACCACACTGAACACATCTCAGAGAACTATAAAACCTTAGAATCGAATAAAAAATCTTCCAAAAAATCTTCAGTGGAAGCTCTGATCGCTGAAGCACCTTCGATCTAGTCGATATGATGTCATTTTTCTATGTCCTCATGTTAAAGGCTAAGATCTCAAAATGAATCACCGAATTCGTCAATGGATCTAAAGAATTCTGAGTTTTATTGCTCGTGAACTACCAGATTATAGTGGCTTGGATTAAGAGCTCTCTATTAGCCCAAATTAGTCAAGAGATCAGTATTAACCCAAATTAATTAGGAGAGATAAAAATAAAATATTTTTTATATTTAATTTTGGAAAAAAGGGGTCATTTGATCCGGTTGAAATAGATGAAGGGCTTGAATGAAAAAATAAATAAATAAGGGGTTAATTTGATCTCGTGAGATAAGATCAAGTTCCATGATGACCCTTTGCCCTAATATTAACCATAAGACTATCCAGTGACGAAGCCAGAAAATAAATTCAGGGGGGGCTAAATTATAAAGTAAATACCTCTCAAAATTATTTTATTTTTTTAAAAAGAAGTTGCTATTTTTTTTAACAATTTTATTAAAATTATCTTTTGTTAAAATATACATGGTTTAATCTTAATTCATGAGGGGTATTTAGATTTTACCTGGATTTAGATAAGTTAGACTAGCATATTATAACTAATATATAATAACGAATGAACTAAAAATTAATACAAACAATACCAAAAGAAAAATAAAAAAATAAAAAGGTTAAATTTTTTTTAACTAAAACCATGTCAAAAGATAAATAAAATAAATAAAAGGGGAAAAGAAAAAAATTATAAGAAAATTGTAATATAAATAAAATTAATATATAAAAATAAAGTAAATAGAAATTAACTAAAACAATGCAAAAAAAATAAATAAATAGAAGGGTTAATTGGAGTGATCGAACCCTCAACCTATGAAACAAAAGGGAGATCTTAAACCACTATGCTACATGTATATAATAGTAATAATAATTTGAACATATATATATAATACACATTTGTGAAATGCCGGGGGGGGGGGGGAGGGCAACCCCCCTGGTCCTTAACTCCCTCCGTCAATGAGACTATCCCTATCAACAACCCACTACAACCCAACCTTCCAATAAAATATTCATTTCTCTCACATCCATCACAACCCAACTCAATCTCAAAATTTTAATACTCCATCAACAACCAAATTCAACCCAAACTTTTAATAAAATATTTATTTCTATCTCATATATATACATTATATACTATAATTATTATGAAATTACATATTATTATTTTGAGATATTTGAAATATATTACAATAAAAATAATCTTTTATTTTAAAATATTTTAATTCCAAATCTATAATAAAAAACTGTTTTGAAATTAAAAAAAAGATATAAAAAATGTTTTAATTATATATATTAAATAAAATAAAATTAATTACATATAATTTATCAAATATTTAAATTATATATATTAAATTTAATTAAAACTAATAATATTATGACACTAGGCAGTTAATTAGAGAAATACCCAGGTTGTCGTACAGGTTGGTGGCTGTCACTTTCCCTCAACCAGTTGTGCTTCATATTTACTTTTCTAATTTTTTTAATTACTTTATTTTGTCTTATCATAGCAATGATGAGAGCAATTAACGTGTTTTGAGCTCCAATTTGTGTGAAAATTGAGTACGTTTGGGTCTATTATCAAGACGAATTGGGTTGTTTATGAAAAATCCACGAATCAGATGCTACTGAAGCTATTTGAGCGTATTTGTACAGGAAAACGGGTCTTAAGTGCTCGGGATTGGAAAACACAATTTTCGAGGCGATTTTTTAGGCTTGGTTCGACCTGGAGAGGTTGTTCGACAAGCATTGGCCTGGTCGAACGAAGAAGTCAAGTCGAACGGAAGGTGTATTAGCTTATAGAGAGGTCATTCGACCAGTGAAGCTCGTTTGACCGAGCGAAGTCAAGTCAAATAGAAGAAGTCAAGTCGAACGGGAAGTGATGCGCATTTTCTCTGCACGCAAAATTAATCTCCAAGTATTAAGGATATCAATTGCAGCTTAAGCAAGAGACCAAGTGAATATCGAACCCGAAGGACGGCGTATTATCAATTTAATTATTATCTAAATTAATTAAGACGAAGGCAATAAAGTTTTAGAATTTAATTATTAAACTACTAAACAATTAATTAAAATAACAAATTAAATATTATATCACTCGAAGAATACGAAAGTGAATCAAGTAGGAAAATAGGTAGCTCTAGGATAATCCTGTTTCACTCATTAATCTCCCTTTCGTGTGTTGATGTCCGACTCTGCCTTGTGGAATATGGACGCATCACAAAACCATGCATATCTACTCTATAGACATAAGTAAAAACTTGATGCGCATTTTCTTTGCACGCAAAATTAATCCTCAAGTATTAAGGATATCAATTGCAGCTTAAACAAGCGACCAAGCGAATATCAAATTCGAAAGATGGCGTATTATCAATTTAATTATTATCTAAATTAATTAAGACGAAGGCAATAAAGTTTAGGATTTAATTATTAAAATACTAAACAATTAATTAAAATAATAAATTAAATAAAATATCACTCGAAGAATACGAAATTAGATTAAGTAGGAGAATAGGTAGCTCTAGGATAATCCAGTTTCATTCATTAATCTCCCTTTCGTGTGTTGATGTCCGGCTTTGCCTTGTGGAATATGGACGCATCACTAAACCATGCTTATCTACTCTATAGACACAAGTAAACATGCGTGTAACATGTATGAATAATCTCAGAGCAAGAGATATAATTTCACTCTCCTTTCTAGGTACTATCAATATCTATTATTTCCATGGTCAATTGATATTCTAACCCGATATGATCTCCCTTCATAGGTACTATAAAATTATCCTCTTTATCCTACTTAATAACTCGAATTCAATTCAATTAATAAGTATTCATATATGATAGTTCTAATGAAGTTTCGGAGTCCCCTCACTTAGAATCATAACATGAAATCATGCTCAGCAGTGAACGCACTCAATCAATAACCTAGATATGTATTCTGACTCTACATAACAGTTAATGATGCACAAAACGACCGTGAGTATGAATTAAAAAGGCACAATCATATATAAAATAAATCCACAAGTAGTGTTGTACGGAGTTTACACACGAAAGTTCAATTAATTGGTAAAAACCTTCACAACCCTAGTTCTACCAAAAAGGCTCTAGCCCATGATGTTACAAAGAACAATCATGGGTGTTGGATAGATCTTACCCGGATGTCTGGAAAATTATAAGATAAATTAAGAAACGAAATAAATCTTAGATACGGGAGTCGTCACGTCCTTCTCCGTCTTGAATCCTCCTCTTGGTTCTCCTCTTGATTCCACAAATGAATCTTCAAAGTGATGGATGGATGGAGGAAAGGATGTAGATGATGGTTGGGGGGTGATGTAGTATGGATTTGTGGCTCTTCTCTCCCTCAACAATATGATCTCTATGATGAATAATAGTGTAATCTACACCCCATTTTATACTTGTGAGCTCTCCTTATAGACCTTGGATGAGCTTTTATTTGAGACATACACCAAATTTGGTAAAAGAAATCAGAAACTACCAAAAATAGAACCAACGACATTCTATTAGAGTTGACCTTCTTGGTCGAGTAAGGCCTCCAAGTCGAGCAACTGGTCGAGCAAGCTCTCTGTAAGGTTTTGATCATTTTGCTCGAGTTTTCCTCTTATGTTCGATCAAGATGATGCCGGTCGAACGGATCTCCTTTGGTCGAGCTAGCTTGCGCAGTCTCACCGTTTCATGCATAACTTCCACATCCGACCTCTGATTTGAGTAATTCTTATACTCACGCGATCCTCTCTTCCTTGGATTTCTATTTATATAAAAAACTTAGAAAATCTGACATTTGAATATATAACAAGTCATGCAAAATGGCGCAGCCGTTCTGTTCGGCACAGCTTGCGCGACATTACCACTTTGATCATAGCTTTCTTGTTTGGAATCCAATTGAGGTGTTGTTTACGCCAAAACGATCCTCTCTTCTGTGACTTTCCAACGATATATTACACTTACAATTCAGAGCTCCACACAAACACAGAATAATTATAGAAGTTGGACGTGCGTTTCATAGCATCCTTGCACAAATTGCACCTTTTCTCCAACTTGACACTTTTGACCCCTTTTTCCACCTAAAACACAATAAAACACCTCAAGTGCACCTTTTTCTCTAATATAATAAATATAAGACACTTGTGCTAATATATAACAACAATACTCATCAAAAAGGTGTTAAATTGGACACTAAAACACGCTTATTTTCACTCTCATTAAACCCCAAACTTACCCGTTGCTCGTCCCGAGGCAACAAAATAAAAATAAAGAGAAAGAGAGAGTAAGAAAATTAGCGGGGAAACAAGGACTTTGACCAATACCCCATTCAACATACAATTGTCCTCAACTTAGGTCATGCAACTCTTATTACATGTAATAATCAATTCATAGCATACAAGATAAGACAATCACCATCAATTCAAATGCTCTATTGACATGTTCTCATAGGAAGTATATATCACGCACTCAAGTGTAAAAGATGTACACTTATGGGTTAAGGTGTTTACGCTCAGATTCAATTCAAGTGCATGCGTAACCATAAAGCTTGCCAAAAGCCTCAAATTCTCCACCAATAAAAGTATGATTTGACAATGTGATCAAAAATGACTTTTAATAGGATGTAATGTTGGCTCTTTGGTTAAGGTAGGAAATATATAGATAAAGTAACTCAATTAGTAGAGAATTAAAACCGGAGATCTTTTGTACTGCAGATTTTCACACTTCAAGGCTATCCAACTTCATGCTCTTCTAATTTTCTTTTCTCTCCTTTCCTTCAAGCTCAACATACTTTTTCTTTCCTTCTTTTTTTTCTCGAGGTACCAGTTTCGAGCACTACCTCTAACAACTCGGGGTACCAGTTTTGGGCACTACCCCTAAGCAACTTATTTTTCAGCTCATAATCACTTGTACAACTCCAAATATTTTATTCCTCCAAACTCCATCAAAATCAATTCACACACTTTGACAACATTTAATTCTCCACTAAATATAGGAATTTAAGGCTCAAATAGGATATCAAAGTGGTTATCTTCGTAGGTTGCCAAAGAAATAAGGCTTTTAGGCTCAACGGGGCTAACTACGGATAAACATCATTTGGTAAGGAATTATTTGGCTAAGTGACTCATAAATTCAAGGATGGTCTTAGATCATTTCCCATCATCTAACACTTATGTAGTTTCAAGTAAAACAAGAGGCAAGTTCTAGAATACACGCACAAGAATGATACTCACCAGAAAGAAATATCATGTGATAATGTAACATGATCAACGAGGCTCAAAATCTCACATGGGTTTTTTAAAAAGTAACAGAGCACCTTTCATGGTAAGCAATATCCCACAAGTACACATAGAACTTCATATCACAATATAATTCAAGTACAATTCTTTCATCAATTTCAAGAGCATATGAATTTCAAGCACAATTTCAAACAATATAAGCTCACATGGATCACCAAAAATATAAATGCAATCCTTCCACTCTCATGAATTATAAGCACACAAAAAATTTAGAAAAAGAAAACGAGTGCACCTGATTTCTCCTTCAAAATACACGAGCTCCTCGAATCAAAGCCTCAGTGTAGAACTCGTCTTGCCACTCCAGTTACCTTTTTCTATCATCAAAGCTCAAACACACTCATCATTACAGATTCGTCAATAATAAAATAGGAGAACTCTAAGAATGATTCAATTGACTATCTAATCAACTCCACACACTAGAAACACCACTGAACACTAGGCAAATTGCAAAAAATCGACACGTCAAAACCGATTAAAGTTTCAACATACCTCAAAACCGATTAAAGTTTCAACATTCCACAAAAAATCAACTCCCCTAGCAAACATTACAAAGAAAAGATTATACTCTTGGTGTTTCAATGAGGTAATAACATCACACCCCCCAAACTTAGTAAAAACGTAAGTTGAAACTAGGTTTGCAAAAAGATGTAATTGCCAATTAGTAAGCACCTTAAATATAAAAATTTCTTACTCATACGAAAGAAATAAAGCAATAAAACAGAAGGGCAAGCCCCCAACAGGCGCTCATGTTTAACGTCGGAGAGTCACTACGTATGTAACATTTTAAATTACTGGATCGGAGGACGGTCTTCTCGCATCCTCACCTTCAAGTACTTTCTTTCCCTCTTCTTGTCTATACTCAACACCTCACCTCTCTTGGTAACAAGTATATGATCCTCAGAATTTCCTTCCTCTCATGGCCATCTAGACACCTCCTTGTCAATCTTCCACTCAAATTCAGAATCATCTGTCTTAGAAAAATCAAGATTCAACAAGTTAGAAATCACATCTATGCTCCTGCACGATTGAGTTTTCATGGGCATCTTCATTGCATGATCAAGAAAGAAAACCACATCTTCATTATCCATCTGCAGTCTAAGCTTCTCGGCTCTCAACTTTGCTCTTTCCCACTTCTTCTCAACTATAAGCTCATTATTATGCTTTTGGGATGGCTCCAGAGTGTTCTGAACAACAGATATAACATTTAGTATCGAATCGGGCACGAAACGGGACTGCTCGACCTCCGCTCGACTTGGATAGTTTGGTCAAGCAACTCTGTCGAAGTCGAGCAACGTGGATGATCGCGACCTCTACTCCCCCAGGTGTTGCTCGACTCTTGCTTGACTTCCGTGGTATGATCGAGCAACCTGTTCCAAGTCGAGCAAACCTCTTTATAAGTTTTGTGAATTTTGCTCGACTTTGGTGATCTGGTCGAGCAACCTGTTCCAAGTGAGCAAACCTCCTGATCGAGGGATTCCCATTCCCAGGTGTTGCTCGACTTCTACTCGACTTGGATAGTCTGATCGAGAAAAAGTGTGCTAGTCGAGCGGCACACTCGAAAATAGAGTGTCACGAATCTGTTTTTCGGAGCTTGCTTGACCTCAGCTCGACCATCAGGTCTGGTCGAGCTGATGTGGTTTGGTCGAGCATAACCTTTGCCTCATTCGTTCTCGTTCGCCGGTATCTTTGGACCTTCGTACCGAATCCCAGACCTCAATGTGATAGTATTATTCTCCAACGTTTATGTCAATTGATTCACATTCGAGGCCATCTGTCCCATAATCAAGGTAAGGTCCTTCAATTGCTTAGATAAATCTGCATGCTCAACATTCATTCTAGCTTCAATGTGGTCAACCCTTGCATCATTCTCAGCCATGTATCGATTGAAGGTATCTTTAACACTCTTCACTTCGTGCTGCTGCATACTAGGGCCCCTTTGTGTCAACTTTGTGATCTGCCTTTGTTGGAATTTTAGTAGCTTGTTGATGTTAGCTAGACTAGAGACGATCTCATCATCCCTATTTTGCTTCAGCACATGATGTTCAACTTGTGCTATCTTGCCAAGTACATATGATCCTCTATCTATCTCTAGAGGCCAGTCACGTGAATTCATAGAGATGTCTTCAAATAACTTTTCTGCTTCAAGTGTTATCTTAGATAACAACGCTCCTCCTGATGATGCATCAATAAAAACACGCGACTCACAATCCAATCCATAGTAGAAGATACTTATGTATTCAGCCTCAGATATTCCATGCTGTGGACACCTCCTGAGCATGTCTTTAAACCTGTCCCACGCCTCATGAAATTTCTCAACCTGATTAATAACAAATTGGATGATCTCTTGCCTCATTCTTAAGATCCTTGAGGGTGACATGTATCTCTCCAAGAACTTCTGCTGCAGTTGGTCCCATGTAGTGCAATCTGTTACATCAAGAGTCTCATACCAATGCTCTGCCTTATCAATTAATGAAAACTTGAATAAGGCGATCCGTCTAGTATGATTATTAGCTCCAGCACCCTTTTGAGTGTTTGCATATCCAAGAAATCTTCGGAGATGCTGATATGGATCTTCAAAACAACTTCCAGAAAAGGGATTCTTCTCTACCATGTTAATAAGAGCGTGATGTATCTCAAAATCATCATTTTACCCCTTGCTCCTATCAACCCCATGTTGCCAATCTCATAGTTCGTGAAAATTTCACGTATGACAACATCATTTGGATTATGCCTTGCTCCGGCCATGTTCAGCACTGTGTGTTATTTGCTTTTTTCCTTCCTTTCCTTTTCCTAGTGCAAAGTACCTAAGAAAAATTCAAGGTTAGATAGAATTAAATAATCACAAATAAAAGTCTTAATCTAATTAGAAATAATAAACTAATAATAACAGCCGTCCCCGACAACAGTGCCAAGAACTTGATGCGCGTTTTCTTCGCATGCAAAATTAATCCCCAAGTATTAAGGATATCAATTGTAGCTTAAGCAAATGACCAACTGAATATCGAATCCGAAGGACGGCGTATTATTAATTTAATTATTATCTAAATTAATTAAGACGAAGGCAATAAAGTTTTAGGATTTAATTATTAAACTACTAAACAATTAATTAAAATAACAAATTAAATAAAATATCACTCGAAGAATACGAAAGTCGATCAAGTAGGAGAATAGGTAGCTCTAGGATAATCCAGTTTCACTCATTAATCTCCCTTTTGTGTGTTGATTTTCGACTCTACCTTGTGAAATATGGACGCATCACTAAACCATGCATATCTACTCTATAGACACAAGTAAACATGCGTGTAACACGTGTGAATAACCTCAGAGCAAAAGATATAATTCCACCCTCCTTTCTAGGTACTATCATTATTAATTATTTCCCTGGTCAATTGGTACTCTAACCCAATATGATCTCCCTCTATAGGTACTATAAAATTATCCTCTTTATCCTACTTAATAACCCGAATTCAATTCAATTAATAAGTATTCATATATGATAGTTCTAATGAAGCTTCGGAGTTCCCTCACTTAGAATCATAACATGGAATCATGCTCAGCAGTGAACGCACTCAATCAATAACCTAGATATGTATTCAGACTCTACATAACAGTTAATGATGCACAAGACGACCGTGGGTATGAAATAAAAAGCATAATTATATATAAAATAAATCTACAAGTAGTGTTGTACGGAGTTTACACACGAAAGTTCAATTAATTGGTAAAAATCTTCACAACCCTAGTTCTACAAAAAAGGCTCTAGCCCATGATGTTACGAAGAACAATCATGGGTGTTGGATAGATCTTACCAGGATGTCTGGAAAATTACAAGATAAATTAGAAAATGAAATAAACCCTAGATGCGGGAGTCGTCGCATTCTTCTCTGTCTTTAATCCTCCTCTTGGTTCTCCTCTTGATTCCACAAATGAATCTTCAAAGTGATGGATGGATGGAGGAAAAGATGTGGATGATGGTTGAGGGGGTGATCCCCCCTTGTGGGGTGTAGTATAGATTTGTGGCTCTTCTCTCCTCAATAATATGATCTCTATGATGAATAATGATGTTATCTACACCCCCTTTTATACTTGTGAGCTCTCCTTATAGGCCTTGGATGGGCTTTTACTTGAGACATACGCCAAATTTGGTAAAAAAATCCGAAACTACCAAATATAGAACCAGCGACATTCTGTTAGACTTGACCTTCTTGGTCGAGCAAGGCCTCCAAGTCGAGCAAACTCTCTATAAGTTTTTGGTCATTTTGCTCGAGTTTCCCTCTTCCATTCGACCAAGACGATGCCGGTCGAATGGATCTCCTTTGGTCGAGCAAGCTTGCGCAGTCTCACCGTTTCGCGCATAACTTTCACATCCGACCTCCGATTTGAGTAATTCTTGTGCTCACGCGATCCTCTCTTCCTTGGCTTTCTATCCATATAAAGAACTCTCAGAAAATACAATATTTGTATATGTAATATGTCATGTAAAGTTGCAAAGCCGTTCTGTTCGGCACAGCTTGCGCTACATCACCACTTTGATCATATCTTTCTCGTTTGGAATCCAATTGAGGTGTTCTTTAAGCCAAAATGATCCTCACTTCCGTGGCTTTCCAAAAATATATCGTACTTCTAATTCAGAGCTCTACATGAATACAGAATTATTACACAAATTGAATGTGCGTTTCAGAGTATCCTTGTACAAATTGCACCTTTTCTCCAACTTGGCACTTTTGACCATTTTTTCCACCTAAAACATAATAAAACACCTCAAGTGCACCTTTTTCTCAAATATAATAATATAAGATACTTGTGCTAACAACAATACTCATCAAAAAGGTGTTAAATTGGACACTAAAATACGCTTATTTTCACTTTCATTAAGAAGTGGAGACGAATTTCAGATTACAAGCATGTCGTTCGACCTCAATTCGACTTAGAGGTCCTATTTGACCACGCTAGGTCTGGTCGAACGGGGACACATCAGCTCCAAAATGTCGGGATTTCACCTCTAGTGCGTGCATGTGCATGTTTTCTACGAAAAAGCCCAGTAAAGGCCCATAAGAAGAAACTACAAGTATAAAATGGGTGCCGATCACACCAAAAGGGGAGTTAGATTCCACATCCATCCAACACCACATCCAACCCTAACTCCATCTGCAGGAGCTGTAGAGAGAGATTCGTGCAGCGAATCAAGTGAAAACCAAGTGAAGATTCAAAACAGGGCGATAAGCGACGACGCCCACATCTAGGGTTTACTTCGCAACTTAATCTTTCTTGTAATTTTCAAGACTATGTGTAAGATCTACCTAAACACCATGAACGTTCTTCGAAATGTTGTGGGTTAGAACCGCTTTGGTAGTTCTAGGGTTATGAAGGTTTTTATCTAGTTAATTGAACTTCCGTGTGTATACTGAGTACAACACTACTTGGGTTTATTTTATATAAGACTATGCATTTTTAATTCATATTCAGAGTGGTTTTGTGCATGATTAACTATTATGTAGAGTCTGAATACATATCTTGGTTATTGATTGAGTGCGTTCATTGCTGAGCAGGATTACATGTTATGATTCTAAGTGAGGGAACTCCGAAGTTTCATTAGAACTATCATATATGAATACTTATTAATTGAATTGGATTCGGGTTAGTAAGTAGGGTAAAAAGGATAATTATATAGTACCTATAAAGGGAGATTATATCGGGTTAGAGTACTTGGTGCACAGGAAATAATTGATACTAATAGTACCTAGAAAGAGGGGTATAATTATGTTCTTGCTCCGAGGTGATTCACACGTGTTATACGTATGTTTGCTTGTGGCTATAGAGTAAATATGTATGGCTTAGTGATGCGTCCATATTCCACAAGGCAGAGTCGGACATTGACATATGGAAGGGAGATTAATTTTTGAAACTATATTGCCCGAAGAGCTACCTATCTTCTCACTTGTCAACTCTCGTTTATCTCTACTATTTTTTGAATTTGCTATTTTAATTATTCATTTATTAGTTTAATAATTATTCTTCACTAAAATTGCTAAACAATAGGTTCACTTAGATTAGATAATAATAAATTTATAACCAACAGTCCTTTAGGTTCGATATTGTTAACTTGGTCGCTTACTTAAGCACAATCACATCCTTCATACTTGGGGATTAAAATTGTGTGTTGAGAAAATGCTCATCAAGTTTCCGACGCCATTGCCAGGGACGGTTGTCGTTTATCAAATTTATTATTGCTATTTTATTTGAAACTACTCTATACTTGTCTTTAGATTCTAACACTACATTTTTCTTAGGTGTATGCACACTAGATCAAATGCAGGAACATTTGCGCCTTTTGATCCGGAAATTAGAGCATTGTCAAGGAAGAAGAAGGCAAAGAAGAAGAAGAATAAGAAAGTGGAAGCGGCTGAAGCTCATAATCTAGGAGCAGACATCGAAGAACTGAACTCGAAAAAGATTGTGGTTGCAACTAAAGATAATTTGGAAGTAGGAACAGTTAACATGGTCGTGGCAGTAAATCAGGATGAAGTTGCCATCCCTGAAGTCTTTAAGGACAACAGAGGAGGCAACGTGGGGCTATTAGGAGCGCGTGGAACTGATGCTGATTTTGATCTTCACCCCGCTCTTATTAGAATAATAGAAAGAAACTCCTTTGCAGGAGGTACTTTCGAGGATCCTTAAGTTCCTTGGTTATGCTAGTACACAAAAAGATGCAGAAAATCATGAAGATGCAAGGAAGATCCTATTGTTTAAATTCTCTCTTACTGAAAGAGTGAGTGATTGGTACGATGGGCTTAGCGTTGCTGACAGCACTACATGGAACGATTTGAAGATGAAATTCCTGGAGAGATATCTTCAAAGGTATTCAAATTGAAGCAGAAGATTAATCAGTTTATGATCAATAACGGAGAAAAGTTCCATGAAGCTTGGGATAGATTTAAGGATATGCTTAGAAGGTAACCTCAGAATGGTTTGATTAAACCACAATACATCAGTATTTTCTATAATGGATTGGATAGTGATTCTATAGTCCTACTCGACGCGTTATCGAGTGGAGCTTTACTAGCGAAGACGTTCGTTGAGGCCTAGAAGTTTTTTGATGATATTTCGATGAATTTAAGGGATTGTCCTACTGAAAGATTGAGAGGAACCTATGTACTAGGAAAAGTAGCTCAAGTCAAACATACTATGGTGAAGTCAAGTAGAGAAGATGAGATCGTCTCTAGCTTGGCTAGTATAAACAAGCTACTTGAATCTCAGAAGAAGCAGATTATTGATTTGTCACAGAAAGTACCAATGATGATGCAGCAGGAGGACGGTGAAGAGAGACTGATCCAAGAGGAATTAGAAGAAGCAAACTATGCCGTAGGATAAAGTATTCAAGGAATGAGGTATCCAAATAATCAAGGAAACAGGAATTACCAAGGGAACTACAACAATCGTTGTCCCCTGGGTAACTATCAACAACGAAGAATGCTGAAATTTTCATGGAACAATCCAAATGCGGAAATGCAATCTCCTGTTAGTATTTATACTGGTTCTAAGATGGAAGAAGGAAAACCTGGTTTATATGATATGTTGAACCGATATGTGGCTAGGAATAACGCAAGGGTAGATCGTTTTGAAGGAAAAATTGATTCAAATCATGATGAATTGTCAAAGCAGATTAAGGACTTAACGTTGTTGATGGGGCAGATGGCAGGGAGAGTAAATCAATTGACACAAACAATAGAGAAAGGAAAGCTTCTATCTCAAAGTATTACGAACCTTAAGTCTTGTAATGCCATAACATTGAGGTCCGGGACACAGTACGAAGGTCCGGTGAAGCCGGTGAGAAAAAACAAAGAAGGAAGGAGCCCTGTTCGACCAACACTACCCAGTTCGACCAAAACAAATGGTCGAACTGTGGTCGAATATTTTTCAGAAAAATAGAATTATGATGCTTTATTTTCTATCCAGCTGGTCGAGCCATGGCACTACCGTTTGACTAGATCACTTTAGTCGAACTATGATTGAACAGACACCTGTGGAGAAGAAGTATCGCATTCAGTTTTCAGGATCTTCGTTTGACCAGACTCATTCTGTTCGACCAGAATATTTTGGTCGAACTGGCAGTGGATTAACTGAACTCGCTTACAGAACCCTCGTTCGACCAAACTCATGTAGTCTGACCAGACCACATTGGTCGAACTGTGGCCGAACAGCTTCACACACCTCCCATTTTGAAACCGAATGCTACACCTGTTGTTCCGAACACTCCAATGCCATCCCAAGAGCAGAATACTGAGCTTATAGTAGAGAAGAATTGGGAAAGAGCCAAGAGATTGAAAGTCGAGAAGGACAAGGCGAAGAAGGTAGAACGTGATGAATGGGGAATTCCAAAGACAAAGATACCTCCTCTGTTTCCATTGAGAATAGTGAAAAAGGGATTGGAAGAAAAGTTCGAGAGATTTCAATATATAATGAACAAGATAAGTTTGAACATTCCTTTCTCTGAAGCAATCATGGAGAAGCCATATTATGCCTAATTTTTTAAAGATATCATATTGAAGATGATAAGCTTGAACGGAGTAGAAATAGTGAATCTATCAGAAAACTACAGCTCGATCATTCAGAGAAAGCTGCCACAGAAGTTGAAGGATCCAGAAAGCTTCACTATTCTATGTGAGATTGGAAAGGGGTCGGCACGTAAAGCTTTATGCAATCTTGGTGCAAGCATCAACTCGATGACCTTATCTATATTTAAGAAGCTAAGTTTGGGGGAGCTTGCTCCCACAACGGTGGCTCTGCAGTTGGCGGATAGGTCCATGACCTTTCCGAAAGGTGTGATTGAAGATGTACTTGTAAAAGTGGATAAGCTAGTCTTTCCTGTGGATTTTCTTGTGCTAGAGATGGAAGATGACAAGGATAATGTCCCTCTTATCTTAGGGAAGCCATTCCTTGCCACCGCTAGAGCTATGATTGATGTCCAAAAGGGGTAGCTTAGATTGAGAATGGATAAAGAAGAGGTTCTGTTTAACCTTGATAAAACAATGAAGATGCCCATGGAGACGCAGTGTTCAGCGTTGATGTGGTGGAGGAGATTGTGAATGAAGGCATGTCCTTGATCCTTTCTAGGGATCCCTTGGAGGCATGCTTAGTGGAGTCTCTTACTTTTCCCACCACGGAGCTAGATGAGCTCTCTTAAGAGATATGTACTGAAATTCTTAAAAATTTGCTTGCTTTGGGTGATGACATGTATGAATCTAAAAGAACCAAGGTTGAAGAAGTCAAGTGGACTAGACAATACCTCCCATTGAATAGAGAAAGCACACCGAAAGAAGAAAAGAAGGAGGAGTTGAAACCTCTACCAGAACATTTAAAGTATGTCTATCTAGGCGACAATGAAACTTATCCAGTAATTGTATCTTCTTCTCTTACTGATGATCAACTTGAATAGTTGTTAGATGTGCTTAGGAAGTATAAATTCGCTATAGGTGTTGGATTGTATACTAAAAGCCTAGCTTTAGTGTGAAAAATGTTTTAACAATATTTAAAATGAGAATCATTGATCAAATGATTGCGTCTTACAATTTATTTATATGTTCGATGCAGTATCTACTTACTTTATACTGTAGATAATATGTTGTGTGACAACACGGGAAAGATCATATTATTGGTTTCTTATAAAGTATAAACAGATGCTCACAACCGAGATATAAGGGACTCTCTATCGCGATTGTTGTAATGTGATTTGGTATTAGTTTGTCTTGACAATAGAATCACATTAGTGCGCTTTATGTGTATTGAGCAAGATTGCTTGAGATCGTTCGACTTATACTGACTATATATGAGAACTTGATCTCAGTTTTTATGGATGTTCTTGCTCTTAATCCCTATACAATAACCTCGACACGTAAGGCAATATGTATTTATTTGATTCATCAATGGGTGAGAGTTACATGTAATTAAATCAATAAACTCGGTGAGTTGGAAAATAGTGATGTCTTTATGGTATACTGTTGATTGTAGAAGGAATCCGTGTCCGCTATAGGTTGATGATGTCCCCCTTGAGAAGCTCATAAGGATTATCATGTAAACCCTACAGGTGGATTTATTCCGGCATGATAATGAGGTTGAGTGGTACTACTCTGGGATGAGATATTAATTAATGAAGTTGTCAGTAACTCAAGTAATTAATGGGCATTGTATATCTTAAACATGGGGAGACTGCCGGGCTCATAATAAGAAGGAGCCAAAATGTAATTTTGGGATTGGAGCGGTAGTGCAATAATAATATTTTAGTGAAATATATTATTATTATTGGACTTAAGTATAAGTTTTGGGCTAAATTGGATACTTAAGCCCTATGCTGGCCCGACTCTAATTTCTCTTCCTGGTCCCTGCTGTAGCTCATATATAAGTCATCTCAACTATATAGAACCATAATTAATCTACACCTAACACACGACAGAAAGGAAGGAGAGCAGATTGAGAAGATCTTGAAGATCGTCGCCCACACGACGTCAAAATTGGACTTTGGAATACAACAGAAGATTAAGAGGTCATTTGCTGCTACTATTTGTCAACTTCCACAATTTTTATAAAATTGTGTGAAACTCATAACTGGATTTGTGATACACCATTGGAAAGTCACTGAAGAGATGATCGTTTTTTAGTATAGATCATTAAAATCGGAGATCAAATGAGAGAGTTATGCCCAAAACCGTGAGACTGCGCAGGCTGCCGACGATAATTCATCTTCTTCAACATACCCTGGTGAAAGGTAATACGTTTCTGTATTTTCTTTCTTCCGCTGATTTTAGAAACACATGGAATCCTAACGGTTCACGTTAACCAAACGATCGAATGCCAACAATAGGTTGGACTCTTGATGATTTGAAGGGAATTAGTCCATTGTATTGCATGCATAAGATAAGGTTGCTAGACGAAGCTAAGAGTTGTATTCAGAATCAGTGGAGGGTTAACCCCGCAATTCAAGAAGTGATTAGGAAACAGATCTTAATGTGGTTAGATCCTATGGGTTGGCGTGTGTGCACGGATTACAAGAAACTGAATGAAAATACATGTAAAAACCATTTCCCTCTTCCTTTCATGGATCAAATGATTGACCGTCTAGCAGGGTATGAGTTTTGTTGTTTCTTGGATGGGTCCTCGGGCTATAATCAAATCATGATTGCGCCCGAGGATCAAGAAAACACAACTTTCACTTGCTCTTATGGAACCTTTGCCTATAGAAAAATGCCTTTTAGATTGTGTAATGCACCTGCTACATTTCAGCATTGCATGATGGCCATATTTGATGGGTTGATAGAGAAGATCATGGAAGTGTTTATGGATGATTTTTCTGTGTTTGGTTCCTCTTTTGATATTTGTTTCTCAAACCTATCTACTGTTTTAAAGAGATGTCAAGAAACTAATCTTGTCTTGAATTGGGGGAACTGCTACTTTATGGTGAGAGATGGGATTGTTCTTGAGCATCATATATCTGCCAAGAGATTGCAGGTTGATCGAGCAAAAGTGGTGGCCATTGAGAAGCTTCCACCACGTACTAATGAGAATGGAGTTCGGTCTTTCCTTGGACACGCCGGATTCTATAGAAGATTTATCAAAGACTTGTCAAAATACTCCAAGCCCTTATCTCACTTACTTAAAAAGGATGCTCCTTTTGTTTTTGATGAAGAATGTCTAACACCTTTTCAAGTTTTGAAAGAGGCGCTTATTACTGCACATATCTTGATCACACCAGATTGGACTCAGCCGTTTGTACTTATGTGTGATGCAAGTGATTTAACACTTGGAGTGGTGCTTGGGCAGCTGAAGGAAAAGAAGTTCTGCGCCATTTACTATGCAAGTAAGACTTTTGATACAGTACAAAAGAACTACACTGTCATTGAAAAGGAATTTTTAGCGGTTGTGTATGCATTCAACAAGTTTCGACAGTATTTGGTTGGCATGAAGACTATTGTGTACACGGATCATTCCACAATCCGGTACTTGATGGAGAAGAAGGAAGCGAAGCCCAAGATTATTCAATGGATTCTTCTTCTGCAAGAGTTTGATATGGAGATTCGAGACAAGAAAAGAATGGAAAATGTTTTGGCGGATCACCTATCAAGGTTAGAGATAAGGGAACATTGTGATGACTCTTTTGAATACAATGAAGAGATGTTCCTAGATGAGAAGATTATGGAAAAGTTTATCGAAGAAGTGGAGAGAACTTGTGTAGTGGCTGCTCAAGGAATGAATCCATGGTATGCGGATTATGTCAACTACATAGCCATAGGTGAAATTCCTAAGGATCTCAATAGGTATCAACTTACGAAATTCAAGAGAGATGTTTGACCTTTATATGGTATGATCCGTTTGTCTAAAAACTTTGTACGAATTCTATCATCCGTATGTATGTGCCTGAGATGGAGATGGATAATATTCTTGATTTTTTCCATGCACAACCTAACGAGGGGCATTTTGGAGCTCAAAAGATTGCAGCCAAGGTACTACAATCCGCTTTATATTGGCCCACCTTGTTCAAAGATTGTGAATCCTATGTGGCGACATGTGATAAATTTCAAAGGATGGGAAATATAAGTAAAAGGGATGAGATGTCACTTCAACCAAGCATTGTTGTAGAAATCTTCGATGTATGGGGAATCAATTTTATGGGGCAATTTCCCTCATCCAACGGATTTCTCCACATCCTGCTTGTTGTGGATTATGTTTCTAAGTAGGTGGAGGCCAATCCTACTCGCATGAATAATGCTAAGACGGTGTTGTCATTCTTGAAGAAGCATATCTTTGCCCACTATGGAGTTCCTAGAGCACTTGTAAGTGATGGAGGTTCCCACTTCGTCAACAAGCTTCTTGAAAGAGTTCTTAAGGAGTATAGTGTTAAGCATAGGCTTACTACAACCTATCACCCTCAAGCAAACGGGCAAGCCGAGGTCTCTAACTGGCATGCGAAGCAAATCCATGAGAAAGTAGTTGGAACTAATAGGAAAGATTGGGCTTTGAAGCTCGATGATGTTTTGTGGGGGTTCCGAACTACGTACAAGACGGTGCTTGACATATCACCATATCAAATCATCTATGGGAAGCCGTGTCATCTACCCGTAGAGATTCAACATAAGGCTTTTTGGGATTTGAGAAGTTTGAACTTATGTCTTAAGGAGGTCAAGGACTTAAGGTTGACTCATATCAATCAATTGGATGAGTTCAGAGATCAAGCCTACAAGAACTCGGTTATCTATAAGGGGAGGATGAAGAAGTGGCATGACTTGAAGATCACTTATAAAGAGTTCAAGCAATGAGATGAGGTATTACTTTTTAACTCTCGTTTGAAGATTTTCACAGGAAAACTAAAATTGAAGTGGACGGGATCATTCATTATCCATAGAGCCTGTGGAGGGGAGAGTTTTGAAATCATGGACAAAGACGGAGACATCATAGCGGCGAATGGGCATCGATTGAAGCACTATAGGTCGTCGGATGATGCTTGTGTCATTTTTGAAGATACCTTACATTGATTTGGTACCGTCGTGACCCTCCGACATTAAACAAGAGTGCCTGTTGGGGGCTTTCCCTCCCGTTTTATTGCTTTATTTATTTTTTGTGAGTAAGAAATTTTTATATTTGAGGTGCTTACTAATCAACAATTACATCTCTTTGCGAACTTAGTTTCGACTATAGTTTCTACTAAGTTTGGGGGGTGTGATGTTCTTACCTCATCGTAGCACCAAGAGTATAATCTTTTCTTTGTAACGTTTGCTAGGGAAGTTGATTTTTTACGATATATTAAAACTTTAACCGGTTTTGATGTGTAAATTTTTTATAATTTTCCTAGTGTTTAGTGGTGTTTTATTTATTTTAGTGTGAGCAGAGTATTATCCATGATTTTTATATAGCCTAAGAGTGGTTCTCTAGCTTTTGTTTTGCTATTATGATGCTTGATGTTGTCCTAGAGTTTGAGTTTTGCAGGAAAAGACAAGAAGAGTACGAAATTTCAAAAGATCGGAGGCTTGTTCGACCAAAATCTGCTGTTCGACCAAGGTATTGAGGTCAAACGGTGGTCGAACTGGGTGCCTGAATGCAAAATCAGCTTACAGAAGCTCAGTTCGACTAACATGTCTTGTTTGACCAGCACACTGAGGTCGAATGATGGTCGAACGGAACAGGGGAGAACAGGGGGCGACTTTTCAGTTTACAGGGGTGCAGTTTGACCTCGCACTATTGTTCGACCATGAAATTTTAGTCGAACTGAGGTTGAACAAAGTAACGTTTTACGGGCAGACTCGCGCAGTTTGACCAGAAACCCTAGTTCAACCATCATGTTCTAGTCGAATGGGGTCTAGAATCGCGAATAAAGGTCAGTTTCTGATGTTGTTCGACCAATTCCCATCACCCTTTCTCGAGATCTCGTCCCAACTTGTAAGAACTTCACTCTAAACTCTTCCCACGCTCAATTCTTCCTCTCCACACTCTTCCACATCCATATTTTGAAGGATTCAAGTCCTATTTGGGGCTATTCCATTCGAAATTTTGAGAATTTTAGCCGTACATCACAAGTACCATGGTTGGAGATAAGGTATGTTTTCTTACTTTTTTACCCTCAATTGAAGTGATTATGCTTAGTGAAGATTGGGTAAGTTGGTTAAACATAGTTTTAGTTGAATTTGAAGTGTTGAATTTGGTGTTCTTGTTGAAATTTTACTTGAATTTGCATGATTCAATTTACGTTGGATTATTGAAATTTTGTGAAATTGATGATGCATATCTTGCGGGCTTGAGGTTAATTTCAAGTTATATAAATGGACTCGTTATTTTGAAGTGTTGATTTTGTGCAATTGAATGTGGGAGATGAGCATGCTTATGGTTTTGTTGAACTTATGTTGAAGTTGAGAAGCATGTTTAATGTGTAGTAAGTTTAAGACAATTGATTGTAATTATCTCATGATTTAAAGTGTTGAGCATGTATTTGTTATGATGATTAGATAAACATTTGAAATTGGGAGAAATAAGTTTTGAGTTGATTATGGCTTACGAATTTGAAGTCGTGAGTAGAATTTATGCTTTAATTAGTCTTAAGATTGATATACTTGCTTTATCTCTTTTGTTGTGTATTGAAATATGATTTTTGTAGGTAAAGAGATTGTTTCATCTTCTAAGAGGAAGGAGACTAAGTCTCCTAGGAAGGGTGAGGTTGCAAAGAAGCTTAAGAATGATAAGAGGAGACCTTCCGATTATGGCATAAAGATTGATGATTGGGAGGAGAATGAAGAGTTGTGGGGAGCTATTTCTGACAAGATAACAAGGACTCATTATCAAGATGATCAAGCGATGGTGGAGATGAACATCATCAATGATATTCGTTGGAAGTTCAATCAAGTAGGGATTACCCGATTTATGGAGTTTAAGAGGGAGACTTATTTCCACATCACAGCTGAGGTTTTATACACGATGAGAGTCGATCGTGAAGATCACTATCTTCCTTATATCTTGTGGATGAATATTGGTGGCAAGCTGCAGCATATGTTGTCAAATGAGTTCAATGAGATGGTTGGATGCCCAACGGGGATTTTTGTAGCAGAAAATGAAAGGTTCAATGACGATGAGTTTTGGAGATCCATCTCGGAGGCAAGGTGATTACAATTCTAACACTGCTATAGTTGCCTTCATTCGTAGCCCCGTGATAGCTTATATGGACCGGATCCTGAGCAATACACTATTTGCTCGATCAGAGGGCAGTTGCATACCGAGAGCAGAGCTTTACATGCTATGGTGTGATGAATGGAGTTCGATTCAATGTGGGGGCATACTTTTTCCAGCAGCTGTACAAGTTTGCTACTCACCCCTTCTAGAGAGTCAACATTAGAGGGCTAATTACTCCGTTAGCGGAGTACTATCGAGTTGATTTGAGCAGGCATAGGCCAATCCGAGGGGATCCTGACTTGATTCTAACATCCTGTGTGAGGATGGGGTTGGTTCAACTGATGAATGATGTTTGGATGTTCATCCGTGGCAAGAATCCTCTTTCTTTTCAATTTCCATTGCTGATTGTTGATCTTACTACAGTTCAGATCGACACCAACCTATTGATGGATACCTCGGAGCATAGGAAAATTTCCAAGACTTGTTTGGAAAAGGAAAATTTGAGACTTCTAGCAGAGATGCACCTATAGGGAGTATACATTAATGAAGATATGATTTTGGTAGATGATCCAACTGATTTCATTGATGAGAATCAGCAACAACATCCATCTTTTGTGTATCCAGAGATGAATTTGCCTCTGATGCAGCCACCGCAACAATAATACTTTGAGCCACCACCACAGTAGCAACATGATTTCTGGAAGGCCCAGGATCACTTCTATAAAAAGCAGTTCAGACTGATGAACAAGCATTTCACCACTTTAAATGCGAATCAGCAGGAGACTAATCGACAGCTGGAATTGGCAAACTCAAATTACGCTGCGCTCAACCTTCGATATGATGCGATGGATAGAAGGATGGGAGAGATGCAGACTTATTATCGAGAGATTGATAGGAAGCTATATGATCTTCACTGGGATTTCGACCTATGGCGTATGGATATGAGTGATGATGATGATGCTCCGGAGAAGTAGAATGAGCCAGGTTTTTTTGTCAGTTTCTTCTCATCTCCCTTCTCTTTTTCACTTTACAGGTTGGGTTTTGAGTGGGTGGTGAATGATTGAGATTTATGCGTGGGTGGTTTATACTTGATATTGATTGATGATATTGGATGTATTGGATATGTTTGATTTAGATGATTGATCAGATTGATTGGGATAGTGGTGAGCGTTTTCTCAACACATAAAATAATCCCCAAGTATGAAGGATATCAATTGTAGTTTCGATAGGCGAACAAGTGATTATCGAACCCAAGGGACGGATTATTATCAATTTAATTATATTCTAATTAACTAAGGCTATGTTGGCAAATTTGGTTTGAAAAAGTTGCGTGTAACTAAATAACATATAATTTAAATATAAAATTAAATAAACAAGTAATAGAGAAGATACGGTGGTGATCAAGTAAGAAATTAAGTAGCTCGTCGGGTAATCCAGTTTTACGTATTAATTTTCTTTCCATGTGTTGATATCCGACTCTGCCTTGTGGTTTATGGACGCGTCACTAAACCATGCAAGTTCACTCTATAGACATAAGTAAAAACGCATATGACACGTGTGAATATCCTCGGAGCAAGAGATATAATTCACCCTCTTTCTAGGTACAATCAGTATTAATTATTTCCCGTGCACTAAGTACTCTAACCTGATATGATCTCCCTTTATAGGTACTATGAAGTTATACTCTTTATACTACTTATTAACCAGAATAATATTCAATTGACAAGTATTTATATAAGATATTTCTAATAAGACTTCGGAATCCCTTCACTTAGAATTATAACATGTAATTCTGCACAGCAGTGAACGCACTCAATCAATAATCAAGAGATGTATTCAGACTCTAAATAACAGTTAATGATGTACAAAACGACTGTGAGTATGAATTGAAATAGCACAATCTTATATAAAATAAACCACAAATAGTGTTGTACGGAGTTTACATATGGAAATTTAATTAACTCATGAAACTTTCATAACCCTAGAACTACCGGAGCGGCTCTAGCCCATGATTGATCTAGGAACAATCATGGTTGATTGGTATGATCTTACTTAACTCGCCAGACGAACCTCTCTTCACAACTCCTTCGGATGATGGGCTTTTGCTTGAAGCACATGTCAAATTTGGTAAAAGAAATTTGGAATTACCATAAATAGAAGCAGCGAGAATCCGCTCGACTATACCTGGACAAGTCGAGCAAGGCTTCTAAATCGAGCAATGGTCGAGCAAACTCTCTGTAAGATTTGTGCATTTTGCTCGATTTGACCTCATCTGCTCGACTAAAGCAATGCTGGTCGAGCAACATCTCCAAGTCGAGCAAGCTTTCTGTAAGAATTGCGCATTCTACTCAACTTGACCACCTCTGCTCGACCAAAGTAATGCTGGTCGAGCAATGCCTGGAAGTCGAGCAATCCTCGAAAATTGCCTCAACAATCGTGTCTTCCAATTATGAGCCCTTTTGATCTGTTTCCCTGCACAAATATGCACAAGAAGCCCTTGTATTCTTTGATTCGTGGCTTTTCTATAAACATTCCGATTCGTCTCAATAAAAGACTCAATCGTACTCAATTTCCACATAAATCAAAGCCCAAAATACATGAATTTATACTCTTATCAAACCCCAAACTTACATGTTGCTCGTCCCGAGGCAATAAAAATCAAAACAAATCCAAAGAGTGTAGTCACGAAATCAAGCACAACCTATCCTAAAACATGTAATTATATCAACTAAAAACATGCAATCCATCATACCCTTCATTCACACAAAAACATCAATCAACCACAATACTTCTACGAGTGCTAATTCATCTAGCTTACAGATAAGTGTTTATTCTCTCTCTCAAGTGTAAAAAATGTACACTTTATAGGTTAACATCTACACTCAATTTCAAATCATATACTCACGTAACCATAAGCTTGACAAGGGTCTCAAAAATCCATCTATAACTATTTCAATACTAGGATCACAAAGGACTTGTATATAGGTTGTAATGTTGGCTCTTTGGTAAAGGCAGAAGAATATAGATAAGTAACTCAATTTACTAGTAAAGAAGTACCTTGGAGATTTGCTTTTCAATAGCCTCCTTCTTTTCTCCGTCATCCTTCTTATGATCACTTCAATACACGCTTTCTCCAATATTCTCTTATATCAACATCTTTTCTTCACAGTAGAATACCAATTCCGGTGTTCTTCAAGTATAAGGGTACCAGTTTTGGGCACTACCCTTTCTAGTATTAGAGATATCAGTTTTAGGCACTATCCCTTACAAGATTTAACCTCTTTTCCTTTGATTCTTATTACACCAAATCCCTCATACCTATTGTTCTTCAAAACTTCATATAACATTTATTTACCTCCACTCTTTACTAGTAATAGGTGTTTAAGGCTCAAAAGGTAAACGACAATTCATCAAAGGTTTGCCAAAGAAAAAGCTTAAAGGCTCAAAAGGGCTTCCAATGATAATTAAATAATAAGGTAGGATAAATTTGGCTAAGTGACTCATTCAACAATAATGACCTAAGATCATTTCCTAGCATCTATAATTATAGACTTCAATAAGACTCCAAGTCAAGTTCTAGAATACGAGTATACAAAAGACTCTCAAGAATAAACTATCATGCTGATAGCACGATCAAAAGGCTCAAATCCTCACATGGTTAATAGAACCCTAAGCATTCTTCAAAGCATGTAATCAACATCAATTTTCTATGAACTACAAGTAAAATAGAACATGCTCGTCATCAACAAATCAACATGTATTAAAAAAAGGCACATGCATAACATGAGCAATCCTCATCACTAAACAATCGCAAATCCATGTAAACATCTTCCAACAATCAATCACTCAATCATCATCAATATCAAATACATTCGACCCACACATGATTCATACACTACAATCACGACAATCAAGTCTCCACCTGTAAAGTGTAAAAGAGAATGGGGATGAGAAGAATCAGAAAAGATAAAAAACGTGGCAACTCTACTCCTCCGGAGCATCATCATCCTCATCTCCACTCATCTCTGCACGCCATCGATCAAACGCTCGATGGAGATCACTGATATTCCTATCCATCACGCTCTCATGATCATACATCTGCCTCAACGGACCATTCATGGCATCATAACGCGCATTGAGTGCGGCATAGTTCACATTCGCCAATCCCAGCTACCTATTCGTTTCTTGCTGGTTCGCATTAAGTATGGCGAAATGCTCATGCATCAACCAGAACTACTCCCGATAAAATTGATCTTGGGCTATCCAATATTCATGCTGCAGCTGTGGTGGTGGCTCGAAGAACTCCTGCTCATGTGGCTGTGGTTGTGGCTTTGGCTGTTCCTCCTCAAAGTCAGTCGGATTTCCTATCAGGACCATGTCCTCATCTAGGACGATCCCATGCGCCCGCATATCAGCAAGGAGTCTCCAATCTCCTCTCTCCAGACACGTCTTCGAGATCACCCTATGTTCAGTGGTATCCATAGATAAATTATTGTTAACTCTAACGATGGTGAGATCAATAATCACCAGTGGAAACCTGAATGAACTAGGGTTCTTGCCATGGAATGCAACTCCCCTCGGATCTCGCAAACAGCGTGTTACCCAAAATTCTATCCATGTATGCTAACACGGGGTTGCGGATGGAAGCAAACTTGGCAGAATTCGAGTTATATCTCTCTTGCCTCCCCGTGATCTCTCTCCAGAACTCATCTGGCTTAAAATCATCATGCTCCACATTAACCGTGTTCTCATAGCCAATCAATTCGTTAAACTCTCGAGCCCACATCATCTGCTCCTGCCTGCCAATCTGCATGTGAATACCATAAGGTAGGTATCGGTCTCCACGCTCAATCCTCAGCGTGCATAGAACTGAGTAATGTGAAAATATATCTCTCTCTTCATCTCCATAAACTGAGTAATGACCACTTGATCGAACATCCAACGAATGTCGGTGAGAATATTCATTTCCCTCGTAGCATGGTCATCCTGATACCGTATCCTCTGAATCTTCTTTGCAATTGCAGTTCAAAGATCCTTCTTCTCCTCCCAATTTAAAATTTTCAGCCCATAATCGGATGGCCTATTCTTATCCCTCCTCATCTTTTTTACTATTTACCCTAAAGAAGGGGACTTAGGCCCCTTACTCTTGGACGATGAAGCAATCCCTTTACCTACAAAGCAATACTTCAATACATACCAAAAGAGAATAACAAGTATACCCATCTTAAGACTAGCACGAAACCTACCCAAGACTTCAAATTCACATGCTTCAACAACTTAATCTCAAGTGTTTACCAATCACAATTGCACTCCAAATCAACACTTTTAATCAAGAATATTGAGGTTCAATTAGTCTTAACACTACTCCACACAAACATACTATAAATTCCACACATAATTTCACCAAAACAACACTTAAAACATGTTCAAATTATACCCTCAATTGCACCATAACAACACCCAAATTCAATGAGCCCATATGTATACTTCAAAATTATACTAAAGTCCATGCTTCATACATCATCAATTTCACAAAAATTCCATAATTCAACGTAGAACATATCATGAAAATTTTGAATGCAATTTCGAATAAGAACTTTAACAATTCAAAAATCAAATCCAACCAAAACTAAGTTAAATCCACTCACCCAATCTTGATTAAGCATAAGCAACACAATTCGAGAATAAAAAGTGAGAGGAATCGTACCTTCGCTGGACATGGTGCGAGTGTGGTAAAAAATAGCGTAAACCCCAAAGATTCTAGTGAAAATCCTAAATCGGACTTCCAAACCCTCAAATTCGGATATGAAGTGTGTGAAAAGATGGATTTAGGTATAGGAAAGAATTTGGGAAGAAGGACTTACGGTTATGGATTGGTGCTCGAGAAAGGGTGAAGGGAATGTGTTGAACGGAATGAGAAACCAACCTTTAAAATCTGATTCTGGACTCCTCTCGACTTAACTAGTGAAGTCGAGCAATGGGTGCAAGTCGAGCAACCCTTACTTTGCCCTTAAAATCATACTGCTCGACCTCCATTCGACTTGCACAAACTGGTCAAACAGGTGTTGGAAGTCGAGTAACATGCCCAGTCGCACCCCCCTGTTCTTCTCTGTCTCGCTCGTCCTCAGTTTGACTTGGAGCCTTTGGTCGGGCAACCTTGTAAAAGTCAAGCAATCTCTCTGTAAGATTTATGCATTTTGCTCGACTTCCACTTGACAAAAACACCTTAGTCGAGCAATGTGGTCTAAATCGAGCAACCTCTTTGGAAGATTTGCACATTTTGCTCGACCATTACTCGACCAAATCACTTGATCGAGCAACGTAGTGTAAGTCGAGAAACTCTACAAATTTCAAAAACTCTTGTCCTTCTTGTCTTTTCCTACAACAATTAAACTATAAGACAACATCAAGTATCAAGATAGCAATTTCTAAGCTCAAGAGCCTCTTTAAATCATATGAAATCATGTGTAACTCCTCAATGACACTAAAAAAAAACAAAACACCACTAAACACTATGCAAAATTACAAAAAATCGATACCTCAAAACCAGTTAAAGTTTTAATATACCGTAAAAAATCAACTCCCCTAGCAAACGTTACAAAGAAAAGATTACTCTTCGTGCTTTGATGAGGTAAGTACATCACACCCCCCAAACTTAGTAGAAACTATAGTGAAAACTAAGTTTGAAAATAGATGTAATTTCCAAATAATAAGCACGTCGAATAGAAAAAATTCTTACTCACACGAAAATATATAAATCAATAAAACAGGAGGGTAAGCCCCCAACAGGCGCTCTTGTTTAACGTCGGAGAGTCACGACTGTACCAATCTAGAGCAAGGTATCCTCAAAGACAACGCAAGCATCATCCGGCGACTTGTAATACTTCAATCGATGCCCATTCGCCTTGATAATGTCCACATCTTTGTCCATAAGCTCAAAACTCCCCTCTCCACAGGCTCTATAGATAATGAACGGCCCCGTCCACTTCGATTTCAATTTCCCTGCGAAGAGCTTCAAACGAGAGTTAAAAAGTAATATCTCATCACCTTGCTTGAACTCCTTGTATTAGATCTTCAAATCATGCCATTTCTTCATTCTTTCCTTAAAGATCTCTGAATTCTTGTAAGCATAATTTCTGAACTCGTCCAATTGATTGATATGAGTCATCCTCAACTCCTTTTGATCCTTGAGAGACAAGTTCAAACTCCTCAATGCCCAAAAGCTTTGTGCTGAATCTCTAAGGGTAAGTGGCATGGCTTCCCATAGACAATTTGGTACGGTGACATATCCAACACCGTCTTATAAGCAGTCCAGTACCCCCACAAAATATCATCGAGCTTCTTAGCCCAATCCTTCCTATTGGTTCCGACTACCTTTTCTAAAATTTGCTTCGCTTGACGGTTGGAAACTTCAGCCTGCCCATTCGCTTGAGTGTGAGAGGGTGTAGTAACTCTATGCTTGACTCCATAATCCTTAAGTACCTTTTCAAGAAGCTTATTAACAAAATGAGTACCTTCATCGCTTACTAGTGCTCTAGGAACTCCATAGTGGACAAAGATATGTTTCTTCAAGAAAGACAACACCGTCCTTGAATCATTCACGCGAGTCGGAATAGCTTCCACCCACTTAGAAACATAATCCACTGATAAAAGGATGTAGAGAAATCTATTAGATGGGGGGAAAAGGCCCCATAAAATCGATCCCCCATATATCGAATATCTCAACAACAATGCTTGGTTGAAGTGGCATCTCATCTCTTCGACTTATGTTCCCCATCCTTTGACATCTATGGCATGTTGCCACATAGGTCTTAAAATCTTTAAATAAAGTAGGCCAATAAAGAGCATATTGAAGTACCTTCGCTGCCATCTTTTGAGCTCTGAAGTGCCCCCCGTTAGGTTGTGCATAGCAAAAATCAAGAACGCTCTCCATCTCCATCTCAAGCACACACCTACAAACTATGGAATCCGTACATATCTTATAGATAAATGGATCATACCATATAAATGTCTCAACATCCCTCTTGAATTTTCAAGTTGATATCGGTTGAGATCTCTTGAAATTTCTCCTACGGCAATGTAATTCACATAATCCGCATACCATGGATCCATCCTTTGGGCAGCCACCACACATGTTCTATCTGCTCCTTCAACAAACACCGCCATTATCTTCTCATCAGGGAACATCTCTTCTATGTAATCGAAAGAATCACAGTGCTCCCTTGTCTCCAACCTCGATAAGTGATCCGCCAAAACATTTTTCTCTTATCTCGGATCTCCATATCAAACTGCTGCAGAAGAAGGATCCATCTAATGATCCTTGGCTTCATTTCTTTTTCTCCATCAAATACCGAATCGCAAAGTGATCTATGTACACTATAGTCTTCATGCCAACCAAGTACTGTCGAAACTTATTGAATTTATAGGCTACAACCAAAAACTCATTTTCAGTCACCGTGTAGTTCTATTGTGTAGCATCAAAAGTCTTACTCGCATAGTAAATGGTGCAGAACTTCTTGTCCCTCAACTGCCCAAGCACCACGCCAAGTGCTAAGTCACTTGCATCACACATAAGTACAAACGGTTGAGTCCAATCCGGTGTGATCAAGATAGGTGCAGTAATAAGCACCTCTTTCAAAACCTGAAAAGTTGTTAGACATTCTTCATCAAAAACAAAAGGAACATCATTTTCAAGTAAACAAGATAAAGGCTTGGAGTATTTCGAGAAGTCTTTTATGAATCTTCTATAAAAACCGGCGTGTCCAAGAAAGGACCGCACTGCCTTTTCATTAGTAGGTGGAGAAAGCTTCTCAATTGCCACCACCTTTGCTCTATCCACCTGCAATCCCTTGGCCAAAATATGATGGCCAAGAACAATCCCATCTCTTACCATGAAGTGGCACTTCTCCCAATTCAAGATAAAATTAGTTTCTTGTCATCTCTTCAAAACTGTAGCAAGGTTAGATAAACAAATATCAAAAGAGGAACCAAACACCTCCATATCAACCCATCAAATATGGCCATCATGTAATGCTGAAATGTAGTAGACGCATTACATAATCCAAAAGGCATCTTTCTAAAGGCAAAAGTTCCATAAGGCAAGTGAAAGTAGTCTTTTCTTGATCTTCAGGTGCAATCATAATTTGATTATAACCCGAGTACCCATCCAAGAAACAACAAAACTCATACCCAGCAAGACGATCAAGCATTTGATCCATGAAAGGAAGGGAAAAATGGTATTTGTATGTATTTTCATTCAGTTTCCTATAATCCGTACATACACGCATCCCGTTGGAATTCTAGTAGCTAATGTCTCACCATCCTCGGCTTTCACAATAGTCATGCCTCCCTTCTTAGCTACAATATGCAATGGACTCACATGGGGACTATCACTAATGGGATAAATAATTCCTGCATCAAGCCACGTTAGGATTTGCTTCCTAATCACTTCTTGAATAGCGGGATTCACCCTCCACTGATTCTGAATGCTACTCTTGGCCTCATCTAATAATCTTATCCTATGCATGCAATATGAAGGACTAATACCTTTCAAATCATCAAGAGACCAACCAATCGAACACTTATACTTTCTAAGCACATCTAATAATTCCTCAAGTTGATCATCATCAAGGGAAGAAGACACAATTACTGGATATTTTCCATTGTCACCTAGGTAGGCATACTTCAAGTGCTCCGGTAGCGGTTTCAACTCCTCTTTCTTCTCTTCTTGAGGTGCGCTCTCTCTATCCAATAGTAGGTACTTCCTAGTCCACTTGACCTCTTCAACCTTTGTCCTTTCTGATTCATACCTGTTATCACCCAAAGCAAGTAAATTTTCAATAAATTCAATACATACCTCATTGGAGAGTTCAACTAGCTCCGTAGTGGGAAAAGTAAGAGACTCCGCTAAGCATGTCTCAAGAGGATCCCTCAACAGGATCAAAGACATGTCTTCCTTCATAATCTCCTCCACCACGTCTATACTATGATATTGTGTCTCCATGGGCATCTTCATTACTTTGTCAAGGTTGAATAAGATCTCTTCTTTGTCCATCCGCATCAGTGGCTCACCCTTCTGCACATCTATAGCTCCCGCAGTAGCAAGGAAAGGTCTCCCTAAGATAAGAGGGACATTATCCTTGTCATCTTCCATCTCATGCACAAGAAAATCCACGATAAAGACTAGCTTCTCTACTTTGATAAGAACATATTCAATAACCCCCTTCGAAAAATTCATAGACCTATCTGCCAATTGAAGAGCCACCGATGTGGGAGTTAACTCCCCCAAACCAAGCCTTTTAAAGATAGACAAAGGCACCAAGTTAATGCTTGCCCCAAGATCGCACAAGGCTCATCGTGCCGGCCCCTTTCTAATCTCACATAAGATAGTGAAGCTTCCCGGATCCTTCAACTTAGCTGGCAGCTTCCTCTGTATGATCGAGCTGTAATTCTCCAACAAATTCACTATTTCAATTCCGTTTAAGCTTCTCTTCTTCAAAAGTATATCCTTCAAGAAACGGGCATAATACGACATTTCCAAGATTGCTTCGGAGAAAGGAATGTTCAAACTTATCTTGTTCATGATATCTGAAAACTTCTTGAACTTTTCTTCCAATCCCTTTTTCACAAGCTTGAAAGGAAACGGTGGAGGTTTCTTTGTTTCGGGAATCCCCCATTCATCACGCTCAACCTTCTCTGCTTTATCCTTTTTAGCTCTCAATCTCTTGGCTCTTTCCCACTTCTTCTCTACTGTAACCTTAGTGTTCTGTTCTTGAGATGGTACCATAATGTTCTGATCAACGGGTATAGCATTCGGGATCAAATCGGGTGCGAAACAGAACTGCTCGATCTCTGTTCGACTTGGGTAAGTTGGTCGAGCAAGTTGTCCTTAGTCGAACGATGTAAGCGATCGCGACCTATGCTCCTTCATGTGTTGCTCGAATTTTGCTTGACTTAGGTGGTTTGGTCGAGCAACCTGGTCCAAGTTGAGCAAACCTCGAGATTGAGAGCTACCCATTCCAGGTGCTGCTCGACTTCCGCTCGACTTGGATGGTCTGATCGAGTGAAAAGGTGAGCGGCCAACCTAAAAATAGAGTGTCATGATTCTATTTTTCTTGATCTTTCTTGACCTGAGTTCTACTTGCAAATGTCGTCGAACGAGATTGTGTTGGTCGAGCAACTCCCCTGTTTCCTTCATTTTCATTCGTCGGCATCATTGGACCTTCATATTGTATTCCTGACCTCAATGTGATGGCATGGCAAGACTTTGGAATTTCAATACTTTGAGATGGAAACTTCCCCTTCTCAATAGTGTGAGTCAACTTGTTCATGTTTCCTGCCATCTCCCCCATCAACAACGTAAGGTATTTCACTTGTTTAGAAAAATCCTCATTATTAGCATCAGTCTTCTTTTCTAACTTGGTCTCAAGACGATCCACTCTTGCATCGTTCTTCGCCATGTACTTGTTCACCATATACTCGAAACCGATTTCCCTTCTTCCACTTTAGCACCCGTATCAACACCGATAAGAGGTTAGACCGCATTGTTCCGATTACTCCATGAAATCTCTGGCCTCCTTAGTTGTTGGTAATTACCCGGAGGACCACGATTGTTGTAATTCCCCTGATAATTCTGGTTTCCTTGATTTGAGTACCTAGTTCCTTGAATAATTTGACCCATGTCATAGTTAGCCTCATCGATTTCCTCTTGGCCCTTCATAGCCACCATGTTGTTGCATCATTGATACGCGCTAAGATAAGTCTGTGATCTGCTTCTGTTGAGACTCTAGTAGCTTGCTAATATTAGTCAAACTAGAGACTATCTCATCATCTCTTCCCGACTTCACCATAGTATGCACAACCTGTGCTACTTTACCAAGAACATAAGTGCCTCTAACTCTATCAGTTGGCTAATCTCTTGAATTCATCGAAATATCCTTAAAAAGCTTCTCGGCCTCTATGGGTGACTTCGTAAGCAATGCTCAATTGGATGAAGTATCAAGTAACACACGAGAATCACAATTCAACTCATTGTAGAAAATACTGATATATTGAGCTTTAGATAGCCCATGTTGTGGACACTTTCGAAGCATGTCCTTGAATCTATCCCAAGCTTCATGAAAGTTCTCGTTACCATGGATAGAAAATTGATTGATTTCTTACTTCATCTTGAACACCTTAGAAGGTGGCATGTATCGCTCCAAGAATTTCACTTTCAACTTCTCCCAGGTATCACATTCAGCAGCATCAAGATTATCATACCAATCTCTCGCTTTTTCATTCAACGAGAACTTAAACAAGATGATCTTCCTCGTATCTTCATGAGCCCCTGCATCTTTTTGTGTACTTGCATACCCAAGAAAATTATTTAGATGTTGCTGAGGATCTTCAAAGGTTCCCCAGAGAAAGGGCTCATTTCAATCATGGTGATAAGAGCAGGGTGTAGATCAAAATCAGCTCTAGCCCCTCTTGTTCCAAACAACCCCGCATTGCCTCCTCTGTTGTTCTTAAAGACTTCACGGATGGCAAGTGTGTCTGGATTCACTGCCATATTGACTGCCTCTACTTCTAAATTAACATCGGTTGCAGCTTCAATCGTTTGCGAATTCGGCACATCAACTTCAACTCCAAAATCAAGAGCCTCAGTTGGGTCTACATTCTTATTCTTATTCTTCTTCTTCTTTTTCTTCCTCGACGATGCTCCAATCTCCGAATTATAAGGCTCTAATGCACCTGTCATCGACCTTGTGAGCATACACCTAAGAAAATAACGTGTTAGAAATCAAAGACAAGAATAAAATAATCTCAATTAAATTAGAAATAACAAACAGATAATCTATGTCGTCCCCGGCAACGGCGCTAAGAACTTGATGAGCGTTTTCTCAACACATAAAATAATCCCCAAGTATGAAGGATATCAATTGTAGTTTCGATAGGCGACCAAGTGATTATCGAACCCAAGGGACATATTATTATCAATTTAATTATATTCTAATTAACTAAGACTATGTTGGCAAATTTGGTTTGGAAAAGTTGCGTGTAACTAAATAACATATAATTTAAATAGCAAATTAAATAAACAAGTAATAGAGAAGATACGGTGGTGATCAAGTAAGAAATTAGGTAGCTCGTCGGGTAATCCAGTTTTACTTATTAATTTCCTTTTCATGTGTTGATGTTCAACTCTGCCTTGTGGTTTATGGACGCATCACTAAACCATGTAAGTTCACTCTATAGACACAAGTAAACATGCATGTGACACGTGTGAATATCCTCGAAGCAAGAGATATAATTCACCCCCTTTCAAGGTACTATCAGTATCAATTATTTCCCGTGCACTTAGTATACTAAACTGATATTATCTCTCTTTATAGGTACTATGAAGTTATACTCTTTATCCTACTTATTAACCCGAATAATATTCAATTAACAAGTATTTATATAAGATAGTTCTAATAAGACTTCGGAATCCCTTCACTTAGAATTATAACATGTAATTCTGCTCAGCAGTGAACAAACTCAATCAATAACCAAGAGATGTATTCAAACTCTACATAATAGTTAATGATGCACAAAACGACTGTGAGTATGAATTGAAAAAGCACAATCTTATATAAAATAAACCATAAGTAGTGTTGTACGAAGTTTACACATGGAAATTCAATTAACTCATGAAACTTTCATAACTCTAGAACTACCGGAGTGACTCTAGCCCGTAATTGATCTAGGAACAATCATGGTTGATTGGTATGATCTTACTTGACTTGTCAGACGAACCTCTCTTCACAACTCCTTTAGATGATGGTAGGGTTTCGGTGGTAGATGGATGATGTATGATGTCATGTCCCTTTTCTCCTGCAAAAACTCTTCTTTTATACTCATGGAACCTCCTTACAGGCTTAGTATTTGCTTGAAGCACACGTCAAATTTGGTAAAAAAAAATCCAGAATTACCATTAATAGAAGCAGCGAGAATCTGCTCAACTACACCTGAACAAGTCGAGCAAGGCTTCCAAATCGAGCAATGGTCGAGAAAACTCTCTGTAAGATTTGCACATTTTGCTCGATTTGACCTCATCTGCTCGACTAAAGTGATGCTGGTCGAGCAACATCTCCAAGTCGAGCAAGCTTTCTGTAAGAGTTGCGCATTTTGTTCGACTTGACCACCTCTGCTCGACCTAAATAATGTTGGTCGAGCAATGCCTGAAAGTCAAGTAATCCTCAAAAATTGCCTCAACAATCGTGTCTTCCATTTCCGAGCCCTTTTAACCTGTTTCCCTGGACAAATATGCTCATGAAGCCCTTGTATTCTCTGATTCGTGGCTTTTCCACAAACATTCTGATTCGTCTCAATAAAAGACTCAATCGTACTCAATTTCTACATAAATCAATGCCCAAAATATGTGAATTTACACTCTCATCAGATAGTATGGTGATGTTTCTTGATTATGTATGTGCACTTGTTTTGATGCATGATGATTTTATTAATGATAAGCATGTACTGTTATTACTTGTAGTTATGTAGATATTGATGTTGATTGCATGCTTCGAAGAGTGCTTAGGAATTTATTACCCATGTGAGTATTTGAGCCTATTAATCATGCTATATGACCGCATGATAGTTTATTCATGTGAGTATCATTCATATGTTCGTATTCTAGAACTTGGATTGGAGAATTGTTTGAAATTTATGATTGATAGATACTAGGACATGATCTAAGGCCATTATTGTTTAAATTAAGCCACTAGCCAAATTATATCCTACCTTGAAGTTTATATCATTGGAAGCCTCGTTGTGCCTTTAAAGCTTTTTCTTTGGAAAGCCTATGATAAAAAGCCTTTATTTACCTATACTTAAGCTTATAAATATCCTATTTACTAGTAGATAGTTAAGGTAAATAAATTGTTGGATCGAATGAAAAAGAAAAGGAGGAAGGTTTGTCTAGTGATGAAAATACAATGGTGGTTAAATCTTGTGAAGGGATAGTGCCTGAAACTGGTACCCCGATTGCTTAAGAAGGGTAGTGCCCGAAATTGGTACCCTTGTACTTTGAAGAAGAAGAAAAATGTTGATTCCAAGTGAAGCAGGAGAAGAAGTATTGAAACGATCATGAGAATGATGAAGGAGAAGAAGAATTAATGTTGTTTGATGAAGAGCAACTCTCCAAGGTAATTCTCTACTAGTAAAGTTAGTCACTTTATCTATATTCTCCTACCTTTACCAAAGAGCCAATATTACAACCCAAAGAACAAGTCCTTTGTGATCCTAGTGATGAAATAATTATGAATTGATTTTTGAGACCTATGCCAAGCTTATGGTTACACGAATATATGAATTGATTTTGAGTGTATATCTTAACCCTTGGAAGTGTACATTTTTACACTTGAGCATGAGAGTAAAACATTTACCTAGTAAGCTAGATGATTTTGCACTCGTAGAAGTATTGTAGTTGATGGATATTTTTGCATGGACGAAATGTATGATAGATGCATGTTTTGAATTGATAATTTCATGTGTTAGAATAGGTTGTACTTGTTATAAGGACCTGGTGATTACAATCACTTGCCTTGTTTTGATTTTCGTTGTTTCGGACGAGCAACATGTAAGTTTGGGGGTTTAATGATAGTGTAAATTCACGTGTTTTGAGCTCCGATTTGTGTGAAAATGGAGTACAATTGGGTTTATTATCAAGATGAATGGAAAATCCACGAGTCAGATGCTACTGAGACTATTTGACCGTATTTGTACAGGAAAACATGTCTTAAATTCTCAGAATTAGAAAACATAATTTTCGAGGTGATTTTTTAGGCTTGGTTCAACCTGGAGAGGTTATTCGACCAGCATCAGCCATGTTGAACAAAGAAGTCAAGTCTAACGGAGGGTGTATCAGTTTATAGAAAGGTCATTCGACTAGTGAAGCTCATTCGACCTAGCGAAGTCAAGTCGAGCAGAAGAAGTCAAGTCGAATGGGAAGCAGAGACGAATTTCAAATTACAGGCATGCCATTCGACCTCATTTTGACTAAGAGACCCTATTTGACCACGCCAGGTCTGCTCGAACGGGGACACATCAGCTCCGAAATGTTGGGATTTCACCTCCAGTGCGTGCATGTGCATATTTTCTACGAAATAGCTAGTAAAGGTTCATGAGGAGAAATTACAAGTATAAAATGGGGTGCCGATCATACCAAAAAGGGAGTTAGATTCAACATCCATCCAACACCACATCCAAAACCTAACTCCATCCACAGGGGCTGTAGAGAGAGATTTGTACAGCGAATCAAGTGAGAACCACATGAAGATTCAAGACGGGACGAGAAGCGACGATGCCTACATCTAGGGTTTACTTCGCAACTTAATCTTTCTTGTAATTTTCAAGACTATGGGTAAGATCTATCTAAACAACATGAACGTTCTTCAAAACATCATGGGCTAAAACCGCTTTGGTAGTTCTAAGGTTATGAAGGTTTTTATCTAGATAATTGAACTTCCATGTGTATACTCGGTACAACACTACTTGTGGTTTATTTTATATAAGACTATGCGTTTTTAATTCATACTCAGAGTTGTGTTGTGCATCATTAACTGTTATGTAGAGTCTGAATACATATCTTAGTTATTGATTGAGTGTGTTTGTTGCTGAGTAGGATTACATGTTATGATTCTAAGTGAGGGGACTCCGAAGCTTCATTAGAACTATCGTATATGAATACTTATTAATTGAATTGAATTTGGGTTAGTAAGTAGGATAAAGAGTATAATTATATAGTGCCTATAAAGAGAGATCGTATCGGGTTAGAGTACTTAGTGCACGGGAAATAATTGATACTGATAGCACCTAGAAAGGGGGTATAATTATGTTCTTGCTCCGAGGTGATTCACACGTGTTATATACATATTTGCTTGTGTCTATAGAATAAATATGTATGGCTTAGTGATGCGTCCTTATTCCACAAGGCAGATTCGGACATTGACATACGGAAGGAAGATTAATTAGTGAAACTGGATGGCACGAAGAGCTACCTATCTTCTCACTTGTCAACTCTCGTTTATCTCTACTGTTCTTTTTAATTTGCTATTTTAATTATTCATTTATTAGTTTAATAATTAATCTTCACTCAAATTGCCAAATAATAGTTTCTCTTATATTAGATAATAATAAATTGATAACCAACTGTCATTTGGGTTCGATATTGATATTTGGTCGCTTACTTAAGCTATAATCACATCCTTCATACTCAGGGATTAAAATTGTGTGTTGAGAAAACACTCATCAAGTAACCACACTCAACCGGTTGCTAATGGTGATGGTCTAATGTGATGTATATAATGCTTTTGTAGGGTTTGAAAACTAAATAACTAATGATATATAAGAGTATTTATTTTGGTTTCTTTATATAGTAGTTTTTAACTAATGTATAAGAGATAGTATGTTAAAAAGAGATAGTATGTTAATTAATTTATGTAAGAAAAGAGTTGATATTAAATGGAATTATGAGGTGATGAATGCAATAAAGATGAAAAATGAATGATTATGGAATGGTAATTCTTATGATTGTTATTGTTTAGGATTAACTTAAGGAATGAAATTGCATTTCTAAATTGATTCCAATTTTATGATTGTTATTTCACATTATTAAATAATTATAACATTATTTGATCTTTAATGATTAAATTACCATTTAACATATACTTTCTCCGTCCCAAAATTTTTTGCACACTTTCTTTGTAAATTACAAAGGAAGTGTGCAAAAAATTTTGGGACGGGGGAGTATTTATTTTTAAAAAATTGAATTCTTCAACACCATATAAATTTTAATTATAAAATTTTACAAAACGTAAAACTTTTTATTTTTAATATTTATCATGAAACTCACATGACATATAATTATAAATTTTGAATTTATATAAATAATACACACTCCCTCTGTCCTATGATAATTATCTTACTTTTTATTTTCGTCTGTCCCACAATAACTGTCACACCCCAAAAATAAAAATTTCACATTAACCAACAAACTCAAAATTTATCTTAATTTCAAAAATACCATGCCCACCTAATACACATAACATACTTTATAATTTATTTATTACTTAAAAATATCATAATACCCCTAAAAAGTCAAAAAAGTTGGTCAAAAATCAACTTTTCTTAAACTTCGTGTCTGCAATAACTTCAAAAATAATTATGGGATGGAGGGAGTATTATATTACAAAATATTTACTTTAAAAAATTTTAGCAAAATTAAAATATAACAAAAATAAGTAATCGAAACAACACCATTTAAAATAAAATATTAACAAAATATATACTAAAAATAATTTCATTTAAATACCTGATTTGTGCTCTTCTATTAGAAAAGTTTCTGTATGAGTTGATCTACTATACACAAGTGTACAATAAATCTACCTTACCCATATTCTAAATGGGTCATATATATAAAGTAAAATTCTTTTCTCTGACTCTCGCGTATTCTACATGCTTCTCTCCGCCTCAGATTGACTTCTTTCATCGCCTCAAATCTAAATTACCTGTCAATCCCATCGCTGCCTCCACACCACCGGAATCCAGCCACACCACCACCTTGCCGGAAACCAGTCGTGTCAGCATTGAGTTCAACCATCCATTCCTTCGCCGAAAGAAATACCTTGACCACGACTTGCTTTCTCGGGTGAAATCGCCGCACTGTCAACCACCGCGCCACTGCTCGTTCTGCCGTCGCCTATCACAAGTTCCCAGCCGAGATCTGCTGACCTTTGCTGGAGCACGCCTCCGCCGCATATCTCAACCGCTTTGTCCATTCAGATCTCAACATCCACAACTTTTATCTCAGACTTCATCCTCAGATCTCAAACTCTACAAAGCCTTCATCTCAGACTTCAATTCATGCTCAGATCTCAACCGCTCCATCGTTTTCTCATGAAAAGATCTGATGAGAAGCTACTAATGATGAGAAGCTACTAAAAGGAAAGAGTGTACTGAGATAAATGAGAATTGGAGATTGGATGAGTATACTCTCTCTGAAAAGATACAGGATTGGTTCACATCAATATACTCCCTTCGTCCAGGGTATTTTTACCTGTTTGTACGGGCACGGAGATTAAGACGTTTTATTTTTTTAATATATAATGTAGAAAAAAGTAGGAATAAATTAGTAATTTAAAAAGAAAAAGTAAATAAAGTTGTTGGGAATGATGAATAAAGTGTAAAAAAAGTAATTAAAGTTGTTGGGATTGTAAAAAGTATGTAATAAAATATTATGTATTTTTACCATAAATGGAATGGGTAAAAATACATGGGACATCCCAAAATGGAAAGTGGGTAAAAATACATAGGACGGAGGGAGTATTATATTTTTAGATAATTGTATGTGTTTTGCTTTATTAATGTATACATTTACATTTATAAATGTATTATACTTTCAATAAAAGAAAGTAAAAAGTACACTTATTAAGTAAAAAAGTGTACACTTATTAAGAAAAACTTATACTTTAATGAATTTTAGGTTATACACTATTGATCATAGGAATTAATTTTACAAATAAAATCTATTTTATAATAGTTTTTAAATACACATTTAAATATTTAAATAAATATATTTAATTAATTGATTTACATGTATTTTCTAATAAACGTATTAAATATTATACTAAAATGTATAACATTTTATCTTAACATGTATAAGTAAAATTAACAAATATTAATGAAAATATTGATAAATATAATATCAATAATTTTTAAAAAAAATATTTATTGAGAAAAATATATACATTAGTAAATTATTACAACTACCCCACATTTGATTATGAAAATGCATATAAAAAATCAATTAAATTTAATACAAACTTTGTTTTTTTATATATAAATTTAATAATACATTTAAGAGTAAAATTTAATACATTTACATAAAAAAAAAATACACTATTGAATTAAAACAGAAACTTGTCTCATAAAATTATCAAAATTAATGTAATGCAAAATCATCAACAAGCATCATGATTTTGAAGTGAATGATAATTTAATTGAAAAAGGGGGATTCCTGTTGTTTAGAGTTCCTTGTAAATTTTGTGTAAAGAAGACGACTACATCGATTTTGGGAGAAATTACAAAGAGAAAAAATTTATAGAGAAAAGGGCATGGAAATACACAGTTTTTAGATTCTTGATTTGAGAGTTGTTACACTTTTTTTCTTTTTTTCTTTTTAGTTATTTTATCCGTAGGTAAATTACTTCCGCTATGCTTCGGGTGAGATGATCCTGATATTACAAATGACTTTTTCTTCTCATGATATTACAAAGGGTGAGCAGTTTTAAATGTCATTCGATGTTTAATTTCTCATCCTTTTCCATCTCAATGTCTTTCTCAATCTTCATATTAATCTGCTTCAATTTTTTATTCATACGATCACAGAGGATATATGATTCTCGGATTGTTTATAAACAATAAATGAGAAAATTAGGGATTACAAGATGTGTATACACTACACTAAAAATGCTGATAGACATCGGTTAAAAATCGATGTCTATTTAACCAAGCAGCCGATGTTGAAGCCGCCGATGTTGAAAGTGGGCGCTGATAGACATCTATTTTTAACTGATGTCTTTTCTTGGAAAGACATCGATAGATAACCGATGTCTAAAGATTATCAGCCGATGTGTTTTCAAGAAAAGACATCGGTTGGATATCAAAAGACATCGGTAGATCTATCGATGTCTTTCTAAGAAAAGACATCGGTTGCGATCAAAAGACATCGTTTATTAACCGATGTCTATCGAAGAAAAGACATCAGTTTCGCATCAAAACACATCATTTTTCCACCGATGTCTTTCCAAGCATAGACATCAGTTTCACTTTAATGGACATCGATTATTACATGATGTCTTTCATTTTTTTATATTTAATTTTTTACATAATTTTATTATATTATTAAAATAAGACTAAATACAATCATGCTATATAACTCAAAACTTACGAATTTATTACAATAATTTCAGATATTTAATTTCCAATACACAAAATATAATCCTTTAAATCTAAAAGTACAAGAATATCCCTAACTAATTGAATCCAAACTTCAATTTTACATAAATAAAACCTAAATTTATAAGCTAAAACATCATGATCAAGAGATCGATGTCCAACCTATTGTTTTCAATCCACGTAACTATAAGACATTGCATGAACACTACTAAAGTCTCCAGACTTCAAATCTTTCTCAGAGAAAAGCATAAAATTATCATTTTTCTTATCCAGAAACTGCAAGAAATTTGAAAGATAAAATGTACATTGTTATCATAATATACAAAATGGATTAAGGCAATTCAGTGAAGATGTGACTGATCACTTACTTCCAATTAAATTGTTAATGCTTGCATTTTCTGTGATATATATGCTAGTTGCTGAGGAATGAAACCTGCATCTACAAGCAGTAATCCATTAATTATGTCACCATTAAGTTAATTACCTAATAAATCTATCAAAATTAATTAGTCATTGAACTCTTAATAACTAACCAAGAATTAAAACAAGATAGTGCTATTACACTCTAACTTCATTCATCTCAAGGAAAAGGATAATCAAGTAGCATGGCCATGTTTAAACATTCAAGTTCACATGATGTGTTAGTCTTAGCATATATATGCTTTTATGATCTCATCTTTATACATAATCAATGGATTTCAACAATGGTATGCATCAACCAGCACATGAAGCCATTCCAAATATCATGCCCATGCAAATTTAGGAGAGAAAAATGCTTAATTAAGTGAAAATTTCATTCAAGCATTTTATCAAACCCTTATGTGCATGCTTTCTCACCTTTCTTTATTCTTGCATTCTCACTTGCTTCAACCCAAATTTCTTAAAAATCAATAAAAAATCAATGCAAATTTAGGAGAGAAAAATGCTTAATTAAGTGAAAATTTCATTCAAGCATTTTATCAAACACCTTATGTGCATATTTTCTCACCATTCTTTATTCTTGCAATCTCACTTACTTCAATCCAAATTTCTTAAAAATCAACAACAAATCACTACCAATCAGTTTCCCACACAAGAAATTCAAAATTAAACACCCCCTTCAACTATAATGAAACCAATCCATCAAATCAATCCAATTATGACTTTATTAGTTCTTCACACAAAGAGCAATAAAATAAAACACTCCCCTTCAACTATCATTTCATTTCAGATGAATTTATGATAGATCTCAAACCAATCCAAATGACTTTATTAGTTCAAGATGAGAGGCATGGATTTCAAATCTATATCTATCCAAATACCAATCAACGAATTTGATACTACAAATTTAAAATCCATCACCAAATCTGTCCATCCAACCCAACTTTAGAGTTCCAGGGAGATACTTACAAAGATAACATGGAAAAAGTGAATTTGTCCTTCGGGTTTTGTTCGAGTCTCCTTAAAATAAACCAAGATTGAAAATGTAGGCCACCAGAGCTCCCAGTTGACGAAAGTTGAATATCTGGCGAGCCAGCTCAAATGTTAAGCATTGATTTTGTGAGAAAATGATCAGATTAATAAGAAATTGCTCCACTTACTTCCATCGGTTTTTCCCACCCACAAAAGCATTTTCACCCGAGTCTTACAGGTCATCTCCAACTTTTACCTCCTGTAATTAGGCTCTTTTGGTATAACTTATTGAAATAAAGAAGAAAATAGGAATGTTATGGTCAATCCGCATGAAAGAGTGCTGATAAAAGTTAGAATTCCCAGCTAAGATGATTAATACAACAATGGCTCGAGAGAATTAATTAAGTCCCTGAAACGTTTACACACATATGTCATTACACCTCATTATCTGATCAAACTAGTAAATTGGTTCCACATTGTGACACTGCTGAGTTCATAACATCATAACACATTATGAGGCAACACTATCATTAACAATAAACTTCACCATCAGTACTAGGATAGGATGCACCAGATGTATTTATGTCTATAAGAAGAAAAAAATACTCAAAAAAGAATAAAAGGTGTTTTACAAAGTTCTTTTATAGCACAAAGAGCAAAAGAGTTCCATTCAAGTGACAACAAGTATAGCAGCGGAAAATGATTTTGACAAAGTTCTTTTAGAGCACAAAGAGCAAAAGCTAGATATTCTATTCCAGGAACAACAAAATAATAAGGCAATGTAAGATTATATAAAATGCATGTCTACATCATAATTTGAAAATCAGATGTTATAGTGTGAAGGAATCATGAGTAAACAAACCAGAGCCTCCTCATCAAAGACGAATCTCACTCTCGATGTCTGAAAGAAGAAAACCAGAGAATCCATCCTTATTTTAGCTCAAGAATTAAAAGATGTGTCTAAAGAAGGCACAACAATTATTTAAATTTATGTAAATTTAGGAACACTGAACACAAACTAAATATAATATCAAGAATTGAGTTAGATATAGAAAGAATAAGTAATAATTAGTATCCTATACATGAAGCTGCATGACTAAATTGGCATTACCAAAACAGCATATGTGGAATTCTAACCATTTTTCTTACATATTTGAGACAGACCTACTGAAAAAAAGATGCCACGACTAGTTTGGCCTTACTGAACAAATATGCCACGACTAGTTTGGCCCTAAAACAGACCTACTAAATTCATCTTGAACTATAATGAATCCTCTCATCTGTAACAATCTCATCTCTTTCTAAAAATAAATTCTTCTTAATAGCTTCTTAATACAAAAAGTTAGTAATTAGAAAGGCATTACTTTTCATTATCAAATTAAACAGCGCACATATCCATCAACAAGACTTCATTTGTCCTACGTGAACACTATCCATCACAAAATCTATGCAGTCTCTTACTATCACAAATAAAAATGAAAGTGATACATCATACACCACACAAACTAACATATTTATGAATAATAGCTTCTTAATATGATTATACAGCGTACATTTATCAACAATGATAATGCTAAAATATTAGTAAAATCATTCAAAACCACCCATATCAAGATCATATTTGAATGGTACAAATTACTTTATTATTACCTCAGCTATCAGCAACAACAGGACATTAAAATGCTTTCACATAAAGAATCACATGTACATACACATAGAAAATTAAAGAGCACAACAACTAGCCAATCTTAGCCTACTGCACATTATGCATAAACTTCATTAACTAACGGCAAAGGTATTAGCAAAGCAAATCCAAAAACACATCTCATGACTATTCAAAGGAAAAATTAACATTTTTTAGTGGAAGCAGCAAACTTAGAGTATTGTCTCCAGTCAAAACTCAGAAGCAACAATCAGAAGAGAAAAACGAAGAACAACAAATACAGCAAGGAGCAAACTGTAAAAACAAGATCAGAGAAGGGTGGGAGGAATCTGATGCTCTGTAAATGACTTACCAGAGGGCTTGGCGCCGCTGTCAGTGCCTATTCTCCACTAGGGTTGCGCCACAGAAGAAGGGAACATCCTCGAGGAACCCCAAAATCGTAGATTGGACTTGTGAACTTCTGAAAACCGAGTAGGGAAAATTTCTCCAGGGAAGAGGACAATCACACATTCAATCGCTCAGTGCTCAAGACTAAAATGCAAGAAAAATCTTAGCTAAGGATTTCACCCCTCGCGCAAGCAATAACGAAATAGGTTAGAGCTTCCAAAGGGAGCTCTGAACTTCGAGGGCTTAGGCAGTCAGCTTCAAGGTAGAGTCAATACTAAGAGCACAAATTGGAACAATGCCAGTTCAAATGGTAATTCCACTATTCACGGCGGCAGAAAGCCGAAAGAAGGGCTAATTGAGAGCAAGAATGGGCCAGGGAAGAGGTCTTTGTTCTAGGGAGGGCTCTGTGCTTGGAAGCACAGCCTGTCATGCCGGAATCCTTCTTCTCGGCCAACCATAAGGGGCGTCGTCAATTTGGGGATGTAGGGTTCATGAGAGATTTGGGATTTTTTTTGTGTTTCTTCATGGGATTGGCGATTTCTGATACATTACTTCCCTTTTTTCAAAACATATATGCAAGTATAGGGAATGCAAGTCTGGAGAGCCAAATTCGAATCCCGTTAAAAATTTTTAATTTTTAATTTAGAAAGATATCGGAAAACAGACATCGGTTTCGCAAAATCGATGTCAATCATCTTATTTTTGAAGGAGCCGATGTCTATTATGGAATAAACATCACGCAAAAGACATTGGTTTTCAAAAGCGATGTCTATCAGCAGATTCTATTTAGAGGTGCGAATAGACATCGCCAGAAAAGACATCGGTTATTAAAAATCGATGTCTATCAGCACTTTTTTTTTAATTCTGAATAGACATCGCTTTAAAGACATCAGTTAATAAAAAATCGATGTCTATCAGCACATTTTCTTTGAAAACCGATGTCTATCAGCGTTTTCTCACACTGATAGACATCGGTTTAGGAAAAGACATCGGTTTTACATGAAAAGATATCGGTTTTATGGTAAACCGATGTCTATTTGGTGATGTCTATCATCATTTTTGGTGTAGTGATATTATATAATATAATTTACATATTGGGGGTGTGTATTTAATGATAGAAGGATAAGTTAGACATTTTAAAATTATTTATTTTTAATATATAAAAATGGGATGTGTATTTAATAGAATTGGGTGTGCATTTAGTGTAACCCTTAAAAGAAACTATTATTGGCAATTTGGATTGTAGAATGGTTATTAATCTAATAAACAAAATAATAAAATAACAAATATATAGAGACAGTAGAGATAAACAAGAGTTAACAAGTGAGAAAATAGGTATCTCTTTGGGCCATCTAGTTTCACCAATTAATCTCCTTTCCGTATATTAATGTCCGGCTCTGCCTTGTGGACTATGGACGCATCACTTAGCCATGAAACCTACTCTATAGACGCAAGTAAATTTGTGTGTAACACATGTGAATCGCCTTGGAGAAGAACATAATTATACCCTCTTTCTAGGTACTATCAGTATCAATTATTTCTCATGCACTAAGTACTCTAACCTGATATGATCTCCCTTTATAAGTACTATATAATTATCCTCTTTATCCTACTTACTAACCCAAATTCAATTCAATTAATAAGTATTTATATAAGACAGTTCTAATGAAGTTTCGGAGTCCCCTCACTTAGAATCATAACATAAAATCCTACTCAGCGGTGAACGCACTCAATCGTAACCAAGATATGTATTCAGACTCTACATAACAGTTAAAGATGCACAAAATAACTCTGAGAATGAATTAATAAAGCATTGTCTTATATAAAATAAATGCACAATTAGTGTTGTACGGAGTATACACACGTAAGTTCAATTAACTAGATAAAAACCTTCAAACCAAAGAACTACCAAAGCGATTCTAGCCCGTGATGCTTCGAAGAACGTTCATGGTGTTTGGATAGATCTTACCCATAGTCTTGAAAATTACAAAAAAGATTATGTTGCGAAGTAAACTCCTAGATGTGGGATCCGTCGTTTCTCACTCTGTCTTGAATCTTCACTTGGTTCTCACTTGATTCGCTGCACGAATCTCTCTCTACAGCTCCTGCGGATGGAGTTAGGGTTTAGATGTGGTGTAGGATGGATGTGGAATCTAACTCTCTTTTTGATGTGATCGACATCCCTTTTAATACTTGTAAAGCTCTCCTTACGGACATTTACTGGGCTTTTTCATGGAAAATATGTCAATTCACGCACAAGAGGGTCAAAATTATCAAAATAGGTGCGCGCGTCCCCGCTCGACCAAAACTGGTGAAGTCGAGCAGTGGTCGAGCGGACTCCCTGCTCGCGGAAACTCTGTACAGATACTCGCTCGACCAACTTCAACCTCGCTTGACCAAAAAGTATTGGTCGATCGGCTCCTTCTGAGGTCGAGCTGCCTCTTAAACTTCGTGTTTTCTAATTTTGAGCACTTCTAACCTATTTTTCTGCATAAATATGCTCAAACAGCCTCAGTAGCATCTGATTCGTGGATTTTCCATAAACAAACTGATGATAGTGTAAATTCATGTAATTTTTAGTCCAATTTGATACCTCTTTGAGTGTATAATTATATTATTTGCATAACTCTTAATACTTTGAATGATTATTGACTAAAAGGTACTTGAAAGGTATTTTGTTGTATTTTGATAGGAAAAATGATAAAAAAAAAAAAAAAAAAAAACAAAGTTGGAATGAATGGTGGACTTGTGCAACATGCAAGAAAACAGAAGATCAGTTTGCATAATTTTTCTGTATTTCTGTGGAAGTCTACAATGGTTGTGTGATACATAATTGGAAACATAAGGAAGAGAGGGTCGCGTGGGCACAAGAATCGCTTAAATTAGAGTTCAGATGAAGAAGTTATTCTCAAAACCGTGAGGTCGCATAGCTACCGGCGAGAATTTCGAAAATATACAAAAATTACTCTTATTTCCTTATTTTCTTGGTGACCAAATTATTTCCTAATTTCACATTCCTCCATATCTTCCATAATTATATTTTTCCTGATTTTTCAAGATCCCACATCCTTTTACTCCTTATCTTATTCTATTCTCAAACCTATATATACTCATTCTCATCACCACATAAGGGTGTGGAGAAACCGCATAATCTACAACCACATCACCTAGGGTTTTAAACCCTAATCCACCATATCCGCCTTTCATCTTCTACCCATCATCTGTCATCCACCATTTGGAGAGGATTCAAGAGAGTATTCGCCTACTTGATCGGAGATTGGAATTCTGGAGAGGACAAAGTTGTAGAAGGAAAATCAAACAAATAAGTTTTCTTTTCTTTTCTTTATTCTTTCTAGTTTTTAGACTTATGGGTAAATCTTCTTCCATAGACATGGTTGTTGCTTGTAACACCATGGACTAAGTATTTTTTGGTAGTGTTAGAGTTTTGATGGTTTAATTTGTGTCTGATTTGATTCCCTAAACTTGGATTTCTTATACTGCAGATTGTTTATTTTCTTATTGAAGAGGATGTTTTGAGACTTCATATTATTGTGTTTTGAGTTTTGATTTCTTTAATTATTCTTGACGGTATCACTGATTGATAGTTAATAGTATTATTTATTTCTGCATAATAATTGTTGTTTCATGTGACAGTCTTAGAAGATTGACATATAATTCCTAAGAGTGTTAGACAATCAATTAGGAATATTAATTACTTGGTAAAACATCATTATTAGGTAATTGGTAAGGAGACAAAGGGGGTTAATAATTGCATACCTAGAAAGGGAAGTCTAGTGCTATAGCCTTTAATGAAATTTAGCATGAAGTACCTATAGAGGGAGAGACAGTTAATTCCTTATCAATCCTAGGATTTGCAGCTCATTATAAGTGTTAGAAGCTATCATATCAAGGAGGTCTAACTAGGTTTAGTGATCCACTTATAAATATCAGTCTCTTATCTTGGAATACTTGATTGTTTCTCGCTAGCGTATCTTATTTATTTTATTAGTTATTAATTATTTTTCATAAACTTGAGTTTGTCTTAAATAAAAATAGTCATATTAGATTTATTTGTCACTCTGTCACTATCCCGTGGGTTTGATATTTGACTTGGTCACACGCGCACTACAATTGTTCCCTTATACTTGAAAGTGAGATTCATGTTTTCGAAAGAAAATGGAGATCTCATACCGATTCGCCTTGATAATAGCCCAAATAGTACTCAATTTTCACACAAATCAGAGATCAAAATAATTGAATTATCACTCTCATCAAACCCCCCATACTTACATATTGCTCATCCCGAAGCAACGAAATCAAAACAAAGGCAAGAGAGTGTGATTAACAAGATCCTCATATATGCATAACTTAATAACACATGTAATTTCATCATATCAAAACATGCAGTCATCATACTTTTCATCTGTGTTAGAATATCAATGAATCACAATACTTCTACGAGTGCTAAGTCATCTAGCTCACTAGGTAAGTGTTACTCTCGCTCTCAAGTGTAAACGATGTACACTTTAAAGGTTAGTATATACACTCATAATCAATACATACATTCATGTAACCATAAGCTTGGCAAAGGTCTCAAAGTTCAATTCATAATCATTTCAATACTAAGATCATAAAGGACTTGTCATATGGGTTGTACTATTGGCTCTTTGGTAAGGTAGGAGAATTTAGATAAAGTGATTAATTAATTCACTAGTAGATAATTACCTTGGAGTTTTGCTTTTCATCACGCATCTTCATTCTTCTCCATCATCATTCTCATGATCTTTGCAATTCAACTTCTCCTTCTTTTCCTTGGAATCAACATTTTCTTTCATCAAAATATAAGGTACCAATTTCGGGCATTACCCTTCTAAGCAGTCGGGGTACCAGTTTTAGGCACTACTCTTAGATAAAATTTAACGACAATATTTCTTCATTCATCACTAGCACAAATTTCCTTCCTTTCTTTATTCATCACTTAGCAATTTATTCACCTCAACTCTCTACTAGTAAATAGGGTATTTCAAAGCTAAAGTAAAAGTAATAAAGGCTTCTATCACAGGCTTGCCAAAGAAAAAGTTATTAAAGACTCAATAGGATTTCCAATGATATATACATTATAAGGTAAGGTAAGGTAAAATTTTGGCTAAGTGGCTCAATTATCAATAATGGCCTAAGATCATCTCCTAGTATCTATTAATCATGAATTTCAAACAAGACTCCAAGCCAAGTTCTAGAATACAAACGCATGAACGATTCTCTCAAGAATAAACTATCATGCATTGATGTAGCATGATTAAAAGGCTCAAATTCTCGCAAGGATAATAGATTTCCTAAGCACTCTTCAAAGCATGCAATCAATATCAATTTCCACATAAACTACAAGTAATAACAAAAAAAAATACATGCCTTTCTTCAACAAAATCAACATGTATCAAAAATAAATGCACATGCATATCAAAGAGTCAAAATCAATCCATCAATCATCACCAAATGTACAAATATCCATCAACACCATCAATATCATCAATACGGTACATCCACTCATGTATAAATCTCATAAACCCAACTCATCCACCAATCAAACCTCAACCTGTCAAGTGAAAAATAGAAGGGAGATGAGAGGAAACAGATAAAGAGAAAAACCTGGAGTGCTCTACTCCTCCGAAGCATCATCATCATCACTAATCTCCATGCACCATAAATCGAAATCCCTCTAAAGAACCCAGAGCTTCCTATCAACCTCTCGATAGTTGGCATGCATATCTCCCAACCTTCTATCCATATCATCATACCTCAAGTTGTGCGTAACGTAGTTCATGTTCGCCAAAGTAAGTTGATGGTTCGTCTCCTGCTGATTCGTATTCAATGCGGGAAAGTACTCATTCATCATTTGAAATTGTCTTGATAGAAACGATCATGAGTCTGCCAGAAATCATACTGCTGCGGCTGCTGCTGCTGTGGTGGTGGCTGCATCGGAGGAATATACACACCCTGAAGATGCATATCTACCAAAGATCACCAATCTCCATTATCGCAACAAGTAGAGGAGATCGCAATGTGGGGAGGAGTGTTCATTAACAGATTCGCATTAATCATAACCATAGTGAGATCAATGAGAGAGAAGGGCATCTTAATTGAAATCAGATTCATCCCTCGGATGAACATCCACATGCCATCTTCCCTTCGAGCCAAATTCATCCTCACACATGCCAATAAAATCAAATCCGGCTCACCAATAACCAACTGATATCTAGACAAATCCATATTGTAGTGCTCGGCCAATGGTGTGATCAAACCTCCAATGTTCACCTTCTAAAATGTGTGTGAAGTCAACCAACGCAGCTGCTACAACACATAAGCACCCAGGTTGAAGTGGACCTCATTCATCATACACCATAGGGCATATAACTCTCCTTTCAAAATACACCCACCCTCAGCTCGGGCAAAGATAGTGTTTCTGAGGATCCTATCCACGTATGCAATCGTCGGGTTGTGGATGAAGACCGCTCTTGATCTTTGAGGATCATATGCTCCTTGCAAACCTGTTATCAACCTACAAAACTCATCAGCAATAAAGCCTTTGTTCTCTTGCGTCGACACATTCTCTGGGCATCCAAACATCCTGTTGAACTGACTAGCATACAAATATCTCAATTCCCCTCCAAGTTGGAACCATGCTGATGTAGGAAGAAAGGAATCCTCACGAATCACCTCTAAAGTACAAAGCATCTCCGTTGTGATGTGAAAGTAGGTCTCCCTCTTCAAATCCATGAATCCACTGATTCCTACTTGGTTGAACATCCATCTGATATCATAGATTATGTTCATATCCACTATTGCTTCATCATCCCGGTAGCGAGTCCATGCTATCTTTCTTGAAATAGCTTCCCATAGCTCCTCATTTTCTTCCCAATTTGGTATTTGCAAACCAAAATCTGACGGCATCTTCCCATCTTTCTTAAGCTTCTTACCTATTTCTCCTTTCTTTGGTATTCCACTATCCTTTCTCCTTGAACGAGCAGCAATGCCTTTACCTACAAAAATTATACTTCAATACAACACATAGGCAAAGAAACAAGTATACCACTCCTTGGACTTACTAGCACATAAATTCTACTCAAGAATTCAAATCAAGTGCCCAACAATTCAAACTCAACTTCTCCACAATCTCACATACATAACCAATAATATGATAAATCCTGACACATTCAATCATTAAAAAATCATCAATCTAAGTCCTAAGTACAACTAAAAGATTCAAAATACCAACATGCTTCAATAGGAATTCCAAAAAGATATTTAAAAATTCAAACTCAATCCTAAGCATCCACACTATTCCACAATTCAAATTCATCACCAACGTCACTCCAAATCAACGAGCCCATACAAATATTAATCAATTAAACTCAAGCCCGTGACATGTGCATCATTAATTTCACAAAATTCCATCAATCCAACGTTAAATTGAATTCATGCAAATTCATATAAAATTTCAACAAAAACACCCGAATTCATATCACAATTCAAACCAAAAACATGCTTCATCAACTTACCCAACTAAACATCATAGAACAAAATCCAATTCAAGGGAAATAAGTTGAGAAACATACCTTTATCTCTAGCCATAGGTGCGTAGAAGTGACGAGAAGTAAGAATGCAAAATTGAGAAGAACAGCCCCAAATTCGACTTGAATCTCCCAAAATTGATGTGTAATGTGTGTGGTTTGGGTAAATGAAAGAATTCTAAGTGATTGGGGAGAAATTCTTACCGTTCGGGGTGGTTGCTCGAGAAAGGGTGGTGAGGAATGGTCGAGCAACGCAGAAACTGACCTTATATTCGCGAATTTGCTATTTCTCTTGGGTCGAGCGACTTGGTCGAGTGATGTTTTGCGTGGTCGAGCTGCGACCCTGTACGCTAAAACTACCTCTGTACTCCGCTCGACCTCTCGCTCGACCAAGATGTTCTGGTCAAGTGGGACCTCTGTATTTTGAAAACTCAGAATCTGCCTTACAGTGGTCCGCTCGACTTCCATGACAGGTTGAGCGACACAACTCTTGGTCGAGCGGGCTTCCAACACTCTGTTTTCTCACGATTTCTTCATCCCCTTCGAAATTCAGACTCAAAAACAACATTAATCATCATATCAAGCCTAAACACTAGCTAGAGAACCACTACTTAGACTCTAAAAATCAAATATATATAACTCTGATCTCACTAAAAAAATAAATACACCACTGAACATTACGCAAATTGCAAAAAATTGATATATGCTAAATTTTAAATATACTGCAAAAAATCAACTCCCCTAACAAACGTTACAAAAAAAGATTATACTCTTGGTACTTCAATGAGGTAAGAACATCACACCCCCCAAACTTAGTACAAACAACAGTCGAAACTAAGTTTGCAAAGAGATGTAATTGTCAATTAGTAAGCGCCTTAAATATAAAAATTTCTTACGTACACGAAATAAATAAAGCAATAAACGGGAGGGAAAGCCCCCAAAAGGCGCTCATGTTTAACATCAGAGAGTCACGACAGTACCACTTCAATGTAAGGTATCTTCAAAGACAATTCAAGCATCATCCGACGATTTAAAGTGCTTCAATCGATGTCCATTCGCCGCTATAATGTCTCCATCCTTGTCCATGATCTCAAAACTCCCCTTCCACACGATCTATATATAATGAACGGTCCTGTCCACTTCGACTTTAATTTTCCTGCGAAGAGCTTCAATCGAGAGTTAAAGAGTAATACCTCATCTCCTTCTTTGAACTCCTTGAAAGCGATCTTCGAATCATGCAATTTCTTCATTCTCTCTTTATAGATCACCGAGTTCGTCAAAGCTTGGCTTGTAAACTCATCCAATTGATTGATGTGAGTCAACCTTAAATCCTTGACCTCCTTAATGGATAAGTTCAAGCTCTTTACTACCCAAAAAGACTTATGTTGAATCTCTATGGGTAAGTGACACGATTTCCCATAGACGATTTGATAAGGCGACATTCCTAGCACAGTCTTGTACGAGGTACACAACCCCCATAAGACATCATCGAGCTTCATAGCCCAATCTTTTCTATTAGTTCCAACCACTTTCTCTAGGATTTGTTTCACTTGCCGGTTAGAAACTTCTGCTTGCACATTCGATTGAGGATGATAGGATTTCGTTACCCTATGCTTAACACCATACTCCTTGAGAACTTTTTCAATAAGCTTATTGACAAAGTGTGAACCTCCATCACTTACTAGCGCTCTAGGAACTCCATAGTGGGCAAAAATATGTTTCTTCATGAATGATAAAACAGTGTCTGCATCATTCATGCGAGTAGGAATAGCCCCACCAACTTGGAAACATAATCAATGGCAAGCAGGATGTATAGGAATCCATTAGATGGGGGAAAGGGCACCATAAAATCAATTCCCCAAAAATCAAAAATCTCTACCACAATGCTTGGCTGAAGTGGCATTTCATCTCTCTTGCTTTTGTTTCCCATCTTTTGACATTTATTGCATGTCGCTACATAAGATTCACAATCTTTAAATAGGGTAGGCCAACATAAAGTGGATTGTAGTACATTAGCTGCAGTCTTTTGAGCACCGAAGTGCCCCCCGTTAGGTTGTGCATGGCAAAAATCAAGAACACTCTCTATCTCCATCTCAGGCACACACCTACGGACGATAGAATCCGTACAAATTTTGTAGATGAACGGATCATATCATATGAAGGTCTCAACATCTCTCTTGAATTTAGCAAGTTGGTACCTATTGAGACCTTTAGCAATTTCACTCACTGCAATGTAGTTGACATAATCCACATACCATGGATCCATTCCTTGAGCAGCTACTACACTAGCTTTCTCCTCTCCTTCAGCAAACACTGCCATAATCTTCTCATCCGGGAACATCTCTTCTATGTATTCGAATAGTTCATCATAATGCTCCCTTGTCTTTAACCTTGATAGGTGATCTGCCAAACATTCTCTGCCTCTTTCTTATCTCGGATATCCATATCGAACTCTTATAGAAGAAGGATCCATCTAATAATCCTGGGCTTTGCTTCCTTCTTCTCCACCGAGTACCGGATCGCAGAATCGTCCGTGTACACTATAGTCTTCATGCCAACCAAATACTGTCGAAACTTGTTGAAAGCATACACAACAGCTAGAAACTCATTTCAGTTACAGTGTAGTTCTTTTGTGCTGCATCAAAAGTTTTGCTCGCACAGTAGATGGCGCAGAACTTTTTTTCCCTCAACTGCCCGAGCACCACTCCAAGTGCTAGATCGCTTGCATCACACATAAGTACAAACGGCCAAGTCCAATACGGTGTGATCAAGATAGGTGCAGTAATAAGCGCCTCTTTCAAAACCTGAAAAACTGTTAGACATTCATCATAAAAAACAAAAGGAACATCCTTTTCAAGTAAATGAGATAAGGGCTTGGAGTATTTTGAGAAGTCTTTGATAAATCTTATATAGAATCCGACGTGTCCAAGGAAATACCGCACTCCTTTCTCATTAGTAGGTGGTGGAAGCTTCTCAATCGCTTTGGTCTATCAACCTGCAATCCTTTAGCCGAAATATGAGGCCAAAGAACAATCTCATCTCTCACCATGAAGTGGCATTTCTTCCAATTCAAGACAAGATTAGTTTCTTGACATCTCTTCAAAACAGTAGGTAGGTTAGACAAACAAATATAAAAGGAGGAACCAAAAATAGAATCTCATCCATAAACACCTCCATGATCTTCTCTATCAACCCATCGAATATGGCTATCATGCATCGCTGAAATGTAGCAAACGCATTTCACAATCCGAAAGGCATTTTCCTAAAAGCAAAGGTTCCATATGGGCAAGTAAAAGTGGTCTTTTCCTGATCCTCGGGTGCAATAATGATTTGATTATAACCCAAATATCCATCCAAGAAACAATAAAACTTATACCCTATTAGACGATCCAACATTTGATCCAGGAAAGGAATAGGGAAATGGTCTTTAGTTTTCTGTAGTCAGTACACACATGTCATCCTGTAGGAATCCTAGTGGCTAATGTTTCCCCATCATCTGCTTTCACTATAGTCAGGCCCCCTTTTTAGCTACAACATGAAATAGACTCACGTGAGGACTATCACTAATGGGATAAATAATTCCTGCATCTAACCACGTTAAGATTTGCTTCCTAATCACTTCTTAAATCACGGGATTAACCCTCCGCTGATTCTGAATACATCCCTTAGCTTAATTTAGCAACCTTATCTTATGCATGCAATACGATGGACTAATACCTTTCAAATCATCAAGAGACCATCCAATAGTAGACTTATACTTTCTAAGCACATCTAACAAATCTTGTAGTTGCTTATCAATAAGAGAAGAAGATACAAAAGTAGGCATACTGCAAGTGTTCCGGTAATGGCTTCAACTCCTCCTTCGTTTCTTCTTTCGGTTTGCTCTCTCTATCCAAGGGTAGGTACTGCCTAGTCCACTTTACTTCTTCAAGCTTGATTCATTTTGGTTCATTCCTATCATCACCCAAAGCAAGTAAGTTTTCAAGAAATTTGATACATACCTCATTGGAGAGCTTATCTAGCTCCGTAGTGGGAAAAGTAAGAGATTATGCCAAGCATGTCTCCAAGGGATCCTTTGAAAGAATCAAGGACATGTCTTCCTTAACGATCTCCTCCACCACATCAATGTTGTAACATTGCGTCTCCACAGGCATCTTCATTGCTTTGTCGAGGTTGAACAAAACATCTTCATTATCCTTGAGGTCCCCCTTTTTAACATCGATCATAGCTCCAACTGTGGTAAGGAATGACATCCCTAATATAAGAGGGACATTATCCTTGTCGTCCTCCATCTCTAGCATAAGAAAATCCACAGGAAAGACAAGCTTCTCTACTTTCACAAGTATATCTTCTATTACCCCTTTCAGAAAAGTCATGGACCTATCCGCCAATTGTAAAGCTACTGTTGCGGGAGCGAGCTCCCCTAAACTTAGCTTTTTAAATATAGATAAGGGCATCAAGTTGATGCTTTCACCAAGATCGCACAAAGCTTTTCATGTCGGCCCCTTTCCAAGAATAGTGAATCTTTCTGGATCCTTCAACTTTGTTGGCAGCTTCCTCTGAATGATCGAGTTGTAGTTCTCAGACATGTTAACAATTTCAACTCCGTTCAAGCTCCTATTTTTCAATATGATATCCTTCAAAAATCGGGCATAATATGACATCTCCATGATTGCTTTAGAGAATGGAATGTTCAAGCTTATATTGTTCATGATATCTGAAAACCTCTTGAACTTTTCTTCCAATCCCATCTTTACTAACATGTAAGGAAATGGAGGAGGTATATTAGTTTTGGGAATTCCCCACTTATCGTGTTCGACTTCCTTCGCTTTGTCCTTTTCGGCTCTCAATCTCTTAGCTCTTTCCCACTCGTTCTCTCCTATCTACTCAGTATTATTCTTTTGGGATGGTACTGAAGTGTTCTGAACTGCAGGTATAATGTTCTGTATGGAAATCTTTGTCAAAGGGCTTTGTTCGACCTCCGCTCGACTAAAAGGGTCAGGTTGAGCGACCTGATAATGGTCGAGCGAGGTACCTATAATCTGACTTTGACTGTTCAAGTGTTCAAGAGTCCACTCGAGCTCAGATAGACCAGACAAATCTGGTCGAGCGGTAGTGTTTTGGTGGAGCGGGGTATTTGTACTCTGATCGTGACTTTTTCGGACCTTAGAATGCCACTCGACCTCAGCTCGACCAAGTGTCTTGGTCGAGCGGTGGTCGAGCGGTGGTCGAGCAGAGACATGACCTCTCCGTTTTTTGTGACTGGTAGCATTGGACCTTCATACTGCATTCCTGACCACAAAGTGATGGCATTACAAGATTTTGGGTTTCTTATGCTTTGAGAAGGAATTTTACCTTTATCAACTGTCTGCATAAGCTTATTCATATTCCCCACCATCTCTCTCATCAACAACTTAAGATCCTTCATTTGCTTAGATAATTCATCAAGATTTGAGTCTATCTTTGCTTCCAAATGATCCACCCTTGCATAATTTCTAGCCAAATACCGGTTCACAGTATCTTTCAAGCCAGGTTTTCCTTCCTCGATCTTAGCACCCGGATCAACACCCAAAGAAGATTTGACTGCTGCATTTGGATTACTCCAAGAGAATTTTGGCCTCCTTGGTTGTTGATAATTACCCGGAGGACCACGATTGTTGTAGTTCCCTTGGTAATTTCAGTTTCCTTGATTTTGAAGCCTAATTCCTAGAATACTTTGACCCATGGCATAGTTTTCTTCTTCAAATTCCTCTTGGATCGGTTTTTCTTCACCAACATCCTGTTGCATCATCATAGGTACTTTCTGCGACATCTCCATTATTTGCTTTTGCTGGGATTCAAGTAGCTTATTGATATTTGCTAAGCTAGAGACGATCTCATATTCTCTACTTGACTTTACCATCATGCGCTCAACCTGCGCTACCTTTCCAAGTACATAGGTGCCCCTCACTATATCAGTTGGCCAATATCTTGAATTTATCGAAATATCCTCAAAAAGTTTTTCGGCCTCAACGGATGTCTTTTTAAGTAATGATCCATTTGATGAACCATCTAATAAAACACGAGAATCACAATCCCCAACCCGTTGTAGAAAATACTTATGTATTGAGCTTTAGATGACCCATGCTGTGGACACTTTCGAAGCATGTCCTTGAACCTATTCCAAGCTTCATGAAATTTCTTTCCACTACCGATAGCAAATTGATGTCTTGTTTCACTCTAAACACCTTTGAAGGTGGTATGTATTGCTCCAAGAACTTCACTTTCAATTGATCCCAAGTAGTGCATTTAGCAGCACTAAGAGTGTCGTACCAATCTCTCGCTCTTTTAGTAAGCGAGAATTTAAAAAGTATGATCCTCCTTGCATATTCATGAGTTCCTGCATCCTTTTATGTGCTTGCATAACCAAGGAACTTATTAAGATGTTGTTGAGAATCCTCAAAAGTTCCCCCAGAGAAGGAGTTTTTTCTATTATGCTGATAAAAGCGGGGTGAAGATCAAAATTTGCATCGGTTCCACGCGCTCCTAACAGCCCAATGTTGCCCCTTCGTTATTCCTAAAGACTTCACGGATGGCAACATTGTTCGGATTTACCCTATCTTGGGCCATGTTGACTGCTTCTGCTTCCGATTTGTCTCCGGTAGCAGCTTCAATCATTTCCGAGTTCAGCGCTTCAACTTCAACTCCTAGATTAAGAGCTTCAGTGCTTCCACATTCTTGTTCTTCTTCTTCCTCGACGATGCTCCAATTTTCGGATCAAAAGGCGCTAATATTGCTCCCTTCAACCTAGTGTGCATACACCTAAGAAAAAATTAAGCATTAGAAATTTCAGACAAGTATGGAGTAGTTTCAATTAAAATAAAAACAATAAAATTGATAAGGACAACCGTCCCCGGAAATGGCTCCAGATACTTGATGGGCATTTTCTCAACACACAATTAATCCCCAAGTATGAAGGATGCGATTGTAGCTTTGATAAGTGACCAAGTTATATATCGAACCCAAAGGACGATTGGTTATCAATTTATTATTATTTAAATTAAAAGAAACTATTGTTTGCAATTTGGATTGTAGAATGGTTATTAATCTAATAAACAGAATAATAAAATAACAAATAAATAGAGACAATAGAGATAAACGAGAGTTCACAAGTGAGAAGATAGGTAGCTCTTCGGGCCATCCAGTTTCACCAATTAATCTCCCTTCCATAAGTCAATGTCCGACTCTGCCTTGTGGACTATAGACGCATCACTAAGCCATGCAAACCTACTCTATAGACGTAAGTAAATATGCGTTTAATACATGTGAATCACCTTGGAGCAAGAACATAATTATAACCCCCCTTTCTAGGTACTATCAGTATCAATTATTTTCCGTACACTAAGTACTCTAACCCAATATGATCTCCCTTTAAGTACTATATAATTATACTTTTTATCCTACTTACTAACGCGAATTCAATTCAATTAATAAATATTTATATAAGATAGTTCTAATGAAGCTTCGGAGTCCCCTCACTTAGAATCATAACATGAAATCCTTCTCAGCAGTGAACGCACTTAATCGATAACCAAGATATGTATTCAGACTCTATATAACAGTTAAAGATGCACATAACAACTCTGAGTATGCATTAATAAAGCATTGTCTTATATAAAATAAATCCACAAGTAGTGTTGTACGGAGTATACACACAGAAGTTTAATTAACTAGATAAAAACCTTCATAACCCTAGAACTACCAAAGCGGTTCTAGCCCATGACGCTTCGAAGAACATTCATGGTGTTTGGATAGATCTAGCCCATAGTCTTAAAAATTACAAGAAAGATTAAGTTGTGAAGTAAACCCTAGATGTGGGCGCCGTCACTTCTCGCTCCGTCTTGAATCTTCACTTGGTTCTCACTTGATTCGCTGCACGAATCTCTCTCTACAGCTCCTGCGGATGGTGTTAGGGTTGGATGTGGTGTAGGATGAATGTGGAATCTAACTCTCTTTTTTATGTGATCGGCATCCCTTTTATACTTGTAAAACTCTTCTTACGGGCTTTTACTGAGCTTTTTCTTGGAAAATACATCAATTCACGCACAAGAGGGTCGGAATTACTAAAAATAGGAGCATGTGTCCCCGCTCGACCAAAACTGGCGAGGTCGAGCAAACTTTGGCCAGGTCGAGTGGCGGACGAGCAGACTCCATGCTCGCTGAAACTCTGTACAGACATTCACTCGACCAACTTCAACCTCGCTCGACCAAATAATGTTGGTCGAATGGCTCCATTTGAGGTCGATCGGCCTCTCGAACTTCGTGTTTTTTTAATTCTGAGCACTTCTGACCTATTTTTCAGCATAAATATGCTCAAATAGCCTCAGTAGCATCTGATTCGTAGATTTTCCATAAACATATCGATTCGCCTTGATAATAGCCCAAATCATACTCAATTTCCACACAACTTAGAGCTCAAAATACATGAATTATCACTCTCATCAGTGGTCGAACAGTTCGACCACCTGTGCACGGAATCCACCATCTGCTGTCGTTTGACCATTGTTCGACCAAAGTGACCTTGGTCGAAAACTCCACTTTGGTCAAACGAGACCTCTGTAAACTGAAAGGATCTTCACATGCCGTTCGACCTCCGTTCGACCAAAGTGGTCTTGGTCGAACGATTCCAATTCTGGTCGAACGAGACCTCAAAATTCTTGTCTTTCAATTCTGAACACTTCTAACCTATTTTCCTGCGAAATTATTCTCAAACGACCTCAGTAGCACCTTTTCCATACATAACCCGATTAGTCTCGACTTAAGACCAAATTGTACACGATTTTTACATACATTAGAGCTCAAATTACGTGACTTTTCACTCTCAACATGGTACAACTTTTAAAGAGCGTAGGATATGAGGGGCACGGTGCCCTTGGAGATACACAAGTTCTAGCCTTTACTGATTATTCTTTAATACGCGAAAAAATATTTTTTTGAAAAGATGAATTGTTATTCTTGTGAATGAAACATATAATTACTCTTCAACTTTTGATATATTATGAATTTTATATTCATGTTGAGAAGAATTTTAGAGGCACGGGATAATATTTTTTTAAGAATTATTACTGTTTTACACACTAGTATTACTATTTTTTAATTTGATATCAGGACCTTAAAAATGATTTAAGCCTTATTAGTTTTTTCCATATTAATTTTTGAATTTTTTAATTTGACAACTATAAAATGACTCCTTTAAAATGATTTAATTAGGTTAATAAATAGGCAAACACTTGTGCAAATCGGATTATATGTAAACCTTGTAATAGTATCAAATAAATCAATAACATATTTTATACAATAATTTAGGGATTGTTTGATATTCTAGTTGATTTTTCATGTATTGTCTAATTATAAGTGTGTATATTGTGATTGTAAATCTTATACTATTCATTCAATAAAATTACATTATTATGGTATAAACCTAAAAACGCAAACAGAAACCCTATTTTTCCTCTCTTGTTGTCGTCTTCTTTTCTGGGCTTCTGGCACTCTTCCATTCACCACTTTGATTCATATGCTAACAATTAAACTTTCTTCAACCAATTATCTTTGGTGGCATAGTCAAGTTTATCCACTACTTATTAGTCAAGAGCTCATTGGTCTTGTTGGTGGTTCTCAAACTTCACCTCCTGCCAAGGTACAGAAAGATGAAATCATGATTCCAAATCCAGACTATGCTTCTTGGCTCATTGAAGATCAACAGCTCGTAAGCCTTTTTTTTCATCTCTAACTGAGGAATTCATATATGTGGTTGTTGGTTGTTCCACTGCTCTTGATGTTTGGATTTCACTTGAAAACTTCTTTAGCCATCAGTCCAAAGCACGCCAGTTTTATCTCAAGGTTCAACTTCAATCTCTCGGAAAGAGCGATAAAATAGTAGCAGAATTCACGCGTGAATTCAAATTGATTTGTAATCCATTATCTGCGGATGTCATGTGGATGACATAGATAAAATCCACCTATTATTTCTGATTAAGGATTTCGTTATTATGTAATTTTCGTGGATGATCATTACAGGTTTACATGATTTTACCAGTTAAGACAAAAATCTGACTTTTATGAGATTCTGCTTCAGTTTAGTGCACTTGTTGAAAATCAGTTTTCTTGTCGCATAATAGCTTTTCACAATGATGGGGGCACCGAATTCGCAAATAATAAAGTATAAAATTTTTTTCGGGATTCTGGAATATGACATATTCTTTCATGTCCCTATATGCCAGCCCAAAATTGCCCTATGGAAAGAAAACATAGACATGTCACAGAAACTAGTTTAGCTATGTTATTCCATTCTCACACACCAATGAAGTTCTAGATGATGTTTTCAGTAGTTCTGTCTACATTATAAATTGTCTGCCCACAAAAGTTCTTGATGGAAAATCACCATATGAGATACTATTTTCCACTTCTCCAAACTATGGGAATTTTCATCCATTTGGCTGTCATGTTTATCCTTGTCTTCGAGATTATACTACTCACAAGTTAGCCTCGAAGCAAAGCTTGTATTTTTTAGGCTATAGTAGCCTACACAAAGGGTTTCGTTGCTATTATCCTACATCATTTTGCGTCTATATTTCAAGACATGCAAAGTTTGATGAGTTGTTTTTTTCCATTCTCTAAACTTCTTGGTAAGTCTAATCCATCGACTTCGCCTATGTTGGAGATTTTTTAGCCTCTCAAGTTGCCAACTTTTGCTGTTGCAAAATCTCCTGACATTAAGGCTTCACAAAGATCTCCATGCTCATTACGTCTATCGGATGACCGAAGAAATCCTCCAAGTGAACCCCTTGAAATAGAGCTTGATCGCATTATAGAGGTGCCTACTTCAATTGTTCCTAAGCCTTATCGTGAAGCTGCCCAAGATGTTGTTCCAATCCTTCAGTCAACTCATTCAATGCAGAGTTGATCTAAGTCAGGATATTTAAACCCAAACATGTCACAAATTATGCTTGCACTACTTAGTTCGACGCTCTTGTTACAGTGAGTGAGCCTCGTGGCATTAAAACTACCTTGAAATGACCTGAATGGGTAGCCGCTGTGCATGCAGAGCTCACCACCTTGGCTCAAAATCAGAGATGGGATCTAGTGCCACGCCCACATGGTGTCAATATTGTAGGTTCTAAATGAGTTTTTCGTACTAAGTTTCTGGCTGATGGATCAATTGAACGGCATAAGGCTTGCCTTGTCGCTCAAGGCTTCATACCACTCCCAGGATTCAACTATTCTTACACCTTTAGTCATGTGGTTCGAGCCTCAATAGTTTGTATTGTGCGATCTCTTGCAGTTATGCACAAATCTCTACATCAATTAGATGTAAAAAACGCTTTTCTCAATGGTGTTCTTTCAAAGCTGATATTTATAGAATAACCTCCTGGTTTTGTTGACTCTCAATACCCAAATCATGTTTGTCGTCTAAAATAGGCCTTGTACGGTCTCAACCAAGCATCTCGTGCCTAGTTTCAACGACTCAACGAGCTGGTCTTGAGGATGTCAAGCCTGTTTCTACACCATTGGTCACTGGCTGTCAATTATCTATAGATGGTCCTTTGTTTGATAATCCTACACTTTATGTTTGCTGGTAGGTGCTCTTCAATACCTCATTATTACGCGATCAGATTTATCATTTGCTTTAAATCTAGTCAGTCAGCATTTGCAGAACCAACTGTTGCCCATTTTTAAGTCGTGAAGCGGATTCTTCATTACGTCAAACGTACTCATTCTTTTGGTCTCACATTTTCAAGAAGTTCTTCACCAGCTATAGTTGCATACTCTGATGCTGATTGGGCACACTGTGTGGAAACTCGTCGATCCACCTATGGTTAGTCTATTTTCTTTGGAGGAAATCTAGTAACATGGAGCACAAAGGAACAACCCACCGTCTCCTAATCTAGTTGTGAGTTTGAGTACTGTGCTTTGGCGAATGCAGCTTAAGAATTGGTTTGTACTCTACATTTGCTTCGTGAGCTCCAATTCAAGATTCCATCTTGTCCCACCCTTTACTCAGACAACAACAGTGTCATTTTTCTCAGTCAAAATCCAAGTGCTCACAAAAGATCAAAACACATAGATATTGACTATCACTTCATCCACGAGCTTGTGTCATTTGGCAAACTTGACACACATTTTATTTCTTCTTATCTTCAGATAGAAGATATTTTAAAGGCCCTACCCAAACCTTTAATTGAATACTTCAGAAGCAATATATGCGTTGGACATCATCCATCGTCTTGCTTGAGGGGATAATAATATCAAATAAATCAACAGTAGATTGTATACAATAATTTAGGGGGTTGTATAATATTCTAGTTGACTTTCCTTGTAATGTATAATTATACATGTATATATTGTGATTGTAAAACTTCATTCAATAAAATTACATTATCACCCTGTTTCACAAATTACTATTCAATACATGAAAAATTACTATTTAGAGACATAAATTATTACTATTTTAAATTAAAAAATTACTCTTCAATTTCTTGTACACCTTGATATATCATTACCCTTTAAGACATATAAAAATTTACTCTCTAAAAATATAATTATAGGGTTAATTGCAAGAAAAACCACGAACTATACATCTATTGCAAATTAATTCTCACTATTGAAAAATTGCAAAAAAAAAAAACCACCACCTTTAAGTATTGTTGCAAAATAAACCAAAAAATTCATACTTTTTGTCACAAATTAAGTTTATTTTACAACAACATTTAAAAGTGGTGGTTTTTTTTGTAATTTCTCAAAAGTGATTATTAATTTGCAATAAGTGTAAAATTTGTAGTTTTTTTTGCCATTAACCCATTATTATATAAAAGTTATTAGTACTTTTTAAAGAGCTATTTTTTATTTTATTTATTAAAGAATAAATTTAAAGAATAAAATTTTTACACTAATAAATAATTTGTCTCACACCGTAGAATTGGCGAGCGTCCCCAAGTCTCTATATAATACAGAATCAACTACAATTCATATTATTAGGCAATTAAATTTTAGTGGCCCACTTAACCAAAGCCTATATTAGGACCTGAGTAATTACATGTTTAAAACAGGCCGTTAAATCCTAGACCTAGAACTTGTAATATATTCTACCACCTCTTTTACAATTCAATCGCTTCTGCTCCGACCACACACAGGCGGCACTCATGGCGTCGCCGGATGGAATTCAACTCGCTGCCCATCTTATCTCATGCTTCTATGGCGACCTATGCTCAGTACGTCAAATGACTTCCATCATTTTCTTTCTTGTTTTGTAATATTACATTTTTTTACTTATTATGCCTGTTGCAGAAAGTTTGCGAGTGTTTACTACGCAGAGGAACCCAAACTCTGGGTCAAATAATCCGAATCACTGAGATTACCAGAGAAAATGCCGGCAATTGCTTACGCGTTTTGATACACCAGAATTGCGTCCAAGCCTATTCCGTTCAGCAAGAAGGTTAGTCATCATGCGTTAATTTGATTAAAACTTCAGATTATTTAATGGAATCACTTTCGTTGATTAAGTATATGGTTTGCTCGTGTTCAGTAATTGATGAGACAAGGTGTGTGACAATGTCAGTGGAAGATATTCGCATTAATGTTCTTTTGAAAAACACTGTTTTTTATTTGATATCTTGTGATAAAAACCATTTTCTTTAATTTTAGATTAAAAAAATTGCGTATAAGCTGATTGATTGATTTATAATTTTAAAGCAACAGTCCTTACATATGGTTTCTCATTAATGGTGTGACTATTGGATTGCTAGGTGCTTTTGGTGTTGCTCCAAGGATTGTAACCCAGTATATAGCGTTATTCAACAGCATAATACATAAATTGAGGGCTCCAAAGTTTATTAAAATAGTATTAGAGGATCTCGGTGAAGATGTATGTTCTAATTTAATCTTTTTTTCTCTCTTTTTTTTTTTCTATTGAAGTTTTAGTTTGCCGATTATGTTCTACTTTCATAGACTAATTATATTTAATGTTAAATTTGATTACACGGGAAACTTATTTGTTTGTTTGTATAGTGCCTAAGTATATTTCAGGGGTTGATTGAACATGGAAGGATTTCAATTGATCAGATTATTGACAGAGAAGAGGTGAGAGCACGGAGAAAAGGAGGTATGTGACTAAGAGAGTTCAGACATGTAGCATCCTGATTTGATGAATTAATGTATGACGAAGGATAGACTATTAGATAACTGGATACTATGCAGTATATAATGCATCTTGAAAGTAGTAATGTCTTTTGTACTGTGTTCTATAATTCTATCTTTGGGTTTAGTTTGTGCATACCGGCATATGCCTGTTCATTTCTACCCATTAATGCATTTTGTTGTGGTTTCTTATGATTATTTACTGTAGTGATTACTCAGTGATTTTTGCCTTGAAAAGAATGCATGTGAAAATCGAATTATATGTTTTGAATTCATTTGACTGAAATTCATGAAACTCATACTTCAATATAATTCCTGCAGCTAGTTTTGATGTTCATGTTGTGCGTGATAACTTCAGTAGACTTTTGAATGCCAAGTTTATTGAACGTTGCCCTGCCCCTGAGCCATTTCTTGCACCATCTGAAGAAGAAACTCCTGTCAAGAAACAGGGTGCGAAGTCAGGAAAGGTAGATAATTTTTAATTAGAAAGTTTTTGTATATTAAACAAAAATGATTTATTTTTAAGGCATATGTGAAGACAAAATTACTCATTTTATTTTTGTTGCTGTTCTTTTAACAGTGTATGCATTCATGTATTTTCTGATAGAGAAGGAAAGATTGGATATTTTCGTATTTTGATTTGAAGTCAATAATCTCCTTTAATTAGATTATTTAGTTTCCTTATTTCCTATTTCATATTCCTGCTGTTTTAATAATTAGGGTTAAGGTTATGATTGTGGGCCTTCGGCCTATTCAGCCTATTTAAGTACCATGTGTTATCGTAGGGAAATCATCAATAAGAAAGTATTATATTTTGCAGCCTTACTTGGTTTGTGGTAGGGTTCATCTCTGTGGCCTTCTTTTGAAGGATTGCAGCCTTACGGCTTGTGGCGGAGAATTCTATTCTCTGTGGCCCTCCTTGAGGGATTATTTCAGCGTGTGTGTGTGTGTTTTTTTTTGTTATTAGAATCACCTTAACTCTATCAATTGGTCCGACCTGCCCTTCTCTCTTCCTTAATGCCCCTCACCCGCTCAATGACAGAAAAAGACAGATCTGAAACAGTGGCACTAGAGAGGTGCGCTGCGATAGAGAAGGTGATCGAAAACATGCAGCAGACCTTTGAGTCACGTGTTTCCAGCATCGAGGACACCTTTTCCTCTGAATTTGCGACCGTTCGCAAAACCCAGGAGCGTCATGATGCGATGTTTAATGCCATCATGGCTAAATTGGAGAACATGGCCCCTACGGATGCCACAGGATCACCAAACCATGACCTGGACACGGCTGCTGTGAACCTGACCACTCCTTTGGCACCTAACTTGGCTGCCAGTACTTCCCTTGGAACCAAATCAATTGGCGGTTTTGGTTCCTTTAGGGCGGTTCCGCCTTCTGCTCCGACTGTTGATTGCACAGCCCACAACCCGAAGATGGAACTACCACCATTTGACGGATCTGACCCGGTGGCATGGCTTGCGCAGGCAGAGCAATATTTTCTGGTACATCACACACCTGTTGATGACCGAGTGCAATTATCACTGATCGTGATGACGGGAAAGGCGATGTTTTGGGCGCAATGGGTACTACGGCGATCAGCCGCCATTACGTGGGTCCAATTCTCCCGCGAACTAATTGATAGGTTTGGGGATAGCTCTGCAATTAATGCTTACGAGGCAATGCATGTGACTAGGCAAACGGGACACATTGAGGATTATATCTCCTTGTTTGAGGAACGGGTAGCCCAACTACCATCACTACCCTCGGAGCAATATCTCGGGATGTTTTTGGGAGGGCTGCAAACATCGATCCGTGATCGAATATTAGATGTGGAGATGTCAGACGTGTTTGCGGCTATTCGGGCTGCACGCCGAGTTGCAAGAGCCCCCCAACCAAGTGGGATAGTGCACAGATTCTCCCCGTCGGGGAGTTTCTCGCGGCCACCGACCACCTTCAAGGGGAACTCAACTTACTCTACAACCACCCATCAAGGATCGGATAACTTACAGCCGACACACTCGATACCGACAGCCTCCAGCATTGGATCAATTAACAGATTGAACCGGAACACAAAGCACTTGACGGCAGAGGAAGCTCGTGAATATCGCGAGAAGGGGAAGTGCTACCGCTGTGGACAACAATATAGTCCCCTACATAATGTACCGAAAAGTTCTATAGCATTTACATTGAACCAGAGGGACATGGAGCGGAAGAGGATACTTTTGTGCCCTTCTCGAAGGACACCATTGAACCAGAGGGTTATGGCTAATTGCAGCCTTGGGGTCAAGGCTATTCGGAGAGGGAGGGAATTGATAGAGAAGGAAAGATTGGATATTTTCGTATTTTGATTTGAAGTCAATAATCTCCTTTAATTAGATTATTTAGTTTCCTTATTTCCTATTTCATATTCCTGCTGTTTTAATAATTAGGGTTAGGGTTATGATTGTGGGCCTTCGGCCTATTCAGCCTATTTAAGTACCATGTGTTATCGTAGGGAAATCATCAATAAGAAAGTATTATATTTTGCAGCCTTACTTGGTTTGTGGCAGGGTTCATCTCTGTGGCCTTCTTTTGAAGGATTGCAGCCTTACGGCTTGTGTCGGAGAATTCTATTCTCCGTAGCCCTCCTTGAGGGATTATTTCAGCGTGTGTGTTTTTTTTTTTTTGTTATTAGAATCACCTTAACTCTATCATTTTCTCTGTTTTCACCTCAATTAAATTCTATTTTTTTAGCAGTGTATGTATTCATTTGTTTTCCCTCTTTTCATTAACCACATAGATATTAGTTAGTAAACTTGTAATCCTTGAGAAGATATAGGACACATGCTAAAATACAATATATTAAATTAATTCAAAATATTGATTTCTACTTCACATACGAATATGACAATGGTATGAGGACCTAAGGAGGAATAGTTTTATTTGCCATCCCCATGTATCTCTAGAAAATGATGGATACTTTTTATTTAGATAAAAAGAAATTTCTATTTAAGAATTTCCAAGGTTATTGGTTAGTGAGATTAGAACACCAAAAAGAATGGAAAATATTTATACTTAGCCAGGTTTTCTATTTGTCTCCTCCTTTGAACTTTTCATATGTTGGTGACTTAATTTTCTCTAACTTGTCATGCTTTACTCAACAGTCTCCTCCACAACCAAAGACCATTGAGCAGCGTGTTTTGGAAGCAGCTGCTCCAATGGAGTCGTTGAGGTTCCTAATGGAAATGGATGATCTCACTGAGGAAAAGGCTGAGGAAAGTACCGAAAGTGGGACAGTGGGGAAGAAGGTTCAAGCTGAATTCTTTTGATGCTTTCTTTAGCATGGTATTTGAGTTTATTGACTTCGAATCTTTTGGCATTAAATAGCGCAAGCAAGATGTGTTGAAGTCTGATGATGTTCTATTGGATGCCAATGAAAAGAAAGAAGTTTTTTGGCGTGTTAACTTTGAAGAACTTATATGCCGTTTGCGGCATAAGGTTAGTTGTGATAAGAATTTCAACTGTCTGCCTTTTTTTTTTTAACTGCAATGCTGTAGTATGTTTGCATGCAAAGCTCATAAGATTCCTCATGAAGTTTCTTTGATGCTTCATGTTCTATTATAGGCTTGTCTTTCGTACGTGAAAAAAAGGATCAATGATGAAGCGAGCATTGTGCTGAGTGCAATTTTGGGTTTGAGTACACGATCAGCGAATCAACCAAAAGCCGAAAAATCTGGTAATGGTCCCCTATTTTCATGCTTGAATGGTATTTGAGTCATAATTTTAAAAACCCACATTTCCCAATACTTTAATGGATACATAACTGTGCACTTATCTAATCCATCATTTTTAATGGTCTGATTGCTCATAGGCCTTGTGTGGAGCAATTGGTCTTATTACAAATCAGATGTGTTAGTTCATTTGAATATATATATATATATATATATATATATATATATATATATATATATATATATATTGATAGAATGTAAATTCATAAGTTACATTCTAATATATGAATATCCAAAATCCAAAACTAATGATGACACTGTCATATTAAGACATGGTATTTTGATTCTAATATCTCTTTGTAGCAAAGTTTATTCTTGTTTAACAACCTGAGTACTTCTAGGAACACATTTTTCATTATGAAAATAACTAATATGAGGAGAAAGCATGATTGAAGCAACGTGGTGATCTAAATTATTTAGCTAAATTCAACTTGTCTCGTGCACTCCGCTTGATATCCATTAATCAATTTTGTATTTATTTTCCTTTAGTCTATAATATGATTATATGTGTAGGTATATATGATGTTGATCTTCTAATTACAAAAGCTCCAAGTAGAAATTTTGATGCGACTCTGATCAGTTCTAATATATAATATTCGTTCAACGACGAATAATACTCCCTCCGTCCCAAACAATTATGCACGTATTTTTGTGCGCACATATTAAGAAAAGTTTCTTTTTAGGTGTATAAAGTTAGATAAAAGAGGGGTACTTTGGGTAATTCAATAAGAAGATATGTATAGAGTTGTATGAGTTAATAAAGTATAAAAGGTAGGTGCCAGTTTCGTACTATTGTGGTATTATGAAATGTATATATTGTGTGCTCTAAGCTGTTATTAGAAGTGTAAGTTTTGAGCCGGAAGAAAATGGAAAGTGTACAGAAATTTTTTCGATGATAATTGAATAATATAATACAAGCTAGACTCGCATTTCAATTGGTGAGCTGATTTCTTACATAAGTAATATTTAAGAAAGAAAATATTGTAGGTGATTCATGATTGAATAATATAACATAAACTAGACTCACATTTCGATTGGTGAGTCGATCTATAACATAACTAGTATTCAAGACTAACTTAAATGAAGCCTAACATGTCCCCATTCACTCGTTATACTCTTATCTATTTTAACAATTCCTTATACCTAAATTAATTTAATTGGCTTAACATACTCATGATAACTATTTCAACAACTTGCATATCTCCACCTTCCACAGTCCCTGTTTATTTCCTCTGTATTTGTTTTGTACATATATATATACCATAAGATTTGTGCATTTCATGGCAATAGGTTTACCAATTGCTCATCTCAATAGAAGGTCGTTTTCAAGCCCAAATAAGTTATTTACTCCTTTTGAATTACTTTATTCTGTATTTTAGACACCACTTCTCTTAGACATCCCTTCTCTATTTATTCCATTAATTTCTTAACAATTGCTTCTTGAACTGCTTAATAAATGAAAAAGATATATGCAGTTGAAATATTGAGATCAAGCGAGAAAGAATTTGTAAACTGTTCACAAGCATGTCACTGCATGGTTATGTGTAGTCCTCCGTGTTCTGTGCTCACATAAATCAACTCTGGTCTGGCACTTTTCAACTGACATGACTTATATATTCTATCTTCAGCTGCACTATCTATAAGTGCCATATATGATGAAGTGATAAAAAAAGAGGGTGGTCTAGGATTGGACTTTGATCGTGTCACAACTTCACTCGACCAGCTTGGGTGTGAAACCCACTCGACAGATGATGATGACAGTTACTCCGTAGGTACAGATTCATGTGCATCTTTTATTTGATGCAATTGTCAAACCAAATGCCATTATGAACTAGCACTTTGTCTTTGTTTCAAATCCTAAACCATGCCTTTTATACTTGATTTCTTATGCACTACAGATATTAAAGGCATCATTGAAAAGGCTCAAAATGAAGAGGTTTATATTCATTCTAGTCATAATTTATTCTCTTGCATCTGTGTGCGTGTGATATATACAGCATCTTATGATGAATGCATTTATTATTTAGGTGGAGGCTATGGTGTTGAAAAGATATGGGAAAGAGGCGTATAGGATATTCAGGTTGCTGTCAAAGGCTGGTCATTTCCTTGAAACTGATAAGGTAACTCTTAACACTGGACAATCGTAGAAATTCCTAAAACATTACATAGGTAACTGTCAGTTGACTGCATCCAAGTAAAGCTTAATAGTTTGTTGATCAGGTGGACGCAGCTTATTATTAAATATTAGTGGATGTGTCTATCATCACAAGACAATGCAATAAATTCATGGAGAATATATTTCTCTGCTCTGTGTATGCAAATTCTGCAAACTGAATGTTTAAGGAAATGTTGGGCACCCTTAAATCTAAATCTGAAAAAGAATGGTCAACCTCACCCTGTTGATACGTTTTAACCTATTGAAAGACCCAATTGCTGCTAATTCTTTTTCCTTTTCTTTGAAATAAATCAGAGTACAAATCTTTTCTGCCAAAATATATTTCTTATTAGTTAGTAACTGGTGTTACTTCAGGATAACATAAGTTGAGTATCTCAGTAATCAATGGAATTGTACTTCATCTGTTTATGTTGGTCATGTTGGAATGGTTGCAGGAAATATAAATTTTGCTTAGTGAGTTACTGTTATATTATCTGAGGCATTTGTGCAAACAATGATCTGTATGAGTAGACATGGATTTATTAGAACGCCTACTTAATGCCCAACTTCTGACATGAAAAGAGCGAATGAAAACATTGAAATGTTATTTAGAGACTTCCATTTTTTATTAGTCAAATGAATATACACCAAAAATGATATAATTTATAAATGCCTTATAAAACAAATAAGTATATTTTGTTCTTCAACATGTTTATCTATGGACTTGCCCAGACTCTCATGGCTTTTTGCTTTGCACATGTATTGAATTCATGAATTTACATTTCTCTTTAGCTATGTGTTTGGATCTAATAATTAAAAATCATTTGTCTTTAAGTCTTACTGAAATCTTCCTATATCATATGATTTGAAGCTTCTTTATTGTTATTCACACCTTGTAAAAGATAGTTAAGCAACATCTACCGCCACATTCTCGGAAAATGATTTTTTCTTGAATCAACTGATATCAGTTTTATCCCATCAGATTGCAGATTCCACATTTATTGAAAAGAAAGATGCAATCAAGATTCTGTACAAGCTTTGGAAAGATGAATATGTGAAGATGGAGGTAAGTTATCTTTCATTATCATAGTCCAAAAAAGCTGTCATATCGGGGCTTGAGCCCCCACTCCTTGGGTTGATCTTTAAACCCAGCATTCGTGTTTGCGTTGTTAAGTATGAAACACGAGATATGAAATACAGCACAGGAAAAGATACTGAGTATATATGCTTTACCATTTTAGTTATGTAAATTATAAGATATTAACTGGCACTGTATTAAATGCAGAAAAGCTCTACAGGTGGGGCAGGGCAGTCTGTGCTTTTGCATTGCAAACTAAGTATGATGCTCAAGAAACAATTTCTTGATGAACTTTACCATGCTACTTTAAATTTGAGACTGAGAATCGCACATGAAAAAGACCAGTCAAAGGAGGTATCTCTCTCTTTGTATCATCAAACTATATCTTCATCCATTTAGTCATCTAGTCGAACAACACCTATTGTTCAAATTATTATTATAAAGTGATTACTCATATGGCAGATCCTAGAAAAGTAAAAATAGAAAGCTTTTCTCTTATTCTGAGTGAAGATAAAATTTCAGTGTTCAACTCCCCTGCCTCTTCATCCAATTAATTTTTATTTTGGCTGAACATGATGGTTAAACTATGATATATCTTGTTAACCCCATATAGTGGATAAAATCTTAGTTTATTGATACCTTTGCAGTTTGGTAATTGGTAACTGACTTGACCATATGATATGTGCCAGGTTCTTCAATTACCTAAAGATAAGCTCGTAGGAGAACAGAAGAGAAGTTATGAACTCGCGCAGAAAGTCAGGGTCGTTTTGGAATCTTCCTTGCTGAATCTAGATGATTCTATCATGATTTTTCATGATTTTTGAAAACAGCATTATTTACTGCCTAAATTCGAAGGTTTTTCAAAAGGGGTTATTTGGATTGTAGAAACATAGCCACTCCACATGTCCTTGTGAGAGGATATGGAGGTGATCATCGTCGTGGAGACAGTACTACCCAACTTGCCTCTGTACGGAAAGCTCGAATTAGTGTCTGGCTTGGGGGTGTTTTGCAAAAACAGAAAAAGGGAAATTAGTCATTGTGAGAGAAAATGTCATGAGCAAAAGTGGCTTGGATTGGGTAAAATGCTTTATATATGTAAATTATCGAGTAGAAGTAGTAGAACTAGCTAGAAGCGATGGTTTAGATTTTAAATCTTGAGTGATAATTAATTTTTAGTCGATATTTCATTTGAAAATTTAAGCAATAGTATTTCATCTAAAAACAATCAAAGTTGCTTTTTAAAAGCAGAAGCTTACATCAGTCCCTTGCAACATTCCTAAGAGTTAATCTATACAGGATTTATTCTATGTTTTGAAGAGCAAAGCCTAGTAAACTATATTCAGCACTCTTTTCAATTTAACTTTTAAATTAGAAGAATGAGTTCACTATTTAAATTTGGGGTTCAACAAGCCTTTTGAAATTTAAATTTATAAAGTTCTTTTTTTTTTTCATCTATTGCATGTTTTTTTCTTATAACCACAAAAAAGTTGAGTCACATTTAATGTTAATAAATTATGAAGAGTGATGCTATTCTCTCTAAATTTGAAAAGTGAAAATCATTTTTTTAATTTAAATGCTAATTAATTAAAGATTGTGTTGGAGGTAATTTTTCAAGAGGTTAATCAAAAGAGTATTTCTTATTTAAAGAAACCTTTGAAAGTTGTCTGAGGCCAGTCTGTAATCTTATAATTCATCAATAATTTATTACATTAACTAAATTTTTACTTAAATAAAACTTATTAAAAGGGACATGTCTGACCCGTTAATAAAGCATATTTATTGTATAGGTTAAATATATTTAGTTAAAGTATGTCAATAATGAATTGTGTTATAATACCCTAAAATCATATTTTAATTCATTATTTATCATATTTTAAAAAACATACTTTAACAACTACACCATTAAACATACTTTATTTATATAATAAGCATACTTTAATATGTCTTACAAACCGTTTCACATAAGTAACTTTTCACAAGAGAATTTATCTAAAAAGAATAGTAATACTTTATGCGCATGTGAAAAAGAAAAGGATAATTTGAAAAAAAAAAACCACCTAATTTAAATAATAATATAAATTAATTTATTTTTAGTCATCTCTTCCTTAATTATATGAACTCTCTTGCACTCAAATTTAATGGAATCTCTTTCTCCAATTAGTTGATGCTTATGGATGTGAATGGACATGGAAACCACGCAAATTGACCTCCGTCGTCTAAGTCATTGTTTGACCGCCGCCATCTACGCTATCGTTCGATCGTTGTTGTCTACTCTGTCTTCCGGCCTCTGTCATATATATACTTTTCGTGTTTCATAATTCACCGTAAATCATGTATATTATTATATATATATATTGTGAGGACGAGAAGATAATAGTGATTAAAGTGTATTTATATTATGAAAAATTATGTTTAGCATATGCCAAAATATGTCAGTTTTATGTTAAAGTATGTATGGTGTACACTATATGTATGATTTATTTATTTATGATTTTTGAGAAAATCTTGATAAATATTATTGAGCATTATATTATAAAACGAAACAAACATACTTTAAGCATATATTAAAAATACTTTTAAAATAATTTCATATCAAGTAATATAATACTTCTTTCGTCCCGAACTTATGTTTTCCGATACTGTAGATACATAGTTTAAGAAAAGTTACATTTTTACCAATTTTATTGACTTTTTAGGGGTATTGTGGTATTTTTTGATAATAAATAAATTATAGAGTATGTTATGTGTGTAAGGTGAGTGTGGTATTTTTGAAATTAAAATAACTTTTGAGGTTGTTGGTTAATATGAAGTTTCATTTTTTGGGTGGTGAAGATAAGTGTGGGACGGACGAAAACGGAAAGTGTAAATATAAGTGTGGGATGGAGGGAGTATAAAGTAAGTCAGTTTTGCGTCAAAGTCTATACTGTAAAGTAGACACTTATATTGTATTATAATATTGTAGAAAAAGTTTATTTAATATATGTTAACCGATTTGGTTTAAAGTATAATTAGGTCAATGATCATTTACGTGTTGGGTATATGGGGTAGTATTTAAAACAGCTTATGGATTACTTTTGGTAAAGTCGAGTCAAGAATTACACTCTTTCTCCTTAAGACGAAATTGCTTCGTACTTCAGGTGCTTACGGACTACATCAATTTCCTCCAAGATACAACGACTTTGAATTTCGGACTTGTAGCACAACGAGTCCAAAATTATCGGCGAACGAACTAATATTTTAGAACTTTCGGACTTGGGTAGGATAATTCTAGAACTATTGGGACTAGAATGTAATATACTTGATTTCAATGTTGAATGAGAATGATTTTTGCAGAATATTTTGGGGTCTATTTATAAGAGTTGAAGAGTTGTGATGTCTTTTCAGAATGGATGCCTTGATTCATTCTGGACCGTTGGATCGTACCTTTTGATCAAATACTCCATCCGACGCTTCAGATTGGACCCCTCCAATCCTAATTTAAATTTGAATTTATAATTCAAATTCAAATTTTGGAGCCAAATTTACCCTCCAATAAATCTTTGGGTTGAGCCACGCCCGGACCAGTGGATTAGGCCCTGCTCGACCCGACCCGGTTCGACCGGTCCTCCCTCGCGTCGACTTGACCCCCCTGGTTCGAGTCCAAAAAATGATCATGTGTAAGCGCGAGTGCGGCTAGATTTGGTTGGATGCACCATGTGATCCACACATTTTTATTTTAATTAAATAATATGTGTAGGTAATAATAAGGAGTTCAATTCTTCCATATTTTTCAATGTGGGACAACTTCCCACTTCCAATCTTTCCTCTTCACATTTCTTCTTTTTCCTTGTAATTAAATTGCAAATTTCGTGTATTAATTACTCATTCACCCAGAATTGAATTTGAGCAAACTTATATACTAAATTCATCTACTCAAAACGTAGTTTTTGAATATGCAATTTGTTTTTTTTTTTTTACCAACGAAAAATTACAAGAACATTGGTCAAAAGTGGGGTTGACCCACTCCTTTTACTTAACCAATTTCAACAATCCCCCACATGAATATAATTAATGCATGTAGACTCTATCGAAAGTTCTGATAAACTGATATTGCATCAGGATAGGTAGCTTCCGACTTTGAACCTTTCTTAGTAGAATGCCATCGGATTTACAACAAGTGAACATGATGTCTTGAACTAGTCAGCATTTTGGGTAAACCAAGACAGCGACACCCACACTAATAATTGTAATATTCTTTGTTCTCACGTTGTGTCCAATTCGGCCCTTGACTATCTTGATTTTATAAGTGTTTTTCTCATTTGAAGCGGCCAACTTCACACTGATATAGGTGATCTCCTTTATAGAGTATCCTGCTATACTTCACCTTTAAGGTATAGGAATCATTAAAAGCTTTTAAAGTTTACCCTTTACCACACTTCTGCAGACTTGCACTTGATTTGTTTGAGAATGAGTTGAAATTATTTTTGAAGTGCTATTTCAGAACATTTATAACTTAGTTGTCTTATTAAACCAAGTTCTCGGAATCTCCAATCATTATGGTTAAGTTACTGCTATAAACATCCTTTAGTGTGTGGATTTTAAACTCATTCCGATTATTGCACTTTTCATTAGATCTCTATTTATGCCTTTTGTCAGTGGATCCGCGATATTTTTCTTAGACTTTACATAGTCGATGGAAATTATCCCACTAGAGATTAATTGTTTAACGGTATTATGTCTCCTTCTTATATGTCGAGACTTACAGTTGTACATGTTGCTTTGTGCTCTCCCAATAGTTTTCATGCTATCGCAATATATCATTATAGGAGGCACTGGTCTGCTCCAACAAGGAATATCCTCTAAGAAATTTATAAGCCATTCGGCTTCTTCAGCTTTGTCTAATGCGATGAACTCCGACTCCATTGTGGTTCGAGCTATGCATGTTTGTTTAGAGGATTTCCATGATACTGCTCCTCCACCTATGGGAAATACGTAACCACTTGTGGATTTGGAGTCTTTTGAATCAGTTATCCAATTAACATTCGTAAATCCTTCAACCACTGCTGGATATCTTGTGTACAGTGTCTCATAACTTAGAGTATGTTTCAAATATCTGAGTACTCTTGTCAATGCTGTCCAATGTTGTTTATTTGGATTGCTTGTGAACCTACTAAGTTTATGAATAGAATATGCTATATCCGGACGTGTACAGTTTTTAAGTACATCAAGCTTCCAATAATTCTTGCATATTTCTGTTGTGATATGGGTTCGCCTTTATTTTTGGCTAGATGTAAATTTACATCCACAGGAGTTTTAGCCGGGGGTAAGTCAAAGGCATTGAATTTCTTAAGTACATTATCTACGCAGTGAGATTGTGTTAAGACAATTCCATCAGGTGATCTAGAGATTTTATCCCTAATATGACATCAGCCTCACCCATATCCTTCATGTCAAAATTTCTTTTCCACATGTTCTTATTATTCACAATCATTTTGTGATTACTTCCTATTATGAGCATGTCGTCTACGTATAGACATACAATTACATACTCATTAGGCGTGCCTTTTATGTAGACAAATTTATCACATTCGTTGATTTGAATCCATTTAATAGCATAGTTTGATCAAACTTTTGATGTCATTGTTTAGGTGCTTATTTTAATCCGTATAAGGATTTTATTAACTTGTACACTTTCTTTTCTTGGCCAAGGGCAACAAACCCTTCAGGTTGTTCCATATATATCTCCTCTTCTAATTCACCATTTAAGAAAGTTATTTTTACATCTATTTGGTGTATCTCAAGGTTATGCAAAGCTGCAATTGCGATGAGAACTCTAATGGATGAAATTCTTGTTACAGGTGAATATGTATCAAAGAAATCATATCCTTCCTTCTGTTTGAACCCCTTAGCTACCAAGCGAGCCTTGTATTTGTCAATTGAACCATCAACCTTGTATTTCTTCTTTAGGATCCATTTACAGCCTAAAGGTTTGTTGCCCGGTGGGAGATCGACCACCTTCCAAGTATGATTTTGCATAATGGATTCAATTTTGCTGTTGATAGCTTCTTTCTAAAGAGGAGCATCTAGACTAGACAATGCTTCTTGCATTGTCCTTGGTTCATTTTCTAGCATGTAGCTTATAAAATCAGGACCAAAGGATTTTTCCTTCTTGGTTCTTTTACTACGCCTTGGTTCTTTCTCCCTTTGAAGTGAACCTTTTTCTATAGTGTCATGAGTTCTTTTATGCAAGCTCACTTCTTGTATTTCATTCTTAGGAAATATGTTCTCAAAGAACAATGCATTTCTAGATTCAATAGTCATTTCGTCATTCATTTTGGGAACTTCCAACTTTTGAACCAAGAAACGATATGCACTACTATTGTATGTATAGCCAATAAAGATGCAATCAACTGTTTTGGGTCCTAGCTTTATTTGTTTTGGTTTAAGTACCTCAACTTTTGCTAGGCACCCCCAAACTTTGAGGTAACCATATGATGGTTTCCTTTCTTTCCATAATTCATATGGAGTTTTATCTCTTTTCTTGTGTGGTAGTTTATTAAGAATGTGGTTTGCTGAAAGCACAGGTTCCCCCCACATGTTCTGGGGTAGGCCCGACCTAATCAACATAGCATTTATCATCTCTTTGAGAGTTCTATTTTTGCGTTCGGCAACGCCATTAGATTGTGGTGAGTATGGTGCAGTGGTTTGATGAATAATGCCATTTTGCAAATAAAATTCTTCAAACGGAGCCACATATTCTCCATCTCTACACTTCAAATCATTTTGATTCTTTTGCTAAGTTGATTTTCGACTTCATTCTTAAAGTTTATGAATGCATCTATTGCTTCATCTTTCCCTATTAGAAGATATACATAACAATACCTTGTGCAATCATCGAGAAATGTAATGAAGTAGTTTTTACCCCCTCTTGTTGGTGAAAACTTTAAATCACATATATCAGTATGGATTAGTTCTAGAGGTGTTGTACTTCTTTCCACTGAGTGAAATGGTGTTTTTGTCATTTTTGCTTCAACTCAAATTTCACATTTCTTTTGTGGATCTAGTTCCATTATTGGCAACAAATTTAAGTTGACTAACTTTCTTAGTGAATTTAAACTTGCATGTCCTAATCTATCATACCAAATATTAGAACTCTCGGCCAAGTAAGAAACAACTTTTTCTTTATTTTTAATATCATGGTATACAGTCATTACATTTAGTTTGAAAAGCCCCTTTTCAAGGTAGCCTTTTCCTACACACATACCATTTTTGTATAGTACATATTTGTCATACTCATACACTTGTCTAAATCCGGCTTCTCTAAGCAATGATCCAGATACTAAGTTCTTGTAAATGTCAGAGACATGAAGCAATTCAACAAGTTGGAGCTCTTTTCCCGATGTCATCTTCAACATAATTCTGCCTAATCCAACAACTTCAGATGTTGCAGAATTTCCCATAAATAATTTTCTACCACTTATCGGGATGTAGGTAGAGAACATTTCCTTGTCCGAGTAGATGTGCCTTGTAGCTCCACTATCCACAAACCATTCTTGTGGATTATCCACAAAGTTTGCTTCAAAGACTCCAACGGCTATATTTAGTTCGTATAGGTTGGCGGATACTGACTTCTCTTCCGCTAGGTCAGTTCGGATGTTGTTTTTCTTATTTAGTTGACGATAATTTTTGGCCATGTGTCCGGGTTTGTCACAGTTGTAGCAGTTGCCTTTAATTTTCTTTGCAGGCTTTTGCTTTTTGGCATTCCGTTTTCTCTTTTTGTTTGCCCCGGATTCAGCCAAGTTAACTCTTGCCTCTTTGCTAGACTTGATTTCAGACTTTCCCGATGTCATCTTCAACATAATTCTGCCTAGTCCAACAACTTCAGATGTTGCAGAATTTCCCATAAATAATTTTCTACCACTTATCGGGATGTAGGTAGAGAACATTTCCTTGTCCGAGTATATGTGTCTTGTAGCTCCACTATCCACAAACCATTCTTGTGGATTATCCACAAAGTTTGCTTCAAAGACCACAATGGCTATATTTAGTTCGTACAAGTTGGCGGATACTGACTTCTCTTCCGCTAGGTCAGCTCGGATGTTGTTTTCCTTATTTAGTTGACGATAATTTTTGGCAATGTGTCCGGGTTTGTCACAGTTGTAGCAGTTGCCTTTAATTTTCTTTGCAAGCTTTTACTTTTTGGCATTCCGTTTTCTCTTTTTGTTTGCCCCGGATTCAGCCAAGTTAACTCTTGCCTCTTTGTTAGACTTGATTTCAGACTTTCGATTATCTTTTTCAATCCTTAGTCTTACGATCAAGTCCTCAAGCCCCATTTCTTTTCTTTTGTGCTTGAGATAGTTCTTAAAATCTTTCCACAGAGGCGGTAGCTTTTCAATTAAAGCAGCTACTTGAAAAGATTCACTTAATTCCATACCCTAGGCATGGCTGCCATGTAGGATCAGTTGTAGTTCTCTAACTTATCCAATTCAGTCTTGGAGTCCACCATTTTGTACTCAAGGAATCGTCCAACTATGAATTTCTTCATTCCGGCGTCATTCATTTTGTACTTCTTTTCAAGTGACTCCCATAGTTCTTTAAAAGTTTTAAAATTATATAAACATTATAAAGTGAGTCATCTAACCTTTTAGAATGGAGTTACGACACATTAAGTTACTATGTTTCCAAATATGAACGACAACTTTATTTTGTTCATCAGTTTCATCTTCTTCGACCGTTGGAGCATCTTCCGTCAGAAACTGGGCGAGGTTGAGTGTTGTTAAGTAGAACAACATTTTCTATTGCCAATACTTAAATTTCATTCCATTGAACTTAGGCGGTCTCTCGGCGTGAACATGTGTAATAGTAATAGTAGCAGGTACATCAGTAGCCATCTTTAAATACTATAATTTCGTCTTAAGATTGTTGGGTATATGGGGTAGTATTTAAAATGGCTTATGGATTACTTTTGGTAAAGTCGAGTCAAGAGTTACACTTTTCTTCTTAAGACGAAATTGCTCCATACTTCAAGTGCTTACGGACTACAACAATCGCTTCCAAGATACAACCACTTAACTTCGGACTTGTAGCACGAGTAGAATGTAATATGCTTGATTTCAATGCTGGATGAGAATGATTTTTGCAGAATGTTTTGGGGTCTATTTATAAGAGTTGAAGAATGTTTGGGGTCTACTTATAAGAGTTGAAGAGTTGTGATGCCTTTTCAGAATAGATGTCTTGATTCATTCTGGACCGTTGGATCATACCTTTTGATCAAAGACTCCATCCGATGCTTCAAATTGTACCCCTCCAATCCTAATTTAAATTTGAATTTATAATTCAAATTTTGGAGCCAAATTTACCCTCCAATGCATCTTTGGGTTGAGCCCGGCCCAGACCCGTGGATCAGGCCCAGGCAAATGGAGCCAACTGACCCGACCCAGTTCGACGGTCCTCCCACGCGTGACTCACCTATCGAACCCTGGTTCGAGTCCAAAAAGTGATTGTGTGCGAGCAGCTAGACTTGGTTGGATACACCATGTGGTCCACACATTTTATTTTAATTCAATAAATATTATAGATAATAATAAGGAGTTCAATTCTTCCATGTTTTTCCAATGTGTTACAACTTCCCACTTCAATCTTTCCTTTTCACTTTTCTTCTTTTTTCTTGTAATTAAATTGCAAATTTCATGTATTAATTACTCATTCAACCTGAATTGGATTTGAGCAAACTTATAAACTAAATTCATCTACTCGAAACGTAGTTTCCGAATATATAATTTGTTTTCATTTTTGACAAACGAAGAATTACAAGATCATTGGTCAAAGGTGAAGTTGACACACTCCTTTTACTTAACCAATTCCAGCATCACGTGGTCCAATTAACACGAAAGAGATTTTTAGTAATATGTTCATATCATTCAATAAAATACAGAAGAGGTCGAAATTGTTTGTATGATCCCATGAAATTCCTAAAATTAAGGAATTGGCTAACAAAATATGCATTGTTAAATTAATAGATAATATATTGAGGGGTCGCTTGGTACGAATTCCTCAATCGGCCTCAATCGGAATGATAATGGGTGTTGATGTGTGTTCTTGGCTCGTTAATACGTGTTTAAGAGATAAGAAATGGAACCAAGAACGAACACAATCAAGCATAATAAAACTACAAACAAAGGGATCAAAACCAATAAAAGACTCAATTTCCACCAAAGAACTATATCCGATTTTATTACTATCCCTTAGGACAACACTCACAAACCACCAAGTCTTACAAGTGTCATGTCTAAAGTGAGTTCGAGTAATCTGCCTCTCTCATGTGAGAGAAGCTATTTATATTATCTAAAAATCCTAATCCGGGGCCAATCGTCTTGCGCCACTTGGATGGAGACAAGCCGTCTTTAATGAACCTGTCTGGTACGCCGACCAGCCTGAGGAGAAGTCTGGGTGCCGGTGGTTGCTTTTGCAGGGTTTCTCAGAGCACCTCCATCCTTTGCTAGCTTCCCAAAGGTAGTTAGGGTAAGGTGCGCCAGTCAGTTGCTATCGTCTAGTTAGGATTGCTGTCCAAGAAATCTCTGCTTCCCGTTAGCCTTGTCGTCTAGCCTGCTGCACTTGTCAGTCTTCATGATGGTGTTTGTTCTTTACTGCTCTACTTCTGTTGTCCATTTGGTCCTCGTACAGGTTGACTTCCAGTGTTGTGATGCTCGACCGAACTCTCGGGCAAGGGAGGGATGCCGCCGAGGTTCCCGACTGAAGGTGTTTTCTGGCTTTGGCCCCTTTACTGGGTTCCTTCTTTGCTCTTTCTTCGACTGGGCCTTTGGGCTGTAGTGAACTCCTTGGGCTACCTTGACTGTCCTTTCAGAACGTACCTTCGGTTTGGGCCGCTATAGGTTTGGGTCTATTTCTCCAAGTATTTTAGGGATTATTGGGCTTTGGGTCTACTAAGCATGGGGGATATAATACCCATAACATTAGCCCCTCGAGCCTGAATAATTTTATGACGTGAGATTGTTCAGGGTCGAATCGTATTTCATGGGTTATATCCCTCATGCTTTGGTACCTGCGATACCAGGATTCTTTTCATCTTGGCTCTTTGTTTTTTCACTCGCTTTCTCCGTCCTGATAAGTCCCTGGATTATCGGGTTCTTCGAGGCATCTTCGAGATATTTTCGTTCAGGTGGTGGGTATTTCTGGTATATGGGTGTAACTGTCAATTCAAAATTTGAAATTTGAACCTTTTTGTCAGTTTTCCTTTCCCCACTCCCTCTTTTTTCTCCTTTTGATCCTGTAGGCGGTTGGAATTCCTTTTATTCACTGCATTTAATTTCTTCCTCCAGGTATTACTCTCCTTCTCTCTTTTCCTTTTTTTCCCTGGCTCTATTGTTTTACATTTCTAGATTTTTCGCCGTCGTCGCCTAGGGTTTCCTCCCCTTTCTCTCTCAGTATTTTATCTTCCTCCCGTTTCAATTTTGCACGATATGGCTGCGAGGGTTCCTCTTCTCCTCTTAGATCCCCTAAATCCCTTTCTCATTTGATTGATTCTTCGCTTGGTAGTTCTGGGTCCCCTTCTTTACTTTCAAATGGGGGTTCAAGTCCCCCTTCTCCTTCCCGACTCATTTTTAATCAGAGGGTTGCCGATTTCGTTTCTGATTTCACATTGGTGTACAACCCTCGGATTGCTAACGCTGGCCCCGGGTTATTGGCTCATCTAGGAGAACTTCCGCGATGGGATAAGGAAGTCCCTTTTTCCGCTGCCGAGGTTTCTTCCACCATTGATGATTCTTGGCTAAAAAAGAGTGTTGTCATTGCTCTCAGCAAATTCCAGTGTGGAGAAGATATCGATTTCTTCCTTCTTTCTCCTGACAGCCGCATGTGTTATGCTCCGGCGAATGCAGTTGCAGCCTATGAGTTGCAACTTGAGCTTGGTCTTCGGTTTTCCCTTCATCCTTGTATCCGGGATATCTTCGAGTTCTGGGGTATAGCCCCTGCTCAATTGGCTCCTAACGGCTGGGCGGATTTGATGGGGATTTTGATTCTTTTCCGTAAGAAAAAGTACTCTTTCTTAACTACCGCTGAAATTAACTTCTTGTACTGGCTGACCCTGAATAATAGGACAAAGGGATATTATTATTTGGTACCTTGTCATACCAATCTCGTTGCTTTCTTGCCCAGTTTGGTTAAGGGATGGAAGAATCCTTGGTTTTGGGTTCGCGGGCCATGGAGAGGAACTTTCGTCTATGACCTCTAGGACCCTAGAAATCACACCGTGATCCCTAGAAGCTCCTTCTTCAAGCCCGTTCTTAGTGCGTGTATGTCTTTTTTTGGCTTCCTTCTATGTCATTTGGGATATTTTAATATTTCTTTCTTCTGTTCTATGCAGTAGGTGAGTCGTGTGCTCTTGAGACGCTGCCAGCAGGGTTCCAGGACGCCTTTCGTCGTATTCACAAACTTTCCGAAAATAAATTCCATTATAAGTGTGTTCTAAAAGGGAAGAATCTCTTCGAGCCGGCTTTATTCCCTCAACTATAGCCATGCCAGGTGATTTTTTGTTGTTGTTTCCTCGTCTGCGGCGATCGCAGTGTGTTTCTCCTTTTCATATGGTTCGTCCTTCCGTATTGATCCTTCTTTATTTCTATTATTGCTCGTATTGCTACTCTCCCCTCTGTCCGTCAGCAGACTGCGCTCCGTATGGAGAAAAAGAAGGTTTCCAAGATTTCTTCCCAGAAGGTCTCGGGAGCCCCTCTTGCCATTCAGCCCCTTACATCCATCAGGATTGAAGAATCTTCAGATTCTATTTCCTTGAGATTAGATGACGACCTCGTTCGGGGTTTGGCTATGGATCCTGTAGTGAAAGTTTCTAAACAAGCTCCTCGAGCCCCGAACTCTAAAAAGGAGAAGTCTGAGATTGCCGCTACTAAGCCTGTCACCCCCAAACAGAAGTATAAGCTGCCAGACAAGAGTTCTTAGGAAGGCATCCATGATAGTGTCGCTCTCATCGCACGTCCATCGAAGAAGGTTAGGGACGATGATGTTGCTGTTGGTGGTTCCTCCGTTGTGACTGGCACTGTCCCTTAGGAGGCCATGGAAGTTTGTGACGTCAGCTCTTCCCCCTCTTCTGAACCCTTTGTTCAGTTTCCTTTAGTCGTTCTTGGCCAACCACATGGTGTTACCCCATCCGCTCCTCAGCGGACTCCAGGTGGTACCTCTAGTAAGCCAACCTCTCGTTGCTCCCCTTCCGAGATGTGGCGATACTACCAGGGGAAAGACCCTTTGCGTTTTTGGTCACATGGCGAATCTTCTATTGAGGGTGCCCCTCCTGCTCTGCTTTTGTCGGACGATGCTACTCTGTTTCTTCCAATAGTTCCGATAGCCGACCAAGAGCTCTTACAAAGGTATGGCCACTTGGATGAGGCTGGGAAAACTTTTCTCCGAACTCAAGAGCTTCTGTTTGATTTTGATGCCCCGGCGTGTTTGGCTCGTGCTGCCACCTTTCCTTTTAAATGTTGACCCCAGAGCTCCTCGGTCATATGGAGAATATGTCTGCCAATGATTCTCTCCACAACATCTCCAGCTATCTAGGTCGACAAGCGCTTCACGCCGTTAATGTCTTGCATAGTATTTTCGAGTTGGAGCGACGTGACTCCCATTTGCAAGATGAGGTTGCCTTTCTCCTTCAGAAGGCAAAGGATTGTTAGAAAAAACATCTAAAGCGAGCGTTGCCAAGGCTCTGATTAGAAGTAAGTTGAGGATCGAGCAGGACAAGAGGGCTGAGCTTTAATAGAATTTTGAGACCCTTCGTGCTCGATATTACAGTCTGTTAGCTAACTTCGAAAAAGAGAGGAGTGCTTTGGAGCTTTGAAATAAGGTACTTTCGGACCATGTTGCAGCTTTGGAGGTGAAACATCAGGAAGAGATCGATGCGAAGGAAAACTAGTTCCGAGCCGAGTTGTCACGGGTCCTGTATAGTCTTCATGCCTTCCAGACATCCTCCGAACAAGAGATTGAAAGAGTGTGGCAGGAAAAGAAAGCATCGGAGGCCTCATAAGCTCAGAAGATTAGGGCCGCTGAGGATGTTATTGCCGTAGTTCTGAGGGAGTGTGATGTGGCCTTGGCCGAAGTGGAACATGTGAATGATGCGTTCCTCTTGTCATAGGCTGACAATCTCTGCTATAGAGAAGTTATCATTTCGAAGACTAAGATTCATTGTTTCTGCTCTTGCACTGCTGCTCTGGCTCTGGCCTCTTCCCAGAAACCCTATCCTGATTGTCTCGATGATATGCGTGGTATTCTCCATCGATCTATTAGTGAAGAGAAGATGCCTCCTAGGAGACTTTGAAGGATGACCTTGATTTTGGGGTGCTTGGCGAGTATTCCAACTTCATCACTGATGTCCCCAAATAATCTTCCGAAGAGTCTGAAAAGGGTGGATCCGACGAGGATTTTGCCGATGATGTCTTGGATCTCATCGCAGTTGATTCCAGGGATGAGGATTCTCTTGTAACTCCCCACCGAATTTGCAGGGATAACTATCCGAGAGGCATCCATTGAGGCTGAACTTCCCGAATCCAGCGATGCGCTTCTAGTCAGGTTATTGCCGTCGAGGTCTCCGAATCTATGCCTTCCGGGACAGCTATGGTTCCCCCAATTCCTTCGATCCCAGAGGTCAATCTCGCCTCGGATAGCACTGGGGAAGTTGGTATTTCATTGGGGTCGGTGACCTCCGTGGTCCCTTTAGGTATCTCAGAAGATGTGCCGCCTAGAGGTGAGGACCCAAAGTCTACAGATGTGGCTGATTCCGAAACTCTCTTAGCTGGTTGATGGGGTATTTCCGAGCCCCCTGGTGTTGAATAGGATGTGTTTTCCTTTTTGAAGTTCATTCTGAACATTTTCTGTATTTTTTTCTTTTTTTGAGTAGTAGGATTTTCGGTGATTCCCGCCTCCTTTGTAATTCAATATTTATGAATGAAGCATTTTTCTTCCCTATCAGTAAATATCACAAGGGTATTTTGGTGATTTACCTTTAATTTAGAACATAATCGCCATTTTTCTATCATGGGTTGTCACGTCTTTAGTCAGGTGTTACGTGGATCAATCTGGATCTTTCCTCCTCCTTGGAAGTTGTAAAGCCTCTATGTCCCAGCCGTCGGATCTTAATCATCTTTGGTCTATTATTTTCAATGATGATACGTGCTGCCCTCCAGTTTTGTCAAACAGTTTCTGTTTTGGTTTTTCAAAATTCAAATCCTTTGTATTCTTCTCGTATATCCTTGTATTGTCCTTTAACTGCTTTCCCCCGATATATCTGCAATTTCTGAAAATTTCCCCTTTCTCTCTCTTTCATTAAACCCTAATTCTTGAGTTTTTTGGTTAATAGAAGATGTCTGGTGAAAATACTCCTCATCCGCCTGATGTTAAGGAGGTGAACATTTCCGACACAACGCCGGTGCGCTATGTGCAACTCGACGTTTGCAGTTCCAATCGCCTCCGTAGGATGCCGCATCCCAATTTGAGGGATTTGTCTACTTCCTCCTCCTCAGGTAGCAACCATGCTTCCGTTCCCTCTCCTGACCGACAGTAGGTCCCTGTTGTGCCGGCTGCGGGCGCTGGCCGTGCATCGATATTTGTCGATGCTGAGTTAGGTGCCATTCTACCTTTGAATGTGGGGGATTACCTTCCAGTTCATCGCGATATAGGTGATTTGGGGGCAGCTCTACGAGGGATGGCCCAGCGGCTTAACTGGGTGCCGCCCTCTAGGTTGTCCCTAAGAAGAACTCCACCGGTTATATGGGAATCCCAATGTTACCTTCGAGCTTCTCCTAAACGGTGTTCCCATCTCGGATCCCCCTCCAGGTTGTACTATTTTTTACTATTCTCTCTTTCTTGCCGGACTGCGTCTGCCTATCCCCCCTGTTATTGGTCTATTACTGCAGAGGTGGGTTATGGTTATAGGTCAGTTGTTGTCCTCTTATTGGTTATGCTTGATATCCACTATGTTGTTATTTCACGTGTTGGGCCATACTATTCGAGACCCTTTCGAACTTGAGTTTCTTTTCTTTTATGCTCTATCTGGTCGTTCCGGGGGCTTCTACCATTGCTTTCTTGCAATAACCATCATTTCGTTGGGGCTTCTGACGTTATCGATAGAAGTTGGGAGCAGGCTTGGTTCTGGTTGGGTAGTGATTATCGTATCTGTGTGAATGGTGTTCCCCTGACCTTTCCTACCCAATTTCTTCTACTGAATAAGTGTATGGTTCTTTCCTGTTCTCTGAGCTCCGAACTATTTCCTGCGATACCTAATGTTCTTTTTGATACATGTCGTGCAAGTCCCCCTCGTCGTCCCCTGGCGCGGTTGAGTGATGGTTTTCGCCATGTTTATGAGGGTCTATCTCGTGGGGGGAATACTTAACGTGTCTCTCCATTGCTTTCAGAGCCTGTTCTGGTTTCGGCTGGATTGTCTACTCTTGGCAGTCGTGCGACAACTGGTAATCCCTTCTTTGATCCCTAGGTATTCTCCTTGCTTGTTCAAGTTCCTTTGTTTCTGTGCTTGACCTCTCTTTCTTGCTCTATAGGTGAGCTCCAGGGTGCCCTGTCTCCGGTAGGACCTACTGCTTCCGTGGCTGGTTTATCACTAACTCCGCACAAGTATGCATATCAGTTTTCATATGAGGAAGCTGACTCTGACTATTCTGCTCGTTCTTCTTCTCGTGATGAAGACTTGAAACTTGGCGAAGATCTTTTTGTTGTGCATCTTACTGAAAATAGGGTCTTGCCCCCTTTGTCTCCTCCCCGTGATCAGTTGCGGCGTTCCTTCACTGCCCCTCCTGGCTTTTCTCTTGTCCTTGGTTCTGGATCTGTCTCTGCTTCCTTGCTCGGAAAGCGAGGAAGACGTGTTTATGAACATGGTGGGCCTTCTCGGCCAACTGGAATTAGGTATGTGCCTCATCCATCACCTTCCGTTGGTGAGTTCGACCTTCTCACTAAAAGGTTAAGGGGGATAATTACCTCCGTTTGTGCTTTATTATACTTTCCATGTTCATTGCATTCTTACCCGTGGTGTCCTTTTACAGATCCTCCCCTCGTCGAGCCCGAGGGTGAAGTAAATCCCGTGGAGGATCGGGAGGAGAATCCAGAGGAATAACCCGAGGAGGATCCCGAACCGATGGAAGCTCCCAACGTTGAGGTGGGTAGTGGTTCCAAGGCGGAGAACTATGACATGATGGTTGGGCCTAGGGTGAAGTCTGCTCCCGTGGCTATTTCTGGGAGAATGATTGATGCTAGTTCTGCTCCTTCTGGTCCTCAAGTCATCTCGACAGTTCCTCCTCCTAATCCGATCCCTGCAGGTGTTGCCGCAATGACTGACCCTACTGACATCGATGCCAAAGCCGCCAGGCTGGCCGCTGAAAAGGCTCACGCTCGTGGAAAGAATATAGTTGAGGGAGATGATGAGTCTGATTTATCCGAGTTGCAGGAGCTAAGGACTCAGGGCTTTGTTGCAGGTGCTTCTCATCCGGTTATTCACCGTGTTCCTCCTGTTATTGCTCCTGGTTCTCTTTTCTAGAACTCTTCCTGTTGCTTCTATTTCTTCTTCTCTACACCTTATGGATCAATACCGTTTATTTGTCAGTCGACTTGTTGACCATTCTAAGGGGTCTTTCGCCAGCTTTGAGGAGAGATTGAATGCCTTGGAGATCGAGAATGCTGAGCTAACCTCTCTTGTTGCACACCAGAGAGAACGATTGGAGGTTTCAGATTTCGAGGTTGAAGTTAGGCGGGCTACTCTCAAGTCTGTAGAGGTGAGTTTGACCAAAGCTGAGATTTCCAGAGATGCTGCGAGTGTCGAAGCTGTCGAAGCCCGGGCTCGATTGGCCAAAGTCGAGGCCCATATTCGAGCCCTGGAGCAGCGTATTCCACGACCTGGTTCAGCAAAGGAGAGAGCTATCCATGCCGAGGCCGAGTTGAAGGAAATGGAAATAAGATGGCTAGCACCTTCCACTCCCTTAGCAGTCGGAAAAAAGATTGAAGTCCATATGTTTCTTCCTTTTGTCAGTTGACTTTATTCTGTCCCAATCCTGGAGTTGTTTGGAATTGTACTTGCTATGACTGTGCGTGGACTTTGACTACTGATTTCCTCTATCTTTTGTTTTATCTTTGTTTGGTAAACGTGCCCGCCGATGTCCTTTCAGTTTGTGAATTTGATCATTCATGAGTAGTTGATTTACCTTTAGTTAATTCGCGGTTGTTGGTGTGTTTTATTCTGCATTTATCACTTATCGTGCGTCTTTATTTTGGTCACCTTCCGCATGTTTTGTGTCTTTGTTTTGGTCATCCTCCGCATGGATGTTTGTATTTTCGTCAGAGACCCTTTGTTTCCGTTGAGCTTTTGCGATTCTAAAGCTTCGCCTGATACCGAGATTCTAATTATTTCTCTTGGTTTGTTATCTCCGGCTTTATTTAGATTCTGAAGTCTAGCCTCTCTGATTCATGTCTCGATTTGTATCCCGTATTGTACCTTCGTGTCATTTCCCGCATTATTCCGAGGAGCTCGTTCCCTTAGTCCGACCTTGATCTTTCGATCTTCCTATACATCCGCCATGTATACATGCTCGTGTTTATTCCCCATGATATCTCGAAGTCCGCTTCATTTACTCCAAACCTTATATTTCATTCCTTATATATATATCCGTTACATGTATGTTTGAGTCCCTTTCCGATGCTATTCCGAGGAGCTCATTTCCTTAGTCTGACCCTGATCTTCCGATCTTCCAATACATCCGCCATGTATACATGCTCGTGTTTATTCCCCATGATATCTCGAAGTCTGCTTCACTTACTCTGAACCTTATATTCCACTCCTTGTATATATATATATATATATATATATATATATATATATATATATATATATATATATATATATATATATATACATATATGTCCGTTATATATATGTTTGAGTCCCTTTCCGATGCTATTCCGAGGAGCTCATTCCTTAGTCCGACCCTGATCTTCCTATACATCCGCCATGTATACATGCTCGTATTTATTCCCCATGATATCTCGAAGTCCGCTTCACTTACTCCGAACCTTATATTCCATTCCTTATATATATATATATATATATATATATATATATATATATATATATATATATATATATATATATATATCCGTTATATATATGTCTAAGTCCCTTTTCGATGCTATTCCGAGGTTTGTTGCTACCTTCTCATGTTGGTTCTACTATTTCAATTTTTATTCGAAACGATCTAATCCCATTATACCGAGGCTCTTTTGATTTGCCTTTTAACTCTCATCTAATATCTTGACTTTTGTTTTAACTTCTGACCCCAATTCTTTGGTATTTTTATTCCGATTCCCTAGAGATCCGATACTTTCCCCTTTTGTTCCGATTTTTGATCCTGCTCCTTTATTTTGGCATGTCTTTCGTTTCCCCTTTTGATAGTTTTTCATTGGTATATTTTATTCCTTTATCTCGGCTCTATTGCTGCCATTGCTATTTCATAATCCTTTTATTTATGTATGTAGTATTCTTTCTAAGTTTATGGGGTGATGTTTATGAATTGACATTCATAAGCAATGATATCTCTACGCATAATGACATCCTTAACCACATATCCCAAAAAGATTTTTGTACAATTTCCCTTTCCATAGAGTATGGCCTAATGATATCCCAACAAATAATGACCTCCTTAACCACATATCCCAATAAGATTTTTGTACAATTTCCATTTCCACAGAGTATGGCCTAATGCCTTAATTGAAAGTTGTAACAAAAGTTGCATCATCAACCTCATTCGCCCTGCTCTCTATTTCATTAGTAATACTTTTTCAAATGTTGTGCATTCCAGGGGTGTGGTATCTTCTTGCCATCTACCTCTTCCAACTCATATGCTCCCCCTTCCAGAACTCTCTTGATCACGTAGGGGCCTTCCCAGTTTTAACTGTTACCCTGTGTTGCCGGGCCCAATACTTTTCGGAGCACTAGGTTTCCGCTTTTGAATCTCCTTAGCTTTATCTTTGAGTTGTAGAACCTTTGCGCTCTCTGCTTGTAGATCGCGTTGTGCATTTTCGCGTTCAACTTCTTTTCCTCCAATAGGTCTAGATTCTCCTGGATCAATTTGTCATTTGCCTCTTCCCTGTCGAGAGCGATTCTTGGACTGGGTTCTCCTATGTCCACTGGAATCACCGCCTCGGCACCGAAGACCACCGAGAATGGGGTCTCATTGGTGAAGGTTCTCCTCGTTGTTCTGTATGACCACAGGACTCCCGGCAATTCCTCAGGCCATTTCCCATCTAGCTTTTCCAACCTGGATTTCAATGTGTGTTTGATGATCTTGTTCACTACTTCAACCTGCCTGTTAGATTGTGGGTGGTATGGCGTGGAGAACCACTTCTTAATGTTGTAGTCTTCACAAAAAATTCTCAGTCTGACATTGTCAAATTGCTTGACATTATCGGTCACTATGGCAAATGGTATCCCGAACCGGCATATGATATTTTCCCAGATGAATTTTTCGACCCGAGCCTTGGTGATCGTCGAGAGGGGTTCTGTCTCTGCCCACTTCGTGAAATAATCTACCGTCACGATAGCAAATTTATTTTCCTCCTTTCCGGTAGGCAGCGGTCCAATTAAATCAATCCCCCATTTTGCGGAGGTCCATGGGCTGAACACTAAAGTCAGCTATTCCGAGGGTGCTCTAACTATCGGAGCCAGTCTCTGACAAGTTGCGCATCCCTCGCGTATTGAGTGGCATCTTTTTTATAGTGTTGGCCAGAAGTAGCCTTGCCTGATCACTTTGTGTTCTAGAGCAATCCCACCTGTATGATCCCCGCATATGCCTTTATGTATCTCTACTAGTACATAGTTCGCTACCTCAGGAGTTAGGCATTTCAAGAGTGGTGATGAATATCCTCTCTTGTACAACTTTTCTTCCATCAAGGCGTATCTCGCCGATCGAAGCCTAATTTGCCAAGCCTTATCCTTATCCATGACTCTTCTGTCAGTTGGTCATTCAGAACCCACATGGTGGTGTCTGATGGGTTTTCCTGCCTCACGATATTGATGTTATTCAGGTCCTCGGCGTTCGACGCTGTGGCCAGCTTATCCAATGTGTCGGCTCCCATGTTGTCTTTCCTGTCAATGTATTCTAAGAACACCTGTTTGAACTTCTGCAGTATGCCTGCAGCTAATCCTCTATATTGGCTCATGTGTCCGTCCTTGGCCTCTTATTCTCCCTTTATCTGGTTCACCACCAACTGTGAGTCGCTGTATATCATCAGCTCGTCTGCTCCCATGGCCAGTGCCATTATCAAACCATTCAGTAGGGCCTTATATTCTGCCTCATTGTTAGTAGCTAAGAAGCCGAACTGGATCGCAGTCGAAAAGGTTTCTCCGGACAGAGTTCGAATGATGATTTCGACTCCCGATGCTACTGCCGTTGTCGAACCTTCCACGTGCATGACCCAAGGTTTTATCTTTTCATCATCGGTTGGTATAGGGAAAGTCAGTTCCACTATGAATTCTGACATGACTTCCCCTTGACTACATTCCTCGGTAGGTATGCTATATCGAACTACCCCAATTCGACGGACCATTTTAACAGTCTTCCCGCGGTGTCTGGCCTTTGGAGTATCTGTCTCAAAGGGAATGTCGTCAATACCTTAATGGTATGCCTCATAAAGTATGGTCTCAGCTTCCTCGAGCTCATAACGAGAGCAAACGCTACTTTCTCCATTATTGGGTATCTGAGTTCTGCGTCTCTCAGGGATTGACTTACGTAGTACACTAGCTTTTGATTCTTCTCCTCTGTTTTGACCAGTACCAAACTAATCGCCGTTCTGAAACTGCAAGATATAGCTGGAGTGTCTCACCTGGTGAAGATATGGAGAGAATTCTATGGTCTGACAGCTCATTTTTGATCTCGTCAAATGCCTTCCCGTACTCTTTTGTCCATTCAAACTTTGCCCTTTTGATGATGTCGAAGAATGGCTTATATTTGTCCGATGCTTTTGACATGAACCTGTTTAAGGCAGCCAATCTGCCCGTCAGGTTCTGAACCTCTTTCATGTGTCTCAGTGGGTCCATCCTAGGATCGCCTCTACCTTTTCCAGATTCATCTCGATCCCCCTTGAGCTGACCAATCAGAGGAAACTTCCCTTGCTCACCCCGAACGTACATTTCGTCGGCTTTAGCTTCATTCCATAGTATCGGAAGATTCTGAAAACCCTTTTTAGATGGTCGAAGTGATCCATCATTTCCATGCTCTTCACCACGGTATCATTCACGTAGACCTCAACTATCTTTCCGATCTATCCTTCGAACATTTTGTTAACCAATCTTTGATAGGTAGCCCCAGCATTCCTTGGGCCGAATGGCATGTTATTCCATTCGTAGACTCTATTTCCGCAGAAAAAGGCTATTTTGCCTTATCATCTGGGTGCATTAGGATCTGGTGGTATCCCGAGAATGCGTCCATGAAGCTCATGATCTCATGTTCTGCCGTGGCATCAACCATCTGGTCAATTTATGGGAGGGGATAACTATCCTTCGGGCACGCCTTGTATACATCGGTGAAATCGATGCATAGTCTCCATGATCCCTCTTTCTTTTTTTACCATGACCAGGTTTGTACCCTTACCGGGTATTTGCATTCGCTAATTCTTCCTTTTGCTAACAGTTTGTGTACTTCCAATTCCATGGCTGCGTTCTTCTCGGGGCTAAATTTCCTTTTTTTCTGGTGGAATGGTGGGATACTGGGATCGATGTTCATCTTGTGACAGGCGTATTTCGGGTGCACTCCGGGTGTTTCATTCGAGTTCCAGGCGAACACGTCCAGAATATTTTTTAGTAGTTGGGTCAGCTCTTCTTTGAATTTTCTTTCCCATTCCGTCCCAATCTTGACTTTGATATCAGCATTCTCCGGATCCAACTGTACTATTTTTGTTTTCCCTGCCGCCGAGGCTCCTTCTCTTAGTTTCGTCCTCGAATCCTCATCTGGTGTCGCTGGTTTTTGCCTCGGCTCCTTTGCCGATGTCCCCTTTTTTCCATTTCTTGAACAATCGGACCTGGACGTGCTTCGGTGGTTGCAAGGAATATGTTTTTCCCTTGTTCCTCTGTTTCTTTTCCTCCGACGACTACCAGGATCACATCGGGCTCTTCCCCCTCTTGCTCCCCTTTTGGTGGTTCTTGATTTCTTTCCGCACTTCGGGGTTCTCCCTTTCTTCCATGATATCCTCAAAGCTTAACATCTCGTAATCCATGTCATGATAACTCAGACCCTCTACCTTTTCCACGAATGAGCACTCTCTCGCCCTCTTTTGATTTCCTATCACCGTCGCTACCTTGCCATCAGCTGTGACAAATTTGAGACACGGATGAAGGGTGGATGGAATAACTCCGAAGGCGTGGATTAACGGGCACCTCAGTATACAATTGTACGTAGAGTCTTGATCTACTACTTTGAATGTTAGCTATTTTTGCATCCGGGTCTTCCCATCTGAACTTTCCAACTGAGCTAACAAATCAACTTCCATGGTTGGCCTAGTCAGCGCGTTACCGAACCCTTTGATCTGGTCATTACAAGGTCTCACCTTGTGATGACGTTCTCCTCCCAGATTTTCGAATACCTCTTTAAAGATTATATTGGCATATGCCCCGGTATCTACCAAACATCTATGAACTTTGACTCCCGACAGTATCGGCGAAATGACTAAAGGGGTTGGAATGAGGAGTACTTACCCCGTAGAAGTCCGCTTCCGTGAAGACAATGTCCGCTTCTGTTATTCCCTTCATTGCCGAGGTTAACAACCACACTTGAGGGATCTGTTGGTCTAAGTCTCTCAATTCTGCCTTCCTCTTTTTTCGATGTCGTGGTCAGTGCTTGAGAGGTTTCGATATAAGGGGTTTCCTCTGCTGGCTCCATCATGTGTATTTTTCCGGATCTGTCTCCCCTCAGGGCTAGTCCACCTATCCTATCAAACACGGGTGGTCGTCCTGGAGGCAAAGGGGGTAGAGGTATCGCTTCTCCATTTCGTCCTCTACTCGGGGACCTCTGTCGACTCGGGGGAGGAGGAAGATTAGCATATCTCCTATACACCCTCGGCCTCGGGGCCTGCAGTATTCCTCTCAGCTTCCCCTCCTTAGACAACTTCCACAATTCCGTAATTAGATCCTGGCATTGGTCAGTGTTATTCCCATGTGTCTGATGGTACATGCAGTACTTCCGAGGGTTGGTGAGTTCCGAGGTTTGTAGGACTGGCCTCGGCATCCGAAGGACTTGTTGATCTTTAACATAGTAGAAGACCTCGGCAATGTTCATGTTGGTTCCCGACTTTAGTTCCTCGTACATCTGCTATACCTCGGTATCTTCCGTGAAAGGTTTGAAAGTGGCGGGCGTTTTATATTCCTTTGTCCCTCCGGCGTTGACTCTTTTCTTGCTCGGCTCTGCCGAGGTGCTTTGGTTACTAGCCTTCTTTGCCATCTTGGATATACCCTCTGTTTGTATGTACTTGTTTGCCATGACCATGAAGGCAGTGTAGGATACGAGCGGCTTGAGCTATACCGCTTTCCAAAACTAGTCTCGGGGTGAAGTACTCCCATCACCGTGATGAGGCAGGCTTCGTCCCCCATGACTTCTCCCATTGACCTTTGTTCATTGAACCTTTTCAGAAAATCTCGCAAGCTTTCTGTTGAACCCTGGCAGATGTTAGCTAGCTTGTGCTTTGGTTCCTTCGGTGCCCCAAGATATAAGTACTGCATCAGGAAGACCTCCATCAATTCTCCCCAGCTCTTGATGGAGGCTGCTGGGACCGCCCTAAACCAGGCATGGGCCTTGTTTCCCAGGGTCAGCGGGAACATCCGGTATAGCGTGATCTCGTTTGCACCTTGCGCCCTCATCCACATCAAATATTTCTCAATGTGAGAATATGGATCGTAATCACAATAAAAAATCAAGCTAGAGGGAAACTTGATTCTTTGTTGCTGAGGGGCATTGCTGATTTTCGCCGTGAAGGGTGAAGGAGCCACCAAGGATTTAAGGACTCCTCATGTTCCCGACGTCTTCCTTTCTAGATCTGCGAAGCGTTTGTTCACTTCCTCCTCCGTATGAAGTTAGTAGTCTCTCTGGCATCCCCTCTCCTGTGTTCCTTCCTGGCCTCTTTCCTCCTTTCGAGATCTTCTCGTAGATCGTCGTGGCTTCCCCTGTGAGGGCCGCTAAAGCTCAACCTCGCCGATTGAACCGGGAGAGCTTCCGCGGCTTACTCGTCAATCACCCTTTGAATTTTCTCATTCATTTCTTTTTCTTGTGGGGGTCGCCCAAATTTGGGACAGGAATAGACCTAGCCGGAGTGGGCACCTCCATGACTGGTGCGCTGATTTGGATATTATTTCCACTTTTTGTGATATTTCGTTGGGCTCTGGAACACTCCCCTTTCTTCGTTCAAGCAAAACAAGAAACAGGGATTTTTCTTACAGAATTAAACCAAAAATAGGAAAAACAGAACAGGAATGGCTAATCGTTGCGTTTCCCACAGATGGCGCCAGATGGTGATGCGTGTTCTTGGCTCGTTAATAAGTGTTTAAGAGATAAAATTATTTAAAAACGGAAGCAAGAACGAACACAATCAAGCATAATAAAACTACAAACAAAGGGATCAAAACCAATAAAAGACTCAATTTGCACCAAAGAACTATATTCGATTTTATTACTCTCCCTTAGGACAACACATATAAACCACCAAGTCTTACAAGTGTCATGTCTAAAGTGAGTGCGAGTAACCTGCCTCTCTCATGTGAAAGAGGTTATTTATATTATCTAAAAACCCTAATCCGGGGCTAATCGCCTTGCGCCACTTGGATGGAGACAAGCCGTCTTTAATGAACCTGCCTGGTACGCCGACCAGCCTGAGGAGAAGTCTGGATTCCACTGATTGCTTTTGCAGGTTTCTCAGAGCACCTCCGTCCTTTGCTGGCTTCCCATTGGTAGTTAGGGTAAGGTACGTCAGTCAGTTGCTATCATCTAGTTAGGATTGTTGTCCAAGACATTTCTTCTTCCCGTTGGCCTTGTCTTCTAACTTGCTGCACTTGTCAGTCTTCATGATGGTGTTTGTTCTTTACTGCACTGCTTTTGTTGTCCATTTGGTCCTCGGACAGGTTGACTTCCAGTGCTGTGATGCTTGTCCGAACTCTCGGGCAAGGGAGGGATACCGCCGAGATTCCCGGCCGAGGGTGTTTTCTGGCTTTGGCCCCCTTCACTGGGTTCCTTCTTTGCTCTTTCTTCGACTAGGACTTTGGGCTGTAGTGACCTCCTTAGGCTGCCTTGACTGTCCTTTCAGTACGTACATTCGGTTTGGGCTGCTATAGGGTTGAGCCTCCTTCTCCAAGTACTTTAGGGGTTATTGGGCTTTGGGCCTACTAAGCATGAGGGATATAATACTCATAACAATGTGTATCATTTAAAAGTCAATGACAATAAGAATGAAAGATTGATTCCCACTGCACCAACCAATCATCAGCAATGGAAATCAATATATATTTTTTCTCATTACCCCTTCCACTACCCTCAACCAAGTAGCTTCTGAGTTGACCCACCCCATAATCCGTCTCATGAAAAATTGTGTCTTGAAATATATATATGTAGTTTAGGGCAAAAATGCCACACGTTATCCATCAAGATTAACAGTGTCATTCAGTGTGATTTAATACAAGTACTCCCTCCGTCCCCTTAATACGTATCCAATTTTCTATTTTGGTCCATCCTATTACAAAATATTCATTTCCCTGTTTGGATTTATGTAACCTATAACTACTACACATGACCTCACATTCAACACTAATACAACTACCTACTACACATTAAAATATTATTTCTCACCTTACTATACATTAAATTATTATACTCCTTAATTCACGTGCAAAAAGTCAACAAATACCTTTCAAGGAGACGGATGAAGTATAATAATGTTCAAATTTTTAAAGTGGAGTAGCATTTTTCTAAAAGAAAAATTATAATGTGTCATTCTTGAAATATGCGTATCAAAATTCAAAAGTGACATTTATTCAAACACTACTTTTATATAACGCAATAACATAACTCCCTAACCTGAAAAAGATTACAGCACAAATTGAATGAAAGAATGAAGCTATGTTTGGATTTGATGCATTACTACGCTCAAGTTCTCAGCTACCAATGAGTGGTTTCTTGAGCACCAAGAGACCGGAGTCGTCCCTCTCGAAAAGACGCTCAATCAGTTCGTCCCAGGTTTCTATACTCGTGCTTTTGGCAGATGATCCAGTCGAGCAATCTCCTACTGCTTGCTGGGATTCTTCGTCATATTTTTCATCAAAGGTCCCGTACCCAGAAGGCGAAAAGGCTTGGGGAACAGCTAACGTAACAGCTCTACGTAGGGCAGCCTTATACTCCTCATTGTGTTCTTTGGCTAGGGACTCCTGCCTCTCCATCCTTTGTTTTGCAGGGATCTCCAGTGTGTGATCTTTCTCTCTCATCAACTGTATTTTACAACGCAATGGCTTAAAAATCAACGACCTATATGAAATAACAATGTAAGAGCCCGAACAGCATGCATAGACTACTGTATAATGATGACTAGGAGGACTTTATCTAGCTTAGGGCTAATCTTTAAAGTGCAAAGTAATCAAAACGGATGGCTGTGAAGAAAAGATCAACTTATAGACATAAGTCATAATATAAGGAAAAATCATCTTTATTTTGTACAAATGGATTAAATTTGGATGGCGATTTAGCAAACAATCATCGTAGCTAAGGAAAGATAGGCTTACTTCCAGAGCCCTTTGAGCTTCTCTCTCTATCCAAATTATGGCATGGTCAGATGTGGCGTTACAAGACAGGACTATATGCTCAAATCTTCCATCTACTGGAACTGCTGTCTTCACTACTGGAGGAAATCTCCCACACCTGCATCACAAGAATTTGTTAGGTAAATATGAGATAATTACTGATTAGTATACTGATAGCTTAAATTTCTAAAATTGGGATTCTAGTATCTGCTTCAACTTTCATTGTACTATTTTGTTGATTTGAGGGGCAAGATAAAACTTGCTCAAGTAAATTTCATTAGAAATTGTTATAGTATAATTTGTTGAAGGTGAATAAATATTCTTCATTTACCTGAAAGGTTTTCGCTCAACAATGTGATAAAGGCGACCAGGTGCATACAACCTTCTCGGATCTTTCAGCATCTTGTCCTCCGGTATGCATGTATCTCCCATGCACCTTAAGCATAATAAGCATGGCAAACTGTCCAGAAGATAAATATGTTAATAGAAGTCCTTTAAATTGCAAATAGAAGAGGTGCATATTGAAAAATTACTTAACAATTCTTTTTACCAGAAAAGTGACTTGAATATATCTTCCAATGGGGTGGCTGTTCGAGGCAAAAAATCATCCTGTTCAGTAAAGAGCATGCCCATTTATAAACTCACAGTTTGACCCTACATGCCACGTTCAATATGCGTGTAATAACTTGCATTTTCATGATATAATAATGTATAAACTAAGCAAGCAAGAAAGGGAATCCTTTCTAATATATGTATTCTATTCCCACTTGGAATAAGATGAATATGGATAATAAGATGTTTAATTAGAGCCTTCAATGAGGACAAGGTTAACTCAAATTGTTCAACACTATGGAAATATGCAAACTGAAAATAAGAAGGAAGTGTGATATTTCCTCCCTCCCATCCTCACACAAGTTAGAACACAGCAATTTCTTCTATATAACATTACTGATACTCTAGTTCCGTATAAGAGAAGGCCGTGTACTGATGCAAAGCTGTAGTATATATGCATGAATATGAATACACACCTTTTAGATTCAAAATTGTAGTATTATTTCATTTGCAATGATAAAAGCTCATATCATGCAAATAAGAAAGTGGAATTCATAAGAAATTATTTTACACAATTTCGCTCTACAAATACCAATATTTAAGGCCATGCACATGAGTAAAGTAATGTGAACAAACTGAAGAGAGAACAGTAATGTATTATCAAACATATGTTAGATATCCAACATCACTAGCTTCATGCCGCATTTTATAAGGAGATATAACTAGACTCAACATCAAAACATGAAAACATATTTTTAGCCAAGTATGCGTAGAGAAGAGATCTAATACAAAGCTTAAACATGCTTGTATAACCTGCAAACAATGTATACAGAATCTATGAAGCAACTTGCCTGAAGAACAACCGAATTGATCAAATCAGCATATCGCACAGCCAAATTAAGAGACATGCATCTTGTAGGTGCAATAGCATAGCACCTCATTCTCCCCCTTTCGATATTCCCTAATCTACCTCGATTTTGCACCAACACCAAAGTCAACAATGCCGCAACACCAGAGCCCAGAGAGTGCCCTGTGAATGTCAAAGTATAATGTGGATATTTCTCAGCCAGTTCCCTCAAAATGTCACACTCTGCATTCAAAACGCACCCAGCCGCTTTCAACAGCCCATTATGGACATACCCTCCATCAAATTTCCTCATCCCCAGCTTATTATCCAGTAAAAGTGCATAATCGCTCTCCTTTGCCAAATTAAGGCCCCTTATGGCAAGAACTATATCGGTGTGGCTATGATCAAGGTACAACAAGTATGGGGGCGCTTGACCGTGTGTATCCTCATAGTTCTTTTTTAAAACTAAGCAATCTGGATCAATTCCATATCCCTGAGGAGGCTCCCAAAGGGGGTTTCTAAGATCATCCTCGTAGACAGCTAATATGTATCTACATAATCTAGGAACGGGTTCGAATTCTTCGGGTGTTGCAAGGCCCCATGTCTCGCTGTCGTGGCCTGCGGTGTACAAACACCGCTTCCACGCCCATCGAGCACAAGCTAGGCAATATACACACTCCAGAAGGGGAACGCAAGGCAGACCACACAGAACCGACATTCCGTCCGAATTCTAAAGCATGATTCTACAAACACAACTAAGAATGTAGGGTGCTAATTCTTGAAATTGAAATGGCATGTCAATGAATGAAAATGAAGATCATAAGATAAGTAGTAACTGGAGAAACCCAGAGCAGATATAAGGAGTTACTAAATGTCACAAAAAATGTCGAGATAATAGAACATGAAATTGGAAATAGAGAAGATAGGATCACTCAGGAGAAGTGTCAAAATTGCAACTTGAGAAACAGAACCATTGAAAAAATAACCAGCACCTCTATGATTGAAGGGGGTAAACACAAAAATTACTGCAGTGAAAAAAGTTCCATAGTGTAAGAATTATTAAATTGCCCAAGTTGATGAATAACAGAAGTATTTCAACTATTTGAAGGAGGAAACTAAGTAGTGAAAATGAGGGTTTAAAGGGTCCAAACTCGTGAAAAAACCATTTCTTCAACTTCCAGTGGGTTTGTTACTTACTTGGGGGCATGAAATAAGCATTAAAGATGGCAGATGATGAGGGTTTCAGCGTTGTTGTAATGATTTGGAGGCGATTAAATCGTTGTCCAGTGGTGTAGTGAGGAAGGAAATCAATTACAAGGGGGGAGGGGGAAATTTTTTGGGGGTAGTTGTCTCGTGCAGCTGAGTAGGGAGTCCAGTTTCCAACAAACCATTCATCTGAATGATTCCAACAAACCATTCATATTGATGGCATGGCGCAAGTCAGTGGCAGGGCCCATATATCAAATTACTATGGAGTTTCAAACATATTTTCATCACAAATACGACATAGTTACCGATAAAGCCATCTCCAGAACTTTCTCTATGTTTCAATTATTTTCATCATATTTTGTGCCCATTTATTTATTATTACTCTCTCCGTCTCCTTTCACATGTCACACTTTTCATTTTGGGTTGTCCCACAAAAGTTGGGACATTCCAAAAAAAACAAAAAGTAAAAAAAAATCAGTTTCCTCATATACTTTATTTACAAAAAAATCATCTCTATCTAACATATTTTATCGTTTATTTATTACAACAAAATATCATTATACCCCTAAAAGTCATCACTTTCTTAATCTCTGTGCCGCAAACTAGACGGAGGGAGTATAATTTAACACAACAAATATGTCACGCAACTGTGATATCCTCTTTATTAAATATTTTATATTCACGGTGCTCTTTAAAATAACGTGCATTTAATATTGAGAAATTCTGAGACGGAGACGGGTTAATTTAAGATGGTTGTGAGACGGGTTAATTCATTACTAAAATATATTTATTATATAGATAAAATATATATATTTTTTAATTAAAGTATGTCAATAATAAATCTTATTATAACATCCTAAAATCATACTCACTCCTCCCAGGTAATGAGGGTCAGAGACCTTATCTCTGGCCCTCTTAGCCTGGGACGGAGGATGTAGTTTATTTCATCATTTATCCTACTTTAGAAAATATACTTTAAGAATCATTAAACATACTTTATCAATATAATAAACATATTTTAACACTTCTCACAAACGTCTCACATATATAACGTTTCAAAAGAGAATTTATCTTTAATATTATACTAATTTATTTTTTATTTCAGATTTATTTTAGACAAATTCTATTATTATAGCTTGTGTATGTGATAGAGATGTGAGGTGGGTGGCCAGTGGCCATTATTAATAGAGTTAATTGTGTAGAAAAACCTCACATATATTTGATTGAAATTTAGGATTATTATGACATGCACCTGGTATACCGGTGCATCTGATGTAGTGAGAGGTTATTAAAATTATTTTATTTATTTTATTTTATTGCGTGATGATGATTAAATAAAAAGTTGATCTAACGATGTAGATTATTTAGGTGCACTGGTGCCCCAATACACACTCTGAAATTTATAATCCCAATTTTTGTAATTTGATAAAAGAATGCCACAATTTTTTAAAAACTTTGCGAATGTGGGCATCTCCGGGAATCCATGTTATGGACACTTGCGGAACATATCCTTAAACTTTTCCACGTTTCATAAAAGCTCTCTTGAGGCATTTGCTTGAATTGAGTAATCAAGCTCTTTATTTGGAGCGTCTTGGAAGGTGGAAAGTATTTGTTAAAAATATTTGCTCAAGCTCATTCCAAGTGTTATACGTACCCATAGTAATGGTAAATAGTCATATTCGAGCACAATCCTTTAGTAAAAATGGAAACAACATCATCCTTATACAATCCTCACTCATCCCATTCATCTTCACGAATCTTGTTGCCCAAACGAATGACATGGCACAAAACAACGTCGCCTCTCTCTCCTCTTTGACTTTCTGCATCATCTCTTTCCCCATCTGCAAAATAAATCGAAAACAAAATTTTCAAATTCCAAATCTACTTTCTCATGAAAAGAATGAATTTAAGGGTGGGAAAAAATACCGAAAACTCGGTATATCGTGTTCACCGTATCGAAAAATACCGAAAAGAATAAAAAATTCAACATACTGATATTTTCGATACGTTATTCTTGTCGTACCTAAAATTTCGGTACGATATCGATATTGCACATTATAAATTTTCGATATTATAGTATCGGTTTAACGTAGCGTAAATATCAAAATTTTTTATAAATAATTTTTAAAAAAGTTAATCATATAAAACTATATTTAGATACATTATATATTATTAATATTAGGGTAAATAAACTTTTTTATCCATTAAGTTTATCCTTTTTTAAATTAGTTCATCCATCTTCGAGTTTTTTAATTTGGTCTATTAACTTTCCAAAATTTGATATTTTAGTCCATTTACCGGTTGGAGTAGGTCACCCAACCGGTAATGCCACGTGGCGAGAAAATTTATTTTTAGTCCTTTATATTTGTCGCTTTTTGAAATTAATTCATAATATTCCAAATTTTGAAATTGATCAATTAACTTTCAAATTTTTAGGAAATTGGTCCTCTTACTGATTAAGTACGTGACATTTCTCTTTTCATTTTCTAAATTTTACTATATTAAACTTAATTTATAGAAATACATTTCATTTGGATTGAACTTTAGAATGTTGTCACTCCTTTCACTAATTGAATTTTTAGCACGAAACTTAGGCGTCATGATTTACAATCGTAAAAAAAGCATCTAGAATAACATCCGTTCAAGAGATTCACAAGCAAGCATCCTCTTTCATAATACTCCATCCATCCCACCAAAAAGTCCACATTTTTACTATATTGGGTGTCTCATTTAAAGGATCTCATTTTCCTCTTTTAGTAAAAGAACTCTATATATGACTCACCACATACTACTACTGCAACTACTCATTACATATAAAATAATAATATTCCTTAATTAACGTGTTAAATAAAAATGAAGACTTATGGATGAGATGGAGGGAGTAATTTCATGTGAACTTAACTTATGCAATAGAGAATGAATAGTAAATTAAATATCTTTAGGGTTCATGAACTAATAAATACGGATGATAATTTTATCCGTCGGGTCGAGTTACCCGACGGGTACCGCATAGCGGGTATATAAAAATCGGGTAACGTGTCGGGTAGTACCCGAACCCGAAGGAGAACTATGCGGGTAAGGGTAGGGTACGAGTTCCCTTATATTTACCCGAACCAGACCCGAAAATTACCCATATATATATATATATATATATATATATATATATATATATATATATATATATATATATATATATATATATTTAATAATAGTATTATATAATTAAATAAATGCCTAAATCTAATATTCCATTTCTGGTATAATAATATTGTTGATGTAAAATTTATGATGTATTTAATATTTATTTATTATAATATATTTAATATTTTTAATTAAAATTTATATTCTTGTCCTAATATAAATATAAATAAATTTTAAGAATTATAATAAATCTTATTCTATGTTATAATATTATGTGTTATTTATAATTATTTTTGAGAATTTTAATTATTATTTTTTAATATTTAAAAAAAATGATATTCGAATTAATAAAAATGATAGTGGTTCAGTGAATTATATTATGAATAATCTATGTGTATAAATAAAATGTATAACATTTTTAATGAAAAATAATACTCCCTCCATCCCACGTATTTTTACCCACTTTCCATTTTGGGGTGTCTCACGTATTTTTACCCATTTCATTTTTGGCAAAAATACATAATATTTTATTTTCTACTTTTTACAATTCCAACAACTTTAATTACTTTTTTACACTTTATTCATCATTCTCAATAACTTTATTCACTTTTTCTTTTTAAATTACTAATTTATCCATACTTTCTCTTACATTATATATTAATAAATAAAACGTCTTAATCTCCGTATCCGTACAAATGGGTAAAAATACTCGGGACGGAGGGAGTATTAATATCTTTGATACAAACTAGTAATAACTATTTAAAAAATGAACTGTCTTGTTTGAGACCGTGTTGCGGGGAAACCATATTATGCGAAAAAGAGATGCGAGATTTTGAAGTTTTCATACTTAAACCTTGGACTTGGAAGGACTTGGAAGCAATTGTTGGATTATGATGTTTGTTTTATAATTTTATTTGATTAACTATGAATTTATGATGTTTTCTTGTTAACGCACATGTACTTAGACGTTATTATTGTTGTCTTTATTTTCTAATTTGCATGTTTTATTTTAGGTTATTTTTTTATGTATTATAATTATTTTTTGGTGGATTATAGCTTAAAAAAATTTAAGTCGGGTGGGGTCGGGTTGATTCGGATATCCGCAAATTATCCGCAAAATCTACTAAAATTGCGGTATCCGTTTATCCGCGGATTATCCGTATACCCAATGGATATATCCGTACCCTAACCGAAGCTCTATTTTAGGGTAATAGGGTAGGGTATGGATAGGGAGGGTAGGGTATAGGGTACTATGTGGGTTCGCCATACCCGTACCCTACCCTACCCATTGTCATCCCTACTAATAAAAAATGAATTAGTTAGGTTACTTAAAGAAGATTTGGTTTGATGTATTTTAAGATTGTAGTTGATATATTTGGGATTTCGTGATTAAAAATGTTTTCTCCAAAGTACACATAATTTTGCTTTCTATTAAATTTTTAATTATGTATTCATTTTTACCATTAAATTATTATTATATACTCCCTCCGTCCCAACTTAAGAGTCTCATTTGCTTTTGGGCACGTGGATTAATGAGTATTATTATTTAATGTGTAGTGGGTAGTTGTATTAGTGGGTGTGGGTGGGTCCCATGTGTCCAAAAAAGGAAATGAGACTCTTTGGGTGGGACGACCAAAATGGTAAAATGACCCTCTTAACCTGAAACGGAGGGAGTATCATTGAAATCATGATACAAAATTGAAAAAGGAAATGTCATGTAGATCGATAATTAGACCAGATGTAAAAGTGAGTTGATTTAACCTATATTAACTCACTGCAATCAATCATTTGCTAGGTTAGAGTTCCTTATGTTTGGTAAGATAGGATATTTGTCGGGCCGATTATTTGCTAGGTGATCATTGGATAAATTTTAGTAGGGCATACCAAGTTGTCAACACGTCAAACTCATTTTGATATTTTTATATGAATTATATATATATATATATTTTAAATATGAACCTAAAATAAAATTAAAAAAATATATGTTATACAAATGGACAATGCATAATTTATAAAAAAAATTATTTTTTATTTATGTATATTGGTGAGTTATTATTATGTCGAATTATAATACAGACCTTGCATGAGGCAGGTTATATTTGAGTCATAATAATACGGGTAATTGTTAGAACGGATCATTTGTGGAAAGGGTCATTCATGGGCGGGTTAATGATGAATTTTTGTAGGTTGTGTGGGTTAATTCACGGTATTATGCTTATTTTGACATATTTAGTATTATTATGTTGAATTTTAAAAGTTAATTGATAAATTTCAAAATTTTGGAATATCATGGACTAATTTCAAAAAGCGGCAAATTTAAGGGACTAAAAATCAAAAAATTTCTCGCTATTTCAAAAGTGCCACGTGGCATTATCGATTGGGTGACCTACTCCATGGGTAAATGAACTAAAATGTTGAGTTTTAAAAAGTTAATATACTAATTTCAAATTTCGAACACCTATGGACTAATTTCAAAAATTGATAAATTTAATGAACAAAAAAGTTTATTTACCCTTAATATTATATGTAATTTTGTATCACATTTATTATTTTTTCAAAATATAAAAATGAACTCCAGCAAATAATAAATAAAAATATTATATATATATATATATATATATATATATATATATATATATATATATATATATATATATATATATATATATATATATATATATATATATAGATAGGGGGATTAATATTAGATAAAAAAATCCTTAATTACTATAAGATACAAACATACAAAAATATTACTACTAACTATAAAAATATATAGTGATATTAAAATATTACCCCTACAATGTGCTGCACATAAATGTTGTGTGTAGCAAAAGTTCGTGTGCAGCAAAAGTATGTGCAGTAAAAAAAGTGTGTGCAGTAAAAAAAGTATGTGCAGCAAAAAAGTGGGGTGGTTCGGTGAAGCACCGGCAACAGTCCGGTGGCAGAATTCCGGCGACCGCCCGACGGCGGCGGCGGTCCGGTGGTGGTCCGGCGGAGGGTGACGGTTTGGGGTTATATTTTGTATGTGAGAGTAATTATTTTAAATCAATGTATCTAGTAGTAATTAGGGGTACAAAGTATGCACCTATTAGTAATTATTCCATATATATATATACTCCCTCCGTCCAAGCTTAAGAGGGCCATTTGCTTTTTTACACATAGATTAAAGAATATTATCATTCAATGTATAATGAATAGTTGTATTAGTGGGAGTGTGGATCCCCATATTTTAATTGTATTAGAGGGGAGTGTGAGTCTCATGTGTGTAAAAAAGGAAATGAGACTCTTTGGGTGGGACGACCAAAATGAAAAAAATGACCCTCTTAGCCTGGAACAGATGGAGTATATATTAAAATATAAATGGTTTTTGTGGTGTACCGGTGTTAATGCGAATCATAACACGTAAATAAATAAATAATCTCATAAATTCAAATGCTTGAAGCGTACGTTTTCATTTTGTTTGAAAATAAATAAGACAAGCATTTTCATACACTTTCGGCTGAAACAAACGATAATCTAATCTTAATTGATTATATGAATGTATTTATTATAACAAGAATATTTAAGTCTCATTAGTTTTAGATATTTTAGTTTTATTTTTTTATGGATTTAATTTAACAATTTTGGGTGCAAATAATTGAAATTTCTTTTAGAAGTTGGCGAATTAAATCATATACGCTTGTTAAGACTTAAGAGTGAGGAGAGGGTAAAATCGTAATTTCGTTGACATACAATTATTTTCGGTTCAAAGGCCAAATTTGGGAGGCGCCTTAATTGCTGATTTTGAAAACCTTAGACCCAAACGGCTACTTTCCTCCATTATCATAATTCTCAGTCACGCTCCACAGCCAATACCACAAGATTTTTTGCGATTTCTAATCTCGGGTTAGTTTTCTACATCTGTTAAATGGCCTCTGTGTTGTTGGAACCCAGCAGTGTAAAATCGAATAGATGCTTCAATCCATCTGGAAGAGTGCGATTAATTGGCAAAATTAAGGGTTTAATGGACGGAGAATCTGATTCCCTAAATCAGAATTCAAAACCATGGATTACTTTCAAAAACCCGGAAGATAATAGCTCATCTGAGAAGTGTAAAATCTTTTTTGATGCTCAATCCAGGTAATTTTTTCTGGTTTTTATATATTTTTCTCGTTGTATGCGTTATTTTGAAATGGAATTTTTGTGTATACTGGATTTGTAAGGGTGTTCGCACATTTTTTTCTTCTTTTATTTTTATTGTTTCTTTTTGAATTATTATGTTTCACCTAGTTTCTTCTTATTCTGTTTTTCTTATTCCTTATAATGCGTATTTGACTTTACATGATATTAATTTCCACAGTTTGGGTTTTAATTCTCCGATGGTGATTGTGCTGTAACGACGCTAGCTAGAATTTCAGTTGATTGTACTTGAGGAGTAATTACTTGTGATTTTAAAAGATGGTCTTTGCATTTGAATTTTATAGTGAAAAATATTACGTTTTTATAATCTGAGGGCAAATTTTTGAGCAAGAGATTACGGATTTCTATATATTACTACTACTCTGTCCCAATAAGCTTTTCACAATTTCTTTGCACATGGTGGATTTCTATATATTACTACTACTCTCAGTCCCAATAAGCTTTTCACCATTTCTTTGTACATGGTGAAAAGCTAGATGGGACGGAGGAATTATTATTTTATGAATTTCGTCAAATCATGGAAAGTTCCGCGACCCCTTTTATTTGGGGGTAATGAGCAATTTAAGTATTAGGAAGAGAGAAACAGTGGCTTAAAAGGTGTGAAATCTCAATTCTTAATATTTAATGAAAAGAAGCTGATTTGTTTTTTGTTTGGCTTATATATTAGTCGAAAGGATGGGTGTGAACTGGACTATTGCTATGGACAACATGAAGAAATTGGTCAGATATATTCACAAGAGATACAGCCAATAGTTTTGGACGGTTTTAGTGGTCGAAATGCATCTATCATTGCTCTTGGTGCGAGAGGAAGTGGAAAAACTTGCACAATCCAGGTTGTTTGTTCTCTCTGTATCTTTTTTGCTTGATTATACATCATCTAAACAAGATGCTCAATTTTCTTCTCTGCTGATTTATACTACCTGTTGAAGGGATCTCTTGAGAAACCAGGTTTAGCCGTGATTGCAATGAATGAAATACTTTCTAAGGCTAAAGAGTTAGGGAAGTCTGTTTCTGTGTCCCTCTATGAACTGACACAAGAACTCGTGAAGGATCTACTGAATACTGACCATCCTGCTATCCAAGTATTGGAGGATGCTCAAGGAAAAATCAACATTAAAGGACTTTCTCAGGCAAGAAAATATGATTAGTGTTTATACAGATTTTAAAGCATAATTAATTTACCTCTTTTCTAATTATGTTTGTTGTTAAATGTCCCTGCAGGTCCCCATGAAATCTATTAAAGACTTCCATAGTGTCTACTTTACTCAGGGTAGTTTCCAAAATGCTCAAAAAATTCAGACCGATCAGCCACACAGAGGCTTGATGGTGAAAATATGGTCTGATAATGACAGAGCCACATTGCCTGTCAAAATTAATTTTGTTGATCTAGCAGGTTTTTCTTATTATGTGATTCTCAAATGCATTTGAAATTATATTCACCAGATTAATGACATTATTTTAAGTACATTGCTTGTGCCTGCAATGCGTCTTATTAGGCTATCAGGATATCAGAAGTGGGAGAGATGGGAACACACCAGCTGAGAGTAATAGGAAGAACAAGTCACTTTATGCATTATTAAATGTTGTTAGTGCCATCAATGCCAATGAGACGAGAGTGCCATATAGGGAAAGTAAACTTACACGAATTTTACAAGACTCCCTTGGTCGTAGAAGTCGTGTATTACTTCTAACTTGCTTGGTATGACTTTTTAGATTGACTAGTTTTATTGCATCAATTTTGTTTTTATCACCATAATTTATTATAATCTTTTGATATTGGATGCAGAACCCAACCTTTTGCAAAGATTCTCTGAGCACACTAAGTTTAGTCTCTCGTTCATTTCGGAGCACCAAGCAAGTATTGACAGATTCTACCAATAAACGTCAAAGTTTATCGAAAGCTAAGGAATTGTCCTCATTTAAAAATGAGAAAACCGTGTCAACTTCCTTGAGTGTAAAGAAGCAGACAGGACATAATCGGCTCCTTTCAACAACAAAGGCTAGTAGCATTTTGAAGGGAAGGTAACACATACTCTTACCTTGAATTCAGTTTTGGTGGTTAGAGATTATGCTATAGCACTTGCATTGATATTGTGCAATTTTTATATCTTGAAGGAAACTGTTCGATGAAGTAAAAATGACCAACTCTAAGCAGGTATCACGCCTTAAATACCTTAAGTAATGGGATTTAATAAGTAGATTTTATTTCTATCCCTGCACATTCTACACCTGGATATCTCGTGTCATGATGCTTTTCCGTGGAAGGAGGGAGTATATTTTGTACATTGTATTTTGTTATTTAATGTCTCAAGAAAGCATAAACTCAATTTAACTATTTATTCCTTCAATCATAAAATGTATTCGAGATGCCAGTCTGAAGACATTTCACTGCTAAAGTCCAAAACTCTTCCAAGTCTTGCTTTGATTGTTGCACCATTTTCATTAGAAGAGGTATACAAATTATAAACATAAATTTCGCTTAGCCTTAGTGATGGATTGGATTCACATCAATGCCACCAATCTAATTATACAGTTATTTTCGCTGTGAATGCAGGCTCCCCAACATAAATCTGTTGCAGAATGTTGTTTGTCAAATGAAGTAGATCAGGTTGAAGATGTAAATATCGTAGAACCTGCTCAATCTAAGCCACAATTGGGAAATACTTTAGATGAGGAGCCAACTACCATGATGAAAATGGTATTCTATTTTAATATCCTAAGTGTAGAAATATAAGATTTTTGTGTAGTTTCTATCTGTAAGTTATGATTTAAAGTAGTTTTCGGTTCAAAGAGCATGTTATGACAGAAATTAATTTGGGATTTTCAGGATGCGTCTCCTCATAGTGGGATCATTGACTTTGGAGGTATTTCTAGCATTAACTCTGGAGCAGAAATTCAGATGTATTTTGACACAGGTACTACAACTTCTACTTAAATAAAATTTTAATTCTAATAAAATTCTTATTGTTTCCCTGCCCATTTTCAGCTAGCAAAAATGAGGAGATCGGCCTTTTACATATGAAAGATAATGGATCACCACCACTCAGTTCAAGAATAAGAGAAATATGCAACAATTTAAAGGCATTATGCGAATCCACTCCGTTAACTATTAATAAACCGGAGGATGTGGTTGTAATAAATGACAACCAAATAGTATCCTATAATGATATTCTGGAACCAAAGACCCCAGCTATGGAACTAAAGAGTGCGAGTTATTCTAGTCCTCAAGGCAATCGCAGTTCTAAATTTAAGGTATGAATTCTAAATTTTAAGGTATGAATACAATGAATCACCCATTTGATTCATTTTATGATAACTTTAGGTCAAATGTTTTAAATTCTGTTGTCAGGATTCTCTTGTCAAAGATTACCTCAACTTTTTGAATTCGGCCAACAAGTAAGTGGATATACTAAATATCTATATCTTTTTTAGTAACCATCACCTCCTTTAGTTATTAATGTATGCTTATTTTACGTTGAAAGAATGCTCATTTTCACATGAACATGAAAGATTAGTTTCCACTTTAAACGTCAGAATAGAAGCATCACGTTCTTTCATTCAACTCATTTTTGTATGTTTTCTTTCCATTGACAACTATCGAACCTTTGTGTTATTTTTTCCACCTACTCAACATGGTTTGGGTCACTCACATGTTATTACTACTTAATGGTGAATTGTAACAAAAGCTACACGTGTGCACATAAACTATATGCAATTTTTGTTTTGTATCTATGATCAATAATCCTACTTAGATGTTTTTCTTGTGCCTTGCAGGGAAGGGTTAAAAAGTCTAAAGGTATAACAATTGTTCATATCTTAAACTGTGTTAGTAATCATTTGATTAATGGTGTTACATATAATTTCTTTTTGATACAGGGTATCGGGGAGAAACGAGCTACTTATATTCTTGAAATGCGCGACGAATCCCCTGAACCATTCAAGACGGTAAGGATGACCATTATCTTTTGTGTCAATTTCTTTTAGACATTGATCTTATTTATAGTGCCATGTTTTTCCCTACAGCTCGACGATTTGCAAGATATAGGCCTTTCGGCAAAGCAGGTTTGTTATCAGATCATTTTTAGGCCATGGTTTGTTAATCTCACCAATTTTAGATGGGATGTTAAAAACCATTTCTGTGTACGCCTATAAACCTTACTAATAAACTCTCTTTCGCTCTCCTCAGTCATATTTTGTCACACATCAACTCTTACATATTTGACATAAAGTTAAAATCTACCCCTCAAAAAAATAATTCATGGTTTGCAGAACCTACATGTAGCTCGAACAAGCATATCCTTATAGTTTGATTAACCAATAAGTGCGTTACAATGTTATTAAATGGTCATGTTAGTTTCTTCCTTCCGTCGTGATTATTCGTTTTGCTTAAATCAATAGTTCAGTAAACATTTGTTGAGTTTGTTATGGATAAAATAATTACTACTATATCTTATACTTGCAATCATAGATCTTTCTTAGAAATATTCATTCTATCCATGGCATTTTGCACTTACTTTTGTTCTAATCTGCAGATTAAAGACATGATGAAACATGTGGCTGGGGCTCGCCTTTTCGATTAGGCAACCCCAGATTCTTCTTGTTAGCAACCTGTAGTTGCTATTCGTTCGTTATTCCCTGCTTCTCGTCTCCCTTCTTATTTGGTTGCGGCAAGCGTTCACTGTGTCGTAATGGATTGTTTTGCTGCATAACTAGTCTACTCCATTTGTAGACCCTGAATCCACAGTTTCTTGCTATATTGAACAAAAAGAGCTTGGTTTGGATGCTTGTGTTCTGGTATTTCTTTGAAACAATTGTAATTTTATCTCTATGCTTGGATGATATTGTTCGGATGTACACCCAAACATCACTATTCTATAGTTAAAAAAATCTTGCATATATAATTACTAAATCACTTTCCTTTTTTCTTTTAAATAATTTTTGATGTCATGCTAGACCTTTAATTTTTCTAAAATTTAAACAATTGCATATGATTAAATTATTTAAATTATAACTATTTTTTATTTAAATAAAGGAAAAATAAATTTGAGAGATCTATTTTTAAATTAGTCTAGACCTTTTAGAAATTTTGAAATTTGTATATTAACTTTTAATCTAGTTATTGACTTAGAATATGCCACTCAACTGATAATGCTTAGTGGAATTATTGTGATATTAAGAAAAATAAAATTTTCAAATTAGTTCATAATATTTCAAAAATTTTAAATTGATCAATTAACTTTTAAAATTGAAAAAAAAATGTTTTAAAAGCGTCAAAATGTGTTTAGAACCCCGCTCTAACACCAATGTCGCATCCATGTCTTTGCATTGCAAAATGATGAAAATAGTCCATACTATGACGCTTCGTTTGGTATGCTTTATTAAGCAGTAATAGCATTCGTAATGGGATGTTTTATGGCATTTGATAGAAAATACTGGTTAATGGAGGGGCTCTGTATTAATTGATAGCCCGGTAAAAAAAATTGTTCAGCTTTACATAATTTATATGGCAACCGACGTGGTATTAATATAACAAATTGTGTAGTGAATTAAGATAAAGATAGGCTATTACTAGCTTACCCTTAAAAAAAAAAGAAAAAAAAAAACAAAAGGGGCTAAACCTTCATTCCACGTTCTTCATTCATCATCTGATCCACGCGACCTCCATTCCTCTCTTTCTATCTCTGCAATTAAATTCAGATGCATTAGAGATTGTGAGAACTCTAATTCAACCATTAGCTCTTGGCATACGCATTCCTATCGGTGGCACAATAGTTATTTCATTTTAGGCTACTATTCTACAGAAGAATTATGCATTGCTACTCCTACTCACTTCGTCTTCTCGTCTTGTATATATTTTCTTTTAGTTTTGAGACTTTTTTGGGGCTTTAATTTCGATTTTGAAATTCATTTTCAGGTGATATAATAATATGGGCCAATATACAAAAATACCCAAAATGCACATGGCAAAAATTAATTTTAAAAAAAAAGTTTTTTATACAATTTTTTTGTGGCATCTTTGTTTATTCTCCACCTCATTTTTTTTAGTAGTTTCTTAACCAAAAATATGATTTTGGGTACCCCACAGCCAGATGAAATGACGTGGATGCCCCTTAGTGGTTAGAAAACTTAATGTGTACTGAATCGGGTGCAAGACGTTGAGCCGATCGGCAAACCCAAACCATGAACCGGGTCCCCTCCGAACCAGAATCTTGGAATCCTCAACCTATATAATCGAACCAACACTCTGAACAGTTCAAATATTTTTGAAAATTTTCCCAATTTCCCCCCTCTCGAAATTCGCCCCAAATTCTCAATTTCATTTGAAATTGCCATTATTAACAGACAACAACAAAGTCCTTACTGTCGGTGGAGCTGGAGGTCGTCGCTTACGATACTGATACGTGGTGGTTCACAGCTGCATTTCGAGGTAATGTATTTTCTTTCCTTGTATGGACTTGCATATTCGGCGACGTGGGTTTATTGTGGATTTTCTTTGAGGTTACTGACCAGTTTATGTGCCAATTGAGTTTAGGGTTATGGATAAGTAACATGTGTCTGAGTAAAGGGTTACATTTTATAATTGTTTGGTTGAGCTATTAAGTGGATGACTTCCTGATAGGGCTACAATATACTTGAATTCAAAGATACCCCTGTATGTAGAAATTGTTAATCCAAGAATTGCAGTGGGTACTGTATATTGTGTGAAGTAGATGATTTTAACACACATTGTTACTGGTTTAGAAAATCTTCAATGAAAAACCATAGACGATAATGAACCTTGATTGATGAAAAAGGGTTATTTCATGATTTGTGTCCATGTGAATTCAGAATGTAAAGTTTAGAGTGAAGTATTACTTTGGGTTTGGTTCGGGTGAAACCGAAGGACGTCCACTATTGGTGATCTGTTATTGGTTATGCTTGAGTAATGTGGATACTATTTGATACGACGCTATTAAACAGGAATATATCCATGTAGGATTATTAGATTCTGGTGGCTCAACTTACCTCACGCAGGTTGTACATGAGGAATGTTAAACCAACCCAATACATGAGTCCAATTGATCTCTGTAGGTCATGAATAGTATCAGTCAAATGTTATTTTTAGACATAGTACCTAATTTTTAGTTGAAATAACATGCTTCAAGGCATTTTCCTTCTCCATGTTTCCATCAATGCACTCTTACACCAAGGTTGAGTTACTTGAGTTGAATATGTAAAATGACTTTATCTGCAACCCATTCCTCTAGTATAACCAATGTTAACATACACAGAATGCTATTTTTCTATTTTGGTATGTTGTAGTGTTTAAAGTTTAAAAAGTTGTATACAAAGTGGTATGTAATTATATACACTTGGACTGTGTAAAATTGTTTTAGGTGTGTTGTAATTGATAATGAAGGTGTTGATTAAATTACAAGTCTTATTTATGAAAATAAATGCAAATTAATTGGTATTCATTGTAATATATCTTGGCAGATCATGGAGAAGTATTTATTTATTTACTTTGATGATTCCGGAGCCGGCAGTGCGACAGATGGTGCAGAACCTTGGGCACTCAATGTACGGAAGATAGGATTCCCCAATGTGTCAAATCTGAAAAGATCCATTGCAGAAGTACTTCCAGATGAGCGCATCGGTTTATGATATTATTCGGCGCATGAATATCAATAATATACGGGTCCGAGAGAAGATAATTGATGACAACGATGTTCGCAATTTGATTCGTGATCGCCAACCCGAGATAGTATTAAATTTTAAAGTGAAATCTGTAGACCCTGTTGCCAACAATGCAGATGCGTATGTTGTGAGCTGTTCATCACTCTGCCAGAACCTCCAAAAGCAACCTACGAATTCCATTATGGAGGAGTTCCCACTAAGAGAAGACGTTGATACAAGCCCTGTTAAGAATGTTGAAAGTGAATATTGTAGTGATGGTATTGGTGTTAGAGGTGTTGGAGATAACACAGATGATGATGTTCGAACACGAGGTGATGATGAAGCTAACTCATTTAAGGAGGATGCAGAGGAGGCATCCACTGCATTTAGCTTCTCTGAGTATGAGGGTGATGACACAGATACCTTTAATATCCAGCCACTCACCAGCGAAACCGAGAAAGAATGGAGAATCCCATACATGCCTACTTCTTTCAGTGCTGATAATGAATGGCTGAGTGTGATAGACGAAAACAGTAATAGACTAGGAAAGTGTGCGACATTTGGAAGCAAAAAGGAACTGAAGTTGGAAGTAGTGAAATATAATTTGAAGTGCATAGCCGGTATTAGAGTCGCTTGGTCCGACTCTTGTAGCGACTCTTGTAGGTGGAATGTGAAATGCAAGAGTCATAAGCCTTGCGATTTTGTGGTTCGTGCAGTTGGATTGGATGATCTGTGGAGGTGCACTTGTTTTGCTGCGCACACTTGCATTAAGGATTTGAATAATTTGGGCAAAGAGACTGTCTCCTCCAAGCTACTTGGTACGTTGTATGCTGAAAGAAAAATGAAAAAATGTACTTCGATGTCAGCAAGTTCTATAATTCAAGATGTGAAGGCTAGATTTGGTCTTCAAATTGATTATAGCCATGCTATTTCTGCAAAGAGATGGGCGACAAATGCAATGTATGGTGATCCGAAGGAATCTTTTAGGATGTTGCCAGAATACATTAGAGTATTAAGAATAGAAAACCCTGGGAGTCATGTTGCTCTACGTGTCACACCCGTATCTAATGTATTTGAAAATGTCTTTGTCGCACTGGCAGCCTCCATAAATGGATTTAGGAGATATGGAAGACCCGTGATTGTTGTAGATAGTGCCCATCTGAAGGGTAGTTACAAGGGTGTTGCGTTCGTTGCGGTGATGCAAGATGCTAATCAACAAATATTCCCTCTAGCAATTGGTGTTGGTGCCTTGGAGAACAATGATAGCTGGGCATGGTTTATGATGCATATGCGTGAGGCATTTGGATGCCCTGAGAATTTGTTGATTGTGTCTGATCAACACCGAAGCATCAACCATGCGATCAGGCATGCTTACCCGGGTGTTGCACATGCCTATTATTATTACCATTTGAGGTAGCAGTTCATGACGTATGGCAAAGGTGCCTTGCATTTATTCAAAAACGCTGCTAGGACATGCAGTAGATCAGAATTCGACAGGTGATTGCTTACACCTTATCTGTTTTGCAGATAGAATTACAGATGTGATAGGGTTATTTTTTCTGCACCTGTGTGTGGCGTGTGAGAGTAGTTGTTGACATGTTATTTTATAATTTGTTATTGAGTTGTTAGCATATGTGATTTGAAGTCATTGTTAAAATTCGTTCATTGGATGTTATAATTTTGTGTCATCTCTTATGCTTCAACACATGAGCAATGATATGAAGATCATTGGTAGCCGTGATGTATATTGACGCTTGAATAGGAAGTTGAATGAGGTAGGAGCGGAGAAATAGTCCCGTGTGCATTACCCTATTCGAAAATATGAATTTTTCACGAGTAATGCGGCTGAGAGTTGGAACAAGGTTATTGCATGGCCTTGGACATTACCAGTGGTATTTTTCTTGGAAGCTGTTAGGCAAATCATTGGAGGTTGGTTCAGCTCTTGTAAATCAGAGGCGGGTTCATTTGAGGGACCCTTATGCCGCAGCATTGCTGCTGAACTTGAGCGGGCAGTGGAAAACAGTCTGGAATGTGCAGTTGAGTTGATTGACCCGAAACATACTCGGTCAAGAGCTGCAGAGCTAGCGTCATTGTAGATATGCCGAATGGGCTATGTGATTGTGGTGCATTTCAACAAGAGCTTATCCCTTGCGTCCATGTCGTGGCAGCTATAAGGATAGATTTAAATTTTTGAATAAATTCGTTGGTATTAAATAATAAATTTTGAATAAATTTTGAACAAATTTATATTAAATGTACCTGAGAATGTAGTTTGTTTACATTATGTATAGGTTTGCAAAGTATGATGTGAATTCGTTTGTTGGGGAATGTTGCCTTGTTTTATATTATTGTAATATGCATGGTGAAGAAGTTGTTACCTTCCGGCAGGTTTTAGTAATCCTTATGTCCATGAATAATAGGGCTTTTTGCATTTTGGATCGTGGATTAAGGAGTATTAATATGTAATGCGTGATGTGATATTGTATCACTGGGAGTGTGTCATATATTTTAAATGTCTTAGTGGTGTGTGAGGGTGTCATGTGTGTAAAAAAATGAAATAGGATTGTTATGGTGTAAATACCCTCTTTCAAGGGTATGGATGGGGTATTTGTTTTGTTAGTGCAGGTTATATAACGCAACCTTTTGGGTTACGTTAACATATATTGCCAATGCAGTGATCTTTTATGTTTGTAGCCGATGCAAAAAAATAAAGCGCACAATCATTGTGAATATTGATCCCAAAGTGAGGATACACATTGGGTGAATAGAGTGCCCACTTAGATTTCGGTAGAAGACTTACAATTCATATTTGATATGTCAACTCATAATAATAAGACAACACTAAAAGGTGACGCCATTGGCAACATATATTACCATACGCCTCTGGTCCCATAAGAATTTCTTCAGTTCAATTTTAATCCCGTAGGAATTCACTGGTCCCATAGATAGCAGTTTTGGTCCCATAAGAATATTCTAATCATAATTTTTCAAAAATTATCATTCAAAATTAACTTATATTTTAATAAACTGTTAGATTTATATTATTTTCTGTCTTTCAACGTAGACATAGTCCACTACGATAATTCCCCTCTATTTTTTCTCTCTCAATAAACATTGTAATAGTTTTCTTTGGGGATTATTTTTGCAAATTATGTAATCAAATCTACAAGTTGTCTTTTTTTATCATGACAACGATTCTGAATATTTCGTTAACTATTAATAGATTTTGATGAAAAATTCCTATGAGATTAAATCTGCCATTTTTGGGTCATTTTCAGCATTGAGCAATTCTTACGAGACCAAAAATGTAATTTTTCCTATTTTAATATATAAATAAAAATTAGTAAGACAACAATAAGGTGAATTCATTGGCTACATCTATTACTATCCGCCCTTCTTTAATATTGCAATTAAATAAAACTAGCGTTTGAACCCGTGCATTGCATGAGACTAATTTGTTCTGATGTTATTTAAACAACATGAGGAGAAGCTTAATTCATGTCTTTTAGATAAATAATTCTATCTCTACATTTTTATAAAAAGAAGTATATCTTCACCTAGAATTTATCTGAATTGGAATATTTATGTAATACAATCCCTCAATCCATGCTAGTATGTTCTTTTTTAGCAGTAAAAAAATTAAGAAAAAAGTGTATTTTAAAAATATAACGAAAGAAAGTAATGGTAAATATTGAGCATTTTTATAAAATAATTATATATTTTTAACATATTAAATAATTATGTTTATTAATTATGTAAGCTTATTTGCTAATACTCGAACCCATAAGGACAACAAGATATTTCCAGAGTATTTTTATAGCGTTAGAATACTTTCTACGAGTATGAATTTGCGTCTTGAATCTGGAAAACAGAAGGGCAATAAAACAGGCAACAACATTAGCATCAGATGTGTCCTGGAAAATTTTCCACAGTTTAGAAGGGATTATCATTATTAAAATAACTCAAGTAATTTCCAGTGTCTTTTTGCATGGGTAGAATAGTTTCTACGTTCAAGATTTTGTATTTTGGAACTGGAAAACAGAAGGACAACATAGAAGGCAACAACATTGACATCATATGTCTCCTGAAATATTTTTTATAGTTTAAAAGGGAGCATAATTAGTAAAATCACCAAAGTAATTTCCAAAAATTTTTTATAGGGTTAGAATACTTTATACGTTCATAATTTTGTGTCTTGGATATGGAAAATAGAAGGACAACAAAAAAGGCAACAACATTGGCATCATATGTCTCTTGGAATATTTTTTATAAAGAATAATTAGTAAATTCATCCAAGTCATTTACAGAGTCTTTTTGTAGGGTTAGAATACTTTATAAATTCATGATTTTGTATCTTGGGGATATGGAAAACAGAAGGACAACAAAAAAGGCAACAACATTGACATCATATGTCTCCTGGAATATTTTTTATAGTTTAGATGGTAGCATAATTAGTAAAATCATCAAAGTCATTTCCAGATCCAAGACAGAAGATAAATTATTATCACAATAGCCATATCATTATATAATGGTTAAGGAAAATTCATATCAACAGACCAGCACACGCATTTGCATCACTTAATTAACATGCCTAACTATCATCATTGATATTGTGTACTCATTTATTCAAGCAGCCATATAAAAATCAAAAGTTCAAAAGAGTTTTATATAAACACTTATAACACTCCATACAAAACCACGGACATCAGTCTCTGTCGATAGAGCCCTGGCTACTATGTGCTGATCTGTCATCCAGGAATGCTAAAATACCCTGGATGTGGTTTAGAACATCCAAGTAAGTATTAATCTGGGAGAACAATATCTCTAGCCTTTCAAATTCTGGTTCCCCTCTGTAGTAGTAGTATCGGGCTGTGAACTGTGCCTATAAAATTGAAAAAAATATATAACAAAAAATACAAGATTTTTATAATTCATTTCATAAAACAGGACAATGAATTCACTGGTAGGATTAAAAATTAATGAAAAAAAAGAACCAGAAACCTGAAGATTCCGTGACCAAGTATGCTCCGAAGCATAAAGTCGGTTTTCCTTCCTGTCCCAGTACATATCTGGCTACAAGTTTAACAACAATTGAAAGCCCAATAGCACATCTTTAAGTCGAAAAGCTGGTTCAGGCAGTCCATATAGGTAAAGTTTGTGTCGAATATAGCATTCAAAACTCGGGCTGCTCTTTAACATGCTTCGCAGTTGGAGAATGCGACATCGAATTTCTCTCTTTTTTTGCAGTGGAGAAGAGTGTTTATGAAATAAGTATCTATTTCTTGCATCCATTTGGTTCCGCTATAGAACAATGTGAATTGGCCAGGGATTTGTGTCGGAGGGTTTGGTGTAAGCATATTTGTTGAACGTGAATGGTATAGAAATGCTTGAACGATGAGCCCTGGTAGTGATTGCAAAAAAACTGTACAAAGATGATATTTTAGGGTTCCTTCATATAATATCTGAAAAGGCACTATGAATTTGATGAGGAAGAAACTAGCAGTCGTGTTTGGGATGATGGATTGGTTGCAGATGGATGTGAATGGGGTTGCTTCACAATAAATTAATAACTGCATTAAATGATATTAATCTGCATTAAATGATATTAATCAATTACTTCTGCAGCGGTTTATTAGTAATTATTCGAAGACATTAAATCATCACAACCGTCACTACTACTGTTTTTTAGTTTTTAAGTTACTTTAACATGTTTAATAATATATTTCACCTATTTTAGTTGTCCATAAAATAATTTAATTTCATTTTACAAATTCACGACCCTCTACTTAATGTATATATTAATGTAAATTAATTTGGTATATCCATTATTTATAAGTGCGTAGTCAAATTTTTTTATATTATACCAATTCTCTTATTTATAATTTATTAAAGGATATTCTTATATAGACACTTTATTTTTTGGAGAATATGTAATACCTTTAAATATGTTTAAATAAAAGGTTATTAATAATAACATCATATGTACATAAATATAATATTTAAAAATATTTGAAGCGGCAGGTTAAAAATAATCTAATAAAAACTCATTGTACAAGAAATTTTATTATTTAAATATGACTGGGCTCAAAACAAGTAACAATCTTATGTAGCATAAAGAAATTCTTCCTAATTTTCTTACTCCTAAAATTAAGTATTGTTTTCCTTCACTTTAACCACAGAGATTTGAAGTATTAATCTTAACATAGTTGTCGTGAACACCAAACCCCTAAATTATGCAAGTTATATCGTACAGATCATTCACTGAATTATGCAATTATACAATGTAATTGACAAATTATTATTGAAAACATATAAATCATGAATGGGCAGAAGTGTCATTGCCAAGTTAAAGTACACTAATTGGGAGAGCCTCCATTTAAATGAAGATTTTTTGTTCTTAGTTTATTTATTTTTTATTTTAATTAAGATTCCAAGAGTAATTTATAAATTAGTTAAGTGTAGTGAAAGATATTTTATGATAACATAAAAAAACGTCAAGAAAAAGTCTATATTTCTAATAGTGATTTTTCCTCTTAATATGATAGCCAATATTCACAATGAGAAAATAATAACTTAATAAAGACTTGTAAATCAATTATAACATATTTTGGACTGCATCATAGCAGTTACACGTAATACAAAAATAGGAGGTTTAGCCATGATTATCATATCATAATATTCACTGCTAAACTAATTATCAAAGAACCCTCGAATAACGATGGAACCCAAGATACCAACAGTGCTATGATAAGGAATTTTTTCATCTTTTGAATGAGATGAACATCTTTCTCCAATCAATTAAGTTGTGTAGCCCTTAGTGCTGTGGCCTTTAACGAATTGGATAACTCCAAGTGTTCTAACACCAAATTGTTAATCCTAGTAAGCATCAGAGGGAATTGTGAATGGACCGTCTCTTCGTACTGATCTGCCCAAAGAAAGAAATCACAACTAGTTCTGTTAAGGGAATCGGGACACATATAAAATGATCGATTAAAGCTCCGCACGTTATGTGAAACATATGTGCGGCACGCTTTTTCACAGTGGCAAACAAGGTTGTGCTTATTCTTTTGTGCTGATGACTCAGAGGAAGATGACATTTTAGCTCCAGATCTTCTCTTTTTCTACTCTATTCTCTTCCATATATATGTATTGTTTGTGTCATGCTCGTAAATATGGCAATATTTAACTTATTTATAATGCCAACACAGGTTAGGTACTAGGATTTTCTATTTTTTGGCGCCAGAATTGACCCAATTCCCCGCCAAAAATATTGTAACCTTACTTGGTTTAGACCCAGCAAGTGGTAAAATCCAATTATGTTTGTACTTAATGTTATAAGAATCACCTCACCTGTTATCTCAATGAATATTTTATTCCTCAAAATTAGATAAAATGTTAACTTAGACATAATTTTAAGTATTACATTATTATTCAATTATTATGTCGAATTTTAATGTAACTATAAATACATTTATTGTATTACCATGATATTAGTAAACCAAACACAAAATTATAGTAGAGGTATAATCCTAAACCCTAAACCCTAGTAAATGCATTTAACATCACATTGAAGGTCATACAGTATTTCAGTTCTTAAAGATCGTACTGTTAATAAATATATACACTTCTTGTGATCACAGAGAGAATAAAATATTAGAGTTTAAATAAACATGTATATATTTCATATGAAATCTAAAACAAACACTTAAGAAGTAAAATATAAAACCCTAAAACCTTTAAACCCTAAATAACTTAACCTTAAACCTGAACAAAAATCAATAACATCTAAACTGTAAAGGATATTCATTAGTACAAGTTAAAATATTTAATGGATATAACAAAGACATAATTGCATTCATTAATTATAATAAACCTAAGTAATATGATTAAGTAACATTATGTGATATCAATATTGGAAAATAAATTTAAATAACATGGGTCATAGAGATAACGTAGTGTATACATGTTGTTCCTAAGCATTGGAAAATGTTGTTTCATTTATTGTTATATCTTTAGAGGTTATCCATCATATCCACTACACAATTGGAACTATATGCGGTTCCCAAAACTTTTTTTCCAACATAAATTCATTATCTACTACACTGATTTGGATTTGATTTAAAACCAACTACATTAATTAGGGTGCAATCAAGTGCATACAAGTGCATGTAGTCAAGCATGAGAGCTGACATTAATTAAATAATGATTGTCAATTAAAATAAGTTTATATTGAAAATATTTCTTGTATTATGTTGTATACTAGTTATAATTTGATATCTCTGCATGTACACGTCAAACTAATATCATAATAAATAGCATATTTTTATTATTCCAACTTACTGCAATCATGGACACTTATTTGTTGTTTGTTTTATTATTCATTTTAATACCCTGAATACTACTAAAATTAATCAGAACTTTATTGGCGGACACATTATTGACAACATTTCCAGATGCAGTATGTGATGTGGTTATGATGTAGTTATATGTATAATTGCAATTAGAACATTGTTGGAAATATAATTGTTGAATACATTTATCTTCAAGATTTTTGTTATATTTTTTGTTTATTTATTCATTTGAATTTTTATCTTTAAGTTGTTAGAGTGTTGTTTGATTTTTTGTTCTTTTGATTCATTTGAATTTATTTGGTAGGTGTTGCTTACCTTTTTATTTCATAGGTTGTTTCTCAGTACATGTGGTCAAGTCACCAAATGGAAAAATATGTGTCATAATAAAATGTATATTCCCTCCGTCCGACTCTAAGGTATCCATTTTCTTTTAGTACTAGGAGTTAAGAGTATTAATATTATCTAAAGTGAGTAGTTGTATTTGATTGAGGTGGTGACCCATATTGTGTATTTTTTTTACTACATAGTTTAAGTGGATACCTTAGAAGTAGATGCCTACAAAAGTACAATGGATACATTATAAGCGGACGGATGGAGTGTACATTTACAGCGTACATTTATTAAGTTATTATAATGTTTGGTACATTGTAATACTTCATTCCACATACACCGACCGTATGAATGTAATCTTTGCCATACTTATTGTAATAATATATACAACGTCATTATCACCAAACTTTGTTAAAGAATTTAAATCATATCACTGTAATTAATCAACTAAATAACATATGAAATAATTTTACAAGTGTAATTAAGGGTTTAGGACACGTCTCAACATTAAAAAAATAGTTACAACATATTTTAAGATTACATATATAACAAAAGTAATTACATAAAATATATGAACTTATAAAATAACATAGAAGCTACCAATATGAGGTAGATGTCATATTAGGGGTCCTTAATGAACATTATGTATGTTATGTACATGTATAATAAATGGCATGTGTAACCATATACAGTTTTACAAGCCCATACAACTGCCTGACACATTAATTTGGATACATATTACTATAAAAGGACATAACATTGATGTCAAGTTTTATTTTATCTCCCTTTCCACAATAGGAGTAAGTAATTAGGTAACATGATTGAGTTCATACCTAATTAAATCAAAATAACTACTATTTAAATTATTTTGCTAAATTTCTTGTCTATTGCTATACTTACTGCAGTAAAGATGGCATCAAGCTCAAACCACAGGGTTGATCAAATGTTCGCCGACTACTATAAGTGGTTACCCATTAAGGAGAAGGCACTACTGGACATCTATTGGGAGTTCTATATGAACAAGAAAGTTCACGATGCTTCCCCTTCTGCGGAGGTGCTTCAGGAGATCCTCAAAGTTGCACAATACAGGATCGGGCCTCAAATAGGGCTTAAAACAATGACAAAAAAAAAATAAAAGAGTTATATGAACTTTGGGAAATCTACTGTAAAATAGCTAAGACTCCAGGTGTCAGATACCCCTCGTTCATGGACAAGTTCGAAGCTAAGGAAGAGACTTGAAAAAAGATTATTGAGGTAAATCCCCAAGTTTGGCACCATGTTGTTGTAGTATCAGTACATATGTTTATGTGTTGATACTACTATTTATGCAGGAGGAACCTCGCGCTGAGAAGATAAAAGAAGGGATAAACCCATGTTGGATGGACATGGATCTCACATTCTCCTTCATGGATGCTTTCAAGCCTGTAGAAGTTCAAGTAAACCCGATACAAGTGGCAGCTCAGCCCGACAATGATGACGCAGATTCCGGTGGTAATGTTTCAGACCTGGATGTGGTTGAAGATGCTTAACTAAACTAAGTTAATTTAAGTAAATAAGTAATTGAAGGTAGCTGAATATTATATGTGATGCAGTGTAGGAGTCCTATATTTTATTGAACAATTAGTACATGATCTATTAATGGTGTTTATCTACACTGTTTTGGGAGAACGTGCCTCGGATGGTTGTAATTTGTAACTGTAAACTGTATTATGACGCATAATTATTATATATATGAAAGTTATTTAGACTTGTATACAGAATATGGGTAAGAGTTTGATTATGCAGATCTTGTTACATATGTGTATCATCCATTTCTAGAAATATGGCACTTCGCCACATTCGTATATGTCCTATTATGTAACTTTAATAATTTACTTCTTCATGTACCATGATATTAATTACATCAAATTAATACCACATAATAAAAAAAATTATGTAAAGTTTCACCACTTAATAAATTCACTACTTTGATTACAGCACCCTATGTCATACATGACATAATGTGACATAATGTCAGATCATACCATCAACTATTAATGAACCATTAACACCATATTACCAAAGAAGGATGGATATTTAATTAAAAAATGATAATACTCAAAATACTCATAACACCCCTTAATATTAGCATACATCAGGGGTTTTATTTTAAGTAGGTGTAAGTGAATGGCCCTGATTATTAATGACATCTCCTAACGTTCAACTGTATTCTCTTCCTTTTCAATTAATGATATATTAAAGCCATTAATATGTTATCAAAAAGATAAACGATTACCAATATGTGAATGGCCTGTTGTATGGTTATTATAAAAAACCACCCTGGATTGAACAGGAATTATTGCGATTTACTCTTTTAAGATCATCCCCAAATTCAAACTCAGTGAAAAAAAAAACCAAACTCATCCAAAATGTTCAATTCTCGCCCAGTGAAACAATTCCCAAGTCAATTTTATGGATGTATATAGACACCAATTGGACGGCCGAGATCGACACATGTTTCATCAACGCCCTTATCCATTGTAAGAACAGAGGCAAATTCGACCCCAAAGTCTCCAACATCGAAGCTTGTGAAATAGGAGCTCAAGTTTTGAATGAAACATTCGACACTGACAAAACTTGGATGGAGTGTTTGGACAGACTATTCTTCTACAAAATTCGATATTAGACTTTCAAGAGACTTCTGGACATGACGGGTGATATGTATTGGGACCGGGCGGCTAACAAGCTTCGAGCGTCAGATGAGACTTGGGAATGAGCATTACAGGTTTCGATTTAAATAAATTATATATTTTTCAACGACATTAACCCATATTACGTGTTCTTCTTCAAACAGATCTAACTTGTTAATTTATTTACAATGTTGGTGTTATTTTATTTTTTTTTGGTTTTAGATTAACTTTCTAGCTTGATACTACTACTACGAAGGGGAGCTGGAGTTCGAGCACCTGGAGATGTTGTTTTCCCAAGTTACCATTACATGTCATCATCCTCACGAAATCTAACTACTTCCAGCAACACAGATGTCCTGCCCCAGTAGCCAATCCTCTGTCCAAGGTACTTGACTACCATATATATCTGTGGGAGAATTTTTGACATTATTTAAAAATTTTGTTATATGTGATGCAATTTAGATTGTGCCCCATCTCGAATAGTGCAAATTTGTTATGTAATATTTTTTTATAATATTTATGTAATAAACGGCAGTATATATATGTTAGCGGTGTTAATGTGAAATCATGTTATCAATCCATTGTCTATTTTGGATTTTTTTTTCAAATTTACCACTGTTTTGGAAAACACTCGAGGAGGCGGCATATGATGCTTGCATTTATTGTTGTCCTTCTATTTTCTCGATCCAAATATACAAAATAATTATACTCCATTCTAAACTATAAAAAGTATTTCAGGAGACATATGATGCCGATGTTGTTGCCTTTATTGTTGTCCTTGTTTTCCAGATTAAAATCACATATTCATGAACATAGAAATTATTCTATATCTACAAAAAGACTCTGGAAATGACTTGGATGTTTTTACTAATTATGCTCCCTTCTAAACTATAAAAAATATTCTAGGAGAAATATGATGCCAATGATGTTGCCTTTTTTGTTGTCATTCTGTTTCCAGACACAAGACACAAAACCATGAACTTATAAAGTATTCTAACCATATAAAAAATATCTGGAAATGACTTGGATGTTTTTACTAATTATGCTCACTTCTAAACTATAAAAACTATTCCAGGAGACATATGATGCCAATGTTGTTGCCTTTTTTATCGTCCTTCTATTTTCCAGATCCAAGACACAAAACCATGAACGTATAAAATATTCGAACCCTATAAAAAATCTCTGGAAATTACTTTGGTGATTTTACTAATTCTGCTCCATTCTAAACTATAAAAATATTTCAGGAGACATATGAGCCAATGCTGCTGCCTTTTTTGTTGTCCCCCTGTTTTCCATATCCAAGACACAAAATCATGAACTTATAAACTATTCAACCCTATAAAAAATCTCTGGAAATTACTTTGGTGATTTTACTAATTATGCTCCCTTCTAAACTATAAAAAATATTCCAGGAGACATATGATGCAAATGTTGTTGCCTTCTATGTTGTCCTTCTGTTTTCCAGATCCAAGACACAAAATGATGAATGTATAAAGTATTCTAACCCTATAAAAAAATCTCTGGAAATGACTTGAAATGATTTTACTAATTTTGCTCCCTTCTAAACTATAAAAAATATTCCAGTAGATATATGATGCCAATGTTGTTGTATTTTTTTTGTCCTTCTGCTTTCCATATCCAAGACACAAAACTATGAACGTATAAAATATTCTTACCCTATAAAAAATCTCTGGAAATTACTTTGGTGATTTTACTAATTATGCTCCCTTCTAAACAATAAAAAATATTCCAGGAGACATATGATGCCAATGTTGTTGTCTTTTTTGTTGTCCTTCTGTTTTCCAAATCCAAGATACAAAACTATGAACATATAAGATATTCTAACCCTATAAAAAATCTCTGGAAATTACTTTGGTGATTTTACTAATTATGCTCCCTTCTAAACTATAAAAAATATTTCAGGAGACATATGATGCCAATGTTGTTGCCTTTTTTGTTGTCCCCCCTATTTTTCATATCCAAGACACAAAATCATGAACTTATAAACTATTCTAACTCTATAAAAAATCTCTGAAAATTACTTTGGTGATTTTGCTAATTATGCTCCCTTCTAAACTATAAAAAATTTTCCAGGATACATATGATGCCAATGCATTTGCCTTCTATGTTGTTCTTCTGTTTTCCAGATCCAATACATAAAATAATGAACGTATAAAGTATTCTAACCCTATAAAAATCTCTGGAAATTACTTGGATGTTTTCTCTAATAATGCTCCCTTCTAAACTATAAAAAATATTCCAGGAGACATATGAGGCCAATGCTGCTACCTTTTTTGTTGTCCTCCTGTTTTCCATATCCAAGACACAGAATGATGAACTTATAAACTGTTCTAACCCTATAAAAAATCTCTGAAAATTACTTTGGTGATTTTACTAATTATGCTCCCTTCTAAACTATAAAAAATATTCCATGAGGCATATGATGCCAATGTTGTTGCCTTCTATGTTGTCCTTCTATTTTCTAGATTCAAGACATAAAATCATGAACGTATAAGTATTCTAATCCTATAAAAAATCTCTGGAAATGACTTGGATGTTTTTACTAATTATGCTCCCTTCTAAACTATAAAAAATATTCCAGGAGACATATGAAGCCAATGTTGTTGCCTTTTTTGTTGTCCTCCTGTTTTCCATATCCAAGACACAAAATCATGATCTTATAAACTATTCTAACCCTATAAAAAATCTCTGGAAATTACTTTAGTGATTTTACTAATTATACTCCCTTCTAAACTATAAAAAATATTACAGGAGACATATGATGCAAATGTTGTTGACTTCTATGTTGTCCTTCTGTTTTTCAGATCCAAGACATAAAATTATGAACGTATAAAGTATTCTAACCCTATAAAAAATCTCTGGAAATGACTTGGATGTTTTTACTAATTATGCTCCCTTCTAAACTATAAAAAATATTCCAGGAGACATATGATGCTAATGTTTTTGCCTCTTTTGTTGTCTTTCTGTTTTCCATATCCAAAACACAAAATCATGAATGTATAAAGTATTCTAACCCTATAAAAATCTCTGGAAAATACTTTGGTGATTTTACTAATTATGCTCCCTTTTAAACTATAAAAAATATTCCAGGAGACATATGATGCCAATGTTGTTGCCTTTTTTGTTGTCCTCCTGTTTTCCATATCCAAGACACAAAATCATGAACTTATAAACTATTCTAACCCTATAAAAAATCTCTGGAAATTACCTTGGTGATTTTACTAATTATGATCCCTTCTAAACTATAAAAAATATTCCAGGAGACATATGATGTCAATGCTGTTGCCTTCTATGTTGTCCTTCTGTTTTCCAGTTCCAAGACATAAAATCATGAACGTATAAAGTATTCTAACCCTATAAAAAATCTCTGGAAATGACATGGATGTTTTTACTAATTATGCTCCCTTCTAAACTACAAAAAATATTCCAGGAGACATATGATACCAATGTTGTTGCCTTTTTACTGTCCTTATGCTTTCCATATCCAAAACACAAAATCATGCACGTATAAAGATTCTAACCCTATAAAAAATCTCTGGAAATTACTTTGGTGATTTTACTAATTATGCTCTCTTCTAAACTATAAAAAATATTCCAGGAGACATATGATGCCAATGTTGTTGTCTTCTATGTTGTCCTTCTTTTTTCCTGATCCAAAACATCAAATCATGATCGTTGAAACTATTCTACCTATGCAAAAAGACTTTGGAAATTACTTGAGTTATTTACTAATGATACTCCCTTCTAAACTGTGGAAAATATTCTAGGACACATCCGATGCTAATGTTGCTATTTTGTATTCCTTCTGTTTTCCAAATCCAAGACGCAAATTCATACTCGTAGTAAGTATTTTAACGCTATAAAAATACTCTGGGAATTAATGTTGGGTGATTTACTAATTATGCTATTTTCTCAAGTGTGGAAAATATTCTAGGAGACATATGATGCCTATGCTGTTGTCTTTTTTGTTGTCCTTTTGTTTTCAGATCCAAAACACAAAATCATGACCGTAAAAAGTATTCTAACCCTATACATTATATTTATTGTCAATGCAGTTACCTTTTATGTTGTCCATTTGTTTTCCAGACCCAAAACACGTAATCATTAACCTAGAATTGATGTAGAACCCTACTTTAGGACTGGTAATATCATCGGGGCTCAACACAACTGGGTTATTCGTTCCCTATATGTTGCATTTACATTTACTATAAAATAAACAATGACGAGGTCACAACCCCATCTGATACCTAGACACACTCATAATAACATAACATGTTTTTAAACATATTCACAATACAACATAACATATTGGGAATTCTTATTTTCGAAGAGCATACAAATTCCCGCACAGAAGATATCGATAAGCATTAATATTTACTTCTCTCACTGAATCCATTGTATGTTGACCAACTTTCGCTTTAAGGTATAGGGAGCAAAACACTCCACAGTCATTGCCAGTGGATTGCTGTGGTATTTTAAGCACTTTTTCCACTACAAAATCCTCATCCCCGTTACTTACATTTATTATGTCAGCATGACACATTAGGCTCTGAATTGCCTCTCCAAACTGCTAAAACTATGAAAAATACGATATCCGCGATGTTCTACTGCTTAAATCGTATATCAGGATCTTTCTTTGAGTAATTCGCACATCGTAGAGTATCCAATGTTTGGCTAATACATGGGTCACTCCATAGATCTTCTCCAAATGTTTCCAATATTTTTCGAAACTTCCTCTTGGAAATTCCCCAGTCACATATCTCAACATCACCTTCTTATTAACCTCCCAGTCCCAGGTAGTTCCACTTGGTTTTTCTTTCTGCCACAAAGTATAAATTCCCAGCACCTTCGTCTGGAAAAAACATTCACGCTAGAAGAATTACAAAAGGCCACATAGTACCAAATAACAAATTCAATATCCGTTGAATAGACAATTTCATCGAGAAAATAACGAAAATATTAACATACACATACCCAGAACATAAAAACGATAATTGTCCAAGTTGTGGAATCCCGATCTGCACACACTTTCGCCCTATGAACCACGAGCTTCAGCATCACATCAATCATCTATAATAATGAAAAACAAATTATGGTAACAATATATATTACATTGCTTATTTAATGATTCATAACATTAACTATACGTCATCGCCAATCCAGCTATTAGGTATGTATAAACAGTTAAAAAAAGATGGCTTCACTAGCGACTGAAAGCCTCCGGCCAACGTTATAGGATCAGTGCATTTTTCCTTGTTAGTCATGAGCCACTTTTCAAATGAAATGAAAAAATGTTCAGTTCCGTCAACGATCAAGCCGGTGACATCTACTTTGTTTTCAATCACCACAGGAGATTCCGGACAGGATGTGCACACAGGCTTTTTCTTTTTGGTGGGTCGTCCAGTGTTTACAGCTGAGGCAGTTTTCATCCCAACACCTCTTTTCCTAACTTTACGACCCTTTTTCACACCAACACCAGCCTGAATCGGCTATGATAGATATAAAAACTTACACTTTGATCCAAAATTAACATGTACTATAAATTGTTACAAATTTTTACTTTTTCTTACCTCATAAATACCATCCTTTTTAGTTGGCATTGATCCACTTTCAAGAACCTCTGGATTGAACACTTGTAATACCTGCCAATATCACTACCACATCACTAAAGCATAAAAAATTATGGTGCAATAACATTCTTCCAACCATTGATAATTTACCATTAAGTACCATGCAAAACACTCATTTATTTGCCTTAATGTGATCATGTGATTCAGAATCTGCAGTGGTCATCTTAGTCACAGTTAATCCACCCCCTGAATCAACATAGCCGGCATTGATCTCTACATTTCCACTACCATGTAGGTGAACATTCAATACGATTCGTCAGTGGTAACACAACTCCAGAATGGCGTATCATGAACATAAGGAGAGAACAGTACAAACAAATAAGAATGCAAAACAAAGCTGATACAACTATACACAATTTACCCATATATACACTGCAACAAAATTAATTATTTACCTTAAATTGATCATGTGGTTCGGCATCCAACGTCGCCATCTCATTCCCCTTGAATCTAGCCATGAAATCAACATCCATGGCATTGAGCTCTATATTTCCACTACCCTGCACGTACTCATTCAATAAGAGTCCTCATTAGTAAATGAGTAATCCACTATGGCTTATGATTAACAAAACCCAGGATCAACACGTACACATTACAATGCACCTAAACCACTCTTCAATTTCTTTCAAAATTTATCAACAATAACGTAAACAACACTACAAAGACAATTTACCAAATTGTACCTTCAATTCCACACAGTTTTTTACATTACTGTGATCATGTGGTTCGGTGACGACAACGGCCATCTCATGCACCGAGACTCCTACCCCGGACTGCACATCAACATTATTATCCTCTACATTTCAACTAACCTGCACATCATCACCCAATATGAGGCAACAATGTAACACCAGTCCCCTTTCACTTATGATTAACATAAACCGTGATAAACAATTGCAATCTCCCTTCACCATACCTCCTCTTCAATTTCTTTGGAACGTGCAGGTGATTGTACTCATTTGTCATCAATGTTTTCTATCCCTGCCTCTTTAAACCCTTTAGGTGACTGTGTTACACCTTTATCATCAGAGCTCGAATATGCCTCATTTGGAAACACATGTGAATGTGGAACACCTTTGCCATCAATGTTTGTAGCCTCTTCTTTCAGGTTTCCATTTCCAAATGCCTGTGGGGTTTCATTCAGTGCCGCATCATCCACTCTCATTTTTTCGTGTATAATACCAAAGTGCAGCATCAGCGCCCTAATATTACGGCTATCTTCCTCTTGCCTCCTCCTCATTTCGGCATTTTTGGTAAGCATACGGCTCTTCATTTCGGCTCTCTCCCTCATCAAACGCCTCAACAGTTGATCTATTTCTCTGTTTGATGGTCGATCTATTTCATCCTTGCCGTTACTATTTCCAACATCTTCAACTTGTGCTATATTGCTTGCATCAACAAATCCATCATCATCTTCCTTCTCTTTTTCCATAACTGCCCCCACTGCACTGCACTCCTATAGCAAGCTACACCCTCTTCCTCATCAATTGGCTCCAACCGCCTCTTAATATCTATCTACAAATGCACACAATACAATATTTTAATTTCGTAAACGTAAGTTGTTACTCCTCTCAGTGGCAAGAATTTCAAGTAATTCTAAACACTTACGTGATCCGCATTCATATCATCTCCGTGTAGATCCTTGAAGATTGTCTTTTTCAGCTCGAACGAACGTGGGGTTGATGATGAAGACAATCTTATGATTCTAGGGCTGAGATCATTATGTTTCTCAGCATATTTAAGGGAAAGAGCTAGTATTGCTTCGAACACCCAAACCTGCAATGCATACGTGAAACCATTTGCATCTACGGACTTCCTATGAATAACTTGCTTCTTTCTCCCACTTTCTTGTACACTTCCACTGCCTCTATGGCTAGATCTGATATTGGACGATAAGAATTCCCAAGCAATTCTACCCCACAGATATGAGTTGAATTTATCCAAATCATCAGCCAGCCATAAAAATTCCATGTCCACCTTCTTCGAGTTGTGGCCTTTACACAGTAGCATTCGAAAGACCACCCACAACAACACAAGCTTCACACTGTCGCTTTCACCCGTATTTGTAATGCTTTTCTTGAATGCAGACTCTATTATTTCAACAGTCACTACCTTGGCATCAAAGTGTTTTTTTTAATTATATCGCTCTCTATCTTTTTAGGTTTCGAACCAAACATTAACCCGGTCACAAGAGCAAACTCACATGGCCCAAAAACTGCTTCTTGCCTATTCAAATGGAATACTACCCTATCTGTGCCTAGGGATTTGTCCTGTGAGTACAGTAATTGCAAGTAAACCTGCCCTTGAAAATTCATTTTAGGTATTCTCAGAAAATGACCAAAGCAGCTTTCTTCAAATTGCTTCAACTGATCAACCTTCAGTCCATTCTTAATCTTGTCTAAAATTGATATGTCACACCGATCTGCAACCCTTGTCGAGTCCCTATCTACATGCCTAACTAGAGCCATAAAGCAAAACCTACAACACATCACATATAGCATTATATAAACTTTTCATGCGTCAGTTAGTTTCATTATAATTACTGATGCATAAAGCACATAAGACCATTAAATCACAATCATCGCCAATAAATTAAGGAAGAGTACAATACAACTAGGTCCTCTATTGTCCAGAAAATAATGGGCAAATGCCGTAATCAATTTCAATATCCATCACAAACCCTATACATATACCACAACTACTTCTTCTTCTTCTTCTTCTTCTTCTTCTTCTTCTTCTTCTAAGAATTATAATTTATTAATTCTTTAATGCACAAAACACCATCCGTATAATATCTTAGCCCAACTAGATTTTTTTTAGAAAGCCCAAAACCTATTTATTTATTTTTATGGCCCAAAAGGCCAGCCCTATCTTAGCCCAACTAGATTTTTTTTAGAAAGCCCAAACTTATTTATTTATTTATTTTGTGGCCCAAAGTTTCAGCCCACTTAAATGGCCTGATATATAATTATAAAGGCTAAAGTTAAAAAAAAAGAAGAACGGGAGAAGAAAAACAAAAGAGGGGAAAGAAGAGAGTTAAGAGGAGAAACCCTTGTTGATCAAATTCTCCCTTACAACCCTCATCCTAGGTAGTTTCTAAGTTGTTTTGAGGTAAGTGATGTGTGAATTAAGCTTCCTTCTTCCATGGTTTTGTAATTTTGTGGTGTTTTTCTTTTTGGTATGTGGGTAATTCGCAGACTGTTCGAACTGATTTTGACATAGCCATTGCCCTCGAAAGTTTGCAAACTTAATTTCTTATGTAGCTGAACTCGTTAGCTTTCCATAGCCACTTGAAACGCCTCAATCCGATTATTGTACAATTAGTTATGATTTTTCTCGTAAACTGCCGCTAGCTGGAAAATTTCAGAATTTTTATGTCGAATTCAAATTTATTTTCTATCGTTTCGTTTAGTTAATGTATTGAAATGAGTTATGTGGGATTGGGAACTGATGTTAAGAAGTTACATGCCATTTTTATTTAATATCGACTCGTTCGAACTCGATTAGGATTTATTTTTAGTAATGAAAGGTGATGTTACCGCTAATAGTTAGTTATATTTGATTTGTCTTTAATTGCTCATCTCCTTTCTAGGTAAAGAACCATCGACGAAGGGCAAGGGACAGACTTCAGATTTCGGAGAGAGTTAATCACTTCCTTGTGAGTTGATAATTCGGGAACGCCTTCTCTTGTGCGAAGTATGGACACTCGATAAATGTGCATTTATTTTAGTTTTAGTTAATTGATAAGAAAATTATTTGGTATTGTGTTATGTGGTAAAGAGTCTGATTGGCTCGATTGCTCTGGTTAGAGTCCTGTTAGCCATTTTATGAGTATTATTGATTTTAACTTATGTTGTAGAGCCTTGCCGGCTCGATATCTGATAGAATTTATTGTGAATTATTTGAGAATTGATTTCTGGTTATTCTTGTGTCCTATTTAATACTCTAACTTGAGTTGTTATTCATCTTATGATGCATATGCATATGTATGCCTGGTACCAAGGTTAAGTAGTCTGAATTGGTCACAGTTCGGGTGAGTTGGAGCGATATTGATTAAGTAGCCCGAATTATCGCTGTTCGGGTGAGTTAGAGTGACAACCAAATTGCCCGTTGCTTGGCAAACTCGGGTGAGTTAGATCTAACGGGGCACCTGTCCATTTGCTAAATGCTGATACTCTAGAGGGTGATCGTTAGATGGATCAGTCTATTATAGGCTCAATCAACGTCACCGGTGTGGGACATGCATGTCATATATATTTATATATTTGATCATTTCAAGTATTCACGTCGATATTGAATTGTGAACTTTAGCACTTGGTGTGTTGAGAAAGAATATTAATGTGCATTTTATCTAGAGTAACGGTGACGTGCTTAAACTGTCTCTCGACGGAGAGCTCAGTTCGAGGAGGATATTGACTACCCACGCGTCTTTTATGTGATAAAATGTTGTTTGAACTAATTGTGTTATTCATAAATGTGCACTAAGGTTTTTATTTTCATTAATATGTATACTGAGTGAGAAATAGTTATTGTGGGACGAAATATTGGATTTTATGTTATGAACCGCGAGTGGGAATACATGCTTCATATAAGGGTCGGGGTGACCGGCTTATCACCTCACTGAGCTAGTGGTTTTGCTCACCCCCATAATTCTTTCCTTTTCAGGCTGTTGATATCATTTTGGTTGGAGGTTTGCCTATCGTTTGCTCGTCATCCAATCAGTGTTTTGGGTACTTTCTCTTTTATGTAAATTGACGGATTCATTGGCGAGATTATATAGTTTATATTTGGTGACCCCTTTGATGTTCTTTTTGGTACTCTCGCGATGTTATATCGTTCATGTATATTTTCTTTAAACTAAGTTATATCGTTGTATTTTGTACCTTTGTAAATCCTTATTGATACTTTATGAGTTGATGTCCTCGGGATGTACCCGTTGTTATCAGTTGTTCAGTTCTACAGGTACTTGATAGCAAGCCTTACGTTTTTTATAAACTTTGGAGTGGAGTGCACCCATTCCGCGAAATTTATGGTTAACGTGGCGGTTGTCGCGTTCTGTCTGGGGTCGGGGCAATCCGCCTACACAAGGACTAATTTACATTGACAGTCACTCCTCCATTCTATTAAACAACTCAGGAAAACAAACCCAAATTTAATACATGTACAAATGTAGCGACAACCCTTCCAATGAAGCCTTTGTTCTCCAATGAGACAGGGGTTGGGCCACAAACAAGAGAGTTTCACACTGCTACACTCTTCGACCTCCACTTCTTCGGGTTTTCCTTCTTTCTCCTCCCCTGCTACACTGTATTCGTCACCTCGACTAAGTTGAATATTTCGAATTCCAATTTATTCTAATTTTAGGGGTTTTAATTTCTCCCCAAAATGCATCCTGAATCACCAAATTAATTGGAATTAAAATTCGAACCGCTCTGGGTTCACTACCCTGCAAATCGAATTACAGGCGGTTCAATGAAGGGAGCGGTTTGATAAATTGTCACAACTAGCCGGTCTGCTCCAATGGTTACAAGGTCTTTTCACACATTTAAAGGCTAAAATACTAAGGAAACTTGTGGGTATTCCAAAATTCAAAGATACCCATACCCACTTACATAGAATTCTTATTTTTCTCAAACAAAAAAAGAAAAAAACAAACAAACAAAAGGGGCTAAACCTTCATTCCACGTTCTTCATTCATCCTCTGATCCACGCGACCTACATTCCTCTCTTTCTATCTCTGCAATTAAATTCAGATGCATTAGAGATTGTGAGAACTCTAATTCAACCATTAGCTCTTTGCATACGCATTCCTATCGGTGGCACAATAAGTTATTTCATTTTAGGCTACTATTCTACAGAAGAATTATGCATTGCTACTCATACTCACTTCGTCTTCTCGTCTTGTATATATTTTATTTTAGTTTTGAGACTTTTTTGGGGCTTTAATTTTGATTTTGAAATCCTATCCATTTTCAGGTGATATAGTAGTATGGGCCAATATACAAAAATATCCAAAATGCATATGGCAAAAATCAATTTTGCCAATCCTTTAAAAAAGTTATTAATTCTACCCATTTGCTAATTTTTGGACAGTTTTGCCTTAAAAAAAGTTGAAAAACCAGATTGGTCAACCGATCAAATGGGTCAACTAGTCAAAATTTTCACTTGCCAGTACATGTCGTTAACTGTGCTGGTAGACGCAATGGTAACCATGCTGGTAGTTCAAATTATACTTTAAAACACATCATCATTTCAACTTAATTTTCCTCAATTTCTTCACGCTTCAAATTGTATCAGGGCCCTAGGTTTATTTATTTATGAATGAAAAATTATTATAAACTCATATTACTTAATAAGAGGAGAGTTTCAAAGACATATGGATCCTAATAAAAGTTCGACATCCGAGTGTGACAGGACAATTATCCCTGTTTAAGGCTGGAGCAACAGCGTCTTCTGGCCTATTGGATATGATGAAACGAGCAGCTCTATACAGCAATACTATAATATTTTGTATAGATAACAAGCAGAAAAGAAAGCCGAGGCTAAAAACTGATTCTGGATTGGACTCGAACAAGGATAGAAATGAGTTGAGGCTCATTCCAATTACACAGAGGAAGAACACCTGGAGGAAAGCCACCGGATGTAAATAAGATACTCCAAGGAAGTGTCAAGAAATATAGTAGAACTCCACAATTTTACAGAGATCCATAGACGTGTCCCAGACACGAACAATGGAGAAGACGGCCAAGTCAAGGTCCAAGAGAGATCTACAAGCCCTATCACTTTTCATTATGGTTAAAATGACAGTGGGAAGAGATTGAGGCAGATAACTCTAAGATAAATCAAGATTTTAGAGAATTACAGAAGACGGTGAAATTCTTTGGAGAATATTGTCAAAACATGTTTAATACGATATTTGAGATCAGCCTCAAGATGGATAAGATGGAGACACTGTAGAACAAATAACTCGACCTCATCAAGAAGTTAATAAAGCTAGTAGAGTCCCTGGAAACCAGGGTGATGAGGAGAAGGCCAGGAGGAAGGTTGCCACCAACCTTTGGAATAGGACCCCTTTTATACCAAAAGGGAAAGACGACGAAGGTCATAAGGCCAAAGCCGGAGAGTGAGAAGATGATCAATATCCTTAGAGAAGAATACATATCCTCGGATGGAAAGAACGAATCTTGAAGATCTACAAGATCTATATGAGCCTTCCAAGGACTAACTATCGTAGATCTGAAAATGAATGTTGGAGAAACTTCAAACTCTCAACAGCAGTCTCTGGTTCCTCAGACACAACATGATCTAAGCCAAAAAGAAGGAACTTCTGGATCACATGGAGTCCATGAAGTAAGACAAGAAGAGAGATTCCATAACCAAGAAAATTTCAAGATGATGGCGATAGGAATGTCAACAGGAGCAAGTTGAGTTCGAGGATCTAATCTACACAACACCCCATATCATCGGTCTCACCTTGAATGGATAAACCCATACGGGTTGATCCTAAACCTCGACACTCTAGACTTCAAGAATGGAGAGACCTTGATCGATGAGTGGAAAAATGCAATGAAGATTGCAGGAGGTGCACTGAGCTGGATAAAGAAGGGTTCATAAGATTCCTAACTATGAACCTGGAAGGATCAGTAAAGTGCGCATGGGAGATACTCTCAGACGAAGTCAAGAAAGAGGCCATGGAAGGCAAAGACCTAGGCAATATTATTGATCGCATGGCCAAGATCTTCAAGATCCACTTCATCGGAGTAGGTTACTTCTAATGAATGGAAAAAGAAAAGAAGAAGAAGAATAGAAATGCCTTATACAGCCTGGAAGTACTTAACATCTGTCATGTAGATAAGTACATCAAACTCTGCACAGAGTATAGATGGAAATCGAAGATCAAGGAGGAGGAAGTATTCCACCTGTTCTTTTCCAAGATTCCAAGCCCATGGAGAGAAATGTTAATCAAAGGTATGAACCATGTGAGCTGGATTCAATAGCAAGGAGAGTGTCTTTCCTCAAAGCCAAGATTACAGAGTGGTGTCATCAAGGATCACTGCACAAAAACTATAAAAGATTAAGGGAAATCAACAAGACAACACCTTTATGATGCGAGAGTAACTATCTTCCAACCATCATTGGAAGAAGTGCAAGGAAGTAGAAAAGGATGAAGAAAATCATCTTTACACTTAAAGGAGCGGAGGATGGAGGTCCAGAAGAGCGAGATCCTTTTGGTCCAAACAGAAGGCCTGAAGCTATAAATTAGGTTAAAGGTCTGGACCAACAAGATGGAGTTCAAGAAGTCAAGTCTCATCCTCAGGATCAAACCAGAGGAGTACAGGAAGAACTCCCATGAGAAAGACGTTCCGAAGAGCACCCACACGAGCCAATGAAAGATTCAAGGATTGTAATTACTAAACGTGTGGAGCCACAGGGCATATCTCACCAGATTGCCAGAGCACCAGAAGCAGGTAGTGTGATTAGTTCGAAACCACTGCAAAAATGGAGGAAGCTATTTACTTCCAAGATCTGGTATAAGTATATCAGTTTGAAGATATACCCTCAAACGAGAGCATCTATGAAAAAGAATTCTTCAACCAAGACGAATCCTCTGAAGATGAGTCAGAGTGAAGAAAAAAACTTCAAATAGGAGATACAAGAGGACATGCCTGGATATTTTTCCCAGACATCTGTATCTCATAAAACTCTTATGAGAATCATGAGAGAGGACCTGAGACTCGATTTATACTACGGATTCACTGTGGAACGATTAGAGCGGTTCCTCAGCTTAAAAAGAAGAAAGCACAACATTATATACAAGGTGACCAAAGGGGAAATTTCCATCCCCATTGAGCTCACGGGAAATGTAATGAAAATGCAACTAGTTCTGGTTGATGAGATCAAGAAGGAACTTAGTAAACTCCAGAGAGAAGTTTTTAAGACCATATCTTGCATCCATATCCGAGCTATTAGGATCCTTATCAAAGCAACATTCAAAGATGGTATCGATACACCAATCGATATAGCAATCTTTGATAAGAGGATCAAGAATACAAGAGAGGCATGTCTGGGAGGAATCTCAAGAAATCTGTATGCGGGCAAGGTAGCATCTTATATCTACCCAAGGATCGCCTATAATCTGGCAGATAACGATTTCAGTTGAGTACTCACCCTTTATCAAGACTTCAAGAATAAAGATTTGATGAAAGAAGGGAACCAACTGTATCCTATCACCTACAGTATCTCGTATGCTCTCTCCAACACTTATCATTCACATCTATTCCAAATGAAGGAGTATATTGAGATACCAGAAGTGTTCGAAAGGGTTTCATGTGCAACTAGGCGAGAGATAATGGAGTTACCACCAATCCACGATATGGATTTGCGAATCAAGGATAAGTCAGTCTGAAGTAGGCAAGACAGCCTCAGATTCTAGCAAAGAAGGATTTCTTTCCAAGAAGATAGAATGATCAGTGAAAGATTGGGAAAGAAACCTATCGTGGAAGTAGTCCAGGAACCCGAGAAGTTCACAACCAAAGCTGAACTAAAAAACCCAAGGGGATGGAGAAGAGTCGAAGTAATATTCAACATCACTAAAAAGGAAAACTCTATTCCTTATAATGTCCTGTATTATCTCCAACAACCAAAAACTGGAAGGTATCGAGGATAACTCAAACTCGAAGGACTTGAGCTGATGATCGAAGGAGTAGCAGAAAAATTCCTAGAGCAACTAGTGCTGGGATTAGAGTTTCTCGAGGATCACAAACCTTGGGAACGATTACAAGATGGGATGGAATTCACGGTCAAAGGAAAAAGATACAAAGTCCAATAGCAGAAGCTTGGGGTTATAAGCTTTGATCAACCAATGACCACAAGTCCATGCAGAGTATTTTGCGGCATATTGAATCAAGAGCATGTATCTGCACTGCAAAAGAAGGAGTCATTCCTAAAGGCTCGGGCGAAGAATTTCCAACTATACTAGGAAGGGATTTCTCACAGAGGGTGCTAATCTTTAAAAGAGGAATCAAGCAAGCAGAAATCATGATTGGAGGAACGGATAGTACCCCATGGTACAAGGTGAAGACTCCATTGATATATTTTCATGACACTGGAATGGATATTTTGTTGGGAAACAATTTCCTACATACATTCAAGCGTTTTACCCAAGAAAAAGCAACAAGAATGCTTATTTTCACAACCCTTTGTGAACATAAGATCATTGCCCCTAGACTGCGAAATGCATTTCAGAGAAAAATGCCGATCTAATTCTGCAGCAAGCATGGTGATAATGAAGGAAAACTTAGCCATCCAAATATGAACGATCGAAGGAAATATGGTTAAGCAGTCCTTCAGTTGAGAACCGATATTGAAGAAGGATGGAAGATGGAAAAACTAAAAGAAAAATCGATCCACCTTCTCAAAGCAAGCTTGGGACATAGCCTATAGAGAGATGTCATAATCGAAGAACAAACATCTTTGGAGGACATCAAAAAGAAGATACAGAGGAACTTCAACGAGGATCCTCTAGCCTGGTGGAACAAAAACGAGCTTAAAGCCTCACTCAAAGTGAAAGAAGGAAAATAGCATGAGTTCGTGAGATACAAGCCTATCCTGATAAACCAAGAGGATCAAAGGATATGCAACAAATACTTGAGGAGCATCTGGACCTTAAGTTGATATCACCAGGAGTATCTCCATACAGCAGTCCAGGATTTTTGGTTCGAAATCATGGAGAAGTCAAGCGAGGGAAACTGAGACTTGTGATCAACTACAAAGGGATCAACAATATCTTGGAGTTCGATGGATACTACATACCAAGTAAGGAACACTTGGTCAACTTTATAAAGAATGCCAAGGTATTCTCAAAGTTCGACTGCAAATCTGGGTTCTACTAAATTATGATGGAAGAAGGAAGCAAAAAGTTCACAGTCTTTTTCACACAACAAGGCCATTATATCTGGAATGTCATTCCTATGGGCTTGGCGAATGCACCCCAGATATAACAAAGGAAGATGGATAATATTTTCCAAGATTATTTCTCATTTATGTTTGTTTATGTGGATGACATCTTCATAGCCTTAAAATATCATGAAGGAGCATTTGGCGCATCTAGAAATATTTTCAGAGGTATGTCACAAGAAAGGATTTGTGCTTTCTAAAAAGAAGGCAATAATTGCAACAAGACAGATCGAGTTTCTTGGAGTAGAGATTGATAAGTCCGGAATTATTCTACAACCACACATTATAGAAAAAGTTCAAGGATTTCCTGAAGATCTCAAGGACAAGAAGCAAGTCCAGAACTTCCTAGGAGTTGTCAACTTTGCTGGAATGTTCATAAACAATCTAGCACAATACAGGAAGGTGTTCAGTCCTCTATTGAAAAAAATGATGAGTTCAAATGGGAGGAATCACACCGAGAAATAGTTAAACAATTAAAGGAGGTTTGCAAAAAGCTCCCAAAGTTAGCCATTCCAAATGACGAGGACGACCTGGTGTTATATACAGATGCCAGTGACCATTGGTGGGCAACAGTTCTTACAAAGTCCACATCCTAAGGAGAAGTGACATTCAGATATTGCAGTGGACTCTTTGCGGAGAATGAGGCAAAGAGATAGCACATTAATGAGAATGAGTTCTTTGCAGTATGAAAGGTATTCAAAAAATGGCCCCTGTTCCTTCTTGCGAAGAAATTCATTCTTAAAATCGATAACACGAGTGTCAAGGCCTTTCTAAAAAATAAAATTGAATCAAAACCAGAAAATGCTAGACTTTTAAGATGGCAAGCTGAATGTCAATATTATGATTTTAATATTGTCATTATTAATTCTATTGAAAATGTTTTGGCAGATTTCCTGACGAAAGATGGAGGAAGCTGAGATAGACTCCATCCTGATCATTTCAAGACACCTGATGGACAACCTCAAGTTTCTCAAAAAGGAATTCGAGAATTTGGTACTCATTGTTGAGCGTGCCAAAAAATTACAAGAGAATGACCAAACCAAAGTGTTTAGCTGTATACGAGGTTGTATCCGCAACAATGCAGATCTATTCGAGATCTTATAAGAGCCAATCCTCCAGGTTGTTGATAATAATCAATAAAAGGAGAGTATTTGAGAACGGGGCTCTAATCCCGGATCAAGGATTCAAGTACCCTTAGCGCGAGTCCTGAATTGGAACTTTCAAAGGAAGAACTGGTCCAAGGAATAATCGAGGCTCTAGAAGTCACATCTAAAGTCGCCGAGTCAACCCAACACCTCTGGGGTAAAAGAGAGCGAGAGAGATCAGCCTTAGGCTTATGACGAGCACCGCTAAGTCTGGTATTAACTTAGCTGATTTTTCTCATTGGCAGGAGTACCAGGCAAGTTGGGAGAAATTGAACACAAGACAGAGAATCCGTCCGGAGAAATGCCGGATAGATGTATCCGGGCTATACCCTTGTGTTTGGATAAGAGAAGTCTTAAATCCAATTGATGTAAAGCAGTGGTATGATTTTGAGGCATGTTGAGAGTGGAATTTCACGCATTTTAGGTCCACATTACACAATTTTTGATATAATGTAGCCATGATTTTATGTAGAATGGCATGGTTTTCATATCTTGCATAATTAAGATGCTATTAAGGTGTTTAGTTAAGTCTTTAAGGGTAAAACATGATCAAAAGTTCAAAGTTGGAATGAAGAGTGAAATCGTGAAGGAATGCTGAAAAATATACATCCACGTTGCGTAATTTTTCTGTATTAATGTAGAAGTTCAAATTGATGATGTATTTGGAAAGCCACGGAAGAGAGGATAGATTTGGCGCAAAATTACTCAAATCAGAGTCTGTATGATGAAGTTATGCTCAAAACATTGAAGTCGCGTAGTGCAGTCTACAGCTCGGCGAACCGCTCGGGAAGCAGCTCGGGGCGAGCTGGTGTCGCTTGACAGCTAATTTTGGCCGAGTTGGGGGTCCTACTGAACCCTATCGATGTCAGCTTTTCATCCGTATATGGCTCGGCACCAACTCGGCATGCCCATAGGCAGCTCGGCTCAAGTTGAGTGTCGAGCTGCCTAAAATTGGGCCCATACAAGGCCTATTTGGTTGTGCACTATATTTATACCCTTCAGATCGCGTTTTGAAGCAGAAATCATCGAAAAATAGCCCTGCAACAGTCCAAGAAAGAATAGGGGAGATCAATATACAAATTGGAGAGAACCCATCCATAACCCATCATCAATTTACTCCACCAACATTTCCACATCAGATTCATATCTGATTTCATATTCCATCCATCTTCAAGTGGTTCCAAGTGCTAATCAAGGGAGATTGGACGATTGGAGAGACAGAGAAGGAACGCAGACTCACACTTACGCTAGGGTTTCGTGTCTGTAACAATAAATTTTGTATTTATAATAAAATAAATACAAGTTGAATTACAATGATAATCCAGAAGGATTATACTTGAAAATTTAGGAAACAATCTCTATCTATCCTCTAATTCTTCTCTCGAACCAATTTGGACTTTGACTTTGACTTTGTTTGTTCCGCTGAGTATGTTGGCTGCGCTGACTGTGTATGTTGAGTCGGATCTTCGGTTGAAGCTTGTTCGAACTTGAGTTAGGGGCTTTGTAACGTTAACCCAGAGGTGACGAGCCTTTGTTCGGATTAAACATGTTTGTTGTGAAAAACACTCGATATGGGGGCTTAGCACCTTAATCCAGGGCCGTATGTCGTTCTTGCCTTGAAGAACACTTGAAGAACTTAGTGTATGTATGAAGAACACTCGATCTAGGGGCTTAGCACCTTAATCATGGGTCGTATGTCGTTCTTGCCTTGAAGATCTTGAGGGGCGTTGCTCGTGTTTCAATCTCTTTAGAGCGTTGTCGTCTTCGGATGCTCCAGTGTGTGTTTCAAATGAAGGGAGGACCCCTTTATATAGGTGAGAGATGAAGACTCTCTCATTAATGTCTTGCATTCTGATTGGTCCACTCTATTTGGGCCATATCCTGCGGGCTTGGGCCTCCCCTTGTTTGGGCTGTAATCAGGCCTATTTTATTTGGGCCTGATTTAATTTGTATGGACTGGTTTAACTTAAGTCAGTCCTCATCTGACATGGGCTTGTTTGACTTGGACCAGACCTCATTTAATTTAAGCCCCAATTTAATTTGTTGGGATTAAATTAATTATCAATTATTTATTAATCTATTTTTAAGAATTAATTAATTTAAATTCCTCAATAAATTAATAAATGATATTTAATCCAGAAAATCCACGTGTCACCATTTGATTGGACCATAAATTTTAAATGCTTATAGTGTCTCAATTCTTTTCTTTCCTTTTATCTTAATTTTTTATATGAATTGCATAGCCATGAGTGTTGAATGTAACCTCATGGGCTAATCTTCTTAAACAGTTCTAGGGTTTGATGGTTTGACTTGATTGATTTGAGAACCTAGACCAAAGATTGGGAATTTATGTAGTGGATATTTTGATTATACTTATTTTATTAAGAATTGCTTTTCTGCTTCGTAACGTCTTCATAATATATTCATGACATCCGCTATAATGCTTGAATTATTATGTTAACTTGTGTGCGTTCATGATTGATATTGTGTATTTTTTAGGGATTGAAGTAATTCCGCTATAAACACTTTAATTCCATGAACTGGAAAATTAAATACTTGAATTGTTTAGTAGAATAATGAAATTAGACTTTCAAGTAGGAAATGAATAGAACCTTGTAGTAATTCCTGAGAATATCTTGTTAGTCGAACTTACCATCCGGAGGTATTGTTCTTTGCTTTGATTAGTATCTAGGAATAAGGCTTGGTAATATTCACGCATGAATGAATAATTAAAGGTCTAGTAACTCGAATTAATTGGTCTATACCTGATACCTTAGAACTGTCGTTTATCCTTTGATTAAAACTTGTTTATTTTTCCTTTGCTTTAATTATTCAGTAATTTATAATTTCGTTATTTAGATAATTAATTACAAAACTCTTGGAAAATCAGTTACTTAATTCTTATTAAATAGTAATTTTAGAATAAATAAATAATTAGCTATCTCAGTGGGATCGATAATTTAATTTGGATACTTGCTTACTACGATTGACATCCTTACACTTGAGGATAAAATTGAGTGCCCAAAAAATGTCTACCAAGTTTATGGCACCGTTGTTTATTTTTCTTTCATTACTTAACTAGAATATTTTTGTTGAGATTTAATTTTCTTTAACTTAAATTTTTCTTGAGTTGTATGCTTACTAGATCAAAGACAGGATTGAAAGATCTTAAATTTGATCTGGAGATAGAAGTTTCTACAAGAAAAAGAAGAGGAACATGAAAGACTCTCAACGCACCTCCCAAAGCTGCTAAGCTTCCACCTCCGAAAAAGAAAATGGAAACATCGGATCCTAAAGCAGTCGTAGGGGAGGAAAAAAAACATATAGAAAATTAGGTTATCCCAAAAAGGTTGAATCAGAGGCTGAATTAGAATCAGAATCAGCAGTTATGGGAGATAGAACTCATGAGGATGACATCGTCATCCATGAGACATTCAAGTCCACCAATGTAGGAGGATCAAGCGTAGTTGGAGCCGTTCAAGCTGATGAGGTGAACGACATTAGGTCAACCCTGATTAATATGATGGAGAAAACCCCTTCGCCGGAGGCGTTTTCGATGAACCCTACGGACAACTTAAGTGTTTCAACAGTTACATGGATACAATGAAAGCCGCTGATGCTACTAATGATAGATGGAAGATGAGGCATTTTCAGTTTTTATTAGTTGATAAGGCAAGAGAGTGGTATGATAAATTGAAAGAAGACAGTTGTTCTAATTGGACTGAGCTGCAGCAGTTGTTTGTGGATAAATTTATGCCACCTGGTAAGGTTCTTTTATTGAAACATGAGATCAATCAGTTTAAGCAGCGGAGAGATGAATCATTTGGAGAGGCTTGGGAAAGGTATACAGATACGTTGAGGAGATGCCCACTACATGGATTTAAAAAGTTTCAACTCATCGGTGTCTTCTATAATGGCCTTGACAATGAAGCAAGAGTGTTGGTTGATGCATCTGCTGGAGGAACGATTTTTGGCAAGTTATCAAATGTCGTAGAGAAGTTGTTCAATGATATCTCTATCAATTCTAGGGATTGGCCATCTAAAAGGATTCGTGGAACTTATGTACTTGGAAAGGTCGCACGGGTTGAAGAGATGGTTACTAAAGCTGATAGGAATGATAAGATTGTCTCTCAGTTGGAATAGATGAACAAGCACTTGGTTACTCTGATATCAGGTAATAATAGGGGAGACAACCGAGGGCCTACAAGTGATGATGTGGTGATGAACCTTCAAGAAATTGAGGACGCGAATTGGGCTATGGGGCAGAGTCTTCAGGGTTCGAGAGCACCTCAAAATTGGCAAGGACATAGGTACCGTCAAGGGAATTCCAACCAAATTAATAACCAAGGGGGAGGACCTAGTAATCAAGGAGGAAACTGGCAGAACCAGAGGCATGAGAACTTTTCTTATTCAAATCTGAATAATGCAGTTCCATACCCGCCTAATTTTGATCATGGTGCCAAGACTGAAGAAGGAAGAGCTAGTATTAATGAAGTGTTGGCCAGGTATATGAAGAAGACTGATGGAGATATTGACAAGATTAACAACTGCATTGTATTCATGGATTCGAATATGACAAAGCAGCATGAAGAAGTCATTAAGCAGTTGCAGAGTCTCACATATTCTATGGGTCAGATCTCCACTATGGTAAATCAGCAGCAACAGCAGATTCAGAAAGGAAAGTTTCCTTCAGATATAGAAATCAACCCAAAGCAGTGTGCAAATGCGATCACTTTGAGATCCGAAAAGCAGTGTAAAGGTATGGAACTGATGCATGACGTAACAAAACGGGTGCAGGAAGTAACAAAACTGATGCAGGACGAAACAGGGGCGGAGCAGGATTATTCCGCCACAGCTCGGTAGCCAGCTCCAGCCGAGCTGGTCCCCCAGAGTGCCGAGTTGCCGCCAAGTAGGGTCCAAGCCGGTTTAAATGGGTCTTCAGGTTCAAACCAACCCTAGCTCGGCATCGTTCTCCATCCGCTTGGGTCGAGTGAGCCGACGAGCAGCCCTCCGAGATTTCCAACATGTTCGAATTCTGTACTGAACCAATCTGATCAAGCAATCGCTGATAAAAAGTGGCAGAGAGCTAAGAAACTGAGAGAAGTGGAAATGGTATTCGAGAAAGATAGTTTGGGACTTCCGATTACAAAGGTAATAATTCCTTTCCCTAAAAAATTCTAGTCGAAGAGCCTTGATGAGAAGTTCCGGAAGTTCGCTGATGTTATGAGGGATGTCCTGGTCATTATTCCTTTTTTGGTGCATTAGAAGAGATGACATATTACGCAAGGGTCATCAAGGAACTCATCTCGAGAAAGAGGAGCTGAATAGTATGGGGACGGTGAATTTGATAGAGAACTGTAGCTCCATTATTCAGAAGAAGCTTCCAAAAAAAGTGAAGAATCCAGGCAGTTTCATCATTCCTTGTGAAATTGGAAAATGACCATCTAGGAAAGCACTGTGTGATCTAGGAGCCACCATCAATTTGATATCCTTCTCAGTATTCAAGAAGCTTGGTTTGGGGGAGTTGAAACCTACATTTGTGGCCCTACAGTTAGCAGATGGGTCATTTACATACCCTGAGGGAGTTATTGAAGATGTGCTTTTATAGGTGTCGAATTTGATTTTTCCTGTGGACTTCCTAGTACTTGATATGGAGGATGATAAGGATGGCGTGCCTCTGATCTTAGGGCGTCCATTTCTTGCTACTGGAAGGGCTCAAATAGATGTGTTCAAAGGAGAGTTGAGGCTAAGGGCCAATGATAAGGAAATTGTATTTTTGTTGAATAAGGAGATGCAGTGGCCTACAGATCAGCAACAATGCAAGTCTGTGGAAGTAATCGACACAAAGTTTGAGGAGAACTTTGCCTTGTCTGATGTGCAGTTTGAGGCTTTATCTAATGATGCATGTGTTGATTATCTTGATAATTTACTTGCATTGAGTGATGCCAGAGATGAACAGAGAAGGAAGATCATTGCTGACATAGTGAATCAGAATAAGAAGTCTAATGTTGAAGGGGAGATGAAGCTTGTTGCTAAGGAAGAGAAGCATGTGAGCAAGATAATTGAAGTGGTAGAGGAGATCGCAAAAATAAGCGGATCTCTTACTTTTCCTACTACTAACTCTGATATGATGTTTGATAATCTCTTGGTTGCAGGAAAAATTGATGATCCATATCTGAAGCTTCCGAACTTACCTTCGAATTTTCATTCTTATATTGGTGTTGAAAATTCTAACTTGTTTAATCCTTGTTTCGCTACACAGGTTGAGCCTACAATTGAGTGTAGGATTGCCAGGGAGGAATCGCGACAGTCATGGGAGAGAAGGAAGTCAAAGGATTTTGTTTCAGTGACACAGAAAGGTGAGGTGGTTGGAGTTGAGAATAAGAAAGGAAAGAAGTACTTGAAGGTAAGAAAGCGAGAAGACTATCCTCCGATCGATTAATCAAAAAGAGGTATTCCATCGTGACTATCCGACGTTAAACATGAGCACCTGTTGGGGCTTTCCCTTCCTTTTTAATTACTTTTATATGTCTGTGTTGGTATAGTAATTTTATTAGGTGTTGCTTGGTTTCGGTATATACTTCTTTGCAAACTTAGCTTCTCACTTCGTTTGATCTAAGATTGGGGGTAACTTATATACCTTGTCTTGTAGTATCGAAGTATAATTTTCTGCATTGTTGTTGCTTGGAGGGTTGATTTTTTGCGGATCTTTAATATTATCAATTTATTCGTTGATGTTGAGTGTTCAATTTTTTTTGCGATTTTCCAAGTTTCGTGTTTTGTGTTGTTTGTCGTTTGTTGGTCTTAGTGTTAGTGTAGTCGATTTATGGTTCTCTAAGATGATTTTCCAATTTTTCTTAGCACATGATGTGTGATTGTGTTTGAGAAGCCATTTTTTATTGTGCTTTGATATTAAGATGCTTGAAATTTGATTATATGCAAGGAAGATTTGCTATGTAGCTTTATTAGGATTGCTTGTTCATTCCTACAGCCATGTGAGATTTTGAGCCTTTTGAAATAGTGACAAGTTACATGATTCAGTTTATTCTTTTGAGTGTCGTTTATACACACGTATTCTAGAACTTGGCTTTATATCTTGCTTGAAGCTACGTGTTTGACTAGACAATAGAAAATGATCTTAGGCCATTTTTTTGTTTATTAGTCACTAGCCAAATTATTATCCTACATATTGAAATTATCCGTAATCAACCCTTTTGAGCCTAAAAGAATTATTTGTTGGGAGCCTACGTGATTAGCTAATTGATCCCTTTGCTAACCTTAAAAATTCCTACATGGTACAGAGTTGAAGGAGTCAATTTGGAGTCTTGTGAAGAAGAATAAAAGGAGAAGTAATTTGGAAGTGATGAAAATTGTTGAAGAAAGTGGTTAAATTATTGCATAAAGGGGTAGTGCTTGAAACTGGTACCTCACGAACAAAGAGAGTGCCTGAAACTGGTGCCCTTATTTGAAAAAAAAGAAAACAGAGTATAAAGGAAAAGAATCAAGTAAGGAAGTTGTGTTCAAAAGTGAAGGATGAATCAAGTTGCAAGAAGAATTGAAGAGCATTAAAGAAGAGAGAAAAAGTGAAGCTGTTTGTTGAAAAGATGTAAGTCTTATTTGATTCTCTACTAGTGAACTAGTCACTTTATCCATATATTCTCTACCTTTACCAAAGAGCCAACGGTACATCCTAATGCAAGACCTTTGTGATCCTATTGTCGAAATTATTCCTTTAGTAGAGAGTTGAGATGATTGCCAAGCTTATGATTACGCGTGTGTTTGAATAGATTATGAGTATAAACACCTTACCCTAAAGTGTATATATCTCGGACTTGAGCGATGAGCGTAAATACTACCCGTGAGAATGGGTGGATGAGCATTCCGAAAAAGTAAAGTAGTTGATTTGAATTGTATGTTCTTAGATGGATAGTTATCTTAGTATTTGAAGTATGATTTTTGAATTGTTATATATTGTCTAGGATGTGTTAAATTGTGAAATTTCCTCTCAATTACTTTATTATTTTTCTATGTCGTTGCCTAGGGACGAGCAATAGGTAAGTTTGGGGATTTGTTGAGAGTGGAATTTTACGTGTTTTAGGTCTCACATTACTCAATTTTTGATAGAATGTGGCCATGATTCCATATAGAATGGCATGGTTTACATATCTTGCATAATTAAGATGCTACTAAGGTGTTTTATTGAGTTTTGAAGGGTAAAACATGATAAAAAGTTCAAAGTTGGAATGAAGAGTGAAAGCGTGAAGGAATGCTGAAAAACATACATTCACATTGCGTAATTTTTTTGTATTTGTGTAGAGGTTTAAATTCATCATGTGATATATGGTTGGAAAGCCACGGAAGAGAGGATCGTTTTGGCTAAAAAATTACTCAAATCGGAGTCTGTATGAGGAAGTTATGCTCGAAACGGTGAAGTCGTGCAGTGCAGTCTGCAACTCGGCGGACCGCTCGGGAAGCAGCTCGGGGCGAGCTGCAGTCGCTCGACAGCCAATTTTGGCCAAGCTGGGTCCTACGGTCTCAACATCAGCTTTTCATTAGTATATGCCTCGGCACCAACTCGGCATACCAAAATCGGGCCCAAACGAGGCCTGTTCAATTGTGCACTGTATTTATACCCTTCAGATCGTGTTTTGAAGCAGAAATTGTCTAAAAACAGCCTTGCAACAGTCCAAGAAAGAATAGGGGAGATCAATACACAAATTAGAGATAACCCATCTATAACCCATCATCAATTCACTCCACCAACACTTCCATATCAGATTCATATCTGATTTCATCTTCCATCCATCTTCAAGTGGTTCCAAGTGCTAATCAAGGTAGATTGGACGATCGGAGAGACAGAGAAGGAACACAGACTCACGTTTATGCTAGGGTTTCATGTCTCAATTCTTTTCTTTCCTTTTATAATGATTTTTTATATGAATTGCATAGCCATGAGTGTTGATTATAACCTCATGGGCAAATCTTCTTAAACAGTTCTAGGGTTTGATAATTTGACTTGATTGATTTGGGAATCTAAACCAAAGATTGGGAATTTATGCAGTGGATATTTTGATTATACTTATTTTATTAAGACTTGCCTTTCTGCTTCGTAACGTGTTCATAATATATTCATGACATCCGCTATAATGCTTGAATTATTATGTTAGCCTGTGTGCGTTCATGATTGATATTGTCTATCTGTTAGGGATTGAAGTAGTTCCGCTATAAACACTTTAATTCTATGAACTGGTAAATTAAATACTTGAATTGTTTAGTGGAACAATACAATTAGACTTTCAAGTAGGAAGTGAATAGAACCTTGTAGTAATTCCTGAGAATATCTTGTTAGTCGAACTTACCATCCGGAGGTATTGTTGTTTGCTTTGATTAGTATCTAGGAATAATGCTTGGTAATATTGGTGCACCTTAGGGTTTAAACTAGAATATACTGTTAGCTTAGAATCGTATCATATTCGGTGGGATAATAGGGTTATGTGGTGTATTTTCATTGAAACTGCATGAATGAACAATTGAAGGTCTAGTAACCCGAATTAATTGGTCTATACCTGATACCTTAGAACTGTCGTTTATCCTTTAATTAAAACTTGTTTATTTTCCTTTGCTTTAATTATTCAGTAATTTATAATTTCGTTATTTAGATAATTAATTACAAAACTCTTGGAAAATCGGTTACTTAATTCTTATTAAATAGTAATTTAGAATAAATAAATAATTAGTTGTCTCAGTGGGATCGATAATTTAACTTGGGTACTTGCTGCTATGATTGACATCCTTACACTTGAGAAATAAATTGGAGTGCGCAGAAAATGTCTATCAGGGCATTAGCGTCAATATACACCATCGCTCCAAGCTTTCCAGAAATCTCAAAACTGCCGGATTGGCTAAGGAAGACAGTGGGGAAGGCATGGACAATGAATGATACTTTATCCAGAGGAGATATATTAAAGTTTTACTTCACCAGTGCAACTCCAGAACCGGTCGGGAAAGGCTGCCACGAAGCCTTTCACTTCATCAAATTAAGAAGACCAGACATGGAAACATCAAACAGAATTAAAGAGTCTTCTAGGAAGGAACCAGTCTTGGTTTCTACATATTTAGAGGATCGAATCTCTATGCGAAGGGCGAGGGGTTTATACGCCTGCATTTAAGTTATGGATCATGTAAAGTTCCCGTTCAAATTTGAACACAAAACATTGAACGGGTCATTTTTGTTGAATATCTTAACAGGAAGAAAAACACAGTTTGCTGTAGATGCTTTCAAAGATAAGAGAAAGCTTTTTTGGGATAATAAGTTATCGATGAGTAAACAAACCAATTAGAAATATTGCAACATGGCCCACTTTTGGCAATGGACAGATAAAATATGCTCAAGCTGCTCTACCCAAAAAGAACCACAGTTTGGGAAAGAAGTAAGATTAGGCATAGGAAGAAGGATTGCTGGACCCTCTCCTGCAAGGGAAGGAACACGTGGAAAGAAGAGAATAAAACCTCTTCAAAACACATAAGAGCTGAAGGACCCTTCAGACACCAAAGGGACAAATGACTCCTCAAGAAAGCAAGGGTAGGATGACTTTTTTAAAAGGGTAAGGAGCCATGTGATCCCTACAAAAGGCCAAAAGAGGGATGGACCAAATAAGGGCATCCAATGAAGAGAAAGGGACCAGCTAGCTAAAAGTTAGAATCCAATAGGAATGACGTATGCGCTGACGTAAGAATAATAATGTAAGCGGTGATGTCACAGAAAATTAAGAGGACCTAAAATCCGAATTTCACGTCCAAAAAACTCTATAAATAAGGAAGTTTGAGGAAGCAGACGACATCAACCATTCTCCTCTACTTTCTCTCTCAATAAACATTGTAATAGTCTTTTTTTCTTGTATGTGTGTTTCTGTTTCAACTACAATAGGTAGCTAGAGGAGTCGTCTCCTTTTGTTCAAGTATTTGAGTGTGTAATAAGTATTTCCATTCAATAAATAAATAATCTTTGCCTACTTCCCGCATGTAACCTTCCATTTTTTTTGCAATCTTAATCTCCACACTTTTCGACAAGAAACAGTAGCAGCATCCTATACACTCGGTGTAGGAAATGAACCAAGGTTGTGCTGAGGTCCGCTGAAGGAACGAGATTGGACCACTACACTACAAGGCGTGTGGTTGGTTGTGAGGAGCAGCCGTAATACCTCCTGAATACCTAGTGGATTGACGATCAAAAGAGGCACTGTTACTATTTTAAGTTGGTTAATTACGAGATTAATGATGTTTAATTAATGTACAGAAGCATGTTGAGCCTGATATGGTCGTAATGGACTATTTCTATTTTGAGAAAAAGGAAAATGTTGAAGTTTAAGTTAAAATAAGTTTAAAACCGACAAGGTCGCCAGGCTAGCAACTATTTGGGCCACTATAGTGGTAGCCGACAAGGTTACTGACACAAGGGTATTAAAATCCAGAAAAATTTTTATTCATAGGAATGAGAAAAAGTGGTGATATTAATTTTAAACTTTGAGAATTGGGTATTTTTAATCTCTCCTCTCTTCCCACCTTCACTGTCCCCCCCTCTCCCTCTCTTCATCATCTCTTCCTTCAGTAGATTTGACGGAATCACGATAGGAGTTTTCGCCGTCGTTGATATACCGCGTTCCCCCTCCGGCGTCGACAACCTCTGTCGTGGGCACGCTTTGCGAACGGATCTTTGCTTTCGCCGAATCAATGACAGCCACGTAATTGGGGATTGAAGAATTGGGGGTTCCTCGTTTATGCTCGTTCTGTAGCGTGAGATATTGATGTTGATTAGCTGAGTGGGCTGCAGATTGGGAGCAATGCCAGTGAATAAGGGAGAGTTTAACGATCCTCAACCTCCAAATCGAACAAACCACAATGCTATTTATGGTCCTATTGAGAATTTATTTGCTTCAGCGAAACGGGGGGGAAGGTTTTGGTATCAGAAGAGAAAGTTCCAAATAATGCTTGTTCAGTTGGAGTATGGAGCCTGAATTCTTTGGACCCATATTTCCTTTGGCCTAGTTGATCCTAATAGGCTTAGGGTTAAGGCAAGAAGTCTATTTAATAGATTGTTTCCCATTGTAGTTGACTTGATCTAGAAGTTTCTCATTGTAGTTGAGTTGATCAAGAAGAAAAAAAAAACCTGGCTTGGCATCGCCCCCAGACGTAGTCGAAAGACGAACTGGGTAAACAAATCTCGTGTTATTTTTGTGTCATCATGTGCATACGTCTAAATTCCTAACTACTGGTATCAAGAGCCTCGGGTTTGAAGGGAGCAGTCACGATGAGCGACGAGAAGATTTCAATCAAACAGTTTGACGGATCAAATTTTGGATTCTGGAATATGCAGATCGAGGATTATCTCTACGGTAAAGATCTGTATGTCCCCTTAGAAGAGAAGGTGAAACCCAAAAAGATGGATCAGAAGGAGTGGAATCTGTTGAACAGAAAGGCGATGAGTGCGATACATTTATCGTTGTCCATGAATGTAGCCTACCACACAACTAAAGCCAAGTCCGTAAGGGGGATGCTGCAAATCCTGGAGGAGATGTATTAGAAGCCCATAACTGCAAACAAAGTTCATCTGATCAGACGATTGTTCAACCTCAGAATGTCAGAGAGCACACTAGTGCAGCAACATCTGAACGAGTTCAACATGATCATTGGGCAGTTGTGTTCAGTCAAAATCGAATTTACTGATGAGGTACTTTCTTTAGTTTTGTTATCTTCTTTGCCAGATAGTTGGGCTGCCACAGTAACTACAGTTAGTGCTTCATCCGTGAAAGATAAATTGAAGCTTGACGAAGTGAGAGATCTGTTGATTAGCGAGGAGGTTCGCAGGAAAGAATCTGGATCTACTTCAGGGTCAGCGCTGAACACGGAGGATATGGGCAGATCGATGAAAAGGCAGAATCGTGGTAGATCAAAGTCTAGGGGAAAGAGCCAATCCAAAAAGGATAAAGACTCAATCCAGTCCTGGAATTGTGACGAGTTTGGTCACTATAGGAATTAGTGTACAACACCCAAGAAAAAAAAGAAGGGACAGAATGAGAAGAAGAAGCAAACGCAACCACAGATGATATTGGAGATGCGTTGGTCTTGAGTGTCAGTAGTCTGCTAGAATCGTGGATGTTGGATTCTGGTGCATCATTCCACTCATGCAGTGATGCTGAAATAATGGAGAACTACGTGTCTGGTGAATTCGGACAAGTCAACCTTGCTGATGATGAGCCCCTGAAGGTTATGGGGAAAGGAGATGTTCGGATATCCATACTAAATGGATCGACATTAAACCTGAATGGTGTTAGGCACATTCCAGGATTGAAAAGAAACTTGCTTTCAATCGGACAGCTTGATGTTGAGGGATACTCAGTGACTTTCGGCAGCAACAGTTGGAAGATCAGTAAAGGAGCGATGACAGTAGCGCGGGGAAAGAATGAGGGGACATTGTATACTACAACTAACTCCAAGGACTGCATTGATCTTTCAGGAGCTACGACCAATGTTGATTTGTGGCACTGTCGGTTGGGTCACATGAGCGAGAAAGGGATGAAGGTAATGTGTTCGAAAAGGAGAATTTCAGGGCTAAAATCTGTTGAAATTAGCCTATGTGAGGACTGTGTTTTCGGGAAGCAAAGAAGAGTAAATTTCTCGAGAGGTGACAGAACCTTGAAGGCAGAAAAGTTGAAGTTGGTCATAGCAATCTATGGGGACAGCACCCACGAAGTCCCTTGGTAGTTTAGAGTATTACATGACCTTCATTTATGTCTCCACTCGAAAGGTATGGGTTTATTTTCTGAAAAATAAAACTGATGCATTTGATACTTTCAGGAAGTGGAAAGCCCTTATAAAGAATGAAAAGGGGCTGAAAGTAAAGTGTCTTCGTTCTGACAATGGAGGTGAATATAAGCTCCGTGAGTTCAAGGAATATTGTGCTGAGAATAGGATTCGCATGGAGAAGACTTTGAGAGGAATTCCCCAACAGAATGGAGTGGCAGAACGAATGAACAGAACTTTGAATGAGTGAGATAGATGTATGAGGTTGAAGAGTGGACTGCCTAAGATGTTTTGGGCAGATGCAGTAAACACAACAGCATACCTAATTAACAGAGATCCATCCGTTCCATTGGAAAACAGAATACCAAAAGAAGAATGAACGGGAAAAGAGGTAAATCTGTCTTGCTTGCGTGTCTTTGGTTGTGTTGCATATGCTCATATTAGTTCTAGTGATAGAAACAAGTTAAATGCTAAATCTGTTAAGTGTATATTCATCGGTTATAGTGGTGATGAGTTCAGTTATAGACTCTGGGATGAGAACAATCGAAAGATTATTCGCAGTAGAGATGTAGTTTTCAATGAACAGGTTACGTACAAGAATAAATTAGAGGCATCAAATTCTGACAAGACTAATATCGAAGAAGTCGAGTTAGATATCTCAAACTCGAGTGGGAGTAAGGAGAGTCAGAATGAGGAAGAGGTTCTTATTGAAGAACCAAGGACACCACCACCCCCCATTGGAGGATCCATTGCAGAGACCAGCTAGAGAACGACGTGCACCTGATAGACGAGTTACATTCAGAAGGTCCTGAAAAGATTTAACATATCAGAGTCGAAGCCTGTGGGTGTTCCATTGGGAACTCAATACAAACTTTCAAAGAAGGAGTCACCAAAGAACAAGTAGGAACGTGCACAAATGATGAGTGTTCCATATGCCTCAGCAATTGGTAGCATCATGTATGCCATGGTGTGTACAAGACCAGATATTGCTCATGCAGTGGGAGTAGTAAGCCGGTTCATGAGTGATCCAGGCAAGCAACATTGGGAAGCAGTGAAGTGGGTCTTGCGATACTTGAGAGGTACCACAGACAAGGCTTTGTGTTTCAAAGGTAAGAGTGTGGTGCTAGTGGGTTATGTGGATGCAGACTTGGCATCAAATAACTTTGATGGGAGGAGAAGTATAATCGGGTATGTCTTTACTTGTGGTAGTACTGATATATCTTGGACTTCTAAGTTGCAGAAGGTTATTGCATTGTTCACCACGGAGGCAGAGTATCTAGCCGTGACAGAGGCAAGTAAGGAGATGGTGTGGTTGCAGAATTTCTTGGGAGAACTTGGGAAGGAGCATGAAAGTAGTACTCTTTTCAGTGATATTCAAAGTGCTATATTTCTTGCAAATAATCCGGTATTTCACTCAAGAACAAGGCATGTTGAGTTGAAGTATCACTACATCCGTCACCTTTTGGAGAAGAAGATCTTACAACTTATGAAGATCCTTGGAAATGAGAATCTAGCAGACATGTTTACTAAGGTGGTGACCTTAGAGAAGTTGAAGCTTTGCATAGCTTCAATTGGCCTTGGAACTTGAAGAAAAGGCAAGGCGATGCTAGGCAGATACGGGAGAGGAACAAGAAGCTATGACTACATGGAGGATTCAGTCTCCAAGTGGGAGATTGTTGGAGTATGGAGCCTGAATTCTTTGGGTCCATATTTCCTTTGGCCCAGTTGATCCTAATGGGCTTAGGGTTAGGGCAAGATGTCTATTTAATAGATTGTTTCTCACTATAGTTGACTTGATCAAGAAGTTTTTCATTGTAGTTGACTTGATCAAGAAGAAAAGAAAAACATGGCTTGGCATCACCCCCAGACGTAGTCGAAAGACGAACTGGGTAAATAAATCTCGTGTTATTTTTGTATCATTGTGTGCGTGCGTCTAAATTCCTAACATGTTCTGAGGTTAATGTTATTCAGAGTGATGAGAGTTCTCCCAAGTGGAAGTTTGTAGAGGAATTGGGTGAATTACCTGGAAAAGACGCGTGCAAATCTGTATCTGCTTCTGTTTTGCTGCGTAAGTTAAGATGGAGTACCCTTGGCTTGCAATTTGACAGGTCGAAGGTCTTACTAGAATCCTCTTATTGATAGTTCAATTGGAATCCACATGATGGGTTGTGTTGATTAGTGTCTGAAATGCAGACGAATCAATACTTTGTTTATAGATTTGTTGTTTTCATCAAAGTGAAATATGGACAATGGCTATGGTTGAATTGGATTGTTATTTTCATTTAATGATATTAGATGTTTACCTTATCTAGAGTTTGGCTTTACTCATGATCTCCATGCTTGAAACGTGATTTTGATTGCTGCAGACATGTATGCTCATTTTGTGATAAGTGTGGTTGGTTAATATGCTTCTAAAGAGTTATACTATTGATTTTGTTCTATGACATCTAATTATCTTTCTGGCTTAAAAATCAAATCTTGACTTTATGCAAATACACTGGGCATTCTCATGTCTCACTTTTTTTTTTGCAATTATTATTATAAAGGAGTGAATTATTCTTTATACTCTAGAAGAAAGTACTGTAACTACTAAACTAAAATTGTTCATTGAAATTACAAAACATGCTTTATTTTCAAGATTTAAATCTCTAAGTCAAAAAGTGATTAATTAATTTAAAAAGTGATTCAATTAATTCAAAAGAGTAATCTAATTATTTTTATAATAATCAATCAACTTATAGATTAAATACAATTTAATTTTTTATAACTTTATTTTTAAATATTAGAATATATAATCAAAGGGTAACCTAATTCTTTATAAAGAGTAATCTAATTACTCAAAAAGAGTAACCCAAATAATATAAAAGTATAAAAGTATAGTACAATTTAATTCTTCACAATACATGTACAATTTAACTCTTGACAATACATGACTTCATTTTTAAAAAATTAAAGTATCACTTAAAGAATAACCTAATTCCTTATAAAGAGTAACTCAATTAATATGCAAAAATACACTTTAATTCTTGACAATAAATGACTTCATTTTAAAAAAATAGAATATCAAATCAAAGAGTAACCTAGTTCTTTATAAAAAGTAACCTAATTATTTATAAAGAGTAACCTAATTAATATGAAAAATACAATTTAATTCTTCACAATACAAGACTTCATTTTTTTAAAAAATTAGAGTATCAAATCAAAGAGTAACCTAATTGTTTACAAAGAGTAACCCAATTCATTAAAAAAGAGTAACCTAATTAATAATAAAAAAAATTAATCTAGTTTACCAAACAAAATAGAGCATATACAAATCAACATGTTGATGAAAGCTCTATTTTTGTCTTTTCAGCTGCCTCTCAAAGTCTCTTCACAGCAAGCCTATCGACTCGTTGATGAAAGCTCTGTCTTTTCCATGATAATTCATATACCAGGAAAAAGATGGTATTAGAGCTGCGGATGCTGACGGAGGCATTACCTTTGCGTACACCTTCGAGAGCATACTCAACTCGTTGTTTGATAATTACTCTTAAGCTGGCAATTGGCGTCTCACCTTCAGTAAAACCTTTGAAACTTATATTCAAATTCTAAGTTTCTAATGTATAGCCAGTTAAAATAGGAGCAACTTGAGCAAAGTCAGCAATAAGCGGATTTGATGACTCTTGTATTGTAGCATACAAGGGTGCATTGAAGTGGTAAGTATTTCGCCATTAGCAACAAGGAAATCAACTCTAACCTACAAAAGAAGTGGAAAATAATAAATTGAGTAAAAATCAATTAGGAGCAACTGAACATTGTGAATGAATTGAATAAGCATGATAGATAAAGTACTTTTTATGAGGCTTAACTTGTAAATCTTAATATGTGCAAACCCTTAGATGACTAATGGCCATATTGTTCTGTGCAAGAAGGTCGAAATATTGATCATAGTACATGGCTTCTTTTTAAGAAATCAGAGTCTCATATCAAAGAGTAATCTTACTTATTCCAAAGAGTGACCCAATTGATTCAAAAGAGTAATCTCATTACATTAAAAATAAAAATTCCCTGCTCACAGATCATCCCTTCAACTTTTTTGGTTCTTCATTCAAATTATCAAAACATGCTTCACAAGTAGAGTATAAGAAAAATCATATAATACCATAATGAAATTCTATAACAAAGAGCAATAGTCTTTCACAGAAACATACCAACCTTTTGTTTCTTTTTCTTCCAGAAATGGCAAAAGCAGCTGAGGAAATCAAAAGATAATTTTCCAAAATTGGCTTTCACTATGTTTGCTTTCTCTCTTTTTATATGTTGAACACGATACCAGAGATTGAATTTTTAATTAAGAAAAAAAGTCTATGTAGTCATTCCCAACCTCCTCAAACTACTTCAATATCTAATGTTGTACTATTAAACATAACAATAACACAGCTCTACATGATCTTTGCCAATCTATAGCTGAGACATATGAAACTAATGACTAATCCCAATAAACACATGCAAAGTAGATACAATTACCACCTTACCTGACAAAATTTTAACCAAAAGCAAAACCTGGTATAGCCCGCTTCTATCACCTATATTTCTAAAAATATGTTATTCCTTGTCCTTCACACTCATGTAAGAAACTATGAATCAAACAACAAATAAAGAATGAAAAGTTTTACCAGACCTTTCTAATTTGAAACAACCCAACTAACATATGCAAAGTATACTAGCACTAAAATGAAAAAACTAGGGGGTGATATCTATACTACCGTGGCTTTTATTACAACACAATAATGGTACTCCTACACCATGTTTGTCTTCTCTCTCTTTTGATTGTAAATTCATCTTTTAAAAAACAACATAAAAGATAAATTTTCAAAATTGGCTTTCACATTGAATCATTTAGAAGATTGATCCCAAATATAACAAATACCAAAACCAAACATCAAATTTGACAAGTAAAACTCCTAGGCCTACATGTCTTTCTTTTACTCAAGCAACAAGAGAGTAATCTTATAATTCAACAATTCAAATCCGGAAGCTTCTCCATCCACTTTCTTGTATTACAAACTCAATTCATCAAAACTTATAAAAATTTCTCTAATCAAAGGCAAAATCAAACACTTCCTCGTCTCTGAACCAATTAATAACCGCATTACAGAAATAGAAAACTTACCGCAATTAGCACAATGTTACAGGTACAAGGAAGTCCCAAGTGAAAATCCATATCCGTCCATAATCCCAACCTTCAACTGGAAATACACGTTTAGCTTTTTCCTACATTAATTTCCCTAAATAAAAAACCCATAACAAAATATTTTTTCACAAATGGGTAAATACGGAAGTCAGGGTTCTGGGTCGTCGGAGCAGGACCTCGAAAATGGGAAGACGGAGGGCGGCGAAAAGACGGCGGCGGAGAAAACTTTCTATATAGAGAGAAAGAGGGGAGTGAAGAGTTGGGGATAAAATCAACAGAATGGAAGATTGAATGAGGTGAGAGGAAGTGGGTAATCCATTTGATTATTTTAACCGATTTTATTAAAAAATCCGGTCTCACGAAAATTGAAAAAAAGACAGTTCCATTCTAGTTTTTGTCTTAAATAAATTACATATAATTTTTAATTTAAATTTTAAATTATATAAATATTTATTTAGACTTCAACATTATAATTTTTATTGTATAATTATTAAAATATATTAAATTATTGAGTCTTTAATTAATTTAAAATATTAATAAATTATTAATAATGAGATTTGAATCAAATTAAAAAAAGTATTTCTATTCCTTCATCCATTCCTAATTAATATCAATCATGGTAATAATTGTTTTTAAATATTCCTTTCCTATCTTTAATACATTCATAAATTCATTCCATTCCAATATAATTCCATAATTATTTTTAAACATTTCTTTCCTATCTTTATTCCATTCATAAATTCATTTCATTCCAACATAATTTCATTCAGTTATACCGATCACGCCCTAAGTCAACTTTATTCTATTCATAAATTCATTCCATTCCAGCGTAATTCCATTCAGTTATACCGCTCACGCCCTAAGTCAACGAATTTGCAAAGAATATTGCAAAAGAATGAACTTTATAAAGTTGTTGATATCCATGGTCACATTTATAACTCATATTTATAAGGCTCAAATCCTAAAAAAAAAAGGAATTTTTCTAATCCTAATAACTATTGCAAAAAATAAATTCTTAATATACATTAAAAAAAATTAAAAATAGTACTTATACTTATAATGATGAAGCCCTAAAGAATAGAAAATTTTCTAATCTCTTCTTTCAATACATAACTTACTTTAAATTTTATTTATTACTAAAATACCACATTTCCCTCAAAATTTAATAAAGTTAATCAAAAAGTAATTCTTTTCTTAATATCCGTGATACATATAAATGAACCATTCACTACAACATAAAGTCAATGTTTATGTAACACTTTTTATAAAATCAAAAAATAAAATTGTAATGGCTTGGGTTTAATCCTTTGACCTATGAGTTATAATGCATTTCATCTACCAACTTAGTTAGTTCATACATCTTACTACCTCCGTCCCAAAGTTTCTGTTCATGGTTACCATAGATACAGATTTTAAGAAAAAATTACTCTATTTTTTCTTTACTTTTAGAGGTTGTTTGGTATTTTTAGGTATAAAAAATTAAAAAGTAAGTTATGTGAATTGTAAATGAATGTCAATTTTGAAATTAAAGTGTGTTGTGGGGATATTGATCTATATGTATTTTTGAAATTAAAGTGTGTTGTGGGGATATTGATCTATATGTTTTTTTTTTATTTAAGGGTGTGAACTTGTTTATGGACGGACAAAAATAGAAAATGTGAATTTGTTTATGGGATAGAGGGAATAAGAAATATTAATTATATATTTTATTATACATTTCAAGTTTTTTTTAAATAAAATTTTAATATTTAAATATTCAAACCATTAACCTAAGATGTTAGTAAATTTAACTTAAAATAATAATATATATTTTTAATTTTATAATTAAATTTAAAAAAATATATTAAAATAAAATTTATTTCTTAGTTTATTCAATTAAAAAAATTATAAAAAATATGTAATACTCCCTCCATCCCAAACTTATGTTCACCAGCATACGAAATTTAAGAAAAGTTACTTTTGACCAACTTTATTGATTTTTAAGGGTTATTGTGATATATTTAGGTAATAAATGAATTATAAAGTATGTTCTATGTGTTAGGTGAGAGTGATATTTTTGAAATTAAGATAACTTTGGGGTTGTTGGTTAATGTAAAGTTTCCTTTTTTGGGTGGTGAAAATAAAAATGGAACGGACGAAAACGGAAAATGTGAACATAAGTGTGGGACGGAGGGAGTATATTTTTTTAAATATGGTTAATATATATATATATATATATATATATATATATATATATATATATATATATATATAATTCCACTATATAATTTTTTAATTAATATTCATCTTATAAATATAGAATAATAAAAATACTATTTTAAAATGTTATGTATTTAGAAGTATTACTTAAAAACGTTACTTATGTATAAGTATTAGTATATTATAATATTACATTTGTAAAAGTATTATATAAAATGTGTTATATAAATAAAAGTGTAATATGCATATGTTACATAATATAAAAGTGTTACATGTATGTATTACTTATGGAGTATAAAAAGTGTTACAAAAATATTACATATAATAATAATTTTAAAAGTATTAGCATGTTAAATAAATTTAAAGTGTTACATGAGGTTTTATTTAATTATACTTATGTTATAGTGATTTTTTTTTGGAACGGAGAGAGTAAATAATACTCTCTCTGTCCCATAGAAGTTGACACACTTTCCTTTTTGGTTTTTCCACTAAAGTTGACACATTTCCTTTTTAATACATGGGACCCATACAAAAATAATTAATCTATTCTCATGAGCCACACATATCACCTCTAATACAACTACTCACTACACATTAAACATTATTTCTCTCACTTTACTTTACATTAAATTATTATACTCCTTAATCTCCGTGCCCAAAAAAAATTACACCAACTTCTCCGGGATGGAGGGAGTAATAAATATAAAAGATAATAATATTAATATTCCATCCACGCCAGAATGACTCAGCTCCACCATTAATTGTTACTCCCTCCGTCCCACAACAAGAGTGGCGGAACTTTTTTGCAATTACGGGATATAATATTTAATGGGTAGTTGGGGTAGTTGAGGTGAGAGAAATAATATTTTAAGTAAGTGTATTAATGTGGGGTAATGGAGGGAGAAAAAGTTAATTTGTGAGGGTCCCTTTTACTAAAAAGGGAAATACACCTCTTGTATTGGGACAGACGAAAATAGTAAAATACACGCCTTGTTGTGGGACTGAGGGAGTATTTTGTTAATGCATATTGCGAGAAAAGCATACACGCATACCACATCGGATCTTCTACATCATTTTCGTGCATCATCTTTTGTGCTACACGTTAAGTGATTGACAAATAAGATGAAAAATATATGGTTAATAAATCTAATCATTGCTCATAGGATTTAAGCTTTAAGATATAATTTCTTCCTTCGTGTCGTCCATCTCAGATGTGCCACAAAAAATGAAGTACCAAAATAGCATAGAGAATTCGAGCATCATGCCATTAGTTATAATTTCCCACTGTCTTTAATTATTACAGTAGTACATACATGCACAATTAATTTTTAAACAAGTTAGAATTAGGAAAAGCAGACGCGTAGGTAGCAGAGGTGAGACTCTGATATTTCTTATTGCAGGCTACGCAGAGGTGGATCGAGAAACAAAGATTTAATATAGGGTCTAACCACGTATCTGGGATTGGTAAATACATCTTGCTTGTGTTTGTAGAAGGTATCCATCAACCTCGCAAAGTTGAGAAACATGACCACCAGCTCCTTTGGGAAACAATCGCTGTTGATCCATTCTGCGTTGAAATTCTTCCATGCATCCTCACTCTTTTGTCTGAATTTCGACTCGACACACCATGTTGTTTCATGTATCAGTCCACAACAGTTAACATTTTCCCTCCCTTGCTCTCAAGCTGCAAATTAACCCAATTAAAAATTCCAGTAGATCAGTTATGAATAAAATAAGTGGTGTATTGATTGAGAAGAATGTGCATCAAGTAAACCTGTCAAAATAGGTAGGTGGGTTGGGTTGACCCACAACCCACCATTATGCGGATTAAATGGGATGAGCCTATATGGGTTGACACAATTGGTGGGCTGGTTTTTGGTGGTGCGGGATGGAATGCCCGAGTGGGCCAATCACATTTTTACATTTTTTTATGTAAAATTTATAAAAAAAAATTAAAATAAACATATTAAAATAGGTATTCAAAATTATTTAATTGACTAAACTAAAAAAATTATAAAAACATATTATTTTCAAATTTTAATATGATGATTTATTGATGGGGCGGACCATTTAAGCATTGGACTATTGTGTGGGGTGCCGTTTTGGTGCACGGCGCAGGCCGAACCCATTTTGACACCTTTATTTTCAAATGATTTATAGATAGGGCTCACTGTTTGAGTGCGCTTACAAAGGGCTAAATCATGACCACGACAATATTTCGAATCCCACTTTACAGCTGCCAGCTCAGTTGGAAGGTCTTTCCACCCTCCCTTACACCACTTGAACTATGCCTTGGAGGCGTTGATCGATAAAAACTAACTAATTAATGGATCAAGTAGTAAGCTTACTTGGTGGCTGCCCAAGTCATTGTAGAATCGCTTAATCATGGTAGTGGCTACGCCGATACGAGGCCGACTCGCCACCCAATCACTTGTTTTTTCAGTGTTAGATATAACTAATGGGAAAGCAGAAGTGAGTATATAGTAGACGCCACTAGTAATCTCAGAATTTTTAGCATACTCATCAAATGAAGGCAGTTGACTCATCATAACCCACTTCAGCTCTTGGTTGTAAGCCCTTGCACTCCCCTTCACCTGATCATGCCAATAAAAATTAGTAATAAAATGAATACTGTTTGGAGATGAAATGGGAGTGAAATTGAAAGGTTTGAGAAAAAATTGAATGAAGTTACTATTTTGGATCTTTTCAAATAAAGTAAAATAAAATCCGACAGTTTATGTTTTAAACTCCTCAATCAATTAAAGTATATTACCTCAATCTCGTGTCAAGGTTTATATTTATCTTTTTTTCAAGGGGACCACATAAAACAATTAATTATTTTATATAGGGACCACACACAACACTAATACAACTACCCACTACACATTAAATATTATATTTCTCAATTCACTATCTATTAAAATTTATTACCTTTTAATATACGTGAATAAAAAAAACGTAAACGTTAACACAAGATGGAGTAATTATATAATTCTCAACCATCACCGTCTCTTTGAAGTAAGCAACTGCAAACTTCTGTTCTTCTATAGCAAGATCTTCTAATTCTTCATACGCGCCCAAAATAAAACGATAACCGATTTTCAGAAGTTCATCAGGGAGGTTATCAATTTCATTTAAGTTCCACCTGAAAGAGAAGATATGCATGTTATTGTTAATTGTTGGTCTTAGTAAAATTTAGCGTTTGAATAGAGAGTGATTCGAAACCTTTCCAGAGCTTGAGTGAAAAGTTGATCTTCTCTAAGAGTAGCATAATTATCGTACGTATCATCTAACACTACAATCATTTGTGTGGCTTTGGTAATGGCTATTCGAACATCACAATACTGAGGTTCAATATGATGGCCCACAGCAAAAAGATAGGACGCCTCCAAGCAGTCTCTTATGTGTGGAAGTTTTGAATTCAGATCAAATTCATTCCACCATCTTCAAAAAAGGAGATTGATTAACTACCTTGTCCAACAGGGTATATATGCAATATATGGAGAAAATATCCAAATTCACACTAATTTTAGTCTTTTTTTTATTTGAAATTCTTAATTTTGATATTTTTTTTTCGATTTTTGTCTTTTTGTCACATTTATTCATTTATTTTATAATTTGTCTAATTTTGGTCCAAGATTTGGACAAAAAATACTAAATTTTATTAAAAGACTAGATTTCGATAAAAAGAACTAAAATTTCAAATTTCAAATAAAAAAGGCTCCCTCTGTCGGTAGAAACGTTTATCTTTTTCATTTTGACTGTCTCATACAAACGTTTACATTTCTCTTTATAGTAAATGAGACCCACACAAAACATTTAAATATTTTCATGGTGTCCAGGACACTACACTAATACAGCTACCCACTATACATTAAAATTAATTTTTTTACCCGTGCGCTGCACGGGATTGTGTGTAACAAATAATTTTTTTTATATTTGATATTAATGATTTAAAGACGAATAAAGTTATACGATCAATTTACAAAAATGTATAATCATGAAGATTTGCTGATTAACTAAATTTGAAGTTGCATTTTATAATTTTATTTTATTTTATTTTCTTTGAATATTTGTTTATTTTACCCTTAAGATGTTGAATTTAACAAAGATATTATATATATGTGTTGATCTCTTTATATTCGTTGAATTTGTTGTATATTAATTAGAAAAAATATGTATTTCCTATATATTTATATGTCCTATATGTTTATAAATGTTAAATACAAAAACAGTGATTGAAGTTATAAAATTATAAATAAAAAATTTATTGTAATTAAATAATATATTATAAAAAATTATTAATCTTTTGAACAATATAATATTTAGAAACAAAATACGATCACTAATGTAATGAGTCCACCTTTCATTTTTCTATTAAATTCATTAATACGTACAAAAATATAATATATTTTAGGAAGTTTTCTTTTAAAGACAATCAATCTTGATTTCATCCTCATATATAAAATATATATGTTATCTTTGAATAATAATATTTAACATAATACTGAATAATATGAAAAAAAATCCTATATTAACATGCATACTCACAAAAAGAAAATAAGTTGAAGTAATTTTTATGGAGCAACAGACTTTTCATAAAAATGTAGAACACAAAAACCACTGGAGTAAATCCTAATTTCACACTTGGAACGAGCACTATTCTCTATCTATAAATAGTAAACCCTCGGGGTACAATATGCGATAAACAACTGGGTAAGAGTATAAAATGAAATAAACAAAAAAGAAAAAAAATCAAACAAAATATTTTGTGGACTCTTTAACAAAATGAAGAGAACACATGAAAATAATGTTACTAAAAACCTCAACATTGTCTTGTTGAGCCTCCTCAATTAATGAATGCAGCAGCTAATTATTAATTAAATTCTATCAATGACAAAGAAATTTGAGTTTCTTACTTATACAGACAATGACAAAGTAAGGATAGCGTTCTCTTCACTTTCTAACACACAATACGTTTATAATTTCTCTGCACAGACCCGTTTATTCATTTTCAAAGCTTTAAAATATTTATTATATAAATTCGAGAATTCAATTGTAAATATACCACATAATTCTTTATATTTAGTTTTACACATCAACCGAACAAACACCTATACACTAATAAACTTCACCGAAAGAACATGTGCAACTCCATTTCACCATCCAGAAACCACTGTATAACACTACTTTGTTATATATGGGTGCGGTGCAAATGAGTTTAATTAACTAATTAGATTACACTCAACATAAATTTCATAAGTTATGACTAAAACACAAATGACAGTTAATTAAAAATTAAGTAATTGGTTTTAAAAGTATTTTTTTTATCAAAACCAAGTATATTTTTTTTATCATGATTAATATCTAGATGAAAAATAAAGCAACAATTAAGCGACAATTTTAGCAAAAAAATAAAAAATAATTAATCGACAATTATGTATCAATCATTAAAGATTAAAGTTAACAGAAATTAAAGAGGAATTTTTTAGATTTGATCATAAGCCTTCAAGCACCTTTTCAGCAATAACAAAACCAGAAATAATGTTTGCTTTTGAACTCTAGATCACTTGAGACATGGAATATTTATAGTGATTTACACCAAAATGGTAGGAATTTTGCACAGAATAATGAGGAGTACCCACAGAGTTTGATTTACACGAAAAGATTTCATGTCCTATTTGTTTTGAAGCTCTCCCATGCGACCACTAATAGCAAGAAGTGCTTTTAAAGGAACAAATCCCTGTCTGACACATGTTACCCCAACTTCATCCCCTTAAACAATTGCAGTTTTTAAGCCCTACATTAATATAAATTTTGTTCAAGTTAACTTACACCAAGAAACACAACAGATAAAGTCACTTCACTATAATTTGTCATTCAACACAACCTCATGTCACCTATAAAACACCTCTACTATTTATAACCTCAAATAATCATTTAAGAAATAACATAACTCGCTGTGATGGTGAAATGTCAATTATGTCCCCCATCTCTCAATTTTGTCTCTCAGAATTTTATGAACAATCAGAAGCAATAGGCTTATTAGTGAGGATTGAAGTGTCTTAAAACTATAATTCTGGCTTGTCGGTTTGTGACTAAGTATAGTCAAAACCTAATCTCAGTGGTGCACTCATACATCGACATTACTCCCCAGCACATAATGTCCATAACATAATACGTGTGATATGGGTGCAAGTCAAAGAGCAATATGCTAAGAAGAAAAATATATGAATCCAGGTTAACACATGTTAAGTAATGAGGTTAACACTAAGCTTCATGCAATCATATATCAAGAAAAACATGCCTTTACTTTCTAGAACATAAAGTACAAATATTAATTTCATGCCATGATAGAAAATATAAGGGGTAAAAAATCCTTCCAACAGTCTTCCCATATAAAAATGAAAATAATTAAAGTAAAAAAAAGGAGGTTGATTAGAGGTATCTAATGATTGAAATTAAAAGGGAAAAAAAGGCAGAATGTCTCACTTAGGCAAATGAATTGCAAGTCAGCCAATGATATTATGTATCGTAACAATCATTAAAGACTGCAATTAACATTAGATCATTGCCAGTAATTTCCATACAAATTTAAAACATTCATGCAGAAGTTAATAACTAATAACAATACCTCCTTCCATCAATGTACTCAACAATCTGACCACTGGTTACTACTTCAACCATAGCTCCGACATTAGATAAAGAACCAAATAAAGAGAACTGTTCCAAAAACTTGAATTAATACAAAATAATTCCAATGTTTTTACAATCAAGATAAGGAAATATAATGTCATGAACCTGTGACACTATGAGCTCGAGAAATCTAACTGCATGAAAATTTTGATTTTGGTATTTATCATACAGCAAGCAGAGAAAAATTGAGACAAAGACCTGTTGGAGGAACAATAAAAGAACCACATTAAGATCTGCAAAATTCAAATGGTACATCTGATATTCAAGAAAAATAAGTCAATTGAGCCAATTAATAATGTTAAAGAAGCTGCCATTGTAAGAATTTACATGTAATACTACAGCAACCTAATAAGCATAGGCAAAATACCAGCTTTATATCCAATACCAGTCACCGACTCAATAATATTTAATATTTAACAAACAAAATATTATTTAGTAAGTTAACTACTCCACAACACCTTGAGAAAGAGAATCGAATTCCTGTTAATTTTAATGTCATATTTAATTGACAATACACGATTTAATCAAACACGAACCTCATAAGCAGCCTTCACAACCGTCTCTTCAGAAATTTCAAAGTTAGAAAGAGACAGAGGTCTATAGCCAAAAAAAACTGGTGCACTTAGTTTCAACAATGAAGCAATAATAAGTAACTCTATTAAAAAAATATATGATTTCTTCAAATCCTGAGACACCACAGAGGTAGAATAATTAAAAAAAAATTCCCTAAAAACACTAACTAAAAAGTTGACCACTCCATTCCACCAGAATATATAAGAGACAAATTAGAGATCACAAACCAACTTGACATAAAATATTTAACGAATATTTTTTATATCACAATTGTGAAGACAGTATAATTGGAATAACAAAAAACTAAGTTGTAGCAACATTGAAAAAGGATATCAATAAAGGTTTAATCTCCTTGGCATTTGCCTCATTTCATTAAATTAGATTAAAAGTTTAAAACTTTTTATAAGTGATAGTTGAGGTGTGAATTAATGACTAAATAAAAAATTGATCTTTATATGAGTGGAAACGAACCATATCCTATATCCAGCATCAGATTAACTATAAAAAGTATAAACACATGGTGTGGTGACATCAGATAACATGAACATAATTAAAAGGGAATTCATCAATCAAATTAAAGAAGATTGACCATACTAAATTAGAAAAACAAATATAAAAATAGCAACTTCAAAGGCCAAAAATAAAAATTTGACTCTTTTTAATGGCATCCCAGATGCTTGATCTAATTTAACTCCTCTTCATTCTGAAAATACTATGGGAAAACATAACCACATAGACTATCCACATATATACCTTGTGAAAGTCATCTATGGAGTTTATTTGAATAGGAAAGGTGTGGCAAACTCATTCATCACATACCCAACAACAATATTATAATCTAAATAAAATTCAATAAACTGAAATCCAACAATAAGAGCATTTAGCTCTAAATGTGAGAGGTATCCATTGTCATTTTCATCAATTACTCCAAAAATCATGCCATATTAATTAGTTAATAAATCTAAAATTTTAAACAGGATGTAAATATCTACCTTTGATGAATAGCTCCATTTCAAATCAAAGCACATTAATGTAAAAAAAATATATAAGAATAAAAAAAATAATGCTGGCAGTAAGAAAATGTACCAAAGGAACTCACACTAATAGTAATAGAAGAACAAAGGAAAAGGCACAATGAGAAGGAGAAAATAAAGAAATTAATGATCGTGTAAAAAATAAAAAGAATTGTTTGAAAGGGTACACTCAAATAAAAAGAAGATTCATAGAAATTTGAGTATTTAAATGACATAAGCATCCAATGAAGGGGAAGTGAACAAAGCAAATTACACTATTCTGATAAACAAATTAACATGAATTCAGCAAATTCTCATAAAAACTGCTATAATTTTTTTGATTCATTTGCTAAATTACATTTAAGTTTTTCTTATTTAATTATTTGGATTATATAAAGGAAAAAATACTATCATAAAGAATCAACAATGCCCAGTGATGATATTTTAACAAAATACTAATAAAAAGATAAAAGATATAAGTGACCACTAATCTTTCTAAAAATATAGTAAAGAGAATATCTAATCTTTAAATACCCCAAAACCTAAGACACTTAGTACCAGAATATTTTCACTTACTAATAGGCAATAGCCACATATTCATTCATAGTCCATAAACCCTAACTCAATATCCAGAAGCACAGCATTACCAAAACACATATGGGAACATTACCAACAAAAATTTAAGTTATTACCTACAATTAAGAAATCATGACATAAACGGAAGTTGGTTCGTCATTGAGAAAAGGGAACGTAACTATATCCTGATCAGCCATTCTGCAGTTTTTCGCAAGATTTGCATGATACCCATCTTACCCTTATTAGATTTATTGTTGTAGCTCGTGGTTAGAGGCTGTTTTTCACTTTCAAGATTTGCATGTGCACAAAGCATATCCTATAAATCATATATAATTTATGATACAATTATAAAAGCATAGCCATTTTAATTGAATAAGACCTTTCATAAAATACCTCTCTTCGTATAAATTTCCACTGCAAAAAATTATGAGAAGACAATATACATAGGGGGAAGCCCAATTATCCGTATAAGTTGAAGAAAAATTTTATGAGAACTGATATATGCATACATATGTTAGCAAGAAAAAATAGAATTAAAGAATTTATGCTGCCCAGCCAATCCAGCCAAATAAATGAAATCAAAGCGTATTTTCAAGTTTATTTTTGGAATCCAACTTGAGTAGAGTTCGAAGTGACTCGACTCTCTTGCACACATAACCTAGACCAAGATAAGCTAAAAAAATTTGAGCAAGAGGAAACTTGGATAGAATATTAATAGCAGATTGACTAAAATTTAAACAATATAAACACATCTTTAACTATAATTTATCTCTCTCTCAATCAAACATAAAAAAACCATTAATTAACTGAGACATAAGTAATTCTAGAAAAATCTTATTTCATTAAAAAATGTCAACTAATTTTGAATAAATAATTGGATGTAGAAAAAAACCCATCTACGTCTCCCAACAAAGAGACTTTATTGGAAGCAGACTGGCAGCCCTATTTTTAGACAAATAGAGTCTGTTGTTAAGCCTGTATCTTCCCCTCTAGGGAAAACATTACTCCTATAAGATTAATCTCAATATTCTAACACAAACCCTCCTCCTCTCTCTCTCTCTGTCTCACATTACAATCATATCCACGCCCCGGCTATAATTGTAAACCTGTCTTTACATTCCAAGTAACATCAGCAGATTCATATCACTTATTAATTTAATATCCTAGCATGCAAAAAAGCCTGCAGATATAAGCTAAGTTTAGCAAATAACCAAGATGTTTTTTTTTAAATTTTGAATAAACGTACACCCACAAAAAGAGAAGTTATAAATTGAAGTGGAGAGATGTATGAACTTAATAAGAGGAGAAGAACCAGTCAGGAAACAAACAAAACAGTCCTTTTGGCACAGACATCTTAGTGGTTGTTTAATTGCTATCATAAACAATCTGTAATACACCATTAGAAATCTACAATTACTTCTAAATTCTTAGACATCTTGCATACATCTTGGTACTCAAGAATTCCTTTCATCTCTTATTATATTACCAAACTACTAAGATGTCTGCAAAATCTAAAGCCATCAAATAGAAATTAAAAATTCTCATTTCAAAATAGAAGAAAAAGAGAGAAAGACCTACCCGCTTCTAGATTTTTATCCAAATCCCTCGAATTAGTACATGGAGATTGACACCAGAAATCGAGAATCGATGGACACAAATTCAAACTTGTTAGTCCTTCCCTATCCAAATTCTACACCATAAACATCTAATTGCGGTGAGCCAGCTAGAACTTTGCCTACGCCACTCGTCAAAGTCAAAGATGGCATAAGAAGCGACAAAGGATTAGTCACCGGGGTCAGAGGTTGTGATTCTATTCTCAAATTCCAGGTTCGTCGCGCATTAACTACTGAAGAGAACAGATCAATTGAAGGTAGAGAGACAAATTAGTCGCTGCTGAATGCTGATAGATCGTAACAATTCAGGAGTGTGGCTTCAATGGTTCTTAAAATTGAAAACAGATGTTGATAGATCGAAATAGAGTGTGGCTTTGATGATTCTTAAAATCAAATCAAGACAAATATTTTAGTACAGGTTTAGATCAGTAGTTTGCACATATAGTCCTATAGACGATCAATTCTTTATGATTTTTAGAATAAGATATAGCAAAAAAATGCCAAAGTAAAGTTTAAGTGGAACTCACCAGATTTCCAATTTGAGAGACGCCTATTCTGGAGGTCAAAATATCTAGGTGAAATAGAGTTAAAATTGAAGTGATTATAATCTTGTATTATCATTTGAAGTGTTTGTATACGAAACAAAGTACAAATTGAAGTTCACTTAACCCTCAAAGTCGTTAAATAATTTGAGCTTAATATAATCAATGTACTCTAATTAAATATTAAATTTTATATACACTTCAAAAATAAAAAGGCAATTAAATAATTTATCAACATTTGTATGCATAACATAATTAAAAGTAATATTTTCATTGATCTATTAGTTGTGTTTAACATGATTTACACATACAAAAAAAGAATTTATTAACGTCAATTAAAAATACGATATCAAACAAAATAATGCTCACAATGCACTATAACTTGTTAGTGTATGCCTTCACATACTACTTAGTTGCATATCTCGAATTACGGTAGCGCAACCATGAGAAAGAACTACGATTCCAATAGAATTCGGACCAGGCTACTCAAAGTTAATTCTAGATTAACAGGTGAAAACACTAATATACATTTTAAATTTTTTCAGAATTAATTCGAATGGAAAATGTTATTTATCCATTGATAAAAGATTTTACATTCAAACTCTAAAAAAATCAGTATATCAACATCGTAAAACCTACTCCAAACTACTTACTTTATTCCAAAACCTAACCTAAGCTAGTAGAGTTATAGTGGTGTCTTAAGATTCTTAAATAAAAAGGAATTGGAAGCTGGTATTAGCTATGGCTGCAAAGAGCAAACCAATTAGGAGCCAGTTTTTAAATTACTCTATAACATGCAAGACAACATCAAATATCAACTTATTTATCCTTAGATAAGATTTTAAAGTTTCGAATGATTGCAAAGAAGATAAGCATAACACACATCTGATAATCCACTTTCCAACATCGCAAAGGAGAAATCTGCACATTGATTTATTAAATGGAGCTTTACATAATCTTTCCAGGCTTTATATACTAAAGAATATATAAGTTTTTAAATAGGATTTAAAATCACAATACACATATTCAGTTTTAATTTTAAGAGAAGATAAAATAACTTTAAAAAAAAGAATACTCACCTTTATTGGGGCAAAGAAAATATATGAAACTTGTTCCTTATGATTGTTTTCCCCATTACAAAGTGTTCTGTTGCAGCTAAAACAAATAAATTTCATTTAATAGCTGAAAAATATGTTGAAACAAAAGAAACCCCAAAAGAAACATTTCACATAAATTTTATTGAACATGACGCAGTAGAAGCGTCCTACTTTTCAATAATTTCTTGTTCTCACATATTAATCATGAATCCAATTTATTAACTAACCCACTAATCTTTGAGCTTCTTGCACAAATTGAGAAATCCTCATGTATAAAAAAATTTCAGAAGAATTAGAAAATTAGATTGAAAATTTTGGAACAGAACACGTGACATCAAAATCACAACCAAATTAAACTTGTATGATCGGTTGCTATACATCAATTCTTATAAGGTATCACTTATTCCAGAATTAATTCATGTGGAAAACATTAGTTATCCTTTCATATGAAATTTTAAATTCAAACTCTTAAATAGTATATACTTAAGATATGATCAAACACAACATTAAAAAATTGGTAGTTTTTGAAAATCAAATGCTAACCTTGAAGACTCCTTAATATATAAGTCAATCATACCACCGAATATACTAATTAATTCATCTCAAATTCTAACTCAAAGGGTATGATACAATGCCCTAAAGAATGGAATTTAGATAACTGTTAGTCTATTAGCCCTAAATCTTATTTCTGCATAAAAAAAATCTATCACCCTTAAACAAAATCTAAAGTTTATCACACAAAAAAGAAAAACCATTTCTCGAAACTGAATTTCATCTTTTTGCACATAATAAAAGAGGAGGAATATGTAAAGTGAAAAAAAAATCTATTATCAGATTCCAAACAGAAGAACGCACATTCCCAAGTAGAATATGCCACATATAATATAAAAACTAAACCCAAAACAAATATTGCATGTAAAAATTTATGCAACAATTCATCCATGGTACAAAAATTCCTCCCACAATTTCTGCGAATATCACCAAAATAAGAGAGAAGAAGTAGGTATTAAGATAGTTTTAACATATAATACAGTACGAAGAAATTTCAAATCAGTATTGAACATTATCTCAATTTCGTTTGGAAATATAATATGCAACATTATATGTAATCAAATCAATATAACTAAATCTAAACAACTATATGCTTACCTTGGGAAGTATATTTATTTTCAAAGACACGTTACAAAAAATATTAATAAAAGAAGATGAATAAATAATTTTTTTTATGAGATGCAGGAGAGAGAAGTAATTTCAATAGCTAAAGAACCAAAAAATTCTATTAAAAATGAAAGAGCTTGAGCTTGAAGTAGTTAAAAGAGAAGAAGTTGCAAGGAGATTAAATCGTGAGTTGTTACTGGAAATTGAGGAAGTGCTTCACCAGTGAATTCTACAAAAGATATGAGCAAGTAAATAATTTTACATGTTATAACTTATAAAGCCATGTTCTTGAGCTATTAGGATTGGTTATACTGATTTTAAATGAAAGTCTTTGGAGATAAGATTTTCAACTTGAAAAGCACCAGCTAGGAGAACTTATTACAAAGAAGTGTATGATTCTGAGGACCATTTACTCCAAATAAGACTCCCACCTTTATAGTATTTATTTCAAGAGGAATGGATAGTAGAAGGGTTTCTTATTTAGACAACAATATGGAAGTGCTCATTTATAATACCCATGCGCTACACAGCACAACAAAACCAATTTCAGAATGCACAACAAAAACCAAATTCAAAATACAAAGACTTATATATACAAAAAGATATTAAGGCCAGAACACAATACACTGGATGTAGAAAAAATCAATTTCAAATATAGGCTCACAGGCTATAATATGAGATCGATTAATTCACCAGCACTATTGTGTGCATTTTTCATTCATTAATTATACAGTAGACGATTAATAGATTGAAGTAGAAAAGGTTAAAGTGCCATTAATATAGCCTAATCACAAAAAAGATAAAAATGAATAGAGGCGCTTACTCTATCTCATATCCTTGATCAAAGGGATATTTAAGAAGTGCTTTAAAATTTTGGTTCTTCAGTTTGAAATACACCAAAGTAAGATACACATGTGGATAGAAATATTGCAAATTATGCTGTGGTGGCTATATATTTAAGAAGGGTTGCTTCAAAGTTTTGGTTCCGTAGTGTGGCACAATAAGATTATGTTTCCTAGAATATGCAACACATTATTTTATATCAAAGTACAAAAGGTTAGAATGCCATTGATATAGCGCATTAAAAACTCACTCGCAATTCAATCCCAAAAGCACGCTAAGAAGAAAATTAAAACACAAACGTGGCACGCTAAGAAGAAAATTAAAACACAAACGTGGCACACGTTTAACCGGTTTAGATATGAATACAACAATATTTGGAAGAAGTGTAGATATGAATACATGATACACTTATAATGAATGTAACCTGTAAAATTTGGTTTATAGCTTTTACTAGAGCAGGCTTTAGATACCCTGGATGCAGTTCCCAACTTTTGTAATCATCAGCTAATTCCTAGAAATGCTTAAAAAACCTAGAGAAGAACATTATTTTGAATGTAAAGACCAATATCATGTATTCCACAGGTATGTAATAAGAGAATGATCTTTCAATTTTGAGGACTTTGGGCTTAGAGGGTCAAGTAATTGCTGGAGGCTATACTTCCAATACATCCACATCCGTACACCCATATGATGAACTCCCAGATAAAAACACCATTTGCTTGTGCAATCAAAAAACATAATTCACCACTTCGATAATGCATTTACACAACTTCATACACACTAAACACAAACAAAAAAATACCAAAATGTCTTAAAATATTTTTCAGTGCACAAAGACATATATGCAATTGGTAATGTATGTATTACCATTTAATGTAGAATGAAAACACCTAATCATATTATAATAATAAATTGAGTCAAATTAATATAAAATATATATAACAGAAATTTAATACGGACAGATTTCAGAAAACTTCAAACTTCAATACACCACTACTTCAAAAAAAATCAGAAGAACTAAATGATGAAATATGAAGAAGATAAATTACATTTATTTTTTAAATGAACCAAACTATATAACAACATGCAATTAAATATATTGTATATATGTTGATAGCACTATCATATTATACTTTCAATCGGCAATGATAGATTGAAGATAAACCATTTTTGCAATAGACATATATTAAAACTATATCAAATTGTAAGCAGCATCACATATTCTTTTAATGCAAAAACCCTTAAACCATAAGCTGAAAGGCTCCATTTTATTTTTACTCTTTCACATAGAAAGACAGATGCTGAAAGGCTTGAGCTTGAACTTTAAAGGAATACCCATGCATGAATACACTGCACAAAATTAATGATAATCTTTTCCACCAATCCAACTACTCGCGGCGAAAACCTGACTTAATAGTTCAAATAATAAACAGATTTAGAAATAGAATGACCCAAGTTTTACTAAGAATTCATAATACGAAATGTAAATAAATTTGGAGTTATCAATCATGGTAGAGGAGAAAAAAGTTTTAGAAGAACCATGCATCCAAAAACTAAAAATAAGCGTGGAATAATTTGAGCAAACAAAAACATTTGCCAAGAAATTCAGAAAAGAATGAAGCTCGACCATTTAGTAGTATTTATCATTGTGCACAAAAGAAAAGAGATTGAAGCAAAACAATTAAACAAACCAAAAACTTAGAAAGCGATTAATTGAATTAGGTCGAATGTTTCCCCATTTTCTTCTCACAATACGAACCCAAACAGTCAAGCTTTTCATAAATCTCCATCCATATCAAAGTCCTCTTGCTATTATATAACAAAGAAAATTGAAATGCTCCAAGACAATAGGATAAGAGTTCAAAATTATAAAAAAACCAAAAAATAGAAAATTCAAGGGGCATCCCATAAGAGCTTTAATCAGATAATTTACATGTATCTTAGTAGGTTTCTTCAACATCATCAAACTACATCGTTCTTACAATCTTGAGTTCTGTCTCTAGAGGAGCAATAACCAAGTCAATTGATATAGAATCATCCTTTTTGTTAGTATAAACATGTCTAAGAGTTGCTTCGGCTGCATATTGTGCAGCCAATACTTCTTATTCTTCAGTGAGCCTCTTGATGTCAAGATTCTGCATCAATCAGAACAAAAACACTTGACTATTCTAGTGCATGTTGATCTATATATGAGATATGCATCCAATATAATGATGATCTTTGGTAAGAATCTCTTTTTTTTCTTACAATCTCATAAATTTACTATTTTATATGCATTGATTAATAACAATTTTAACATGACTAACATTAAAGATTATGACAGCGAAAAGAAAAAGTAACTAATTAAAATAGGGACAAATTTCTCCTATACAAAGCGGTTTTGGTCCTACATATATATAGTATTAGTATGTTTCTAACAATTGGAATTTATTAACTACACGTGTGTAACTTTAATTCATAGTAAATCAGCTGGAAATATCAAACACATACATTCCTTTCTATAGGAATCAATTGAATATCAGCAATAGCAGTCTCATAATTTTAACATTTAATTTCAACATCAAAATTAATAATTATTGAAATACTAAATGGCTTAATTCCCATTAATCAAGGACTGATAGTAAATTGGAGGTCATGTATTAGTTTATTTTGATACATTTAAACAGCAAAAATACAAACTTTAAGAGGTTCATGGATACAATGACCTTTTAGCAGTTGACATGTACCAGAATATTGAAAAATTATAAGTACAAAATCATATAGTGTGATACAAAGCGTTGTGATAGTGTTATAATATGAAATCTTATCAAAATATAAATTCAAGTAATGTGCTGTAAATAGAAATCATTACTGATAGTACCTAAAGGTCGGTGTTAAGTTTTCCTGCCCTCCTTATCACCCCTGCCAGAAAATGAAAGATCAGTATTCTCTCCTTATCAACATGAATATTTTTCTTCGATCTCTTTTGCTTCTCTATTTATTCAGAGAAAGCAAGCTTAGGAAGTTTTGTACAAAAAAAGAGGTGTACTTTGGCTCAATGGAATTTTAACAAATCATTTTTCCAATCACATCACTCACGGTATCTCAACGTGTAGAATTTTGAAAAATAAAAATCTAAAACAGGAACGGATCAAGAGAGAAGTAAACATTTACCTCTTACAAATTGGAGGACTTTGGGTTTAGAGGAGCGAGTAATCAAAGATGATACTTCCAACACCTCAACAACCAGCCCCCAATAAGGAAAAGTAGGCTTAGTACCATATATGAAGATCTAAACTGCTATTGAAAAACAAATCGTGCATGACATAACTTTAATGGATTATTGATTGATTGAACTCACATGAAACCACTTACACTGAACCTAACAAAGGGGTGAAATGTGTGTAGATCTTCAGAAACACAACTATTACATATTTAAAGCAGCCATGCCCTATTTTTCTTTGAACTCGAGCTGCTACAATTTTCCATTCTCCATTGTATTCTTTATGGATTTTAATCACTGTCAATAATAGATTATGCAAATAGAGAAATAGATATGAATAAAATACAAACATCACATCTCTGATAAAAATATGCTCTATTATGTACAAAATGGACTTTGGTTTATTGTTTGAGGAGGGGGAGGGCTTTCAGAGAAAAAAAACATCTACAAAATATGAGAGTATTTGACTTAGCCTGTTGCAAATTCAAATCAATTGAAAAGAAAAATATTAAGAGAGAGAGAGAGAACAAAATGAATATAGTTTAGAACCTGATCAAATTAAAAGCAAAAATAAAATATATAACTTTTGGGACTAAAATCAAAAACTTAATATGTTACACCACTCATTTCTTTGATACCGTTCTTGTTCTGCCTGAAAATCAAATTATGAAGCTATTCTTACACCAAAAATCATATATGATGAAACATCCCTACTGGTGTAGTTACTTATGGAGTGATGACAAAAGTTCATGGTCATTCAATTAAAGACGCCAACCCTTTTTATATGTAAATCTCAACCTTAATTTATCTCACTTCACAATGTGGAATGAAATCGAGCAACAGATATCAACAGAGAAAAAAATTTTAGCTGTTGGTGTGTGAGAGAGTTGTAGTTCATTTAAAAGTTGTATCACATTTCACCGGTTGTTCAAGAAAGCAAAGTTTATACCGATTAAATCGCGTAAATTAATATTAAAAAGATAAAGCGAATAGTGAATTAGAGGGGGGAACTTATACCGATTAGAAGCATAATTTAGCGAGTGATCCCAGGCTACATGATAAACAGAGGATCGAGCAGCTGCCCCTATCTACGATCCATAGCGCGATGCCAGAGATAGAAGAAATCAGGTCAGGTAGCAGCGGGGCGGAAAACGGCCTAATTTCCACTTTTTTCGGATTTACTCTAGGATTCAAAAATTAAAGTAAAATTTTAATTCCAGAAATAAAATGTATAACCAATAAAATATAGAACCCTAATTAGATTGACACATAATTGAATTCCAAACATACGGAATGGGAGTGAGAAAGGGAAATAGGCGTGAAATTAGAAAATGAAAGAGAAGGGAGAAGAGAATCGCACCTTAGCAGAAGTGTTCGCAGATTCTGGAACTGAAAATGTCAATCTTACGAAAATTGTTCTCAAGACGCAGTTAGTAGAAGCAAAAATATTAGAAAAATTTAATTTTGGGGTGTTATTGCGCATCGGGCAGTAGTATTTTACTAATGAGTGATGATTAAGGAAATAAGAATACATTATACACAAATACAATTTATAATGGATGGCTAAGATTAATTTAGATTGCATGAATGGCTAAGATTAGAACTTAAAACTTACCTAAAATAAAAATCGGCTTTTAGGCGGAAAAAATGAAATAACAAAAATGCCCCACATTGTGCTATTATATATATAAAGATATATGCAAAAAACAGACGTAAATATTTTTACGGGATGGAGGGAGTATCAACCGTTAATATTTTTCCGAATATATATTTGGGACACAGAAAAGAAGGAAAGTTACCTGGAGAGTTGAGAAAACTCGTTCTTGTACATATTCTGTAGAAATTTGAAGTTCAATTTAGCGAGTTTGAGAAGCAGTTCATCCCTGGAGTCATCCCTCTCATAAACGGAGATGAAAAAGTGTGCATGAATGATGGGAACCTCTCGATGAAGTGGATACTCCAAAGCTCGGTTCAATTTGAGTTTAAGGGGAGAGTGATCGTCTAATTGTGGCGTGATACGAGTTAAATGATGGGTGGTAAATGTTAAGGCTTCTTGCAAGATATGTTCCCCATGGATCTGCAGGTAGGCTGCATAATACAGACTCAGTAGTCCCTCCACTTCACCTATCAACCCTTCATCAAACTTAACCCTCCTTGCTCATAAACTTATCGAACACACCTGTTCCAACAAACCATGCATGCATCCATTCATGACATAATTAAATTGATCAATTGCAAAAAGAGTATATTATATGGCAAAACATTTGTGTAAACCGGGTGCACGGTGTAAACTCTGTGGTCCCCCTTCCAATCCTGTTTAAATCAAAAAGGGGACCACAGGGTTAAATTTGGTTCATAGGAGACTAACTCATACTATGTTAAACAACAACATACAGCAGGAAACATGGTACTGATCAAAGTTGGACCTACATTGCCCCCCTGAACTTTTACAAATATTTACTATATATATGATAAATTTTAATAAATTGTTAAGTATTCTAGTGGTTTGAGCGCTCTTAGACAAATAAGAGGTCTTGGGATCAAGTCCCTTCTGCGGCTGTTTCATCGTAGGATTAAGTCCCTCCCTTTTGCGGCTGTTTCACCTTTTTCTAATTTTTTTTCTTTTTATGTACTACTGTTATTTCTTTTTTCTTAATTTACTTTTTTTCCCTTTTTCTACTAAATATTGTTTCTTCTTTCTTCTAATATACACTTAGGTACAAAGTACATTTTTATTTATTTTTTCTTTTATTTATTTATTTTAATTTTTTTTCTTTTATTTATTTATTTTAATTTTTTTCCTTTTCCTACTAAATATTGTTTCTTCTTTCTTCTAATATACACTTAGGTACAAAGTACATTTTTATTTATTTTTTCTTTTATTTATTTATTTTTATCTCTTATATATTAGTCCTTTGTTTTTTTCTTTTGTCTACACACATTTCGATACTGCTTTTCTATTATATTTTGATGTTACATTCTATTACACACGTTAGATGAGTGACACATATGCGGAAGAAAAATATAAACTTTTTTCCTATATGTTAATATTTTATCTTTCACCTATGTATCATTCATCCAACACTTCTTAAAAGTAATATCAAAATATAACATAAGATCCAAATCGATATTACTTTGTATTATAATGTGGCCCCCCTGAGTGAGAATCCTGGGTCCGCCACTGGTACTGATGCTGCCTGAGCAGACGAAAACGAAGCGCAGTGGTGAACTCTCAGTGTTGAATGCACAAACAGATCGATCAAGCAAATTGCTTGGATAAACTTTGAATACAGAATCAAGGATTGATTCAAACTCACAAATATTAGATCAAGAACAAGTGTGTGCTAGTGTGTTTGAAGAATTTTTGAAGAACAAGATGTATAGTGGTTCGGCTTATTAACCAAGCCTACGTCCACTTGATGATGATGATCGTTTCTTATTGCTTTCAGAGGATTATGAAGATTACATACATCTGATATACACAGATTACACCATATATATACACTATGCAGAATAAGTTGAAACTTATAGGACCATCACGTGTGTTCAACTTCCAGCTGTTATTTGGGTAGTTAAATCGAATCTTTTTCTGTTGTAATGAACTCTAGCTCATAGTCCACCCTTTGAGCTTTCAAACCGTGTATGGAACGTTCCAGAACATGCTTCCAAACACTCCCTACACCAGCTGCAACACACCCTATCACAACTCCTTCCACATGCATTGATTTCAGTTTATTAAGTATGATCATGCACCCGTTTCTGATGATTACCATGATCATGCATAACTAAACTACAAACATACTCCTACTAATGTTGATCAGACATTAATTGATGAGGTTTCCATCTCAAATCTCCACCTAAACCTCATACTTAAGCATTAATTACTTCACCTTCATCACACTGTTTTAAAGTCAGCAAACTTTACTTCCACTGCCTTGTTGGAGAGCAGCAAAACTCACTTCACTACTTTGAGAGAGTAGCAGAACTCTTCACTCTTATACTTAACACATACTGATAAGGCTTTTGCACAATTCGAACTTCGAAGTAGGCAAAGCCTTTGTAAGAAAATCTGATGGATTCCTTTCTGTTTCAATCTTCTTCACAATCACCCTTCCATCATCTATCAAATCTCTAATGAAGTATAGTCTGATATCAATATGCTTTGTTCTCTCGTGATATCCTTGGTGCCTTGAGAGATGTATGGCACTAGAATTATCACAATACATCACCACAGACTCTTGCACTATACCAAATTCAGACAGAATTCCCTTCAACCACAGACCTTCCTTAATCCCTTCAGTAAGTGAAATGAACTCAGCCTCTGTTGTAGATAGTGCCACCACTGATTGATGTGTTGACCTCCAACTGATGGCTGTCCCAAATAAACTGAATACATAGCCTGATAGTGACTTCCTTGTGTCCAAATTTGCAGCATAGTCAGCATCTACATAACCTGCAAGAAAATCAATGTTAGATGAAATCTTATTGAAATGCAAACCTGTTGTTAAGCTTCCTTTCAGATATCTTTGAATCCATTTGACAGCTTCCCAATGCTCCCTTCCTGGATTTCCCATGAACCTGCTCACTAAGCTCATTGCATGAGCTAAGTCTGGTCTACAACACACCATTGCATACATAAGACTTCCTACAGCATTAGCATATGGAATTCTATCCATTTCTGAAATTTCTGCTTCTGTACTTGCTGATTGTTGACTTGACAAACTTATTCCTTATTTAACTGGTGTGGAAACTGATTTACACATATCCATATTATATCTTTTTAGTACTTTTTCCAAGTAAATACTCTGATGAAGCACAACTGATCCAGTTGATCTATCCCTCTCAATCTGCATTCCTAGAATTACAGTAGCTTCCCCTAAGTCTTTCATGCTAAACTCTGATTTCAACATCTCTTTGACAGCTAGAATTCCATCCATAGATTTGCAAGCTATCAGTATGTCATCAACATACAATAGCAAGAATACCTGCCAATCAACATCACTTCTAATATACACACAACTGTCATGCAGACTTCTTTTTAAACCACAGCTGACAATATATTTATCAAACCTCAAGTACCATCTCCTTGGACTTTGCTTCAATCCATATAAGGATTTCAGCAGTAAACAAGCCTTATTGGTAGTATCTTGAACTGCTACTTCTGGAATGCTCATATATATTTTCTCTTCCAAATTTCCATGAAGAAAGGCTGTTGTTACATCCATTTGATGCAACTCAAGATCAAACTGAGCAACTAGAGCTAGCATTACTCTAATTGAACAAAGTTTGACCACTGGAGAGAAAATTTCAGTGTAATCAATCCCCTCTTTTGTGAAAAACCTCTTGCAACTAATCTAGCCTTGTACCTTATTCCACCTGCACTTTCTGGAGATACCTTCTTCTTGTAGATCCACTTGCAACTAACCAACCTCTGATCCTTTGGCTTCTGAACTATCTTCCATGTTTGATTCTTTTCCAAAGACATCAACTCTTCTTGCATAGCAACACTCCACCTGTCACTTTCTTTGCAATTCATAGCCTCTAGATAATTCTTTGGTTCATATGAATCAATCTCCTCTGCTATATATAGTGCATAGGATACTATGTCAGCATTTGCATATCTAGTTGGTGGTTTAATAGACCTTCTCCGTCTGTCCCTAGCTAACTGATAGCTATTTAACAGTTCATCAGTTTTTGATCTTCCCTGATCATTATCAATGATTTCAGCAGTATCATCTTGTAATATTTCTTCATCACCTGTCCTCTGGTCATGTACAATTCTCTTGGCATGCTCCACCTCAAGCTCAGTTTTATTACTTCCTTGAATAGTCTGAACTTGTTGTGGACATAGTGGCATTACAGCCTCATTAAATGTGACATCCCTGCTTACTAAGAACTTCTTGCTTTCAATACTCCATAGTTTGTAAGCTTTCACACCCTTAGGATATCCTATCATAACACACTTCACTGCTCTTGGTGCTAACTTATCTTGCTTAACATGAGCATAAGCTAAACAACCAATGACTCTAAGTATTGAGTAATCTGCTAATTTTCCTGACCATACCTCTTGAGGTGTTTTAAACTTCAGAGCTGCTGATGGACTTCTATTTATGAGGAATGCCACTGTAGTGACCAGCTCACCCCAAAAGTCCTTTGTTAAACCAGAATTACTCAATATACACCTTACTCTCTCTAGTAAGGTTTGATTTAATCTTTCTGCAACACCATTTTGTTGTGGTGTGCCTGGAACAGTCTTGTGTCTTATGATACCTTTATCTCTACAGAACTTGTTGAACTCTTCAGAACAATATTCAAGTCCATTATCAGTTCTTAACACTTTGATCTTAGCATTACAGATGTTCTCCACCTCAACTAGCCAATCTTTGAAAGTGTTAAAGGCTGCATCCTTAGTTTTAAGAATATATATCCATACTTTCCTACTGTAATCATCAATGAAAGACATGAAGTACCTGCCACCACCTTTGGTTTGAGTTCTTGCAGGTCCCCATAGATCTGAATGAATATAATCCAGCCTGGATGTACTTGTGTGATCACCAATTCCAAACTTAAGTCTCTTAGCCTTTCCAAAAATGCAATGTTCACATTGTTTCAACTGCTCTGATGGAGTGATGCAGATAGCTTTTTGCCTTGATAGTTCTTGTAGCCCTTTCTCACTTATATGAGCTAACCTCCCATGCCATAAGTGTATATTATCACTTCCAATTGTAGCATTATTCTGTCCAGTTACAGTATGACCATCAAGAATGTACAGCTCTCTTTTTCTGATTCCTTTCATTACTTCATACTCATCCTTTTCAACAATGAGTACTCCACCTTTTGTTCTAAATTCATATCCTGAAGCATCTAATATTCCTAATGAAATTAGATTTCTCTTGAGTTCTGGAATGTACCTCACACCTGTCAAGGTTCTAATCACTCCATCATGCATTCTTAACTTGATAGAGCCTATTCCCTTTATCTGACATGTATGATCATTTCCTAATAATACTGATCCATCATTTTGATACTTAAGATCAGTAAACCAATGCTTCATTGGAGACATATGAAATGAACATCCTGAATCAAGGATCCAATCCATGGATCCTTTTGATGAACAAATTAACAGTGCCTCAGGATAATCAATCTCCACCTGATTTTGACTATTTGTCACCTGATTTGCTTGCACTCTTTGTTGTCCATCCTTCCCAGCCTCTGTCTTCTTCCTTTTGGCTGCTTTCCACTTGTAACAATTCTTCTTAAAATGACCAGGTTCATGACAGTGGAAGCATTTTCTTCCTTCCTTGTCACTGGCAGACTGATCACCTTTGGTATCTTGTTTCTTACCATCAAAACTACCCTTCTTGTTATGTTTCTTATTCTGATTTCCCTTCCTGATCATCAATCCTTCACCTGATGCTCCTTGTTCCTCACTACACTTTTGTAACTCCTTAGTTTTCAAAGCTAATTCAACCTCATCAAGACTTATTGATTCTTTGCTACCAAACAGCAATGTGTCTTTAAAATTTTCAAACGATTTTGGAAGTGCAGATAACAAAATCAGAGTCTTATCTTCATTCTCTAATTTAACCTCAACATTTTCCAGATCATCAAGTACCTTATTAAACTCATCAAGATGAACTAAAACTGATTTTTCTTCTGTCATTTTGAATGAGTATAATTTCTGTTTCAGATATAATCGATTTGCAAGACTTTTTACCATATAGAGATCATCAAGCTTCTTCCATACTGCTCTTGCAGTCGTTTCCCTCTGAACTTCTCTGAGTGCCTTATCACCAAGACACAAGAAAATGGCACTTAGAGCTCTTTCTTGAAGATCTGCTTCAGCTGCTGCAGCTTGTACATCCACTGCTGCTGCTTCATTGACTGGAGCTTCTTTGATTGCTCCTCCGAGGCCTTGCTGTACCAAGATGGATCTCATCTTGATCTTCCACAGCCCGTAGTCTGACTTCTCAGTGAACCGCTCAATATCAAATTTGGTAACCATGTTGAATCCTTCTTTCTTCTTCAAGTAACTGCCTCTTTGATCTACTTGTCTATGATGATTCCCACAGACGGCGCCAATTCTCAGTGTTGAATGCACAAACAGATCGATCAAGCAAATTGCTTGGATAAACTTTGAATACAGAATCAAGGATTGATTCAAACTCACAAATATTAGATCAAGAACAAGTGTGTGCTAGTGTGTTTGAAGAATTTTTGAAGAACAAGATGTATAGTGGTTCGGCTTATTAACCAAGCCTACGTCCACTTGATGATGATGATCGTTTCTTATTGCTTTCAGAGGATTATGAAGATTACATACATCTGATATACACAGATTACACCATATATATACACTATGCAGAATAAGTTGAAACTTATAGGACCATCACGTGTGTTCAACTTCCAGCTGTTATTTGGGTAGTTAAATCGAATCTTTTTCTGTTGTAACGAACTCTAGCTCATAGTCCACCCTTTGAGCTTTCAAACCGTGTATGGAACGTTCCAGAACATGCTTCCAAACACTCCCTACACCAGCTGCAACACACCCTATCACAACTCCTTCCACATGCATTGATTTCAGTTTATTAAGTATGATCATGCACCCGTTTCTGATGATTACCATGATCATGCATAACTAAACTACAAACATACTCCTACTAATGTTGATCAGACATATATTGATGAGGTTTCCATCTCATGAACAAATCATAGTCTCCATCTTCCTGCTCATAAATTTCTTGGATTTTCTCATCAATCTCTCTCAAAATGATATGCCAATCCCAGATGCTCGACTGTGTCGATTAATATCATCAGTTTGGCAGATGTTGCAGCCATCAACATGCCGCTTGCTTCTTTCTTCAAACCTTCAATTCCTTGTGCGTACTGCTTCTGAAGCTGGTTAGATATGCCATCTCAAAATTTAAGCATTATTTATGTAATCAAACTATATATATATATATATATATATATATATATATATATATATATATATATATATATATATATAAACAAGAAGATATATCGATCGGATCAATCAACACATGTAACTGATGGTCCAAGGAAAACTCAGAGAAAATATGTTTGCGACGGGGATGAATGATGACAGGAGGCCTCACATCAACAACACTACCATTCACTGCAGCCATTGATGTTGATGTGAAATGGAAAAACTACTCTATCCATTTTATCACATATTTCACATGCCTTCTAAAAAAAATTGCATAGACACCAAATTTTATAATCACGTATTATATTGACTTTTTGAGCTGACTTAGTCATTTAAAAAATTCTTAAAGTATCAATTTTGTCATTTTAGCAAAATGATCCACACATGATCTACCACTCCCAACTATTCTCACTAATACAATTATCCACCTTATATAAAATAATAATATTCTTTAATTCACATACAAAAAGCAAACGTATACGTTTGCAATGAACAGAGAAAGTAAAAATAAATAAATTATAAAATATGCTATGTGTTTATGTGGGGTGATAATTTTGAAGTTAAAACGTATTTTAGATTGTAGGATTAATATAGTATTTCTATTTTTGGATAGTAAAGTTTATTCCACATGCGTAAAATTGAAAAGTATAAAGTTTATTATGGGACTAACAGAATAATATTACTCAATATTTATTCGATGATAAGATATCAATTTATTTTAAAAAAATAATTATCCACTTTATCAGTACCAATATTTATGTAAATTTTTAGAAATTGTAAAAACTCATATCAATAATACTTACTTTTTTACAAATATCCCAACATCTTTACACACATTTTTACATGAAATTATCTAAAAGAATCACTTTTTACGCACATTCAAATAACTTCACATATTTTTATACATAAATTTTTATTTATTTTTTGTTGGGTAGGTCTTGGGTGAGATCGTCTTAAGGATCTTCTTATGTGAGACGGATCATATCCTATCCATTGGTATAAAATAAAAATAAAAAATAAAAAAAATTAAGGAAAAGTAAGGGCTTGTTTGACTTAATTAATTAAGATTAGTAAATAAGGAAATCTCAAATCGGCGGCTGCCATACAGTTTAGTCATCCACGCGTTCCCTTTCGCTTTACATCAATTACATTTTCACTTTTTATAAAAATTAATCTTAATAATTTATTATTATTATTATTATTAAGATTAGAAATCACTTTTTATTATAAACATTATCACATGTTATCCATTATATAAATTATTTGTAAAATACACTTTAATAATTAGTTATCACTTTTTATTAAAGATGTTATCACTTTTCGTTTAAAAGAGTATCAATTTTCATTTATATTATAAATTGTTCATGTAATAGTTCATAGCACTGTTATCACTTTTCATTAATTGAGTATCACATTTTATAAATTCATAATATTTAAATAAAAAAATAAATTAAATAAATAACAAATTTAAATTAATAAAAAATTTCATAATAAAAATGGGTAGGTCTTGCGTGAGACTGTCTCACGTGAGACCGTTTTTTACTTTGTAAAATAGTTATCACTTTCGCTATAAAACGTTATCATTTTCGCTATAAAATGTTATCACTTTTATTTATACTATAAATTGTTTATGAAATAGTATTATCACTTTTTATTAATTTATTATCACTTTCTTTTATAAAAAATATCACTTTCTAACCGTCTCACGTAAGCCCTTAAGTGATACGGTCTCACACAAGTCTTTGCCAATAAAAATATTACTTTGTAAAATAGTTATCACTTTCGCTATAAAACGTTATCATTTTCGCTATAAAATGTTATCACTTTTATTTATACTATAAATTGTTTATGAAATAGTATTATCACTTTTTATTAATTTATTATCACTTTCTTTTATAAAAAATATCACTTTCTAACCGTCTCACGTAAGCCCCAATAAAAATATAAAGTGATTATCACCCAAATATTTTCGGACATGCCCACGAATGGCACATGGCACACTGCGGGTGGTAACCCCTACCTAGGCCCACAACTCCGGGTGGCAACCCCCCTTGGGTTCACATCCGGGGTGGCAACACTGGGCCACACATCGGGTAGCCCCATCCCGTGGCCCGTCCGAACATAAGCTAGGGAGCCCTAACTTCACCTTAAACCATGACTGAAGGTGAAGGATTGACCCCCACTTATAAGTCTTTCCACACTTGCGTGTGGAACCGATATGGGATATCATAGCAAAATACGTGCATTAAATATAGGAATAAAGAGAATGATATTTTTGTCAAATATGAATCAGTTTCATTAGATTATTTTTACATTTTTTTAAATAATTATCACATTTTATTAAATATATTATTATTATTATTTTGTTAAAAAATATTATAAGTATAAATTATTCATAAAATAATTCAGGGATCATATCACATTTTATTATTTTGATGATCACTTTTTACCTTTTTTTAAAATATTATTCCTTTTATTTTTTTAAGAAAATTTTTCCGTGGAGAGGTGTTATCCGTATTTGTTAAAAGTGGCTGATTAATTACGCAAATCAATGATTAAATAAGCTTTTAGGTGATGAAACCAGTGTTTTCACATGATAAAGGACGGTTCACGGTCCGATCGGTTCATCGACGGTTCAACCGGTAAAATACAAATTCAGTATTTTTAATAATATGTTATTATTTTATATATAAATTTATATTAATATACTTATTTATATTATAAAATAAATATAAGAAAGTGGGATGAGAGGTGTAAAATGGCAACAGCACCCCCACTCCACCACAGCCGCCCTCACCACGGCAATTCATAATTCTTTTCCTAATAACACTTTCTCAGTAAATTCTAATGCAATTCAGCCCAGTACTGATCTCACGGGTAACGGTTCGCCAAACCAGCCGGCGGCACCACCAGTTGAATCTTGATACGCCGGTGACGCCCTAAAACTCAGAACGTCGTGGTAAATCAAGACCAAGAGTCCTATTCGCCGTCATCCTCCACCTCCTTCGCCACTTCCTACACCAAGAGACGACCCGTAGTGTGACAAGCCTCCGACAGATGGTCCTGATGCGAGGAAACAAGAAACTACGCCGCCCGCCTCCTCCGAAAAAGTAAGGGAAGCCTATAGTCTGTAGACCTGGAAAGTGTCCACCAAATCGCAATTCTTTCACTTCAGCCTCCGCCGACGGTCGCCGTTGCAGAGAATATAGAAGCTAATTAAGCTTCAGTAAAGAGGTGCATTCAATTGTTGTTAATCTGTCAAATTGATTGCCGCCTGGAGCCCACCGCTTTGTCTTCTTTTTCTTTGATTACACTATTTTCAAAGAGAGAAATAAAGCAAGTCTTGGAATTCGAAATTATCAATTTACCAGATTAAAAATTGATATGGTAAGTTTTGAATAAGGTAGTATATCAATTAAAATTTAGGTGAGAATTTATCATATTAGTTGAACTAATGAGATGCATTAATTGTTGGCAAAGACTTAGGTGAGATCGTCTCACGGATCCTCTCATGTGAGACAAATCATCCATTAGGTCATTTAACTGGGTTTTGTTTGGTTATAATCAAATTTAAAAATTGAAAAATGAATTAGAGAAGGAAATTAATTAGGTTTAATTATTTTTAAAGGGTCTTGTTTGATTAATATCACATTAAAAAAATTAATTAGGTTATATATATATATTAACTTTTTAAATTTTTTTCTTAATTAGTTTTTTATTTTTAAAAATGTAAATTTGTTATTCATTTAATTTATTTTTAATTTAAATATTATAAATTTATAAAATGTGAAAATATGTGATAACTTTTATAATTAAATAAAAGTGATACACAATTGATGAAAAATGATAAAATTGTTGTGAATTATTTCGTAAACAATATATAATATAAATCAAAAGTGATAATATTTTAAAAGAAAAGTGATAACATCTTTAATAAAAAGTGATTGACTATTTATGAAAGTCATGTATTTCACGAATAATTCAAAAATTGGTTGAAACATGATAATAATATTTTTAATAAAAAGTGATTCATAATAAAATAAAAATAATATCCGTCTAATTAAGTTATTTCACAAATAATTCACTTGAATAATAAAAAGTGATAATATTTTTAATAAAAAAGTGATACATGATAAAAAAAAAAGTGATAACCGTTTAGTGAGATTATTTTATGAACGATTCATATGATAAATAAAAAGTGATAATATTTTTTAATATAAAATTATATATCCGATTAAAATAAAGTGATAACAAAATAATTAAACTATTTAATATTATTAATAATAATAATAATTGATAATATTTTCTTATTTAAATGATTACTTGAAAATTATTATAATATAATAATAAAATAACTAATTTAAATTTAATTGTTGAACATGGTCGGGGCGCCAGACTTAAGAAGTTGCCGAAAAATTGGAATCTTAATTAATAGCCAAACACGGCCCTTTTTCTGTTTATTTTTTTAATTAATTTAATTTAAAATATATTTTATTTGGTGAATGGACTATCCATCTCACGAATTAAGATCCGTGAGACGATCTTACACATGACCTACCCTTAATTGTTTTACTTTTCTTATAAAATCATATTAATTATAATATAAATATTAATCTATGTTTAATTTTTTTATGACAAAGACTTGTGTGAGACTATCTTACGTAAATGCTTACGTGAAAATGTCAGAAAGTAATAACTTTTGCACTGAAAAGTGATACTAAATTAATGAAAAGTGATAATGTTATTTTATGAACAATTTATAGTATAAACTTTTGTACTGAAAAGTGATACTAAATTAATGAAAAGTGATAATGTTATTTTATGAACAATTTATAGTATAATAAAAAGTGATAAAATTTTATAGCAAAAGTGATACCGTTTTATAGCGAAAGTGATAACTATTTTAAAAAGTGTAAAATGGTCTCACGTGAGACGGTCTCACGCGAGACCTAACATTTTATTATTATTATTATTATTATTATTATTATTATTATTATATTATTATTATTATTTAAAATATATATGAGTTTATAATTAGTAGTAAATACTAACACTAAAGATTTCCTTTCATTTATTATAAGTTGCACTCCATAATTATTTCCATCATTACTTTTACGAATAATTTCTATTACATATTCCAATTTTTGTAATTTATGAGGGAGAAATATAACAGAGTATATGAGAAAGATAATTCAACATAATAATTAAGGGTGCACTTGTGCAGAGTGCAGCCCAGGTTAAAAGTGGTAGTAGATAGTTTTCAAAAAATTAAAAATAATTATTTTATTTTATTAATGGTGAATATTAAATTTAAAATTAATCCAATGATTAAAATTATTTAGGTTCAGTTTGGTCTCATTAATTAAATACACATTGAATATATATGTGTATCACGATGAATTCATATATATATATATATATATATATATATATATATATATATATATATATATATATTAATTCTTAAGATTGATGTTCTACAAAAAGATGTGAAAATACCATGAAATAGAACATCATAGAATTGAAACGGGAAGACCACGTCTCTCCCTCAAAACCATCTATTAGATTACAACACGACTTTGACAACAACTCGACAACCCTATCACAGCCACTTGTCTCGTTTGAATCTAACTCTAATTTTGGTCTATCTTCAGGACTTGTGATCAATAATCCTTTTGATCTATATCACTCTTGACATTGATAATATATGAATTTCCCTCAAGAAATAAAACAAGAAACAAAAAGAAAATATTCAACGAACTCCCTCAACTCCAACAAAACTCACACAAGAATATTTTTCTCGATAATCATCGCACTCTCCTTGCAATCTTTCCTTAATAGAATCACTCAATCAATCTACTTTGTGATCCTTTAATTACTGAATCAGCCAATGTACATCAATAACTTGATTTATCTTCTTTCCTTATGGAGCTCAATCACAATCAAATCTGCGACAAGAATCAACACAACATGTTTTGCAAATATATGCTCATGACATAATTTCTAAACTCAACAAACTCCCCATTGGCATGAGCTACATATTTTAACAGAAGATAAAACAAGCATGCAAATAATTAAAAAGAATAAGCAACATTACCCCTGAAGTTAGTTCCAAAAGAGGATAATCAGTTCAAACAAAAAAACAGAAATAAAATGAAAGTTAAGAGACTTCAGAGAGAGTGCAGAGTTTAACAAAACAAAACAAAACAGGGACATATCCCTTTTCTTCAACTGGTAGAGGAATCATCAGCACCAGCACCCTTATCATCCTGCTCACCAGAGTCCTCATCATTGTTTTCTTCTTCTTCTTTGACCATCTTTAGTTTCCTCCCAGCACCATCAGCAGTGTTCTTTTTCTCCCCCTTAGCTCGTGCCAAGGCCTCCATCAACTCATCCAACCTGACATTCTGCTTATCAAGAGTAGCCTGAACTACAAAGATATCTGTCTTTATTTGATCCACCAAAGGAGAGATAGATTCAAGAGTGGATGTGGCTGACTCAACCCTCTCTTTCAGATTGGCAACTCGAAGGGAAACCTTCAATTCACTTTCTCAAGGGAATCCTCTCCCTCCATAAACCTGACACCCACCTCAGTTAATAAAGTTTCCAGATAGTGCATGAAAATGGAAATAGCCTAGAATCATAAAACTTCCCAGCAAACCCTAGAATAACATCAAAGACAAACTGACCATATGACAAGTTTCCTTTGGTAGCAATAACATGAATGAACCTAACTTGAGATACTGTCAAAAGAGACTTATTTTTGGACGGAGTCTAGTTATGAATAGCAATTTTATGCAAGAGATTAAACGAGGTACACAAGTCAGACTGAGACAGCCCAGCAGAAGGCCAAACAGACAACTTCCCAGAGGTAATTACTTCACACACAGTATTCAAAGAAGGAACTAATTGTAAACCAGAACAGTTTCAGGAACACCCATAACCCTAGAGATTTCAGAAGGTGAAAACTTGCAAATGCTATTACGACAAAACGCCGTGTGAAACCTAGGAGAATCACTATCAACAATATCTGGAGTAAGATTGAAGTATAACTCCCTAACAATCTTAACACGGAAGGGTTTAAGACCAGAAACAGTACCAAGTAAACCATCAGACTCAATTAAGGGCAAAACGCCAAACCTTTCAAAATCAGACACACAGATATTACGTTCATAGTGAAAAGCCATGTCAACAAAAATACCATATCGAGAGGCTACTGTGGACAAGTAAAATTCCTTGGATCGAGCATTACCAATGTCGATTGCTTCAATAGGTTCATCAGATGAACATGGGATAGCAGCGAACGACACCAAGGCACTTGACTGAGGATTTTTCTTCCTGGCAGACCTATATGGCTTGTCCACCGCATTCTCATCCACTTCAATGATTTCACGGCAAGAAGGAGAGGAATGATCCAATGTACCAGAGGAAGGGACTATGGCAACAAGATTAGAAATGGGTGAACCAAAGCGTTCACGTTTGATGCTGGAACCAGGGCTGCGAAGTGCGGTTTGTTTCTGTCGGACCATGGTGAAAGGGAGATCGAGAGAGAAGGAGATGACTTAGGGTTTCGTGAGAGAAGGAAATGATACTCAACCATTCACTAGATCAGAAAGAAAAGAAGGAAAGGATTGTCTTTTCATATCCCACGAAATCCGAGAAATACTGACAAATATAATAAAAATAAAAAATGGGGAGGGAAAAATGACTAAGGTAGGAAAGAAATCAATTTGGTCCAGTGTGAGTATCCAAGTTTGAAAGGAACATCAATCATTTCTCAGAATAGAACTTCCAAATTCCCTTTTTTTTAAAAAAAAAAATATATCTGCACCTTATAAATACCTGGAACAAATATCCCTTAAAGAAGATTTTAATTTGTTCATGTGGATGATGTACTTAGAACATGGGAATTTTTACATTCAGCCTTATAACTCTTTTTTTATAAGAGAGAAACCCTTAAATGCAGTAGCTTACTCCTCACTTTTTATTTTCTGCGTATGTAGCCCTTCTTAATGAAGATGGCTTTCACAATACATCATTTTAAATAGATAGCCCTAAACTGCATGGGTAATAAATGTTCAAAATAAACATGAATAGTCAATTAAGGACCACAAAGATATCTTTTATGCAAATACCTAATCCTAGATGCAAGAGATTTATATAGAACAGATTCCAGGGATTTCCTAATGGATATAAATTTTTGAGTATCAAGGCCTTTTGTAAAAATATCTGCCAATTGTTTTTCAGTGGAAATGTGTTCTATGTTAAGTGTTCCTTCCTCAACAAATTCTCTAATAAAGTGAAAGCGAATATCTATATATTTGGTTTTTTGATGAAGGACATGATTTTTTGAGATATTAATGGCACTGGTGTTGTCACAAAGAAGGTAAAGTTTATTGGGCTTCAATTGGTAATCAATTAGCATCTTTTCAAGCCAAATAAGTTGAGAAATACAACTACCTGCAGCGATGTATTCTGCTTCAGCCGTGGACAAAGATATACAATTTTATTTGCGGCTGAATCAAGACACAAGGTTACTACCAACAAAGAAACACCCTCCAAAAGTGCTCTTACGATCATTGGTGTCCCCTGCCCAATCCGCATCACAGAACCCCAGAACATTTGCATTGGTATCTGTTAAATACCACATTCCATTTTCTAATGTTCCTACAACATACTTTATGATTCTTTTAACAGCTTTCAAATGGGACTCCTTTGGAGAACTTTGGTACCTAGCACACAAACAAACACTAAAGGATATGTCAGGTCGACTGGCAGTTAAATAGAGAAGACTTCTAATCATTCTCCTGTATAGTGTTTCATCAACATATATTCCTTCACAGTCTTGAGATAAGGATTCTCTAGAGCTAAGTGGAACTTTTGAATGTTTGGAATTTTCCAACCCAAACTTTTTAACAAGGTTTTTAGCATATTTGGATTGATGAATAAACATACCTTCTTTGGATTGACTTACTTGTAATCCGAGGAAGTATGACAGTTTACCCATTATGCTCATTTCCAATTCAGATGTCATGAGATTTATAAATTATTGACCCTTTTCTCAAAGGTGGATCCAATTATTATATCATTTACATAGATCAGTACTATCATGATTTCTTTGCCCGTTTTCTGAAGAAATAATTTTCTATCAGCTCCACCACGAACATAACCTTTAGCAATATGAAATCTTGTAAGTCGTTCATACCAAGCTCTTGGTGTTTGTTTCAAACCATAAAGAGCCTTTTTCAATTTGAAAATATGCTATGGAAACTCAGGATCAATGAACCCTTTTGGTTGTGAAACATAGGCAGTCTCCTTGAGAATAATATTTAAAAAGGCACTCTTCACATCCATCTGATAAACAGTGAAACCAAGATGACAAACAACCGCTAGAAGTAGTCTCATAGATTCAATTCTTGCTACTGGAGCAAAGGTCTCATCAAAGTCATTCCCTTCTACTTGAGTGTATCCTTGAGCAAACTAACCTGTCCTTGTTTCTGATGATGTTTCCATGCTCATCGGTCTTATTCTTGAAAATCCATTTTGTCCCAATGACATTGTGTTCTGCAGGTCTTGGAACAAGTTCCCAAATATCATTTCGAACAAATTGTTTGAGCTCTTCTTGCATGTCAAGTATCCAATTTGGATCATTTAAAGCCTCTTTGACATTCTTGGGCTCTAATTTGGAAACAAAACATGAGAACAGAGAGACATTAACCATTTTCCGGTAGTCTTTTCTTGGAGCATTCCTGGTATTGATTCTTGATTGAGGATCCCCAATTATCAAATTCAAAGGGTGATCCTTTTGGATCTTCAAAGGTGGATCTCTCATTCTGGGACTTGATTCATTCTCACTTTCTTCTTCTGACTCCTCAGTTTGTGAAATTTGAATTTCTTTTTATTTTTCAATTAGAGAAATTACCTAAGAAGGAACAGTACTGACCATTGGTTCTATATCATCAAAATCAACATGAAAAGATTCAATAACACACTGTGTTCTAATAATCAGAACTCTGTATGCACGACTGTTTGTTGAATATCCTAAGAAACACCCTATCATGCTTTTACTATCCAACTTTCCACGTCCTTCTCTGTCATTCAAGATATAACACTTGCATCAAAACACATGAAGATGTTTTAAGTTGGGAGTTTTACCATTCCAAAGCTGATATGGTGTCTTACCCAATTCATGACGAACATGGACTCGATTACCAAGGTAGCATGCTGTGTGCATGGTTTCTGCCCACCATTTCAAAGTAATTCATTTAGAGATAAGCATCACTCGAGTAATTTCCTGAAGGGTCCGATATTTTCTTTCAACCACACCATTTTGTTGTGGAGTCTTAGGAGCTGAGTACTCATGGAATATCCCATTTGTGTCACGAAAATCATAAAACAACTGATTTTCAAATTCTTTCCCATGATCTGATCTGATTCTTTTCACTGAAATGCATTTTTCTTTTTCAACCTGCATACACAATTTCTTAAAAACACTAAAAGCGCCAGACTTTTCTTTTAAGAAACTTACCCACGTGTATCTCGAGTAATCATCAACACAGATAAAAACATACTTCTTACCACTGGCACTTGCAATTTGAAGTGGTCCCATTAGGTCCATGTGTAGTAATTCCAAGATATGATTTGTATGAATGTCATATTTAGACGAATGAGATTTTATTACCTGTTTGCCAAGTTTGCAAGGTTCACAAATATGTTGATCTTTCAATTTAAGCTCAGGAATTCCTCTGACAAGTTTCTTTTGAGAGAGTGAAACAAGATTTCCAAAAGCCAAATGTCCCATCTTCTGATGCCACATTTCCAGATCGTTGTTCCTGCACTGTAGGGCTTTATTGCCATTCAGTAGATAACAATTATCCGATGATCTAGTACCTGCAAGAACACATTTATCATTTTGATCAAAGATAGAACATGATTCTTTTGTGAACCTGACATAGAGGTTCTGATCACATAGTTGACTGATACTGATTAGGTTGGCTTTCATCTCTTCAACTAGTAGAACTCCCTCAAGTTTAGGAAGTCTTGGAACATCCAAGGTCCCAACACCTATCACTTTATTATTCTTTCCATCTCCAAATGTGACTCTGCTTCCCTTTTCTTGCTTGACATTTTTCAAATTTGACCTCATACTAGTCATGTGTCTGGAACAACCACTGTCGAAGTACCAATTATCACAGTTTGTACTTTGCAGCCCTAGATGAGAGGACATACATGCTGAATATTCTTCCACTGGTATACCAAAATGATTCTATTTCACAACTTTACCAATAGTAATATCATATTGCATCTTGTAATATTTTGGTCGAATGTGACCTTTTATGTTGCAATAATGATATATTGGAGGGGCTCTTGGAACATGACAAAATTTAGAATTGCTCACCGAAGTGGATGGAATCCAGAGTTGCTTGAAGTTAGGATAAGGTTTAGTGAAGATTCTCTTGGGAGAATTTAAGACTATTTCTTTTGAACAGACGAAAGGTTAAGCTGTGATTTTGACATAATAGCTTTATTAGAGATAGATAGTGCAATCCAAGAGGAAGATAGTTCTATTTTCGCCACAGGAGTTTGGCAATTCCTCGAAGCACGAACAAACACAGTTTCTTTACCCAGATCTTCTTCAGATTCATAACCAATCCCTTTTTTTTCATATCCATTGCTTGCTCTAATGACCTCATCTAACTTGGCCTATCCAGCATGCAAGCGATGAATAGATTTATTCAACCTCTCAAGTTCACTTCGATCTTTCTCAATCTTTTCATCTTTTCTTTTGATAACAGCCATCATCGGTTGATGTTGCTTCATGGTTCTCTCCAGATATTCTTTGAGAGCTTTGATTTTGGAGTCTCTATCTTGTAGAGAAATGGATATTTCCATCTTGAAAGATTCAATGATCCCAAGATAATACTCAACAGACTGATTTTTAAGTTTGTTCTTATAAGGAGCTGACTCCAAAAGAACTTGACTAGCAAGCAGTTTATCTCCAGAGATCTTTAGTTCATTTTTAAGATAAGCAACTTGATCTTCTAAATTTTTGTCAATCTAACAGCCTCAGAACATTTATCATTCATGAGCTGATACATTAACCTCATGTCTTCAGCAGTTGGAGAATCTTCATTCTCAGAATCAGAGTAATCAGTAAGTCTATCAATTTGTGTTTCAGTGGAATTAAGGCATGAAATAGAACTTACCAGGGCTAGGTTATTTATGTGATCAAGGTTCTCTTCGTCTTTAGATTCAGAATCACTCCAAGTGGACTTGATGCCTTTGTTCTCCTTAAATAGTTGGGCACTCATATTGATAGTGTCCTATTCCATTGCATTCTCGACACTGATCTTTATCGATTTTTTATTCAGAGGAGATCAGTTTATTCTTCTCTCCACCGGGTCTGCGATCAGCATTTCTTCTTTGATTTGGTGACCTTTCTTTGAACCTTCTCATCATTCTCCCATAATTCTTAGTGAGAAGACTCATGTGTTTTCAAATTCAGCCACAGAAATTTCTGAGGACCTTTCATCTTTGATGTTTTCTTCAGCATTGAATGCCACTGACTTCTCTTTAATGATAGGATGATCAAAATTTTTATTCATTTCGAAGGTTCTAAGATCACCTATAAGTTCATCAAGACTGAACTTTGCAATTTTGCTGAAAGTCTCTAGAGCAGTGACTTTCTCGCTGAATTTTTGGGGTAAGGTCCTCATGAATTTCTGGATCTGCTTCTCTTCAGCAATACTTTCTATCCAAAAGATGTAGCTGATTGATGATTGATGAGAATCAAGAGTAATATGCATCAATATTCTCATTTTCTTTCATCATCAACCCATCGTATTCAATCATCAGCTGTTGGATCTTCGAATTTCTTACAGAGTCTATTCCTTCAAATTGAAGTTTAAGAATCTTCAAAGCCTCCTTGGCTTCAACACATTTCGAGACAAGGGAATGACATTGAACATCTAATGAAGAGAGAATAGCGTAAAGTGCCTTATTGTTGGATACTGCGTCTTTTCTTTCTTCATCCGTCCAATCTTCAGTTTTGAGTTTCTTAACCCCATCCTTGTCAGTGGTGAAAGGATGAGTCCATCCTTCTTCTACGGCCTTCCAGACTTCTCCATCTCCAATGGACTTCAAAAAGATTACCATCATGGATTTCCAATAAGAATAATTGGATCCATCCAAGAAAGGGGGGCGAATAGCAAAGCTAGTATCACGAGAACTCATGATACGGAGAGTGGAAAAACAATAACACATGTATAAAAGGACAACCTGCTCTGATGCCAAACGTAATTCTACAAACAAATGTGAAAATACCATGAAATAGAACATCATAGAATTGAAACGGGAAGACCACGTCTCTCCCTCAAAATCATCCATTAGATTACAACACGACTTTGACAACAACTCGACAACCCTATCACAGCCACTTGTCTCGTTTGAATCTAACTCTAGTTTTGGCCTATCTTTAGGACTTGTGATCAAGAATCCCTCTTGATATTGATAATATAGGAATTTCCCTCAAGAAATAAAACAAGAAACAAAAAAAAAATATTCAACTAAGTCTCTCAACTCCAACAAAACTCACAAACGAATTTTTTCTCGATATCATACTACTCCTTGAACATGCTCATAAATAGATTAGGACTGTAATCTTTTCCAAAGATAATCATCGCATTCTCCTTGCAATCTTTCCTTAATAGAATCACTCAATCAATCTGCTTTGTGATCCTTTAATTACTGAATCAGCCAATGTACATCAATAACTTGATTTATCTTCTTTCCTTGTGGAGCTCAATCATAATCAAATCTGCGACAAGAATCAACACAACACGTTTTGCAAATATATGCTTATGACATAATTTCTAAACTCAACACACACATATATATATATATATATGTATATATATATATATGAAATAAATGAATATAAAATAAAGATTAATTTTATTTTATAATTCAGCAATTAAATTTTATGTATTTTAATGGTGTGAGATGGGGTTTGTGAGACGGGTCGATCCATCACAGAAGTATTTTTATTATATCGATAAAGTATGCTTATTTGTAGTTAAAATATGTTAATAATAAATCATATTATAACACGTTAAAATTATATTTTAATGTATAATCCATTATACTTTAGAAAATATACTTTAACAACCATTAAATATTTTTATCTATATAGTAGGCATACTTTAACGCGTCTCACAAACCATCTCACCTGAGTAACGTCTCACAAGAGTCTTTGTCAATTTAAAATAATGTGAACATTCATTTTATTAAATAATTTTAAAACTAAATTTAGAGTACAGTTATGCTTGAACGATCTTAACTATTAGATTAAATTTTAATCTCCAACATAAAATAAAATAATTTCTTTTCAAAAACCTAAATTTAACATCTAATTATACGTGTTAAACGACCACCTAATCTAAAAGCTAAAGCTGATAGAGAGTTGAATCGTTTAATACTTAATCAAGTCACTCTAACACGCCCCCTCACATGCAGGCGGTGAATTTTTGCCTCAGGCCTAGCATGTGGATTTTTCTCATAAATGGGTGGCGGTGAGGTTCGAACCCTGGACCTTTGTTAACCATGGACTCTGATACCATGTTAAATGACCACCTCATCTAAAAGCTTGCCATAGCTTCGGCTAATATTGCTGAGGCATTCTCTTCTTCTTGTTTCTTTACAGATCAACCTACCTCGGATTGGTATCTGGACACAGGAGCATAAGCCCATATGACTCCTACTTCAGGACAGTTGGATTCATCTATTCCATACACAGGTTCGGACAATGTAATTGTTGGTAACGGTGCTTTATTATCTATCTCTAGCATTGGTTCTTGCTATACAAGTGCTTTAATTAAATTATCTGATGTATTGGTTGTTCCGGGCATTACTAAAAATTTTTATCTGTTAGCAAATTGACCTCTAACTTACCAGTTGATGTGGTCTTCTCTCATAACTGTTTTACTATTCAGCATCAAGTTACTCGGGACATTCTGGCTCAAAGAAGTCGTAGGCATGGTCTCTATATTCTGCAATCTTCTAAATTGGCATTGATTGCTACTCGTAAACCAAAAGCAGTGTTTAAATTGTGGCACTCCAGACTTGGTAATACTTCTTTTGATATAATTTCTTTATTGAATAAGTTGGGAACTATATCTGTGATGTCTTTATTACCTAAGCCCATTATTTGTGACTCATGTGAGCAAGCTAAAGGTAAACGATTACCTTACATTCCTGATGAAAAATGCTCATCTTCTGTTTTGGACATCATACATTGTGATTTATGGGGGCCTTCTCCCATTAACTCTGGTTCTGGTTTTCGATATTATGCCATTTTTGTGGATGATTTTCCAAGATTTACATGGCTATATCCTTTACGACAGAAATTTGATTTTTATGATGTGCTACTTCACTTTCAAGTTTTTGTTGAAAATCAATTTTCTTGTCGTATTAAGACATTCCATAGTGATGGAGGCACTGAGTTTACAAATAATAAGGTGCAAAGTTTTTTCGAAACTCAGGAATTAGACACATACTTTCTTGCCCATATACTCCGGCTCAAAACGGACGGGCAGAACGTAAGCACAGACATGTTACTGAAACGGGTCTTGCCATGTTGTTTCATTCTCACGTGCCTTTGAAATTTTGGGTTGAGGCTTTCAGCAGCGCCGTCTACATTATTAATCATTTGCCAACCAAAGTGTTAAATGGAAAATCGCCATTTGAGATGCTATACTCGACATCTCCAAATTTTGAGAACTTTTATCCTTTTGGCTGTCGTGTATATCCGTGTCTCAGAGATTATACTACAAATAAATTTGAGCCACAAAGCAAATCATGTTAAACGACCACCTAATCTAAAAGCTTAAGCTAATAGAGAGTTGAATCGTTTAATACTTAATCAAGTCACTCTAACAATACGCTTATAAAAATCTTAAAATTTAGACAAAGTCTCTAGTGAGACGTTACTTATCTGAGTCGATTTGTGAGACTTGTTAAAGAATTTCTATTATTTAGATAAAGTGTGCTTAGTGGTTGTTAAAAGACAGTTTATAGTTGAGACGATATTAGAGATGGTTTTTTCCTCTCTAAAGCCCTCTCTAACTATTAAATTTGCTAAAATTAATAAATTGAGGTTCAAACCATATCCACTGATGAGCGTTTTCTCAATACACAATATTAATCCCCAAGTGTGAAGGATGCTATTGTAGCTTTGATAAGTGACCAAGTGATTATCGAATCCAAAGGATGTATTATTATCAATTTAATTATTATTTAACTTATTAAGACTAGGTTGGCAATATAATTATGATTAATTAAGTAACCAATAAACAAATAATTAAATATAGCAATTAAAATAAACAAGCAGTAGAGGTTAAACGAAAGTGAATAAGTGAGAAGATAGATAGTTTTTTCGGGCCATCCAGTTTTACTCATTAACTTCCCTTCCATATATCAATGTCTGACTCTACCTTGTGGAGTACGGACGCATCATTAAACCATGCAAATCTACTCTATAGACACCCTAATACTTAGATCCTTATGTGAATGACTCTGTCACTCTTATTGTCTTGCTATTGAGATGAGCGAAGTTCAACACTTCCATAGCTCTTGTCACCGACATATCATTAATTAACAATGAAAAAGGAAAGGGCATTATCACTACGCATAAAAAATATCCAAATTATCATTCGTGACAATCGGCAATGATTGGCATATAAACCATGTTTCTAACATATTTTATCTTCACCATACACTGATTCACGCATTTCCCACATTAAATTCTTTTAGAAAATCTATTTTCAAATCAAACTCTGTTCACATTACCATTAAGAACTAGCAATTAAATGTTAATTATCACAAAATATTAAAACTATTTATATTCTCAATAAGGATTAAATAATAGTGGCTCATTTCCATTTTCCCTGCAAAATCCAATACTAAGATAAAAGTTACCACAAGCATATGACAATTTCATAAACAAATTGATTCTTTCTAAATGCAAAATAAAGTTAACGTAGCCACAGCGAAGGCTGCTGCGAGTGCAGATCTCTCCACAAGCTCTATACCTGACTAAACAAATTGTAGAACTGAGAGTATATAACCTTGAAATTCAAGTCACCAACATACATAGAAGTCGTCTGAATCTGTGCTTCAGATACTCCTTTAGGTGCCATTACCCAATTGGTGGTAGACGCTGCCTCCAAATTGAAAGATTCGAATCAATTACTAAAAATTAAGAAAATTAGTGCAAGAGTTGGATCTTTTACCTAATAACCTCTCAAGATATGATGGTGGTAGCAGTAGTTAATTAACTGGCGGCCGTATGACAGACAGCGTCGGCGGTGGTGGTAGGTAGAGATCGAGATTTTCAGAAAGATGATTTTACTGAAATGTGCAAGAAGAAAGCTATAAAAAGAAGAAGGAGAGTAATAAACTTACGCGAAGGTGTTTTTTTTGTATCCTCCATCATCATACTCGATGGCATAGTCGAAATAACCAAAATTTGATTAGTAGTTCCTGCATTTATCGTCGCAATGTATTCTCAAAAAATTTTATTACCTTGCTATCCTTGCGTGAGAGAGGGATCATCGATTTTCCTAGGTTGTGTTTGTAATAGTTTTTTTCAAAAGTAGATTAGTATAGTTTTAATAAATTTATTTTATTTAGTTTATCCGTCTCACACTTATCTTCACACTTTCTATTTTCGTTCGTCCTATACTTATCTTCACCACCCAAAAAATGAAACTTCACATTAACCAATAACCTTAAAAGTTATCCTAGTTTCAAAAATATCACTCCCACCTGACACACATAGCATACTTTATAATTTATTTATTACCTAAAAATACCACAATACCCCTAAAAAGTCAATAAATTTGGTCAAAAAGTAACTTTTCTTAAACTACGTGACTATAATACCGGTGCAAATAAGTATGTGACATAGGGAGTATTTTTTAATATAAGTTTTTAAAATATGTAAATTAAATTAACCGTATAAGATACTTAGCATACTAACTCATATGATACAATAAAGAAGTGATAATAATTTATTAAATGATAATGTTCAAATTAATAAAAATAAAAAGTATTAGTGGAACATTAAATTATTTAATAAATAATTTAAAGTATAAATAAAAAATGACACTAATATTTTTAATGAAAAGTGATACTATTTTTAATAAAAATTGACAAATATTTTAGAAAGAAAAAAAAAATCTCACATGAAATGATCTCATGCAAGTTTTATTATTATTAGTATTGTTTTTATTATTATTAATATTATTATTATATACATTCAAAAAATTTAAAATATATTCCTTCCGTCCTCTTGATATGTATTCTTTTTTTTCACGTATATTCAATAATAGAATATAATAATTTAATGTATAATGCATTGAGGATTATAATATTTTAATGTGTATTGAGTAAGTGTATTAATATTGTGTATAGCTTTATGTGTAGTGGGATGGGTATAATAATTGTTTTTAGTGAATCACATCTAAATAAAATGGCTACTTTTTAAATAAAATACACTAAAATGATAAAAATAGATAACTCTCGAAGGGAGAAGAAGTATGTAGATATCAATCATAAATTAATTGTCTTATTATAAATGAGCTTGTCTTAGTTTTAATTTATGAGTGCAACTAGAGTGGACGCAGGATCTTAATCATTAAATAAAATAAAATAATTAAAAATTAAGAAAACTAATTATCCATTATATTATAATTTAAACTTATTATTTTGACAAAGACTTGTGTGAGACCGTCTCACGTAAGGGCTTACGTGAGATGGCCAGAAAGTGATAACTTTTATATAGGAAAGTGATAATAAATTAATGAAAAGTGATAATGCTATTTCATGAACAATTTATAGTATAAATAAAAAGTGATAACATTTTATAACGAAAGTGATAATATTTTATAGCAAAAGTGATAACTATTTTAAAAAGTGATAAACGGTCTTACGTGAGATGGTCTCACACAGGACCTACCCTATTATTTTTAGGTGCGCTCCGAATTATGCTTAATTTATTTTTTGAATTTGTGTTAACTTAAGGGTAGTGGCTGTTCTATATTTTGGGATTTAGGAGTACGATTAAATAAATATTAATTATTAACATTTTATTTCAAAAATCATACTAATTTATGTAAAAATAGCAAAAATAAAAGAATTTGAAGGAAGTATATATAGAAGTAAGTATAATTCTTTGGAATTTGAATGGTGTATATTGCTAAAATTTGAAGAAAAATATGTGAATACTAATTTTGAATTCACACAAATTTATTTAGAGAAACAACACTCCTATCAGTATAATTTTAAGAGAGACTCTCTTATAAGACGAGTTATTTGTGAGATGGATGAGAGACGGGTGAACTTGGTTTCAATTTTTGTATTAATTGATTAGAGCAAGCGTGCTCTATCGCGTAGTAGACCGTAGTGACCAAGTACAAAATTTAGAAATATCGAACCCAAGGGCGAAAGTGGGTAGCCGTATTTGAGAAATGTTTTACTCTAGTAGGACTAATCAATAAAAGAGGGAGGTTGAATTAACACTACAAACTAACTAAGAAAGCAATTAAAGATAAAAGGACACAATGGACATAGAAGATGGATGAATGTGGACAATCTAAGAAGTATGTAAGGCAGACAACATTCATGGAAAAGGTATATATAGACTCACACACACATGCATTGATGGTCTTCATGTTATGATATTAAGGGCAATCACGTATGTACCCCTAATCCCTATGGCCAAGGCAATTAGGCTCTCAACTCTTTTACAAGTGTAAATCTCCTAGGATTGTTCTTACTCTCAATTCCCTGAAGGTACTATGATCATAAGTTTGGTTTCCCTCACTAGTTCATCACTAATGTCCTATTATGAGGTTTTAAGCACAAGAAGGGTATGACTTACCTCCCCTCATACTGACTAAGTCATCTCACGCAATCAATGATTCAATTAAACCACTAAGCATAATATTAGATTGGTCATCCTAACACTATGAATAGAGAATTTAATCACACAAATTATACATAAAATGAGAATAAGTATTCATGATAGAAAATATTCATAACAATCATTTCATCAAACTTGTGGTGTGCAAAATCTTCATAATCCCTAACCAATCATATTGCTAGCCTCACATGAGAACTAGCCACTACAAATCATAACAAAATCAACATAATCCATGACATGCTCCAATTGAGCCAAATAATGAAGAAAATAACAAAATAAAGGTAAGTTGGCTCCCATTTGATGGTGAACTTCCTCCTCCTTGATCATGCTAAAATCTTCAACCAATGATGAATTCTCCTTCTTAGATTAGTGGATGAGTGGATTCATGGATGAATTTGAGGAGATCAAGTGGATTGGATGGATGAAGGGAATGGAGATGGATGGAATGGAGTTAGTGTGTGAAAATGTAGTGTAAAATATGTGTGGAGCTGATCCCAAATGATTCCTCTCTTATTTTACACTCAAAATAGGTATTTTTACCCCTTGGGACCTTCTAGAACACGTTCTAATCATAAAATTGACTTCGGACCGAGCTCCGGTCGAGTTCGGGTTGGTGCAGCGCAGTCTCACCGTTTCGCACATAACTTTCACATTCAAACTACGATTTGAGTGATTATTGCGCTTAAACGATCCTATCTTCCTTGGCTTTCTATGCATATAAATAACTGATAAAATTTCCAACATTTGAAGGTATAACAAGTCATGCAAAGTGGCACAATCGTGCTAAGTAAGAACAGCTTGCGCGACGTCAATATTTTAATCATAACTTTCTCGTTGGGCTCCGATTAAGGTGTTTCTTATGCCAAAACAATCATCTCTTATGTGAATTTCCAGCCATGTATTGTACTTCTAGTTTTGAGCTCCACACGAGTACAGAAAAATTACACAAGTTGGACGTGAGTTTTTTTAGCATTTTGCTTTGACTCGTTTTCCCTCGTTTCAACTCCGAATTGAACTCCATTTTTTCCCACATCTTCCTTATCGCGTCTAGAATCCATTTTTACCTAAAAATAACACAAATTACACCAAATTACCTCTTTTCTAAATATACACAAATATAGCACAAGGCACTTAATCATGAAAATCACACATTTATCATTTCAAAGCACACATCTCCATATCTTTATATAACACCACCAAATGATATACAGGATGAATAAAAACACAAGAAAAAACATAATAAAAAGATACTAAAATCTAGTTAAAAATGACACTGATCAACGGGTCGACCCATTATTAAAGTATGTTTATTGTATAGATAAAATATGCTTATTTGTAGTTAAAGTATGTCATTAATAAATTATATTATAACATGCTAAAATCATACTTTAATGTATAATCCAGCATACTTTATAAAACATACTTTAACAACTATTAAACATACTTTATCTATACAATAAACATACTTTAGTGATGGGTCGACCTGTCTCACAAGAGACTTTGTCTAATTTTAATTTCACAATTTATGTAAAATGATTCTATTGTGGTTTATAATCTATTTTATTCTAAGATTTAAATATTAATATTTAGGTAAAAATTTGTGTGAAACCGTCTTACATAATGATTTCATTGCAATGAATAAATAGTGATAATATTTTAATAAAAAATGATGGTTATATAATAAATTATTTCATGAACAATTTGTTGGGATAAACAGATCCTCATTCATTCCTAAAGGACAAATAAAGAAGAGCATAAAAAGTACAACACAAGAATTTACGTAGAAAACTCTAAAACTAGAGAAAAACTACTGACCGAGAAAATACCACTATGTGAAAAATTTTTACAATCACACAGAATTTCTCCTTCCCGACTCCAATCCCTACACTCTTACAAATCTTTAACTAATCCATACTTTTCTCCCCATTCTCACAACCAAGAATCAAAGAAAGGAATTTAACTATAATCAAATACAAAGATTAAATTGTACTAGATTGGTGCACTTGATATCAAGTCCAAGAGACTCCTTATATATCATCAGGAATCCCTTCCCCTTTGTTCTTCTTTTTGATGTGGGATAAAAAATAAAGTAAAAATCTCATTCTTTTATTGTTAACAAATCTTAACACAATTTAAAATATTTCCTTCTTCCTACATTTATCTTTACTAATCCTTTATAAAATTACAAATGACTGATGAAGATAAGTGTGAGATGGAGGGAGTATAAATATGAAGTGACAATATTTTTTTATGAAAAAGTGATAACATCTTTAATAAAATGTGATAACTAATTAAAAAAGTCTAAAATGGTGTCAATCTGAGATGGTCCCTTGCAAGTCTGCCCCTTATTTTAAAGGTTAAGTAATAATTTTAGGGTATTTTGGGGTGCACCACCAATATTTATAAGTTAAAGTAGGGTAGTGGGTAATTATTTTGCAAAAGAATATTAATTATATTATTTTATTTAATGGTGAAGATTAAAATATAAATTATCTAACGGTTAAGATTGTTCGGGTGCAACAGGTGCACCGCAATTGGACTCATAATTTTAAGGGTGATTTTGGGTGCATCCGGTGTAACGACATACCGCAATGTCTATAGATTTAAAATGAGGTAGTGCGTAGTTTTTTTAAAAAAGAAAATTAATTATATTACTTAATTTAATAATTCAATTAAAAATTAATTTATTAAGATCATTCAGATGCATCACGGTTGGACTCTAATTTTAAAGCTATAATTGTAATTTATAATAATTAATTAATAAAAAAACCTATATGTTTTTTTAATTCATTTATAATTGACTTTCATTAACAATTTTACAAAATTTAATAATATTATACAATTTGGATCATCATCTATGTTTAACCCATTATTTTTCAAGTTAAAAATGCTCCATTTTCCTAAAAAATTTGCGCGAAAGCAAATGAAAATACTACAGTTGAAAACAACACAAAAGAGAAGCGCCAACAATAAAGATAACTGAAGCGCGAATCCAAAAACTTTCCCCCTAATTAGCTTTTCCTTCTTGCTCAATAGTCGATATCTTTGGAACAAAATAACTAAATGAATTTAATTTATCTAAATCAATTTTCAATATGCTGAAATTATTAACTCTCTCTGAACCAATGGTTTTTTTGTCCAACAACGACGGAAGAAGTAATCTTCCGGTGAAAAAATAGTGAGCGCGCTTATTATCTCCTCATTCATACCTGCTGATGCTGACGAAGGCACGCTCTTGATACAGCGTAGTTGATCCCGCTTGCTGCCTTGAACGCTTTCTCACCTCTTCTAAGGCCATCGACAGAGATTTCTACTCCAATCCCGAAGCTATTCTGCAAACAACGAAATCACAGGTATATTCTGCATTTTTGTAGGCAGGATCTCAAAACATCTAAGTGATTGTTAAAAAATATTCTTGAGTTATGCTTGCTCTCAATTTATTTTTTTGATTAAGATTAATTACTTATATCATGTATTGATGTTTATTTCTAGTCTTCTGTGTTTGCAGAGTAAGAACTGTGCTTTGATGATTAGTTGTAACCTACTCCCTCCGTCTCAGGCTAAGAGGGTCATTTTACTATTTTGGTTGTCTCACCCAAATAGTCTCATTTCCTTTTTTAGACACATGAGACTCACCCACACCCACAAATACATTTAAAACATGGGGCCCCCACACCCACTAATACAACTACCCACTACATATTAAATAATAATACTCCTTAATCCACGTGCCCAAAAGCAAATGAGACTCTTAGCCTGGGACGGAGGGAATAGTAATTTTGTTATTGATTGTTCATGAGAAAAACGTTCATCTGCATTTTCAATCTGTTATATTCGAATGTGACTTTCGAGTATATGGAGGAAGACAACATCTCTCTTTGATTACATAATATTCATTGAACTGAACCTATTTTAAAATTATTCGGGTCTGTTCCATGATGAGCAGCTTAAAAAAGGAAGTAGAGTGTTCTAGGTGTTGGGTATCATTGTTTCTTGCTGACTATTTGGCAGTTCCTTTACTTGAATGATAATGTTTTCGTAACTCAAATCCGTCCTCAACATCATATCTAATTACTTTACAATTTTGCTAAACAATTGAAAGTTTCGGTAAATATCAATTAAGGAGAAGTTTGTTGACTTAAGGTGATGATTGGAAAATTATCTGAATCCATCACAATAGATGGATAGTTTGTACTTTTTGGTACCTAATTCATAATTTAGTAGGAGGGTAATAGATAGGAAAAATCATGTTAATTAATACACTTTAAAAATTATAATCATATTTTGAGATATGGCCCAACACCGCTTTTAAATTCGTAGTTATATTCTCTTTGGCACATATGAAACTAACGTATATATGCCATTCTGTCTCATCACATACTGAAGAGGTGACACTTACGGAGGTGTGATGCAAAAAATATTCCAGCACACATGGGGTAAGTTTGAAAAATTACTGGTACTGATCGGGTGTGAATTAGATAGTGAAAAATATATGAATAGAAAGCCCTATCAGTCTAGTTCCAACGCAACAAATGGGGAGCCATTTGGAGTTTTTTACAAGGAGTTATGATCGTTTTTCTGAAAGATGACAGGAATATACGAGAATCTATTAACTTCATGCATTTGAAGTGTTTTGAGTAATTCCAACTATCATTTTTTGGTCAAGTCAGCAAATTTACTTTATTAATTGTTATATAAATGTTATGCATGTATTTTAGTGTTCAAAGAAATATTTAAAATGGTCAAATGAATTTAATAAATGTAGAGTCAAGCTGATTAATGTTTGGATAATTCTAGGTTCTTGAATGACTCCTATAAATAGAGCCTCATTCCTTTGTATTTGAATAAGAAAATATTGAGAGTATAATATATTTGGAGTGTTTAGTCTTTCTTAGAAGATGGATTTCTTCTAAGTATCACTTAGTCTTTTGGTGGATTCCATAAGACGACGAGTTCATTCTAAACTTGTGGTGGATTCCAAGTGAGGAATTGTTTTCGAGTGTGTTTGTGTTACCTCCTAAATCTTCAATTTTCCCGTATCAAGGTGTGCTTTCATTTTATATTTTAAACCGCGTGTACAATTTAAATTGCGTTTTAGTAAAGTTTACAATTTTCTAGCTGGTACACATGGCGGGAAAGATGCTCAAAAAAATCGTCTCATATTTTGTTTGATGATTTAAGGACATCACAGATATATTTACACAATTAAAGAGATGGCTTAATGTGGATATAGAACTATTAAGTTAAATTGATGGCATTGCCTTCAAATCCCAAGTCCAGTTGATCTAAACAAATTCTAACATCGTTTTGGAATATTTTGGTTTTTGTTTATTCATGATAAGACCATGGATATTTGAGTTGAAATGGGATAGAAACACAGTCTCTTATGTGATAGAACTTCAATTTTTTTTAAGAGTATCAACTGTGGTATAAAGGGGTGCCTTATACCTTGACAGTTAATATGATCAAAAATCTCCTTGAAATATGTTTGAAATGCAAACTTTTATGATTTCTTGATATATTGAATTATTAGTTCTAAATTCATTTACTAAAATTTTCAGTTGGTAATTGTTCGAACAATTCTTTGGACCAAGAAAAATCTAATCTACACTGCTCAAGCCCTATTATATCTTCTGGTATGTCATAATATGAAATTTCTTTTTCAATTTAACTCTATGTTCCTTCATGGACATATAATTAGCCATTCAACCATCTTTTGTTGCAAAATGAAGTAAAATTTTTGCAATGTTTGATTCCTAGAAGTAGAGGCTAGCTGATAAATACTGAATATTTATTGATTTATGTATTGTTATTAGCATATCTTGAATATGTTTGTTAAATTTCATGATTACATGACAAGTCTCTGAAAATATACATATTTTTACCACACACATAGGGATAGCTTACAACATATTCTATTGAATATGAAAGTATTTGAGAGGCCATTTTTTAGTTATCCATTTGATTTCCTAATTGCAATCCAATTTTTCGTCGTACCATTCCCCTTTAACTTAGAATTGCCTTGTGTGGTAACTTTGTCACACAATTCAAATATAGCTCCTTTACTTAAGAAAATACGCAGAGTCAGAGATAATTTGAGTGAAGCTCAATAAGAATTTGTCTTGTTTTTGTAAATCAAGTAAGACTCTAAATTTTTAGAGCCTACAATCATACATAAGTGAGGCTTATTCCATTTACATAGTGTGCTGCTTCAATTTTATACTTGGGAGTTTGAGTGAGCACTTTTTTGAATGTGATATCTATCTAAATCACTAAGCACCAAATTTTGATGCTCTCTATTTGCATATAATTGCTTTATAGATAGATGCATTGCTTGATATCCTGCATGTTATAGGCTGACATGACGCTTGTTTGATGTTTATTACTGTTTATTGTAAAATTCCCTTTGCTCATGGATTACCCATTTTGACTAGTGATTCCACCAAATGAATAGATACCAAGTGTTGGTTGTCAACCATCAGATTACATGATTGAAACTTCACTTTATGGCATCATTATATAAACATGAAGTGAATGTTACCACTTTGTTAGCATGAGTTTCCCCTGCTTTATGTTTGTGCTGGAGACTGAAGTATTTAAAACCTCTCCATTGGATAAACTTTGATTAATTGGGTTTGTAGATTCTGTCAATTTAAGAAATTTGCCTATTTATTGTCCAGATTCAAATAGTGATTGGTTCCCTTAAGGCTTGAGATATGATAAATTGTTGCTAAAATAATTAAAGAGCTGAAGCATTGGTTTTAATCTGTAGTGATGTATAGTTTGTATACAAATTAATGGGTAATGGTTAGTTGGAAAGAACAAATTTTTAAAAAATTGACAATCATCCTTTTTGCACTAATTTCAGCTTTCACCCTGGTTAAAAATACCACATCATGAAGATTGACACTCTTGCTTTTCTTATGATCAGATTATGAATATCCCCTCTGGGGATTGCCAGATGGTAGCATAAAAAGGGAAAAGGTTAAACATGAAGTTCACAGTAGAAGTGCACATAGCTTTAAGAACTTTGTTCTAGAAAGGGTGAAATATACATCAAGCTTAGGCCAGCATATTAGTCAGCTGGTATGCTGTTAATGAAGTGTTACAAATTTTTACAATTGTGATGTTTAATTTAGAACTTCATGTAATTGTATTGTTTCAGGAATACTTGGTACATGGATAATTATGTACAAATAATGAGACAATCAATGTTGAACAAATGCACAATCTCATCATTTGAGCAAGTGCTTGAAGTTTTCAAAAAATAACTCAGTGGAATTCCTGATGAGGTAAGAAGTAAGAACTGTCATCTATTTTAAATACTGGCCATTTGCATGTGACTCTTTGTGATGAACCAAAAGCCAAACTTACTACCTCGGATTCCTTTTATTGTACAAGTGTATTTAAGACTCACACTGCTAATGTAAGCTATGATCTGTAGATTTTTTATAAATTTGATCCTTCCCCCATAGCAAGTGCTTCAGTTTGGTTTATTTCTTAGTAGAAACATTCACACTTGTATTGCTTTAGTTTCAGAGGGCAATAATCTTGATAGTTCTAGAGTTGATTGTAATATTGGTATTAAAATAGATTTCACTAAGGCCTTTGATACCCTCAGATGGGATTTTTTACATAATTTCTTAACACGTGGGATTTTTCTCCTTTGTTTCTTGAGCTAATTGGCAAAGTTTTTTCTTCTGCTCTCCTATTTGTCTTTGTTAATGGTGCAGTTTAAGGTTACTTCCCATGCAACCAAGGCGTTCGTGAATGTCAAGTTTCGTAATAGTAACTCAACCATTGATATATCTTGGTAATTTCGTAATTCTTGGTATGATATCTGCAGCAAGATGCGACACATGCATATTGTAATTTTCACATTTATAGGGAAGGTAATTACTGCGCAGACATAATTGATGGTTTAAATTGTATTTGTAATTGGTGGAACACTATTCCGAATATAGTTGTAACTCAATGCGAGAGATGGATGGGGATGTAAAATATTATAGATTCACTTAGTTGTTGGTTTTCTTCCACAAGGAATATATATTGTCATTAATGGTTAATTTTTTATGACATTTATATTCATCACAAATATTTTTTAATTTGTCATAAAATAATCAATCATTAAAAATTTGAAGTAACATGATGTATTAATGACCATCATAATTAAATATTTTAATTAGCGATGAAAAAAATTATTAAGGATGAGTGTTGCAAATTGTGTCACAAAAAGAAATATTTTTGCAATGAAAATAAGTTGTCTCTTTTAAGTAACATATTATGATGAAATTTGTACGTTATCAAAATTTTCGTTATATAATGTAAGATTATTACATATTATTAATTTATATATTTTAATGGAACATAATAATTAAATCTTTATATATATATATATATATATATATATATAATTAATTAATTAATTAATTAATTAATATTTAGATTATAAATATATATTTAATGAAAAAAACTATATTAAAGTATAACATAAATATTCTACTTGTGTTAAAAGTGTTATTTAAAAAATATTATATGAAAGTGTTATATTATAATGTTACTTATAAAAAAGTGTTACATGAGAAGTGTAACTTATATAAAAGTGTTATATGAATATGTTACATATTAGAAAAGTGTAATTAATTTGTGTTATTTATATAAAAGGTGTTACGATTGTGTTACATATTATAATAATTTACAAAATGTTATAAATTTGTGTTAAATAAATAAAAGCATTACTAAGATGATGTTATATAATGAGACTTATGTTGTAGTGAATGAATCATACACATGCCAATCCAATTTCACTTCAAATTCAACTCCTCAACAAGAATTTTTAAACAATTGCATCATCACTTCACTTTTTTAAGCATGCATCTATCAAATTCAACAATTTGACTCAAAATTCTACATGCTTCACTTCACCACTCAAATTACTCAACAACTTCACGTAAACATCAAGGTCTAATAATAAATCAACAATTAAAATAGGAACCATCACTTGTTCATATGAGATTTCAAACAAAAATTCAAATTATACCATGAATCCATATAAAATTGAGTTCAATCAACTTACCCACTTAAAATCAAATAATAGAACTTCAATCCTAGGGTAATAGAGTCAAGAGAACGTACCTTTCGAACCAGCCATGACTTAGTATGAACAATGAAGAAAAATTACCAAATTGAATAAGAAACCCTAGTTTTGCAACTAAAAATCTCCAAATTCGTGATAATTAGAGTGTAGAAAGGGTAGGAAGTGGTTTAATAGGAGTAGAATGAAGTAAAATCGAAGTTTAGAAGAGAGGATTTTTGGTTCGGAGAGGATTCGAGTGAGGGTAGTGTAAAAAGTGAACGGAACAAGGGCGAAAATAACTTATAAACGCTACTTACCTAACCTGGTTCGACTCGAACCAGATGGTTGAACCATAGTATCGTGGTCGAACCACGCTTCTAGATGATTTTAGACTTTGGTTCGACTCAAACCGTTGGTTGAACTGGCATGTCGAGGTCGAACTAGCCTTTAATTAACTTTCAGGTGGCTGGTTCGACTCGAACTCTTGGTCGAACCACAACACCCTTGGTCGAACCAGCCTGTAACATTTTCTCTGATTACTGGTTTGACCCAAACCATTTGGTTCAACCTTCCTCCTTGGTCGAACCATGCCCCTGTTCCTTCAAACTCGATTCTTCTTCATCCCCTGCGAACTTCAATCTCAAAAATGATCATTAGGTACCAAAAAAGAGTAAAACTAAATCTAGAGAACCACCATTAAAACTCATTACGACACAACAAATAAAACACTACTGAACATTATGCAAAATATAAAAATTGACACATCAACACCGATTAAAGTTTTAATATGCCGCAAAAAATCAACTCCCCTAACAAACGTTACAAAGAAAAGATTATACTCTCTGTGCTACGATGAGGTAAGTACATCACACCCCCCAAACTTCGTAGAAACTATAGTCGAAACTAAGTTTGCAAAGAGATGTAAATTCTGATAAGTAAGCACGTCAAATATAAAAATTTCTTACTCACACTAATAAAATAAAGCAATAAAATAGAAGGGAAAGCCCCTAACAGGCGCTCTTGTTTAACGTCGGAGAGTAACGACGGTACCATATCAATGCAAGGTATCCTCAAAGACGATGCAAGCATCATCCAACGACTTATAATACTTCAATCGATGTCAATTCATCGCGATGATGTCTTTGTCCTTGTCCATGTTCTCAAAACTCCACCCTCCGCAGGCTCTATGGATAATGAAAGGTCTCATCCACTTCAATTTTAATTTTTCTGCAAAGAGCTTCAAAGGAGAGTTAAAGAGTAATACCTCATCACCTTGCTTGAATTTCTTATAAGTGATATTCGAATCATGTCATTTCTTCATTATTTCCTTATAGATCACCGAATTCTTGTAAGCTTGATTTCTGAACTCGTCTAGATGATTGATTTGAGTCAAGCTCAACACCTTTGATCTTTAAGGCACAAGTTCAAACTTCTCAATTCCCAAAAAGCTTTATCCTGAATCTCTACAGGTAAGTGGCACAGCTTTCCATAAGACAATTTGATAAGGAGACATGTCAAGCATAGTCTTGCACGTAGTTCGGAACTCCTACAAAACATCATCGAGTTTCATAGCCAAATCCTTCCTATTAAATCTGACTACTTTCTCAAAAATTTATTTCACTTGGCGGTTAGAGACTTCAGCTTGCCGGTTAGCTTGAAGAAGGGTGTAGTAATCCTATGCTTAACACTATATTCCTTGAGAACCTTTTCAAGAAGCTTGTTGACGAAGTGGGAACCTTCATCACTTACAAGTGCTCTAGAAACTCCATAGTAGGCAAAGATATGTTTCTTTAAGAAAGACAACACAGTCTTTGAATCATTCATGCGAGTAAGAATGACTTCTACCCACTTATAAACATAATCCACTGCTAGAAGGATGTAGAGAAATTCATTAGATGGGGGAAACGGCCCCATAAAATCTATTCCCCATACATCAAAGATTTCAACAACAATGCTCGGCTGAAAATGGCATCTCATCTCTTCTACTTATGTTTCCCATCCTTTGACATCTATAGCATGTCGCCACATACGATTCATAGTCTTTAAACAATGTAGGCCAATAAAGAGGAGATTGAAGTACCTTCGCTGCAGTCTTTTGGGCTCCGAAGTGCCCCCTTTAGGTTGTGCATGGCAAAAAATCAAGAACACTCTCTATCTCTATCTCAGGCACAAATCTACGGATGATAGAATCCATACAAATCTTGTAGACAAACAGATCATACCATATAAACTTCTCAACATCTCTCTTAAACTTCGCAAGTAGATACATGTTGAGATCTCTTGGAATTTCTCATGTGGCAATGTAATTGACATAATCCGTATACCACGGATCCATTCCTTGAGCAGTGAATACACAAGCTCTCTCCGCTCCTTCAACAAACACCGCCATAATCTTCTCATCAGGGAACATCTCCTCTATGTATTCAAAAGAATCATCACAATGCTTCCTTGTCTCCAACCTTGATATGTGATCCGCTACTACATTTTCTGTACCGTTCTTATCACGAATCTCCATATCAAACTCCTGCAAAAGAAGGATCCATCTAATGATCCTTGACTTTGCTTTCTTCTTCTCCATTAAGTACTAGATCACAGAATGATCTATGTACACAATGGTCTTCATGCCAACCAAGTACTTTCGAAACTTATTGAATGCATACACAACAGTTAGAAACTCATTTTCAGTGACAGTGTAGTTCTTTGATGCTGCATCAAAAGTCTTACTCGTATAGTAGATGGCGCAAAACTTCTTCTCTCTCATCTGGCCGAGCACCACTCCAAGTGCTAAGTCACTTGCATCACACATAAGTACAAACTGTTGAGTCTAATCCAGTGTGATCAAGATAGGCACAGTAATAAGTGCCTCCTTTAAATCCTGTAAAGCTGTTAGATATTCATTATCAAAAACAAAAAGAACATCCTTTTCATGTAAATGAGACAATGACTTGGAGTATTTTGAGAAGTCTTTGATAAATCTCCTATAAAATCTTGCGTGTCCAAGGAAGGACCGCACTCCCTTCTCATTAGTAGGTGGTGGAAGCTTCTCAATTGCCACCACCTTTGCTCTATCCACATGCAATCCCATAGCTGAAATGTGATGCCCAAGAACAATCTTATCTCTCACCATGAAGTGACACTTCTCTTAGCCTAATCAACAATCTTATCTTATGCATGCAATACGAAGGATTAATACATTTCAAATCATCTAGAGACCAACCAATCGCAGACTTATACTTCCTAAGCACATCTAATAACTTTTCAAGTTGATCATCAGTTAGAGAAGAAGATACAATTACCGAATATTTTTCATTGTCACCTAGATAGGCATACTTCAAGTATTCCGGTAGCGGTTTCAACTCCTCTTTCTTATCTTCTTTTGTTGTGCCTTCCTTATCTAACGACAAGTACTTCCTAGTCCACATCACCTCTTCAAACTTGATTCTTTTCGGTTCATACATGTCATCACCCAAAGCAAGTTAATTTTCAAGAAATTCAATAGATACCTCATTAGAGAGCTCATCTAGCTCTGTGATGGGAAAAGTAAGAGAATCCGCCAAGCATGTCTCCAAATGATCCTTTGAAAGGATCAAAGACATATCTTCCTTCACTATCTCCTCCACCACATCAATACTGTGACACTGCGTCTCCATGGCATCTTCATAGCTTTATCAAGGTTGAATAGAACCTTTTCTTTATCCATCTGCAGCCTTAGCTCACCCTTTTGAACATCAATCATAGTTCCAGTAGTAGCAAGGAATGGTCTCCCTAAGATAAGGGGAACATTATCATTGTCATCCTCCATCTCTAGTACAAGAAAGTCCTCTGGAAAGACCAGTTTTTCTACTTTCACTAGTACATCTTCAATCACACCCTTCGAAAAAGTCATAGACCTATCCACCAATTGTAGAGCAACTGTTGTGGGAGTTAAATTCCCAAAATAAGCCTTTGAAATATTAACAATGACATCAGATTAATGCTTGCCCCAAGATCGCACAAGGCTCGTCGTGCCGGCCCCTTTCCAATTTCACATAGAATAGTGAAGCTTCCCAGATCCTTTAGCTTAGCTGACAGCTTTCTCTGAATGATCGAGCTACAGTTCTCAGATAAATTCACCTTTTCAATTCCGTTCAAGTTTCTCTTGTTCAATAATATATCCTTAAGAAAGCGGACATAGTATGACATCTGATGAGAGCAAAAATAAGCGTGTTTTAGTGTCCAATCTAATACTTTTTTATGGAAATTGTTGTTATATATTAGCACAAGTGTCTTATATTCAATATATGTGAGAAAAAGATGCACTTGAGGTATTTTATTGTGTTTTACATTGAAAAATGATCAAAAGTGCAAAGTTGGAGAAAATGTGCACCTTGTGAAAAAATGCTAAAAAACGCACGTCCAATTGTGTAATTTTTCTGTGTTTGTGTGGAGCTCTGATGACATTACCCACCTTATGTAACTTATAATCCATATACTAATAAACATAAATATCATCATTATAAAAGCATGCATATTTTTTCTTCACATAATATATTTATAACCAAAACCATCACACCAGTTCAACATATGTAACTGGTTTTTGACACCACATCAATCCACCCAAACTTGTCACAATACTTATTATATTATATAATAAAATAAACCCACGGCCTAGCCCAACAGGTCGTCATCTATGTACATCCACTTAAAATCCCGTAGGAGCTCCACAGCATGCACAAAACACCACATAATTCAATCATCAGCAGACTCACCTACAATGCATGAACTAGTGAGACAAAAATCTCAGTAAGTAGAAATCATGCATGACAGTGTATGAAAATGCATTTATTTTTCTATCACCTATTTCTTTTTTTTTAGTTGGTCTCTTTTATTTTGAAAACTATTCACGTTGTGGGATCCACACGACACACTTATGATATGCACCCCAAATGAGCTCAATGGGGACGATTTTTCTGAACCCCGATTATACACTACAACATAAGTAGCATTAAATAACACCTCATAGTAATAGTTTAAAATTATTTAACACAAAATGATAACACTTTTAAAATTATTATGATATGTAACATTTTTTAACACTTTTTATATAAGTAACACATACATTTAACACTTTTCTAATATGTAACACATGCATATAATATTTATATATATATAACACATTTTATATAACACTTTTACAAAGGTAACACTGTAATGTAACACTTATTCATAAGTAATATTTTTAAGTAACACTTCTACATACATTAATTATTTACATAACATTTTTAATTAGTATTCATCTTATAAATATGGAGTATTATATATATATATATATATATTACCCATATTTAAAAAATAAATTACACACTACAAAAAAAAGTATTTTTTAGCAACCGAATTTAGCAACGGAATTCAATCCGTTGGTAATTAGCAATGGATTAGCTACAAAAATGATATTTTTGTTTTAGTAACGGAATGCCAACAAAATTATTCTCTATTTTAGCAACATAATTCAATCCGTTGCTAATTACCAACAGAATAGCATGAGAATCCTTATATAAATTACCAACGGATTTATTAGCAACGGGATTACCAACGGAATTGATTTTTCGTTGCTAAAAATTTACCAACCACTACTTTACCAATATAATTTTACCAACAGATTCCGTTGCTAATCCGTTGGTAAGCCAATTTAACAATGAAATTAAAGCTTTTAGCAACGGAATATTTCGTTGCTAAAAATAGTTTTTTGTAGTGACATATATGCTTTTTAATAATGTTCTAAAAAATTGAATATATTAGTTTAATATAATTATACAATACAAAATAAGTATGTATAGTTCATTCCATAACATATTTATTATATAATATATTATTTAATAAAATTTTTAAAAAAATATTAATCACGAAAAATTATTTTAAATTATATTTACTTACATTTTATGTTAACGGTTAAAATATTGAACTACAAAAGTTTATTTAAAAAGGAAAGTAAAAAAACTTGAAATATATAATAAAATAAATATTTAATATTTGTTAAGATTGATGTTCTAGCTAAGTTGATAGATGAAACACATTATAACTTCATAGGTCATGGGATCAAATCCAAGTAATTGCACTTTTATTTTTTAATTTTATAAAAAGTGTTACATAAATATTTTGTTGTAACATTTATGAAGTGTTACTAAAGTAAATAAAACATTTTTATTAAGTGTTACTATATTAAGAAAAAGTGGTATATATGACAATAGGTAACAGGGGCAACAACGACACCCTTAAAAGTGTTATCTATCGCCTATAATAACACTATTAAGCTATTAGATAATATTTTTCACGTGTTATGTAAAGTCATTAATGTTGTAGTGATAGTGCCGGGAATGATTTTTCCGAATCCTGACAGAGTGTTGGAGACAATTTTTCCGAACCCCGAATAAAGATTTGGGAACGATTTTTTCGAACCCAGAATAAAGTATCGGGAATGATTTTTCCGAACCTTGACAGAGATGCATATATAGCGGCCGCACACACCATTAATATCTTATTAATTTTGGGGAAAACACTTTTCATGATTATGCATGGTATGCAACCAGGACAATTAAATATGCATCAAACCATTTACGACATAATATCAACATTCAATCACAATAAAGCAACAACTTAACTTCAATTCACACAAATCCACTTCTTAACCCCCAATCACATAAATCCATTTATAGAATAACAACTTCACCTTGGGTCCACGATCCCATTTCAGAATAATAATTTCATCTCGGATCACACAGATCCTCATAAATAATATCTTCTTAGATCATACAGATCTATATTCAACATGTTCACACAAATCTATATAGGACAATGATATTATTTCAAATCACATAAATCCACAACTTAATTGCAAATTTATCACAAATAATTTACAAATAATATTATTGAATATGAACTTTACTTTCCCCAAATCACATAAATCCACACCTTGTATCACAAATTAATTCCAAATAATTCATAACGTAATTAAACTAATCACAAATAATGCATAACTTAATTATCACATATTAATTACAAATATTTCACAAATAACATGTTTATGCATTGTAGTTAGATCTCTACTTACCTGGATTCCAAATAGTGTTAATACTATAAACTTCGTGAACTATTCTATTCCTTCATGTCCCGACAACATACGCTTTCCTTCTCCTCTTCTCCCTTCCTTTCTTTCTCATTTTTTTAATGGTTCGTGCACTCACTGAGCTCTTTTTTTTTCAATTCCCTCAGGTAGGGGGTTAATGTATGTGTGTATATACAGGTGAAAGGTTAGCAACCCACCGCCTCTACTTAATATTTCCTATTTACTAAATAGAGATTACTATATATAGTATGTTAATAATAATATTATTATTATTAAATGTTATTAATAATAATAAGAATGCAATGATTAATAAACTTGCAATGCATGTACGTGTCTCTTTTTCAACCATATGATATATGTGTTGTCAATTACGGCGGCGTACGGTAATTTAATTAATATTTATTTATTATTTTAAAATATTATAGATATAGATATAATACTTAATAATTAAGATATAATACATTTAGAAATTAATACACATACGTGTACACTTTCTTACTACCTATTATTATTACGAGAATACATGTTGTTACTTAATAATTAAGAAATAGTGTATATATATAAGACAACTTAATTATATATCCAAATTAAAGCACGTAAATATTTATACACTTATATACACATATTGTCACCATTATTATCACAGATGTGTCAAATAAAATGTAAAGATAAATAACATGTATAAACAATTGTCACATAATTGCCACATAATTATTACATAATTGCCACATAATTATCACATATTTATAAAATGCACACGATACAAATTAAACACATGAGTAGTGAGAAGCTCGGGTATCACATTTGAACTAGAAGTGTGATAAATGATTTGAAAGACACAGAAGAGAAGGTCATTTTGGCATAAAGAATACCTCAATCAGAGTCCAAATGAGAAAGTTATTATCAAAATGGCGACGTCACGCAAGCTGTTCCGAATAGCACGGCTGTGCCAATTTGTATGACTTGTTATACATTCAAATATTAAAGTTTCTATGAGTTCTTTATATAAATAGAAAGCCAAGGAAGAGTGGATCACATGAGCGCAAGAATCACTCAATTCGGAGTTTTGAAGAGGAAGTTATGCTCAAAATCCTGAAGTCGCGCAGCTGCCAGCGAGAATTTCTGAATTTGTGCATGTTTTTACACCACCCAGTGTGTGTCTGCGTGTTTTACACCCCAAGTTTATGTTTTCCAAGAAAAAGCCCATACTAGGTCCATAAGGAGAGCTTACAAGTATAAAAGGGGATTTAAATCACATTATTAATCATTGGAATTGGAGAGGCCACAACACAATCATCGTACACCCCACAAGGGGGGATCACCCCCCAACCATCATCCACATCCTTTCCTTCATCCATCCATCACTTTGAAGATTCGTCTGTGGAATTAAGAGGAGAAGCTAGAGGAGAATTCAAGCCGGAGAAGGACGCGACGACGCCCACATCTAGGGTTTATTCATTTCCTAATTTATCTTGTATTTTCCAAACATATAGGTAAGATCTATCCAACCCCCATGATTGTTCTTCGCAACAGCATGGGCTAGAACTTTTTTGGTAGATCTAGGGTTTATAAAGATTTTATAAATTAATTAAACTCTCTTGTGTGTCCTCCGTACAACACTAAACCATGCAAATATACTCTATAGACACAAGTAAAGATGCGTGTAACACGTGTGAATAACCTTGGAGCAAGAGATATAATTTCACCCCTCTTTTTAGGTACTATCAGTATCAATTATTTCCTATGTCTGGAACCTAACCCAATATGATCTCCCTTTATAGGTACTATAAATTATCCTCTTTATCCTGCTTACTAACCCGAATTCAATTCAATTAATAAACATTCATATATGATAGTTCTAATGAAACTTCGGAGTCCCCTCACTTAGAATCATAACATGAAATCCTATTTAGCGGTGAACGCACTCAATCTACAACCAAGATATATATTCAGACTCTATATACCAATTGAAGATGCATAAAACGACCGTGAATATAGATTAAGAAAGCACAATTATATATAAAATCAATCCACAAGTAGTGTTGTACAGAGGACACACAAGAGAGTTTAATTAATTCATAAAACTTTCATAAACTACCAAAATGGTTCTAGCCCATGCTGTTGCGAAGAACAATCATGGGGGTTGGATAGATCTTACCCATATGTCTGGAAAATACAAGATAAATTAAGAAACGAAAATGTGGGCGTTGTTGCGTCCTTATCCGTCTTGAATCCTTCTCTTGGTTGCTCTCTTGATTCCACAGACGAATCTTCAAAGTGATGGATGGATAAAGAAAAGGATGTGGATGATGGTTGGGGGTGATCCCTCCTTGTGGGGTGTAGGATGATTGTGTTGTGGCTTATCTCCAATTCCAATGATTAATAATGTGATCTACATCCTCTTTTATACTTGTAAGCTCTCCTTATGGACCTAAGATAAGCTTTTTCTTGGAAAACACAAACTTGGGTGTAAAACACGTAGACACACTGGGTGGTGTAAAAACATGCATAAATTCGGAAATTCTTGGAAATTCTCGCTGGTAGCTTCGTGACTTCAGGATTTTGAGCATAACTTCCTCTTCAAAACTCCGAATTGAGTGATTCTTATGCTCACGTGATTCTCCCTTCCTTGGATTTCTATTCAGATAAAGAACTCACAGAAAATTTAACATTTGAATGTGTAACAAGTCATACAAAGTGGCACAGCCGTGCTGTTCGGCATAGCTTGCGCGGAGTCGCCATTTTGATCATAACTTTCTCGTTTGGACTCCAATTGAGGTGTTCTTTAAGCCAAAACGACCCTCTCTTCTGTGTCTTTTAAACCAATCACATTTCTAGTTTAGAGATCAATATGAACATAGAAAAATTACACAAATTGTACGTGCGTTTTTCAGCATTCTAGCACAAGTTGCACCTTTTCTCCAACTTTGCACTTTTGATCCTTTTTCCACCTAAAACACTACAAAACACTTCAAATGCACCTTTTTCTCATATATATTGAATATAAGATATTTGTGATAATATATAACATCAATTCCCATAAAAATGGTGTCAGATTGGACACTAAAATACACTTATTTTCACTCTCATCATCATCTCTAATATTGCTTTATAGAAAGGAATGCTCAATCTTATCTTCTTTATGATCTCTGTAAACTTCTTGAACTTTTCTTCCAATCTCTTCTTTACCAACTTAAAAGGAAATGGAGGAGGTATCTTTGTCTTGGGAATCCCTCATTCATCATGTTCAACCTTCTCCACTTTGTCCTTCTCGGCTCTCAATCTCTTTACTATTTCCCATTTTTTTTCCTCCATAAGCTCGGTATTCTGCCCTAGGGATGGTACTGGAGTAGCATTAACATCAGGTGAAGCATTATTTGCAGAAAAAGATGTCGTATGAGGCGATTTGATCTCAGTTCTACCATGTGTGTTGGTCGAACCAGGTGTGTAGTGGTCGAATTGTGCTTCAAAAAGTATAGAATCTCCCGGACAGGTCGGTTCGACCATGGTTCGACCAACAGGGTTGGTCAAATTAGGTAAGTCTTAGTCAAACCCGACTTCAGCAAAAACACAGGGTCGCAGACATGTTGGTTCGACCTCGGTTTGACCACAAGTGTTGGTCGAACCAGGGTGGTCTTGGTCGAACCATCCATCTGGATGCTCTGGAGGTTGCCCAGGTACTTGGTTCGACCTCCACGATGTGATTCGACCTATTGGCTTGGCAGAACCTTGGTTGAATCGAGCTCCTGGAGCTCCAAAATTTATTTCCGACATCATCGATCCCTCATACTGTGTTCCAGACCATAACTGATAGCGTTGCACTGCTTCGGATTTGTTATACTTTGAGATGGGAACTTACCCTTCTCTACGGTTTGCATAAGCTGATTCACATTTCTGCCCATCTGCCTTATCAACAACGTCAAGTCCTTCATCTACTTAGATATATCCTCATGATTTGCATTTATCTTTGCCTCAAGCTTCGCCTCTAGGTGATCCACTCTTGCATCATTCCTCGCCATGTACCTGTTATCGTATCCTCAAAACCAGATTTTCCTTCTTCGACCTTAGCACCCGGATCAACACCAACAGTAAGTTGTACTTCTATATTAGGACTACTCCATGAAAACTCCAGCATCCTTGGTTGTTGATAATTACCAGAGGGAACACGATTATTGAAATTCCCTTGGTAATTCCAGTTTTCTTGATTTTGAAACCTCGTTCCTTAAATACTTTGACCCATGACTTAGTTTATTTCTTCCAATTCCTCTTGACTAGCTCCTTCATTACATACATCCTGCTGCATAATTGGTACTCACTGAGCTATTTCAGTAATCTGTTTTTGCTGGGACTCAAGTAACTTGTTGATATTAGCCAGGCTAAAGACGATCTAATTTTCTCTACTCGACTTAACCATAGTGTGCTCAACCTGCGCTACTTTTCCAAGAACATAAGTGTCTCTCACTCTATCAGTTGGTCAATCTCTTGAATTCATCGAAATATCCTCAAAGAGCTTTTCGGCCTCAATGAATGACTTTGTAAGTAGTGCTCCATTCAAAGAAGCATCAAGTAACACTCGAGAATCACAATCCAATCCATTGTATAATATACTTATATACTGAGCTTTTGACAATCCATGCTGTGGACACCTTCTAAGCATGTCCTTGAATCTGTCCCATACCTCATGAAATTTTTCATTACCATTGATAGCAAATTGATTGATTTCTTATTTCATCTTAAACACCTTTGAAGGTGGCATGTATCGCTCCAAGAACTTCAATTTCAATTGCTCCCAGATAGTGCATTCAGAAACATTAAGAGTATTGTACCAATCTCTCGCCCTTTCAGTAAACGAGAATTTAAACAAAATAATCCTCCTTGCATCCTCATGATTCTCTGCGTTTTTTTGTGTGCTTGCATATCCTAGGAATTTATTCAGATGCTATTGAGGATCCTCAAAGGTTCCCCTAGAGAAGGGACTCCTTTCTATCATGCTGATCAGAGCAGGGTGAAGATTAAATTCCGCATCGGCCCCTCTTGCTCCTTACAGCACACATTGCCTTCTCCGTTGTTCTTAAAGACTTCACGGATGATAAGATTATCCAGATTCGCCGCCATATTGACTACTTTTGCTTCCGACTTATCTCTGGTTGTAGCTTCAATCGCTTGCGAGTTTAGCTCGTCAACGTTACTACCTAAATCAAGAGTTTCAGTTGGTTCCACATTTTTGTTCTTGTTCTTCTTTTTCTTTTTCTTCCATGACGATGCACCAATCTCAGGATTAAAAGGTGCTAACTCTCTTGCCCTTGATCTAGTGTGCGACCTAAGAAAAATAAGCAATAGAAAATAAAGATAAGAATAAAATAATCTCAATTAAACTAGAAATAATAAACTAATAATTAATGTCGTCCCCGACAACGGCGCCAAGAACTTGATGAACATTTTCTCAACACACAATATTAATCCTCATGTGTGACGAATGTTATTGTAGCTTTGATAAGCAACCTCAAACCCAAAGGATGTATTATTATCTAACCTATTAAGACTAGGTTGGCAATATAGTTGTGACTAATTAGGTAACCAATAAATAAATAATTAAATATAGCAATTAAAATAAACAAGCAGTAGAGATTAAACGAAAGTGAATAAGTGAGAAGATAAGTAGTTCTTCGGGCCATCCAGTTTTACTCATTAACTTCCCTTCCGTGTATCAATGTCTGACTCTACTTTGTGGAGTATGGACGCAACACTAAACCATACAAATCTACTCTATAGGCACAATTAAATAAGCGTGTGACGCGTGTGAATATTCTTGGAACAAGAGATATAGTTATCCCATTTTTTAAGTACTATCAGTATCAATTATTTCCTGTACACTAAATACTTTAACCCGTTATGATCTCCCTTTATAGGTACTATGAAGTTATTCTCATTGTTCGACTTATTAACCTGAATCATATTCAATTAACAAGTATTTATATAAGATAGTTCTAATGAGACTTCGAAGTCCCCTCATTTAGAATCATAACATGTAATTTTGCTCAGCAGTAAACGTACTCAATCAATAATCAAGATATGTATTCAGACTCTACATGATAATTAATGATGCACAAAACAACTCTGAGCATGAATTAAAAACGCATAGTCTTATATAAAAATAAACCTCAAGTAGTGTTGTACGGAGTATGCACACGGAAATTCAATCAACTCATAAAACCTTCATAAACCTCCTAGAACTACCGAAGCGATTCTAGCCCATGATTGATCGAAGAACAATCATGGTGGTTGGATAGACCTTACCCATAGTCTTGAAAATTACAAGATAAATTAAAAAGTGAAGTGAACCCTAGATGCGGGCGCCATCGCGTCTCTCTTCGGCTTGAATCTTAACTTGGTTTTCACTTGATTCGACAGACGAATCTCTCTCCACAGCTCCGTGGATAATGGTAGAGTTTCGGATGTTGTGTAGAATGAAGTTGGTGAATGATGTCTCTCTCAGCTGCGTAAGGCTTCCTTTTATACTTGTAAGCTCTTCTTATGGACCTTGAATTGGCTTTTTGAGCGAAAACACATACTGATGGTGTAAAAATATGGACCCAGAATCTTCATGCGCATTGGTTCGACCAAGGCCAGTGGTCGAACTACTCATGGCCTGGTCGAACCAGCCTGCAATGAACTAGCAGGAAGCTGGTTCAACTCGAACCCTTGGTCAAACCAGAAGCTTCGTAGTCGAACCATGTTTTATAAATCTTTAAGCTTTTGGTCTGACCACGCTTCGATCAACACTCCTGGTCAAACCACAATGTTGTGGTCGAACCCCTATGAAATAGCTTCCAGGCGCCTGGTTCGACCAACACTGTCAAACCACCTCCCCTCTTGGTCGAACCAGGTGTTAAAACACCCCTTTTCTAGTTCCGAGCACTTCTGTCCTGTTTTCCTTCGAAAATTCGTTCAAACAGCCTTACACGTACCTGATTCGTGACTTTCCACTACATATCTAGATTTATCTCTTCTTAGGATCAAATCATACATCATTATCACAAGAATCAGAGCTCAAATTATGTGAATTTACACTCTCATCATCCACCATGAGCAGAAATAAGTGTACATATACATATATAATGTAGTTAATACATAATAAGAATCACTTCTACCAAAGTTTGCATACTTGATGCCTATAAGGGCTCCTAATGCCTATAGGGTTCAAATCTTCTGTATGACTTGAAATTACAATATTCCTAAAAATTAACATAAATATAAAATCTAGCGAAAAAAAAGATGATGCTGGTCTGGTGATCTCGAGCCTCAGTCGGGGGTACAGTGCCATGGTTCGAAAAATCATCTTAAATCATAAAAAACCGTCGCTATTCACCACTTTTTTGTAGTGAAAATTTGTTATTAATTTAATTTATTATTTTAATTTAAATATTATAAATGTATAAAATGTGATACTCAATTAATAAAAAATAATAATAGTATTTTGAACTTTTTCATGAACAATTTATAGTATAAATAAAAAATAATACAATTTTAAGAGAAAAGTGATAAAATCTTTAATAAAAAGTGATAATTAATTAAAAAAAGTGAATTTCATGAACAATTTATTGGAATAATAAAAAGTGATAATATTTTAAATTAAAGTGATTCCTAATTAAAGTGATATTCGTCTAATTGAATCATTTTAATAAAAAAAGATAACATGTTTAATAAAAAGTGATACATAATAAAGAAAAAGTGATAACTGTTTAATTTAATTATTTTATGATTCACAATTTGTAAGATTAATAAAATTAAAGATAAATTAAATAAAATAAAATAATGTGATAATAAAGCAGTTAAACTATCTAATAAGAAATTAAATAATAATAATAATAAGGGAAAACAACTCCCAGGTATACACTTTTACCCTAAATTACTATTAGATACAAGGAGTTCAAATAATTACTATCACATACAAAATATTAAAGAAAAATATCAAATATAACCTTATAATCTCATACACTTTTAAACCACAAACCCAACCCTTCACCCACCCACCCACCCACCGGACCACCACCTGCCGGCCGCTGGACCGCTGTCTCCTATCACCGATAACTGGACCATAGCCGAATAGCCGCCGCCGGTCGCTGGACACCGCTGGACCTCTGCCGGACCGCCGTCTGACCTCCACCGGAAATTAAAATGTGCAAAAATAAAATTATGCAAAATAAATTGTGCAAAACAAAATTATGAAAACTAAATTGTGCAAAATAAATTTGTGCAAACAAATTGTTCAAATACGTAGGGGTATTTATGGTATCACAATCATAATTGTGTAGTTATGAGTAATAGTGCTTTGAGTCATGTAGTTTATAATAATTATGTATTATTTTATGTACCCAATAGTAAGTGACCCTAATAATAATAATAATAAATTTTTATTAAAAGTGAAAAAATAAACTTAAAAATTATGTGTAATTCGAGGCGCTGGGAGTCGCCGAGATTTAGTTAATGTTTAGTGAAGATATTTTAATTAGTGAAGTCAAAGTAAAGCAAGACCCTTTATTTTTATTAATGTCTTTTTAATTAATATATAAAATATATTTATTTAGGTTAATGGATGATCCGTCTCACGCATTCCGTCTCACACATTAGAATATGTAAGACGGTCTCACCCAAGACCCCTTCCAATTTAAATTAGACTTGTGTAAAAATTATCTCACATAAAAAAAAGTTATAACATCATTAATAGAAAACAATACTCAAATACCATGAAAAGTGATAATGGTGCAGTGAAGTGTAATATCCGTGATCAAATTTATAGTATAATAAAAAGTGATAACTTTTTATAGCGAAAGTGATAATTAATTATGAAAGCATAAAATAATCTCATCTTGAAACGGTTTCATGCAAGACTTGCCCATTTAAATCATTATAAAATAACAAAATGTATTGTGCATCATGAATATTTGGTTTAATATCCGTGAACTCAAATTTAAACCAATTAATTCAACACATAGATTCGATCGATATGAAGTTTTCACTTTGTACTCCCTCCGTCTTGTTAAAACATTTATGTTAATTTACTTTATCTTGCCTAAAGTGGTTGATATGGAAGATATATTCAAAGAGACCATTGCAAACATAAACTGCAACAATGCTTAGGATCCATATCCTGTTGTCGACTACATTGAGTATTTATATTCTTACTTCAAGAAAATGGAGGCCAGTTTAAGGGCTAATAATCTCTGTACCTACAGAAAAGATTCAATTGGAATAATCTTTATGAGACGTGTATGCAAATTGTCAATATGTGAATCTTGATTATGAGATAAAAGAGATGGTGAAGTGAATGTGTGATTTGAATTTGGAATTAGTTTCTAAAAGTTGGGCTAAATTGCAGGATATAGAAGCCACTTTTTAGAATTTTCATTTTATTATGTTATTTATGTAGGTAATATAAAACAAATTGAGCTATAAATTGATATCATTCTTTAATGTTAAATTTGAATGTGTAAATCTCAATGCTCTAAATCAATGCATTTTTTTTTAGAGTTCGAGTTGTGTTTTGACTGGATACCTATCACAACATTTTGACATTAATTAAAGAATGAGGGTCATCCTCATTCACTGGCTCATAGAGGTAAAAGATACAACTTTTATGGCACTATAAAAATGATTATATTTTTGTGTAGCTCATTTCTAATCTAATGTTATTGATCATAGCCAACAAATGCATCACAAATTTGAACTTAAGGAGGAGATTTTGTTTTTAATAGTTAATCTAATTGATAGATTCTTAGCAAAGCAATTTGCGATGAGGGAGTAAGTATCCATGTTAGGTGATGGATGATGTGTAGATGCGTCTTTTTGTATTATTGATGAGGGGGTAACTTAATATTATTCTGTTGTGCAAAAACTTTTTATTTTTTGCTATTTCTTATTATCTTTATATGTGTGGAGAGAAAGATCATGTGTTCTTGTGCTTATGCGTAAAGAGTTTTTGTGTTTAAAATTATAGTTGTTTGTTTATATGTGCATCAACCAATCATGTTACAATATTTTGGGTAAAAATATAGAAGGAACAATATACTAAAAAATAGTACTAACAAAATTACAAAAGAAGGGGAAGAAGAAAATTGATTACAAAGGAAATTGAAGGAGAAGAAGCAAATGATGTTCTTACACCTTCATACAGAATCTTTAAAGGAAACATCGTGTAGAAGTCGAGTCAAGATAGAACCTTTTTCGCAAAAAGACACACGCTCTAGTAGTGCTCCGATCTAGGCGGATCTTCGCCAAAGGTAAAATGGCTTTTCCTTTCCGGTGAGGCAGCACCGCGATCGCTGGAACTCTGACGAATTAAAGAGAATGGAGAACATAATCGTTACTAGATGCAAATGTTTTATGTATGCAGATGCTCATTTGTGGTGTGTTGGAATGCATGGCGAACGGCCTATTTATAGTCACACTATTCCACTTAGTCATAATGACGATGGGCGTGGATTATCACAGATTAATTGCTGATGGATGTAATTCCTCTAATCAGAAATTATGGTGGATTTAGCTACGTCCATGTTCAACGAACTTGCTCCAAGTTTCACGAATCTTTACACAGAAAGAGTTTCACCTTCACGTCTTGACCTGACTTTTGAGAATTCTCCTTCCACGTCTTGACTCTATAACCCACTACTCTCATTTAATTAGTGATTAATTTAATAATTAATCCTTACTAACCAATTTAATCTAATTTATTAAATTAATTCTGAACAATTACCCACATGAGTGGAATTTTGTGCACACATGAAATGCAGACACACAATCTAGTCTTCGTAAAAGACTAATGTATCCGAACAGGTAGCTTGGAACTTTAAACCTTCTTTAGTCCAACATAATCGAGTATATAGGTGGCTTAGTAGACATAAAGTTTTTGAACTACTCCTCCTTAGCATATAATGAGACAATAATGTGAACGTATTAATGTCTCTCATCATCCTTGTTATCACGTTTTGGTCCGTTTCGACCATAGAACCCCTTTAGATTGATAAGTGATTCACTTTGAAGTGGTCACTCTCTTCACACTTACATAGGCAATCTCCTATCTTGAGTACCACATTATACTCAACCTCCATGAGGTGTTTCAGGAATCATTAAAAGTCCAAAACTTAACCTCGCCGCAATACGGGTTTCCATACTTGGTAATATTACTCTACTAAGGAATGATAGGTATCAAGTTTCACTTACAGTTTTATTTTCCCCATTGAACAAAGTTTTTTGGATCTTCAGTCATCAAGGTTGAGCTTTCACTGATTCATTTATTTTCTTTATGGATTTTAATCCCATTCTTCTAGAAATTTATTCCATTTGATCTCGATTAACTACTTTCGTGAGCGGATCCACTATGTTGTCTTTTGACTTTACGTAGTCAATTGACATTACACCACTCGAGATCAATTGTCTCACATTGTTATGTCGCCTACCGATATGTCTAGACTTTTCGTTGTACATATCATTAAGAGCTCCTCCAATTGTGGCTTGACTGTCACAATGTACCATCACTGTAGGGACTGGTTTGTTCCAAAATGAAATGTCCTCTAGGAAATTACGAAGTCATTCTACTTCTTCCCCAGCTTTGTCTAGAGCTATGAACTCAAATTTCATTGTGGAATTGGCTACACAGGTCTGTTTTGTAGACCTCCAAGATATTGCTCCATCTCCAATAGTGAATACATATCCACTTGTGGAGAACGAGTCTTTTTTGTCAGATATACAGTTTGCATCACTATACCCTTCAAGTACTACTGGATACTTAGAATAGTATAGCCTCACATCAAGAGTGTATTTCAAGTATCTCAACACTATTCTCAATGCTTTCCAGTGCTCATTCTTGTGTTACTCATGTATCTACTCAATTTATTAACTGAACACGTTATGTCAAGATACGTACAATTGGTTATGTACATTATACTTCCTATAACCTTTGCGTACTCAGATTGAGTTACTAGTTCACCTTTATTTTTACTAAGGTGCACGTTTGAATCCATAAGTGTCTTAGCCTGTGGACCATCTAATTCATTGAACTTCTCAATACTTTCTCAACATAGTGAGAATGTGACAATGCAAGTCCATCAGATGTCTTTTAGATTTTAATTCCAAGTATCACATCCGTTATACTCATGTCTTTCATGATAAAGCTTCGACTCAACATCCTTTTAGTGTCAACGATTATGTCATGACTACTTCCCATGATAAGCATATCATCTACATAGAGGCAGAAAATGACGAATTCCTTTGGTGTATTTCTCACATACACGAACTTGTCACACTCGTTGATTCAGAAATCATTGACATCATTATGTTGTTAAATATCACATGCCATTGTGTTTAGAGCTTGTTTAAGACCATACAATGATCGCACAAGTTTGCATACATTTTTCTCATTTCTAGGTGCTATAAAGCCTTTTGATTAGTCTATTTATATTTCTTCCTCCAACTCACCATTTTAGAAGGTTATCTTCACATTCATTTGATGGATCTCTAAATTGTGCAATGCAGCAATCGTTATAAGTACGTGAATAGACGTAATCCATGTCACAGGTGAGCAAGTATCAAAGAAATCATACCCTTCTTTTTGCCTGAAGCCTTTAGTCTGCAACCTAGCTTTATATTTATCTATCAATCCGTCAGGTTTCTATTTTTTTCTTAGGATCCATTTACATCCTAAGGTCTTACAACCCTTTAGTAAATTTATCAATTCCATGTGTGGTTTTGTATGATGGAGTCAATTTAATTGTTTAAGGCTTCTTTTCAGACTGGTGCATCTGGATGAGATAGAGCTTCATTTACAGATTTGGGCTCATCTTCTACCACATAGGTGAAGTAATCTTGACTAAAATCCTTTTCCACTCTAGCTAGCTCTTTTACTACGTCTTGGTTCTACACTTTATTGGGTAGACTGAACTGTAATACTATCTTTAGGTGGTCTTTTACTAGAACTCACTTGTTTGTTTCCTTTACTAGGACATATGTTTCAAAGAATATAACATTCATTGACTCTATCATAGTGCCTTCAGTCATGTCAGGTAACTCTGATTCATGAATCAGAAATTTGTGTAGGCACTATTATTAAGTGCATATCCAACAAATATGCAATCAACCGTTTTAAGTCCAATTCTAACTTGTTTAGGTAGTGGCACTTCAACCTTGGCCTAACACCCCCACACTTTGAGGTATTTATATGACAGTTTACGTCCCTTCCACATTTCATAAAAAAGTTTGATCCTTAGATTTGTGTGGAATATTATTCAGAATGTGATTAGCTGATAGGATAGCTTTCCTCCACTAGTTCTAAGGCAACTCTGAACTGATTAACATTGCGTTCATTATTTCCTTCAGAGTTATATTCTTGTGTTCAACAAAGCCATTTTATTGAGGTGAATAAGGAGTTGTTGTTTAATGTATGATGCTAGATTCTTCACATATTTTTTCAAACAGTGCTACGTATTCGCCACCTCTATCATTTCAAATTGTTTTAATCTGAATGTTAAGTTGATTCTCAACTTCATTCTTCTAGAGTCTGAATGCTTCTAAAACCTCATCTTTACTCCTCAAGAGATATTCATAGAAAAACCTTGTGCAATCATCAATAAAAGTAATGAAATACTTTTCCCCCTCTAGTTTGTACATACTTTAAATCACAGGTACCAGTGTGGATTAAATCTAGAGGTTTAGTCCTCCTTTCAATTGTTTCAAAATGTTGCTTTTTCATTTTTTTCTACGCAAACTTCACATTTATTTGAAGTCTCAATGTTTGCTACTTTAAGAAAATCAAGATTATTTAATCTTTTGATTGATTTAAATTTACATGTCCCAATCTTAAATAGCATATTGAGGAGCACTCAATGATATAAGTAGAAGTAGAAGCACTTTTATTCATAACATTCTCTCTTTTGTGGCTTACACCCATAGCATTGAGCTTAAAAAATCCATTATCAAGATAACCATGGCCTAAGAATTAGCCAAATTTGCTAAGTATAAGTTTATCAAACTCAAATACAAGTTTGTACTGATGACTAACTAGTAGTGATCTTAAGATCAGGTTCCTGCAGATGTTTGGGACATGTAGCACATCCTTCAGTTTCTGCTCCTTTCCAGAGGTGAGCTTCACTATCATGCTCCCAACTTCAGCCACTTCTAGAGAATGTAAACGAACTAAACTGTTCACAAACTATTTGAGTCTCGGTTCGATAAAATATTCGTTCGAACTCGTTCATTAACTTTAACGAGCCAAACCAAGTACAAAATTTAAGCTCGTTTAGTTTATCAAAACAAACTCAAGGTTAAGGGTATTTCAGCTCGAAAGCTTGCGAACATATTCGTTAACAGACTGTTAATGACTCGCAAATGCGTTCGTAAATTTTATTATTATGTTTAAGTAGTATATACTATTATTTATTTATTTATTAGTATTTAATAATTAAATATTTATATTAAAAAACACAGATATAATATTAATTTAAAATGTTTATTTAAATATTTAAATATGTCTTTTTAACTTTTATTATTATCTTTCGTTGGTTTATTTATTAACATTTATAAATAACATTAGATGTTCATTAATAAAATGTTCTTTTCATATCTACGAACAAAAATATTTATATGTTCATTAACAAACATTCATAAAAGTTTTCTTACATGTTCGTGAACATGTTCATAAGCCTTAACAAACAGTCTTAGTTCGAGCTCGAGTTCGATATATTTTTTCTCGACGAGTTCAAGTTCGGGCTCGAGTTTGATAATTCCATAACAGACGATACTCAAGCTTAGTATGGTTTGGTTTAGCTCGATTCGATTACATCCCTAGCCACTTCTGATGAGGCTTGATTCCCCTTGTACAACTTCTTTCTTTCAACGAGTGCATAAGTTGAGAAGGCACTTTTCTTCGAGCAGACGTGGTAGGTGGTGCCAGTGTCCACAAATCACTCCTTTGGATTCGCCACTAAATTGGCTTCAAAGACTATAGCAGCCAGGTCATCATTAGTTAGAGTCAATTAACCATGTTGGTGTTATATTTTTGCTTTTGTTCTTCTTTGGTTGATGGAAGTCTTTGGCCTTGTGACTTGATTTACCACAGTTGTAGCAATCCCTACTGAACTTGGACTTTTGCACAGTTCCTTTTTCCCTTATCATCGGACATCTTCCTTTTTTTGAAGGGTCCCGCACGATGTTCAGTCAAGTTTTCCTTTGCCTTCATTGAGAATTGGCCAAACTTCTCATCCATCTTTCGGTTGGCCTCTTTGATTCTCAATTTGACAATTAAATCTACTAGAGACATCCTCTTTCGCTTGTGTGTGAGATAACATTTGAAGTCCTTCCACATTAGAGGTAACTTCTCAATAACAGTAGCGACAATGAACGCTTCTGGAAGTTTCATACCCTCAGCGAGGATATCATGCAATGTTAGTTGAAACTGTTGCACTTGTTAAACCACTGACTTGGAGTCTACCATTAATTAAAAACTCCAAGTACTTAGCAACCACGTACTTCTTTGCACTAGCATCTTCCGCCTTGTATTTCTTCTCCAAAGATTCACATAGCTCTTTGGATGTCTTCGTGTTTAGATACATGTTGTACAGTACATTACTAAGTCCAGAGGATATAGTTCTTGCATAAGTAATCGGAGGTCCACTGATCAAGAGTTATACGCTTTTGCGTATCAGTCGCATTTTAATCCATCACTAGTGCAGTCTCTTTCAAGAAACTCACTATATTCAGCATGGTAAGGTAGAACATCATCTTTTGTTGCTGCCTCTTGAATGTTGGATTGTATACTAAAAGTCTAGCTTTTTTGTGTAAACAATGTTTTAACAATGAATTTCAAATGAGAATCATATGATCAAACATTTTGCATATTATAATTTATTTATATGTTATTGCAAAAGTTCACTTACTTTATACTGTAGATAATATGGTGTCAGGCGTCGCACAAAAAATATTATTGTTGGCTCCTTATAAAGTATAAACAGATGCTCACAATCGAGATAGACGGGGACAATCTATCGGGATGGTTGTAGTGTGATTTGATATTAGTTTGTCTTGACTATAAAATCACATTAGTATGCTTTGTGTGTATTGAGCAGGACCACTTGAGATCGTTCAACTTATACTGACTATATAGGAGAACTTGATCTCAATTATTATGGATGTTCGTGCTCTTAATCCTTATACAATAACCTCGACACGTAAGACAGTATGTATCTCTTTGATTCATCAATAGATGAGATTTATATATTAAATCAACAAACTCGGTGAGTTGGGAAATAATGTTGTCTCTATGGTGTGCTGTTGATTGTAGAAGGAATCCGTGTCCTATTAAATAGGTTGATGATGTCCCCTTGAGGAGCTCATAAGGATTATCGTGTAAACCCTGCAGGTGGATTTATTCAGGCATGCTAACAAGGTTGAGTGGTACTACTCTTGGATGAGATATTAATTAATGGAGTTGTCAATAACTTAATTAATTAATGGGCATTTTATATCTTAAAAACATGGGGAGATTATCGGGCTCATAATAAGATAGAGCCTATAATGTAATTTGGGATTAGAGTGGCAGTGCAGTAATAATATTTTAGTGGACTATATTATTATGGACTTAAGTATAAGTTTTAGGCTAAACTTGGATACTTAAGCCCAATGGAGGCCCGACTCTAATTTCTCCTCCTAGTCCCTATTGTAGCCTATATATAAGTTATCTCAGCTTTGTGGAACCCTATTTGCACGCCTAATACCATGAGAATTAAGGGAGGCGAGCAGATTGAGAGGATCTTGAAGATCGTCGCCCACACGACGTCAAGATTGGACTTGGGAATACAACTGAAGATCAAAAGGTCATCTACTATTGCAATTCGATCTCTATGCGCGCTCAATTTCTATAGTTTTTTGTATTTTTGTGGAACTCAAAACTGGTGGTGTGATATATGGTTGAAAAGGCACGGAAGAGAAGATAATTTTGGTATAAAAATCACTCAAATCAGAGATTGAATGAGGAAGTTAAGCTCAAAGTCGTGAGGTTACGTAAGCTGCCGGCGAGAATTTTTTCATCTTCTACATACCCTGGTGAAAGGTAATACAAATTTATATTCTTACTTTCTCTGATATAGAATTGCATGGAACCCTAACGGTTAACGTTAACCAAATAATTAAATGCCAATAATTGGTATCAGAGCTTCGGTTTCGTGGCTAAACGTGACATGTTAGGCTAGGATTTATGTGTCAAACGTGGATTAGGGTTTAGAAATTATTATTTCTTGTTGAATACTCTATCTGGATAAGTTAGCACGATCATCGTCGGAACGGCACATGCACGGGCGAATCATGGCTGGAAGACGGCGGTGGCGGATGGCAAAAATTGCGTGACGTGTCGAGCCCTAGCTTGCGGTGGTACTGATGGCTGGCGCGCATGGGCAGCGACGGGACGAGAGCTGTGGTGCGCGCAGTCGGCACAATGATCGGCAGACACGCTATTGCTTGAATCGAGCCACCGGCACGAGTCGAGTACTAGCAGAGGCTGGGCGGCAGCTGGGTAGTGTGTGACGGTGGCGAGGCTAACTAACGTGCTGAACAATGATCGGCATAAATGGTACTGCTCGGATCGAGCCACTAGCTCGAGCCGAGTCATGATGTGCATCGACAGACGCAAACAGTGGTGCTGCTAGAGGGATTGTGTCGCAAAGATGGGGCATGGTGATTCATCAAGGCATGCAACACGAGCATGACCAGCAGACACGATGGCCACTAAAGGCTCGCGCACGAGTAGTACCGAAGGGACATGATGTGGCGAGGGCTGTCAGCGCTACCGCCGATGGCGGGCAACACGTGTCGTGCCGACGACCGACACGATTGGCGGTGATCGTGAACTTAATGGCTACGTGTTCCGACGTGTTCTGGATCAAGGCAACGTGTGATGATGAACGACTTAGGGTGCAAGTAATCCTACTTGTTGCGTAAGGCATCGATTCAACAGTTAGAGTGTCGGACAAGACTTCCTAATTTAGTGATAATTTAATTCAAGATATATAACTGCCATAATTAATTTAATTGTCTATTATTGTTATATATGGTTGCATGTCGATATCGATGATTTCGATAATCTGGTCGATATCGACGATTTTGATAATCTGGACGATGTCGACGGTTGATATCGATAGTTTCAAAATTTTGATAATCTGGAAGTTTTTGAAAATTTGATAATATGGATGTTTCGAAAATTTGATAATCTGTTGATTTTTAAAAATTTGATAATTTGGAGGTCTTTGCTCATATTTGTCCTCGGTGGCGAACAATCGAATTCGCTAATATACAATTGTTTATAATTGATGGAATAATTGATTATTGTTATATATGTATGCATGATTCTCTGTGATTTACTACCTTATTTGGTGTAATAGGAGTATGCTAGGATGCTTATTTTATTGATGAATATTATATGCATGTAAAAACCCTCGGTGTTAAATAACTATGTGGGAGAGGGGATTGATTAATAATTCCCGTGGCCTCCATTATTGGTTTGTAAGTGATGTGAATAAACTTGCATGTTGGCTATAATGCCTTCCTTCCTATCGGATGAGTTTATTCACGAATTGCTGGTACGAACTTCTTTATGATTTTTGTAGGAAGTTATCAGAGAGCGTGTGTTCTTATCCATCTGTAAGGCACACAAGCTTGGCCAATGGACTTGGGATCAAATAATGGTGTATACTTAGGTGCAAATAATAATTATCCTCCCCATCGGAGTCACTGTTGTTATTTTCATGGTTTAAAGGAACCGACTATTAATTATTTTATCATAAAATTAGGTGATAAATGACATTAATGGGTAAAACCTTCTCTTATAAATGTTCAGGTTTGTATACGTCCACACTATCGTGGCATGTAAACTCGCAGTATTTGAGATGTTGGTGAATTTTTTTATATTATTTTGAGGGAATCAATATAAATAGTTAAATTTGAAGGATTTGATCGGTGTATTTATTTACGTGATTCTCAGTATTTTTGAATGGTTTATTTCACTTATTATTAACTAAAAGAAATTATATTTACTGGTTCAAAATTAGATGATTAGAAAAGAATCGTGGTTTCGATTCTTACTGCTTAGGAAAATATATATGTTCTCACTAAAGATGTCCTCTAGTATCTATTTAAGACTCCAGTGAAGAGACGAGAGTTTCATAGAAATATGATGTTCATTCTCATGTGACTCTTCGAATACTTGAGTAATTTAGAAAGGAAAGAGGTCATGGTTAACTTGATGAATGAATTTGAAAATCCTTGGAGTAGAAATTGAAAGGGAAACCTAGGTCAATTTTATTCTCCATAGTTTGCCAACATGTTTTGAGTAAGTTCCACCTTAGTTACGAAAGGTTGTGCTTGGTGGGAAACTTCTGACAAAACAAGTGGCGAAGGCAATCAATTTTCATCAAGATTTAAACGAGGTTAGTATCTTATTCACTAGTTGTTAAAGCATGATTAGTGATGGCATCTACTGACACGTTGTGTGTAGATACTGGAATCACTAAACGTCTGCAACTAAGTGATGATGAGATTGCTATGGACATGGGTAAAACTACGAAAGTAGTGGTTGTTGCAGTAGGAGTTGTTTATTTATTTTAAAATAAGAATAAACGTTCGATTATGAGAAATTGTCTTTACGTATATTTTCATAGAAAGAATTTTATTTCAATTTCTATGCATTTACGAATGGATACTCTATTGAATTTAAATGACATGGTCATTATAATGAGGGATGAAGCTATAATCTATTTTGGTACGTTGGTGGACAATTTATACACTCTTAAATCATGTTTATCCTACAGATGCAACAAATAGTAATTAATAATGCGTCTTCTAATCATAAGAGAAAGGAACCTTCAGATATGAATTAAAAATACCTTTGGCATCTGAAACTAGGTCATGATTTATTGCTATATCAAGGTAAAGGGGTGTAGAGCCAAAGATATGTTGGAATTAGTTCATTCTAATTTAAGCGATCCTAAGACTATCTCGACGAGAGGTGGTTAGATATATTTATTTGATGCACCACAAGTCTGAGTAGTATAATTAATTCAAAAGTACATGGCTCATGCGGTGAAGGGTTATCGAATATATATAAAGTCATTACGATTTAATCGCGGTAGCAGATACCTCTTAGGATTGTTTAGGAACTATTTATCGGAGGATGAGATAAAATCTCAAGTTGTCTACACCAGGTGAATCCCAGCTGAATGGTGTGACAGTAAGAAGAAATAAGACTCTTATGGAAATGGTTAGATTATGAGTTATTTGGAATTACTAAATTTATTTTATGGGTATGCTCTAGAAACAGCATGTCATTTGTATGCTTGTCTATTTGTGGGATATCCTAGAAAAATGAAGGGTGTTTTATTTCATAGTCCAAAAGATCAAGGGTGATTATTAACACGAACACTAGATTTTTGGAAAAAGACTATGTAATAAATCACAAACCTATGTATAAATTGTTCTAAAGGATATGAGAGAGAAAACACAAAGTATAGTACCAAGTGTACAAGATGATATACCACAAGTAAACTGCATCATGTGTCACATCTGATACACAATTGCGTGTAGCGCTTTTTCATAGTGGGAGGGTTATTCTAGAACCGCATAGATTTATGTTTTGGGAGAGTCGTGAGACTTGGTCCCTAGTAAATATGAAATCTTCCCATGCAATAACAACGAAGCACTACAAGATAAAAATGCGATATCTTAGCAACTTGCAATGATTTTTGAAATAGAATCTATGGATTCTAAATTAGGTCTGGGTGCTTATAGAACCGCGAAATGGTGGTAAAGCCATTGGAAGTGGCTCTACAAATAAAAGAGGATCAGCCGGTAAGGTGATACTTTGAAACAAGGCTTGTTGCGTAAAGGTACACTCAGAAAAAAAAGTGAGTTCGAGTATGAGGAAACCTTTTCGCCGGTAGCTAAGTTTAAGTCGATCCGAATTCTTTTACTTATTGATGCTCATATTAAATTATGAGGTATAGCAAATGAATGTCAAGACATATTTCGTGATTGGAAGTCTTGAGGAAAACATCTATATTAGACAACCAGAATGATTCATTGCAAAGTGCTAAGAGCATTTTATGTGTAAGCTTAAAATTATCCATCGATGGACTAAAACAAACTTTAAACTCAAAAGTACATCTGTTTTGATAAGGTAATCCAGTGATATGAATTTATTCAATGCGCGGATGTGTCTTGTGTAATGAAAAGAGTGACGGAAACATGGTGGTATTTCTTGTACTATACGTAGATGATATCTTGCTCATTGGAGACAATCAATGAGTGTTGTCGTTGTGTGATTATGGTTGATAAAGTAGTATGAAATGAAGAATTTAAGAGAAGCAAAGTATATTCTTGCGATCATGATGATATGGAACACAAGATAGGATGTTGTGCTTATCTCATGCTTCATGAAATGATACAATCCTTACTCATATTAGCATGTGATTTTATCTAAGGAAATGTGTCTTAAGACACAAAAGAAGATAAAGGAGATGAAAGCGGTACTTTATGCTTCGGCAACAAGGAAGCTTAGTCTATGGAATGCTATGCATGAGATTTGATATTTGTTTTGCTAAATGCACAGACAATGGGTATCAAGGTAACCAAGAACAAGAATATTGAACTGTGGTAACACATATTTTTGAAGTACCTAAAAAAGGACTAGAAATTATATGTGAGCTTACCAGACAAATTCACTGCTTTTTGTGGGTTACATAGATTCAGATTTTTTAAATCAGATAGCGACGACAACAAATCCACTTCAATGTTATGTGTTTATTTTGGAAGTAGAGCCATAATATGGAGGAGTGTCATATAGAAATATATTTCGGACTCCATCATAGGAAGATGATAAATTGGAGCCTCTGAGGCAGCCAAAGTATCTGTATGACTCTAGAAACTTCGTATTGGACTTAGATGTGATTATGAGTTTGCCCAAGGTTATCACAATTTATTGTGATAATAATGGTACAGTTACAAACTTGAAGGAATCACGAGTCCATAAGACAATTAAACACATTAAGTGTAAGTACCACCTGTTATGAGAAATCATATGATGAGGGGAAGATTGTTGTCGCCTAGATTACATTAGAAGATAACCTAATAATTTCTTTTACAAGGACCTTAAGGCGAAAACTTTTGATGGTCATGTAGTGGGAGTGAGAATCAGATGTATAGCAATAGACATGACAGCATAGTCTTTTAGTATAAGTGGGAGATTGTTGGATTATATACTAAAAGTCTAGCTTTTGTATGAACAATGTTTTAATAATGAATTTGAAATAATAATCATATGATCAAACGTTTTGCATATTATAATTTATTTATATGTTATTGCAAAAGTTCACTTACTTTATACTGAGATAATATGGTGTGTGGCGTCGCACGGAAGATCATATTGTCGGCTTCTTATAAAGTATAAACAGATGCTCACAACCGAGATAGACAGGATAATCTATCGGGATGGTTGTAATGTGATTTGGTATTAGTTTGTCTTGATTATAAAATCACATAGTATGATTTGTGTGTATTGAGCAGGACCGCTTGAGATCGTTCAACTTATACTGACTATATAGGAGAACTTGATCTCAGTTATTATGGATGTTCAAGCTCTTAATCCCTATACAATAACCTCGACACGTAAGGCATTATGTATCTCTTTGATTCATCAATGAGTGAGATTTATATATATTAAATCAACAAACTCAGTGAGTTGGGAAATATTGATGTCTGTATGGTGTGCTGTTGATTGTAGAAGAAATGGGTGTCCTATTAAATAGGTTGATAATGTCCCCTTGAGTAGCTCATAAGGATTATCATGTAAACCTTACAGGTGGATTTATTCAGGCATGATAACAAGGTTGAGTGGTACTACTCTCGGATGAGATATTAATTAATGGAGTTGTCAGTAACTTAATTAATTAATGGGCATTTCTATCTTAAACATGGGGAGACTGTCGAGCTCATAATAAGAACGAGCCCATAACATAATTTGAGATTGGAACGACAATACAGTAATAATAATTTAGTTGACTATATTATTATTATTGGACTTAAGTATAAGTTTTGGGCTAAACTTGGATACTTAAGCCTAATGGAGGCCCTACTTTAATTTATCCTCCTGGTCCCTATTATAGCCCATATATAAGTCATCTCAGCTTTGTGGAACCCTATTTACACGCCTAATACCATGAAAAATACGGGAGGGGATCAGATTGAGAGGGTCTTGAAGACGTCGCTCACACGAAGTCAAGATTGGACTTGGGAATACATCAGAAGATCAAGAGGTCGTTTACTACTGCTGTTCGATCTCCATGCTCATCTTCCATTATTTTTTTATTCGTGTGGAACTCAAAACTGGTAGTGTGATACATGATTGGAAATTCACGGAAGAGAGGATCATTTTGGTACAAAAATCACTCAAATCGGAGATTAGATGAGGAAGTTATGCTCAAAGTCATGAGGTCGCGCAAGTTGCCGGCGAGAATTTTCTCTTCTTCAACATTCCCTGGTAATAGGTAATGCAAATTTGTTTTCTTACTTCCGCTGATATAGAATTGTATGGAATCCTAACGGTTCACGTTAACTAAATAATCGAACACCAATATTGAAGTCAACAACCGTGAACTTCTCGAGCTTCTCCACTGGAGCCAGAGCCATAAATGGTCTCGGCATCCCCATTGGAGGATGCATCCTTTGGGATTCAAACTCAAAAAGATTCAAAATTACTCTTTGGGAATCGATCCCAACAGAGTTCCCATTGACATTGGAGGTTTCACCCACTTTTGGGATAGATACTCTGTCAATATCCATATCAGTTGTCATGGTGATTGATATGTGCAAAGACTAATTGTTTCTTCTTGCGATTGTTTATTTATATATGCACTAACCAATCACATTATAATATTTTGTAGAAATGTAGAAGGGTGAACGTACTAACAAAATTACTAAAGAAGGGGAAGAAGAAAATTGATTACAAAGGAAATTGAAGGAGAAAAAGCAGAGTATCATCTTACAACTTTATATAGAATCTTCAAAGGAAACAACACGTAGAGTCAAGGTAGAACCTCTTCCTGCAAGAAGAAACACGCCTCAGTAGTGCTCCAGTCTAGGCGGATCTTCCCTAAAGGTAAAATGGTTTTTTCTTTCCGGCGAGACAACACCATAATCGTTGGAACTCTGACGAACTAAAGAGAATAGAGAATTGGATAGTTACTTGACGTAAATTCTTTATGTATGCAGATGCTCATTCGTTTGTGGTGTATTAGAATGCGTCGTGAATGACCCTATTTATAGGCGCACCATTCCACTCAGCCATAATGACGATGAGCGTGGATTATGACAGATTAATTGCTGATAGACGTAAATTCCTCTAATCAGCAATTATGGATGGTCTGACTACATTCAGGTTCAACGAACCTACTCCAAGTTCAACAAATCTTTACATAGAAAGAGACTCATCTTCACGGCTTGACCTGACTTTTAAAGATTCTCCTCCCACATTCAACATAGGACAATAATTTAGTATTAATCCCCATTAAGTCTCATTACGCTCTATATAATATCTCTCTATTGAGATTACATTCACCTACTACTCTCATTTAATTGGTGATTAATTTAATAATTAATTCTTACTAACCAATTAAATCTAATTAATTAATTAATTAATTAAATTAATTCGCAACAATAGTATCAAATATCAACTTTGTGTTTTACTTGATGTCAGGGTGAGGTCACACCTATCAGAAATTATATTCATATATATCTAGACATGCACGCCGGTTCCATTCTCGAAAATGGAAAACTGGAACCGAATCGTAACCGAATCGTAGGTAGAAAGGTTTCGGTTCCAAACCAGAACCACCGATTCTGATTTTAATTTTTTTGGTTTTAGCGTAAAAATGTAAAAAAATTGAAAAACCGATGATTCGAACTGGAACTGCTGGTTTGAAACTGAAACTGCCAATTTTTTTCCAAAGAATGAGGAACCGGAACCGGAACCGAACCGGAGTATATTCGGTTTTGGTTCCATTTTTGTTGGTTCCGGAACCAGCAGTTTCGGTTCCGATTAAAACCAACGGTTTCCCGGTTCGAACCGCCGATTCTAATTTTTGGTGCATGTCTATATATATCTACACTTTATACTGCTAGCAAAAGCAGTAATCCTCTTTGGTATACTGTGAGATAGGCCTCTTCTCACATTATTATCCTCTGCAGCTATTTATTATTGTCGCATTTAGTGGTTATGATTATTTTGCTTTCTTGCAAGAAGTATTCTTCGGAACTTAAGATTGATTTTCAGTTCCTGTCAAATTAGATCTTTGGGGGAAAAGGTGTGTCGTGCCGCATACTCCCTCCGTCCCGCCTTGAGGTTTATATTACTTTGTCCCAAGTTAAGGTTTACATTTCCTTTTTTGTCAAGTTGGGCATACACAGAACAATTTATTATTTTATACAGGGCTCACACACAACACTAATACAACTACTTACTTTACATTAAATATTATATCTTTCACCATACTACACATTAAAATATTATAGTATTTCTTAATCTATATGCAAAAAGAAAACGTAAACATTAACAGAAAACAGAAGGAGTGTATGATATAGTATTTTGCCTCTTCATAAACTAAATCTTGTTGTTATCCATTCATATATTAATATTGTTTTGTCTTTAGGTTAATTTATATTTATTTTTTAAAACTGTTATAACTATTTTATGTAACTATTTTTTTAACATATGTTGCGTCAAAATATTTTTAAAAAAAAACTTTAATTGACATCCATTTAAGACAATTAATTTAAAGCATACTATTTTTTTTAGTTGTATGAGATCCACATACACTAATAATACTATTAATTAACATAATTAAAATATGAAATTAGTAGAGATCACTATTAAATTAGTTATTATTGCATATTAAATAGTACTCCATCTTTAATCCCCGTATACAAAATAAATTATTCCTTTAGAAGGGGATAGATGAAAATTATTACTTTTACTGTATCTCTCTTATATTTATTTATATAGCATTTTATTATTTCTTTCTTAGTGAAAATCTTTTTTCTCCCACAACTTAAATTTCTACCCTCATAAAATAAACTATTGTTTAACCAATAATAATATCCACAATACACTTTAATTTTAAAATTATCAGAGTCTTAATACTTAGTATTATACTAAATTATTAAAAAATATAAGTAAAGTAATAGTTTTTATTTATATTCATGATAGAATAAATATAAACTTCCAATTGAAAAAAAAGTAATTAGAAAAGGAAAATTCTTCCGGCAAAGGAAAATTACTAGTTTTATAAGAAAAAGATTAAAAAAAAAAATCAAAATATGAAAAGCTCATAAGATCAAATGTTAGAAAGGTTTATTTATGAGAAAGTAGAGTGAAAGAAAAAGCAATTTCTTTTCGTGAGAATTTGGAATTTTCTGCGATGATCTCCTTCGTGCAAGTCTTTAATTACCACAATCAATGACATCGTTGATTTCTTCACACAAACCAACAAACACGTAGAGGTCAATCCTTCGCTTTTTCACAACCTCTATATTTTTCCTACTGACCATGAATTTGTTCAACTCCCTTTACCAGATTTAATCTTCCATAAGAAACCAAACGCACTGATGATCTTGTGATTGGGAGTAGAGCGAAGCATGGGAACTGAAAATTCGCCGATATATGTCGCTGTTGGCAGGAATGTAAAGGAAGGAAAGTCGTTGCTTACTTGGGCACTGAATAATTTTGAGAAGGCGGATATTTGCCTTCTTCATGTTCATCAATCGCCCAATTTTGTCTCACTCTGTAAGTCCTTGTTCTACGGAAATATGTGTTCTGTATACTTTTTTTTTTATATTGCAAATGATGGGGGTAATTAGAATTATCGAACCTTTTTTTGTTTCTTTATTGTGTACTCTGATTTTCATCATCCTGTGAATTGGTTCTGTATGATTTTGTGGGCAATTTCATCTCTCGTAGTAGGATTATTAATAAAATGACTTCTATGATAAAATTGGTGCAGAATAACTGTTTCCCAATGAAAACAAGTGTTCTTGCAGCGTCTTGTACTAGCTAAAATATTTGTCTCATTGATCTAACTATTATCATAAATAAACTTGACAACATGGAGCCACTCTACTTTGGCATGAAGGGGAATGGTGGCGAGCTTTTATATTTATGTGACCATTGTAGCGCTTTCATGCATTGGAAATTTAAGTTGCATTTTCCTTATTCTAATGAAAATTCATCATGATGATGGGTCTTGAGGGGATCCCTACTTGTGTGTTAATACAAAATGTTTAAGGTATTCCCATGCCATTAATGAGGAAAGAATACACCATGAGCTACACAGAATGAAAATCAAGGCAAGTTTAGGCAGAACGGAATCAAAATGTCGGTTTTCTCAATAATTTGTAATGATAAACTCCTAAGTTCTTGCTTGTGTGATTCCAGAGGCTAAACCATGCCAGAATATTGCTCAATGCATGCTCTGTTAGCTATTTGGTTTGCTGCTTTATTTCCTTCCCTGTGGTTTCATAACCATAAATATGTAGAAGTGTCCAGATACCAGCGTGTTCAAACAGATTTTGAACTCCTCAGCTAAAGAAGAAAGTGCTTTGTGGACTATCTTTACCCCCCTGTGTAAGATAAGAAGTAGAGAAAATCCCGCCCTTGTGAATTCTGATGTTTTCACCTGCTCCAGCACTACCAGAATTCCCCTTTAAAGCTGCATCACTTTTCAACTTTACCTGATTCATTGGTCCAGCTGTAGAAATTTCTATATTACTTCCTCCTTCCCGGAGATCCTTTTGCTTTTATTTTAGCACCTGGAATTAAAAAAATGCAACTTTTGTAGGGTAATAAATAAAGTGTAAAGGTTGGGGATGGCAAGGTTTTAAAATAAAGTGTGTTGAGTGCATTGTCATTTTTGGATAGGTGAAAGGCATCGTGTGACGGACAAATAAGTGAAAGGTTTTATAGGATGGAGGGAGTAGTTCATATTTTTGAACTTATACTCAGCCTGTCTCCTTGCTTCTTTGAATATTTTATTTTCTTCATGTATGTGCACTTTAATAGCTTTCTCATGTATGTTGTATATAGTCAATCAGTATTTTGAAATGAAATCACCTTTTTTCTCCTATGTTCTAGTGAATGGAAAGCTGTCTGCAAGCAACCTTAAATATCAGGCAATTAACACATGCCAGGAATCTGAGCCACTGAAGATGCAAAAACTTTTGAGCCAGTACCTTTTCTTTCTTTCCGAGATGGGGGTAGTAAAAATTTTCACTTTTAAGCTTGCACACCTTACAAAAATGTAGATTTGTGTAATTCTTCACTCATTCGCAGTTGGATCAAGAATATTAACTTGTTCATTTACTTTCCAAGTTTACAAATTTCATGGATCTTCACTGAATCTGTGAAATCTGAATCACTGAAGTCCTGGATCCTTAAAAAGTATTCTTACACTTAATGTCTCTTTAATGATGTTATGAAGTACTTCACGAGTTTCTAATGAAAAGATTAGTTGTTTACTTCTGCAGAAGCTGGCTGATAAGATTTGGATAAAAATGAAAAATATTGAGAAAGGGATTTTACAACTTTTTACTTATTGCATTTGCGGTTGTATCAAGAACATTAACTTGTTAATTAACTTTCCAAGTTTACAAATTTTTATGAATCTTCACCTAATCTAGGAAGTCTTAAGTATTCTTGCAATTCTGCCTCTTTAACGATGAAATTAAGTACTTCATGCGTCTGAATTGAAAAAGATTAGTTGCTTGTAAACCTCTGCAGAAACAGGCTGATAAAGTTTGGATAGAAGTGAAAAATATTGAGAAAGGGATCTTACAACTAATCAATCAACACAGAATAAGAAGGCTCATCATGGGAGCTGCAGCTGAGACATTTACTGCAAAGTACGCCAATACTGTGTATATTAATTTTTTTACTTAGGGCTTGCTTTCTTTGCTTGCTTTATTTGTTTCAAGTTATGTGTCGCTCTTGTGGTTGTATAACCTTCATCATGAATTATGTGATGTGAGGCAGCTACTGCTATTCCTGACTTCTGTTTCTTGTACAGTGGTCTTTTGTGAAGAAAGTTTCAGAAATAAAGAATGGAAAATCTAACAAATTAATGAGTTGGAATTTATCTATTCCTTTCACGGTGGTGACTATAGATGAATGTACTTCACTTTGCATTTGAATTGAAGGACTCTTGAGGATAACTACAAAATCCCTTGTTATAAATCCATTAGTGGTTTTAATGGCTAAATATTTGAAATCCCTCACTTTCATATTCAAATATTTTTTTAGAATTCTTGGGTAGATTTTAATCCACTCTAATTTGGGTGAATTTGTAATCCTTTAATTTCAAATGCTTATATTTTAAAATTAGCTATGCTGACACAACCTCATAGTATATGATAAATACTTGGAATAAAGTCACAATGTGTTCAATGTTCAGTTTCATTCAAATGATAAAATAGTTCCTTTAGTAACATTTCCATGTCTATAGCTTTACTCATTTTAACCACCTCTACATTTGCTTTTTTCATTTGGAAATTTGATTTTAGTGAATGAGATTGATGAACTTTAAATTATCAAGAAATTAGAATGTGATGTTAATACTAAAGGCTAATATTCATTTGTTAAGTAATGGCGTTTATTTACTTTTATGGACTAATCTAGACTGCAGGAAATTGTCAGATACCAACTCCTGTAAAGCAATGGTTGTCTGCCAGCAAGCTCCATCATCATGCCATATTTGGTTTATTTCAAAGGGGAGCCTCATTAACGAAAGGTATGGAAGTTGAAAATGATTGAGAGCTAAAAGCAAGTTACATAGGGGTGCTTGGCTATCAAGAAACTGTGGAATGATTATAAGGCAAAAAGGTTTTTCTTTTCTTTTTCCCTTTTTTGGAATATATTGATTGAGGCAAGTACATAAAAATTATATGTCCAAGTGGATGCATAAGTTTGGAATTTAAAATTTCTGTTCGTATTTCATGATTCACTGTTTTAAACATAAAATATGCAACCATGTTGACAAGAAATGTGTTACACTATACAAGCTCTTGACTGTTGATTAGACATCTTCCTGCATGTGAAATTAAGTGGGCAACCATATTATCTGTGAACTGTGAAGGAAAGATTGCAAACCCAAATATATTATAGTGGTTGGATGGTTGCACCTTGGTGATACGAAAAAGTTATTTGTTAGGTCAAAGTAATGTTTTCCCATTAAAGCTTTTTTATTGTCTGATGATATCTGATGTCTGTATAAATGGTCCATGTATTTATTTTAAAACGAAAAAGAAAACATCATAGTTTACTACCTTCAAGGCATCAGATAAAATTTGTAAGATACAGATGAAACAGTAAAATTGGAACCATGTGCAGATCAAAACACTTAACATGCTACATTCATTTTCTTGATTAGGCCTGTGGGCTTTGGATCTCATTCAATTTCTGCTGTACCATTGTCACCTTCAACAAATGGTGGCAAAACTACATTAACAAGTGATCTTAGTGGAAGCATGGATGTCGAAGCTAAACTTGTTAAGGTGTTTTTGCCATCAGGTAGATTAACAGAAGATATAGTAAGCACAATGGATCAAACAATGGGCCAGACAAGGGGGAAAAGTTCAAATTCATTTTTGAACATGGAGTCTCCTGAGCATTTGCCTTGTTCATCGTCTGACACTTCATTGGTAAGCTTGATTTTTACTAATGGAGAATTGTTTATTATTCTCCTGGTATGATCTAAAAATCATAAAGGATTTCTGTAACACAGTTTGAGATTATTAACAATCCTAAATCATGTTGCTTTTGTTAGATCCAAAATATGGGATTAATTCACCTTCAGTAATGATTTTTATTTAGGGTCATGAAACTTTACATCAATGTGTTTGCTTGTCTTATGCTCTATATGGTTTGACTTTGATGAGAAAATCTTCCAGGATTTTGAACTCGAAGAAAAAAAGAGTTGTGATACATGCTGTAAATTGGAGCGTACTTTGATAGATTCCGAGAACTCTAAACAGAGAGTCTCTGAAAAGTTGTTCGGTTGCAGAGCTGATGGAAATGTCATGGAGACAGTGCATAAGGTAAATACGTAACGTCAGGCTGTGTTTTGTTACTTTTTCCACAAGTGATATGTGTCTCAGTTGGTTAATAAAAAATTATTTAGGAACCAAGATGAGCCTGCTCTCTTGGGTGCAAAAAATTTGGCTTCAGTGTGGTTATGTGTAACATCTAGAGTTGCTTGTAAATTTCGATAGTAAAAACTATCATGGGCAAAATAGTTATTTCAGTGTAACCATATATCGCAAAGGTGAACTTAAGCCTGCTATCTTTGATTGTAGAGTTTTATTTCTTTAATTACGTGAAATAACACGGACTGATGCATTTCACACATTATACCGATGTGCCAGGCTGAGACAACAGAAAGTCTTTGCAAGGAAGATGTTAACAAAAATAAAAAACTTGAGGAACAATTACTCATTCAAAGACAAGAACTGGAAACAATAAAGTATCAGCATGCTCAATGTCTAACAGCACTTCAGATGATTCACATCCAAAAGCCTGCTCTAGAAACTCAACTCAGAGAGGCATACTGCTTCGAGAAAGAGCTAGAAGACAAGATTATTCAAGCAGTGAATCTTTTGATAACATTTAAAGGAACACGGGATGATTTGCAAATGGAGTGCGATTCTGCTATTAGAAAAATTAACAAATATAGGGCAATGAAAACAGTGGATCATTCAGGGATATCACCTCCTTATTTTTTTGGATTCAATTTTTCGAACATCATTGAGGCTACCCAAAATTTTAAACCATCTCATAAAATTGGGGATGGAAGATATGGAAGCGTTTTCAAGGGAATGCTTTACCATGTTAAGGTAGCTATAAAGATGCTGCCATCTTCAGGTTCTCAAAGTGATTCGGAATTCAAGGATGAGGTACAATTTTCTGTTAGCTTTTCTATGCAAGTGATGTGTGTTTAGTAGAGAACATATCAAATAGAATAATAAATTATGAAGATCATACTCTGCCTGAGAAAGCTGTAGTACAGCTTGCAATTTTACTTTTCTATGTGAATGACATATCCCAATTTTATCAATGTAGTTGGAAGTTTTATCAAGAGTGAGACATCCAAATCTTGCAACGCTTATTGGTGCTTGTCTTGAGTCCAGAACACTAATATACGAGTACATTGACAATGGCAGCCTTGAAGATTACCTTTCCAACCCTGCGAAAACACCCTCTCTTTTATGGCAAAAACGGATAAGAATAGCTATTGATATATGCCGTGCCCTTATGTTCTTGCAAGTCAACAATAGTTGCAGTGTGCATGGAAATTTGAAACCATCAAATATTCTTCTTGATGCTAACTTTGTTACCAAACTTAGTGACTTTGGTATTTATAATTTGGTGTGCCATAGTGAAAATCCTCACATAAATGATCCGGAAAAATTAGCCTATGTGGATCCTGAATTTCTTGAAAGCGGAATGCTTACCACCGATTCAGATGTATACTCATTTGGAGTTGTACTCTTGCGACTATTAACTGCTAGACCAGCTTCACGTGTTGTCAGGGATGTTAAATGTGCACTGGAAAGAGGAAAATTGGACGGAGTGTTGGACATGTCATCAGGGGAGTGGCCTCTCAAGCAAGCCATGCAGTTGTCCAATTTGGCTTTGAGGTGCTGTGAGGAGGATTGCATGGATCGGCCCGATCTATCTGAAGTATGGTCTGTACTTGAGCCTATGAGAGAATTGTGCTCCATCAAATCGTGCATGGATACTAAGAGTCAGCGTAAAGTCCCTTCTCATTTCGTCTGTCCCATTTTTCAGGTAACAAAATGTTCTCAATCTCTGCTGTCAACGCATTTGATTTCTTAATGCTTGTTTATTTATTCAGTAATTTCTTGTAGCATTTTTGCATGCTTCTTGTATCAAAAACGCGTTAGCTTGCATCCACTAAACTACATTATTTGTTACACTGACATCCATAGTTCTCCGATGACAATTTTTTCCGCCCTCATACGCTAGCCATTCATTCTTTTAGCTCATGATAATCAGTTCAAAATAGTACACCAGGAACATCCTTAAATTGTCAAAAATTCTATCCTTTCGGTAGTGTTGGAAGTTTTAGTGACAAAGCAAAACTTGTGTACTGTTGTTTAGGGAGTAAAGTGTTGCAGTAAGAGGTGTAGTAAAATGTGAATTCGCAGGTAGTTTCGATGACAAAATCTAACTCACCATTCCTTTTCGCATAATGATGTTGCATTGTCTCTTTCGCTTGTTGCAGGAAGTGATGAAAGATCCACATATCGCGGGGGATGGTTTCACATACGAAGCGGACGCGATAAAAGGATGGTTTAACAGTGGGCACAAAACATCCCCAATGACAAATTTACAGCTTGAGAATTGTGACCTCCTTCCTAATTATGCTCTTTACTATGCAATTCAGGAGTGGCAGCAAAACACCCACAACATGTAGTTCTCTCTAACAACCCTCAAATATATCAAGAGCATTTCAATGCTAACCTTATTATTTTTTTCTGTACAATCACTATATAAAGGTTGCATTTTGATTCACCAGGCTCAATCCATCTTCGTATATATCAAGACAAAAACTCGGGTGAGATTAGGAAATATGTTTTTCTTTTATTTTCTTTTTTATAGCAAAAAGTAGTTAAAGCACTCTATCAATCAACTTTCCAAAACATTTCATTAACAAAAATGTTAGCCTTCATAAAACATATGATAATATAAATAAATGAAGTAAATATATATACTCTCCCTCTCTGTCCCACCTAAAGATTACATTTTTACATTTTGGACATCTCATTCAAAGAGTTTCCTTTCTTTTTTTACAACTAATACAACTACTCACTACACATTAAATAATAATTCTACTTAATTCACTTGCAAAAAAGCAAAAAACTATTCTTTGGATGTGACGTACAGAGTATGTATTACTTCATCTGTTCATTTTCCTCCATTGTGGATTTCCTTTTTTTTTATCTTTTACATTTGGTTTTAATAAAATTTTGCTGCATAGTTAGTGATACACGATTTGGGGCTTATTGCAAATTGGGGATAAATGATTTTGGAGGTGAAGCCCGTTTCTCTCACCTTAAACCCTTATCCATGTAGTAAGCCACGGAAATGCTAGCATTTAAAGAAAAAAAAAATCATGTCAACATAACCGGGTAAAAACCAATATCAGCCGGTAAAAATGATGACTTTTTTGAATTTTGTAAATATAATAAATTAATTTAAAATGAGTAAAATCAATGGATCAATTTTAAAATTGAGAAAAGTTAATGAGCAGAGAAATATATTAACCCTAAATGTTGTTTTAATTAATTTTAAGTGTAGTTATAATTTAATTTTATGTTTATGTTAGTACTAGCTATCTCCGTCTAATCCTAATGGTTATATATTTTCATTTTGGGCGTCTCATCCTAATGGTTACATTTCCCTTTTTAGCATATGAGACCAACACAAATTAATTATTTCTCTTTCTATGGACCCACACATTCCACTAATACACCTACCCACTTTACATTAAATTATTATTTCTCTCACCTCAATACATATTAAAAATGTTATATTAATTAATCCCCATGTAAAAAACAAACGTAACTATAAGAACGGGACGGAGGGAGTATGTAATTTTAATTCTAAGTGTTATATTAATTTTATGTTTAAGTAACTGTAATGCAATTGGAATAATTAATGTGTATTATACCTTAGTTAAAGATTATTATCAACTTAAACTATTGCTAACAGATAATATATATATATATATCTATTATTACCTTAATATAATTGTTATGGGTATTATATCCCCCGTACGCAGGTCCAAAAGCCCAATAACCTCTATTGTACCTGAAGAAAAGACCCAACCCCCTAGCGGCCCAAACTGTGGACAGAACTGAAAGGACAATCAAGATAGCCCAAGGAGATGGGGCAGCCCGAAGGCCCAGTCGAGAAAAGAACAAAGAGGAATTCACTAAACATGCCGAAGCCAGAGAGCACCCTCGGCAAGAAACTTCAGCGACGTCGTCCTCCTGCCCGAGAGTTCGGATGAGCGTCACAGCACCGAAAGTCAGCCTATCCGAGGACCAAAGGGGCAACAGAAGCAGGATAGTGAAGAGCAAGCACCATCATGAAGGCTGACAAGTACCGAAGGATAGAGGACAAGACTAACAGGAAGAAGAGATGTCTTGGGCAACAAGCCTAACTAGAAGACAATAACTGATTGGCGAACCTTACTCTAATAACCAATGGAAAGCCAACAAAGGACGGAGGTACTCTGTGGAACCCTACAAAAGCAACCAACGGCGTCTAGACTTCTCCTGCAGCTGGTCGGCGTACTAAACCGCTTCATTAAAGGCGGCTTATCTCCATCCAAATGGCGCAAGGCGATTGGCTCTGGTTTAGGGTTTTTAGACAACATAAATAGCCTCTCTCATGGGAGAGAGGCATGTAACTAACATTTGGCTCTAGACATTACACCTGAAAAATGGAGGGTTTTATGAGTGTTGTTCAAAGGGAGAGTAATAAAAAATCGGCTGAGTTCTTTGGTGGGAATTGAGTTTTCTGTTGGTTTTGATCCCGTTGTTTGTAGTTTTATTATGTTTGATTGTGTCCGTTCTTGATTTCGTTACTAACTATCTTTATCTCATAAGCATTAATTAACGGGTCAAGAACAACCATCAACATCTGGCCCCGTCTGTGGGAAACACTACGATTAACCACCCCTGTTCTTTACCTTCTCGAATTCTTAGTTTGATTTCGTGAGAAAAATCTTTGGGTTTAATTCTGTGTTTGGAAATCAAGATGGGGGGTGAAGAATTTGCGGCCCATGGAAACGAAGAGAGGGGAATGTTCCAGAGTCCAGCGGAATGTCACGAGAAGTGGAAATAATGTCCAAGTCAGTGCGCAGTCATGGAGGTGCCCACTCCGGCTCTATTCCCGTCCCAAATTTAAGCAACCTCCTAAAGACAAAAGAGATGAACGAGAAAATTCGGAGGGTGATTGACAAGTACGCCACAAGGGCTCTCCCGGTTCAACTAGCGAGGTTGAGCTTTAGCGACCCTCGCGGAGCAAGCCACAGCGATATACGGGAAAACATCGAAAGAAGGAAAGATGCCAGAAGGGAACATAGAAGAGGAGATGCCAGATAAACTATTAATTTCATACGGAGGAGGAATGTTGAAGAAAGGGAGAGTGTGAACGAGACTCTGGCAAAAGGTGGGCATAGCGAATGCCTTCGGCGCCCGGAAATGGGAGCCCAAAGGCAATCTCAACATGGAGAAAATCCAGAGAGAAGGAACCCCCCACCCTTGGAGGTGCCAGCAGGGAATGAAGCTCGAGCGCAACCATGACCCGGAAGGAATCAAGAGGCTGAGAACCATCCATCGAGGGAGAGACCAAGAGGAGTAAAATCTCACCAACCTCATTCGCAGAACCAAAGAAGGGGCCGGCTTGTAACTCGGGAAATGCCAGCGGAGAACGAAGTCCCACGAAGGACCCCATCTGTCTCTCAAAGGAGGCATAACAGGTGTAGAAGGACGAGGAATCAGAGATCTTGCTCGTCCTCGGTACCCTACTCACATGAGAGTCAGGATCCCTCATGGGAAGACCTACCCACAATCGAGTTATCTTTACTTCGGACCAGAAGGAATGGGAAGCCCACTTCGCGAAAAGGGATTAGATGAAGGGAAACCCAAGTAGAAGTGTGGTCAGAGAACAGGGAGGCATTTCCTAGTGCCCCAACCAAAGATCTACATGCCCTGATAAATGAAGAAGTGAACAAACGCTTCGCAGACCTGGAAAGGAAGATGTCTGGGACAGGAGGGGTCCTCCAATCCTCATTAGCTCCTTCACCCTTCACGGTGGAAATTAGCAATGCCCCTCGGCAACAAGGAATCAAGTTCCCCTCTAATTTGATCTTTGATTGTGATTACGACCCATATTCTCACATTGAAAAATATCTGATGTGGATGAGAGCGCAAGGTACAAATGAGATCACATTATGCCGGATGTTCCCGCTGACCCTGGGAAACAAGGCTCATGTCTGGTTTAAGGCGGTCCCGACAGCTTCCATCAAAAGCTGGGGAGAGCTGATGGAGGTATTCCTAATGCAATACTCGTATCTTGGGGCACCGAAGGAACCAAAGCATAAGTTGGCTAACATCCGCCAGGGTTCAACAGAAAGCTTACGAGATTTTCTGAAAAGATTCAATGAGCAGAGGTTAACTGGGGAAGTCATGGGGGACGAAGCCTGCCTCATCACGGTGATGGGAGCACTTCACCCAGAAACTAGTTTGTGGAAGGCAATATAGTTTAAGCCGCCCATATCCTACGCTACCTTCATGGTCATGGCTAACGAGTACATCCAAGCAGAAGATATCTCTAAAATGGCAAAAAAGGCAAGCAACCAAAGCACCTCGGCAGAACCGAGCAAGAAGAGAGTCAGCGCAGGAGGAACAAAGGAATATAAAACACCTGCCACTTTCAAACCATTCACAGAGGATACCGAGGTACAACAGATGTACGAGGAACTAAAGTCGGGAACTAACTTGAATATTGCCGAGGTCTTCTACTACGTCAAGGACCAGTCCTACGAGCCTCGGAGCTCATGAATCCTCAGAAGTACTGCATGTACTACCTGACACACGATCATAACACCGACCAATGCCGGGATCTTATCAAGGAGTTGTGGAAGTTTTTTAATGAAGGGAAGTTAAGAGGAATGCTGCATGCCCGGAGGCCGAGGGTGTACAGGAGAGATGCTAATCTTCCCCGTCCCTCAGGTCGACAAAGGTCCCCAGGTAGAGGACGGAATGGAGAAGCGATACCCCTACCCCCTCCGCCTTCAAGATGGCCATTGGTGTTCGATAGGATCGGGGGACCAACCCCGAGGGGAGATAGACCCGGAAAGATACACATGATGGAGCCAATAGAGGAAACCTCTTATATCGGAACCTCCCAAGCACTGACCACAACATCAAAAAGGAAGAGGAAGGCAGAACTAATGGACTTAGGCCAACAAATCCCTCATGTTTGGTCGCTAACCTCGGCGGCGAAGGGAATAACAGAGGCGGACATCGTCTTCACAGAGGCGGATTTCTACGGGGTAAGCGCTCCTCATTCCGACCCCTTAGTCATTTTTCCAATATTGTCGGGAGTCAAAGTCCATAGATGTTTGGTAGACACCGGGGCATATGCCAATATAATCTTTAAAGAGGTATTCGAAAATCTGAAAGGAAAGCGTCATCACAAAGTAAGATCCTGCGGTGACGAGATAAAAGGATTCGGCAGTGCGTTGACCAGGCCGACAATGGAGGTTGATTTATTAGTCCAATTGGAGGTGTTGGACAGGAAAACCTGGATGCAGAAACAGCTGACATTCAAGGTTGTAGACCAAGCCTCCACCTACAACTGTATACTCAGGCGCCCGTTGATCCACGCCTTCGAAGCCATTCCATCCACCCTTCACCAGTGTCTCAAGTTTATCACAGCTGATGGTAGGGTGGCGACAGTGATTGGAAATCAAAGAAGAGCAAGAGAATGCTCATTCGTGGAAAAGGTAGAGGGTTTGAGCTATCATGACATGGACTATGAGATGTTAAGCTTCGAGGATATCATGAAAGAAGGAGAGGACCCTAAGGTGTGGACAGAAACTGAAAAACCACTGGAAGGAGAGCAAGAAGGGATAGAACCCGAGGTGATCCTGGTAGTCGCCTAAGGAAAAGAAGCAGAGGAGCAAGGGGGTAATATGCTTGTGGAAACAATAGAAATGCATCCGGATCCGATTGTTCAGGGATGAAAAGAAAATGAAACAGTGACAAGAGTGTCGAGACGAAAGCAGATAACACCAGACGAAGATCTGAGAATGAAATTAAGGTAAGGAGCCTCGACGACAGGAAAAATAGAAGTGGTACAGCCGGATCCGAAGGACTCTGATATCAAAGTCAAGATTAGGACAGAGTGGGAAAGCGAATTCAAGGAAGAACTAACCCAATTACTGAAAGAGAACTTGGATGTGTTCGCCTGGAACCCGAACGAAACACCAGGAGTGCACCCAAAGTACGCATGTCACAAGCTAAACATAGACCCCAATATCCGGTCATTCCACCAGAAAAGAGAAAGTTCAGCCCATAAAAGAACGCAGCTATGGAGCTGGAAGTGCATAAACTGTTGGCGGGTGGAAGAATTAGCGAATGCAAGTACCCGATAAGAGTACAAAATCCAGTTATAGTGAAAAAGAAGGAAGGGTCATGGAGACTATGCATCGATTTCACCGATCTAAACAAGGCTTGCCCGAAAGACAGTTACCCTCTTCCATCAATTGACCAGATAGTCAATGCCATGGCCGAACATGAGATAATGAGCTTCATAGACGCGTTTCCAGGGTACCACTAGATTCCCATGCATCCGGATGATAAGGCAAATACGATTTTCTTTTGTGGGAATGGAGTTTATGAATGGAATAACATGCCGTTTGGTCAGAGGAACACGGGGGCTACCTATCAGAGATTGGTTAACAAAATGTTCGATGGAAAAATTGGAAAAATAGTCGAGGTCTACGTGGATGATACCGTGGTAAAATGCCTGAAAAGGATGGACCATTTCGACCATCTAGGAAAGGTTTTCGTAATCTTCTGACACTATGAAATGAAACTAAACCCAACGAAATGCACGTTCGGAGTGAGCAAGGGAAGTTTCCTCGGATATTTGGTCAGCTCAAGAGGGATTGAGATGAACCTAGATAAGGTGGAAGTAATCCTGAAGATGGATTCGCCGAGACACATGAAAGAAGTTCAGAACCTGACGGATAGGTTGGCCGCCTTAAACAGGTTCATGTCGAAAGCATCGGACAAATGTAAACCGTTCTTCGACGTCATCAAAAAGGCTATGTTTGAATGGACGGAAGAGTGCGGAAAGGAATTTGACGAGATTAAAAGGGAGTTATCAGATCCCAAAATTCTCTCCAAGCCTTCACCGGGAGGAACATTGCAACTGTACTTGGCAGTATCGGGAACAACAATTAGTTCGGTATTGGTCAAAATGGAGGAAAAGAATCAGAAGCCTGTATACTTCGTAAGTCAATCCCTGTGAGACGCGGAGCTCAGATACCCGGTAATGGAGAAGATAGCATATGCTCTCGTTATGAGTTCGAGGAAGCTAAGGCCATACTTCATGTAACATACCATTGAGGTATTGACGACATTCCCTTTGAAGCAAGTGCTCCAGAGACCAGATGCAGCGGGGAGGCTGCTCAAATGGTCCATCGAATTAGAGTAGTTCGATATAGCATACTTGCCGAGGAATGCAGTCAAAGAGCAAGTCATGGCGGACTTCATAGTGGAGCTGACTTTCCCAGTTCCAACCGAGGAGGAAAAAAGAAAGCCTTGGGTCATGCACGTGGACGGCTCGACAACAACAGTGGCATCAGGGGCCGGAATCTTCATTCGAACGCCATCCGGGGAAACCTTCTCGACCGCAATCAGGTTCGGTTTTACGCCACTAACAATGAAGCAGAGTATGAGGTCCTACTGAATAGTTTGAGGATGGCACTGGCCATGGGAGCAGATGAACTGATGATATATAGCGACTCACAATTGGTGGTGAACCAGATGAAAGGAGAATACGAGGCCAAGGATGGGCACATGAGCCATTATAGAGGATTGGCCGTTGGCATACTGCAGAAATTCAAACAGGTGTTCCTAGAATCATCGACAGGAAGGATAATATGGGGGCCAACGCATTGACTAAACTAGCCATCGCGTCAAACGTTGAGGACCTAAATAACATCAACATCGCGAGGCAGGAGAACCCATCAGACACCACCGTATGGGTTCTAAATGATCAGCCGACAGAGGAATCATGGATGACACCGATCAGAGCATATTTGGAGGAAGGAAAGATCCTGCGGATAAGGACAAGGCTCGACAAATCAGGCTCCGATCGGCGAGATACGTCTTAATAGAAGGGAAGTTGTACAAGAGAGGGTATTCATCACCACTCCTGAAATGCCTAACTCCTGAGGAAGCAAGATATGTACTAGCGGAGATACATGAAGGCATATGCGAAACCATATAGGAGGGATCGCTCTAGCGCACAAAGTGGTCAGACAAGGCTATTTCTGGTCAACACTAAAAAAAGACGCCACTCAATATGCGAGGGCGTGCGCAACGTGTTAAAGACTGGCTCCGATAGTTAGAGCACCCTCGGAACAACTATCCTCAGTGTTCAGCCTGTGGCCCTTCGCGAAATGGGGGATTGATTTAATCGGACCACTCCCGACCGAAAAAGGAGGAAATAAATTTGCTATCGTGGCGGTAGATTATTTCACAAAGTGGGCAGAGACAGAACCCCTCTCTACGATCACCGAGGCTAAGGGGGGTCGAGAAGTTCATCTGGGAAAATATCATATGCCGGTTTTGTTAGATTGTATACTAGAAGTCTAGCTTTTTGTATGAACAATGTTATAACAATTTATTTGAAATGAGAATCATATGATCAAATGATTGCGTCTTATAATTTATTTATATATTCAATGCAATAGTCCACTTACTTTATACTGTAGATAATATGTTGTGCGACAACACGTGGAAGATCATATTATCTGTTTCCTTATAAAGTATAAACAAATGCTCACAACCGAGATAGATGGGGACTCTCTATCGGGATGATTGTAGTGTGGTTTGGTATTAGCTTGTCTTGGCTATAGAATCACATTAGTGAAGTTTGTGTGTATTGAGCAGGACCGCTTGAGATCGTTCGACTTATACTGACTTATAGGAGAACTTGATCTCAGTTATTATGGATGTTTGTACTCTTAATCCCTATACAATAACCTCGACACGTAGGGCAGTATGTATTTCTTTGATTCATCAATGGGTGAGATTTACATATAATTAAATCAATAAACTCGGTGAGTTGGGAAATAGTATTGTCTCTATGGTGTGCTGTTAATTGTAGAAGGAATTCGTGTCCGTCATAGGTTGATGATGTCCCCTTGAGGAGCTCATAAGGATTATCATGTAAACCCAATAGGTGGATTTATTCCGGCATGATAATGAGGTTGAGTGGTACTACTCTTGAATGAGATATTAATTAATAGAGTTGTCAGTAACTTAATTAATTAATGGACATTTTATATCTTAAACATGGGGAGACTAATGGGCTCATAATAAGAAGGAGTCCATAACGCAATTATGGGATTAGAACAGTAGTGCAGTAATAATATTTTAGTGGTATATATTATTATTATTGGACTTAAGTATAAGCTTTGGGCTAAGCTTGGATACTTAAGCCTAATGAAGGTCCAACTCTAATTTCTCCTCCTGGTCCTGCTGTAGCCCATATATAAGTCATCTCAACTGTCCGGAAACCCTAATATATGAGATTAATCATGCCTAACACTGTGAGGAGGGTGAGGGAACAGCAGAATAAGAAGACTGGAAGGTTGTTTGCTGCTGCTGTCCGCCACCTTCTATGATTTTTATAAAATCGTATAAAAATCAGAACAGTAAATGAGATATACTAATAGAAAGCCACGGAAGAGAGGATTGTTTTGGCACGTAGATCACTCAATTCTGACATCAGATGAGAGAGTTATGCCCAAAACGGTGAGGCTGCGCAGGCTGTGGCGAGAATTCGTCTTCTCCAACATACTCTGGTGAAAGGTAATACGTTTCTTGTTTTTCATGCTTCCGCTGTATGTTAGAAATGTATGAAACCTTAACGGGTCAATTTAACCAAATGATCGAATACCAACAATTGGTATCAGAACTTCGATTTCGTGGTGAAACGTGAAACGTTAGGCTATGGTTTATGTCAAAAGGTGAAAGGGTTTGAGTATTCATATCATACTAGTATACCCTATTCAGATACCATATACCTGTGTCAAACTGAGCAAAGGTTTAGGAATTATTATTTCTTGTTGAATACTCTATAAGTTTGATGGGAAAATTTTTTTAATCTGGATATTTTCGAAAATTTAATAATTTGAAAATTTTGAAAATTTGATAATCTGGAAATTTTTAAAAATTTGATAATTTGGAAAATTTTAAAATATTGATAATCTGGATATTTTCGAAAATTTGATAATCTGAAAATTTTAAAATTTTGATAATCTGAATATTTACGAAAATTTGATAATCTGGAAAATTTTGAAAATTTGATAATCTGGAAATTTCAAAATTTTGACAATCTGGATATTTTTGAAAATTTAATAATCTGAAAATTTTTGAAAATTTGATAATCTGGAAGTTTTTGAAAATTTGATAACCTCGAAATTTTTGAAAATTTGATAATCTAGTCGATATCGATGATTTCGATAATCTGGACGATATCGATGGTCGATATCGATGATTTCGATAATCTGGACGCTATCGTCGGTCGATATAGATAGTTTTGAAAATTTGATAATCTGAAAGTTTTTTGAAAATTTGATAATCTGGTCGATATCGATGATTTTAAAAGTCTGGACAATATCGATGATCGATATCGATAGTTTCAAAATTCGGTAATCTGGAGATTTTCGAAACTTTGATAATCTGGAGGTTTTTGCCGACATTTGTGCTTGGTGGCGAACAATCGAATTCGTTGATATATAACTGTTTATAATTGATGGGATAATTGATTATTGTTATATATGTTATGCATGATTCTCTGTGATTTATTGCCTTATGTGCCATAATAGAAGCATGCTAGGTTGCATATTTTATTATGAATATTATATGCATGTAAAAACCCTCGGTGTTAAATAATTAAGTGGGAGAGGGGAATGGTAATTAATTCCCACGGCCTCCATTATTGGTTTGTAAGTGATGTGAGTAAACTTGCGTGTTGACAATAGGCCTTCCTCCCTAACGGATGAGTTTATTCACGGATCACTGGTACAGACTTCATTGAATAATTATTGTTTGCAATGTGACACATAAACTTGCGTGTTGGCATAGACCTTCCTCCCTAAGGGATGAGTTTATGTGTGGTTCACTAATACAAACATATAATTGATGATTGTAGGAAGTTATCCGAGCGCGTGTGTACTTCTTCAACTGTAAGACACATAAGCTTGGGCCGCGAACTTGAGATCAAATAATGGTGTACACTTAGGTGTAAATAATTAGTATCCTCCCCAACGGAGTCACTGTTATTATTTACATGACTAAAGAGGAATCGACTATTAATTATTTTGTCATGAGGTTAGGTTGACAAATGAAATTAATGGGTAAAACCTTCTCTTGTAAATGTTCGGGTTTGTAAACGTCCACACTAACGTGGCTTACAGACTCACGGTGCTTGAGATGTTAGTGAATTATAATTTTATATTGTTTTGAGGATTTGATTGGTGTATTATTTGTGATTCTCTGTAATTTCAAATGGTTTTATCTCGCTTATTATTTACTAAAAGGAATATATTTACTTGTCCAAAATTAGATGATTAAAAAAGAATCTAAGTTTCGAATTTTATTGCTTAAGAAAATATAAATGTGTTCTCACTAAGGATATCCCATGATTTGCTGCTGCTGTCTGCCACCTTCTACGATTTTTATAAAATCGTACAAGCATCAGAATAGTAGTGTGATATACTAACAAAAAGCCACAGAAGAGAGGATCGTTTTGCGCATAGATCACTTAATTCCGATATTATATGAGAGAGTTATGTCCAAAACGGTGAGGCTGCACAGGCTAGTGGTGAGAATTCGACTTCTCCAATATACTCTGTGAAAGGTAATACGTTTCTTGTTTTTCATGCTTCCGCTATATGTTAAAAATGTATGGAACCCTAACAAGTCACGTTGACCAAATGATCGAACGCCAACAGGTTCAGGATACCATTTGCCATAGTGACCGACAATGGTAAGCAGTTTGACAATGCCAAACTCAAAAAATTTTGTGAAGATTACAACATTAAGAAGTGGTCCTCCACGCACCACCCGCGGTCTAATGGGCAAGTCGAAGCAGTGAACAAGATCATCAAACACACTTTGAAAGCCAGGTTGGAGAAGCTAGATCGAAAATGGCCTGAGGAACTGCCGGGAGTCCTGTGGTCATACAGAACAACGACGAGAACCTCCACTAATGAGATCCCATTCTCGATGGCCTCGGTGCCGAGGTGGTGATTTCCATGGAGATTGGAGAACCCAGCCCTAGGATCGCACTCCACCAAGAAGGGGCAAATGATGAATTGATCTAAGAGAGTCTAGACCTATTGGTGGAAAAGAGATTGAATGCGGAATTACATAACGCGATTTACAAACAGAGAGCAGAGAGATTCTATAACTCCAAGATAAAGTTGAGGAGATTCAAAATTGGAGAACTGGTGTTACGGAAAGTATTGAGCCCAACGGCGCAGGGTAACGGCCAAAACTGGGAAGGCCCATACGTGATTAAGAGAGTTCTTTAAGGAGGAGCATACAAGTTGGAAGAGATAGATGGCAAGAAGATACCACACCCCTGGAATCCACAATATTTAAAAAAGTACTACCAATGAAATAGAGAACGGGGCGAATGAGGTTGGTGATGCAACTTTTGTTACAACTTTCAATTAAGGCATTAGGCCATACTCTGTGGAAATGAAAATTGTATAAAAATCTTTTTGGGATATGTGGTTAAGGAGGTCTTATGCGTAGGGATATCATTGCTTTATGATTGTTAAGTTTATAAACTTCACCCTATAAACTCAGAAAGAATACTATATACATAAATAAAAGGATCATGAAATGGCAATGGCGGCAATGGAGCCGAGACTAAAGAATAAAGTATACCAAAGAAAAACTATCAAAAGGGGAAATTAAAGGCATGCCAAAATAAAGGGGCATGATTAGAAATCGGAACAAAAGGGGAAAATATCGGATCTCTGCGGAATCGGAATAAAAATACCAAAGTATTGGGGTCGAGAGTCAAAACAAGAGTCAAGATATCAGATGAGAATTACAAGGCTAATCAAGGGGGTCTCGGTATAATGGGAATAGATCATTTCAGATAAAAGCTGAAATAGCAGAACCAGAAAGAGAAGGGACACAAACATACATATATAACGGATATATGTAAGGGTTGGAATATAAGGTTTGGAGTAAATGGAACAGACCTCGGAATGTCATTGGGAACAAACACGGATATGTACACAGGGTGGATGAATATGGAGGTTGGAAGATTAAGCTTGGAACAAGGGATATGAGCCTCAGAATAACGCATGAAATGGCACGAAGGTACAATACGGAATAACCTAAGTAACAACCGAAGACAACAAAAATGAGAGGAAGGTTCAGAATCTCGGCATTGGGCTGAGCTTCAGAACCACAAACGCATAGCGAGAACGAAGGACAAAAGCATAAACCTCCACGCCGAGGGTGAACAAAGCAAAGACGCATTACAAGTGATAAAAGCAGAACTATGAACACCGAAAACCATGAATTAACTAAAGGTAAATCAACTACTCGTAAATAGTCAAATTCACAAACCGAAGGGACATCGGGGAACACGTCTAACAGACAAAGGCAAAATAAAAAATAGAGAAAATAAGTAGCTGAAGTTCATACACAGTCAGGGCAAATACAATTCCAAGCAACACCGGGTTGAGGATAGAATAAAAATAATTGGCAAAGGGAACAAACATGTGAACTTCAATCTTTTTTTCCGACTGCTGAGGGAATGGAAGACGCTCGCCATCTTATCCTCCATCTCTTTTAACTGGGCTTCGACATGGACGACCCTCTCTTCTGCTTAACCAGGGTACGAAATACGGTGCTCCGAGGCTCGAATACGAGCCTCAGTAGCCTTGACTTTCGCAGCATCTTTAGCAATCTTAGTCTCGGTCAAGCTCGCCTCTACAGACTCGAGAGTAGCCCGCCATATATCAACCTCAAATTCTGAAACCTCCAATCGTTCTCTATGGTGTGCAACAATGGAGTTCAGCTCGGCATTCTCGATCTCCAAAGCATTCAATCTCTTCTCGAAATTGGCAGAAGACCACTCAGAACGGTCAACAAGCCGACTGACGAACAAACGGTAATGGTCCATCAAGTGTAGAGAAGAGGTAAGAGAGGCAAAAACAACTCCAGCCATCACGGCCAAACCAGAGGAGTCTTGGGAAAGAGAACGGGGGACAGCAGTCAGCGGAACACGGTAAGGGGCCTGATGAGAGGTACCTGCAATAAAACACTGAGTTCCTAAATCCCGCAGTTCGGACAAGTCAGGTTCATCATCTTCCTCAACTGTATTTTTTTCTCGCGCACGGGGCTTCTCAGCGGCTAACTTGGCAGCTTCACATCAGCATCGGTAGGGTCAATTATTGCAGCAACACCAATAGGGTTCGGATTGGGAAGAATAACTGTTGGGACGACTTGAGAAGTTGAGGGAGCATAACTAACATCAGCTCTGGGGGCAGACCTCACCCTCGGCCCAACCATCATGTCATAGTCCTTGGCCTCGGAACCGCTACCCACCCCAACTTCGGGAGCCTCCACCGGTTCAAGATCCTCTTCTGAACCCTCTTCGAGATCTTCCTCTGGATCCTCTTCAGGGTCCTCCTCTGGATCTTCTTCCGGATCCCTCCCAAGATCCTCTTTCGGATCTTCCTCTGGATTCTCTTTCAGATCCTCCTCGGAATGCATTTCGACCTCGGGCTCGACAATGGGAGGATCTGCAAAAGGACACCATGGAAACATAAAAAGGATAAGGCAGCTCGAACGGAGGCAATTATCCCCCTTAACCTTTTAGCGAGAAGGTCAAACTCACCAACAGAAAGGGATGGACGAGGCACATAGCTAATTCCAGTTGGCCGAGAAGGCCCACCATGCTCATAAACACTCTTTCCTCTCTTTCCAAGCAAGGAAGCAGAGGTAGATTCAGAACCGAGAGCGGAAAAAATACCAGAAAGGGCAGCGAGAGAATGACGTAATCGTTGACGGGGAGGAGACAAAGGGGGCAAAACCCTATTTTCGGTAAGCTGCACAACCAACAGATCTTCGCCAAGTTTCATATCTTCAGACCCAACAGAAAGGTCATCCATCTCTTCATCTTCATCGCGAGAGAAAGAACGGGTGGAGTAGTCGGAGTCATCTTCCTCATCCAAAAAATAATACACATACTTATACAAAGTTATCGACAAACCAGCTATGGAACCAGTCGGTCCCACCAGAGACAAGGCACTCTAGAGCTCACTTGTAGAACAAGAGAGAAATGTCAAACATGAAATAAAGGGAATAGGAATGGACCAAGAAAAGGGAGTACCAGTGGTTGCGCTATGGCCTGAAGTAGACAACCCAGCGCTAAACCAGGAAGGGCTCGGAAAGCAATGTTGAGACGCGATAAGTATTCCCTCTGCAAGATAAAATCTCGTACACATGGCAAAAACCATCACTCAGCCGCTCAAGGGGACGACGAGGGGGACCTGCATGACATAAATGTCAGAAAGGATCATTAGAGGCCGCAGAAGATTATCCAGAACTCGGAAGACAGAGAAGAATCGTACACTTATTCAACGGAAGAAATCGGACAGAAAAGTCACGGAAATACCATTGACACGGGTATGGTAATCACCAACCAACCAGAACCAGGTCTGCTCCCAACTTCGGCCAATAACATCAGAAGCCCCCACAAAATGATGGTTATCACAGGGAAGCAAATAGTAGAAACCACCAGAATGACCAGATAGAGCATAAAAAAGGAACTCTAGTTCGAACGGATCTCGTATGGTGTGACCCAACACATAAAATAGTGACATAGTGGATATCTGACGCAACCAAGAGGAGGGCAGTAGCTGACCTATAGCCATGTCCCACCTCTGCAACAGCAAACCGATAATAGGGGGAAGTGGAAGACGCAAACCGGTAAGAAAGAGAGAGTAGTGAAATACAGTACGACCTGGAGGGGGGTCAGAAATGGGAACACCATCCAAAGGAAGCTCGAAGTCGACATTAGGATTACCATACCATCGGTGAAGTTTCTCCAAGCGCCCTGGGGATAACCTGGAGGCCGGCACCCAATCAAAAAGTCGCTGGGCCATCCCTCGAAGTGCTGCCCCCAAGTGGCCAATGTCCCGGCGACCAGGAAGATAATCCCCCACGCTTAAAGGGAGTATGGTGCCTAAATCCACGTCAATGAATATTGCCGCACCACCAGCACCTACGGCCAGCACAACAGGGACAGATTGCCTGCTTGGAGAGGGAACGGAAGCCAGGTTGCCACCCGAGGAGGAAGAAGTAGATAAATTCCTCAAGTTGGGATGCACCATCCTGCGGAGGCGAATGAAACTACGAAGCGGCACCCTGCGACATACCGGCGTGCAATCTGAAGTGTTCACCTCCTGAACATTAAGCGGAAGGGGAGTACCTTCACCAGACATCTTTCACTAGTCAAAGAACTCAGGAATTAGGGTTTGGTAAAAAAGAGGATAAAAGTGAGGGAGATTTTCAGAGACCGCAAAAATATCAGAAGAATGCAGCTAAATGAAATAGAAGGATATAAGGGAAGGATACGAGAGATTTAAATTTTGAAAAACCAAAGCAGAAAGTGTCTGACAAGATGAAGGGCGGTACATATCATCATTGGAAATTATGGAGCCAAAAACGTCTAAGATCCTGTTGGATTATATACTAAAAGTCTAGCTTTAGTATGAACAATGTTACAATAATTTATTTGAAATGAGAATCATATGATCAAATGATTGCATCTTATAATTTATTTATATGTAGATGCAATAGTCCACTTACTTTATACTGTAGATAATATATTGTGCGACAACACGCGGAAGATCATATTATCGGTTTTCTTATGAAGTATAAACAGATGCTCACAACCGAGATAGACGGGGACTCTCTATCGGGATGGTTGTAGTGTGGTTTGGTATTAGCTTGTCTTGGCTATAGATTCACATTAGTGCACTTTGTGTGTATTGAGCAGGACCACTTGAGATCGTTCGACTTATACTGACTTATAGAAGAACTTGATCTCTGTTATTATGGATGTTCGTGCTCTTAATCCCTATAGAATAACCTCAACACGTAGGACAATATTTATTTCTTTGATTCATCAATGGGTGAGATTTACATGTAATTAAATCAACAAACTCGGTGAGTTGGGAAGTAGTGCTGTCTCTATGGTGTGCTGTTGATTGTAGAAGGAATCCGTGTCCGTCATAAGTTGATGATGTCCTCTTGAGGAGTTCATAAGGATTTTCTTGTAAACCCTGTAGGTGGATTTATTCTGGCATGATAATGAGGTTGATTGGTGCTACTCTCGGATGAGATATTAATTAATGGAATTGTCAGTAACTTAATTAATTAATGGACATTGTATATCTTAAACATGGAGAGACTAACGGGCTCATAATAAGAAGAAGCCCATAACATAATTATGAGATTAGAATGGTAGTGCAGTAATAATATTTTAGTGGTATATATTATTATTATTGGACTTAAGTATAAGTTTTGGGCTAAGCTTGGATACTTAAGCCCAATGGAGGCCAAACTCTAATTTCTCCTCCTGGTCCCTGCTGTAGCCCATATATAAGTCATCTCACCTATCCGGAAACCCTAATCAATTGATAATTCACGCCTAACACTGTGAATGGGTTAGGAAATAGAATATTGAGAAGATCTCGAAGATCGTCACCCACACGACGTCGAGATTGGACTTGGGAATACAGCAGAAGACTAGAAGGGTTGTTTGCTGCTGCTGTCTGCCACATTCTATAATTTTTATAAAATCATACAGATTCATAATTGGATGTTTGATATACTGACAGAAAGCCACGGAAGAGGGGATCGTTTTGGCACATAGATCACTCAAATCCGACATCGGATGAGAGAGTTATGCCCAAAACGATTGCGCTGCGCAGGCTAGTGGCGAGAATTCATCGTCTTCAACATACCCTGTTGAAAGGTAAAATGTTTCTTGTTTACTTGCTTCCGCTGCTTGTTAGAATCGTATGGAACCCTTACGGGTCACGTTAACCAAACAATCGAATGCCAACAAATCCAACGGCTGGGATGTAGAGACCTTACTACTTCCAAGGAGAATGGAGGTTCCCGATTGATCCACGCAGCACCTGACCAAAGACGTGACAACCCACGACAGAAAAGTGATAGTTTATGTTTTAAATTAATAGTCAATTATCAAAATACCCTCGCGAGATCCACTAACATGGAAGAGAAAGTACTTCATTCAGGAATAGTGAATTACAATAGAAGCGGAGATAACTCCGAATCCTGTCAACCGATAAATAAAGGAAACACTAGGAAGGTACATAATAAACCCCTAATAAGGAAGAAACATTCGATTCAACGCCAGGGGCTCGGTAATACTTCATTAATTAGCTAGGAAGGCTTCGGAATCGGCCACATCTGTAGACTGTAACCCCTCACCTCTAGGCACCATATCTTCGGAGATACCCAATGGAGCCTTGGAGGTCGCCGGCCTTGGTAAAAATCGACTTCCTCAGTACAAACCGAAGCAAAATCGACCCCCGATATTGATGGAATTGAAGGAAGCACAGCGGCCTCGGTGGACAGAGGTTTGGAAACTTTAGCAGTAGTGACCTGACCGGAAATGCGTACATCACCGAAGGCGGGAAACTCAATCTCAGTGGAAACTTCTCGAGTAGGTCCCCTTGCAGATTAGATGGGGAGAGCAGCAAGTGGATCCTCAACCCCAGAATCAACCGCGGCGAGATCCAAGACATCATCAGCAAAATCCTCATCGGATCCACCCTCCTTAGACTCTCCGGAGGACTCTTTAGGGACATCAGTGATGAAGTCGGAATACTCACCAAGCAGTCTAAAATCAACGTCGCCTCTCAAAGTCTCCCCAGAAGGCATTTTCTCCTCACTAATGGCTTGATGAAGAATAATACGCATGTCATCGAGACAATCAGGATAGGGCTTCTGGGAAGAGGCTTGAGCTAGAGCAGCAGCACAGGAACAGAAACAGTGAATCTAAGTCTTTGGAAGGATAACTTCCCTATAACAGAGGTTGTCAGCCTCTGACAGGAGAAATACATCCTTCAAGCGTTCTACTTCAGCCAAGGCCACATCACGCTCCCTCAGTACATCGGCTACAACACCCTCAACAGCCCTGATCTTCTGAGCGGAGGAAACCTCTAATGCCTCCTTCTCTTGCCGAACTTTCTCAAGCTTTTGTTCGAAAGATGTCCAGAAGGCATCAAGACTACTCTGAACCCGAGACAACTAGGCTCGGAACTGACCTTCTTTCGCCACGACCTCTTCCTGTTGTTTCACATCCTAAGTTTCAACCTTATCCGAAAGTACCTTGTTCTGAAGCTCTAAAGCACTCCTCTCTTCTTCGGATTTGGCTAACAGGCTGTCATACCGAGCACGAAGGGTCTCAAAAGTTACCTGGAGCTCAGCCTTTTTATCCTGCTCGATCCTCAACTGACCCTTGATCAGAGCCTCAGACGCGCTAGCTTCAGATGCTTTCTTCTCATAATCTTTCATCTTCTGAGTCACCGAGATAACCTAGTCTTGCAAATGGGAGTCGTTTCTTTCTAGTTTGGAAATACGGTGTAGGGCATTAACGCCGTGGATCACTTAGTGACCCAGGTAGCTGGAGATGCTGTGGAGAGAATCCTTGGCAGACATATTTTCCATACGGTCGAGGAACTCTCGGGTACAACCTTTAAAGGGAAAAATGGCGGCACGAGCTAAACACGTCGGAGCATCAAAGTCAAACAAAAGCCCTTGAGTTCGGAGGAACATTTTCCCGGCCTCATCCATGTGGCCATACCTTTGTAAGTGCTCCTGGTCGGCTTTCAGATCTATTGGAAGAAACAGAGTAGCATCATCCGATAAGGGCAGAGCAGAAGATGTACCTTCAGTAGAAGATCAACCACGGGACCAAAAACACTAGGGGGTCTTCCCTCGATTATACCGCCACATCTTGGAAGGGGAACAATGAGATACCATGTCATAGGAAGTACTATCAGGGGCCTGCTGAAGGCCGAACGGGGTGGTGACACCTGGTTGACCGAAGGTGACAAAAGGAGATCGGACAAAGGCTTCAGAGGATGGAGAAGAGCTGATGTCACAGACTTTGACATTCTCCTGAGGAGCAGTACTAGGCGTAGCAGAGGAACCACCGGCAGCAACACCAACATCATCCTCCCTGATCCTTTTCGAAGGACGCCTTATGAGCGCGGTACTGTCATAAGTACCCTCCTCGAAAGTCTCGTCCACCAACATGTACTATCGTTTCGGGACAAAATACTTAGTGGCTACAGTCTCGGAAGCCCTTTCTTAGACTTCGGGGCTTGAGGGGCTTTTTTGGAAACTTTCTCCCGAGGACCCATAGCTGACACCTGGATGAGATCGGCCTCCAACCTCAAAGTGACATAATTCGAAGTCTCTTCAATCCTGATAGACGTAAGAGGTTGCATTGGGGGCTCTAGAGACCTTTGGAGAATAAATCTTAGAAACTTTCTTCTTTCCTTTACTAAGCGCAGCCCGCTGGCGAGCAGAAGGGAGAGTAGCCATACGGGCAATATCAGACATAAGGCGTTTCCCTTTCCCTAAACGTAACAAAAAATGGGGAAAGGTTAGTGCAAGAGGGGGAACTATATGATGAGCTCCGCAGACGAGGAAGGAATCACAAATAAATCACCTGGCATGGCTATGGACGTAGTAGTAAAGTCGGTTCAAAAAAGGTTCTTCCCTCGAAGAACACGCTAGTAATGGCGTCTCTTGTCAGAGAGCTTAAGAATATGGCGGAAGGCAACCTGAAACTCTACCGACAATGTCTCGAGAGTGCACGAATCGCCTACTGCACAAAGCAAAAGAAAGAAATGTTATAATACCCAAAATAACATAGAAGAGAACCGAAAGAAACATACACGCACTGAGGACATGTTTGAAGAAGGAACTTCTAGGGAGCACTGTGGGATTTTGAGGATCCCCGAGGTCATATAAAGAATCTCCCCTCCAGGGCCCACAAACCTAGAACCACAGATTTTTCCACCCTTTAACAGAGTTGGGCAAAGAAGCAACAAGTTGGTATGGCGAGATACCAAATAATAATATCCTTTCATCCTATGATTCGGGGTAAGCCAATATAGAAAATTGATTTCAGCAGTAGTCAAGAAGGAATACTTTTTCTTTCAAAAAAGAACTAAAACCGCCCATCAAAGCCGCCCAACCATTGAGAGCCAATTGAGCAGAGGTTATACCCCAAAACTCGAAAATATCCCGAATGCAAGGATGGAGAGGAAACCTAAGGCCAGGCTGCAACAACATTTAGCAAAGCATAGCACATGCGGCCATCGAGAGAAGGAAGGAAGAAATCGATACCTTTCCCACACTGAAATTTGCCGAGAGCAACGACGGTGCTCTTTCTCAACCACGAATCATCAAGAGTCGAGGAGACCTTAGCGGCGAAAAGGGCGTATTCCGGTCCCACCGCGGAAGTTCCCCGAGATGGGCCAATAGCCCAGGACCGGCGTCAGCAATTTGAGGATTATGCTCTAACGTGAAAGTAGAAATAAAATTGGTACCCCTCTGATTAAAAACAATCCGGGAAGGAGACGGGGGACCCGAACACTCCTCTGAAGATGACGAGGAAGACCCCGAGCTATCGAGCGAAGAATCGGTCGAATGAGAAGCAGAAAGAAAAAGAAAGAGAGAGGAGAATAATACCTGAAAGAAGAGGATGAGCGCACAAAATAAAAGGAACGCCAACCGTTTACAGGATCAAAAGAAAAAAAGAGGGAGAAGGGAAAGGGGAAACTGACAAAAGGGTTCAAATTTCAAAATTCAAATCGACAGTTATACCCAAATACCAGAAATACCCCCCACCTGAATGAAAATATCTCAAAGACGTCGCAGAGCATCTGATAATGAAGGAACTTATCTGGATGAAAACAACGAGTAGGAACAACGAAGAGCCGAGATGTAAAGAACCCTAATATCGCAGGCACTGAAGCATGAGGCATATAACCCGTGAAATACAGTTCGACCCTAAACAATCCCAAGTCATGAAATTATTCAGGCTCGAGAGGCTAATGTTATGGGTATTATATCCCCCATGCGTAGCAGGCCCAAAAGCCCAATAACCTCTATTGTACCTGAAGAAAAGGCCCAACCCCCTAGCAGCCCAAACTATGGACAGAACTGAAAGGATAATCAAGACAGCCCAAGGAGAAGACGGCAGCCAGAAGGCCTAGTCGAGGAAAGATCAAAGAGGAATCCATTATACAGGCCGAAGCCAGAGAGCACCCTAGGCAAGAAACTTCAGCGACGTCGTCCTCCTGCCCGAGAGTTCAGACGAGCGTCACAGCACTAAAAGTTAGCCTGTCTGAGGACCAAAGGGGCAACAGAAGCAGGATAGTGAAGAGCAAGCACCATCATGAAGGCTGACAAGTACCGCAGGCTAAAGGACTAGACTAACAGGAAGAAGAGATGTCTTGGGCAACAATCCTAACTAGAAGACAATAACTGACTGACGAACCTTACTCTAATAACCAATGGGAAGCCGCAAAGGACGGAGGCACTCTGTGGAACCCTACAAAAGCAACCAATGGCGTCCAGACTTCTCCTGCAGCTGGTCGGCGTACCAAACAGCTTCATTAAAGGCGGCTTGTCTCCATCCAAATGGCGCAAGGCGATTGACTCTGGTTTAGGGTTTTGAGACAGCATAAATAGTCTCTCTCACAGGAGAGAGGTAGGTAACTAATATTTGGCTCTATACATTACACCTGAAAAAGGGAGGGTCTTATGAGTGTTGTTCTAAGGGAGAGTAATAAAATATCGGCTGAGTTCTTTAGTGGGAATTGAGTTTTCTATTGGTTTTGATCCCGTTGTTTGTAGTTTTATTATGTTTGATTGTGTTCGTTCTTGATTTCGTTACTAACTATCTTTATCTCATAAGCATTAATTAACGGGTCAAGAACAACCAACAATAATAATATTCAAATATAAATAGGGAGCGACTATTTGCACTCCGAAAATGCTAAATAAACCCCATTAAAGATTTAGGCTAAGATACCCCTAATTAATAAGATTAATATACCCCTGTAAAAAAAATATTCCCTCCGTCCCCCAACAAAGAGTGCATTTCCCTTTTAAGTAAATGAGACCCACACAAAATAATTAATATATCTCCATGTGACCTACACATCACACTAATATATCTACTCACTGTATATTAAAATATTATTTCTCTCTCTTCAACAACCTATTAAATATTATATCACTTAATCTACGTGCCAAAAAGAAATGCACACCTTGTGGCGGGACGGAGGAAATATAATTTTAAGATCTTTAACTATCTATATCCCGAACTATTAAAACTTAAAGCCAATGCAGTTTACTATCGTCGGCATCAGCAGACTCATAAACATTTGAAACTTTTCATCGCCGACATTTTTCACATGATTTGTTGCAAACAGGGGATATTGAATATTAGATAGGGGTGGCTTTTCGCATCCCCGAAAATGCTAAACATAACTCGATAATAATTAAATTAAAATATTTTAGATTAATATGACTTAAATGTTTTGATAAGAAATATATATTTCACAAACCCCACAATTACTGAATATACCACAATATTACAATCTTTACATTTAATGTTAAGAGGATTATCCATGAACCCTAATTAGCTTGGGTTGTCTACCATGTATTAATTTCATTAATAGTTCTATGAAATACAACACCAGAAAGTCTCCTCCCCAAAAAGTGGCTCTGGATTAATGTTTGAATCAACTGGTAAGCCTCAATTCATTACGAACAAGTCTAATCTAAACAACATGAACTTCATATCTCTTTTCATATCCATTTTGAACTATTCTTATCTGGTAAGTCATTGTTGATTGTTTGCTAAAACACAGAGGTTAAGAAACACTCTTTTGCAAGCTATCAAATTTTCTCAATTCAAGAATAAATCTTTTTCCGATTTTATAATTTTCAATTATTCCAATTTTTGGGACAAGAACTCTACAGCAGTTTATTGTAAATATCTTATAAAATTAGTTTATAGTTTAAAGCATGAACATTAAAGAGATTCCTAATATATTATTTGGGGCTTCTGAATGGAAAACAAATGAGGGAAAATAGTATTAGAAGCCATTCAAATCCAAGATTGCCTTCTCCAAAACATCGTCATCTTTCTTGAAACGTCTTCTCTTTCACTGATTTCTTTGGAATGCAGATGTTTTTTCTTTACTCTAAATTAAGCCATTATCTATATATTTAGTAAATATATTTTTATAAGGGCATTTTAGTCATATTAGTTCAATATTAATTTAATTTAATTATTGTCTGGGTATGTTTAGCCTTTTCGGGGTGGAAATAGCCACCCCTATTAGATATCTACAAGAAAAGGGAGGTACATGTGTTTTTACCATTTTAATAATAGGAAGACTCAATATACATCCTCCAACAACCTTATTCGTAGTTAATTTCTATATTCTCTCCATGACCTTGTCTTCCAGCCATTAATTCATCTAAGTTCTTCTTTCCACACTATTAATCATGTTATCCATATAATTAATGTATAAATATATACTTCAGTAATTATTTAATTTTGCGCACAACCAAGTTTTTTATTTTACTTATGCTATTTTAAAGTAAAGGTTTAAGAGGAGTTAGGTTTTTTTATTTTGATATTTGGAGATTATCAATTTATAAGTGATGTTAAATTTGATAGTTTAGATGGAGCATGTATAGCTTTTAATAATATATTCATAGGAGTTTATTTAGGCAATGAGGTACATTTAGTAATATCAGGGGTCTAAGCAGCTTATCCCTTAATTAAAGAGTTAAATGGTTTAAAATGGGGTATATTTAGTAATTTGTATATGTATTTTTTTTAATTTTGGTGGGGTATATTTAGTGATTGGGGTATATTTAGTAGAACTGGGGTAACAAATAGTCGCGCCCATATAAATGTACTCCCTCCGTCCCAACGTCTCACCCAAAAAGTCATATTTCCCTTTTTACACATATGCGACCCACACACATTCACTAATATAATTAAAATATGGCCCCCGTACTCCCACTAATACAACTACCCATGTGACGCCCAAGTCTCATTTTATTGAATTACGTCACTCGGCGAGATGGAACTTTGACGTCATTAAGTGAACGAGCTTATTCTGGTTGATTTTTTTTGAAGACACATTGAAACAAATATACATTTATGTATACAAGATGAATACAAATATATTTCGGAAGCATGAATATTTAGAACTTATAATATAGTTTAAGATTCTAACTTCATTCAACATGTGACGTAACATGTGAAGAAAATTCAGTAGAGTATGCTACAAACATGGTCTTTAAAAGACTTATTAGAAAACTTATTATATAGAGGGTAACTCCTTGTCTCGTCACTGCTGCCATCTTTAAATCCTTAGCTTGAAAATTTTAACAAAAGAGGGTGTGAGAAAAATTCTCAGTGGATGACCTGAAGTTGTTACATAAGTTGGATAATACATCGTAGAGAATATTTCCTCTCAGTATTTCTTAACCAAAAGGACATCTTCTACATGACTTGTCAGCCATCTTTTATCTTCGATATATCGGAAGGCCCCGCTAAGGCTGGATGACTCTGAAGTTCATCTGTAATCTTTAACTTGTGACCAATAGGTCGAATATCATGTGTATATTTCACGATAGTGTAACACTAATCAATTAGGAGTAGATATACTTTAAGTAAATTACTTCACGATAGATTCTGTACCATTCCTAAATGACTAAGATCACTAAGTGAGAAAATGTATCATGACAATTTAATCTTCTTATTAATTAGATGCACGTGGCGCATATCCAATAATGTAACATTGATCTTACTATGTGACAGAATCACCCACCTGACTGAAGATAAAAGAGATTTGAGTTTTCGAGATTTAATTGCACCTTGCAAAAGATCACATAATTTGTCATTAAGGATAATTGTTTACTCCCTTTATTTACTATTTTTATTGTTATTATTATGTTGGTAATATAAATTTTATTAAACAATAGTAAAAGAAAAACATAATGTAAATGTACAAAAGATGGTTAAAGGCCACAAGCAGCCCAAGCCCAACACAAAGGGCTTTAATCAAAATAATTTATCTAAATCTATAATAAGTATGATGCATATCCTTGCCTAAAATAGGAATAACATGAGCTGGAGCTGCATGACTCCACGTGAACTGTCCTCCTATCTAAGATAAAGCATCCGCAGTCGAGTTGCCCTCATTATAAATATGAGTCACTTTGAAAGTGATGTTTTCTATGATATCCCTAGCTCGCCTCCATCGTGACATGGAGCCTCCGCTGTAAGAGCATGAAGTACCATCATGGAATTTGTTTCCAACCACAGTCGATCTCATCCTCTGTCTAAAGCCAATTCTATAGCCAAGAAGGCTGCTGCCATTTCTGCCTCAAATGCAAACCCGTTGCCGAAACTTGTAGAGAAGCACCCCCGAACATATCCCCTACAATTTCTGAAAATCACGCCACCTACTATGATACCCGGAGCTCCATCGGCATGCCCATTTATATAAACTTTCGTCCAGCCTGGCAGCGGAGGAACCCACCGCTGGAGTAATTCTAGGAGCCTTTCTTGGCATTCCTTTGATGCCAAAATAGTGAAGCATCTCCAGGTCATCTATTATATTATCCATGCTTCTTGTATTGTGTAAGTTCCCCTCCTTAATCAACGCCATTAACATTGCAATGATCTTGGTTTATCCTTCAATTCAACATTGTACCCATCATAAACTAGATTGTTTCTATAGTTCCAAATAACTGACTATAGCCAACCTCCAGATAGGCATGACCTGAGCACTTCCTTTCATGTCCATCGCTTGCAAAATACAGTATTCAAAACTTTGGCATAGACGCATTCTGCTGCCAAATTTAAAACCCTTCAAAATATGCTTCAACACTGTGAGTGATACAGTACAGGAAATGAACAGATGATCCATCGTCTCCTGATCATTTTTGCAAAGATAACATCTTGAAGGACCCTTAAACCCACGACGGATCAGTGCATCCCAAGTTGGCATGACCCCCTTAATAGCTTTCCATACAATGATCGACCTGCATGGAGGAATGTAATTTGACCATATCCAGGTTCCCCAACTAGGAGCCGGAAAGTGTGGCCGGATATGCAAGTAGGCAATCTTTGAAGTTACCATTCCAGAGATCGAATTACTCCATTTCCTGCAATCAGTATGGTTAGTGGACAAAAGAATAGAAAGAATTTTTTCAATAACATGTGGAAATGTTATTGTGAAATCCTCCGTAAAATGCCATGATCCATCATACAAGAAATTCGATATTGTTTGCTCATAATGCCCTCTATACTCCAATGGTATATCAACAATATCTGCTATCGGTACCCCAAGTCAATTGTCCAGCCAAAAGCGAACCTTAGAGTTATCTCCCAACACCCAAAAATCCTCCTCTGATAACCTGCTCATATGTCCTTTGATCCCGACGAATGGAAGAACTTATGTAATTTCTTTTTGGTATAAATCTATGCAGTTATTTCTTACTTCGAAACGTGAGAGAATCATGAAAACAGAGTACATCCCATGAGAGTTTCATGAGCAGCACCTCATTCGAGGATCTAAGAGAATGAATCCCTAGACCTCCTTCCGAAGTAGGAGAACAAATTCGCTTCCAGCTTATTGTAAAATGATGTTGCTTCTACACATCTCCAAATAAAGTTTCTACATGATGCCTCTATGCATTTGACATGATACCCCGGCCATTTATACACCATCATAGAGTGGATTGTTGAAGAGATCACCACGGAATTAACGAGGCATATTCTTCCTGCCATGGTCAGTGAACTGCCCTTCCACCTTCTGAACTTACTAAGAATCTTATCAGTAGCTTGTTGGAAATAAATCCTTTTTGGTGCTCTCAAAAAAATGGGAACTCCCAAATATTGAAAAGGAAAACTGCCTCCCTAACTCCAAGCTCCCTGTTGACCCTCCATTTGATAGCAGTAGTAACATGCCTTCCATAAAAGACCTTTGATTTTGCAGAATTATATACCTGCCCAGAAAGTTGTGCATATCTGCCCAAAATATAGCCAATACTATCTATCAAACTATCATCCCCTCTGCAAAACAGTACTATATCATCTGCATAGAAGAGGAATGGAGGAAAGAAAATGCCGTGCACGACTCTTACTTTTTGAATTCTACCAGTATGCATATAGTTCATGATCCACAGCCCCAAAACTTTCTCTGCTAGACAAAAATGAGAGGGGAGAGAGGATCCCCTTTACGAACCCCTCTACCACACTCAAAAAACCCTTCCGGCATCCCAACCAAAACTGACACCTTAGCAGATGCAAAATACTCCTAATCAAAGCAATGAAGTAATTCGAAAAACCCATTCTATGATGTATCTCCAAAACAAAATCCCAGCGAAGAGTATCGAACGCTTTTCTAATATCAATCTTAAATGCAACATTTCCATAAGTAGACAAGTTTAGGCAGTTAAAATATTCTGATGCAAGAGCTATGCAATGATGAATATTTCGATGCGGTATGAATCCAAATTGGAACTTGCTAAGACGCATATGCAAGAGAGGACCAAGCCTAGTTGCCAAAATCTTAGTAAATATCTTAAACAAGAAGTTGCAATGGTTTATATGTCTGTAGTCTTTCACTTTATTAGCCCCCTCCATCTTTGGTAATATAGTAATGAAATTGCAGTTGAGGCCCAAGGGAAGAGTAGTAGTTATAAAGAAATACCTGACCGCCGAGCACAAGTCATGCATGACAATGTGCCAACATCGCTGAAAGAAACAACCACTGAATCCATCTGGACCTGGGAACTATCAAGAGATAAGCCAAACACTTTATCTTTAATCTCTTCAACTGAAGGCACACAAATTAATTTTCCGTTGTCCTCATATGCTAGTTAAGGTTATGGGTGTCAATTTGGCCCGAACCCGTGGGTACCCACTGGGCCCGCATGATTTGGGCCACCCTAGACCCGCCCCGAACTAAAAATGAGGCGGACCCACCCGGGTCCATACTAAATATAAATATTATATTTTTTATTTTTATAATCATTTAAAATTCTATATTTTACTACTAATTTTGTGATTATTATTATTATTTGAATTTTATTTTTTATTTTTGTGACATAATTATTACTTGAAACTATGGAGAATGATGAAGTGAGAGAGAGTTAGTGTTTATGAGTGCCACATAAGTCTTAAAATAATTATTAAAAAAATAAAAAAATAAAAAAAAAAAGAGAACTGGGCGGGGCGGACCAATCCTGTTTGGGTCTAGGTCTAGATCTGGATAATAGGACCCGTGCGGGTCCAGGGCAGACACTTCTAAAATGGGTCGGGTCAGGGTAATTAGGTACCCAGCCCGTTGACATCCGTAGTTAAGATTACGTATTTATTTGAATCTTTTGATTTCCCAATTAGGATTTAACATATACATATATATATATATATATATATATATATATATATATATATATATATATATATATATATATATATATATATATCAATTTCTTTTTGTCAAATATGAAGTTATCAAGGATATTTATAAAATTTTTATCAAGATAATAAACAGTTTTCACACAAGATAAAATTAAATGATTTATAAAATTGTTAAAACATCATCTTTTGTGAAGGATAAAAATAAGCATTTCATTCGCTCATAATTTCAATGATTTATTCTTATACATATATTTTAGTATTTAACATTATCTTTATTAAAATTTACTATATAGTTAAAATCACCGTTGTAAACTTTTCAACATTTGAGTATCATTCCCCTTTTATTTTATAAAATTTTATTTTTATATATATATTACTAAAAAAAGCAACTAATGTCATCAATTTATTGTTAATAAATTGTTTGTTGCGTATCTTTCTTTCAATAAGATAAGAGATTATAAAAGAGTGGGAAATAATTTTTACAGTAGGGTAGGCTATGGCTTATCGAATCTAAAATGTGATGCTTCTTTTGAATTTTACGAGGTTGAGCAGTAGTTTGGGATTTCCTTCTTATCTAAAAATTTGAGGATAGGATTTAGCGTATAAACCATAAATTACTCACCCAAGACCTCTCATAACCTAGTCTAACTTAACAAGAATAGAACACGACAAAATTACATCCAGCTTAATATTGTCAAATCCTTTTCTTTTTAATCAAAATTTATAAAACTGCATTAAATGAAAGAAATTTAGATAAATAATATCTTCGTATACTGTAAAGCATAACTATAAAGTGAAGATCCAAATCACACTGTAAATTTAAAAACATCAAGACCCATTATTATACATATTATTATCAATTATATATATATATATAACATTTTTTTTTCAAAAATGATACATTAAAATATACCTGATTAACCATTTTGTAGTCGGGATGACTAATTGAATAATTTATCGAACCACAGGGAGAAAGGTACTAGGGTTTAAACGATCTCGTGTTTGTCATAGTTTTATAGAGACGATTGTAAAAGGATAGAATCAATCAAGAAAAGACAAATAAACAATGAATAGTTGAATGAAAGATGGATGAATGAGCCAAGTAGATAGAGAATGAGTCTAGCAAACTTAAAGCATGGAAAATTTAGATATCATGCAACGAATTCATATGTGTCATGGGTATAAGACTAAGGGTCAACACAAAGGTCACCTAAACTCCCTTTTGGAATGAATAGGACATGGAATAATCCCAACATAGCTCAAACGATTGGGTCTCACTTAAACAATTCCAACTAGGTACTAAGCTTGGAATGAGAGTCCCTTCACACGATTAATCAACCTCTCGATCAAACAAATTGGATGTCCTATCAAAGGATTCTAAATCATAAAGGACTTTTCAATCTCTTTACAATTTATAATGCACATGATGTGTATGACAAAATATTTAATTAATTATCCTAAATATGCAATTGACTTCTCAATCTAATCACATTTTTAAAACAACAAACCACACAAATAATCATAAACATCAAGATCTAAAGTATCAATGATAGAAAATCAAATAACTCAATCAACATAATCACTCAATTGCAAATACCCAAAATTATCCAACACAATTCATATTGCTAATCTCACAAGGGAGATTAGCCTACATATTCAAAAGGAAATCAACATAGACATTAAAATCCTTACAGAACACGATAAATAATAAGGTTTCAATACAAAGTGTAGATGAAAACTCCCTTGGGTGTCTCCAATGCTGATCTTCTTCTTTCCTTTGCAATCATCCTCTTTCTTGCTTCTCTAACTACTTGGATGGAGGATTTGATGGTGGAATGAAGGTAGATGGTATGGATGAAGAATGGATGAAGATGATAGTGCAAAATAGAGAAAATGGTGTATGATCTAAGTATAGGGGTGAAAACCCTTGGAGAATCTCCCTTCAAAGAGTATAAATGTACTGCAAAGTAATACCATAATATGCATTTTTTTTGTGGAGGTAAAGCCGTAAGGGGAAAAAAGAAAGTAAGGGGAAGAGAAAAAAAGTAACTACATGACTACATGATATTAATGGATTAGTTTGATGTAGAATGCAAGGAAGGAAACACATGACCAACTAAGAGAGATGATTTTACATTTTCAATAAAGGAAAATAAGAACTGTGGGTCACTGCTGTCAGACTAGACACGTTTTTATAGGGCTTGCTGAGTGTACGAGATCATGTTACCTTTACCACGTTTTTAAATCTTATTAGGGAAACATTTTTAAACATTATGGATGCAACGTGTTTTATCCCTGTCCCAAAAAAAACTAAAATATTTTGTTCATTTATTACTTGTACTGCTTATTATTATCATTATATATATATATATATATATATATATATATATATATATATATATATATATATTTTTTTTTTTTTTCTTTGTTATTCCCATTATAAATCTTTTGAGTGCAATTAAATCTGAATATCCAGATCATGTCTCTCAAAATAAATCTTGAGAAAAAGAACATGGTTAGAAAAATAAATTGTAATAAATGAATAAAGAACACGCGCACGCGCGCGCGCACACACACACATATATATAGCATATCTGGGTGCGCATTTTTATTTATTATTATTATTATTAATAGATATTACAACACATTACACGTTAAATAATAATATTCCTTAATCCACGTGCAAAAAGTAAAATACTCTCTTTGAATGAGACGGATAGAGTATATAATAAAAGCTATTGTGACACTTATGTTTCCCGCTCAAATTTTAAGGAAATATTTTTGATCACTTACAAAGGATTATTACTTAAAGTTAATCTACAAAACCTATATTAAATATGCATAATTTTACGGTAAATTATCCTCTTATTAATTATAGTATATTAGAATAAGTAATAATTAATTATGTACATTAGTAACATATATAATTGATAATCTAAGATAATTGTTGTAATTGATTAAGTTGTTTATAATATATTGATTTGATTTTTGAATGTTTGTTATATCTATTATTTATGTCACTCGATCACTTTGATGTTTCCTTAATTTAATTAGATGATGAATTTTTTTAATCAATTTAGGCCATATATTATTATTATTATTATTATCATCATCTACACTGTTTAATAGTGGAATTTAATTTATTAACATGCAGTTCTCTGCAAATATTTTGTTTAAATTTTGTTTAATTATAAATTAATATCTTATTTTATTACAAGATTATAAATTAAATTCATTTTTAAAAAAATCAATTTATACCATACATAATAATAATAATATTATTATTATTAAGTGTTTTATTTAATTTTTAAATTATAAATTAATGTCATATTTTAATACATGATTATAAATTAATGTAAGTTTTTTTTAATAAATTTATGCCATACATATAATTAATATTATTAATAAGCATTTTTGTTTAATTTCGAGGAGTTTGAAGATACTTCAATCCACCATCCATGTTTTACCCAAGGGGCTTTTCTCTGTGGATCTTGTTGTATTGATAGAAATGCATGCATGGACATGTGCGTGTGTGTGATCAAATATGGCAAGAATACGTGGAAGGTGGTGATTGGATGAAGTGGTGTTGATGAGGATCAGCTAAGATTAGCAACATGGATCATAAGAGCTGTGAGATCAAGTGCATCTCAATCGTGCATTAGAAGGGAATCCAAGTTAGTTATTCGGTTAGTTTGTTGTGCTAGCTGGAGTCTTTCATGTGGGATCTTACATGCTACAGGTTGGTTGGATTGCTGATCATATAAGGCATAAGTATGGCAATTTAAGTAAGTGATCAATCAACACACATCAGTTATAAGTTTGAGAGCCACATCAATTAGGGTTCATAAGTTGAGTTTATCTTCATCTTCTTGAGTTGTATCTTGTAATCATAATAAGAATGATCTTTTTCTTAAGAGTGGATGTAGAAATTGCCGAACCACTATAGATCCTTGTGTTTATCTCGTTTTTCTTTCTTGTTCGATTAACAAACCAAACATGAGTGAATACTTGAGTGATTAAACAAACATAAGTGTGTGAGTTCTTGAGAGGATAATCAAGTTTCTTGTTTTAGTTTCATGAGAATTGGCGCCATCTGTGGAAGACAAGCCATAGATGATTGATCAGAGAAGAGAATCATGTTTACAACTAAGTTTGATGTGGAGAAGTTTAGCAAGGTCTGATGCTATCAAGCCACTTCCAGATAATCTAGCAGTTGCACAAGCTGCAGACCAAGAATAGCAATCCAAGGCTCGGAGTGCTATTATTCTATGCCTAGGTGGCAAAACTTTCAAGGAGATCTTAAAAGAAACTACTGCAAGGGGCATTTGGAAGAAGCTTGAAGATCTGTATATGGTGAATAGTTTAGCAAACCGACTCTACATGAAGCAAAAACTCTACTCCTTCAAAATGACAGAAGATAAGTCTATTCTTGCTCAATTGGATGATTTAGAAAATATAGATGTAACTATGCAAAGTTAAGATAAGGCTTTGATTCTATTATCTGCTCTTCCTAAATCTTTTGACAGTTTAAGAGATACATTGTTGTTTGGTAGTGTTGAGTCTATCACACTTGATCAGGATCAATTGGCCCTGAAATCCAAAGAACTACACAAGATTTCAAATACTACAGTTGGTGGTGAAGGCCTTGTGGCCAAGAAGCAAAACAAGTGGAATAAGAATGACTAGAAAGCTTGTGCAGATAAGAAGAAATCTAAAAAGAACAATAAGAATGCACCAGCAGATGAAAAACCAATAATTGTTTTCATTGCAATAAGTCTGGTCACTTCAAGAGGCAATGCCCCAAATTGAAAGCTATGGTGGCAAGAAAGATTGCAAAAAAAAGGGGAAATCAAAATATACATGCCAACCAAGTAATAGAAAACAAAGGCAATATAATGATCAAGATTATATTAGGGCTTTGGTTGTTGTCTCAAGCTCTGTATCAGATCAATGGGTGTTGGATTCAGGTTGTACATTTCATATGACATCAGTGAAGGACTGGTTTACTGAACTAAACCCATATAATGAAGGATCAGTTTTGCTAGGCAATGATCAAGCCATCAAGATTGAAGGGATTGGTACTGTGAAATTTAAAATGTTTGATGGAACTATCAAGTTGCTGACAAATGTAAGATATGTACCAGGATTAAAGAGGAGCCTAATATCTTTGGGGATGTTGGACTCTCAAGGGTGTATACATCAGTTAAAAGGAGGCATTCTCACCATTATGAAAGGAAATTCAGTGGTGATGAAAGGTGTTAAGAGCTCTGATCTTTACTTCCTTGAAGGATCAGTAGTCTCTAGACAGTTTAATACTTCACAAGATCAATAAGATGTTCATCTGTGGCATGGCAAGTTAGTACCTGTAAGTGAGAGAGGGTTACAAGAGCTAGCAAGACAGAAACTATTGAAGATCAGTTCAACTTGCAAGTTGTATCAGTATGAAAATTCTGTTTTAAGTAAGGCAAAGAGATTGAAGTTTGGTTTTGGAGAGCATACTACAACAGAAAGGCTACAATATGTTCAAACAGACATATGGGGACCATTTAGAAATCCAACTATGGGAGGAGGAAGATACTTCATATCCTTTATAGAGGATTATTCTAGAAAGGTATGGGTAAAGATCTTTAAATCAAAGGATCAAGCATTTTCAGCATTTAAGAATTGGCTTGCTGAGGTGGAGAATCAAATAGAGAACAAGCTGAAATATTTGAGATCAGATAATGGACTTGAGTTTGTATTAGATGAGTTTAATACTTTCTGCAGAGATAAAGGGATCAAGACACAAAAGACTACACCTGGAACTCCACAACAAAATGGTGTTGCTGAAAGGATGAATCAAACACTACTTGAGAGAGTAAGATGTACGCTAAGTAGTGGAAGATTTACAAAAGGATTCTGGGGTGAACTTGTGACTACAGCTGCTTATCTGATCAACCTATGTCCATCACCAGCTTTAAAATTCAAATCACCTGAAGAGATGTCGTCTGAAAGAACTCCAACATACAGTCACTTGAGAGTGATAGGTTGTCAAGTATACTCTCATGTAAAGCAAGATAAATTGGAGCCAAGAGCAGTAAAATGTGTTATGGTTAGATATCCCAAAGAAGTTAAAGGATACAGACTGTGGTATTATAAAATTAAAAAGTTTATTGTTAGTATAGATGTCACTGTTAATGAGAAGAAAATGCCATTAGTTGAAAGAAACTCTATAGTATCAATCACTACAGATACATCTTAGCCTCAGGTGGAGCAAAAAAGAAAGGAAGATCAATAGAACAGTGCTGATCTGAGAAAGAAAAGTAGCTCACCTGGTTCATCTAGCTCAAGGTATGATTTAAGCGCTTACCAACTTGTGATAGATAGGTTGAGAAGACAGATTAAATCACCAGTAAGATATATGTTGGCTACGATAGTATCATATGCACTATTTGTTGCATCTAATGTGGAGAGTTATGAACCAAGATCAAATAAAGAAGCTATATCAAGGAGTGATAGTAGCAAGTGGATAATTACCATGGAAGAGGAGCTACTATCATTACACAAGTACAAGACATGGCAGATTGTTGAAAGTCCTAAATCTCATAAATTAGTAGGTTGTAAATAGATTTACAAGAAAAAAACCAGTTACAAACAAAGTAGGAATAAGATACAAAGCAAGGCTTGTAGCAAAAGGGTTTTGACAGAAAGAAGGGTGGATTATTGATAAGAGTGAAAATAAGCGTGTTTGACTGTCCAATTTAACACCTTTTTATAGGAATTATTATTATATATTAGCACAAGGGTCTTATATTCATTATATTTGAGAAAAAGGTGCACTTGAGGTGTATTATTGTATTTTAGGTGGAAAAATGGATCAAAGTGCAAAGTTGGAGAATAGGTTCAATTTGTGCAATGATGCTGAAAAACGTACGTCCAACTTGTGTAATTTTTCTATGTTCGTATGGAGCTCTGAACTAAATTTTTGATACATGGTTAGAAATCCACAGAAGAGAAGATTGTTTAGGCATAAAGAACACCTCAATTGGATTCCAAACGAGAGAGTTATGATAAAAATAGTGACGTCGCGCAATATGTGCCGAACAGAACGACTGTCCAATTTGCATGACATGTTATACATTCAAATCTTAGAGTTTCTGTGAATTCCTTATATGGACAGAAATCCAAGGAAGATAGGATCGCTTGAGCATAAGAATTACTCAAATCGGAGGTCGGATGTGAAAGTTATGCACAAAACGTTGAGACAGCGCAAGCTTGTTCGACTAGTGAGAGTCCGTTCGACCAGAATCATCTTGGTCAAACGGAGAAGGAAATTCAAACAAAATGTGCAAATTATATAGAGAGCTTGTTCAACTTCCGTTCAACTTGGAGGCCTTGTTTGACTTCTAAAGGCTTGGTCGAACGGAATGCCGCTGATACTCCTAAAGCCCATCCAAGGTCCGTGAGCAGATTGAATCATATTGGATTGGAGAGAGGCCACAACAATACTACATCCCACAAGAGGGGATCACCCCCCAACCATGATCCACATCCTTTCATCCATCCATCCATCACTTTGAAGATTCGTCTGTGGAATCAAGAGGAGAACCAAGAGGAGGATCCAAGACAGAGAAGGACGCGGCGACTCTCAAATCTAGGTTTTATGAATCAATTAAACTCTCTTGTGTGTCCTCCGTACAACACTACTTGTGGATTGATTTTATATATGATTGTGCTTTCTTAATCCATATTCACGGTCAGTTTGTGCATCTACAATTGGTATATAGAGTCTGAATATATATCTTGGTTGTAGATTGAGTGCGTTCACCACTGAACAGGATTCCATGTTATGATTCTAAGTGAGGGGACTCCGAAGCTTTATTAGAACTATCATATATGAATACTTATTTATTGAATTGAATTCGGGTTATTAAGTAGGATAAAGAGGATAATTTTATAGTACATATAAAGGGAGATCATATCGGGTTAGAGTACCAATTGGCCAGGAAAATAATTGATACTGATAGTACCTAGAAAGGGGGGTGGAATTATATCTCTTACTCCGAGGTTATTCACACGTGTTACACGCATGTTTACTTGTGTCTATAGAGTAGATATACATGGTTTAGTGATGCGTCCATATTCCACAAGGTAGAGTCAGACATCAACACACGAAAGGGAAATTAAAGAATGAAACTGGATTTCCCTAGAGCTACCTATTCTCTTACTTGATTCACTTTCGTATTCTACTAAGTGCCTTTATTTTATTTGTTATTTAATTTAAGTCTTTTAGTTGTTAGATTAAATCCTCAAACTTAATTGCATAGTCTTAATTAATTTAGTAAATAATTAAATTGATAATACGCCGTCCTTTGGGTTCGATAATTTACTTGGTCGCTTGTTTATGCTGCAACTGATATCCTTTGTACTTGGGGATTAATTTTACGTGCAAAAAAATGTGTATCAAGTTTTTGGCATCGTTGCTGGGGACAGCTGTTATTATAAATTTTATTATTTTTAGTTGATTAAGATTTCTATTTGTGATTATTTAATTCTATCTAACCTTAAATTTTTCTGAGGTACTTGTGCACTAGGAAAAGGAGAGGAAGGAAAGAAAAAATAACACACAGTGCTAAACATGACCGGAGTAAGGCAGAATTCAGATAATGTTGCCATACGTGAAATTTTCACGTACAATGGTATTGGCAACATGAGGTTGATAAGAGTAAGGGGGGAAGATGATGATTTCGAGATACATCCCGCTCTTATCAACATGGTGGAGAAGAATCCCTTTTTTGGAGGTTGTTTTAAAGATCCATATCAACACCTCAAAAGATTCCTTGGTTATGCAAACACTCAAAAGGTACTGGAGTTAATGATAATGCTAAGTGGATCGCCCTATTCAAGTTCTCTTTGATTGATAGGGCAGAAGCTTGGTATGAGAGTCTTGATGCCACAGATTGCACTACATGGGACCAACTGCAGTAGAAGTTCTTGAAAAGATACATGTCACTCTCAAGGATCTTAAGAATGAGGCAAGACATCACCCAATTTTTTATGTATCAGGGTGAGAAATTTTATGAGGCGTGGGACAGGTTTAATGATATGCTCAGGAGGTACCCACAGCATGGAATGTCTAAGACTGAATATAAAAGTTCTTCTACTATGTATTGGATTGTGAGTCGCGTATTCTTACAGATGCATCATCAAAAGGAGCGCTGTTATCTAAGACAGTACTTAAAGCAAATAAGTTATTTGAAGACATCTCTATGAATTCACATGACTGGCCTGTAGAGAGAGAAAGAGGATCTTATGTACTTGACAAGGTAGCGCATGTTGAACATCAAGTGGTGAAGCCGAATAGGGATGATGAGATTGTCTCTAGTTTAGCTAACATCAACAAGCTACTAGAATTCCAGCAGAGGCAGATTACAGAGTTGACAGAAAGGGGGCCTGTATGAAGCAGCATGAAGCGAGTATGAATGTTGATCATGCAGATTTATCTAAGCAGTTGAAGGACATTACCTTGATTTTGGGGCAGATGGCCGCAAATGTGAATCAATTAACACAAATATAGGAGAATAATGCCATCACATTGAGGTCTGAGATGCAGTATGAAGGTCCAATGAATTCGGTGGACAAAAATGATGAAGGCAGGGCTCTCGTTCAACCATGCTCATTCCATTCGACCAGACCTGATGGTCGAACGGTGGTCAAATAGTTTTTGGAAAAATAGAATCCCGATGCTCTGTTTAATGCCCCGCCGTTCGACCAGAGCACTACAGTTCGACCAGACTACCTTGGTCGAATGGTGGTCGAACAACAACTAGAGAAAGGGAGTCCACGATCAGCAACGTTGTTCAACCAATCTCAGTCGTTCGACCAGACCAACTTGGTCGAATTGAGGTCAAACAGTTTCGTTCAATGCCCGATTCGATACCAATTGCTACACCTGTTGTTCAGAACACTCCAGAGCCATCCCAAGAGCAGAATACTGAGCTTATAGTTGAGAAAAAGTGGGAAAGAGCAACGAGGTTGAGAGCCGAGAAGCTTAGACTGCAGATGGATAATGAAAATGTGGTTTTCTCTCTTGATCAAGCAATGAAGATGCCCATGGAAACTCAATCTTGCAATTGCGTAGATGTGGTTTCTAACTTGTGTAATCTTGATTTTATAAGAAAGATGATTTCGAATTTGAGTGGAAGATTGACACGGAGGAGTCTAGACAGCCATTGGAGGAAGGAAATTCTTAGGATCATATTATTGTTACCAAGAAAGGTGAGGTGTTGAGTGTAGACAAGAAGAGGGAAAGAAAGTATTTGAAGGTGAGGATGCGAGAAGACCGTCCTCTACCGTCGTGAATCTTTGACGTTAAACATGAGCACCTGTTGGGGGCTTTTCCTTCAATTTTATTGTTTTATTTCTTTCGTGTGATAAGAAATTTTTATATTTAAGGCACTTACTAATCGGCAATTACATCTCTTTGCAAACTTAGTTTCAACTTACGTTTTTACTAAGTTTGGGGGTGTGATGTTATTACCTCATTGAATCACTAAGAGTATAATCTTTTCTTTGTAATGTTTGCTAGGGGAGTTGATTTTATGCGGTATATTGAAACTTTAATCGGTTTTGATGTGTCAATTTTTTTGCAATTTGCCTAGTGTTCTGTGGTGTTTCTAGTGTGTGGAGTCGATTAGATAGTCAATTGATTCTTTCTTATAGTTTTCCTATTTTATTATTGATGAATCATGTGATGATGAGTGTTTGAGCTTTGATGATAGAAAAAGGTAGGAGAGTGGCAAGACAAGTTCTACACTGAGGCTTGACCTGATCAAGTTGAACAACTCAAAGAGCTCGTGATAGTTTTGAAGGAGAAAAAAAATCAGGTGCCCTCATTTCCTTATTCTAATTTTATGTGTGCTTTAAATTCATGGAGTGGAAGGATTGAATTTATATTTTTGGTGATCCATGTGAGCTTATATTGTTTTAAATTGTGCCTGAAATTCATATGCACTTGAAATTGATGGAGGTAGTGTACTTGAGTTATATTGCGATATAAAGTTCTACGTGTACTTGTGGGATATTACTTACCACGAAAGGTGCTCTATTACTTGTTAAAAACTCATGTGAGATTTTGAGTCTCGTTAATCATGTTACATAATCACATGATTTTTTTTCTGGTGAGTATCGTTCTTGTTTGTGTATTCTAGACCTTGCCTCTTGTCTTTCTTGAAACTGTGTGTTAGATGATGAGAGATGATTTAAGGTCATTTTTGAATTTATGAGTCACTTTGCCAAATAATTTCCTACCGAATAATATATCCAGAGTTAGCCTTTTAAGCATGAAAGCCTTATTTCTCTGGCAACCTACGAAGATAGCCACTTTAATATCCTATTTGAGCCTCAAAATTCCTATATTTAGTGGAGAATTAAATGTTGTCAAAGTGTGTGAAGTTGATTTTGATGGAGTTTGGAAGGAATAAACTATTTGGAGTTGTACAAGTTATTATGAGCTTAAAAATAAGTTGCTTAGGAGTAGTGCCCGAAACTGGTACCCCGAGATGTTAGAGGTAGTGCCCGAAACTGGTACCTCAAGAAAGGAAAAAAAAAAAGAAAAGAAGGTAAAATGTTGAACTTGAAGAAAAATGAGAGAAAAGAAAATTAGAAGAGCATGAAGCTAGATAGCCTTGATGTGTAAAAAATCTGCAGTACAAAAGATCTCCGGTTTTAATTCTCTACTAATTAAGTTATTTTATCCATATGTTTTCTACCCTTACCAAAGAGCCAACATTACATCCAAAAGAATAGTAATTTTTTATCTCATTATTGAATCATAATAATAGTGGTGGAGAGTTTGAGACTTTTGGCAAGCTTATGGTTACGCATGCACTTGAATTGAATCTGAGTGTAAACACCTTAACCCATAAGTGTACATCTTTTACACTTGAGTGTGAGTGATATATACTTCCCGTGAGAACATTTCAATGGAACATTTGAATTGGTGGTGATTGTCTTAACTTATATGCTGTGAATTGATTATTACATGTAATGAAAGTTACATGATCAAAGTTGAGGACAATGGTATTTAGAATGGGGTATTTATCATAATTCTTGTTTTCCCGCTAATTTTCTTACTCTCTCTCTTTTTTTATTTTTATTTTTTTACCTCGGGAAGAGCAACGGAAAAGTTTGGGGGATTGACGAGAGTGAAAATAAGCGTGTTTGACTGTCCAATTTAACACCTTTTTATAGGAATTGTTGTTATATATTAGCACAAGGGTCTTATATTCATTATATTTGAGAAAAAGGTGCACTTGAGGTGTTTTATTGTATTTTAGGTGGAAAAATGGATCAAAAGTGCAAAGTTGGAGAATAGGTTCAATTTGTGCAATGATGTTGAAAAACGCACGTCCAACTTGTGTAATTTTTCTGTGTTCATGTGCAGCTCTAAAATAGATTTGTGATACATGGCACAGAAAAGACGATCGTTTTGGAGTAAAGAACACCTCAATCGGATTCCAAACGAGAGAGTTATGTCAAAATGATGACGTCACGCAAGATGTGCCGAACAGAACGACTGTCCACTTTGTATGACTTGTTATACATTCAAATCTTAGAGTTTTTGTAAGTTCCTTATATGGACAGAAAGACAAGGAAGTGAGGATCGCGTGAGCACAAGAGTTACTCAAATCGGAGGTCGGATGTGGAAGTTATGCGCGAAATGGTAAGATGGCGCAAGCTTGTTCAACCAGTGAGAGTCCGTTCGACCATAATCATCTTGGTCGAACGGAGGAGGAAAGTTGAACAAAATGTGGAAAATCATACATAGAGCTTGTTCGACTTTCGTTCGTCTTGGAGGCCTTGTTCGACATTTGAAGGCTTGGTCGAACGGAATGTTACTGATGCTATTTTTAGTAGTTTCGGGTTTCTTTTACCAAATTTAGCGTACGTCTCAAGTAAAAGCCCATCCAAAGTCCGTAAGGAGAACTTTACATGTATAAAAATGGATGTAGAGCACATCATATAGAGCAGATTGAATCATATTGGATTGGAGATAGGCCACAACAATACTACATCCTACAAGGAGGGATCACCCCTCGACCATCACCCACATCCTTTCCTCCATCCATCCATCACTTTGAAGATTCGTCTGTGGAATTAAGAGGAGAACCAAGAGGAGGATTCAAGATGGAGAAAGACGCGACGACTCCTAAATCTAGGGTTTATGAAGGTTTTATGAATTAATTAAACTCTCTTGTGTGTCCTCCGTACAAAATGCTTGTGGATTGATTTTATATATGATTGTGCTTTCTTAATCCATATTCACGGTCGTTTTATGCATCTTCAATTGGTATATAGAGTCTGAATATATATCTTGGTTGTAGATTGAGTGCGTTCACCGCTGAACAGGATTTCATGTTATGATTCTAAGTGAGGGGACTCCGAAGCTTCATTAAAACTATCATATATGAATACTTATTAATTGAATTGAATTCGGGATATTAAATAGGATAAAGAGGATAGTTTTATAGTACCTATAAAGGGAGATCATATCGGGTTAGAGTACCAATTGGCCAGGAAAATAATTGATACTGATAGTACCTAAAAAAGGGTGGAATTATATCTCTTGCTCCGAGGTTATTCACACGTCTTACATGCATGTTTACTTGTGTCTATAGAGTAGATATGTATGGTTTAGTGATGCGTCCATATTCCACAAGGTAGAGTCGGACATCAATACACGAAAGGAAAATTAATGAGTGAAACTGGATTTCCCTAGTGCTACCTATTCTCTTACTTGATTCACTTTCGTATTCTTCTAAGTGCCTTTATTTTATTTGTTATTTAATTTAAGTCTTTTAGTTGTTAGATTAAATCCTCAAACTTAATTGCCTAGTCTTAATTAATTTAGTAAATAATTAAATTGATAATACGCCGTCCTTTGGGTTCGATAATTCACTTGGTCGCTTGCTTAAGCTGCAACTGATATCCTTAAAACTTGGGGATTAATTTTGCGTGCAAAGAAAACGCGCATCAATTATAATGAGATATCATCACTTGTTGTCAAGCACTGTTCCATTAGAATACTCTTGGCACTAGTGGCTCAGTTTGAACTTGAACTACATCAAATGGATGTCACTACAACATTCTTACATGGAAGCTTAGAGGAAGACATTTACATGAAGATCCCTGAGGGTGTAAGTGTTGAAAAAATGTTGATAATAAGGCTTGCATGTTACTAAAATCCTTATATGGTTTGAAACAAAGCCCAAGACAATGGTATCCGAAGTTTGATAATTATATTACATCAAATGGATTTAGTAGAAGCTTACATGACAGCTGTATGTATGTAAGATACAAGGAAGGATGTTATACTTATCTACTTCTGTATTGATAAGTCATATTTTATCATGATTATTTGGTGGTAATTAAAGTCTATTTGATTTAATTATATGATATTTATGTGCTAATATTGACTTATATTGTTTATGGGAGATAATTATTTTAGTTATTTGAATTGATGTGGAAACAGGTTATTAAAAAAGTAAATAAGGAAATAAATCAGCCAGCATATTTTTAGGATCGGATCTCTCCAAATCTGTATAAGGCTCGATCAAAAAGAAAATAAAAGAGAAAATAAATAGACCCTGGAAATATTTTTGGAAGAGAGAAATAAGGAAAGAGATCAAGCAGGATTACTTTGGGATCAAGACACAGATATTTATGGGAGATATTTTATTATTTTTGGGGCAGCATATTAACGTAAAGGAGGGGAAGATCAGAACGTGATTTTCTGGATGGCAGATTAGCGGGAAGCAGCGGTTTCTTCTATCCAAGGCAGAATTCGCATGAAGATCAAGATCGTCGAACAATCGGTTTTATATTTTAATTTTATTTTTGCTATGAACATGCGGGGCTAATCCCCTTTTCTAGTTTAGGATTCGTGAACCTCCTGTTAAATTATTAATTTAATTATTTAGGATTTTTATGTTGAATCTTGTGTGCAAATTTATTCTATTACATGCTTTGATGTTCTTAATTGTTGTTTAATAATTATTTTAGCCTGATCAACTATTTAATTATTAAATTACTGAATGTTATTCCATGAACTATGATCCGTAATTGTTGTAGGAATTGGATTAAGTAACAAATAGAGATTATTCCCTCTAGGTGTAAAGGATCTAGGTTGTTTGATACCTAGCCGGATTTCGTAGTCTAGCAATCCTATGTTTAGAGTTTTAATGCATTTATGAGTTCGAATCCATAGGGTCACTCATAGATAGTTCAACTTAGTGGTTGTACCCTAATTGATAAACTTAAAAACATTCGGGTTGATTGATCGTACCGTCAATCTAGGGATTTGAGTTTGCGCATTAGGCTAGATGTTTAATTCCTGTAGTTAATTAATTTAGTAAACGGGAGGGGATCGACATCCTAAACTAGGCTTTTATCACTTAGTTGATTTTATAATAAACTTTCATCTATGTTGTTAATTAAAAATTGCATTAATTTGTCATTCGTGTTATTTATGATTTTTCATAAACAAAACCCCCCCTATATTTATTTTATATGTTCGAAACACGTAGATTTAATTAAAATTTATTATAATCTTTTGGGTTCGACCCGTACTTATCATTGTACTAAGTATTAGTGTGAGTCGGAAATATAAATTATATTTTGGTAGGCCAGCAACAGCCTAACATGTATGTAGATGACATTCTTATAGCTTGTAGAGATCAAGCTGGTATAGATGAAGTAAAGAAGATACTCAAATTGGAATATTTGATATGAAAGATCTAGGTGAAGCAAAGATGATCTTGGGCATGCAAATAGAAAGGAACAAATAGGTGAGTTAAAGTTGTTCCAAGAATCATACTTGGATAAACTTCTTAAAAGATACAATATGAATCTTTGTAAGACTGTAACAACACTAGCAAAGCAAGGTGTAAGTCTCTCATCATTTCAAGGACCTCAGACAGATAAAGAGAAGGTAGAGATGAGCAAAATACCTTATGCAAGTATTGTTGGCAGCTTGATGTATGCCATGGTATGTTGCAGGATAGACTTGGTATATGTGATAAGTATGATCAGCAGATTTATGAGTAATCCAGGTCTACTACATTAGGATTCAGTAAAGTGGGCACTCAGATATGTGAAAGGGACCATCACAATAGGTTTAAATTTCAGAAAGTTGCAGTATAGGATAAGATAATAATTGGATATGTTGATGCTGATTATACAACAAATCTTGACACAAGAAAGTCTCTTATAGATTATGTGTTCAATCTATTTGGCACTGTAGTGAGTTGGAAGGCAACACATCAACATATAGTGGCTCTATCAACTACAGAATCAGAATTTGTTGCTCTTACAGAAGCAATCAAAGAAGGAGTGTGGCTGATTAGAATACTAAGGGAGTTTGGCATTCAGCAAGAAGGAATTGAGGTGTATTGTGACAATCAAAGTGCAGTGCATCTCTCAAAGTATCAAGGGTACCATGAAAGGACCAAGCACATTGATGTGAAGCTGTACTTTATAAGGGACATGATAGAAAAGGGAGTAGTAGTGGTCAAGAAGATCAAAACTACAGAGAATCCAACAGATATGTTTACTAAAACTTTACCAGTTCAAAAGTATGAACTGTGTAAGCATTTGATTCATCTGAATTAAGTAAGAAAGGAAAAAGGTGGCTGCAACCTTAAATAGTTGCAAGGTGGAGAAGTTTACAACTTGTGATGATGAGGTGGAGTATTGTTGTATTGATAGACATGCATGCATGGACATGTGCTTGTGTGTGATCACATATGGCAAGAATACGTGGAAGGTAGTGATTGGATGAAGTGGTGTTGATGAGGATCAGCTAAGATTAGCTGTATGGATCATAAGAGTCGTGAGATTAAGTGCATCTCAACCGTGCATTAGAAGGGAATCCAAGTTAGTTATTCGGTTAGTTTGTTGTGGTAGCTGGAGTCTTTCACGTGGGATCTAACATGTTTCAGGTTGGTTAGATTGCTGATCATATAAGGCATAAGCATGGCAGTTTAAGTAAGTGATCAATCAACACAAATCAGTTACAAGTTTGAGAGCCACATCAATTAGGGTTCATAAGTTGAGTTCATTTTCATCTTCTTGAGTTGTATCTTTTAATCATCATAAGAGTGATCTTCTTCTTAAGAGTGGATGTGGGCTTTGCCAAACCACTATAGATCCTTGTGTTAATCTCGTTTTTCTTTCTTGTTCGATTAACAAACCAAACGTGAGTAAATACTTGAGTGGTTAAACAAACATAAGTGTGTGAGTTCTTGAGAGGATAATCAAGTTTCTTACATTAGTTTCATGAGAGATCTTAATACAAGTGATGAAAATGAACCAACATCTCATCATGAAGATTGTGATGAAACATGGCTTGACAATGAAAATGACTAATTTTTTATTTTCTTTTTTTGTAATTTTTTTTGTGTTTATTATTATGTGATTTTATTTATTTTTGTAATAATATCTCCTATTTTTTATTTAATTTTAAACTATTTGATGTTTAATTGATAGACTATGGCAAGGGTAGCTCGTAGAAAGACCAATCGAGTTTGTGTTGATGATGAGACACAGTCACAGATAAGATATAGAGTAACAAGAATGTTGATCAAATAAAGAAAAAAATATTTATTGAAATTGGTAAAAAGATTGATAGACAAAGTACGACGTCAAATATATCGGTATAAGCAGTCAATCCTCAAGAATAAGTATGGTGTTAGTATGCTTATGTAGCATCCTAATTCAGAGTTATATTGGTTAAGATAACTTACAATGATGGGGAGTTATGTTGGTTAAGATATCTTACAATGATTGGAAGCATGTTCAACTGAAGTTAAAGATCAAATATGACATGAAATCAGCATAAGTATTTTCTTTTTAAAAAAAAAAATAGTTATTTATCAATAAAATATATTTCTTATTAATGTTGTCTATTACTTTATATATACTCCTTCCGTCCTGCGTTAAGGTTTACGTTTTCTATTTTGGCTGTCCCAAGTTAAGGTTTACATTTCTTTTTTTTTGTCGAGTAGGGCCTATACAAAACAATCAATTATTCCACGTAGGATCCACACATAACACTAATACCACTACCCACTTTACATTAAATATTATTTCTTTCACCTCACTACACATTAAAATATTATATCTCTTAATCTCCATGCAAAAAGCAAACATCAATGTTAACGCGGCACGGAAGTGTTGGGTTCGTTATAGCGATCCGGGTGAAAACAGTGGAATTTAAAATTTTAAAATTAATAAATCATATTTATTAAATACATAAAAAGATTTCACCCCGGATGCTCGAAAATGATTATCGGATTAGGTGTTAAAATATATTGAAAGAAATCTACGTAAAGATTATTCTTACCCTCGTAGACTTTCTTCCAATTGATGCAAGGAATGAGGGAATCGATTTCTAGATTGTGGCTAAAACTCCATTCTTTTTAATAAGGGATCTAAGTGTATCACCTCTAAACTAATCCACCAATTGAATAAACAACACAAATGTTACACTTCGCTATTAGGGTAAAACTTGTGAATTGGAACAAAAAAAATAATTTTTGGCGAAAGGCAAAGCCTGTGGATTTCAGGAACAACCTTAATACCACGGAATAAGGCAGGCGTAAGTTGAGGCAGTGCCAGGCGTAGTGGAGTTATAAAGAGATGATTGTGGACTTACTTTTCATCCCACTAACTGCAATAATATTTGCTTTACACTCCACTAACACTATCATTCATTTTTTTTAATTCTAATTAAATAATCAAATTATTTAATTATAATAAATAGTTAACAATTTAACTATTGTTCCAATTGATAAAATTCATTCATTCAAGTTAAGGTGTGATCCTTTAGGTTCACTACTAACTCTAGCAGTAGGCTTACAACATTTGTAACTTATAAATAACAATTATTACATCAATTAATTTAATTAATTAATTCATTTGATATTAACTAATTAATTTCAAGAACCTACTAATCACGGTAACACCTAGCAAGTAGCGTGATCTTCTAGTGTTAGGTGAAATAGCAAGTAAACCTGCAAATTAACAAGTGACATACACGTAGAGTCTTTCTAACAGTTAATCTCCCGATTGAGTCTAGAGTAGGAATATTAGTCGAAACTCTATTAACTCAATAACTGTGTTTCTATTTCATGTTACAATGATTCATTGTGAATCTTTATTCTCATTGCCTTGGTCAAGGTCTTTGAATCATTAACAATAAAATACATAGGAGATTCTCTTGTCTTAGACAAGTGTCAGATTCAATCTTAGCCACACACAAGTCTCCATGTACATCAATATAATACCCAACATAACCCCTTTATGATTGCTAAACAATCAGGAGATAAATCTAAGTATTAGAAGAAGTACACAAGACTACCATGGTGCTTCAAGTCTAAACACTAATCATGTACTATCGTAATTAGAAAATTCTAATTTCGACATATCCAATAAGAATTTCCTACGGATCATGTTCGATAAACTTATTCTCTAATAAGTATCCACATATATGAATTGTTTCACAACACTAATATTGATGGAATACAATATTCTCATTCGACGAGCATTCATCATATGTACGAGTCTTTACTGAATTATTCTTTGTCCCATTTAGAAAATTTCTTAACTCGGAACCATGTTTAAGACCAAAGCCCTATATATAAATTCCATGATCACCATCATATGCGTAACCATACATTTTAGTTTAAATTAGTCTAGGGACTTTATCTAATAAGAATATGTTATAATGCATAAATAGATAAATTAAAACAACCTTTAATAATATAATTTCCAATGAGATTATTTTCATTCAAAATATAAAGATTACAATTATCCAATCTAATTGGTGCGCTGGGCATGCTACTCTAACAATCTCCCACTTGCCCTAGCACCAATTGCCCATATATATTTAAGTCCCATCTTTTCAAGATGTTTTTCAAATATCTTTTGAGACAAAGGCTTAGTCAGTGGGTCTGCTACATTTTCTGCTGAAGCGACTCGATCCATAACGGAATTGCATTTCTCCATGATTTCTCTAATCAAGTGGTATCTTCTCAAGATATGCTTGGATCTTTGATGAGATCTTGGTTCCTTTGCTTGCACAATGGCTCTATTGTTATCACAGTATATCATTACTAGATCAACAATAGATGGAACTATATCCAACCCTTGGATAAAGTTCCTGATCCAAACAGCTTCCTTCGCTGCATCTGATGCAGCTATGTATTCAGCTTCGGTGGTGGAGTCTGCAGAAGTTTCTTGTTTGGAACTCTTCCAACGTACTGCACCACCATTCAAAGTGAATATATAACCTGATATTGACTTAGAGTCATCTACATCAGACTGAAAACTAGAATCAGTATATCCTTCTAGTTTCAGCTTTCCAGGGCCACATATCAAAAAGATATCCTTAGTCCTTCTCAAGTACTTAAGGATCATCTTGACGACCTTCCAGTGTTCTTCACCTGGATTTGACTGATATATGCTCGTGACACTCAAAGCATGCGCGACATCAGGTCTTGTACACAGCATTGTATACATTATGCTTCCAATTGCTGAAGCATAAGGCACGCGAGTCATTCTTTCTCTTTCTTCAGGTGTCTTAGGAGACATATCCTTAGAAAGTGAAACTCCATGACTCATTGGCAAGAATCCTCGTTTGGATTCTTCCATACTAAATCTCTTTAGTATCTTATCTATGTACATGGATTGGGATAGTCCGATCATCCTTCTTGATCTATCTCTATAGATCTTTACTCATAGAATAAATGATGCTTCTCCCAAGTCCTTCATGGAGAATTGTTTAGACAACCAAGTTCTTGTTGATTGCAACATTCTTATATCGTTTCCGATAAGTAGGATGTCATCAACGTAGAGCACAATAAAAGCAACTGCACTCCCACTAACTTTCTTGTATACACATGGTTCATCCGGATTCTTTTGAAAATCAAACAATTTGATTGTTTCATCGAATCGAATGTTCTAACTCCTTGAAGCTTATTTAAGCCTATAAATGGATCTTTGGAGCTTGCAAACCTTTTGCTCACTCCCACTAGAAATAAAGCCCTCAGGTTGCTTCATATAGATCTGTTCCTTAACATTACCATTAAGAAAAGCAGTCTTTACATCCATTTGTCATATCTCATAATAGTCATAATATGCAGATGTAGCTAATAAAATTCGAATGGATTTCAGCATTGCTATTGGTGAAAAAGTTTCCTCATAGTCAATTCCTTGTTTCTGAAAATAACTTTTAGCAACCAGTCTTGCCTTATAGGTTGCTACCTCCCCATCAGCTTCAAGCTTTTGCTTGTAAACCCACTTCTGGTGGGTCTACCAAAGCCCATACTTTATTAGAGTACATGGAGTCCATTTCGGATTGCATTGCTTCTTGCCACTTCTTTGAGTCAATGTCTGACATTGTCTCTCCATAGCTTCTTGGATCATTATCCAAGAGGAGTCCCTCTTCTTTGTTTTCCAATAACAAAGTGTACCTACCAGGTAACTTAGGTATCCTTTCAGATCTCCTAAGAGGTTGTGTATCAGATGCCCTAGTTTCTACTGGTTGTTCACTCACTGCAGTAGAGAGGTTTGTTGTCTCTTGAACTTCTTCAAGTTCTACGAGTTTACCATTTCTATCAGATAGAAATTCTTCTTTAAGAAATGTAGCATTCCTTGAAACAAACACCTTTTGTTCCAAGGTATCGTAGAAGTAATATCTAATTGATTCCTTTGGATATCCAACAAACTTACATATTTTAGATCTCATATCCAATATATCTCCCATTTGTTGCTTCACATAAGCATCACACCCCCATACCCGAAGGTACTTGTACGAGGGTGCTTTGTCACACCATATCTCATAAGGTGTAGTAGGGACGGCCTTAGAGAGCACCCTATTTAATAGGTGTGCTATAGTTTCTAAGGTATGGCCCCAAAAGGAAAGAGGTAATGAAGTGAAACTCATCATAGATCGAACCATGTCCATCAAGGTTCAATTCCTGCATTTCGAAACTCCATTGAGTTGGGGAGTTCCAGGAGGAGTCCACTGTGAGAGAATCCCATTCTCTTTTAGATAATCTAGAAATTCTGCACTTAAGTATTCGCCTCCTCGATCTGATCGAAGTGCTTTTATACTTAAGCCAGTTTGTTTCTCTACTTCAGTTTTGAATTTTTTAAACTTTTCAAAAACTTCAGATTTGTACCTTAATAGGTACACATAGTCATACCTAAAGAAGTCATCAGTAAAGGTTAAGAAGTAGCTCTAGTTCCCACGAGCATTAACACTTAATAGGCCACATACATCTATATGAACTAATTCCAATAGACGTGTAGCTCTCTCCACTTGTCCAACAAATGGAGATTTGGTCATTTTTCCCTTAAGGCAGGACTCACATTTTGGTAGTTCTTGCTCGTCCTTTAGGTCAAGCAATTGTGCCAACTTTTTTATCCTTTTCTTATAAATATGACCTAATCTTGCATGTCATAATGTGATAGAACTACGGTTATTCAATTTTCTTTTATTTTGTTGAAGACTAAGAATGAAATTTTGGGGAGTCAAGGTATATAAACCATTCATCAATATGCAAGTAGTGATTAAAGAAGAACATTTAGAAATGGAACAACTTCTATGTTTAAACTTAAAACAATAACCTTCTCTATCCAAAACAGGAATAGAGATAATGTTCTTAATAATCTCTGGAACATAAAGATAATTGTTCAATATCAAAACTAAATCATTATTTAAAGCTAGATGAATAGTTCCTACAGCTAATGCAGCAACCTTTGCTCCATTCCCCAGCCTTAGAACCATTTCTCCTGTTTCTAGCTTTCTACTTCTTTCCATCGTCTGCAAATCATTGGAAATGTGTGAGGCACAACCGGTATCTAATACCCAAGAAGTATCGTTAACAGATAAGTTAACTTCAACATAATAAATACCTGAACTCTTCAGGGTTGCAAGGTAATCCTTGCAGTTCCTCTTCCAGTGTCCAATTTGATTGCAGTGGTGACACTTATCATTGGCCTGAGATGTTTTCTTTTTCTTGACACCTCCCTTTGCTTTCAGTTTGTTGGGATTGTTGAAACCCTTTCTTTTTCCCTTCTTTTTCTTTGGCTTTGCAGGCTTAGATCCAGAAGTGGACCCAACAAACATGACTGGTTTATCCTTTTTCAAGGTGGATTCAGTTGTCTTTAAAATGTTTACAAGTTCAGTGAGACTTTTCACCATGTCATGCATATTATAATTGACAACAAAGGTGTCAAATGAAGGAGGCAGAGACTGCAGCATCAAGTCAATACAAAGCTCAGGTGGAACCTCAACTTTCAAAGATGCGAGTCATTCCGTTAAGGCCATCATCTTCAATCCATGTTCCTGGACTGAAGAGCCCACAGTCATGTGACTGCGGAAGAGCTCTTTAGATATCTCATATCTTTGCTGCCTGTTATTCTCGCTAAATAAGTTTTTAAGGCGTTTAAGAATAGAATAAGTAGAGGTTTGTTCCTCATTTTGTCTCTGCAGCTCACTTGACATGGATGCTAATATGTAGCATCGAGCTTTCTGATCGTCATCTTGATGACGTTTGAGCTTCTCAAGTTCCTCAGTCTTAGCATCAGCACCAGGTGCTTCAGGGATTGGTTTGTCAAGAACATATTCACTTCTTTCAGATTTTAATAGAATTTTGAAATTTCTCAGCCAGTCATTAAAGTTTGGTCCAGTTAACTTGTTTTGCCCAATTAAAGCAGTTATAGGATTGTTTACCATTTCAGTAGATGAATCTACAAAATGATGAAGCAGAAAATGAGAAAGCTATGAAAATTAATATTAATTTAATATAAGGTCTTCAATATTAAATGTCTCTCACTATTTTATTCGAATTTCATAACCCCAATGAAAATTGGAAAATCATAATTTTCTAGTAGGCTTGAGGCCCAAATAGAATTCCTCACACCCCAATTTTATGATCATATGAAAATTTTTCTTTGGTAGTAAAACATTTTATAATTGTACCACTATACAACCCTCAATTTGTTTTACCTCACCTTTCACCCATACCTCAATATTATGATCTCATACGTTACTTAGTGCCAAACAATACCTATCAAACCTTTATGCAATTAAAACATCAAAACACCCCATGACTCATGGCCGATGCAGTAATACATTTAATTCATGAGCATCATTATGATAGATAAAGAACACAACTTTCTTTCACAAACCCATCCCACGACTCATGGCCACTGGTTAAGCATAGTAGCATCATCATGTCTTTATCTTTTTATAGCAGACATTGATTCATAGGTCAACCCAAACTCATCCATATTTGTTTGAAATAAAATTTTTGAAAAAATTTGTGTAAGTTTCAAAAACTTAGGGTTTTTTTAATTAAGATAAATTATTTAATGTTAATTATCAAATGAATGCATTAAATAAATTCTAGCATGTTTATATCCTATATATACATAAAGCGGTGGGAAGATCAAGGCCAACCTACGCGACCCATTTGGGCCAAAACGAGTCTATGGTCAATCTAATGGACAATGAAAACTTTTACATCATAATGTAAAATTCATACACTTATGGGCCTTGAGTATCTATTCTATTACATTTAATTACCCATCAACAATTGAGTCTTCTTTTGGGCTTCCTTCAAGTCCTCCAATTTACAATGAATAAAATTAAATCCTCACGGACTAATCTACTCTCATTGCATAAATTTAAAGAACTTATAAATGTAAATAAAAAAGGCTCGCAGTCCCAATAAAAACCCAAATAAATTAAAACCATCACATTAAGTTCAAGGCTTATGATCATCCCTAAATAAATAAATATGCAATTAACATATTAAATTTATTTATATACATTCTCAATGAATAATTCCGTAACGAGATATGAGAATAACAATTATTCCTATTTCTCATTTTAAAATAATACTAGTTGAGAATTATGACTAACAATTAGTCAATATTATAAAACTAAATTTTAGAATTGACTTTAAGAATTTTGTTGGTCTTAATTAATTAAGAAACAATTTCTAGATTAATAAAACTAAATCAATTCAATGATAGCTAATTATTTATTCTTAGAAACATTTTTCTAGAAACCCATTTCTAGAAATCTATTATTGATTCATGTAATCTATTCTTTTATAGAAATTGATTTGTAAATCATTCCATAAATTTGATGGCAATCATCTACTTTCTTGATCAAACCAATAATCTATTTCTATAAATAGCCATCAAATATCATTATTGATCATAAACATCTAATGCTTTTATCAAATTAAATATTTATTATTGATAACAAATTATCAATAATAATTATTATATTAGACAATGATATTTCAAGAAACAATTTCTCATTAAACACAACATATTACTTAAACTTCATTCCAAATAAATATTTTGAATAACAAAAAGAAATAACTTTTATTTAATATTTCATATTCTCACTTGAAACCAATAGATTCATAGACTAACATTTAGTCAATTTTATTAAAATTACCGAATAAAAATTTTAACTGTATAATTAGTAGTTTAAGAACAATTCGTATCCTACTGCAACAGCTGAAATTTTAGAGTAATTAATGTTTGTCGAGAAATCTTTTCTCGTTGTTTCAAGTTATCTTATTTTATTTAACCATTAAATAATACTAAAATAGTTTTAGTACAGCTTATATTTCAACACCGTGAACCTAGGCTCTGATACCACTGATGGGTTCATTATAGCGATCCGGGTGAACGCAGCGGAATTTGAAATTTTAAAATTAATAAATCATATTTATTAAATACATAAAAAGGTTTCACCCCGGATGCTTGAAAACGATTATCGAATCTAGTGTTAAAATATATTGAAAGAAATCTACGTAAAGATTATTCTTACCCTCATAGACTTTCTTCCAATTGATGCAAGGAATGAGGGAATCGATTCTCGGATTGTGGCTAAAACTCCATTCTTTTTAATAAGGGATCCAAATGTATCCCCTCTAAAGTAATCCACCAATTGAATAAACAACACAAATGTTACACTTCGCTAGTAGTGTAAAACTTGTGAATTGGAACAAAAAAAATTAATTTTTGGCGAAAGGCAAAGCCTGTGAATTTCAGCTACGGCCTTAACACCACGGAATAAGGCATGCGTAAGTTGAGGCAGCGCCAGGCGTAGTGGAGTTATAAAGAGATGATTGTGGACTTGCTTTTCATCCCACTAACTGCAATAATGTTTACTTTACACTTCACTAACACTATCATTCATTTTTTTTAATTCTAATTAAATAATCAAATTATTTAATTATAATAAGTAGTTAACAATTTAACTATTGTTTCAATTGATAAAAGTTGTTTATTCAAATTAAGGTGTGATCTTTTAGGTTCACTAATAACTTTAGCAGTAGGCTTACAATAATTGTAACTTATAAATGACAATTATTATATTATTTAATCCAATTAATTAATTCATTTGAAATTAACAAATTAATTTCATGAACCTACTAATCACGGTAACACCTAGTAAGTAGCGTGATCTTCTAGTGTTAGGTGAAATAGTGAGTAAACCTGCAAATTAACGAGTGACATACATGTACGGTCTTTATAACAGTTAATCTCCCGATTGAGTCTAGAGTAGGAATATTAGTCGAAACTCTACTAACTCAATAACAATGTTTCTATTTCATGTTACAATGATTCATTGTGAATCTTTATTCTCATTGCCTTGGCCAAGGTCTTTGAATCATTAACAATGAAATACATAGGAGATTCTCTTGTCTTAGACAAGTGTCAGATTTTATCTTAGCCACACACAAGTCTCCATGTACATCAATATAATACCCAACATACCCCCTTTATGATTGCTAAACAATCAGAAGATAAATCTAAGTATTAGAAGAAGTACACAAGACTACCATGGTGCTTCAAGTCTAAAGACTAATCGTGTACTATCGTAATTAGAAAATTTTAATTTCGACATATCCAATAAGAAATTTCTATCGATCATGTTCGATAAACTTATTTTCTAATAAATATCCACATATATGAATTTGTGTCACAATACTAATATTGATGGAATACAATATTCTCGTCCGACAAGCATTCATCATATGTACGAGTCTTTACTGAATTATTCTTTGTCCCATTTAGAAAAATTCTTAACTCGGAACCATGTTTAAGACCAAAGCTCTATGTATAAATTCCATGATCACCATCATATGCGTAACCATACATTTTAACTTAAATTGGTCTAGGGACTTTATCTAATAAGCATATGTTATAATGCATAAAATAAATAAATTAAAACAGCCTTTAATAATATAATTTCCAATGATATTGTTTTCATTCAAAATATAAAGAGTACAATTATTCAATCTAATTGGTGCGCTGGGCATACTACTCTAACAGGAAGGAGTATTTATTAACATGATTTATTCATTTTCACATGAATTTTAATATTGATTCAAGGTGGTATATGACGGTGGCATCAACTCAATGGTAAACTCACAAGTGAGTATGTGGTCAAAACTCAAAATGATGGGCAAGAACACATTGAATATCCCACCAAAAGAATATAAAATTGATAAAGCAGAGTTGGAGAATTTTTAATTTTCGCAAATTTTTGCAATTTTGGAGGATTTTCTATTTTTTGTAGCAAATTTGGAAGATTCTGCAGTTTTCGTAAATTTGTACGATTTAGCAGTTTTCGCAAATTTATAAAATTTTCCAATTTTTTTAAATTATGCAGTTTTCGTTTATGAACTTGCAGGAGTTTTTGCAGTTGTCGTTTATGAACTTCCAGAAGTTGTCTGAAAATACTTAATTAGTGCTATGCTTTAATCATTTTCGCTTATATGATCTTTGAGTTTGAACGTGTTTGAAAAAAAACATCCCTATTCACCTACATGATCGGCCCATGCTATCACCTGCCTTATTTTGAAAAATCTACCTAAAGTTCACCTCCCCGATCGACTCATGCTCTAGTTTGAGCGCTAAATCAAGTTTTTTTATCACATGCCTAATTTCGATCATCTCTCTATACACAGGAAGAAAGTTTCTGATCATCTCTCTATACGCAGGAAGAAAGTTTCATTGCTATACGCAAGAAGAAAGTTTCATTGTTCTCAAGCAAGGAGTCATAAACTGAAAAATTACAATGTAATATTAAATTAATATTTCGAATTAATTTATCAATATGTTAATTTATGTCACAGCAAATTAAACCTGGATCAATCATTTCTAAAGTGAGGCCGAGATACATCTTCTGATCTTCATCAATTAAATTCAAGCATTAGGTGTTATCCGTTGGAAAGTAAATGTTCTGAAGACTCTTTAGTGTTATCCGTTGGAAGGTAAATATTTCATCACTTGAACAATCTTAATAAAACACAGACATGCGAAAAAAAGAGAAAAATTAGAACCAAAAGGAAAGAAAAAATAAAAATTAATTATATAAATTACATGTTTAAGGTTTGGATAGGAACTCTCCACAATCTCTTGCCAAACATTTGTGGCTATTAGTGAGATTTTAATTAGGCACGAAAGGAAGTCATTACCGCATTTAAAAAAAAGTATACGAATATTGATAAGAGGTGGCAAACCTCAGACTTTAAGGCTTCAAATACGACTGCAGACTTAGCCGTGGTCCCCTTCCCATTACCGTGGTCCCCTTCCCATTAAATGAAAATGCACCTTCGAAATAATCTTATATAACTAAACGAGAGTTTCTCCTATCCTAGGTGATATCTCCTGAGCATTTCAAGTATCTTCTATATCATGTGTCTCTCCTCAGATTTCAATGCTGATGTGTCAAGATTAGATAATTCTATATTTGCTAATCTATTAATTTATTTATTCTTGCAAAGCACTTCTTCATAAAGTTCTCCCCTTTCATTTCAAATTTTTTTAAATGGTTCCTTCTCAGCAATAAATTAAAAATAACATAAAATGTTTCAACTAATGACAATTGATGGTTTTAAAATAAAAACGATAGAAAACGTTCCAATTAATGAAAATGAAGGGATTTTTTGTAACTGAAGAGTGGAATTTAGGGAGGATAATGATAACGTATTGGAAACGAAGGTATGCAGTTTGAATACTCTGGCCACAGCTTTCCTTCTCTCCAACTCATTCCACTATGTGAGCCTCGATTCTCTACCTTTTCTACTTGGGGCATTACCGAACAGTTGATGACTGTGTTTGGCGATCCCAAGTTTAATACAAGAGAAAGGAATGAGGCGTAAGTAATCAGTGACCTTTATTTTACTCCTCCAATTGATTTTGATTCTGTTTAATCCAGATAATGTCTGCTGATTTCTCATTATTCTATTTTTTATTTTAATTAAAGGGTAAGACTGACTATCGGGAAAAGGATTCGCTTATCAAGGTGGCGGTGAGCGGTGGAGCGGGTGATTTGTGGGAGGGCAAGGAGAAATTGAAGGAAGAGAAATCTTTATTTCTCTATTATGCCATCTACTTATGTATGGTATAATTTAATCTTTTTTTTTTTTGTATTGGGTTCCAGTGATTTCTTGGATTTTGTCACGGATGGTAAATGACTCAGCCACATGTGCAATAAATTGTTTGTTGGAGTAAAAAAGCCTATAGAAGAATTGGTGTTCAGTAATAACCAGCATGATAACAGCTCTGTGTGATCAAGTAATTTGATTTTCTAAGCATTTAATAAATCTGGATGTGTTATTCTCATGTTTTCATTGAAGCCCAAAAATTAAATGCGATCATTTTTGTTTTGTTGTCCCTATTTAGTGATTTATATCGCACCGCTGAAGCTGTCATGTCCAAACAATAGATGATACCGATTAATTATTTTGCCCTTCTTTATGATAATACAGGTTGTAGTACTATTTTGTTTTTCTGTTACTTGTACTTCAAAGTTTCTTGAAAAGATGTTCCTTTTAGCTAATCTGCCAGTAATGTGAGTGCTCATTCTGGGTCTTTTATTTGTTTACAGGTAAAGCATATCCGTAAGTAATACGAGTAACAAGAATTGGTGCTCTGGAATGGTATAGAAACCAAATGTTACTTTTGAAGGGGGTGGGAGACTGGATGAATTGTTTATCTGATGAGATGGTTCAACTACTTAATCGTATTACAGAGGATTTGGATTTGGGTTGGTGCTATATTGCAGTATAGTGCATTTTTTAAAAAGTGTCTTTTATGTTTACAACAGATGTATATATGCTCTTGAAGCTATTGCAGGTTAGGTACTTCAAGCCAAGGGTTAGTCAGTGATTTAATCATAAATTCTTGAACATATGTATATGAGATTGGTATTTTCAAATATTTAATCAACGAGATGGAGTACTATTAGTTATGGCTCATAAAGAGACATGTATATCCTGATTCTGTTCATGTGATACAGATAAGTCATTTAAGATTATGGAGGCTAGGTGCCATGTCAGCTGTAAACTGATTCTTTAGACCAGTTGCCCAATCGTTGTTTCTGATTCTTTAGAACAATTGCCCAACCGTTGTTTCATTCTTAATGCATTGTTTTCTCTTTTCTATTTTGAAAATGGCGTACCCCACCATTAGAAGCCCCCACCGCCCCTGCCCTGGGGATTGGTGGAGGAGGTAAATCGCAAAATGTGCCTCAAGTGGCTTATAGAGAGGGCTCACTGTTAAACTTATGCTTGCAAGGGGCCAAATCCATGCCTATTTTGGATTTATGTTAAGTTGATAACTCATAACAGTGCAATATTGGATATGCAAACATAATTGGAACTAGACCATATCAATTTGCTTCGTACTCTTTGAAAAAGGGCATGTAATAGTTACACTCTCAGCTTCAAAGTATTATTTGTATTCATTTATTAATATACTTTAAAGATTTTAAAATTTAGATGAAAGACCCACCCAAATACCAATATTAACATTAGTTTTCTTAGTTTCACTTAGTTATCTGTTGTTTCTTTTAATGTTTCTACAATATTAATTAATTAGTGCTGTATTCTCCTCCCTTAATTTTTCACTAAAAGTTTTTTTCCTTTTGAGAATAATTTTCACTAAAATATTAGAAATACGACCATAACTAATAGAAAAGGATATGAATTGATTACAAGATCCTAAATTAAGGTAATCTTATTCTATAAATATTATATTTTCAACACTTTATTTATTTAAAGTTAAAATAACAACTCAATGATATACTTGCTATACTACTAAACCTCCATTTGGTACTTGACATAATTCTTTTACCTTTCCAATGCCTATGTGATGTAGGCTGCATTTTTTCAATGTGCTTTATTTATAAATAGGGTCACTTACTATTGCATACATAAAATAATGCATAATTGTTTTAAACTACATGACTCAAAGTATTATTACTCATAACTACACAATTATGATTGTGATACCATAAATACCCCTATGTATTTGCACAATTTGATTTTGCACAATTTAGTTTTGCATAATTTCCTTTGCACAATTTTGTTTTTGCACATTTTGTTTGCACATTATAAATTCCGGCAACAAGCGGCGACGGTCAGCAGCGGTCAACGGCTGTCCGGCCGGCAGTCAAAGGCTGTTCGGTCCGGCGGGTGGGTGGGTGAGGGGTAGGATTGGTGGTTTTAAAAGTGTATGAGATTATAAGGTTATATTTGATATTTTATTTTAATATTTTGTATGTGAGAGAAATTATTTGAATTCCTTGTATCTCATAGTAATTTAGGTTAAAGTGTGTATCTATTAGTGATTTTCCTTATAAATATACCATCGTATCAATATCTGTATTAAAATATACAGCTCTTGAAATAGTTTATAAACTGTATTTTTTAATTTATAAGAGGGGGACCTTAATTTTCAATTCTCATTTATATACATGTATAGAGTTAGTTTTTAGTTCACCTAAGTACACAAGGTGTTTAGGGGCATTATATTTTATTTTAAAAAGTATACATTTTTTTAATGATTATCAATTATATTTTAATACACAGGAAGTAAGTTTCATTGTTCTCAAGCAGAGTCATAAACCGAAAAATTACAATGTTATATTAAATTAATATTTCGAATTAATATATCAATATGTTAATTTATGTCACAACAAATTAAACCTGGATTAATCAGAAGTGAGGCCGAGATACATCTTCATCAATTAAATGAAAAATTACATTGTTATATTAAATTAATATTTCGAATTAATATATCAATATGTTAATTTATGTCGCAACAAATTAAACCTGGATTAATCAGAAGTGAGGCCGAGATACATCTTCATCAATTAAATTCAAGGTGTTATCCGTTGGAAGGTAAATGTTCCATGACTTGAAGAATCTTTAGGTATTATCCGTTGGTAGGGTAAATGTTCCATCACTTGAACAATCTTAAAAAAAATCACGGAAAAAAAGAGAGAAAAATTAGAACCAAAAAAGAAATAAAAAATAAAAATAAATGGTTTTTATTATACCTTGAAAATATTTGGAATCAAATATTTAATATAAAATTAAAATCATCCAGATATAGAATGAGAAAAGATTCAGACAATTCTGGTTGCACAAAGAAAACATCGTAACAAAAAAACAAAATGAAGAAAAACAATTCTGATACTTCCATTTGCAAATCAATAATTTTTAATTATATGAATCTTTTGCAATCGTATGATTGTATTTTGAATTTATTTCGATCTTAAATATGTGTGAACCTTTCCACATGACATAGGATCAATGGATTGAATTGTTATACCAGTTGTTGGAAGATTTTTTGTTTTTGTAAATTTGTAGGATTTTTCAGATTACCCAAATTTTGCAAAAAAATTAGCAGATTCACAAATTTTGACGAATTCGCAAATTTCACAGTTTGGACGATTTTTAGTTTTCGCAAATTTGCAGGATTTTGCCATTTTCGCAGAATTAGATGAATTTTTAATTTTCGCATTCTTTATTTCGAAGAGTTTTCGCAAATTTAGATAATTTTGTATATTTCGCAATAGAGAGGATTTCGTAGTTTTGGCAAATTGTGCAGTTTGGGGAAGCTTTCATGGGATTTGCAGTCGAGAATTGGGGTGGTGAGGGTGTAGGAGCGAGAGACTGCATAGTATGAAGATGATTCGAGAATAATTCATAAAAGACAAACGCTTTTCGTACGGAAAGAGAAATCGAGTTCTATGACTCAATATAAGTTTCTAATTAAGATTTAAGAATTTCCAAGTTAACATTCTTTCATGCAAACCACCTAATTAGAGGGAAGAAAAGAAGTTTGAAGAGGTATTCAAACTTAAAAATCAGCATAAAAATTAGAGGGCCATTTGATTTTTTTTTTCCTATTCCGCTTTGCTCTGTTCTGTCGCGTTGATTTAAATTTTTTTTCCTTTATTGATTGAGTGTGTGCCGTTGAGAGTCTGCTGAAAAAAAAATTGAAATTCGATGCTTTTACATGGAAATGGCAAGACAATTCAAATTGGAATATCTTAGCTGGTCAACAAGCATGGAGATTGCCTATATTCTCTCACAAATCTCTGTTCCAGTTCATTTACCCTTACTCTCACTCTCACTCTCACTCTCACTTATTTACATTCAAACATGCCGACCCTGCACTATTAGGAATCAAGGGGCAAGGAGTGTTTCCTTCTGCAATTCCATTAAGAGATCAATCGGAGAAGACTCGAGGCTATGAGTAATAAATCAGGAGAGTTTCCCCAAGAAGCTTGACCAAAGGCTAGAAGAGAAGGCCAGCCGACGGTAGTACCACTACTGGCACCAGAGTAATTACACTCATTTTTATTTGAATTATCATCTTTATGATAAACTAACTTTACTTTAGCAGATTCGTTCCACTTGGATACCTTGAAGAACGTTGTTCAACAGTAAATTAATCTTTTGCAGGTGCTAGCGCAGTTGATCTTTGTTAAGAGTGAGTACTGATTAAATATTAGTAAATTAATGATACTCTAGCTTAAATTTTTAAACGAGACAGCCATTTAACATGATCTACAATATTATTAAATGATGCTCCTTTCTATTATCTTAAGCTTTTAAACATTGAATATTAGTAAATTAATGATAGTATAGCTTAAACTTTTAAACGAGGTAGTCATTTAACATGGTCTACAATATTAAATGATGCTCCTTTCTATTATCTTAAGCTTTTAAACATTGTTGTGGTGAACTCATTTGACAGAATTTTATGATTGCAGATATTTTCTGTGGCATCATGGACAATGAAAGGAATATCAAAGCCATGATGGGTGGCGATATGGAGGCCTCTGCTCTCTTTGTGGAAGGCGAAACATTATGGATTCAGCCAGAGATTTCTCGACTCATTGTCTCAAGGAAAGTCTGTTGGAAATAAATCCATGAAACTTTAACCCTATTATGATTAACGAGATTTAAACCGTAAAGCGGAAGCGTACCTGATCCATTGAGTCTCTAGGCGGAACACGAACTCAGGATCAGTGGTTATATGATCTTCCTCAACTAAGCCTCCTTATTCCTTATGGGGACCGTAGTAATCCCTCCCGATGGGGAGAAGGGAAGACGATGTGCGGCTTAGTATATTGGGGACCATAACCGGGTAACCTTTATATACTACTTGACTAGACCACCCATAATCACCTAATCATGTAGTATTGGGTATCTACTCAATAAGCCCATATCATTTATTATTATAGCCCATGGACCTTTAACCTTAATTGGATCACTTAATTAAATCCATAATATAATTGAATAGCTAATATAATTGCATAATAATATATTGCCCATAATTAGATTATAAAGGAAATTAATAATTTCCAACAATCTCCCACTTGGGCTATATATTTTCCGTTAGCAATTATATCAAGAGTCCTTAGTTGCGCAACTTTATGCTATTCCTCTTCAGGCTATACTTAACAATCTGGTCCATCTCATATACTAATATGGAACTACCGCGGCATTCACCACATTATAAATCGTGATTAAACCCCGACAATCACCATATCAATATACTCAATGACATAGATCAAATATGGTGAGTAGCATGGAAATTACATGTCAAATGTGATCAACATCATGTCTATTTCCAACTGGTCCAACTTTAAACTTTAGTGAGATCAATCCATAATGTAAAATATTACAAAATGAAATTACTTAAGTGAATTCACAATGAATTCAAAGTCATGAACTTTATTCTGCAGAAAACTGAATTATCCAAATTAAAGTGTTTTTGAAAATTTTAAAGAACAATAAATATAGACTCCCACTGAACTAATGTATTCTAAAACCATATCACACCCATATGAGTAGCTAGCTCATAAAAAATTATAGGGCGTTGAATACATAAATGGCGGATCCGTATTTAGAGTCTATCATAATATGCTCTTCTAAAATTTTATCTACACAAAACACTTTCTTTAACAACCAAGAATTCTATGTCAATTTGTTTGACTTATAAGTATTCTTGTCATAAATACTTTACTGCGAACTAAATGTCACAATGAACTTTATGTGACATATCTTCGCAACCTTTATTTCATGTTTGAATGCCCTTAGTATGCTACTAATTCTGTTGTCATGGTTAATGAGCTAAAGTGTTTGCTTAATACTTTTACTTGTATAGCTCTCCAACCAACAGAAATATAGCCTGAAGTGGATCTTATACTGTATTGACATCCAACAAACTCAGAATCAGAATTCCTCATGATCTCTAACAAATCTGATCTCTGATGTACAAGCATATTATTCTTAGTTCTCTATACATACTTTATAAAGATCCATACTAGAGTTACTTAAATGTCTACTTAATATACCAACAACATAAGCCAAATTAGGTCTTGTAGAGACCTCATCATACAACAACTTCCAACAACCAATGAATATGAAATGTTTCTACATTTCTTAAATCTTTAGTTTAACTTTAGGGCACCTGATTGAGACTGCACTTGTCTCCCTTAGTTTAACTTAAACATTCTCCCACTGAATCACATAATCATCTACATTTGTCTCAAAACCAAAAGAGACACTTACTTCATGATGATACTTGTGATTCCTTTACGAAAAAATTTGCTTGAATGCATAGATGGATTTCTTATTAGTTCTTAAACCATTTAGATCGTATCATCAGTGTTGCGATCAAGGAACTTTATCTTTAGATCCATACAATATGATTCAAGATCAAAATGTGTTACTGATGTCACGATTATCTTATAATAATGACTTCCTTCCCTTTTGAGTATAATCCTATATCAAGATGCAAACCTAATCATCTTGTATTGATTTATACTCATAACTTATAACATTAACACACTTTGGAGTAATTGGACCTTTCATGGTTTGATGAACATTGTTTGAATGTTCTACCATTAATTCTATAGTGTCCTCATTATTTAAGAGAAAACTACATAATCTTCTGAATTATCTTTCTCCCAACTCTAGTGGTTTCCTTAGTGACATTAATTCTTGAGGTTGTTGAATTTGTTATTCCTTAAATATTATTGACATTGTCATATCGTTATTCTGAATTGCACCAATTCTTTAAAGCATAAGTGAGGATCGAATCGACTCCCCCTTAAGGACAATGTCTCTAATATTATTCTTCCCCCAAAATCAACATCCTCACATAATACCGTATTACCAGTCTCAAATATGATCCGATCAATTGGATCATAAACTTTTATTTTTATTTAATACCAATAAAGTAGCTTGTATCTATTTGAATCCAATTTTCTTTAGTAGATCCCAATGATCTAGCCTTAGTTGGATATCACCATATGTGAAACTCAAAGAGTTCTCACAACTACTTTGGTTGGAACTTTATTGAGACCATAAGCTGCAATCTTAGTATTTCTCCAATTAGTAACCATATAATATGGAGTACTATTTTTGTCTTTTAACTACACCACAACACCATTCATACTAAGTAATCTTAATGTGGTGTATTATAAAACAATTCCACAAGTCTTTAAGAGAAAACGAAAGGTTATACTTTAACAGCTTTCCAAACGGGTATTTCTTTGTTGCCCTTATACTTTATTGAGACAGAGTTTGTTAGAACTTATTAGTTCATCCTTATTGTTAAAGTTCTCATCATGTATAATTTTGTTGTTGACATAAGTTAAACTTAATTAACAGACTTCTTAATTGTACAGAGAATTAATCCAAAATGATTATCATGCTTGCACTAAACTTTATAATCTTTCAAATTTTAAATAGTTTAGAATCATCTCAAGGAATCGAGCACAACATTAGTATCAAGTCCAATGACAACAACACTAACTTGTAAGTGGCACTTCTTTGTAGTAGTCAAATACTGACAATAAAACTGTCAAGCAATAGCCTTCCTGTGGGCCGACTTATTACTCACATGTTAAACAAATAATCGTCACATATTTACCACCACAGGTGCTTGTGTATTTCTGCCAAATATTAATCTACCTGTGGGCCGATCAATACCCGCATGAAAATACACTCGCACAACATTATTAATTAGGGACCCATCACAAGACACCTTGTGCAACATTAACCTCGTCTGTGGACAAAAATTAACTGCAGGGGTAATCTTGGTGTAACAATCAAGTATTGACAATAAGTTCTGTCAAACAAGAGTCTATCTGTGGACCGACTCATGTTCACATGAATAATCCAAATAATTATCACATACTTATTATCACATGTGTGTTATTATTCTGTCAAACTGTGCCTTCCTGTGGGCCGAACACAGAACACATAAATAATACCACACCCATCTATGTAATTTCAATAAAGCTTTTCTCCACACACGATATTGCTGTGGCAACATGGTGCTTCAATTGACTAGATTGAATGTTTACTAGACTAATTAAATAAATATTAAAATATTTAATTTAATTAAACGACATTTAACTGTCTCCCCAATTTAATTTTATTTTATTCCTCTAACCAAATAGGAATATTAGATGATTCATACCAACTTAAAAAATAATGAAAGATTTCTTTACTTAATTAGGGATTCCAAAATCCCAATTTAATATAAAACTCGATCCTTTCCAAAATAATGGGACTCGTAATTGATTCCAGAATCAATAATAAATATTGCACAATTAATTTCTTATGCCATAAATAGAATATAACCAAATATTATTGAATCACATAATTGTCCCATAAATCAATTATTAAACTGAATGAACCGGCTTTCTTTATTTAATATGACCAATATGGAATTGACGCAATTCTCCAAATGAGCAAATAAGATATCACAATTTAATTAATATTAAATCTATATATGCATAGAGGAGAAAATAATGAGCAGCATATATAACCTTAAAATGATATCATTATCATGACACGACTAAACATCCTTGTGTACTCAATTATCAATTCTGGAATTCGATAATTAATCTATGAATCATTAAACAATACCAATCCTTTAATAAAAAAACGTGATTTACCATAAAGATTCAAACACACATTCGAATCTAACCACAATATTATTGTGATCTCAGAAAATCATATATAGGGTGGTTCTGATACCACTTGTTGGAAATAAATCCATGAAACTTTAACCCTATTATGATTAACGAGATTTAAACCGTAAAGCGGAAGCGTACCTGATCCATTGAGTCTCTAGGCGGAACACGAACTCAGGATCAGTGGTTATATGATCTTCCTCAACTAAGCCTCCTTATTCCTTATGGGGACCGTAGTAATCCCTTCCGATGGGGAGAAGGGAAGACGATGTGCGGCTTAGTATATTGGGGACCATAACCGGGTAACCTTTATATACTACTTGACTAGACCACCCATAATCACCTAATCATGTAGTATTGGGTATCTACTCAATAAGCCCATATCATTTATTATTATAGCTCATGGACCTTTAACCTTAATTGGATCACTTAATTAAATCCATAATATAATTGAATAGCTAATATAATTGCATAATAATATATTGCCCATAATTAGATTATAAAGGAAATTAATAATTTCCAACAAAGTCTCGATCGAAGTACAGACAAGAACTTAGCAAAGCTGAGTGTAGCATGCTTTGGACACTCCACGTACCAGGATGAGATGAAAAGCTTGTCCAGGTAATTACCATATTTTTTCATGTAAAAATAAATTAAGAAAACGAATCCAAGACGGTGTCTTAGTCTATGTGGTGCAGGTGGTACAAAGCAACAGGACTCAATATAAGTTTCAAATTAAGATTTAAGATTTTTCAAGTTGACATTCTTTCATACAAACCACTTATTTATAGGGAAGAAACGAAGTTTGAAGAGGTATTCAAACTTAAAAATCAGCATAAAATTTAAAGACAGCAACTTTCAAGATCGGAAGTTGGAAGGTTGTATTTTCTTTGATTCTCTTCCCATATCGGTCCACTCCACTTGAAAAGAACTCGTCCTCGAGTGACCTTATTAGGGTGAAACTTGAGATGCTTTTTCACTGGGAAACATTCCTATCATTTCATTTCCAATATTGAAAACATGTGAACCTCGACACTTGTCCGTAGCCGCGTTGAATTTTTTTAGCAAATTCTATCAATTTCTTCTAAACTTTGGCTTGCACATCAAATTTAATTGCTGCCACACTAATAGCCTCTAAAGCATGTGGAGTTTTTTTCTATAAAACACAATAAATGGTGCCTTCCCTGTAGAATTATGAATTGCATTTTTGAAGACATAATCCCACTGCGTATGATTACAAAACATGCTCTTGCAGTTAGCCTCTTTTAACGTCGTAATATCTTTGCTAGACTTTCATGTAGCCAAGCAAAAAAATGATGAGAAACCTGAGGCCTCCGTGAACGTCGCCACTAATGGTGAACGTCATTATCATTATTCGACAACGATCAACATGATACGGCACCAATGATAAAAAAATATTTTCGAAGATCTCGACTCTCACATATAATACTCCCAAGTTTGTTGATGCAAGTTGTCAATTCAAGTGGGCAAACATTCAATGTTGAATTTCCACATTCATCAATATCTCTGCATCCTTCTGCAATTAAAATAATCTGAACTTTAGTAGAATTCCTCCTGGAGGCTTCCATAATAATTCTCGCATGAAAACTAACTGATATCTTAATTATCATCAGGTTTTTTTCACATGCAATCCCAATGTTTTAATCAAACTGTAAGAATTAATATTCTCGCAACTTCCGTCAATTATTATTTCAAAAATCTGATTAGAAACTGTGCACCTGGTTTGGAATAAAGCATTCCGATGATAATCATCTCTTCGAGGTGTTAAGAGCGCTTTACGAACCACCATTACTGCTTGTTCGTCAACCGCCTCACCATCAGGTTTGCAGACTCCATTCTTATCCTCCCATATATCATTGCCTTCTTCATGTTCGATCATGATGACCGGGCGTTGGTTAGGATATTTGTTTGAGTGATGCCCAAATTCTTGACACTTGTCGTCAGTTTGCTTAGCACTTTTCTCAGAAGGTTCCTTATCTCCTCCATGCTTCATAGACCTAGAGGCAGCCTCTACAATGGTTGTATGGACGACTTGGGTGCATCATCCTGTTCTTCTTGAATGACATAAAATTTCTCTTGAATGACGTAAAATTTCTCCACTCGTTCCACAGGAGTAGTTAACGTTTGTACCACTGAACTCAAACGTTGCATTTCTCTTAATACATTAGAAAGCGTGGATTTGGTGGTGTTAAATATTGCCGAAGGAGAAACATTGACTTATGTGTTGTTAGCATTGCTGAAGGAGAAACTTTGGCTCTGATACCAACTGACACACGGGGGATAATACATAGAAGGCAAACGATCTTCGTACGGAAAGAGAAATCGAGTTCTATGACTCAATATAAGTTTCAAATTAAGATTTAAGATTTTTCAAGTTAACATTCTTTCATAAAAACCACCTATATATAGGGAAGAAAATGAGTTTGAAGAAGTATTCAAACTTAGAAATCAGCATAAAAATTAAGGGTAAAACACTTTTTTATCCATTAATTTTTTTTTATTTTGAAATTGGTCAATCGATTTCGCACTTTTTGAAATTGGTCCATTAAGTTTACAAAATTTGACAAATTCGTCCTCTGAATCGGCTGCAACATGTTTCTCATCAGGTCATGTTGTTTTCATGCTGACGCGTAATTTTTTTTTAAGAGGATGAAATCTGCAGCAGTAGTTTTATGGCAATTTACAAACCACATGGATTAAAAGGATAAATAAAAACTTGGGCTGCTTATACATCAGTACACTACACTGATCTCTCTCTAACTTGTCTCTCCAATCACACATGAACATGCATCTTCTTCATGTCTCTTCTCTCCTCCTAGTCCTAATAACCTCTCCCACCTCACCTCCCTCATCCTCTGCAATTGATTCCTTCATCTACGTGGGTTGTTCCCAACTCAAGTACAACTTGGGCTCCCCCTACAAGTCCAACGTCAACTCCATACTCTCCTCCATAATCCTCCTTCGCCACCTACAACAACTTCAAGTTATCCTCCCAAGCTCCAACGTCGTTTACGGCCTCTTCCAATGTTTTAGCTCTCCCTACGAGTCCAACATCAACTCCATACTCTCCTCCATCTTCGACTCCACCTGCCTCAGCGCTTTGGGCGCCGCATTGCAACTGGACTACTGTTTCATACGCTACGACAACATATCATTGTCATTTACACACTAAAACCAATCAAATTAAAACAAAATAAAATAAAAAACGTAATGAAGAAAAACCCTTGCCGGAAAATGGATCAAGTAATGAAAGTAATCAACCGGGTGGCGAACAGTAACGTCGTAGTCAACACACTTCTAGCAGGCATCTTCGTCGTTCTAGGACCGAGTTCTAAGGCACAGTAGAGAACAATCAAGGCAATGGAGGTGGAGAAGGATTCTCTATTAAAAACGAACAAGCATATGAAAAATACAATGTGGGAATGAAAGCAAACGCTCTACGGGAGGCAGAAGCTGATCCTAAGAATGCCCTAGTCCCTCTCTCCACCCTCAAGTATATCTACGAAGATGTTGTAACCACGAGTTCTAGTAATTTAACTATTCGCCTCTTAGATCCTATCGTCAATTGTGCATTAAGATTTAAGAGTTGTACCAGCTACCTCAATGATGTTGCATTTATGTTAGCTGATCTTAGACGTGGATTATTTGCCTCTATGTTGGATGGTGTTGGAATTGGGAGTTAATGATAAAGAAGAATAAAAAGCAAATGTTTATAATTATCAGAGTTTTTTTTGCTATTCAATTCATTTATTGTTTGGGGATTGGAGTGGTATGATATAGCTAATCAAAGATTTTGTAAAATTTTACTGATACACACATCTTTAACTTCAACCCAAATCATGTTAATCAAACTAACAAGATTGCCTTGATTTCTTATTGCTTTTTTTTTTAATTTTAATGTTGTTCTTCATATCAAATGTTACAAATGAAGGAGGTGCGAAGGTTTATATTTTTACTGCTTCTAACTTGACGAACGTTTCGTTGAAGTGGGAGAGGGTTATTAGGAGGAGAGTAGAGAGACATGCATATTGCATGTTAATGTGTGACTGGGGGAGAGAGATAAGTAGTGTACTGTAAGTAGTGTACTGTAATGATGTTTTACACTACTCACAGTTTTATTAATCCTTTTGATCCACGTGGCTGGTAAATGCCAGCAGCTTAGTGCAGATTTCATCTCTTGAACAAAAAAATCCATGTCAGCATCAGTGCATGACCTGATGAGAAACCTGCTGCAGCCCGTCGGTCAAATGACGAATTTGTCGAATTTTGTAAATTTAATGAATCAATTCAAAATTTAGAAAGTTAATTAATGGATAAAAAAATATATTTACCCTATTTTTTTATTTATAAATCAAGATAATAATAATAATAATAATAATAATAATAATAATAATAATATTATTATTATTATTATGACCTAGATTGATAAGTAAAAATAGGACTTTTATTATTATTATTATTATTATTATTATCTACACCATTTAATTTATTAACCAGTAATTCTATGCAAGTGTTATGTTTAACTTTTTGAATTATAAATTAATATCATATATATATATATATATATATATATATATAATTAATTAATTAATTTAGGCCATTTAGCGTTTGATCCGTGCGTTGTTTGGGGATAAATTATCACAATATTATTTACATTTGATTTAAAAATTAGAATTCAACTTGAATTATATTAGTGAAAAAAATTATTTTAATATTATTTGAATTCTAGTATTTGGAGCTTAAAAGTTGTGATTTGATGTGCGTTTCTTTATACGCAAAATTAATCCCCAAGTATTAAGGATATCAGTTGCAGTTTAAGCAAACGACCAAGTTAAATATCGAACCCAAAGGACGGCGTATTAGCAATTTAATTATTTACTAAATGAATTAAGATGAAAAACAATAAGAGTTGTGGAATTAATTATCAACTAAAATACTAAAATTAAATAACAAATAAAATAAAATAGCACTACGAGAATACGAAAGTGGATCAAATAGGAAAATAGGTAGCTCTAGGGTAATCCAGTTTTACTACTTAACTTCCCTCTCAAGTGCAGGCCGACTCTACCTTGTGGACTATAGACGCATCACTAAACCATGTAAATCTACCCTATAGACATAAGTAAATATGCGTGTAACACGTGTGAATAACCTTGGAGTAAGAGATATAATTTAACCCTCATTTCTAGGTATTATGAGTATCAATTATTTCTCACGTCTGTAATCTAACCCGATATAATCTCCCTTTATAGGTACTATATAATTACCCTCTTTTTCCTGCTTACTAACCCGAATTCAATTTAATTAATAAACATTCATATATGATAGTTCTAATGAAGCTTCGGAGTCCCCTCACTTAGAATCATAAAATGGAATCCTGTTCAGCAACGCACTCAATCTACAACCAAGATATTCAGAGTTTATATACCAATTGAAGATGCACAAAACAACCATGAATATGAATTAAGAAAGCATAATCATAAATAAAATAAATCCACAAATAGTGTTATTCGGAGGACATACAAGAGAGTTTAATTAATTCATAAAATCTTCAAAACCTTAAATCTACCAAAACGGTTCTAGCCTATGATGTTGCGAAGAACAATCATAGGGGTTGAATAGATCTTACCCATATTTCTGGAAAATACAAGACAAATTAGAAAATGAATAAAATCCTAGATGTGGGCGTCGTCGCTTCCTTCTCCGTCTTGAATCCTCCTCTTGGTTCTCCTCTTGATTCCACAGATGAATCTTCAAAGTAATGAATGGATGGAGGAAAGGATGTGGATGATGTTTGGGGGGTAATCCCCTTGTGGGGTGTAGGATGATTGTGTTGTTGTTCTCCCATCTTTTGGTGTGATCTACATTCTCTTTTAACTTGTAAGCTCTCCTTATGGACCTTGGATGGGCTTTTTCTTGGAGAATATGAAAATACACGCATTGGGGTGTAAAAATATGGATCTTCAGTTGTTCAGACATTTGGTTCGACCATGGTTCGACCAAAGTGTTTGGTCGAACCATGTATGTGGTGGTCGAACCCAGCTGCACAATCTCACCATTTCGTGTATAACTTCCTCTTTCGATCTCCGATTTGAGTGATTCTTACGCCAAAACGATCCTCTCTTTCGTGGCTTTCCAACCACATATCACAATATCAGGTATGAGCTTTACACGAATACCGAAAAATTACATAAGTTGGACGTGCATTTTTCAATATTCCTCTAACTTTGTACTTTTAATCCTTTTTCTACCTAAAACACAATAAAACACCTCAAATGCACATTTTTCTCAAATATATTGAATATAAGACATTTGTGCTAATATATAACAATAATTTCCATAAAAAGGTGTTAAATTGGATACTCAAACATGCTTATTTTCACTCTCATCAATCCCCCAAACTTACTTGTTGCTCGTCCCGAGGCAACAAAATAAAAATAAAGAGAGAGAGGGAGAGTAAGAAAATTAGCGCAGAAACTAGAACTATGGCCAATACCCCTTTCACAATACAATTGTCCTCAACTTAGGTCATGCAACTCTCATTACATATAATAATCAATTCATAGCATACAAGATAAGAAATCACCACCAATTCAAATGCTCCATTCACATGTTCTCACGGGAAGTATATATCACTCGCACTTAAGTGTAAAAGATGTACACTTATGGGTTAAGGTGTTTACGCTCAAATTCAATTCAAGTGCATGCGTAACCATAAGCTTGCCAAATATCTCAAACTCTCCACCACTAAAAGTATGATTCGATAATATGATCAAAAAGGACTTTTCTTTTGGAAGTAATGTTGGATCTTTGGTTAAGGTAGGAAATATATGGATAAGTGACTCAAAACTTGGGTCAATCAAGTGTGCATCCTTCATGATCTTTCATTCTTCTTACTCACTTTAATTAAGCACAACATCCTCCTCAACTCTTTCACTTTTCTTTTTTCTTTTCAAGCACAACAATTTTTCCTTCTCTTTTTTTCTTTTTTCTTGAGGTACCAGTTTTGGGCACTACCTCTCGCATCCTCCATAGGGTACTAGATTTAAGCACTACCCTAGGGTGTTTGATTCAATGAAGTACTAGATTTAAGCACTACTCCATGATTCTCCTTAGATGCATTATCAAGATCCATCACTATTTCAACATCAATTTCATTCCTTCCCAAACTGCTATCAAACTCCATCAACACACTTTGAAAAGCCAGTAATTCTCTTCTAGAAGGATAATCAATGCTCAAAAAATTCAGATGCTCAAAGTGGTTATTTCTCGTAACCTGCCAAAGAATGAGATATTTAGCCTCAATGGGGCTAACTACATATAAACATCATTTGATAGGGAATTATTTGGCTAAGTGACTCATAAATTAAAGGATGACCTAAAATTATCTCCCATCATCTAATACACATGTAGTTTCAAGTAAGACAAGAGACAAGTTCTAAAATACACACACAAGAATGATATTCATCAGAAAATAAATATCATGTGATTATGTACATAATTAACGAGGCTCAAAATCTCACATGGGTTTTTACATATAATGGAGCACTTTTCATGGTAAGTAATATCTCACACGTACAAATAAAACTTCATACTACAATATAACTCAAGTACACTTCCTTCATCAATTTCAAGAGCATATGAATTTTAAGTACGATTAAAAAATATAAGCTCACATGTGGATCACCAAAAACATAAACTCAATTTTTCCACTCCTACTAATTAAAAGCACACATAAAATTAGAATAAGGAAACTAGGGCATCTGATTTTTTTTTAACGTATGCACGAGCTTCTCAAATTGTTCAACTCGATCAGGTTAAAGCCTCAGTTTACCTGTTTCTATCACCAAAGCTCAACATACCTCATCATCACAGGATTCATAAATAATAATATAGGAAAACTATAAGAAAGACTCAATTGACTATCTAATTGACTCCACACACTAGACACACCAACACAACACACTAAACATTAGGTAAGTTATAAAAAATCGACATATCAACACTGATTAAAATATTAATATTGCGCAAAAAATCAACCCCCTAACAAATAAACAACCAACGAAAGGAAAACTTATACCCTCGGTGCTTGATGCCCTTTTTCTTTGCACGCAAAATTAATCCCCAAGTATTAAGGATATCAGTTGCAGCTTAAACAAGTGACCAAGTGAATTATCGAACCCAAATGACGGCGTATTATCAATTTAATTATTAACTAAATTAATTAAGATGAAAGGCAATTCAGTTTGGGGTTTGATTATCAATTACTAAATAATTAATTAAAATAATAAATAAAGTAAATAACACTCGAAGAATACGAAAGTGGATCAAGTAGGAGAATATGTAGCTCTAGAATAATCCAGTTTCACTCATTAATCTCCCTTTCGTGTGTTGATGTCCGACTCTGCCTTGTGAAATATGGACGCATCACTAAACCATGCATATATACTCTATAGACACAAGTAAACATGCATGTAACACGTGTGAATAACCTTAGAGCAAAAAATATAATTCCATCCTCCTTTCTAGGTATTATCAGTATCAATTATTTCCCTGACCAATTGGTACTCTAACTCGATATGATCTCCCTTTATAGGTACTATGAAGTTATACTTTTTATCCTACTTATTAACACGAATAATATTCAATTAACAAGTATTTATATAAGATAGTTCTAATAACACTTCAGAGTCCCCTCTCTTAGAATTATAATATGTAATCCTGCTCAACAGTGAACACACTCAATCAATAACCAAGATATGTATTCAGACTCTATATAACAGTTAATGATGCACAAAACGACTATGAGTATGAATTAAAAACACATAGTATTATATAATATAAACCACAAGTAATGTTGTATGGAGTTTACACACGAAAGTTTAATTAATTCGTAAAAACCTTCACAACCCTAGTTCTACCAAAAAGGCTCTAGCCCATGATGTTACGAAGAACAATCATGGGTGTTGGATAGATCTTACCCGGATGTCTGGAAAATTGAAGATAAATTAGAAAATGAATAAAACCCTAGATGTGGGAGTCATCGCCATCTTCTCCGTCTTGAATCCTCCTCTTGGTTCTTCTCTTGATTCCACTGACGAATCTTCAAAGTGATGGATGGATGGAGGAAATGATGTGGATGATGGTTAGGGGTGATCCCCCTTGTGGGGTGTAGGATGATTGTGTTGTGTTGTATCTAATCCGTATGCCTTCTTAGTGTGATCATTCCTCTCTAGGTATGCTTTCCGAGTGGAGTGATTCCAGATCTTGTTTTATAAAAAGACTTGTCTACGATTCTACCATATATGTCTTTTTTATTCCGTCGAAAATTGATTTTACGGTATAGGCGCTTATGACCTCCCCTTCTATGCCTTGCGGTAATGATTCCTCTGGCATTACGACCTTTACCACAATGATGTTGTACATCCCTTTTATACTTGTAAGCTCTCCTTATAGACTTAGGATGGACTTTTCTTTGAAAATATGCAAAAACACACACTAGGGGTGTAAAAATCAGATTCGAACGCGTCCCAGGTAGGTGGTTCGACCTAGGGTTCGAACTATGGTCAAATTGAAATCGCCGATTTAATGCACTTCAGGCATATGATTCGACCAAAATAGCTTGGTCGAACCTGTGGTTCGACCACTGGTCGTGGTCGAACCAGCTTGCGCCAGCTTCATCGTTTCGCGTATAACATCCGCATTCAAAACGCGATTTGAGTGATTCTTATGCTCACGTGATCCTCTCTTCCTTGGCTTTCTATCAAAATAAAGAACTTACAAAAACTTCAATATTTGAAGGTGTAACAAGCCATGGAAAGTGACACAGTCGTTCTGTTCGGCACAGCTCGCGCGACATCATCATCTTGATCATAACTTTCTCGTTTAGATTCCGATTAGGGTGTTCTTTAAGCCAAAACGACCCTCTCTTCAGTGGCTTTCAAACCATGTATCACAACACTAGTTTTGATCTGCACACAAACATAAAAAAATTGCATAATTTGGACATGCGTTTTTCAGCATTCATTGCACAAGTTGCACATTTTTCTCCAACTTTTCACTTTTGATTATTTTTCCACCTAAAACACAATAAAACACCTCAAACGCATATTTTTCTCACATATATCAAATATAAGACACTTGTGCTAATATATAACATCGATTTCCATCAAAAAGGTGTTAGATTGGACCTAAAATACACTTATTTTCACTCTCATCAATCCTCCAAACTTACTCATTGCTCGTCCCGAGGAAACAAAATAAAGAGAAAGAGAGTATGAAAATTTAGCGGGGAAAACAAGGACTATACTCCATTCAAATGCAATTGTAATCAACTTAGGTCATGCAACTTTTATTACATGTAATAATCAGTTCATAGCAAACAAGATAAGACAATCACCACTAATTCAAATGTTCCATTTACATGTTCTCACGGGAAGTATATATCGCTCGCACTCAAGTGTAAAAGATGTACACTTATGGGTTAAGGTGTTTACGCTTAAATTTAATTCAAGTGCATGCATAACCATAAGCTTGCCAAATGTCTCAAACTCTCCACCACTAAAAGTATGATTCGATTATGGGATCAAAAAGGACTTTTCTTTTGGATGTAATGTTGGCTCTTTGGTTAAGGTAGGAAATATATAGATAAGTTACTCAAAACTCGAATCAATCAAGCGCGCCTATCATGATCTTTCATTCTTCTTACTCACTTCAATTAAGAACAACATCCTCCTTAAATCTTTCACTTTTTTTTTAAAGCTCAACATTTTTTTCCTTCTCTTCTTTTTTTTCCCTTCTCCATTTTTTCTCTCGAGGTACCAGTTTTGGGCACTACCTCTCGCATCCTCTATAGGGTACTAGATTTAAGCACTACCCTAGGGTGTTTGATTCTATGGAGTACTAGATTTAAGCACTACTCCATGATTTTCCTTAGATGCATTATCAATCTTCAATCACTTTTTCCACACCAATTTCATTCCTTCCCAAACTGTTATCAAACTCGATCAACACACTTTGAAAAACCATTAATTCTCTTCTAGAAGGACAATCAAGGCTAAAAAAAATTCAGATGCTCAAAGTGGTTCTTTTTCGTAGGCTGCCAAAGAATGAGGTTTTAAGGCTCAACGGGGCTAACTACGGATAAACATCATTTGGTAGAAAATTATTTGGCTTAGAGACTTATAAATTCAAAGATGGCCTTAAATCATCTCCCATCATCTAACACACATGTAGTTTCAAGTAAGACAAGAAGCAAGTTCTAGAATACACACACAAGAACGATACTCACCAGAAAGAAATATCATGTAATTATGTACATGAATAATGCTCAAAATCTCACATGGGTTTTTAACAAGTAACAGAGAACTTTTCATGGTAAGCCATATCCCACAAGTACATATAGAACTTCATATCACAATATAACTCAAGTACACTTCCTTCATCAATTTCAAAAGCATATGAATTTTAGGCACAATTTTTAAAATATCAGCTCACATGGATCATCAAAATCAAACTCAATCCTTTCAAAGCACACAAAAGATTTAGTATAAGGAATCGAGGGCACCTGATTTTTCTCCTTTAATGTATGCACGGACTCCTCGAGTTGTTCAACTTAGTCAGGTCAAAGCCTCAGTTTACCTGTTTCTATCATCAAAGCTCAACATACCTCATCATCACAAGATTCATAAATAATAATATAGGAGAACTATAAGAAAGACTCAATTGACTATATAATTGACTCCACACACTAGAAACACCACTAAACACTAGGCAAATTGCAAAAAATCGACACGTTAAAACCGATTAAAATTTCAATATATCGCAAAAATCAACTCCTCTAGCAAACATTACAGAGAAAAGATTATACTTTTGGTGCTTCAATGAGGTAAGAACATCACACCCCCCAAACTTAGTAGAGACGTAAATTGAAACTAAGTTTACAAAGGGCTGCAATTGCCGATTAGTAAGCACCTTAAATATAAAAATTTTTTACTCACTCGAAATAAATAAAGCAATAAAACAGAAGGGCAAGCCCCCAACAGGCACTCATGTTTAACGTCGGAGAGTCACGACGGATGTAACCTTCGTAGGCTACTGGATCAGAAGACGGTCTTCTCTCATCCTCACCTTTAAATATTTTTTTCCCTCTTCTTATCTACACTCAACACCTCACCTTTCTTGGTCACAAAAATATGATCCTCAGAATTTTCTTCCTCCCATGGCTGCCTAGACACCTCCTTGTCAATCTTCCACTTACATTTAGAATCATCTGTCTTAGAAAAATCAAGATTAAACAGGTTAGAAACCACATCTATGCTCTTGCATGATTGAGTCTCCATGGGCAACATCATTGCATGATAAAGCGAGAAAATCACATCTTCATTATCCATCTGCAGTCTAAGCTTCTCGGCTCTCAATGTCTTTGTTCCTTCCCACTTCTTCTCAACTATAAGCTCACTATTCTGCTCATGTAATGGTACTGGAGTACTCTAAACATCAGGTATAGCATTCTAACTGAAAAATGGTGCCGAACAAGGTGGTTCGACCTCTGGTGTTGTCGAACCAGATGTGTAATGGTCGAATCCCGCTTCTGAAAGTGCATTCTTCGCCTTATAGGCCGGTTCGACCACCATGCGACCAACAGGATTGGTTGAATCATGCTGATCGTGGTTGAATTGTCTTTCTGGAAAAATAGGATGCTCAGGATAGGGTAGTTCGACCTAAGTTCGACCAGCTGATTTGGTCGAACCATCTCAGTTGGGACCTCCGGATGTCACCCAGATGACTGGTTCGACCTCCTCTGTTTGATTCAACCTGATGTGTTGGTCAAATCGAGGTTAAATTGGGCTCCTAACATTTCTAAATTCAATTCTGGCATCATCAGTTCCCCATATTGTGTTCCAGGCCTTAACGTGATGGCTGGACTGCTTCGGATTCATTATGTCTTGAGACAGGAACATTTCTTTCTCCAATGTTTTTGTCAATTGATTCACTTTCCCAGCCATATGCCCCATCATCAAAGTAAGCTCCTTCATCTTCTTAGATAAATCCGCATGCTTAGCATTCATAGTAGCCTCGATGCAGTGAACTCTTTCATCATTCTTAGCCATGTATCGATTGAAGGTATCTTCAACACTCATCATTTTGTGCTGCTTCATACTAGACCCCTTTAGTGTCAACTTTGTAATCTACCTCTGCTGGGACACTAGTAGCTTGTTGATGTTAGCTAAACTAGAGACGATTTCATCATCTCTATTCGGCTTCTCCACTTGATGTTCAACCTGCGCTACCTTGGCAAGTACATATGATCCTCTATCGCTCTCTGTAGGCCAGTCACATGAATTCATAGAGATGTCTTCAAATATTTTTCATCTTCAAGTGTTGTCTTAGATAACAACGCTGCTCCTGATGATGTATCAATAAAAACACGAGACTCAAAATCCAATCCATAGTAGAAGATGCTTATGTACTGAGCCTTAGACTTCCCATGCTGTGGACACCGCCTGAGCATGTCTTTAAACCTTTCCCACACCTCATGAAATTTCTCACCCTGATTCATAACAAATTGGGTGATCTCTTGGATCATCCTTAAGATCCTCGAGAGTGGCATGTATCTCTCCAAAAACTTCTGCTGCAGTTAGTCCCATGTAGTGCAATCTGTGGCATCAAGAGTCCCATACCAAGTTTCCGCCCTATCAATCAATAAAAACTTGAATAAGGCGATCCACCTAGCATGATCTTTATCTCCAGCACCCTTTTGAGTATTTGCATAACCAAGAAATCTTCGGAGAAGCTGATATGGATCTTCAAAACAACCTCTAGAAAAGGGATTCTTCTCTACCATATTAATAAAAGCGGAATGGATCTCAAAATCATCATTTTTCCCCCTTTATTCCTATCAAACCCATGTTGCCAATCCCATAGTTCGTGAAAATTTCATGTATAGCAATATTACCGGGTTCTGCCTTGCTCCGGCCATTTTTAGCTCAATGTATTATTCGTTCCTTTCCTTCCTCTCCTTTTTCTAGTGCACAAGTACCTCAGAAAAATTCAAGGTTAGATAGAAATAAATAATCATAAATAAGAGTCTTAATCAAACTAGAAATAATAAACTAATAATAACAGTCATCCCCTGCAACGGCGCCAAGAACTTGATGCGCGTTTTCTTTGCACGCATAATTAATTCTCAAGTATTAAGGATATCAGTTACTGTTTAAGCAAGCAACCAAGTGAATTATCAAACCCAAAGGACGGCGTATTATCAATTTAATTTTTAACTAAATTAATTAAGACGAAAGACAATTCAGTTTGAGGTTTGATTATCAACTACTAAACAATTAATTAAAATAACAAATAAAATAAATAACACTAGAAGAAAATGAAAGTAGATCAAGTAGGAGAATAGGTAGCTCTAGGATAATCCAGTTTTACTCATTAATCTCCCTTTCGTGTGTTGATGTCCGACTTTGCCTTGTGCAATATGGAAGCATCATCAAACCATGCATATCTACTCTATAGACACAAGTAAACATGTGTGTAACACGTGCGAATAACCTCAGAGCAAAAAAATATAATTCTACCCCCTTTCTAAGTACTATAAGTATCAATTATTTCACTGGCCAATTGGTACTATAACCCAATATAATCTCCCTTTATAGGTACTATGAAGTTATACTCTTTATCCTACTTATTAACCCGAATAATATTCAATTAACAAGTATTTACATAAGATAGATCTAATAACACTTCGGAGTCCCCTCTCTTAGAATTATAACATGTAATCCTGCTCAGCAATAACGCACTCAATCAATAACCAAGATATGCATTCAGACTCTACATAACAGTTAATAATGCACAAAACGACTGTGAGTATGAATTAAAAAAGCATAGTCTTATATACAATAAACCACAAGTAGTGTTCTACGGAGTTTAGACATGAAAGTTCAATTAATTCATAAAAACCTTCACAACCCTAGTTCTACCAAAAAGACTCTAGCTCATGATGTTACGAAGAACAATCATGGGTGTTGGATAGATCTTACCCGGATATCTGGAAAATACAAAATAAATTAGGAAACGAATAAAACCCTAGATGTGGGAGTCGTCGCCTCTTTCTCCGTCTTGAATCTTCCTCTCGGTTCTTCTCTTGATTCCACAGATGAATATTCAAAGTGATGGATGGATGGAGGAAAGGATCTGGATGATGGTTGGGGGTGATCCCCCCTTGTGGGGTGTAGGATGATTGTGTTGTGTTGTATCCAATCTGTATGTCTTCTTGATGTGATCTACATCCCCTTTTATATTTGTAAGCTTTCCGTATGGACTTAGGATTGGCTTTTTTTTTGGAAAATACGCAAAAACACGCACTAGGGGTGTAAAAATGGTATTCGGACGCGTCCAAGGCAGGTGGTTTGACCTAGGGTTCAACCTAGGGCTTGATCAAACCATGATCGAATCAAAATTGGAAATTTAACACACTTCAGGCATATGATTCGACCAAAATAGCTTGGTCGAAACTGGTTCGACCACTGGTCGTGGTCGAACCAGCTTGCGCCAGCTTCATCGTTTCGCGTATAACTTCCACATCCGGACTCCGATTTGAGTGATTCTTGTGCTCACGCGATACTCTCTTCCTTGGGTTTCTATCCATTAAAGAACTCACAAAATCTCCAAGGTTTGAAGGTGTAAAAAGCCATGGAAAATGACACAGTCGTTCTGTTCGGCACAGCTCGCGCGACGTCACCATCTTGATCATAACTTTCTCGTTTGGATTCCGATTGGGGTGTTCTTTAAGCCAAAACGACCCTCTCTTCAGTGGCTTTCAAATCATGTATCACAACACTAGTTTTGATCTCCACACAAACACAGAAATATTTCACAAATTGGACGTGCGTTTTTCAGCATTCATTGCACAAGTAGCACCTTTTCTCCAACTTTGCACTTTTGATCCTTTTTCCATCTAAAACACCTCATATGCACCTTTTTCTCACATATATATCAAATATAAAACACTTGTTCTAAATATAACATCAATTCCCATCAAAAAGATGTTAGATTGGACAATAAAACACACTTATTTTCAATCTCATCAGTGCTCATAAGACGAGATAAGTACATCAGATCCCCTCCAAACTTAGTAAAAACATAAGTCGAAACTAAGTTTGAAAAGAGATCTAATTTCCGAATCGTGACACCTCAAATATAGTAATTCCTCACTCACACGAAAGAAATAAGGTAATAAAAATGGAAGGGCAAGCCCGCAATCCTATTTCAAAATTAAAACTCTAGACGTTCCTTTTGATAATCGACGAGGGAGACGTTCCTTTCAAAATTCAAAACTCTTTCGGTGGCCAGCCTCTCAGCCTCTCTATCGGCAACGGCGAAATTAGTGGAATTGGCAACACTTTGAGGGTTCGGATTGACTGGGGAAATGATAGGAATCGTCTGGGAACCAAATTGGCGGATACTGAAATCAATTTCTTTCTCAGGAACGGTCGGAGGAACAATTCTTCTAGCAGGCTCAAGCATCATGTCATAGTCTTCAGCTCTGGATCGCTTTCCAACTCAAGCTCCGGATCATCCTTCAACTCGGGATCCTCTTCACTTTCGGAGGAGGTGACAGAGGGATCTGCAAAAGGACACCATTGATGAGAATGCAAGGGACGCAGAGAAGACAACGAAGCGTGAGCCAAAGTAATTATTCCTCTCATCTCATTAGCAAGGATACTGAACTCACCAATGGATGGAGATGGGCTGCGGTAAAACTGATACCAGACTGATGAGAAGACTTACCCCATTCGTAAACACCCCTGATGTTGTTTCCCAAGCAATGTCATCACTGCCGTCCTGGCAAAGTCGATCGGAGAGAAAAATCCAGGAGGAACTGCGGTTGAATGACGTGATCGTCCTCGAGGAGAAGACAAGGGAAGGAAAACTCTACCGTGAGCAAACAACGTATAACAAAGATTTTCCTCAAGCTTGAAGTCCCCGGAACTAAAAGACATACAGTCAAATTCACTTTCACAATCCGAAGAAGAAGAGGAAACATTGTAAACAGAATCGGCTTCATCATCTGAGAACTAATACACATGTTTGTGATGAGTCAGAGACAAGCCGGCAATAGAGACGATAGACCCCACCAGAGATAAAGCACCTTGGAGTTCATATGGAAAGATAAGAAATGAATATAAAACACATAACCAACATCCCAACAAACAAAATGAAACCACAGGAAAATAAAAGAGAGATACCAGCAGTGGCATAGCGACCAAGGGTAGACATCCCGGTAAAAACAAGAATGGGTTCTTGAAGGAGAGGAGAGGCACGATAAGAATTATTGCTTGAGTACAAGATCTCGTAAACGCGGCAAAATCCATCACTTAACTGTACGAGTCGACGATGGGTAGGACCTGCACAAGGTATTAAAAGAATGTTAGAAATTCCCCAGAGCAGCCCAGAGTCCAGAAAAGCGATAAGAGTCATACACTTGTTCAACGGAAGGAACCGATAGGGGAAGGACACGGCTACACCATTCACTCGAATGCGGTAGATACCTTTCAACCAAAACCAGGTGTACTCCCAACTCTTGCTGATAATGTTGGAAGCCCCAACAAAACGATGATTGTCATGAGGGAGTAAGTGGTAGAACTCGCTGGAACGACCAGAAGCTACATAGAAGAAAAGAAATTCTAACTCAAAGGGATCCTGGATAGTATGGCCCAGCACAATGAACAGAGACATACTGGTTATCAAACGTAACCAAGAAGAAGGCAACAGTTGTGCGATAGCCATGTTCGACCTTTGCAATAACAAACCAATCACAGGCAGAACAGGGATATGCAAGCCAGCAAGGAAGAGGGAATAATAGAAAGCGGTACAAATTTGGAGGAGGCTCAGTAATAGGAACACAGTTACCAGGGGAAATGAAAACCACATCGGGATTACCAAACAACTGATGGATTTCCTCCAGGCGCTCAGCAGAAAGTCTAGAGGGCAGCACCCACTCAAGACGCTGAGCCATGCCGCGAAGGGAAATCCCTATATCGCCAATATCCCGACGCACCGGGAGATAATCCATCAGGTTCAGGTGCAAGAGAGCACAGTATTCTTCATCGATGGGTATCGAAACACAACTGGCAGCTACAGTAGGTACAATAGGAATACCTAGCCTATCAGGGGAAGAAACATGAGGTAGATTATCGCTAGAGGAGGAAGAAGTAGACAAATCCATTAAATTAGGTCGGGGCCGCCTCCGCAGGCGATTGGAGCTGCGAACACCAGGCCGCACATGCCTCTCCGACGTAGAATCAGAGGTGTTAAACTCTTGAATGATAGCAGGGAAGGAGTACCTTCACTAGCCATCACCAACGATAAATGCAAAATTTAAGGTTTAGCAGAGGGGAAGATAAGCGAAACCTCATAGAGTTTCGGAAATTTGGAAGAAAGTTAAGGGGGAAATACAGAAAAATATGCAAAAGATTTGAATTTTAAAAACAGAAATCGAAAGATATCTGATGGAAAGAAATACAACCCACATAATGAATAGACTGGGTGAACAAAAAATGGCAAAGATCGGACGGTTGGGAAGGCAAGACTTTACAACTTCCAAAGAAAATGAGGGGCGTAGATTAATCCACGTAGCCCCTAATGAAAGACGTGCCACACCACGACAGACAATGGCGGTATACTCAAAAGTAAAAGTAAAATTACCAAAATACCCCCAAAAGGTTAGTCAACGTAAAATCAAATACTCCATTTCATAAGGGAAGGATTACACAGTGTCGGAAATTCATAGAAGAATCCTACAACTCAAAGAAAAAGGAAAAATACATGGAGTATTCATAATAAACTCAAATAAAGGAGTGCATCCGGTTCGGTACCATGGCCTCTTGTCAGCTGGGATAACTTCGGAACCGGTGACACCAATAGACTTTGGACTGCCACCTTCGGGCGGCACACCCTCGGAAGAGCCTAGGGATGCTCCAGAAGCTATCGGATCCAACGAGATATCAGATGTTTCAGCATTAACAGATGGGGGAATAGCTTCGAAAGAAGGAAGAGCTGTGGGAACAAAACAATCGAGGAAGGCTGAAGGTCGGAAACAATAGCAGTAACGATAGGATTAGATTCGTTCCCAGCGCCAGATCCAAGAACCTCGAATTTAACTGATGGTTCTTGAATCGGCACCGCCATGGACTCAGTGGAAAGTTCCACAAGAGGATCCTCAGCCTCAGAATCAGCTGTAGCAAGCTCCAGAATACCATCGGCAAAGGCCTCATCCGAATCTATTTCCAACACCTCATCAGAATCCTCCTCGGGAAGTTCAATAACGGTGATAAATTTGGAGTACTCACCGAGTAGCCCCAGATCAAGATGTTTTTTCAAAGACTCACCTGGGGCATCTTTTCTTGACTGAGAGCTTGGAGGAGGATATCACGTATATAATCCAAACAGTCTAGAAAAGATTTTTCGGAGGAAGCCTTCACCATGGCTGATGAGGAGGAACAAAAGTAATAAATCTTGGTTTTAGGAAGAACAACATCCCTGTAGTAAGAATTGTCTGCCTGGGATAAGAGAAACTCATCCTTAACCTGATCCAGTTTAGCTACAGCCTCATTCCGCTCACTCCGAGCCTCGGCTGCCGCTTCTTCAGCCTCTTGAATTTTTTGGTTAAGCAAATATTCGGAAGCTTCCTTCTCTTGACGCATCTCCTCGACCTCTTTGTCGGAGGACACCTGAATGGCATGGAGGCTATTCTGGATCCGAGCCATGTCAGCACAAAACTGGTCATCCCTCACTTCTTTGTGCTCGACCTCCATCTTTGCAATTCTCTCGGAAAGTACCTTTTTCTCCAACAACAGGACACTTTTCTCTTTCTCGGAACCGGTCAGCAGATTATCATATTGAGCATTTAAAGCCTCGAAACTACTCTCAAGCTCGGGTTTCTTATCCTGCTCAACCCTCAACTCCACTCGAAATTGAGCCTCAGTTGTACTTGCTTCAAGAGATTTCTGTTCTGCATCTTTGATTTTAGAGAGGAGAAAAGTAACCTCATCCTGCAGATGGGACTCACGCCTCTCCAATTCAAAGATATGATGCATAGCATTGGCAACATGAAGGGCTTGCCGACCTGGGTAACTGGTGGCACTGTGAAGAGAAACACTAATAGATATTTTCTTAACATTAGTAAGGATCTCTTTAGTACAACCCTTGAAGAGGAAGGCAGCGGCATGAGCCAAATAGGCAGGAGCATTGAAATCAAACAAAGGCTCTTGACTGCGAATAAAAGTTTTGCCAGCTTCATCAAGACCACTATATTTCTCAGAATGTTCCCTATCGACTATCTGATTCACGGGAAGGTAGGAATAGCCTCTTCCAATATAGAAAGAGCAGGAGGGGTTGGCTCGGCAGATAGACGATTGTAAACCCAAGAACGTAGGGGGCTTTCCCTTGATAATACCGCCAAACCTTAGAAGAGAAAAGCTCCGTAGCGAGAAGGAGAACTATAAGGAGTAAGTTTACCCGTGAGACCTTGAAAAGCATGCCTTGAAGACCCGGATCAGGAATAGTCAGTTGCTCAGGGACAAGACGAAAGAAAGTACTAGGAGTGTCAGAAATGCCAATCGGAAGTTTGGCAGGAGCATCAAGAGAAGGGGACGAGCTAATATCACAAATTTCAAAAGTTTCCCGAGGAACTGAATCGGGTATACCAGAGGAGCTGACACCCATACTGCCAGCACTGTCATCTCGAATCTTCTTCGAAGGACGAACGATAAGAGTTGTACTGTCGTGGGTCTCTTCATCGGAACTTTCATCCTGCAGACTATACTTCCTCTTGGAGATAATGTGTTTGGCAACGACCTTGGAACTATCCTTCTTAGACTTTGGGGATTTAGGGGCTCTTTTTGAAACCTTCTCTCCAGCACCAGAGGTTTTCCCCTTGACAGTACTAATATCTCGCCTCAGAGAGGAAAGATCGGAAGAATTTCAAATCTTAATAGCTCTCAGAGGCTGCACAGCTAGGGGGCTTCAGAAATCTTCTTGGAGGAGGTGTGAAAAACTTTTTTCTTCCCTTTGTTAAGGGTCGCCTGCCTGCGGGCGGAAGGAAGAGTAGCAATACTCACAATATCTAGCAGTAGACGCTTCTCTTCCCCTGATAAAAATATAGAAGGAAAAGTGAAGATAGGAGTATAAGAAACACTATCACAAAAACATTGAGGGAATGAAACAAAGGACGCAACAACAGAAAAATTACCTGGCATGGCCATAGTCGAAGAGGTGAAACCAGCAGTGAAGAGGTTGATACAGGTGAGAATAGACTGGAAATCACGCTCCTTATCGAAAAGTTCTCGAATACGATAGAAGGTCTCTTGAAACTCGATCGATAAACTTTCTGAGGTACACGACTCGCTTACTGCATGCGAAGAGAGAGAGAAGTCAGTGAAGGAAAAGGAGTAGAAATAAACTAAAATACATACACGTACTGAGATCAGGCCGAAAGAAGAAACTCCTAGGAAACACGTAGGATTTTGGGGATTCTCAAAATCAAAAATACCAAGCCCCCTCCATGGCCCACGAATTCAAACCCAATCATCCTTCTATTTTTTAATCGAGCTAGGCAAAGAAGAAACCAATCTGGTATGACGTTCGGAGGTACTCAACAACTGATACCCCATCAAAAGGAAAAGAACTAAAATCCCCCATCAGAGCAGCCCAACCATTAGGAGCCAACTGAGGTGAGGCTATACCCCAAAAATCGAGAACATCCCGTATACAGGGTTGAAGAGGAAAGCGAAGATCGAGGTCAAACTGCAGTTCATAGGCTGCAACAACATTTGACGGAGCAAAACACATTCGAGCCTTGAAAGAAGGAAGGAAGAACTCGACGTCCCCACATTGGAATTTACCGGTGGCAATAATGGTATTTTTCTCTAGCCAACGATTGTCGATGGCAGAAGGGAAACTTTCAGCAGCAAAGGGAACCCCATCTTCCCATATAGGAAGTTTCCCAAGATGAGCCACCAACCCGGTACCGGCAAAGACTATATCGGTACTGTGCCTTAAACCAAAATTCTACACGAAATCGGCAATCGCCTGGTCAAAGACGGACTTAGAGAGGGAACGAGAACTTGAACCCTCTTCTCGACGGGGAGAAAGAAACCCAACACTCCCAAGTGAAGAATCAGTAGTTCGCGAAGGGGATTTCGAAGGGGGAATGGAACCCTCACGGTCCATGTTTGCGAGATTATAGAAGGAGAGGAAACGGTATACAGAAGAAAAAAATGAGAAAAAGCCCTAGACGGCGATGCGAAGAATTTAAAGACACCAGGAAGAGTAATTTAGGGAAAGAAGGAAGATAAGGGGAGAGGAGTGGTACCTGGAGGAGAATGGAGAGCGTACAGTACAAGGGAAATTGCAACCGTCAGAGAGAAAGATGGAAGAGGAAAATCAAAGGAAGAGAAAGGGGAGAAGAAAGCAAACTGACAGAATTTTCAAAATTTGAAATTTGAAGGAAAGCACCAAATATCTGAGATACCCACAACCTCGTGGAAATATCTCGGTGACCCCGGTATTCAAGGGATAGAAATAATATGAGACCAAGATAAGAAACTGAAGCAGAAGAAATAGGAATCATACATACCGAGGCATGAGGGATATAACTCACAAAAATACGGGTCGACCTTAGATAATCTCAAACCATAAGATTATCTAGGCTCGAGGGGCTAATGTTATGTGTATTATATCCCCGTGCCAAACGGGCCTGAAGCCCAATAAGTTAATATACCACGAGGAAGAGGCCCAACTACGAAGTGGTCCAAAGATGGGGAGAATGGCAAATCAGGGGATGACGGCAACCCAAAAAGGAAGGCCCAGGCCCAAAAGACACACTTCGGAGAAGAACCAGGAAGAGGTCCAGGAAATGAACCCATCATCAAGTGCTGAGGAGCCCAAGAAGATAAGGCCAGGAAAGGGCCAAAGAGCAAGAAGCCCACTAAAAGGGAACACCCCAGCTCCAAAGCCGAGGGAGACATCAAGGAGCTCAGACGAACAGCATAGCCTCAGAAACTGACCTATCCGATGACTGGAATGATTATCAGAACTGCTGGACAAAGTACAAACACGACTGTGAGAACGGCTAGTGGCAACAGGCTAAAGGACATGGATAACGGTAAGAAGGGATGTCTTGGGCAGCACTCTCAACTAGAAGACAACACACGACAGGCACGTCCCGCGTAGTCCACCAATGGGAAGCAAGCAAAGGACAGAGGAAAACCTGCTGCACTCTGCAGGACATCTGGCGGCTCCCTGCACCTGCTCCCAAAAGTCGTCGTTGTACCAGCAGTCCACATTTATGATTGCTCGCCCTCGTCCAGGTGGCATCACGGGATTGGACAATTGTTAGGATTTTGTTGATAGTATAAATAATTTCTCTCACAAGAGAGAAGCAGGTTACTCATTCTCACTTTAGACATTACACTTGTAATTAAGAAGGTTTATGAGTATTGTTCTTGAGAAGAATAATAAAAATCGGTTAAGGGCTTTGGTTGGATCTCCAATCTCTCATATATTTGATTGTTTATTGTGTTTGATTGCGCTTGTTCTTAGCTCAGTTATATAGCTCATCTTTTTCATTAATTCCAAAATTAATTAGCTAAGAAAAGCCATCAACACCCTTTACAGGGAGGGATATGCTCACTCAAGGGGTTGGCAAGGTTGGCATGGGTGATGAGTGGGCACGTGGGCATCGAGTGCCAAGCACCAAGGCCATAGGTGCGCAAGCGGACGGGCCTCCGCCGGACCGTCGACCGGACACTTTTCCGGCGACCGCCGGCGAGTCTCCGGATTAATTACTTGAGCAATATATCAACTTAATTTAATTATTATTTTTGAGTTTTCTTAACAACGATTTTCTTAATAATGCATTTAAAATACTTAAAATAGTATGTGTTTTTTTATGTATACATTATTTAAATACCTTACTTAATATAACAAAATAAATTTGTAATCCAAAAATAATTTAAAAGCAATGCTGACGGTACCGAATGCAAACATTTTCTTAAAACAATACTGCAGATAATACTTAATGCAAGCATTTTTTAAAAAAAAAAAAAAAACTTTGTATTCGGTATTTGCATTTTTTTTTTATTTTTCTTTTTATTCTTTCTGAATTCTGATAATACCGAATGCAAGCTTTTTTGAACGAGACTAACTCTTCCCTCTTTCGTATCTGTCATCGTGTACCTCCCAATCATGTTTCTCTTTCTTATCTTGCTTGAGTGTGTTTATGTGTTCAAATATGTGTAGGTGGTGTTAGTAATGGTGTGGGGTGGGTTAGCAAAATGGATTGGGTTTGGTTAATAATAAAGGGTGTGGATGTTGATAGTCCTCTCAATAATAAAGGGTGTGGATGTTGATAGTCTTCTCAATTATATTTTCAAAAATAATTGTGAATGCAACATGATCAGCAAATGAGAAAATGTTGTATATCAAAAGAACAGTTTTCACTTTTCAGCTGAAAATTGGGCCATTTATTGTAAAAGAACTGGAATTTTCCTTACTGATTCACACACATTCATGTACACAAATATTAGATACCCTGAAGAAGTCTTTAATCAAGAAAAACAGCCCAACTTATGATAAACTTATCAATGATTAATCAAGAACCATCTACTTCACTGAGTGCTTAAGCTTTAATAACTGAGAACAAAATTAATCCAACACCCCAACCCCCACAATTGTTCACAATTAAAAAAATAAACTAGCTCAAGAAAACCTCCTCCAAAATGTCAGACAGAAGACCGCAAGTAAAACTGGAACCTCTGCTAAGACCGTAAGGGCAATGTGCTAGACTAAATAAAGACCGTATACTCGCATTTATCCTATGCAACCGCTTTTTGTTTTCGTATGTATTTGAATTTCACACTCTTTTCTGGCTTCTTTGTGAACTGAACATGGACATTGCCTCCAACTTGTTCGACAGCATAGCTTGGAACATTGCTTTTTAGAGGATCTGATATATTTGAAACTCTTGAAGACTCGTTATCAATATCAGAGCATCCACGAGGTAGAGATCCCGAGGAAAGAACTAGTTTCACATGATCTGATGAGATAGCTTCTTTCCATCCTGCATGATTCCAACTGTGTAAGTTCTCCTCTGAACATGTAATAAAAACCCATATATGGATAATGATAATTACAAACCCAACACTTGAGGTATAGCTTAATAAAAAATAAATAAATAAATAAAAACATTAACTGCACAATTTGAGAGGTCAATTGTAAGAAATAAACTTTATTGAACTTTTTTGCATTTAGGCTTAACCTCACATGGTTTTATTATTATTATTATTATTATTATTATTCCTACTATTTTAAAGTCCCAAGTGTAGAACACAGGAGTGGACACATGTAAAAGTAGACTTACTCTGGGCAAGAAACTCTTTTGCAGCATGACTGGATAAAGGGACCGAATCTTGTTGAACATCATCATTTGAGAGCAAGCGAAATCGCTTCTGATCATCAAAACCATCATTGGCCAAGGAGTGCGACTGCATAGATCTATCACATGATGAAATATGGTGACGAACCTTTCTCAACATAGCACCAGCATCAGAATCTTCATGGTTTCTGTCAGCGGGTGAGGTATTCTTCAATTCACCATGGCGCACAGGCCTCCAAAATTTAGAAGCCACCCGATTAGTACCACTCTGAAGAGTGTTAGCTCTCACAAGTTCTTCTGAAGCATTTTTCTTCTTAAGCAAAGCATGCTCTAAGGAGCAAGCATCTTCTATTTCATTTTGGCAATTTTCTTGCGGCTGAGCAACATTACTCTTTAGTGCAACAGGTATAGAACCAATAATCACCTCACTACTATTTTGTTCAATCTGATGATTAGGTACTTCCTGTGATGTAAGTGGCTTCATGTTCTCCCGATCACTGTAATTACTTTTCAGTTTTTTGGTCCAAACTTTACTGCTGTTATGCAAACTTCTTTCTTTAGCTGATGGTCCAAGCTTGTGTTTAGGTTCAGGATTAAATGCTTGAAGACTCTGGCTACTGTGAGATACATACCGGCCACTCCTTTGAGACTTTGGAGCCTGCCAGCGATTGGTGGTGACATGGTGATGACCAAATCCCACCACAAAATCGGTAGTCTGGGAATCCCCTTGTTTCACATGGCCATTGCTGAAATCATTCTGTAAGTTAATCTCTTCATCTGATTCTTTGTTTTGGGGCTGAATGGGCTCTAAATTTGTATCAGCTTCTAGTGAATTAAAATTTGAATCAGATGGGGATGATGGGACAGATGATTCAGTTGAAGTAGGTCTGTCTATTGCATCAACATAGACATTCAGATCTCCGTTGCACCCACAGAGTCGTTCCTTCACTTTTTGTTCTTTTTGACGAATTTTTTTCTGCTTTTTCCTCTCCAAGAGCAATGCTTGCCTAGTAAATAATATAAAATAATTTTAAAAAAAAGTAGCACTAGGGCCAGTTATTGTAGCCCTATCCACTTTGTACAGATCCCATGCCCCCCAACCCCCTCTCTGAATAATGAACATAATTCATATGCGACTCTAAAAACTTTAAGAATAGTTTCAACCAAAAAGAGTAAGATATCTCATAAAGCAAGTGATCAAATCGAGGGTATAACAGCACTACAGCAGTCTGACTATCCTTTTTAGTACTAACGCACAACAAAATATTTAATTTCTTTTTTTGTATACCCATATAATTTATGCTTATGCATACTAAATGGAATCTACCTTTTCTGTGCAGCTTCTTCCTCCTCTACAAGTAGCTTCTGACATCTCAAAGCCTCGGCATCTTTGTCAGCAACCCATGCCTTCACCTGGTTATGAAAGCATAGTAACTTGAAATACAGTATATTTTAATCCAGAGACGACACCTAAGCTACACAAGATGTAAGGAGAGGATATGTATAAGAAGTAAATGCAAATAATATCTAGGAAATCAACAATTTCCTCGAAGCAAGTACCAATATATCTGGTTGAACCAGAACCTAAGGAGAAGGCTTGGCTAAAGAATTTGGCTGCACAAAAATAGAGAATGCTTATTATTCTTTTATGCTTAATACCCGAATTTATTTATTTTACTAGAACCGAAGATTGAGTTTAAAAACAAATCAAAATTCCAATTGTTTTCGTATTTGAGCATTAAAAAAATCATAATGAAACCAATTTTTTACATATATGAAGAAAAATCCCACATTCTTCTTTTTTCATAATAAAATGGATACAACTTTTATGTGAAACCAAATGTAGCTTCATCAATCTTCTATCCAATACTTAACCAATTGGTTATGTCTTTCTTATCCTTCTATCTATATAGATATGTGAATTATATTTGAAAATCTCTAATTTATTATTAGGAGACTGCAACAAACCAAAACAGATATAATCAACTATTTTGATTCGATTGCAGTTCGGATTCGACACAATTTTGGTTTGGATTTTTAGATAATTCAGTTTTCATATTTTAACTTCAGTTCAGTCTCTGGACCAACCAATGCACCCACCACCCAATAAGTTATGGAGAACTCAAATGTGCAAGGTTACTTTTTCCAGATGAACAAAGGGAAATCACAGCTAATAACCAGGAAAAGTAAAACTTCAAGAAAAGAAATAAAAGAGAAAGTACCAGTAGCAGTTCAAATAAGAAGCTGGTGTTTGCAATGAGGTTCTTCAACTCAAGGCTATTTTTAATAGTTTCTCCATCAAAAACGTACTTTTGCACAGATTCAGCTGTGCCCGCACATAAAAACGTTCTCTCGCTAGCATCATCAAGGATGCTAAACAATTCCAGTGAGGATATCGGCAATCTGGAAGGCTTTGCCTGGATGATATCCTGTGACACACGAAAAAGGTGAAACAATTTAGCAGATGAAATTAGACACGCAACTCTGTAACTGGGCAGAGGGTAAAATGGCTTAAAAGTGAATGATGCCTCCTCACCAACAGTGCGGCTCCAGCCTTCACATAAGTTTGTGGAAGAGTCCAAACACCTGGTCTACGCAGATAGGAAGCCAAAGCCCTTATTACAGATGATCCAGGAATATCCTTCGCGAAATAAGTACAACCAAATTAATAATGCGCATAAGATATGGATATACAGTACATCAAAAGATAGAAAGAAAAAATAAGACATATCAGTTATTATAACTAATCATTAGGGCAACAACTGAATATAAGCAAATATAACAATTACTAGTCAACGTAACAGTAACATATATTACTGATCCTTGAGTATTATTACATAATGCTCCATATTCAGCAACCATGCAGCATAAAATTGTTAAAATTAAATTCATGTTGAAGAGCACAGACTACTGAAGTAAGTTTCAAAAAAGATTTATCCTATCAAACAAAATAAGTTTCAAAAAAGATTTATCCTATCAAACAAAATAAGACAACATGAAAAGCGAGGAAATATTGACTACCTTAAGCATCACATCATCAAATGACACTACTTCCTTAATCTGCTCCAACGAGAGCTGCACATAATAACAACAATCTCATTTAGAGATAATGTAGCATGTAAGAAATTGCAGGAAATGGATACAGCTGCAGAATATTTACCTTATCCCAAAATGCAGCCAACAAATTTCTATTTTTGTGGTATTCCTACATTCACCAACAGAATAGAGAAGTTAATGATCAGTAAAGTAATCCCAATATTTATCATCGCAGATGGCAGAAAAAATAATATATCTAAAAATGTCAACATTAATGATTCAGAAGAAGGGACTAAAAATCGCACTTCTATTCAGATACTGAGAAAATATAGATAACCTTATTGAGATTTAAGGAGCGACGGTGCACTCGAATGTGTCTCCTGTAATTGATAGGTGAACAGAACTCCTGGGAACATTTCTCGCACTTTTGCATCTGAACTTTCACAGGAGTTAACAAAGGCCAACCAGGAAGATCTGCACGTAAGATTAGAATTAAGAGTTATTCTCTTGGACATCCGGATGCCTGTATACTCCCGGATTGACAGCTAAATCCCTAAATAGATAATACAATAAATCTTAAGGGAAAGTAATATGTCATGAACCACAAAGGTAAAATAGTAATTATACCAAAAGAATATTATATTTCATAAACCACAAGAGTAAAATAGGAAAATAAAAATGAATGTTTATATACATCAGGATGTACATAAGAAATTGCCTAGAATTAATACCACCCGGTTCTAGCAAACATTCTTTCAAGAAAACTGCAAGATCTACTACAGGATATTACAAACGAAGGTAGTGCTGCATTAGAATCAAGCATAAACATCAGAACAACCCTTCCTATAAATTGAAGAGACACCCCAGAAGTTAGTGTCTGCAGTGTCACAACATGAGGCAAACACTGACACAGGATACGCATCCTTAAATGTCTGAGACAGCATTCAGCATTCTCAAAACCAAAGAAGTGCAGAAAAACATCATCAACCACAAGAAACAAGGTCAGACAATATTATACACCAAAAACGCACACATAAGAGAGATCTCATGATCTATATCTATCCTTCTTGTTTCTTGCAATATTTGACAACCAAAAGGTTATGCCCAAAAAGAACACCTGGAGGGCTGCAATAAGCTACTGTATACATTCAGATTCAGTGGCCTTAGCAAATGAGATCCAATTGAGTTTTGTATGTGCTTGTGCCTATGGATAGTTGGGCTGTAATGTGTGGGGTGACCAATTGCCTTAATGGTTGGGAGGAGAGGAAGAGATTCAAATTTTGACACAATACATGAGGACCTCAAATAACATCAAATTAATTGCAAAAAGGAACCCTAGTTTATTTTTGAATGGGCCACTATGGACTTAAACAAAAGCAGCCAATTATTGAGTAAAACAAAAGATCATAAGAAATTTTATATTAAACTGAAAGAGCGGCTCTCTACAACATACAGCTGGAAATTACTAGTAGAGTGTCCAATCTCATCAAGGGTATAAAATCTAATGTCTCCAATTTTAAATCTTCCACAAGTGGTTAGAAATCTCAAGAAAGAAAATTGAACATTTTCACACATCAGAAGGATACATGCTATCCATTATAGTATTTTAATTTTAGCTTAATATATAGTTATAAATTCTGACCTGGCTGATCTAAGGCATGAAGCAACTGAATCCATTGCACAGGACCATCAGATGTCCTTGGAGAAGGAAGAAGAGGCTCATTTCCAATAGCTTGTCTGATAAAAGTGTCAAGGGAATCATTCCCTTCATCAGATTTCATCGCATTGAGTGTTCCACTTGAGCAGATCTTCGCAGCAGGCATGTAGTTTCCAATTCACAACTGGCCAACACAGGCACTGCATAAAAGATTTACTACTATAAATAACATGGTAACATATCCAGAAAATAAAGGCAGAGCAATATATGAAGAAATTCTAATTAAAAGTTTCAAAAGATCAGTCTCATTGAGACAAGCTTATCATCTCATGAATACGGCAAAGAACAATATCATTATATCGGGCAATAGGATAACAAGATGAAAGTGATCAGACGAATATAGGTTGAAGAAAGTTAATATCACTGTAATAAAGAGCATGTGCTTTTTCATTCTCAGTGAATGGCCAATTTACAAGGTGCATAAAAAACTTAGAAGAGATAAATGCTAACATGAAATTTATTTACCGATCCAATTGTTATTTATATATAGTGAATGACAAAACTAGGGCCATCAGCACCTATTTCCTAAAACAAGATTCTATCGATGTCTTTTTTAAATTAATATGCGTTTATGGGGAGTATATATTCCCATAGATAGTTATATTCAGGAGACAGATATATATGTAAAACTAAGCATCTCATCAAATCAAGACCCAACTCTTAACCATCATAAACAGTTCTGCATCAATCTAAAATGTTCCAGTTTGCTCCAACTCCAAGCTAACTAAAGAGTTCTGTTCTAATCTCAAAACCAGGACTCTCGTTAAATGAATACCAATCTGTTAACTAAGTCAATACATAAATGTTCAATTAAATTCAGCCAGAATCAAACACATTTAAGACAGAATAGCAGAATAATCAAATAACACAACAAATTCATTCAAGAAGATAACACATTAGAGCATAATATAAGAGTTTTCAAGGAAGATATCGAAAATTGAAAATATGGTCGTCAATCTGAATTCTTAAACAGTAATAATTGACATCCACTCAGTGGATACACAATCCCTGAAACTGGTCAGAAGGTGTAAGTGTAGTCAAAAGATCATTTCACACGGTATTGCCTAAATTTTTATATTCTATTAGCCGTTTGCTTAGATATTAGATCAAGTGTGAATGCAAGATACACCAAATTTATCTACAACTGTGCCTAACATCCACATCAACATATTTTAACCAATAAAGCCAAATAACAAAGAGTAAAATAGACCCTGAAATTGCACAAATGCAGCATCAAGACATTTGATATAAGCGTACCAAAAAAAATCTAGGTTTATAAATTAGTCCTCCCCTGATTGTAACTACACTAAAGCTCATGGTCACAGTGAATCTGAATAAACAAAATACAAGTCAACAAATAAATAATAACAGAGAATTCATACTTCAATCCATCACATATCAATCTCAAGCAAACATATTAAAGCATTACATTCAAATTATATATACATATATTAAGTTAGGACAAATTTAAGATTGATAACAAGCCACTGATGCTTAATAGATTAAAATCGGCAAGGCGAAAAAAGTACACATGCGGAACAGAAAAGTATTAAATAGAGCATAGTTGTGTAGGGTTTGTGCCCTGGTGATCTGCGACGGCCATGTGACAGAAAGCTCAAACTGAGAAAGGCACACGTACCACTGAACGGCGAGATCGCCGGCGATTGATTGCCCGAAGAAACGGCGACACACGAGAAATTAGAATAAATTGTTATCTGTGCATAACTGAGTGTATTATATCTGGAATGTCTGCGAAGAGAGAGAGGAATCAGCAAAACCTTTTAGAGAGAGAAAAGGGAGTATGAACTGGAAAGAAGAAGAAAGAGTAATTGAAAAGATGAACAGCCCACCATTGCATATATATTGATGCGGAAATGTGGAATTCTTTGAGCTTGATGTTTTCAACAAAAAATATGATGAGAATTTCTGTTTGAATTTTTTTATTTTTAACATATTATTATTAGAATTATATATTATGGTTCTATATAAGTATTTATTTACTGGAGAAGGATTAGGCGCACATTAAATATTTATTCTTCTTACATCCCATAATAATAATATTACATATTTTCAATCAATTTATTCCCCTTAAATAGTTATATTAACACACACATATATATACATATACATATATATATATATATATCTTCTATATAATACTCATACAAAACAATTAATATCCATACACCTATACATTAAAATATAGGAGAATAACCAAAATAGCCCAAATTTAAAGTAAAAAATCATTGTAATCCAACAATTTAACTTTATAAATTATTATTTTTAAACCAAAATGCCCCCACCTTTTTCTTTTTATTGTCTTATTACTCTCATTATCTCATCTTCAACTTCACACTCTTCATTTTGATTCATTTCAAATTCAATTTTACACTTCTATTAAAAGAAAAACAATTAACTAATACTCCTATATCTCTAACCTGTTGTAAAGTAATTTAATGAGAACAATAAAAGAGACATAGAGAAGAAGAGAAAATACAGAAGTAGAGAGAAAGAGATTTTTATTAACGGTGTTGTCTGTGAGTCTCCAAAACTCTAATGTTCTCACTCTTAATATTGAGAAGAGAAATGTTACAATGATAAATAAACTCTCTTCATATTCTAATGATAAAAGGAGTAATGTCTATATAAAATATTTCACAACACTCCCCATTGGATATTACGACGTTATGGCATCATATGAATGCCTCGTTAAAAACCTTGTTAGAAAACTCTGTGGGAAAAACCAGTCGAGGAAAATAGTACATGTCTTATTAATTTAATCTTTCATAATAGTTGTCTCATTAAAAAACTTTCAACTAAGGAAACCTCGTAGGATAAAACTTAGTTAAAGAAAAAGAGTACAGCTTGGTCTTCAGGACCCAATCTTCAAGATTATTTAGAAGTTGTTTCTTCACCAAGACATTTAACTTGTCTGTCTCATTAAAACCCTTTAACTAAGAAAACCTTTGTAAGAAATAAAATCTTAATTAATGAAAAAAGAGTACAGATCTTATGATTTTGATGTGTTGCATTAGTTGCCTCATTAAAAATCTTAGACTAAGAAAACCCGGTGGGAAAAACTTAGTAAAGGGAAAAAGAGTACAACTATTAGTCTTCAGGACTTTATCTTCCGGATTATTTAAAAATCACCGCTCCCCCTGAAAATAGGGATACATTGTGATATAATTGCTGATCTTCAAGATCGAAAATTTAAAATTTACTTGGATTCCTCACTCCCCCTGAAGACGACAATCTTCTGGGTTTAGATAATAAAAACAAGGACATACTAAAATATAATTTGGGAGTAAACAAAACAATGATAAATAATTTACATGAGCAAATGCTATTTGTAATACTCAGTGCTCTTCAAGAGCATATAAATTTGTCATGTCTCGCATAATATATTAATTGTTCATCCATGCAACACATAATTTATTAGTCTTTCATCATATGGGCTAAATGTTTGTTATATCAATAATCTTATTACACTAGTTTGAAACTTTAACATTATGATAATCATTTAATTAACATTCAAATCAATATGTCAATGTCACGTTGGTTTCTTATAGATAAATCAATATATTTTTGTATCTACGAGATACTTGAGGATATGTTTAATTTCATGTAACTTCTCTTTGTCCGAGAGTCATAAAATTTTGCTAGCAAGTTCATCATAAGTGCATATCAGACCTGATACAATTATGAGAAAACATGTGCTTTAAAAGCACTGATTGGAGGGACTTCTAGCCCAAAATATCCTCATTATATACTTCAAGTATATAGACATTAGTTTTCCACTTCAAGGGATAAAAACGACAATTGGCATACAACTTGAATAGATATATCGAGAATTCATGTGAAACAATCGTCAAATAAATTAACTGGTATTTAAAATTTAAAATAATCTCAACAGCAGGTTGAGACAACTCTTTGGTTTATCCAAGTAAGAAATAGCAACTTAAAATATAGTACATCCATATTAACCATTTCAAGGTCTTGCAGACTAATATTGTAGTTATATGTTGTGATATTTTATTCTCATCCAAATTGAGAAGATTTAATCTTTCGTGGATATTCATGTAAGTCATATAATGATGTATATTTACTGCATATCTAAATATATTGAAACTGTCATATAATTTTAGTAGCGAAATGTAATATACAATGGGAGAGTATGTATCATTTATATATTGGGCCTCTGCAAGAACCCTTTGAGCTTTAACTGATCATCACTTTATCATTCATATGCCCTTCTTGGACAAATATTTATACCATATCAGATAACATTTGAATAAATATTTAACGAGTTAAGCTCAACCTCAATGCTTTATTCTGTCTTACTGAGTTTCAGTGCTTCTGGCACTTTGTTATCAATTATAAGTTCTGGATTCAGATTAGTATTTAAGACAGTAAAAGCGATCAAAAATGTAAATATGTTGCCGACAACTTTCTATTTCAATTTATATTTTTCTCCCAACTTTTATAATTATTTCTATATATATTTCTATATTTATGTAACTAGATTCTCGTCATTTCCCAATACGTTTGGATCTAGCCGTTTCGCATACCCAGTATTTTGGTTATTTTGATGCATGTGAGAATTTGCTGGGTATCTGTCTACTGGACAAATCTATTAAAGAGAGTTTTCGTTATCAAACAAACTCTTCATATAATTTTGAAAGTGACTATTTATTCTTAAAATTAATTTCTGCGGATATTTAATTTTTAAATCATAAAATCTTTCACGTTTCTAGCGTTGATACAATAATTGTTTAAAATATTATGTCCCTGGGAAACCCCACTTCCAGTGGTCCATTTATTATAAATATAATGGACTTTGTCACTTCATCATAATAGTTTGACAGTTTATTTGCTATTGCAAATCAATAATCTTTTTGAACTTCTGGTTCAGTCAATCTAGTGCAAAATGATAGAATTTCTCGGCATTCACATATATATTGGGCTTAAATCTCCCTCTAATGCCATGAAATAATTTTCATTAAATGTGCAATTAGCGTACTAATATATATTGATCCCCCTATTTTTGGGCTTTATAGAAATTGACGGATAATTATCATTAGAACGCCCATTAAAATATGTTGCGGTGGTGATATAAAATACTAATTGCACAATTCAAAATTTGCAGATGAGAAATGTTAAAGGCTTCTGGCCATAAATGAGTCGCACTAGTTATAAAGGGAGTATAATTATGATATGCAGGAGCCAAATTTTTGTAAAATTATTCCAAGTTCCCCAAATATTCATTGTTGGGATTTCATAATAAATATTCATTGAGTGTGAATATAAAACATTGGATGTTTCACTATTTCAATATTATCAGTTGTTATTCATTACAATTGACTAACTCAAATTTTTAATATTTGAGCTCTTCATATGTAATTTTATTTGTATTAGTGCACTAAGAATGTATTTATTCAGTGGATACATCAATAAAATATTTTGGTTATGATATGAAAAAAAAATTGACCAAATTTTCTTCTTGATTCTCTTGAACGTATTAGGAGAACAATTCCAATATTAGTATGTAAATATCATAATATAAAATTTCCACACAAACTTCACAAGTGCCTTTTCATATCTCATGACTAAAAGAATTTAAATTATCTGGCTCATCCGTTTACCCAAAATAACCCAATTATTCATGCCAAATTTGGGTTTCAAAAATCAATATCTCAACAATATAAATATCAATTCCAAATATCAAACTTACAAATTGTGTATGATATAATAAAATCATTTAATAGCGTATAAAAATAAAATAATAATGTCATAGAAAAGAAATCATGTTTGAACAAATATATTTATGCAGAGTAATATAACTAAATTTTCTAGCATTTTAAGAGTATCTAAAAAGTTGAAGTCATACTTGATCTCCTTAATCTTCAAGCTTAGGGTTCCAAATCGTTATCGTTCACTAGGTCAATATTTTTATTTGCTTCATGCAAATAAATATTTTTATTTGCCCCATTTTTATTCCACAAATATTTATCACATATTTGGATATTCCATGACCAAGTGATTTGGTGTGTCATATATACAAGACCAACAACCCTATCATCTAAATCTATGACACATTCGCTTTTGTTGAATTATTTTTTAAATTTTCGACCTTTTTCACCTTGTGGAGTCCAACTTGCACTACCTCAACCACTTTGATAAGACCTTTAATAAGATCAATTTAAATTTTCTCGACTACTACAAGGAGGCCAAATATAGTTCTTTTGTAATATATCATGTGCTTTAGGCACAAGTTTTGAATAAACTAGTCTAGCATTATGATTTTTTTTATTTACTATTAATTATTTTTCTGCAACCAATAGTGCAAAAATAACCTTTGTACTTAGTATAATTTTTTTTATATGCCTCAACCATGTATTTTGGTGTTTGACAAATACGAGACCAGTGACCCTCGCATCCACATCTATAGAAAACTAAAATGGAATTTGGATTTTGTCCATAAGCTTTTTTTTTAATAATTCCACTACCTTGGGCTCTATCAGAGCCATTAAATCTTCTATCTCACCCACCTTTTTTTCTTTTTTTTATACGATATTAAGTTACCTTGATCGTCTCTTTGGGGCCAATTAATATTGTCTTGACCATTACGAGGAGTCTAATGTGAATTCCCTCGTTTACTACCTCTTGCTCTTGCTCTTCCTCTTCCTCTTCCTCTTCCGTGCCAATTATAATTCTTCTGGAATGTACCATGTGCTTCTAGCACAGGGTTAGAACCAACTAGTCTAGCATTGTGGTTTTTCATTAATAATTAGTTATATTTTTCTGCTGCTAATAGTGCAGAATTTAGCCCCAAATGCTTACTATAATTTCTAGCTTTATACTGCTGCTGGAGTACGATGTTGTTATCATGGAAGGAAGAAAGAGTTTTTTTTTTAAATCAATTCAGTTTCTGTAATTTTTTGCTTACAGAGTTTCAATTGTGAGATAATACGATGTAAAACAAAATTATATTCTATTACGGATTTAAAAATTTTTGAAATCTTATATACAGCCAGTCAAATTGTAATGGAGGATGATAACAGTTTATTGATAAAAAAAATATCCTTCAGGGATTGCCATAAAATTAGAGAATCTTTTTCTATTAGACACTCATTTCTTGCGTAAGTCAAAAAAAATATTTATAAAATTTGCTTCTTATTTGTTTGGAAAATATATCTTAACATACAAGTTAAAATCAAATAAAGTTAATAAGTGAATCTTATAATAAAATAAATAATTTCATGATTGATGTTAAAATCTTAATTCAAACTAATTAAAAGTCACATATACCAATAACATGGAAAATCTTTTAACAAAAGAAGTATGGAAGATTAAGACCTAATTTTTTGTTTAAGTCTCAATTTAAGACCCAATTTTACGAAAATTTTAATTCAAGGTTTAAATTTTATTTCTTTTCTTAAATTAAGATTCAATTTTCATAATTTTTATTTTTTTCTCATTTTAAGATTTGGTATAAAATTTATTTTCTCATTTCAAATTATTTCAAATTATACAAGATAATTTAAAATTTTTATTATACACCTTTAAATCAAATTATTATATCAAATATATGTTGTTTTTATTGACATTTTGTATTATATTATAATACATATTGAATTCGAAAAAAATAAAATTACGACAATCTTTATTTTAAGAAAAAAGTAAAATTCGAACCTTGAAATAAAACATTTCTAAAATGAAGCCCAAAAGTAAGACTTACATTAAAAGTTTGATTTTACTTGAAAATTTTCCAAAGAAGTATGGACAAACAATATCCAATAAATCTTGTCAATGAATGCAAATAAATCTTGTCATCAATAATTACCAATAAATCTTGTCATCAATAATTACCTATGTGTCTGATTATGATACGGAGTTAGTCTTGTTGGCAATGTTAAAATGGAAATAATATAAATTTACATGTATTACCATGTCAAAGTAATCCAATTAATTTATGAATCCTCCAATTCCCATAATTAACAGAGGCAGTACTCCAATTTTCAAATTAACGGAGGTACAGTATGTCATCAAAAAATCAATAAATTATTAAATTAAACATGTCCACACATAATCAATTTAAAACTAGTGCATCTCATGATTTTTCCAATTTTCAATTAAAAGACGAAAGCAATAATGAATAGAAACCAATTGGAATCATATATTGACAAATCATATTATTAACATTCATGCATATATTGTTTAAAATTAGAATCTAAAAATTATATGAAAAAATCGGCGACTTTGATTCTTCAAATTTTGAAAATATATAAAGAATAAGTATATGAAGAAATGGTTCCGCAGTAATTAATATACAATCAGCGATACTAAAGCATAAAATAAGAAAAATAAAAAATAATAATAATACATCCATCCAAATCATATATTGGCTGACATTATGGTGATTTAAATTATAAAAAAAAAAATGTCTGCAATCTTTTTGTTCCATTCATCACAGTATGGATAATTTCATGTACACATCAACATGATTTCAATAAAACATCAAGACGCATGATGCAAATAATCAAGCATAACTATATTTTTTTTAATATATTGAGATTTAGATCAATACTTATGATTAAACAAATTTTTATCAAATATTAAACACAAATATTTAAGACTTTAATTTCACCTTGCAGAAAATATACGATTCTTTTCTAGGGTTGCCATCAATTTGTGACCTGATGTTCCCTTCAAATTCAGTTGGTCAGAGCGTGCTTATAACGTATTGTAAAGTAATTTAATAAGAACAATAAAAGAGACATGGAGAAGAACAGAAAATACAGAAGTAGAAAGAAAGAGAGATTTTTATTAACGAGGTTGTCTGTGAGTCTTCAAAACTCTAATTTTCTCACTCTTAATATAGAGAAGAGAAAGGTTACAATGGTAAATAAACTCTCTTCATATTCTAATGATAAAAGGAGTAATTTCCGTATAAAATATTTCACAACATAACCTACTTTAATTTCAAAATTGTTATATTACATTTTTAACATACATAATATATTTTATCATTTATTTATCACTCAAAAATACCATAATACCCCTAAAAGTAAATAAAATTTTACTTTTTAAATTTCTTATTTACAGTAAACGTGAAGATGAACTTGGGATGAATGAAGTATTCTTCAGTGTCGATGATAGGGTCAGATACCCGACATAGAATAACAACATCATGTCCGACACCATCATCATAACATCAAATGTTAGATTCAGTGTTGGTCAAGGTGTCGAGCCCCAACATAGGATACCGACACTATATCCGATACTATCGTCGTAGCATCGAATGTCTGATTTGGTGTCGATCCTGTATTAGTATCTTATGTTGGGGTTCCGACACCTTAACCAACACCGAATCCGACATATGCATCCCACGCTTTGCTTGAGGGGGGTGATAGACGTGATGATAGGCATGATAACATAAATTAGAGATTATAATAAATCTTCTTGATTTATTTGATTAATTGTAATTATTCCTTACCATATAAAAATAGAAGACTAAGTATGCAATTTATATAGGCATACCAATTTTGCAAAAATGGCCTTCTCAAAAATTTCAATCAGACGCTCATCAGATGAAATTCTATTCACGCTGAAGGATTGGCTTCCGCGATCAATCGTATCAGACGTTACGTGTATTTTAAACACGTGCTTCCTATCAAACAACAAATTGAGTTCATCTGAGAATAGATATTCACTGTTGAGCTGTAAAATACATTGTAATTTGACATTAATAAAAGTTAATGTTAAAAAGACTGCTGTGAAAGTAACTTTCTGTTTTCCAACTGAAATTTGCATTATCAGGTCATCTTAACAATTAATTGAGTCGTGTAGCATGCGAATGACGTGTGGGTTTTGGTCATTGTAATATTTAGTGGAGAGAAATTTATTACTTGAGCCAACTTTGCTTTAACAGAAGCTGCAGTTTCTCCTATTGCTTCCACACCAGCACGGTCAAATAGTACCATCACGGTTGACCCAGTATTATCCATAACCTCTAGATGAATCAAGTACCTGATATTAGAGAATTAGAGTTATGTTTTATACATCATAGTTGAATTATAATATAAAGTTAATTACTAAAGGTAAAAAATTGTACAGGGAGTAATATATTTTGATATGCATAATAAAAATACCGTGGTACTACATTCTTCACAGTGGTGGCACATTTATTGCATCGATATCCATTGTTTTCCTCAATAACCTTTCTAGAACATTTCTTGCAAGCATAATAGAACCAATTTTTATCTGTTTGTAATTATGTTGTTCTAACCAACACTGAACAGAAAGATGGCTGCAAGTTGACATTATATAGTGTTAACTCTATTAAATTCTAGAACATAGAGTTTCTTTTAGTTGTAATGTAAGAACTATTACCTCTTGAATTTCAGTTAGCTCAGCAACACTTTTTAGATCATCCAAAGTTCCAAATTCACCAGTTATGTTACAGGTAATACCAATTGACAATGACGATAAATTGTTGTTGCTTCTATTTGCACCTAAAATACTGTGTTGAAATAATAGTTAGACTACCACATGTAGTTTGTATCTTCTAACAATGAGAGTGTATGACTAATGAGATATAAAAAATTTATACCTGGCTTTGAAGTTGTTGATCTTTTCAATGTCCTCAATTATAAAGAGCCTACTTGCATAATAAGAATTTGAAATCCTAATCATACCTGATCCACATTAATAAACAGGATTTCAAGTTTTTTTTTTTAAAAGCAATGATAACATAGTTTAATAAAAGGCTATATTTATTTGCGAAACAACAAAACTAATTTGACTAACCTCCCCATTCATAAATTCGGGCAAACTGCAATACTATGATAATTGTATTGGGTTGTGCTGCCTTTTTGTATTCCTCCATTTGATCAGCATAATTTCCCCAAAGTGTACATATGATAACTTTTCCACTACAAAAGTACGAAGATGTAAATATACAAATTTTAGAAGTGGAATTATTATTTAATTGAGAAACATCAAGAAGAGGTTAAAAAATTCAGACCTTTGATCCACTAAGTCGAAGGTGATACTCTTTTTTGGTGGGTCACTCTTAGTGAAGTTGATCTCGCCATCCCATCAAACTTCTCCAATCACATTTTTTCAATAAAATAAATACATAAAGGATTTTATTATGCCGGTCGCATAAAATAAATACATAAAAGTTAAAGAGAGATAAAGGTAAACATAATTGGATGAGTTTTCTAATTTATATACCAACCAAATATGCTCTCTCAAGCTTATTCTCAATAATTGAATCACTTGAGACGAAATCAAACCCATTAGAAGGTATTGTGACTGTATTGCATGATCTGATTGCTGTGTATTGATGCAATGCAAGTTGATAAATATGCTTGCTCGCGAAGAACTCATTTTTAGGTGCTTCAACTTTGAAGTTTGAAATGCTAACAATGGCATCCTCCTTTAACATGTTCAAACATCGGTCAATCGCTGTCTTGTATGTAGTATATGCTTCTATCTTTGATCCCTACGTACAACAACATAAGAACACATTTAAAATTTCACAACTGTAATATATATGCTTTTAAATCAATCTTATAATATTAGTTATTTATATCTTAAGTACTTAAAGATATTGGATACGAGAAAATGATACCTCCTCATCCATTAGAATTACACGTAGAGATGCAATGTTTGTTGGATTGATTTTCTGTGGGACGGTCCATTGACGGAGAACCCTCACCCTTATTGTCCACATTGACCTTGATGGGGTGACATCAGCAATGCTCGAGAAACGTGTTGTCATTTATGATTAAGAATTCTTGGGAATAGAGGTGTATAACCAAGTAGGAGTCTAAATGTAAGTAAGAGTATAATATATTTATATGTTTATGTTTATGGGGATATTTGAATTGATATTAATGCACTTTAATATAATTTTGAATTCGAATTTCTAATTTAATGAGAGTTAAATAGAATTTAATAATATTTAGTGTGAATGAATATAAGTTTTTTGTTTTTGTAAATTTAGTTGTACTACTAATAGGTGTTTGGTTTCTCATGTTTGAAATTATTATAGTGTGGTTTTTCCTTTAGTTTATTTATGTTAAAATATTATTTAAAGTATTATAAACCTATTATTACTTTGGTAATGTTAAATTTCTTATACATTAATTAATTTATTTATTAATTAAGTAATATTATTTATTATTTATTTACTTTTGTTATGTTAAAATTTATATTTGTAGCCATGGCCAGTTTGAGTTCCAAGTTTAAAATAATAAAAGGCTAGAATGACCAAATGATGTAGAGGCTAGAGTAGCCATTATAGTTTAAAATTATTTTGGTATGGGGCTTTATACAGGGGCTGTCAATGATGAAGCCATGGCCAGTTTGAGTTTCTGCAGCAAGTTTCGGGCCTCTGAGCCGCCACCGGATCCCACTGTGCATTTGAGTATTTTACATCTTAAAAAATTTAAGCTTGATTTTATTCACTTTCTCTCTAAGTACGTTCTGTTACGTTTCGTTCTCTGTGATTAAAGTGTATTCTCTAACACACTTATCCGGATTTTCATAAACATATACCCTTTAAATTTTACGCTCATCAATTATACATGCATATTCATTTTAGGCTATGATAACAAAACTTGTTTTAGACTATGCCATACATCATAATTTGTTTTAGAAATGGTATAAAGATACGCCCTACAAAACTTGTGAAGTTGTTTAAGAACTATCACTAAGGCTCTTATAAGTATAATCATTTCATAAGAACTGAAATACTCAATTCACAATATGGGATTACCATTCCAATTCTTACCCCATAAATGCACAATAACTGGCTTCTAAAGCAACTGGTTTTCCAATGGATAATCAATCGATATGAACCTTTAAAGGAAACAAAGAAGAATGGACCTTAGAAAACTTTGTAAAAAAATGTGATGCAGATATTCTACTGTAAGAAGCATAGAAAGATGACCCGTACAAAACTTGAGAAATAGTTTAAGAACAATCACTAATTCATAAGAACTGAAATACTTAATTCACAATATGTGATTACCATTCCAATTCTTACCCCATAAATGGACAACAACTGACTTCTAAAGTAAAGAGCTAACTATTATGATGGATATAATACTTCTTGCTATTTGATGATAGATTATATATCTCTTAAACAAAGCCAACAAAAGGTTAACAGATAAACTTAAATAGAAGGAGAGAGTGAGGCATCGGCTAACTATGAACTATGAATCATAAGAAAAATTCAACACAAAGAAAAGACAATATCGAACTATAATTAAAACTAAATCAACTATCAATTAACCTTCTGGGGAAAAAATAAAAAATTTGTAAGAGATATAGGATAGGTATTACCTCACAAATGAAAGTCATGTGAGAATCAAATCCTATAAACGTAAAGAACTTTCTTGAAACTGATGAACCTGCATAAATCAATGAGAGGCAAAAGACAATTTCTAAATCGATTAGAGAAACTGCTAGAAGAATCAGTAAATTAGAGCATCATTTTCTAAAAAGAACCCAATATATATCATGTGACAAATACTACCAATGCAAAGGACACCAACAGCAACTGCATTAGCTGCTCTGCAAGCTTCAGCCCTTGCCAATCCATCTGCCATTTGTTTAGTACGAACTGAGTTACATACTAAGAATTATACACAAACCCTTTATAATTGATTCCTCTACATACTAAGAATTTTTACTATCTAATAGTTAAAAATTTTCAACAAAATCAGGGCCATATATATGAATTCAATTAAATACAGCATTTGGACATTCTAATTTCTAAGAGCCAGATGAATAGTTTCAAATTAAAAGAAAATACAACTACCAAATTTCAAGATAAATGAAATCATGAATCGAGAATTAAAGGTTCTAACGATTCATCAGTAACGAAGGAAACATAGAAACGCCTTCAAAGACCACAGATCTAAAGTGCTTCCAAAAAAAGACCATAACATACCACATTCAAGAACTTCGAATTATCCACATACAGACAAATTTTGCATAGATACACGTAGTAAAGCCCTAATTAACACACCATATACATGTACGATATATATACATATATATATATATATATATATATATATATATATATATATATATAGAGAGAGAGAGAGAGAGAGAGAGAGAGAGAGAGAGAGAGAAGTACTGACTGAAGAAGATGACTTTAGAAACGACATTTTTACTTCTGAAAATCGAAATAATGGTAGCTCACTTCTAAAATTCCTTTGCCAGTAGCTATCTCAATGCTAATAACAGTAGCAAAACCAACCATAGCTAGATATTTGTCTGAGCCAGAAATCTACACCGCTGCCTTCATTAGTGCTCTGCTCACATCTTACAGAAACTAACTTTGAATTGAAACTACCTTTCTCAGGTAACTTGGCATTTGAATACTGAGAACAATTAGAAGTTTTAGCTCATTCTAAATCTAGCTTTTATATTTTTTAAACTAAAAATTGCAGATAGAAATCACAAATGTTCTATAAAAGATTTCCGCATCTTTCTACTTGAGAGGGGAGAGTAGTCTGCTGCTTTTTTATAATACCAGCATTTAAATTAGGACTAAATTTGCTAACTGGAGACTGGAGTATATTTTGTGATCCTTCTTTCTTAATTCCAATCAGAATCACAGACCAATTCAAAATACATTCACTGACAATGGTATAGCTAATAATTCGTCACTTGTTATGTATGGTATTACCTCACAAATAAAAGTCCTCTGAGAATCAAATCCTATAAACTTAAAGAACTTCCTTGAAACTGATGAACCTGCATAAATCAATGAGAGGCAAAAGACAATTTCTAAATCGATTAGAGAAACTGCTAGAAGAATCAGTAAATTAGTGAGACGGAGGCATTCGACTTTTTGAGAATGCAATATACCTTCGTGGGAGATCCCATGAGATACCTTCGGTGGGATTTGGATGAGCTTCTGTCGGAAGGGTTTCTGGAGAGAACTAAAGACAGGGGCTTCGTGATATAATCGTGGGCGCCGCTGAAATGAAGGTGGCTCTGCCGTCGGTGGGGGAGGCAGACGGGTTCGTGGTGGCGGCGAAGTTGGAGAAGGGAATTAGAGAGTTGATGAAGTTTGAGAGGTTCTGCCGGAGGGGTTTCTGGAGAGAACTAATTAATTGCATAGTTGTACAATGACATGAGTACAAAAGATATCTAATTCAAGAAGAAAACCATCCCTCACAACTCCTCTGATTTCTTTTTCCTTTTCAACGCACCAATATCCAACCTGTAGACTCTAAAATATTATACTCCCTCCATCCCACATATTTTTACTCACTTTTCATTTTTGGATGTCCCACGTATTTTTACTCATTCCATTTATGGTAAAAATACATAATATTTTATTACATGCTTTTTACAATCCCAACAACTTAAATTACTTTTTTACACTTTATTCATCCTTCCCAACAACTTTAATAAAATGTCTTAATCTCCGTGCCCGTATAAACGGGTAAAAATACCCGGGATGGAGGGAGTAACTCTTTATGCAACCTACTCATTTTAAACATATTCACTGCACCAAAAACGCTAATAGACATCACCGAATAGACATCGATTATTCATAAAATATGATGTCTTATCTTTAAAAACCGATGTCTTTTCCTAAACTGATGTCTATCAGCGAAATAATCGCTGATAGACATCGGTTTTCTATGAAAATTCATTGATAGACATCGGTTTTTACAAACCGATGTCTTTAAAGCGATGTCTATTCGCAACTCTAAAAAAGCACGCTGATAGACATCGGTTCTCGAAACCAATATCTTTTCCCTGATGTTTATTCTCTTTCAGACATCAATTTCAGTACTGATAGACATCGGTTCTTGGACACCGCTGTCTACTGTCTAATGTCTGTCTTTTAATTTTTAATTTTTCTTAATTTTTATTTATTTATTTATTTTGGTCCATTGAGAAACCCTAGTTTTTGTAGTGTTCCCTTCATTTGAAAATACTAGGTGCTTGGTTTCAGAATTAATCGATACTTGAGTTGTTAGAATCGATTACTTCTTGTTGGGTTTTCAAAATGAGAAAGAGAATTAAAGGGAAAGGTTTTCAGAATTATTCGATACTTGAGTCTTTAAAATCAATTACTTGTAGTTGGGTTTTCAAAATTAGAAAGAGAATTAAAGGGAAGAGGAAGCAAGGCTTGGTTTTCGTTGATGGTGAGGCGACGGAGGTAGTTGCAAATCTACAAAAGGCGGTGGATTTCTAGCTATAGCGGCACACCTCCAGCATATTACAGTGGCTTGTTTCTGAGCAGGCAAGCGGGAACTCCGGCGATGGATTTCAGTGGCTGGAACATAGAAGCAGCGGGGCATAACGAAGGGAAGTGGCGAACAGGGAGATTTGTGATTTGAACGCGAACGCGTGTAGGAGGGTATCGTTGGACTGCTGGAGATCCATTTCAGGGGTGCGCTTCTTTGTTGGACCATGGCGCAAACACATGGGTGAGTCTCTCACTTCGAAATTCTTTTCAATAGAATAGGACGGTTTCAATTTTAGCTTAGCATCTCTCCCTCTCCTTTTCATTTCTAGCTATAGTTTCAAATGGGATTCTCTCAGTTATGTATGGTAATAGAATGGGATGGCTTGCTGTTTCGTTTGAAAGTTTCAAACGAGAACCAGAGAAGCAAGAAAAGAATATTGATTGTGTTACTATATACAAGCCTAAGTTTCTTTGTCTCGGTTAGGATTGGACCATCTTGATGTGAGTTCAGGTTTTAATCATGCTCTCTATTTGAATTTTTAGCAAGTTTTGCACGTATCTATTTCATATTGCCCACCAAATGTTCAACAAAAAGCTCCAAAAAATATCCCAATCTCTACATGTTGTTTTTGTTAGAGAAGTGATAAGCCAAACATGGCGGAATCTCTCACCAGTTGGGCTGTTAGATCAGCCATCGCTTAAACTATGGGTTGAAAAGGAGCTATGTAGAGAGCTTCTGATAACCATTGCTATTACATGTTAAATCTCTGAGGAGAAAAATGTAAACCCAACTAAAAAGGAAATTTTTTTTTACGTGGGACTTCCACTTTTAAAAAAGAGAATTAAATATGTTGTTAGTGTCTTTTTTTCTAAGATGAGGTATTAATCCCCTCCCTCTCTCTGTGCTACGCTGTTATTTCTTCCCCACAAGTACTTGCATTTTCTTGAGGCTTCATTTACATTCTTATTTCTATTAGTTATTACTCTATGATATTGATTTTTCATTTTGAAGCGATGTTCACGGAATATTTGGGTTATGAGTTCAAGGCAGTGGCCTTCAATTTCTCGCCGTTGAGCATGTGTGCGCACGCAGTCTCCTAAGGTTGGAATGATAGATTCCTTGTACAAGCGTGTATCTTACAGTGAAGATGATGGAATCATGAGGTGAGTTTTTTTCAGAAAAAACATTTAATAAGTGCTGTGAAGAGGTAATATTTTGAGAGGAGTAGGACATGAATCAAATTTGGTGTGTGATAGGGAAATCATTTCCCAGTACTACTTTTGATTCCACACCTTAACGTAATGGACTAATGGGTCATACCTCTTTCAAATGTGAGATATGAAGTTTGAAACCCATACTTTTGAATCATCTAACCATTCTTATACCATTCCTCTAAGTTTTACTTATGATTCTTATCTAGTTTTTACTTTTAGTGCTTTGTTTAGGCTTTACATTTTGAATAAGTAATTGAATTGAAGTGAGAGGTACATTGTTTGGTTTTTCTTATATGAAAATGGGCATAAATTGCATTGCAAATTATTATCATTCTTATATATTTTGAAAGTGCATGCTAAGTGTTCGATGAAATGCCAATGTGAAAATTGTTATGCTGTATTTTGCTAAAAATTGAAAAATTGTTATTGTTTGGAGAAGATGTGATGCATGGATGCTTGATTTTTGGTTAAGAAACGATGGAAGGTGATGAGATGCAATTCTTGTTTAGAAAAGTAGCATCTTAAGCTTTGGATTATTGACTACTTTTCTACACTCAAGATTTGTTGCGACTCTTCACTTATCTTTATATATAATATATACTTGCCTTGGATTCTTCCACTTCCAACTATTTAGTTCTTGTAACTGATGAAGCTTTCATACTATACACAAACTGAATTAAAACTTATGATCAAATAACCAAAGAGTGGCAGTCTACCAGGGAATCTATCATAAGTTAGCACAAAGTCAGTCTTTGCGTTGTAAACTGTTTCATTTGGGAATAAATTCATGACATATATAATTGAAAAGCTACGGAAGTCTAGTTTATAAGGAATTTTAAAATTTTCAATTTGGAGTTTTGAGTGATGAGTTATGATCAAAATACCAATGAGTGGCAGTCTCGGGAATCTGTCAAAAACAGCACAATATCATTCCTTAATTTGAAAAACTGTTTTGATCAGGACTAAATTAGGCTTCATAGAATATATCATTAGAAAGCTAAAGAAGTCTAGTTTCTATTAAATTTAGAAATTTTCAATTTGGAGTTTTGAGTGAAAAGTTATGATCAAAACACAAAAAAGTGGAAGTCTACTCGGGAATCTGTCAAAGACAGCACTATGTTAGTCTTTAAATCAAAAACTGTTTTGTTAGGGAATAAATTAGGCTCCATGAAATATATCATTAGAAAGCTCTAGAAGTTTAGTTTCTATTAAATTTTGAATTTTTCAATTTGGAGTTTTGAGTGAAAATTTATGATCAAAACACGAAAGAGTGGCAGTCTACTCGGGAATCTGTCAAAGACAGCACTATGTTAGTCTTTAAATCAAAAACTGTTTTGTTCGGGAATAAATTAGGCTAAATGAAATATATCATTAGAAAGCTCTAGAAGTGTAGTTTCTATTAAATTTTGAATTTTTCAATTTGGAGTTTTGAGTGAAAAGTTATGATCAAAACACAAAAGAGTGGCAGTCAACTCGGGAATGTCTCAAAGACAGCGCATTGTCAGTCTTTGAATCGAAAACTGTTTTGTTTGTGAATAAATTAAGATTGATGACATGAATCATTAGAAATCTATAGAAGTCTAGTTTCTATTCAATTCTGTTTGTGCTTAGTTATTAACTTCTTGCAATTAGTTTATCTAATGGCTTTCATATTGAATTCTTCGGTTGGGTCCCAATATGCAGTTTTTTTCTTTTTGTCCTAGGCTTGATATTATGAATGTTAGACTTAACTTAAGACAATATTTATGCAAATGAATATGAAACATTTATTCATTTTTAATGTTTATTTTATATTTAAGTCTGCTCTTTACGAATGCCCTTTTTAAATATGTACGTATGTCCTTGTAGTTAAGATGTCTGGATCTTATGTAATTGCTACTTCTATTTTACAGGGTGTTTAATAATTACTATTATTTCTATCAAATATTTCGGAACAAGGCTGAAGCTGCTGCTATTGAACGGAGAAAGCGGGGCAGTGGTGATGGATCAATTGGAATGCTCTCATCGCTTGTGGTTGGTGCTTTATCTGGGTAATGTGCTAAAATCAGAAATTGGTATACAATGTTTCTTTTGTTAATTACTAGGTACTTTTAAGGGCTATTATGCATTCACATTAGCAACTGAAATAACGGTTAAAATATTTTGCGATCAAGAAACTAATTGATCAAGGAAAGCAATTATTTATTTATTTATTTTTTTAATGCATGCAACATTTGCTATTTGCTTTTTATCGGTAAAGCTATTTTCAATCCTAAATACCATATACAGTTATAAATATTTAGTTTTGGGGACAAATAGCTGACTTTCCTAAGACAATTTGATGTTATCCAACCTGGGAATTCAGATGTTGAGAATATTCTGCTCTAGTCTAGAAAGGAAGTCTGGGTAAAATGGAAGAAACCACTTGTTTTCTAGAAATCTAGCACAAAATATGTAAGTGGTTACATAATGCAGGTCATATTTCATCTTGTCTTTTTGTGTAACTATTCAAAGAAAATTCATATAGTTTTTCTACTGTCTGCTGGATATATTCCATATCATCAAACTTTATTTCCAAAAATGTAATTGTCAGCTAATAGAATCTATCTATACAAGGTTCTTATATTTTATATGAGAAGAGTGATAGTTTGAAGCTTATTATCTGCTAAGTAGTTTATCTTTACTATTTAGCATAATTGCCATTTACCTGGATGTACCCTTTCTTTAAAAACAACATACATGTAAATTTTAATTCATACTAACAATATTTGTTCTATTTCAATATCTTTAAGTCATATTAATTTTTTTCCCGATAAATATCTTTAAGTCTTATTATTAAGTACTAGACTTTTATTCTATCTCAGGTAATTGCAATGAGACGACAAGAAGATAAAGATATTGTATAGTGCAAGGCAAGAAGATAAAGTGAATTCAAAACAATAGGTTGGACATCTCTCGATCATGAGATTTTAGCTTATAAATTTTGGATTTATTTACGTAAAATTGAAGTTTGGATTTTTAGGATATTTTTGTACTTTTAGATTTGAAGGATGATTTTCTTTGTATTTTAAATTAAGTATTTGAAATTCTTGTAAAATATTCGTATGTTTTGAGTTATATAATGTGATTGCGTTTAATTTAATTTAATTTTAATAATAATGTAAATTTATGTATAAAAATAAATAAAAATAAAATAAAAGACATCATATAAAAACCGATGTTTATGCTAGGAAAGACATCGGCGGAGAAATGATGTGTTTTAGTGCAAAGTCGATGTGTTTTCTTAAAAAGACATCGGTGGAAAACTGATGTCTATGGTCCCTTACAATGTCTGTAAGTAGATAGACATCGGTTATTAACTGATGTCTAATGGATCACGACTGATGTCTTTTCTTAAAATGACATAGTTGAAAATCGATGTCTTTTCTTGGAAAGACATTGGTTGATAAACGATGTCTAATGGGTGCCAATCGATGTCTCTTCATCGAAAGACATCAGCGGATAACCGATGTCAAAAGGCGCAACCGATGTCTTTTCATTTAAAGACATCGGTGGATAACCGATGTCTTTTCATTGAAAGACATCGGTGGATAACCGATGTCAAAGGATGCAACCGATGTCTATACAATGGAAAAGACATCAGCTAAAAATCGATGTCTATCAGCGCCCACTTTCAACATCGGTTGCTTGGTGAAATAGAACCGATGTCTATCAGCATTTTTGGTGTAGTGATTTTTCAATGCAAACACACTATCTCTCATACTTTTCAATCATTCGGTTGTTACCGATAATATAATATTCACAACATCATCTACTTTTCAAAATCCTACCCTACCATAACTCTACTTTATAAACCATACCAACATTTTACTATTCACATATTACAAAGTTAAATAGTTAATAGTCAAAGATCAAACTAAATGCAAACCAAACATAATTAAGTATCATACAATAGGTTTCACTCTCATCTGAATATAAGTCAATATTTGGTCATGCAAGCAGTATCTTAGTAGCTTTGGAACTTGTTCCATCAATGAAGTATAGGGAATTATTATTCTTCAGAAAATTCAAACTATTACTCCCTCCATCCCAAAGAAATTGACATACTTTCCTCTTTGGTTTGTCCCATAACAATTGACACATATTCTTAAAATAGAAATATACTCAATACAACTAACCTCTCAATGCAATTTATTTTCAAAAATGTCACCCCACCTAGCATACATAACATACTTTGCACTTCATTTATTACTAAATTACCGAACTACCCCAAAAAAGTGCACTTCCTTTTAAGTGTGCCCAAAGCGAAGGTATCAAAAGCTTTGGGACGGAGGGTATTATTTTTCCTTTTGAGTAATTTTTGATTGTTCCTTCTACCTCCATCAATTACGAAACAAAGTAGTACTCTCAAATGCAGTGATCATAGATGATGTTAAGAGAAATAGAAGCTCACCATTAAATGGAAATTGGTATAGAACGGCTCCCAAACCATCCACAATGCTAAATCTCCTTGCATTTTGGCCCTCCTGCATAAACAGCCAATTATAATTCAGGCCTAATAATCTAATAAATCGTATATTTTAATCCTCATGATTAAAAAATAAAAATAAAAAAATAAAAAAATAAATAATAATAATAATAATAATTGCACATTTTGTGGCAAGTAAAAAGAGAGTCAAAAACTAACCTGTACATAATTGAGCTCATCGCTTGTAACAATGTCAACATATTTGTTTATGAGTAAACCTAATGCTCTAATTAGGTAAAAATCTAACCCAATAGATTCTTCAATTCCAGGTCTTTGCACCTTCACCGCAACAACCTGGATGCAGCAATTGGAGATGCGGATATTGATGAGAAAATTGAATCAAGTGGGTATCCCAATTCCCTCTCAATACATGAAAATGCTTCTGCGTCTGAAAATGTTGGCAAGGCATCCTTCCAACAAAACATAAAAAACATCATCACACACAAAACCTTGAAAATTGTGTTAATTTATAAAAGACTCTTAAACTAATTGACAAAGTAAACCAATTTCCCATAACAAAGTATTTCTGATTTGTGCTAGTGCCAGCAGCAGTTACATCAAAATAACAACACACTGACAATGCAGCGGAGCAACTCATCTGGGAACTTGGGAAGTTCGACTGATTAGTAAGAAAAATCTAAGAAATTCGACTTATGAATCAAGGAAATCTAGAAAAATCTAAGAAATTCGATTCGTAGCAAACATTCAGCTCTTTTTTTTTTTTCTGATCTGATGTCCCCATGCTGTTCCTCCCATACTTAGCGTAACGATCAGGATCCGGTGAGATTTCTCTGCGTAGATTGTTGGTGCAACATCCAACGGCCCAGAATTGATCATCAGCAGGGCAGACATGGCCTTCGAAGTTCATCGATTCGGGTGGAAACCCTTTTCTAGAAGATTCGTTGGTGGTTCCGTAATCCGATAATGCTGATTCATTAGGAAAAGGGGAGAATGCGATGAAGAAATGCGTTACAAAATGCCCAGTAATCTTTAATTACAAATAAGGGAAACATAAAAAAAAAAAAAAAAAAAACTTAATATATTAGGTAATTAGAAAGAAGAGAAACAATAGAGATGGTTCAAAAGAAGAAGGTGATGCCAAATCTTGTGCCAAACTGGGGACTTGTGCCAAATCAGCATTGAATGTAGGAGAGGTTGACCATTAAGATGGAGAAAACCTTCCTTCAGTATATAAAAGATAAGTATCAAGCATAATGGAATTTCATTAAAAAAAAAAAAACTTATCCCAATAAGTATTTTGTGCGACACTAAATATAGTCATATACCATTATAACACATCGATTTTGTAATATTTGGAGGTATAAGTTAAAGTTAAATAAATATATAATAAATAACTAAATAAATAAATAAAAACATTATTATTGTTATAATCCTTTTTAAACTTTAATTCAATTGACGCGAAGCTGTGTTTTTGGTGTGAACAGGATTCACTGTTTTATAAAAGGCAAAAGCTTGTGTGTGTCGGGCATATTTTGTTTGCCTTTAGAATTTTGAATTTTGTGTTAAATTGTATAGTATAAAGATGTGTACCCTTTATTTTACAAGACAAAAATTTGTGTGCGGCCGGGCGTACGGAAGCACACTCCGTGTGCCTTTAGAATTGTGTTAAATTGTATACTCTTCAATATAAAGATGCGTACTCTTTATTTTCTGAAGAAAAATAAAAAATATAATGAATAGTGTATACCCTTTAGAACAAAATGGTGTACCCTTATTAATTAAAGTACATACCCTTTAGAACAAAATAATGTACCCTTATACATAATACTAAATTCTAAAGGCGCACGTCTGCGCCGGGGCTCACGCAAGCCTCACTCTTTATAAAATTACTTCTTAGTAGTATTTAAAAAACTGTTAATTGAAAATTAATATATTTTTTTAGTCGAAAGAATAAAATGTATCTATGTAAAGAGTAATTGATAAATCAGGTGCAAGAAATTCGAAGAGTAATATTTTTCATTTAGAGCAGTTATACTTTATATCTTTAAAATATAGTAATTATTTTATGAGCTAAAAAGTACTCGTAGAGTTTACTTGTAAACTCAATTCACACAAGTATTTGTGTCCACCTCAACATTTAACACCAAGCCGATAAGGGCCAGAAGGTTGTCACCTGCTTCTGACCTTATATTGAGCACATTTTAATCAGGTTGAATAAGGGATAACCTTCCACACCCTTCCACTAAACTCAGCAAAGTGATATTTAAAATACAACATACATTGAGCACATTTTAATTAGATTGAAGGGGGATAAGCCTTCCAAATCCTTCAACTAAACTCAACCTTATTTATATGTAAAGTGATATTCTCTCTATCCCACAATTAGGTATATATTTTTTTATTTTGATCCGTCCCAAAATAAAATATACATTTTCTTTTTGGTTGATGTGACCAATACAATACCATTATTATATCCACAGGCCCCACACACTACACTAATACAACTACCCACCACACATTAAAAATATTATTTCTCTCACTTCACTATACATTAAAATATTATACTCCTTAATCTCCGTGCAAAAAGTAAACACATACCTTGTTCTGAGACGGAGGGAGTATTTGAAATACCAACATACTCCCTTCGTCCCGCGTTAAGGTTTATATTTTTCATTTTGAGTTGTCCCAAGTTAAGGTTTACGTTTCTTTTTTTGTCAATTTGGGCTCACTCAAAACAATTAAGTATTCCATGTAGGACTCACACAAAATACTAATACAACTACCCACTTTACGTTAAATATTATTTCTCTCATCTTACTACACATTAAAATATTATATATCTTAATCTCTGTTGCAAAAAGTAAACGTCAACGTTAGCATGAGATTGGGGGAGTATTAAGCAAAACTCATTATAATAATTTATTATTACTCCCTCCGTACATGGATCACACACATCACTAATACATTTAATATATAGGTCTCACACACCTCACTAATATAGTTTCCTACTATAGATTAAATAATAATACTCATTAATCCACCTGAAAAAAAGAGTAAATAGTACTCTCTCCGTCATAGAGAAGTTGATACATCTACATAGAGTAGATATGTTAACTTCTGTGGGATGGAGAAAGTATATATCTATTGGCCGACGATGGAGGGAGTACAAAAATGAGTTCAAATCAGCCCAAATCATCCCCACAAATGATTGTTCTAATTAGTGTTGTATATAGGGAAAAAATATTTTTTTACTCCCATAAGTTTGGTCATGTACAATTTTTGTCTCAAAAAAGATAAGATTTGGGCATTTGTCCCATTAACTTTATAATTGCACCAATGTTACCCCGTTTTCGTCGGAATCAGATATTTTCGCCGGAATCAGATATTTTCGCCGGAATCCGATATTTTCACCGGAATTGATCACGTGCATGTCATGTGATCATCGAATTTGACATTTCTCAGCGGGATAAAATATTTTTTGCCACGTTTTGCTATGTACAATTTTTATCCCAAAAAAGACAAGATTTGAGCATTTATCCTAATATCTTTATAATTGCGCCAATTTTGCCCTATTTTTCCAGGAATTTAATATTTTCACCGGAATCGATCACGTACATGTCACGTTATCATTGGATTTTGCATTTTTCGGTGAATTTGCTGATCTGGCGACACAGTGGCATTCCCATCAACAACAATAACAATATTTTATAGATAATTTAATTAAAAAAATACCATAAATCGATGAACTCAGTTCTCATGTGCCCACCACGTGCTTCCACCATCTTCGTAAACTCTCTCTTCTTATCAATCAGGGGATCCTCCGTGTACCCTTTCACCACCATGGGCGGCAGCTATTTGATCTTCCTCTCCGGGAGCCTATTCCTAACGAACAGATCATAGTATACATTGCCTCGATCTGCACCCTCCAGCAATACGAGGAACCACAGGATATCAAAGCCATACAAAGGGAGGATATAGTTGTTGGCATTTTTAGCTCCAATTTAATCCTTCGCACCCCACCGAAGAACAACTAGTTCATTATCAGTCTCGCGATTCTAATTGGCTGGAGATCGATATCCAGTGTGCGCATCCCCATGTGGTAGACCATGATGCCGGTGGCGCTACTTTCCATTATGAAAATCCTAGAAAAGTCGGTGAATTCTTTCAATCCAAGGGTTGGCATCGTGGCTGGCGAGTGCTTGGGTTTTAGCCAACTGCACTGCGTCCATGAGGTCGTCGTACGCCTCCAGAAGAGGATTCTCGTGCTAGGTGTTAATCGACGGAAGGGATGAAGGAAGGAACGTGAGCAACCATACGGTTGCATGACTCAAGGAAGAATGTAGCGGTGGCGCTCAAGAACACAAATCCTTCATCGTGGAAGTAAATGATGAGGGAGAGCTTGGCGGCGGAAGATTCGATGGCTGCCGCCCATGGTGGTGAGAGGATACATGGGGATCCCCTAATTGACAAGAAGATAAAGTTTGCGAAGATGGTGGAAACACGTTGAGGGAACGTGAGAACTGAGTGCATAGATGGAAGATATTTTTTTAATACAAATGCTCAAATCTTATCTTTTTTGAGCATAAATTGTACATGACAAAATTTACTGAGCAAAAAAATATTTTATCCCGCCGGAAAATACCAAATCCGATGATTACGTGACATGCACGTGATCAATTCCGGTGAAAATATCGAACTCTGGTAAAAACGGGGCAACATTGGTGCAATTATAAAGTTAATGTGACAAATGCCCAAATTTTATCTTTTTTAGGGCAAAAATTATGCATGGCCAAACTTACGGAGCAAAATAATATTTTATCCCGTTGTATATATATGTCATGACATCAGCAACCTAGATTAGTATGTGTCCCTCACTCGTACAACCTAACCACCTAAAATTACTCCTCTCTATCGCTCTCCTCAAAACCCTCCCTCTCCAAATCCACACCCTTCTCATTCTCAATCCTAGATTAAATTGAATTTAAAAATAAAAAATAAAAAATGAAATATGGCAACCTTTCGTTCCAGATAACAAAAAATTTCTACAGATCAAAATATCTCACACAATAGCTTTTTACTTTCATCTTCAAGAGAATTAACTCACAAAACTCTGTACAGATTTTAGGAAAAATCGACGGCGAAAGATGTCAGGTGGAATTGGTCCATCAGGCGATATAGGTCTCCCCAAGGAAGAACACCACCAATCGGAAGTCAGCAACGCCGCCCTAAAACCCGGTGGAAAAACACCTCCGCGGCAGAGCTTCTTCACTTTCCGCCAGCTGAACGCTCTCGCTGTCGGCATAGTCCTCTCCGCCAGCGGCATGGTCAGCCCGGAGGACTTGGCGTTCGTCATCTTCTCCGTAGCGTACATGTACTTCATCTCCAAGGTGTTCTAAAATTCGAGGAGGATATTCACGCTTGTGGAGTGGGTGAGGAGTGAGATTTCGAAGGTGGATGCGGATTACTCAGGTAGTGCGAGGAGATTGTACGTCGGGAGAGCTCTTGCGGTGGCAAACATGGGGTTTTGGAGCTTCAATTTGTTTGGGTTTTTATTGCCTCTTTTTCTACCAAAGGCTTTTAAGATTTACTATGCCAAAGTTAAGGATTAACAGACCTCTCTGTTTTATATGATTGTAATTGTAATGTTGTAAGCCTAACCTCTCTGTTTTATGTTGTTTTCGGGCTAATTAAGATATACACAAGTTTGATTTTGTATATAATAGATTTATACAAAATACTTACTATACAATAACATTAGGGGAAGAGAGATGCATCATATTTATTTTCTTTTCGTAGCCCAGAATTCATGGATAGTGAGAAGAGAGATACATTCTTCACTATTTTGAATAAAATGATTTAACATATCACCTCCACATATCAAATATTGGTATATTCAAATATTCACTCCAAGGAAGAATAGATGTACTCAAATATCCTCTCAAAATAGGGGGAAAAAATTAATGTATCCTATTTTTTATACACATTTTTTTTAATCCTAAATTTAACACTATATCTTTTTATATCCGAATTGACCAAAATATCCTTTACTCGAATATTTGAGTAATATATTCAGGTAAAATGTTTAAGTAAAACAATTATTATTTGAAAAATCATTAAAAAAAAATTACTTGAATATTTTACTCGAGAACATTATTTTCGTGTTAATTATTTTTGTGTTAACACATTACTCATTTCGTGTTAACTCATTCATGTTAAATGTTAACTCATTTCGAGTTAAATTGTTTGATATGTCACACAAATGGATAAGGAGTGCAACCGGGTTAAATGTTGTTTATTATATTCGTGTAAGTTTTAAATTGTTAAATTGTTAAAAATTGTTTATTTTGTGTAAGTTTTGATCATACACATTTTCGTGTTAATTGTTTATTTCTGTGTTAAAAATTTTGAATTCGTATTATCTCGAATTCATTACTCGTTCTAGCAAGTTGACTAAGGCCTGCTTTTGTGTTTTGACTTCCAAGAGAACTTTCTTATTCACATAAAAAATTGCCTGTTCGGCGAATACATCATTTAACTCGAATTTATTACTCGAATATTTTTACTCAAAAATAATTTGACTCAAATTTGGGTTCGAAAATTATTTTTCATTTTACTCGAATATATTATACTCGAATACATTATTCAAATGTATTCGAGTAAATGATATTTTCGTCAATTCGAACATTAAAAAATAACATGTTAAAATTAGGATAAAAAAAATATTTGATATAACGTCAACCATTACTTCCAAAATAAGTATATGATAGATTACTTCATAGCACTTTCATTCCCATCCGTAGGGTAGCAACTACACTCCAAAATTATCCTTAATAATTTGTTCTACGACTGAATTTATTATAGTTAAAAATAATACACCATCCATCCAGTTCTAAGGTGTCCGTTTGCTTTTTTGCATGTGGATTAAGGAATATTATTATTATATGTAAAGTGAATAGTTGTATTAGAGGGAAGTGGTAGGCCATATTGTGTACTTTTTAACTAAATAGGAAAAATAAATAACTTTGAACCGGACGCCAAAAATAATAAAATAGACACCTTAGAAGCGGACGGAGTGAGTAATAAGTATCAATAGTACGTATAAAATCGAGAAAAAAAGCTTCAACTACTGTTGGATTGTATACTAAAAGTCTAGCTTTAGTATAAACAATGTTATAACAATTTATTTGAAATGAGAATAATATGATCAAATGATTGCGTCTTATAATTTATTTATATGTTAGATGCAATAGTCCACTTACTTTATACTATAAATAACATGTTGTGCGACAACACACGAAAGATCATATTATCAGTTTTCTTATAAAGTATAAACGGATGCTCACAACCGAGATAGACGGGGACTCTTTATTGGGATGGTTGTAGTGTGATTTGATATTAGTTTGTCTTGACTATAGAATCACATTAGTGCACTTTGTATGTATTGAGCAGGACCGCTTGAGATCGTTCGATTTATACTGACTATATAAGAGAACTTGGTCTCAGTTATTATGGATGTTCGTGTTATTAATCCCTATACAATAACCTCGACATGTAAGCCAATATATATCTCTTTGATTCATCAATGGGTGAGATTTATATATTAAATCAACAAACTCGGTGAGTTGGGAAATAGTGTTGTCTCTATGGTGTGCTGTTGATTGTAGAAGGAATTCGTGTCCGCTATAGGTTGATGATGTCCCCTTGAGGAGCTCTTAAGGATTATCATGTAAACCCTGCAGGTGAATTTAGTCCGGCATGATAATGAGGTTGAGTGGTACTACTCTCGGATGAGATATTAATTAATGAAGTTGTCAGTAACTTAATTAATTAATGAACATTGTATATCTTAAGCATGGGGAGACTGTCAGACTCATAATAAGTAGGAGACCATAATGTAATTATGGAATTAGAGCAGCAGTGCAGTAATAATATTTTAGTGAAATATATTATTATTATTATTATTATTGGACTTAAGCATAAGTTTTGGGTTAAACTTGGATAATTAAGCCCAATAGAGACCCAACTCTAATTTTTCCTCCTAGTCCTTGCTGTAGCCCATATATAAGTCATCTCAACTGTTTGGAAACCCTAACTGAATTACGCCTAATACTGTGAGGAGGGTGAGGGAACAACAAATTGAGAAGATCTCAAAGATCATCGCTCATATGACGTCGAGATTGGAGTTGGGAATACAACAGAAAATTTGAAGGTTGTTTGCTATTGCTGTTTGTCAACTTCCACGATTTTTATAAAATCGTGTGAACCTCCAAACTATATGTTTGAGACACTGTTGGAAAGACACTGAAGAGAGAATCGTTTTGGCCCATAGATCACTCGTATCAGATATCAGATGAGGAAGTTATCCCAAAAATTGTGAGGCTGCGCAGGATGCTGATCGGTGTCATTTTGACCTAGATTTTAGTGTCTTTTGTTATGTGTTTTTATGTGTTTTTATTCATTTTGTATATCATTTGGTGGTGTTATATGAAGATATGAAGATTTGTGCTTTGAAATGATAAATATGTGATTTTCATGATTAAGTGCCTTAAATTGTGATATATTTGTGAATATTTAGAGAATTGGTAAATTGGTGTAATTTGTGTGATTTTAAGGTGAAAATAGATTCTAGACACGATAAAGAAGATGTGGGAAAAACGGAGCTCAATTCGGAGTTGAAATGAGGAAGAACGAGCCAAAGCAAAATGCTGAAAAACACAAGTCTAACTTGTGTGATTTTTCTGTATTCTTGTGGAGCTCAAAACTAGACATGTGATAAATGGTTGGAAAGCCACTGAAGAGAGGATCGTGTGAGCGCAAGAATCACTCGAATCGGGGTTCGGATATTGAAAGTTATGCGCGAAACAGTGAGACTGCGCTGCACGCGATGCACCTACACACCCCGTGTGCTGCTACACGACCCGTGTAGGTGCAAAAGGCAGTTTTATGATATCCACTTGTTTTAGAAGCTTCCATAGGCCCATAAATACATGTTTTGACCACAAAATCCGAGAGGAATCATTTGGGATCAGTTTCCACACACACTAAACACCTAAATCACACACATTCATCTCCATCTCTTCCACCCTTCACTTTATCCATCCAATCCACTTGATCTTCTCAAATCCATCCATAAATCCATTCATCCACCAATCTAAGAAGAGGAATTCATCATTGGTTGAAGATTATAGTATGATCAAGGGGAAGGAAGTTCACCATCAAAGGGGAGCCAACTTACCTTTATTTTGTTATTTTCTTCATTATTTGGCTCAATTGGAGCATGCTATGGAATGTATTGATTTTACTATGATATGTAGTGGCTAGTCCTCATGTGAGGCTAACAATATGATTGGTTAGGTATTATGTAGATTTTGCACACCACATGTTTGATGAAATGATTGTTATGAATATTTTCTATCATGAATGCTTATTCTCATTTTATATATGATTTGTGTGGTTAAATTCTCTAATCATAGTGTTAGGATGGTCATTCCAATATTATGCTTAGTGGTTTAATTGAATCATTGATTACATGAGATGACTTAGTTAGTATGAGGAGAGGTAAGTCATACTCTTCAAGTGCTTAGAACCTCATGATAGAACATTAGTGATGAACTAGTGAGGGGAACCCAACTTATGATCATAGTACCTTCATGGGAATTGAGAGTAAGAACAATCCTAAGATATTTAAACTTGTAAAAGAGTTGAGAATCTAATCACCTTGGCCATAGGGGTTAGGGGTACAAACGTGATTGCCCTTAATATCATAACATGAAAACCATCAATGCATGTATGTGTGTGAGTCTATATATACCTTACCATGAATGTTTCTTGTCTTATATAATTCTTAGATTGTTCACCTTCATCCATCATCCATCTCATTTGTACATGTTCTATCTTTTAATTGTTTTCTAGCTTAGTTTGTAGTATAATCAACCCTCTCCTTCTTTGATTAGTCCTACTAGAGTGAAACATCTTTCAAATACGGCTATCCACTTTCGTCCTTGGGTTCGATATCTTATATATTTTGCACTTGGTCGCTTACGTGCTACACACGATAGAGTACACTTGCTCTAAATCAATTTAGCCAAAATTGAAACCAAGTTCAGCTGCCGGCGATAATCTTTCTTCTTTAACATACCCTGGTGAAAGATAATGCGTTTCTATGTTTTCTTGCTTCCACTGATTATGGAATCATATGGAACCCTAATAGTTCACGTTAACCAAATGATCGAATGCCAACAATCGGTATCAGTGCTTCACTTTTATTGTGAAGCGTGACACGTTAGACTAGGGTTTATGTGGAATATGTGATTTATTTATGAATTAGAATCGCATAAGAATTAGGATTTGGTATAATGGCTTTATCCATGAAAACTCATCCTTGGCAGGCTTGCACGTTAGTGGCAGGGCATGAGGTGCACGACATTGTGTATGCTGACGGACGGTGGGCATGATGGTACACAAGCGGTGTAAGGTACCGCGCACAGTGGGTGGCTTATCATGCAGGATACCATGTGACTGACAGGGCACGAGACGGTGCAAGGTAGGAGCAAGGTTCTAGGCGGGCAGCACGGTTGTGCGCTGGTGGCGCATAAGCAACGCTAGGCTAAGTGCAATCAGCGCGATGATAGAGCTTGTACTGTAGGTGGCTGAAACACGGGGTAAGCGCGGGATGCCGCGCACGGTAGCATACTTGGCACACACGGTAGCATGCTTGGTGCGCACGACAGCGTGGACAGAGCGCAAGACAGTGTGCTTGGCACCAGGTGTGGCCACTCGCTAACGCACACTGTGGCATGCACGGCATCCAACAATGAGCACGGCTGGACACACGGTACGGGGCAAGCGACAGGCGAGTATGCATGGTGTCTCAGCTCATGGGTGTGCGGCTGGATATATGTTGGTGTGCTGGTGCGCTGGAGGCCATGCATCGTACGTGTTGTCAAGCGGGTGGCGTGCGTGATGCCCCCTGCCGTGCAGCTGGACGAGCTATGCAACCGGCGCTGGTAGGAGAAAACTAGAGGCACGATCGGCGGTGGGCATGGATGGACAGAGACGGCTACGTGTTCTGGAGAATTCCAGGTTACGGCAGCCCATGACGATGAATGACTTAGGGCGCAAGTAATCCCACTTGTCACGTAAGGCATCGTTCAACAGCTGGAGTATCGGACAAGACATCTTGATTTAGTACTATTTTAATTCGTGATATATAACTTCCATAATTGGTTTAATTATTTGATTATTGTTGTATATGTTATGCATGATTCTTTGTGTTTTACTGCCTTATGTGTCGTAATAGGAGCATGCTAGGTTGCTATTTTATTATTGAATATTATATGCATGTAAAAACCCTCATTGTTAAATAACTAAGTGGGAGAGGAGATTAGTAATTAATTCCCGTGGCCTCCATTATTGGTTTGTAATGTGATACAAGTATACTTGCGTGTTGGCTATAGTGTCTTTCTCCCCATCGGATGAGTATATTTGTGGATCACTAGTACAGATTTCATTAAATAATTATTGTTTTGTAATGTGATGCACGTAAACTTGCATGTTGGCTATAGTGCCTTTCTCCCCATCAGGTGAGTTTATTTGCGGATCACTGTACAAACTTATAATTGATGATTGTAGAAAGTTACCTGAGCACGAATGTACTTCTCTATCTGTAAGGCACACAAGCTCGCAATGGACTTGGAATCAAATAATGGTGAACACTTAGGTGCAAATAATATGTATCCTCCCCATCGGAGTCACTGCTATTATTTGTATGGTTAAAGAGGAATCGACTACTAATTATTTTGTCATGAGGTTAGGTTGACAAATGAAATTAATGGGAAAAATCTTTTCTTGTAAATATTCGGGTTTGTATACATCCATACTATCGTGGCATGCAGATTCATTGTGCTTGAGATGTCGGTGAATTTTATTTTATATTGTTTTGAGAAAATCAATATAAATAGATAAATTCGAAGATTTGATCGGTGTATTTATTTTTGTGATTCTTAGTAATTTCGAATGGTTTATCTCGCTTATTAATTACTAAAAGAAATCATATTTACTGGTCCAAAATTAGTTGATTAGAAAAGAATCTTGGTTTCGATTCTTATTGCTTAGAGATATAAATGTGTTCTCACTAAGGATGTTCTCTGATGCCTATTTAAGTCTCTAGTGAAGAGATGAGAAGTTCATAGAGATATGATGGTCAATCTCATGCAACTCTTCGGATACTTGAGTAAGTTTGAATGGTAAGAGATCATACTTAACTTGATGAATGAATTTTAATACTTGGAGTAAAAGTTGAAGGGAAACCTAAATCAATTTTATTCTCCATAATTTGTCTATATGTTTTAAGCAAGTTCCACCTGAATTACAAGAGGCTATATTCAGTGTGAAACTTCTGACAAAACAAGTGGCGAAGGAAATCAATTTTCATCAAGAAGTGAACAAGGTTTGTATCTCATTCACTAGTTATTGAAGCATGATTAGTTATGGCATCTACTAACACGTTGTGTGTAGATACCTGAATCACTAAATGTCTGCAATTAAGTGATGATGAGATTATTATAGACATGGGTAAAACTATGAAAGTGTGGCAGTTGCAGTGGGAGTTGTTTATTTATCTTATGATAGGAATAAACGTTTGATTATAAGAAATTGTCTTTACGTACATTTTCAATGAAAGAATTTCATTCAGTTTCTATGCATTTACGAATGGATACTCTATTTCATTTAAATGACTTGGTCATTATAATGAAGGATAAAGTTATAATCTGTTATGGTATATTGGTGATAATTTGTAAACTCTTAAATCATGATTTTCTCATGATGCAATAAATAGTAATTAATAACGCGTCTTCTAATCCTAATAAGAGAAAGACTCTTATGGAAATGATTAGATAGATAATGAATAATTTGGAATTACTAAATTCATTTTATGGGTATGCCCTAGAAACAGCATATCGTATAACGTTTGTCTGTTTGTGGGATATTTTAGGAAAATGGAGGGTGATGATTTATTTAGTCCAAAAGATCGAAGGGTGATTGTTAACACAAACACGATTTTTGGAAAATGACTATGTAATAAATCACATACTCATGTATAAGTTGTTCTAAAGGAAGTGAGAGGGAAAACACAAAGTATTAGTACCAATTGTACAAGAGGATATACCACAAGTAAACGGTATTGCGTGTCACATCTGATACACAATTGCATGTAGCGCCTTGTCGTAGTGGGAGGGTTGTTCTACAACCCGATAGATTTATGTTTTGGGAGAGTCGTGAGATTTGGTCCCTAGTAAACATGGAATTGACCCACGGATACGACGAAGCACTACAAGATAAAAATGTGATATCTTAACAAGTTGCAATGATTTCTGGAATAGGATCTATGGATTCTAAATCTAGTCTGGGAGCTTGTAGGACCACTAAATAGTATAAAAGCCATTGGAAGTGGTCATACAAAATAAAAGAGGATTATACGAGAAGGTGAAAACCTTGAAAGCAAAGCTTGTTGTGAAAAATATATACTCAGAAAAAAAGGTTCGATTATGAGGAAACCTGTTCACTGGTAGCTATGCCTATGTTAATTCGGATTCTTTTATTTATTACTATTCATATTGATTATGAGGAATATCAAATAGATGTTAAGACAACTTTCCTGAATAGAAGTCTTGAGGATAACATCTATGTGGAGCAAATAGAGTTATTCATTGCAAAGGGCTAAGAGCATTTTGAGTATGAGCTTAAAATTTTCCATCAATGAACTAAAGCAAGCTTTAAACTCAAAGTACATATGTTTGGATGAGAGAATCCAATCATATGGATTTATTCAATAGGTGGATGTGTCTTGTGTATTGAAAAGAGTGACGAAAACGTAGTGGTATGTCTTGTACTGTACGTAAATAATATATTTCTCATTGGAGACAATGAAAGAGTATTGTCGAGTGTATGGGTATGGTTCATAAAACAGTATGAAATGAAGGACTTAAAATAAGCAAAATATATCCTTGCGATCATGGTGATCACAAGATAGGATATTGTGTTTATCTCAAGCTTCATGAATTGATACAATCCTTACTTGTTTTAGCATGTAATTTTATCTAAGGAAATGTGTCATATGACACAAAAGAAGATAAAGGTGACGAGGGTGGTTCCTTATGCTTCAACGAATAAGGAAGCTTTTAATCTATGGAATGTTATACACGAGAATGGATATCTATTTTGCCGAAGGCATGGTCAGTGGGTATTAAGGTAAACCGAAATAAGAATGTTGGACTGTGGTAAGACATATATTTATGTACCTGAAAATGACTAAAAATTATATGTGGACTTACCGGATAGATTCACTGCTTCTTGTGGGTTACATAGATTCAGATTTTTCAAATCAGATAGGGACGACAGTAAATCCACCTCAAGATTATGTGTTAATTTTGAAATTAGAGCCATAATATGGAGGAGTGTTATATAGAAATATATTTCGGACTCCACCATAGGAAGATGTTGAATTGGAGCCTATGAGGCAGCCAAATCCATCTGCATTACTCTAGAAATTTTGGAAGGACTTAGATGTGATTCTAAGTTTGCCCAAGATTATTACAATTCATTGCGATAATAATGGTGCAATTGCAAACTTGAAGGAATCACGAGCTCATAAGGCAATTAAACACATGGAGTGCAAGTACCACCTTATACGAGAAATCGTATGGTTAGGGAAAGGTTGTTGTCGCCTAGATTGCATCGGACGATAACCTAGTAAAATCCTTTTACAAGGACCTTAAGGCGAAAGCTTTTGATTGGTCTTGTAGTGGGAGCGGTAATCAGATGTATGACAGTGGAGTTGACAGCATAGTCTTTTTATATAAGTAGGAGATTGTTGGATTGTATAATAAAAGTCTGGCTTTAGTATGAACAATGTTGTAATAATTTATTTGAAATGAGAATCATATGATCAAATGATTGCATCTTATAATTTATTTATATGTCCGATGTAATAGTCCAATTACTTTATATTGTATATAATATGTTGTGCGACAACATGTGGAAGAAAATATTATCGGTTTCCATATAAAGTATAAACAGATGCTCACAACCAGATAGGCGGGGACTCTCTATCGGGATGGTTGTATTGTGATTTGGTATTAGTTTGTCTTGACTATAGAATCACATTAGTGCTCTTTGTGTGTATTGAGCAGGATCGCTTGAGATCGTTCGATTTATACTGACTATATAGGAGAACTTGATCTCGGTTATTATGGATGTTCGTGTTCTTAATTCCTATACAATAATCTCGACACATAAGACAGTAAGTATTTCTTTGATTCATCAATGGGTGAGATTTACATGTAATTAAATCAACAAATTGAGTGAGTTGGGAAATAATGTTGTCTTTATGGTGTGCTGTTGATTGTAAAAAGAATCCGTATCCGATAAAATAGGTTGATGATGTCCCCTTGAAGAGCTCATAAAGATTATCATGTAAACTCAGCTGGTGGATTTATTCTGGCATGATAATGAGGTTGAGTGGTAATACTCTCGGATGAGATATTAATTAATGGAGTTGTTAGTAACTTAATTAATTAATGGACATTGTATATCTTAAACGCGGAGAGACTAACGGGCTCATAATAAGAAGGAACCCATAATGTAATTATATGATTAGAGCGGTAGTGCAGTAATAATATTTTAGTGGTATATATTATTATTGGACTTAAGTATAAGTTTTGGGCTAAACTTGGATACTTAATGTAATACCCGAGAATTTTCTCTATTTTATAATTTATATTTTATATATTTTTATAATTATGTGATAATTATTTAGTAATTATTTATGTATTTTATTTATCTTTACATTTTATTTTAGACATTCGTGATAAAAATAGTGACAATGTATGCCTAAATATTTACGTGCATTAATTTGGATTATATATATATGGTGTGTACGTGTGCGGTGTAGGAATGACGAGAGAAAGAAGAGAAAAGAGGGGGTATACGTAGCTTTCCCTTGCCCATTTAGTCAAAAAGAAACTTAATCATTAATAATTTTATAATAAATAATATATACATATCATTAATAGTAAGTTGGGTGGGGTTTGATGACTTTCACATGCCTCTTATATCTATATAAGTGTGTCGTGGAAAGAGAGTTACCCAATTTTGGGTAATCAAAATGTAGGAAGCAGCCGTGAGCAAGACAATAATAAAGAAAAGGGAGAGAGGGAAAAGAGGTGCGTGCGTGCCGGAGCGGGAGATAGAATAGTTACATTTCTTCACGAGATCTATAATATTATTATTGTCAGAATCCAGGTAAGTAGAGGTCCAACTACAATTCATAAACATGTTATGTGTGAATTATTTGTAATTAATATGAGATAATTATGTCATGAATTATTTGTGATTAATTTAATTACGTTATTGATTTATTTGAGGTTAATTGGTGATACAAGTTGTTGTTTTATTGTGATTAAATATTGATAATGATGTCGTAAATGGTATGATGCATATTTAATTGTCCTGGTTGCATACCATGCATAATCATGAAAAGTGTTTTCCCCAATTTTAATAAGATACTAATGGTGTGTGCGACCACTATATATGCATCTCTGTCAGGGTTCGGAAAAATCATTCCTGACACTATATTCGGGGTTCGGAAAAATTATCCACATTGAACTCATTTGGGGTGCATATCATAAGTGTGTCGTGGGGATCCCGCAACGTGAACAGTTTTAAAAATAAAAGAGACCAACTAGAAAGAATAGAAAATAAATGCATTTTCATGCATGATTTCTATTTACTGAGATTTTATCTCACTAGTTTATGCATTGTAGGTAAATTGCATACGATGCTGGTAGTTGGAGTTCCGTCAGATCCTGAGAGTTGTATACATGGATGACGACCTGTTGGGCCGGTGTGATGCGCTGTTTTGTGAAAATTGTATTGTATAAAAATAAAGAAAAAGTAATATTTATTATTGTTTATTATTGGTGAAAAAAAAAATTGGGACGTGACACTTAAGCCCAATGGAGGCCCACTCTAATTTCTCCTCCTGGTCCCTGCTGTAGCCCATATAAGTCATCTCATCTGTCCGGAAACCCTAATGACACATGCCTAACCATGAGTAGGGAAGAGATAACAGCAGATTGAGAGGATCTTGAGGATCGTCGCCCACACGACGTCAATGATTGGACTTGGGAATACAGTACAAGATCAAGAGGTTGTTTGTTGCTGTTGTTCTTGAAATTCCATGATTTTTCTAAAATTGTGTGTAATTCCAAATTGTTTGTGTGATACACCGTTATAAAGCCACGGAAGAGAAAATCGTTATGGCATAAAAATCACACAAATCGGAGATCGAAAGAGGAAGTTATGCTAAATATCGTGAGGCTGCGCGTGCTGCCGACAAGAATTTTTCTCTTCTTCAACATACTCTAGTGAAAGGTAATGTGATTTTATGTTCTTGCTTCCGCTGATATAGAATCATATGGAACCCTAACGGTTCACTTTAACGAAACGATCGAATGCCAACACTTGGAATCAAGTTGATCTAATATTGAATGTCCCGAAAGAGAGGCTGCTCCTCCAGCAGTTCAAAAGGAAAGATATATGCAGATTCAATAATACTAGGCGATGCTATTGGAGGAATGTCAAAGTTATCACTAGTATCATGAGCTAGTAATAACAATGTAACCGATGTAGTGGACATTTCTTTCAAGAAAGCAATTTGACTAAAGCATATTACCTTGTCACAAGCAGCAAGTGAAACGTCTTGCGGAACTGAAGGTAACAACACAATTTTTATATCCAAAAAAATAAATCTATACGTATTTTTTCGGCCATCATGGACCACATGACGATCAAACTGCCAAGGCTTACCCAATAAAACATGGCATGCATCCATATTAACTACATCACACCAATGTATTTTCCACCCATATATAATTTCACCAAAACACACCTATCAACTTTTACAATATTTCTTTTATGTAGCCATGATAAACTATACGGTTGTGGATGCGACTCCGAATTAAGTGCTAATTTATCAACCACAAATTTTATAATCACATTTTCACACGATCCAAAATCAATAATAAAGTACATATCTTGTCATTAATCGTGCACGTTAGTGAAATAGAGAATGACGATGGACATCGTCAGTGCTACTATGAGGAGTAAGGCAAGACCGCCGTACCACCAATGAAGGGCCTATGTCTCTCGACACCAAAACCTCAGGAAATTGATTCTCTTGATAATCATCATATTCCGGATCTTCTACATAACCGCGTCATCTACGTCCTCAATAATTAAATCACGAGAACCTCTATTTTTGGGACAATATGACATTCGATAACCCATTTCACCACAAGAAAAACATGCCCCACGAGGAGGGTCAGTAGGTACGGATTGTACCAGGGCATGAGGTGCAGTTGCCGGAGGCGATCTACTACTAGACGGAGCAGAATAAGGTGGCTGAGATGGGCGACTCTGGTTGGGCAGATTTGTGCTAGAGGAACGCCGTATAAACTGTTTTTCCAATGCAACAACATGCTGATGTGCCTCCGAGAGCGATTTTGGGGAAAGAAAATTCAACATGTCTTGAAAGGGTAAACGAAGTCCTCCAATATAACGGGACATTAATTGATAAACTGATTCATTCAAATCATTGTGGGTTATGAGTTGGTAAAATTCCCTCCGTATAAGAATCAACAGTGCGTGACCCTTGGCGCAAATTATGGAGTTTTTGGTATAAGGTATGTGTATAATTATAAGGTAAAAATTCTTGACGTAAATATTTTGTGAATTTTTCCCAAGCCACGATAGGTGCTTTACCCCGCGAGAGCGTGATGCTTTTAAGTGTTGCCACCACGAAGCCGCTCGACCCATGAAACGGGTTGCGACAAGTGGAACATGCCGAACTAGAGGGACTTGTTTAAACTCCAAAACTTCTTCAATGGAGATTAACCAATCTAAAAATTCATCTGGCTGCAAGCTTCCATTGAATTCAGGGAGATCCAATTTGAAACTATTCTCCCATTTTCTGTTTCGTCATCATCGGAAGAACACTCCAAGTGAACACTATTTGGTGGGTGCTGGTAGTGATGTGCCTGGGCGGCGCGGTGTTGTGGAATCGGTGGTGGTTCCTGGGCGGCAGTAGCTTGCGCTTGAAGCAAATGCGTGATCGTACCCAATTATTGTGTTAATTCATCTAATCTTGTTGCAAGGGCGACTTTACGATTTGGTTCACGTCTCGGTGGCATGACGGATCGTAAGGCTGGCAACTGAAAACCAACTGATGCAGCGGTGCATATAGATTAAAGAAGAATACAAGATATGAATAAGAGAAACCAATCTTATACTACGTATACTGACGAGATTACTCTCAAAAGACAATGTTTTTGGATTATTTCTTCAATTCTGACTCTCCTCAAGAGGATTACATTATTTAAATAAAAACCAATAAAAAATAATCATATCTTCTTGGTTCCAAAAAAGGTAAGAAGCATAATAAAAGCAGTAAACTAATCAAAGTTTTAAAATTGATGGATCAATTTTCTCCAAATATATATTGAGCCGCAACTTCATCTCCATCATATAGTTAGGTAATATGAATGAGTTCATCCGGTGAAGACTTGGGAAAAGAAATTACATCTCCAATAATTTTATCAAACTGGCTCCTATCTGTTGTATATAAAAAGATCCTTAGGTTAGAGTTTCCCGTTTGATTTAATGATTGGGCTATTTCTCAATGGATCTGGTTAAAGTTTCAATTGTTTTTATGTTCCAAACATGGTTTTTATTGTTTTTCATTATTTTATTTTTTTTTATTTTTCCTTCAGTTTTTCACATATTGCTTGTTGATTATAGTTGACCTTTACAATATATCTTCTGGATTTTCATAATTTGATTAAATACTAAAAGAACAACCTTTACATTGTATTATCCTCCAATTACTAAGTTCCACCACTTGTAGAACGCCAAACCAACCACTGCTGAATGGATCAGTAGTCTAACAAAATACATCATGTACCTGCCAAAAAAAATGATAAATAAAAAGCAAAATCACGAACTTATAATAAGAAAAATGTATATTTGTGAGTCTATAAATTTGCAGTTTCTCGTAAAGCCATTAATCTTGTAATTATTTTCTCCATAGCTAAAGATGTATTTTTAAATAGGGTGCTGAAAATCAAATCAATTTAATTGATATTCTATGCAAGATTCATGATCATTCATTTTTATTTTTTCAAGCTCAAATTTGAGTAAAATAAAATATAAAATTTGGAAATATATGGAGTAATACTTTAAAAAAGTAATAGAGACTCGAGTATAATACTTGTCATAAATTCAGAAAATTACAATAAGAAAAAACAATATTCTTAGACTTAACTGGAGTATAATTATTATTTAAATTTGTCATAAAAGAATTCCACACAATACATATTCTTTTATTTATATTAATAATATGTATTAATGACAGATCTAATAGTTTAGATTATTAGGAAATACTGGGATGCTCAGCAAAAAAATATTTTGTTCGATTATCACATTTTAAAATAATGGGTGATATTCGAATTAATAAAAAATTAATAGTAATGTAATGAATTATTTTATGAATAATTTAATATAAATAAAATAGGATAATATTTTAATAAAAAATATAAAATAATGTAAAATAATGTCATTTAAGTGGTTTAGGTGTTTCCTTCGATGTTTGGTGCGCATACTTGCATATTAATCAATCTATTAGACCACAGACTATCACTGGTTCCAAATACGACCTTTTTTTTCTTCTTTTCTTTTTTAAATTTTTTAATAAAATTATACTTAAAAAGATCATTTTACCTTTAAAATTAACACTTAATTTTAAGTGTAAAATATAAATTTTAAATGTAAAATACGATAAAAATTATTAAAATAAAATACACCATAAATTATAAGAATTATAATTCAATTATACATTAAGATTTAATTAAATTAAATTAAATTTAAATTTAGTAATAAAATATTATATAAACCACTAAAGGTGAAACACATAATAAATTATATCCTAAAAATTAATAAAACAAAATAAAAACACTTGATTATGTGTAAAATAGGACATCAACAATTATGATAAGATACATGTGTTCAACACTAAAAAAGACTACTTATTATCATTCAAAAACAAAATCATCAATGTGATCTCGTAGCATTACCACATCTTATATACTCTCTTCTTCCTTAAAAATTCACCAATTCTATCTCATAATACCTTTCACACCCAAAAAAAAAAAAAAAAAAAAAAAAAAAAAATATATATATATATATATATATATATATATATATATATATATATATATATAACTTTATAAATTTTAAATTTATCATTTACTTAGCACATCATTACTTTACACCATTAATTAAAAATACTACATTACACTTTAAAATAAAAAAAGTTGATAAAAAGAATATTTTTTCTCAAAAAACGTGAAATTGTAAATGTGAAGGGTTCTCCAGAATAGGAGTAGTAACAAATTAATTACCTTGATTGAGAGTAATTACCACTGCAATTATGATGATCATCAACGGTGAGAATGGTGCCCCAGCGACGAAGAGGGCGATGGAAGAAAGACCAATCCGGCAACGCGAAGCAGCAGATAACCCACATCCCAAACAAGTAGGTGGCCCCCGCTTTCTTCACGGATTGCGTGTACAGCCACGTCATCACTGTTAATCCAGCGAGCCAGATGAGAGACTTCCTCAAAACGTCGTCGTTCGCCATGGCTGGTTGGTGATCAAGAAGATGGATCAAGGGGATGGCCTGGCTATGGCTTTTAAACTTGATTTCACATTAATGTGCATGCATTCCTCCATACTCACTAATTGGTTGATAGCTACTCATATTGATTATATGCACCATATCCACATTATGAAGGTATGGTATAATAATTAATATCTTAATTTTTTTTAAAAATTTTTTTTCATCTAATATTCTTAAATTAATTTTATTTATATATGCATAATATATATTAGGCGACATGCATATATTATTGTGGGTGCTTACAAAGTATGCGTTAATTTATCCAAGTCTTAAATTTTTTAAAGAGTATGTGTGAGTCCATCTCATATAAGATTTACTTGACACGAATAAAAATATAAAGTAATAAAATTATTAATGAAAGTAATACTCAATCGATGAAAAGTGATAATGGAATAGTGAACTATTTCATGTATAATATTTTATATCAAAAGTAATAATATTTTATAAAAAAAATAATAAAAATGTAATTACTTTTTATTCCTCTCATATAAAGGCTTGCGTGGGACAGTCTCATACAAGTCTTTATTTATTATTTTTTAAATTAGAAAATAATTTCTTTTGGACACTAATGGGATACTCATATAATCCAAATGAGTTGATATAGTGTAATGTGGAAAGGATATTATAGTATTTTCTAAAAGATACTCCGGCTCCTTCAAAATGATTTTTTTCTTTATTTTGGGCGTCCCATTTAAATAGTCTATTTTCATTTTTTACACACATAAATCCACACACATACACTAATATAATTAAAATATGAGGCCACACATTCATTAAGAGAAAATTAGTACTCCATCCGTCCCATCCAAAGAGTTCCTTTTTGCCATTTTGGTCGTCCCATCCAAAGGGTCTCATTTTCTTTTTTACACACATGGGACCCCCACACCCCCTTTAATACAATTAAAATATGAAGTCCACACTCCCACTAATACAATTACCCACTACACATTACTCTCTCCGTCCCCCAAAATATTTCGCACTTTCCTTTTTTATCCGTTCATCAAAGTATTTCACACTTCACTTTTATTAAAATTGGTAAAAAATAAATTATTATAATATTCACTTTTTACATACATCCCAATATAATACTCACTTTTTCACATCTTCCAACAACTTTACACCCCTTTTTCATTAAATTAACTAAAATATATATTCTCTCTTACTTTATACATTAAAAAATAAAATTTTCTTAATCTCCGCGCACACCAATACGTGAAATATTTCACGGGATGGAGAGAACAAATAATACTCCCTCCGTCCCCCAAAGTATTTCACACTTTCTTTTTTTATCCGTCCCTAAAAGTATTTCACACTTCACTTTTACTAAAATTGGTAAAAAAATAAATTATTATAATATTCAGTTTTTACATACATCCCAATATAATATTCACTTTTCACATTTTTCAACAACTTTAAACACCTTATTCATTAAATTAACTAAAATACATATTCTCTCTCTTACTTTATACATTAAAAAATAAAATTTTCTTAATCTTCGCGCACACCAAAACGTGAAATACTTCCCGGGACGGAGAGAGTACTCCTTATTCCATGTGTCAAAAAGCAAAAAACAATCCTTTGGGCGGGACAGAGTCAATAAACAATCCTTTGGGAGGGAGTATACCTTATAAGTATATTAATATACTCCCTCAATCCCATAAAATCCTCATATATTTTTCCTACAAAACATTTCACACCAAAAAAAAATGAAACATCACTTTATCTAACAACATCAAAAGTTACTTTAATTTCAAATTTGTCACTCATTTTTTAACACACATATCATTATTTTATATTTTTTTATTACCTAAAAATACTACAATACACTCCAAAGTCAATAAAGTTGGTCAAAAGTATAACTTTTCTTAAACAACGTGGAATAATAAACATGAAAAATATTATAGGATAGGGGAGTACTATTTTTCACGTGGTATAAGTATTTGACTAGAATTTTTTTTTAAATTTGAAAAATTAAGAGTATTCATTCTATTATTTTAATTAATTATAAGTAAATTCTAAACTAAAAATAAAAAAGGGTAATTATATAGTATATTAATATAATATTTTGGTGAGATACTCTCTTGTGAGACGAGTCGATCCGTTGTTAAAGTATATTTATTATATAGATAAAATATGTTAATTTGTAGTTAAAATATCTTTGTAGTGAATCGTAGTATAACACTTTAAAAATATAATTTAATTCATTATTCATTGTACTTTAAAAAAAAAACTTTAATTACTAATAAGTATACTTTACCTCTATAATAAACATACTTTAAAAACGACTTAACCCATCTCACGTAAGTACCGTCTCACACGAATCTTTGTCTACCTTGATATATAATTTTACAAGGGCAAACAATTGTGTGAGACCGTCTCACATAAGGGCTTAAGTGAAACTGTTAGAAAGTGATAACTTTTATATTGAAAAGTGATACTAAATTAATGAAAAGTGATAATGTTATTTTATGAACAATTTGTAGTATAAATGAAAAGTGATAGACATTTTATAGCGAATATTTTATAGCAAAAGTGATAACTATTTTAAAAAGTGTAAAATGATCTTACATGAGACGGTCTCCCGCAAGACCTACCCTTTTACAAGAATCACACTTGAAATTATAATTTTTTTAATTTTTTTTTAAAATTTATCCTCTGTTTGATTCCAATTTAATAGGCCAAAATTCACTCTTACTGCATAGTATTTAAAAGACCTTTTATATTTATATATATATATATATATATATATATATATATATATATATATATATATATATATATAATATGTAATTTTACAAGAATCACACTTGATATTACAATTTTTTTTAAATTTTCCTTTTCTCTATCATCTCTAATACTTCCTCCGTTCCGAGCAAATGTTTCCATTTGATTTTTCTATGTGGATTAAAGGGTATTATTATTTTGTGTAGTGAGTGACTGTATTAATAGTGAATGGTGGGCCATATGTAGGACCCTTTTACTAAAAGTGAAAAATGAGAATCTTTGAGTGAGACGTCTAATATAATAAAATGGGGGACCTTTCGATGGGACAGAGATAGTATAAAGTAATATTTTTATGAGGATGACTAGGGTAGGACCGGTCCTACCAATCTGAGAAATCTCTTCTTTCGATTGTAAATCTTAATCTAATTCCTTAGATTAAATCACTGATCCTGCATCGGTGCCGCATCTTTGTCTTCTCCCGGCAATCGCTCCTACCAATCGCGCATCCCAACACGGCGGAGCTAATTTCAACAGTAAACATCTACCATGACGTCGCAGAAATTGAGTGTCAATGAGAAGCCGATGAACCGAACGACTAAATTTCGGGAGATTCGAAGCCCAAGTCTTCATCTTCTTCGTTATTTTCTTCGCTTCCTTCGCCCAAATCTTCTTCTGCATACTCCATTTCAAAATGAACTGTGAAGCTGTAATCAAGCAGCTCCTGAATTGCCTCCGTGAAGGTAAAATCAAGCAACTCTTGAATTGCCTCCGTGAAGGTGAAACAAGCAGCTCCTGAATTGCCTTCCCCTTTAGGTCGAATGCTCAAGAGTTTCCACGTAGTCATGTGATGGGGTTCTCCACATTACTAGGATCATTCCTCCCAGCTCTGATCCCAACCCAGGCATCAATCGCAAACTTCTTACAACCTTCTCTGAGATGGAGTATTTGATTTTAGTATGCATCAGTATTATTGCAGGTGGAAGAATAATTTTAAGATGGAGTATTTGATTTTAGTATGCATTAGTATTATTGCAGGTGGAAGAATAATTTTAGCTTGATGTTTAGAAAATTTTCATCTTCAATCTCAAATATATTGTCTCGCCCTTTTGCTTATATTTTAAAATTTTCAAAAATTTAAGTATGTGTGTGGGTTGAACTTGTTTGGTCTACGAGTTGTCACTGGTGACCATAGGGTCAATCCATCCATTGAAGACTACAACGTGCAATCTCCGCCGTTCAACACAAAATCACTAATTTAAAAATCAAAACATACCTGAGCCGCTGGTCGAAGCATAGTGTGTTGCTGCTGGTGCTTTACTGTATGCGGTCTTGTCACCTGAAAAGCTGCCCCATACGTAGAGTTGCTGTGATAGCCTCAGTGTTCATTGGGGACTATGTATGCAGGGTGCATTGGAGCAGGCATGACCAAAACATTATTGGCCATTAGATGAAAGCATATTCAATTTAAGGCCTTAGATCAAATAATGCTTTGAAGGATACATTCACACATGGAAATGAGAGAAAATATCACATATCACATGTAACGACAAAAAAAAAGAGTGAATCTTATGTGTGCCGTGCACACGGATTTGATCCGAGGGCATCCTCAAATGATGGACTAAAGGTCCCTTGATACTTAACCCCGAGATAGACGATTTCGACTAAAGAATGGTCCAAAACAGAGGTGCGAGATGGTTTGCTTGATTTGCACTTGAAGTGCTTCTATCTCCATATCTGATTCAGGTCTTTCAAAGCCTTACCTAAGCAGTAATAGAAATAGCATAGCTGTAGACAGGGGAATGGTCCGAGATGGATTATATATAATAATAAAGTGAATCGCTTTTCTTGCTTGAATAGATTGTGCTTGCCCCTGCTCCTATAGTTGATAGGGGGTCGACAACCCTTGTACATGGAGAGTGGAGATTATCCTTTAGTGCTTGGATCTGCTAGATCTCGGTTAGAGCAGGCATATGCCAAACGTGAATACCCCGTGAAGCATCCACACCATACAAGAAAGTATGGCCATTCGGTATTGATGAAAGAAAAAACTGGTATTTGGTACTACTTCCAACCATGTTCATACTCGACACGACGCCACACCGGATACATATTGATACCTGGTTGGTTGGCGAATAGACGTCCTTTGCAATTTTCGTGACCCTTTACAATTTAAACTCATAGCAATACATATGTTTAAATAGAATTGGAGGGGGAGGATTGTGTTCACATGGGGACACAGAGTATCCCTCCGTGTCCCCGGGAGCGCAGGAGCTTTTGCCAAAAAATAATAATGATGAATGCTTCATCTCTCTCCTCTCCACTAATTCTATTATTCTTTTTTCGAAATTTATCTTATTCATAAATTTAGATTTAATTTTCATCAAGAAAATTCAAACTTATATAACTCTAATGTTACGTATTTATTATTAATTAAAAATATATCATATTATTCCTCTTTTAATTATCTTTAACTAGACATCCATTTTGACTACATAATAAATATTTAAAATTAAATGAATAATTTATTATAAATTAAAATTTTCAATTAAATTTATAACTAAATCTTATTAATGCATTAGAAAGAAAAATACAAATAATTTATTATAACTTAATAATAATAACGATATGATTTAAAAAAAAGCAAAGATTTGTGTGAGACCGTCTCACATAAGCTGTTACGTTAGACAGACAGAAAGTGATAATTTTTATTAAGAAAAGTTATAATAAATTAAAGAAAAGTGATAATTCTATTTTACGAACAATTTATAATATAATTAAAAAATGATAATATATTATTGCAAAAGTGATAATGTTTTATAGTGAAAATGATCTCACATGAGACAGTCTCACGCAAGATCGACCCATAAAAAAAATTCATAGTCATATTGTATACTAAAGTTATTATAATTTAAAAATAATTTTAATAATAATCAAATAAGATTTTAAATTTAAACTTTCATAATATATATATTTTTTAAAATTATTATATTATATTTTGTATTAATAATTACAAATAGGAGAGGGTTCCTAAATAATAACGATAATAATATTATTAAAAAAATCTATGTAATAACGACATAAATAATATATATCTACTAATTGTGACACTTATATTCCCGCTCAAATTTTAAAAGGTAAAAATTTTGTCCTTAATAAGAGATTATTATCTCATTATCCCATATTAATGTACATAACTTACTATAAATTATCTTCTTAATTATAGTATTTAATATATAATATGAGTTAATTATGTACCTTTGATTCGTGCTCACAAGCTACTGATTGTGATTCAGTTTTCACTCTTTTGCTCGCTTTTACTTCAATTGAACCATCTCTCAGACGATTTATGCGTGAGGATTGAAAGGACATGAAAATTTTGAAAGGTTCTTTATACATTAAGGAGGAATGCAAATAAGAAATTAATAAATGTGAATAATTAAGCCTAATAATGTGATAACATTAAAGGCTTCTATATCTATATATTTTATTTTATTTTTAAGTTTAGTAGGAATATTGAAGGCCATTGACGGTTCAGATCCGCTGACGTTTAATCATTAAAGTAATTAAATACTCCCTCCGTCCCAGGTTAAGAGGGTCATTTTACCATTTTAGTCGTCTCATCCAAAGAGTCTCATTTTCTTTTTTGGACACATTAGACTCACCCACACTCACTAATACAATTAAAACATGTGGCCCCCACACCCACTAATACAACTACCCACTACACATTAAATAATAATACTCATTAATCCAAGTTTTCAAAAACAAATGAGACTCTTAAGTTGGGATGGAGGGAGTATATAAGACTAACTAATTACAGGGTTAAAGAGGTAAAAGTCAAAATTGAATAGGGGACAATATGGGAATAAAAAGTTTTTCAAACACAAAGTACTTTTAAGTTAGTAAGATAAGATATGAGTTAATTATGTACATTAATTATTCTAACATACATTATCAATTTACGTTCATTAAATTATTATCAATTTAGGGTTATTTTTAATAAAAGAGGAAAATATTGCAATTTGAATGTGATGCCAAATATATAGTAAAAATTGATGCTATTTGGGTGGTTCGGAGGGAGTAATTATTTTTTTATGTAATATAACTATAATAAATTGATAAGAAAAGATATGTATATCACTTGTGCAATCTTATTACATAAATTTTATTTTAAATTATAAATTAAATTATATAAATTTAATAAATTATGAATTAAATTATAAAAATTTAAATTTTGTTATTAATTAATGCAAATAAAATAGAGTAAATATTCAAACGAAATCTTACAACTAACCTTTACATTCTGAATTTTTCGCAAATGGTACTAATTAAAGTTAATCCCACATTATAAAAAGAGTTGGTCTTGCGTGGCTCGAGACAAACCGTGCTCCTTTAGAATTTAGTATTATGGATAAATATATTTTTTTATTAAAGTATATAAATTTTACTTCCTCCGTTCCATAAACAAATTCACACTTTCTATTTTTGTCCGTCCCATAAATAAGTTCACACCCCAAATAAGGAAATACACACAAATCAATAACCTCACAACACACTTTAATTTCAAAATTGTCACCCCTTTACAACTCACATAACTTACTTTGTAATTTATTTATTACCTAAAAATACCAAACTACCCCTAAAAGTAAAGCAAAAAGTAACTTTTTCTTAAACTCCATACAGTAATCGGGAACTTGTCTTTGGGACGGAGGGAGTAATTAATAAGGGGTACATCATTTTCTTCTAAAGGATACAGAGTTTTCATTAATAATTGTTATTTTTATTCAAAAAATAAAGGGTACACATTTATACTAAGGGTATACAATTTATCACAAAATTCTAAAGGCGCACGGAGTGTGCTCCTGTGCGCCCGGGTGCATACAAGTTTTTGTCTTTTAAAAATGAGTTTGTCTCTTGTGTCCCCAGATGCACAAAATGTTAAAGGGTGTAATATTTATTTTAAAGGTTATACACTTTAGTTAACTAGATTACATTATTTTGTTCTAAAGAGTATACACTTTCATTGATTTTTTTTATTTTTTCAGAAAATAAGGGTACACATCCTTATACTAAAGGGTACCATAGTTAATACTAAAAGGTTTTTGGGTGCTGTAAAGTTTTTGCCTAGAATGAATTTGCGATGACGGGTTAGCAATGTTAATTAACCCAAACAGACAGCGCCAGCATTTTTCTTTATTATTAGTATTTTTTTATTTTTTATTTTTATGAATGAATATGATAGGATCCGTCTCACATTAGAAGATCTGTAAGACGGTCTCACCCAAGACCAACCCTAGAATTTTAAATAATATATACAATGATATTAATTTTAATTTAAAAAATATATATTATAATTTATTGTCAAATTATATCTTTTTTTAATGTATACATTAAAAATTTTAGTAAATACAATAGTTATGAAATACTCACTCAATCACATCCAAATAGCATCGTTTGCTATATTGGGTTCCAAGTTGAAGGTTTGAATTATGTATATTGTGAATGTGCTTCAAGCCCGAAATTAATGTTCTTACGTTATTGTTTGAATTATCTATCTTGATTGCTAGATTAATTTGTAATTGTCTAGGTGGATTGGTATGTCACATGATGGTATTATATTAATTCATGATATATTTTGTACGAGGACGAGTGAAGACCTACACTCACCCACAGTATCCCCACATGTTTTTCCACAATATCACCCACACTGAAACTTCCTCGATACACCACTCACCCACATTTAAACTCATGCTCACCCACACTATCACCCGCACTGAAACTTTCTCGATACACTACTTACCCACACTTAAACTCATGCTTGCCCACACGATCACCCACACTGAAACTTCCTCGACACACCACTCCGCCACGTCGAGGAAGTATCACCCATAATATCACCCACACTATGGATCACACTGAAACTTCCTCGGCACACCACTCACCCACAATTAAACTCATGCTCACCCACACTATCACCCACACTATCACCCATATTGAAACTTCCTCGACACACCACTCACCCACGCTTAAACTCATGCTCACCCACACTGAAACTTCCTCGACACACCACTCACCCACGTCGACGCACTATCACCCACAATATCACACACACTATCACCCGCACTGAAACTTCCTCGACACACCACTCACCCACACTATTACCCATACTGAAACTTCCTCGACACACCACGTCTGCTGCAAACTGTGGCGTTCACTATAACAATATTTGCTTTGCCTTATTTCATTTTTTTTATATAATTTTAACATTTTTTTTGTATCATTTTTACTTTAATTTTTTTAATCATTAATATTATTATTATTATATTTTCGAATAGCATCATTATGTCAATTTTTAAAATTTTAAAATACTATGAGACAACTCAATTCCTATAATTTTTTAATTATAATAATTAAAAAAATTAAGGTTTCTTCTAGAAGATGAAAATTAAAGAGAAGATATATATTAACATACAATACTTAGAAAATAAATATGAATCTAGTTTAATTTAGTCCAAATTTACTTTTTATTTTTTTATTTTAAATAAATTTGTAAATTTAGGGTATATAATTTAATAAATACTATATATTATATTTATTAAGCTAATAATAAATGTTTAATTTATTAAATTAAGATACCCTATAAATTTTAATTTAAAATAAAAATAAAAAATAAAACATTTTACAAATATGGATTTCATGATGTGAAAAAATATAGTGTACTGAAATTGTATTGTAAATTTCGAATTAGAATAGTGGAAAGCTACGCTAGAGTCTAAATTGCTGGAGATGGCATTAGTGTTGAATTTCTACCCACTTATTTTTGGAAAATTTTCATATAAAGATCCAAATTTTACTTTATGTCTCACTTTTGGACTTCATTTTAGAATTGTCTCATTTGAAGGTTTAATTTTAATTTTTTCTCAAATTAAGACTTGTCTTAATTTTATTTTTTTTACGAATTCAATATAAATTATAGAAAAATATAAAATATTAATAAAAATAACATATTTTAATTTTATAATTTAATTTGAAGGTGTATAATAATATTTTTAAACTATTTTGTATGATTAAAAATGAGAAAATAAATTCTATTGTAAGTCTTAAAATGAGAACAAATTGAAAAACATAAAAATCAGGCCCTAATTTGAGAAAAATATCTAAATTTAGACATTAATTTGAAACACTTATAAAATCAGGTCTTAATTTGAGACCTAAACTAAAAGTTAGGTCTTCCTATGAAATTCTTCCCTTATTTTTTAATATTAACCCATAGAAATGTTTACGTTTACTTTTTGCACGAGAATTAAAAAGTATATTATTTTAATGTGTATTGAGGTGAGAGAAATAATATCTTAATTTTATGTTGTTAATATGAAAGTATTTTTTTAATTTTTTTAAAAATAAAAAATCCATAAAAATTTATTTGATCACAAATTAAGAAATTAGCAACAAAACATTAAGATTTGTCACTAATATTAGCGATAAAATTTTATTTTAACGTCACTAAAAAATAAATTCATTAATTTTTTAATTCATAATTATTTTATCGAAAAAATATTATTTTTATAGCAAAATTTAGTGATGATCATCAATTTAATCGCAAATGTTGATATTAGCGACAAAATATTAGAAGCTTGACGCAAATAACTGCCATGAAATTTATTTATGTCACCTAAATTACTAATTACTAATTTAGCAACGAAAACCCACAATTTTATCAGTAATATTTGTGATAAATTTTTATCTTTTGTCGTTAAAAGAAATTCATTTAATTTTTTAATATAAATAATTATTTTAGCAACAAAATATTATAATTTTTATAGTAAAATTTAGCGGGAATTATCAATTTAATTGCAAATGTTAATATTAGCGACAAAATATTTGAAGTTTATGGCGAATATTAGCCATAAAATTTATTTATGTTGACTTTATTATTATTTATTATATAGCAATGAAAATCAACAATTTTGTTACTAATAATTGCAATAAATTTTTATTTTTTGTCTCTAAAATGAATTCATTTATTATTTTTTAATAATTAATTATTTTAGCGATAAAATATTAATTTTTATAGCAAAATTTAGCAATCACCATCAGCTTAGTCTGAAATTAGTAACAAAATTTTTAAAACTTCATCGCAAATTTTACCCATGAAATTTATTTTATGTTGCAAAAATGAATAATTATTCATATTTATTTATAATTATTAATTTATCAATGAAAAACAATAATTTGTCGCTAATAGAATGAATTTGACGATGAAATCTGAATTCATTGCAAATTTTTGGTCGCTATATCTCTTTTTTCTTATAGTGTATATGTATAAATAAGTTATGAAAATTATATACTTTTTTGTATATAACCTCTTTAAATTAAAAAATTAATAATTAATCGATTATATAATATCTCTCTAAATTAATAAAATTATTCGGTCTCAAGAATATTACTTTATAGATGTTTTACTGTAAATAAATTATATATAAATTGAAAGTAAAAGATAAAAAGATAGATGCTCGATATTATTAATAAATTTTACAGCTAACAATAATCTTAATATTTTTGTTATATAATAGTGATTATTAAAAAATCATATTATTGTATATCGTTTCCTTTTTACTTGTTTTATAGTATATTTTAAGGTCCTAAATTGATAGAAAAATAATTAAGACCCAAAATTGATAATAAATTCATTTTCAATTTATGAATTTAAAATATTCTTTTGTGACATATCGATTCCTTTTAAATTAATTGATGTTTATCTTTTTTAATACAATCGTAAAAACTACATTTAATAATAAAGTAAGATGAAAAAAAAGAAAAAATATTAATAATCTTAAAATTACAATTAATATTTTATTCTAACTAATTTATTATTTATAGTAATTAATATTTTATAATCTTGCAATTAATATTTTATTTTAAGTAATATTTATGAAGATTTAATTTAACCTAATAAGAATATTTGTATAATAGCACACTTTTTTTATTTTTAATATAGTTTTATTGAGTATATTTTAAGGCCCCTAACTTATAGAAAAATAATTTAGGTCACAAATTGATACTTTACCCATTTTTTAAGTTTTGAATTAAAAATATTCATATTATGGCACATTGAGTTTTAATATATTTTTAAATTTAAATGTTTTGGTTGGGTTATTCAATTAAAAGAAAAAGTCAATTATAAAAGTAAAAGATAAAGAGAGATGTAGTGGGGCCTAGGATACTGGACCCTCATAGCTCAGAGATCGCAATTGTGCCTCCCGCCCCAAAGCCCAGGAAAAGTATAAACCAGGCCCAAAATATGAAAGCTGTGGGGGTGCGTCTTGCCCACTCTTCTGGAGAGGACGACTCAGCCACTTGGCCACTGGCCCCCCTAGCTAGGAAGCTATGCAGGTATCCCTAGGATATCTACATAGGAGATATCCTAAATCGGATCTTAACAGCAGTCACGTGAGGCTATTGCATTTAATGTCGGAACTGTGCGCATTTATTGTGATGTGACCTCACGATATACCCAGATATATGTGACGTCAGGTTATACAATATAAATAAGGGATATCCCAAAATGAATAAAAAACAAAACATTCACCTCCAAAAGGCACAAGATCGCCTGGAGGGAACCCCTAAGTCCTCTTCTTAATTGTGTTAGATAAGTGCGGATAATCCTTCACCTACCATTAAAATAGCCACATCATTAACTTATAATCAACGGAGGGTTAATCTGACTATCTACAAGAGAGATGCTCGATTATTAATAAAGTTTACAATTAATAAAAGCTTAATATTTTGTTATATAATTGTCATTAAAAAAAATCATATTATTACATATTGTTTCATTTTTTTATTATTTTATAGTACTCCCTCCGTCTCAATAAACCTTTTATACTTTACTCATTTGTTTGTCCTATAAAAAATTTTCACACTCCAAAAAAGAAAATATCACTTTATCTAACAACCTCATAAGTTACTTTAATTTCAAAATTTTCACTCCTGTTTCAACACAAAATTTTGAACAGAATGATCAATTTAAGAAGGTGAAGTAGAAGATAATCAATTAGAAAAATTAGAAGTAAAATGAATGGAATTGAGCATTAAAAAAATGAAAACGACGATTACGGTGCATACTAAAGAGTGAGGCTCCTGTGCACCTGGGCGCACGGAACACATTACGTGCTCCTTTGTAATTTCCATGCCCCTTTGCAATTTAAACCCCTAGCAATTCATAGGTTTAAATAGAATTAAAGGGGAGGGTTGTGTTCATATGGGGACACAGAGTATCCCTTCATGTACCCGGATGCGCAGAAGCTTTTGCCTATACTAAATATGAATTCAGGACCACTCCACCAAAGTATGCACATGGTTCGAGCTTTTGCCTATACTAAATACGTAGTCAGCACCACTCCACCAAAATATGCACATAGTTCGGCTAGTTAGCACAACATGTTCAATTGGTTAAAGTTGGGTGCTGTGAACAAATACATTAGTGATGTGATGGTTGAGATAGTGATGTGATGGTTGAGATGCATACAGTGTTATAGAGAAAGTATGACTTAAATGCAGCACACAAAAAAGCTGATACATTACGTCATGCACTTTGACTAATAACCAGTTACCTGCGCTGACTAAGGTCATCAGTGACCCGTAGTCACTGAAGAATCGCCCTAAAATCAAAACCATTTACGACACCGTTTAGAGTTGTCATTCATGATTAATTTCTTTGTTTTTATTTTTGAATGAAGCACATGTTTTTGTGAGAATTAGTGAGTTTCCAGGATATCACACCATTTGCAACTCTGAATTTTTTTTTATTTTATTGATAAGCAAAGGGTAATCTTATTAATTTTAAAGAATGATCTCTTTATTAATTTTAAAGAGTAATTCAATTAATTTCTAAAGATCGTATACAATTTAACATATGGTTTCATTTTAATAAATCGTAAAGAGTAATCCAATTAATTTTAAAGAGTAGTCTAATTATTTCTATAGAATAATTTTAAATCTTAAGAGTAATCATATTTAAAAGAGTAATTCAATTAATTTTAAAGAGTAGTCTAATTATTTCTATAAAGTAATTTAAAAAAATCAAAGTCTTAAGAGTAATCCTATTAATTTAAAAGAGTAATCCAATTAATTTTAAAAAGTAATCTAATTATTTCTATAGGGTGATCTATCTACTACAATTTAATTCTTCACAATATATGAGTTTTATTTTAAAAATTAGGGTCTCAAATCACAGGGTAATCATACTCATTACAAAAAGTGATCCAATTAATTTTAAAATCAGAGTTTCAAATCAAAGGGTAATCCTACTAATTCAAATTAGTGATTTGCAAAGAGTAATCTAATTATCTCTATAGATTGCATATAATTAAATTCTTCATAATATATGAGTTCATTCTCAAAAAAAAAAAAACTCAAGAATAACCCTAAGAGTAATATAATTAATTTGAAAGACTAATCTAATTATTTATAGTATTACAATATAATTTTTCACAGTACATGCGTTCATTTTTAAAAATCAAAGTCACAAATTAAAGAGTAATTTTACTAATTTCAAAAAGTGGTCCTATTAATTCTAAAGAGTAATCCAATTAATAATTGATATTAAATTGACGGATAAATGATTATAGATAAAAGGAAACTAGAGCAAAAAACTCCCTTAAAATTTTCAGAAATTTCATACTCCTATCTTACAAGAACTGCATAGTCCGCTACTATTTGTAAAGACTTTTGTTTTTCAAACATCCCATGATAGCTCTATACTAAGATTGTAAATGAATCAAATAATTCGAATTCGATTCGGTATTCGAATTCGAATATCAGTATTTGAATTCGAATGCGAATTCGAATAAATATTTTAGTTCGACTAATATTCAAATCGAATATGATTCATAAGATATTCGATTCGAATATTCGCGAATACATTCGAATAATAATATACAATATATATTAATTATATATTATTAATATTAAATAATTATATATTTTTATATATTAAATATAATATAATATTTTATTTTATAAATATAAATAAATATGTACATTATCTAATTTATTACTATCTTAAAATAAAGATGAAATGATATATTTTAATTTTCTTTATAAATAATGTGAATTATTTAATTATAATTTTTAATAATTTAAAGGTTGATGTATTTAGTGAGTAATTCTTCTTAAATAAATTTATTAATAGTACAAGAAATTAAAAAAAATATTATTTAAAAAAATGAATTTACAATTTCGAATCGAATTCGAATTCAAATATTCAATTTCGAGAATGTTTAAATTCGAATACTCGAATATATTCGAATAGTTCGTTTATTACTTTCGAATACGAATCCGATTTCGAATTCGATTAATAATCGAATTCGAATACGAATATTCGAATATTTAATCAAATACCATTCAAATATCTTAGTATTTGATTCGATTCGTATACAACCCTACTCTATAATAAAACTCTCCCCCATTATCTTATCTTATCTTACTCCAATTGTAACCTAAAAAATGTTAACAAAATAAAATAATACTCCACATAATTCACCCTGCAGGAAGAAAGAAAAAATATATATAAAAAATCCACCTCATGCTGCAACTTCTCAAAATTCTTCTACAAAAATATGACTATTATCATAGACAATGGTGCATCTAAATCAAAGCAAAATATTCACCCATAGTCATAAGAAACAAAAATACTTGGCACATGGTATAATATAATGGCATGATGATAACAAAGATCACTACAGAATCCATTCAAACAAATATGACTCAAAAGCGTAGCAGGAATCCAACATATTGTTAAATAACTTTATTTCAAGCTCAGTAAATATTTATTTGAAGTAACTCATTCAATACATAAAAATTAATTAGCAGTTCTATGCAACTAGTTATCCATAAAAAATCCAAATAACCAATATCGTCCCTAAACCTTAAATTAGAAAACTTTTGTCATTTCATGTCTCCTTTGTTCCATAGTTACAGCTGCTGCAGGGCCATCACCTCCAACCTCCTCCATGAATAATTACTTCCAAGCCCTATAATGGCATAAAAATCCCAATTGGGAGAATCAATCACAACATGACATATAATTGGAATTAGGTTGTTAAGAATGAGATAGAATAGGAATGCAGAAATGAAATGATTGATTAAGAAATATGTGAGATAGTGTGCACATAATGGTGCAATAAGGGTAAGAGAATAGATGACAAGATAAGCAGGTAAAACTAATTTTCCTTAACACAATTTGTGTTGTGATTTCTGACCAGTCCCAACACCAACCTATAATTCAACCTCAAAATCTAAAGCCATGTATTAATTATTATAGGAGTAACTCAATTCATAACCTTAGGCTATGTGGTCGTACCCCACCTCCCACTAATTCCTTTCTTTGCGAACAAAGTAGAGTGCAACAAACATAGTTGTCATCCCAGTGTGTTCTAATCAAGAATTCCTAAGAGAGAGAAAGTCAAAGATAAAAAAGAGAAGAACCGAGATCCAAGAGAAATCAATCATATGTCAATGGAAGTTTTACATACAACCTTCACCATTCCACACATTTCCCCTCTTCCTCCTCCATCTCAACACCCACCCATGGGGATCACTCCTCTCTGATTGCAAACATCCACAAACAACCTTCACCATTCCACACATTTCCCCTCCTAAAACTAGATATCTTCCTCCATCTCTACTCCCACCCATGGGAGTCACTCCTCTCTGATTTCAAATACCCACATTTGATTGCAGTTCTAAAATGTTTTTTTCAACAGGGGGAAGAAATGTTTGCTGTTAGCTATGGAAATCAAAAGTAAATGAATAACTTTAAATTGACATCTCAAAACAAGTAAAGCAATCGACCTACATAAGATATGGTATCTCAGCCAAGTAACATGCCTGTAATGTCAACAACAAAACTAAATCAACAACAAATAAATCTTACAGCATTAATTCCACGAATAAACTTTCTGTGAATTATTACGCTTGGATGAATATATCATATATATATATCCACTAACAGAACTCAAACTGTCAAATCAAGACCAATTATTATAGTGAAGAGACAAAGTGCTCTTACCAGGTAAGGAGGATTTGCAACTACAATTGGAAATAAGCTTCAATGATGACGGAAGATCCTCTGGTTTGTTGTAATCATAGAAAGTGAAATCCCTCCCATATTGCTCAAATCTTTTATTGTACTCAGAGAAGCCATATTGGCACTCCCAAAACAATTTTCTGAAGATTTTACAATACCAAGAGGTAAAATTCAGGTCATTGAAAAGGCCCAAAACTGACAATAACTCATATAGAAGGGTACATGATTGTGATGTCATTATCTTTCTAATTAATCACCAGCCATTAGACCCTCAATTCAACCAACACTCGAATCAAAATAAGTGATGAAAACAGAAAAATACGTTAAAGCTTATATTAAGATTCGAGTGGTACGCAGAGCTTTGAACCTTGGTAAACCCTAAGAATAAATTTCAAGTTGAAGCAGTAACTGATGCGAAACTAGTACAGTACGGAATACCTTGAGGTAGGCATAAAGAGTAGGGCAAGCAATTCATGAGAAGCTAGGAGAAGGCATGATCAGTTCTGCTACCAGAACTGGCTGAGTCCGCCAGCAGGGACACCTCCTCCGCATCTTCAGCTGCAGCATCCCAATTCTGTTCGGCAAGAAATTCATTGAGTGCCTCGAGAGCGTGAGAACCTAGCGTTGGAACATCGCCCTTGTCGTCTTCCTCAACAATGATGGAGTGGGAATTCTGCGTTCTTTTTCGCTGTGGATAGAGAAAAGAGAAGAGAAAAGGTTGAGGACCCATTTAACTCCTTCGACTCATTTTATTAAAAAATCCGATTCCACCAATTTTAAAAAAAGACGGACCTATGCTAATTGTCTTCTTTTACACATTAGTTAATCATAACCCTTTACATATTAATTTTGACATAGAGTTAAATCATATATATATAATTAAATTGCCAAATTAAATTATTAGTAATAAATTACCCGTGAAATTTACCAATGGAATCTCGTAAAAATTTACCAACTACCAATTTAACAATAGAAAATGAAATAATTATTAATAGGTACACACTTTGTACCCCTAATTACTATAAGATACATTGATTTAAAATAATTACTCTCACATATAAAATATTAAAGTAAAATACCAAACATAACCCTAAACCTATACATTTTTAAACCACAAACCCTAAACCCTCACCCACCGCCCGACCACCGCCGCCGGTCGACGAAATTTTGCCGTACCGCCACCGGCCGGTCGCGGAGCTCCTCCGGATCACCGGCTGGCCGCCGGAATTCTGTTGGACCGCCGCCGCTGCTGCCGGAACTCCGGTGGCCGGTCACCGGACCGCCGCCGGAGCATCGCCGGACCACCACTGGACCACCCCACTTTTTTGCTGCACACACTTTTTTTACTGCACACACTTTTTTTACTACACACACTTTCGCTGAACACGAACTTTTGCTACACACACCATTTATGTGTAGCACATTATAGGGGTAATATTGGAATATCACTATATATTTTTGTAGTTAGTAGTAATATTTTTATATGTTTGTATATCATAGTAATTAAGGGATTTTTTTTACCTAGTAGTAATCCTCCCATAGAAAATTACCAACTAATTTAATTTTTAATTCGTGTGTAATTCAATTTAATAATGAAATTAATGTTTTTATTAACTAGACTAGTATTTCTCGTCCGTGCGTTGCACGGTAAGCATTTTATTATAAGATTATTGGTTAATTTTTATTATTATTTTTTTGTTTTAATAGTATTATGTATCTGTATGAATATGTTTGAACTTCTCTCATCCGGTTTTCGTGTAGTTTGAATTTTTTTGTTGTATTATTTCTTTGTTTATGTTAATAATTATCCATATGTATTTTGCATAGAAATAATTTTATTTTGCAAATTTGACATTCAATAGTATAACTAAAACAATAGCTTCAGTAGATGTTCATTATTTTTGTCAATTTCTATTGCTTATTCTATGAGTCTTGTAGCTAATAATAGTTATAAATTCTATACATGTGGCAGCAGTATTCATTGCTTTTTTTTAATAAAAAAATCTCTAAATGATGAAATTATCTCCATAACCATTTCGTATGCCTATAATTTTTACGCATTTTATTATAGGATTATTGTTATTTTTTTATTTTTAAAAGTTTGATCTCTACGAATATGTATGAGTTTGTCTCGCTCGGTTTTGGTATGGTTAGAATTTTATTGTAGTATTATTTTTTATTTATGTTGTTATCACTTCACTGCCTTACATTGCACGTTGAATCCTCGCACACCAAAAGTGGAATACGAAATCTCGAGTGTGCTGTTCGGCCCCCTTGCAAAAGTAAGGATGCAATTCGACTTGATGTCACGTTCAACACTATGTCCCCCTTTGATTTAATAGAAGCTGATATTGTCTTCCATAGGAATGTCATTCCGGTTCCTCTGTATCCATATACGAAGAAAACTTTACAATTTCAAGAGACAACGCTCTCCATCACCGTGTTATACACCTTCTTTTGATCCTCATTTAGTTTCTTCAACAAATCAAGACATTCTTTTTGTAGTGATGATTTGTTATACCTCATTTCACTTGATATTAGTCTGTTTTATGCTGATGATTCATTTCAGGATCTGAAATGGGCATCCCATCAAAATCTCTTAAAATTTTTATTCATAGATTTCAATCAGTAAATAAAAATATGAATAATAAGGTTAAATTTTTTTTTTTATAAAAATAAGGTTTTGGAATATAAAGAAAACATAACAACTGAAGAAAAAACATAAATCATATATAAACTAAAAAAAAGAAAAGAAATAATACCTCAAATGATTATGATTGAACCTGAAAATAAGATCAAATAAAAGTATATAAGATGGATCACATATACTGTAGCTCAACTGGTTACACGTCCCTCCATCGAATGCTGACGTCAAGAATCCTCTTTCTCGCTGCTGGACTCCAACCAATTCTCAACGGATCAACATCTAGGAAGTGAATAAGATTAGACCTATAATAATTTTGCCCAAAAACTCTTTATGGCTGGGGGAGAAACAAAAGGCAATGAGAGAGTGAATAATAATAGGGCTAAAATAATTTTGGCAAAAAATAAATTATTACAAAAAATCACAAAAGGGAATGAGGGGTGAATAACCCTTTGCGTTGCACGGAAAGAATTATATTATAATTATGTACTTTTATATTAATTTTTTTATAATTTTAGCCATAATATATATACATATATAATTATTTATTTTTTATTTAAATTTATATATTTTTATATAAACTACTAATTATTTATATATAATATACAAACATAATTTAAAAATATATATTTATCAATTAAATCGTATTAATTATACATTTATTTTTTCATAACATTAATTTTGATTTGGTATTAAAGATAAATATTTACTTTCTATTATTAATTATATTAATATTATTTTATTTTAACTGATATCTATTTATTTTAAAAAGATTGATATAATCTCTCAGTAAAATTCTATTTTTTTAAAGAAATATAAAGTATACAATAATTCATATTTTATTTTTAATTAAATAAAATATGAATAAAATAAAATATAAAATATTCTTTAATATAATAAATTATAAATATTAAAAGAAATTAATTCTAAAGACAATTATAATAAAAAAATAAATTCTAAAGAATTAATTCTAAAGATTAAATTAAAATAATATTTATAAAGACAATTATAATGAAATAAAATTGAATTAAATATATAAGTAAAGTACAAATTTAAGAAAATAGATTTTATACATTAATCCTAAATATTAAATAAAAAATACATTTCATCTGTGCTATGGATCTCAAATTCTGAAATATCTGAAATTAATTCTAAATTGTCTAAATTCATCACTTCAAACACTGGTGATTTTTTTTAATAATTGAAATTGCAAATAAGAGTAAATAAAAATAATAAGATTTAAAAAATTATAAAAATAGTGTTTATGAAATATAAAGAAAACAATAAAAATGAAGAAAAAAACATAAATCATAAGATAAACTAAAAAAAAAAAGAAAAAGAAATAATACCTTGAATGATTATAGTTGAAACTGAAAATAAAATCAAATAAAAGTATAAAAGATAAAATAAATAATAAGGTTTAATGTGTATATGGTTTATAAAATTATTAAAAAAGTAATATATTATTATAAATAATGTGTGCATTCTATAATTAAGTAATAATTATGTGGTAAAATAAAAGGGTAAAATAAATTATGTATTAAAAATTAATAATATGTGCATTTTTTAATTTTTTAATTATGTAATAATTATGTATTAAAAAAGTAATACATTATTATAAATAATAAGTGCATTCTATAATTTTATAAAAGGGTAAAATAATATAATTTGTATTATGTGCATTCTATAATTATGTAATAATTATGTGGCAATTATGTGACAATTATGTGATAATTGTTTCTACATTTTATTTATCTGTACATTTTATTTGAGACATCCGTGAAAAAAATGGTGATATTATGTGAATATATATGGGCGTAAATATTTGAGTACATTAATTTGGATATATAATTAAATTGTCTTATGTGTATAAATATATATTATTTCTTAATTATTAAGTATCACACGGATTCTCGTAATAATAATAGCGGTAAGAAAATGTACACATAATTGTATTAATTTATAAATGTATTATATCTTAATTATTAAGTATTGCACGTATATTCATAATGTATAATAATAATAATAATAAAAATAAATTTGTCATCAGCTACATGGACTGATTAGCAACACAAAATTTTAAATGTTTAGAAGGGAACACGTAGGTATGTTGTTGCATATTTTATTTTATTTTAATAATAATTATAATAATGATAATGATAATAATAATAATAATTGTTATTTACTATAAATAATATATAATATTAATAGTAAGTTTGAGGGTGGTGAGTTGCCCTTCGCCTATATATACCCATATAACCCCTAATTGGGGAATTATAATCAAAGGCAGCGGTTTGCTGCGAAGCATTAAAAAAATAAGAGGGAGAGAAAAGAAGAAAAGAAAAGAGAAAGAGAAAGAGAAAGAGAAAGAGAAAGAGAGGGACAGAAAGAAAAGAGAAAAGAGAAAGGAGAAGAAGAGCGTAAGTTGCCGGAACAAAAATGGGGGAGATTAGTTTTACTTTTTTACGAGGTTTATAATATTATTATTATTCAGAGTTCAGGTAAGTAGAGATCCAACTACAATGTATAAACATGTTGTATGTGAATTATTTGTGATTAATATGTGATAATTATATATGTTATGAATTATTTGTAATTAGTTTAATTACATTATGAATTATTTGTGATTAATCTGTGATACGAGCTATGGATTTATGTAATATGAGGTAAGTAGGTATTCATATTGCAACTAAATATTATTTTATAAATTATTCGTGATAAATTGGTAATACAAGTTGCGGATTTATGTGATTTGAGATAATATTATTGTCTTTTGTGGATCTGAGGGATCAGAAACTGTGGAATATAAATCTTTGTGATATGAGAAGATATTGTTTATAAGGATCTGTGTGATCCGAGGTGAAGTTGTTATTAAAAAATGGATATGTGTGATTCGAGGTGAAGTTGTTGTTCCAGAAGTGGATTTGTGTGATGTGAAATTTATTTGTTGTTTTATTTTGATTAAATGATGATATCGGTATTGTAAATGAATTGTGAAGCATATTTAATTGCCGTGGTCGCATACCATATATAATCAGGAAAAATATTTTCCTAAAATTAATAAGATACTAATGGTGTGTGCCGCCACTATATATGCACTCAGTTAGGGTTTGAAAAAATTATTCCTAAAACCTTATTCGGGGTTTAAAAAAATCATCCTCAACACTCTGTCAGGGTTCGAAAAAATCGTTATTGGCACTTTATTCGGGTTTCGAAAAAATCATCCCCATTGAGCTGATTTATGGTGCATATCATAAGTGTATCGTGGGGATCCCACAACGTGAACAGTTTTCAAAATAAAAAGACCAACTAGAAACAATAGGAAATAGGCGATAGAAAACTAAATGCATTTTCATGCAGTGGCATGCATTATTTCTACTTACTGATATTTTTCTCTCACTAGTTTATGCATTGTAGGTGAGCCTGATGATGATTGAATATGTGGTGTGTTGTGCAAGATGTGGAGATCCTTCAGGGTTTTGAGCTGATTTACATAGATGACAACCTGTTGCGCTAGGCCGTGAGTTTATTTTGTTTCCGCTGATGTTTTATAATGCAACATAAGTATTGTCATAAGTTTTTGGATTAATGTGTTGTCAGAAATATGTTATGTTGAACCATGTGGTGACGGTTTTGGTTATAATATATTATGTGAGAAAAAAATATATGCAGGTTTTTGTAATGATGATGTTTATGTTAATTAGTATTTCAATAATAAGTTAAGTAAGGTGGGTCGCATCAGAGTGGTATCAGAGCACGTTTTGGGTCCTGCAGTCTGTCTATGTACATGAGCTCATTCCTTTGGAGCGCAACCTTTTGTGTAAGTGTTATTTTCATTCTATACAGTTATGTGTTTTATAAATTATATTGGCCATGTGGTGAAGGACTCGTAGATATATAGTACAATCATGGTAAGGGATACATGTGAGAGTAGTGAATAAGGTAGAGCTACTTGTTGATTTGATTGTGTTAAGTATGAATTATTATGATATCATATAGGGCATGGATTGGCTGTCAAAGTACGGTGCTATAATATATTGTCAAAAGAAGAGTAGTACATTTCGGCCATTGGGTGGAGAACCATTCACTTTTGTTAGGATTAAGAAGAAATTTAGATTTCCTTTGATATCCGTAGCGTAAGCACAACATTTGCTGGAAAGTGGTTGTGAGGGTTATTTGGTGAGTATAAAGAATGTTGAAGGACAACAGTGTCCAGTTCTCAGTGAAGTACCAATAGTTCGGGAATACTCAGAGGTGTTTCCAGATGATCTTCTAGGTTTGCCACTAGATCGGAAATAGAGTGGAACTGCTCATATATCTAAAATCGCCATACGAAATGGCACTAGCTGAATTGAAAGAATTGAATATACAGTTGCAAGAGTTGTTAGACAAAGGATTCATCCGACCTAGTTTCTCCCCTTGGGGAACACCAGTTCTGTTTGTTCGAAAGAATGATGGCACATTGAGGATGTGCATCGATTATCGGGTGCTCAACAAAGTCACAATTAAGAACAAGTATCCATTGCTCGTATTGATGATTTGTTCGATCAACTACAAGGTGCATCTATCTTTTCAACGATTGATTTGCGATCGGGGTATCATCAGTTGAAAATCAAGGAGGAGGATATTCCGAAGACTGTATTCAGTACAAGGTATGGACATTATGAATTTTTGGTAATGCCGTTTGGTTTGACAAATGCTCCGACAGCATTTATGGATTTGATTAATAGAGTATTTAAGGAATTCCTCGATTAATTTGTGATTGTGTTTATCGATGATATTTTTATTTACTCTAAGAATAAGGAGGATCATGCTCTGCACTCGAGAAATTTGTTAGAGATTCTGAAGGAGAAGCAGTTGTATGCGAAGTTCAAGAAGTGTGAATTCTAGTTAGACCAAGTTATTTTCATAGGACGCATGGTATCGGGAGAAAAAATTTCGGTGGATCCAAGTAAAGTTAAAGTAATCCATGATTGGCCACAACCTCAAATCCCACTAAGGTTATTAGCTTTCTTGGATTGGCGGGATATTATCGAAGGTTTATTTAAAGATTTTCAAAGATCGCTTCACCATTAATACAGCTGACCAGAAAGAATGTGAGGTTCACATGGAAGAAGGCATGTGAACAGTGTTTTTAGAAATTGAAGAGACGGTTGACATCAGCACCAATTTTAACTATTCCTACGGAGATAGGAACTACAAGGTTTATAGTGATGCTTTAAATAATGATCTTGGATGTGTACTAATGAAGAATGGGAAAGTTATAGCATATGCATCCCGACAGTTAAGGGAGTACGAGAAGAACTACCCTACCATGATTTAGAGTTAGCTACAGTGGTGTTTGCACTCAAGATTTGAAGGCATTATCTGTATAGGGAACGTTGTAAGATTTATACTGATCATAGAGTTTAGGGTACTTTTTCACTCAGAAAGAGTTGAACATGAGGCAGAAAAGATGGTTGGAACTGGTGAACGACTATGATTATGTTATCAATAATCATCAGGATAAAGCCAATGTGGTTGTTGATGCATTGATCCAAAAGGCAGCATAGGGTGTAGCTGCTACGACCATAAATAAAAAACCATAGTCACTTGACTTGCAAAGAATGGCTGTGGAGATTCTTCAGAAGGGATCGTTGGAAGCATAGATGGCAGCTCTGACACTTCGGCCAACTTTGATTGATAAGATTCGACAGGGGCAAGAGGAGGATAAGTTGTTTGATAAGATAAGGAATGATATCAACTCTGGGAAGTCTTCTGACTTCCAAGTAACATATGATGGCATGAATCTTTATAGAGGTCGATTATGTCTACCTGAAGTGGAGGACATTCTGAAGGAAGTAATGGCAGAAGCTCATTCAACACCGTACTTTGTACATCCAGGAGCTATATGTATAGAGATTTGAAGTCACATTATTGGTAGCCAGGAATGAAGAGAGATGTCGTTCAATATGTGGTACAATGTTTAACTTGTCAACAAGTCAAAGCTGAGCATCAGAGACCAGCAGGAACTTTGCAGCCTTTTATTTATTCCTGACTGGAAGTAGGAGAATATTACTGTGGATTTTGTCACCGGCTTGCCAAGACAGTATAAGGTCATGATGCCATTTGGGTTATTATGGATCGATTGACAAAGTCACCTCATTTTCTTCTTATTTGCTCTGCGTATTCTATGGATCACTATGCACAGCTATATAGAAGAGATCTTCAGACACCATGGAGTACCACTTACCATTGTGTCAGACAGAGATACGCGATTCTTGTCTGCTTTTTGGAAGAGTTTGCATAAGGTGTTGGGGACACATTTATCTTTCAGCACAACATTCGACAGAAGGTCAATCAGTGTGTACTGATTTCAGAATATATGCTTAGAGCGTGTGTGTTGGATTTTCAAGGTCAGTGGAGTAAATTTTTATCTCCGATAGAGTTCTCATACAACAATAATTACCAGTCTACTATTGGAATGACACCATATGAAGCACTGTACGGGAGGAAGTGTAGGTCTCCAGTACATTGGAATGAAGTTGGAGAGAGGAAACTTTTGGGTCCAGACTTGATTTGTGAAATGTCAGAAGCTATAGCGCGTATCTGAGAGAAGATGAGAATTGCTGAGGATATGCAGATAAATGGTGAAGAGAGTTGGAATTTGATTTGGGTGACCAGGTATTCTTGAAAGTATCTCCAATGAAGGGGATAATGCGGTTTGGAAAGAAAGGAAAACACAGTCCAAGATATGTTGGTCCATTCATTATCATTGAGAGAGTTGGAAGTGTTGCCTATAAGTTGGTGTTACCAACATCAATGTCTAAGTACATGACGTATTTCATGTGTCTGTGTTGAGTAAGTATGTTCCGAATTCATCTCATGTTCTCAGGCAGAAACCAGTTGAGTTGAAAAAAGATTTGAGTTATGAAGAGATACAAGTTGAGATTTTATGGCGAGAAGTGAAGAAGCTCAGGAATAAAGAGATACAATTAGTTAAGGTGTTATGGAGAATCAATTAGTTGAGGATGCCACTTGAGAAAGAGAGGATGAGATGAGGGCTAAGTATCCAGCTCTTCAGGTAAGTAAATTTCGAGGACGAAATTTTTATAAGGTGTGGAGGATGTGATACTCGAGCTTCTCACTACTAATGTGCCAATATAATTTAATTTATATTATGTACATTTATAATTATATAATAATTATGTGGCAATTATATGATAATTATGTGGCAATTATGTGACAATTGTTTCTACATTTTATTTATCTTTACATTTTATTTGAGACATCCGTGATAAAAATGGTGATATTATGTGAATATATATGGGCGTAAATATTTGCGTACATTAATTTGGATCTATAATTAAATTGTCTTATGTGTATAAATATATTATTTTCTTAATTATTAAATATCACACGGATTCTCCTAATATTAATAGCTGTAAGAAAATGTACACGTATTTGTATTAATTTGTAAATATATTACTCCCTCCGTCCCCTTGATACGTATCTATTTTTTTATTTTGGTCCGTCCCATTACAAAGTATCAATTTCCTTTTTTAGATTGATGTGATCACACATGGCCCCATACTCAACACTAATACAACTACCTACTATAATTTAAAATATTATTTCTCTCACCTCAAAATACATTAAATTATTATACTCCTTAATCCACGTGCAAAAAGTAAACAGATACATTTCAAGGGGATTGAGGGAGTATATCTTAGTTATTAAGTATTACACGCATATTCATAGTGCATAATAATAATAATAAATTTGTCATCAGCTACGTGGACTGATTAGCAACACAAATTTTTAAATATTGAAAAGGGAACACGTAGGTATGTTGTTGCATGTTAAGTTTTATAATAATAATAATAATAATTTTTACTTACTATAAATAGTATATACTATTAATAGTAAGTTTGAGGGTGGTGAGTTGCCTTTCGTCTATATATATATATATATATCCATATAATCCCTAATTGGGGAATTGGAATTAGAGGCAGCAGTGGCTGCAAAGCATTAATAAAAAAAAGGAAAAAGAGAGAGAGAGAACAGAAGAAAAGAAAAGAGAAAGAGAAAGAGAGGGAAAGAAAGAAAAGATAAAGGAGAAAAAGACGTACGTTGCTAGAACGAGAAAGAGGGGAGATTAGTTATACTTCTTTACGAGATCTATAGTATTATTACTATTCGGAGTTCAGGTAAGTAGAGATCCAACTACAATGCATAAACATGTTGTATGTGAATTATTTGTTATTAATATGGGATAATTATATATGTTATGAATTATTTGTAATTAGTTTAATTACGTTATGAACTATTTGTGATTAATCTGTGATACGAGCTATGGATTTATGTAATATAAGGTAAGTAGGTATTCATATTGCAACTGATTAGCCATTTTGTTGTTGGGATGATCAATTCAACAATTTATCGAACCACATGGAGGTAGGTATTAGTACTTAAGCGATCTCACGTTTCTTGTAATTTTATAGAGACAAGTCATCAAAGGTTGGGTGATCAATCAAGAAATGAATAGAATGTGAATCCAAATAAGAATCCCAAAATAGCTCAATAGATTGGTTCTCACTCAAACAATTCCAACTAGGTACTAAGTTTAAATGAGAATCCCCTCACACAATCAATCAACCTCTCGATCTAACCAATCGGATGTCCTATCAAAGGGTTCTAAATCCTAAATGACATCTCTATCTCTTTAATACTTATAATGCTCATGAAGTGTATGATGAATTGATTCAATGAACTATCCTAAACATATAATTGATTTCTCAATCTAATCACATGCCTATGACAATTAATCACACAATTCAACAATACAAATCAAATAATTAACAATCAATGATAAGAAATCATAAATCCATTCAACACATGAATTAAAATACATAGATCCCAAAATTAACCAACAACTCTCATGTTGCTAATATCACAAGAGAGATTAACCTACCATAATCATAAGATAATTAACATAGACATTAAAAACATTACAAGTCATGATAATCAAATAGGATTACTACAAAAATGGGATGAAAACTACCTTGGATTGGCTCCAATGGTTATCTCCTCATTTTCTTGTAATTCTCCTCTCTTCCTTGCTTCTTCTCTTCAATTGGATGAAGGATTTTATGGTAAGATGATGATGGAATGAATAGATGGATGAAAGTGATGAAGGATGTGGTGTAAAATGAAGGAATTGGTGTGTGGGGTGTGTGGGCAGCTGAATTTCGGATCCAAGATTATCAAAATGTTGAATGAATTGGTATTTATACCCCTTGGATACCTTGTAGAAGATTTTAGGAATTTTTTCTATTCTGGCACCAACACGACTCGTGTGCTGCAACATGGCTCGAGTCGTGTCAGGGTTTCTCGGTCAACGACAACTTAAAACGGCACACGAGTTGTGTGCTGAAACACGGCCAAAGGGTGGCCGTGTTGGATGTTCTGATGTCGCCGCACGGCTGCCTCTTACAGGCTCGTGCTCGGTACACAGGCCGTGTGCTGTAACACGACTCGTGTACCCTACACGGTCGGCCATGTTCATGCTGCCATGTTTCTTCTTCCTCGTTTCATCTCCCTTCTCCGTTTTTGCTCCGTTTTTACCTGATTTACATACTATTAAGTTCATTCCCATACATTTCTATAAAAACACATCACACCACCAAATAACACATAGAAACAAATGAAAAGCTACAAAAATGATATAAAAAGACACTAAAATTAGGTGAAAATATCACTAATCAGCAACTAAATATTATTTTGTAAATTATTCGTGATGCATTGGTGATACAAGTTGCGAATTTATGTAATTTGAGATAATATTATTGTCCTTTATGGATCTGAGTTATCAGAAACTGTGGAATATAAATCCTTGTGATATGAGAAGATATCTTTTATAAGGATCTGTGTGATTTGAGGTGAAGTTGTTACTAGAAAATGGATATGTGTGATTTTATGTGAATTTGTTGTTCCAGAAGTGGATCTGTGTGATGTGAAATTTATTTATTGTTTTATTTTGATTAAATGATGATATTGGTATTGTAAATGAATTGTGAAGCATATTTAATTGACTTTGTTGTATACCATACATAATCATGAAAAATATTTTCCCAAAATTAATAAGATACTAATGGTGTATGCGGCCACTATATATGCACTCCGTTAGGGTTCGAAAAAATTATTCCCGACACTTTATTTAGGGTTCAAAAAAATCATTTCCAAAACCTTAATTCGGGGTTCGGAAAAATCATCCCCCACACTCTGTCAGGATTCGGAAAAATCGTTCCCAGCACTTTATTTGAGATTCGAAAAAATCACCCCCATTGAGCTCAATTAGGGTGCATATCATAAGTGTATCGTGGGGATCCCGCAACGTGAATAGTTTTTAAAATAAAAGAGACCAACTAGAAAGAATAGAAAATAGGCGATAGAAAACTAAATTCATTTTCATGCACTGACATGCATGATTTCTACTTACTGAGATTTTTGTCTCACTAGTTTATGCATTGTAGGTGAGCCTGATGATGATTGAGTATCTGGTGTGTTGTGCAAGGTGTGGAGCTCCTTCAGGATTTTGAGCGGATGTACATAGATGACGACATGTTGGCTAGGCCTTGGGTTTATTTTGTTTTCGCAGATGTTTTATAATGTAATATAAGTATTGTCACAAGTTTTTGGATTAATGTTTTGTCAGAAATATGTTATGTAAGTTGAACCACGTGGTGATGGTTTTGGTTATAAATATATTATGTGAGAAAAAAATATATAGAGGTTTTTATAATGATGATGTTTATGTTAATTAGTATTTGAATTATAAGTTAAGTAAGGTGGGTCATGTCATAAGTTATGAACAAGTACCACTACAGGCCACATGGTCACCCGGAGAGCCATAAGGTTCTCACCTTATGATTAGTTTTGTGTTCGATTCTAACTCACTTGGTAGTTGCCGAGGTGGCTCAGGGCTGAGGTTAGAAACTTAAATTATATTTTTTGGATTTTTTAAAAATTTCTGACAAATATAGTGAGGGAATTTTCCGCCACTATAAATTTCTGTCACTATTTCCTTCACAAAAACCCGTCACTATTGTAATCCATCACAAATTTTGTCACTACTATAATCCGTCACTGTTTCGGTCACAAAGTATTTCCATCACAAAAATCGTTACTATTGTGACGGATCCATCACAATAATTTAGTAACGAGTGAAATGACGGAGCCTCTTACGTCACTAAATCTGTCACTAACGGGTGATTTTTTCGTAGTATTTTATTCTGATTTTAGCAATAATTAAACCACCTTCGCATGTTTCTATAGTGCGTAGTAATGTGACTTCAATTTATTGGGAGCCCTAAGTATTAGATTGAATTGTCTATCTCTTTAAATTTGTGTTAAAAAAAGTGAATCAAAGTCATACCCATTTTTCTCCTTCAAAATCAATTCTCAATTTTATTTACATAGATTTCACAAAAAAAAAAAGAAAAAAAGAAAAGAAAAGTTAACCCAGCACAGTAGACCCCACACATTTATTCCTTTCGCGCATGTGCATCATTCGCGCCAGATTGTTGGGCAGTGTGTTCCATCTTCTTCGTCCCCACTCTCCCTCATCTCCAAAAATATTTCTAGGTAGTATGTATCAAACCTGTTAAAAAACCTCATACCTCCCCAACAATAAAAACCTCTCTCTCATGTTTTTTCCCAAGGCCACGTCAACAAAATCCTCCCCATTGGGGAGGCCTAATTCTTCATTTTTTTTCCAACTCTTTAAATTTGCAGCAATGAATTCCCTAGGCTAACTTGTTGTCTAACTTTCTTTCTTGATCTTCACTTGAATAGTTCATCTCGCCGCTTGAATTGATTTTGCATTTTTGAAAGTTTTTGTATTAGTAATACGCGGAAGAATGGATCGACTTACCCTTTGGTGCATAAAGGACATGGCTTGTGCATCTTTGGAATTATTCTCTTTATGCTCTTTCTTTAGTGCATTTGTTAACGTCGCCACATTTTCTGCAGATAGCACTTGGATCCGTCTTCCACAATATCCCATAAATGATGAGATATAAATAGAGTTTTCATTAAAACATACCATTACTAATAATCTTGACCAACAAAGATAGAAACTCCTTGTTGAGAATATGTAAATGCTAGATCATTATTGATAGAAGAAGCCATTTATTCAAGAGGATATACGAAGCTAAGGGGTCAATATGCCAAAATTGTGGAATGACAACGTTGGAATAACAAAGGAGTTTTGAAAACCCATTGTTAAAACTACAAAAATGGCTGAAAATGAGTCCCCATAGTTATAGCTTGAAAAAAGCGCTCATTAATAATTATAATTCCTTCCATTGTTATAAGTCCGTTGTTAATAATTTTTAATTCAATTTTTTATTTAAATTTAATAAAAATTGTAAAAATATAAAATAAAGACTCTTAAGGGTGCTGAAGAGACGAACGATGGTACATGACATTGAAAACCCCTTAATGATTCCTTCCCATTGGGCTAAAGAAACGAGGTAAATCGGGTTGGACGGAAACTGCTCTGAATCCAACGCACTCCACCTCTGTCGTCTCTCCACCACGAAACCCCCGCCGACTCTGCCCCTTCTCGTCGTGCCCTCCCTCCGCCCTTTTTGGTCTCGGTTGTCACACTCTCGGTTGTTTCTTTCACTGTACTTCCGCTTCTCTTTCTGTAATTTTATATCCTCGGAGTGCTGTGATTCAAATAATAGGGCTAGAATATATTTATTAACAATTTCGTATGATTATGTGCCCCTAACAATTATTGAAATCTAATATTTTTACTTTCTCATCACATTCCAGTTTGCTACGACACTTGAAGTCTAATATGTTTATAATGTGTATGATTTATGTACAAAAGTTTCTCTAATAAATAGAACATATATTTTTTTTTAGAAAACTAAATCAAAAATTGAAATAAAATTGCAAGAATTTCTGCTGTTAATATTGATCTGCAATGCTGCAAATGGATGTAAAATCAGCATTTTGAATGGTTTCTTCAAGACGAAATTTATCTTGAACAACCTCCCAGGTTTGTCAAAAAGGGTGAAGAAGGAAAAGTGTATAAATTGCGGAAGGCATTGTACGGGCTGAAAAAATTACCACGTGCATGATATGATCGAATCAATGATTTTTTCTAAAGAATGGTTTTGAAAGGTGCCCATATGAACACACTTTGTATATCAAATAAAATAAAAAGGGGGAGTTTCATGCTTGTGAGTTTATATGTGGATTATCTAATCTTTACAGGAGATGATGAAGAGATGCTATCAAAATTCAAGAATTCAATGATAAATGAATTTGAGATAACAGATTTGGGAGAATTGAATCATTTTCTTGGAATTAAAGTTCAACAATCAAAAGAAGGAATTTTATCTCTTAAGAGAAGTATGCGGTTCAATTGTTGGAGAAATTTAACGTGCAAAATGCAAATCCTGTTGCAACTCCTTGTGTTGCAAGTTTGAAGCTAAGAAAGAAGGTGAAAGAAAGCTTGTGGATCCAACTTTGCATTGTAGCCTTGTTGAAAATTTGATGTACCTTACCGCTACGAGACCCGACATCATGTATTTTGTAAGTTTGATTAGCATGGTTTAAAGAGAAACTTTGTTCAAACCATATGAAAACAGCAAAAGGAATATTGCGATATGTTAAAGGAACCATTGATTATAATATCTTCTATGAAGCTGGTATTCCGGTTAAACTTGTTGGGTACACCGATAGCGATCTTGGTGGAAGCTTTGATGATTCTAGAAGCATATTAAGTTATTCATTTAGTCTTGAAAGTGGTTTAATATCTTGGTATTCGAAGAAGCAACCGATTGATTGTGGTGCTTTCAACCACCAAAGCTGAGTATATTGTCACATCGTTGGCCGAATGTCAAACTCTTTGGCTTAGAGAAATTTAGCCTAAATAATAAACAGAAAGATTAAAACACCCACCTTCTATACATTCTATCTCTTCAATTAAAACATACATTCTCTTTATTTATCCCCCTTCTTTTCTTACATAAACTAATACATTTTAACATATGATTTGACATAAAGTTAAACATATCCTATTAAAAATCTAAAACAAACATATAATCCCTCCATCCCCTTGTAAGATATACATTTTTTCATATTGGTCCGTCCCTTTACAAAGTATTCGTTTACTTTTTGACTTCAAAACCGTGGGATCGGAGAGCATTGAGGGTATCTCGAGTGATGATGACTGGAGGCTTGGGCTTGTTCTCAGAGCCGGCGGGGAGTCCACGAGAACGGCGGTTGGTGGTAGGGATCTTGTTGGAGATTTGGAAGGTACGAATAGCGACCACAATGATGAGTGATCTATTTTTTATGTTATAAATCACTATTTGTGGGTTTAATCTATTTTTTAACACAAATTACACTAATTAGTTAGGAGAATGAAAAAAATAATTATTTTAACATTTAATTTTTATGGGAAATTGGTAATTTGATCCCATTAAAATAAATCAAGGGCTTAATGAATAAAAACTTAGTTATGGGGTCATTTTGATCCCATGGAATAAAACTGGGGTGCAAATTGACCCTTTCCCATTTATATATTAATTTAAAATACAATTTCTCTCTTCTTCACTCATCCAATCGAATGACAAAGAAAATTTCATACCAAAGTATCACAAGACATCTAGATCCCATTTAATCTCTCTCAACTTTACCTCCATCAACACTCGTGGCTTCTCTCACAGCTTCAGCATTTCAACCTTGGTGTCAACTCTCTCTCATGCACTCATCAAATTTTAATTGAAACAATATCTTAAATGATGACTATATATTACATGGCCATAAATATTTAAATAAAAAAAAGAATTAAATGTAGGGCTTGATAACAAATTCAAATGACCAAGTTGCAATCACTTATTAAAATTAATTTGAGTTGGCCATAAAATAAGAATAAAAAACAAGTGTAGTAACCTTCCATCTTATCTTAAGTATACTATAGCAAAAACTTTTCTGCCTGCGTGTCGTTTTCAGAACACTCCGTTATGACGTGTAATTTTCTTATTTTTTTGAATTTTAAATAATATTTTTATATTTTCCTTATTTACTTTTAATTAACTTCCTTATTTAATATTTTATTTTTTAAATAACGTGTTTCTTATTTTTAATAATGATACGTATTTTTTTTAATGATTAAATTTTCAATATTTTTTATTTATTTTTGTATCATTAATTAATTACTAAATATTTTAATGCAATAAATTAGTTAATATCAAATTAAATTATACATATAAAGGGAAAAAGAATATTCCATATAATATTCTCTCTCACCCCACCTATAAATAAGACTTTTTACTTATCCATTCTAAATATACACATTCAATTCTCCAAGAGGAATATGAGCTTTCTTCAAGTTCCTCTAGAAAATTAATTTATGAAAGTGTAAAAATTTATTTCAATAGAGCGAATCAAGTAAAGATTCGATATACCTCTAAAACATCGAGTATTCCTTAAGAGGAAGAGAATTGATTCAAGTATTCTTGAATCGATTTACCTCTTAAGAATAGATTCTTCAAGAGGATGAGAATCAATTCAAGTATTCTTGAATAGTTTACATCTTAAAAATTAATTTTTTAAGAGTAAGAGGATTGATTCAAATATTCTTATATCGATTTACATCTTAAAAATCGATTCTTCAAGAGGAAAAAAATCAATTCAAATATTTACATATTAATAATCGATTTAAGTATTCTTTAAGATCTACCTCTAATGTATGGATTCAATTATTCTTCAAGTGAAAGAGGATCGACGATTCAAGATTACTTGAATCGATTTACCTCTAGAGAATAAGAGGTTGAAAAACTAATTCATGTATACAATCGAAAGCTTGAGTTCTTTAAGTTAAATAATTATTTCATATAAAAAACATTAAAATTGAGTTTGTAAATATTTCTTAATTTTTTTTAAAATTTAGTATATTAATATTTATTTATTTACATATATCTTAATTATTCAAATATGACATATGAATTATAAAATTTGTTTTCTTTAGTTGTTTATATAAATTAAAATTAAATAAAAAATAAAATTAATAAATTCATTACAAATTTATGAATATTTAAAAGAATATTGTATATAAATAAATTAATTTATATAGTATATATTTTACATTAGTTTCTTAAAAATAAAAGTTAATGAAAATAGTATTATTATTATATAGTTGATTAATAAATACTAAACCATAATCATGAGTAAAAAGTAATACTCCATTTAAATATTATTTATAATATTATGTATATTTAATATATATATATATACATATATATACTCTCTTTGTCTCACTTTAACGTTTACGTTTACTTTTTGTATGTAAATTAAGAGATATAATATTTTAATGTGTAGTGAGGTGAGAGAAATTACTTTTAATGTAAAGTAGGTAGTTGTATTAGTGTTGTGTGTGGGCCCTTGAATAATTAATTGTTTTGTGTAAGCATAAAAAAAGAAATGTAAACTTTAACTTGGGACACCCCAAAATGGAAAACGTAAACCTTAATGTGAGACGGAAGAAATATATATTAAATATAGTATAGCGAAGTCCTTTTTACTAATGTGTTGATCACGTATAGTCTTAGTTTAGGGTGGGCGATATGACATACCAAAGTTTTTTTGTCATACCAAATACCGTAACGAAAATTTTGGTATATAAAAAATCATGTCATTACCTTACCTAAACTTTCGGTATATCATAGTTCCGTATATCGATATTTCGATATAGGAAAATAATATACCTTCTGCTTACCGATATTTTGGTATACCGTATCATACCTAAAATATCGGTATATACCGTCTTGTTAGATAGTTTGCTATGCCGTTATGCACCTAAAATTCGATAAATCTAATTAAAAATTTTACTACAAAAGTTAAAGATAACTATAAAACAAATTCTAATAGATAACAAATTCATAATAAGAAAAATATATTACAATCCACAAACGACCAAATTAAATAAGAGTGAGTCTCATGTAAACCGAGTTTACATGTAAATCCTATTTTTTAAATTATTCTTTAGTATATAAAAAATTACTCTTTGAGGAGTAATAATTTTTATACAAAAGAATAATAATTCATGTCTTTAAAGAGTAATTTTTCATATACTAAAAAGTTATCGACAAATCAATATTTATCAGAATTTGAAGAGTAATTTTTTAATTTAGAAGAGTAACAATTTATGTGCTAAAGAGTAATTTTTTTATGTAGTAAAGAGTAATAGGGTTTACATAATTAATGTATGTAAACCCGGTTTACACAAATGTTTGTCATTAAATACCCAAGAGATCTTTACAAGAATCATATGAAACTTATATTAAAATCAACACTTTTAAATTTTCATGTAGGATAGAACTATGTAATTAAAAAAAAAACTACTAGATATCATGAAAGTCAATCAACTTTATCACTCATTTATAATTATGAAATACTCACTCCGTCCCACAACAAGGAGTGCATTTTACCATTTTCGTCCGTTCCAACACAAGAGGTGCATTTCCCTCTTTAGTAAAAAGGACCCACACAAATTAACTTTTTCTCTCTCCATAACCCCACACTTCACACTAATACACCTACTTAAAATATTATTTCTCTCACCTCAACTACCCAAACTACCCATTAAATATTATATCCCTTAATCTATGTGCAAAAAAATTCCGCAACTCTTATTGTGGGACGGAGGGAGTATACATTAGGATTTTAGATTTAATCTTTTAATTAAATAGTGTGTATATATAATTGAATTAAAATTGTAATACTATAAATAATAATTATAATTGCATATATCATGTAGTAAGGTATACCGTATCATATTACCCAAAAATTGAATATTTGTATATACCAAAATACCGCGATATTGATAATTTATAGTACACTTTTATCGTACCAAAATTTTCAATACGGTATCATGCCTTACCAAAAACTTTGGCATCACCTAAAATTTCGATACAATCGGTATTTTTCGATAAGATAAGAGCGGTACACCGAAATTTTGATATTTTTTCCCAGCCTATTTATTTTTCCTATGCACTTATTATGACTTATTTACTTTAGTATCATTAATTGCAATTAATAAATAAATCATTCGATATAAATAAATTAATTAGTATCAAATCAAATATTTTATAGAAAAAAGGGAATAAATTGAGATTTTTTTTATATATAATTGATATTTATTTTAGACAAGCTTTAAAATTAAGGAATTATTATACATACTTTGATCATAATTGCACATGAAAAAATAAATACTAACAATTATATAAATATATAGTAAAGAGATAAGATTGTCCCTATGTAGTTGCACATATTTTTAAAGAAACACTGAGAGTAATAAATAATTTTCGATTGTATTATATTATAAAGTAACATTTAAAAAAACTACAAGGCAAAATTCTTTCAAATAATTAGAATATATATACACTTATATATTAACTTTCTACATGATTTAATATTACATTATCTTAAGTCAAATGTTATAATTTTTTTCAATTTCTTTACATTGATGAAAAAAATTGTTCAGCTATAATAAATAAAAATCTTCTTAATTAAAATTATTACATTATATAACACAAATTATTTAATTATAAGAAATAAGAATAATAATTAAATGATCTCGCGTTTTACGCGGATTTCACAGTAGTAATAGATAAACATTTATCTTACATGTAATGGTAAATTTGGGCAATCAGATAGAATCCAATCCCAACACTTAGTACTAGAGCATACGGACAAACATAGTTAATCCAAATTAATAGTTTACTTTGGCAAGAAGAGTAGTGATCCAATCGAGAATGTTGTACTCAGACAATAGGTGGGTACGAAGCAAATTAATAGTTTACTTTGGCAAGAAGAGTAGTGATCCAATCGAGAATGTTGTACTCAGACAATAGGTGGGTACTGCTTCGACTGACTCCGAACCCTCTTCTTGTATTCTACCACATCCTGCATTTTCATTCACCACTCAATTGCCCGCTCTTATTACACGTCTCATTTTATCAAAAAAAAAAAAAAAAACTAGCAGATTTATCAAGGTTAAATACTTGTTTGAAATCATCTGAGACTTATTCGTGAGAGGTATAGTGATAATATGTCAATAAAAAATTAAATATGATTGATGGAATGTGATAACCATCCAAGTGAACCATTTCATTAACAATTTGTAGTTTAAATTAAAGATGATAACTAATTAAGTAAAAATTAAAACAATCTCATACAAGTTGCTCTTTAAAAAAAATTGGAAGCATCTTGCAGAGAGCTTAATTACCTGGATAAAAAGATGGTATCCCTCAGTTTGGGCCGGATCATTTGGATTAGGTTGATCTAACAAATCCTGGATGCCCACCAAAATTTGTTTCACTGTAATTGCTGGACGCCACCCCTAGGCATAGATAAAGAAAACCACATAAAATTGTGATCTAAATGAGGCAATCAGTAATATAAATGACTGTGAACTTACACTATCTTCATTGAGAATTGAAAGACAAACTGTTCCAGAGGGGTACACATTAGGATGGAAGAAACCCTGTGGAAATTTACATTTTGGGGGTTTGCTTGGATAGTCTTCACTAAAGTGCATTGTGAGCGGATAATAACCACCCTCCCAGTCGGTCTGCAATATCATTGGCAATATTAAGAATGCAAGCCATACAGAAAAAGATAAGTAGGGATAACCTTAACCAGCACAATGTATATTCTCTGGTGTCATTTAGAAATCAACTTAAAAAATAAAAGAGTTATTTAAGAGAAAAGAAAACATGGTTGCTATTTATCAGCATGAGGTACAAAGAAATTGGTAAAGCGAGAGCGAAAGGAGTAAAAGATACTACGATATTACTTGTTCTGTAGTTGGACTAGCTGATAATATAATGGAGACGTAAGATGGTACCAAGTTATATCTTAAACTGTCTTCCAAGGACGCTAATAGTGGCACATAATGCTTCTGCATATTTTGTGACTCCCAAATTTTAATTGAAATTTTAACTTACAGCAACCCTTAACCTTAAAAAAAGCATAACTGAAAATAAATCCTACTATTACTGAAAAGATAAAACAGTAAGATTTTTAGAAATACTTACCCCAGGCTTACCAGGGATAGTGCAGTGCCACACCATCAAATTCACTGTACCATCTGGTAAAGTCTCTGGTTTAGCCACAAAACCCTAAAAAACAAAGCTCATAATTTCAATACACATAAAAACAGATTTAACAATTAAAATGAAAAACAACTGAACAAGAAAACATGAAATTGCCAAATGAAAACAGTATCGAACATGGGGATGATTCTTCCGCCAGGATTTGCGTTCCTCAGTGAGCCGTCCTCGCGCAATTCCACCCGACATTTAAATCGAACGAACTTTTAATTGTCTGTAAAACAAGAGCAACCCTTTAAATGAGATTAAAACTCTCAGCTTTGGCTTTTAAAAGCTGCATGGCACTATACAGAGTTCAAGTCATCTATGCAAGGATAAACAATTAATAATTCAACCGGCCTTTTCCAATCCAAGAATAACAATGGCTAAAGTAGGCTGTTAACTATAAATAAGAATAGTATGTATATATGTACACACACACACACATATATAAATATGCATAATTATTATGTTCAATTTTCATATCGCAAGTAAATCACAGTCATCATATTATACAAATCTAGGTCTCACCTTTAGTAGAGATTCCTTCATTTTTCATTTTACTATGACAAACCGTACAGTGCCTCACTGCCCCCTTACTAATGTTTTTTTAGACAAAATATAATCTACTCATTATATGCGATCTGTGCTCCTATTCTCATGCCTATGGATAAGACCTAAAAAAATTCTAGAGGAATTTTTTATTCAGTTTTAAGAGTATGAACAAAGAAGTCTTTGAAAGTTAGTAGAGTTATAAAAGGAACAAATTATACAACCAATCAATTTGAAATTGTTATGTCCTACATTTTCTCCATAGTTGTGAGAGGCGAGGGGCGCACAAAGGGCGAGGGGCGTGTTGGAGCCTAAGGCATGAGCATCTTATACATCCTTCCCTACAACACACACACACACACACACACACACATATATATATATATATATTTATTTATCCTACTACTAAACACATAATTACTAACTTAATATAGATGAAAATCACATAACATCAAACATATAGTATGTAATAACTAATGTATAACATAGTAACTCATTGAATATCCATACATGATATCATAATCAACATTAAAGTTCAAATAGACAATCAAATAACTAAAGCCCTTCTAATTTTAAAATGTTATCAAGTGTTAAATGATTAGCAACTGGCAAACTAATCATAGTCGTCACAGTCGTTGTCATCCTCATCATCCTCTTCCTGTCATGTCTCATCATCATCAAATCGAGCATTTTTTTCATTATTTTGTTTTGGAAAACCTAGGATAATTTCCCCACACACAAAACCCAATTTCCCCTAACTAGAAAGAGCTTACGAAATGTATTTTATGAGTAGAAAACGTTCAACAACTTTATAAAAATCATTAAAAAATAAAAATAAATATTAGAGAATGTACTTGAGGCACGCCACTTGGGGCAGAAAAGCACAAAAAGGTGCTCGTCTTGGACATCCCCTATTTTTAGCAAAAACCTAACAATCTAGGCACATAGATTTGAGCCTCGGACACTCCTTTAACAACAATGATTTTCTCAAGCTCTGGGTTGTCCTACTATCAAGACTCAAGCTAGGATTACACTTCACTTAAAGAGTCAACAAAAATTTGCTTGTTTTTCTTAAAAAAAAAAAAAAAAACTCCTTTGAATATTTCAGTGTAGAAACAAGGGAAAAATCATTTATACCACAATTTTGATGCAGAATTTTTCTTTTCCACAAAAAATTCAAAGACAAGCTTTCACAGAATAGTTGCTTATTTGAAGTACAATTTACAGAAATATTGAGGTAATTGACCTAAGCGCCAGGCCTTATGCCTGGTTGAGCTACAATATGCACCATATCTATCCTAAGCTTGACATGGTCAGGTTGCTACTCTTTATCATCATAACAGTTTCCGACTATATATGCAACAAAAGTCATATCTTTTTTGGTCAATTCTTATGATGAAACTGAGATATGATTAACTAAAAATAAGCATTATATGACAGGTTATTTAGAAGAAAAAGGAATATATATATATATATATATATATATATATATATATATATATATATATATATATATATATATATATATATATATATCACACAAACACACATAATCATGCATTGACATATAGAAATTAGGGGTTAACTAATTTCTGTAAGTCGCACACATAGTATAGAAGACTATAGAGAAAGTAAAACGAGAGATAAAGTTAAAAAATAATAATAATGATACAAACATAATGTCTAACAATTACAGCTAGCTACCTTGTACAGTTTAAAATTAGTGTGCAGGCAGTAGGAAGTATTAAAGAAGGATGAAGATGAGTGAGCATGCCAAGTCAATGAAGACAAGAGGAAAGAGAATGGGTGGGTCACTGCAGAATACACGTTCCAAATAAATAGAGAAACTAATCAATTTATTTATGAATTAAGGTCTAAAGTCCCAATATTTCCATCAACTCAAGGAGCAGAACAAGATTCCTTTCTTCACGTCAAAGAGAAAGAAATCATCAATCATGTTAATCGCAATTCTCCAGCAACAGATAGTCAAAAATAACAAAACTTGGAACCAATATCACCATTCAATAACGAGCAGGATAACTAATGCATCAATTCAAACCTTGGAATTAAGATTCAGAGAAGTAAAAGAAAAATACCAGGATTCAGAAAGAAAAAAGGACAAGAAGATGAGAAAGCAGCGCGAGACGGCGGAGGAAAAGCGATCGGTATTTGTAGGAATCGATTCTGCCCTATCCAGATAATAAATCAGCTCCGCAATTGATTCAATTTTGGGGTGATTCATAGGGATGTACGAAGCGAGCCGAATCGAACACTACTAGGTTTGAGGATCGTTTGTTAAGAAATTATCGAACTCAAGCCCGAGCTCGAATTCGTCAAAAAAAAATATCGAACTCGAGCTCGAAATCAAACTATTTGTTAAGACTCGCGAACATGTTCACGAACACATAAATTAACTTGTTTATGAATATATTTTCATGAACATTTAAATAATTTTGTGTCTGGATATTAAAAGAATGTTTCGTTTATAAACATTTAATGTTACTCATAATATTAAATAAACAAACTAACAAAATATAATAATAAACGGTAAAAAGTATTTAAATATTTAAATAATCACTTAAGTTATTATCATATTTGTGTGGTTTAATATAAAATATTTAATTATTGAATATTAATAAATAAATAATAATATATAATTCTAAAGAATAACTATAAAATTTACGAATGCGTTGGAGAGCCATTAGCGAGCCTATAAACGAATATGTTCGTGAGCTTTCGAGCCGAACACTCTTAGGCTTGAGTTTGGTTTGATAAATTATTCGAACCCAAAATTCAAGTTTGGTTTGGCTCGTTAAGGTTAACGATCGAGTTTGAACGAATATTTAATTAAACCGAGACTCAAATAGTTCGCGAACGGTTTGGTTTGGTTACATCCCTAATTCTTATGTGATGTATGACCCCAAACACATATTAACCACTAGATAAAGCCTTTTTAATCCTGACCCTTAAAATCATAAAACTATTTTTTTAATAATATATCAGTTATGGGCTAAGCAGGCTAGTAGATTATATTTCCTCCCCCTCTGTTTTCTTTTCCCCAACTGCCCCGCCAAACTCTCTTCTAACATTTCCACCCTCCACATTCGCTTATGGGGATGTAAACGAGTAGGGAGGTTGAGCAAATCCACATACTACTCGCTACCCAATTACTAGAGCTGTTAAAATTGGTTGGGCCTGCGGGCCGGCCGCCCCGCTTCTAAAAAGGTGGGTGGGTAATAAAATTTGCAGCCCGTTTGGAAGCGGGCCTAAACGGGGGCGGGCCTAGGCGGGCTCAATCCAAACGGGGTTGGGTTGGCCTGTTTGGGCCCGACATAATTTTTTTTTGTGAATTGTCAAATATTTAATATTCCAAATACTTTTTCTTCATTTGTTAAATATTTTTTAAAATGATGAATTAAATCATAACAAAAATATTCTAAAATCTAAACATTTTGTACCATAAATTAGTATACAAAATATGTAAATAATTTAAAATCCTATTTTGCTTGATTTTGAATTATTTTTAATTTTTGAAATTTAAATTTTTAAATGTATATATGAATTAGAAGCAAATGCAGATTATAAACCTTTAAAATATCTAATCATTTGAAGATTGACAAGGGTATGGTCATATAATTGATCAACATGAAAATTGAGATGTTTATATTATGATGTTACGATGGATGAATTTTGAATAGACTTTATAATTATGTTTTGAGCTTTGTGATTGACCTTTAGAACTAGTAAAATTTTTATGATTTAATTTGTATTATTTGAGGATAATTAGGCTTACGTTGTTTTATTTGAGATTCCTAAGAAATATATAATTAGTAAACTTTATGTTGTTTGATTAATGATCTTTGTTTATATTTAATTGTTCATGGAGCTATTTTGTAAAATCGTTATATTTTAATTATCTAATTGACATTATAAATTTTGTAAGAGCGTCCATTATTTAGATATTTTATTTTCAAATAATGATAATGATAATTATAATTTTGCAAGAGCATCCATCATTTTTATATTTTATTTTTAAATAATGATAATTATAATAACATCGTTAAAAAAATAAAAAAAAGAAGCGGGTTGGCCCGCCATAACCCGCCACTCGTCTTTAAGTGGGTTGGGCCTAGCAATTCTAGCCCGTACCTGTCTAGGACCGTCAAGAGATGGGTTGAGGTTAGGGGTGTGCGTCGGTGCAAAATTGAATCAAATTTTAAAAACCGAACACCGAAATTTTAAAAAAGATGCAACCGAACCAAAAACCGAAATACTGAATACCCGAAACAAACCGAACCGAAATTTTTGGTTCGGTATCTGTTTATAACCGAAATTAACCAGATTACCTGTAAAAATATAAAAAAATGCAGCAAATGTCCAATAAAATAGCCATACTTCAAACAACATTCAACCTTAATGTTTCAAAGTGCTAACAACAAATTAAAAACGACAATCAAGTTTACAATACCATTAATTAAAATACAATCCATAGAGAATTCCTCCCCAAATTCATAACAAACTTCAAAGCATTAAAAATATAGTGAACAACACACTTCTTCCACAAAATGTGTAGTTCAAACTATCAAGTTTCAACTTTCAAGTACTTTGTGGCTAAGTGAGTTTCCCATCATTGATTATTCCTTGAAAATCATGAAAGTCGAACTGAAATCTGCATAAACACAAATTAAAATACTTATTATTAGTTGATGAACACATATATACTATTAGTAGATGAACACACACACCATTTTTCTCCTTTGATAGAGGATACGGACCAACATTCTTTCAAGATTCTCCAACTCCCACAACCTTAGGCAAATCTATAAAGAAAAATAAAATTAAAAATGAAATATACAAAAGCCATAAGTGTGTTATTTATCTACAAATGTAAGATAAAAGAATGTACCTTTTTCAAGTTTTTCAAGTTCATCGATCATTTCTTCCACGCAAGTTTCAGCTTTAGAATTTCGAAACCAATTTTGTGCACAAATTAAAGTTTCAACAATCTTCGGAGTCAAAGAACTCTTAAAGGCATCAAGTACCCTACCCCATGTACTAAATGCTGACTTGGATACCACCGTTGAAATGGGAACAACAAAGATATCACGAGCCATTTTTGAAAGAATTGAGAATCTCTCAGAATTTAATTTCCACCACTTTAATATATCAAAATTCCCAGCATCCACCAAGTTATCTTCACTCAAGTAAATATCAATTTCACTCTTCTTACACTCACCAGTCCCACCTACTTTCTTTATAAACCTTTTCTTATATAATGCAGCTGGTTGTTTCACTATTGGACCAATGTGAGAATGAGTAACAACTGAACTAGAAGAATTTTCCAAGCAATTATCACTCGTAACATCATTCTCTGGAAGATACTTAGACTTGTATGTATGAAACAATTCCAACAATTCATCTTTCACATTTTGGAACAAATTCTTACCTATTTCCTAACCATACATTTCACAGAACGAATACTCCATGTATATAACCTTGTCACGAGGATCCAAAATAGTTGCCCAAAGAATAATTTTGTTTATTTTATCCGGATATCCCCAATACTTCTCAAACTTGGTTTTCATAGACTCCCCCAACTTTTTAACATTAGCATCATCACTATTGCACCATTTATTCAAAATGCAACACAAATCACTTATTTCACTGAAACAAGTGTTGGAAGTGACGTAAAAAGAACCAGAAATACGTAATGTAAGCACATAAAAGTGGTGCAACAAATCTGAAAGTCTCTTAACAACTAACCAATCATATGCATTTGGAACATCATCTTTCTCCATATCAGGTTTAAAGTTGGACTCTTGTTCCTCATACCTTTCAAATGCCTTCTCAAATTTTAAAGTTGTGCTTAGCATCAAATAAGTCGAATTTCACCTAGTGGTCACATCTAAACACAATGAACCTTTGTAAGAAATCCCCTCATACTCTACACACTCCTTGAATTTCATAATTCTTGCAGGAGAACTTCTTATGTACCTCACCGCATCTCTCACACGCTTAACAAATATATTCATATCCTTCAAGCCCTCAGACACAACCAAATTAATCACATGTGCAATACATCGCATATAGAGATATTTACAATCACCCAAACTATCCTCCCATCCCGACATTTTTTTTTCAAGAAAGCAAGAGCGGTATCATTTGAACTTGCATTGTCCATAGTTACAGTAAACACATTTTTCAAGCCCCATTCAAGAAGACAAGTTTCAATGGATTATGACTAGAAATTGGAACAAAGTTAATTATTTTCTTATGCAAATTCCAATCATTGTCAATAAAGTGAGTAGTAATGCACATGTAATTAATTCTTTGCACAGATGTCCAAGTATTAGTGGTAATACTAATTCTTTGACAATTATTCTCATAAAAGACTTCAACTTTGCCCTTTCATCAGCATACAACACGAAGCAATCTCTAAAAACTGTCCATCTTGATGGGATTTTAAACCTAGGACATGCTTGATTCATAATTTTTTTAAATCCATCACCTTCTATGAATTTAAAAGGCAACTCATCAACTATAATCATATATACAATAGTTTTTCTAATTGCATCTTGATCAAATTTCCAAGTACCTAGTGTGCCCACTTGACTAGTCTCTATCCCACCACTAGGTTGCAAATTTAATAGTGCTTGTTTTACAGCTTTTGTTTCTTTAACATTTGGATTATTTTCACAATTATTCATATGAGCAATTAGAGTTGAAGTTCCATTTACTTTTGTATCACTATTAAATATACTTCCACAATAATTGCACTTTGCTTGTTTTTGAATACCTTCCCCATCATATATCTTCTCAAAGTGTTCCCATACCTTAGATCTCGGTTTCATTGTCTTTCTTTTTTTTGGAAGAAACTCTAGCATCCGTTTCAGTTGAAGGCTGAGTTGAAGGCTGAGTTGTAGGCTGAGTAGAAGGTTGAGTTGTAGGCTGAGTAGAAGGTTGAGTTGGAGGCTGAACAGCATGAACATGTTCATTAAAATCTTCGTTGGTGCTTTCCATGCACTCATTTTCGTCTATAGTTGGAAGACTTTGATATTCCATAACCTCAAGTCTTTGCTACAAAACAAAAATAAAAACACTATTGAATTAGTTTGCAAAATATTACCCATGTGGTGTAAACAAATACATGAGCTTCTTTCTTCATATGAATCTGCATAAATAAGCTTAAACATAACAATCTTTCTAAATTTATGGTCCTTTAAATTACAGTTGCGTTGACTAAGTGTAAATGATCATAAACTCCTTGTATTCTGAGTAGGACAGCTAAGAAAAAGAGGTGACACAAGCTTTGAATTTTAAGAAAATAATTTAAGAAAGAAAATAAAAGTTATATTGACATTAATGTGGCTGTCTTGAAAGGAATTTCATAATCACAGTCCACAGATTGGAAATTTGGAACATAAGACACCTAGAAGTAGGTTGTTACCATCAATCCATCACTACATTCTTTAACTATAACACCACTTCATCTTACAACAATAAATCCAAAATGTGTATCTAAAACCAATTTTGAACAAAAATTAAACCAAAGTTGAATATCAATCACCATCCAACGCAGACATATTAATCTGCACATCAATTTTTTTTGCCAGCAGAAAAGTAATAAGTAATTAAGTAAAAGTGCTAACTAGTCCATGATGCATACACATTCAAACTTTGAAACTTGTAAAAAGAATGAAAGAAGAAAGGGGAAGGGGGAAATGGAATACGTGAATTAATAATTAGTGAATAGTTAATTAATTACCAGGTCCAAGGGCAAGAAGAGATGAGGATATGAACGCCGAATGACCAAGAGGACATGTGGTCGGTGACGACGAGCTTACATTGGACGAATGGCGACTGGTAGGGATTGTATCGTGGTAGGCGGGACAGTTGTCGTGACTCGTGTGGCTGGCGGCGAGGATGGGAGCGGTCGGAGACAAACGGTGTCAGCTGGGAGTAGCGGTGGTTTGGGCAGCGGCGCAGCGCCGCACTCTCAAGAGTCAAGAGGGAATCAGAAGTGAAATGTGAAAGGGAGGAAATGAATTAGGGTTAAGAATTTTAGTAGGGTTATATATGCACATATTCAAAATTGGTTCGGTTCCAGTTTTAGTGGTTTTTTAAGCTTAAAACAAACACCGAATCGATACACGGATTTTATTTATTCTTAGAACCAAAACCGAATCGGTATTCCGAAAACTGAACCGAATTGATCAGTTTGGTTCGATTTGGTCGGTGAAATCAGTTTTGCCAGTTTTTTGCTCACCCCTAGTTGAGATGGGTTTTGGCCCACCCCGCCCCGCCGCCCTGTTTCGACGGCTCTACCAATTACCCTATCCATACACTATCCTATTACCCTCAATTAAAGCATCGGGTAGGATACGGGTTTATTCATCAGGTAAATGGGTAAACTGCCGATATTCGGATACCTATAAGAAATGATGAACATATATTTTAAATGGGTATAATACGAATATCCACAGTAATTTGAACCAGACATACCCTACCCGCACCGACCCGCACCTTACTGTATCAATTTTTTCCTCAAAATCGACACAAAAGCATCAAAATAAAATATACTCCCTCCGTCCGCTTCTAAGTTATCCATTTTACTATTTTTGGCGTTCGCTTCAAAGGTATCTATTTCCCCTATTTAGTAAAAAAGTACACAATATGGCCCACCACTTCCCTCTAATACAACTACCCACTTTACATATAATAATAATACTCCTTAATCCACTTGCAAAAAGCAAATGGATACCTTAGACTGGACAGAGGGAGTAAATCATAAAAATAAACTCTATAATAGAGAATAATATTTAATCCAAGTGCAACAATAAAAAAGCAAATATAATAACAAGAAAAGAAATACCGTAATCCAACACTTGAAGATATATCGAAAACTTCGATCTCCTTAGTAATATAATATATATATATATATATATTGTATAAAGGGTAATCGAGTCGGGTATCAGGTCGGGTACGCTGGTATAAAAGGGAAACCCGTACCCTACCCTTACTGATATGTCATAAATAGTCGAGATGACCAATTAAAGAATTTATCGAATCCAAGGGAGGAACGTGCTAGAGTTTAAGCGATCTCAAGTTTATCGTGATTTTACAAGGACGACGGAATAAGATGGATATGAAGCAAATAAATGCAATTAAACTAATGCAAGAAACTAGAATAAAATGAATGCAAAGATAAATGGGTTCCAAATGATGCAAGGTTGAAATTAACAACAATCATGGCATAGATAACAAAGTAATCATGCAATTAATTATAATCTATTATGGACAAGGCATATGAGAGATCTCTTATTCCACCTAAGCTTTCTCTCAAGATGGATAGGATGTAGGCCCTCAATAAGGCTCCCAAAGCACTTAAAATCGAGACCATAGCGAACATCTCCCAATAGGTACTAATTACTCTACGAGTTCCCTAATTAGGTACTAAATCATAGATAATATTCTCTTTTAAGGTACTATGAATTCACTAATGACTTGACTCTCCTCACCTAATCAACTAATCTCTCGATTAAGCCAATTAAATGTTCTATCAAAGTGTTCTAAATCTAGAAGAATGTCTCTATCTCATTCTAAATTAATATACATGAAGTGTATGATGAAATGATTCAATGAACTATCCTAAACACATAATTGATTTCTCAATCTAATCACATGTCCATGACAATTAATCACACATGTCATCATATAAATCAAGCAATGAACAATCAATTATAGAAATAACACAAATGCCCAATTAAGATTAAAATTCAATTGCATAAAAACTAAATTATCCAACACCAATCATGGAGCTAATCTCACAAAGAAGATTAACCTATCATAGTTTTAGAGAAAACAACATAGACAATTGTATCTACAAATCCCATGATAAAACTATAAAGAAGTTCACAAAAATTAGAAATAGATTTCCCCTTTGAAGGTCTTCAATGGAAATCTCCTTCTTCTTCTTGTAATCTTCACTCCCCTTTGCTTCCTTGATCACTTGGATGGTGAATTTGATGGAGGAGATCAAGTGCAGATGGAGGGATGAAGAATGGATGAAGATGATGGTGTGAATTGGAGGAAATAGTGTGTGATGTGTGTGTCCAAGTGAAACCCTTCTCTACTCTCCTTTCAAATGTTGAACTTGAGGCTATTTATACCCTCTCCAAGTTGGGCCACGAATTTAATATTAGCTGGACTTTTTACATACACTTACAAGCAATGGAAGGTGAAAATTTGGATTTTTGGCCCAAAATCATGCTACTCGAGTTGGCCTTACCCAACTCGAGTTGCATTGCTTGTAACTCGAGTTGACCTGCTCGACTCGTGTTGGCAACTCGTGTACTCGCCTGTTTGGTCGTGTTGCGAGACTCTAAAACTGAAAAACCTTTGGAACGTAACTCAACTTGAGTTGCAAGTCGAGTAGCGACTTGACAACTCAAGTTGGCTCACTGTATGATTTTTTTTATGTTGCTCTGCACTCAACTCGACTTGAGTTCCAAGTCTAGTTGGACCTTGCAACTCGAGTAAGCTCACTGTACAATTTTGGACAACTTCCGGACCCCAACTCGACTCGAGTTGCAAGTAGAATTAGGTCTTACAACTCGAGTTGGGTATTCTCAGCCCGTTTCTTACTCGTTTCAGCTCTCGTCTCTATTTTTGCTCTGTTTTCACCTGTTTTACATACGTTTAAGCTCATTTTCACATATTTCATAAAAACACATAACACAACCAAATTACCTATAAATACAGATAAAATAATACAAAAACAGATATAAAAAGACACTAAATTTTAGGTAAAAATATCACTCATCACTTACCTGTATATTTTTTTCGAGTACGGATATTACTCGATCCTCTACCCAATTTTGTCTACCATATCCTTACCCAATCACCCGGGTACCTGCGGATAACCTGACCCAGTGGGTAAAATTGACAACCCTATTCGCTTCTGCGATATCTACTCCCTATGCATCCTCTATCTAAAATTATAAACAAATATTTACGATTAGAGGAACTTCGGAGCTCAACAATGGCCGCCCTTGCGCTGCAGAGCCCTAGTGCCTCTTTATAACTTAATGAAGAGTGAAAGGGAAATTTGGACTGAAAAAAGGTTTTGTTCGTTTAGGGGTTATAGTAATGTGGAAGGGCTTTGTGAGTTAAAAGAGCTCAAGTTCAAAGCTTGAAGAATTTGCTTGGAATTGAATATAAATATTTGGAGGTATAAAATTTGCCATATTTCAACAATAAATTAATAACATTTACATAAATTTTTTGACTGAGAAAATTCTGTGTGCATGACCAAATGAAGGGGAAGGTAGTTGGGAGGAAATGACGACAGGAGTGGGTGAAATTGACAACCCTATTCGCTTTTACGATATCTACTCCCTATGCATCCTCTATCTAAAATTATAAAGAAATATTTATGATTAGAGGAACTTCGGAGCTCAACAATGGCCACCTCTGCGCTTCCGAGCCCTAGCGCCTCTTTGTAACTTAATGAAGAGTGAAAGGGGAATTTAGACTAAAAAAAAAGGTTTTGTTCGTTTAAGGGTTATAGTAATGTGGAAGGGCTTTGTGAGTTGAAAGAGCTCAAGTTCAAAGCTTGAAGAATTTGCTTGGAATTGAATATAAATATTTGGAGGTATGAAATTTACCATATTTCAACAACAAATTAATAACATTTGCATAAATTTTTTGACTGAGAAAATTATGTGTGCATGACCAAATGAAGGGGAAGGTAGTTGGGAGGAAATGACGACAGAAGTAGGTGAAAGAACGTAATGAGAAAGGGGACTGTGACTTGAAAATTAGCATAAATTACTAAATAATAAAATTGAAAATGGATATAAATTCGAAAAAGAAAATGAGGTTGCTTTAGCTTGGAAAAGTAAGACAAAACAATATTGGGTAACTTTGCCGGGGAGGATAGCCAGAGGGTGTGATAGGGTAGGGACTGTGCGAAAATGATTAAAAATTTTGTCCTAATTTATTTTAATTCTTTTAATTGAAGTTACATATGGATTAGTGACTGTCTATAGCAGGTTTCAAAGGTGTGTGATAGGTGACCACGTCGCGCAAGTAATCATCTCAATTTTGTAGCCTAGGTTAGGTTTGGATTTCCCCTCAATTTTTTAAAGATGCCCGGATATCTACACTTTTTTTATTTACTTCATACACTATTTTCTCAATACACACACCATGTTTAAAAAAATAAATATTATAAGGATAAATACACCCACTTTTAAATGACACATATACCTTTAAGGTATATATCCACTCAAATTATTTTAAGATTACTCAAATTCTCACTTCACTCATACACCTTCCCTACTACATTTAAGCACCATTTCATTCAACCAAACTTATGCAACACCATCACTATCACCTATATTCCCCATTCAATTGGAAGAGAAAAGAAGAACAACAGTAAAAGAGAAACCCAAACTCACACCTCAACAATTAGAAAAGAAAGAGCAGAAAAGAAAGAGAAGAACAAGAACAGAAGAGTTAATATTGTTTAGAATTACAAATTAAGTAAATGTGTTAGAAATTTAGGGTTTAGTGCTAATTGTAAAGTTATATTATTTTATTTTTGTCTCAACACATAAACTACATCATTTTCAATCGAAATATGGTGATTTAATTGTTGATCATTGTAATTGAACATGTGTTGCGTTGAAATCTGCTGTTAGGAAATTGCACTGTTCATCCAACACTGGATGAGAGTTCCTATAATTTTCGTCCAACACCGAAAGAGAGTTTCTATTATTTTCGTCCAACATCGGACGAATGTTTCTATAATTTTCGTCCAACACCGGACGAACAATCTTAATATTTTCGTCCAATGTTGGATGATTAATCTAATAACTTTCGTCCCTGGTTGGTTGTGAAATCCGTGATTCCAGCTGACTTCAAGTGCTAAAAAACAATATTTAAATCGGTCAAAACATTTAAAATAATGCATTTTAATCTTCTTTATTGTTTCTTCATAGGACATTATACTTATTCGATAAGTTTTGGGGTTGACATGAGATGAATTGAGTTAGAGCTTCCATTCTTTTGTAAAAATATAAAAAATGGAGAGGTTGAAAGTTTGAGATGGTGGTGAATATTAGAGGTGCAAATATGTAAGAATATTATATTTTTAATGGTGGGTGTATGAGGTTATTTTTTATAAATTAGGAGTGAGGAGGGATAGTCATTAAATGTATTATAGGTTTTTTGTTTCTTGGTATTTATGTAAATATACTGAAATGAGTGTATGAGGAAAAAATAAGTGTAGATATCCGCGGCCTTTTTTAATGATGTTAAATTATGTTTAACCACTAAAAGGTTAACACGAGTTTTCAAAATTTGAGAGAGAAAAAAAAGGGACACATGTGTTTTAATAAAAAAACTAATTATATGCTTTATGATAAGACTAGTGTGCAAGACACTCATTTGAGGTGTTAATCCAGACTCATATGAAATAATTTTGTAACGTAATGAATTATTATATGAACTTTATTTATTGTGATGCTATTTAATTATTATATGGATTTTATTTATTTTGATACTATTTAAATATATTTACGTAATACTATATGCGTCAAATATGAGTAAAAACAGTATGTGGATTATTAATTATGTATAATGTGCATAATTTTTGGTAGATGGAAAAGTGAAGCCTATTTAAAATTGTGCATGGAAATAATTATTTTGAACTATAATATAACACAGAATTTAATTATACATGTGCATGTAAATTTAAACGGTGCAACAAAGTATGTAATACATGCAAGTGTACTTAGTGTATTTATAAGTGCAGCGAAGAACTTACGTGTAGAAGCTTATTTGAAAGTGTGATTGGTACGCATTTCATAAATCTTCTGTGTAGTCTATACTCAAATGGAATCTTCTGTAGGAGGTACTTGGCGCTTTAAAAGTGCTAGAAAACATCAAATTAGAGAAACCATCATAATGGAAGTTCCAAATATCTTGACTATCAAGAAAAAGGCATGAGAAAAAGACTAAATGGAAACTATATGCATGGAAATCATGAAATCGAGAATACTGACCTGGAACCTTCCCTTTATCTCCTCCTGTCCAGCCTCTTCCTATTATTCGGGCTAAGAATCAAATTTTGATCCGAACATTATTGTCCTAAACCCCTCAAGTACTCAGATTATATAACAATTACACCAGTCGATGCTATGCAATAATTTCAATACCAAAAAAACCACGAGTCTGTTGACAATAACTTATGAAAAACCGTCTGAAAAATGAGCAAAAGAAACAAGCTTCACATCGTTGCACAGAGTCTTCCGCTCCTCTAAAGAAGTATACTTCCCCATCAATGCAAAATTGTTCATCCCACTATCAAGAACTCTCTCTTCTCATGCTCTTGAGGCTTTGTATAAATTAATCGGCCAATCTGTAATTCAAATTAAAATTGAGGGGACTATGTTCTCAAATGTAGAACTGAAGAAACTTGCACAAAAAGGAAGTTTTTTTTCTTTTAGTTTAAATGATTTAATATTCAAATTTCTCCAAATGGTGGCCTAATGTTGGCAAACGAGATCTGGAATAAAGTAATTAGGCATTCACTATCAATAAGTGAAGAGATTAAAAACAACACGTATGTTGGACAATCTAACAACGTAAACATTCATTCTCAGTTACTCACCAGCATAAATTTTAGTTTTATGCTAAACTGCAGTTAATAATTAAACAGAATAATGTGCTCTTGATGGCCATGTGCCACAATCCTTACTGTTCATACAATGAGTCTATTAGGGCATGGATAAGTGAAAACTATGCGGACCCTAATGTATCCATTAAAATGGGAATATGGGCCTATAAATGATGAAAGTTTTCGAGGGTTATGTATTGATTATTGTGAAATGATCATATCCATGCTAATGTTAAATGTCATGTGCACTTGAATACATACCTCCGCGTGTATTTCATCAATCTTATGCATTTGATGGTGTGTCATTTACAAGCTTATTACATGAAATCTTACAACTCAGCATCTTCTTTAGGGGGCAGTTTTTGCTTGGTGTAAACTGAAATTCTAATGCTCTTACGAATATGGTGACAGTTGAATTTCCTTTAAGGAGAAAAAGCATACCAAAAGAAAGTACAAGATGTGTGGCACAATTCGTTCAGAACTAATCATCCTAAGTATAGATATAACCTACATAACAAGTTCAAGAACAAAAAATTGTAGATACGAGCAAGAACTTACTTTGTCCTCAAACTTTTTGTCCTTGTCAATTTCCACACAGTTTAAATCAAGATATTTAATATTTGCTAATTTGTAAAGTATGCTACTGACTACCAAGAGAATAAAGAGATGCATGGCGAAAGGCTAGTGAGGGGTATACAAACAAAAATAATACAAACACCTTCAAGGGACTAAAGCAATAGGCGAAAAAATCACACGTTACTAATTCTAAATCTCAGAATTTACCCATGAACTATTTTGACAAGTACAAAGAACTGAAAACACAAAGATGACATCTAGTAAAATACCACAAGATCAAAAGTACTTCTATAAAATGCCTTCTGTTACATAAGTGTTAGAAGGATAACCTCCCCATAATGTGAATGAGAGAGAATGAAAACGTCGGAGGAAAAGAAAGTCAATTCACCGGTGCTTGGAGACAAAATAATACTCCTTCAATCTCAAGAATACTTGCACAATTTCTATTTTGGTCAGTCCAAAGAATACTTGCACACCCTAAAAATGGAAACAATAAACAATATCAATAACCTCACAATACTACAATATTATAAAAATGTCACCTTCTTTTTACACACAATCTAGTTAAAGTCAAGTATATCATACACTTTATTCTGCTCAATTACCCAAAATACTCCGTCCCTTTTTTACATCACACTAACAAAAAGTTACTTTTCTTAAACCCCATGACACCAATTACGTGAATGTATTCTTGGGACGGAGGGAATATTGGGTAACTTTGCCGGGGAGGATAGCCAGAGGGTGTGATAGGGTTGGGACTATGCAAAAACGATTAAAAATTTTCTCCTAATTTATTTTAATTCTTTTAATTGAAATTGAAGTTACTTATGGATTAGTGACCGGCTATAGAAAGGTGTCAAAGTTGTGTGATAGTTGACCACGTCGCGCAACTAATCATCTCAATTTTGCGTAAGTTATCATCACAATTTTGAGGCCTAGGTTGGGTTTGGATTTCCCCTCAATTTTTTAATAATATTAAATTATGTTTAATCACTAAAAAGTTAACATGTGTTTACAAAATTTACATTTCATTCGAAGGTGCACATGTGTTTTTCAAAAAAACTAATTACTCCCGTCCCACTTAAAAGGGTTACTTTTTTCATTTTGGGTGTCCCATTCAAATGGTCTTCTTTCATTTTTTATATATATAGGTCTCACACACACTCACTATTACAATTAAAATATGGGACCCACACTCTCACTAATACAATTACCCACCACACATTAAATAATAATACTTCTTAATCCACGTGCAAAAAGTAAAATGCACCAATTGAGCGGGATGAAAGGAGTATATGTATTAAGATAAGATATTTACAAATTCAAAGTATCTTCCGTGCTCTCAGCCCAATACAAATTTGGTGTAACTTTCAGTAATGTATACAATTATTAATAAAAATATATATACACTAATAAATAAAAATATATAAACTATTTTAGCGATTTTTCTATTAGTTTGTAAAAAAACCTATACAATTTTTAAGATATATATATACACACTATTAAATAAAAATTATACATAGTGCAAGCATACATATATGTGCACAAGATATAACTCTATATCATTATTATGATATATTAAAAAGCAATCAATTGTAATACAATTTTTTTATTCTTTTCATTTTATCCATGTATTCAATTTTTTTCATTTTACATTTTTTTTCTTAAGTCATTAATATTTGAGTTGATACATGTATACACGTGCATCTACATTAGTATTAATTATTATTCAACGGTGCGTGTTTATTTTTTAATAAATTTAACAAAATAAATCGCTAAAAATTTGCTAACAGTGCACTCTCTCCGTCCCACAAATATTATACCCCTCTTTCGACACGGATATTAAAAAAGTGATAAATTTTAGGGGCATTATGGTTTTTTTTATAATAAATAAATGATAAAATATGTTAGTTGTGTTAGGTATGGGTGATTTTTTTTTTGTAATAAAGTGTATGGATAGGGTGATTGTATTTGATTTTTTGTTTTTTTAGGGAGTTGCAAAATTTTATAGACAACCCAAAATGAAAAGTGTGTCAAAGAGACAGAGGGATTATAAAAATTCTTATTCAATATATAATACTCTCACCATCCCTTGTTAACGATGACGTTTTCTTTTTACACGGAGATTAAGAGATATAATATTTTAATTTATAGTGAGGTGAGAGAAATAATATTTAATGTAAAGTGGGTAGTTGTATTAGTGTTGTTCGTGTGCCCTACATGGAATAATTAAGTTTTGTGTGGGCTCAACATGACAAAAAAGAAAATGTAAACCTTAACTTGGGACAACCCAAAATAGAAAATGTAAACATTAATGTGGGACGAAGGAAGTACTATTTTTATTCCTTACCGAATAAGTTTTAACTTTGTGGCAAATTACTTATTACTCACCATAAATTCCTCTTCACTTATATATTTGTCTATTTAGTGTGAATTAATTTAATTTTTTTAAGGATCAATAACTATTAGGTATAAAATTATCTTCTTATTTACTCTGTATTACATTGACATTACATAATTACTCACACATACAAACTCTAATGTCGTATTTTCCATATTACCCATACTTAACACTAGTGTTAAAATTCATTTTAAAAGGAATGTATAAAAATTCGTGTATCTCTCTAGAAATTTCGTAACAAAATTTCTTAATTACTTCTTTCTGAATGCACGACAATCCCTCAAATAGGTATACATCAGTGTTAAACTTTGATTTGTTTTGAACATTGGTGTGCAAAATATTAGCGTGAATAGTACTTGTGAACAATGCTTTGTCTGCGAGTAATTTGTGGAAGTGCTAAACTTTGATTTGTCTTGAACATTAGCGTGTATAGTACTTGTGAACATTGATTTGTTTTGAACACCAATGTTTCGCATATATTCTTTGAACCTCAGTGCATATTTTAGAAGATGCGACATTGGTGTGCATTGGTGAACATTGAATTGTTATAAACATTGGTGCTAATATGTACAGAAAAGGCAATGCGAAGATGTACAGAAACATTAGCTGAAAAGTAGTGGAGAGAAAAATAACCAAGAATCACTTCATATACACACCGAGCATCTCAATCTGACCAGCTCCGTACGCCTGACCACACAACGTCTCCAGAGCACTCTCCATTCCCAACTATCAATTTTCCCCCAAATTAAACCCTGATTAATTAAATAACCAATTACAGAATCAAATCAATCATGAAACTTATCAGAATGTTGAAATTCCATACCATGACGTCAAAAGACAAACCGACAATGACGGGGTAGTGAATGAGTAATTAAACATGAAAACTATTAAGGGTAAACTTGAAAAAATAAAATATCAAAATGTATCTCTTAGTAATTCAATTTTATTTTGTATCTCCTAGTAATTAGGTTATTAAAACTTGTACATATTAGTAATAAACCCTTTTTTTAATTATAAATGATATGCAAAATGGAAAGTTAGTTATTCACTCAACTCTTCCCATCACCATTGCTCTTTTGAATTTTACGTTTCGATTCCCTTACTTGATAATTAATTTCCTTCGCTCAACAGTCCTTCCATCCTTGATCGCCTCCCATCGGAACCCCGTCCCTTGGCCTTCACGCCTTTGATTGGTGTTAAATTCACTAAAAATTTGGATAAATTCTGTGGCTTTATTTTAATAATTAAGCAAGGTTTTCATGAAAAATACTATTAATTACTTGATTATTTGGAAAAATATATTTTTGTTGATTTTTCGAAATAAATATGGTGATTTTGATAAAAATGAATTCTACAAGTAAAGTGGAAGGGCAAAAATGGGAATCAATTCGAAGTTAAAACAAGCATAAATGGGCCACACAAAAATTGTGTGTAAGCTGAAATTTTCAGCACCCCACTACAAGAAATTTGATAAATGGCGACGATTTATTATTTTGATAATTGTTGCCTCGTATTAGGTATATTTGACAAAATTTTAATTCGTCACCAAATGTTATATTTTGACAAAAAAAAATACTTGTCGTCACCATTTGTTATAGTCTAAAGTGACGAATAAGTCGTCAGAATTGTCATCTCATTTTCGTTGCTAAATGTATTATTTCGTCACTAAAACTTGAATTTAACGTGATGATGGCATTTATTGTCACTAAAAAGTTGGATTACTGTGGCGATTTTCTCTATAATACCAATCATATCAATTATCTACGGCTCTTTTATTTTCACATTTAAACTAAATATTTTGTCATCTTCAAAATATTTCGTCGAGTAATGTGGTTAAATAATAATGAAGAAATGAAGCATTATATAATGACAACATAATTTGTCCCTAAAGAGTAAGATATTAAGACAAAATATTCACTATCATTAAAATGTGTGAAAATGGTGACAATGTATTTTCCTCGTAAATATATATTGTTAATGATGATATGAGAATTAAATTATGATGATAAAATTTGTCACTAAAAAGTAAGATATAAAGACAAATATTTTTTGTCATTAAAATATTTAGAATTTGTGACAACTTATTTTCATTGTTAATATATATAAATAGTGACAATAGGAAAAATTGTCATAAGGAAAGTTAAGTATAGTAACGGAAATTTTTGTCATATACATATATATATATATATATATATATATATATATATATATATATATATATATATATATATATATATATATATATATATATATATATATATATATATATATATATAAAAGCACATAAAGTCAACCCTCTTTTTTCCGCTCAAAATTTTGGATCAAAATCTCTCTTCAATTTCTCACTTCATTTCAATTTCTCCTCAATTTCTCACCATTAATTTTAGTATGCATTCCAATAATACATTTAGTCAAATCTTCTTTTTATAAATTCATTAGGAAATCAATTAACTTCATTTCAATTTCTCCTCAATTCTCACCATTAATTTTAGTATGCATTCCAATAATACATTTAGTCAAATCTTCCTTTTATAAATTCATTAGGAAATCAATTAATTGTATTTATGTATACATAGAATAATCATCACTCACAATTTTTACATTGATTTATTTCTACTCTAATTTAGAAACCTTAAAAGAGAAGCAATGTAATTTTATCGCTATCTGATTTTATTCGGTTGTGAAAAAATATAATTTTCTTAATTATCTTTGATTTTGATTTTATTTTTGTATGCTTATTTCTTTTTATCAATTAACATGTTGAAATTTGTTTCAATTTTGAATTAATTATTGAAAAAAATTTGGGTTGTATTTGAAAATAAGATTATTTGAAATTTTTTATAACATATGATTACGTAATGAAATATAAATATAAAAATTTTAAAATTGTTGGTTTTTTATAACTACATTAATTTATTATACATGAAAAACGAATAAGGGTCGTACAACGTCGATTCAATTAAAAACTATTTAATTCATTTCACATAAAGAACTAAACTAAATATACATACCATCACAATATAAAACCTCATACATATGTATTCTCTTCGTCTCATTCTAATAGTTATATTTGCTTTTTGCACGGGTTGCTTTTAGCATGGAGATTAAGAAGTTTAGTATTTTAATGTGTATTGAGGCGAGATAAATAATATTTTAATCTATAGTGGATGGTTGTATTAATGTGGCAGATGAGTCCCATTCAGATATTTTAATTACTTAATTGTGTGGGTCTCATACAAAAAAAATTGTAACCGTTAAAATGAAACACCCAATTTAAAATATGTAATTATTAGGATGGGACGGAGAGAATACATAATTATATGTGTTTATGTTTTCACGACATACATACATATATATATATATTAACTATTACAAAAAATCTATATTTATATAATTTTTTTTAAATCTATTCTCGTGTAATACACGGGTTAAAATGCTTGTTGTTAATAATATATGATGACAAATTATATTTGTCTTATCATTAATAAATCGTATGATGACAAAATATTTTGTCACACAATAAATTAATATTTTTATAGAAAAAATATATGCTCAGTAGATTAATATTTTTCAATTTTTTAATTACGAATGAGTCATCACAAAATGATAAATTTTACTACGAATTTATTTATTTTTCAATATTTAATTAATAAAAAATAAATATTTAGTAATATTTTGTGTTACTTGTACTCACTACTCTTTGAAAATAATAAATATATTTCAGAGTTTAACAATACAAATTACAATACATCAAAATATAAAATATAAGGTATCATAAAGTAATCCCTTTAATGAGAATTATGATTATGTCTGGTCTAAGTACAAGCAACTAAAATTAATGGTATGAACAGTATGAGACCCTAACACTCTGTAGTTTATCAAATAGTAGAGACATCCAACAGCAAGTTGTATCATCAGAATCTAACAGCTTGTAGTATAATTCCAGAGTTAGTTGTTGACCAAAACTTTCTTAGTTGACAAAATGAGAGTTATTACTTGTCCTCCAAACAAGGTGGAGTGGTGGATAATGTAAAAAAAACAGGAGTTTAAAACTGGCTGCAATGGACAGCTGACATGACCCACCTTACACAACTTATAATTCAAATTCTATTTAACATAAATATCATCATTATAAAAACCTGCATATAATAATTTTTTTTTCACATAATATGCTTATAACCAACATCATCACACCAGTTCAACATACATGACTGGTTTCTGATACCACTTCAAACCAGACAAACTCGCGACAATACTTATTATATTACACAACCAAAACATCAGTGGAAACAAAATAAACCCACGACCTAGCCCAACAGGTCGTCATCTATGTACATCCTCTCAAAACTTGAAGGAGCTCCACAGCTTGCACAGTCACATCACAAACTCAATCATCAACATGCTCAACTACAATGCATAAACTAGTGAGATAAAAATCTCAGTAAGTAGAAATCATGCATGTCCGTGCATGAAAAATGCATTTAGTTCTCTATCGCCTATGTTCTAATTTTTTTCTAATTGATCTCTTTTATTTTGAAAACTGTTCACGTTGCGGGATCCCCACGACACACTTATGATATGCACCCCAAATGAGCTCAATGGGAACGGTTTTTCCGAACCCCGAAAATAGTGCCGAGAACGATTTTTTCGAACTCTGGCAAAGTTATGGGGATGATTTTTCTGAACCCCTAATAAAAATATCGGGAACGATTTTTCCGAACCCTGGCGGAGATGCATATATAGTGGCCGCACACACCATTAGTATTTTATTAATTTTGAGGAAAGATACTTTTCATGTTTATGCATGGTATGCACCCAAAATAATTAAATGTGCATCATAAACCATTTACAATATCAATATCAACATTTAATCACAATAAAGCCACAAATTAATTTCAATTCACACAAATCCACTTCTGAAATAACAACTTCACCTCAATCACATAGATTCATTTATAGAATAACCACTTCACCTTGGATCACACGGATCTCTTTTTGGAATAACAACTTAATCTTGGATCCTACATATCCTTATAACCAATATCTTCTCAAGCCATACAAATATATTTTCAATAGTTTCCAATCACACAGATCTATATAGAACAATGATATTATTTCAAATCACATAGATCTACAACTTGTATCGCAAAATTATCACAAATAATTAACAAATAATAGTGTTGAATATGAACCCTACTTTCTCCAAATCACATAAATCAACAACTTGTATAACAAATTAATCTCCAAATAATTCATAACGTAATTAAACTAATCAAAAATAACACATAACATAATTATCACATATTAATCACAAATAATTTACAAACAGCATGTTTATGCATTGTAGTTGGACTTCTACTTACCTGGATTCCGACAGTAATATAAACCTCGTAAAGAACTGTAACTAATTTACTCTGACACGCACGTTCCGGCGCACTCCCTCTTCTCTCTTCTTCCTCTCTCTCCCTTCTCTCTCTCTCTCCTCTCTCTCCCTTTCTTCTCTCTCTCTCTCTTTTTCCTTCGCAGCTACGCCCGCTGCTTCTCACCACATTAACATATATATAGAGGGGTGGGGTAGAAGTCGTACACGACTATCCCACCGCCTCAACCTTTTCTTTTTTTTATTTTATTATTATTCATTCTTAATTTACGTGCAATACTTAATAGCTAAGATATAATACATTTATAAATTAATACACATACGTGTACATTTTTCTACCCACTATTATTATTACGAGAACACGTGTTATACTTAATAATTAAGAAAAGTGTATTTATACTTATAAAATAATTTTCTCATATATCTAAATTAATGCACGTAAATATTTATGCACCCATATATTCACACACCGTCCCAATTTTTTTATCACGAATGTCTCAAATAAAATGTAACGATAAATAAAATATAGAAACAATTGTCACATAGTTGTCACATTATTATCACATAATTACCACATAATTATCACATAATTATAAAATGCACATAACAAAAATTAAATTATATTGACACATGAGTAGTGAGAAGCTCGGGTATCACAACAGCCTTCCAGCTAGGCCACTTATAAGTATTTGGATTTTAAATCCAGCAAAATACAAAGCTTCGAAATTCCATTACAAAAGCCTAAAACACAAAAAAAATCCAAAGCTAAAAAGAACAAGCATACAAAACCAGCATAATATCCATTCCACCAAACTTCTAGCAAAGCACGCATAAGAAAATGAGAAGCACAACAAAATACCCAAGAAAGGAATCTGTATATAATATAACATTGAAAAAAAACTTCAAGCATAGACTACCCAAGCACATAAAAAAATTGTAAGATTTCAAGTTAGTAACTTACATTAAAATGAAAAGTTATACCTGTTCTAGAAGTGACAGCTTTAGATGGTGGTTCTTAGATGGCAATTCTGGAGTGTGGTCCTTTCCTATACGATAAATTCAATATTAGTTGCTCAAGTGTCCTACTTTTACTTATATCATATGAAAAAATTTCTTTGGTGAGAATCTCTCTAATATTTGATATGTTAATGCTTCCGTGTTTTGTCTAAGATTATGTACGACTCTAGGTGCCATTTATAAAAACCTACATGAAAGCAACCACAAGTTGATTGTCAATTTCATAGTGCAAGCCAAAACTTAAAAACATAGTGTTGGCGTTCGATCGTTTGGTTAACATGAATCGTTAAGGTTCCATACGTTTCTAATAATCAGTGGAAGCAAGAAAACATAGTAACGTATTAGCTTTCACCAGGGTATATTGAAGAAGAAATATTATCACCGACAGCCTGCTCAGGTTCACCATTTTGGGCATAACTCTCTCGTCTGATCTCCGAATTGAGTGATCTATGCGCCAAAATGATCCTCTCTTTCGTGGATTTCCAATGGTGTATCACACATACAGATTGGAGTTTACTCTATTTTAGAAAAATCGTGGAAGTTGACGAACAGAAGCAAACAACCTTCTGATCTTCTGTTGTATTCCCAAGTCCAATTTCGACATCGTGTGGGCGACGATCTTCGAGATCTTCTCAATCTGATATTCACTCACCCTCTTCACAATGTTAGGCGTGAATAATACTTCATTAGAGTTTTCGGACAGTTGAGATGACTTATATATGGGCTACAGCAGAGACCAGGAGGAGAAATTAGAGTTGGGCCTCCATTGGGCTTAAGTATCCTAGCTTAACCCAAAGCTTATACTTAAGTCCAATAATAATAATATATACCATTAAAATATTATTACTGTACTATTGTTCTAATCGCATAATTAAGTTATGGGCTCCTTCTTATTATGAGTCCGACAGTCTCTCAGTGTTTAAGATATACAATGCCCATTAATTAATTAAGTTACTGACAACTCCATTAATTAATATCTCATCCGAGAGTAGTATCACTCAACCTCATTATCATACCGAAATAAATCCACCTGTAGGATTTACATGATAATCCTTATGAGCTCCTCAAGGGGACATCATCAACCTATAACGGACACAGATTCCTTCTACAATCAACAACACACCATAGAGACAACTCTATTTCCCAACTCACCGAGTTAATTGATTTAATTACATGTAAATCTCACCCATTGATGAATCAAAGAAATACATACTGCCTTACGTGTCGAGGTTATTGTATAGGGATTAAGAGCACGAATATCCATAGTAACAGAGATCAAGTTCTCTTATATAATTAGTATAAATCGAAAGATCTCAAGCGGTCCTTCTCCATACACACGAAGTGCACTAATGTGATTCTATAATCAAGATAAACTAATACCAAATCATACTACAACTATCCCGATAAAGAGTCCTTGTCTCTCTCGGTTGTGAGCATCTGTTTATACTTTATAAAAAAATCGATAATATGATATTCCGCGTGTTGTCGCACAACATATTATCTACAGTATAAAGTAAGTGAACTATTGCATCGGACATATAAATAAATTATAACACGCAAACATTTGATCATTGATTCTCATTTCAAATAAAATTTTAAAACATTGTTCATATTAAAGCTAGACTTTTAGTATACAATCCAACACATAGAAGATTAAGAAAATGTAAAACAACTGCAAATACCTAATGTCGATCATTATTTAGATCTAAAGTAAGCAACCTATGATTATAATTTAAACTACATATTTAAAAATAGCATTAAAACTATGACAATCTTTTCAGGAATATGTATAAAGGTGATCATGATGGCTAACACTCTCTACCAATAGTCTACAAGCGAAAGTAAACAACACATGCAAAATATTATGCTCAATTACAAAAGTTTTCTTAAACTATAATATAATTATGCTCAATATTATGCTCAATATGATACTTGTTGAGAAAGAACAACAATACAAAAAGCAGGTAAATTTTCTGTTGAAATTTTTAAAAAAGGAAGAAGAGCAACACAAAAAGCAGGTAAATCAATACAAAAAGGAATTTTGCAAAAAATTTTAATGAAATGTCAATACGAGATTAAATAATTTCCAGTAAGTATGGGCTGATGTGACATTGAAATATACCCAATCATTATATAAGGATAGAATGCTATCCTACAAAGATGGCTAAAGTAAAGGTTCTGATGGATAGCTACACAAAGATTGTGAATGAAGAGGTATGAGAATAGAAAGCAAAACTAAAAAGTTATTCATAAAAAAAAATTCAGGTTTGAATAATTCAAGTGGTAATATACAGTTTTCTAATATCCATTAATGAGCAATTTTTATGAAAATATATGCTAAGAATGGGTGAAAATCACGACTCATACTTAACTGTAGAAGATAGAAACAATGTCAAAATATTCAATCATTCTTCTTCATGACATTCTAGATTCAAACGAGTTCATTCAAAATCTAAAGATATGGTATCTCTACATAAAAACAACACATCAAAGTCTTACGGCTTTTTAATGATAACAATGCTTGAAGATTACAATAGAAGGATGATTGAACCATGTTTCTAAAGCTATCTTATTAAAAAATAAAAATAATAAAGTTTAACTCTTAACACATGCAATAAAACATGCCAGAAAATAGAGATATCTTTTTATGTTTCTTTTATTCTTTTTCCGAGCACAGAGCACAACAAAGGAATTCTTGAAAAATCTAAATCACCAAATTATAATAGGAACTCCACATCTTTACATGAATTCAACTGCATGTTTTTATTAACAGATGAAATATTTATATTATTAAAAAAGAGAGCGTATACATTGATAGACTTGTGTGACTTACTTGTAAGCCCGCTAATTTAAAAAAAAAACAAGGGCCCTATGAGAGGTGGGTTACGATATCAAATATTAACTTCATGAACTAATCACACTCATGGGCTTGATCAATGCTTGCGGACGATATCATCTACAACACAAAAAACACATTCCTTTATAAACAAAATTGCAGAATATTCATCCTAACACATCCTATGTTGTATCTAAGAAATCACTCAGGCTATAAATGACAAAGATATAGAATCTCAATGACAATTAAATCTAGCTAAATACTTAGCAAGATGGCATCTCTTTAAGCTTAGTTAGATCAGTTGCAAAGAAAATAACAGAGCAATAGTAAAATTCAATAAATTGAACGAATGACACCATTCAGGTTAGTGCGGGATCTCATAGTAGAACACCGAAAAATTCAAAGCCAAGCCAAAGTAAATAGAATTCTTCAGAAAATCATAATTGTTTCAGATCAAAAGTAATAAAAGATAACCTCTTTGGGAGTACCATCATTAAACAATGTATTTAATCACATATTCATGTAAGATAGATTTGTTTTATCCACTAACTGCTAGTTGTAATATTCAACATACAAAATCTTCCAGCGTGCTAAGAAAGGGTTACCTCTTGGAGATCTTCTCAGCATTCGTTCCTTTCTTCCAACAAACATGCAATAAATACGAAAATTGAGTCAATGATATGCAAAAACAATGAGATAGTGAAAATTTTTATTAAAGACATACATAAAAGAAATATTCAACATTATTGAGAAATAATATATTGCAATAGACTGATACGAATAAAATACATGTGACTTCATTTTTAATACTCAAAAGACCAAGTAGTAGTTTAGATCAAGGACTTAGTACAAATAAGGTTCACACGATTTCTAAATTTGGGATTAGACAACAGGAAAGAAGACAAGAAAGTCCATCCCTGAGCGTAGACAGAAGCATATGATATAACCTGATTAACCTACTACAATAGAAACTTATAAATTACATGTTTAAATGTGCTCCTATGTATTAGACAAATGTTGCAGACTCTAAAGTACAATAGATAATCATGAATAAATGCATTGTTGAAATGTCAAATCATCAGATGTTTAGAGGACAAATAAAATGAATTCAAATATATATAAATTTGAAACAGATAGGAAAAGCTCAATATTTTATACCTAAAATCACTTTTATATGACATAAGTGAAATGATGCACCTTTTTCGAGGAAACAATGTTCAACAAGATTACATCCAACCTTTCCTTTGTTGGATAAAGAAAGAAATAGGTAAAAATTATATTCCAACAACTAAGGCATAATTGATGTAACTTTATTTCACAAAATGTTATCAAAAGCACACAGAAATTAAGGAAAAAAGAATTGTTGTCAACAAAATAAAAACTAGGGTCAGTGGGAAAGAATTACAAATGATACAATAAGCTCTACTTCAATAAGGCTTTCCACAAGCCTATGTCCCTCCTCAACAAGTTTATGTGCTGCCACCACCACCTCCAGTGCAACATGGAATTCATAATGATCAAAGGGTGATTTGAGATTTCTTTATACCAAGAGTCATGCCACATGTGATGGGTCCGCCAATCAATGGATGATCAATTTCTCGTTAAAATTCACTCTCTAGTTTTTCTCCTCCTCTCTACAAACCCTCATTTTTTTGTTAGCCCTCTTCGGCGAGGGGGAGGGCTTCCGGCACGGCCGAGGAGACTTGCCCCCTCGCTTTTATATTATATGTTCTCACGATCAACACTGGCCTTCTCACTCAACGCTGTTCGTTTCCAATTGATTTGGGGGTCCTGCTCTTTACCCATTTTTATACAGACCCCTCCATCGCAAGATGCCTCGTTTTTTGCTCCTTCTCTGCTGGGACTCCAACAGCGGCACCTTCTTTTCTGTCGGCCGCGCCAACATCTCCTCCAGCCACTACGGGCTTCCTCCAGCCGCCAATCGAGGGGTCCCGCTGCCTAGGGCAACCGCCACATACGGCGCCTGGTCGTCGCTCCTGCGCGGCCTCTCTACTTGTCGCCGACTATCGGCTGCTTAGGCTATTTGCCCGGTGCAGGGGTCTTTTATTCCGAGGGTCCCACTTGATTCACCGTCTCTGCGCCGCTGATCTATTCTAGATCTCTGTCACCGGATTCTACGTACTCTGTCTCGCAATGGCCATGCTCTACAGCAGCCTCCTACTGCTCCATCGACCATCGATTTTTGTTCTCCGTGGACAGATCCCCTTTTCTTGTCGAATTTATTGGAGTTTGGAGCCAAACTCCAGCTATTGTTCTACCTGCCACGGGACTATACTGCCATGGGCAGTTTCTAACCCGCAACCGTACAATCTCTGAACACTTCACCGGTGTGCGACCTACTCCTCCTAATTGGATCCCTTCGTGACCGGCTGCTGCCTCTTTCTAGCGGGTACAGTGTAATACCCCGTAAGTTCACCGGCGATTTTCTATCATGGCCCAAATCTTTGAAGCCCACATCCACACTCAGCCCATTCATTAATCAACCGTGAGTTTAAGATTTAAAACAGATAAGTTTTCTTACTCCCCAAGAAACAAATCGTGATTTTCATAAAGGAGATATCTTTTCCCCTTATCAACCTATATCTTAGGAAAGTTTGTTAAATCCTATGAAGAGATGCGTATTATTATCAGCCGTGTGAATATAATTCTAATCTTCCTTATTCTCCACACACACATTGAACTCACTTCACAGCCGCAGACGAAGAGAGAAAGGTGAAGTTCCTCACTCGTTCTTTCTCTTTTCTTCTTCTTTCCTTTTCTTTTTTCTCCATTTCTCTTCTCTTCTCCTCTGCCATCGTAAATTTTTCCACCCCTCATTCTAGTTGGATTTCAATATCGTATATACCTTGTGTAGTAACATATAGTTGTATGGTTATGTGGGGGTAATGATCGGTCCTTTAATTATAGGTTTGGAAGGAAGCACCGATCGAGATGTTTGATAATTGAAACCTAGACTTCCCACGGTAAAAAGGTGGGGATTCTTTCATTCTTATATGTGTTTAGATGATTTCGTATGTAGTAATTGAATTAAACTTGAAATTTTTGTCACTTATGAGTTGATGAACATACTTGAATGTTATGAAATTATATGGCATGGGTATGGGCTGCACAAGTGCCATACTATAGCATGGGTATGGGCTGTAATGGTGCCATACTATAGCATGGGTAAGGGCTGTGAAGAAGTGTCATACTAACGAATCGCGATATCGTAAAGTTACACGGATAAGGGCCGAAAGGTACCTTATTTTGACATGATAAAAGTGTATTGTAAGTGATTTAATTCTCGCATATGAGTTACTTGATATATATAAGCATGTCTAGGTCCTCATTGAGCGTGTGGTTGCTCACCCCGATAATTAATTTTATCTCAGGTTAAGCGAGGCGAAAGCGTACGAGCGGGGGCGCGTTGGCGGGGAGACTTAATAAAATAAATTTGATATATTGCAGTTATTACACTGCGTACTTTCAAGATTTTTCTTTAAAACATTTGAGTTTAAATTCGTATTAATGTGCTTCCAGTATATGTTTTGTGCAATTGGTTATGAATGCTTAAGACTTGGGACTGATATGATTTAATATTACAAGTGCCTTGCTGGACAGACTTTGTTTCGTAGTGCGACAATATTGTGGAGTGGGATGGTGGTCATGTTGGCCTTAATACAGTTCTGCAGTTGTAGGAAAATTAGAACATGCTTGTATCAGTCTTCGTGGCACTCGTAGTGGGTCGGCGTTGCTGTTTCCTTTGATGTTTATAAATATAAGTTTTGCTTTATGTGATTGGAAGTTGTCGGTGAGGTGAATGCATGTTCTCCTTGCTGTCGTACATGGTAGCATTTGAAATATGTTTTGCTGCTATTTTTTTTCTCTTAAAAATTGGTTGCATACATGTTGTAGGTAGTGTTTCTTTTTGTACAGGTGGACCGACTTATACTTGGAAGTACAAGCACACATGGCAATTTAATTTAATATCAAGATTAGTGGTAAATAACAATTGGGGTGATACAGTGGAGTGGAATTGATGAACACGTGACCTGCTTGTGAGTATTCCATTTGATTGCTTTTCCTTAAATTACCACCTGTCATACAAACTAAAGTTATAGGGTATAGTGGGATTATTTGGTATTTTGCAGAATTGGGGTGTAGAAAAAGAAACTTACTGTCTTTGCCTTAGAACTTTGCAGAAAGTGTAAAATTAATACTTACTGTCCTTCCCTCAGATTTTGCAGAAAGTGTAAAATTAATACTTACAGTCCTTCCCTCAGATTTTGCAAAAAGTGTAAAATTAAAACTTACTGTCCTCCTTGAAATTCTGCAAACATTTTAATAGGATAAAGGTTGCAGAAAACTTAAAGGACTTACTTCCTACTTAATCTTTCTTATTTGGATTGTTTGCAGAAGATCATTGAAACTTATAAGACTGGACCCATCTCTCTTTCTCCTTATTTATAAAATACCTCACATTTGTTAAATGCAAAATTCTAGTCATGACTTATCTATGATCCCGTGAACAAAAAGAAAGTAAAGCTATAGGTCCTGTATGTTTGCATAACATGGATTTGTTTTGAGGAGAAGCTTGTAGTCCTTACTTTTAAAGCTTTTGCAAGAACACTTTATTTGAGACAAAAAAAGAAAAGAAAACTTGCAGAAAGGAGCTATCCCTCATCTAAATCTTTTGCTTAAATTGTTTTGCTAAAAATTGTAGAAAGAAAACTTGCGGGACTTGCTGTTTTATTTGCTAACTTTTCACTTTGCAAGATAACTTGTTTCTTTTCTTAAATTGCTGAAATTTGTAGGACTAAGCCCATCTTCACTTCTTTCTTGTTTGCAAACTCCTTCTACTTACAAAAAAAAAAAAAAAATTTGGTCATGCCCTATTTAAATTTTATTTCAAAATACTATACAAATTTTCCTTGGTAAAATTTGGGGCGTGACAGTTGGTATCAGAGCAGGTATGCGATTATGTATACTTGCTTAAAAATTTTTTAATTTTTATTTCCGCACATAAGTGAATTTCGTGGCTTGAATGACATGATTTTACAATTGTATAAAAGTTTAAATAAAGTCTCTTGCTACGCATCCACCTAGTACGACGCCCTCGTCAACCAAGGTATGAAAGTATGAATTGCATAAATTGATGACATGCGAGATATAAAATGAAAGTTTATGTTATATGAATAATGTGGGTTTTTCTTTATGATAAATGATGAATATTTAGAATTTTATTGCGAACCTATATGATTAGTATTGTCGCATTAGATGGGTGACTTGGCAAGACAACAAGCCTACATGAATTATCACCGGGACGTCAGACATGACTTGCCCACCCACATTGCTCACATGCTACAATTATGGAGACAAGTTAAGGATGTAGGTGAAGGTATCACTGACTATTGGGCTGGATTAAAGCTCATCAGCATGTTACCGTGGGCTTGGAAAGACATGGCCGATTCCATACATGCTGACCTTATGCATCACTCGGTTCAACACCAAGTTCCGCAAGTGGACCACGTGCAGTTCACAGCCGTTTTGTTCATGAGAGTCGCAAGATGGTATCCGCCAAACCCCCCTCCTGGACATTATATCTGGGATATTCATAATGAGCAAGAAGAGCGATTGGTAGGTTACCTTGCAGTGCCGACACCGGCACCGGAACCCAATAACGAGCCAAATGGAGCCATGAATGAAGGAGAAATGGATGAAAATTCCGAGTCAGACCCGTCTGAGGACTCGGGAGTATATGGAGACTAAATTACTTAAGTTTTAAATTCCATTTTTAAAAAAAAAAAAAAAACAATATCCCTTATGTTAGGGACTTGAATTTATTTCATTATTTAGCATTCGTTATTTCATTATTTAGCATTTGATTCAAATTTAATTTGCAAGTTTAAGACAATATTTCGTTCAATGATCAAGAATTTTATTATTATGATGTCTATATCGTACATTGGCTACTTTGTACAATGATATGATTTGCATTAGGATTTCATTCATTAACTTGAATAAATGCTAAAATTATTTTCATGGTGGAATTGAAGGATGCCTCCAAGAAGGGATGTTCAAAACCCTCCAAACGCACCGAATGCTCCAAACGCTGATGCGGATGCTCATACAAGAATAGTACATGAGTTTCGCCAAAACCATCCACCCTTCTTCAAGGGAAGTGAAGGGCCCGAGTACGTGGAAGAGTGGCTACGAGCACTTGAGAGAATTTTTCGTCTCTTAAGGTGCAATGATGAGCAGCGTGTGATCTGCGCATCCTACCAATTTACTGAAGATGCCGACCATTGGTGGGGTGGATACTGGGAGATGAGACCTAATGAAAACCGGGAAGCTATTACCTGGGCAGAGTTCAAGGATATAGTAATGGCCAATTACTATCCTCAAGTTTACCGCAATAATATGGAGCATGAATTTTACAATCTCCAACAAGGGAACATGACCGTAATTGAGTATGAACGGCGGTTCAATAAAATGTGCCGATCAGCTCCACAGCTGGTCAATACCAAAGAGAAACGAGCCAAGAAGTTCCTAGATGGATTGCACCAGGATATACAAGAGAGAATGTCTTCACTGCCCGATATGAGCTACGCCGACACGTTTATGAGGGCCCAGAAAGTTGAAGCTTGCTTACTGAAGGGGCAAGCGAACAAAAAGCCGATGGAGAACCCAAACAAACGGAAATGGGAAAATTCTAGCCAAGGCAGAAACAACAATCAAAGACAAGTTAGAACGAACAATAACCCACCGGCCAACGCACAAAGACCAAAGCCTCTCTGCACACAGTGCGGGAAGAATCATCATGGAGAGTGTCTCATGGGACAAAACAAATGCTTTAGTGCTATGAAGTTGGCCATCAAGCACAGAACTGCCCAAAGCCATCCAACTTTAGACCTGATCGTAGGGGACCACCTCCGGGGGGAAATACAAGACAAGGCACTGGAGGAAGAGGGAGAGTTTTCGCTATGAACCAAGCTGAAGGGGACAATGAACCTAATGTTATGACAGGTACGTTAGCAGTGGGTAAATCCCGAGCTTTCACTTTGTTTGATACTGGTGCATCACATTCATTTATTTCCGCAAAGTATTGTAATAAGATTAATTGTAAACGAGTCAAGAGTGATGAACCTCTTGAGATTAGTCTACCTTCGGGGGAGAGAGTTGTTGTGAATACCTTAGTAGAGAGTGTGAGTGTACACATTGAAGGAGTAGACTTTGGCGTCAAGTCGTATGTTATGAACATGCATGGATTTGATTTGATTCTAGGAATGGATTGGCTTACCTATCATCAAGCCAATATAAAGTGCAAGGAACGAGTAATGATCTTAAGGGAACCAAAATTCGAGAAAGAAGTGGTACACAAGCTCAAGAGTGGTGTAGTACCGAGAATATTATCTGCTGCAAAAGCTGCCAAGATGCTTAGAAAGAAGTCCTGCCAGGGATTTCTAGTCAACATTGTAGACACCAGGACCACAGAAGTACCACCTAGTGACATACCTATTGTCCGAGAGTATCTTGATGTCTTTCCGGAGGATTTACCATGCGTGCCTCCAAATCGTCAAGTAGAGTTTTCAATAGACTTGATACCAGGATCAGCACCAGTATCCAAAGCTCCGTATCGAATGGCGCCCGTGGAACTACAAGAGTTGAAAGTTCAGCTACAAGAGCTCTTGCACTTGGGGTTCATCCGCCCAAGCGTATCTCCATGGAGAGCGCCAATCCTATTTGTTAAGAAGAAAGATGGGTCCATGAGGATGTGTATTGACTACCGAGAGCTTAACAAGTTGACGATAAAGAACAAGTATCCCTTACCTCGAATTGAAGAATTGTTTGACCAATTAGAAGGAGCAAGTGTATTTTCCAAATTGATTTAAGATCCGGGTACCATCAATTGAGAGTGAAGGAGTCAGACATTTTTAAGACTGCTTTTAGAACGCGTTATGGGCACTATGAATTCGTCGTCATGCCGTTTGGGTTGAGTAATGTGCCTGCAGTGTTCATGGATCTGATGAATCGAGTTTTTCATCCATATCTCGATCAGTTCGTTATAGTCTTCATCCACGACATTTTGGTATACTCCAAGGATGAAGCACAACATGAGGAGCACTTGAGATTGGTATTCGAGACACTTCGCAAGGAGAGGTTATAGGCGAAGTTCAAGAAGTGTGAGTTTTGGTTGAAGCAAGTCACATTCCTTGGACATGTGGTGACATCACAAGGGATTAAAGTAGATCCATCTAAAATAGAAGCAGTAAATCAGTGGAGGGCACCTACAAATGTTCAAGAAGTTCGTAGTTTCTTGGGATTAGCTGGCTATTATCGAAGGTTCATAAAAGGATTCTCCAAGATAGCCGGTCCAATGACACGATTAATTCGTAAAGGAGAAAAGTTAATTTGGTCTAACAAGTGTGAAGAGAGCTTTCAAAGGTTAAAGCACGATTTGACTTAAGCACCCGTGTTGACAATCCCAAATCCGAATGAAGAGTTCACGATCTACAGTGATGCATCAAAACAAGGACTCGGATGTGTGTTGATGCAACATGGAAAGGTTATTGCATATGCTTCTAGACAGTTGAAGCCGCACGAAGTGAACTACCCTACCCATGACTTGGAGTTAGCGGCCGTAGTTCATGCTTTGAAGATTTGGCGACACTACCTTTATGATGGAAGATGTACGATCTTCACGGACCACAAGAGTTTGAAGTATTTGTTCACGCAGAAGGAGCTTAACATGAGACAACGGAGATGGTTGGAGTTGGTGAACGATTATGACTGCACCATTGAGTACCACCCAGGCAAGGCTAATATAGTGGCCGACGCTTTGAGTCGAAAAACCAAAGTGGAGCCGAATAGTCTGTATATCAAGCAAGAAGAGCTGGCCGAAGAGTTCGCCAAGATGCAAATTGAATTGGTGGCCTCACCCTCCGGCACGAAGGCGATCATTGCAGCATTAGAAATTCAGCCGAGTTTGAAAATGGAGATAAAAGAAGCTCAAGAACAAGATCATTTCTTGCAAGGAATGATGAAGAAGGCACTAGCTGGAGGCGAATACAATGGCTTCAAAGTAGACGAAGAGGGAGTTTTGACTCTAAATGGAAGATTGTGTGTTCCAATCGTGGAGAAGTTGAGAGAAAAGATTTTAAGTGAAGCGCATGGAGCGCCATACACTGCTCATCCAGGAGGAACGAAGATGTACCATGACTTGAAGGAAAGATTTTGGTGGCGAAGTATGAAACGAGATATTGGATACTTTGTTGAAAGATGTTTAACTTGCCAACAAGTTAAAATTGAACACCAGCGACCAGCCGGAAAGCTTAAACCACTCAAGATCCCCGAGTGGAAATGGGAGCAAATTGCCATGGATTTTGTCGTAGGTTTACCAAGGTCTTCGAAGGGAAATCATGCCATATGGGTCATCGTCGATCGATTGACCAAGTCAGCTCATTTCTTGCCCATAAAGATGACATTCAAGATGGAGCAGTATGCGCAGTTGTATATTCAAGAGATAGTGAGGCTACACGGCGTACCAATGTCAATAGTGTCTGATAGAGATACGCGTTTCACTTCAAGGTTTTGGGTAAGTCTGCACAAGGCGATGGGAACTAAACTAAATTTCAGCACAGCTTATCACCCACAAACGGATGGGCAATCTGAAAGAACAATCCAGATTTTGGAAGACATGTTAAGAGCCTGCACTGTTAACATGGGAGAAGCATGGGAGAAGTTCCTACCTCTTGTCGAATTTGCCTACAATAACAGCTATCAAGCAACTATCAAGATGGCTCCTTACGAGGCACTCTATGGGAGGAAGTGTAGATCACCATTATATTGGGATGATGTTGGTGAGAAAGCTATTCTAGGCCCCAAGCTAATAGAAGAAACAGTGGACAAGGTCAGAATAATTCGAGAAAGAATCAAGACTGCTCAAGATAGACAAAAGTCCTATGCTGATCAACGAAGAAAGGATTTACATTTTGAAGTCGGAGATCATGTCTTTCTGAAGGTGGCTCCCACGAAGGGTGTCATACGATTTGGAAGGAGAGAAAAGCTTAGACCTCGTTTCGTTGGTCCATTTCAAATTCTTGATAGAGTTGGAGATCTAGCCTATCGTTCGGCGTTGCCACCCGAGTTATCCTCCGTGCACAATGTTTTTCACATTTCGATGTTGAGAAAATATGTTCATGATCCTAATCATGTTGTGGATTTCTCGATATTGGGGATTAGCAAGGACCTGACATATGAAGAAGAACCTGTGTCCATTTTGGATCAAAAGGTCCAAAGGATTCGAAATCATGACGTGCCACTCGTCAAAGTTCAATGGAGTCGACATACGGAAGATGAGGCTACATGGGAAAAGAAGGACGAAATTCAAACAAGATACCCTTTTTCATTACGGGTAAGATATTTATATAATTACGGAATTTCGAGGACGAAATTCTTATTAGGAGGGTAGGATGTAATACCCCGTAAGTTCACTTGCGATTTTCTGTCATGGCCCAAATCTTTGAAGCCCACATCCACACTCAGCCCATTCATTAATCAACCGTGAGTTTAAGATTTAAAACAGATAAGTTTTCTTACTCCCCAAGAAACAAATCGTGATCTTCATAAAGGAGATATCTTTTCCCCTTATCAACCTATATCTTAGGAAAGTTTGTTAAATCCTATGAAGAGATGCATATTATTATCAGCCGTGTGAATATAATTCTAATCTTCCTTATTCTCCACACACACATTGAACTCACTTCACAGCCGCAGACGAAGAGAGAAAGGTGTAGTTCCTCACTCGTTCTTTCTCTTTTCTTCTTCTTTCCTTTTCTTTTTTCTCCATTTCTCTTCTCTTCTCCTCTGCCATCGTAAATTTTTCCACCCCTCATTCTAGTTGGATTTCAACATCGTATTATACCTTGTGTAGTAACGTATAGTTGTATGGTTATGTGGGGTAATGATCGGTCCTTTAATTATAGGTTTGGAAGGAAGCACCGATCGAGACGTTTGATAATTGAAACCTAGACTTCCCACGGTAAAAAGGTGGGGATTCTTTCATTCTTATATGTGTTTAGATGATTTCGTATGTAGTAATTGAATTAAACTTAAAATTTTCGTCACTTATGAGTTGATGAACATACTTGAATGTTATGAAATTATATAGCATGGGTATGGGCTGCACAAGTGCCATACTATAGCATGGGTATGGGCTGTAATGGTGCCATACTATAGCATGGATAAGGGCTGTGAAGAAGTGTCTTACTAACGAATCGCAATATCGTAAAGTTACATGGATAAGGGCCGAAAGGTGCCTTATTTTGACATGATAAAAGTGTATTGTAAGTGATTTAATTCTCGCATATGAGTTACTTGATATATATAAGCATGTCTAGGTCCTCATTGAGCGTGTGGTTGCTCACCCCGATAATTAATTTTATCTCAGGTTAAGCGAGGCGAAAGCGTACGAGCGGGGCCGCGTTGGCGGAGAGACTTAATAAAACAAATTTGATATATTGCAGTTATTACACTGCGTACTTTCAAGATTTTTCTTTAAAACATTTGAGTTTAAATTCGTATTAATGTGCTTCCAGTATATGTTTTGTGCAATTGGTTATGAATGCTTAAGACTTGGGACTGATATGATTTAATATTACAAGTGCCTTGCTGGACAGACTTTGTTTTCGTAGTGCGACAGTATTGTGGAGTGGGATGGTGATCATGTTGGCCTTAATACAGTTCTGCAGATGTAGGAAAATTAGAACATGCTTGTATCAGTCTTCGTGGCACTCGTAGTGGGTCGGCGTTGCTGTTTCCTTTGATGTTTATAAATATAAGTTTTGCTTTATGTGATTGGAAGTTGTCGGTGAGGTGAATGCAAGTTCTCCTTGCTGTTGTACATGGTAGCATTTGAAATATGTTTTGCTGCTATTTTTTTTACTCTTAAAAATTGGTTGCATACATGTTGTAGGTAGTGTTTCTTTTTGTACAGGTGGACCGACTTGTACTTGGAAGTACAAGCACACATGGCAATTTAATTTAATATCAAGATTAGTGGTAAATAACAATTGGGGTGATACAGTGGAGTGGAATTGATGAACACGTGACCTGCTTGTGAGTATTCCATTTGATTGCCTTTCCTTAAATTACCACCTGTCATACAAACTAAAGTTATAGGGTATAGTGGGATTATTTGGTATTTTGCAGAATTGGGGTGTAGAAAAAGAAACTTACTGGGCCTTAGAACTTTGCAGAAAGTGTAAAATTAATACTTACTGTCCTTCCCTCAGATTTTGCAGAAAGTGTAAAATTAATACTTACAGTCCTTCCCTCAGATTTTGCAGAAAGTGTAAAATTAAAACTTACTGTCCTCCTTGAAATTCTGCAAACATTTTAATAGGATAAAGGTTGCAGAAAACTTAAAGGACTTACTTCCTACTTAATCTTTCTTATTTGGATTGTTTGCACAAGATCATTGAAACTTATAGGACTGGACCCATCTCTCTTTCTCCTTATTTATAAAATACCTCACATTTGTTAAATGCAAAATTCTAGTCATGACTTATCTATGATCCCGTGAACAAAAAGAAAGTAAAGCTATAGGTCCTGTATGTTTGCATAACATGGATTTCTTTTGAGGAGAAGCTTGTAGTCCTTACTTTTAAAGCTTTTGCAATAACACTTTATTTGAGACAAAAAAAGAAAAGAAAACTTGCAGAAAGGAGCTATCCCTCATCTAATCTTTTGCTTAAATTGTTTTGCTAAAAATTGTAGAAAGAAAACTTGCGGGACTTGCTGTTTTATTTGCTAACTTTTCACTTTGCAAGATAACTTGTTTCTTTTCTTAAATTGCTGAAATTTGTAGGACTAAGCCCATCTTCACTTCTTTCTTGTTTGCAAACTCCTTCTACTTACAAAAAAAAAAAAATCTTGGTCATGCCCTATTTAATAATTCTATATCAAAATACTATATCAATTTTCCTTGGTAATATTTGGGGTGTGACATACAGTCTTCTCGATCAGGGGTCTCCATTGGTTCCACCCAGTATCGTCTATGCTCCGTTAATTCTCGTGACTCCTTCCATTAGATGTATTCAGGGCTACTCCTTTAAATCGGCCGCTGGAGATTGTCGCCCATCTTGCTGCAGTGGCTGACCAGTGTGCATTCCGGTATGGATTTTTCCAATCCATTGGGCACTGCCCGATTCTCTTTTTTTGGATTATGCTCACTTATGTGTTTTGAAAGATGCACCTAATTTGTCGAGGATGTAGTTTTTATTTTTCGATTTAGATGTTTCACAATGATGCAACTTGGGGCTTGATGATATATACTGCTTGTTGCTCATTTCGTGTTCAGTTTATAAGCGGCTCAAATAGTTTGGTTGATTTGGTTATGTTTAAGCCATGACGATTCTTCCTGGTTCGACCTTGGGATTCAGGGTAACGATTCTTCCTGGTTCGACCTTGGGATTCAGGATGATGCTGCCTTTCAAATGGCATATCTATGATCTTGGTTTGGTTGTGATTTGCTTGGATTATTTTTAGTGCAGACCACTAGATTGATCATTGTTTAGTTTAGTTTTACTTCTTCTTTCCAAGCAGCATGTATTGAGAGTTTAAATTATAAGAGCTGCTGCGCTCTTCACAAGGCCGCCTGTTTGGCCTCTTTAAAGCCATTTGTTTGGCTTCTTCATTTTGATGTATACTTCTACTTGCTCGGTACTCGTGTAGACAGTGAACAAAGGAGGAGTTGGGCTCCTCACTCTGGCGCAACAACTCCTTAGCTTATCATCTTAAGCCTGCTGCTGATCACGAAGTCTTTACCCGATTATGGCCAGGACCTTCAGCCCGAGATCAGCTCTTCTGTTTGCTAGTAATCCAGAGTTTAGTTAGGGTTCATCCTCATGCCTCTCATTGGCTTATCTCATGATTATAGTCAAGTTCCATTGCTTCACTACATTTTGTACTTTTAATCATGTCGTATTTTCTTTTGAGCCACTTGTTTTGGCTCTTTTTGGCAAGCCGTTTGTTTGGCTTTTTAATTTTGCTTTTCCCCTTCTTCCTTTTTCCTTGTCCCCCTTCTCATTTTCATTTGTTTTTTATAATATTGCTTAGTTTAATGGGTCCGCCAATCAATGCCAATAATTTTGAAATTAAAGGCGGGGTTGATTTCAATGGTAAGAGACCAACAATTTGGCGGAACCCCAAATGAGGATCATAATGCTCATCTAGGTCAATTTATTGAGATTACCAATACTGTGAAGATAAATGGGGTGAGCAATGATTGTATTAAGATGAGGTTGTTTCCGTTTTCATTGAAGGATCGTGCTCGGACATGGCTTTCTACTATTACTCCGGGTACGTGTAACACATGGGATGAGCTTGCACAATTATTCTTAAACAAGTATTTTCCACTTTCCAAGACACTTCAAATGAAGAGCTTGATTACTCAATTCAAGCAAATGCCTCAAGAGAGTTTCTACGAAGCGTGGGAAATGTTTAAAGATATGCTTCGCAAGTATCCACAACATGGATTTTTGGAAAATAAACAAGTGAATTTTATCTACCAAGGTTTGGTAAATGGCAAAGAGTGCTTGTTGAAGCTTCGGCCGGTGGATCCGTACTTGGTGTAACTCCAGAAAGGGCTATAAGGATTTTTAATGAGATTGCTACAAATATTTATCAATGGCCATCGGAGAGAGTTAGTGGATGTTATGGTTTGGAGCATGTTGATCAAGGGCAACAATTTAGCATCAAGAGTGTAAATGTTGAGCCTAGTATTCCAAGTGTTGAGATGATAGCGGCGGAGGTCGTAAGGCAAATGAATTTGAGCCAAGGTTTGAACAATCAAGGGACCAATATTGTTGAAGGGCAAATTGATCAAGGGATGCTACCTTCAAATATAGTGTGAGTGTAGAACAATGGGCAATGTCTATGCCACGTGAGGAGGATGTGCTATACATGCAAGGGAGATGTTATCAAGGTAATTTCCAAAATAATTACCAAGGTAATTTCAACCAAAATTAAAGAAAATACTCACCTAGGCAAGGAGGAGGTTTCAACAACCAAAGTAGTAGAAGTTCTTTCCCACAACGGAGGCAAGATAACTTTTCTTATTCCAACTCCAACAATGCAGTTGCTTATCCTTCAGTGTATCATCCAGGGGCTAAGGCACCAAACAAAAGCACCTGGGTGAGGTGCCACCCTACCTAGTGTTTAGATAAAGCATTAAAATCATTATAATGAATTGGGGCAAAAAAGTTTTTCTTAAAATAGAAGTGGGCAGAAACATGGATGATATTCACTTAAAAAATTGACATGGAATAGGGATATCATCCATTAAGGTATAAAAATAAATAAATAAGATACTTTGAAAACAACATTTAGAACTTAAAAGGGGCGCTACAAAGTTTTGTGATATCCTTGAACCCAATGAATCTGAGTATTTCAATTTCCATAAACCCTTTTCACTTCTTGGCATATACTATCATCCAACCCTTCTGTTGTTACACACCACTCCTTATTAAATATATCTCTTTTAATAAATACATATTCCTTTTAAATTTTTAAATTTAAATTTTAAGATTATTAAGATTATGATTAAGATTACTCTTTTAATACATATCCCAAAAATTTCAAAAATTACTCTTTTAATATTAAGATTATTCAACCCCACAATTAAACGTAAATTCATTCTCAAATAAAAGCCATCACACTAATTTATCTCAAACAGATGGAATATCGATTAATAACTACTCAAACATAGATTTAATTTAACTCATTTTTTAATTAAATATAATATAATGAGAAAAAAATGACAAAGAACTTTTTTTAAAAAAATAATGCAAATACATATAATATTTTAACAATAAAATATATCTATTTTAATCTTTGGAAAGAAACTCAAATATGTCTTAATTGCAAACGCAATTATGTCATTGGGTCTTTGATAAAATACATATTATATTTTAATAATTAATCAATGAAATATATCTATTTTAATTTTACAAGGGAAATAAATTATATTATCAAATTTGTCTTAATACAGAAGCAATTACTTCAATTGTGTCTTCTTCTATAAGATAAAATACATATTATATTTTAATAATTAATAAAATATACTCCCTCCCTCCTGAAAAAGAATTATAAAAGAGGGAGAGTATCTATTTTAATTTACAAGAGAAATAAATATGACCAAATTTGTCTTAATTGACGTGGTTGGGTTAATGGAACGGTCTGTGTTTTTTTTTTAAAGGGAGTATATTTGATGAATAATTTAGATTTTTTAATATTATATAATTATATAATGTTAGGCTGTATGTACAATAGAAGAAAGTGTAAATTTAAAATACCTCATAAAATATATTGGGCGTGTATTTAATATATTAAGGGTAATATAAACATTTTAAAATTATTAATTTTATTTTTATAATAAAGAGATGAGATGTGTATTAAATAGGAGTGGGTGTGAAAATAAAATGAGCCTGCTTAAAACATACTCCCTTCATTTATATCAACAAATATCAATTTCCTTTTCAACAAGTATGAGTCTCATAATAATCCAATAACTCCAAAAAATTACTCAAAATCGCACAGTATTCCATCCATTTAAATTAAAAGATGAGGACAAAATGGTAAAATAACTTTTAAAATCTACCCACTCCACATAAATATTATACTCCCTCCGTCTCATGAATATTATTACGTTTACTATTTATACGAAGATTAAAGAATATTATATTTTAATATATTGTAAGGTAAGATAGATAATATTTTAATATATAATGAGTAGTTGTATCATTGTAGTGTTGTGGGCCCCATTGAGATATTTAAATGTTTTGTGTCGATCCCATCAACTAAAAATAGAAATGTAACACTATTTATGAGACGTCCCTTTTAGTAAAATAAAACAATATGCATGGAATGGAGGGAGTACTCCTTAATCTATAAAAAAAACAAACAGATATACTCCCTCTGTCCATCCGTAAGGTACCCATTTGTTTTTTGCACGTAGATTAAGGAGTATTATAATTTATATAAAGTGGGCGGTTGTATTAGTAGTGAGTAGTAGTTATTTATGGGATATTTTACTAAAAATGGAAAATAGATACCTAATCAGCGGATGGAGAGAGTATATATTAAGGGTGGTAGGGATTATATCTTTTCACAAATATTGATGACTGCTGTATCCAAATAAGAAAATCTACATAAAAAGATAACGGTGAGAAATGCCAAGGTTAACATCAATATATATAACCATACATAGCATCATTTTCCAAGAGATGGGTTATATGTTGTTGGATCAGATAATTATGGATGAAGCACCACCACAGGTCCACAGTACCTATTCTATACACCAGAAAATTTCTTCTTTTATTTCCTTTTCAAGATAAAAAAAAGTGAACTTGGTGAACAATGTGGTAAATTCCATGTGGACAAGGACACAAATTTACTCGAAGAAAATGAATCCTTATCACTCACCAACGGAGAGTCGGATAGGCAACTCAGGGTTAATATGTATAAGAGAAAAAAAGTGAAATATAAAAGAATAAGTAGAGAAAAACAAGAGCTGCACAAAGCTTCAAATAAGAGTACCTTTCATTACATGTTCGTCGAGCTAATGAAAATCCTCAAAGCTTCTGAAGAAGATTTAAGACAGATTTCCTATCAGGCATGCTTGGTATGGCACCCTTTACTTGAACACAGAGCGAAGCGGCCGCAGCTGGAAATAATTCAAACAGTTGATTAATTTTCTAAGAGAGATTTAACTTCAATATTCAAAAGATGGTTCTGTCAAGCCAAGATATCCTGCCCTAATCAAGCTCACAGAGCAAAAGATCTCACTAAACTAAGAAAGACAACCATCAGAAAGATATGGTAAAACACAAAAGCTCCAAAGCTCGTACGACTAGTTGCATGTATAATTAGAAGGTATTTTGTGTGTCTATATTGTACAAGACCTGCTCATGGTAATATATTGACAGATCTTCTCATCAAACACACCAATTAAGATCCTGAGGATTTGGGATATTTAAAATCCAAAGATGGTTTGGTTTCAGAATTCTGAAACTGATTTTCGAAAGCCAATATTCAATCATTACAAATACCATTAATTTTATTATCGTTCACCTACCATCTTACAATCGGTACAGTCATGCACCTAATACAACATAACAATACAACATCATCAAACTTCTTACTAAAATTGTTCAGTTTTTCGATATCCTAAACCCCAAAACAAAGACACACAGTATCATTATACACGGGATTACCAATTCCCATAGGCCTTGAAAGCTAGAATTTAAAATCCAACAAGTCCAGAGCCTATGAAGATGTTTGTAGAGGTTTCTAAAAATTGGATTAAAAATTTTAAAATCCAAATACCGTTGTATTTCGGCATTTTAAAATCCTGTTTCAAGGAAACATACAACAAATGCATGCAAGACCAACTCATGACATAAAGTTAAATCCATCTATAACCAAAAATCCAAAAAAAAACACCCACTTTTACTATTCACAAGATTCATAATTCATAAAAATTTGAAAACTAGATTTCAAAGACCCACTAAGTCTCAAAACAAACGCAGCCTAAAAATTCTAGACTCATTTTCAACTCTATGAGGATGGGTAACAAAAACAAACCAAAACATAGCGTACCAGCAAATTGCAAGCATTCTTTTTTGGATTTTCCCTCCACAAGAGCAGCAGCAAAAGCAGCAGTGAAAGTATCACCAGCTCCGGTGGTATCAATTACTTTTGGAGCTGACACGATAGGTTGTATGATTGGTTCCTCTCCTAGTGAGAAAAGAGCAGAACCTTTGGACCCAAGTTTGACTAGCAATTGCTTAACACCCTGGGAAAAAGGAAGAATCAGTCGCACAACCAATCAACGCGAAACACTTGGAGAGATATCATAACTTAGAGATCCAAATATAATGAGTTGTTCCTAGCACACTGAATTTAGTTGAGTAATCTCCATAGTTGTTAAAGGCGATAGGCGCAAAAAGACGCAAAGGCCTAGTTGGAGCCTTAGGCGCAAGGCGCGCCTGAGGTACAAGCTACTCTAGAACATATATACATTAATATATCCAACTCAACACATAATTGCCCAACTAATTAAAGGTAAAAATAAAAAAATATAAAATAATAATACATAATAACTCATAAATAACATAATCACAAATTAAAAACCCAAGCATAATGTCATAATGATCTTCACAATTCTAGAACTCAACACAAATAGGCAATCATAAAAGGCAAATAAGCAGAATTCTTCAAGTTTAAGAAAATATCAAATGTCAAAGACTCAAATGATTACCAATGAGATAAAAATCATAATTATCATAGTCTATGGTCCTCCTCATAATCTTCATTTTCTTCTTCACCATCAAATTGATCATTATATTCATTAAATTCTTACTCTTCATGAAAAATATAGAAAAAAAAAGAAAATCCAAAATTTGGAAATGTACCCGAGGCGCGCCTTTTTCATCCAAAAAGGCGCAAAAGGTGCACTAAGGTGCACTAAGGCGAGGGTTTTTTGAACATAAGCCAAGAATCCCAGGCGATCAAGGCTCCGCCTTGCCTAAGGCGCGCCTTTAACAACTATGGTGATCTCCTATCTTACATGAACAAAGCCTTGTATTAGTAAAATCCATAGTTCAGTGACAAGTATACATAGGATGTTTTCAACACTCGCATGAATCCGATTTCCAACTAAACAACTTGGTTTGATAATACCAACATGATCAGAATTCTCAAAAGGAACAAACAGCAGGTAAAACACAAATTTCATGATCAGAATGGACGTACAACAGAAATAGAGGTACAATAAACCAATATTCATAAATACAAATAGGCTAATCAACTAATAAACCACAAAATCGGAATAGAACTCTTCTTCTTAGTTATAATTTCACATTTGTGGAGTGAATACGAAGGAAAAAATAGCAGATGGATAGTCAACCATAGGTAAACTAACCATTTCATGGCATTTACCCGCAGCTAGGCTAATCTGTTCAAAACTTTCTGTTGGCATATTTGTTAGACGAGCAAGCTCTGACTCATTTGGACTCAAAATATCAATAACCTTAAGCAGTTCAGGTGGGATCGGTGCATCAACTCCCCCAGCATCCAAGATGATTGGAACACCATAACTCTTGGCAGCCTGAATATACAAAAATAAATTAATTAATTAATGCTTAAGCATATAATTAGAAGATTACAAACTAATGTAGAAATTAAAATTCAACCAATTAACTTCAACATACGATGGTCAATATGTAGAAGCACATTATATACATAGTTGATAATAAAAATATCTCTAAGGTCTGGCTTACTATTAAGTTCATTTTAAATATACAAAATGATAAACATCCTCCACAATATTCTTCTGCTGCGAGAAGTGTTCCATCAGCATTCTAAAATCAAGATAACAGCTAGAAAATGGAACATTGTGATTTCTCCTTGGTGTACCATTACTATATGCAAGAGACAAATAGCCTTGGGGTTTCATAATACACCAGCCATGTACTCACATTTAATCTATATAAAGAGGCAAAATATAGTTTAATCATTTGCCATTCATACAATCTGGAAAACTACATTAGCTCCAACATATATAAAATATATGAACAAATTTAAAGGGAAAAAGATCTTTATAATGGAGATTATAAAATATGCACAAAACGAGGAAAAAACAGAAAGCCAAACAAAGAATATCGCTTCATATGTCACATTAATCAGGCCCTCATCATTCGTCTCCTCTCAGGCATTTCACCAAATCTCCTCAAAAAGGTCAAAACCCCACTAGCAAATGCCCTCTTCCACAAGAATATCCTCTTAACGACCCACCGTTACTCGTGTAGGCGGTGCCCTCACTTCATTTCACACCCAAACCACATTTCACATATACATGTATAGTGAAGCACAAGTGCACATTAATTTAACATCTACACTGTTTCTTTATTTGTAAGTTGATTGGGGAATAAATTAAAAGAGCAAACCTAAAATGAAAATATTTAAAATGATTCTCAACTTTGCTCATTCATATGTGTGGCAAGTGATGGAATATCTACATAGAGTATTCTAAAAGAATCTAGTTACATGTTATGTGGGAGATGTGCAAAATGAAAACCTATAATTCTAATGAATAGGGCTTCCCTTTAATATGTTAATATACACTCTCTCTCTCTTTTAGGCATGTCAATGAAGTTTTAGTCCTTTAGGTGGTAAATAGAGTTGAATTGAGATCACGAAAATGTATAATTCAGAATTCAACTTTATTCCATGCATCCAGCTACTGTAAATTACGAACAAAGATCATGAAGATTCCTTCAAGAAGTTAGAAGTGTGTTGTACTTTGAATAGAAAAAGACAAAAATCCTGAAACCTTTTCTTTATATCTGTATGTTTCAATTCCTATCTAGAACAGAGATCGTCAGACATTTTATCACAGAGTATGTAATAAGGGAAGTTTAAGCAAGGGATAAACCATATGGGAGTGTGGCTTATGTATTTGTAAAATGCAGGAAAATTTTCCATCTTGCATACTGAAGGTGAATGAAATCAATATACACTTTTCAAATAGCATAATTTATGATCTTATTAATTTAACAATTGAAAAAATGGCAAAGAAATGTATCTTAAAGCAGGTTCTAGCATCAAGCTCCCAGAATAGTTGGCCAGGGATAAGTTGAGAATTAGAAAATCAAATTGTTTTTTCACTTTTCAATCTCAAAGAAGAATTCTAAACCCATCAATTCTGTTTCTAGTGATTTTAAGAGATCAAAAAGTGATGATATTACACAGAAATCAACTTAATGTATTTACAACTGCCAAATAAATGAAATATACCCAGCTTCTTGGTGAAAAATCTTGAAAACAGAACAAGAGCTCAAATAAGAGATGCTTTTCTTTGTCGTCAAAATAAAGATGAGTGTTTTCAGTTCCTTTTAATATATACTCCAAGAGTAAATGTGTCAACTGAAACTTAAATAGGGTTCATCCATATTCTATTTTTCTTGAGAAGCAACATATTACTCCTTTCTCTTTCATTATCCTGAATAACATTCTCAAAGTATTGTTTGTTATAATGAGCATTAATAAGGTCGCATCCCAATAATTGCAGCAATTCTCCTGATGCTCGTCTTGATCAATCAATTACGTGTAAACAGTCTGCATAAAGGCAGGCTGTTTTCCAAGCTTTATGCAAAATACAATTCATGTATTCACTGCAAAAGAAAATTATGCCCCATGACATTATCTGGCTTTCAGTATTATTTATGAAGCTGTGATTGTTTTTCATCATATTAGTGGTGTCCCCTCCTTCAATTGGGACCATGAGTTGAAAGAATTTCCAGAAAAGAAAGAAGGATTTATAATCTAAATCCAACGCTAATTAATTTAAAGTATTTTTCGTCCTAGTTCCTAATCAATTGTCTCTATATTCTCACCATTCAATACAAAGAGAAAATGAACCCACATCCACAACTATTAACTCAAATTCCTTCATATAAGAACTTTAAAATGTTTAATTAACATATCATAGTATCCACATAAGACTCAGATCTTCATAGTTCATGGTAGAAGTTGTTGATCAAAATGAGATTGTAGATCAAGTTAATTCCTCTTGCAATATGCATAATTCCCATATCATATCATTACAATTAGAGAAGAAATGGACCATATATAGTGCCTACTCTTGCAAATCCATTAGAGGACAAACAATTGCAGCAGGAATAGAAACATTCAAAAGAACAGTTCATTATAACTGTAAGAAGAATACAAAGATCCCATTTTTAACACATACGCACAATCATCCAAATCAACTTCACAATCACAAGAAGAATAACCAAGACCAATAACAAACCCATATTCTAATCTACTTCTTAAATTCATCATCAGTGCATGAACACGTAGGATAAACCACATTCACACACACACACACACACACACACACACATGTATATATATGATAACTCAAAGAACCATAAGGTCAGAAAGAATAAAACGATCCCAGCCTCAACACTACATCATTTTATTCAAAGTTAACAAGCCCAATTTCTCACCTTAGCAACCTGGATATTAACAGTATCAGGAATCTCCCTCTGAAGCAAAACAATCCCAGCATTCTTCAGAACATCCAAGTCCAAACTCTGCGGCCAACAAGCCATGTTAGCACCTCCAACAATGATAATCGAGTTCTGCCCATCGGATTGCAACATTACCACCGCATGGCCGGTGGGCGCACCAGCTACAGTAGTCAAGTGATCAAGAAGCACCCCACCACCCTCCAATGCCTCAGTGATCAACTTCCCATGAGCATCCTCCCCAACTTGCCCCACAAAGTAAGTCGGATGCGCCAATTTTCCGCCGCAAACGGCCTGATTAGCGCCTTTGCCTCCGGCGAGAGTCTGCCCTCCCTTGGCGCATACAGTTTCACCCTCTTTGGGCAATCTATCAATCTCCACATAAATATCTGCATTGGCTGATCCCACCACCACCAGCGGCGGTTGGTTGTCTCCGGAGGAGTCCAACGCGAGACACGAAAAGGGGTTTGACTTTCTTGAAAGTGGGAGAGTGAAAGGGGGGCAGGGGATTTTATGGGTGGGGGATGGCTTTCCGATTATGGGGTTGTTGTGGGGGTGGCATGGTTTTGGGGAAGAAAGCATTGAGTATGCTCCCATGGTTTTGAGATTCGAAATACACTTGTTTTTCTCTTTTGCAGTAATTTGTTGCTGTTCTTCTTCTACTTCTACGGTGGATCTGTATTTGTTGGCTTACACTAGTCATGGCACGCAGGATTTTGTTTAAACCGATCGACGCTGGCATAGGGTAAAAAAAATCCATATTTGTCTGTCTCTCTCTCTATCTTCTAGGTAAAATGAATTTGCAAAATTGGAAGCTATTTGCACCACGAAAATGATAAACGTACCCATAATTAAAGAGGATTAAAATAACATTCATTAACAAAAGATGAAATTTCTAAAATAACCTTAATGAAGATTAGTGTTGATATCGGAACCCTATCCTAAGCTGCTACCTGAGCATTCTTCGCGCTGTTGTTTCTCTCATTCGTCTTCTCCGTCATCACATTATGGGCAGTGGGCCTCGACGGCAGCTTCCCCTTCTACTTCTGCATCCCGAAAACTCTTTCGTCACGTTCCTCTCCGGCGTCGTCCACCAAGTGATGATCGGATACGTCATCGTCATCGCAATTCTGGCGTACTACTTCCAGTTCAGTGGCTTCTTCATCAACCGCGATCGGATTCCAGACTACTGGATCTGGTTCCGCTACATCTCCCTAATCAAGTACCCCTACGAGGAGGTGTTGCAGAACGAATTCTCCGACGCCGCCAAGTGCTTCGTCCGTGGGGTACAGATGTTCGATGAAACGCCGCTAGCGGGTTGCTGGAGGCGTTGAAGTCTTGAAGGGAAAGCATCTGAACACCAGGGTGACACCGTACACCTTTTTCCGGCCCATCCCCCTTCCACAACAATATTGACGGTACCCATTACTAAGTGTTGCTAGCTTCCTCAAAAAGATTATCAGCACCGGACTCAACATTATCGGATTCAATTGGTTGTCCTCGCCATTGCCACCAAGCTCGAGAGCATCGTTATGGACTGGCTTGGCAAGATGCCTAAGCTCCCATCTGAGTTCCTCTTCTCCGGTGGAGGCGGCGACGTTTTGCAGGGGACCACCTGCGAGGCCATTCTCTATAGCTCGTCTGCCAAAAGCATCTGCATTTGCTCGGATTATCGTGATTTCATGGACGGAGTGGAGAAAGCCCATTCTTTCTGCTCTCGGTGGTTGGGTTATTATTAATTAATTTGTATTAAGTGAATTAAAATGAGAGGGTACAAAGGGATTAAACTGGGTGTATTTAATAATTTCTATATTTATTATTTAATTATGCTGGGGTATAATTAGAAATGGGGTGTGTTTAGTATTTCTGGGGGTGCAAATAGCCGTCCCCTTTGCAAAAATTATTTAAATTTCCCCCTTTTAATTTTACTACTTTTAGAAACTTTTTTATAGTGGAAATCAGCATGCTTTAGTGTTAGTTATTAGTATAGTAAACACTTTTTTGTAAGAATTGTTGTCATTTATTAACACAAGTCTTTGACATTCAATTTATTTGAAAAAATGTGCATTTGAGGTATTTTATTGTGTTTTAAGTGGAAAAATGATCAAAAGTTCAAAGTTAGAATACTGTGAAGGAATACTGAAAAACGCACTTCCACATTGCATAATTTTTATGTGTACGTGTGGAAGTCCAAACTGATTATGTGATATGCGGTTAGAAAGCCATGGAAGAAAGGATCGTTTTGACGCAAAAATCACTCGAATCGGAATTTAGATGTGAAAGTTATGCTCAAAATAGTGAGGTCATGCATGTTGAAAAGTCCAACTCGACAATCCACTCGAGGGCAGCTTGACTTTAGCTAGACTATAATTTTTCAGCTTGGAGCTCGACTCGGGGAGAGTTGGTGTCTAATGGAAGTAAAGGAGTATCACCCTTCGCTCAGAACCCAACTCGGTAGTAAAAAATGCAGTTCGAGGAGAGCTGATAGCCGAGTTGAGCAAAACGTGGGTAAGTTGGGCCCTGTTTGGTTCAGATCTGTATTTTACACCTCCTAGTGCGTGTAAGTGTGTATTTTTTACGAAAAAAGGCCCTAAGAAGTAGTCTGGAGAAAGACATAACTAAAAAAGGGGATCAAAACACACAAGGGAAATGCAGATTCGATCCAATTTACAATTTATCTACCATATTTCATGTCTTCCACATCAATCTTATCACACATCCATATCGAAGGAGTTTCAAGTGCTATTTGAGATAGATCAGTCAATTGAAGAGACGGAGAAGGAAAGCGGAACAACGCCGACATTATGGTTTTTCGTTTCCTATCTATCTTTTTCGTTTGTTAAGACTTCTGGTATATATTCATTGATAGTCATGAGTGTTGCTTGTAACCTCATGAGCTAATTTTGTTACAGTTTTAAGATTTAAGAGATAGATGTAATTGGTTTGATGAATTGGACTACTTTTTGAATTCATGTGGATGGTATTTTGATCTATTTGATTTGTTTAGACTTTTATAATTTGGCTTCATAACGGCTTCATATTTTTTCATAACATTGCTCGTGATGCTTGATTTATTATGTTAGTTTGTATATGTTCATGAATTAATTTGTGTATTCGTTAAGGATTAAGGTATTTTGCCCGTGAACACGTTAATTCTTCAAAACTAATAAATTAGATATTTAATAATCTAGTGGAACAATGCAATTAGACTTTAAAATAGGATAGTAGGAGTTAATTCTATAATACGTATAAAGGGAGAACGTATAGGATTCAAGTACCTTCTAAGGAAGGATTTACAATTGGAACCTAGAGAGGGGTGGAATTATCACGTACGCGTCTTAGGAAATAAACCAGGTTTACTTGTAGATTTATCTTGGCTATTATCAAGTGGATTTGCGTATCTATGTGATGCATCCATAAAGTCTGTATAAATGATCAATTGGATGTCTTGGGATTCAGATTAATTAGTCTATACTGGATTGTCTTAGAAATATTGATTTCTCTTGAATTAAACTTAATCCCTCTTATGTGATCTAATTTATTAGTTATTTAATATTTTTAGTCTCTTAGATAATTAAATTCTCAAACAATCGGAAATTGGTTACTTGTTTTAATTAATTTAGTAATTCTAGAAGTTGATAATTGACTGTCATGTGAGTTCGATATTAACACTTGATCGCTTGCTACTACAGCTGATATTCTTGATACTTGAGGATTTAATTAGTGTGTAGGAAAACGCGCAATAGCCTCTCATCTTCTTTCTTTCCGTTTCTGCGACTTCCATCGGATATTTCTCCGATGGTCTTCCTCTTCTCACTTCAAGATATCCCAAGATTTCATCATCCTATCATCCTATATATAAAAGCAAAATGAATTTGCTAAAATTATTTTTAATTTTCCCTCTTTTTAATTTTACTAACCTTAGAAACTTTTTATTTTAATCCTGACCCTCTATTATTTAATCTAAATCTTGATCGTAGAATAATATTTCTATTTAAATGACTACATTAATATTCATCATTCCATTTTGATCACCTTAACCATTTATTTCCCCATCGACATAATTTAATTTTTTTTAATTTTAATTATGTGTGTTGATTTATTGAGATCAGATTTCCACCTTCGATTTGGTGTCTTTTGGTCAAACTAAACAAAATTTTAGGAATTCTTTTGCAATAATATAATAGAATTTTGCGTTCTCAACCCTAAACAGATCTCATTTCTCTCTCTAAAGATAGAGATCGCCGATTCTGCGACTTCCATGAGATGTTTCTCCTTCAGCCTCTCCTCTTCTCTCTTGCTGTTTCTGTAACTTCCATAGGCTATTTCTCTGAAGGCCTTCCTCTTCTCTCTCTATATCTTTAAGTTATCCCAATATTTCAGCATCATATCTTATCTTATCCTATATATAAAAGTAAAATGAATTTGCTAAAATTGTTTTCAATTCCCCCTCCCCCCTTCAATTTTTCTACTTTTAAAAATATTTTGCTTTTAATCCTGACCCTCTATTATTTAATCTAAATCTTAACTGTCGAATAATATATCTATTCAAATGACTAAATTAATATTCATCACTCCATTTTGATCACCTTAACCATTTATTTCCCCACCTACCTAATTTAATTTTATTTCATTTTAATCTTATATGTTAATTTATTGAGATCAAATTTCCACCTCCGATTCAGTGTCTTTTGGTAAAATTAAACAATAAACAAATTTTTAGGAATTCTTTTGCAATTATTTTACAGAATTGACATTCTCAACCCTAAACATTTCTCATTTCTCTCTCCTAAGATAGAGATCGTCGATTCTGCGACTTTTATAGGATGTTTCTCCTTCAGCCTCTCCTCCTTATTTATAGGTGAATCACAATAATATTTTTACTAAAAAGTGATTATGTTTTTTATGAAATGTAATAAAAATTAAGAAATTAGTAGTAATAGAAAAAAAAATTATTAGTAAAAGTAAAATAAAAAATCATTAAAAATTACTTTAAAATTATGAATATTTTTCAATATTTTCGATATATCCTTGATATTTTCTCAATAATCTTGACATTCGGAAAAATTCAAACATTAAAAAATCGATATCGATACTTCCTCAATATCAGAGAAAAAATATATTTCTCTCTAATATCGATATTGGTACTCTTCAAATATGTACAGATATATCGTGTAAATATCACTAAATTTAAACCTTATTTAAAAGTAGTGTAATAGTCGATTTATTTACTCGATCCATTTTTTTTATTATGGACATGGATTAATCTATATATCCTACCAACATCAACAATAATTAGATAATCAGGTAGGAAACATATGTGGCAATGCCAAATAGCCTCTTTGCAGCTCTTGCATTCTTCTTAATTCTCATATACCTACTCTCTCCCCAATCTTTTCCCCACGAATTCTTAAGAATTCAATACTTAGTCCCAAACAAGGTTACTTCATAGCCCACTTCAGCCACATCGAGAATTATCTGAGTTCCACACATTTTGGTATAGATACCACTTGAATAAAATTGGAAGTCTCCATTTGCACTAGTGTCTACAACAATAGGCTGAACAACCACCATCTTCTTTAGTGCAGACTTATTATTTTTTCCGTACGTGCCGATGCCCTTATTCTCAGCTTCCATGAACACATCTTTTTTCTTAGGGTTGCAGGGCCTATCAGCTCTCCTCAACTGATAATCTGATTCCTTTCGGAGTCCACCATCTTTTTTTTATCATGAACTCAAACGCCTGTTCCATGTCACCACCCTTGCATCCCAAGTTTTTTATGAGCTCCTACTCCGACAACAAAACCAATCACCCTTTTGCCAGTTGGTTGACACCTTCAGCAACTGCAACTGCTAAAAATGCCCAGCAAGAATATTATTATTTTTTCATTGAACAAAACAATAAATCAACATCTTTGACTAAAGTCACAACGAGAATGGAGTAATTAAGACTTGCATTCATGTACTACTTACGTCATGGAAATCCTTGATCTTTAACTGGAGTCACGATTCCATATAAGAGTTTCAAATAGTTTCGGGTGTTAATTAGCATTTAGTGATCTCCACCACGGAGGGCACCATTCCAAAAACTTACAAAGCGTTTGTTTATTACATACAAGGTTTAAAATATCTATATCGGTAAAAATATTGGTACCTTAAATTCACAGATATATCGATGAATATATCAAATATCAATATCAGTAAAATTTAAAAAATCACGAAAACTTGAAAAAAGAAGAAAATTAATTATTTAGCTTTATAATATATTATAACTAATTTTAATATATAAATACAATTTAAAATCTCAATACAACACGTAGTATATATAATAAATAAATCACTAATAACACATTTAAATAGTCTGAGTCGTACAATAATTATTACTAGTTGTTAAATACTTCATTTTCACTCTTTTTGTTCATTCACAAGAATGATTATCCTCAAGTGTAAAGGATCAATTGTAGCACACGCATGACCAAGTTAAATTATCGATCTTAAGTGATTAGAGTTACACAAAATACACAATAAATAATTAGCACCACTGATAATTAAGACGAAATAACCTTTTTGATTTGGAAATTATTAAACTAATATTGCAGAAAAATAAATATCAAATAAAATAAATAAATAGCCACACCCAATCACAGGTGTTTCAAGAGACAAGAACAAAATATATTTAGGAAATCCAGTTTAATCATATGAATTAAGACAAATAGACAAGTGACTCAAATTATGCAGAATTTTATAGGAACTACTCCCTCCGTCTCATCCTAATAGTTACGCTTCCTTTGTAATACTCTCTCTGTCTCATCCTAATAGTTGTGCTTCCTTTGTAAATTTACAAAGGAAGCGCAACTATTAGGATGGGATGGAGGGAGTACCACTTAAGCATGCTAAACCACTATGGTCAAGTGAGATTTAGAAATTTTAAAGAACATAAATTCCTAGGACCAACTAATAAGATAATTCCCTATTCCCTTTTAGGTACTTCATGCTAAATTCCATCTAAGGTTAGAGCACAAGACTTCCCTTTATAGGTACTAAGGAAATTAAATACCACAACTCCTTATTCGCTTTCTAGGCGATTCACATGCAAAATTTCCTATAGGCTAGTGCCAGAGATCTAAACTTTTTAAGTAATAAAGGAATTGGATTAGGGTTTCTTTACCATTTTTCTCTTTAACAAATGTTATGCAAAAATAATAAGGTATCCTATATTAATAGTCAAGCAATCAAAGACTATATATTGGTCAATCCCCTTCAACAGCCACTAAATAATTAATACAATTCATACTACGTCTTGCTCTCACTTCACACTCTCCCTACATACACTCACTCTGTATAATTCATATGCTACTTTAATTATATACACTCACTCTCCCTTCTCTCTCGTTTTAATTTGCACTCTTTATTTTCTTCAAGAACCCTACAATCCTTTCTTAAACTTATTTTGATATTTTATCAAAAAATAAGTTTGGGGAGGTACGTTTGGTTCTTTGAAATTTTCTTTTAATATGATGAGCGAAGGAGCTAGAAGTGCCATGCAAGTTACGATTTCTACTTTATTTTCTCTCTATACTCTGCGTTTATAATTTTATATTTCAAGCCCCTATACTTCTTCTTGAACTTATTTTGATATTCTACCGAAAATAAGTTTGGGGAGGAGATGGTGGTTTCTTGAAATTATTCTATAATGTGGAGAGCGGAAAAGATTGCTAAGAGAGAGAGCTAGCTGAGGTAAGTAAGCTACCCTTTTGAGTGAGTTCTGAGTTGAGTGATTTTTATTTGTTTTCTTGCTGTGATATGAGAAGTGTAATTTTTTGTTGACTACTTCATGGAACACTTCTGTTAAAAATTTTAGTTATGTGACATGGTTTAGTTTATGAGGAAAATATTTTTATTCTTAACTTGAAATTCTTACTGATTGAGTAGATGAAATATTGTTGTTGCATAAATGATGAATTGCTAGATAGCCTTGGTTATTGAAATTATTTTATACTTGGTGAGTTTTGAGCATCTTGAAAATCATGAACATTCTGATGCATGATATTGTTTAATTCTTGAAAGTCTCTTGATTAATTATGACCTGTTTAGAACTTGCCCTGAACCTCCTTGAATATTCGAGAATAATCTAGTGGATTATGGAAATGATATTAGGCCATCTTTGATTTATAGCTCATATTTTTCATACACTTTACCTGAATTCATTTAATCCTTAGTCAGCCCGTTGAGCCTTAAAAATCCACTCTTTGCATAACCCCTTTGAGCTTAATCAATATTCTTATTTTACCTGGATCAATTGAGTAATTATTGAGGAGGTTAGAAGAAGAATGTGAATAATTTGGAGTTGAAAAGGATGAAGAAAGAAGAAGAAAATAAGGACGTGAAAAATCCTAAATGAGTAGAAAAAGAAAAAAAATGGAAAAAGGAGTTCAAAAGAAAAAAATAAAGAGAGAGAAAGAAAAATATTAGTTTGGGGCAGTGCACAAACCTAGTACCCTTTGATGCTGAAAGAAAAGAAGAAAAATAATCTTTCATTCTTGTTGAGAAAAGAATTGAATAATTTGGAGTTGAGGATTTGGAGTTGAGGATGAGTTATGCTTTAGTGAAAGTGATGAGAAAAATGATCATGATGGACGGCCGCTTGATTGATCCGAGTTTTGAGTCGCTTATCTATATATTTCCTACCTTTCCAAAGAACCTACCTTTCAACCAAATAAAAATTCCTTTTTTATCCATATTTACTAGATACAAGTAAAACGAGAGTCGAGAAAATGGGCAAGCCTATGGTTAAATACCACATTTAAATCATGTTAAACGTTTTAAAGCATATACACTTGAGAGTTGAACGATATACTTATCCTAGTGAGTTTCTATGAACCGAGATATTTAATCTAGTTAGTAGTGATTCTTGTGATGTATCACATGCTTGTCTACTCTATTGATTTGAATTTATTTTTCTGAAATTTTCTGAAGCTAATATATATAATCATGTCACAACCTATTTTTCTTTTATCATTTTTCTTGACTCGGGACGAGCAATAGTTAAGTTTGGGGAGTTTGTTTAGCACGAGAATTCGAGCTTTTCATAGGCCGTTTTGATGTAATTATTGCATTATTTTAGAATTATATGTGGAGTTTATGATTACTTTAGTACTTTCTACTTCATGTGTCGTATTGAAATTTTGCAAATTTTAGGCCTGTTTTGGAGTGAGATGAGATTTGAAAAGAGAGAGAAGAATCGATTCGCATAGTCGTTGGCTAGACAATTCACGAACCAATGTAATTTTGGTGTTGGGCCATGATTCATGTTGCAAATGTGGGAATTCGATCACTTTGCCAATGCCACGTCACTAGTGGATTCAAGGATTCATATTTAGTGATACTTGCTCAAGTGGGCCCATGAATGGTTAATTGAATTAGCAAGTATGTGAGTTGGTCAAATTCAGAAGTGGTGGATTGTATTGTCAAATTTGCGTGGCCCAGATAGTTAGTGTGTTGTGAATTAATTTTCATATTTAATAAGAAGGAGCACTCTTATGGCTCGTTAAATCTTGCATCCAGAACAAGACTGAGATTACCAATCACCGATCACAGAACTGTGAACACACCCACATGCCTTTTATAACTCCATTCTATTTCATTCTCTTTCATCAAAACATACATTGTACATAATAAAGATAATAAACAACTAGTCTGCACATAAAACATACGTTGCATATAATGTCACATAAAAAGTATATTACACATAAAACATATGCTGAACATACGAGATAGCATAAATGAAGCAAACAAGAAGATAGGATTAACGCTGCACACAAAATCTACGCTGCATATAACATCCAACACCACACCAATTAGTTGTACAAAAAGCTACGCAATGCATAAAACTTATTCTGCACATAAAAGAATGATGTACATGTCATAGAACCTAGACAACTAAGCTGCACATTAAACTTGATTTCCTTGGCTTGAAGCTTTTGATCCCTCACAAATCTCTTCACACGGCGGTAGTTGAGAGCATATTTTAAGGAGTGATTTGCAACCATTAATTCCGTATTTTAAGGAGTGATTTGCAACCATTAATTCTATCTCACATTAATCATGGTATATATGAATGTTTGATCTCCTTGATTTCCTAATTAGATATGCCCGCCCTCAATTTCTTAGTTTGATTGATCTCCTCAATTTCCTGATTAATGAAATGACTTAACTTATTTATGGATATTATGTGTATTACATGTTTAAATAATGTAGTTACTAGTAATTATTTTAGGAGTGTGTATGTCATAGTAATTTAGAGATAAACTTTGTATCTACTAGTAAGTACAAAAAAAAAAAAATTCTCTTGGTCATCAAATTAATTAAGTATACACAATCATTTTCAAATCTTTACTATTTCTTGAAATTGAAACTCTGTGACGATTTAGGTAAATTTACTAGGTATAACTCTGTCAAATTAGTAATCTATTAATTTAGTAAAAATTAATCAGCAAGTTTACAAATAAATCATTGCGCTCATTGCATACAAAATGATATACAACATTGTGGTGATTTAATTTTTAATTTTTTTTATGTTTCATACTTAGTTTAATATTTTAATATTAATTCATTTTTATAATTGTGATTGATATATTTCACACTTATAATTCTAGATTACTTAATTAACATCAGTACTCTTATTACTATTAGTGAGTGCAATTAGGATGGTGTGCATATACATTGTTGGAAAATTTTAAGTAAATTCGACCAAATCAAAGGGATATTGATTAGGATATAACAAATACAATAAAAATCATTCAATTAAAGATAAAGTAAGAGATTAAAAGTATTCTGGGTCGAAGCACGCTGTAGCGCTCTCTTCAGAGAAGAAACGCCCCCACTACACTAGTATGATATTCTCGATTTACATGTTATTCTCTCAAGATTCAACAACCCGATAGTTCCCTCGTGTGCAGCGATGAGAACCCCGAATCACACAATTACTTAATGCTCAAAGAGTATATATTTGTATATAGGAAATGTAGATTTTTGTAACATGTATGTATATAAATTGGGTAGTACATATGTATATATATTACGTAGTATGTAAGTATGTATATTAGTGTAGTATACTATATCAATTTGTGTATCAATTACATGAGAGTTGAGGAATTTTATAGCATTCTCATGCACCAAACAAGATAAAAGCACATTCATGGGAATTAATATCAATAATAGGGGGGGGGGGGGTCATAAACTAAAGACAGTTACATAACCGTTAGAGGTTTTAAAATGTATAATAAATATCATAATAATAATAATACTTGTTATTTTAAATCATAAAATATCCAACATTCCCCACATCATTTAAAATAAATAATATAAATAATTAAGAAAATAATTTGAGTATATAATACCATGTTATAGGTGTAATTACCTTTCGGGTTTGATCCTTCACTTAGTGCAAACGAATTACCACATTAAGTACATAGTAACTTGAATGTCTTGAACTATGTTTTTGAAAAAAATATGGCAATTCATTCCATACACGATATGAGTAAACATCGTGGTTCTATTAGTGGTGTGCTTTATGATCATGCACGAAAACTTGTATCAAGAACATTTTTAGGAAGTATCCTACACCCACACAGTAGCGACCTCACCACTATGTTCACTTAGGTGAATCCCCTAATAGTAACTTGTGACCAATTACCCCGCAAAAAAATATATCTTTGGATTTATTAAGAGTTATACTCAACCTCAAACGTCACATGAAGAGCACTTATCATCATAGGAATGGGACTGATCGTAGTTGAATTCACCTAGTTTTTATATCGTTTTTGCATTCGTTTCCTGTGTTTTCGTGTCATGTTTTGTTGCTTTATGGTGGAAAAGGTTAAAAATGCATATCTAATCTCAAAATTTTCACATACTGGTGTTATAATGGAGAAAACGAGTAAAAATGGAGAAAATGGTGCAGAAGTACTCAAGTTGAGCAAAATGTCACAAAATTCAACCATCGGCAGGAAAATTCCATTGAATTTTTGTGCAAAATAGGAGAGAAACAGAACATTGGACGCTAAGCGCGCTGTAAGAAAAATTCGACCAAACTCATATTTCTTTAATCGATTGTTTCTGCACTTTTCATGAAAATTCGATGTCACTCAGGAAAATTCGATTGAATTTTTTTGAGTTTGTGCCACCTGTCTAGAAAATCAGTTTTAATTCCCTTTTTGGTTACTTAACCCCCAAGTTTGATTGAGAGAGCAGATTTTGGATCCCCAATTCGTGAAACACACAATTCCTCACCATTTTCTCACACACTTTCATCTTCCATCAAATTTTCATCCAATTTTCATCCAATTTCTCATTATTTTCTATAGATATTTCCATCATCCATCTACCCATTCCATTTCTAAGGAAAATTGAGGCTTGGAGAAGAGGATTAAAGCTTGAAGAATGAGATCTTCCCCAATTCAATTAGGGAAGCATTTTTTACTTTAAGTTGTAATTCAATCGAATTTTTAGCACCAATGGATTCATGTAAGCATGTTTGTATTGTTGACTTGATGACATTGGTCGGCTAGCCCTTTATGAGGCTATCCACATCATTGGTTGAGAATTTCTAGTCTTGTTCGATTTTTAATCCTTTAATTGACGTGATTTTGAAATTTATCTCATGATCTATGATTTCCTTGATTTATATTATGATGTGTGTGATAAAATTCTCTAATCATATTGTTTGGATGACCATTCCAATTATATGCATAGTGTCCGTTTACTTTAAAGGTTAAGGTTTATAAATATTTGGTAAGGGTTTAGTGGAGGTTGATTTATGTTGATCAGAATGGTTAACCTTGGAGTATAATATTTACTTTGAGGGTGGTTTATTTTAACAATTTTACGATTATACCCTTATCTAACTATATTAAAATATATTTGAGATATTTTTCAATCATTGTAGCTGACCTGCCCATCAATGAAGACAAAATTTGCAGAAGGATGGACGATTCCTAAAAAATTCCACTAGTAATTTAGCTGGAATTCACTCAATGGTGTTCGAGATCTACGATTTCGTCTGGATGGGTAGACACAATTCATGAAATGAATAGTTTTTCTCTTCTCATACATTGCATCTCAATTTCATTTTTTTCTTTTTTGTCGTATTTAATCTGGATTTCATATGGATCTATGATAGTGTCGTCGTACAAAGTAGCAAGAAAGCCTTAATTTAGGTTCAATCCTTATACGTTTTCCTACTCTCATATATTCCTGTTATTTATTGTTCTTAAATTCGCTTCCTCTAAGGACTCAATAGGCGTTCATCTCTTCTCTTACTTTCTTCCTTTCTGATCAATAATCATGTCTTTCTGCAATGGATGTCCTGATTCTTGTGTTCTTGGTAGGTAAGCTCTTAATTTAATTTCTTTCTATGTTTGTTTTCTTGAAAACTTTTTCACTGAATACCCAACATGTGATGAGAAGAGTGAGCCAATTATGGGCAGTACTGTTTCTCTCAATGTTTACAGTGTTAACTGAAATGATAATTATAGATTAATAGTAATTAGTTGCAATAAACATGGCATACTGAAGCCTTCTCGTCTTGGAGAAACCCTTTTGCTGGAAAGGATTTTTCTATTAGTGTAGGCCACTTCTCTGGTATGTGTACATTCTTGAATTGTCAATTTTCTTGGTTGTTCCTTCAATGATTGTTTCTTGATGTGCCCATTATTAGTTCAAGTGTAGGGAGTATGTATTTGTTTCTGTTTTCAACTTATCTTGAAAGAAACAAGCATCTTTATGACAATCTTTGGGATCTAAGTTGGTTTACATAATTCCAACAATTACTTCCTGTATAAATTTAGTTGTTGATCTTGAATACAGACGTGTTTGATGCTTGTAGGATTATATCCTGGAGGAATTTACTTTCTATTATTGATTGGTTTTATCTCTACACAACACCAGTCAAGTTGATCTTAATAAATTTAAACTCATTTTTTCTCATATGGATCTGTAAATTTCAGTTTCATTAATTTGACAATTTTCCATAATTTCACAAGAAAGGACAAAGCAATCTCCCCTGGCCATTGTTGCTGATCATACAAAGTCTTTCCTTTTTCTTGAGTCTTGAATCTTAATGTGATGTGTTTTCAAGAATACTATCCTATAAATTTAATCTTTCAGGTGAATTGATGACTTATGACTTTGTGAAATTTCTGTGATTACTGTTATTGGATTTTCACTCCAAGAACATACATAGAATTTTGAGTTTTCGTATTGTGATTAATAGAAATTCTTAATGTTTATAAATTTTTGTGATAAATTACCTATGCCTGAGCTGGTGCAACATCGAAATTTCATTTATTACCCTTTTAGTATTTTCTTCTTCTTTATTTATAAAGAGAATAAGTGTTCTTATTTTCATTCTAATGTTGTTATGTTTATGTATAAGGATGAAGAAGGTTTAATTGGAGCAAGTTCTGATCCACAACTTTGTGGTTTTGTTTAGTGTCATTTAAATATGTTGAGTATCCTTGACTATTTTACAAGATATTTAGTAGTTCAGTAATTTGAAGATAGCAACAACAAGTTGACTTTTATCGAACGGAGATGATGGAAATTTAGTAGCTGATACAATTGAGCCTTGGATTTTATATTATATATTTTTTATTTGTTGTGGTCATTGTTGTAAAACACAATTTACAATCATCAAATTCCACAAACAACAGCACATGTAAAGTATGCTGTTGTGGAGAAACTGTCATCCGATTCGTTTCTTGTCGACTAATTATGGGCGTATGTTCATACGCTGTTGAAAACCAAAAGTATGCTATTATGTGTACATTTACAGTCTAATTTTTTTCACGTTATTGCACATTCCTTTTAATCTGGATTTTTTGTACAACTTGAAAGTTGTGAGTTCTTCGAATAGATTGATAAGGAAGACTGTGCACGTTGCAAATGGTGTCATAGCCAAATTGGTAGGCAAGGTGGATGAGTATAGAAAAGTAATTGGTGACCTCCAAGATAATGAACTGATTAATGTTGCTACTATTACGGAGTTGAAGTTTTAGATACGAATAACGTAAATTGCTCTTGAAGTGATGAATGCACCAAAGAAAGGATATTTAAATCAGTTTCGGTGTCATTATATAAAAATGTGATCACTGCTTATCTTGATTATTACATTGTGTGGTTTTGTTATTTATTTGGTATCTCGTAAGTCATGTGTCAAGATTATATATCCCTATTTAGGTCCATAGACAAAGCAACTTGTAGTGCTGATCATTATCTAATGTATATATGGTTGAGGAATTTGATGTAATATCTTGCTTCCTGATATGATTCCGTATGTAATTAATGGTTAAGTTGAATATTACTAAGATTGTTTTGAAAATTGACACTTCTTTCTTCCTAATTAGTTATATTTAGGTCCATTTGGGGTTTGGTTGGATACCAACTGCAGCTTACAGTGTCTCTTAAACCATATCTTCTTTATTATATATATGTGTTTCCTCATAGATTTGAGATTGGGTTTTCTTACACTAGCACTAACATTTTTCGTGTAATTATTTTATTGTATTAAATGGGTTTGCTCATTCACACCCACTGCACAAATAGTATCATGCCTGCAACTTGCCTATTCTTATGAATTTTTATTATTCGTTTATTATAATTTTTTTTAAAAAATTTAGTGTCTGGATATGATATCACTCTGAAATTACTTTGGTTAAAAATATGTATTATTGGCCACTCACTATTTAATTTCCACATTTCACATTGACTGCAAAGAATATTGCAATTCAAATAGTGGATATCAACATAATTGATGTCATGGGGCCACTATTGTAAATGACTTCACATTCCCACTTGCAAGCTACAATATTGTGAATAGAAGCAATTGAAAAACAATTGTATGAGTTGCCCATTCGATTGGCATGACACAAGATTTTAGTTTGCCAAAAAATTTATTTGAATTAGAATTTTTGGTAGGATTTCCTATAAAACATAACATTATTTAGTCGTCAACATCACCACCACACCATATCTAAACTCGTTCAAATGACTCTTTGTGGTGTTCCTCGATGATACCTTGATCAAGACAAGGTGTTTTTCAAATCAAATTGGATATGAGAAGTTGATCGACAATGGGTCTACTATTTGGACCAAGCGAGGGAAGCTGGACTTTGGGTTGTTGGTGGAAAAAACAAACGTGCTATCGTCCACGCCATGAGGGGTTTCAGTGAAGCAATAGGTAAAAATTATTCGTTTGACCAATGCATGGAGCAAACTAAAAAATTTCATAAACGATATAAGGTTTGAAAATGATCGAAAAATTCTCCAATTGTACGCTACACCCACTCGATAATAAGATACATTTTATTTCGGCTGTATGGGCTACCAAGATTGTTGTGGGTGATGCATTATAATTTCTTAAGCATACCACTATTATTGTCTATCTATATATTGTGTAAAGGGTGATAATAAGCGCTTAATGTTCTTTTGTCAGGAGAAAAAGTTAGTTGCGCCGTACTATCGTGAGGGTGAGCAATCTACTGCTACTCTCAGAAGGTTGTTTGAATCGGTGGTCGATGTTGAAGATAGTTCTATTGTGCATTTTGTAATCCACATATCTAGTGATACAGTAGGTTACAGTGTGGATAACGATTCATTTGTCGTCGAGATTAATATCCCTTATGAAGGTGAATCATTTGCAATGGGCTGTACTCCTTACAAAGTGGGTCTGTAACCACCGAAAACGTCTTTTGGATGGATCCTTCAGATACAAGTTCATCATAAAACAATCAAAGCCCATCAATGATCTTTTGTAACTCACCTAGACACCCAATCCAGGATGCGTCAAGGACTTTTAAGCCTGGGTACCCACCGCTGTTGTCCCGGGCTCGACGATAGTTTAGTAGCAGAGTGGTCACCACTTAAACGTGTTTGATGTGGAATCTCCTTATGAAACACGTCAACTCTAAATTCCCTTGAATCAATCTGGTTTCTTTTATTTGTGTGTTTTTTATTTCGTATATTTAAGTAGTAATGTTTGTTAATGTTTCGTACGTTTTGTGAGATGGAATAAATTATGTATTTTGAAAAAACGTGCTACCTTTTTATGCTTACTAACTCCAAACATCATTGTTGTCCTTCTCTATAGTCTCTATTTAATTATTTGCAAAAAAATACAGTAAATAGAACAAACAATTCAGATTTGTGACCACCATACTTTTCCAAGTTGCTAAGAAAATAATTATAAAAACTTGTATTATTAATATTTTTTCTTGATGGACACATATATATATATATATATAGTGGTAACGCCCGATATGTTGTGCCTCATTTATTTTGGATCGATCGACCACAATTATCTCAATTAAGTCACATTAAATAAAGATAAGAACACTATCAATCCAAGTGTTTACGACTTTTTCCATTGTAAAGTTCTAGAAAATAAATAAATATACATATTTGTGTAATGTATCTGGTCAAAACTTCCAATTTGGACATTGCATAGTGACAAAATCGAAAATGCCAAAATTCCATTAATGATTTGCATGTGTGGGTCCCTTCATTTAAAATTATATGACATGAATATCTATTGAATTCATGACAAAATAATAACATAGATACTTAAATGACATGAATATCGATTGAATTAATGACAAAATAATAAATAGATACTTGTGGATAGGTGAGTATTTTATTCTACTATATAGTTAAAAGTCAATAATTTTATACACTTTATATCATTAATTAAATACTCATTTTCATTTTACATCATCAGATTCATCACAAAATAAATAGAAGTCATTTTTCATGCGAAAATCATTCCATATAAGATAAAAAGTGGATAAAATTAATTTTTTTTAAAAAATAGCATAAAAAGGGAACAAAATTTAAAAAAAAAAATCCCAATTCAAAATTCCACATGCATTATATGACACCCAAATAAATCACAGGCACATAGTAATATCAATGCCACATATGCAGTAACAAGAATTTCTACCTTGTGATCGCCATTCGCCAAAATAATTAAATATTCCTTTAATCGAAAGAGCTGATTTGTGAAATCAAAATTCCTTTAAAAAGAGATATTTCATTTTGCTGGACAGATGTTCTAAGTTCATGTGCCCTATTTTAATAAATATGTGGTACAAACTTCTTTGGCACCAACCGTATCAGAAAAGGCAATAAAAGGATCAATCTTAATTCATATTAAAAACTTAAAGCAAAAACGAACTCCCAACAAAACATATGGAAAATATCTTGATTTCCACAAATCCAACCACATACAGAAAACACCATCTGAATAGAGAAAGCTTGAGCAACAATACTACTCATACAAAATATTAGCCACAAAATGAGTTAAAACAATCCCATTAATTCAACCACAAGTCTTACTAGATAAAATGGCACCACAAAATGAAATACACCAACCCTAATGTCTTGCAAGTCTTTAAAAAACCACGTTATGCAAATGCAGAATTTCAAGGACCCAATCCCAACATGTGCCACCCTATTCTCACGATTGAAACTGAAGAACAATTCGAGTTGCTTGTTATTGGCCACAAGCGCGGAGGAAACATCCATTTTTTGTGAAAGACTCAAGACTCCAAGCTCTTCCAAAACCTGACCCAGTGCGTTTCTCTTTTCTATCATCTTGCACTCGTAACCAGGCCGGTCCATTAATTTAAGGGGCCCGGTGTAAAAAAAAATTTAGGCCTTTTATTTTATACAATACTTCATTCATCACATTTAAATCTTTACATATTTTCAATTTGGACGTTCCATTTCAATCTTTACATTTCCCTTTTTAATAAATGGAATCCACACAAATTAACTATTTCTCTCTCCATGGGCCCACACATCACACTAGATGTTATATTTCCCTTATAATAAATGAGATCCACACAAATTAATTATTTCTCTCTCCATGGGCCCACACATCACACTAATATAACTATCTACTTCACATTAAAATATTATTCATCTCATCTTACTATACATTAAAATACTACAATCCTTAATCTAAGTGCAAAAAGCAAATGTAAAGTTTGAAACGGGATGGAGGGATATATAATAATACTCCATCTGTCCCACCATAAGGGTGATGTTTCTTTTTTTAACGTAGACTAAATGATATAATATTAAAATATGTAGATGAAGAGAGATAAATAATGATTTAATGTATAGTGGGTAGGTGTATTATTTATGTTGAACAAATATAGAAGATAAATTTAAAAAGAATTAGGGAATAGAAAAATTAGGAAAAATAATTTAAGAGAATGAAAAGAACTATTTATTTAATCTACTCAAGAATTTTATAAAGGAAAAAAGATACTTGACAAACAGGATTCGATCCCTCGTGGAATTGGGAAAAGAAAAGAGTGGATGCCACCTGAACTACATAACTGTATTATAGATATTTAATGTTTAAAATATATAATAAATACATATATACTCCCTCCGTCCTAGGCTAAGAGGGTCAGAGACCATTACCTGGGACGGAGGGAATATATACATATATAATAAAAAAATTCGGGGGCCCTCACCGGGCGGTACCTCCGGCACCACCCCAGGGTCGCCCCTGCTCGTAACCCATATTAGCCACAATCTGACCCCCGTCTGGCACTCGTGCGATCATTAAATTATGTCAGCTGTTGACACATTTTATCCACTACCTCATTAGCCCCGTCATGACTTTTACGTTTCTTTTATTTTTTCCCCAACCCAGTCGGGGCCTCTGAAGTTGTGGGATGTGACTCATTAGAATCATTGCCACTTGGAACATCAGCTGAGGCATTAGAATGCTCAATGTCGTGTAATACTTGATTTTCCCCCGCTGCCGCCCGGCCTCAAACATATCTTTTGCATTCTTTCCAATAGCTCGATCATTTCCAAATATGTCACGCCACCTGGCAAAAAAATAATACCTCTTAAAGCGTATTCCGTTCACTTGTGGCACCTCCTGCAATAAACAAAAGATAAAGAAATTACAATTTAACTACATTTGATATTTACATTAACTTGATATGACAAAGCAGTAGGAACTTTAACATATGCATTCCACATTGAATCGTCCTTAATTACAAGCTGACTAGAGTTTTCATTCCATTTAAATTGTGAAGTGCCAATCATGTCACATATTGCTCTATGGTCACACTCCCACGCATGCATCTTAAAGTTAATATGAGGATCGGCACAGAGATCATAGAGGGGGTTCAATCGCTTCATTATTTTCTCCAACTCTATAGTATAACCAGTCTGAAAACCCTTTTTGCCTTTTATGCCTCTTTTAACGATCTCCTCCAAAGCTAAAACTAGATTTTTCTCTTCATCTGACGTCCAGATACATCTCCTAGGTTGCATAGAAGAAGTTTCTCTACTCTCGGCTTGACTCATGTTGAGTTCATCAGTTACCTATAGATACTTGTAACCTGTGATATAATCTCATAAAAAAAAGAACACATAAAATATTCAGACATAGAGTTTACACCACCTTCTAATATACAAAAGAAACACAGCTAAAAATAGTGAAAAATTCTTAGCATAAAGATAACGAAATTTAAAAGGTCTCATTTGTAACAATTGTTAAGAAGTGTGAACAACTGAAAATGCTGAAATTGTAAATAAACATATTAAAAGGAATAATTCCAAAAAATTACAAAGTTCTCATGATTGCACGGTGGAACAACATAATAAAAAATATTTTGACTATATTCATTTCATTTTAAGAACACCATGCATTGTACATTACAGTAGCCATATCATCCCTCCAAATTTTCCAGCGTTCGGTGGCCTCCGATTCATCTTCATCATCTTCTCCTTCATCATTGACGACATTGAAAGGCTCTTTGTCCAACCCCTTGTGAAAGCTGATGAAATTATAAAGCAAGTAACATGCCATTATAATGCAGTTTTGCACTTTAATAGGGTAGAAGGATAGACTACGTAGTATGGTTCAACGCTTCTTAAGCATTTCGAAGCATCGCGCGATAACATTTCTATCCTTTGTATGCTTCATGTTAAAATATTCTTCCTTATTTCGGGGTGCCTACCGCCCACGCCCCATTCATCCAAATGATAAAGAACGCCCTTATACGGAGCCAAATAGCCTTCTCGATTGGCATAACCACCATCACAGAGATAGTAATTTTCCTATAGTTATTGATGACAACAACATAATGTCTTAACTTAGAAATGCATAAAACCTAATACATATTGTGATAAGAATAATAATCATAAAGAGACCTATAAAATTATCGTGTGGTACGCGAAATCCTAGATCTTTAAAGTTGGCAGTCTATAGCACCCTTGAATCATTCACACTACCCTCCCAACCACTTAACACATATATGAAATTAACGTCAAAGTTACAAGCACCCTACATGTTAACCATATATTAACTATTGCGGTCACGATATCATCCCTGATCCGCCTTCGGTACAGTAACCTCAATGTGGGTTCCGTCTAGCGCCCCTAAACAATCCTAAACACATACAAAAAATACATGTACTTATTAACCTATGCCAGTACTATTGCAGATAAGTTATCTCATAAATTCACAAATGTAGTTACGTTAAAGCATTTCAACCTATTATCAGTACAATTATCATCAATGGGAATAGGCCGGGCTAGCAACAATGGATGGAGTTTGAGGAGGGTAGTGAGGACCCTATGTAGATTTCTACTAACATTGTGGGTCGACCTTTTATATTCGCCACTCACTACAGTGTTTTTCATTATGTGCAAGTACAAACAAAAATTGCGCAATTATTTCTGTCAGGCTGCAATTTCTAGAACTTCTAAGATTGCTGGTCTCCTCTAATAGATTAGATAACATGGAAAGGATTGCCTATTCATCCTAAGAAAGTTATGACTCGTCATATCGTCTACACCTGTAATTTCTCTCAACTTATTTATCTGCTTTGGGACTCTAGACAACAGACTATATTAGCCCTAAAAACGCATATGATATGCTGCAGAAAAACTTTCTCTTACATGCATGTAAAACATGCACACAATTATCATAAATCCCATGTAAATATTCATAAGCTCATTTAAAACAAAAGAAATCTCCTCATCAGAATGTGTTTCATCATTGCAATCAACATCCATCCTACCCAAAAGAATTTGATCATTTCAAAGTCAACATACACATTTACAAGCTGCCAAACAAATTAAAAAAAAGAGGATAAACATTCATGGCAATGCATTGGCCCAAGGATTTGATTATAGTCGTCTATTAGCTGATAGACACACAAGATAAGCATTCAATAAGACAACATAAATCAAAATATCAGAATCTTTCATGCATAATCACAAATAATCAAAGAGTTATTTTATTAATCCAACATAAATTCATTTTACATGTTGTAAGTGCTGAAAATAAAATGTTACATAATAAAACATTGTTGCCACAGTTCCACAATTGAAAAAATATTTCCAAAAGTTTATTTTATTTATTTATTCAAGTATGATGTGATATGGCCTCTTTAGGAATTTTTGCTTAAACTTAATTTCCCTATTGGTAATGTCATTAGAAAAGGTTATAAAGTTTGAGTTAATTTGTACGAATAGTCTTCTCTAGATCATGAAATCAATAAGCTAAAGAACTTATCTTGAGTGAATTTTGTTAAACTATTTTATTCTTTAAATTATAAAATATCATTTCACTTTTACATTGATAAATTATACTCCGATAATTATCTTCACACATTTTATTTTTATTAGTCTCGTATTTATCTACATACTTAGAAAAACACCACATCAATTAATAATCTCCAAAGTCATCTTAATTTAAAACCTATCAACTTAACATATTTTATATTTTTTTAATTACCTAAAAATATCATAATATCCTTTAAAAGTAATGTGCATGTAACATGAAAAATGATAAGTAATAGTATGATACTAAAGTATTAATAAAAGGGCCATTCTTGTGTCGTGTCAAAGTGAGATCGTTTTACGCTTTCATAATTATATCACTTTTGCGACAAAATGTTATCACTTTGGTTATAAAGTGTTATCACTTTTTATTTATACTATAAATTATTCATGAAATAGCATTACTTCTTAAGCTCATAAAATATTTTTACAAATATATCTCAAATCACCAAAGTCCAACCTTCATTAATGAGTGTAGAGATTGAAGAACACACAAATAAGCTAATAATAACGGCCCTTACAATCCCAACAACAGACTTGTTGAGGCTCAAATAATGAAAGCCGGCGGCGATGTGAAAGGGGGATTTTCAAAAAAGATATTCGCACAACACTTGTTAAAAAATGGTCTTATAATTTTTTTTTTTTAAAAAAATCTTCAACGATTAAAATCACAGAGGTCAAAGATCGTAAATACCTCTTTCGATTCGAATATGAAAGTGAAGGAAGAACTACTGGAGTTGGAAATTATGGTGAGAAAGCCACGAAGCTCCTTTTCCCCAAATCAATACTAAACGGCGGATTAGTCAGAGAGATTGAAAAGTGGCCTCGCTTACAGATGAAGGAAATCAGTCCCTTGAACTGTAGTTCCTCTCCCTCACTATTTATTGTGAAAATATGCATGTTTTAGGGTCCGATTTAGCACCGTTTTGAGGGATTAATGTTCATAATTTAGCACTAAATGGTTTATTTTTATATATTTAAGATATTGGTGCATTTGAGGTGTTATTTCATATTTTTAGGTGGAAAATGGATTAAAGTGCAACGTTGGAATAGAGCGTGAATTTGTGCAATATGTCAAGGAAACAGAGGACTACATTCTATAATTTTTCTGTATTTCTTTAGAAGTCCAAACTTGTTGTGTGATACTTGGTTAGAAAGCTACAGAAGAGAGGGTCGCGTGAGTGTAAAAATCACTTCAATCGGAGCTCGGATGAAGAAGTTATGCTCAAAACCATGAGGTCGCGCAGCTGCAGGCGAAAATTCCGAAAATTCACGAAAATTACCCTCTATTTCCTATTTTCTTGGTGGCCAAGTTATTTTCTAATTTAATATCCATCAATATCTTCCATAATTATATTTTTCCTGATTTTTCAAGATCCCACATGGTTTTGAAAGTGTTAAGAAACCGCATAATCTACCACACCACCACATCACTTAGGGTTTTAAACCCTAACTCATCACCTTCCGCCATCCATCTCTACCCTACACCCGCCTTTCACCTATCACCATCAATCACGGTGTTTGCTACTTGAGAAGGAGAACGGAGGAGGATCATCAAGACGGAAAGAGAAGACGGAGAATTATTCCAGACATGGGTTTTTCTTCCTTCTTTAATTTCTTATTGTTGATTCATAGACTCATGGGTAAGTTTCATTCCATAGACATGGTTGTTGCTTGTAACACCATGGGCTAATACTTTTCTGGATAGTTTTAGGTTTGAAGATTAAATTGTTTTGAATTGATGACCTAGACTAGATTGAATTTCTGCAGTATACTTACCCCCTTATTAATGTTTTGAATTTGAAACTTATATTTTTGTCTTATATGGTCTGCCCTCATTCATGATATATCATTGTCTTATACATATTTATGCTTGTTGCTTGTGTCATAAAGTAGTTATATTTGTCTATCTGTTATGGGTAAAGGGGATCTAACTGTATAACCTTTATTCATTAGAATAATTAATATTGGACACTTAATATATCTATTAATTACCATTCTAGAGGATTTGGTTTCTTAGATTGTTAGGTGGGAGTTGAAGACTAATTCTTAAGTACCTATAAAGGGAAGTCTAGTGCTCTAGCCTATTAGGAATTTAGCATGAAGTACTTAGAAAGGGAGTAGGAATTATTCTTCTGCATCCAAGGGTTTAAACCAAGTTTACGTGTTAAGTTTACTTTAAGAGAGAGATTTAACATAATTACGTGATGCCTTTATAATAACTGCAGGAATTCTAACCGATTGTCTAGTGATTTAGTTTGACCAATTTAAACTGGATTTCCTAGAGCTATCTTATCTTCTCTCTTGAAACACTTGTGATTATTTGTGATTTTTATTTTTATTTATTTTATTCAATATTTATTTTTCTGCATAATTAGTTTAATAATTTCCAAAATCAAAAAAGGTTACTTTGTCTTAATTATTAGTGGTGCGAATTAGTTAGTGTGTATATTATTTAACGCTAATCCCTTAGGTTCGATATTTTTACTTGGTCACACGCTGAGCTACAATTGATTCCCTACACTTGGGGACACATACAAAATTGTGAACAAGCACTCACCTTATCGATCTGAGAAGTGAGAGGATTGATTTTGTAATTGAGGGGAAAATTAGAATTTCTCACCTTTAACTGGGGGGTAGAAAGTTATCCCTGTTTATTTAGAGGGTTGAGTTAGCTCTTGGTACACCTTATTTCAGACTGGCCCAACAAAAGTCCGAGGGTTATCCCTCGGGCCCAGCCTTCAAAGTACTCAATCCCTAATAGGGTTGATTAGGATAACCTTCCTTAACCCTCAATGTAAATGCACCTTTAGGGTTTTAATTGAATCATGTTATTATATGGATTATGCATATTAGTATGTGAAGTGTGTGACAACACCTTTGTATGCTTGGAACATTTATGGGAAAACATTTAATTGATTGATCATATTTGATTTTTAATTGAGTGAGAAGAACTAATTCATAATCACATTACCTTTTAAGAGAATTGAAAGTAAGATACAATCTTATGTGCTTGAAACTTGTAATGAGTTGAGAACCTAGTTGTCTTGACCATAAAGATTAGGGGAATTTATGTGATTGCTTCTGTTAAATTATCATTGATATTTTTCATTAGAATCTAACATATCTAGGTTAAGTCCTTAATCAATAGTTTGGTTAGTCTTGCTTCTCTTTATATTGTTACTTCATCCATTTTATTTCTAACTTTGCTACTTGGTATTCTATTTGATTTTTCTTAGTTGATAATTGTTTCTATTTGGTAATTGCATTAGATAATTGGTAGTTTAATTGTTAGTTTAATTCTCAAAACCAAAATTAAGATCACTTCTCTAAAGCATGATTAAAAACGAATCAGGATACACTCTAGATTTTGATCTCCCTTGGATTGATATTTGACTTAGTCAACCGCACTACTACGATAGAGTGTACTTGCTGTAGGCGTAAGTAAATAATTTTGCAATCAAGTTTTTAGCGCCAATGTTGGAGAAATCAACGTGATTTTGTAATTTGAAGAAGGATTGTTTAGAGTGGTCTTAATAAGAACATTTTTCTTATTTTTTCATCTTATATTTGCTTTGGAAAATTTTTGTTCCAACTTGTTCTTCTTGATAGGAATACCAATCTTGAGTGAAGGGGAGAAGGAGCAAGAAAAAATAGAAAGTGGAAAGAATATTGTAGTAGGCCTTGAAATTAAGAGTATGAATATGGATGGTTGGAACTAATACATGGGAGGAAATTATGGAAATCAATTTTCTATGGTTCCACCTCAACAATCGATGGGTTACGTGAATATGAGTAACTATGGGTATAGTTCCAAATGAATCAAACTAGCTTTCAATGCTACAACAATGGAGGATATGAGGGATGGTAAAGTGCGTACAATGGGAATACATTCCAACCTCATCAAGAAAACACTTATTCTATATCAAGTTCCTATAACAAAGTGCCTATGGTAACCCCTACATCCAACAATGAAGCCTTAGTTGAGTTGTATAGAAGACATGCTCATGGAAGTGATGAAAGGCAAAGTTTTCAACAGAGTCTTCCTAGCTATGGATCTCAATGTGTTCAATGTAAGCCAATGCCAAGTCCTATCATAAAATAATAGTGGATGATGCCTAAGGCTCAAGGTGAGGATATTTCTTCTATGCAAGAGAGTAGTTTCCAAAAGAATTTTCAAAATAATTATCAAGGGATTTTTCAAGGAAATTATCCTCAATATCGAGGATATCCACTAAACAATAAAGGGGAGTCATCAATTGTAGAGAAATTTGAAGCATGACTTGAAACTCAAGAAAGGGAATTTGATGCTAATGAGAAAAGTGATAGAATGGAATCCGTGAAGCATAATGTGAAGAAGATAATTTCATACTTGAAATCTCAACATCAATAATTCCAATGTGGAGGAGACTCTTAAAAAGTTGAGAAAGAAGTGCTTGAGAATTATATTAGAATGAATGCTATGTTAGTGCTTCTTGAGCAACAAAGAAAGCTTAGTGAGGAGATGGGATCAATACCATTCTTGAACTCTCAACATAAACAAGATGAGAATCAATGATAAAAAGGATGAGAAAAGTAAGGTTGAAGAATGGTTGGAGGTGAATGAGAGTTGGGGGGAATGATGAAACCTCAAAGGATAAAAAGCCTATTGAGGCTAAGGAAGACGAGGTAGAAGAGAATTTGGGGGAAGAAGATCAAAAGAGGTGCTTGAAGAGCCTATTGAGGCAAATGAAGTTGACGAAGAGGAACAAAGCATAGAAGCAAGGGATGATGACTTCAGGAGTGAAATGAGCATTTCTAAACCTTTAAACTCTTTAAGTTACAATGAAATTATTGATATTGTATCTATTGAATTTGTCTTACCTATTGATTTTTCTCATATTCTTAGGGACAAAAGAAAGCTTGAAGAGAAATTGGGACTCTATATTAAAAATAGGAACAAGTGGTGCTCAAGAATTAAGAGGTTGATGGAATGTAAGGTCAAAAGAGTTGAATATCTCAAGCACGATAGAAGGATTCTAAGGAGGTCGTCACTAACCACATATGCCTAATAAAGGAAGAAGTACAAAGATTAAAATATGGTGGCAAGGACGAAAGATATCCATGACCATCCGATGAGTTCTCTAAATCTCGTCCGTCTTGAAGACGTTAAACTTAGCGCTAAGGAATGTTCGTTTTTGATTTTAAAATCTCGGAATTGGAATTCAAAATCTACCCCCAAGTTTTAAAAATCACCCCTATATATATCTATATACATTCTCTCTCCTCAATTAATACACTTTCTCTCTTATCTCTCCTCTCTCATCTACTTTTTCTATATAAATTAATACATTTTTATATATTGATTTGACATAAAGTTAAAACATACCCTATCAAAAACCCAAAACAAACATATAATCACTATTCATGATTTTCAAACTCTAAAAAAACCCCAAAACAAACATCACCTCAGAGATTGGAATGATCCATAATTATGTAAAGTAATATGGGATATACACGCTGAATCATCTTCCTTATGGGTGAAATGGATTCACAAAGTCTATCTTCTTAATAATATAGTTGTTGGCGGTTTAACTCATCCTATGGTTTGAAATCACTACTAGATGTCATAAACAAGTTCAACACTAGGATCATACCAGGACAAAAGCCTTTTCCAAAGGTCAACAAAATGTCTTCTAACAACCAATTGTGTGGAGCGAAAGTATATACTCTATTCTCCCATCCATTAGTCCCCATTTGCTTTTTTCACGTGAATTAAGAAATATTATTATTTTATATAGTATGTAGTTGCATTAGTAGTGAGTGGTGGGCCATGTGTGGGGCCCTTTTACTAAAAAGAAAAAATGAGAACTTTTGAATTAGACACCCAATATAGTAAAATGAGGACTTTTTAGTGGGATGGAGGGAGTACAACTTTCAAGCTTACACATAATACATATACTAGATTTATTTACTCTTGAATATGGCATAAATGGATTCCTATAAAGCATATTATAAGGTTGTGGCTCTAGTACGTGGAAGACCGACTGCTCACCAAGGATAAGTTATAAAACTCTCAAGATGATAGTGTGGAATTTGCATCGGTAAACTATTAGGAAATTTTTAATGTTCATTAAATCTAATTGTGAGCAATGTATTATTATTCAATTATATTAGCTATTCAATTATTTTATGGATTTAATTAAGTGATCCAATTAAGGTGAAAAGTCATGTGCTATAATAATATAATGATATGGACCAATTGAGTAGATACTCAATACTACATAACTAGGTGATTATGTGTGACCTAGTTAAGTAGTATATAAAAGCTTCACAGCTTATGGTCTCCAATACACTAAGTCGCATATAGTTCTATTTTCTCCCCATAGGAAGAGATTAAGACAGTCCATAAGGAATAAGGAGGCTTAATTGAGGAAGACCATAATACTACTAAATCAAAGAGTTCTTATTCTGCCTTAGAAAACTCATAAGATCATGTACGCTTCCACGTTACGATTTAAATCTTAATTTATCATGATAGGGTTAAAGTTTATGAAATTATGAATTTATTTCCTACAAGTGGTATCAGAGGTGCCACCCTATTATGATTCTCTGAGATATGAATGAATTGTGTTTAGATTCAAATATTTATATTGAATCATCATGCAAAATTGTACTCCCTCCGTCCCACGGTTCGGATCTCCTGTTACATTTTGGTGTTACATCTCCTGTTACAAACTGTTTTATGATTGACATGTAGGATAAACTAATCTATACCCTAACAATCAACCCTAAGGGGAAAGGTTGAGATTTTACTATCCATATACGTGTTACTCATCTAACGCGTGTAACAGAAGATGTAACACCAAAATGTAACAGGACATCCAAGGTGTCCGTCCCATAGAAGTTGACATACTTTCCTTTTTGGTTTGTCCCACTAAAATTGACACATTTCCTTTTTAATACATGAGACCCATACAAAAATAATTAATCTATTCTCATGAGCCCACATACCACCTCTAATACAACTACCTACTACACATTAAATATTATTTCTCTCACTTCACTTTACTTCACTTTACATTAAATTATTATACTCCTTAATCTCCGTGCCCAAAAAAATGTATTAACTTCTCCGGGACGGAGGGAGTAATTTAGAATTCAAAGATTTAAATTATTCACAAGTTTTTAGATTTATTAATCCTTGTTTCAATTTTGATGCTATTGGAGTATATGCAGCCCTTGAGTGATTAAGCATGCATTCAATTCTTGAATTTCAATTTTCAAAACAAGTACTCCATGTGTCAGTCACATTAGGAGTTTTGACAATTTTGATAATGTGAAAATTGAGGTTCTGATAATTTAATAATAAAGTATCCTTGTGCTTGTGGCCAGTTGTAATTTCGATTTCTATAATTTGAGAATTGATCTTGAAATTGTGGTGTCACGTCGTTGGGAATCCTTAATTCCCATAAGGCCCATTATCAAATTAAGTTTTTTTTATCACATTGAATATGTTGTGATTATTCATTCCATATGTTTGGATCTAATATATTATCATCAGATGTATGTTATTATTCTGTCAAATTGTTCCTACCCATGAGCCGAACAAATAACGCAAAAATAATTACACACTCATCTATGTAGTTTCAATAAAGTCTCACTCCATACTAGAGGTTGATGGCAACATGTAGCTTTGATTGACTAGATTGAAAATTACTAGACCAATTAAACAAATATTGAAAATATTAAGTTTAATTGAACGACATTAAAATAAATGTCTCCCCAATTTAAATATAATCAAAATTCTCAAGTCAAACTAGAATATTAGATGATTCACACATATATAAAAATAATGAAAGATTTATTAAACTTAGTTGGTACATTATTCTAATTTAGAATAGACTAAACATTGGTAAATATCTTTATTTAAAACCTCCAATAGCAATTGCATTTCTTAGCGGTGGTCTTGAGTATTCTTACAAAAAGTGGTCTTGAGTATTCTTAAAAAAAATGACCAAATGCACATAATGCTGGTAAAACTCAAGAATTGCATCATGTATGTATGTACCAAATGTTAGATCCTATACTAAAAGTCTAACTTTTTTGTATGAACAATTCTTTAACAACATTTTGAAATAAGAATCATATGATCAAACGTTTTGCATATTATAATTAATTTATATGTTATTGCAAAAGTCCATTTACTTTATATTATAGATAATATGGTATGTGGCGTTGCACGGAAGATCATATTATAAGTTCCTTATAAAATATAAACAGTTTGTCTTGACTATAAAATTACACTAGTGCACTTTGTGTGTATTGAGAAGGACCGCGTGAGGTTGTTCGATTTATACTGACTATATAAGAGAACTAGACCTCAGTTATTATGGATGTTTGTACTCTTAATCCCTATACAATAATCTCGACATGTAATTTAGTATTAATTTCTTTGATTCATCAATGGGTGAGATTCAATTATTAAATCAATATGCTCGGTGAGTTGGGAGATAGTATTGTCTCTATAGTGTGTTATTGATTATAAAAGGGATCCATGTCATAATAATTTAGGCTGATGATGTCCCCTTGAGAAGCTCATAAGGATTATCATGGAAACCCTACAGATGGACTTGTTCCGACATGATAATTAGGTTGAGTTGTACTACTCTTCGATAAGAGATTAATTAATTGAGTTGTTAGTAACTCATTTAATTAGTAGGCATTTTATATCTTAAATATAGAAAGATTAACGGGCTCATAATAAGGAGCTCATAACGTATTTTAAATTAGGGTGGCAGTGTAATAATAATTCTTTAGTGGACTGAATTATTATTATTAGGCTTAAGTATAGGTTTAGGCTAAACTTGGATGCTTAAGTCCAATGGGAGGCCCAACGTCTAATTTCTCATTCTGATCCCTATTGTAGCCTATAAATAAGCTATCTTAGCAGTCCCAGAACCCTAATTACACGACATTTTTCATTATTTACGTGAGAAATTAGATTTTTCATCTGATAAGAGAGAGCTTGAGAAATAAGAGAGAAACTGAGGACTGAGATCGCCTGGAGGACGCCCACACGATGTTTAGATGAGGCATAGGAATACAGTAGAATAATAACATACATGTGATGAGGCATAGATAAGTGTGTAATTATTTTTTGCGTTCTGTGTTCGGCCTATAGGTAGGCACAGTTTAGCAGAATAATAACATATATGTGATGATTATATTTTTTTATCACATTTAATTCATTTGGATTTGAGACTAATGTAAATGGTCGTGTGATTTGTGAGAAGATTTAAGTTAAATTAAGGGAGACAAGTGCAATCTCAATCAAGTTCCATAAATTTAAACTAAAGATTTAAGAAATGTAGAATATTCTATATATTTTGATTGTTGGAAGTTGTTGTATGATGAGGTCTGTACAAGACCTAATTTGGCTTCTGTTGTTTTATATTAAGTAGACATTTAAGTAACTTTAATATGGATCTTTATAAAATATTTATAGAGAACTAAGGATAACATGCTTACACATCAGGGATCAAATTTTTTAGAAATCATTAGAAATATTGATTCTGAGTTTGTTGGATGTCAGTACAGTATAAGATCCACTTCAGGCTACATCTTTATTGGCCTGGAAAGCTACACAAGTAAAAGTGTTAAGCAAGCACTTGTAGCTCCTTAACCATGGCAACCGAATTAGTAGCACACTAAGGGGCATTCAAACATGAAATAAAGGTTGCAAAACTTTGTCATATAAAGTTTATTGTGACAGTCAGTTCCCAGTAAAGTATTAAAACAAGAGTACTTATAAGTCAAACATATTTACATAGAAATCTTGGTTGTTAAAGAAAGTGTTTTGAGTGTATAAATTTCAGTAGAGCATATTGTGATAGACTCTAAATGCGGATCCGTCAACCATGTCAACGCCCTATAATTTTTATGAGCTAGTTACTATATGGGTGTTATATGGTTTTCAAATACATTGATTTAGTGGGAGTCTATGTTCATTTCTCTTTAAGTTTTTAAGACAATTTAATTTGGATAATTCAGTTTTCTGTAGAATAAAGTTGATGGTTGTAAATTCATTATGAATTTACTAAGTAATTTTTCATTTTGTAACATTTTACATTATGGATTGATCTCACTAAAGATAAAGTTGTACAAGTAGGAAATAGACATGATTGATCATATTGCATGTAATTTCCATGCTACTCACCATATTTGATCTATGTCATTGAGTATATTGATATGGTGATTTTCGTGGTTTAACCACGATTTGTAATGTGATGAATGTCGTAGTAGTTCCATTATTAGTATATGAGATGGAGCAGATTGTTAAGTATAGCCTAAAGAGGAATAGCATAAAGTTGCAAAACTAAGGTTTCTGAATATAATTGCTTTGATAACAATATATAGCCCAAGTGGGAGATTGTTAGGAAATTTAATTTCCATGAAATCTAATTGTGGGGCAATATATTGTTATGCAATTATATTAGTTATTTAATTATTTAAGAACTTAATTAAGTGATCCAATTAAGGTGAAAAGTCCATAGGCTATAATAATATAATGAAATGGACTAATTGAGTAGATTCATAATACTATATGACTAGCTGATTATGGGTGATCTAGTTAAGTAATATATAAAGGTTTCTCAGGTTATGGTCCCTAATACATTAACCCGCACATAGTTATCTCTTCTCCCCGTCGGAAGAGATTACGACAATCCATAAGTAATAAGAAAGCTTAATTGAGGAAGACTATAATACCACTAGATCAAAGAATTCGTATTTCGCCATAGAAAACTCATAAGATCTTGTACGCTTCCGCTTTACGATGTAGATCTCAATTTATCATGACAAGGTTAAAGTTTATGGATTTATTGATTTATTTCCTATATAAACTTGAAACCAACCAGTATATTTTCTTCAATTGTCCTTTTGTAATCATGTTTAGAAGGAGATCAAAATATGGATTGAATGAAATAGAGAACTCACTACCATACAAGCTGCAGTCAAATGGCTCCACTAAGATAGAAGGATAGAAGAATGAGAGGAAGCACCACAAAGAACAGGACGATAGCCCTAGCAACTATAGTTTACTACATATGGACTGCAAGAAATAAAGGTACATTGGAGGTCAAAAGAAAATCTCCTTTTCGGCTGGTAGATTGAATCAAGTTAAACATCGCTATATTAGATTACATTATAGAGTAGCTAGCCACTTTTATATAAAGAGTTGTCATTCTGAAATATATATACCACTCTCGGAATCAAAGTTGTAAGATCAAAATAATATTTTCTCATTTTAACAAGGCAAAATATCCTGTCCACTCGGGTATACGGATGTTAGTGTTTCTCCTCATTCAATCATATACACTTATCAATAAAAATATACTACGCTAATAAATAAAAATTTATACAGCTTGTTAATGAATTTTTAGCGAATTTTTTATTAATTTTTTTATGAACATCTCAATATGAAAAAGTAAGAGGTACTCTCTATTGAGACGGGTTGACTCATCACTAAAGTATGCTTATTATATAGGCCAATAGGTAGGTTTATTAAAAGGTAAATGAAAATGAGAAAGGGGAAGATAGAAGAGTACAATATGTTTTAATAATGACTAAGTCAATCTGATAAGCCAAACAGACGGCTTTAAAAAAGGCCAAACAGGCCGCCCTATTTAAATTATCAACTAAATTCATTTAGTTCTTCTCTTAATCTTGAGATTGTTGGAATATTCATTAGCTCATGCAGATTCTGATTTGAAGGATTGAGCTTCGACGGTTGAAGTTGGGTATTGGGCTTAGAGGTGGCTAGCTGAAAAAAATTCTTTTTGCTTAGAGGCATGCCTCTTTTTAGTTTCACAATGCTTTGATAAGTGGAAATTCTTCCATGTTCTTCTTAAAGGGGAGATCAGTGTAAACTGTATAATTCGTCTTAGGAATCACATGGACAACACCAGGATTCATAACGATCGCGAAATCACATGAAGAGTTACGGGTTTGATGAGTCGTGGCCTCATAAGAGTCCACGGCAACTTGGAAGCCCTGCTTATTATATATGTAAAGTATGCATATTTGTAGTTAAAGTATGTCAATAATAAATCATATTATAACACGCTAAAATCATACTTTAATGCATAATTCAGCATACATTAGAAATATTATTTAACAACCTTTAAATATACTTTATCTATATAATGAACATATTTTAACACGTCTCACAAACCGTCTCACGTAAGTAACGTCTCACAAGAGACTTTTGTCAAAAAGTATTACATCCATTAATAAATACATATACATTATTACTAAATAAAACCCATATCTACATATACATTATTACTAAATAGAGTTGATATCCGGTGCATCCAAGTGCACACTTGCACTTATGTGTGTATAATTTTTTATTCAATATTGTATACATATTTTTGTATACATATTTCTTAATAATTGTATAGTTTTTTTCATATAGTTTTTCATTTAATAAAACTTACAAAAATTTCGCTAACAAAATATATACATTTTTATTCATTATTGTATATATTTTTATTTATAAGTATATAAATTTATATAAAAGAGGGTTGACACGTACCCGGATTTATAGAATAATTACCTTACTAAATAAAACCCACGGATATGGTGCACGCATGGGTATCAATTCTTTCAACAACTACCTCTCTAGATCTTTCTTGCCCCCTATTTTTGTATAAAACATTCTTCCCCATCCCATTGCAATTGCAATATACACAATTTTCATTTTCACAATACAATGTGCACGATTTAAATTTGATTAAGAATTCTAAACATTTAATCTCAACCCATATTTCATATTTTCAAATTTGTCATCGTGTACAGCGTATTTTACCATTATTTATTACCCAAAATAATTAAAAAAAAATAAAATCAATAGAATTGGTTTTTTAAAAAATGCTCTTTAACTCTGTAAAAATGTAACTATGCATATTACACCCGGATGAAGTGGGTGCAACAGATAAATATTAATTTAATATTTGAATGCCTTATCTCACATCCAGTCACCATTCAAGTAATATAAAACCCTCTCATTTTGACTAATATCAGTCGCAAGTTCGCATGTCAACATAGAAACTTGAGAAGTTCTGTTCTGTTCAGAAGATGCCACTGGTAAAATCTGAACAATGCCACTGGTAAAAATTCGAGCATGGGTGACTCACTTGATTGCAGGAAACACTTCTTACTGGGAACAGCAGCAGGGGTCACTCGTTTAGAATCTCCATAGCATGAGCAACGTCAACCTCCTAGTCACATTGGAATATCAAATCTTGAATGTTAATACGACTTTGTTCTACCTATTAGAGACGAGTTGACCAGCTTCTCCTGAAGATTTGTACCCCAGGAAACACCTGCAATCTCGTGGTATGTTATTCAGGGGAAACAAACCAACCAAAGAGTTGGGCACAAATGCCACTGGAGCTATGAGGAGTTGCTGAGACACACTATCAGCCATGCTCGAACGTCGTTGCATCTGTCCTTTGGTACCTTTCCACCGTCATAAGAACATAACTATTAAGAGAAACCCAGTTCTTGGAAATCATGAGAATTTAAATACCCCGCGGAGAATGTTGGGATCCCAGTAAGAAGGGGTACTGATTTTATGGGATGACTCCTGTTGTAGCATATATTGATTGACATGAGAATGTGGGATGGCTCCAATCCAATTTGTCATAGGTGTATGAGGACTAGATTTGGGCGGTGGAGACATCTGCCGGCTGAGGTGCTGAGGTGACCTTGGATGTAGAATAGGACTCCCAACTGGAGATACAGGGGCCAATGTATTCCTAGGAGCATAAATATCACTGCATATTTAGAAAAAAAATTCAAGAGTGAGAGAGGCTATTGCAAGGAACATAATTATCTTCACATCTATGCTTTAATGCATTGTTACTTGTAAATTTAAGAAGCCATTAGCATAATCTCCAACCAAATTAGTCATTGAAAAAAAAACCCCAGTATTTATTGCAGTGATTGTGAAATAGAGTTATCTTGAAGTGTTTCCCAACTGTATTGAGAGGGTGGGAAGAGGGAGGGGGAAGGAAGAATAAGAGTAGTTGAGATAAACCTATGTTGAAAGTTAGAGCTTGTTCCATTAAAAGCACGAGATACAACTTTCTCTGAATCTAACTGATGAGGACTTCTTGCACGATCAGCACCCTGCAAATGATTTGAACAAGCATCCATTACTAATCCAAGATCTTAGAACGAGTCAAGATATAGTGATTAATATAAAAGAGCACCTCCGACTGAATGGCATTTTTAGCTGCAGGATGCCCTGAAGATGTAGAAACCAGAATTTGCTTTCCGAAAGGCCACGAACTTCTCACAAATGGGTGCTCCAAAAGCTGAGATAATGTAGCACGATGCTGTGGATTCCACTGCAAGCAGTGTTTCAGGAAATCCTTACATACATCTGAGAGGTGATTTGGAAATTGTGGAAGTTCTTTATGATTTACAATCCTAAACATGGCCATTTCCTATAAGCCAGATCAAAAGAGCAATTAATTGAGTAATGTTAACTAATCACATGTAATAATATCCTTAATATCATTGAAAAGGTTCAGTAATAAAATAAATAAGAAAATATATAATCTGCGCACCCTGTCACACTGGCTTAGAGGTGGTCTTGTAGTAGCCATTTCTAAAATGGTGCATCCAAGACTCCATATATCAATAGCCAAGTGACGCACATTTGGATTCATTATGGCCTGAGCAAGATGACAGCAAGGAAATACCATTATGCATCAAGAAAGCAAGCAATAAAAAGGGTTTAGGTTTCAGAATATGAGGGGAAAACTAACCTCAGGTGCCATCCAATATAAACTATCCAAAAACAGCAACATACCGGATTGATCTGCCATCTGAAATACGAAACATATACTAAAATCAACATTCTACAGGACATAAATTCTCTAGGGGATCAAATTGTCCAAGAAATATGTGTCCTAAATAACCTGCATCGAGTTATATTATCAACACCATCTTCTCAGTTTCTAGCGACAGGATACCAATCTTAATTTCCAGAGTAAACAAACAAGAAATGACATTAACATCAAATATAGAAGGAACATTTGTCCCCTGACACCGAACACAAAAGAAAGAAAAGAAAAGAAGATCCCATACACGCTTTTCAACGGCAAAGTTGCAAAGCTTCACTCTACCATTTGGGTCTACAAGTACATTTGCCCCTCTAATATCTCTGTAACAAATTACACATCACAAATGCATGAATAATAATGTAAGAAAATGAAGAGCAAAAGCTAATCAATAGTAAAATCAGATTTACCTGTGTGCAATACCCTTGGAATGTAAATATGCTAATCCAGATAAAATCTGTTGAGCATAACTGCGGATCAATGATTCTCCTAATCTTCCATATTGTTGCAGAATAATATTGATTGAACCTCCAGATACATATTCAAAATATATATAAAATTTATCAGCGACCTGGTCAAGCAAATAATTTCAATGTCAGTTGTAACTCAAGAGAAATTATAAAATGGTACGCATGTGAGTACAAATGGAGAGGTTTTATACAAAGCTGCACCACCAAAAAACAAATGCCTAAACTTGCAGTATACAACTGACCGTTTCAGACCCATAATATTGAACAATGTTGGGATGATTCACGCAACTCAATAGCTCAATATCCTGCAAGAAACTGAACCATTACAGGAAATTCCTGATTGACAGGAGGTATGAATAACTAAACAGCAAGAGAGCGGCTGCAAATTAAAAAAGAATAAGGCCTCACAATCATTTTAAAATAGATTATGAAAACTCACTTTTTCCAAAGCCCTTACACTCTGCTTCGATTCTGCGACTTTAGAAGATAAGCTGATCTCCTTCATTACACACATTTGGCCCTTTTCACTACCAACCAAACCAAGAAAGAACTTGCATATGAAATAGTTAAGGTGTTCAGCATAATTAAATATATATATAAAACATATTTTCTAACATAAACACTCGGAAAATCCTCTATGCACAAACAATTCAAGAGTCCCATTGATATCAACAATGGAGAAAGCTGAATAAAGGATGTTGAACTAGCACATAACTCTTCACAAAGTAGAATCATAAACACATCCAACCATAATGCCCACCTATTAAAACCAAGGTAAACATCTCCTAATGGACCTTTACCGATCAACCTCCCTTTTTTCCAAGAAGTCCTTGGGCTCTTAACATTTTCAGCTCCTTGTGGACTACGAGAAGGTGGCGTTGGCAATTTTTTGGCCGAGTTTGGAGGAGAAACACGTGAAGGATTTGAAGTTGCTGCAGGAGGAAGAGGCAGTGGGTAACTTTTTTGTTTCGAATCATCAAGATTAACTCTAGGGCTAGGTCTAGTTTTCGAGCAACATTCTGAATCTTGAGGAGCAGAGTCAATCAATAAATGACGTTCCTCATTGCCCAATTTTGGCACCTGAATCGTCAAATTCCTTCTCCTAGAGACGTAAACGTGAAAGTCAAATTTAGGAACAGGAATACAAATGATATTGAGAATGAGGAAATAAGAATCACCATGAATGTGTTGATGCAGCATCATCATCATCTGGTTTCCGAGTAGAATTAGCAGACCATTCGGAACTAGAAAATCCATACGGCACAGCATCGAGCGAGGAATTCAGACGAGAAAAACTGAAATCAGATGAAGAAGATAAAGAGCTGACGCTGGGGCTTCTGGATTGTTCGTGAAAGAGTTGCCATAGCTGCTCCTTCTTCAAAACAGCAGCCACAAGCCTCTCCCAGTTGTCGTAGATTGCAGACATCGCTCATCTCTCTCACACTAACATTCCCTCAAATCGACTGATTGATCTGCCGCTCATCTGATGGCATGTGGATGTGTATCAAGTTTTACGCGGAAACCCAGTTTTCTTGCGTGTTGTTGCGATAGAAAATGACAACGTGTAGTAAACTTCATCCCGTCAACCCGATCCGCTATTTTAGAATCGCATTTCTATATACCCTGATTTAGAGCCGTCAGGACGGGCTAAAACTCTCTTTTGGCAGGCCTAGACGGAAAGGGCCCCGATGGTTAGCGAGCTAGAAATGCTAGATCCAATACAGGGATGGATTAAAACCCATCTCAACACCATTTGAGGGGCTTTGCAGATGATGAACTAAAATTGTTAGGTCCAACTCATTCAAATGTGGCTTGCGGATTATGATGGCCAACTAACCTCTTTCTTTTATTTATTTTTTTATGATGATATTATTATAATTATAATTGTATGAAGATGATATATCGAAATAATGAAAGTTTTTGTAAATACTATAATGTCAACTAAATAATTAAAACACAAATATAGATCCTACAAAATAGTCTCATGAACTATTAACTCATGAACTAAGTGATAATAATTAACCATAAACAAATATCACAAATCAAACAACATAAAGTTACTAATTTATATATACTTCTCAAAAATCTCAAATCAAATAACATAAGTCTAATTCTACTTAAATAACATAAATTAAATCATAAAAAGCTAGTTCTAAAGCTCAAACACACAAGTACTATACATAATTACATAGTTTCTTCAAAACTCTTCCATCATAACATCATCGTAATATGACCATTTCAATCTTCATGGTGCTCAATTTTATCCTTGTCAATTTTTAAAGGATTAGATGTTTTAAAGGTTTGTCATTTGCATTTACTTCTAATTCATATACATTCACTTATATATAAAATTAATTTCAAAATCAAACAAAATAGGGCTTAGAATTATCTATGAATTTTATATACAATTCTACGGTACAAAATGATTATATTTTACCCACAATTTTGAAAAATGATAAATAAAAAAAAACAAATATCTCGGCTATTAAACACTAGACCATTAGGAAAATAAAAAAAATAAAAAAACGAAACGGGCTAGCCCCTCAGGCGTGCCCCCATTTGGGCTAGCCCATTTAGGCACCGCCTCCAAATGAACTGTAAAATTTTCAGCTCAACCCATCATCTTGTACTGGGGTGGGGTGGTTCGGCCTAATAAGTCTTTTGACATATGTAATCTGACAAATGGAGTAACTAGTTATCTTCTATTATCTTGTTTGGTTGATTACCACTTCTTTCAAAATGTTCAACCTTTTTATGCATTAGGAAGTAGTTTCCTATTTTTAAAAACAACGTGTCATAATAAATCCACATTTTGAAAATGGGGGCGGCTATTTGCACCCCCGAATATGCTAAACAAACCCCATAAAAGATTTAAACTAAAATACTCTTAATTAATAAAACTAATATACCATGGTAAAAAAGAGATAGTTATTCAAACCTCCAATTTTACTAGATACACCCCAAAAAAATATTTCAAGTTGAGAGAATGCTAGAGAAGTGCTAATTCTTGGCTTTAGCCGCGAGATTTACTAATCATGAATCTCTTGTAGATAAAAAAGGATCAAAGGAAAACAGTCGTTATACCTATAATAATTCCATTGCCCACAAAGAACTTTCTTAACGCAGATGTTGATTGCATCATTAAATTGTTATTAAGATTCTACACTCTTATGTGTGAATCAAATATACCACCACAAATTAATGAACAAATATGAGTGAGGATCAATCTATAAGATAAATTAAATATACCATGAATCTCAAATTGAAATTTTAGTATTTTTTAAGAGTTTTAAGAGAAACGAAACAGTGAAATTAATGTGGAAGAAGATTAAAGGTTATTGATAAGCCAACGCTATAAGCCAAGTGCTTCCTGGGTGGCGTGCTTTGGTGTGATATCGTCATTTATTTTCAATGATTTCGAAAATTTTATGACTTGCAGAGCATTTGATTTTCTCTTTCTTCTTGATGCCCAGTAATTTTGAATGATTTGAATTATTCATCATTTACTTTGTTTTGTTCGCAAATCTTATTAAACTGGAATGAAGCGATTCTTGAGCGCATATAGAAAGAATAAATATAAGGGTACCATTGTCTTTTAATATTAGGATATAATTTAATAAAAATAATTTGAGGTGTATAAAGTAATGTAAGGGGTATAAATAGCGGCACCCTTTGAAAATATGTGTTAATTTTTTATTTGTTGAACATCATTTAACATCATTAAATACTTAAAAATATTAATTCAAAAAAATGCATAACAAACTTCATAATTTAATCTTAATTTTAAGTGTATTTGAAGTCTTTATTATTTATAAAAAAGGGGCTAGCTATTCACCCTGAAATTACTAAACATATCAAAAAGAAATTCAAAATTTTATACTCTTCGTCCCACACTTATATTCACACTTTCCGTTTTCGTCCGTCCCATACTTATATTCACCAACAAAAAATGAAACTCCGCATTAACCTACAACCTCAAAAGTTATCTTAATTTCAAAAATATCACTCCCACCAATACACATAACATACTTTATAATTTATTTAGCTAAAAATACTACAATACCCTTAAAAAGTAAATAAAGTTGGTCATAAAATAACTTTTCTTAAACTCCATATCTACAGTGTTGGCGAACATAAGTTCGGGACGGAAGGAGTATTTAATATGACTTAAATACCCTTCTAAAAAATATATTCAAAATTACTGAACATTCTTATATAATAAAAAAACTCATCGGATAAATGCTTAACAAGCCTTTCTACATCATTATACCCAAATTATGACTAACCAATTAGGTAATTTCTAAAATTCTCTTTCAATTGCACCATAAACCCCAAGCCATAATCAGGTTGCATAACACCAATCTGGTGTCTTTGGAGAGAATGTCTTTATACATAGCATTTCATTACAAACTATATACTTTGATCAAACCAATAAATCAAAATTTTCAATAGAATACGCCAGAAGAGGAGAAATATCAAGAATGAAGATGACATTATGGAAAATGAATTCTGACTATTACAAAAAAAAAGTCTAAATTGATATCAAAATTGCCAAGGGCCCTTGTTCATCAAGAACTCTTTACATATGTTAATGCTAGAGAGAAAATCCTTAGCCCTATATGCTATGAACTTCGAAGGATCCTCCCTTTCGACATGCAAATCATTCTCTAAAGAAGATTTCTTTTTCCTCGAACTAGATTGCCCTGCCAAAGCCTTTTCAGTGGTAGTTACTTCTTCTCCTATGGTTGTATCCTTTATTTCACCTTCACCCCTTTGTTAATTATTCTTTTTCTCAGTAGCCAATTTGTCATTTCCATCGCAGAGGTATCTGATTTGGAATCCATGAAAAAAGGCTTAATGTCTAAACCGTAGATCAATCCACGGATACTCTTAACCGGACCACGGCGAGCAAGACGATGAATTGTGACGTATCTGGTGATGCTTAGCCCCTCTTTTCCCAAACCCTTACCGCCCTTTACCTTGACATCTTTGTTGAATTAGAAAAGTTCTTTAAATTGATTAGATTGGTGGTTTTGATATGTCATTCTCTTCAAATGTGGATGTTCTGGTTTCCAATCTACACGCACTGCGGTATACCCCTCGGCCTGCAGTTATCTTTGCCCAGTTCATGGCAGAAGGCACGGCACGCAAATGTTCTTGACTTTTATCCGGGGTTCCTATTGGAATCACTTTTCTGGGCCGGGATCGAATCGATAATCGGCTGGCCGGTCGAGAGGAAGCTGCTTCGTTTTGCCTATAACAATTCACAAATAACCGAATCAGTTGCGACACGGATGGGAATGCAGGGGAGAAGAAAGGCAGCTTAAAGGCCTGTATTTACACACACACCTGGGACTGACTGTGATTGCAGAATATGTGAAAATACATGAGGTATATTTAGAAGTTTAGGGATATATTCAATAAATTATTTTTTTATAATGGTATGTTAGTTATATTAATTAAGAATATTTTAGTTTAAATTTTTTTGGGGTATGTTCAGTAATTTTGAGGATATGAATAGCCGATGACTTATAGAAATCTTAGTTATATATAATTGTGAAGTAGTTTCCTTATTCAGAGTTTTAAAAAAAGCCAATGTGTCATCATTTTGTGAATAATTGACTATTTTTTATGTATTAATATGTTATTGGTTCATTTTTATTTATTTCAATTAAAAAATATTTTAATAAGTTTTGTTTTAAAAATTCCTCATAATTTGATTCTATTTAAAATGTAGTATTCTATTTACAAAAGAAAATATTATTTAATTTATTTTTTCCTAAAATATGAAAATAAAAAATTAGTATTTTAAATTTTATAATTTAATATACATTTTAGATCAGGTGTATAAAAATATTAACTTTTACATATATGCATGATTAAAATTATAAGCATGTGTATGATTAGATTGTCTGCCATACTATTACACTTACTCTATCCCACCCAAAGAGTCCTTTTTTTCCATTTTGAGCATCCTACCCAAAAAGTCACATTTCATTTTTACACACATGGGACCCACACACATCCACTAATACAATCAAAATGTAGGCCCACACTCCCACTAATAGAACTACTCATTACACATTAAATAACAATACTCCTTAATCCACGTGCAAAAAATAACAGTCCCTCTTTGAGTGGGACAGAGGGAGTATATAGTTTTAAATTAGCTACTTCTATAAAATTGAATTACCACTTTCGCACTTTAAAAGAACTGCACATGCATTATAAATAGGGGTGGGTATCGGTCCGGGTACCAGGTTTTTCGGGTTTCGAGTTCGGAATTTTATTACTCGAACCCGAATCGATAATATCATTACTTGAAATTTTCAGGCACCTGAAACGGATTACAAGTTTTTACATTAATTTTCTATTGTGATGAATATTGAATAATTTATCCAATCAAAGTCAACTAATCAAACAAACAAGAATAAAATATTCATCAAACAATCAAATCCAAGTCAACTACTCAAACAATAAAATATCCATCAAACAATATAAAAATGTCCATCAAACAATATAAATAACAAAGGTCCATGAAATATCCAACACTACAAAGACAAACTGAAAATACTAAATAACTTTAATCTCCACATATTAAATACTTAAAAGTCTTGCCATAAAAGTAATCTAATTCAAAATGTTGAAATTGTAACAACTTGCATTCATTAGTTGTCACACATCAACAATTGTTGAATCCATTCCAAGATTGGTGAATTTTGCAAGACAAATAAATAAATAAATATATACCAACAAAAGTTACTTAAATAAATATTAATACTAAACGTCTAAACATTGTATAACATAAATCAAACATACCTCCCTCATGCATTTCAAGCTCACCCAAGTCCTCTTCCTCATTTATAGGAGCGGTATTTGAACAAAGCCAATTTTGTGCATAAATAATAGCTTGAATGAGTCTAGTAGACAAAAAGCTCCTAAATGCTTCAAGAACTCCTCTACCGATACTATAAGTCGACTCTAAAGAAATCGTAGAGATTGAAACTACAAATACATCTTGAGCCATCTTGGAGAGAATAAGAAATATGAGAGAATTTAACTTCCACCATTTCAACACATTGAACTCTTCACTATCATCCTCATAATCTTCACACAAATATTTTTCCAAAGTTTTCACATGTTCATTTCTCTCTCCAATTTTGTGCCTTTTAAATTCATTTATTAACAATTAATTAGATGGAAACCGAAAGATGAATTTTTCTTTAGGCGTGAAGGACTTGAAGCACGAGCAGTTGGGCTCTCTAGAGGTCCTTACATATTTTTGTATGTATCAAACAACTCTTGCATGTCATTTTTAATCTTATTTTTCGTGGTTGCAAGTTTTGCAACATCATCATACAATCTATCAAAAGAGAGTTCAATGAACTCCAACTTATGGCATGGATCAAGAATCACAGCGAAAAACAAAATCATATTCATCTTTTCAATTGATCCCCATCACTTCTCAAATTTAGCCTTCATCAATCTTGACATCACTTTTAATTCATTCTGATCACTAACTATACACTTTTTCAAAAGCATTTCAATCTCACAAATCTCATGAAACATATGGTTAGAAGTGACATATGAAGAACCAAAGATGCACAATGTAAGCTTATAAAATGCTCCAAAAATTTCAGTAACATTGTAGCTTTCTCCCAAACACAATCACTCGGAAACCCATTGTATGACTACTTAATTAGAGAGATCATTTACATAACCAAGATCTACATCTTGATAAGCATCAAATGCTTTTCTAAGGCATTCTTTGAACTTCTTGTACCTAGCTGAGGAGTTTTGAATATACCTTATGGCTTCTCTTATGCGGGATATAGCTACGAGCTCATCTTTTTTTTTTCAATTCATCATGCACAATAAGATTCAATAAATGGGAAATGCATCTCATATACACATACTTTCCATCTAGAAGATTTGTGCCACAATGGTTTTTTTTTAAATACACAATTGCACCATCATTTGATGAAGCATTATCAACGATGACAGTGCAAATCATATCTGTAAATAATTATTAATATTATTTATTTATATTCCACATATGCAAGTGGATAAGGGAGATAGAGAGAGAGTTTAATAACGGCAGTTTCAACTCCCATGTTTTGGGATAATAGACACTGCGCCATGCAGTTGTCTAAAGGGAATATATATGCTGACATGCGCTACAGAACGATGAGTGCGCAGAAACATTCAAATGCGTTGAAGAAGGCTGAACGCAAACGAAAACGTTCCTCTCATTTTCTCTCCCGAATCACAAGGAAACCCAGTTCATCATATTCTTCATGATTAGTACAATATCGTGGAAACATAATCTACAATCCATTGTTGTGAGATTTGATCCAGAAGATCACAGTGAATCCCGTGAGTACCAACAGGTTCGTAGATATTCTTCCACTGCAACTTAACCCTACGGAGAAAGGTAAGATTTCTCCCTGTGCATGAATAGGGTTAGTGTTTTATGATCGTGAGTTTTTTCAACATTGGTATCAGAGCCAATGGTTGGTACTCCGTTTGATTTTCTGGAATTAAGATATTTCATATTTCTTAGTTTTCTGCTTTTTTCCAGTATAAATGCTCATACATGATTCTAGTGTTTGATGTTATATGATTGGTGAATTATGTGATATTGATGGGTCATTAAGTAAGTTTAAGGCAGATTACGTTGTTTCCAGTGGGTATGTGTATATGACGTTTGTAAACCTTTAACGCTCATAATGGGTTCTATTTTCATCATTTTTCCATGCAAGAAAAAGTATGTTTTGTTCATACTGCTGGATATGTCTCGTTAAGAGGAGTCCGTCAGTATTTTTTGTGCAATTTTTTGCCTTGTAAAACTCAAGTTATGAATTTTTGAAGTAATTTTCGTACTTGGGGCTAAACTGCAAAAGTTCAGAAACTTCAGGGGTGGTTTTTTGAAAATTTGAGAAAGTTCAGGGACTTTTCTATAATATAAATAACTATCTTTGAACTGGGTCGGATCAGGATAACCGGGTCGGACCAAACAGGTCAGCCCGGAACCGTGGCCCACCGGAGGTCTGGTGACACTCGCTTGCGAGTGAATTTCACGCTCCAAAAGCGGCGGCTCTGGCGACCGCGCGTGAGCAACACGCGCCGAAGACTGACGGCGCCGGTAGTGGCGCGTGTATTTCATGCACCGACAGAAACCTTCATCGACGGAGGCGCGTGTAGGATACGCGCCAGAAAGTAACCTCCCAGCTTCCGGCGCATGACGGCGCGAGGGATGTTTGGCAGCGCGCGTGGAGTCTCCAGCCGGTACGTGGAGGTGCGTGCAAGCATTTTTCGGCGACTATCCAATATTTTTCGAGAGTGTTTTCAGCATTTTAAGTCCTATGGTGATGTTTTCGAGAGCGTTTGACATCATTTTTGGTGTGTATGTGAGGATTTACTTCATTTTATAGCATGTTTGTTGAATACGAACCCATGGGTGGCTATTCGATTGTAATTTTGGTAATAATGCATCTTAATATGTCATTTAATTCTAAATTCATGGTGTTAAGTGATGTTATAATTGTTCAAAACTCCTGTAGTCTATGAAAGTAAGACCAAAGTGAGTTGAACTGATTCACTTGTGAATGTGTCTGTTGCATCTTGGGAAGTTGTTTCCATATGCATTAAATGGAGAGTAAATTCATGTGATATTGTTTGACTAACACTGGTATGTTTGTTTTTGGTTACTCATTTTCTCATAGGAATGTCAGGACTGGGAACAATTTCAGAGGAAGGCATTAGGACTAAAGAAGAAGTACTCCATAAATTTTTAAATTATAAAATGAAGCCTACACACAATATAAGGGACCACGCAATTGATTTGATTGAACTCTACAACCGATTGATGCCTTTAATTTATAGCAATACGATTCCACGTGATAAGTGTTTCCAAGTTTCCAGTCCTGAGTCCTGGGCGAATACTTTGCCTCCTTACCTACAAAAGGATTTTTGGGTTCAGTGGGAGACTTATAAAGTAAAACCTAATGGTTGTCAAATTATGCAAGATTTGGCTGATGCTTCTGAAGCAGAAGATAGGACACATGCACTAAGATCAGCCTGCTTAAGGATGGGAAGGATTCGACATTCTAATTCTTTAAGACTAAGTGGTCGAGAGAAGCGTCAGATAAAGAATCCTTACATAGATCCTCTATGGCAAGCTATTTATAGTGTGGGGACTAAGAAATTTGATTATGAGCATCGATGGAAATCTAGTAATGATAAATTAAGAAGATTAATTCGTAGATTTCCTTAATTCATTTCCATTGTATTTCTAATTGGAAACTCAGGGAGTTCATTAGAATTTTATATTCATTACTTGTCAGACTTGGTGTTTTTACTATTGTGAATGGTTGTTCAAGTTCAATTTATAAGTGGCTGTTCAATATTGTTGTTAATTACTTGAACAATGTGTTTTACGTTTTGAAGCAAGAATCTAATATGATGACATTTGATGAGATTGATGATTAGTAGTCTCCGAGCTATTTTTCGAGATTAAATCTTGTGTTGTTGATTGAGATTGAGATGTCTCTGTTTGGCTTAATGTAAAACTTAATAAAATATTATTAACATACTGAATCACTTTAATCTCTATCAAAGAAAATAACATTGAAATCGATTGTCGCTGAGTTGAACAAAGGTGAGATACTCAATGAGACAATTATGACACAAGGCGTAATAAAATTTGGTACGTATTGTATGAACAAGATACATTGAATGCTATAAATCAAGTGATGGCTGAACCAGACGAGGGAATTGAAAATCAAGGGAGGTGTGAACAAGAAGCGTACTAGGCATGGAAATGGAAAATTCCATTGCACGAGGTATTCTTGTAAGCTCAGTAATCGATGAGATAATTCATGAATCTCACCACACATGATATCTGGGTGTATCTGCGTCAGAAGTATGTTGGTACATCGGTTACAAGGCTTAGGCAGTTGATTATGAAGTTCGATACTTACAACAGGAAACCGAATCATAACATTAGACAACATCTCAGGGAGATGTCTAATATGATTATTGAACTTAAGACTGCCGGTCATATACTCTTTGATGAATAGCAAATCCAAGCACTGATCCACTATTTACCTGATTGTAGGGATCATCTAACATCCAACTTGACTCATAATGAAAGCATTAAGACTTTCAATGATACTGCTTGTCATGTTGAGTTGGAAGATGAGAGGCTCGGAGCCTCGAAGCCTTCTTCTTGGGTCTTCTATACCGATTCTACTTCCAAGGGAGCTTCGGGTTTCAAAAGGAAAATGAATTGGAAGAAGGGAAAGAATGGAATACGATCCGACGGTGGTGGTGGTAAGCCTTAAAATAATCCAACTAAAATTGACGAATAGAAAAGAAAAAGAAGCGTGACAAATAGAATAAGAAGGATAAAAGCAAGATGTCATGTTACAATAGTAATAAGCTGGTCATTATGCTAGTGAATGCCTTGAGTCCAGGAGGGACTATGTAAATTCATCTTATTCTGTTTTGTATGAAATTAATGTCTCGAGTACTGTTTTGCTTAATGATTCTTATCCTCTGTGGATTATAGACTCAGGAGCAACGGATCATGTGACGAGAGACAGAGGAGCTTTTGTATTTTTTCGCCATGTTCCGAAGGGGACTAGGTAGAAATATGTGGAAAACAATGCACGAGTCGAAGTCAAAAGGACTTGGGACTTGCATATTGGATCTTGAAGATGGTCCGGACTTTATCCTACATGATGTTCTATATGCTCAGGAGATCACGCGAAATCTAATTTCTGTTACAGTTCTACTTAATTTGGGTTATGATGTATTATTTACTGTGGTAAGTAGCATTGATGATACTTCTTATACATCTGGACATATGACTGATGGCTTTATGGTTTTAAATTGTAAAAGAATGACGTTTAGTTGTTATAATGATTATTCAATTTTGCTTGTTCTTCTAGCAATGCAAATGTGAATGATGATGTTTGTCATGCTAGATTAAGTCATGTTGAGCAAGATGGATGAATAGACTTGTGGAAAGATTGTTGAATATTTCTTCTAAGGTCAAATTATCCAAATGTGAACACTGTCTTGATGGCAAAATGACTTGAAATTTTTTTTTTGGTAAAGCTATTAGGTCTGAATCTTCATTAGAAGTAATCTATTTCGATATATGTGATCTTGTAAATGTGAAAGCATGACATGAAGCTCACTATTTCATTTCGTTCATGATGATTATTCATGTTTTGGATATGTCTATTTGATATCTCATAAGTCTGAAGCATTGGATTGTTTTAGACAATACTTGAGTGAAGTTGAAAATCAAAAGGACAAATCTATCAAAGTTTAAGAACTAATAAAGGACGTGAATATCTATCAGAATAATTCAAGGAATTTTGTAATGAAAAGGGCATAATCCGACAATTAACTGTACCTTATACGTTTCAGCAAAATGGTGTTGCTGAAAGAAGGAATAGGACTTTGTTGGAAGATGGTTAGATCCATGATGGCACAAGCTAATCTACTGATCTCTTTTTGGGGAGATTTGTTATTCACAACAGCTTATGTGCTTAATTACGTGCCTTCTAAGTCAGTTGCTTCAACTCCATATGAACTTTGGATGGGTAGAAAACCTGACTTGAGTAACCTTAGAGCTTGGGGATCAGCAGCTTAGTACATGATTCATCGAGTCAGTACAGAAAGTTGGGTCCTAGAGGCAAAAAGTGTATCTTCATAAGATACTTCATACATTCTAAGGGTTACGTGTTCATAGGAGATCACGATGGAAGCTTAACTGAGACAGAATCACATAATGTTCATTTTTTGGAAACTGAATTGTCTAGTAAAGGGGGCATCAGGGATGCCGGACCTATTTTCGAGATAGTAGAAAACCAATACCTATAAGATCCAAGTGGGAGAAATAAGCTGATGGTGTGGATCTTGATGTTGATGGTGTGGATCTTGATAGAATTTGCCGATTGAGAATCAGGTGATTCCCAATAAGAGAATTTTGTCTAACAGAAGACAATCATCAATTATCTCATCTCAAAAAGTTCTAGGAAACATATGCCCAAAAGACCTTATGACATTGAAGGACAAGCCTTCTTAGTTTCACCAGAAAATGGAGATGATTCTCCTATTGACGAGGAAGAGCCCAGAAACGTTACAGAAGCTCTAACTTGTCCGGCAAAGGAGAAATGGATGAAAGAGAAGATGGAGTCTATGAAGTCAAATCAAGTCTGGGGACTTGTAAATCTTCCAAAGGGACGAAAGAAAATTGGGAATAAATGGATTCTCAAAATCAAAAGAATTGTTGATGGCTCAATAGAGAGGTAGAAAGCTCGCTTGGTGGCAAAAGGTTATACTCAGCAAGGGTATAGAGTACGTAGAAACCTTTTCACCAGTAGTGAAGATTGCCTTGATTTGTCTACTGTTGGCTATAGTGACTAGTATGGATTTAGAATTACAACAAATGAATGTTAAGACTGTATTTCTCAATGGAGAATTAGAAGAATAAATCTACATGCAACAGCCTGTAGGATTTGTTCTTCAAGGTCAAGAGGATAAAGTTAGTAGATTAAAAAGTAGATCTACGGACTCATACGATCCTCTAAACAATGGTATTTGAGGTTCCACTACGTTCACCTCATATAACTTCGTTATGATAAACGAAGACCACTGTGTTTACGTCAAACGATCCAATGGTTGTTTTGTGATTCTATCCTTGTGTTTGGATGACATACTACTAGTTAGAAATAGCAAAAGAGTATCTTGAAATCGTAAAAGGATAGTTGTCTTCAAATTTCGAAATGAAAGATATGGGTGAAGTAGAGTACATATTTTGATGTGTAGATCCATGGGGATCGTTCAAAGAAATTATTGGGTTTGTCTCAAGTGACTTACATCAAGAAACTTTTAGAACGGTTCAAAATGGACACCCCGGTTACTTATTCTTCCAATCGATAAGCTACACCACTTCTTGACCGACTTATTCTTCACCGCTACTTCCCAAGTCGACGCCAACGGCACTTACGCATCTTCCGGGATAAAAAAATTTTTGCCCCATAAGTTTGGTCATGTACAATTTTTGCCCCAAAAAAGATAATGTTTGGGCATTTGTCCCACTATCTTCATAATTGCACCAATGTTGCCCCATTTTCGCTGGAATTTGATATTTTCATCGGAATCGATCACGTGCATGTCACGTGATCATCGGATTTGGCATTTCCCGACGGGAAAAATATTTTTTTGCCCCATACGTTTGGTTGTGTACAATTTTTGCCCCAAAAAAGATAAAATTTGGGCATTTGTTCCAATATCTTTATAATTGCGCCAATGTTGTCCTATTTTTTTCGAAATTTGACATTTTCATTAGAATCGATCACATGCGTGTCACGTGATTATCAGATTTGGCATTTTCCAGCGAATTTACTAACTTGGTGACACAGTGGCATCCACATTAACAATTCACATTAACAATAATAATATTTTATTGGTAATTTAATTTAAAAAAATACCCTCAATATCGATGAACTCAATTCTCACTTGCCCTCCATGTGCTTCCACCATCTACGCAAACTCACTCTTCTTGTCAATCAGGGATCCTCTATATACCCTCTCACCACCATGGGCGGCAACTGTCGGATCTTCTCCTCCAAGGGCCTACCACCAACTAACGGATCACAATATGCATGGCCTTGATCTGTACCCTCCGACAATGCGAGCAACCACATGATATCGGAGCCATGCAGAGAATGATGGGGTCGTTGGCTTTTTTAGCTCCGATTCAATCCTTCGCACCCCACTCTGAAGAACGGATGGTTCATTATCAGTCTAATGATTCTAATTATGATCTGGAGATCAATATCAAATTCACGCATTCCCACGTGGTAGACCATATTGCCGGCGACGCTGCTTTCCATTAAGAAAATCCTAGAAAATTCAATGAATTCTTCGATCGAAGGATTGGCATCACGACCGATGAGTGCTTAGGTTTTAGCCCACTGCACTTCGTCCATGAGGTCGTCGTATGCCTCCAGAAGATGATTTTCCAATACTAGTTATTACTCGACGGAAGCAATGAGGGAAGGAACATGAGCAACCATACGGTTGCATGACTCGTGGAAGAATATGGAGTGGTGGCGCTCAAGAATACGAATCCTCCGTCGTGGAAGTAGATGATGATGGAGAGCTTGGTGACGTGAGTAGGGTGGTACGAGCGGAAGATCCAACGGCTGCCGCCCATGGTGGTGAGAGGGTACACGAGGGATCCTCTAATTGACAAAAAGATGGAGTTTGCGAAGATGGTGGAAGTACGTGGAGGGCACGTGAGAATTTAGTGCATTGATGGAGGGTATTTTTTTAATTAAAATTTTAATAAAATATTATTATTGTTGTTATTGATGCGGATGTCACTGTGTCGCCAGATCAGTAAATTCGTTGGGAAATGCCAAATCTGACAATCACGTGACATGCATGTGATCGATTCTAATGAAAATGTTAAATTTCGGGAAAATCGGGACAATATTGGCGCAATTATAAAGATATTGGGACAAATGTCCAAATTTTATCTTTTTTGGGGCAAAAATTGTATATGACCAAACTTATCGGGTAAAAAAATATTTTTTCCCGTCAGGAAATGTCAAATCCGATGAACACGTGACATGCACGTGATCGATTCCGGCGAAAATGTCAAATTCCGATGAAAACGGGGCAACATTAGAGTAATTATGAAGATAGTGGGACAAATACCCAAATGCTATCTTTTTTGGGGCAAAAATTGTACATGGCCAAACTTATGGGGCAAAAAAGAATTTTATCCCGCATCTTCCACCACCTCACCATCGTTCTAAAGGTAGTTACGCGTACTGAATTATAATCTTCCCATTACATTCATCCAACCTCTTAAACGAAAATTTAATTTGATTTGTAAGCACAATTCTACTTGGTTGACATATGCTGGTTTAATTACTCTGTGTGGTCGTTTAAATTGTCTGCGACAAGTTTTATATTCATGGGTCATTTCTTGGGTTGTTGCTGACCAAGAAATTGAGAACGATGACCTCTTATGCATCCAAATTATTGCCCATTAACTGTTCGATAAATGTCCTAACTACACTGCCTACCTCTTGCTCATTCTTTGCTGAATTTCACTCAACAAAATAAAATTCCTATGCTATGTACTTTATGCAGTTTTTTGTCTGTCTAAATGCGGAAGTGGAATGGCGTACTTTGATTTATTTTGTATTTATTCCGAATTCAACTTATGTATCATTTTGGTTTGTCACTATCTGTGTCTTCAATATTAATTTTTGAATTCCGTGGTTTGCTAGAGATGGATTGGCTATTTGAATGTTAAATTTCCATATTTCTACTATTTTTGTGGTTTAATATGTGGTATTGCTATTATACATTGACTCATTCATAGATGCAATATGCTGATTGAATTGCTCTCTTCTTCACAACAAATTGCTAGGATGCTTGTTTCATTGCATTAAACTCTGTAACAGAGCCAGAGGACATAAATGTAGTGAGGCATAAAACAGAAAACACTTAATTTTAACGATTTGTTGTTTTTAACCTCAAATTAATGTGGACTGGGGGTATATATTGTTCTCACATGATGTTCCCAAATCTAGTCTTATACACAGCATGTTCTGTTAAAAAGTTCGAATGCCTTTGATCGTCATTTGTGTCCCTCTTTGGCCTGGCATTTGTGCTTGTTTTGGGTATGCCAGTCGATATGATATTATCTATTTGAGTTATTGTACAATTATGTGTATTTGTGTGTCACACTTCATGTATACACACATGCTAGTGCATGCATTGTTTCTTGACGTGAATGCATATATATATATTGGGCCAGAAAATAAGATCATATCATATCTTATACTCCCTCTGTCCCATATTTGTCTTCACAGTTACTGTAGACACGGAGTTTAAGAAAAGTTGATTTTTGACCAACCTTATTGTCTTTTGAAGGGTATTGTTGTATTTTTAAGTAATAAATAAATTATAAAGTATGTTATGTGTTAGGTGAGAGTGATATTTTTGAAATTAAGGTAATTTTTGAGGTTGTTGGTTAATGTAAAGTAGTCTTTTTTGGGTGGTGAAGATAAATGTGGGACGGACGAAAACGGAAAGTGTGAAGATAAATGTGGGACGGAGTGAGTAGTTATATATCAGGGTAAGCATCAACAATCTTCTATAATGGTCTATTGTATTACAATAAGCATAATCATCAATAATTTTCTGTATTGGTTTGTGATAAAAAAAATCAAAATCGTCTTCTCTCTGTGTGTGTGTTTTTATTTTTTCATATTGGATGATGACAATCCAACTTCTTATTCATGGATTTTTCATTCTATCGTTTTATTATTTTCATTTCAGCAGCGATAAGCCAATACTGGATTGACTGTTGTTATATCAAGTACTAAACAACTAATATGTTCATATATTCATGTATCTGTCTCTTTCTCTTATTATTATCATTTTTTTAAACTGAATTAATTAAAAACCACAGCTAGGTTTAAGATTAGAGGTAGACTGCATTTCAGCAAAGTTCTTTAATCTTAGTCTAGGTCCAGGTATTATTGTTGGCATTAGGAGTAGGGTGAAGTCAACTGTAAGGTCTGATATTACAGTATTTGACATCCTTAGTCAATTTTTGGAACCGATACACACAGTTATAAATCAGGTCTGCCTCTGTACATAATATAGGCCAGAAAATAGAAAATCAATGACTGCCCTTGAAGATCTCTTCCGTAGTCATTCAATAAACCTCATAGAGACACTAACTATTGAAGACATTTAAGTCTGATTGTTGTATAATGCATAACTTTTTTGGATAATAAAAAGCTCTAATTTGTCATTATTTTGCGTTGTTAGAATTTTGCTCTTACTTATTCAATGATGACTCAAGTTATTTTGTGTTCCATTACTCATGAATGTCTTTTAGCTCATCTGTGGTTTTTCCATCTTTCTACTTTGAACCCAACAATTGGACACGAAGTCCCACTTTGCATCTCCCGTGGTTTTCCAATTTCATGTAAGTTGCATTTACTTAGGTTCTTCATACTGTGATTTTAGTTTATTTTTTTAACCACACGTGATTTCTTTTTCTTTTTCTTTTTCTTTTTGCACACCCCTTTTAAATTAATCGCCGTGAAATGTTTCTGCCTTATCAAATTGAAAATCGAATTACCTACTTTAAGATTCGTTGGCTTTTTCTAGTTATGGCCATTGCATAATTGTTTGATTGTTCGCTTGGTTTTAAATCTTATAGAGGATACCATTGAATTGGTTTGTTGTGTTACTACAAAGTACTTAAATGTCTCATTATTCACACCTCCTTTTCCTGTTGTCTCTATACCATTTTGTGTGAACTCTTTGCAGACCTCTTTGTAGTATGTATAATAATGTGTGCTTGAATATAGGAAATTTATATCTGATGAAGAACCCAAACTTGATTGATCCTTCCTACGCTTGTCAAATAGTATTTGTTTTTAAAATCCCCTATGTTGGTCCAGGGGTGGGTGTTAAGGTTTAGAGGGGTTGAATAGAGCTTGACATTTTCAAAAATTTTGCTCACTCATTACTTGCACCACTGTCGTAGTAAGTTTACTGCTAATTATGGAGAACCTCCATAGTTGCCTCTTCCTCCACATCATATCTTCTGCAGTAATCGTACACTCATCTTACTTGGTTCTCCTTGTAGGATTCTACTTCTATCTTACTGCTGAATTTCTTGCTACTCTAGTTTTAGACTATAGACTAAAGTATTGCGTCCCTATCCTTATTACACATTGTTTGGCATTACCAAAATCTATACAATATCTTTTCTAACATGATATACATATTTTTTTAAGATTAAAACCAACACCTAGATGTAATGATTTCTGTTGCACATTAATAAGTGTGCTCTAAGAAACCATCAAACAGTCTTGATCTCTTCTAAGTGTCGTAGTTGAAATTACATAAAACCAGTAATCAATTTCAAGTGACAAAATTATCCAACCAAAATTTCAGCAATTAATTCTCTTTGTTGCATAGACATTTGATTTGAAATATGAATAAGTTAGTTTTTATGGGGTGTTGGGTAAACATTCAATGAATGAAAAAGTTATAGAAATTTAAATTGAATGTAATGGGTTTGATTCCTCCAAATTAGTTGACAACGAATGCATCATTCCATGAAAGTGAGGTCTGATTCCATTACACTCCTTGTACCAAACACCATATTTATTTCCCTTTTCCATTACACATACCATTCACCACTCCATCAAACTTCAATGCTATTAAACACCCATTTATTTATTTATTATTATTATTATTAATTTGCAAATGTACTGATATATATCAAATAGGAGGGCTGATGATTTGCTTTACATGATAGCCAGACCTCAAAATATTTTTAACTCCATCCATCAGCAGTTTCTTCAACATTGTAGAACACTCACCAAGTGATTCCTTTTTTTCGACTTCCCATCGAGTATTGGTTAGAGATATTTGGTGCATGCATGACTTACTAGCGCTTATAAGGTTCATTTTTTGTAACAGAAAATTTCCAGGACTAAATTGTTATGTCACGAGCTCACTAGAAGTGTCACTGCAGATGGTCTTTAAAATTTCAAGTATTGCAAGCAGATTTTCTTTCCTAGGGGATCCTAGGTCATGTATTTGACTAATATACTACTCCCTCCCTCCAATTAAACTTTTCAAATAAAGAAAATAGTAAAAGTTTCAAATCAAATAATACTCATGATACATCATATTTTCAAAATCGCTGCTCATTACCTAACAAGCATAATTTACTTTATTATTTATTTGTTACTCAAGAAGACTGCATTATCCTCAAAAGTCAATAAAGTTGGTTACTATAAGTGTGGGGAGTCGATTGGGACATAGAAAGTAGATTTTTTATTCTAAGGTACTTTTGAAGCGTTCAACATTGTTGTGTCAATTTTAATTAGTTGTTGCTCTAACTTATGCATCTTGGTGATGGTATATGATGCTTTTCCAAACATTGTCGGTTCATTTGAGATTTTTTCGTCTTATTAGCAGAAGTGTAGATTTCTGAAATGCTTTGATTCCCTTTAGTACGCAGCTGCTGAACGTTGCAGTTTCTTTTATGTTGCGCTCATGAACTTCACCAACACTTTCTTAATTAAACTTTAACTTATTTTAACACAACTCAACTTGGACCTTCATGTTAAGAAAATCAAACTATCATCAGAATTATGTAATTGAAAGATTAACATGTCGAATCTAAATCACTTCGTATTAAATACAAAAAGTAACTCTTCAGGAAGTGAGGTGTCCTATAAACTAGTTTGCATAAAGCTCCTAGTGTCTTTTTTTATCCCTCTGTCCCATATGATTGTTTATATTTGCTTTTCGCACGGAGATTAAGAAATTTAGTGTTAATCTGTAGTGGATTGAAAGATATAATATTTTAATTTATAGTGGGTGGTTATATTAGTGTTGGGTGTGTGTCACATGGTGAATTGATAATATATTTATTGTTTTGTGTGGATCTCATATACCAAAAAAAAGAAATGCAAATATTGAGGTGATTTGGTAAATATGTATAGATTGAAATGAGACGGAGAAGGTTAAATGGGTTAATAGAAAATTCATCTCACATAATAGTATTCGAGGGATGATCATAGATGTTTTGTAATAGATAGATAATGGCAAAAACTTGTTTACGACTTGGTATCGGAGTAATAAATTAAATAATTGAAACAAAAAGAGAGGTTTAAACATGTAAAAGATTAAGGATTCCATTTCCACCCATAAATCCCCCTAAAATAAACCCTCAAAGCTCAAGAGGTTTTATCACAGGTTATCCGTACAAAATAGATGAGGAAAAATAAACAGAAAATTGCATCCCCCTGAAGTTTCTTCTTCTCTCCCTCTCCCATGTTTTGTTCGTTGATAGCACTCTTCTCGCACATTTTTTTCCACTTTCGCCCGTTGATACTCACCGTTAGCTTCTCCATATTTGCGTAAGTCTATAACTCTCCCACTTTGTGTGCTTAGATTTTTCCGACGCAGATTCTCTTACTCCTCTCTCCCTTTTTGACCTGTGCTACTAATTGGATATGCCCTCTCCACTGTCGCCCTTCAATATTATTTGTGAATTGCTAGAATCTAATCTTGGGAGTGTTTCCTTAGGCATTCAACCTTATATACTGTTATATCAACCTTATTTCTGCTATTTATTGTAAGGGATCAATTCTTGAAGGGGAAAATTTGATGAGATAAACAGTATTGATTTTTAATTGGCAGTTGCTTTTATTTAGGTGCAGTTTTATTTGTAAAGGGTGAGTTTTATTAGTTGCTTTTATCCCTTTTCCCTCATTTTAGCCTAACTTCTGCCCATGCCTTTCACTTACCTCGTCATTCCTTTTACAGGCGTCTACTCAAACCAATGTGGGCTCTTCTTCTGGTTTTGTCCTCTTCTCCAACTCCATAATCGGGCCTCCCTACCTTCCGTCCACGTTGTGCTCCAAGGACCTTCCACTGAATCAGAAAAAGAACTAGGGCTTTTTCACCCATTGTGAGTCGTACTCCCTTTTGATCTACTTCCTTGACTTCATTGGTGTTTCCTCAGATTCTGCATTTTCAATATGGTTCTCATTTATCTCAAAATATTAATGAGTGTAATTGAGAAATATTTGAGTGAGTAGAGGGATTATATGACAACTGTGTAGTGTGTACATACGAAAGGTTAGCAGTTTAGTTCTCATTTATTTCTCTCTCCACACACAGCATACCGCATTGTTAATTGCCATCCCGGGTCTTTTTTGTAGACATTGAGTTCTTGGAATGTCATTTGGTTATTTATTGTTAAATAATTGATATTTTTTAGGGAATTGAGTTTTGTTTGATTTATGCAAAGGTAGGTCACCCTTTAAACACATGCAATGCATTGATTAAAGAAAGGGAATAAAACGGAGATTGGAACTTTTTTAAATATCCAATGGTGTTATTTGATTGAGAGAGCATAATAGGTGGATTTGTTCAGTTGACCCCGTATGAGGTAAACTTATACCAAATTAAGTTATAATGATAACATGTGAATTAGTTAATGCTAATTTCATTTATCTACCTATCATTGAATGCTAAGTTTATGAGAATGGATTTAGGTTCCCCTCCATTGAAACCCCCACCCTCATTTGCTATATCTTAGAATGAATTTATGCCCCCTTTAAATTAATGGATGGCATGGCGGTTGATTTGTTTTGCCAAAGACGAAGACTACTGTGTCCTGTTTTGGAAAGCGCTTCTGGCAGTCTGATCAATTACCTTTATTGCTTCTCGGTGAAATAAATTCCTAGAAATTTTACCATTTTTTGGCGCTTGCTTTGGCATTTCAGGAATTCTTTCTATTTTATTTTTCCTATTTATTAAGTTATTATGTTAAATAATCATGTGTCTATTTAAACAGGTTGAAGTTCATTTCTGCTTTTAATTCCTTAGATATCCTCATTTATCATTTATGGTCCATTCGTGTGCTAATAATTCCCTGAATGTGAAACAGATAGCATTGTCATTTTCATTTTATCATTAACATTTCATATCATATTTAGTAGAACCACTGAACATAATTCTCTCATTATTATTAGTCTCTTATGTAATTTATGGCTTTGTTTTTATTATATAGAAAGGCCATGCTCAATCAGCAGCTGGTGTTTACTTGCTTTCCATATCTTAAAAATCTTTATAGTTCAAATAAGTTGTTAATTATGCTACTACTAATTATGCAATATAGTCTCCATTGTTGCCAAAATAGTGCTTCTTAAGAAGAACATAATATATTCTACAGAAGTTGAGGTGAGATAATTTTGATTTTCTAAGAAGAATTGCTCAGCAATTATCATGAGCATGAAGATGTGTTGGGGGATTTTAATTGACTTTACCAGGGTTAGTGTATATGACACTGCCTGTTCTTTTCATTAATTTTACCTTTTGTACGTTGTTCACTTTCCTTTTTTATCGCTGCAGCTATTATTAATTGCTATATAGAATACGAAACTTATACACCTGGAAAAGGACAAGCACACAAAAAGGGTATTGTGGCCTGTGGGTGTTACTAAAACACTTTGATTTCTTGTTTAATGGATTGAATGGGGGGTTTACAAAGTAGAGAAGGTATTGTAATGTGTGTGCTGCAAAAAGGAATGAGTCAATTTGTCCACTTTGCATCGAGCTCCTAAAAAGGCTCGTTCTTTCCTCTAAGTTCACTTAGTTTGGTGTCTCCATATTTCACCGGGTCCCTTGATATTTCTCCTAACAGCTTATAATATAATAAATTTGATGTTATTATCTTCTTATTACGTTGCCATTTCCTTTAGATTGTCTGCTTTGCGTCAATCACTCAAAAAGGCATGCTCTTTCCTCTTAGTTCACTTAGTTTGGTGTCTTCGTATTTCACAAGGTCCCTTGATATTTTCCCCCACATTTTATAATAAATTTGATGTTGTTATCTTGTTATTTCCTTGCCATTTACTTAGATATATACTTTCGACACAAGTAAGAGTGTTTGCCAGCTGTACCCTATTTGCATTTTGTTAGTTCAATTAATAATAACGGTCAGAAAATAATATAAACCAGCTATAATTATAAAGGAGAAACATGGGCAAAATAGTTCATTCAAGTTCCCTGAAATTATGATATGACATTGCCTGTTAATTTTACCTTCTTACATTGTTTAATTCTTTTTTTATCGCTGCAGCTATCTATAACTGCTTTATAAAATACAAAGCTTATACACTTAGAAAAGGTACGAACTTCTTTCTAATTACGAGAGTTTTTTTTTTTTTACTTAACTCCTTTTATGATTTCCCCCCACACTTCGTAATAATTCTGTACAATTATTTTCTTACTTTCAGTAATTTTCCTATAATGATATGCCTCTCTCTACCCAACCCAGTTTCTTCTTCACCTACAACAACTGAGCTACGCTGCCATAAAAACTCCTCCGTCAGCTTCGAATCACTCAAAAGCCGTCTGATCCACCATGCTGATTTGGGCCATGTTCGAGAAGCAATCTCCATCCTTGATCACATGTCCTGCTCTAACCTCACCCCAGACCTCACCACCTACTCTGTGCTCCTCAAATCCTGCATCCGAAGTCAAAATTTCGAATTGGGTCAGCTCGTCCACTTCAAACTCGGTGAGTCTAGACTCGAGCTTGACACTATTGTCCTCAACTCGCTCATCAGTTTGTATTCCAAATGTGGCGACTGGAGAAAAGTGCAACAGATATTCAATTCCATGGGTGAAATGAAGGACCTGGTTTCATGGAGTGCAATGATTTCCTGTTACGCCCATAATGGTTTAAATTTGGAAGCAGTTCTGTTATTTTCTGAAATGGTGGAGTTTGGGGAGGTACCGAACCAATTTTGCTTCTCGGCTGCACTTCGAGCATGTTCCAATCCAACATATGCGAGAATTGGCCTGGTAATTTTTGGCTTTTTGATGAAAACTGGGTACTTTGAATCGGATGTGTGCGTGGGGTGTGCTCTGATTGATTTGTTTGTGAATGGCTTTAGTGATTTGGACTTAGCAAAGAAGCTGTTTGATGAAATGCCTGAGAAAAATTCTGTGACTTGGACATTGATGATCACGAGGTTTGCCCAAATGGGATCTCCTATAAATGCAATTGGGTTGTTTCTGGATATGATTAGTGCAGGGTTTACCGGATCATTTTACTTTTAGTAGTTGCTTATCAGCTTGTTCTGAATTGGGATCGTGGAGTATTGGATGACAGTTGCATATTGGATGTCTGTGTGGGATGTAGTTTGGTTGACATGTATGCAAAATGTGCAGTCGATCGATCCATGGATGACTCCAGGAAAGTCTTTGATAGAATGCCCAATCATAATGTCATGTATGGGTGGGGAAAAATATCGAAAACTCGGTATACCGCGTTCGCCGTATTGAAAAATACCGAAAAATATCGAAGTTTCAACATACCGAAATTTTCGGTACGGTATGGTTGCCGTACCGATAATTTCGGTACGGTATCGGTATTGGATATTAAATTTTCGGTATATCGATATACCGAAATTATTTTCAGTATTTCGATATCGGTATACCGATACCGATATACTGAAAATTTTATATTTATTTTTTAAAAATTTAATTATACATAAAACTATATTTAAGTATATATTATATTATTAATATATTTAAATTATTTTTATTTTATTATGTATCACATTTATTCATATATATTTTTTAAAATTTAAAATAAGCTCTAATAAAAAAAATAAAAATATAATACACTTCTAAATTAAAATATAGGAGTATAAAAATATAATAAAAAAAAAATTTTATTTAATATATAATTATGAATAAATTAAAAGGAACATAAGTGTCAAAGTAGAATGCTTGAGATTAGAAAATTTAATTATTTTGAAATATTTTTATATTAATTTTATTATTTTGATTAAAATTAAATATTATTTTTCGGTATGGTTTCGGTAAATCGGTATTTTTCGATATGTTGAATTTTCGGTATGAAACGGTATGTCAACATTTCGGTATTAATTGGTATTTATCGAAAAATCGATATGATGTAAATTTCGGTACGGTATCGGTATCCGATTTAATTTACCGAAATTTCGGTATACCGATTTTTTGGTATACCGAAATTTCGGTATCGGTATTGGTATGAATTTTTCCATACCGAAATTTTCAGTACGGTATCGGTACGATATCGGTATTTTCGGTATACCGATATTACCCACCCCTATATGGTCATGTCATGGACTGCAATTATCACATCATATGTGCAAAAGGGAGGTTCTGATAATGAAGCTATAGAATTGTATTGCAGGATGATAACAGAGGGCAGAGTGAAACCAAATCATTTCACCTTTGCTGCTCTTTTAAAGGCATGTGGTAATCTTTTCAATCCAAGATTGGGTGAACAGATACATGGCCATTCATTGAAATTTGGACTTGCAAATGTCAATTGTGTTGGTAACTCTCTAATTAGCATGTATGCCAAGAATGATAGGATGGAAGATGAACAGAAAGCTTTTGAATTCTTGTTTGAGAAAATTTTAGTTTCTTATAATGCATTAGTTGATGGTTACACTAGAAATCTCGAGTCTGACGAGGCTTTCGAACTTTTCAATCAGATTGAAAGTTCTAGTGTTGGTGTTGATGCTTTTACATTTGCCAGTCTTTTGAGCGGGGCTGCAAGTGTTGGAGCAGTTGGGAAAGGAGAGCAGCTACATGCTCGTTTACTAAAAGCAGGATTTGAATCTAATCTGTGCATTTCCAATGCTCTGATTTCTATGTATACTAGGTGTGGTGATATAGAAGCCGGATTTCGAGTTTTTAGTGAAATGGAAGATCGAAATGTCATATCATGGACATCAATCATCACAGGCTTTGCTAAGCATGGCTTCGCGAGAAAAGCTTTGGAATTGTTCAACCAAATGCTCGAACATGGTTTGGAACCGAATGAGGTCACCTACGTCGCTGTTCTCTCAGCATGTAGTCATGCTGGGCTGATCGACGAGGCGCGGGGGCATTTTGAGTTGATGTACAAAGAACACGGGATAAGACCGAGGATGGAACACTACGCATGCATGGTTGACGTATTAGGAAGATCAGGATATCTTGACAAAGCCATGGAATTCAGCCAGTCAATGCCTTTTACGGCTGATGCTCTAGTGTGGAGGTGTTCATGGCAATACAGAGCTCGGTAAACGTGCTGCTGAGATGATCCACAAGCTGGACCCAAATGATCCAGCAGCTCATGTTCTACTATCCAACTTGTACGCTTCAATGGGGCAATGGGAAGACATGGCGAAGATCAGAAACGGGATGAAAGAGAGGAAGTTGGTTAAGGAAGCAAGGTGTAGCTGGGTAGAAATTGGGAACAGTGTTCATAAGTTTTACGTTGGGGACACGAAACACCCGGAGGCTAAGAAGATATACGAAGAGTTGGATCGGTTGGTGACCCGAATAAAGGAATTGGGGTATGTACCAGACACCAACTTTGTACTGCATGAAGTGGAGGAGGAAAGGAAGGAGCAATATCTGTTTCAACATAGTGAGAAGATAGCTTTGGCTTATGGGCTCATAAGCAGCAGAAAGCAGAAAGCCTTCGTGTGTGTGGAGATTGCCATGCTGCAATGAAGTTTATATCAATAGCTACTGGGAGACAGATTGTGTTGAGAGACTCCAATAGGTTTCATCATATTAAGGATGGGACTTGTTCTTGTAATGATTATTGGTGAATGGATTCAAATATATTGCAGATTGTAAATTGATTGGTTATAACTTATAAATTGTTTTCTATCATAATGACACGCTCAACTTAGAAATTACAATTGAAAAAATTGATATATTCATTGAGGAAAAAACTCTGTGAGAGATTCAATTGAAATTGACATTGTAACAACAAATTTTTGTATTTATAATTAAATAAACACAAAAGTGAATTATAAAAATAATCCAAAAGTATTTAATTTAAAGAGTATGTAAGCAGGTTACAATCTCAATCAATCATCTGATTCTTCTCTCGAACCAATTTGGCTTGGCTTGGTTGTATGTGTGTTGACTTTGACTTGACTTGTGTGTTGAGTCGGATCTTCAGTTGAAGCTTATTCGAACTCGGCTTTGAGACCTTATAACGTTAATCCAGAAGCGTCGAGCCTTTATTTGGATTAAACGTACTTGATCCGAAGAACACCCGATCGGAGGGGCTTGCACCTTGATCTCGGATCGGAGGCCGTTCTTGGCTTGAAGATGCTTGAAGATCTCAAGGAAGCACTGCTCGTATTCTTGATCTCTTCAGAAGTGTATGCGTCTTCAGATGTTTTAGTGTGTCTGGAATGAATGGAAGAGAGCTCCTTATATAGGTGAAGGGTGAGGACGCCCCATAAATAACTCGCAGTCTGATTGGTCAAGGGTTGATTTGACCTGATTCTGCGGGTTTGGACATTTCACTTGCTTAGGCTTTAAGTCAGACTTATTTGACTGAATCTGGCCTAATTATCAATTATTTACTCATTTATTTTAGGAATAGATTTATTTAAATCTCTTAATAAATAAATAATTAATTGATAATTATTGCATTAATTTGCCACATATTGTCCTTTAATAGGCAATAAAATTCAAGTGCCTACAAATGCCCCCTCGAATTTTGTTCACGAACGACTTTGTGTTGAAGTGAACAAATTGTTATAATCCATTATTGATCAACATGATTGAATTTTATTACTTGCCTCACCAACTTGATATACATAGCCTGAATTATGACTGAACTTAGCAGAGTGCTAAGTTGTCTATGTACCTCTTCTCAGAGGATCAAATCATAACGTAGTTCAAAAGGACATGATCATTTGGTTTGAATGGGGGGTATCGTACACAGTTTATACTCGTGCGGGCCAAGAGTAACATGCATTTTAGGCTCGTGCGTTAAAAAGCTTTGAACTTGAATTTGCTGACAATTTATACTCGTGTCAATGAGCCTTCAATTTGATTTGTAGACAGTTTATACTCTTCTCAAGGAGTCTTGAACTTGAGTGGGAAAGTTTAAGCTCGTATCAAGGAGCGTAACATGTAGAGAGTTAATCTCTTCTCAAGAAAATTTAATTTAAGTGGGATAGTTTAAGCTCGTATCAAGGAGCATAACATATAGAGAGTTTCGTCTCTTCTCAAGGAGATTTGATTTGAGTTTGATAGTTTAGGCTCATATCAAAGGAGCATAACATATAGAGAGTTTTGTCTATTCTCAAGGAGATTTGATTTGAGTGAGATAGTTTAAACTCGTATCAAGGAGCATAATGCATGGAGAGTTTCGTCTCTTCTCAATGAGATTTGATTTGATGTGTAGATAGTTTATACTCATATCAAGGAGCGTGACTTGAGGATTTTAGATAGTTTAAACTCGTGACAAAGAGTATTGTGTGGACATTTTTAGCTCGTGTCGAGGAGCGTAACATGTAAATAGTTTTAGCTCATATCAATGAGCGTTGTGTGGACATTTTGCACTCGTGTCGAGGAGCGTAACATGTAGATGGTTTTAGCTCATATCAAGAAGCGTTGTGTGAATAGTTTTAGCTCATATCAAGGAGCGTGATGTAGACAGTTTTCGCTCGTGTCAGGGAGCATGATGTAGACAGTTTTCGCTCGTGTCAGGGAGATTTGACTTGGAAGATTTTAGATAGTTTAAGCTCGTATCAAGGAGCGTAATGCAGACAGTTTTAGCTCGTGTCAAGGAGCTTGATGTAGACAGTTTTAGCTCGTGTCAAGGAGCTTTAACTTTTATTTATCAACTGTTCATTGCTCCTAATCTTGGATTGCGCTGTTTTCTCTTGCTTCCACTTCATTTCTATGAATCTTTATAGATACTGGAATTTTTGTTTGCGATTCTTCCTCCACTGGCTTATCGAAAGATATGTCTTCAAATTCATAAGAGTCTTGAATAGAGGGTCATTCGATGTCATTTAATGTCAAACTCAACTCCATATCGTGAACTCTTGTAGCCAACTCTTCAAAAGTTTTAGGCCGAATTCCTTAGAGTATGTAGCTAAGATTCCATTGCATCCCTTGAATGAACATTTCTATAGCTGAAGTTTCTGATAGTTTTTCTTTGCAATTGAGGCTTAGGCTCCTCCATCTATTGATGTAATCGATGACATATTCGTCATTACTTTGATGAGTATTTGTTAACTCCATCATGCTAACAATTCTTCGTGTGCTATAGAAACAGTTGAGAAATATTTTTTCCATTTACCTCCAGCTGTCAATGGAGTTTGCTTCCAAGTTGATCTACCAATCAAAGGCATTTCCTTTTAAAGATCGGACGAATTGTCTCACCATGTTATCTCCGTAAGTCCCCGCATTATTGTTGGATTGTATACTAAAAGTCTAGCTTTAATATGAACAATGTTATAACAATTTATTTGAAATGAGAATCATATGATCAAATGATTGCGTCTTATAATTTATTTATATGCACGATGCAATAGTCCACTTACTTTATATTGTAGATAATATGTTGTGCGACAACACGTGGAAGATCATATTATCGATTTTCTTATAAAGTATAAACAGATACTCACAACTGAGATAGACGGGGACTCTCTATCGGGATGGTTGTAGTGTGCTTTGGTATTAGCTTGTCTTGGCTATAGAATCACATTAGTGCACTTTATGTGTATTGAGCAGGACCACATGAGATCGTTCGACTTATACTGACTTATAGAAGAACTTGATCTCTGTTATTATGGATGTTCGTGCTCTTAATCCGTATACAATAACCTCGACACGTAGGGCAGTATGTATTTCTTTGACTCATCAATGAGTGAGATTTACATGTAATTAAATCAACAAACTCGGTGAGTTGAGAAGTAGTGCTGTCTCTATGGTGTGCTGTTGATTGTAGAAGGAATCCGTGTCCGTCATAGGTTGATGATGTCCCCTTGAGGAGCTCATAAGGATTATGATGTAAACCCTGCAGGTGGATTTATTCCGGCATGATAATGAGGTTGAGTGGTACTACTCTCGGATGAGATATTAATTAATGAAGTTGTCAGTAACTTAATTAATTAATGGACATTATATATCTTAAACATGGGGAGACTAACGAACTCATAATAAGAAGGAGCTCATAACATAATTATGGAATTAGAACGGTAGTGCAGTAATAATATTTTAGTGGTATATATTATTATTATTGGACTTAAGTATAAGCTTTGGGCTAAGCTTGGATACTTAAGCCCAATGGAGACCCAACTCTAATTTCTCCTCCTGGTCCCTGCTGTAGCCCATATATAAGTCATCTCAGCTGTCCGGAAACCCTAATCAATATCACGTCTAACACTGTGAAGGGGGTTAGGGAACAGCAGATTGAGAAGATCTCGATCTTCGCCCACACGACGTCGAGATTGGACTTGGGAATACATCAGAAGACTGGAAGGTTGTTTGCTGCTGTTGTCCGCCAACTTCTATGATTTTTATAAAATCGTACAAACATTATAACAGGACATGTGATATACTGACGGAAAACCACGGAAGAGAGGATCGTTTTGGCGTATAGATCACTCAAATCCGATATCGGATGAGAGAGTTATGCCCAAAACGGTAAGACTGCGCAGGCTAGTGGCGAGAATTCATCGTCTTCAACATACCCTGATGAAAGGTAATACATTTCTTGTTTTCATGCTTCTGCTGTGTGTTAGAAATGTATGGAACCCTAAAGGTTCACGTTAACCAAACGATCGAATGCCAATAATTATTGCATGTCTCGACGAAGTGCACCACATGTTGTCTTGGGTTGCCTTTGCCATCGAATTGTTGAAACTTGGGAGGTTGGTAGTCAGTTGGCATCCTCAAGTTGTCAATTCTCTTTGTATATAGCTTTTGTAGGTGGCAGGAGATTTAGAGCTTACTTTAAACTTGTCTTTTATCGTCTCTATGATGATGTTCTTTATTTGGTTGATATGAAGCATTCCATCAGCTGAAACTTCCACTTTTTCCTCAACTTGCTTTTTTTCAGGTGAATGATGTTTCGTCGAGTCTTCCTCCTCGTGCTCATCCTCAACTTGTTTTCCATTTGCACGGCTTGTCTCCGCATTCTCCATTTTCTTCATAAGTTCGAAGATTTTTAAATCTTGAGCTTTCATGTGCTTGTTGAGTCCTTCAATGACTTTCAACATACTTGAGAGTTGTTCCTCAATGGTTATATCAATCGTCGTCATCACTACAGCTGCAATTGAGGCAGATGGTGAGCTTGGAGTGGAATGAGGAGTTGAGCAGTTAGAGTCATCTTCACCATCTTTGTCGTTGTACAATGGCTTATTGAGAATAATCTCTATCATACGATTTGTCTTTGAGGAGCCTTCAGACATACTTCTTGTAACGACTTCAACCTTTTCAGTTTGCAACTCTGGAGGCTTTGATGCAGTGGTCCTTCGTATCGCAATCTTTAGCGGAGTTGTAACTTGCGTCTTCACAGCTTGTAGCTCTAAAGGCTTTGAGGTAGATGACCTTTTTATCGCGATCCTAAGAGGAGTCATGCTTTGTATCTTTGTGCTTGTTGAGAAAAGAGATGAGAGGTAGAGACTGTCCTACTGGGCGTGCCAAAATTTGTAGCAATAAATTTTTGTATTTATAATAAAATACAAATTGGGTACAAAGATAAATTTCAGAAGGATTTAATTTGAATGATATATAAATGAGTTACAATCTCAATCAATCATCTGATTCTTCTCTCGAACCAATTTGGCTTGGCTTGGTTGTATGTGTGTTGACTTTGACTTCTTTGACTTGACTTGTGTGTTGAGTCGGATTTTCAGTTGAAGCTTGTCCGAACTCGGCTTTGAGACCTTATAACTTTAATCAAGAAGCGTCGAGCCTTTGTTTGGATTAAACGTATTTGATCCGAAGAACACTCGATTGGAGGGACTTGGCACCTTGATCTCGGATCGGAGGCCGTTCTTGTCTTGAAGATGCTTGAAGATCTCAAGGGAGCACTGCTCGTATTCTTGATCTCTTCAGAAGTGTATGCGCCTTCAGATGTTTTAGTGTGTCTGGAATGAATAGAGGAGGGCTCCTTATATAGGTGAAGGGTGAGGACGCCCCATAAATAACTCGCAGTCTGATTGGTCCAGGGCTGATTTGACCTGATTCTGGGGCCCAGATTCTGCGGGCTTGAGCCTTTCACTTGCTTAGGCATTAAGTCACACTTATTTGACTGGATATGGCCTAATTATCAATTATTTACTCATTTATTTTAGGAATAGATTTATTTAAATCCCTTAATAAATAAATAATTAATTGATGATTATTGCATTAATATGCCACATATTTTCTTTTAATAGACAATAAAATTCTAAGTGTCTACATACATTAAATCAGAAGTGACAACCCAATTCTTGATTGGCAGAAATAAGGTTTGAAGCCACAAGCTGAAAAACTTGCTATTGGTCTGAAAGCTACAGCTGAATTGCATGATTTTAGGAAAAGATCGAAGAAGTGTTAAGAAATCTTAAATATTTAATGAGCTTAATTTGCATTTAATGCATGTACACATTACACCCTATCTCACACAGCTATTTAGAACAAGAAATTAATGAGGTTTTGAAAACTTTAATCTTCAAGGGGTTGATTTCATAGTATCTACAAAATGAGTAGACACGCTTAAAAGGACGAGATATTTTGGACACATTTTAATATTTCTATTTTTTTATTGTTATAAATAATTGTAGTTATTATTTAAACATTTTTGTTCCGCAAAATTTATGTGTACCTTTTACTTTTAATTTGTGAACGGGATCAAAAGATGTTGATACATTTATACATGTGATATATATACATATTTTTTAATTAGTTGGTTTAAAAGATCACAAAAAAGGTTTTTTACCCGATAGATAGAAATCCATGTAGATATTTTCCAATAAACCATACTAGTATTTTTTAGAAAACTACTTCCTAATTATATATATTAAGATGTGAGCTTTAGGGTTGGGCGAAATGGTATACCAAAAATTTTTGGTCATACCAAATACCGTACCGAAATTTTTGGTATATAAAAAATTATATCGTTACCGTACCTAAACTTTCGGTATACTATAATTTGGTATACCGATATTTCGGTATAGAAAAATAGTATACATTCTGCTTACTGATATTTCGGTATACCGTATCATACCTAAAATATCGGTATATACCGTCCTATTAGATAGTTTGATATGTCGTTATACACCTAAAATTCGATAAATCTAATTAAAAACTGTACAAGAAAAGTGAAAGATAGTTATAAAACAAATTCTAATAGATAACAAATTTATAATAAGAAAAATATAGGACAATCCACAAACGACCAAATTAAATAAGAGTAAGTCTCATGTAAACCGGGTTTACATGTAAACCCTATTTTTTTAAATTACTCTTTAGTATATAAAAAATTACTCTTTGAAAAGTAATAATTTTTATACATAAGAGTAATAATTCATGTCTTTAAAGAGTAATTTTTTATGTACTAAAAAGTAATCGTTAAATCAGGATTTATCAAATTTTGAAAAGTAATTTTTTAATTCAGAAGAGTAACAGTATGTGCTAAACAGTATTTTTTTATGTATTAAAGAGTAATAGGGTTTACATAATTAATTAATGTATGTAAACCGATATAAACTAAGGTTGTGTTTGGATTGAATCATTTCAAATCCAATGGATTTGAAAATGAGTGGATTTTAAATCAATTCATTTGAATTTCACTGTTTGGATAAATTATGGATATTTGAAAGGATTTCAAATCCATAATTCAAAAATTATTTTTAAAATAAAATTTTATATATAATAAATAAAAATAATAAAATTTTAATATATTTTTAATAATTCATGTCTTTTATAAAATTTTAAATTTTTAATATTTGAATAATAAAAATAATACCACTCATCCTTATCCCCACCCCAACACCACCCCCTCATGCCAATTTTTTTTATAAAACTATAGATTTTAATTTTAAAAAATAAAAATATTACCATTCAATCCATTCATTCCACCCACCCTCACCCCAACTCACCACCACCTTACCCACCAATCTTTTTTAAAAAAATTAGATTTTAATATTTAAAAAATAAAATTTAAAATTTTGTTAAAATTTTTTTGGGTGGAGTGGTGGCTGTGGGGTGGGTTGGGTGGGTAGGGGTTGGATGGTAATATTTTTATTATTTAAATATTAAAATTTAAAATTTTATTAAAAAAAATTTGGGGATTGGGGGGTTGGTTAGGGATAGGTTGTAATATTTTTATTATTTAAATATTAAATTTTTAAATTTTATAAAAAAAATTTGGGCAGGGGGTGGGGTGGGGTAGGAGGGGATGGGGTGGGTAGGGGTGGGTGGTAATATTTTTATTATTTAAATAATAAAATTTAAATTTTTATTAAAAAAAATTGGTCAAGGGCGGGGTGGGTAGAGATGTGTGGTAATATTTTTACTATTTAAATAATAAAATTTAAATTTTTATAAAAAAATTTTTTTGGGCAAGGGGTGGGTAGGGGAATGAGTGATAATATTTTTATTATTTAAAAAATAAAATTTAAATTTATATAAAAAAATTTATGGGGGTGGGTGGGAGTTGGGTAGGTGGGTATGGGGGTAGGTTGGATGGTAAAGTTTAAAATTTAAAAATAAATATATAAATATATTTTTTAATTAATTTATCAATTTTATATATTATTTTTATACTTAATATAATCAATTACACAACAACGGAACAAAAGAATTTCAAATGACACGTTTGAGTAAGGATTTGAAATCTATTAAAAACAACTAAAAAAATTTAAAATCAAATCCATAATTTGAAATCCATTAATTTGAAATCTTGGATTTATAAATCCATTAATTTCAAGTGTCATCCAAACATGAGAGAGGGAATCCCTCCCTCAAATCCATCAATCCAAACACAGCCTAAGGGGTTGTTATTAAATAAATAGTACCCAAAAGATCTACACAAGAACTATATGAAACTTATATTAAAATCAACACTTTTAAATTTTCATATAGGATATAACTACGTAATTAAAAAAGAAGTACAATATATCATAAAAGTCAATCAACTTTATCACTCATTTATTTATAATTATGAAATATACAGTAGTATTTTAAATTTAATCTTTTAATTAAATAGTGTATATATAATTTAATTGAAAATTATAATATATAAATAATAATTATAATTACATATATCATGTAGATTGAGGCTTACGTGCGCCCGCGCACGGCATGCACCTTTAGAATTTAGTATTATGGATAATGGTACATTATTTTGTTCTAAAGGGTATATGCTTTAATTAATAAGGGTACACAATTTTGTTCTAAAGGGTATACTCCCTCCGTCCTGGTCAAACTGCATCGTTTGACTGCATAAAGCTCTCACAAAAGCTACAGTAAACGATGCAATATGGGCGGGACAGAGGGAGTATGTAATACCCGAGAATTTTCCCTATTTATGTGATAATATAATTTGTATTTTTATGCATTTTTATAATTATGTATAATTATGAGACAATTGTTTATACATTTTATTTATCTTTATATTTTATTTGAGACACCCGCGATAAAAATGGTGACAATATGTGAATATATGTGTGCATAAATATTTACGTGCATTAATATGGATATATATAATTATATTGTTTTATTTGTATATATATATTGTTTCTTAATTATTTAACATCACACGTGTTCTCGTAATAATAATAGTGGTAATAAAATGTACTGTATTAATTTGTAAATATATCATATCTTAGTTATTAAGTATTTCACGTATATTTGTAATGAATAATAATAATAATAATAATAATAATAATAATAATAATAAAGTGTTGATGGTTAATATTTGGATGAGTAGCGTGTGTGATACGTGGATTAATCATAACTATAATAATAATAATAATAATAATAATATACTATTAATAGTAAGTAATGGCGGTTGATGAACACCGACTACAATCGCCTCTCATCTATATATATATTGAGGTTATCAACCTCATTGGCAATGAGAAGTATTCCGTGTTCAGAAAAAAATAAAAGAGAGAGAATAGAGAGGAAGGAGAAGAAAGAAAAGGAGAGGGAGGGGTTCGTGTCGGAACGGAAAAGAAGATATTAGTTGTAGTTCGACACGAGGTTTATATTAATGTCGGAATCCAGGTAAGTAGAGGTCCAACTACAATGCATAAACATGTTGTGTGTGAATTATTTGTGATTAATGTGTGACAATTATTTTATGGATTATTTGTGATTAGTTTAATTACGTTATGAATTATTTGTGATTAATATGTGATACAAGTTGCAGACTTAAGTGATTTGAGATATTATCGTTGTTTTATATTTGTTGGTCTATCTGATCAAAGATTGTTCTATATGTGCATCTGTGTGATTTTAGATGAAATAATTATTCTATTTTAATTAAATGTTGATATTAATGTCTTAATTAATATGTGATGCATATTTAGTTTCTACTACTTTCATACCATGCATAATCATGAAAAGTGTTTTTCCAAAAATTAATAAGATATTAATGGTGTGTGCGGCCACTATATATGCACTGAGTGGCGAAAGGGGCGACCTAGGAAGGAGCGACCTGGGGAAACCCAAAGTAGGCTACCTAGAGTGGGCCACCGTCTTGAATTATTGTGAGAAAGAGAGTGGTGTTCAGTGAGGGGACTTCCGAGCAGTAGGGGGTCAGTTGGTGATGGACCCTAGTGGGCTGTAAGGAAAGGTTGATCCTCGGACTGCACCACGTGGGACTCTGTGGAAGGAGATGATTCTTGGTGGCGGGATAAGTGACGAGCGGTGGGAAGCTTGTTGGGCCACGAGATGATAGTCCTCACAGCAGTTCTATATTTATATTATGAAATTGATAAATCGAGTGATGAGCTCATTTCTGGTGCATATCATAAGTGTGTCGTGGGGATCCCGCAACGTAAACAGTTTTCTTAATAAAAGAGACCAACTGGAAAGATTAGAAAATAAATGCATTTTATGCACTATCATGCATGATTTCTACTTTTCGAGATTTTATCTCACTTATTTATGCATTGTAGGTAAAATCGTACACGATACTGATGGTTGGAGTTCCGTCAGATTCTGAGAGTTGTATACATAGATGACGATCTACTGGTCGGGCCAGTGTAATGAGCTGTCTTGTGAAAATTGTATTGTATAAAAATGAAGGAAAAGAAATATTTATTATTGATTATTATTGGTGAAAAATAATCGGGTCGTGACAGAATAGTATCAGAGCACGGTCATGGTCCTGTAGACTGTCCATGTATACAATCTCGGAATCTGTGGTACACCACCAGACCAGTAAGTTTTATTTTGTGTCAAATATGTAATTTTGTATGAACATAATTGTGGTCTCATTTATTTCAAATGTGATGATTATAAAATGCTCAAGTAAAGTGAGACTAAATTTCGAGGACGAAATTTTTATAAGGTGGGGAGGATGTAATACCCGAGAATTTTCTCTATTTATGTGATAATATAATTTATATTTTTATGCATTTTTATAATTATGTGATAATTATGAGACAATTGTTTATACATTTTATTTATCTTTATATTTTATTTGAGACACCCGTGATAAAAATGGTGACAATACGTGAATATATGTGTGCATTAATTTGGATATATATAATTATATTGTTTTATTTGTATATATATACTGTTTCATAATTATTTAATATCACACGTGTTCTCGTAATAATAATAGTGGTAATAAAATGTACTGTATTAATTTGTAAATATATCATATCTTAGTTATTAAGTATTTCACGTATATTTGTAATGAATAATAATGATAATAATAATAATAATTAAGTGTTGATTGTTAATATTTGGATGAGTGGCGTGTGTGATACGTGGATTAATCATAACTATAATAATAATAATAATAATAATAATAATAATAATAATAATAATAATAATAATAATAATAATAATATACTATTAATAGTAAGTAATGGTACGTAATGGCGGTTGATGAAACGCCGACTACCATCGCCTCTCATCTATATATATATAGAGGTTATCAACCTCATTGGCAATGAGAAGTAGTCCGTGGAGTTCAAAAAAAAATAAAAGAGAGAGAAGAGAGAGGAAGGAGAAGAAAGAAAAGGAGAGGGAGGGTTCGTGCCGAAACGGAAAAGAAGTTGTAGTTCGACACGAGGTTTATATTAATGTCGGAGTCCAGGTAAGTAGAGGTCCAACTACAATACATAAACATGTTGTGTGTGAATTATTTGTGATTAATGTGTGACAATTATGTTATGGATTATTTGTGATTAGTTTAATTACGTTATAAATTATTTGTGATTAATATGTGATACAAGTTGTATACTTAAGTGATTTGAGATATTATCGTTGTTTTATATTTTTTGGTCTATCTGATCAAAGATTGTTCTATATGTGCATCTGTGTGATTTTAGATGAAATAATTATTCTATTTTAATTAAATGTTGATATTAATGTCTTAATTAATATGTGATGCATATTTAGTTTCTCCTACTTTCATACCATGCATAATCATGAAAAATGTTTTTCCAAAAATTAATAAGATATTAATGGTGTGTGCGGCCACTATATATGCACTGAGTGGCGGAAGGGACGACCTAGGAAGGAGCGACCTGGGGAAACCCAGAGTAGGCTACCTAGAGTGGGCCACCGTCTTGAATTATTGTGAGAAAGAGAGTGGTGTTCAGTGAGGGGACTTCCGAGCAGTAGGGGGTCAGTTGGTGATGGACCCTAGTGGGCTGTAAGGAAAGGTGGATCCTCGGACTACACCACGTGGGACTCTGTGGAGGGAGATGATTCTTGGTGGCGGGATAATTGACGAGCGGCAGGAAGCTTGTTGGGCCACGAGATGATAGTCCTCACAACAGTTCTATATTTATATTATGAAATTGATAAATCGAGTGATGAGCTCATTTTCGGTGCATATCATAAGTGTGTCGTGGGGATCCCGCAACGTGAACAGTTTTCGTAATAAAAGAGACCAACTAGAAAGATTAGAAAATAAATGCATTTTATGCACTATCATACATGATTTCTACTTTTCGAGATTTTTTCTCACTTGTTTATGCATTGTAAGTAAAATCGTACACGATACTGGTGGTTGGAGTTCCGTCAGATTCTGAGAGTTGTATACATGGATGACGACCTATTGGTCGGGCCGGTGTAATGAGCTGTCTTGTGAAAATTGTATTGTATAAAAATGAAGGAAAATGAATATTTATTATTGATTATTATTGGTGAAAAATAATCGGGTCGTGACAGAGTATATTTTTCATTAATATTTTTTATTTTTCTTCAAAAAATAAAGGATACATATCTTTATACCAAAGGGTATACAATTTAACACAAAATTCTAAAGGCACACGGAATGTGCTCCCGTACGCCCGGGCACACTTTGCCTATCATGTAGTATGGTATACCATATCATATTATCCAAAAATTGAATATTTTTCGGTATTTCAGTATATATCAAAATACCGCGGTATTGATAATTTATTATCGTACCAAAATTTTCAATACGGTATCATACCTTACCAAAAACTTCGACATACCTAAAATTTCGGTAAAATCAATATTTTTTTCGATATGGTAAGGATGGTATACCGAAATTTCGGTATTTTTTCCCCAACCATAAGCTCACCTACACTGTTATCTTTGGGTTATATGTAAAAAAATCAAATATCTTTAGTTCAAATGCATTTTAACCCTTGAAATTTTGATCAAATTACTCCCATGTGTTTGACAAAATTGGACCTATCTAATAGCCATATAATAAAATTTAAATATTTTATATTTTGAGTTTAAATTTTAAACTTTATTAGTCATAAAAGAAATTGAAAAGCGAAAATTTTAAGCGGTTGTTTTCGGTCTATTCTTCAAAATTTTTGGTAGTTCGAATTTAGTAAAACAAATTACATAAATTCTACATCTTTTACATACATTACTCCTTTAACTCTTACGCATTGATTTAAATCTATTAATTAAAATCCACCTAACAAATACTACTTCTGTCTCACTGTAACATGTATGTTTGTTGTTTTTACATGAATATAATATTTTAATATTTGTTGGTAGTTATATTAGTATTATTTACTTTGTATTTGAACGGATCAAAATGACAAAACATATACTCCTTTCGTTCCACCGAAATGTCTCCATTTTACTATATTAGGTGTCTCATTCAAAAATCTCCATTTTTCACTTTTAGTATAAAGGCCCTCATATGGCCCACCACTCACTGTTAATACAAATACCCACTACATATAAAATAATACTCCATGCGTACCAAGAATACATTTGCACTTTCCATTTTGGTCCGTCCCAAGAATATATTCACCCTCTAAAATTGGAAACAATACACAATATCAATAACTTTACAATACTGCCCCCAGAGCATAGCTCAAGTGGTAGAGGGGAGGGTGGAAAGACCTTCCAACTGAGCTTGGTTTCTGCAGGGTGGGGGTTCGAATCATGTCTTTGACATGGATTTGGCCCCTTGCAAGCACAAGTTTAACAGTGAGTCATCTCTATAAGCCACTTGAGGCACATCCTGCGATTTACCTCCTCCACCAATTCCCAGGGTAGGGGCGGTGGGGCCCCCTAATGGTGGAGTACACCAATAACCTTACAATACTACAATATTACAAAAATGCCACCTTCTTTTTACACACAATCTAGTCAAGTCAACTATATCATGCACTTTATTCTATTCAATTAACTAAAATACCCCTCCTCTTTCTTACATCACACCACAAAAAAGTTACTTTTCTTAAACTCCGTGCCAGATAATACACGAATGTATTCCTGGGACGAAGAGAGTAATATTTTTTAATCTACGCACAAAAAGTAACCAATGACGTTTGGGCTGGACGGAGAGAGTATATTGCAGCAAGACATAGGATATTATATTTCTTAATCTCAGTCAAAAATAGTAAATATAACAACATTTATGTAAGATACATATTGTATACATTACTAAATAAAATTAAGAGTGAGACTCTTGTACTCTGAGAACACCTTACCCCTTTGCAATTTAAACCCCCAGCAATACATATGATTAAATAGTATAGGAAGGGGTAGGATTGTATTTCCATAGGGGCACAGTGTATCACCGGGGCATACAAGTTTTTGCCTAAAATTAACTCTTCATAAAATAATTTACTTCCATAAATCAAACTCCATTTTCAGTGAAATATTACCGCTGCTTACTAAATATCAACTCTTAATAAAATAAGGCAAAAACTTCTGCACCATCGGGGACACGGTCCATGTCCCTATGTGAACACAACTATTCCCTTCACTATTCTATTTAAACTTATGTATTGTTAGGAAGTTTAAATTGTAAAAGGGCCGTGTCCCATAATAACAAACTTTATGGTGTAGCTCCAGACGCTATGATTTCCAAATGCATTAGGTGAAGATCCAATTTCTCACGGAAAAAAACATTTTCCCATCTCACCTACAAAACAAACATCGATCTACATTTCAAAGCTGCTGTTTTGTGTTCGTTAATTCATCCCGCCTCTGGTTTCCTTTCATCGTTGCCTCCTTTGCACACCCGTTTTCTCCACGTCTCTGTAAGTTACTTTTTCTTACTCCTTTGCCCTCTTCGCCCCAAAACGATTGCAGAGTTTGAACTGATTCTTGATCATCTCCTTTTTTGCTATTCTTATTTGGGTTTTAGATTTTATTTTATTTTTATTTAATCAATCATGATTTTTTTTAGAGCTGCATGGCAGACGTTGGTGTATGGCGACAAAAGTTTCGAAATTGAACATTCCCTTCTTCTTCTTCTTCTTTTTTTTTTCTCCCCAAATTGAACCCTTGCTTGATTCCTGTGTGTGAGGAAGTGGCATATTATTCGAAATTAATTACCTGTAAGTTATTTTTGCTGACATGTTGATCCATCACAATATATAATCTCTGCTTTTTTAATTGATGCTGCCATCAGAGCTAAAGGAACTTTACAAATCTTATGAATTTTAGCCATTACTGAATTTCTCTTGGATCTGGAAAGTATATTTCGATTTTTTATTTTGGCTCATGAGTTTGGAGATGGTGTATGTTGATTGGATTTGAAAATGACAGTTTTGCCTCCTTGAGCAACAGCACTGGTCAGTTTAATTGGGGTTCAAACTTATGTAAATGGGGTTATCGATGCTATGATATGCTAATGAATATCAAAATTCAAATGCAAGACTATATTAAAGCTGTTTTTTATTCTTCTTTTTGTGTGTAAGTACTCGTACCAATCTTTCAAGGGCAGATACTTTTCGATGGAGAGCTTAATGAGTGCACAGATCAATTTGCATATGGTTCATTCTTTATGTAGTAGACAACAGAACTCAGTGCAGCTTGTTCCTTTATTGGCTCCAAGATCTGTTACGAGGAGAGGGTTGATTAGTCCAATGAAAAGTCGAAAGTCATTGAATTCAGTTGCTGCTTCTGTTCAACCTCTGCAGGCCTCAGAAGCATGCCGTTTCAGCAATACATCACCTTTAAAGGGTAAACATTAACTTAAGCTTTTTGGTTTTGCATTTTAATTTGTTTTATGCTCATTATGCATCGGACTGTGATAATCCAAATATGACAACAGATAGGATTGCAGATTGAATAATGTTGAAGAATCTTATAGTTGAAAATCCAAACTTTTAAAATCCTTGCACTACTTAGCGTGGTATAATCGTTGGTATTAGTTTTCCAACGGTGTTACTATCTAGAACATGTTTCTGATGGTTGCTTCATTTTATTCTACTTAAATAGAGGTCCTTGAGAGGTGGAGAAATGCCAATGCTGTATGCTTTGATGTGGATAGCACTGTGTGCTTGGATGAAGGAATTGATGAGCTGGCAGATTTTTGTGGAGCTGGAGAGGCTGTTGCAGAATGGACTGCCAGGTCTAGTTGTGTACTGTTTATAGTATTCTCATTGGTTTATTAATTTTGGTGACAAGTACTTCTCACTTATAAGCCCAAAATATATGTTAATTATTTTGATAGCTTTTACAGGGCAATGAGTGGTTCTGTTCCATTTGAGAAAGCCTTGGCTTCTAGATTATCTCTCTTTAACCCATCACTTTCCCAGGTGCAGGAGTTCCTTGAGAAGAGACCTCCAAGGTACAAACTAATTTTTACTAATATTTAGTAATTATTCACAAATTCCGCACGATTTATATTACTATTGTGTAAGATTTAAGGAATAGAAGTATAGAAGTTTACAATTCCTGTACAATTCCTGTACTGAATGCTTGATGTAGGTGTTGCAATTTGCAGTGTTTATACGCTGCACCTTTTCCCATTGAAAAGATAGTCATACATGGAAATTTTCTACTAAGGAGATCAATTTTTTTAATAATGATATAATTTGCTGTTTCCTTCCTCCCAATAGAGCATGTTGACTTTTAAAATCATAGCATAACAAAATAGTTTTGTGAATTTGATCCCCAACCATTTATAAAAATTCCCAGTGAAGGACTATTGTTCTCCAGTTAAGTAGGAATATTTTATCAATACATGACACCTTAAAGAAAAGAATGCGGAGTTATATCACTGCCAGGAAGTTTTGCGTGGTTGTAGTCCTTCCATGTGTCCATCATAATTAAAGTTCCCCTAGTTTCACTTACTAAAAGTGTATTTTTTATTTTCTATCATACATTTGGATATGTGGATGTGTGTTTAAAATTGAAAGGCATTCTTCAAGCCTCCATTTTTTTTTAAAGAAGTAATATAAGATCAACATATTTGTTTAAATCTTTATCTGTTTGTAAAATTTATCTATTAAAATCTTCATGTTAGCAGTGGCATATGAGCATTTTGTTTTAGGTTTTTCAAATCCCAAGCTATATCCCACTTATAAATGTTTGGATTGCATGTTCTATCTCTAATATAATCTTACTTGATTGGGTTCTGGGTACCAACTACTTGACTGGAAAATGAACATAAAAAATAAATTCGCATTCATGTATAAATCTGTACTGGGCCTTTTCTTTGATTATTTGATATTCATCTAATACATGGCATCACAGCTACCTCCAATTCTCAACCTCTAATTCTCATATTAAATTCTTAACTCACGCCTTTTAAATATTTTGTAATAACTCCTGTTGCAGCTTAGTTTTATGAGGTGAGAGGCGCAAAAGGGCTCAATGGCCCTATTAAAGTTTGAGGCGAGCGTCTCATGTAAATCACGATTCTACAACTTATATAGTTGTTAAAGGCGCCTTAGGCGAGGCGAAGCCCTGATCGCCTGGGTTTCTTGGTTTTTTGGGGTTTCGGTTGATGTTCAATAAACCCTCGCCTTTGTGCGCCTTTTTCGCCTCAGGCGCGCCTTGAGTACATTTCCAAATTTTGGTTTTTTTTTTCCTGCTTTCCTATGTTTTTCATGTAGAGTAAGAATTTAACGAATACAATGATCAATTTGATGGTGAAGAAGAGAATGAAGATTATAAGGACCATAGACCATGATAATTAAGATTTTTATCTCATTGGTAATCATTTGTGTCACTGACATTTGATATTTTCTTAAAATTGAAGGATTCTGCTTATATGCTTTTTGTGATTGTCTATTTGTGTTTAGAACTTGAATTGTGAAGTTCATTGTGCACGGGTTTTTTAATTGTGATTATGTTATTTATGAGTTATTATGTATTATTGTGTGATATTATTTTATTTTTACCTTTATTTAGTTGGAAAATTATGTGTTGAGTTGGATATATTAATGTATATATGTTCTAAAGTATCTTGTACCTCAGGCGCGCCTTGCGCCTCAGGCTCCAACAAGGCCTTTGCGCCTTTTTGCGCCTTTCGCCTTTAACAACTATGATAGTATATACATAAGTATATCCTACCTTGCACATAATTACGTAACCAAATAAAGGTAAAAAATACATAACATCACATAACGGTACAGAATAACTCATAAATTATACAAAGAAAATCCAAACATGATCAATGTCAAAATTATAATCCTCAGCACCAATAGACAATAAACCAATAACACAAAGTCTTCAAGTTTCAAAAGGTATCACAATTCAATTATCATCATGATTCATGATTGTTATAATCCCCATCATCCTCTTCCTCCTCTAATTGAGCATTTTTTTCGTTTTCCTTTTGTTTTGTTTATGAAATCCTAATTTTAATTCATGTAAAGCCCTAGATAAACTTTTCCCCAAGACTTGAAGAGGTAGAAGAAATTATTATTAAAAATTATTTTAGCACCTTTTAGAAAACCCTAAAACATAAGCAACATGTGCACATGTACAAGAAGGTGCGCCTCAGGTCATGACAAAAGTCACAGCCTCTTGTATAGAGCCTGAAATCTGAAAAAAAAAAACTGAAAAAAGAGGCTCGTTTGCTTGAGCCCCCTCGGAGGCCTACCTCTAACAGCTATGAATTGTTGTGTCTCTGTAAATTTTTATATGAAATCTACAAGAAGGTGAAAAGAGAAGAAGTGAAGAAGAGGAAAAGGATTGATTGAATGAATGATGAGTATATACTCCCTCCGTCCCAAAACAATTGACACATTTTTTTTGGGCACAGAGATTAAGGAGTATAATAATTTAATGTAAATTGAAGTGAGAGAAATAATATTTAATGTGTAGTGGATAGTTGTATTAGTGGTGAGTGAGATGTGTGTGTGGGTCCATGTAAATAAATAAATTGTTTTTGTATGGGTCCCATATCCTTAAAAAGGAAATATGTCAAATTTTTTGGGACAACCCAAAAAGGAAAGTGTGTCAATATCTTTGGGACGGAGGGAGTATATAAAAAAAAAGATATGGGATTATATATTCATAAAGATGCAGATCGGAATTTTTTGTTTCTGATCAATTCATCACAAGTCTGCACTTGCATCTGTTCATATGTCCAAATGCATTTGGACAACCCAAAAAGGAAATATGTCAATTTTTGTGGGACAACCCAAAAAGGAAAGTGTGTCAATATCTTTGGGACGGAGGGAGTATATAAAAAAAAAGATATGGGATTATATATTCATAAAGATTGCAGATCGGAATTTTTTGTTTCTGATCAATTCATCACAAGTCTGCACTTGCGTCTGTTCATATGTCCAAATGCATTTGCCCTTTAATTTTTTCAGTTCATATCTCATTCCCTTTTTATTTAAGTTAAATTATAATTGACATTTCACATGACTAATAGAATTACTGAAGTAAAAATCCATTACTTGAAATGACCATTTTTTTTTTTATTTTTTATTTTATACATATAAGACCTTAGAATACACAATCTCAGTATCCTATCTACTCAAGCACCACTGAGTGATTTGAAGCCCATTCCTGTTCTTACAAATTCATGCAAACTGATGATATAACATGAGGTTTCTTTAAGAGTGAAATGAAGTTGCATTTCTATTGTGTAAATTATTCCAATTTTACATCTTTGACGAATTATTGTGTGAAAAATAAAAAATGATAATTTTTCCCTTTCTTTTGATTGTACATGGTTAGCTTAATTTCTTTTCATAATATAGACTTTCTCCTGGAATTGATGCATTGATGAAGAAGATAAAAGACAAGAACAAGGATGTTTATCTGATCTCTGGAGGTTTCCGTCAAATGATAAATGTAAGTTGCTTATTGTGAAAGTCATTGATAGTTATCTATTTGTATCCTTTTATGTTTATGAAAGCCTGATGTTATGAATATGGCATAAAAGATTAGCTTGCGTTGCAAATCCACTATTCACCATTCGTTAAATTACTAAATATTAGAAATTAATTTTCTTGTGATTGTTGAACTTTGTAACTAGGCTCTGATAGGGAGATTCTATCTTCTTTCTCAGTCTAAATCAATCATGAGAAAGTGATCTGTGTAATCCAATATGATTGCAGTTTAGCTTTTATAGGGAGACGGAGATGGAGACGGTAAACAAGCACTAAGCAAATACCATTTTCCTAATCACTAATTTTATTGTCATAATGCATCAGAATGTCCCTAAACTATTCTCAGATAGGTCCTTCAAATATTTTTTATTTAAAAGGTGCTTCAAGTATTGAGATTTTATCTCACAAGCTCTCTCAAGATGAAAATTTTCAGAACTTTTCAAATGATCATACACATCAGCTTAATTTTATTTTGTTAATATCTATTTGCTTTTGCAAGAAATTTAAACTGTTATTTTTATAGTGTTCCTTGGTTTGTAAAAGACCATGAATGTATATAAAGTGAAAAATAGTCTATATGTGTAATATAACCATTAAAAAACTCATGAAAAACACTGATAGAGGAAGGAAAGATTAGTTATTTTAGTATTTTGATTTCAAGTCCATTATTTCCTTATTTTAGATTATTTAGTTTACTACTCCCTCCGTCCCACAATAACGTTTATGCATTTCCATTTTGGGCGTCCCATAAAAAGGTTTACATTTCCCTTTATAGTAAATGGGATCCACACAAAACATTTAAATATTTCCATGGTGCCCACAACACTACACTAATACAATTATTTACTATTCATTAAAATATTATACCTCTGACCTCAATACACATTAAAATACTATATTCCTTAATCCCCTGCAAAAGCAGACGTAAACGTTTTAATGGGACGGAGAGTATTTCCTTATTACCTTAATTTACTATTTCCATATCCGTACTTAGGGTTACTGTTTTGGTTTATGGGCCTTCAGCCTATTTAAACTCCTATGTTTACTAGGGTTTCTTAGTTAATAAGAAATTATATATTTTGCAACCTTATTGGTTTGTGGCAGAGTTTGTTTCTGTGGCCTTCTTTGAAAATTTGCAGACTTCCGGCTTGTGGCGGAGAATTCCATTATCTGTGGCACTCTTTGAAGGATTATTTTGGTGTGTGTTTTATTTATTTTATTTAAGTGTGCATCTCTATCAGACTCTCGACAAATTCCTTTAGTTTTCGCCATGAAGGAGCTCTTGAAATATATTTTCAATACTTGAAAGACTTTTAAGTAAAAATTTGGTTATTTCTTTTTTATGTTTCCTACTTTTATTTGCCTTTTCATTTTTTGGTTTGCTTGTAGACCAAACAAACAGAATTCAAGCCCTAAATCTCTCACTAATAAATATTGGTCTTGCTTTTTCAGAATATTTTTGACCAATGTATGTAATGTATGTAAAGTTCCAGCATCACTATCATGTTAACTTTTAAGTGCATTGCAGTGCAAACTATGTCTCCTGTTGTTTTTTTTTTTTAATTTATGAATTGGTACTACTTTTCCTTTGTTGTGGACACTCTCATAGTTTTTGGTTTCAATTTGATTAATGTTGGCAAAATTTTTGTTTATTTAGCATGTCTATGTTGATTCTCTCGTAAAATGATGAAACTTAAAATGTAACAGAAGAAATATAATGCATGTGATGTTTAAAATTTGATCTTACATATGAACGACCTTTGTTACTTATAGCCTGTTGCTTCAACCCTTGGTATATCACTTGAGAACATATACGCCAATCAACTTTTATTTGGTAGTTCTGGGGAGTTCACAGGGTTTGATCCTAATGAGCCAACTTCAAGGAGTGGAGGGAAAGCCACTGCTGTTCAACAGATCCGAAAGGTCAGAGTTCTGGTGTTTTGTTCATCTTAGCTGGTTGATAACACCCATAATTTATTCCCCTGCATTTCCAGGCTGAAGGATATAAGAGTTTAGTCATGATTGGAGATGGGGCAACTGACCTGGAGGTGAGGAATTAAATATGGAAATTTAATTGTCTTAACACTTTAAAGTAGGTAAATTATCAATGCAAAGAAATTATCATTTCAGCTTGAATGATTTGAATCTGTCAATTTAGGACCTACAAAGTAGCACTGTTAAGTGGAAGCTGATGGGACTGTTAAATAACACATCGTCATGGGTGTGCATAATCAATTACAAAAATAAAAGTGTTTGTTAAGAAGTGATTGAAATAAGAAGATAATTTATAAAGGAATCCTTCATAGAAAATTTACCCTCATAAATAGCAGTTGCCAATTATTTTTTGTAATGAATGAGAAAGGTAGTGACCCTACCATCTTCATACTTGAGTGTTATCCAAAAGAAAATAAGAATTGCACAAGTAACTTATTTGGAACTTTTTTTTTTTTTTGATCGGTAAATGTTAGTTGTTAGTATAGTTAGTAGTTAGTTCACCAAGCACCCATACTCCCCCTTTTCACCAAGCCTCTTTATAACTCCTCCTAATTCGTCCCCAAAGGGAATCGAACTTGGGTCACTCAGGTTAGTGAGGAGCCCAGTGGCCAGGTGAGCTAGCCCACCTGATTACTTATTTGGAACTAAATGATGTTGGGTGGTTGTGCAATGATTGTTTTTAATTCAATTATCTGATTATTCTTTATAAGCCATCTTATTTGTCAGTCTCCTTGATAGATTGTTACATATTGTCTGCCTATGAGTCCTCGATTGTTGAATGAGAGGCCATGAAATAGTAAAATCATTTGAATCTCTACTAAAATGTTTAGAAATGGCAGTGGGTTTGATTGATGACTGTATATACTTCTTAAATCGGGTCTAAGGTGTCATACATTCTGTTCTTAAACTATTTTCTACTTAGCAGTTAAATATTTATTCCGTAATGGACTTGGAACCATCTGCCAAGCTGATCCAGTGTTTTGACGGCCTCGGCCAATTTCTTTTAATGGTAATTTAGACCCTAAATTGATAGTTTCAACTCATTCATGCTCGAAAAGAGAAATTTTCTTTCAAGCTTTGTGAAATTTTATTGATAATGGATCTCCATTCAGGTCTTACACTGGTAAAACTCTTCAAATATGTATTTATCTCATAATAATATTTCTCGGCCAAAACCTGTGATACATTTCTGTGGTGTAGAGTTCTTCTATTTACATGATAACTGTATACAGGCTCGTAGGCCCGGTGGTGCTGACTTGTTTATCTGCTATGCTGGAGTCATACTTCGGGAATCTGTTGCCGCTAAAGCCGATTGGCTGGTTTTCAATTTCCAAGATTTGATCGACGCATTGGAGTAGGTGGTTGCCTTCTATCTCTTTCTCTGTGTGTGTGATATATAACCTATTTTGAGGAGTGTTGCTGAGGGTTTCATTCTTGCATAATGTTGGTAATCCTATTCTTTTAGCGGTGAAGAAAACATTCACTGCCATTTTTTAAGGAAGGGGCGGTAGTATCATAGTTAAGTTAATGATGATGAGAGTGTGGTATTAGGATTTGATCAATTTTATTGTAATTGATAATTCTTTTTCATGGATTAACCTATTAAGTTTACTTAGTTATTCCCCACCCTAGCTAGTACGTGCATTAAATACCGAACCGGGAGTATAAGTTAAATTGGCTTTAAAAATTGAGTGACCAGCAAATATGCATCTTTTAATTTGGGATGTCAACAGTCAAGTTAGAGATGTATATGCCTTCTTTTATTTTATTTTCTCTTTTTTGTTTTTCTTAAAGCGTATGTGTTGTATCGTGTTATAGGTATTTAACGTATGTTGATCTTAACAAATGATTGCGTGATTGATTTTAATGTTTTCTTATAAACGATAAATTCTAGGTTTGAACTATTTATAATATACACAAAGGTGTTCGACAAAATTACTGTGAGAAAAATTTTGAAAAAATAAAAGTGAAAGAAGTACCAGTGACTGATATTTGAGATTAAGATGTTCACGTCACTTGCCGCTCGATTTTGCAGAATTTTCGGTTGTTCATATGGAGGAGAAAACTGAATGGAGTTAACATGAAATAAAGAAGGATATTGGGAAATTATATGGTGAGATGGGCTCAAGAATACATTGACACGTGTCAGTCATCCGAGATGTGTAAAAGGAGATGTCACGATATTGAGACCCACCAATTTTCTAAATTCTCGCCCTACTCGTGCCCCGTGAGCTATATAGGTCCTAACATAATACTCGTTCTCTCAAACTTTAGTACTCTTCGTATTTCAACCTTTTACATTGAAGAAAATAGTATCTTTATTAACTATTGAAGTATGTGCCTTTTAGAATGAAATACTCCCTCCGTCCCACGTATTTGGGGTGTCCCACGTATTTTTACTCATTCAATTTTTGGCAAAAATACATAATATTTTATTACCTATTTTTTTACAATTCCAACAAGTTTAATTACTTTTTAACACTTTATTCATAATTCCCAATAACTTTATTCATTTTTTCTTTTTAAATTACTAATTTATTTCTACTTTCTCTTACATTATATATTAAAAAAATAAAAACGTCTTAATCTCCGTGCTCGTATAAACGAGTAAAAATACCCAGGACGGAGGGAGTATTATACTTTAGAATATTTTGTGCACTTAGGTGCATGAGAGACATTCATCTTTAGGGATGAGGGAGCGTGTAATTTTAATTTTATATAATAATATAATAATTATTAAATTGAATGATAAATAATAAGTATATTAATTAAAAATCAATTTGATAAGCTCGATTTACTTTGCTTAACAACCTAAATCGAATTCAACCTTGCTTGAGTATTTTTCGAATTGAATCAAGCTCAGCTTTAGACTCATTTTTTTATCGCTGAATTTGAATATGTCCACGTATCCTTCATTTATTTAAAGGTTAATTGAAAATAAAAACATCAATTTTACTCCTATTGCAAATTAATCTCCACTTTTGATGAATTGAAAAAAAAAATCATCTTAAATATTGTTGCAAAACGTAAAAAAAAAGAAAAAGAAAAAAAAAACCTACTTTAAGTCACAAATTTTGTGCGTTTTGCAACAATACTTAAATGTGATGGTTTTTTTTTGCAAATTTTCAAAAGTGGAGATTAATTTGCAATATGAGTAAAATTTGTAGTTTTTTTTTTCAATTTATCCTTTATTTAATTGGATTAAATCCTCCACATGGTATATCGGGTTCCCATCGATCTTGAGTGAGATTGCTATGCTTAATGTCTAGTCGGTGAGAAAAGGCACTTGGTGAAGTTTTTAAAAATTAATATTACTGTCTCGTTTCATGTTTCTTCAATTTATTTATTTTTTCAAACAAAATTTAAAAATAATAATAAAATAAAATAAAATATCTAAGTATACATAATCTCTCAATATACTTTATTTGAAAATTTTCTCCACCCTCTTGAAATACTTATTTTTACTTTGTATTCGGTTTATTATATATAAATAAATAAACTATTCCCTCATTCCCACGTATTTTTACCCACTTTCCATTTTGGGGTGTCCCACATATTTTTACTCATTCCATTTTTGGTAAGAATAAATAATATTTTATTACCTACTTTTTACAATCCCAACAACTTTAATTACTTTTTTACACTTTATTCATCATTCCCAACAACTTTATTTACTTTTTCTTTTTAAATTACTAATTTATCCTTACTTTTTCTTACATTATATATTAAAAAAATAACACGTCTTAATCTCCGTGCCCGTACAAAGGGGTAAAAATACCCGGGATGGAGGGAGTATTTTTTCTAAAAAAAAAACTCAATAAAATCATTTTTCTTTTTAAATTTAGAGTCCAAATGCAGTGCACCGATTTCTACACCTCATTTTTTTTAACCCATTAACCCAAGTGTACCACAAAATCACCCTTAAATTTAATGTTAATGTCATATAACAAGTGTGAATGAACCAAAAGAGAACGTGCGGGAGTGTATTTTATACTTCCTTCGTCCCGGAACAAGGTATTTATTTACTTTTTGCACGGAAATTAAGGAGTATAATATTTTAATGTGTAGTGAAGTGAGAGAAATAATATTTTAATGTGTAGTGGGTGATTGTATTAGTATAGTGTGTGGGGGCATGTGAATATAATAATGGTATTGTGTATGTCATGTCAACCAATTAAGGAAATATATACTTTGTTTTGGGATGGACCAAAATGGAAAAATGTATACCTAGTTGTGAGATGAAGGGAATATTCATTAATTATAATTATTTTGTTGTGGCTAAAACCTGTGTATCTCGAGATATTGTATGCCCAGATACTCTTTTGAACAAAATATTGTACTTCCTCCGTCCCGGGTATTTTTACCCGTTTGTATGGGTACGGAGATTAAGACATTTTATTTTTTTAATATATAATGTAAGAGAAAGTAGGGATAAATTAGTAATTTAAAAAGAAAAAATGAATAAAGTTATTGGGAATGATGAATAAAGTATAAAAAAGTAATTAAAGTTGTTGGGATTGTAAAAAGTAGGCAATAAAATATTATATATTTTTGTCAAAAATGGAATGGGTAAAAATACGTGGGAAACTCCAAAATGAAAAGTGGGTAAAAATACGTGAGACGGAGGGAATATTATTATTAAACTATATATCTTTTAAAACAAAGTATTGTACACTCACTTACTTTATGCACTTTAAAACATAAGAGACCAACTTTTTGTTGTTACCCTGTGTCTCGCAAAGTTTTTTATTTTAACTTTTCCGTCTGTCATAAGATAATTTTTCATAAGAAAAAGAAAAGAGAAATGATGGAAACTTGCAATTATAAGAATTAATATTAATATGGAGTAATTGATTCTTGACATGTCTCAATTTAAATTATACACTGTGATACTAGACCTACCAATTATTTACCGACTATAGTACATTCGAAGGGTTTATCGCCAGAAAAATAAAAACTGTACTTTAATTACAAAATAACAATATAGGTTTTTGCAAGATTCTGCACTTATCGTATTCATGATATTATGAATCAATGAAGAGACTTCAAAATTTTTATGCCATTAGTGCATGTTATTATTTGTACTTGATTATAAGTGTTTTCTATGTGGAAAAGTTGATATGCTCGTCCAATATATTTAAGATATACAACAGAAATGTAATTAGCTTGAACTAAATATTAAACTGCTAAATTTATTCTTACCTTGGAAATGTAATTATTTCTTAGTGCATTTAGCCCAAATAAATATGAATAAGACTTTATTATAATTTCCATAAAATTCACTCTTAACATTTGAAATTTACAAACAAATGCTACATGATTCAATTGTATAAAAAGAAAATTTGTAGGGAATTAAATGCAGACCATATCACATTCACAGATTGTACATTTTTTCATTCTACGCATCTGCATTCATAGAATCTACAACAAAAGATATATCACAAACACATGGAAAGGTAGCTTTGATCGGCTTCACCCTCGAATGAGGGTCAAACCGATGGCGGTAACGACTAGCGTGGAGGGAAACCCGAACTTGAGATGATTCCAGAATGATAAGTTGTAGCCATAGTGCTGAGCACGACGAGCCTGCTCGCACACAATCAGATTGGCTGCTGATCCCAGCAGGGAAAGGTTCCCTGCTACGGTGCTCACCCAAGCTAAGATGAGCCAAGCTTTCTTCTCGCTGCTCGGAGATATTGCAGCCGCTGAGGCCGCTACTCGAGCACCTAAAAGCAGGACTGATCGAAGACGATACAGGAAAACGTGCAGTTGTTAGAGATGTAGCTATCGTTTGATTAAGCATATAGATGGAGAGTAAGGACCCCACCAGTAGGTTTCTTGAGGAACAAACAAACTGTCATCTCAACAATCTTTTATATATAATATTATTGGATTGATATCCCTATATTACTTAACAAATTACAACTATACATTAAATGAACACCTCATCTAAAAGCTTATGCTGGTAGAGAGCAGTATCATTTAGTATTGGGGGAACACGTTAAGTTTTCTTAAATAGTTTTTTTATCAAAGGTTTTATCACTTTCCACTAAAACTATTATCACTTTTTATTTATACTACGAATTATTTATGAAATAATTCACTGCACCACCATCACTTTTTATTAATCTGAATATCACTTTTTATTAAAATATTATCACTTCTTATCCCCGTTTCACAGAACTACATAAGTCTTTCCATGAGACACTCTCACACAAGTGTTTGCCTTTAATAATTAATCAGTAGTTACTTATTAACACAATCCTTCACTTGGGTCAATTTGTCTCGAACCTTGCATGTGAAATTTAAATTGGTGGCACATAGATTTCTTATAGAATAATAATGCATGCTTGAGATTGAACATTGTAATAACATAATTTCAGATTGTGAGGTGGTGGTTAGAAAAAAGATGGTCCAAGAATGAGAAACTTCTAGGTGTTTGAATCGAAGGATTTGAGGAGGGACGATGACAGAAAATAGAATACTAATTGTTTAGATTGATATGAATTGTGATTTATCCACATTTTAGTCCTTTTGTTTCAAATTCTCAGTCCAAAGGCAGCCTAAATAACTCCTTGTTTATTTGCAAGTTTATTGCTAGCATGTGTGTTCTTTTAACAGTATCCAAAACCATATTTTTTGAGATTTGAAAAAAAAAAATTCGGTGTTTATGTATGTATTGTAGCATGAATTTATGTTGACAAGCGATTGAAGTAGTAAAAACAGCTAGAATCGACATACCTGTAGGTACGTTAGAAGCCAAATTCGATAGGACGATTATAACAGCTGCTAAAACTGCTGTTCCACTGACATGATCTATTTTTGAATAAGGTTCCATGAGTTCCCACAACGAGCTCGGGATTCCTGTTCTGTTGAAGCCATCCACAGTAATGAACATTCCACAAAAGAATATCAAGAGCGAATAGGACACCTACACGATGACAATAAGCTATATTAATAATTCTTGAATACTAAGATCATGGCCAGCTAAAATAATCAGTAGTTTCAGGATAATTTTAAGTCATGAACTCATATTACCTTCTCTAAACAGGGCCTTGCGTCCTTGAAGTCAAGATCGACGAGGGCGAGGGCAGCTGTGATTGCAGTCCATGACATGTTCAAACCAGCCAGCAAAGATATTAGCATTCCTAAGGTTACTAGATAGACGCATGTTTTCCATAAGACCCTTTTCCATTTCTTGGAAAATCCCAAGTTTTCTTTGGCAAAGGCAACATAATTATCATTCCGGTGGCAAAGGATGCAGTTCCAGAATTTCCTACTTGTTTCAAAACATCTGATTTTCTTTTGTACTCAATCTCCACTCTTGAATCTTGAATTTCTCCCTCAATTTGATCAGTCACACCATTGACAACACTAGGAGAGCTGTGAATGCTATTAGTCTCAGACACAGATGCTAGATTCCTAAGGGTCCGATCAACATGAGTCATGCTTCCGTTGACATTAGGAGAGTTATAAGCATTCACTGAATTCAAAGCAAAATTCAACTCTTGGGAATTCTGTTAAGTGAGATGCGACATTGTTGCAGGCGAAAACCGATGAGAATTCACATCTTCTTCGCCCACAATTTCCTCAGTCGCATCTTCATCTTTTTGGACGGATAACAACTTCCAATACATACCTAGGAGGATCAAAGCATTGAGACAGACTCCCACAAGCATTGCAGGAAAAATTCCAAACAAGAACTTCCCAAAAGTAATCTTACTTAGGACAGCAATAACCAAGTCCTGAGGATTTCCAATCGGAGTTGCTGAGGACCCTATGTTTGCATTCGAGGCAAGGGCTAACAAAAATGGATGAGGTGGGAGATTCTGTTGCCTAGCAATCTTCAATACAAACTCGGTCAACACAACACAAGACGTATCGTTGGTGAAAAGGGCACTCGATATGGTAGATACCAAGCAAATCTGACATAGTAAGTCCTTAGCACCCATGCTTTTCCAAGTAAGCAATTGGCCCAAGTACTTGAATATATCAGCTCTTTCAAGATACACACTAACTACCATAGTTCCAAAAAGTAATCCGAGAATCGGAAGATCAATCGCAGCATAGGCTTGATCAGGTGTAATCACCTGAAAAAGCACCATGAGCATTGCTCCGAGCAAAGAACCCGCCGTTCTTCCTATTGGTAAGAACGGCACAGCTGGGAAAACGGCTAGTACCCAGAATATAGCAAATGCTATACATCCAAGAACTACTTTGACAGTAGGAGCCATAGCCATGTTCTTACAGCTTAATCAACACCTCAATTCTATCCACTTATCCAAGAACTACTTTAACACTAGTAGCCATAGCCCATGTTCTTACAGCTTAATTCACACCCAATTCTATCCACTCAATTCATACCCCAATCAATCAAGAAAACTCATATTTTCCCTCCATAATCTGTTCCCCAAATTTAATCTTACAAAGATTTCATTGGCAAAAAAACCTAAATCCAAGAAAAGTGGTTCATTGCAGATGAAAACAGGACATCAATGGCACCAGATAGGCCAAGAATCAAAAGGAAAACGACAAAAAAAATAATATAAAATGGATAGTCCAACATTTTCTTAGACAGAATTTCAGCAAGAAATTGAAGTAATATAGAATACACACATCCATCAATTTCTGAAACAAGAAATGTAGCTGTGAGAAGTGAAAATCTTGAACCATATTCAAGAACAACATATTTAATCATTTAAGAACTGAAAAGGGAAATAACAGAAGTAACTAAAAGTAGATCACTAAACCTGAATATAGTCAGCAGTTTCCACAGTGATATTCCAGCTCAAAAGGCAGTCCACCCTTTAATGGCGTTTGTTTGTGCCTTTGAATTTTCATTCTTTTTCTGCCTATTAATTTGGATGGATAGATTACCCCATTTATCGAAAATAATTACGAAATAATTAAAATGTAATAATTGGGCAGAACTTTCCAAGACACGTCATACAATATCTCTTGATTTGGGTTTTAACTGGCACTGATTATATATAACATGTGGCAAAGTAGTTTGTCACATATATAAAAATATATTGCCAGATTCTTTGACTTTCTTGCAGGAGGTGGAATTAACTCATTAAGTATTCTCTCTCGTCATCTCTCCATGTTAATTATTGTTCCTTGTTTATCTTATTAATTAATACTGTACGTCACGATTTCTAAGATTTAAATCTCTCTACGTTATTGTTTTAATCAATATATTATGACATTGTTTTATTAAATATTAGAAATAATATCTTCTGAATCGGTTTCACATTACATCCTACATTCTAGTATGATTGTTTTTTCAACTGTAAACTCAAAATTCTACAATACTTTAATAAATAACATTTAAACTCTTATATACTTGAACGTAATATTGAGAAATATATCTAATAAATAAAATAATAAATAAAAATATCAAAATATAAATGCGTCTAAAGTAGCATCTAAAAATATTTTTAACCTGTCTCATGGACTAGACAGGGCCTCACTTCGTGTTAGAGCATTTGCATTGGTGGTTCAGTTTAAACTGCATTCTCTCTCCTCCACCTCAATTTTCACGTCTTTTAATAAAATTTAACTGAGACCCACATTCATCTTTAGTTTAAACTAACTAATAAAAAATATTTTTTTTTACTTTTGTACTTAATTATATCAAATATATCTATCTGTATTTTATATATTTTTTTGTCAATAAACTCGGTTCATGACAGTAAACCAGCAGTACTAATGAGTTTATACTAATAATCCCACATTAGTCAGTTTAGAATAAATTTTGGTTTAAACTGGAAAATTTGCATCCAATGCAGATGCTCTTATTGCATTGACTTGATAAAATAATAAATTCAAATACAAATATAACAATATAGAAATGGTCAAATATAACAATATAGAAATGGTGCTAATACGATATGAATATAAAAAATTCAGTGTCGGCCCGACACTTGAAATTTCCCAATATTTTCACGAAATATTTGTATTCAGAGAGCACTAATAGATCCGGAACAATATATACAATTTTTTTCACATAAATTAAAAATTACTCTCTTCATCCTATAAAAATATTTATCCATTTCTATTTTGGACGTCCCATAGAAAAATTTACATTTTTCTTTATGATAAATTGGACTCACACAAATCATTTAAATACTTCCATGGGGCCCACAACATTACACTAATATAACAACTTACTTACATTAAAATATTATTTCTCTCACCTCAATATACATTAAAATATAAGTATATTCCTTAATTCTCGTACAAAAAACAAACGTAAACCTTTCTACAGGACGGAAGGAGTATAATATTTTAAGGAGAAGCCTTGTGTGAGATTATCTTATGGTGAGACTGTTTTAACTTTCAGAATTAGTTGTTATTATAATTTTATTTTTCATTGATAAAAAGAAGTATACATTGTACACAATATATACAGTGGGACTAAATCTAAATAAGGAACAAAATCAATCAATAAAATAATTACAATCCCTAGAATTATGGCAGTAAAATAGATTAAATTTGTAGATTTATTTTATGCTATCATCCCCCCTCAAGCAAGACGTTGGATGAGGTCCAACACGTAGCTTGCTCCGAAAAAATTCAAACAATGGGCGAGGGAGAGCCTTTGTGAAGATATCCGCAATTTGTAAATCAGAAGAAATAAATTGCATTGCTAGACGACCTATTGAAACAAGCTCTCGAATAAAGTGATAATCAATATCAATATGTTTTGCTCGTTTGTGAGAACTTGGATTTTGGCTGAGGAAGATAGCACTATTGTTGTCTGAATAGATAGTCAGAATAGATGGGAGTTTTACTTGAAGTTCATGAAGGAGTTGAAGCACACAAACCAATTCTAAAGTTGCATTTGCTAAGGCACGATATTCGGACTCATAACTAGAACGAGAGACCGTGGGTTGTTTCTTCGCACTCTAAGAAACCAGATTTCCACCAAGACAGATGAAATACCCATAAGTAGATCGTCTAGTCTCCACACAACGGGCCCAATCAGCATCGGAATATGCTTCCAATGATGGAGGCGATGCACGAGTGAAAGAAAGACCAAAGGATGAAGTATGCTTCACATATCGAAGAATGCGTTTGACAGCTTGAAAGTGCTCAACAGTTGGAGACTGAAGATGTTGGCTAACGAGATTTACCGCAAAGGATAAATTTGGTCGAGTAATTGTAAGATATTGGAGAGCTCCCACCAACGAGTGAAACAGAGTTGGATCATCAAATAGCTTGCCAGTAGTGGAAAGCTGACACCCTGCAACCAAATGAGTGGAGATAGGTTTGGAATCTTCAAGAGCAGCCCGTTATAGAATATCACGAGCATACTTAGCCTGATTTAAAAAGAGTCCAGTAGATGTGTATGTCACCTCAAGACCCAAGAAGAAACTCAATTTGCCCAAGTTCTTGATGGAAACGTGATATAAATGACTGCAAACTATGTGAAGAATTTTCTGTCAAGATGAAATCAACATATACTAAAAGATATAATATAGTTGAGCCACGAATATAGATGAACAGAGAAGAATCAGAACGACTGCAAGAGAATCCAATACTCAATAGAAAATCACTGAGTCGTTGAAACCAAGCTCGAGGAGCTTGTTTGAGCCCATATAATGCCTTCTTAAGGCAACAAACATGATTTGGAAATCTTTCATCTTCGAACCCAGGTGGTTGTTCCATAGTGACAGGTTTTGATAGTACACTATTCAAAAAAGCATTTTTCACATCAAGCTGATGCAAAGGCCAGTTGTTCAAGACAACTAGAGATAAAATAATTCTGACTATAGAAGCTCAGATTACTGGACTAAATGTGTGTGAGTAATCAAATCTAGAAAGCTGAGTGAAGATCTGGGCAATAAGACGAGCCTTGTTTCGATCCACTGACCCATCAGCCAAAAATTTGGTTCGAAAAACCATTTATAACCCACAATTGTGTTTGCAGGTCGAGGCACAAGATCCTATGTATGATTAAAAGATAAGGTAGAAAGCTCTTCTTTCATAGCTGCTAACCATTCTTGACGTTTTAATGCAGACTTTACCCCAGAGGTTCACTAACCGCAAGAAGTGCATTAAATAAAGAAGTGGAAGCATAATTTGTGATGTGTTTTAGTTTGAAGATACCTGATTTGGCTCGAGTTTGCATAGGATGGGTTGAGGTAGGATTTACAATAGCTGACTGAAGCGGTGGAATTGTAGCATTTTCAGGCTCATTTTCAGCAATGATATGGGGGATATCAGATTACTTAGTAGAATCATGTCCAACCACAGAGTCTGTAGGAGCAAGTGTTGACTCATGAGGGCATAAAGTGCATGAAATAATATTATCACTTTTTATTAAAAATATTATCACTTTCTTTTAAAATATTATCATCTTTTTATTTATATTATTAATTATTCATGAAATAGTTCCCTACACCGTTGTCACTTTTCATCAATTAAATATTACTATTTTTTTATTGAAATGTTATTACTTTTTATCCTTCTCACTGAAGTCATTTCGGGAGATGATCTCACACAAGTCTTTGAAAATTTTAATGTGTAGTGGATAGTTGTATTAGTATAGTATATAGACCCTATTTGGACATAATAATTATTTTATGTGGGTCTTATCTATAAAAAAGGGAAATGTTTACTTTGTTTTGAAACAGATCAAAATGGAAAAGTGTATTATACCTTATTCTAAGAAGAAGGGAGTGTTTTCTATTGGATATTCACGAAATAATATTGAGAATATCGATATTGATTTGTCAAAATTCAAAATCATACTTCCCTTGAAAGAGGGTATTTTTTTTCCATTTTGGGCGTCTCACCTAAAGAGTTCCCTTTCATTTTTTACACACATAGACCAACACACACCCACTAATACAATTAAAATATGAGGCTCACATACCCACTAATACAACTTACAACTACTAACTACACATTATATGATAACACTCCTTAATCCATATGCAAAAAGTAAAAACTCTTTGCATGAGATGGATGGAGGATTTTGTTTTGAATGATATACACTTTAATTAATAAAGAATTTATTTATCCATTAGAAGAACAATGAAATATTAAGAACATGCAAAGACTTGGGTTTGAGTGAGATCGTCTCATAGATCTTATTTCATAAGACAAATTATTCATTAAGATTTAACCCAACTAATAGTCCTTCCGTTACATTTCAATCTTTGCACATTTCTATTTTGGGCGTCCCATTTCAATCTTTATGTTTCTCTTTTTGGTATATGGGCTCATCTAAAACAATTAATATATCATCATGGGATCCACAACCATCACTAATCCTATCCGTACTTGTCTCGTTTTCATTACGTAAAAAATATTAATTAAATTAACTAAGAAAAAAAATTAAATAAATATTGTTCTATTAAATTAAGGGGCAGGTCTTACGTGAGATCGCTCACGTGAGACCATTTTACACTTTTTAAAATAGTTATTACTTTTGCTATAACATGTTATCACTTTCGCTATAAAATGTTATCACTTTTCATTTACACTATGTAGATAGTTGATTTTATTGGGTGAGGTGGGTGTTTAATGTGGCTGTTATGTGGTTTAATCGGACTAATCTAACATAATATGAAGAAAAAATAGAAGAAGAAGAACATAAGAATTTCTCTCACGTTTGTGGGAGTTTAAAGTAGAGAGTTTTTGTTTCTCCTTATGTTTTTTTTTTGTTTGTGTGGAGGGAGATAATTATCCTTTACAATGGTGATGATAATGCAGGTGAGATTTGGCTTTTAACTCTGGTTGAAGATGAAGGTGCGGCTCCTCTCTTATACAAGTGGGGTGAGCCTCCTATTCTAGCAATAGATGCTATAGGCTAGTAGCAAGTGGGCATTAAATGCGGGAGATACAAATCTTGCTCTTGACCTTTGGGGTTGTGAAAGGTTGATTTGGGAGATGGAAAAGCCTGGCAATGATGTGACAGATGACTTGACAAGTCATCCACTAGCCATCCTAATGACTCTAGCTCTGGAAGACCTCGGCAAGACAGGGCTCGGCTTTGGCAATTAGAGCTTAGAAGGGCCGAGCACATGGAGAGCTTGAAGAAGTCGAGCTTGTGGAGAGCCTGGGAGGCCGAGCTCACCCCTGGCAGTGGAGAGCTTGGAGAGGAGGCCGGCTCACCTCTAGCGTGGAGAGCTTGGAGAGGAGGTCGACTCACCTCTGGCGTGGAAGGCTTGGAGAGGAGGCCAATGTTGGCATACGATCGTTTGGTTAACGTGAACTGTTAGGGTTCCATACGTTTCAAACAAGCAGTGAAAGCAAGTAAACAAGAAACGCATTACCTTTCACCAGGGTATGTTGAAGAAGATGGATTCTCGCCACCAGCCTGCGCAGCCTCACCGTTTTAGGCATAACTCTCTCATCCGATGTCGGATTTGAGTGATCTATGCGCCAAAAAGATCCTCTCTTCCGTGGCTTTCTGTCAGTATATCACATGTCCTGTTCTGAAATCTGTATGATTTTAGAAAAATCATAGAAAGTGGCGGATAACAGCAGCAAACAACCTTCCAGTCTTCTGCTGTATTCCCAAGTCCAATCTCGACGTCGTGTGGGCGACGATCCTCGAGATCTTCTCATTATGTTGTTCTCTAACCCTCCTTACAGTGTTAGGCATGATTAATCTCTTAGATTAGGGTTTCCGGACAGCTGAGATGACTTATATATGGGCTTAAGTATCAAAGCTTAGCCCAAAGCTTATACTTAAGTCCAATAATAATAATATATACCACTAAAATATTATTACTGCACTACCGTTCTAATCCCATAATTACGTTATGGGCTCCTTATTATGAGCACGTTTGTCTCCCCATGTTTAAAATATACAATGTCCATTAATTAATTAAGTTACTGACAACTCCATTAATTAATATTTCATCCAAGAGTAGTACCACTCAACCTCATTATCATGCCGGAATAAATCCACCTGCAGGGTTTACATGATAATCCTTATGAGCTCCTCAAAGGGACATCATCAACCTATGATGGACACGGATTCCTTCTACAATCAACAGCATACCATAGAGACATCACTACTTCCCAACTCATCGAGTTTGTTGATTTAATTACATGTAAATCTCACCTATTGATGAATCAAAGAAATACATACTGCCCTACGTGTCGAGGTTATTGTATAGGGATTAAGAGCACGAACTTCCATAATAACATAGATCAAATTCTTCTATAAGTCAGTATAAGTCGAACGATCTCAAACGGTCCTGCTCAATACACACAAAGTGCACTAATATGATTCTATAGCCAAGACAAGTTAATACCAAACCACACTACAACCATCCTGATAGAGAGTCCCCATCTATCTCGGTTGTGAGCATCTGTTTATACTTTATAAGGAAATCGATAATATGATATTCCGCCTGTTGTCGCACATCATATTATCTACAGTATAAAGTAAGTGGACTATTTCATCTTGCATATAAAGAAATTATAAGACGCAATCATTTGATTATATAATTCTCATTTCAAATAAATTGTTATAACATTGTTCAAACTAAAGCTAGAATTTTAGTATACATGGTGTGTTGTCGCCGGCACCCAAAAATAATACTTCTAAAATTTCCGAACAAATTCACTAAAATATAGTATGATGAGTATGGGTCGAACCCAAGAGAGTAATTGAATTTTAAATTGAATTCAACGTGTTTTCAAAAGAGTAATCGGATGGGGGGTTTTGATTAAATTACTAACAACTAATAAACATAATAACCTAAATAATTAAAGTTGTAAGAAATATTAAATTAAGACAAACAAATAAAATTGAAAACTTAGTCCAAGGATTTGATCCCCTCCCATATCCTAATTCATAAAATCGCAAGAATTAAACTGCCAATAATTATATAAACTCAAATCTGTAGGCTAATGGTACAACCAAATTAACCCGAATGTTCTTAAAATCATCAATTAGGGTACGACCACTAAATTGAACTATTTACGAGTGACACTATGGATTCGAACTCGCAAATGCATTAAGACTCCAAACATAGAATTACTAGGCTACGAAAACCAGCTAGGAATCATACAACCTAGATCTTATTACACCTAGAGGGTCTTCCTCTATTTCGCTACTCAATTCAATCCTCACAACAATTACGGATCATGGATCATAAAATAGCAATAAATAATTTAACAATTAATCTAGATGGCCAGTCTAAAATAATTATCAAATTATTATAAAATCAATTCAGTGCATGTAATAAGATAAATTCATATAAATGTTTGTAACATAAAATTTCTAACAATCAAATAAATAATTCATGGGAGGTTCACAACCCTTGGACTAGAAACGAAATTTTATAATCAAAATTAAATTAAATTAACAAAACCAATAACACCGATGTTCTTCATGGTGGAACTTCCTCCTCCAATGGCTGCCTTCTAACGTCCCGCAGTGATGAACGTGTGTAGCGTAGAGAATATATCCTCCTTATTTATCTTCTTGTCTCTCAAGAAACCTAATTGATTTCTTTCCTTCTTGAAGAGTGTCCAGGTTCCTTGCATCTCATCTTTGGTAAGTTTTTATTTATTGTTGATCACCAAATCCTTCTTTTCCTTAATTATCTTGGTCAACTCTTTAATTTTCCTGCAATAAAATTATTGTATCAGTCACAAAAATAAATTATGTGACTGTACAATTTATCTCAATTTTGGCCTGTTTCAATAAGAAATAAAATAATAAAAGTTCAAGTGTATAAAATAGAAATAAGTCGTAATTAACATTAAATAATTCATAACTCACGCGTAAAGAAGTGAATTTCATCCAAAATAATAATGTAAAATTATGACTTATCAAACTACCCACATCTAAACATTTGCTTGTCCTCAAGCAAAACAAGACCAAAACAATGTATAGGAAAAATGATAATCATATGCAAGTGATAGCAAAAAAATGACACTTTCAAAAGAGATTAAATAAGGTGCACCAAATACAAATGAGTGATAAAATGCCTCACAAAAATTTGCAACTTATGTAGAATACAAGAATTTAAGAATTCATGGTCTCACAATGGTTTCGCTTAATAACGCTCAAGTATATAAATGGATAGCAAAACACTCAAAATTAAATAAGATAAGACATTATCATATGCTTGCTCCCAAATCAAATCTCCACCAAGTTCAATGAGCATTGCGCAAATATTAAAAGGACTTTTAAATGGTTGTAATGAGGCTTGGGATAAAGTAGGATTAAAAGGATTAGAAAGACTAAATTTACCACTTTGCAAATTGTGTTAATCAAGTAAAACGTACATCAAAGGGATACATCTTGCATTCTCAACAATTTTCCACATCTCCTCCTTCATTTCTTGTATGAAAATTATGTTTTTCATCAATACATCCCCCTACCCACACCTGTTTTTTTCATAATTTTTGAAAAACAGGGGAAACACTGAAGGGTTCAATGTTACTTTCAGAAAAATTCTGCAGCAAATTTCAGCTTCGTTTTTTTTTCAGCTCCAATTTTTTCTCTTATTTTTTTCAACCATTTTTTTTTCAATCTGTCATCCTTTTTTTCTTTTCCTCTTTTTTTCTTTCCTTTCTCCATTCTTTTTTTTCTTTCTCCATATTTTTTTTCTTCTTTTTCTCAACCATCATCTCTCCTTCATCATAAATCCAATCACAACAAATATTTTTCAATGAATTCCACAATATGAAAAATAGTAGGAGGTTCAAATGGAAGAGTTCAAGAAAGAAATGGAACATGGTTAAATATATATGCTCATTCATCAAAGAAAAGATTAGGTTCAACATGGCTCTCCTAAAAGTTTAATATGATTAAGTAGGTATAAAGAAGGCCACAATACGGCTCGCCTAGGTGCCTTTATCATTTAAGTACACATGCTCAAATGTAAGATCTCAAAATCATTCAAGGAGCACGTTCTAGAATGTACATATCAAGTTCAATTTGCACTCAATCAAGAAAAATATAGAACTTATATAGACGATAGCTCTTCAAGGCTCAAAGCTCACAAGAATATGGTAATTTTGCCATGAATTCCCAAAAAATTATTCCACATTTGTCATAAAAATAATAAGACAAATCCAACAACTCACAAGTATAGATATATCAAATCTAACTCTATTGTCATGCCAAAAATTTCACATATCAAATGCACATTTTCACCATAAATCCAACACCAACTTCACATGTGCACATGTATAAGAATATATGTGTTCAAATAGACTTGCTACATACACATGCTATTAAACAAAAATATTGCAATTTCAAATGCCACTCAATACACAAAACCTACCCACACCTAATATTTTGCTTGCCCTCAAGTAAACAAAACTCAATAAAATATAAGGGGAAATTAAGTGCAAGAGTAGAAAGAAGACACCGAATTAAGCACCATTTAATTGACCACATGTTGAGATTTTTTTCTTCTCCAAAAACGTCATCAACACCATTGCTACTTCACTCCATAGCCTATAATTAAGCACACACCAAAAGAACAAGATTATTTATTAAGAAAAATAAAAATAAAATAAAGAAAAATAAAGCTAAGTTGGGTTGCCTCCCAACAAGTGCCTTTTCTTAACGTCGTTGGCTCAACGTTCACTTCCCTTTCACGTGATAGGAGTAAAATGCTCAAACCAATATAATGACCTTATTGGTTTGCGAGAAGTATTATTTCCCTTCAAAATTATATGGTTCTTGGTCAGCCTTTTGGTGCAAAGCTCCATGAAAAATTGTTTGATCGCCTCAAGAATAGGATCTTTAATCACATCAATCCGAAACACTTCAATTGTCTCCTGTACTTGAGGATCAACAACTTTTGACAACCTGTAGGAATATAGAAAAATATCAGAATGAATGAAAACTGATTCGGATGATTTTACCTGATTTCCGTTTCAACAGAATTGACACTGAAGGCTTTAGTGTCAGTTTCTGCAGTCTGAATTTTCTGCACAGAATTTGCAAAATTTTCAGCACACTCTTCCTCTTCAATTTCTGCCTCAAACTCGAATTTCTCATCATGGGTGGACTCCTCAATACATTCCTCTTGGTTTATACCTTGTTGTGCCACCAAACGTTCAACCTCAGTCCTTAATTTGTTACATTGTCGCTCCAAATTTCAAAGACTCAATTTGGTTCCTTGTTGAAATATCAAATTACTAATTTCCATCCGTTTCAACGAGTACTCTAATGAAGTCTTCGAACTTTGTTCATCATCATAATACCTATCATCCTCATAATAGTTTTCACTATTATTGAAATATTGAGGCTCTTGCTCATAATAGCCATGACTTTGATATTCATAAGGTTGATTGTGATAACGGTCCACATATCGGAAATCATGATGCCTTCCTTGATTGTAAGTGTTGGCATATGGTTGATCATTCTAATGCCTTTGTTGATTAGCACTCCAATATTTATCTCTTTGTTTCACCGCTAATCTATCAATCAAGAATGGGCAATCATGAATGGAATGGAGTGTGGTTGCACAAACTCTATATGGCTGAACATTATGACAATAATAAACATGATATTGATCCATTAGAAGCAAACCTACAAGGGGAGAAAGTGATTATTCACGAAAAAATAGAAAAATAAAAACAGGGCAGACCTGATACTGAAGGGTTTAGTGTCAGTGCACTGCTGGGAAAAATTCAAAAATAAATAAAATAAAAACATAAAAAATTCAACAAAAATTCGAAATTACTCCCTGACAACGGCGCCAAAATTTGGTGTGCTGTCGCCAGCACCCAAAAATAATACTTATAAAATTTCTGAACAAATCCACTAAAATATAGTAGAATGAGTACGGGTTGAACCCAATGGAGTAATTGAATTTTAAATTGAATTCAACGTGTTTTCAAAAGAGTAACCGGATGGGGTTTTTTTTGATTAAATTACTAACAACTAATAAACATAATAACCTAAATAATTAAAATTGCTAGAAATATTAAATTAAGACAAACAAATAAAATTGAAAACCTAGTCCAAGGATTTGATCCCCTCCTATATCCTAATTCATAAAATCGCAAGAATTAAACATACCACAATTATATAAACTCAAATCCCTAGACTAATGTTACGACCAAATTAACCTGAATGTTCTTAAGATCATCAATTAGGGTACGACTACTAAATTAAACTATTTACGAGTGACCCTATGGATTCGAACTTGCAAATGCATTAAGACTCCAAACACAGAATTACTAGGCTATGAAAACCGACTATGAATCATACAACCTAGATCTTATTACACATAGAGGGTCTTCCTCTATTTCGCTACTCAATTCAATCCTCACAACAATTACGGATCATGGATCATGAAATAGCAATAAATAATTTAGTCTAAAACAATTATCAAATTATTATAAAATTAATTCAGTGCATGTAATAAGATAAATTCATATAAAAATTTGCAACATAAAATTTCCTAACAATCAAATAAATAATTCATGGGAGGTTCACAACCCTCGGACTAGAAACGAAATTACATAATCGAAATTAAATTAAATTAACAAAACCGATAACATGGTGGAACTTCCTCCTCCAGTGGCTGCCTTCTAACGTCCTGCTGTGATGAACGTGTGTAGCGTAGAGAATATATCCTCCTTATTTATCTTCTTATCTCTCAAGAAACCTAATTGATTTCTTTACTTCTTGAAGAGTGTCCAGGTTCCTTGCATCTCATCTTTGGTAAGTTTTTATTTATTATTGATCACCAAATCCTTCTTTTCCTTAAATATCTTGGTCAACTCTTTAATTTTCCTGCAATAAAAATTATTGTATCAGTCACAAAAATAAATTACGTGACTGTATAATTTATCTCAATTTTTGCCTATTTCAATAAGAAATAAAATAATAAAAGTTCAAGAGTATAAAATAGAAATAAGTCGTAATTAACATTAAATAATTCACAAATCACGCGTAAAGAAGTGAATTTTATCCAAAATAATCATGTAAAATTACGACTTATCAATACAATCCAACAATCTCACACTTATACTAAAAGATATGCTGTCATGTCTTCTGCCAAACATCTGATTCCCACTCCCACTACACGACTATCAAAAGCTTTCGCCTTAAGGTCCTTGTAAAAGGATTTTACTAGGTTATTATTCAATGCAATCTAGGCGACAACAACCTTCCCCTCATCATATGATTTATCATAACAGGTGGTACTCGCGCTCCATGTGTTTAATTACCTTATAGGCTCGTGATTCCTTCAAGTTTGCAACTGTACCATTATTATCACAATAAATTGTGATAACCTTGGGCAAACTTAAAAACACTTCAAAGTCCATCATGAAGTTTCTAGAGTCATATAGATATTTTGGCTGCCTCATAGGCTCCAATTATCATCTTTTCATAATGGAGTCCGGAGTCTGAAATATATTTCTATATAACACTCCTCCACATTATAACTCTACTTTCTAAAATTAAACACATAATCTTTGAGGTGGATTTACTGCCGTTCTTATCTGATTTGAAAAATTTGAATCTATGTAACCCATAAGAAGCAGTGAATCTGTTAGGTAATCCCACATATAGTTTCTAGTCCTTTTCAGGTACTTCAAAATTATGTGTTACCACAGTTCATCATTCTTATTTCAGGTTACCTTGATACCCACTGTTCATTCCATTGGCTATATAGTTATCCATTCTCGTGCATAACATTCCTTAGATTAAGCTTCCTTATTCGCCGAAGCATAAGGAACCACTTTCATCACCTTTATCTTCTTTCGTGTCTCAAGACACATTTCCTTAGATAAATTCACATGCTAAACGAGTAAGGATCGTATCATTTTATGAAACTTGAGATAAGCATAACATCCTTTCTTGTGATCCGTATTACCGTGATCAAAAGGATATATTTTGCTTCTCTTAAGTTCTTCATTTCATACCGCTTTATTGACCATACCCATACGCCCGACAATACTCTTTCATTATCTCCAATGAGCAATATATCATCTATGTAAAGTACAAGAAATACCACCACGTTTTCATCACTCTTTTGAATACACAAGACACATCCGTGCATTGAATAAATCCATATGACTGGATTTCCTCATCAAAACGGATGTTTCATGATCTTGAAGCTTGCTTTAGTCCATCGATGGACACTTTTAAGCTTACTATCAAAATGCTCTTAGCCATTTGTAATGAATCACACTGGTTGCTTCACATAGATGTTTTCCTCAAGATTTCCAATCAGGAAAGATGTCTTGTCATCTATTTGCTATCCCTCATATACCATATGAGTAGCAACAAATAAAAGAATCCGAATCGACTTAGGCATAGCTACTGGTGAACAGATTTTCTCATAATCGAACCCTTTCTTTCTGAGTATTCCTTTTCGCAACAAGCTTTGCTCCCAAGGTTTTCACCTTGCCATATGATCCTCTTTTATTTTACAGAGCCACTTCCAATGGCTTTCACACCATCCGTGGTTCTGCAAGCAGCCAGATCTAATTGAGAATTCATCGATTCTATTTCAACATTCATTGCACTTTGCTAAGATTCTGTATTTTTATCTTGTAGTGCTTCGTCGTATCCGTGGGTCCATTCCATGTTTACTAGGGACCAAGTCTCACGACTCTCCCAAAACATATATCTTACAGGTTGTTGAACAACCCTCCCACTACGATAAAACACTACACGCAATTGTGTATCAGACGTGACACGCGTCGCAGTTTACCTTGTGGTATATCCTCTTGTACACTTGGTACTAATACATTGTGTTTTCCCTCTCACTTCCATTAGAACAATTTATACATGGATTTTTGATTAATACATAGTCTTTTTTCAAAAATCTAGTGTTTGTGTTAACAATCACCCTTCGATCTTTTGTACTAAATAAATCATCACCCTTCATTTTTCTAAGATATCCCACAAACAGACAAACATTCATACGAATTACTATTTCTAGGGCATATCCATACAATGAATTTAATAATTCCAAATAACTCTTCATCTATCTAACCATTTCCTTAAGAGACTTTCTCTTATCAGGATTAGATTATGTGTTATTAATTACTATTTGTTGCATATGTGGTATAATATGATTTAAGAGTACAAATTGTCCACCAACGTACAACAACAGATTATAGTTTCATGCCTCATCATTATGACCTTGTCATTTAAATGAAATGGAGTATTCATCCGTAAACGCATAGAAACTGAAATCAAATTCTTTCTATGAAAAACGTACATAAAGATAATTTCTCAAAACCAAACATTTATTCATATCGTAAGATACATAAACAACTTCCACTGCAATAGCCACTACTCTCGTAGTATTACCCATGTCCATAATAATAATCTCATCATCACTTAGTTACACGCTTTTAGTAATTCCGGTATCTACACACAAAGTGTCAATAGATGCCATCAGTAATCACGCTTCAACAACTAGTGAATGAGATACTAACTTTGTTCACATCTTGATGAAATTGGATTTTCTTTGCCACATGTTTTGTCAGAAGTTTCCCACCATATACAACCTCTCGTATTTCAGGTAGAACTTGCTCAAAACATCCAGACAAATTATGGAGAAATAAATTGACATAGGTTTCCCTTTCAATTTCTACTCCAAGCACTCCCAATTCATTCGTCAACTTTTCCATGACCTCTTGCCTTTCTTACTTACTCAAGTATCTGAAGAGTCGCATGAGACCATCATATTTCTATGAACTTCTCAACTCTCCACTAGAGACTTTGATAGGCATCATGAGACATCCTTAGTGAGAACACATTTATATTTTCTTAAGCAGTAAAATTCGAACCAAGATTCTTTTCTAATTATCTAATTTTGGCAAGTAAATATAATTTCTTTTAGTCAACTATAAGTGAGATAAAACTATTCGAAATTCAGAGAATTACAAATAAATATACCAATCAAATCTTTGAATTTTATCCTTTTATATTGATTCCCTCAAAACAATATAAAAATAAAATTCACCGACATCTCAAGCACCATGAGTCTGCAAGCCACGTTAGTGTGGACGTTTACAAACCCAAAAATTTATAAGAGAAGGTTTCACCCATTAATTTCATTTGTCTACCTAACCTCATGACAAAATAATTAATAGTCGGTTCCTCTTTAGCCATGCAAATAATAGCAGTGACTCCATTGGGGAGGATACTAATTATTTACATCTAAGTGTACACCATTATTTAATCCCAAGTCCGCTGCCCAAGCTTATGTGCCTTACTGTTGGAGAAGTACACACGCGCTCAGATAACTTTCTACAACTATCAATTATATAAGTTTGTACCAGTGAACCACATATAAGCTCATCCGTTAGGGAGGAAGACACTATAACCAACGCGCAAGTCCATATGCATCACATTACAAATAATAATTATTTAAAGAAGTCTGTACTAGTGATCCGTGAATAAACTCATCCGTTAGGGAAGAAGACACTATAACAACACGCAAGTTTATGTGTCACATTACAAACAATAATTATTTAATGAAGTCTGTACCAGTGATCCGTGAATAAAGTCATTCATTAGGGAGGAAAGCCTATTGCCAACATGCAAGTTTACTCACATCACTTACAAACCAATAATTGAGGTCGCAAGAATTAATTAACAATCTCCTCTCCCACTTAGTTGTTTAACACCGAGGGTTTTTACATGCATATAATATTCATAATAAAATACGCAATCTAGCATGCTTCTATTACGGCACATAAGGTAGTAAATCACAGAGAATCATGAATAACATATATAACAATAATAAATTATTCCATCAATTATAAATAGTTATATATCGGCGAATTCGATTGTTCGCCACCAAGCACGAGTGTCGGCAAAAATCTCCAGATTATCAAACTTTCAAAAATCTCCAGATTACTAAATTTTGAAACTATCGATATCGACCATCGATATCGTCCAGACTTTTAAAATCATCGATATCGACCAGATTATCAAATTTTCAAAAAACTTTCAGATTATCAAACTTTTAAAAATCTCCAGAAATTTTGAAACTATCGATATCGACCATCGATATCGTCCAGATTATCGAAATCATCGATATCGACCGTCGAAATCGTCCAGATTATCGAAATCATCGATATCGACCATATTATCAAATTTTCAAAAATTTCCAGATTATCAAATTTTTGAAAACTTCCAGATTATCAAATTTTCAAAAATTTCCAGATTATCAAATTTTTGAAAATATCCAGATTGTCAAATTTTCAAAATTTCCAAATTATCAAATTTTCAAAAATTTCCAGATTATCAAATTTTCGTAAATATCCAGATTATCAAATTTTCAAAATTTTCAGATTATCAAAATTTTGAAAATATCCAGATTATCAATATTTTAAAATTTTCCAAATTATCAAATTTTCAAAAATTTTTGGATTATCAAATTTTCAAAATTTCCAGATTATCAAATTTTCAAAAATATCCAGATTATCAATATTTTCCCGTCAAACGTATAAAGTATTCAACAAGAAATAATAATTTCTAAACCTTAGTCCATGTTTGACACAGGAATATGGTATCTGAATAGGGTATACTAGCATAACATGAATACTTAAACTCTTTCACCTTTTGACATAAACCCTAGCCTAACGTTTCACGCTTCACCATGAAACCGAAGCTCTGATACCAATTTTTGGCATTCGATCGTTTGGTTAACGTGAACCGTTAAGGTTCCATATGTTTCAAACAAGCAGTGGAAGCAAGTAAACAAGAAACGCATTACCTTTCACCAGGGTATGTTGAAGAAGATGGATTCTCGCCACCAGCCTGCGCAGCCTCACCGTTTTGGGCATAACTCTCTCATCTGACGTCGGATTTGAGTGATCTATGCGCCAAAACGATCCTCTCTTCCATAGATTTCTGTCAGTATATAACACGTCCTGTTCTGAAGTCTGTACGATTTTAGAAAAATCATAGAAGTTGGCAGACAGCAGCAGCAAACAACCTTCTAGTCTTCTGCTATATTCCAAAGTCCAATCTCGACGTCGTGTGGGCGACGATCCTCGAGATCTTCTTATTTTACTGTTCTCTAACCCTCCTCACAGTGTTAGGCATGATTAATATCTCAGATTAGGGTTTTTGGACAGGTGAGATGACTTATATATGGGCTACAGCAGGGACCAGGAGGAGAAATTAGAGTTGGGCCTCCATTGGGCTTAAGTATCCAAGCTTAGGCCAAAGCTTATACTTAAGTCTAATAATAATAATATATACCATTAAAATATTATTACTGCACTACCGTTCTAATCCCATAATTACGTTATGAGCTCCTTCTTATTATGAGCCCGTTAGTCTCCCCATGTTTAAGATATACAACGTCCATTAATTAATTAAGTTACTGACAACTTCATTAATTAATATCTCATCCAAGATTAGTACCACTCAACCTCATTATCATGCCAAAATAAATCCACCTGTGGGGTTTACATGATAATCCTTATGAGCTCCTCAATGGGACATCATTAACCTATGACGGACATGGATTCCTTCTACAATCAACAGCACACCATAGAGACAACACTATTTCTCAACTCACCGAGTTTGTTGATTTAATTACATGTAAATCTCACCCATTGATGAATCAAAGAAATACATACTGCCCTACGTATCGAGGTTACTATATAGGGATTAAGAGTATAAACATCCATAATAACAAAGATCAAGTTCTTCTATAAGTCAGTATAAGTCGAACGATCTAAAATGGTCCTGCTCAATACACACAAAGTGCACTAATGTGATTCTATAACCAAGACAAGATAATACCAAACCACACTACAACTATCCCGATAGAGAGTCCCCGTCTATCTCGGTTGTGAGCATCTGTTTATACTTTATAAGGAAACCGATAATATGATCTTCCGCGTATTGTCGCACAACATATTATCTATAGTATAAAGTGAGTGGACTATTGCATCTTGCATATAAATAAATTATAAAACGTAATCATTTGATCATATGATTCTCATTTCAAATAAATTGTTATAACATTGTACATACTAAAGCTAGACTTTTAGTATACAATCCAACAGCCGACTCACCTCTGGCGTGGAGAGCATGGAAGGCTTGGAGAGGAGGGCGACTCACCTCTGGTGTGGAGAGCTTGGGAGAGGAGGCCGACTCACCTCTAGCGTGAAGAGTTTGTAGAGGAGGCCGACTCACCTCTAGCATGAAGAGCTTGGAGAGGCTGAGCGCGTGGAAAGCTTGAGAGGCTGACTCACCTCTGGCATGGGAAGCTTGGAGAGGCCGAGCTCACCTTTGGCATGATAGAACTCACCTTTGGCATGGAGAGCTCGGCAAGGCAGAGCTCGGCGTTGGTAAGACAGACCTGGAGGACTTCAGAGCTGGGCTGGGAACCTATCAGATTAGCCCCCGAGGTTGCTGCTTGTAATGGAATTACAAGGAGTAACCTCGCACTGAAGTAATTTGTCTCTCGGCTACAGATGACCCTTTGTTGGCCTTATTAAAAAACTTCCCTACGGAAAAACCCAGTGGGAAAAAACCGTAGGCAGAGAAAAAGAATACCAACTCGTTGGCGGTCGATCATCTTCGATGTAGCTCTATTCTTCACTTCAATTATGTGGTAGCTTATCCAGAGGACTCAATTTCGAAAGTGTGAGCCCCCGGTATCTTTCTTGTGGAATATCTTTTCTGGATGTTTTATCTTGCTCCGGGCCCATGTTATGGCTTGGCGGTAGACTATATTGGTCGGATCCAACTTGGCTCATATTTTTGGCCCTCCGAAATTTGATTATGGTCCCAGACAAAGGAGGAGGTGGCTACAAAGATAAACATTGTGGTTAATGCACTGTTATTTCCAAATAAAATATAAGAAAGCTTAAATTATTTTAGATTTATCAAAGGGTCTATTGACCCTTGACTTATCTTTAGCCATTTAGATTCTGGAGTTCGGGCATTAGGGCTCGCAATCTCCTAGGGGCTCGATGACCTTTCTGTGAGTTGTGGCTCATCTTTTGGTGAGCACGCAAGGTGTGAACCTCCTGTAAGGGCCTTCTCAGACTTGCGCCTAGGTCTTCCTTTGGTATGAATATCACAAGGTTCAAGCCTCATGTGGGAGCTTCCATGAGATCATGCTTTAGCTATCTGGGTTTATGCCTTAGCCATTGGAGCCTTTGCCTGGGGATTGGTACGACTTCTTGAGCTTACCCCTTGGCTATTGGGCCTTAGCCCCCGAGCTTAACCTTTTGGGTACATGCCTTGGCTGTTTGGGAGCTTTTGGGCCTATACCTGGGGTTTGATAGGGCTCTTCGAGCTCACTTTCTCAGCTATTGGGCCTTAGCCCCCGAGCTTAACCTTTTGGGTCTATGCATTGGCTGCTTGGGGGCTTCGGCGCATATGCTCAAGGTTGAGTAAGGTTTCTTGAGCTTTCCTCTTGGCTGTCGGGACTTAGCCCCCGAGCTCAGCCTCTTTGGGTCTATGCCTCGGCTACTTAGGAGCTTTTGGGCTTAGGATAATTTTCGAGTCTCCATGCTCTCGAATATTCTCATGGCGGCTCATCTTGTGGGTCCGTATAGGACCAAATGTGTGGAGAGTTTCTGCCTTTGGATAGGTCTGATTTGCCTTCGGTATGACGGCTATGCCTTTTGGACATTTCGGATATGTCCATAAAAATGGTCCACTCGGCCATATCTACTTGTGGTTAGGTCTGATCTGCCTTCGAGTATGTTGGATCTGCCCACAAGCTTGTCAGCTCGGTCGGATCTGCTGAGTGGATTGAATCCTCCTTCTTTAGGTGAGATGGATCTTTATTCGTAAGTAGGCTGATTCTCTTTAACCACTTCCCAAGCTTGTTCCACTCGGACGAAGTGGCGCGCCACCGCCATATATGCGCCATATGATGGTGGAAAGTTATATTGGACGACCACCCATATGTCTGACCCTGGCCGTAGGGCGGAAGCAGCTAGCACAATGTATGTCTCATACTCATCCTTTCTCCTATTGCCTTCTGATCGTTGAATCTTTTGAGGAAACTTTGGAGGGACTCTTTAGGATATTGCTTTATGATGACTAGCTTTAGCTTGGAGCCCTTCACTTGGACCAAGTAGGCAAATTAAGATAGGAAGAGCTTGGAGAGCTTATCCCGCTATCGATAGAGGCTGGGGAGAGTGAGTTGTACCATTTGTAAGCCGTGTCCCCGAGAGTTAATGAGAATAGTCGGCACATGGTAGCTTCTGAGCTTCCTTGGGCGGTCGTCCACGTCGTGAATTTCTTTAGATGCACCATGGGTTCAGATCTGCCCTCGTATGTGCCAATTTGTGGGAACTTCACCTCCGGTTGGTACGATTGAGAGGTGATGTTTGGTGTTAATGGGTTTCCGCCCAAAAGTGGTTCATTCACCCTAGACTGTTTCCCCTTCTCTAACTCATCTTGCCTTCTTTTCAAGGCCATCATTTCTTCATCCATTGCTTTCCTTAAGGCCATTTTGTGTGTATGGCCCTTACTATGGGTTACTTCCTTCTCTTTAGACTTGGAAGTCTTTGAACTTGTGTTCGTTTGGCGAGAGTTGGACGCCATGATTTCTTAGAGTTGCAGAGGGGATGACCTTCCTCTAGCGCCAAATGTAGATAGTCAATTTTTATTGGGTGAGGTGGGTGTTTAATGTGACTGTTATATAGTTTAATCGGACTAATCTAACATAATATGAAGAAAAAATAGAAGAAGAAGAACACAAGAATTCCTCCCATGTTTGTGGGAGTTTAAAGTAAAGAGTTTTTGTTTCTCTCTGTGTTTTTTTTGTTTGTGTGGTGGGAGATAATTCTTCTTTACAATGGTGATGATAGTGCAGGTGAGGTTTGGCTTTTAACTCTGGTTGAAGATGAAGGTGCGGCTCCGCTCTTATACAAGTGGGGTTCCTATTCAAGTAATAGATGCTATAGGCTAGTAGCAAGTGGGCATTAAATGCGGGAGATACAAATCTTGCTCTTGACCTTTGGAGTTGTGAAATGTTGCTTTGGGAGATGGAAAAGCCTGGTAATGATGTAATAGATGACTTGACAAGTCATCCACTAGTCATCCTAAGGACTCCAGCTCTGGAAGACCTTGGCAAGACATGGCTCGGCTTTGGCAAGGAGAGCTCGGAAGGGCCGAGAGCGTGGAGAACTTTGAGAAGCCGAGCACGTGGAGAGCTTGGGAGGCTGATCTCACCCCTGATGGTGGAGAGCTTGGAGAGGAGGCCGACTCACCTCTGGCGTGGAAGGTTTGGAGAGGAGGCCGACTCACCTCTGGCGTGGAGAGCTTGGAGAGGAGGCCAACTCATCTCTGGCGTGGGGAGCTTGGAGAGGCCGACTCCACCTCTGGCGTGGAGAGCATGGAAGGCTTGGAGAGGAGGCCAACTCACCTCTGGTGTGAAGAGCTTGGGAGAGGAGGCAGACTCACCTCTAGCGTAGAGAGCTTGGAGAGGAGGCCGACTCACCTCTGGCGTGGAGAGAAGGTCGACTCACATCTGGCATGGAGAGCTTGGAGAGGCCGAGCTCACCATTGGCAAGGTAGACCTTTGGCATGGAGAGCTTGGCAAGGCAGAGCTCGACGTTGGCAAGGCAAACCTGGGGACTTCAGCCTTGTCTTGGAGGAGGTAGAGTGGTGACTTGGGCATTGAGCACCTATCACACACTTTAAATTGTTCATGAAATTGCATTATCATATTTTTATTAATTCAGTATCATTTTTCATTATGAAAGTTAATTTATCATTTTTCACTCGTCTTACGTAAGAACTTACGTGAGACGGTCTCACACAAGTCTTTGCCTAAATTAAGAGGGTATTTTAGAGTAAACATTAAATTAAAAAATATATTTGGATGTTTAATAATATTTCAAGTAAGTTTAAACAACTCTTCATTCGACTCGACCCGATTCATTAACACTCCTAAAGTAGAGGACGATCTTGCGACCTATGAAGGAATTAAAAAGCAATCAACATTGTGGGTGCGATTTGCAACAATGTTTAATGGTGGAATCCTTTTCATTTTTTTTTCAAAGGTAGGGTTTAATATGTAATATGAGTAAAATCCATTTTTCTTGCAATTAATCTTATTTTAAATGTATTGAAGAACAATTAGAGAAGCTAGAAAATTAAAAAAAAAACTTATTTATTAATAAATTCCTATCTAAATCATTATTTTTTACTTGGTGTTGTTCAAAGATTTTAATCTAAAAAAAACTTATTAATTTTATAGTTTATTAATACTCTTTATGTCCCCTTGATAAGTGTCCGTTTGCTTTTTACACGTGGATTAAGAAGTATAATATTTTAAAGTGTAATGAGGTGAGAGAAATAATATTTTAATGTGGAGTGTTTAGTTGTATTAGTGTTGAGTGTGGGCCCATGTGTAGTGTGTTGAATATAATAATATTAATGTGTGTGTTATATCAACCCAAAAAGGAAATGAATAATTTGTATTTGGACGGAGCAAAATGGCAAAATTGACACTTATTGAGGGGGGGAGGAGTAAATTTTATCTAAATCATTAATTTTTACCTAGTGTTGTTTAAAGATTTTAATCTAACATGGCGTTCTTTTATTTTATGGTTCTGTCTGTAAGAAGAGTGTTGTTAAATACACACACTTTTCATTAGATACACACTCCCTTTATTTTTTTTAATTCTTAATTTTATTATATACACCCCCCTTAAATTTCAAAACTACAATTTTTAAATTAAAATTATAAACACCCCCGAAATCCTAAATTAAAAATAAAATCTAAATTACTCTTATTAAAATAGAAAGAAAAATATTTAAATTTAAAACAATCATAAACAATTGCAAAAATTTTAAATTTTGTAATGATATATTGTTAATAGATATTCCTTCCATTGGTGTAACCTCTCGATCCAAGGGAGTTTTCATCCAAACTTTGTATTTAAACTTTATTGTTCATCATGATTTGTAATGATTTTAATGTCTATGTTGATTTTCTTGTGAATATGGCAGACTAATCTCCCTTGTGAGAATAACAACATGAGAGTTGTTGGATAATTTTGGGATTTATGTATTAAAATTCATATGTTAATTGGGTTAATTGATTTTCTATCATTGATGCTTTAGATCTTGATGTTTATGATGATTTGTGTGGTTTGTTGTTTTAAACATGAGATTAGATTGAGAAGTCAATGATATATTTAGGATAATTAATTGAATCATTTTATCATACACCTCATGTACATTATAGATCTTAAAGAGATAGAAATGTCCTTTAGGATTTAGAACTCTTTGATAGGACATCCGATTGGATAGATCGAGATGTTGATTAATTGTGTGAAGGGAATCTCATTTCAAGCTTAGTACCTAGTTGGAATTGTTTGAGTGAGAACCAATCCATTGAGCTATTTTAGGATTAGTAAATGGATCCATATCCTATCCATCTCGAGAGTGAGTTTAAGTGAACTTAGTGTTGGCTCTTAGTCTTATACCCATGATTCATATGAATTTGATGTATTTATCCTAGAATTTTCACTTCTTAATTGTTGCTAATCTCACTTTTACCTAATTTGTCCAGTTCAAATCGGTTTAGGGTTCCCCAGTTTGAATCGGTTTAGGGTTTTAGAGTTTAGGGTTTATGGTTTAGGGTTTAGGTTTAGAGTTAAAACTGGCGGTTTCCCAGTTCGAATCGCCGGTTCCAATTTTTTGGTACATGTTTAATTTAATTGCTTGATGTTCTTACAGGAGGATAGAGATGAATATTGTTAGGGATCTTTAATTCTTTTTCCCTTTCTTTTGGAGTTTACACTCGCTCCAAGAATGCCTATAGAGATGAATATTGTTAGGGTTCTTTAATTTTTTTTCCCTTTCTTTTGGAGTTTACACTCGCTCTAAGAATGCCTATATGTAATCTTCTTTTATTTCAATTAAGGTAGTATCACATAACTAGAGTGAAAAAGCAAATATACTTCAATTGATTTTTATATATGGTTGATTTAATAACTGTTTGTATTTCTAATGAAAACTTAAGTCATGAACAATTGAACTAAAGAATGATAATCTAAATCCAAAAATAAAATGAATTTATTTAATAATTAAATAATTGTGCAAGGCTTCCCTTTTCAAAATCCATTTTGGGCTCAAAGCCCACAAAGTTGGGCTTTAAGTTTGCCACACAAACTTCAAAACAATAAAATTATAAAATAATTGCCCCCAGGGCATAGCTCAAGTGGTAGAGGGGAGGGTGGAAAGACCTTCCAGCTGAGCTTGGTTGCTGCAGGATGGGGGTTCGAATCCTGCCTTTGGCATGAATTTGGCCCCTTGTAAGCACAAGTTTAACAGTGAACCCTCTCTATAAGCCACTTGAGGCACATCCTGCGATTTACCTCCTCCACCAATCCCCAGGGCAGGGGCGATGGGGGCCCCTAATGGTGGGGTACACCATATAAAATAACACCCAACATTTTTCACATTGATATTTGAGATAATCATCAATTGACCCACCAAGCCGAACAGTCTCTTTACCCCATTCATGTCTGTAAACACCCCCAAAATCATTCTCTCTGTTTGGTCTTCCATATGACTATTACAATGTCTTTTGCTATTTCCACTCCCACATCCTCTTTGTCACGTTCTTCTTCTCCCTCATCATCACCTGCTGGTTGGAGAACCTCATCTTTCTCAAATCCTGCCATTTCAATCCCTAAAAATGCAATCTTTCAGCATATTAAAGGCATTCCCCAGTTGGGTTGTGCTCCTTTTACTCAGTGGAATGGCCTTAGGCACATGGGCATCTCGATTTCTCGACACTCAGTGAAGATGGGTAAATCCCTTTCTTGCTTTAATTTTGCTGCTTTCTTGATTAGAGTGGAGTATGTATGTGTTCTGCTGGTGATGATTTGTAGTGGAACGGTGAGAATTATAGTTATTTTCAGCTTTGGATAGTTGAATATGTGAAGTGATATTTGTAGCAGAAAAGAAGGGAAAATGTAAAGGTAAAGGAGTGTATGCTTCCTTATTTGGAGTTGGAGCACCTGAGGTTCTGGTCATTGGGGTTGTGGCTTTATTAGTCTTTGGTCCTAAAGGTCTTGCTGAGGTTAGTTATACTTCCATTCGAGTACTTTTATTTATTTATTTATTATTTTCTTTTGGAGAAACAATGTGAGCCTGTTTTAGTTCATCGTTATTGATCTAATTTTTATTAATCTGGCAATGTAATAATTTGAACTAAGTGGTTATAGTTCATAATCAGCTGATCCGTGAGTTGAAGTTGGACTGTGTGTTACCTGGGTTTAGAATAAGGAACTAGTGCCCCGTTGATTATTGCTTTCTTAAGCGGTTAAAATGACAAGCACTGTCTAGTTAGAATGTTCTTGAACTTATATCCAGAGTGTGTATTAAATTCTATGAAGAGGTGATGTTCTTGTAGGTCCCAAATTGTATTGGAAAAATGATTATTTAGTAGCTAACTTATTATAGAGGTTTGTGATCCACTTGGAAGTCTAGTCAGACTCGATGTATTTTAGGCTTTTAGCATTCGGTTGATTGTTCACTTGACGCATCCGACCTTCTTCTAATTTTGATGAGTGTTCATGAATCTTAATAATAAGACAGCGGCTCTCAGGTAGAATTTTGTGCTATTATTTGTTGTCTGTGTATTGAAAAATGCTATTGTCAGCTGAACTATATCATCCGAGTGATGCTATAATTGATTGGCTGTCTGTCACAGGCCTCACAGCAAAGGGTGACATAGTTGTAAAATTTAACGGTTTTAGGCTGTCACCTATATAGCATCAACTGGTCCAACTTATGCCCTATATTCGGGCTTCTGACTGGCTGTCACAAGGGGAAGACAGGTGCTGAAACATAATGATTCAAAAATTCCATTAGAGCATTTGGCTTCTGGTTACTTTTTGGCTCCCAGCATGTACTTTTTTGAACAGCAAAAAAGTTGCCTCCCAGCATGTGACATAATGCTCTACAAAATATGGTAATTTATCAGTCTGAGTGATGACTGATGATCAACATACATTCGAATTAAAAAAGAAAATTGTATGATAAATTGATAAACTAGTCCTATTCTGTCTCATGGACATATCGGCATGATTTCGAGTTAACTGTCAATACAATGTTTTCTTTACTGCATTAGACCAGCCATCATTTTCCATTCAATGCACGGACATAGTCATTGCAATTTTTAAGTAGAAGAAGGAGAATCAGAATGGCAACTTCTATGTAATGCAGATTATAATGATATCACTATTCACTGATGATTAGCAAGTTATTGTAACTTTGGTAGAAGTGGAGTATGGATTTTTCAGGACGCTATTATCTCAAGCTCATCATTTTAGAATGCATTTAGCTTATTATTATTTTCTTATCTTTCTTAGTTCTACTCTTAAAAGTTAAAGGTGCATCTTTAATAGTATTATGAGTACTTGATTTTGATGAAAGGCACTTGCTTTGTGTGTCAAATGAGATGTCTAATGGCTGGAGGAAATAAGAATAATAAAACTTTAGAAATTAGAAGATAGATTTTGTAGATGTAGCTAATGCAGATTAAAACCATGTGCAAGACATTCCCCTCAAATCTAATTTGTAATTAGAGATTAACTTTGGGTAATATCTGTTAGGCAACTCAAGGAGCAGAACTTAAATAAATTTATTTCATATTTCTTAAACATGGAACTTTGTGGGTTTTGAGTAAAGAACAACCCACAAGTCTAGGACTTTCTTTTTTCCTGCTGAATAATTGAGAACATAAAGTAGCAGAGTTTGGTTATCAAATTGAAAGAAGATGGAATTGGCGTAGTTATATTATAGAACTTCGGTTACCTTGAGGGATTTTCAAACTTATAGCATGTTGTGTAACTTTTGTTGCTTGATTTTAATTCCTTTTTTTGCATCCAATGTCATTCCCAGTCTCTTAATTAGGGGCATGTGAAATCCCTGAAGTGTATCATTAAACACGATCAAACCTGGAAAGTCACCAATGGAATTAATTTTCGTAATAACTTCTGAGAAAAACATACAAATAATTAAGTCGGTGAGAAGAAATGTACATCATTCTTTTCTGGGCTGGGTTTCTTTTTTATTCACTATGGAGACACTCTCTGAGTGTTTGGTAGGAGTAGTGTAGACTGTAGAACAAGAAAGGAGAAGCTGCTTCATGTGTCTGAATTAGAGTGAAGAAGCGGCCACTCCCATGGGAGGCATACTTTTACTTATATATAGCACATGCATTTTCTTACTGCATTTTATTCTTCAGAATAAGGAAAGAAGTTATTGGATGAAATTAAATTGAGCTCAGTAGGTATGAAAACTGGAATTATTTAATAGGCATTATGGGACCTGAATATTGTTGAGAGAAAAGGTACTAGCCATTATGTGACCTTGTTTGAAACTTCTGTTAATTTCGATGTAACTGAATTAGTCATTTTGGAACCCCCATTGAAGAGTGACTGAGAAAATTGTCTTTGCCAAAACTAGGATGATTTCCACTGCCTTTGTGATCTGCAGTAACGAGCAGGAATCCAGTATTCATATTACTCCCTTTGTCCCATAAATCAGTCACAATTACTGTTCCACGTTATTTAACAAAGTATCTTTTCTTACTAACTTTATTGAAGTTTTTGGGGGTAATTTAGTATTTTTGGGTTATAAATAAAGTATTGTTGTGTGTGTTAGGTGTGGATGACAATTATGAAATTGAAGTGTATTTTGAAGTTATTGTATCAAGGTGATATTTCCTTTTTTGGGGTGCATGGATTCTGTGGGACAAACAAATGAGAAAGTGTGAACATTCTACGGGACGAGGGAGTATAATTCTCTGTTCTTTCTAACACCTGATTTATTAAGCTTTATCTTGTTAATATTATGTTAAAGCAACTGTACATGAGGACATGAGGGCTGTTGTTATTGTTATCTAACTCCATTAAACATGCCTTTTGGTAACAGGTTGCTCGGAATCTGGGAAAAACTTTACGTGCATTTCAACCTACGATAAGGGAACTTCAGGTAGATTTATACATTTCTTTTGTAATTTCAATATAAAGAGGTATTTTGTATGATTTTCTACATGTGCACAGCTAATTCTTTTCTCCTTTTAGGAAGTTTCAAGGGAATTTAAGAGTACTCTTGAGCGGGAAATAGGTCTTGATGATGTTGACAACCCAGTGCCTAACCGCCCCGGTTCCAACACAGCTAAAACTGGAACAGGGGAATCGGGGACGAATATCGAACCAAGTGAGTTGGAAATATTATAATACTCTCATATTTGTCAGCTGAGAATGGTGTTTCTACTCGAATTGGTGATGGCTGAATTACTGGCTTTTGTGGCATGATTAGATGCTGTCTAAAACTTTACAAGATTATGGGCTTATACCAATGTCTAAAAGATCTTAGAGTGTCTGCTGCTAAAACTTTGGGAAAGGTTTAATCATATGCTAGATCTCGAGAGATAAATAAAAAATTTTGGATGTACCTAAGGGTGATAATTTTGCATATTTTATGAGCTTGTAGTACCTCGTCCATGGACGGGGTGGAAATTTTGACTTGAGACTTCATACAGTCTCGTACAAAATAGTTATTTTTAGCATATGACTGGTCAATTAGCCTTGACAAAATCAATCTTCCAATGAGATTATTTTGGCTGGTGTCGAAACAATGCAGATGGCTCCTCATCTGAAAATGCAGAAGTCGTGGTTGATAACGAGTTAAGGATGAGGGCAGAAAAATTTACAGGAGCTCTTGCTCAGCTGCAGAAAGAGCAGGAAGAGGAAAGACAGAAGGAGGAAGAGGAGAGAGAAAAAGAGAATGCTCAAAGTCAAGCAGAATTGCAATCTCACTCTGAAGGTCAGTTTACAATAAACATATTCAACCCCCCTCCTCGGTCTGACTCTGTCTGTCTGTCGATCCCCTTATGCTCGTATACGACTATGTTGTGCAGATACAAGTCAAGAAGATGCTCCAACAGAATCTTCATCAATCGCGCCACCATCTGAAAATCAGGACAGTAGTGTTCTTCAAGAAGCTGGCTCAGTAGCATCCACCGGCCCGTCTCCAAGTCCTGACACACAAGTTTGAGACTTTGGAGCAAGATTTTTGGGACTACTACAACGTATAGAACTTTTAGCTATAGTCCTTTGAATATCTCTTACTTTGGTCAAGAATGAGTAGCTGATGTATTGAATTAATTCTGGTGAAATAGTATTTGTATTATGAAGATTTTTTGGAAGTGAGTTTTCAGATTCCTTCTACTTTTGTACCTTGGATAATCATATATTTGGAATAATTGATCAATAATGACAGCTTCTTTTCAAGTGTGTTGAAACAGTTATTATTAGAGCCAAGTCTTTTTATTTTTATTTTTTATAATTGCTTTTGAGTGCATTTGAAATATGTAGAGTTGAGCTTCAAATTTGTATTTGAGACTGATGATTAATAATAAATATTTCATTATTGTTTGAACTGTTTTTCATGAATATCTTATTTTAATCTTTAAAAATACGTAATTTATATTTATTGATAAATAAACATCATGATATTTAGATAGTTATGTATTGATTAATATATTATATTTCATATGAAAATTTATATGATTTCATCTTTTATATTTAAATATATTTAATTATTATCAATGCTAAGTGAATTTGCAACTAACAATTTAACATGGTTTTTCAATGTACATTTACATGATTTATGAAAAATTGAGATTATTTTTTTATTTAAGTAATATATGAAATTCCATTTTCAACGTTAAGAAAATCAATTTATACTAAATCCTAGTGATCCCTTTTATTTCAAATATCAAAAGTTTTATTTTCACTTTACTACAGATCTAAATTTATCATATTATTTCTATTTTAAGTTTGCAAGTTAATCTAAGAATTTAGTTTAATGATAGATGAAAATTCATTACAAAGATATGGATTATTTCTACGTATAGGTGAATTCATTTATCATTATTGACATTCACTCAAGGTGGAGAAATCTAAACTTTATCTATCGTATGTGCTTATGTGTTTATATTGATAAGTTACTGCTTGCATCACAGACATAAAGTATTACTCGTAATAGTGTTTACAAACATAAAGTATTTATAATACTATTAAATGTAGCCAGAGACCGTGACATGAGTCCAGTACTAATAAAATTAATGGTCCTCGGGAATACTTGGATTATAAAAGATTCTTGGAAGGCCCGCTATGCTAGTATATTTATTTAAGTCATGGCATTTTCAGATGTCAAGATTCTAAAGAAATCCTAGGGTAGTGCCCGCTATACTTCATGATCGATCGATCATTCACAGACATGTTCACAGAAAGGTTATATTAGTTGTGATTTATTGATGTTTCTACATGAGTTGTATACTATAGACAAATATTTTTCTACTGATTTGTGTGGTTTTCACATCCCATTATTTAAACATTTTACAAATTAAGGAGATAGAGTACGAAGAGAGGCGATTGGTGATGAAGTTTAATATAGATTGGTTTTATAATTATTTAATAGTTAAACTACTAATTATTTATATTTCATGCGAAACAATTTAGTTTATTGAAGATATTTTCATGTACTCTACTTAATTAAAATAAAGTGCTTAGTATTCAATTGCATGATTCTTTTATTTTTCAAATAAAGTTCTCATTTTAACTACGCCAGGAAATATGATTTATTTTTTTAATTGTTGTTCTTTTAATTTAATTCTGACAAATGATTATATATTTAAAAAAAATTTGTCAATCTATTTTAATTAAACCTTAATGGATCTAAAAAATTTCTCTTAAAAGATTATTTATATTTTTATGATAAAGTGATCATTTCAAGAGACATCTTCCTAAATTTAGAATCCTTTAATAGAACAACTAATTGACTAGATCTGTTGATCGAGTGAAGGGAACCAAACTGAGATTAAATATAGTACTTAAAAAGGAGATTATTCTATTCTGAGTACCTCTTAAGGGAATTTGAAGGATATGAGGTGTTTGTTTAAGACTCCTATAAGCTAGAGTTTAGGTGAATCGAGATTGCCTTTATTCTTAGCCTAAGAGATATATAAATTCAATGCATTAATCCTAGAATTTCCATGCTTCTAGTGTTGCTAGTCTCAATTTTACTTCATTTGGTTAATTAATAATCATCTTTCATTCTTCTTTACTTCCTTAGCTTAAAAGTTGTTTTAGCCGTCTTTGATTTTATTTAATAATTCAACCAAAATCTAAATATAAGTTGTCTCTATAAAATTACGATAAACACAAGATCACTTAGACTCTAACTCATTTCTCTCGTGGATTGATATTAAACTTGGTCACTCGTGGCTACAAGCAATAGAGTATATTTGCTCTTTTCGCACGTAAAAATTACGCATCAATGTCTGACACCATCGTTGTAGCACCGGATGTTGGATTCGATGTCGGTCAAGGTGTTGGAGCCCTGAAATAGGATTGACACCAAATCAGACATCCAGTGCTATGACGACGGTGTCAGATATGATGTCAATATCATATATCGGCGCTCCGACACCTTAACCAACACCGAATCCAACATCCGATGCTATGGTGATGGTGTCGGACATGATGTTGGCAACCCATATCGGATGTCAGGTATCCGATAACTTTACAGACACTGAATAATAAAACAATAGACAAAAAGGTGGGGGCATTTTGGTCCAAAAAATGATCATTTGGATATAAATAATAGAAAGTTAAGTTGTTGGATAACAATGATTTTTACGTTTTCTTAATTAGTTATCACTTTTTATTAAAGATATTATCAATTTTCTTTAAAAATGTTATCACTTTTTTTATACTATATAAATTATTTATAAAATAATTTACTACCATTATCATTTTTCATCAATTGAGTATACTTGTCATTAAAATATTGTCATTTTTTATTTATCTCACATAAATCATTTTCTTGAACGGTGTGTATTGTGTAATGTAGTTTAGAAAGAATTTGTAAGTAGGAACGATTTAGACGATTCCATAACTTTTCCAAGGTCGAATCTGCCAACATTAGTCATGAGTGATATTACTATGATACTGATCTCATGTGAAACCGGCTCAGTAGTTAATTTTAATATTTTTTATTTTTAATTGATAATTATATTTAAAAAATTAACACTAAATTTTAAAGGTAAATTATAGATTTTAGGAATAAAATAGAACATGAATCACAAAGATAAAATATACCATTAACTATATGGTAAATAAAACCTAAGAATTAGTTAAACTAACTAAATTTAAACCATATGTATAAAATAATAAATGAAACATTGAGGTAAAATACATCAAGAACAAAAAAAAAAAAAGAAATTGCAGTTATAACCTAAAAATTAATTAAACTAATATAAATTTTATGGATAAAATGAGACATGAGCCAAAATAAAAAATAAAAAATTACACAATTAATTATGAACAAAGTGTTTTTAATATTTTTATTTATTTTTAATTGAAAATTATATTTAAAAACTAACACTAAATTTTAAAGGTAAATTATAAATTTTAGGAATAAAATAGAACATGAAAATAAAGATAAAATATAAAATTAATATAAGGTATAATAAAACCTAAGAATTAGTTATACTAATTATGTATAAAATAACAAATGAACATCATGAACCACAAGAATGAAATTACAATTATATTTAATATAACTAATATAAATTTTATGGGTAAAATGAAACATGAACCAAAATAAAAAATTACACTATGAACCAGAGGTATAATTATCTTTTTTAGTTATAATTAATTGAAAGTAAATAAAAATAAATATTTAAGGAGACCCACAACGCTTTGAATTATACATGCGAATGCAGGTAACCCACGGATAATCTGTCATCTGGCACGGGGAGAGTTTGACGTATCGAGTTTCTAAAAGAGTATTCCCTGCACCTGCGTGAATATATATATATATATATATATATATATATATATATATATATATATATATATATATATATATATATATATATATATATATATATATATATATATTATAAAAATATATTATGTACATAAATTTGATGCTATTCATTTATAGTTAATTTGTTAAGTATTGTTTGATTAGTTCGATGAATTATACATTACTTTGTGAGTTAAAATCATTTTTTGTTCCATAACTATAATGAATTTTTGATTCTGTCCCAAAATAGATAAAAATTTCAATTTCACCTCATAACTCCTGAAATTGGCCAATTTTGGTCCCAAAGTAGCAGGAACCCTATTTTTTAGTAAGAAATTGGGGCTTTCCGGTGAGGTAATCCGATGTCGGTGCAGGAGATGATTTTTGGGCAGCATTACTCTCACCATCGCCTTGATCTCTTCGATGAGTTAATGATTTGTAGACAGAGGCGACGTCCAATCAACAACATTCTCCACCTGGCAGCAAGGTTCGGCCAGCTTGACTATGCGGAGCAAGTGCTGCGGCGGCAGTGGCCGGAAGTTGAAATTTAGAAATAGTTTGATGTGTGGCATGAGTTTATGGAAGGAGTAATTTAGTTTTGGAAAGTAATTGGAATAGTGGGTTGCAGGAATGGTTTATCTGCCACTCATAATTCATTACACTTGATCACATATTTATAGTTACATGATGATGGTTCTAGATCCTTAAATGGATCACTCTTCACTAATCTAGATTACTTATGTTCTAGATTCTTCTATATTATTCTACAATATTTTGGAGATTTGATCATCTCTAGATAATTCTACTTTATGCTAATTTTCTATCATCTACCAATACTAGACTTTTCTAGAATATTTATTTTACTAGAATAAGCATCATTAATTTTATCACTCCCCCTTGATGCTTATTCGGATGATCTCGAGTTTTTCATGTAGTATCTCGAACCTTGATTTTGATAGCGCCATTGTGAATATATGTTTTTGTCCTGCTGTAACGCACGGGATTTTTTCCATTGCTATTGCGACTTGTTGTCGTTGTAGATCTCTGTAGGATCTCTTGTTGTTCTCCCAACATATAGTTGCTGCACCCACTTGTCACTCCATCGATACTACTCCTTTAGAATAGTGACTCCGCCACAATCATTTGTAGATTGTAGAACGTCATGTTGTCCTTCTCCATGCTTTTGTCTAGTTTTCTTTGTCTGTATTAGATAAAGATGTTGTGTCTGCGGGGGACATTGTATCCCTTATCGCTGGTCTCCCATAGGCCCAATAGTTGCAGTCTTTGTCTGAGAAGGTTAGGATTGAGATTTCGTAGGTATTGGATAGAGATGACATTTTTGGGGTTTAGAAATGGTTTGGGTAGTATAGTAAGGATTTTGATAGTATTATGCAGAAGCTTAGTTTAACGCCCAGTTATTGATCTAACCGGGCTCTAATACCATGTTGGAATTTAGAAAATAGAGATGGATTAGAGTGGCGTGAGTGAGGTTTATTAGAAGGTGGTAATAGTTGAAGTAATTAGTTTAGGAGTGAGAATATGGCTTGGGATGATAAGAGAGAAGTATAGGTAGTGGGGGCGTTGGATGTCCTATTATATTTTGGTGTTACATCTCCTGTTATACGTGTTAGATGAGTGACACGTATGTGGAGAGGAAAATCTCAACTTTTCCCCTTAGGGTTGATTGTTAGAGTATAAATTAGTCTATCTTACGTGTCAATCATCCAACGATTTGTAATAGGAGATGTAACACCAAATGTAACAGGAGATCCGAACCGTGTAGTGGGTGTTGCAGACTTTTAGTATGGAAAATAGTAGTTTCCCTTACTCAAATGTACAACCACATGTCCCTATTAATAATGGTACAAGTCGGTGTAATGTACCCTCTAGATATTTCTATCCTTAGACTAGAACTTTCCTTATAAGGTCACCTTTCTGCTATATTCTAGACTATTCATAATAATTAATTATAATACCTTATCTCTAGGGAATTCTAGAATATGCATCAACCTTCAGTACTCCTCTTTGATGCTTATTCGGTGATTTTGATCTTTTCTCGTCTTGAGCCTTGATTTCTTTCTACACGGATTTTTCTTGGTGATGGCTTCAAAATTTTCTGGCTCAATTTTAATGGAGATTTGACCGTTTTGTCAACTTTTTGGAAGAACTTCTTGTCTCTCGTTATTGTCAACTTTCATCCAAATCTCCATAGCTTTCAACTCCCCTATTCTCCTAAACACCTATTTCCTACATTCACTAATTCAAACCTCTATCCTAAATTACTAACCACTCACATATAAACCTTCCATCCTAAATACTACCAACCTCATATCCCATATCCTAAATACCGTCACCGGAGATGGCTTCCATGGAAAATGCTGACCTGGAGACGCCATTGCATCACGCTTGCAGAGAAGGCCACCTGGATGTAGCCAAGCTGCTCCTCGTAACCGACCCATTCATTTCTTACAAGCTCAACTCCCGAAACGAGACTGTTTTGTTTGCTTCCTGTCAGAGAGGACAGATTCATGTCTTCAAGCATTTGCTCCATTCTCACATCACCATTCTCATGCTCGAACTCGACATGGACACTATTTCTCTTCACGTTGCTGCTTCCGCCGGATATACAGCTAGTCTGGTCTTATATAAATTACTTCTTACAAAATCTGTCTGAATTAAAGTAAATTATGATCAATTAATCATGTAGGTTGTTAATAATTCAGAAATAGTGAAGGAAATAGTGATGAGAAGGCCGAATCTGGCGTGGAAGAAGAACGAACATGGGTGGATAGACATTGTTAGAATTTTTTTAAAAATAAACTCAAGTAAGACAACACAATAGGGATGTTAATTTAGGATGCAACTAAACTCAATGACATGCAATCAACTAAAGATAAAACAAAGTAATAGGAGTAGTCTGGGGCGAAGCACGCCGTAGCACTCTCTTTATAGAAGAAACGCCCCCACTGCACTGATTGAGATTGTTGAATAACACGTTCTTCTCTCAAGATTCGACGACCCGAGTCCTCTCGTGTGCAGCGATGAGAACCCCAAACAACGTGTGTCTCAATGCTCAAGGAAATATAATATAGTATATAGGAATATTTTTGGTATCTAGAAAGATGTGTATATAAGGTGCAATATGTAGAAAAATCTGTGTATAAGTTGCAGTACGTAATATATATATATATATATATATATATATATATATATATATATATATATATATATATATATTATCACATGAAGCTATTTTCGTCATATATATGCTGGATCACTATCATAAACATTGAAAAACTAAATAAATATAATTTAATGTATGGTCTAATTATTATCATATTTAATATTTGGGGGTTATGAAGGAAAGAAACGTTGGGCAGTCAATCAACCATATCATTTTTTAAACACATGATTAATGCATTTACCAAAACTGTTTTAAAAAACATGATAATTATATATTAATTAATATTTTAAATCATTAAAATATCCAACATTCCCCCACATGATTTAAAATAAATAATATATATACAAAAATAAATTGAGCATATAATACCGTGTAATAGGTGTAGGTACCTTCCGAGTTTGAACCTCCACTTAGTGTAAACGAATTAACCACATTAAGTACATAGTGACATGAATGTCTTGAACTATGTCCTTGGAAAAATGCGGCAATTCATCCCACACACGGTATGAGTAAACATTGTGGTTCTATAAATGATGTGCTTTACAGTCATGCACAGAATCTTGTATCATGAACATTTTTAGGGAGTAGCTCACACCCCCATAGTAGCGACCCCACTACTATGTTCACTTAGGTGAATCCTCCAAGGGAGATTTCTGACCAATCACCCCGCAAAGAAAATATGTCTTTGGATTCATTAAGAGTTATAGACTCAACCTCAAACGTCACATGAAGAGCACTTATCACCATAGGAATGAGACCCAGAAATATTTTTGCAAAAAATATTATATTCATCACGTGTGCTCTTTCAAGTCACCCATTTACAGTTTCGTTTTTACCCGTTGAACTTCGTTCATGGGATCGCCATACCTCTGAAGACGGGTTTCCACTATGGTGACTTAATTAATAGGCTCCAATCCCATTCCCCTCGATGATTATATAGTATAAAACTTGCTGACGCGCCAGTTACTTTGTAAGCGCTGTATTATTTTCAGACTTGAAAAAATCCAAAGAAACAACACCGTGAAAAATTAAGTGTCTAATTGGTTTATGTCTAACAGATGTCTAACAGTCAGATGCCTTCATTTTTTCACTATGATTTTTGCTTTTTAACTCTAATAACAATCGCCACTTGACTATCCCAAAGCGAAGATATGGAGGGAAATTGGCTTAGGTAGCAGAGGATATCATTTAGTAAACTTATTATCAAATCAATTTCTGTACAAGCGTTATCTAACGCAATTAACTCCGCCTCCATTGAGCAGACTTCTGTGATTGCTCCACCTGCTAGAGTAAATCCATAGTCACCCACTAGAGGACTTTGTTAATCAATCCAATTTGTATCATTGAAATCTTTTAATACATTAGTAAAATAAATAAAATTAAAAACATAAATCAAAGTCACTTTCAAATATTTAAATAGTCTCTCATTCGAACTCTGAGAATACACACTAGTCAACCTACAACATTTTTTTTTCATCAAATTTGAAGTATAATTAGATTTTAGCAAAGACATAGAGCCATCACCATTAATAATTTTAGTCCAAAAAATACATCTATAGGACCAAGATATTTTATGCCAAACTGAGATGACAATGATGTTTTAATATCACTATTAATATTAATATACTACTACAAAATATTTCATGTCCCAAAAACAATACAATTTTTACCAACTTATATATAAACATATCACATAATACAAAACAATAATAAGTAATGCCATTACCGAGCTTTCCATACTATGTAGTTGAGAACTTTTCAATCTATAAAATGATTTAACAAGCTTACAAACTTTATTTTCCTCACAGGCCACAACCAACCTTCTGGTTGAGCCATATAAATTTTCTTATCCAAATCTTCATTTAATAAAGAAGTTCCTAAAATCATTTTATGTATATCTAATTTATAAACAAAAGTAATCGCAACCAACATTTAATAGTTGTAATTTTCTTTTATTTGAAAAAAGCATATTAGTAAGAGTCAATAAATCAATCCCAACTTTTTCTCAAAATCTCTAACTAGACAAGAATAATTAATTTTTAAAATTAAAATCCACTTAAATTTTAACGTTAATCAACGTTTGGTTACACATCAAATGCTAGGTAATACTCAAATATATATTTCAAGGAAAGAGTGGTTATTCAACCAAAAACATATTTTACATCCTAATATATTAAAAGTGGTTTGGAGAAGTGAAATATTTTTCCCCGTTTTATCCTTACTCATTTTGTCTTACTACAATTTTACCCTTAAAATTTTCAAATTTCCCCTAAATTAATATACATGGTGACTCGGTCACCCCACTCCTACCATCATCATGATCCATTGATTATCCACTTCCCTCCCCACCATCATGAATACATTAATATTTATACTTATTACAAACAAAACTCTTGCCTTTCCACTTCCTTTCTCCACCATTATGAATTACATTTACATTTATATTTTTTACATTATAATTATTACAATTACATTCAAAATCCTTTCCTTTTCATTCCATCTAAAAATATTAATAAATCAAATAACATAACAATAACAAACTGCAAAAATTGAAGCATCATCATCTTAAATCGGGTACCTACTTCCATCCTCTTAATTTTATTGTACCTGGAAAATTATATTACATTTAACATAACAATAAAGAAAATAATTAAACAAATGCATCTCAAATTATAAGCAATTCCATCCTCTTCTTCTATAGAAAAATGCAGCTCAAATTATAAACAATTCCGTCATTATACTACATTTAACATATCATTTCTAACAGGAATGAATGAATCAAACTAAAAATTGAAGCATCATCTAGAAAACTAATAAATTGTAACCTCCATCCTTTTAATTGACATGAACTTATTCTCATTAATTATCATGGTAGAGATGCCTCTTTGATCCCATCATGATTTCCTTATAAACTCATTTGTCATCCCATGAATCCCATAATCTCTTCATTTACAACTTCAAATTTTTTTGTGAGAGCTTTGAAAAATAAAACAAAACAAAGCAAGAGAACTTGGAAAGATGCAATCACCTCAAAGAATAGAAGGTAAGTTTGTCAATGTATATCTTAATATCGAATGGTATTATTCTATCTAGATTCAAATATGGAGGAGAAGGTCATTAAAGATTTAGTGGCTTATGAGGACGAGTCCTACATCAAAGTAAGGATCGCACGAAAGAGCTTAAGAGAAGTCCATTATGAAGATGACCGAAAGACGGAAACTCTAAAGTTCGTGTTAATTGATCGTGAGGTTTGTCATTTTTATCCTTAAAATATTATTTAATATTTAAAATTTCAATTCCTGCATAGTTATATTTGATTATTTATGCATGAACAAACTTGTGACGGTTGAAATGAACGTTCTAAAACTAAAACATCCCCCCAAAATGCTGGTGATAATGGTATGAATTTTTTAAACTCTGAAATTCAATGAAAAAGATAATATGCTAGACCCAAAAGTAGGTTTGTCATTTTTATCCTTAAAATATTATATAATATTTTATGCATAACTAAATTTGATTATTTATGCATGAATAAACTTGTGACGGTTGAAATGAACGTTCTAAAACTAAAACATCCCCCCAAAATGCTGGTGATAAATGCTATGAATTTTTTTTAAACTCTGAAATTCAATGAAAAAGATGATATGCTAGATCCAAAAGGTATCCAAGCTTAAAAGTGAAGATCATAATTACCCTCATCTCCAAAAGGAAGAGAAGGTAGTGGCTGAAAACTTTGTATATCTTCAGTATCTCAGATCCTTGTCATGCCTTAATTGCCTAATTTTTTAAGTCGCTTGCAGCCCGCTTCCTTTTCCCTAGAACATAGAAATAGAGTGATAATCAATGAAGTCATCAAGATTGAAAAGAAGAGAGATGATGAAGGTTCTTCATCAAAAAAACTTAAAACAAAACAATGAAGTGTTATGAGGATTGAAGCCGAAACAGAAAGCTAAAAAATCTACTTTTATTGTGAGGTGTATGCTTTCATTCCTATGAACCTAAGTTTTACATTTGCATTCCCTAACTGCAGTATTGCAGCTCTTTACCTTTAAAAAAATTGTTGACATTTGTGGTTGTATCCACATTGCTTTATATTTCAGTATTATTGTGAATGAATGTTATAGAGACATCTTACGATGAAGTAACTAGCAAAATGATTTTGAAATGCTTTAATGCTGATACTTAGAAGAAGTCATAACCCAATTTTAATGATAAACTCTGACTATAAACAGAAACAAATTTTATATTTTTCTCATAATCTTAGAAGAATCCATAAACCGAAGTCTACCTACAAACACTCAGATGATGAGATGTTAAAAAAAATACAATAATAATAATAAAGAGATGCATCATTAAAAAAAAAAAAACCAAGTATCACACAACAATGCTATCATATACTCATTAGCATGAGTTTCTCCTACTGCAGCTCCATGTACAACCAACTCAGCCCACACCAAATAAAAGACATGTAATGCTTTATTGGAGCCTTGATGTGTGATCAGTTTTGGAAGCCCCAAGAGCTTTTTTATATCTCCCTGCGGCAATATCATTAAAAATACAAGTCAAGACAGCATTGTTTTTCATCTATACCAAATTTAGTTCAAGTAAGCCACCAAACACAGTTCTTCCTATACCTCATTAGCAAGAGGAGATGTAGTGGGGTAGTAGGCTGCCCGTTTTTATCAAACAAAAAATTGATTATCATTTAAAATGAAAAGTAATCAAGGAATATGATATGCATGAGGCCTAAAAAAAATTAGTTTTTAACCATAACAAAGTAGTACTATAGAATAAAACATAGACAATTATATTTGAGTTGTATTTGTATATTTAAAAGAATGCTTTCCAATAAAAAAAATAGCATGTGGAAAACGTTTTCAGTATAAGAAATGAAATATTAATCTTCTATTATGGTATCTATGGTTAGAACTAAATAAGAGAAAGCCTTCCAAAGCTAGCTAAAGCTCCTGTTAAAATATTATTACTCCACTTCTAACTTCTTTAAAAGTTCACGAAATCCAAGAAAAATATAAGTTTTACGAATTTAGGCTCTGAACATTAATTGTTATAATACCTTACACATCACTCGATTTAACCATTATCTATTCGTGCACATTATGGATCACCAAGCATTATGGGGACTTGAATGTCGAATTTAAAACTTATAGAAGCTGAAGAGTTTTGATCAATACAACGCCTTTATACCTAAGAATGAAGGGAAACAACCAACAAAATACATTAAATTAACATATATTTCAATAAAAAAACTCTTTACATCCCCTCTCTATAACATTAGAAATAATGCATATCTTAGAATCTTTAGAATTCCAAAAACCCATAAACAATTATGAAACCGTTCTCAGCAAGAAAATCAACATTCCCAATGCAAAAATAGTTTACTTAAAAGATCTACAACGAAGAGCAGAGACATCTTAGAGAAGCAGAAAAAAAGCCAAAACCGACTGAAGAAATCGAAAGGCAAGTCTTTTATCCCTGAGTTCAACATAGTTGTTTCATTACACGTTTAGCATCTATACTCAAGTTAAAAAAACCCATCATTATAATTTGTCAATGGAAGCCACAGGGAATGAGGAGGATGAAAAATTCCAATGACCCAGCAAAATACATAAACACATAAATGAGTATTCAATGTTTATCTATCTTAGTACTTTTCATGCCTTATGTGAGGACTAAAACAATAGAAAAATATATAGGTTTCAAGATTAAAACTTAAAAACATTAATCGACACTTCGAGATAGCCCATATGCTTCACATAGCAACCAACATCTCTGTAACAAAAGCCTCAAATCTAGAACCTACCGAATTCCGAAGCTGATTGGAGCTCACGCCGCGCATCCATGGAAGAAGAGCAATCAGCAACCGATTCACCTCATCTATCGAGCGGCGGCGCCAGGAACGTCATCTTCGGCAAATACGAAACGGCCGGCCTCCGCCGATTGCAATGAAGACACTTACCTGGGCTACATGCGGGTTCTATATATGAAGAAGGGAAGGGATTAATCGCTGAAACGACAAGATCGAAGAGAGGACAAACCCATACAGGGTCGTAATTTGGATACTTGATACTCAAATTCGACTGAAGTTGAAAGTTTCCCCTATACGAACCCTAGATCACAAGTTTGGCCGATGGGTGACGATGAGAAAAAGTTGGGGTCGATAAGTTTTGCCAGATCCTTTTTTTTTAAGTTGAATTCCTTTTATTATTACTTTTTATAAAACATAGGCAATAATAAATTTTCAAAATAAATAATTGATACACAATTCATGGAAATTAAAAAATACCAAAATAAAAAAACCCAAACTCACGCTCCCATTAAAGATAATTGAAGAAGATTCCATAATTAACTCAATTATAAAATGGTGTACCCCACCATTAGGGGCCCCCACCGCCCCTGCCCTGGGGATTGGTGGAGGAGGTAAATCGCAGGATGTGCCTCAAGTGGCTTATAGAGAGGGCTCACTGTTAAACTTGTGCTTGCAAGGGGCCAAATCCATGCCAAAGGCAGGATTCGAACCCCCACCCTGCAGCAACCAAGCTCAGCTGTAAGACTTTTCCACCCTCCCCTCTACCAATTATGATATTATTGATAGAGTGAGTTTTGTGAGGATTGGATGATCATTGCAAGAAAAAAAACGTTGTGTACAAAGAAGTTCTAATGTAATGACAAAGAAAAATTATGTGCATATATTTTACCAAGAAAACGCATACCAACTAAAAGCATAAATTAAAAGATTAAAATAAGTAAGAAAATAATTTTAGAGATAAAAAAGAAAATCTAGTATATAGAAATGACATTAAAAACACAGACTCAAATTATTCAATATCATTAGATCACAGTCTAATTCATAAAATTATTTATTTATTTAAACAATCACATTTTCATTTGGCAAAGATAGAGAAGTTAATAATTGCCATCATTGCGCTAACATTTCATTAAAATGAGATTTATTTTAGAATTAATATATTTTATATTTAATTACTACACACAAAAAGCATATACGTATAATAAAATATTAAGCATAGTAAGACTAGTAGTCAAACAATATATATTCCTTTTTTCAATTTCAATAAAATTCATTTCAAAATAGAATATGCTCTCCAAGAATTATGATCTTCCATACCATGTTTCCAACCGGATATACTCACCACCATGTGGAGAAATATTTTTCTTCTTAAATAATTGTTGTATCATGATATGCTAAATTCATTCCAATTTTTTTTTAAACATCTCTATAAATTTACAAGGAAAGAAATTTCCCAAAACACAACATAAATTTAACTAAATAAACATAACAATATTTTGAAAAATCATCAATAAGTATAATGTTAATTACCAACATGAGTGAAAACATTTTTCTTACAAACATTAAAATATCCACTACTTTCAAACACAATTATAAGCCACAAAAAGAATTCAATAGATCCGATATCTCTTTTTCTCGAGTTTGACATACATCAAATAAAATAAAAGGTTATCACATTACGACAATGTGTGACATTATACAGACTCTATTCTCTCAAACTACACCAACTAAAAATTAATTTAAGGAGATAATGAGTATAACAAATTCTAAATTCAATACGCACCCAACTTCAAATATGGAATTAAAATTATCGTAGTTTAATCATACTAATTACACTCGTAAAATCTACGTTAGATAACCATTTTAAAATCTAACCAATCATCAATAAAAACACATTTGAAATCTTTTTCACCAGTATCATAACAATCATCTAATGAACTACACAACTCCATAGATTTAACAAAGCACTCAAAATCCTATCATGACAAAGAATATCTTTATCACTAGTATAAGTCTCAATAGATTTGCCAATACTTTCAAACTTATCATTTAAATCATTTTGAATCACAAAACAAACTCAATCCAAAAAATCAAAATATTTTCAAGAGTTTAAGAAATCCTTGTAGAGCACAAAATTAATTATCCTAAGTTAACAAACAGTTTCTTCTCTAAAATTGTTAGAAATTTTTTAAAAATAAACTCAAGTAAGACAACACAATAGGGATGTTAATTTAGGATGCAACTAAACTCAATAGCATGCAATCAATTAAAGATAAATTAAAGTAATAGGAGTAGCCTGGGAAGCACGCCGTAGCGCTCTATTTAGAGAAGAAACGCCCCCATTGCACTGGTTGAGATTGTTGAATAACACGTTCTTCTCCCAAGATTCGACGACCCGAGTCCTCTCGTGTGCAGCGATGAGAACCCCGAACCACGTGTGTACTCAATGCTCAAGGAAATATAATATAATATATAGAAAAAATTTTGGTATCTAGAAAGATGTGTATATAAGGTGCGTAGAAATCTGTGTATAAGTTGCAGTAAGTAAAATATATATATTATCACTTGAAGCTATTTTTGTCATTTATATGCTGGATCACTATCATAAACGTTGAAAAACTAAATAAATACAATTTAATGTATGGGGTTATTATCATATTTAATATTTAGGGTTATGAAGGAAAGAAACGTTGGGCAGTCAATCAGCCATATCATTTTTTAAACACATGATTAATGCATTGACCAAAACTGTTTTAAAAAACATGATAATTATATATATTAATTAATATTTTAAATCACTAAAATATCCAACATCCTCTCCACGTGGCGTGCAGCAAAGGGCATCTGGAGATCACCAAAGAATTACCTTGTCGGAAAGCCCCAATTTCAGGCCAAAAAATGGGGTTTCGGCGACTTTGGGACCAAAATTGACCAATTTCAGGAGTTACAGGACGTAATTGAAACTTTTATCTTTTTTGGGACATAATAAAAAATTCCTTATAGTTATGAGACAAAAAATGATTTTAACTCATTACTTTGTATTTTACATAATTTTAGGTTTGATTGTGTTGTACTATTGCTTAAGTGAAAATTACTTGATTATATTTTAAAGTTATTTTTATATTGATAAAAATCAGAATCTGCTGCAATGATAATGATTTCTTTAAATTTTAATCTTCTAAATACTAGATTAGAGTCGGATTGTCGAATAAGAGAGTCAGATAATTTTGACGGGTAGGGTAGGATAGACATCGGTTATTCAAATTATTTTTTAAAATTGCAGATAACTGTTTATCCGATAATATATGCTCTTACCTGATTATAATACACTATTGGATAATAGGATTGGATAATACACTATTGAAGGTAGTATGTGGAGTAGACGTACCTTACTCTACACTTTTACATAGGTCTCACCCTAGTGTTTGACCTATATCTTTTACGAAAATAATTTTCTAAACCTTTTTAAGTTTTATTTTTTTGAACTACATTTTTTTAACAAGAGTCTTGGAAAAAAAATTATTTAGTTTATAATAATTCCTTTCTTACAAAATAATATAAATTTATGATACCATTGATGTATATAAGTTCTAACTCTCATACTTTATAGCGGATCATAATTGAACTAATTTATCAATCTCAGTTTTCATTAATGTTACTTAAACACTTATTAAATTTTTAAGATAAGTTAAAAGTTGTTTAACGGCTATATATAATTCTAAGTTGCTGATATATAAATAGATATGCTGATATATAAATAGATATAATGATCTCTATCCTGCATCACAATAAACAAGGATCGTAGCCAAATTATGGGTAACCAAACTATTAATAAGATGCAGGTTCTGTACCCAACCAACATTTCCCCCTCAAACAAAGTGACTTTGGTTGACAAACAACCAACATTTCCCCCTCAAACAAAGTCCCGCAGCTAGACCATCAGTTTGAGGTGAGAACATCCCACCAACTGCTTTGCATTTCCCCCTCAAACAAAGTCTCTCGTGGCTAGACATCAGTTTGAGACGCGTATCGGTCCGCCACCAACTGCGCCGCATTTCTCCCCTTCAAGCAAAGTCCCATGGCTAGATATCAGTTTGAGACGCGTACCGGTCTGCCAACAACCGGACGGGAACTCCAACTGCGCCACATTTCTCCTCCTCAAACAAAGTCCCATGGCTAGATATCAGTTTGAGACACGCACCGGTCTGCCAACAACCGGGCTGTATTTCCCGCGCCGCTCTGGTTAAGTCTGGGGTCTGGCTCTTATACCACTTGTTGGGTTTATCGACCTAGCGGAGCTGGGCCCACTCAATCCAATAGCATGATATTGTCCCCTTTGGGCCGCCCACTGGCCCCCACAGTTTTACTCTTTGGGCTCACACCCAAAAGACCTCATGCTAGGGAGAGTCCATCTCACACTTATAAACTCATCGCCATCCTCACTTCTAACCGATGTGGGACTTTGATTGACACCCAACCAAGAGGTTCTATACGTTCTGATTTGACTAGTTAACAGGAATAGGCCAAATACAGAAGTCAGGTTTTTGGGTGATTTTGTTATGCGCAGCCGTAGTTAAAGGGTCATTTCTCACAAAACCAACCATCGGATCGAGCGGTAATTTTAACAGAACGCCCAGGACTCATAGGTGTTGATTCTGGATGGTGAAGATTTGGTCCTAAGAATCTAAGAGTTGTGAAAACTAACCATCAGTTGGTGTTGTTGGTTTCGACGCTAAGGAGTTCACGGAGGATTTCTGAGTGAAGATGAAGAAAATGATGGATGATCAAGAAATAAGGTGACTCTTGTAGATCAGCAAGAAGGATAGGGTGTCATTCATTGGACGGCGCTTCGAAGAGATGTTGCTACTCAAGGTGGAGTAGTGATGTAGAAGAGGGTTTATGTTCCCTTTAAAAAACACTTGAGGAGTTTACTGTACTCGTTTAAAACAATTGAGGAGTTTGCTGTACTAAGTTAAAAACAGTTGAAGAGTTTACTGCACTTGTTTTTAAAAAAGCAGTTGATGAGTTTTGCTACTCTCTAAAGGCAGTGTGATGTACTGCTGCACTCGTTAAAAATAGTGGAAGAGGTGGCTGCACCGTAGAGCAGCAGGTGGTAGGTGGCTGCACAGTAAAATAGCAGGTGGGAGAAGTTAGTGCGTTGGTAGTGGGAGAAGTTAGTGCGTTGGTGTGGTAATGCAAGGTCTAAGGTAGAGTATTGTTGAGAGATAGACGCTTGTATCCGTTGAGTTGGCTGAGATTACGTGTGATTCTAGATAATTATAGATAATATTGTGGAGATCATATATTGTCCATATATATCATATATGATATTATCTATATATATATATATATATATATATATATATATATATATATATATATATATATATATATATATATATATATCATATATTGGAGTATATATATGGGTTAAGTTTTATTCTTTAGTATGGTTAACAAAATCATCCATATATTCCCAAAATTAGGGTTTATATCAGATCTAAGTTCATCAACGTTGTAATCTTCTCCCTTAAGAGTGGACGTAGGCAATTTGACGAACCATTTATTTTCTTTCTTTAATCGATTCACAACAATAAAACATAATGAAAAAAATTAAATTAAGTTTTTCATTCATGTTGATAAGATATCTTAAAAAATCACATCACATGACACCAAGCAACATAATGTGATGGTAATCAGATGGATTTTATAAACACTTTATGTTAGGAAAATTTAATTTCCAATATAATCTAATTGTGTGCAATATATTATTATACAATTATTATATAGCTATTTAATTATTTTATGAACTTAATTAAGTAATCTAATTAAGTTTAAACGTCCATGGGCTATAATAATGATGATATGGACCAATTTAGTAGATACCTAATACTACATGACTAGGTAATTAAGTGTTTCGGTGAATTAAATTAAGTTCCCCAACTAATAACTCTTGCTACTACCGTAGGTGACTACCTGATGGAATTATTGGTAAAACTCCCAACTCTTGCCCTAATTTCCTCAATTTTTAGTAAACGCTTCAAATCCTCTCAATTCTTTCATCGAACTCGATGATTGTGATAACTTCTGAAATAAGTAAATCATTTGAAATCTCTTTATTTAAGTTTTAAGAATGGAATCGACACATCTTTTCTTCGATTCTTCTAAGGAAAAAATTTAGTTCTCGGGAATTTGGACTCAATTATTCAAGTATAGTATTCAACAAAATATGCACAAATTCAACGTGTATGTATGATCTTTGATTTTTTTTTTTTGAAGTTTCAATTTTATGGAACGCCCGAAGGATTCTTCAGGCGACAGATGAATTTGAGAAAATCGACGAGGATTGCGACATGTACATCCAAGCAAAATTCATCCAATAAAATTCCACATCACATATTAAAATACGAAATAAAAAATTAAAATCTGACTCAACCTTTATCTTAATTTCATAAAATATATTTTAAATTAGAGACATTCTCTTGTGAGATGGGTTGATCACTAAAGTATGCTTATTGTATAAATAAAGTATTCTTATTTGTAGTTAAAGTATGTTAATAATAAATCATATTATAACATACTAAAATCATAATTTAATGCATAATCCAGCATAGTTTAAAAAATACTTTAACAAAGACAAAATTTTAATTTTAGTCCCGTGAGAATTGTTGATATACAAAAATAGTCCCATACCTATAGACTGATCCTAAAAGTTTTACTCTTGTTCCCATCTGTTAATTTTGGTTGGAATCCGTTGGATTGGAAAAGAAAAGGAAAAAAAAGAAAATATCGTCCAAATATTCAAGAATGGCAACAACCTCAATCATTTTTCAAACACAACTCAATTCCAAAAATATAACTAACAAAAAACTATTCATAAGCATTGGTATGATGCTCTCGCTATTGGCCACCAAAGCATTCAATTCGGTGTACACCTAACGCCACTCCTTACGACAGCGCCACTCAATTAACTTGCCCCCACCACTATTACCGAAGCCACAAACTCCTTCTCTACCTCGCCACCTTCCCTTTCTTCCGCCGCCCGCTGCCTTCGCGAAATTCTCCACCCTACGGCCAACCTCTCCACCTCCCAAAATGACATTTTCTTTGACCTCCTCCGGCATCAACTGACCGCCATGGACTTTAGAAAGGCAAACGAGGAGATGCGACGCCTCCTGATAGCCCTCGTCGCTACCGGCGAGGACCCGAAAAGCATTGACGAGTTGTGAAAATGGCACGACGAGGGCAGATTCGGGATTTGGAAGTGGGCGAACAAAGATTCTCCAATTTCTTGGTCAGAGTGGAGTGGATGAAGAAGCTGGAGATCTCAGAGATAGATTTGAACAATTGCAGGTCATTTCCTATAGAATTCATGTGGGAAATGGAGGAAGGCATGTTGGAGTGGCATCTGCCATTGACGAACGCGCTTAGAGAACTTAGCTTCTGAATTGCATTCTGAATCATATCCCGAAGTTTGGAGGAGGAAGAAGGTGAAGAAAATGATGAAGAGAAGAGTTTTAATCCTTAGAATTAATTTGGAGAAAAGGAAGAGAGCCCAAAATAAGGCTATCCACTCAGAATTTAGGACTTGAATAATTGGTGTATGCCTTAGGGATTTTTCAAATTGTGTTTAAGATTGGGGTAATCTGTCTACAAAATTTTGTTGAATTATGTGAATGCAAGCACACAGGCATATAATTTAATGTGGGGTAGCGGCTATGGCGAAGAAGGATAGATATTGACTAAAGGTGATTATGAGAGATGAAGGGTAAGTGAGGAGAGACAGAGGGGTGCCAGTATTTTTGGAAGAGTAGGATTAATTTAGTGAGATTTTTTTTTTGGATATTTTCAAAATAAATACACTAACAGCGACGTGAATCTCACGCGTTATATTCCGTTAGTTTTTGACGGAAAATAACTAAAAATTCTTATGGGACTTAAATAGTTAGAAAAAGAATCATTTTGGCAATGATTAATTCTCATGGGACAAAAAATTGAAATTTTCCCCTTTATAAACTATTAAATGTTAACTTAGACCCGGCCCGCAGGTACCCGGTATGTTTTAGGATGACCAAGACCCGGCCCGTGCAGAAACGTGGCTTCCCGGACCCGCAAATATATAGGATGGGTTTGGGTATTACTTTAACCCCGACCCGGACCCGCCACGGCCCGAAAACAATATAATTAAAATTATTTATGTTTTATACATATAATTATATTATATGATATATATATAATTACATTAAATTATTTATTGTATACATTATTTGGAAGTTATAACAAATTATTTTATTGTGTATATTATTTTATTATAATTATTTTATATTTTATACATATAAATTATTTATAACTATAGTTATATATATGAATAATTACTAATAGGTACACACTTTGTATCCTTAATTACTACTAGATACATTGATTTAAAATAATTACTCTCACATACAAAATATTAAAGTAAAATACCAAATATAATCCAAAATTCATACATTTAATCCAGAAACCCTAAACCCTCACTCACCGCCGGACCACCACCGGACCGCCGCCGGACCACCGACGGACCGCTGGACAGAATTCTGCCGGACCGCCACCTTCGCTGCCGGCCGGTAGTCGGAATTCTGCCACCGCCGGAGCTCCGGCGGCCGGTTGCCGGACCGCCGTAGGAGCTTCGACGGACCACCCCATTTTTTGCTGCATACACTTTTTTTACTGCACAATCTCATTTTACTGCACACACTTTTGCTGCACACGGACTTTTGCTGCACACAACATTTATGTGCAGCACATTTATATGGGTAATATTGTAATATCACCATATATTTTGTAGTTAGTAGTAATATTTTTGTATGTTTGTGTCTCATAGTAATTAAGGGTTTTTTTGTACCTAGTAGTAATCCTTTTATATATATATATATATATATATATATATATATATAATTATATTAAATTATAATTATATTTTATGTTATTAAATTATTTATTGTGTATAATATATATAATCTCATTTATGTTGGTCTAATGAAACTTATTTAATATGCTTAAAAATTATTTATTTTTATTTTTTATATTTTATTGATGTTGTTTATATGTGAGTGTATGTTAAATCAATGTTTATATGATTGATTGATTAAAAAATAAAAAAAGAAAAAAGGGGACGGGCGAGGGGCGGGGCGGGGCGAACCCGCTCCATATCGATCTGGATACATGTATTGCCATATAGGATCCTTACGGGTAACGGACGGGTCCGGGGCGGGGCTTTGAATAACAGGTCGGGTCCGGGTAGCTAATTATCCATCCCAAATCCGGCCCATTGATATCCCTATTATTCAACAAAATATGCACAAACTCAACGTGTATGTATGATCTTTGATATATATTTTTTTCTGAAGTTTCAATTTTATGGAACTCTTGAAAGAGTCTTCAGGCGACAGATAAATTTGGGAAAACCGGTGAGGATTGCGACATGTACATCCAAGCAAAATTCGTCCAATAAAATTACCACATCACAAATTAAAATAAAAAATAAAATTCTGACTCAACCTTTATCCTAATTTCTTTAAATATATTTTAACTTAGAGACATTCTCTTGTGAGACGGGTGTGAGACGGATCAATCCATCACTAAAGTATACTTATTATATAGATAAAGTATACTTATTTTTAGTTAAAGTATGTTAATAATAAATCTTATTGTAACACGCTAAAATCAAACTTTAATGCATAATCTAGCATACTTTAGAAAACATACTTTAACAACCATTAAACATATTTTATCTATACAATAAGCATACTTTAGTGATGGTTCGATCCGTCTCATATCCGTCTCACAAATAGCCCATCTCACAAAGACTTTATCTTTAAGTTATTTTATTAAAATTAAAATGTAAACTAAAAAAATAAATAACGCGATTACAATAGCCAGCGGTTTTACCGTCCCTGTCTCGCCGGCCTGCCCATCACTCTGTCTTCAATCGCCGCAAATGGGTGGATAGCCGAGTACGCAAGGCAGTGCCGATCGGATTCTTTGCCGGTGGTCGTCGCCAGTTACACATGCCCTCACGAATGTCCAGCCCCGATGCGGTCCAGCCGCTGAAGAAGTTGCACCGCCAGATCCCGTCGCTCTGTCTCAAGTTCTTGTTGCCATTGGCAGCTGTTTGCCAGATATGCCTCAATACTCCGCAGCGCTGCCGGTGGTGCCATCAACCAAACACCATCTTCAGTCAAGAATTACGCTGTTGTCCGTGCCACCAGTTTTCCAGGTTTATTACTTCCAGCAGTTTGCTGTCTTCATTTTCTCTCCAGGCCGCCGCCGGATCTAAATTCAGTCGTCGTTCTTACACTACCTTCGCTGTTGCACCACCACCAATTGCAAGTTCCGTTTTCACGTTTATGTTTTAATCACGTTTTCTTTTTTAGTTTACGTTTTAATTTAAATAAAATAAGTTAAAATATATTTTAAAAATTAAGATAAAGGCTGAGTCAGATTTTAATTTTAATTTTTTATAAAATTTGTGATGTAGCGATTCTATTGGACAAATTTTGCTTAGATGTCCAGGTCAGTAATCCTTGCCAGTTTCTCCCAAATTCACGTGACCAATTTTTCGCAAAAATCAAGGGTTCTGATGAAAATTGGACAAAATTGAAATAAAACACATTGTTATGGGACAAAATCGATAAAAATATCTTTTTTGGACAAAATCTAAAATTTTAAAAAGTTATGGGATAAAAAAACTTTTAACTTTTTTCTGTGGTTTGGATAGCTATACTAGTAAAAGTGTTAAGCAAACACTTGTAACTCTTTAACCATGACAATAGAATTAGTATCATACTAAGGGACATTCAAATATGAAATAAAGGTTGCGAAGCTTTGTCACATAAAATTTATTGTGTCAATTAGTTCGCAGTAAAGTATTAACGGTAAGAGTACTTATAAGTCAAACTTATTGACGTAGCATTCTTCGTTGTTAAAAAAGGTGTTTTGCATGGTTACATTTCAGTAGAGTATATTGTGATAGACTCTAAATATTGATCCGTCAACTATGCATTCAATGCCCTGTAATTTTTATGTGCTAGCTACTCACATGGGTGTTATATGATTTTATAATACATTGGTTTAGTTGGAGTCTATATCCATTGCTCTTTATTCATAACAAAGACACTTTAATTTTGGATAATTCAGTTTTTTGCAAAATAAAGTTGATGATTTTGAATTCATTAAGAATTCATTATGAATTCACTTAAGTTAATTTTTTTATTTTTTAATCCTTTACATTATGGATTGATCTCACTGAAGATTAAAGTTGGACAAGTTGGAAATAGACATGATGTTAATCACATTGTATGTAATTTCAATGCTACTCACCATATTTGATTTACGTCATTGAGTGTACTGATATGGTGATTGTCACGGTTTAATCACGATTTGTAATGTGGTGAATGCCGCGGTGTTTATATTTTAGTATATGAGATGGACCAGATCGTTAGAGATAGTCTGAAGAGAAATAACATTAAGGTGCGTAACTAAAGACTCATGATATAATTGCTTTGAGAAAATATATAGCCCAAGTGGGAGATTATTAGGAAATATTTTATATCCAATATAATCTGACTGTGGGCAGTATATTATTATGCAATTATATTAACTATTCAATTATTTTATGAACTTAATTAAGTGATCCAATTAATGTTAAAAGTCCATGGACTATAATAATAATGATATGGGCCAATTGAGTAGATACTCATACTACATGACTAGGTAATTATGGGTTCCTTGTTAAGTAGTATATAAAGGCTCCTTAGGTTATGGTCCACAAGATACTAAGTCGCACGCAATTCTCTCTTCTCCCATCGGAAGGACTTACGATGGTCCTATAAGAAATAAGGAGGCTTAGTTGAGGAAGACCAGAAATAAGGAGGTTTAGTTGAGGAAGGTCATAATAACACTAGATCGATGAGTTCGTGTTCCGCCTAGAGAACTCAATGAATCAAGGTACGCTTTCGTTTTAAGTTTAGATCTCGATTAGTTGTAATAGGGTTTAAGATTTCAGGATTTATAAATTTATTTCCTACACTTTAAGCTTTAAGTGATGACATCACAGTTGAAGCAAAATAAGGGGAAAAAATTATACATATCAAATGCTTTATATTAAGTCTCTAGCAATTAAATATAAAGAGCCAACTTTTTCTGAATCATAATCAAGAATAAACTAGTGAACTGAGAATTTGACCAGGTTAGTAACAAGGCAATTACCTTATGCTCTAGCTGAAGCTTGTCTTTGTACTTGGTATTTTAGAGGTCTTCATCATTGATAAGTTGGTATCTATGATAGAATCAGTCTCAAACTGTGCAGCATAATAAAAATAAAAATTCTAAAAAATATTACAGTCAACCTAAGGATTTCCAGATTCATCAGTTTTGTTCTTGAAAACCACTTTGTTCCAATCACATTAGTGTTTGTAGGCCTAGGTACTAGACTCCAAACATTATTCCTAGTGAATTGTTCAAGTTCTTCTTGCATTGCCTCTATCCAACATTCATCTTTTAAAACTTCAGAAACATTTTTGGGTTTAATAGAAGAGAAATAACACTCAATACATACCTGATTGCATGTGTTAGACATGCAAACCGATCGCACTACATCTCTAAATTTACTTTTTCTTCTGATTTGAACACCTTCAGAGGACTCACCAATGATCTGTGATGAAGGGTGATTTTTCTTATATCTTTGAGTAAGAGTATTTCTTGGAGTTCTATGAAGTTGGTTCTCATCTACTTCAGAATCAACACTTGATGTTGTAGGTGATGTGATCACATTCGGCTAAACATTGTTTACTACTTCTGCAATTTCAACCAAGTCAGATATATCATCTTCCATCTTTTTTCCTGCAATATTGGATGAATCATCAAACACAACATTGACAGATTCTTGAACAGTCCATTCTAAGATTAAAGACTCTGTAAGCGTTGCTATTCTTAGAATATCTTAAGAAAAGGTCTTTATCACTCTTAGAATAAAACTTTGAAATATACTCTCTATCATTCAGAATGTAGCACATGCAACCGAATACATGAAAGTATTTCAGGTTTGGTTTCATCCTATACAGCAGTTCATAAGAAGTAATAGAAAAGCCTGGTCTAAAATGAATGCTATTAGACACAAGACATGCAGTATTCAATGCTTCAGCCTAAAATCTTTTAGACACATTCATTGAAGTAAGCATGACTCTAGTCATTTCTTGCATAGTTCTATTCTTTCTTTCAGCAATCCCATTCTGCTGTGGGGTTTGAAGAGATGAAAACTATTTGCATAATGCATTTCTTTTCACAAAAATCAGCAAATATGTTGTTTTCAAATTCTCTACCATGATCAGTTCTTATCCTATATACTCTAAGATTAAATGCATTTTTGAACCTTTTGAAAAAAAAACTTTGAACACTTTAAATGTATCTGATTTTTCTCTAATAAATTCAACCCATGAAAATCTAGAAAAATCATCACCAACAACCAAAGAGTACCTCTTACCACCAAGACTTTAAGTCTCTATAGGACCCATAATATCCATGTGAAGCAATTCACAACACCTTGAAGACGTGCACAGTGATGTGATTTTGTGCGAGGACCTTACCTGTTTACTTTTTTGGCATGAACCACATACAGGTGGATCGCTGAAACTGAGCTTAGACAATCCTTTAACTGCCTCCAACTTAACAAATTTATGTAATTTACATGACCAAGTTTTTTATGCCAAAGTACACTTTCATCATGTTGTGAGATGTTGCAGTAAATGTAGTTATCAATCAGATAACAATTATCAGAAGATCGACTACCAATCATCACACAATGATTAGTTTCATTTAGCACAAAACATGAATTCTTATCAAATTTCATATGCAAATTATCATCACATAATTGACTTATGCTTGTAAATTTAGCACGTAAACTTTCAACATGAAACACATTCTTCAGATTTGGAAAACCTTTAAAATTTAAAGTTCCTTAACCAACAATGTTACCCTTAGAGCCACCACCATAAGTAACTTTTCCACCATCAAAAGTTTCATAATCCTTCAAGTATTCAATATTACCAGTCATATGTCTAGAACAACCACTATCAAAATAGCATAGACCAGGTACACATGCTTGTAAAAAAGTACAGACATCAATTGCATTCTTTGACATCGGTTATCCATCGATGTCTTTCCTAGAAAAGACATCGGCGAAGACACATTAGACATCGGTTTTTAGCCGATGTCTATCCACTTAAAGACATCGGTTGGCACCTAAGACATCGGTTTGCCACCGCTGTCTTTTTGTGTAAAGACATCAGTTTTTACCAAAACACTTCATTTTTTAGCTGATGTCTTTCCTAGTATAGACATCGTTTTCATACCAATAGACATAGGTTTTTACATGATATCTTTCATATTTTTAATTTTTTTTTTTAATTTTATACATAAATATATATTATTATTAAAACAAGATTAAATGCATTTATACTGTATACTTAAAACTTACGAATTTTTTTACAAGAAATTCAAATTTTTAATTTTAAATACACTCAAAATCATCCATTAATCTAAAAGTATAAGAATATCCTTACTAAATAAATCTAAAGTTACATTGAGCATTTTCTTATCTTATATAGTTACTTTGTCTTCTGCCTTCCATCATATAATATCTTTATCTTTATGTAATCTCACTGCAACAGAGACGAGAAGTAACTGATGATCCACACAAATACAACTTCAAAAGGACATTGCAGCTGCGCCTTTAGCCATCACATCCACAAATGAGAAAATACCAACATCAGATCCACCATCTGTAAGAAACTCTGGTATTAATTTACTAGAGGATGTAAAAACTTATCCAAATCATGAGAGAGTAGCTCATGTGTAACATCATAAAAATCATACACAACTTTATCTGCACGTTTTGCAAGTTTAGGAGTAGGATTGCTGATCAAAGTCAAATGGAAGATGTTAGAATTAAGGAAAAGAAATTAGAAAAGGCACATAATATTTATCAAATAACTTTTAATTACATTTTATGTTTAACATGAAATTGTTCTTTGGAGTTGAACTCAAATGGAAAGAACAGTTGAGCACTAGAAAGATAAAGTGTACATATATAAAATGACGACATTGGAAATTTCAAGGTAAACCACCAATAAAAAAAAAGAAGAAAAAAAGTCCAGTATGGATATTGAATAATTTCAAGACAAAATCATACAAAGACATCATGGCGTCCAATTAAACAAAGTATGAATATGAATCCAGAGGGAAAAAACACTTAAGAACTGTAACTGGCTAAAATTTTTAGTTCCAAACAATAAGAATTTAAAAAAAGAAGGCTTACCAACTATATTTCTGAATATGAGATGCACCAGTTCCGCGATAAGTCAAAGACTAAACTAGCATCTCGCAGACCACAAATTCATTTATGCATTTAGAAGTAGAGTGCTGACTTCTTACAGTTTCATATTTAATCATTATTAACATATTCATGTTATAAGTGTGTTAATGTAAATCAGGTGTGTTAAGATTTAAATATTAAAAATGATCAAGGAGGGATGGGGGATTACCAGAGGCCCCAACAAAGCAGAAAATCTATTTAGCACCGTTTGTAACTTTTTAAGTGACAAAGTGACGAGAAAAGATCCTTTAGATATACTCTTAATGATCGTTGGAAATACCCTATCAACCCTGCATTTCAACAAAGCAAAAAAGATGATCACATATAGTTAAAAGAAAGACAAAAAATTAAGAACATGCTACCAAATTCTTCCATCTCCATCAACCAAAGAGTGCAAGAATTTTTCAATACTTGAATAACACTCCTGAACTGCATATGCTATGTACTCGTCTTTACATATTGTATTCCAGAGATTAGCTTGCGTGTCTTTGCAACCCACTACTAAATCAATGGCCAATAAGATCTGAAAGCAAGAAAATATGGTGGATACTGAGACTTGAGAGCTAAAAAGACTCAAAATTTTCAGAAATTTTAGTAATTATGGGAGGCAACTAAGTTATAAGGGCATAAATAACTACTTAGAGGGAAAGTGGCCATTGGACCAATTTCAGACTTCCAGTGTTGCTAGGCATAAATTCTTCCATCTCCTTGAAATTGATCAATAATTTCAGCAAATAGTTTTCTATTAAGCATTTCATCTAACATGTTTAATACAACTGATATCAAAATAATAAATAAGGTTTCTAACTTATCCATATGATGATATTTTAACCTTGTTATTTCAATTTTTATGTTCTAATGGAGCGTAATTTTTGCAGCTCCAAGCAGAATTTACAAGATTGCACTAGTATGATATAAGAGCTAGTGGAATAAAAAAAGAAAAGGGTGGCAATACATATAAATACTATCAAGCAAAACAAAGTCAAGCCTCTATATCAAATCAAGATAAATTATATCATGTTTATCACTTTCATATCAATATTACCGAATCAGCCAAGTTTAAATCTCTGAGAGTTCTTGAGATTTAAGAAATGATTAAACTCCACAAATCATTATCGATAAAAGCTAAAAGCTTTTGAAAAGATGATAAAATAAAGAATTACTATAACAACACTCTTAGTATAAATTTCCATTGGCCATAAAAAATCATAAACCAGATCTAACTTTATTGCACTTGACTACTAAGTGTTCATGACTGTAAGACTGTGCATTCAAACTTTGTTAGTGAACTTAAAGCAGAACACAAGTTTGTAGAGCCCTATCAATGTAAAACCAACTGAAAGCTTTATATACCTGTTTATTTTTCTTCCTAAGATATCATCTACTACAACAAAAGCTTAAATAGATGAAAATAAATTCAAATAAAATAAAGAGGAAGACAACAAATTATTGCTTTAGGAAGTTCAACTTCTACGCAAACTTTTTATTTCTATCTTAAAAAACTTAATAGCTAGAATATGGTGCATCTACGCCAGAATCAACAACTACAGAGCAAACAACTACTACTCCAATTTGTGTCAAAGTAAATGCAACAAGCTTTGAATAATTTCAGGAAAGACAGCCAGGAAATCATTCATGGACTTTGTAGTAGAGCTCATATGAATACTAGTAATCTAAAAGAATGTGAACCTTCACTCACAGAGGAAGTTTAAAAAGGAAACAGCATGAGATCAATAAAAATCAATGTAGCGAATCCTAATGGCTATACAGTACTAACATTCATTGTAAAAATGAAAAAAAAACCTAAATAAACCAAAATAATAAAGAGGGAAACACCCAAAACATCAATAAATTCTCATTTAAACTTAAGACACTTTGCCATGAATTATAAATTAAGTTTTGGCACTGGGGCTTTCTACAAAAATATCCATTACATTAATTCAACACTCATTTTTTGGTGAATAAAAAATGTACTATTAGTCTATTCCAGCACAGTAAATTACAAAGATTAAGTAAAAAAATAAGACGATAATAAAACAGCCACGAAACAAGAATGTATTACATGTAAACTTCCTATCGAAAATGAATATACGCATGCATATAGAGAGTAAGGAAGCTAAAATAGAGGACCTCGTTTTTCCTTTTTGAAACTGCCACTGCCATTAAGATCATCCTTAGCTCTGCTTCTTTTTCTCCCCCTTCCAAAATCCATTCAGATTATCCTGCAGAAAAAATTCAAACAAAGAACTCAAAATATCTTGAAATTTTAGTATCTCCAGAGCACACGCAACCTTACGTATTCAAATATGTATAGTTTCCAGAAATGCACTTGTTAGTCGAAAGCCCCAAAACTTGCTCAACCTACCAAATCACAAAATGGAATATAATAAGAAATTACTTTCCAGTGATCTAAGTATATAAAAGAGAAGGAAATAGGGCTATAGGAACCAAAGTCCCAAACTCAATAGATTAAACTCAAATTTGTTGTCATCTATGTAGTATGTTATGTGTGGCATAATTTGATTCTATTACATTTAGTATCAAAGTAAATTAAGATGCGTTTATTAGGTGGGGTGTACTTTTAGGAAGAAAGGTAATTTTGCACTGATTTATGCTAGTCTAATTCAGTTTACCTCTTTGTCAACAACATCATTTCTTTATTGCTTTCCCCGTGTTGATAGTCAGACTAGTGTATTTTCAGCCACCGCAGCTGTGATAAACAATCTCGTAGTATCTGGGATTAGTAGGTTCAAAGTTGTACGCATCTTCTCAAATGATCTGAAAATTGAGAAGGATTTATCAAAAAAATCAAAATGCCAATTTGAAGATAAAGGTAAATGCCACAACATTTATGTTTAATGCAGAACATGAAAGCAATTGATTGATATTTAAATCTATAACTGAGCTCTAAGCTCCTTGTCAATATTTATGGAGGGTTTGCAACAATGCAACTTTTAAAACCTCATTATACACTGGTCTGTTTTTTTATATACTAATAAACTAATGAAATGTAGAGTGAGAATTAGAGTACGAATACAAAGTGAATCATTTCTCCATTTAAACAGCATGCGCCGGTGTGTATGATAAATCATCAGTACATGTGTGCAAAATCATATGCTAAAATCTCCCTTAAACCTATGCTGAAATCAACATTCTAGCATATCTTAAAATACAAATAAGCAAACAAAAATTTCTCCCCTTGGAGCAAATAGATGAATATTCAATTCATAGATTAACAATAACATCAAAATTTGGTGAAGAAGAGCCAAGACCACAACAAGTAGCATAACTAAATGGGGGAATTTAGTTTCCCTAGTCCACTAAAGATTTCAATTAAAAGTTAGTTCCATAGAGTCTATCCCATATTAAAAAGTACTAAAAGAGAGAGAGGGAGAGTAGAAGACAATACTAATGTTTACTGCCCAAGAACTCAAAGCAACAAAAAAGGACTTAGACTTTTATGTATAAAATGTAAAATAGGTAATACTCTTGCTATTTTTTAGATTTCATAAAAAATAATAACATAACTGAATCCAACATCAAACATCATAGACGTCTTTAAAGATAAAAAAATTAGTTCAAATTCACCCAAAATTGAACAAAAATATTGTTGAAAATTAAACCTAGATAGAAAATCAAACTTAGACAGAAAGATGAGAGGGAGAATACCTGGAAGAAATGTTTCAGGAGACTTTTAGTTTTTGAAAGCAAAATCGATACAGGAGATTTCAAAGCTACCGCCGGATAATACAAACTCTCGTGCAAATTCTCCTTCGTTCGATTGAGAGCGGCAAGCGTGTTAGCGACGGTGGCAGAGTAGGAGAGATAGCAGAATGGCGGCTTTCCCAAGCAACAACAATATCGTCGCCTTTCCAAACACAAATATTCTCCTCCGAATTGTGTGGCGAGCGCATCTGCGACAAGAGAGAGAACTGAGCGGCGGCATTTCCAAACGGCGGTGAGTGTGGCAATGATATCGTTGCTGGCAAAAGGATGAAATTAGGGCTTCAGTCGGAGAATTTGGGAATTCTGTGTTAGAGTTCTTAAATGGTTTGTTCACTTAACAAACAAACAACGATTTTAAGAATAAAACTATATTTTTTTAGTTATATATATATATTTTTAAATTAATAATTAATAATAAATAATATAATATATATTATTATAAATAAGAGACATCACTATAAGACATCACATAATAGATATCGGTTTTTTATAAACGATGTCTAACAAAGCATAAACATCAGGTGAAAAGACATCGATTTGAAGAACCGATGTCTATCAGCGTGTTTTTTTAAAGATTGAGAATTGACATCACTTGAAAGACATCGGTTAGGAAAAACTGATATCTTTCAGCGCATTTCTCATTAAAATCGATGTCTATCAGCATACTTTTACTCCGATAGACATCGGTTATACAAAAAATATCGGTTATTTACAAAAAGACATCACATTTTATGAAAAACCGATGTCTATTCAGAATGTCGATGAGCTTTTTTGGTGTAGTGAAAAGGCATGCATTCTTTAGTGTATCCAAGACCAAATTTATCAGTTTTTCCAACAGATAAAGTTTCATTCAAAACACATGTATTTTTGTTGTAATTTTTGAAACTTAACATGGAAGCAGCTAACTGACCTGGGAGTTTAGCAATCTCAGCATCCTTCTTTGTAAGATTTACCTCAAGTCTTGTTATAATCTCAATTAAACCATCATTCTCTTGGTTGACATCTTTCAGTTCTTTAAGAAGTTTAGAAATCTTCATCTCTAGAGGTTCTTGTGTAATACCTACCTAGAAGAGAAAGCATTAGTACAGTTCATATCAAGATCAGAAGTAGACATAAATCTGCATGATGTTGTTTTCAATGTTGGCACACTGATTAGTCATTTTGTAGTAGGGATGACAAACTAAAACAATTTATCGAACCACAGGGAGGTTGGCACTAGAGATTAAGTGATATCACACTTATCATAATTTTATAGAGACTAATCATCGAGTGGAATTGTTGAACAAGGATTAAAATGACACAAATCAAGTAAACACAGTATGATCAACAATTAAAATGAAGTAATGTAAAGTTGTTTTCCAAATTAAGCAAAAGTGGGATTAACAACAATCAAGTAGTGGGAAATCTTAGGATACATGCATTAAACTCATATGAATCAAGGGTATGGATTAAGGGCCAACTCTAAATTCACCTAAGCTCATTCTCAAGATGAATAGGATATTAATCTCAATTAGCACCAAAGGTTGGTTCTCATTCAAACATTTTCAACTAGGTATTAAGCTTGAAATAAGATTCCCTTCACACAATTAATCAATTTCTCGATCAAACCAACTGTATGTCCTATCAAAGGGTTCTAAACTCTAAAGGATTTCTCAATCTCTTTACAATTTATAATGCACATGAAGTGTTTGATGAAATTATTCACTCAAATGTCCTAATCACCTAATTGATTTCTCAATCTAATCATATATTTAGAGCATCTAAACACACAAATCATCAAAAATCTCAATATCTAAGCATCAATGATAGGAAATCAATTAACCCAATCACCATATGAATTTAATTACATAGATCCCAAAATTTAACCACAAACTTCTATGTTGCTAATCCCACATGGGAGATTAGCCTACAATCTTCATAAGATCCTTAACATAGACATTAAAAACCTTACAAATCATGGTAAACTAGAAGATTAACACAAAATTAGGATGAAAACTCACTTGGATTGGCTCCAATTGAATCTCCTTCCTTCCTTTGGTGATCACCCACTTTTCCTTGCTTCTTCACTTGATTTGGATGGTAGAATTTATGGAGAGATGATGTAGAATCAAATATGGATGAAGGGGATGAAGAATATGGTGTAAAATCAAAGGATTGGTGTGTGAGGTGTGTGAGCAGCTGAAATTTCGTGTCTCTCCCTTCAAAGGTTGAATGAATGGGTATTTATACTCATTGGGGCCTTCTAGAAAAAATATGATTTTTTACTGATTAGGCACCTACACGACTCGTGTGCTGCAACACGGTTCGTGTGTTGCAACACGAGTTATGTGACACAACACGACCAAGGGATGGTCGTGTTGTGCGTTCTGATGTCGTCGCACGGCCATCTCTTACAGGCCCGTTTGCAGTACACGGCTCGTGTAGTATGACACGGCTAGTGTACTTGAAATGACAGGCCGTGTTCTTGCTGCCCTGTTTTTTCTTCCTTCTTTCGTCTCCCTTCTCCATTTTCGCTCCGATTTCACCTGTGTTACATATGATTAAGTTTATTCACTCAATTCCTTAAAAACACATAACTCCACCAAATAACATATAAATACAGATAAAAATGTACGAAAACACACATAAAAAGACACTAAAATTTAGGTGAAAATATCACTCATCACACCCCCAAACTTAAAGTATTGTTCGTCTCCGAACAACAAAAATGATAAACCAAGAGGAGTAATTTTCACCTAGAAAAAGACTAAATGAACACAAGTAATAACACATCAATAGCAATAAGAATTACAAACTATGCTAAGGCATCCTACATCAATAAAACCATAACATACAAATATTAACAAGTTCAATCAAAAGAGACTAAAGTGTAATATAATCCTTCTTTGTTCAAGCCTCACATAGGTTATCCATTTCACTCAACACTCTTTCAAGTAAGGTAACAACACTCATCAATTGATTGGCTCCACTTGCTATAAACTTACTCGTGGACAACATTCTCAAACCACCAAAGTTTCAATTAATGATCAAAAATGTCTTTAATTAAGGATGTAATGATAGACTCTTTGGTAGGGTATGAAGAATATGGATAATAGTGACTAATCAAGTGTAAGTAATTGAAGAGATGTCCAATTTCTCCAACTTCTCTACTTTTCTTTCTTCCTTTCTTGTCTTTAATGTTCACAAGCACTAATCATCAACTTTTCTTGGATTAAACTACTTTCAATGCATGCTTCCTTTTTCGAACTTTTAAATACTTGAGCATATTATTATTGATTTGCTCATTTTCTTGTTTTAAGGGTTGCATGTTCATTCTTGTTTTTGTTTTTTCATCATTTTTCTTACTTGTTTACCATTTCCTTTCCTCGTTTTGCTTTCTCATCAAACCTTTCTAGCTACCATCTCATCAATCACCCGCACTAAGGTATGTATATAAGGCTTAAGTGGATAATCATGGCTTGTAATGTGCTATAATCACAAGAAATAGGCTTAAAAGCTCAAAGTGGTTAACTAAGGATGATGTTCATGGTAGGAAAATATATGACAATGACTTTTAATAACAAAGATGGCCATAGATCATGTCATTAACCTCTACTAATCGGGTTCATTCCTATAGTCCTTGAGCAAGTTCTAGCTTATCAAACACAACCAATCCACTCATGAAGGAAAAATACCATGTATGCACAGTTAAAGCTCATATATTCACAAGGTTATGCTTAGACTTTAAGGAACTTATTACACCACATTCATCTCAAAATTGAACAAGTTAATTAAAACATGTCACAATTTGAAAGTGTAGAGATTCTTAATCATATCTTGTCATCACTCATTACCACAACATATCATCACTTGTTGTTCAAAAAAAAAGACACACAACCTCCCTAAACAAACCACCAGCACATTCCCTAAACAAGAATAGAAATGCCAACAAACACAAGACAAACAAACGATCAAAAGTACAAGAACAAAACACCATATGAAGAAATAAAGCATAGAATTCCCCCCATCCATAATCAATACAAATAACCATAAATCTCAATCCTTAATTAAAAATAATACTAAAGTACGAAATTAAACATCCCAAAACACAATAATCAAAAGTATCAAATCCACCACAATTCAAATTCAACTAAAATGAATGGGCAAATGAAGTGACGAGCACTAAAAATACTCCATTCAATTTTTCGGAGGGGGTGGCGGCTGGTATGAGGCCCAAGTATTGTAAGTACAAGGTGATGCCGGGAACTAGAAATTAAACATCATCGTGAGCATCTTCTCCATGTTGTTTAAATGAATACGTGCCTGATCATTATTGTAATCCCTCCGGCATTGCCCCTCTTGGATCTCCCTCAGTGTCACACCACATCTTTGTTGCTCCTCCCTGAGCTCTCTAATCTGGTCTCCATATGACTGATGAGTGTTCCTTATACCTTGAACTTCGTCTTCCATGAAATTCCATCTAGCCACTCCGGGTCCCATGTACTGCTGTTGCTGCTGCTGCTGCTGAAATTCATCCTCTTGGAATTCTCTTTCTTGCTCAAAAATCGGGAGTTATGGTGCTTGCTCCTCGAACTCAACGTGATGAGGTTGCTCGTCTTCATCCTCTATCTCCATATCGGCTGGCTCGGCTCTAAGATCTCTTAGCACTCGATCTTCTTCTACCCTCTTTTGCTGGAGCACTGCCTCCAACCCTTCTCTATTTTGTCTGTAAAATGCTCTTACCACTGTGGAGTGGTTGGGGCTCGCCATAGCCAAATTCTGGACCTTTCGTGGACCTCACACTGTGGTGAGTTCCGGAGCTGGTAGAGGGAATGGAGCTCCCTTCTCTTGCTTCAAACAATACACATTTCCTATAACTGCTAGAAAATCCATCCTAACAAGCTGTGTGTATGTGAGCCCTTCACTCACCATTCGATGTTGCATACCTTTCACATCAATCCCTAGTCCCTGAGCAATCATCGTGACCAAACCCCCAATCATAATCCCTCTAGTGTTTTCTCTTTTGGCTACCCTCTCTACATGTTGAACAAAGTGAGCCGCAATGTTGACTCTGAATTCTATATAGAGGCTAAACATAATGTACAACTGCTTCTCGCTGAAAGCTCCGCTCTCAAACCTACCCAGAATGGTATTTGATACTATCTTCTCAAGATACCTCATCACTAGGTTTCTAATCGCTGTCCCTTTTGAGGAGCTAGGTATGTACTCCAGAGGCTCAGTCCCATCTTCTACTAACCTTCTCCACCATGTTTGCTGATTGAAACCCCCTCCGGGTAAGAAGTTCTGATGTCCTCTCATGACTGGACACCCAAAAAAACTATTCAAGTCTTTTATAGGAACCTTCTCCCACATGACATTGTTCAACTGAAATGTGATTACTAAGGGAAAACAACTCCTATCTTTGTGAACTTGCAATGTGCTCATGAACTCTACTGTGAGATGAAGATAGGTGGGAGGCCTCTTGTCGAAAAATTCTTCCATGTCTACCCTTGTGAATAAAGCCCTCAGATCATTCTTAATCCCAAGACCCTCCATAGTAGCCTGATCTTGAAATCTCGTTGGCCTAATCTTGGTCATTATGTATTTCCACCTTAGTGCATACTTCTCCCACTCCGAGAATTCCACTCCAAAATTTTGAGGGTGTATTTCATCCATCATTAACTGAGCATCAATGTCTGATAATTCCATGTTCGTCTCAACAAAGATGAAGTTTTCATTACATTTCCTTGTTCTTCTTTCAGCCATCTACAATGTTCAACATGTTTCAAGTTAAATTCATTTTCAACTCTTAGGCAAAACATCTCATAATACGCAGAATCAACACTTGTTATTCAACTAAGTGTAATTCTAGCCTACATCAACACATACAATAACATTCCTCTAAGGATGATTATATTTAAAACCTAACAACATTTCAACAATTCATTCCATTGTAATTCATGCAATTCCAACCTCCCAATCCTTCCATTCTTTCATCAAATCATCATATTTTCCTTTCTATGTGCACAATATAAATCAACAATGCTTCATACTTGCAATAGGGTCTCAATCTAACACTCAAGCATTTCATCGAACACTTAGGGTGCATGTATTTCAAAATCACCATTAGCATCTAATTTCAATCTCATTCATGCTCAAATCCTCAATACCTAAGCCAATACAGACTATTACAAATTCATGAAAGCATTATCAACCAATTCATAGCACAATTTGCATCAAATTTCATTGATTTCCAAAAATCCCCAAATTCAAATTTTCCATGAACCCTCATTCCTTAACAATGCTACACAATTCAACAATTAAACAAATTAATTCATGTTTCACAATCATGGACATGCTTCAAACAAGCTATCATTCAAAGCCCATACACAAATTCACACATTCAAACATTCAATTGAAGACTAGGGTTCAAATTGACATACCTCTTTCTTGGAATCAAATGGAAGCTTGGATGTTAAAACTTTGGGAATCACTTACTCTCACCACTATTGGATGTTGTTTGAAGGTTTGTGGAGTTTGGAAGATATATTTTCGAGTGAGAGGTTTGAAGATGACGAAGGGGAATAAGCCATTTTGAAGAGGCCAACCCGTCTTTTATTTACCTCAGAACGCAACATGGCTCGTGTATCTGCACTCAACACGAGTCGTGTGGCGTAAAACGGTCAGGGGGTGGCCGTGTTGAACGTTCTGATGTCGTCACATGGCCATCTGTTACATGCCCGTGTTGACGACACGACCCGTGCTTCGTGACAGGACACGTGTAAAACGGCCTATGCCTGCCCGTGTTGTTTCGTCTGATGTAAGTGCACGGCCACTTGTTACAGGACCGTGTACTGCACACGGCTCATGTACTGTTTGACCTGTTTTCTTCAATTTTTGACTTCAAACCCTGTTTTTCATGCTTCCAATACACCCTATTCATGCTCACAACTTAAAAACAACATTAGCTCAACATTAGGTATCAAAACATGGATTATCATCTACTTTCACACAACCAAACTAACCAAAATCACACCGAACTCATGAGAAAAATTTCAAATTAGCTCAAAGACAAAGAGTTCATGCTTCCAATAAAATACATGTCACACCATGCCATATCCCCTCAAACTTAAATTGAACCAAGAGTTTCGAAATAAGTTTGCAAAAAGTGGTGAGACATACCTACACACTTAACATGGAGCCCTTTTTGTATCTTCAAAACGCATTCTTCTCACGCGCACAATCCACCTACAAAACAAAAAATGCAACACAAGAAAAAGAAATATGTACAATCCTAAACTACTAAAAGGATACGAGCCTTAAAGAAGTGAAGATATCCACATATACCAACTCCCTTTGAGAGAAAGAATGGTAATGTTTCACCCTATGACCATTAACCACAAAAGCATTCCCATCCGATCCTTCAAGCTTCAAAGATCCATCTTTTCTAACCTCAATCACCAAATACGGTCCGGTCCATTTCGAACAAAGTTTTCTGAGGAATAGTTTAAGTCTTGAATTGAATAAAAGACATTATCCCCCGGAATAAACTCCTTCATTTTAATCCTCTCATCATAACATCTTTTAATTTTTCTTTCAAAATCCTCGAGCTTGAGTAAGCATCCTCTCTAAATTCCTCTAGTTCAACCAATTGGAGACACCTTTTTTTTCCGGCTTCTTTCTCATCAAAGTTCAATTTCCTAAGGGCCCATAGTGCCTTATGCTCCAACTCCATGGGCAAGTGACATGCCTTTCCATACACAAGCTTATATGGTGAAAATCCAAGAGCGATCTTATAAGCCGTTTGATAAGCCCATAGAGCATCGTCAAGCTTTGAAGACCAATCTTTTCGATTACCATTGACCGTCTTTTCAAGAACAAGCTTTACTTGCCTATTTGACACTTCGGCCAAGCCATTTGTTTGAGGATGGTAAGGTGTTGAAACCTTGTGTTTAACTCCATATCCCACCAAAAGCTTCTCAATGATCTTATTACTGAAGTGAGATCCCCCATCACTAATCATCACTCTTGGCACTCCAAATCTAGCAAAGATGTTCTTCCTCAAGAAGGCTTTTACCACTAGAGCATCATTTGTCCTTGTCGGGATTGCTTCTACCCATTTGGAAACATAATCCACTGCAAGAAAAATGTACAAGTACCCATTGGATGGCGGAAATGGTCCCATGAAGTCCATTCCCCATGCGTCAAACACTTCAACCTCAAAAATGTTCCTCATGGGCATCTCATCACGTTGCCCTATACTTCTAATTCTTTGGCACCTATCACATCCCTTGATATACTCCTTGCAATCTTTGAACAAAGTTGGCCAAAACAACCCGATTGAAGAATCTTTGCTCCCGTCTTTAGAAATTCAAAGTGTCCTCCACAAGGTGAACTATGACACATCTCCATGACACTCAATTTCTCATCCTCCGGGATACACCTCCGTATGATTCCATCCGGACAATTCCTGAACAAAAGAGGATCATCCCATAAATATTCCTTGACATCATGATAGAATTTCTTCCTTTGAGACTCGGTAAGATGATCCTGCTTTAGACCACAAGCTAAATAATTCACGAAATCCGCATACCACGTCCCGGTCTCACACAAAGTATACATTCTTTGAAAATCAACTCGAAGGATCTCTTCATCTAGGAATACATCCTTAATGAACTCCATGGTTCCCTCTTCATCAACATTTTCTGAATATGACAAGTGGTCGGCTATGACATTTTTGACCCCCTTCTTGTCACGTATCTCCACATCGAACTCCTGTAACAAAAGAACCTAATGAATTAGTCTAGATTTAGCATCTTTCTTACTCATCAAATACCTAATAGCGGCATGATCCGTATAAACAATGGTTTTCGTGCCAACTAGGTATGGACAAAATTTTTCAAAAGCATAAACAACGGATAAAAACTATTTTTCCGTTGTGGTGTAATTCTTTTGATTTATCATTGAACGTCTTTGATGCATAGTAGATAGCTAGAAACTTCTTCTCCCTCACTTGACCAAGCACCACTCCCAATGCATTGTCACTTGCATCACAATGGAGCTTAAACGGCTTACTCCAATCGGGAGAGACGAGGATTGGAGACAAAATTAAAGCTTCCTTGAGCACCCTAAAATCATTAAGACATTCATTATTAAATTCAAACGGAGCATCTTTTTCAAGCAATTTACACAAAGGTTTGGCTATGTTAGAAAAATCTTTTATAAAACATCGATAGAACCCGGCATGGCCAAGAAATGATCTAACCCCTTTTTTATTTTTTGGTGGGGGAAGATGTTCAATAGCTACAACCTTCGTCCTATCAACTCTCAAACCTTTCTCCGATATATGATGTCCAAGTACTATACCCTCTTGAACCATAAAATGATATTTTTCCTAATTCAAGACTAGGTTCGTATCTTGACATCACTGCAAAACCATATAAAGATTAGCCAAACATTTATCAAATGAAGACTCAAAGACGGAAACGTCATTCATAAACACTTCCATCACATTTTCAATCAATCCCTCAAAGATGGCCATCATGCAACGTTGAAAGGTAGTGGGGGCATTGCACAACCCAAAAGGCAACTTATAAAAAGCAAACGTGTCATATGGACAAGTAAAAGTGGTTTTCTCTTGATCATTGGCACTATCATGATTTGGTTGTACCCAGTAACCATCTAGAAAACAATAATACTTGTATCCCGCCAACCTATCAAACATTTGATCAATAAAAGGCAAAGGAAAATGATCTTTATGAGTGTTTTCATTAAGCTTCCTATAATCACAACACACTCTCCAACCTATTTTTACCCTTGTAGCAAGTTCTTCATCAAATTCCGTTTGCAAAGGACTCGCATGCGGACTATCACTTATGGCATAAACAATATTAGCATCTAACTACTTCAAAACTTCTTTCCTAACAACCTCTTGCATAATGTGGTTCAAATGTCGTTGAGGTTGTATGCATGATTACTCTCATCAATCAACCTAATGTGATGCATACAAATAGTAGGACTTATACCTTTCAAATCATCAAGACTCCACCCTATAACACTTTTATGATCTCTAAGCACCCTCAACAATTTATCAAGCTCTAGAGGTGAAAGGGATGATGATACAATTACCGGAAAGGTCTTGTCGTCCCCCAAGTACACATACATAAGGTGATCGGGTAATGACTTCAATTTCTCTTTTCTCTTATCAACCTTGGGCTCTTCATTCTCTATCTCCAATGGAAGGCACTCCCTCTTTCCATAGTACATCATCTTGGCTTCATCTTCTTGCATTTCTCTACAAGCATTCAAATTATGTAAGCAATCATTTATATCATCATCTTCTAAACAATAGAAAGAAGAGTTAGAGTTAATAGATAAAGTAAGAGAATGGCTTATGCTTGCCTCGAGAGGATCTTTAGATAAGAAGAATGATAAATTCTCTTGAACAACTTTATCAATCATTTCAATCCTTCTACATTCTTTCTTCTCATCCGGATGCCTCATAGCACTTCTTAATGAAAACACCACTTCTTCTTCATTTACTCTCAATGTCAACTCCCCTTTGTGCACATTAATTAAAGTTCTTCCCGTGGCCAACATTGAGTTTTCATCGATGGCTCGAGCATCAGATTCAGCGAATTTAAATTAGAAAAACATGGCCCAAACCCTATTTTTTTAATTGGGCCGACCTTACGGCCTTGGACTTTTCAACAACTTTTCTCCCAATCTCAATCCAATGCCTCTTCAATCGTCAGTATCTTACACCCACCCAACTCATTATTCAAAATTCCCAATCTGAATTCTCCAATGAAGAAATGCAGAAGAAATGAAACCATTAACGGCGAATGTTCTATACTGGAGGTCATAATCCAACACATACAATCTTTTATGGATGAAAAAGAAGCAGCTCAAACAAGCATACTATCCAAATCTTGGTACACCACCTAGTCCACCCGCCCTAACCTAGATTTCAATGAACATCACTTTCCCCTGTGAGATAAGCGACGAGATTTAGTTACGTTTTGGGATATGATGAGGAAGACAATTCAAAGATATAAAGATATGAAATAAATATTGAGAGTTTAAGGTTGATCATTAGCAGTGGCGATTTGTTTAAGAAAAGCATTGAGGAATTAATTATGAAAGCCATAAAAATGGGTACGGTAAATTTCATATTTGAGAGTTATTACTATTCTTTTGATTTACCAGATGAGGTGTTTGGATCCAAACCCTAATTAGATTGTCTGTATATGGGTGCTGATCTGGCGGGGAAAGAAAAAAAGGTCAGTTGTTCATGACTTAAATCTCTTAGCATACAGTATGTTGTGATAGAGGAAGATGATATAGGAGTTATACTTTCTAGTGTCCTTCAATTCAGAATTTTTATTTTACATCAGCATATACTGAATATGTGGTTTATGCTCCAATCAATCAGTACCACACTACTAAAAAAAGGGCTTTACTATCAGTAAATTTAGTATCCGTAAAACGTTGATACTAAAAGTAGTTATTGATATCTATATTTCTCGCTCAGATGCCAACTTTATTAACCTAGTATAATTAGCATCCGAAAATATATTAATGATGCTATTTTATTTCTAGTATCAAATCTTTTATTGACACAATTTTATTATAGCATCGTATCTTTTCCAATTGGTACAAAATTAATTCATAGTATCACCATTTTTTTAGTTATTAATGAAGGAGTGATATAATGTCTTCTTTGGTAGCAAATCAATTTCGATGCTACAATTGGTATCAAAGAATTTTTAGATGCCAATTATGTTCTGTCATCGATATCGTTAGAAAATTGATGCCATTGATTTAATTTTTATTGTATCAAAAGTTTTCTAATACTAATACTAATTCTAGTAGCTGAAGATTTTAGCCACTATCGAGTTACTATGCTGTCTACTGATTAATAGTTTTAAAAACTCCACTTTGCATACGGAGTCTGCTTTTAGTATCATTAGTATCGATACCCAAGTGTCCTATTGATCCATAAGTTTACTCCTCCAATTACTCTTTTTAGCGGTACTGTGTTAAGTAAAAACTCGATTCTCATTTCACAGTTCACGTTTAAAAACCTATAAACCCTAGATCTACAATCAGTGACTCAAATCGCTGAATTTGCCAGGAGATTTTCGTTAACTGTGCAGCCATAGTCGACACCTTGCTCCTTTCAGATCTCTTCTGGTCTTCACCTTCGTGCAATGTCTAGTCAAGCTTACCGTCGACAAATCTTAGTCCGCCAATGGTAAGAATGGCTTTACAGATGCTCTCATCGAGAAGGAAGGCGTGACCACTTTGTTCAAAAGTGAGCCAATGTCCAATCTGCCATCTCTGAAGGTGAGTTTCGATCCTTTTTTAATATTTTGATTGTGCGATTAATTTGGACTCTGAGACAAACACTTTTACTTTTTGCTTTGCTCTTTTGGTTCATATCTTAGCTCAATATATTCAAAATTTTTAATATTTTAATCCATTTCTACATCTATTTGTCCGTATGTATGTATGTGTGGGAGTGATAGATAGAAAGAGCGAGAGAGGGGGAAAGCATTCAATCCGTCTTCTATTGTATTACTGTATTTGTTACGTGTTTGGAGCTACAACTATGTTTTAAAAGAATTAAGCTATATATGGTTTTTCCTCTACGTCGTCTCTAGGTTTTACTTTTGTTCATGACCCATGAATTGATGAGAAAAGTTCAAAGATCCTTAAATATTAAATAGAGGCAATTTTAAGATCCATATATATTTGCAGATTTGATTACTTCTTAGTAATGAATGAAAAGCTTTAAATTGGAATACAATGATGGACTGATCAAATGATGTCAATGCATGGGGAATAATATGCTTGGTCCTGAATCCATTCTTTCCTAGTTTTTATTTTGATTTTATACTCCATTCATTAGATGGGTCGTTTACTTTGGAGTGCTAGAACAATCATGGTTGAGCTTAATTAGTTAAGCATTCATCCTTAGTTCTTAAATTAATAAACAGACTAATAACTTGAAAGTTTGGTGGTCTTAATTACTTGAAAGTTTTGGACATGAGGCATAATAATCTGACAGGTCATATTTCTCAGACTATATTCAAGTTACCAAGATTGGAAGTGATGTGATTGACAAACAACAGCCTCCTAGGAAGCTTGCCTATTGACATGTGTAGCCATGGAGTGCTCAAAGAAGTAAATCTATCTTACAACTTGTTTGGTGGCTAAATACCTCCCGGACACTCCGGTTGCAGAGCAACAACTTCACCAGAGTTCTGCTAAGAGAGATTAGAAACATGACACAACTCCTTGATTTTTCACTTGATGTCAATAGTTTACAAGGTACCTTATTCTTAGTGTTTGTTCAATTCCTTATTTTCTTGCAATAATATTAACCAAATTCTTGTTTGAATTCTGATTGTTGTTGAAGAATATTCGCTGCGAACAGTCTGGTTGCTTCAAGATCATTTGAGGTGGACGAGTACCATGGTTTTGGAATGGTCTCTTTAGCTGACCTGTAAGTTCACTTAATCATAATGCTTTATGAATTGTGATTATTGAAAATTTAGATTATGCCAAAGTTGTCATCACTCATCTGATAAAATTATTTTAAATAAATAACACTACCATGTTTTTGTGTTTCATGAAAATGACGCTGATGATGAGCCCATAAATCCTGATTCTCATTCTGAAAATGGAAATTCTAATGGTAGCGACTTGGAGCTTTCGGGACTACAATTATCTTCGGTGTCTACTTCTACAATGCTACAAGAGGTAATAAATAGCCTCTCCATTTCAACTTCTTGTCGGTTAATTATGTAAAATCAGGCCTGCCTTACTTGGACATAAAAGGCTTCTAAGGGATAACTCTTCTTTCCCCATTGCTACGTTTCAGGTATTTCTCTCTTTGAATTTTGATGGTACTGTGCACTTCTCTATTTAGAACCAAAAATTAAATTTTGATTAAGGTTGTAGGTTCTGAAGTATAATTCTCATTTTAGCATGACTGGCATGCAGACACTGTACGTAAAGAAGCAGCAACAGTAACAACATTGTTTTCTTCACTGAATGATATCATGTCAATATTGGTTCAGGTATTGCTGCAGAATCCTCTACTTCTTGCATTTAATAGGTTATAGAGTGTGTGCATTTATTTTATTATGTGAAACTTGATTCAAATTCATTTCTTAAGCTCTCAATCAGAATTTTGGACTTGAAGTGATTAAACTATTTGATGTTTCTTTTGTCACCAAATTCTTAACTCTTTTTTTTTTTTTTTTATATTCCCTAGAGTTCCACATTTCTTAGTCTAGTTTCTTGTCATGTACAGGGTAGGAGAAAGATTTGGGCTAATTGTTGGTTTGTTTATCTCAACGTAGAGCCTCCACCTGTTTCATTTGATAATCCAATAGAATTTGATGAATATTGTCTATCAACTACAGTCTTCCGCTCAGGATAGCCACCGTCTCCAACTACTTGTCCATTATTTCTGCTATCGATCATGTTGTCGTCGTCTTTCCTAACATGGATAGACAGGTTATTTTTCATTTTTATTCCAAATGTGCTATCATGTGTGTTTGTGTGTTTGAATTAAGTTGGTGAAAATATTTTCTCTCAACAGTTTGTTTGTTTTGTGTTGGTGGTTAGGTGACTTATTCATTTAATTCTATTGGATATTCAATAATTGAATTTGCTATCTTTCTTGTTACTGCTTTTATTTATTGAGAAAATGAATTTTTGTGTAGTCTATTTTGCTTTGCCTTTTTTAGCATTGTTATTAATGATTATTTGAAGGAATGAGCAACAGAGATGATAAGAAGAATCCACTTGCAGTTGTTGAGTACATAGATGACCTGTATGCCTACTAAAAAAGGACAGAGGTGATATTTTGGGTTTACTCTTCGATTTTGCACTATATATAGTCCCTTTAATTTTATATGAGTTCTTTCTAGCTTCACTTGTTGACAGTAGTTATGCATTGATGGCATGTATGCCCTACTATAAAAGCACAGGGGTGACACATTCAGATTTTTCTCCTCTTTGATCATGTACAATCTAGTTCCTTTAATCATGTTTTGTAATGCAAAAGGCCATCTTTTGTTGCAGATTTGAGTTCTTTCCAGCTTCACTTGATGGAAGAATCCCGTTCTTTCTCAATTTGATTATGTTCTTAAGCCATTTTTATAGCATTTTGATTGCTCTCTCCAAGTTTACCAATTAGTCTATAATGTGTTTCTTTTAATTGATAGCATTTAATTTCTCTCCTGCATGAGCATTTGATTTATCTTCCCTGCATGACCTATTTCAATTGAATTAATGGATTTCTTCTAGTGAAGAGAAATCATCTTATCATATATCTCACCTAATGTGATCCCTGAATTCGATTTTCCCTTGTTTATTATTTAAAGTTTGATTACAGAGATTGAGCTACGTGGCGCCAAACTACATGGATCATCAATTTGACATCAACGACCAGAATGAGAGGCATTCTTATTGATTGACTGATCGAGGTATAAACAAACAATGCTTGAACTTTTAAGGTGATCCTTATCACATTTACATTGTTGCTTATAGGTGCACTCATATTCACCTCTCAGTTGATTTGAGATGATAGAATCGTGTTATGGCACAAATTGCACTCCCTCTCTACTCGTTCGTTTTAATGAAGGTATCTCTTCTTTCTCTCCACTAAATCTGTACTTCACACTCTGTTCCTCCCTTTTTGCTGAACAAACTAAACCCCAACATCCCAAATGTTTGCAATAATCTATAAACTTTCTTGTTTACTATGTTTGATTTTGTGCTCAAGTGAAGTCCTACTTTTGTTTATGTTATTATTCGTAATCTTGATGTTAATGCATTTGAAGAACAACTTGGACAAATATTTTTGCAGTTTAGGATAGTCTATTCAAAATCCCTGCAGCATATTTTTGTGCAGTTTGCTGCTAGGTGTGTCTTAGCATACAAAGTTCTTATTTACTGATTTTAAAATTATACGATTAGTTTTTTCTCTTTTTTTCCCACCCTATAATGTTAGTTTATTGGAAGAATGATCAAGTGTTGTTAAAGTTAATTTGGCTGCTTTCCAGATTTGTAAATTATACTTGATTAGAGAGCATAAGTACCCATTTTCCTCCTTGAAGTTATTTTTTGCTTTATGTTGCTATATGAAAGATGGACAACCATATTTCATCCTTGCTCACCTTTTCTTTATTTGGCATGTGTTTTAAGGTTTGTGATTGCAAACCTTGCTAGCTGTTATAGTGTGCATAGTACAAAAATGAAGAGATTCCCTAGAGTACCACGTTTCTTAGTCTGTTTTCTTTTCTTGTACAGGGGAGGAGAAAGATGATGCTAGTTTTAGTGAATCGGAGGCCATGATATAGAGCGACTAAGGATATTCCATTGAAGATAGTTACAAGTAGTTAGAAATGATTACATGTAGAGTTTATTTACAATAACAAATGGCTTGATACTCTTTATACAATTGTTCATTACACTCTTCTAGTTTTAACTTGCGAATTGTAAGTGTATAACTAATTAACTGGTCTATGTATGAAGATGCTCATTATTTATTGAAATTAGTAGTTAAAGTATTTTTAATGTTTATTGATTGGTTATTTTATTACATGAATTAGGTTAATTATGCCATGGTAACACGGATCAGCCATTTTATTAGCATAGAATATATCTTTTGGTATCAGAAGGCCCGACACCATACGATTGGTATCCATTTCCTATTGATACTAAAATATAATTAATTAGAATCAATCACTTTGATGCTAAAATTTGATACTATATGAGGATCTGATACTAAAGGCGAAAGTTTAGGCATAGGATCATTTTGGATACTATAATCTCTATCTTTAACAGCAGATAACGTTTTTCGGATATTATGTCTTTAGCAACGCCCTTATAAGTATTCAAACAGTAGCAGGGATAATTTTTGATACTAAAGGCTGTTAGTATCGATTATACGCTTTTTAGCATCAATAAAACTCTGCTACTAAAAAGCATTTTTTTAGTATTAAATGCTTTTTACTAAATGGTTTTTAGTAGCTGAATATAAAAAGCATATAATCGCATAAGCTCAAATCTTTGATGTTGGCCCATGTTAATATTGATAATACATTTTTCGATGACCTATCTTCTAATTTCCCTTTGTTGAAGAATTTATCAGTTAGTCCTTGTTCTGGATGCACGAGAATAGAACTTTCTAGCCGTTCGCTTGAGTGCATAAGCTTTACTGATATTGATCACTAGTTGTGGGTTAAATGCAATCTTCCGAATATTCATAAGTTTAGCTTTAGAGGTTCAAATCATGTGCCCTCAGTGTCCATTAAAACAGCTTCAAGAATATGGGTGTCTGATATAGACTTATATTGCTATAGTGGAAGTGCCGAATGGTTCCTTAAGTTGAACAAATTGCTGGATTGTTTGAGCTTGTCAAGAATTACTCTTTCTATCTTCTTTTCTAACTCATTTTCGAACGGCTTGGAGAAAGACATTGAATTTCAATGTTCAGGTAAAACTATGGTGGAGAGTTTGAAAATCCATGCACAGCCATCTGATTGTTTGCTCCTTGCAAAGTTTTTATTTCAAAGTTGTTGCCCTAAGATCATTTCTGGGTATTCCAGCAATGATTTCCTACAGAGTGTTTGCAATATACTTATACAGGGAGTAGGAGGTCGGAGTGGGTCGAGTGCGTTTGTTGGAGTAGGAGAGACTGGGTCCAGTGCGTTTGTTGTGCAGGGTCTCAAGGGAGTTCTGGAAGTTGTTGAAGAGTCTAACAAGGTGGCAGCCGAAAACATTGAAAAATATTCAATGCCGATTGAGATGGCAGCCTGAGCTTTCGCATTCAGGTGATGAAAATATGTGATAATTTTGTGTTGTTTATGATAGAGGAAGGAAACATTAGTTATTTGAGTACTTTGATTTCAAGTCAACTATTTACTCATTTAGATTATTAGTTTCCTACTTCCTTATTTCCTATTCCTGCCATATTAGTAACTAGGGTTGTGATTGTGGCCTTCGTAGGGGAAAATCATCAATAAGAAATTATCGTGTGGTAGAGTTTATCTCTGTAACCTTCTTTGAAGGATTGCAGACTTCTGACTTGTGGCAGAGAATTCCATTCTCCGTAGCCCTCTTTGAGGGATTATTTTGGTGTGTGTGAGTGTTTATTTATCTTTTTGTTATCATATATTGTTCTTGGAATCACCTTAACTCTATCAGTTTATAGTGAAAAAAACACCTTTTAGGTATGAGTGTTTCTGGTGAAAAGAAAGCACTCTTGGGGAAACATGTTTTGAGACGTGGAAATTATGAATGGATGTTGAATTGACTTGAATCCATATATATTTTCCTTCATTGTATGTATTATCCAAATATGCTATAGAGTGTGTACATAAATGATAATGCTTTTCTTCATTCTCATAGTACATGCTTATCCAGTCTTTTTATTTATGAATTTAAAAAACTAATAAATTGAATAACTTGGAAATATAGTGATGAGATAACATGAGAATGAAACATTACAACCCAAATCTTTTTTTATATTTATGTTGTAAGAGAGGTAAATAGGATACCTGTAGAAAGAAGTGAGGATTTGTTCATGATAACGTTTGTGTAATTCTTGTTAGAGATTAAATTTTGTCATAATTCACACCTGATGTTCGGTTTCTGATTGAGAACTTATGCTGCTAGTGAGAGAAAATATCGGTCCTATAACTTTTGATAAATTCAATTTAAGCCTATCAGTTTTACTCTTTCAACTTTAGTTCAATTTTAATCCTGCAATTTTTTACTTTTTCAATTTTAATCTTTTTGAAAAAAAAATGTTAAACTTATTATATGACATGAAGAACTTATGCACTTGAAATTTTCCTGCGAAAGAATTAAAACTGAAAATCTAAAGAGTTACGGGATTCAAATTGACCCAAAGGATATAATTGAAAAAGTAAAAAGATGTAGGACTAAAATGGATTCAATGAATGTTAAAAGGATTAAAATTGGTAATATCGTGAGTTTAGGATTTAGAATTACAGTATCAACTGTGTCACATGTATTCTTGATTTTCTCAATGAGACGCTCTCTTTTGAGAAGTGTCGATCCATCACTAAAGTATGCTTATTTTATTGGTAAAGTATACTTATTTTTAGTTAAAGTATGTCAATAATAAATTATATTATAACACGCTAAAATCATGATACTTTAATGTATAGTTCAACACACTTTAGAAAACATACTTTAACAACCATTAAACATTCTCACGTAAGTAAACGTCTCATAAGAAACTTTGTCTTTATGGATAATAAAATGAGTAAATACACTTTTTAATCCATTAACTTTCTCTGATTTTGAAATTGGTCCATCTATTTCACACTTTTTGAAAGTTCTTAGTATGCTCCAATGATGGAAGATCTTAATAATAAAGGTACCCACTACACATTATAAAAAAATAAATTTTATGATCAAAAGTTCCTTTAATGAATATGAGATTCACAGGTTCTATTTTCATTTTTTAGTCCCATTAAATTAATCCTTTACATTTAAAAAAAGGGAAACAATAGGGTTCTCAGCAGCCTAAACTCCGTCGCAAACATTAGGTTTTTTCAACCTTGAGCATGGGGATTTTGAGCGTGAGAAACTCATGCATGATTTTCCAACGAGTTTTTTAAATTTTCGGCGAAAAAAGATTAAATTTGAACAAAAATGAGTAAAGTCGGACAACAAAGGACCAAAAGCGAGAAATGCAATAAAAAAGGATTAAAGTTGGAATATGCAATACTTACATGACCAACTTGTATATTTTCCCTTTTTTCACCCGTGAGCATGGGTATTTCTGATGAGTTTTTTAAATTTTCGATGTAAAATGACTAAATTTGGACCAAAAGGACTAACATCGAATAACTAAGGACTAAAAGTTAGAAATGCAATATAAAAAGAACTGAAGTTGGAATATGCAATACTTAGAGGACCAATGTTAATATTTTCCCAATTAAAAAAAAACCATCCACCAAATTTTCTCTTCTTTCATTAAATTAAAGTGCTTTGAAAATTTAATTTGCATGAAATTTGATTAGGGGACGAGTATTCGCACCACCCAAATAACTAAACGTACCCATTAATATTTAAATTAAAAAATCATATCCCACGTAAGATTAGATTTCTATTATTCATATCCCATATTTTAAGTTTACCCCATATATTAACCCTAATTTAAAAATCCTAATTATTTAAAGCCCCGCAAGATATTACCACCATCCTCGAAATCTAATATAATACCAGGAAAATAAATCACTCTCAGGATTCGAGTTCAATCATTCGAATTATCTTCGATGTTGGGGAGAATGAAGCAAGATCGCGAAAGCATATAACAAAAATCCAAACCACATTGGAAGAGAAACGAATCTTGGGTTTTCTTGAATGGGAGAAATCAAAATCAAGAAGGGATAATAAGGTGATGATGAGGGTGATGCATATTTATGGGTGGGTGTTGGAAACAAGAAGCTAGTGGCCATGGTTGATGTTCATAAACAAGTACACTAGTCTTAAATTAATGATCTTTAATTGAATTGTTTGAAATGTCGTAGCTTCTCATTGAATCATCTCTAAATATATAAAAGGATACATTTCTATCCTACTGCAGTGAGTTTTTCAATGACGGTCTAAGCCAGAACTTAATCAACTCCCTCCCTACAAACTTACGAAGAGATGCAAAATTAAAAATGGGATTTCTGATTTAAAGGTTAAAATTGTTTTTATTGGAGTATATTTAGTAATATGCATATATTTTATTAAAACAGTTTGGGGTGTAATTAGTAAATGGGGTGTGTTTAGTTATTTTGGAGGTTTAATAAACTGCCCCATTTGATTGTTCACGGTCCATTGAAACGACTCAAATGAAATGAAATTTGTACTCAATTACACAGCAGAGTCAAATAAAAATCTCTGTTATTTGTTTTCATTTTGCACTCAATTCTCGCTTTTTCAATTCAATCCTCGGCAATATTTTACAGCCACCGGAGTGTTCCCCAAAATACCCAATTTAAAGTTTGGGATGAAGAAGCGCATAAGGAGTAAAGCCATTAAAGGGGAATTTCCTCTTCCCGAGTCGATGATCCAAACACATTCAATTTTTTTAAGTGTAAAAGCAGCAGCTCAGAGCAGCCTCGTATCCAAATCTTGGTCTACTCGTCCAAACCTAAAATTCGATCAGCGTCATTTTGGCCGAAATCATGTAGATTTGTTTTGGGAATCCATGGTGAAAATTATGCAAAGGTAAGAAGAATTGGATCTTAAGATTAAAAGTTTCTTGGCTAGGGAATATATGTGAGGAAAAATCCGTGAAAGTGGCTGAGGAATTTGTTGTGAGAGAATTAATTGTGAAAATAATAAAAATAGGCACTGTAGATTTCAATTTTAAGAATGAATGGACACCAATCACTTTACCTCGTGAGGTGCTGGGATCCGAAACCCTTATAAGATTATCTTTATATGGTTGCAAAATTGATTCAGTTTGTTCAGGACTTAAATCTCTTAGTTTGAAGTATGTTAGGATGGAGGCTGATACTTTGCAGCTGCTCTTTCATTGAGAATCTTTTAATATTGCCATCACCTGAAGGGCCCTCTCTGGGATCACTTGTTAGTAGTCCAGTGAATCTATACCAGTTGTATAAACTCAAGTCTTTGATCTTGCATGCTGTGAAAGTTGAATCCTCGTTTTTTAGTGATCTGTCGCCTAAATTTCCTTTCTTGAAGGATTTAACCCTTAGTTATTGTGGTTCTAGCCATTCCCTTGAGTTCATAAGCTTTGATCACTGTGCTTATCGTGATGAGCAGTTGTGGGCTAAATGTGATGTTCCAAATATCCGCAAGTTTAAATTTTCAAGTTATAACTTGCCTTCACTATCCTTTAAATCAAGTTCAAGGGAATGGGAGTCTAATATAAAAATAAACTATCATCATGTTAGTGCTGAATGGTTCCTTAAGTTGAATAAATTGCTGGATTGTTTGAGTTTGTCAAGAACTTCTCTTTCTTTCAACTTTAATAGCTTTGTGAAGGGAGATGTAGATTTTCAAGGTTTGCCTAAAACATCAGTGGAGAATTTGGATATTTTTGTGATGCCCTGTTATCAATTACCAGTTATAAAATATTTATTTCAGTGTTGTCGCCTTAAGTTCATTCAGTATTGGTATTCGTATGGAGGAAATGTGTCCCTAAAGTTTCTCTATAAGATACTTGTACAGGCAGCAAGAGGGAGTCGGTCGAGTCTGTCTGTCTGTTGTGCAGGATCTCGAGGAAGTAAATGTGGAACTTTTTGAAGAGAGCGTTGGAGAGTGGTGACCTTTGCCTTGGAGTACAGTGTTGAAGGAAAAGAGCAGGAAAAAAGTCCGATTGCAATTGAGATGGCGACCGGAGCTTTCGGATCCAGCTTATGCAGACATGGGATAATTTTTTGTGTTGTTTATGGTGAAAAGAGAACACTCTTGAGGAAACATGTTTAAAGTTGTTTCTGGTTAATGTGCTTACTTCTCTAATATTTTCAACAATTATCCATCTATTGATCTTTTATAAGGTTTTATTTTTTTCAACAATTAAGTATCCATCGGTTGATTTATTATAAGGAATTATGTGTGAAAGCAATGGAATTGATCCATCATAAAGAAGATGATGGAACAAGTATATCTATCTTTAAGTAATGAAGGGATGTTCTGTCATCCTCGTGTGATGAGGAACACAGCTGCTTCTTTTTTGGCCGTATGTGGATGAACTGTATTTATTGTACGTCCCGATGAGCTTCCCTGTTCCAGTATTCCAATGCACAGGAGCCATCAAACGAGCACATTCGTTGAGTTGATCTAAGTTCGTGCATCCCTCACTCGTCTTGCTCCACTGCTTATGTAAAACGATGGCATCTCCTACGTAAATTATGTCACATTGTACAACTTTGAGAAACGATCATGAACATGTATGGATAAAACTTAATTTCTCCACAACATTCTGCATTAAGATTTGCAGGCAAGGAAGTTAGCAGTCAAACAAACATGGTGCAACAACCTTTTTTATTTTTTCACGACGACTTTAACTGCTAACCATCGGTTGAATGCTTAAATTTAAAGGGACAAATTGCAACTTGAATTCTCTATTACACTCTTCATGTTCATAACATAATAAAATTATATCATACAATTTATCATTAAACCATTGGGGCATGTGGCGTTAATCTAAGAAATAATTAAGACACGTCTCATTTAATTAAGGAGTGGAATATGAGATGAAACATTAAGTTGTAAAATCCGGATTGGACAAAGTGAGTATTTTCCAAGCTAAGGCATTTTACAATTAATTATATGGAAGTATGTCTCCTTTTCATGTATTGTACTTGTTAGAGTGACTTGATTAAGTATTAAATAATACATTTCTCTATTAGCCTTTTAGATGAAGTGATTATTTAACATAATATAAGAGCTCATTATTAACAAAGGTTCAGGGTTAAAAAACTGGTTTTTATTAAGAGAGCAATATAGGGTACTTATTATAAATAGAATTGAGCTATCTCGTTCAGGATAATGTTTTGGAGAAAGAGCCATGTGATCTGCCATTTTGAAAACACTCACCTTTATTCATAATACATTGTAGCAAGAGCCATGTGATCCAACTATGCCATTTTGAAAACACTCTCCCTTCATTCATAATACAGTAAGGCAGTGTGATTTATGTTGAGTTCATAGTATTTCACGAGTTTTAAATATTTATGAAAAATAAAGAAGTTACACACTACAGTAATCCGTCACTGTTTCCATCACAAAGTATTTCCGTCACTAAAACCGTCACTATTGTGATGGATCCGTTACAATAATTTACTAACGAGTGTAACAGTGACGGAGCCATTTCCGTCACTAAATACGTCACTATCCCTCACTAAATCTGTCACTAACAGGTGATTTTTTTGTCGTCAGTGGTCACTATTCGAAACCTGTTAGTGAAATTCCACATTTTTCTTCCTTTGATTTCTAATTTTAATATTAATTATTCGAGTTAAAAGTTTTTTTTTTGTCTCATAACTATTTAAAACTTTAGATTTTGTCCCAACAAAGATATTTGTGTCGATTTTGTCCCACAACTATGAGTTATGAGACAAAATCGAAATAATATATTTTTTTGGACAAAATCTAAAGTTTTAAATTGTTATGAAAAAAAAAAAAACTTTTAACTCATAATTATTCTTATGCTTAACACATTTTACTTTTTTCTCCTCAATTATATAATCTATTTTAGTAGAGTTTTATCGATTCAAAGTTCATCTCATAATTTTCCCGAAAACTATATTTTACAAAAGTAAGTTATATTCTATTATTAGACGTGAAAGATGCCAAAAAAAAAAAAAAAGTGACAACCACATAATTAATTGTCTGTCGGACGTGTATCATCTTTATTTAATTAATTAATGTAACAGCTATTAAGGAATCGAAGTCAGTTGGGTCATCGTGGATGTAGAATAATAATACTCCCTCCGTCCCGGATATTTTTATCCGTTTGTACGGGCACAAAAATTAATACGTTTTATTTTTTTAATATATAATGTAAGAGAAAGTAGGGATAAATTAGTAATTTAAAAAGAAAATGTGAATAAAGTTATTGAGAATGATGAATAAAGTGTAAAAAAGTAATTAAAGTTGTTGGGATTGTAAAAAGTAGATAATAAAATATTATGTATTTTTGTCAAAAATGGAATAGGTAAAAATACGTGGAACACCCCAAAATGGAAAGTGGGTAAAAATACGTGGGACGGAGGGAGTAGTATATTTTTTTCTCAAGTTTGGGCCACGTGGACATGGCCCTATCAATCCGGGATGAATTGTTTTTCTATCGATTATGGAATGAATTATACAGAACTATCAATTCAGGACTTGAATTGATAAAATATGAGATAATATGTGATAAATACAGGCCCTGAATTGATATTTTAACATAATTCAAACCCCTAATCGATAGAAAAAATAATTCAGGCCCCAAAATGATAGTTTTTCCATTTTAAGGCCTTGATTGAGAATATTTCTTTATTTTATTTATGATAGTTTATCCATTTTAAGGCCTTGATTGAGAATATTTCTTTATTTTATTTTTCAGTAAATTACTTTAAAATTAAGTTAAATTTTATTTTATATAATTATCATGTTATTAATTTTTAATCATAAATTTGTACTCGGTAAAATGTCATATTTGGTCCCATAAGAATTCCTTCAGTTCAATTTTAGTCCCGCAGAAATTCACTGGTCCCATAGCTAACGGTTTTGGTCCCATATGATTATTATAACCATAATTTTCGAAAATTTTCATCCCTAAATCAACTTATATTATTATAAACTACCATTTTATATTATTTTTTGTCTTTCAAAATAGAGATAGTTCATTACGACCATATCATGCCCAACATGCTTCCGCGCATTAATTAAACTATCAGGGTTTAGGGATTATTTTTGCAAATTATGGAATCAAATATGCAAGTTACCCTTTTGGTCTTGCTAATTTTAAGAATATTTCATTAATTATTAACAGATTTTGATGAAAAATTCCTACGGGACTAAATCTGCCAGTTTTGGAACTTTTTTGGCATTGACTAATTTCTACGGGACTAAATTTGAACTTACCCCACTTATATAGTGTAATAAATAAATGACAAAGGATAGGTCTTTTGTGAGACCATCTCAAGTGAAATTATTTTATATTTTTTTAAATAGTTATCTCTTTCACTATAAAACATCACTTTCGATATATAAAATGTTGTCATTGTTCATTTATATTATAAATTGTTAATGAAATAACATCATCAGTTTTCATTAATTTAGTATATCATTTTCTGTCTGTCTCACATAGACGATCTCACATAAGTTTTTGTCAATGATAAAATATAGTAGGTATATTACACGATTATATAAGTAATGTGATATTTTTAGAACGAATGAGAGTATCACACTATTAAGTAATCGGGCCCGGCCCCTAATCGAAATTCCTCAGTTCGTTCCTATATATATTGTAAGCATGAATTCAACATAAACAATTAATTCATTAATTGACATGGATCTTAGATCTTCATGATTTTTACATGTCTTAATAACAATTAGAAGTCATACCTTGAGACGCCATGAATGATGATCCTCCTTTGATACATTCCTACGAATTGCGCCTGGAACTGATTTCTCTCTCCTCACCCCTTTCTTTATGACACAGTACATAAGACTTTATGTGATAGATAATTCATAAAACTGTGTCTCTTTTTTATAGGCGGAGAGAGGACCAGATCGGGATATTAAATCTTTATCAAATCACATTCTATCAATGTGATTGTTATCCATAAATATATATGACCTTATTTATCTCATATATATTATTTATTTAAACCATATCTTTATTTAAGATATTTGATCATAATAAATATCTTATATATTTAATTATTAATGGCACTAGGCCATAATAATCTTGCACTCTCCCACTTGGCCGAGTGACATAATTAAACATTAAACGTATGAGTTTAAATAATTTGTATAATGTGCGCGATATAAGATAAAGTAATTGATCAACTCATAATGTCAATATTAAGTATAGACTAACACAAGTCATGGCAGTTCTATATCATTTACTCGACATAGTTCCTTCCATGTACTATGATATTAGCTTTCTACTCAACGTGACTCATCAATCTAATGATCAATAATGGTCCACATATGTATCTCAATTCGAGATAAAATCTTGTTTAATTAATGTCAACATTCATGTATAATAAAATGACAAAACAAAATATATCAATTAGAAACAAAACATAATGAGCTCTTAATGTCAATTGTTCATCATAAGTTTGTTACAGCCTTTCAATGATCTTATATTCATGCAACGTTCAATGAATATCTTTATAAGAGATCATTTGCGTAACGGATACAAAATAATACGATTGGTGTCATTATGCTTAATTGACATATTTGTTTCTAAAGTTCTTCTTACGAAAAATACTTTTATTCCATAATATGATTTAGCGACATTGAAATATCTATCATTTTAGAGAAGAATAATGCAGGGAATAATCATAATAAGTTTTCAGTGACTTGACAATAATGTCAACTTATTTCAAGTCCTGAAATTAAGTTCTACATTCAATCACCTTAAATTATAGCCTCAAATCATGCTACAAGTAAACTTTAATTGTGAATGAAGCTTTCACAAATTTCTTCACACTTTTGCATTACACAATATCTCCGACTAAGAAACATAAAAGTCGAAGTGAATTTCTTGCATCAAATAATAATCTTATTCTGAATCTATATTTAATTACATCTAAGTAATTAGAATTTCGATAAGTAAGCACGAGTGCTTTAGTTCATACAAAAATACTCTAATATTTCCTTATGCAACATTCTAGTGATCCATTTATGAAACACTTCGGTAATCACCAAACATTCTAATAGAAATTTGATCCTTGTACAATTTGGTGTACTTCAGCTACCAATAACATATGCACAAGGAATATTATAGTACGTCTCAATTCATTTTTGGACATTACATAAGGTTGAACTTATAATTTTCCTTCCGGATTGGAACGTGCTTTACAAACACCTTTCCATCCATAATCTTTATTGAACTTTAATAACATAGACTGAGGGAGACATCTTTAACGTTATTATGATATGTATAGAAATAATTCTATCTCAATCAAATAAGTTGTCTCATCATATGTTTCATTCCGAAAGTTCTTTGAGAGAAATTTATTGGTTTCACATAATAAACCAAGAACATCAGTTGCAAGCAAGTTTATCATCAACGGATAGAATTAATGTGCCCCAACTGACTTTCAGATATGTACACCGATTTATGATGTTTTTCTTAAATCCAAAAGATATCTTTAAAGGAAACCATGCTTAAGTTCTTATATTGATTCTTTAAGTTTACACGCCATGTGATATTTTTCCTTTAATGGAAAAAATTTTGAGTTGATTCATTTAAATTCTTATACCAAATCACCATTTAGAAAATCAGACATAACATTTATTTGGTGCAATTCTAAGTCATAATGAGTTACCAAAGTCAGGATAATTTTAATAAAGTCCTGTATAGAAATAACTTGTTATATCTCTTTACAATTATGTCATCTTTTGAGTAAAATCTTTAGCAACAACTCTAATTTTATATCTTTCGAAAACGCCATCATAAAGATACATCCGTATCATATTCTTTTATAACTCTTTGGCAATTCTAACAAGAAATTAAACTTCATTAATTGATTTTAACTCATCTTTCATAGCATTTACTCATTTAATAGAATTAGTACTTTCCATAACTTGTTCCAAAATTAGATTTTATTATTTATTATAATGTCAAATTTTAGCTTATTTTATTATACCACATATGCAATCGTTAGAAATAGCGGATATGTTGTCCTTCGACATTTTTAATACTATTTGATGTGATATATCAATAAAAGTTAATTGACAACTGATTTAGTAAAATCAGATTCATTATGAGAGTATAATAACTTATATGTTATCCTTGAAAGTTGTTTGACTATTCGACAATTATATAACAACTTTAGAAGAAGTTTTGGATAAACGTATTTTCAAATTCTCCACCCAACTTCTTTAATAAACACATTTCATGGTTTCATACTCCCACTGATTTTACAGTTCTTAATGAATTTGACATTCCAGTTTTAAAATTTTCGCACTATGGTTAAGACCATAAAATCCATACCCTTTAGACTTGGATAATTTATAAAGAAATAACTTAAGTTTCTTATATCCAATTTCTTTTCATGTGGTTGTAAAACATAATCCCTGCCGGGTATTTCAAAACATGCAACTGCCGAAGATCAAGTTTTCTACCGATTCACAGTTCATAAGGTGATTTAAAAACTACTTTACTAGAAACTCGACCATGGCAGTTTTAAGTGTATATATCCACAAAATATAGGTATAAATTAATCATTCAATATGCTTTTAACCATATTCAATAAAGTACGATTATATTATTCTGCAGCACCAATTTATTGTAGTGTACGTGATATATTGCATTAAGTATAAATACAAACTTTTCTTGTAATTTAATAATTGAGCATGATAATTCATCATAATTTTTATGCAATTCATCACTTCTTCCCAACTTTATAATTTTCACTTTCTATCTAATTTTCACAACTTTATTAATAAATGCTTATCGAGCATTTATAGAATGAGATTTTTCTTGCAAAGATAGATATAACCATAATGTGAAAATTTAAATTTAAAATTTAAAATGATGAAATATCATTATTCCTTTAAGAAATGTATTATCATTAGACTCACAATTAGCGGTGTAAACTATTATAAGAAGTTGTGTAGTTATCGTGGCCCTATTATTTGTGTGTTTAGTTTACTATCCTTTAATGCAATTCACACAAATATAAAGATCAGTAAAAGTCTCGATCATGAAAGACTTTCTATTTATTTATTTATTTAGAAAGTTACCCCAAACATTAATGTCACGTTTGATATCAACTTCATTATTATTTCTTTTAAACGAACATAATATTTAAATCCTTTCTTAAACCTTTCCTTTTGAACCAACATTAATTTCAACATTATGTGAATTTAATTCACATTTCATTCGTCTTTCTTATGTTTCATTTGGAACATGTCATACTTATAAGTTACGTAGTGAGTTTGTAAATTGCACTAATAAGTTTTCAATCACATTCATTATGGAAGGTTTAAATCTTGCAGCAATATTTGTTATCTTTAATGATAAGTTCATGGATGTCATGAGAACCATCAAACTTCATGGTGGTTAAGGTAGCCATTAATATCCCGTCAAGAGGTTTATTAGTAATTTATGAATGATTTCTCACTAATTTCATAAATTCCTTGACACTTTTAACTTTAAGTATGATAGACTTAATTTCTTAGTCACATTTATTCGCATAAACATTAGGCTCAGTCTGTTTGATCTAACTTAAGCATTACAGTCAGATAACTTAGCTTTTATTGTTAGTACAAGCAAAGAAGCAATTTATCTTGAAGTGAGAAATAAAATCCAAAACACTTTGGTGAAATTAGATTTATTCTCACTATTTAAATTACTTTAATCCATTTTGTAATGAAATAGACACAGCATGCGAGTAGAGACTAATGAATATAGGTATTTTAAGAATAATAATAATATAATTTATTCCATAAATACCTTGAGTAATTTAATAACAGATTCAGGATCGAAGTCAATAAATGTATATCGAAGTTCTCCTTTGAGTGATACAACAGTATACAATCATAATCATAATGATGTTTGCAAACTAAACATAATTTGATAATTAAATATTTTTATTAAAACTATTTTGTCATCTTTGGACATACAAAACAGTTTGTCATAATATATTAATTATCAACTTATCTTCATATTCATAAATTATAAAGATTAGCAATAACCTTTGGGTGAATTTAAAGTTTTATAATTATGAAAATTTTAATAACCCATATAATAATTTTTTTTATTCAAGCATCACATAAATATGAAAAATTAAAATTTAATTATACGATTTATCTTTATTATTCTTTCATGTCAGACCACTTTGGTGATTAACAAACCAACAATAAATAAATTTAAATCGTAAAATCATCCATTATAATCTTATCAAAGATTCTCATAATAGATTATATTCAAAAGTAAGATGAATAATAATCAATGATGTAGTTACTTCACAAGATTTCATAAATATTCTATTAATTATTCATGAATAATATTTCAAGACATGAATTACATCATCACATAATATCTTTATTATTAGATATGCATAATTATAATTATTTCATATAATGCACATAATTATATTAATTCTTTGGACATTCAAATTACAATTATAATAATCATCATTAAATTTTATCACAATAAACATCAGATGTTCATAGACATAATATTATTATTATATTAGACATGCATTTAATGCTGTCAATTGAACATTACCTTATTTAAATGATAATTAATCTCTAATCATAAATCTCATTAATGATGGAATATTTTAATTTACAATCCCATCAAAGTCTTCATATTCGATTAATAATGAGACAATATCCTCAATTATGCATAATATTTAATCTCATGATTTTTATATTAATACATATTACTTAAATAAATTCACAGTACATCATCATAATTAAAATTAAAATTTATTAAATAAGGAATATTGTTAATTAATGCTAGAATTCTTTAAAATACGTAATCATTATATCTAAATTAACCCATATGGAAATATTATTATTATTCGACAAATATGATAAAAGTAACGTAATAATTTCTTACTACACCAAAAAAATATTAAGACAATAGAAAATATACAACATAGATCAGAAATATGTGTTGTCGTATATCTTATATGTGTAGTCTTAAATTTTTTGTCACGCACAAGAAAAACACATATTATCTAGTGTTGTCTTATTGTGTTGTCGTATATACCACTTTTCAAATGAATTCACTATAAGACAACATATATGATACCATATGTTGACGTAAAATTTTTCACGCACAAAGACAACATATATTCATCTATGTTGTCTTAAATTATCTTAATATTTTATTTTAAGAATACATATATGATTTTTTAAATATATTTTAAATATAAAAACTAGAGAGATATAAATAGGAGACTTAGAAATTTATGCTTTCCTCCCTTCTGCCCTAATTATGCATGAACACGCCGCGTCGCCCCCTCCGCCGCGTTCGCCCATCGTCGTTCCCAGCCCCATCTCCCTTCGTCGCTTCCCGTCGCGTCACCCATCGCCCTTGTTATTCGCCCGTCGACGTTGCCCGCCGCTTCATCTGCTAAGTCGACCTAGTTGTTCGTCCACCGCCAGCAGCCGCCTGCCTATCGCCAGTCTCGACTGTCCATCCACTAGCCCTCCTGTCGCCAGCAGGCGCCTTTTTTTCTTGCTCTATTTTGAATCAGCAAACAGTCTCTCCCATCTTAGCACATTAGCTGGCCGCAGCTATAATGATCTGACACAAGTAATATTTTATTGTTATTCCATTGTGTAACCTAAGAGACAAACCTTGATGTTTCTAAATCTGATTTGTGTCTTGATGTGCAGTATCCTGTTTTTTCCTGGATCCTATCTGATTACAGCTTACAGAATTTAGATATTTCAAATCCTTCATCCTTTCGAGATCTCTCAAAGGTGGCTTGCATTTGGTATTCTTACTATAAAAACTATATGCTTCAATTTTGAATCAACTTTTGTGTTGCAGCTTATTTGTGCCCTGAATGCTGAGAGATTATGTAAATTCCAAAAGAGGTACTTCAATCCAGTCATTCCCAAATTCCACTATGGCTCACACTATTCAACAGCTGGAACTGTGGGTCCCCTCTATATATTCCTTTTAATTATCCAATACCATTTATTGTATTGTAGCCCCTCATTAATCAATGGCATGAAAATCAAGCAACATGCTGAGTGTATGTCATTATCTATGCATCAAGCTGAAAAGCTTATATCGAAATTTGATTTCTTGAGCCTTCTACAATATTAAGCATGTGAAATTTGAATTCGGTTATAAATTCTTTCCCAGAAGCCAAATTAGTTTCACTGGGCAGTTTGATTGCACTGTTCTAAAAGGTTATGATCATCTATTCTGTCATATTTTGAGGCAGGTATTATACTACCTCACAAGAATAGAACCTTTCACTACTCTTTCTATTCAACTCCAAGGTGGCAAGTTCGATCATGCTGACAGAATGTTCTTTGACATTGGTGTAACATGGAATGGAGTTCTCGAGGATATGAGTGATGTAAAAGAATTGGTATGGGTCTAGAATTGACTCATAGATTCATTTTCATTCTTTAACATATTTTACTATTCCCAGAATTTTTCTTGGATGATCATGAATTGCTGTTCACTTGCCAGTCTTTCAGGATTTTTATGTGCCTCTTCTGATATTATAATGTAATTCCTTTGTTTTTTATTAGGTTCCAAAGCTATTTTATCTTCCAGAAGTTTTAACCAACGAAAACCAAATTGATTTTAGTACAACACAACTTGGTGAAAAGCTTGGTATGCATTACATTGCTTACTACCGTAGCGAAGAAAGTCGCGTTTCTTTATTGTTGGATAAAGATCTTTCCTACAAAGCTTTCTTTTATTATTATACATTGCCCTTCAAATTGTAGGTTCTGTAAGGCTTCTTCCATGGGCGGAAAACCCAGTTAACTTTTTTTAGAAACATCGGATGGCGCTTGAGAGTGAGCATGTCTCTGAGCATTTGCATGAATGGATTGATCTCATATTTGGGTACTCTTTGTTTACCTACTCCCACTCAGAACAACACCCAAATATTTATGAATAGAGTTTTCTTTTTTCTTAAGCTGTTTCCTGCTATTTTTACATATTCAGGTACAAGCAACGTGGAAAAGAAGCTATACAGGCAAATAATGTTTTCTTTTATATCACTTATGAAGAAACTGTAGATATTGATCAAATATCAGACCCATTGAGTTTGCTTTCTGTTTTATTTTTTTCAAGTTTTTTGCTTTAGATCACCCTACGCTTGTAATAGCTATCTTATACTATGTTTTAATACTTCTTAAAGGTACAACAGCGTGCTACCCAAGATCAGATCGCGTACTTTGGCCAAACCCCTTCACAACTTTTAACTGTACCTCACATGAAACGGATGTCGTTGACAGATGTCCTTCACATGCAGCAGGTACATTTTAGTAGCCCAACTTTGCTTCTACCTTCTCATGTTGGTAGATTTCTTGTAAACTTTCTGTAACACACATAACTTTTTAAAAAGTTCTTGGAAGGTGTGATAGCCTCTTCTGCAATTTTGAGAAATTCATGATGCAATAGCAAATGTAGCTAGGAGTATGTTTTCTCTTTTCTCAATACAAACATATATATAATATACTTTTCCTATGAGGGTGGGGTATGAACAGTGTTAGGCCCTTGTGGGTCTTTGTGACTTTAATTCTTCTTGGCATCTCCTTTATTGTGTTGGACCTGTAGTGAGAGAAACTGAATGGAGGCTTAAGGTGGGAAGAAAGAATGTTCATGCTGAATGTTTTAAATGTGGTTCTAGTATTCAGGTGTGTTTGTGGCTTGTACTTCTTCCCTCTCCTAATTTTTAGTGGATCAGTGGTGTCAGAATGAGGAATTAATTGGAGGTTAGACATGAGACATCAGTACATAGAGTCTTTAAACTGCTTGTTCTGGAGTTGGAATTTTGTAAATTGTAAATTGGAATTTTCTAGTTGACTTTGTATTATTTAATGTGATCGTCCTCAACTATTTTCAAGATTTTTAGCCTCATGGCAGGTGTTTTAACTTTTCATGATAAAGTTATGGTTGTGCTTGGACTGGCACATACAGTTGAAAGAAGAGGCTTCAGAACTAAAGGGGGGATCCGATCATGACTTGTTGGATGTATTTGGATTTTCATTAATTGTCTAGACTTGGATCCATAGTTTTGTGGTTTTTAAACCAATTCTATTTATGTCATGTCTTATGGGATGTATTTGGATTTTGCCAATATTTAGATTTGAGAGGGATATTTGATATTTAGTATGTTTTGGATTATTTAGAATGTTTTAATAATTTTGAATTTTATTATTTCGTTTATCAATTAATTATAAATTTTTTTGTATAATAATTAATTGGTTCGACAACACATAAAATGTAGACGCTATATACTACATTAATAGAAAATACATATATCTATTGTCTTTACCAAATAAGACAACATATATAACTTGTTGTCTTAAAAAAATTTTGAAAAAAAGCACAACGGCAACACATAATGACGCACAACGACAACATATAAATATGTGTTGTCGTTGTGCATCTTTTTTATAAAAAGACGCACAACGACAACACATAAATATGTGTTGTCTTTGTGCATCTTTTCAAATGCCCTACGACAACAGGGGCTTCGACAACAGAGATTTTTTCTAAGAAGAAGCTAACAGACAACACCACTATATGTGTTGTCTTGATGTATTTTTGGTGTAGTATCTAATGGGATAGTGCTTAATTCCTAGAATAATTATTATGATACATAAGAATCAAATCAGCTAATTTCATAAACATAATCAACTAATTTCATAAACATAATATTGATTCGCATAAGTATCAATTATGGAATTTTGAAATAACATGTCGTGGGTTAATTAATTTCAAATTAAAATACATGATAAACATTATTGTATGATTTTTCAATTATAGGATTCATAAGCATACTATAAATTTATACGAAAAATTATGAGATCCAAAATCATGCTCTGATACCACATGTAAGTATGAATTCAACATAAACAATTAATTCATTAATTGACATGGATCTAAGATCTTCATGATTTTTACATGTCTTAACAACAATTAGAAGTCATACCATGAGATGCCATGAATGATGATCCTCCTTTGATACATTCCTACTAATTGCGCCGGGAACTGATTTCTCTCTCCTAATCCTTTTCTTTATGGCACAGTACGGTAAGACTTTTATGATAGATAATTCATAAAACTGTGTTTCTTTTTTATAGGCGGAGAGAGGACCAGATCGGGATATTAAATCTTTATCAAATCACATTCTATCAATGTGATTGTTATCCATAAATATATATGGCCTTATTTATCTCATATATATTATTTATTTAAACCATATCTTTATTTAAGATATTTGATCATAATAAATATCTTATATATTTAATTATTAATGGCACTAGGCCATAATAATCTTTTATATATATATATATATATATATATATATATATATATATATATATATATATATATATATATATATATATATATACTAGTATGAAACTCGCGTACAACGCGGGATTATTTATTTAATTAATTATTCTTATTTTTTATAATTAAATAATCTGTATTATATAACGTAACAACTTTAAGTAAGAATATATTTTTTTCTTATAGCTAGACAATTTCTTCACCAATGTAAAGAATTTGCATCAAATTTTAACATTTGACTTTTGATTATGTAATGTATAACTAAATCATGTAAAAAGTTAATATATATGTACATATATTCTAATTATTTGAAAGAATTTTGACTTGTATTTTTTAAATATTACTTTATAATATAATAAAATTGAAAACTATTTATTACTCCACCGGTCTTTCTAAAGAAATGTGATAAAAATATGTAACTCTTAATAATAAATCCTTAATTTTATTGTTTGACTAAAATAAACATGATTTGATTCGATACTAATTAATTTATTTATATGGAATGATTTATTTATTGATTGCAATTAATGATACTAAAGTAAATAAGTCTAAGTGTATAGCAAAAATAAATAAATAGTAAGACTATACGTGAACGAACCAAATGACAAAAGAACTTTGCTATACTATACGTAATATTTATATATATATATATATATATATATATATATATATATATATATATATATATATATATATATATATATATATATATATATATAATACACGTAATACTATATATATATATTATTTAAATGGAGTATTGCTTTTTACTCATGATTATGGTTTAGTATTTCTTATAACTATATAATAATAATTCTATTTCCATTAATTGTTATTATTTTTAATAAACTAATTAAAATACATATATAGTATAAACAAAATTAATTTATATATAATATTCTTTTAAATATTCATAAATTGTAATAAATTTATTGATTTTATTTAATTTTATTAGTTTCAAATTATACAAACAACTAAAGAAAATAAATTTCATAATTAATATGTCATAATTGAATAATTAAGACACAATTGAATAATTAATATATATGTAAACAAATAAATATTAATATACCAATTTTAAAAAATTAACAAATATGTACAAACTCAATTTTAATGTTATTTAATACGAAATAATGATTTAACTTAAAGAACTTAAACTTTCGATTCTATACATGAATAGTTTTTCAACCTCTTATTCTCTAGAGGTAAATCGATTCAAGAGTACTTGAATCATCGATCCTCTTTCACTTGAATAATACTTGAATCAATACTTTAGAGGTAGATCTTAAAGAATACTTGAATTAATTCTTAAGAGACAATAGTTGAATCGATTTTTTCCTCTTGAAGAATCGATTCTTAAGATATAAATTAATTCAAGAATACTTGAATCAATCCTCTTACTCTTGAAAAATCGATACTTGAATTGATTCTCTTCCTCTTGAAGAATTGATTCTTAAAAGGTAAATCGATTCAAGAATACTTGAATCAGTTATTACCTTCTTGAAGAATACTTGAATCGATTTTTAGAGGTAGATCGAATCTCTACTTCATTCGCTCTATCGAAATAAATTTTTTTAATTTCATAAATCAATTCTGTAGAGGAACTTGAAGAAAGCTATTATTTCTCATGAAGAATCGAATGTGTGTATTTCAAATGAATAATAAAAAAGCTTTATTAATAGGTGTGGTGAGAGATCATATTATATGGAATATTCTTTTTTCCTTTTATATATATGATTTAATTTGATAATAATTTATTTATTTATTGCAATAAAAGATTTAGTAATTAATTAATGATACCCAAATAAATAAATAAAATATTAAAAATTTAATCATTATTAAAAATAAGAAAGACATTATTTAAAAAAGAAAATGTTAAATAAGGAAATTAATTAAAAGTAAATAATGTAAAAAATATATGTATAATATAAATAAAATTAATTTATAAATATTATTCTTTTATATATTCATAAATTGGTAATGAATTTATTAATTTTTATTTTTATTTAATTTTATTAGTTTTAAATTATATAAACAACTAAAGAAAACAAAATTTATAATTTATATGTCATAATCAAATAATTAAGATATATGTAAATAAATAAATATTAATATGCTAACTTTAAAAAATTAACAAATCTTTACAAACTCAATTTTAATATTTTTTTAATATGAAATAATGATTTAACTTAAGTTTTCGATTCTATACATGAATTAGTTTTTCAACCTCTTATTCTCTGGAGGTAAATCGATTGAAATGTACTTGAATCGTTGATCCTCTTTCACTTGAAGAATACTTGAATCAATACTTTAGAGGTAGATCTTAAATAATACTTGAATCGATTCTTAAGAAGTATACTTGAATCGATTTTTTTCCACTTGAAGAATCAATTCTTAAGTTGTAAATCGATTCAAGTATTCTTGAATCGATCCTCATAGTCTTGAAAAATCAATTTTTAGATTCAAATCTATTCAAGAATACTTTAATCGATTCCCTTCCTTTTGAAAAATCGATTCTTAAGAGGTAACACTACAACATAAATGATCTTATGTTACACCTCATAGTAACATTTTTATTATATATAACACATAATTGTAACACTATTCAAATTTTAATAATATATAATATTTTTTAATATGTAACATCTAAATGTAACATTTTTATGAAAGTAACATATTTTAAATAACATTTTTGTAAATATAAAATTTTTTAGATTACACTTTTTTATATGTAACATTTTAATAGTATCATTTTTCATATGTTACACTTTTTATGTAACATTATGGTATTTTAATACTATGATAATATATTTTAAATACATAACAATTATAATAAATATTTAATACACACTATTAAGCACTATTAAATAATTTTTATATTATACGAGTTGAAAAAATATGTACTCATATAAATAAAATATTTATTATGTAAAATATTTATTATATTATTTAAAATATTAATAATGTATAAAAAAACATTTATATTTATTTTTAAATAATTTTAATTCATATAAATTTATTACATAATAATATATTTTATTACATATAATTTGATTGCTTTTAATTATTTAAATAAATATAATTTTTAAATAAAATTATATCCTATAATATAAAATATTATTTATTTTTTTTAAAAATCAGTTAGTAAGTAACACTCAAGTTTAAATGTATTAGATTATTTTAAAAGTTATATTTTAAAAAATTAAGTAAAAAGTGTTGAAGTGTATAATAAAATAATACTCAAAATATAACCAAAATTGTAGTTTAGTTTAGGTGGTACAGATAACTCTTTCTAACAACAAGGTCAAGGATTCAAACCTTTGTAGTGTATTCTTTTTCCCTTTAAAAAAGTGTTATATAAAAAGAATATCAAATGTAACATTCATAAATTGTTACATAAAAATTTTTATCTATTGTAACATTTTTTTTAAAAGTGTTATTAATGCTCAAAATAGCGTTGTCTTAGACAATAGGCAGCACGAGCAAACATTGCACCATAAAAAATGCTATATATTGTCTACAATTACATATTTTTACTATTAAATAACACTTTCAACGTGTTATATAAAGCAAGTTATGTTGTAGTGTAAATTGATTTAAGAATACTTAAATCAATTTTCTTCTTCTTGAAGAATACTTGAATCGATTTTTTAGAAGTAGATCGAATCTCTACTTGATTCGCATTATCGAAATAAATTTTTATACTTTCATAAATCAATTCTATTGAGGAACTTGAAGAAAGCTCGTATTCCTCTTGGAGAATCGAATGTGTGTATTTAAAATGAATAACTAAAAAGTCTTATTTATAGGTGGGGTGAGAGAGAATATTATATGGAATATTTTTTCCCTTTATATATGATTTAATTTTATATTAATTAATTTATTTATTGCATTAGAAGATTTAGAAATTAATTAAGGATACCCAAATACATAAATAAAATATTAAAAATTTAATCATTATTAAAAATAAGAAAGACATTATTTAAAAAAATAAAATATTAAATAAGGAAATTAATTAAAAGTAAATAAGGAAAATATTTAAAAAAGTATAAAAAAATCTAAAATTTGAGAAAATTACACGTCACATTGTAGCGCTCTGGAGACGACACGTCAGCAAGAAAAGTGTCTGCTCTAGAATCGATTCTTAAGATGTAAATTGATTCAAGAATACTTGAATCGATCCTCTTACTCTTGAAAAATCGATTTTTAAATTGATTCTCTTCAATTTGAAGAATCGATTCTTAAGAGGTAAATCGATTAAAGAATACTTGAATCAATTTTCTTTCTCTTGAAGAATACTTAAATCGATTTTTTGAGAAGTAGATCGAATCTCTACTTGATTCGCTTTATCGAAATAAATTTTTATACTTTCATAAATCAATTCTATTGAGGAACTTGAAGAAATCTCGTATTCCTCTTGGAGAATCGAATGTATGTATTTAGAATGAATAACTAAAAAGTCTTATTTATAGGTGGGGTGAGAGAGAATATTATATGGAATATTTGTTTTCCCTTTATATATGATTTAATTTGATATTAATTAATTTATTTATTGCATTAGAAGATTTAGTAATTAATTAATGATACCCAAATAAATAAATAAAATATTGAAAATTTAATCATTATTAAAAATAAGAAAGACATTATTTAAAAAATATTAAATAAGGAAATTAAATAAAAAGTAAATAAGGAAAATATTAAAAAAAGTATTAAAAAAATCTAAAAATTTGAGAAAATTACACGTCACATTGGAGCGCTCTGGAGACGACACGTCAGTAAGAAAAGTGTTTGCTCTAGAATCGATTCTTAAGATGTAAATCGATTCAAGAATACTTGAATCGATCCTCTTACTTTTGAAAAATCGATTTTTAAATTGATTCTCTTCCATTTGAAGAATCGATTCTTAAGAGGTAAATCGATTAAAGAATACTTGAATCAATTCTTTTCTTTTTGAAGAATACTTGAATCGATTTTTTAGAAGTAGATCGAATCTCTACTTGATTCGCTTTATCCAAATAAATTTTTATACTTTCATAAATCAATTCTGTAGAGGAACTTGAAGAAAGTTCATATTTCTCATGGAGAATCGAATGTGTGTATTTAGAATGAGTAACCAAAATCTCTTGTTTATAGGTGGGGTGAGAGAGAATATTATATAAAATATTCTTGTTTTCCTTTATATATATGATTTAATTTGATATTAATTTATTTATTTATTGCATTAAAAGATTTAGTAATTAATTAATGATACCCAAATAAATAAATAAATTTTGAAAATTTAATCATTATTAAAAATAGGAAAGACATTATTTAAAAAAAGAAAATATTAAATAAAGAATTAATTAAAAGTAATAAGGAAAATATTAAAAAAAGTATTAAAAATCTAAAAATTTGAGAAAATTACACGTTCCATTGGAGCGCTCTAGAGATGATAAGTCAGCAAGAAAAGTTTATACTCGTCTCCAAAGCACTCCAATGTGATGTGTAATTTTCTCAAATTTTTGAATTTTTAATACTTTTTTTAAATATTTTCCTTATTTACTTTTAATTAACTCACTTATTTGATATTTTCTTTTTTAAATAATGTGTTTCTTATTTTTAAAAATAATTAAATTTTTAATATTTTATTTATTTTTTTGGGTATCATTAATTAATTACTAAATTTTTTAATACAATAAATTAATTAATATCAAATTAAATCATATATATTAAGGGAAAAAATATTCCATATAATATTCTCTCTAACCCACCTATAAATAAGACCATTTGATTATTCATTCTAAATACACACATTCGATTTTCCGAAGAGGAATAGGAGCATTCTTCAAGTTCCTCTAGATAATTGATATATGAAAGTAAAAATTTATTTCGATAGAGCGAATCAAGTAGAGATTCGATCTACCTCTAAAAAATCGATTCAAGTATTCTTCAAGAAAAGAGAACTGATTCAAGCATTCTTGAATCGATTTACCTCTTAAGAATCGATTCTTCAAGAGGAAGAGAATCGATTCAAGTATTCTTAAGTAAATTTACATCTTAAAAATCGATTTTTCAAGAGTAAGAGGATCAATTCAAGAATCTTGAATCGATTTATATCTTAAGAATCAATTTTTCAAGAGGAAAAAAATCGATTCAAGTATTACCTCTTAATAGTCCATTCAAGTATTATTTAAGATCACCTCGATTCAAGTATTCTTCAAATATGAGTTTAGGGTCATATTTGGTATTTACTCTAATATTTTGTATGTGATAGTAATTATTTTAAATCAATGTATCTAATAGTAATTAGGGGTACAAAGTGTGTACCTAGTAGTAATTTTTCCATATATCCAACTATTATTATTATTATTATTATTATTATTATTATTATTGTTCATGTATATCATCAAATTAAATATCACCTTTAATCATATTTTTTATTGGTTAGAAATACTACTTTTATTATTATTATTATTATTATTCATGTATATCATTAAATTATGTATATCTATAAATTAAATACCACCTTTAATTATATTTTTTAATTTGTTATAATAATTCATCCACATATTAGTGCAGATGAATTATTATAACAAATTAAAAAATATAATTAAAGGTGGTATTTAATTTATAGATATACATAATTTATTTATATATATATCCTTATTTACTTTTAATTAACTTCCTTATTTAATGTATCTTTTAAAATAATGTGTTTCTTATTTTAATAATGAATCTCAATTAGGTAATAAATTTTAAAAAAAATTATACGAATTAAGACAAAAATATTAATTAAAAATATTTATTTTATTGTCTTATTTACTTTCAATTATCTTCTTTATATAATATTTCTTTTTAAAATAATATATTTTTTATTTTTAATAATGAATCTCAATTAGGTAATAAATTTTAAAAAAATTATAGAAATTAAGAAAAAATATTAATTAAAATATTTATTTAATTGTTTATATATATATGGTAACAAATAAAAAAATGTATATAATTAGATCAAAATTTAATTAAAAAACATATAAATTTTTTATATTTTATTTATTTATTTGGATATCATTATTAATTCTTTATTAAATCAATGACGACCTATGCACGGTGGCACCTCAATAATTTACCACAGAAAAATATTTCTTTAAAAAAAAACATATAAATTTTTTATATTTTATTTATTTATTTGGATATCATTATTAATTCTTTATTAAATCTTTATATGCAAATTAATAAATTAATTAGAATTAAATTAAATCATATATAAAGGAAAAAATAATATTCCATATAATATTCCCTCGCACACCACATATAAATAAGACTTTCTAATTATTCATTCTAAAAACACACATTCAATTTTGTAAGATAAATAGAAGTTTTCTTCAAGTTTCTCTAGAGAATTGATTTATGAAACTATAAAAATTTATTTCGATAGAGCGAATCAAGTAGAGATTCAATCCACATATTCTAAAGAATCGGTTCTTTAAGAGGAAGAGAACCGATTCAAGTATTCTTGAATCGATCTACTTCTTAAAAATCAATTCAAGTATTCTTTAACGAATCTTGACTTGAATCGATCTATTTCTTAAGAATCAATTCAAATATTCTTTGATATCCACCTCTAAAGTATTGACACAAGAGTAATTTTCTTAATTTTTGAATTTTTGAATTTATTTTTTTATATTTTAATTATTTACATCCAATTATTTTCCTTATTCAATATTTCCTTTTTAAAATAATGTATGAACAATTTTTTTTAAAACTTTTATATATATTCCCATCATCTCATCCTAATGGTTACATATTTTCTTTTTGGGTGTCTTATCCTAATAGTTATATTTTACTTTTTGATATAAGAGACTCATACAAAACAATTAAAATATATATATGGGACCCACCTACAACACTAATACAACTACCCCTGTACAATAAAATCTTATTTCTCCCACCTCAATAAATATTAAAATACTTTATTAATATTATTTCTCTCACCTAAATACACATTAAAATACTTTATTATTCATTAATCGCCATGCAAAAAACAAACCTAATTATTAAGACGAGACGGAAGGAATACTTATTTTGAATTATTTACTTTAGTATAATTAATTTCAATTAATAAATAAATATTTCCATATAAATAAATTAATTAGTATTATATCAAATCATGTATAGAAAAAAAAATTGAATTTTTTAATATAAATTTATAAGGATTATTTTAATTTAAATATGAAATATTTGATATTTATTTTAAACAAATAATAAAATTAAGGATGTATTATTAAGAGGTCCATACTTCACTTAAATACAATGAAAAATACTATCAACTATATAAATATACAGCAAAGAGACAAAATTTTCCTTATGTGGTTGCATATTATTTTAGCGAGACGGGGGAGTAATAAATAGTTCTCAATTATATTATGTTATACGTTAATATTTTTAAAAAAATACAAGTCAATATTCTTTAAAAAAATTAGAATATATGTACATATATATATATATATATATTAATTATACACATGATTTAATTATATGTTACATTATTAAAAGTTAAAAGCTATAATATGTTGTAAATTCTTTATATTGATGAAAGTAGTTGTCTAGTTTTAAAAAAAATCTTCCTAATTGATGTTGAATTGTTATATAACACATATTATTTAATTATAAAAAATAAAATAAAAGTAATAATTAAATGATCCGCGTAGTAAGCTGGTTTCATACTAGTATATATATATAGTCTTCCTTGGCAAATATCGCCTAATTTGAAGATATCCACAATGCATTGATGAACAAGATCAACAATTTTGTCACCTAAAAATAGAATAGGTAATCTGTGCTTCATATGAAGTGTAATCAAAGATAGATAAATTATGTAATCTATATATATATATATATATATATATATATATATATATATATATATATATATATATATATATATATATATATATATATATATATATATATATATATATATATATATATATATATATATATTTGAAGACACATATTACCTAATTTAGGCGATATTTGCCAAGGAAGACTATTAGAACTTAAAACTATTCACAAGCTTTATTCATAAATTTGTCCAACCCCTTCTTTGCTTTGTTTAATGCGTGCATCTCCAACCAATTAGACTAGATATTTCATTACTCGTCTGCCCCGGGTTTATACAAGTTGGCAAATACTTGTATACAACCAATTGGTACACCTGTACAATTTCCTTCCTTCACCTTTAGTGTGTGTTTTCCTCCTTTTTTTTTTAAACTGTTGTGTTTTATTATTTTTTTTATTTTTTTATTTAATTTTAGGGATATAATTACAATTTTACCCTTGTGGGTTAGGGTATAATTTATCCATAGGATTTAGGATTCAGGGTATAATTGTAATTTTACCCTTGTGGTTTAGGGTATAATTTATCCCCCAGGGCTTAGGGTATAATTGTAATTTTACCCTTGTGGTTTAGGGTATAATTTATCCTTAGGGTTTAGGGTATAATTGTAATTTTACCCTTGTGGTTTAGGGTATAATTTATCCCTAGGGTTTAGGGTCTAATTGTAATTTTACCCTTGTGGTTTAGGGTATAATTTATCCCTAGGGTTTAGGGTATAATTGTAATTTTACCCTTGTGGTTTAGAGTATAATTTATCCCTAGGGTTTAGGGTATAATTGTAATTTTACCTTTGTGGTTTAGGGTATAATTTATCCCTAGAGTTTAGAGTTTAGGATATAATAGTCTTTTAAATAAAATAAATTTAAAAATAAAATAAAAAAACATTAATGAAGGAACAAGAATTAATTAAACAGGGTGAGGACCAAGATTGTACCAATTCAATTGGTACAACCGGTTGTACCCCTAGTCCCTCTCATACAAGTTTATCAAGCAATAAAAATGAGATGCTCCTGTTGTTTTACAGCTTCGTTGAAATTTTTGAATAAATTTCGTGAAAAATGTATCGGGCTGGATTTACATAAAATAATTTAAATTAATATTAATGTAAAATAATTTCGTTCTGAAACGATTTCACACAAGTATTTACTTTAAAAAATTAATGGTAATATGTATAAGAAGAGAATGACTAGGGTACAACCAGTCCTATGAATTAATTGGTAAAATCGGATCCTAAAGCAACAACAAATATATTCGCGGGTCTATCGTCTTTTTTTCGAATACAAGAGAAGAAATCTCGCCGGGTTTGCTGGATTTGGGCTTGCTGCCGGTTCTCTGTCTCCTCCTCTCTCTGTTCTTACTCCCTCCACCCCCTCGTCCGCCGCTCCGATTCTCCAGAAATCGCCGAGAAATCTCCAACATCAAATTCGAAACCAAATCTGCCGAGAAAGAAGAATCAACGATTAATGAAGAACCTACTCTGATTAAGAAATAAATTCGAAAAATTGAGGTTCAAATTGAATCAGCAGAGAATAGGAAAAGCTCGAGAAACTAGAATCGATCGTCCAGAAAATGGTGAAAATAAAAGCTTTCTATCTCAGAGTGTAGTGCCTCGCCCCCTGCCTCATCATGCTCGCTCGCGGCGGCGGCGGCACATCCCTCAAGAAGCTGACCCTCCAATCGCGTCTTTCTCTGCCGCCGCCACGACGAAAGGCCAGCTGTAAAACCTACCCATGCCTCCGCCCAGATCGACGCCGCCGTTGGCCGTACTCCGCTTGTTGTTTATCTTGGTGTTGTTTATCCATTTTCTCGCCTAATTTTTTTGAATCGAACTCCCCATTAGTAGGATTGTTAATTTGTTCATCTGAGGAAAAGGAAACGTTGGGGGTGATACCCGAATTGTTTTCGACGCCCATCATAGTGGAGGCGATTATTGTTCGGTTTCCGACGGCCATCAACGACATCAACAAGGATAAGAAGAACATCGTGTTTCTTGCTGTGGAAACAGACAACCCCACATTTACAAGTTGTTAGAAGGCCGAAAAATAAAGAAAGACGACAACTTGTTCCGTAAAATAGAAAAGGATGGTAATAACGCTTTGCATCTTGCTGGTGCTGTTTATCTTGGTGTTGTTTCAACTTGAAAACTTAGAATGGATCTGATCCACCTCTTTTCTGGAGCTCCTAATTCAACTTTGCTATTTAAAATTGGAGAAATAAGTGTAGGATATATGTTGCATTTTTGTGCTTCTGTTACTTTGTGTTGTCTTTGGATGCAACGGTGTTTCTTGCTTACTTTCTTCCGATGATTTTTTGGATAATGCTAGTGTGCTAGCACTTAGAAAAAAAAACATCTTCAGGAGGTTTAGGATTAGGGATTTAGCTGAAGCTGTGATCAAACAGCCTGAGGTAAGTCTTGGAATTGGAAATCTGATTCTTCTACTTTAACTTATTAAAGCTTTTAGTTATTTTGTTTATTGTATTACAATTACAACAATAGCAGCTATTCAAGTTTTTTTTATTATTATATTTTTTTACAATTGCTAGTGTGCTCTTATGGGTGTTTCGTGAGATCCCAGCAAATAGTGTGGATTTTTTTTTCATTTGGAAGAAATTGTAATTCTGAAATTCATAATACATAAATTTTAATAAAGAGTAATTTTATTAATTTTAAAGAGTAACTCAATTAATGTCGAAGAGTAATCTAATTATTTCTATAAAGTGATCTATCAATTCACAATACATGACTTTATTTTTAAAAAATTAGAGTATCAAAGCATAGAGTAACATAATTCTTTAAAAAGAGTAATATGAAAACATATAATTTAATTCTTCACAATACATGACTTCATTTTTTTGAAAATTAGAATATCAAATCAAAGAGTAACTTAATTATTTATAAAAATTAACCTAATTATTTATAAAGAGTAATTCAATTCATTATAAACAGTGACCCAATTAATTAAAAAAATTAACCTTGTTCAATACATATAACAAAACATGAATAAATCAACATAAAGAGTAATCCAACAACTTGTTAATAGTAACCTAAATTATTATAAATAGTAACTTAATTAAATCTAAAGAGTAAACCTTTATATATTAAGAGTCTCAAATCAAATAGTGGTCCAATAAATTTAAGAGTGACCTAATTAGATTACTCTATTGAATTAATTAGATTACTCTATAGAAATAATTAGATTACCCTTTGAAATAAAATTAAAACGAAAATTATATAATACTCAATTCCTAATTAAATCACTGATTCCACATGGCGTCTCCATTCATTTTGCGTAAATCAGCATACTGGGCCTCCATTCCTTATCCGAAATCGTTCTGCCGCTGACGTCACGACGACCCTTGTTGCCATACGAGAGGGCAATTAGGGAAGATCGGTTAATCCCCTGCGGTATTCCAGCGTTCCCTGGGAGAAATTCAAGGATCTCGCTGCCCTTCCTGCTCCACCTCAATTCCACGTGCCACCCACCATTATTAATTACTCTACTACCTTTACTAGTTTCGTTTTTTTTTCAAAAGGGTTTAGGGTTGATAGGAGAAATCAAAGTCTAAAGTGATCGGAGATTTGTTGTCTGAAGGGGGTGGTGGGTTCTCAGGAGCAGCATTACAAGGAAGGTAACCTACATATTAAAAAAAAAGTAATATAAATTATTATAAAGAGTAACCTTAATTATTATAAAGAGTAATCCTAATAATTTACATAAATATTAGAGTCTCAAATCAAAGAGTAATCTAAATTATTATAAAAAGTAAGCTAAATTATTATAAAGAGTAATCCCAATAGAAAAAGGCAATCTTGTTTGATTTTCAGAAAAAATTAGAGTCTCAAATCAAAGAGTAACATAATTCATTACAAAGAGTAACCTTCAAAATATGCTGCCATAAACATGTTTGATGATAATTTACTTCCCATTATTCTGTACAGTAAAACATTAACCATAAAGTTCAGGTTGAGCTCTATCCTCCTCCATGACTCTAATGACCTCTTTGCATAACATCGAATCCAAATCTCTTAATTAGCTGGGAATTAAGAATACTACACTATGTTCTACGTAGAAATTAAACTTACACTCCATCTCACAATTACTCCTACTAAAGAGATAACTATGTATACAGAGTGTTGAAAGAGGGTGTGATGTAGTTGTACATCAAACACATTCTAATTAATTATTTATATAGAGGAATATTAATTGCCTTCCTAATTGGATTAATTAATTTCAAGTGTTAAAATACTTTTGGCATCCACGACTCCCTTCTGTTAATTTGAAAACAGGACCCTTTCAAACTAGCTTTCCATCAATTAAATACGTTAATCAGCTCTTGACTTCTAATCAGCTCCCAGAGGGAAGAACTTCGCCCCCTTCTTGAACAGATCTCTTCCTTAAAATCATCGCTCGATAAAATCTTCCCAGCCAAGAAGAAAGAAAGAGGCAAAGCTAATGACTTAGCAGTCGAAGTCCGAGAAAAAGTCTTCGAAGCTCAAGACGACATTGAAAAATTCATCTACAACAAGAACCAGCCTGCAGGAAGTCAAAGCTCGACTGCAATTTCGTTGATGGAAATTGAGGCGAACATCGAACCCACCATTTTGGAGGCGAAAGAAATGGGAGATTCAATTGGGAAGGATGGCAACGAGTTGCAGCAGGACAACAAATCCCAAACCTTCAAATCGAGTGAGAATCATTAACAAATTAACTGCCAAAATTTTAGAAATCAAATCCGCACAAGTAAAATTCCTCATGAGAAAGACGTGGAAAAACAGAGAGGGAGAAGGAGAAATGGCTGACGAAACTGGTAATTGTTTGTATATTTTGGGAAACGTAGCGACGACGGCGGTCTCGACTAGGACCGTGACGGTGGGCCCTAAATCCTCCTTCATTATGCCCGCCTGCAACGCCTTCATCTTTCTCCTTCACCGTGCACGCGTCCTTCTTTTCCTGCAGATTCCAGTTCTCCAGCAACTTCAAAAACGGCGGAATCGCGCTGGATCGCCCAATGGGGATTTGTTCTCCCCGATTTGCGATAGCCCAAGGAGCGCGCAAGCTGCATTTTTCGGTGAATCGCGGTGCCGATCTTGAAAGCGCGGAGGAGAACATGATTTCTGTGATTTCCTCCTTTCTCATCGAGAAAGAGAAACCAGATTGAGATCGAAGATTGAAAGAGAAAATTATGCAACAAGACCATATTAGAGTAGATGACGTGTAATCTAATAAACAGATCCGGTTGTACCAATTTAAGAAAAAGACGGTACTAGGAAAGTCTTTGCCGTATAAGAAAGATATCGATAATATTGATTGAATATTGATAATATTGATTGAGGTGATAGGGTGAAGGATTTAATATAACTTTTATATATATATATATATATATATATATATATATATATATATATATATATATATATATACTAACTACATTTTTAGTTCTGTCACAAAAAAATAGACAATTCTATTGCTTTTGTAAAATTTAAATTTTTTTATTCTTCATGCAGTTAATTCTTCCAAGAAACAATATTATTGCTGCAGTTCAAAAATTAACTTTATTAATTTTTCACAAACCTATTCCAAGAAACAATATTATTGATACCCTATATCCATCCAGCATCGGTTTCAAGCATCGGTGATCCATTCCTTGATCGGGTTGGGTTGTACATCGGTGATCCATTCCTTGATCGGGTTGGGTTGGGTTGTAGCAATCTTCACTTTGTACACTCCTATGATGTGATTCACCGGGGTTGTAGCAATGTTCACTTTGTACACTCCTATAATGTGAGTCCCAACCGGTTAGTGTGGCTAGATTTACATAAAATTATTATTATTATTATTATTTTAATTTCTATAGCTAGATTTACATAAAATTATTATTATTATTATTTTAATTTCTATATACTTCAAATTTATATTGTAAGAAGTTCTCGTAAGGTACTCGGATATTCTAATGTGATCTTTTTTCTTTTAAATGCGTAGGAGTTCATAATTATTTAATTAATACTAATATTTTTTTCTTTTATATGGATAGTAGTTCTTTGATGTGAATGCATTTATTTTATTTTGTTTTTTATATAATTTCTATATACGTATATGGTAAGAAGTTAATGCTTTTATTATTGCACTAATTATATACGTATATGGTAAGAAGTTAATGCTTTTATTATTACACTAATTCCATCATGATACATTAGTTATTTATAGGTGCTTCACTCCTCATTTGATGTAATTTATAAGCTAATCGATGTAATTTATAAGCTAATCTAGAATTTTCAATGAAGATTAGCTCTTGTATAGGCAATTCTACCTCCTTCTACTTTCTGTACAATTGTTTTAATCTTGATAGAATTATGTAGAATATTTTCATCGTCCGTGGATAAAGAAAAACCGTTTCAACATCAAAAACGAGAGCAAACACACTCCTACTTTTTTGTAAAATTATCTTTAATCTTGCTAGAATTATGCAGAATATTTTCATGAAGGCTAAAGTTTGCGTGTTGACATTGTACCCCAAATCTCATATTTTTCGAAGTTTGTATTCTTTAGTATTAAACTAGTACAAATGCCGCATAATATTAAAAGAAAATAATTTATTAACGAAAAAATATTATAATAAAATTAATATGTGTGTATTAATTGGAAAAAAAATATATTATAAAACAAAACTAAAATCGATATCCTATCAAAATAAAATTCTCATTATGTGGAAGAAAATTTTATTTTAAAACTAACATATATCTTTATTAAAAAAAATAATGAAACAATTAAGAGAGATTCAAAAAAAAAAAAAAAGATAGCAAAGGAGAATTATAAAAAATTAATACGGTATATTTTAATTTAAAGATAGGAAAATAATAAACTTAACTTCCAAACTAAAGAACATTAAAATAAAAAACAATTAAAAAATATAACGGAAAATTATTTAAAAGAAACATAATATTTAAATTAATATAAATCAATTTGAAGAAATAAGAAAAGTAAAAGAAATCACAACAAATTAATTAAAAAAATTAACAATTTGACAATGAAAAAAATTAATAAAAAATTATTACAAAAAAGATAACTTTAATTCCACGTACTAACAAAAAAAGAATTAAAACAAAAAAATAAAATAAAATAAGAACAATAAAATAATCAAAAGAATTTTTAAAAATATAAAAGAGACATTATGATAATTTACATGGAGAATGATTAATAAATAAAAAGTCTTATTTATAGATAGAGAGATATTGAGTATATTAAAGAAAAAGTCTTATTTATAGATATAGAGATATTGAGTATATTAAAGATATCTTTTTATCTCCTAATCAGATAATAATTAATATAAATAATATTAAGTAAATACACAGGATATGTGTATATATGAATATATATCTTCAACTAATTATAATGAATAAATATATTAATTAAGATATGCTTATAAAATAATTATGAAAATAATATTTAAAAAAATTACCATCAAAAAGTATTATAATGAAATTAATATGTATGTATAAATCAAAAAAATTAAAATAGTATAAAAAATTAAAATCAACATCGTATCAAAATAAAACTCTCATGCAGAAGAAAAAAATATATTAAGGCTAACATATATCATTATTTAAAAAAAACTAATTAAGAGATATTTAAAAAAAAATAGCAAAGGAGAATTATAAAATATTAATACAGTACATTTTAATTTAAAGAAATAAAAAGAATAAACTTAACTTGCAAACTTGAGCGTGAGATTCTACCTTGAGTGTGTACGATCAATTCTAGGTGTGTGTTCATAGTCCCTCAATTTTGGTTAGGATTTTTTTTCTTAACCTCGCCCTAGTTTCTCTCCTGCAAATTAAAATCCGAGCAAGTTCCGCTGTTGTTATGGTGCTGTAATTCTGTTACTCTTCTTCCAATGCGTGCCTTTATGTTGATGAATGCATGAGTGTGGTATGTTTGGGGATTCCTAATTAATGGATTGTATTAGATAAAATTGTGAATACTGATGCATATTCAACTTTAATTATTGAACCATAGAGTAGAAATTGTGTCTGTAAGCTTTGTGTGTGTAATTTGTTCAGTGTTTGCTGATTGTGAAATTTGGTTATTTCACTGAATTTGTTCTGTTAATCTGTGAAGATTTGTGTGCTGCAAATTTGGATACTTTTTTTTTGATGTTTTTAGTTTTGATTTCTTAGAGGCTTGGTGAAACCATATTATGCCATAATTTGAGATTATGACAAACAATGTACTCTTTACTCATCAATAATGTACATTTACTCATGCGCAACATACCCTTTGCGGCATGCCATAATACCTTTTATAATAAACTTGAAACACTCTAAACTCTGTACTATTTGCATGACAACAATGTACTCTCTGCTCATCTAGAATATACCCTTTGCAAATCCATACATTTCACATGAAAACAATATACCCTTTGCATGACAACAATGTTTCCTTCAACAGTAGCTGATATACCATTTAGTTGTAATGATTGTACTTGCTTGAACACCCCATCTGTCAACACAATTTTCTTCAACTCTCAAATTATATCCCCTTATTTCTACATCTCTATAGTTCATATCCAATTTATTGTATGTGTTCCCTAGTCGGTTTGACTTTTACCTGCAGATTTTTTGTTTATTTATATAGGTAAAGATATTATGTGGCAAGGTCAAAGAGATTCTTATGGAGGGGAGCAATGTCCAGGTTCTTGATCTTTTTCTTTTATCCATTAATACAACAAGTCATGGTTGTCAGTTAATTCATAGTTATTTTATGACATGTCTTTGTAATCATCTTTTAAATATTCCATCACCAATGCTAGATTTGAATAATGTACCCATTACTCATCAACAATGTACTCTTTACTTATATTTAATATACCATTTTTATGATAATTTGAGCGATTCTTCATCACACAATTTCAGCGCTGGAGTTTGGAAGACGTAGTGCGGAGGACGGGCGATCAATCTGGATGATTCTTCATCCAAGTGCGTGAGATTCTACCTTCGATGCGATCAATTTGGGCGATTCTTCATTCTAGTGCGTGAGATTCTACACCTTGAGTGTGTACGATTCTGGTTCATTTTTATAATCACTCATCCATTCAGGATAGAGTCAAATACAGTGTCCGTTAATGGCCATTAGTACTCTTTGGATTGCTTTTGTCTTTCAAACCTTGTTAATTCTTTTCTTCCCCGTGGCCTGCAGCTCTAACTATCCGGCTATTTTCAACTTTCGCGACTCCAATTCTGACACCGAAAATTTAGTCGTCGGCATCGGACAAGTCCTGAACCCACCGTATATTGGCAGTTGTACTATGGGAATCATTTGGTAGGGCTAGTGATGGCTACCTAATCATATGCCCTCTCTCTTTCTTTGGTGCTAAATCTTAGCAATTTGTGTAATGTTTAAAGTAGAAACAACGGAGTTTCCATTTGTGTGTTCATATTTGATTGCAATTGGAGTGCCTACATTCAAAAGAAAATGTAATTTTTCAGTTTCGGGATCGATCATAGTTAAACCTGACAGACAGGCTCTTTGCTTATTTTCATTTGGGACTTATGTAGTACAGTTCTTGAGATTCAAGAATAGAATTGAAAAAAATCGTTGCTAAAAGTATGGTACATGGATGTTTAATTTCACTTTGTATCTGGAAAATAAATGTTAATCGATGAAATTGTTGATATGATTGAATTTGAGAGCTATAATTTCCAATTATTTTCAGCAAGGGAATTGGATGATTACATTACAGAAGGAGTTTCCATTTGTGATTCCAAATGCTCGTTTAATTTATTAATGTAATAGATTAAATATTGAGATAGATTTTGATTAATTATTGCATTGTTTGGATTTTGGATAAGTTAACTATTACGTAATTATAAAATATTTTTATTGTAAACATATTGTTAAATGCAGGTATTAGATAATTTGTATTCCAAACATTACATGACAAACAACATACCCCCATTAAGTTCTAACCATTTAAATTATTGAATTTTATAACCTTTAGTATTGAGTGTCTTATACTGCATAATATTATATACCCTTTGCATGACACTAATGTACCATTTACTCATCCGCAATATACCATTTGCACCATGTCATAATACCTTAACAATATAAATTTGAAACATTGTCAACAACAGGTTCTCTAAACTCTATACCCTTTACATGACAATATACCTTTTAGTAATCAAATATATACTCATTACTCATCAATAATATACCCTTAATTTATAAATTTATACACATTACATGTCAATAATATACCCTTTACATGACAACAATATACCATTTGCACCATGTCATAATAATTAACAATGTATATTTGAGACACTGTCAACAACATATGTTCTAAACTTCGTATCTTTTACATGACAAAAATATATCTTTACTCATCAACATTCCCTTCGCAATTCTATACACTTTACATAACCATAATATACCTTTTACATGACAACAATATACACTTTACTAATCAATAATATACCATTTGCAGCGAACAATCACACTGATTAAATTCATATACAAAACAAAAATTGTCTCACTGTACTAATTCAACATACTAGTCATATACTAATATTAACATAATGTATCCAAAAACTATAGCAGCCAACAAACACCATCACATATGCCTCTTTTCCAGTTTGACTTTATCAAATTCTTTTCATTTCTTCATAGCAGTCATTTTCTTCTCTTCAGCAACCTTTAACCTAGAAAAATAATAATCTTCATTAACCACCATGACAATAAAAAGAAACATTATAGTACTTAACATACAACAAAGCAGCAAGCCCTCATGCTAAAATTAGATACCAATGCATAATTAGTTATCAAATCTAAAATGATAAACTGCTTTATAATAGAAGACTAAATGTAGAGGATAACAACATTAAAGGAATAGCAAAATATCTATGCTGTCAACTTCATACATATTATATGACTATAATATACATTTTACATGACAACAATGTATCCTTTATATGATAACAATATACCATTTTCCCTATGCTATTATACCTTAACAATATAAACTCGATAAACTTTAAACACCATACCCTTTATATGACCACAATATACCTTTTACGTGAAAATAATATACCCTTCATTCATCCGTAATATACCATTTTTTACCTTGTTATAGTACTTACATAAACTTGAAACACCCTAAACTCCACATGGCCACAATATACCATTTACACATCAATAGTATACCTTTTCCAACTCCAAAAAGATTACATGACCACAATACCTTAACAACATGAACTTAATATACATGGAATGCACTTGCGCAACAAATAGAGAAAAGAAGGGAAGAAGAAAGACCTTACCCAATGTTAAACTAAAATTTCCAGAATGATTGATCATAAATTTAGTGATGCAAAGAAAAAATACTATCTAATATCCACACACTGTTCAAACTTAAACCACAATCAAAATTCAAGTATATTATTTACAATAAGAACTTATACATATTTAGAGCAACATCGATTCTACACCGTCATTAAGATCTGAAAAGTACCTTGCGTAACTACAACCAACAACGATTCTACAGCCTGAAACTTTGACCCTCATTAAGATCTGAAAAGCACCTTGTGATTTAAAGCCAACAACGATTCTACAGCCTGAAACTTTGAGCACAATCTAATCAAATGGACACTGTATCAAATAAAAAAACCAGCAACAATTTGGTAAATTATATTTTCCATTGTAACTCCATAGTTGAATCTTAAGCCTACAAATAAAAAAGATAGCACAACCAGTAGAAAATCAAAAATTTCATGAAATACCAACATATCTCAACTTATATTTAAACAGAGGCAAAACAACCATTTCACATGTAATGCAATTCCATACTATAATACCCTAATTATTAAAATCATTAAACATGCATATAAGAAAATTTGTGAAACCCTAACAATTGAGAAACATAAGATTAAAATGCAGATATAAATAAACACAATGAAAGTGTTCAATTCTTATTTTGACTGAAACAAGCATTATAACATTGTTAAAAAAAATCGATGAATGAATATTAAGAAGGCGAGATTCTGAAAAATGAGAAGAAATTGAAAAAACTAGACAAATAGTAAAGAAATTAAAAGGAGAGAGATTGTGGAAAAAATTGAAAGAAATGAATGAATTAAATGTTGTACACCTTCTCTCTATGTTGATGCCTCGCTTGTTGTCGCCATTGCAGTGTTCTCATCCTTGGTCAGACTAATCATTGATTCCTGCACCATCGTCGTCGTCATTGCAGATCGTTAGTTTAGTCAATTTTTTAAGTTTGCGTGAGAGAGAAGGATGAGGGAGGTGGAGGTAGGAGAATGAAGCAACGTGAAATGAAAATTTAGGTTGCTAATATACTCCGGGTCGGGTTCTTAGGTGGGCAGGGTTGGATCCCGGCGTACAGATCAAAGTTCGTATGCCCAGGAGCACAGGAGACTTTGCCTATGATAATTTACATGAGAAAATAATTAATGAATAAAAAGTCTTATTTATTGATAGAGAGATATTGAGTACATTGAATATAATCTCCTAATCAAATAATAATTAACATGTGCATATATGAATAGATATCACCAACTAATTATAGAGAATAATATGCTTATAAAATAATTATTAAAAATTATGAAAAAAAAGACAAAGATTTCAATAGGCCCATTTTTTCTTAAAAAATAGTACAACCGGATCCCTTTTAGCCCATTTTCATTTTTCCGATTAACTGGACCAGCCCATTTCACATTACCATTTGATATTTTAAAAGATAAAAAACATGAGAGGGGTTCCTATTCTGGTCATCTTCCTTCTCGGGTTGCGTGCCTCTTCCAACGTCGGTTCGCAAAGCTCTTCTCGTATTCTCCGTTTGCAGCTCCTTTTCTAACGTTGATTCTCGTGTTCGTGCCTTCGGTCGTCCGGCACCTCTGTTATTTTTTGTTTTTGTTAATCTCCATAGGAGTTTTCATTTTTGTTAATGTATTTTCTACTGATTTTTGTTTCTATCTTAAACTTATTCTACAGTTTCCCATTCTTAATTTTTGGGAATCAGTACTACAAATTATTAATTTCAGTTCTGGAATTTTGACAGTAAATGTATTTTTTAGCCAACATTTTTTATGTCATCGTGTTTTCATACGTACTGAAATTTTGTTTTCAGATTTCTTGTGTTCATATGATTATTTTTTTATTTAAATAATATCAGTTATCTTTTTTAGCAGTTGAAAAATAGTCAGCAATTTGCACTAGGTTAAGTAGATAGAACTCTTATTTTAAAATTGTCTTTCATTAATTGCATGCAAAATTGTTTGTATATTAATTACTTGGATTTTCGTTGTAGGTTTGTTGAGATAATTTTATAATGGGTAGAAAACAGTGTGTTCTTCCTGGGCAAGGTCCTATGTTTCATAGAAAACATAGACGTATAATTTAAACTCGTTCTAAAACTTCTAAAATTTTACAAGAGAAGTTGATGGAGAAAATTCAAAAAAGAGTGGGTGATAAAAGGAAAAAACAAGGAACAGATCATGGCTATAATTCTCTTGTCTTGTATGATGATAAGCTGCACAGAAATCAATGGATTCTGGTGTTGAAACTTCACCAAGATTTTATGCAAGAAGAATGAAAAGACAAAGAAGCCCTATTAGATTAAATGAGGGCATGTACATGTTTGTTCATTAAATGAGATACATTGTTATTATTTTGTTGTTTTGATTTTTTCTTTTCTGTTGTACTCTTATATTGTAGTGAAATTGGTTAGACTGAGACGGTCATTCGTGATAGTGATGAGAGGAGTTCAAAGTTAAGGAATGGTAGGAATCAAAGGTTTGATTGATTAGACTCTCTTATATTGTTATACTCTTATATTTATTTTTTGTTCTTTTTGAAATTGTAGTGAAATTGGACACACTGAAAATGTAATCTCCAATACTGATGAGAGGATATCAAAGTTAAGGAATGATATGAATCAAAGGTTTGATTTATTAGATGCTCTTATGTTGTTATATTCTTATATTTATTTTTTGTTCTTTTTGGAATTGTAGTGTAATTGGGCAGGCTGAAACTGTAATTCTGGATAGTGATAAGAGAAGTTCAAAATTAAGGAATGAGAGGAATCAAAGGTTTGACTGATTAGACTCTCTTATGTTGTTATACTCTTATATTTATTTTTTATTCTTTTTGAAATTATAGTAAAATTGGACACACTGAAACTGTAATCCCCGATAGTGATGAGAGGAGGTCAAAGTTAAAGAATGATAGGAATCAAAGGTTTGATTGATTAGACTTTATTAATTATTATGTTGATATACTCTTATATTTATTTTTTGTTCTTGTTGAATTTGTAGTGAAATTGGACACACTGAAATTGTAATCCCCGATAGTAATGAGAGGAGGACAAAGTTAAAGAATGATAGGAATCAAAGGTTTGATTGATTAGACTCTATTATGTTGATATACTCTTATATTTATTTTTTCTTCTTGTTGAATTTATAGTGAAATTGGACGCACTGAAACTGTAATACCTATTATTCATGAGAGGAGGCCAAAGTTAAAGAATGATAGACAAAGGTTTGATTCGTTGGACTGTTTTTTCTTTAGATGTATTTGTGTTGCTATGCTCTTATTTGTTCTTTTTGAAATTGTAGCAATATATCCAGAAACAAGCCTGCTGGGATGGCAGAGAAAAGCAAAAAAATAACAACTCCTAATCTCAGAGAAAAGAGGTATCGTTTTAGTGTTTCTAGTTTCGAATGTTACTCTTCCCTATATATGAGGTTACTATGTGTAATAATTTAGGTTACTCTGTACATTTTGATTCATTTTTATGATACCAAATTTGATCATGTTTACTATTTACTGTTTAATGGGTTACTCTTTTTATTGAATTGGGTTACTATGAACCAGATTTTACTTTACTGATTGTAGTTTTTATTTGTTTTCATTTTGTCCATGTTTTGTGATGTATGGTTATCAACTTCTAGTTTTCACTTGTCTCTTATTTTGATCATGGAAAGAAGTAGATGGATTTGAAATTATTTTGTATTAAACCTGAAGTAAATTAAATTTGTTTGATATGATATTCTTTGTTTTGATATTTATTTTTTATCATTGCTTGCAGTCTTGTTGATGATGAGATCCCTATATGGTATGTAAATTTTGAATACATTGTAGTCTTTTTTTTTTTTTTTGTAAAGCCAATTTGTTTGATCTCTTATTATGTTTAGTTATATTTATATTGCAGCGAAATTCTTATTAGAAGATCGAAACCATCCAAGCCTGTTACTAGGGGATCTAAAATATCCAAGCTTGATGGGAGGGCAGAGAAAAGCAAAAAAATCAACTCCTAATATCAGAAATAGGAGGTAATGTTTATATTTTCCTGGTTTCGAAGGTTACTCTTTCCTATATATGAGGTTACTTTATTCAATGATTTAGGTTACTAAGTATGTTTTTCATTCATTTTCTGATGTGAAATTCTTTTATTTAAATTATTTTGTATTATTGCTTGCAGTATTGCTGATAATGATGACGACTTTGTTTCAGATGAGATCCCCTTGAGGTATTTAAATTTCAATACATTGTATCCAATTTTCTTTTTTTGTAATATTCTTTTTGTTTGTTTTTTCATGTTTGGTTATATTTATATTGCAGCAAAAATCCTATAAGAAGATCGAAACCATCCAAGCTTGTTACTAGGGGATCTAAAATATCCAAGCCTGGGAGGCCAGAGAAAAGCAAAAAATCAACTCCTAATATCAAAAAGAAGAGATAATGTTTCTATGTTCCTGGTTTCGAAGGTTACTCTTTCCTATATATGAGGTTACTCTATTCAATGACTTAGGTTACTAAGTATGTTTTTTATTCATTTTCTAATGTGAAATTCCTTTATTTAAATTATTTTGTATTATTGTTTGCAGTCTTGTTAATGATGATGACGATTTTGTTTTAGATGAGATCCCCTTGAGGTATTTAAATTTCAATACATTGTATCTAATTTTCTTTTTCTGTAATATTTTTTTTGTTTTTTTTTTATGTTTATTTTTATTTATATTGTAGAGAAATTCCTATTAGAAAATCTAAACTAACAAGCCTGTTACTAAGAGATCTAAAAAGGGAGTATCGACTTCTACAACCAACGTAAGAGGTATTATGTTTTTGTTCATAGTTGACTATTTATATTAGTTACTATGAACACTTTTAATCATTATTGTTATATTTACTGCAGTGATAAGAAGAAAGCAAAACGAGTTGACTACTGACTTAGGAAAATGTAATTATACTTTTTTTATTTTATTTTCTGATTTCTGTGTTTTGTCAATTGATATATTATTCTTATAATTATTTTTATTTTTTTGTCCAGCGGGTTATTAAGCCATTGCAGGCTTAATGGCCTTAACACTATTGTGCAGAAATTCAATGAAAAGTAGAAGTCTGATATCAAGGAGCTTGGGTTTGGTACCTTTTTGGAGTTAAAAGTTCATAAATGTGTTAATTTAGATCTCATGACATGGCTGGTTCATAACTTCAATAGTGGTAGTAGAATGTTGACTGTGGATAATTATCAGAGCTTCTGTGTTACTCCAGATTATGTCTATGGCATTTTTATGTTGCCAAGGAATGATGGTATGGATGTGACAATGTTTACAAATCTTGAAGGGTCATAGTTTCTCAATTTTATTAAAGACGAATATGATATAAAGGCCAAAATGCATTGTGGTTGTTTGGGTAATCTTCTTTTGAACAAGTTTGAGGATGGAGGTGTGGATTTTAAAAGGATATTTGTATTATATGATGTAAGTTCTTTTCTTGCACCTACTGTGAATAGGTCTGTAAAGAGTTGGCTTGCTAAATCATTGGAAAATGTGATTATGATTCTCAAACTTAATTGGTGCAAGTTTGTTTTGGATGAGTTGTGCTCTGCTATTTTCAAGTTTAATTTAAGATCTAGTACACGCATTGGGGGATGCCAGAACCTGTATCCATGCCTCTTATACTGTATTGGACAGATATTAAACTGGCTTTCAAGTAAGAAGGAAGAACTGGAAGCCGCAAAATTTTGTTTGGGAAATTGAGTGATAGATATCCTCTATCTGCAAATGGAGTTGTCAAATCTGTCGACCTTACCAGTTCAGATGATGATATAGATGACGCACAGACCAAGGTATTATATAATGTATTTCTTTAAATAGTTTTATACAGGGTACTCTTATATATCAATACGATTACTCTTTTAAATGTCTTGGGTTACTATTTAAAATTTAAACTTTACTTTATGGGAATATAAAATTAATCTGTTGGTTTTATTTTTCTTTCGGGATATAGGCAGTTTTTTGCATAGCCTTAAGCGTGATGCAGATAGTTTCTTGAAGAAATATCAATCAAAACTTGCTAAACTTTCTGTACTTGCTCAAAAGATTATCCTTAATCAGAGTTCCACTCCTGAGGAATCTGATTCCCAGAAGTTCTTTTGTGATGAAAAGGTGTTCAAATATATTGATGATATTATCAAGCACTTCAAAGCAACCAAAAAGCTAGCTGCAGAAATGCCTAGTTATAAATTTACCCCGTCTCCATCCATCCCTTATAATCTAGAGGAAGACTATTTTGAGGCTGGAAAACATTATTTTAACTCTGAAGATGTTGAATTGGATGAAGATGATGATGTTGAGGATGTGTCTCCTCAAGAATTAAGTGAAGCAAGAGATTCAGTTCAGAGAAGAAGACCTCGGAGATATTCAATTAACAATCTGGACAACATGGTTGAAGATGTTGGTTACGTTTCGAAATTCATTACCCAACACAAAAAGGTTTTTGAAAGCATGGAGAAAGAGTTTAAGGAGGTTTTGAACTATATTTTCTATGATGCTGAAGTTTCAAGGGATCAGTAAGTGCACTTTTTCTTTATAAATATCATTTTCTAAATATAATTTTGTCTATTTATTATATTTTTTTATGTTTTATAATTCAATCAGGAAGCGTTATTATCAAAGGGGGGTTGTTACATTTTATCCAACAAGATGACATTCTTTCGATGAAACGCAATTGCCAAATATATGATACGATATTTTCCGCTTGGATTCTCGAGGTGAACGCTGATTCAGGTCATGATGGGTACATACAGAGATTTATTTTTAACATTGATCATAGTGTAAGTATTTCTTATATTTTTTTAATTGTTTAAACTTTTTAAATAAATCTAATGCAGTTTATTTATATATTCTTAATTTTTTTTGTAGTATTTGCTTCAAGAAACAATTCAATCAGATGTTCATATAGCTAATTACAAGAATTTTAAAATATGCTGAGATTTATGGCTGGATTCTTTCAAAGACATATTATTAAGTGTTGAATTGGTATGATATATTCTTATTTTAAATATCTAATATTCTTTTTGGCTGATACAGTTACTCTTTAAATAATCATGTGGTTACTCTTTAGAGTTAATTGTGGTTACTCATTTCGCAGAACTTTTGGTTTCCTATTATTAATAGGATTACTCTTTATATTTGTTGAAGTTTTACAATCTTTATTTAATAAAATTGCTTAATATTTTTCAATGTTATTTTATATAGATTTTTTTGTCAATGTGTTTGGAGAACCACTTCAATGTTGTAGTCATCAATCTGATGGACTCCAAGATCCAATACTTGAACAATAAGAAGTGGTGTGATCCCGAAAACCAATACTATTTTCAATCAGCACGTTTCCTGCTAACATAAAATTGATCAATTTTTATTTCTTTAAATTCAACATTTTAAAGTTTTTTAATCTAATGTAGTTTATTTTTTTAGGTCCAAATGATGATTCAGTATTTGGCTGATATAAATCATCCAAAAGCTCCTGAAATGGTTAACTACATGGATGAGCCAATCACTTTTAAATGGACTACATCAAGGGTAGATAATGATTGTGGTATTTATGCCATGCATCATATCAAGCACTTTGATGGATATCCTTATACAGATCCGGAATTGAACAAAGTATATTTTTTCAGTATATAGTTCCCTTCATTATTTATGATCACTTTCAATGTATATGAAGGTTTTAATACTTACTAATTATTAAATAACTTAATCTAATAAGTTTTGTTCCAATGTAAAAACAACATAAATGGTTTGTTAAAATTGTTGATAATAAACTAGTTTAGGTTACTCTTTTACATTTAATTGGATTACTCTTTTTGACAACCTAGGTCACTCTTTAATAATAGTTGCTCTTTATTTGAATTCTTTAACTTTGTTGGTTTCTGTTTTTTTCTTAATGTTTCCACGACACTGTCCTATTTTCATTTGACAAAAATGTGGACATTTTAATAACATATACATATCATGGGCCTTGATAATTGCATATTCCATCTTCGATTATTGCATTTTGATAATTACATCTTAAGTGTATCATTTGCACTTTGATAATTACATCTGAAGTGATTGGTCATTTTGATTATTTCATCCTCTATTTTCTAGGCTGGCATAAGGTTGAGGTTGCGGGATGAAATTTGTGCAAGTATAGTATTATCAAACTTTAATGAGTTGAGAGATTTTGTCATTATTGAAATAAAGAAATTCTACAAGAAAAAGCCAGATCTGATCAAGAATATCTCCGAACATAAGAAGGAAGACTTAATACAGAGGAAATTGGAGAAGAAGATGTTTGCTGGTGAGAAGTTGAAGAATTTAAATGAACATGCATTAGGAAAGAGGAAAAGGATTCCTAGAAAACTTTCTATGTAATAGTTAATTGGATTTGATTCAGATTGTGAAAGTCATATTTGTGTTAACTGATTTGTACGTACTCGAAGTACTGTTCTCAAGTAAATGAATTTTGATTACTGTTAGATAGACTGTTTAAACAGTACTAGAAGCAATCTCATTTTTTATTCACTGATTTGTGAATTGTAGGATTACTGTTTGATCTTTGATTTTATAAAATTAGTCTTTGTTTTTTGAAGTTCGTGTTTGAATTCTGCGAAATTAAAATATTTTCTCATTTGGATTATTATATATTGTTGTAGATATTGGTAACTTGTTTAATAGCTTATATTGTAATAAACTGATTCAAACAGGTGTTGTTATGAGATATGACACAATTAATTTACTTTTATTAAATCCTCAGATGTTGCATAGTTTTATCAAGGTATGAAAAGTGATCCATTAAACATTTATCTAATTTGATATATAATTGGATTAGTCTTTTGTATTGTAATATTGTACTGAATTATTTTTAATTTCAAATACTGTTTATTTAAACCAACTGTTGATAAGGAATAGTGGTAATAATTGCATGCGATCTAAAGGTAAATTTAGGCTACTCATTTGAATTATTAGAATTACTCTTTTTGATTAAGTAGCTCATTCTTTTCTCAAATGACACAAACTATGGTTCCGAATATATGTAAAAGGTACCAAAGGTGATTCCTACTATGGAAATCACAAAATGATACAAATTATGGCTCTGGATATGTGTAAGAAGCATAAAAGGGATACATTTGTAAAAAGTAAAAAAAGTGATATATGCTACAACAGTTAAATGCTTATACTCAAATTTAGGTTACTCTTTCGACTTAATTGGATTACTCTTCTAAATTAACTAGGTTACTCCTTTCTCATTGACAGAGACTATGGTTGTGAATATATGTAATAAGTACAGAATGTGATCACTGCTACAAAAATCACAGAAATCATATAAATCTTCAATGCCCAGGTAAAATGCTTATAATAAATATGTAAAATATAGATCAAGTGTTTATTTTTATTTTGAACATTACGAAAGAATACTAAATCAATTTCTATTTTCATTCTACTTGTGCTACTCTTCTTTTGCACTTTTAAACTTTGTAGACCACTCTTTATTTTCTTGTTTCTTCCCTTTGTCTTTGCACGTGCAGGATCCATAACAGCTGTGGATGATGTGGATTGTGTTGTATATGTATATTCTTCATCAATCCTTACTATTGTTTTCATTTTCTTCAAATCTCTTGTATAAGATTCTTCAAGTGCCTCCCTTGCTTGTTGATTATCTTCAAATAACAAGACCAAAGTATAATACTTCCGGGTCATTTGATGCCTCCATGGTATAGCTTTATCTTTGTCCATTGTTGGAAGTTCCTTATTAATTCTATCCCACATATCATCTTTTCCAAGTTTTGTCCATCTTTTCATTATATAAGACTCAGGAATCAGCTTCACTGAGTTTATGAGTAGAACATTTCTTCAAATTTCTTGCAGATGCACTGTATGAACTTCAAATGTGTATAAAAAAAAACTCTCATAAGCTTACCATCTTCAGGCTCACAACATTGTATGTTATAGTGCAGTCTTCAAATGCACACACTTTAGTGGTAACATTTACAAATTTTAAGAACTCATTTTCAAATTCTCTGAAAACTGACTGTGGGTAAACTTCTGCAGCATGTTTTATCAAGCCTTTTTTTTCCAAGAAAGTATAAGGTTATGGTCTTGTCCCATTAAATTCATCCAACACTTCATTATTCCTCCAATTCTTAACTACGTCCTTGAAGATTCTATAAAATTCTGTCAACTTTGTATCTTTTCTTGTATTGAACCCTATTGCATTATTTGTACTCTCACTTTGTTGTGATGACAACATACCAGCAGAGAAGTAGTTTTTATTCAATGATATGCAACACTTTTCCTTCACACCATATATTTTCATTAACCATGTGTGAATTTGTAAATTATATTTTTTGATCATACTATCCCAACACAATTCAAAGTCTTCCTCATCAACACATCCTGACAAACATCTATTGAAATGTTCTAGAAAATCATGGTTACCTTTTATTTTTCTAAATTTACCCGTAGCCTTTTCATATATGTGCCACAAACATAATGTGTGTCTGGTTTCTGGAAATATCTGTAAACATAGAAATATTAGGGTTACTCATTTGCAGAAGCATAGATTACTCTATAATGTAATGTAGACTACTCAATGAATTTTAATGTTAATAAATGAGTTTTCTAATCATCTTACATTGGTATTGCAGAAGCAATTGCATGGTCCTGATCAGTGAAGATTGTTACTGAATATTTTTCTTCCATTGATTTTCTGAATTCTTTAAGCAGCCACTCAAAGGTAACTATTCTCACATCTGATATAAAAGCACACCCGAACGTGACATTTTTCCTATGGTTGTTCACTCCCACAAAAGGTGCACATATGAGATCATATTTATTTTTTCTGTAGGTTGTATAAAAAATAACCACACATCCATATAAAAAGTAATCTTCCTTCATTATTGGGTCTCTTCAAAAAATGCAAGCCAATCTTGACTGTTCATCTAGCACGAAATTATAATAGAAGTTTGGATTTTGAGAATTTTCCTCTTTCAATTTGTTGAGCAATGTTTGTGCATCTCCTCCCTCAATTTTCTTTCTCTTCAAACCATCAACAAAATTTCGTGGTCTTTCATAGTATGACATTTTTTTTCATGACCACCTGCTTCATTGACCATGTAGTGATAAGATCTTGCTACTCTCATTCCTGAATATAAAATATGCTCGATCATTGCTGCAGTTTTAGTAGTTATTTTTCTTTCCGAACAGTGTAGGTGACCCCATTCTTTTCTTGTTAGCTCATGATTGTGCTCTGTGTTATGTTTAATAACTACACGACCTCCAAATTTATTTATTTTCACTGTCATTAATGCCTTGTAATATGTTCTTGTAACACTGCCTTTATTTTTTTTGCAGTTTCCTTTTGTCATCTTAATCCTTCACATGAACACACATAGTTCATTGCTATTGGATGTCCTTTGCTTGAACGTCTTGTAGTCCCTTTACATGCACTAAATTCAACTAATCTAGCATTCTTACAATACAAATCATACATCTCAGCCACTTTATCTCTAGTCATACCTAGTAGACTTCCATTGATTTCCTCATGTTCTGTATTTAATGTTTAATAAAGAGTAAGACTTGATTAATTTTTTCATACTGAGTGAATGCTAGTGGAATAAGTAACTTCAGAGATAAATAAGAATTAATATAGATAGGTTTACAAATTATCTATACCAACTGTTGATCAGAAAATAGCAGTATTTAATTGTATGCAATCTGCAAGTAAATTTAGGTTACTCTTTCGAAGAAATTGGATCACTCTTGTTGTGTAACTAGGTTACTCTTATTCTTAAATGACTTAAATGTAGTTCTTTACTTATATAACAGAACATCACCATATTAACATACGAATAAGAAATTTCAAAATCAGAACACCACCATGCTAAGCAACATAACAAATTCAACATAAGGAATAAGAAAATTTTAAAACAGAACACCACCATATTAACACATGAATTTCTATTTGATGAATGAGTTAAATCAATAAATGGAAATTCTATATAATCACGTAGTATATGATACCATGTTTTTTAGAATTTTCTAACCTCCATTTGATGCATTGTTGTTGTATACAAATATTTCTTCTTCAATTACTCCTACGAATTTAAGAAAGATGATAAAGAAATTGACTAAATTTAACATTTAATCTCATGGAAATTGACGAAAAAAATATACAAATCTGAATTGAATTCAGCAAAATCTCTTAAATCTTCTTCTGGTTTGTAACCTCTGTCTGCAACAACTGGACTATGTTCGTCGTCTCGCTGCTCTACGCTATGAAAGGCCTCAAATTCGTAGCGGTCATTGATGCGCGGCGTTAGTGTAATATCCTCCTCTCTGTCATCTTCTTGTAGGTTATCCATGTCGCTAATTTAGGGCTCGAAATGTAGATGTAGATATTCAGAAAATGAGAAGCTTATACCTCTTGTTCGTGAAGATCGAATACCCGCGAGATTTTAAGCAAACAACGAGATTTTCTTCTCTTGGATCCGGAAAAGAAGGTTATGGATCCGCGAATTTAATTCTTGTTGTTGTAGGATCCGGTTGCACCATCTACTTCATAGGCCTGGTTGTATCTTAGACGTCCTCGAAAAAAATTATAATTGAGAATAATATTCCCTATTAAAATTAAACTCTCCAAAATTATAGTGAAATTAATATATATTTTTATCAAAATAAATTAAAATAACATAATGTAACTAATTAATATAAATTAATTAAAAAATTTACAAAGGAAGAATTATATTAAAAAAAATTAGTACAGTATGTTTTAATCTAATCAAAAATAGAAAAGGATAAAATATTAAAACCAAAAACATAAAAAAATACGAAAATTATTAAGAAGAAATATAAAAACTAGACAAATTCTCTTGTGAGACACTATTTACATGAGACGGTTCGTGAGACATGTTAAAGTATGTCTATTATTTAGATAAAGTATGTTTAATGGTTGTTAAAGTATGTTTTCTAAAATATGCTGGATTATGCATTAAAGTATGATTTCAGCGTATTATAATATAATTTATTATTAACATACTTTAATTACAAATAATCATACTTTAATTCTACAATAAGCATACTTTAGTGATGGGTCGACCCGTCTCACACCCGTCTTCCAAATAACTCGTCTCACAAGAGAGTTTCTCTAAAAACTAAGACAAAGAAGTAAAATTAAATTAATATAAATCAACTTGAAGAAATATGAAAAGTAAAAGAAATTATAACAAAATTAATTAAAAAATTAAAATTTCACCTTGAAAAAAATAATTAAAAACTATTACAGTAGATAAATCTAATTTTTACTACGTACTAATGAAAGAAAAAACAGAATTAAAACAAAATAAAAATAACAAAAATAACAAAAATTAATCAAGAGAAAATTTAAAACATAAAAGAGAAAATATGGTATTAATCAATAGAAATTTAAAAAGTAAGATTAAAAAGAGTAAAGCAACATGCAAACTTGGAGAAAGCTTTTGTTCAATTTACGTCGGGAGATAATGAAAAACAAAAATAAAATCAAAAGAAAATTTAAAAAATATAAAAGAGACAACATGATATTAATTAATAAAAATATAAAAAAATAAGATTAAAAAAAAGCAATGATACCTTCCTTTAGAACTTAAGAAAACTTTAATTCAATTTACGTGCATGGGAGATAATGAATGAATAGAATGTCTTATTTGTAGGTAGAAAGATTTTAGTATATTAAAGATATCTTTTTATCTCCTAATCAAATAATAATTAGTATAAATAATATTAAGTAAACAATATATGAATAGATATCTCCTACAAATTATAATAAATAAATGTATTAATTAAGATATGATCATAAAATAATTATTAAAAATTAAGAACAATAAAAATAATAAAATAACTGAGAAAATTGTGAAAATGACATCTTATCAAAATTAAATTCTCCTTTAGTATATTAAAGATGTTATAATACTCTTTAGGGCAGTGGTGGCCTGAGGAGGGCCGAAGAGGGCGATCGCCCTAGCCCCTAAATATATGGGGCCCCAAAATTATATATATATAATATTCGATATAATTATATTTTAATAAAATATATATAAATTATATTAAGTATTAGAGTTTTCATAAAATTTGGCTAATCAATCTATTGGATTTGAAAAAGGTCATATATTTAGATATTAAAAAGTATAAATTTGGGTTGAGAAAAGGGAAAAGAATGATCTTGACATTTATGATCGAAAAGACCTTGATAGTAAAACAGGAGCTATATTAGTCGAGAAATGATCAAAAAGAGAAAATTGTGAGAATTTCCCTTTAATAATAACTTACCAACTTTAGACATTTTTCTTAAGGGTGCGATTATCCGCATCCCCAGTTCTAATAAACATACCCCGATTATTAAATGTAACCCCATCAAAATTAAAAGATCATATTTATATTATTAAACATGCCCCATTTTAGACCATTTTACCCTTAATTAAATCCAAATCCATTTTAGTCTTTTCATAAAAGATAACAACTATTTATACCTCACATTTTACTTAATTCACCCCATTAATTAAATAAATAAATTTAAAATGAAGAAAAATAAAATTTTACTTATACCCTAAATTTGAATGATATTGACATTTTATATATTAAAAAAAAAACTGAGTTCATTTGATTTAATCAAATTGGAGATTCATTATTAGATCGTCGAAGATGTTTTCCAAAAAAATTGTGAATGAAACAGATGGTTGGCTACGTTTAAATTTTAAAAGTGTCTATTCATGTTTAAAATTGGAATTAAGGTTCTAGATTTCTTCTGCAACTTAATTAGTCATTCTGAGAAATAACTTTTATGAAAGAATTCAATTTTTATACATCATATCACCATTAGTTCTTCTGTTAAATTCATGGGAAACAAAAAAGCAATTAACAAAATATTTTTTTAAACGCAATATCTAATTTCCAAATGTCCACACCACACCAAAGTTCTTTATCATGAAATTTTCAATGATTTATAATTAAACATGAATTTCTAAATGATAAACTGCTTCTTCCACCTTCGACATTATAGGTCATGTAACTCTGCAGAAAGCCAACCAGCAACAAGCTATATATATATATATATATATATATATATATATATATATATATATATATATATATATATATATATATATATATATATATTGTTTTTGCTAAATTATATTCAAATCATCAAATATTTCTAAAAGTGCTTTAGCAAATGAAGGTTATAATAATTAGAAATATTTTAGTGAGAAATTTAACATCCATCTAAATAGTATGGAACATATCACTAATATGAATAGTTGGATTGAATTTCAAATTAGATTAAAAAGAATGAGACCATAGATAAGGATTTTCAAGAACAAATTTCCAAAAAATAATTACATTGGAGATAATTTATTTTGAGAATAATTACTATATTAAAATGTCTTGTTAAAAATAAATATTTGGCTTTTCTTGAAAGAAAATAAAATATTAATGAAGAAAATAATGGAAACTTTTTAGTTAAAATATATATAGAGAGCGACAAGGGCTTATTTATTTTGTTCGCCCCGGGCCTAAAAAATATCAGGAACGACACTGCTTTAGGGTGAGTTAGTGGCTGATACTTTGGTTTTTTAGGTAAAAGAATAGAAATTTTTTGGGAGTAGATGGCTGAATATTTGAAAAGGGGAGTTTTATGACCAGATCCCTCATTGGTTTTGGAAAAAGAATAATGGAATATTTGGGTTTTCTATATTCTTTCAACAGCAAGAATATGGGATGAGCTAAGAACCAAGAATAATGGAAATTGATGGACTTCGGTGGGTGACAGCGGCGACGACAGAGTAATTGTCGTTATTTTCACCTAGATTTTTGTGCATTTTTATATTTGTTTTGTATTATTTTATCCGTATTTATGTACGATTTGATTGTATTTTTATGGAAATATGTGAGAATAAGTTTAACGTGTGAAAAATAGGTGAAAATGAAGTAAAAACAAAGACGAGAGCTGAAACGAGAAAGAAGTGCAGAACTCGACCCATCTCGGGTCGAGTCCAAGCACTCGAGTCGTGTGCAGAAAACGGGCCTGTAACAATGGTCGTTCGCAACATCTGAAACACTTGCTCGCCCACCCTGTGGTCGTGTACTGAACTCGAGTCGAGCTCCGTAAGGAGACACGAGTCAAGTTGCAGTCTCAACTCAAGCTCAGTCTGAAGGTGATGTTTACCCAAAATCGTGTCGCGTCTCGGCTCGAGTCCATGCACTCGAGTCGAGTTCGTGCAAAAATCAGAAAAATATCAGCAACCTTCTAGAAGCTTCCAAGGGGTATAAATACTCCTAATTTCAGCATTTGATTCAGATTTTCGTAGAATACAGAAGCAAAAATGCACATCACCTACTCTTTTACTTATTTTTCACCTTCACTTTGGATCCATCATCATCCCTTCCATTTTTGGTGTTGAAGAACTCAAGAGCTAGAGGTGGAGATCAAGAAGAATAGAAAATTCTCTTCAAGAAATTGATAGGGAAGAATTTATTCCTTTTGTATTTCTTTTGATCTTAAACTGTGGGTATTTGTAATGATTCATTTATGTATTTTTTATTACTTTTATCATGTTAGACTAATCCTCTAGTGGGATTAGGAATATGAAGAGCAAATTAAATTTATATTATTATGTGAATTAAATTGGTTTTTGACTAAATTGATGTTGATTTTTATTCAATGGCTTTTAATGGATTGTTGATCAATGGATGATTTATGGTAATTAAAATGCTATCATGATGTTAATGTGTATATTGCTTGGAGTGAGACGGAAATGACCCTCTTAAGTATTAGAAAGGCATGAATAGACATTAAGTTTAGGTTTGATGATCGAGAGGATATTTGAGCTCGATGAGAGGAACTAATTTAATCATTAGCTCTAGTAAACAAAAAGGGAGAGTTAATTCTAATTAGTACCTTCTAAGAGATAATTGAGAATTAATTAGTACCTAGATGAAAGAGGTTAATGTTGGGCTGTGATGTTAAGTACTTTTGGGAGTCTTTATCAGATCAACAATCTTTGTGACCCGAGAGGGAGCTTAGGATATAATCGTGATCACCATTAATCTACATCAATTGAGTTGAATTCCATTTGCATGATAATATGAATTAAGTGTGCTTGGATGTTTCTAATCTCATATTTTTCCATACTTGATCTTTAACACCTATTCTCTTTTATTATTAGCTATTTTTACATGTCATTTCTCTTATTTGCTATTTTATTTATTTGTTTATTTCATAATCTAACTCAAAACACCCGATCATCCTTACAAAAGTGACATAAATATGAGCACACGTATTTTATTAGTCTCAACTTAAACTATAAAAACTGGACAGAGGCATCATGCCCTTCCTCTAGTATTGATTTATGATCGCTATTTTCTTTCACCCTCAAGTGTAAGAGATCGATTGTAGCACGTGTGGCCAAGTGAATATCGTTTCCACGAGATAATTATAAATTTAATAAATAATTTTATTAATGATAATTCGATTGCAAGACAAATCTGGGGGGTTTTGAAAGGATAATTAATTAACTAATAAAAAGTCAAATTAAATAATTAAACTAAGCAAAGAAAATAAATCACGCAAAGAAAACGATTAAGAATTCAAGAATGGAGAATTGATAATGGTCGGACAAACAGTTTACTATGTGACTAATTTATCTAGACCCAAATTAATTAACTGCAGACGTTTATAAGAAGATCACTAAGCCTAGTTAAATCACCTTGATCGGGTAGGATCTAACACTTGTAATGAGCTGCAAATCATTGGATAAATAAGGAATTAACTATCACTCCCTCAATAGGTAATTCATGTTAAATCCATTAAAGGCTAAAGCACTAGACTTCCCTTTCTAGGTACTAAATTATTAACCTCTTTTGTTTCCTTATCAATTACCTAATAATGATGCTTTACCAAGTAATTAATATTCCAAATTGATTGTCTAACACTCTTAGGAATTATAAGTCAATCCCCTAAAATTGTCACATGAAACAACAATTATTATGTAGAAATAACGAATCCTATTAACTATCATCAGTGATACCGTCAAGAATATTTAAAGGAATCAAAACTCAAAAAACACAATAGTATGAAGTCTCAAAATATCCTGCATTTTGCAGTATAATAAAATCCAAATTTAGGGCAATCAAATTACATAGTCAAAACTGTGTAATGCCTTAACATTACCACAAATAAACTTAGCTCATGGATTTATGAGGGCAAATTACAAAGATGAAATAAATCCTAACCATTGTGCTAAAATAATAAATATAAATAATTGAAAAGTAAAGAACCCTTTTGGAGGACTTCAATTCTTTAATCACGATCTCCGTCGGAATCTCCGTCTCCGGCGGGTAGATGATGGTGGAAGATGGAATTAGGGCAGAAGAGGCGTGTGGCTGTATGGCGTGAATCGCGTTCTGTTCGGCGAGCCAGAATCCTCCTTTTTTATAATCACACTGAAGCCGTCATTGGGATTAAAATGGCATTATTGTGAGTGTGAGCTTACAATTAATAATAAAATAAATTGGGCCCACCATTATTACTTGTATGCACTCCATCTCTCATCATCAATTCATAGCAATTGAAATAGCATGGCCCACAATTACTTTGCATTATTCTGAATTCTCAAATTGGGCCCACTATCTAATTAAATGGCATGAATCAACATGTGGCACACGCAGCTGAACCTCAAAAGCCCATACACTTCTTCATGAATTGAATTTGGAACATGATAGATGCACTACACGGCCTGCATGCATGGCTTGGCTACGTGGCATGAAATTGTTGTCATGGACTAACGTTTAAAAATTTTCGAAAATCACGTGAATAGCTGCGTCATCTCACCGTTTTGGCCATAACTTCTTTATTCAAATTCTGATTAAGGTTATTCTTGCGACCACGCATTCCTCATTTCCGTGGCTTTCCAACCATGTCTCACATGACCAGTTTTGTCTTTCACACGAACACCGAAAATTTATGAAAAGTAGGCATCTGTTTGCTTGCACGCTTGTACAAATTCACCACTCATTCCAACTTGCATTTTTATCTCTTTTCCTATCAAAACACAACAAAATATTTTTCATACATCTTTTAGTCAATAACAATTCAAAGTATTAATATTTGTGCAAATAATATCAATTATACACTCAAAGAGGTATTAAATTGGACCTGAAAATATATGAATTCACACTCTCATCAATCTATATTATAAATTGTTCATGAAATAATATTATCATTTTTTATTGATTTAGTATTACTTGTATTATAAAAATTATTACTTTCTATCCATCTTACGTAAACCCTTACGTGAGATGATTTCACACAAGGCTTTGTCATTTGTAAAAGTATATTAAGGGATGTTTATAAAATATAGGGGGATTTGAATGAACAGATCTCAAATGTGGATTTGAATTTGATATTTATAATTGTTTCGGAAGAATTTTTAAATTCTTCCAAAACCTTGTCATTTAAAATCCTTTCGATGGACGAAAAAATATTTTATTATTTATAAAAAAATAAATTAAGGGCAAATCTTGCTTGAGATCGTCTCACGTATGGTCATTTTACAATTTTTAAATTTAGTTATCAGTTTTACTATAAAGTATTACTCCCTCCGTCCCACACTTATTTTCACACTTTTCGTTTTCGTCCGTCTCACACTTATCTTCACCACTCAAAAAAGGAAACTTCTCATTAATTAACAACCTCAAAAGTTATCATAATTTCAAAAACACCACTCCCACCTAACACACATATCATACTTTATAATTTATTTATTACCTAAAAATACCACAATACCCTTAAAAAGTCAATAAAGTTGGTCAAAAAGTAACTTTTCTTAAACTCCGTATCTACAGTATCGGTGCAGATAAGTATGGGACGGAGGGAGTATCATTTTTCATGTATACTATAAATTGTTCATAAAATAGGATTATCAATATCACTTTATAGAAGTTATTATTTTTTATTCATCTCAATAAACAGACGGTCTCACACTAATCTTTGATATAAATTAATAAAAAAGGTTAAACAAAAATAAATTTCACAAAATTATTTATTTATTTATTTATGAGTTGATATTCGGTGCACCCGGGTGTAAGGGTGTACCCATATGTGTATAACTTTTTATTCTATTTTGTATACATGATGTTATTCTATTTTGTATATATGTTTCGTGATAATTGTATACTTTTTTTCACACTCAATTTTTCATTAAAAAAACTAGCATCCATATGTGTATAACTTTTTATTCAATAATGTATACTTATTTTTTAATAGCTGTATATTTTTTTACACTCAATTTTTCATTAAAAAACAAACAAACAAATTATATATATTTTTGTTTATAATTGTATATATTTATGAAAGTGAGTGCACCGTATCCTGAGTGCATCCAGATACACAATAGTATTAGCCTTTATTTATTATTATTATTATTCATAGTTTGGTAAAACTGAATTTTGTACCAATATAAAGGGTTTACAGTCGGAGCAACTAAATCATCGAAGCAATGGATGACAGTACCCTGCAAAACTAAAAAGATTTTTTTTATCCTAATTTTACTAAAATACTCCTTCCGTCCCATAATATTTTTCTCACTTTGCTCATTTGTTTGTCCAACAAAACCTTTCATCCCCAAAAAAGGAAACACCACTTTATCCAACAGCCTCAAAAGTTACTTTAATTTCAAATTTGTCACTCATTTTTCACACACATATCATTACATTATACTTTTTTATTACCTAAAAATACTATAATACCCTCCAAAGTCAATAAAGTTGGTCAAAAAGTGCAACTTTTCTTAAACAACGTGGAACAATAAAAATGAAAAGTTTTCCGGGACGTAGGGAGTACCTTTTATTAAGGGTAGATCTCACGTGAGACCATTTTTTACTTGTTAAAATAGTTATCACTTTTGCTATAAATCATTATCACTTTCGCTATAAAATGTTATCAATTTTTATTTATGCTATAAATTGTTCATGAAAGAACATTATCACTTTTCATTAATTTATTATCACTTTACTTCATAAAAGTTATCACTTTCTGGCCTTCTCACGTAAATGCTTACGTGAGACGGTCTCACACAAGTCTTTGTCATCTTTTAATATTCGAATTGACAAAAATATCCTTTACTCGAATACATTCGAGCAATGTATTCGAGTAATATATTCGAGTAAAGTGAAAAATAATTTTCGAGTCAAAATTAGAGTTAAAAAATTTTCCAGTTAACATATTCGAGTAATGTGTTTGAGTAAAATAATGTATTCGAGTTAAATGTTTCCTTGAGTAATGTATTCGAGTCAAACAAATATTTGAGTTAATGTATTTGAGTCAAATAAATGTATTCGAGTAAAATATTCAAGTTATAATGTTATGAATAATGTGTTAAAGTTTTTTTTTTTTTTTTTATGCATTCGAGTTAAATAATAAATTCGAGTGTACTTTAGTCAGTCCAGACATAAAAAGAGATGGTGTTATATTTAGGATATAAAAGTAATTTGTTAAACTCAAATGTGCACGGTAGCTTTTTTGCTCTAAAACATCTCTGATTTTTTGTTCTCATTTTGCTCTCAATCCATCACTTCATCGATTTAATCCTCAAAGTTCCTGGAAAATTCGGAAACAATCTACAGCCGTCGGAGCTGTCCCCAAAATCCCCAATTCAAATTTGCGGATGAAGAAGTGCAGTATGAGTAAAGCCACTAAAGGGGAATTTCGTCTTCCCGAGTCATGATCCAACACATTCAATCTTTTCTAGGAGCGAAAGAAGCAGCTCAGAGCAGTATTGTATCCAAATCTTGGCACTCGTCCAAACCTCGAATTCAATCAGCGGCACTTTGACGAAATGTAGATGGGTTTTGGGAATTCATGTTGAAGACTATGCAAAGGTACGAAGAATTGAACATAAAGATTGAAAGTTTCAGGCTGTCTTTGGCTTGAGTCTAAGGAAAATTGGAAATGATTGAGGAATTGATTGTGAAAGCAATGAAAGTAGGCACTTTAGATTTCAATTTTGAAAATAACTGGACACCAATCACTCTACCACACGAGGTGTTGGTATCCGAAACCCAAATCAGATTATCTTTATCAGGGTGAAAATTTGATTCATATAGCTCTCTCTGCTGTCTCAGGTGGAAATGCAGGTGGAAGAATTGCAGAACACAATTTGTTGATTTTGGAAGGAAATTTTGACAAGAGCTTTTGAAATAATCTACTCCATAGTTTACTATTTGCAACTTCATTATTAATATTTTTTAAATGGGAGAAAAAGCTTAACTAATAAACAACCTTAGAAAATGCACAATCAAGCCATAAAATTCATCCATCACCATAGAATTTATACTTTTTTCTTTAATAAAAGCCTCTTACTAGGAAGTCAAGACAAATGCACATACTATGCATCATGCTTTGCAACTTTCGAACTTCCTCTTCAACGAATGCCCGAGAAAGCTGCAAAAGCAGTGAGTTCGCAGATTGGACCTGATATTCATGAGCTCAAATCGTCAAACAAACAACATGGGGAAGAAAGGACATAATGATGAATCATATATAATGAAACATGAATGTACATGTATTGTGAAAGTTGATTGTATTGCCCTTATACCAAGCATATATGGGAAGAAATTAAAAGATGGATAGGGTGGAGGAGGAGGACTATCATTTCTATCACGGATTCCTTTCGGAAGATTATAGCGGACACTCGTAGCAACTCTAAGGCACGAAGACTCTTATACATCACCTTTGCTACTTACGTCTACTATATTTGGATGGAAAGGAATGCTCTACATTTTTGGACGAGGATGTTGTCGCCGAGACATATAGTGGATAAAATTAAATTGCAGATTGCATCATTATATTTAAATTCTTGATGTATTCCCTAGGCTTTGCTTAGGTAGGTTGGATAGGTGGGATAGGACTTGTATTCACATAGTACGTAAGTACTTTGTAAACGTTCCCAGTTAAATAATATTTATCAATTTCACTAAGAATATGCTCTTCAAGAGTGTAGATAGAAAACAGTATCTTATATGCATCCGATATATGATACACTGTACACCCGAGTGCTTTTTAATACTCGTCCTAGTTAGGACTTAAGCTTTGCATTTAGGGATGTAAGCGAACCAAACCGTTTGCGAGCTATTCGAGTCTCGGTTCGATAAAGTATTCGTTCGAGCTAGTTCGTTAACTTTAACAAACTAAACCAAGCTCAAAATTTGAGCTCGAATAGTTTATGAAACCAAATTCAAGTTTAAGGGTATTCGGCTCGAAAGCTCGCGAACATATTTGTTAGCGGGCTCATTAATGGCTCGCGAACGCGTAAGTAAATTTTATTTTTATGTTTAAGTAGTATATATATTATTATATAATAATTTTATTTAATAATTAAATATTTATATTATAAACACAAATATGATAATAAGTTGAGTGATTATTTAAATATTTAAATATCTTTTTAACTTTTATTATTATCTTTTATTGGTTTGTTTATTAACATTCATGAAATAACATTAAATGTTCATTATCAAAATATACGTTAAATGTATACGAACAAAAATATTTATATATTAATGAAAAACATTTATGAAAAAGTTTTGTGTGTTCGTGAATACGTTCGCGAGCCTTATCAAACAGTTTGAGTTCGAACTCGAGTTCAATATATTTTTTTTCGACGAGTTCGAGCTGGGGCTCGAATTCGATTATTCCTTAACAAACAATACTCAAATTTTGTAGTGTTCGACTCGACCCGGTTCGATTACATCTCTATTTGCATTCATGGACTTTAACAAGTGTTAGGGATTTAGCATCCTTTTCTTTTAAATGCGTGAGTGTTTCAAGCAAGACTAACTCTAAAAATTTTAGGCAGAAGAAAATGCAAAAACTAATAAAGTATGAATGGGCTCAATTTCTATATGGTAAGAAAAATCATGTGAAATTTGCTTTCACTTCACCAGACAACAGCTTCCCAAAATAGGTAGACTAAAGATAAGCCGGAGATGAAAATTTTCAAGACCTCAAATCGGAGCTACCAAACCCGAAAGTTGTGATGACTCAAGATGCACACTGAAATGAAAGGCTTTCAAGTACAGATGAGCCAAAATATAATGTTACAATGATAGTATGAGATTTCAGAATTCAAAATCAATGCTATCACAAAGAGATATGAAATCTTATACTATATTAAATACAAAACAATTCAGAAATTTTTATTTTATTCCCCTTGACACCCCTGTTACCGACAGTTCGACCTCTCACAAACATATGGTTTATTATCACCCACAATGCATACATTCTACAAGCAGTTAAGAAAATGAAACTAATAAATGTACTTGTGTATCTACCAAAAACTACAACAATCCGAATTTGCAACTCCCCATATGATTCTACGGAGTACATACTATATACAGAGCTATGCCACAGTCAATTATCAAGTTTTTGGTCCAAATGTTTTCAAGATGGATCAGTAAATGTATTCCCTGTTTACTCCAACATTTTTTTATCTAATGCATTCTCTGATTCCTACATAGCTCTTGTATGATAAAAGTGTCAATTGAAGAAAATGTTCTACTAATGTTAGAGAACCATGTCACCAACCAACAAGTAATATTTGCTAGATTTCCAGTTCTTTTAGCTCCAAGTAAAGTTTTGACTCAGTTATGCAGGGTAGAAAGAAAAAAATCAATGCAAAGCTGGAATTGAACAATGAAATTGAAATAATTAGATCTTCATAGAGATCAGATTAATCATCATCCATATGCTTCAAATTCTACCCAATCTTTTTTTACATGCTTCAAAACTTGGATTTTGTACAATTTATGCACGAAACAGCCCTAAATTAAGAAAACTGGGGAAGAAAAAACGGCCATTTTATGAGTGTCATCCTTGACAATCTTCTCTGTATTGCGTCTCGTTCAAAGTAAAAACCAAACACTCTCGATCCCTGCGCAGGGGCCATACTAATCTTCTCTGTATCGTTCCAAATTTATCGGATGTCCCCAAAGGACGAACATTGATACAAGGTTGAACATTATAAGCATAATTATGATATAGAGATCTAACGATTTGGGATAGAAACCACTCTCTGGGCTTTAATTGTTGGGCCGAACTAAGTGTTTGGGTTGGGTTGTTTGGTGGGATTATGTTTTGTTCTTATTCTTTAATATATATATATATATATATATATATATATATATATATATATATATATATATATATATATATATATATATTAATTTAATAGCTATCTAATTAGAGCATATCCCTGTCTAATTGGAAAAATCTACACTTGAATTAAATACAAATTCTCTTAGATAGAAACACATTATTGGTTAGAGTTTTGACCTCCAGTTTAATCACTTGTTTAGTTTAATTAAATCAGTTTAATGGGAATCCCAGAGTCAGAAATACAGAATTTGAATACATGACAAATTGTTACGAAGGTATCCGTATTACCAAACGATTATGTGGTTGAAAATGTTGGAAATAAATCCATGAGACCTTAACCCTATTATGATAAACACCGTAAAGCGGAAGCGTACCTTAGTCCATATGTGTCTCTAGGCGGAACACGAACTCAGGATCAGTAGTTGTATGGTCTTCCTCAACTAAGCCCTCCTAATTCCTTTATAGGGACCGTAGTAATCCCTCCCGATGGGGAGAAGGGAAGACAATGTGCGGCTTAGTATATTGGGGACCATAACCTGGGAGCCTTTATATACTACTTGACTAGACCACCCATAATCACCTAATCACGTAGTATTGGGTATCTACTCAATAAGCCCATATCATTTATTATTATAGCCCATGGACTTTTAACCTTAATTGGATCACTTTAATTAAGTCCATAAAATAATTGAATAGCTAATATAATTGTATAATAATATATTGCCCACAATTAGATTATAATGGAAATTAATAATTTCCAACAATCTCCCACTTGGGCTATATATTTTCCGTTAGCAATTATATCAAGAGTCCTTAGTTGCGCAACTTTATGCTATTCCTCTTTAGGCTATACTTAACAATCTGGTCCATCTCATATACTAATATGGAACTACCGCGGCATTCACCACATTATAAATTGTGATTAAACCCCGACAATCACCATATCAATATACTCAATGACATAGATCAAATATGGTGAGTAGCATGGAAATTACATGTCAAATGTGATCAACATCATGTCTATTTCCAACTGGTCCAACTTTAAACTTTAGTGAGATCAATCCATAATGTAAAATATTACAAAATGAAATTACTTAAGTGAATTCACAAAGAATTCAAAGTCAAGAACTTTATTCTGCAGAAAACTGAATTATCCAAATCAAAGTGTCTTGAAACTTTAAAGAACAATAAATACAGACTCCCACTGAACTAATGTATTCTAAAACCATATAACACCCACATGATTAGCTAGCTCATAAAATTGCAGGGCGTTGAATACATAATTGGTGGATCCATATTTAGAGTCTATCATAATATGCTCTTCTAAAATTTTATCTACACAAAACACTTTCTTTAATAACCAAGAATTCTATGTCAATTTATTTGACTTATAAGTATTCTTGTCATAAATACTTTACTGCGAACTAACTGTCACAATGAACTTTATGTGACATATCTTCGCAACCTTTATTTCATGTTTGAATGCCCTTAGTATGCTACTAATTCTGTTGTCATGGTTAATGAGCTAAAGTGTTTGCTTAATACTTTTACTTGTATAGCTCTCCGACCAACAGAAAATATAGCCTGAAGTGGATCTTATACTGTATTGACATCCAACAAACTCAGAATCAGAATTCCTCATGATCTCTAACAAATCTGATCTCTGATGTACAAGCATATTATTCTTAGTTCTCTATACATACTTTATAAAGATCCATACTAGAGTTACTTAAATGTCTACTTAATATACCAACAATATAAGCCTAATTAGGGCTTGTAGAGACCTCATCATACAACAACTTCCAACAACCAAAGAATATGGAATGTTTCTACATTTCTTAAATATTTAGTTTAACTTTAGGACACCTGATTGAGACTGCACTTGCCTCCCTTAGTTTAACTTAAACATTCTCCCACTGAATCACATAATCATCTACATTTGTCTCAAAACCAAATGAGACACTTACTTCATGATGATACTTGTGATTCCTTTACGAAAAAAATTTGCTTGAATGCATAGATGGATTTCCTATTAGTTCTTAAACCATTTCGATCGTATAATCAATGTTGCGATCAAGGAACTTTATCTTTACATCCATCTAATATGATTCAAGATCAAAATGTGCTACTAATGTCACGATTATCTTATAATAATGTCTTTCTTCCCTTTTGAGTATAATCATATATCAAGATGCAAACCTAATCATCTTGTATTGATTTATACTCATAACTTATAGCATTAACACACTTTGGAGTAATTGGACCTTTCATGGTTTGATGAACATTGTTTGAATGTTCTACCATTAATTCTATAATGTCCTCATTATTTAAGAGAAAAACTACATAATCATTCGAATTGTCTTTCTCTCAACTCCAGTGGTTTCCTTAATGACATTAATTCTTAAGGTTGTTGAATTTGTTATTCCTTAAATATTATTGACATTGTCATATCGTTATTCTGAATTTGCATCAATTCTTTAAAGCATAAGTGGGGATCGAATCGACTCCCCTTAAGGACAATGTCTCTAATATTATTCTTCCACCAAAATCAACATCCTCACATAATACCGTATTACCCGTCTCAAATATGATCCGATCAATTGGATCATAAACTTATTATCTTTATTTAATACCAATAAAGTAGTTTGTATCTATTTGAATCCAATTTTCTTTAGTAGATCTCAATGATCTAGCCTTAGTTGGATATCACCATATGTGAAACTCAAAGAGTTCTCACAACTACTTTGGTTGGAACTTTATTGAGACCATAAGCTGCAATCTTTAGTATTTCTCCAATTAGTAACCATATATTGTGGAGTACTAATTTTGTCTTTTAACTACACCACAACACCATTCATACTAAGTAATCTTAATGTGGTGTATTATAAAACAATTCTACAAGCCTTTAGGAGAAAACGAAAGGTTATACTTTAGTTTCTTTTTAACAGCTTTCCAAACGGGTTTTTCTTTGTTGCCCTTATACTTTATTGAGAAAGAGTTTGTTAGAAACTTATTAGTTCATTCTTATTGTTGAAGTTCTCATCATGTATAATTTTGTTGTTGGCATAGGCTAAACTTAATTAACAGACTTCTTAATTGTACAGAGAATTAATCTAAAATGATTATCATGCTTGCACTAAACTTTATAATCTTTCAAATTTTAAATAGTTTAGAATCATCTCAAGGAATCAAGCACAACATTAGTATCAAGTCCAATGACAACAATACTAACTTGTAAGTGGCACCTCTTTGTAGTAGTCAAATACTGACAATAAAACTGTCAAGAAATAGTCTTCCTGTGGGCCGACTTATTACTCACATGTTAAACAAATAATCGTCACATATTTACCACCACAGGTGCTTGTGTATTTCTGCCAAATATTAATCTACCTGTGGGCCGATCAATACCCGCATGAAAATACACTCGCACAACATTATTAATTAGGGACCCATCACAAGACACCTTGTGCAACATTAACCTCGTCTGTGGACAAAAATTAACTACAGGGGTAATCTTGGTGTAACAATCAAGTATTGACAATAAGTTCTGTCAAACAAGAGTCTATCTGTGGACCAACTCATGTTCACATGAATAATCCAAATAATTATCACATACTTATTATCACATGTGTGTTATTATTCTGTCAAACTGTGCCTACCTGTGGGCCGAACACAGAACACATAAATAATGCTACACCCATCTATGTAATTTCAATAAAGCTTTTCTCCACACACGATATTGCTGTGGCAACATGGTGCTTCGATTGACTAGATTGAAGGTTTACTAGACTAATTAAATAAATATTAAAATATTTAATTTAATTAAACGACATTTAACTGTCTCCCCAATTTAATTTAATTAAATTTCACAATCTAATGAGAATATTAGATGATTCACACAAATTTTAAAAAAAATATGAAAGATTTTATTTAACTTAATTAGAAATTAAATCCTAATTTTCTAAATTAGTTAAAAATTCTTTATTTAAGGCAATCAAAATTACCATAAATACAAAAAAAAAAATTGCTTTTACGCATTACATGCCATACATACAAAAATCAGGAATCCTCTTTAATGGATATTATTCCTCGAAAAATTTATATCAATAACCAAATGATATTCAAAATTTAAAAAAAAATCGTTGACTTGAAATGCATGACATCATGATTGCTTGATTCAAAATTGAAATTAATTATAAATTTCATTAACACAAATAAGTTCACAAATATTCATGGTAATCATTTACAGAACATCAATTCGAATATGCCAAAGCAATTCACACTCTATCAACATAATGTGCCATTAATAATGTACATCATAATGGAGATATTAACGAATTTGGTGTCTACATAATCCGAGTCTAATACATAATAGTATATAATTCTTATAACAGACTACTCATTTGAGTATTAGAAAACTAGAGAAATGGATTATTATTAAAACTGATTAAATAAAGCACCATTTAACTTAATAATTAATCCACTCAACCATGAGTAACAGAACGAACTTATCAAAATTACAATAAGAACAGGTATCGATTACCAATGTAATCAATAACTATTGAAATGAATTCGTGAACAATTCCAACTCATAATCTCAAAATAGAGTTGATTAATGAAATATACTTAATCTATAACCGCAAACAAGATCGAAACTTAATCCAAATCTCAAACTACTAAACATCAATTGTACAGATCTCAGAAAATCATACATAGGGTGGCTCTGATACCACTTGTTGGAAATAAATCCATGAGACCTTAACCCTATTATGATAAACCGAGATCAAAACCGTAAAGCAGAAGCGTACCTTAGTCCATATGAGTCTCTAGGCGGAACACGAACTCAGGATCAGTGGTTGTATGGTCTTCCTCAACTAAGCCCTCCTAATTCCTTTATGGGGACCGTAGTAATCCCTCCCGATGGGGAGAAGGGAACACAATGTGCGGCTTAGTATATTGGGGACCATAACCTGGGAGCCTTTATATACTACTTGACTAGACCACCCATAATCACCTAATCACGTAGTATTGGGTATCTACTCAATAAGCCCATATCATTTATTATTATAGCCCATGGACCTTTAACCTTAATTGGATCACTTTAATTAAGTCCATAAAATAATTGAATAGCTAATATAATTGTATAATAATATATTGCCCACAATTAGATTATAATGGAAATTAATAATTTCCAACAGAAAATACAAGTAAATTCGTATAACTAAACTATTATATGGTTGAAATATATACAAATTTGAATATACTAGTGTGAAGAAAATAGAAATGACCAAAATATCGAGTGGATGGTAAGCAAATGGTGTCATTATTTGCTAACCTTAACAAGTTGTTTGCAATCAAAATATAAATAGTAAATTATTTGATTATATTATAGTATATATGAAAAATTAGTTAAATAAAATGTGATAATATTTTTATGAAAAGTGATAATATATTTATTAAAAAGTAATATGCAATTAAAAAAAATTAATGTGAAACGATCTCAAACAAATATATATATATATATATATATATATATATATATATATATATATATATATATATATATATATATATATATATATATATATATATATATATATATATATATATATATATATATATATATATATATATATATATATATTTAATATACTAAATGAGAGTTTAATTTTGATGAGGTGTCGCCATCAGAATTAATTTTAATTATTTTAATTTTTAATTAAAATTAAAAATCTTAATATTTTAATTATTAATTAAATTTTAATGTAGATAAATACATATATTATTTTAAGATTTGAATATGATATTATCAAATAAAAATTAATTAAAATTAGATAAATACATATAGATAAATACATATATTTATTTTAACATTTAGAAAATTTATTCATTCTCCACCTATAAATAAGACTCTTTATTCATTAATTCTACACACATAATTTATTCATCAGGACGAATAAAAGCTTTCTTCAAATTCTAACAAAATGTATCATTTTTAATTATTATTATTCTCATTGATTTTTTTTGTTGTTCTTTTATATTTTTAAATAATTTTTTTTATTTAATGGTTTTAGTTTTTTTTTTAATTGTTGGTATGTAATTTTTTAATCTTTTAATTTTTTTTACATAATTAATTTTTTTCATGGTTGATTTTATATTCTCTTTTGGTTATTTTCTATTTTTATATATTTATTTTATTCATCTTACGAATCACATTCTAAAAAAATATCTATTTTTAGTTATTATTATTATTGATTAATTTTATTGTTCTTTTATATTTTTTAAATTATTTATTTATTTATTGGTTTTAGTTTTTTTTATAGTATGTAATTTATAATCTTTTTATTTTTTTTACATAATTAACCTTTTTTTCATGGTTTTATAATTATTTTTATTAATTATTTTCTTAACTATTTATTTATAAAATAATTTTTTACGTAATTTTATAATCTTTTTATTTTTTTACGTAATTATTTTTATTTATTTTTTCTTAAATTATTTTTCATGTTTTTATTAATTATTTTTTTACGTAATTAATTTTTTTTCATGGTTTTACAAATATTATTTTTATAATTATTTTTAAAATTGTAATTTTACAACCTTGTAATATACGGGATTCATACTAGTATATATATATAGACATACTTGATACTTGTATGGAATGATGCATGGCTTCACTAAGTTATACTCCATATGTCCGCTTCTAAGGTATCAATTTTACTATTTTTGGCGTCCGCTTCAAAGGTATTTATTTCTCATATTTAGTAAAAAAAATATACAATATGGCCCTCCACTTCCTTCTAATACAACTACCCACTTTACATATAATAATAATACTCCATAATTCACGTGCAAAAAGCAAATAGATACTATAGAATCAGACATGTGCAAAAAACAAATGAATACCTTAGAAGCGGACGGAGGGAATATTAATCTTGCGTAAACGGTTAACCTTAAACACGTATGACAAACAAATATTCCTTGCATTCTAAAATCTTTCACAGTTTTCCTACATGTTTGTCCCACAACACATTTATAGGAAAAAAAAAAAGAAAAAAATCATTATGAAATTTTAGGAGTGTTTGCATTTTTAGGGGCATTGTATTGTCGGGTTCGCAATTAGAAAACAATATTATGTCTTAATTTTTACATTTAAAAGACAACTTAGACTCAGTTCTAGTTTAGTTAGTACAGTTTCCTTTTTCTTCACTCGTTGGGATTATCAGATCCCCATTCATTCCTAAGGGCAAACAAAATATAATTGAAAAAAAGAACAACACAAAGATTTACGTGAAAACTCCAAAAAACCGGAGAAAAAATCATGGACCGAGAAAAATACCACTATATGAAAAATTACATCATACAGAAATTTCTCTCTCTACCCGACCCCCAATACTACAACACTATTACAAATCTTTGACTAACTCATATTTTCTCTCAATTCTCAAAATAGAGAATACAATAAAGGAGTTTAGAAGAATTAAACACAAATATTATAGTATGTCCGATTGGTGCACTCATATCATGACCCAAGGGCCCCCTTAAATAAGCTTAAGGGGCCCTTTCCCTTTGAAGTGTGTTTTGATGTGGGACAAACCACATTTCTTTTATTTTGACAAACTCCAACAATCTCCACCTTGTCAAAATAAAAGAATACTCATTGTCTTGACCGACAATTAATTCTCAACTCCGAGAATCATCCTACTCCACCATATGAGTAGACCACTTAGAATAAACCTTTCTAAGAACTTCCTTCGGCACATATTGAAAAATACCTGCTAAAATTTATGGTGCTACTTCCAGCTCTTGGCTTCCCTGGAAGTCCATCAGCCATCGATATACATCCACTACACACCTTACATCCCCACCAAGTCAATGTCCGTGTTCAAATTTGTGGACCAACTAATATTATTATACACTTTTCATGACAACTGAACATATCAAAAGGATGTACATTTTCTCCTCAAAGAAAATCCCTCATAACAGTACTTCATATACAATATTAGCTGCAGATTCGGAGTCTTTTGCCGCATCAGCTCTACCTTGTCCAACTCTTCCAGGACAATTTCTTTTCGTATGCCAGGGTTCACCACACTTTCAGCAAACCACACTTTTGGAGTCCTTCTTTCTTCCTTTGCTAATTGCCACCATTGCTGAATTTTCCGTTGAAGTATGTCCTACACTCATCAGCCTCCTTTCCTCAGAAAGAAGTTTTGTCGTGACATCAGCAAAAATTAAAGTTTTCTTCTCATACATCAGAATTGGCTTCATATGCTCATAGGAACGAGTCAGAGATAAGATAAGCCTCAAGGCCTTATCCTCATCTTCAATTTTCACTCCAATTGCTTCTAGTTCTGAGATGATGCCATTAAGAATACTAAGGTGATCCGAAATTTTCGTTCCTTCTTCCATTCGAAGCGTGTAAAACTGCTCTTTTAGGTACAATCGATTTGAGATCCCCTTTGCTTGGTACAGTGCCTCAAGCTTCTCCCATAGCTCCTTGGCATTTGAAATTCCATACACGTTAGAAAGGACATTCTTGGCCAAGGACAAATGGATTGTGCTTGCAGCCCTCAAGTCCAAATCCTCCCAATCCTCATCACTCATACTAGATTCTTTGCTGAAACTTCCTGTATCATCAACTTGCCTTCCCTTTTGATTCTAGCTTTCTTTTTAAAGCCTTGTGTAACCCGAATTGAATCAATATGTCTTTGACTTGTACTTGCCACAATCCAAAATTGATTCTTTCATCAAATTTCTCAACATCAAATTTCACTAAACTTGAAATTCTAGACATATTTTGTTTTCCCACCCTAACTTAATGAATAACCTATTCAAAATTCTTTTCTGATGTGGAGGGTCAAATTGTGTTGCAACCACAGAGCATACTAAGAACTTTATAAGCGTCCGAACCAGGCTCTGATACCACTTGTTGGGATTATCAGATCCCCATTCATTCCTAGGGGCAAACAAAATATAATTGAGAAAAAGAACAACACACGGATTTACGTGGAAACTCCAAAAAATCGGAGAAAAAATCACGGACTGAGAAAAATACCACTATATGAAAAATTACATCATACAGAAATTTCTCTCTCTACCCGACCCCCAATACTACAACACAATTACTAATCTTTGACTAACTCACACATTTCTCCCAATTCTCAAAAATAGAGAATATACGAAAGGAGTTTAGAAGAATCAAATACAAAGATTATAGTGTGTCCGATTGGTGCTCTCATATCATGATCCAAGGGCCCCCTTAAATAAGCTTAAGGGGCCCTTTCCCTTTGAAGTGTGTTTCTATGTGGGACAAACCACATTTCTTTTATTTTTACAAACTCCAACACAAGGCCCAATAAATAGGCTTCTTATGTTATATTGTCATTACCAAATCCTCCAAAATGTGAGAAGTCACTCTAATTCTTATTTCTTCTTAAATTGGATTTTACGGGTTTAATAACGCAATTTTTGGAGAATCCGACAAGATAGCAATGCGGCTTAAGAAGCTTATTTATTGGGTCTGATATGAAAAAAAACATCTAATTGAACCCAAAACGTCAATCGTTCTTTAAACATAATGTTCTATAATTGTCGGCTCTTTCCCAAAATTGCAATTACTTCTGGTTCCATGCAACACTCTGGCTACATATAATGAATAATTCATAATGTATCACGAAATGAAATGTGTACAAGATAACATTGGCTTGCTTGGTTTCCATCTTCACTTCTTGTATTCTATTCGGGTTGTCCTGGTTCGGGTCGTGCCATCCGTGTCCACCCGATGCACCACAGCCCTGCCCATCAATAGGCAGGTCAGGAAATTTCAAGAAGTTCCAATGTCCTCCCGGCCAATACAACGATCTTGCAAGCCTCTTTTTCGACATGAACGACCACGCGATCAAGAATCTCTTCAGTAAAGGAGCACAGCCAGAGCCCCACCACACTTCACTGCTCATGTTCTTCTTAACCAGCTCCTTTCTGAGTACTTTCGGCTACGGCATTGGGGTCCCTGCTGGCATCTTCGTGCCTATCATCGTCACAGGCGCGTCCTACGGTCGTCTATTTGGGATGTGTTTCGAACCTAAATCGACCCTAAACCACGACCTCTTTGCTGTCCTTGGATCTGCCTCTCTGCTAGGCGGATCAACGAGGATGACTGTCTCTTTATGCAAGCTTAGACTGTAGTTCCAAACTACTCAAAAGTGGATCTACTAAAATTTTTTTACCAAGTACCAAATACCTTGGAAGAAAAAAACGGTATCTTCTCTCTTCTCTGAGAATTATTTTCTTGATTTGCTAATCTTTTAGATCTAAGTAACATATGGATTTGGTAACAATCTTGAAGATAATATTAATCATCATTCATAATGCTCAATGTATTTCCATCTACTACATTGGAAATAACTCCAACTTCTTAGAGATCATATTAATCATGCCATGCTGCTCATTCTTTTTCAATATACTTTGTAGCTACTAGAATTTTCGAATTATAAGAAACTCATACGATACACCATAAATCATAGGCAGTAGATGCAGAACAGAGACAATAGTGAGAATAGCCGACACGACCCACATTAAAAAGAAACCCAACAATTATATATACAAACTAATCAGTAATTAAGATTTCAACATTCATAATCTATGTTTAATAATACCCAAATATCATGAGCATAATAAACAAACAAAAACCACCCTAATTTCAGAACTAAAGCATAACACAAAAGAACCCCAATTCAAAGAAACAGAAAAAACCCTAAATTCAAAACATAAGGCAAGACACGCACGAAACAACCCTTATTTAAGAAACTTTGGGAAGAAAAGACCCTAAAAAATTAAGGGAAAAAACCCTAAATTCAAAACATAAGGCAAAACACACACGAAACCACCCTAATTTAAGAAAATTTGGGAAGAAGAGACCCTAAAAAATCAAGCGGGGAATTAGAAAAAAAAATTTGGACCAAACCCTAAATTCAAAACATAAGGCAAAACACAAACAAAACCACCCTAATTTAAGAAATTTTGGGAAGAAGAGACCCTAAAAAATCAAGCGGGGAATTAGAAAAAAAATTTGGACCATTTCTCGATTTATGCGTGTCATCCTTGCGCAGGGGCCATGCTAATCTTCTCTGTATCATTCCAATTTTATCGGATGCCCCCAAAGGGACAACCACTATACAAGGTTGAACATTATAAGCTTAGTTATGATATTGAGTTCTAACGATGTGGGATATAGAAACCACTTTCTGGGCTTTAATTGTTGGGCCGAACTTAAGGGTTTGGTTTGGGTGTTTGGTGGGCTTATGCTTTGTTCTTAGGCCTTGGCTATTCACACATACAATTTTCACGAATACACCTATTACTTAATACACTACTAAAAATTATATATACACCCACTCCACTTTTACAAATATACCCTTTACTGTATATAAATATAAAAAATTTCGTCCAGTAGTGACCGAAAACTTATACAAATGTCGACCAATATTGGACGACCATGTATTATTTCTGTCGGCTAGTGGTGGTCGACCATGTGTTGTTTCTGTCAGCCAGTGGTGGTCGAAAATTGTCGTCCCGTTTAGCCATGGTTGGACGATTTTTTTTGCAATTTTTAGGGGGAAAAAGACCATGTATTGTTTCTGTTGGCCAGTGGTGGTCGACCATGTATTGTTTTTGTCGGTCAGTGGTGGTCGAAAATTGCCGTCCCGTTCAGCCCTGGTTGGACGATTTTTTTTGCGATTTTTAGGGGAAAAAAGCACAAAACTACATTTTAATTGGTTAAAACACATAAAAACGTATACAATTATGATCTTTGAACTACCTTTTTCCACCATTAAGAGGAAGGAGGAAGTGGTCCGAGTGGTTTCGAGATCTATCTAAAATTCTCGAAGGAAGTAGGGGAGATTGTATGAGAAAGAATATGACGCGAAAACTTGGCAATGGAGAGGAGATTGATTTTTGGAACGATGTGTGGTGTGGTGAAATTTCTCTACGAGAGAGATTTTCCCGTCTTTTATTGTTGTCCAGGGATGGAGGATAGGTAGTAAGGGAGATGGGCAAATGGGATGAGGAGGGACAGTGGCACTGGAATCTTTCTTGGAGGCGAAACTTGTTTGATTGGGAGCTCTCTTCATTGGATCTTTTGAATATTTTGAACAGGTGCAACCCGGTAGTTAACATAAAAGATCATTGGGTATGAACACTTGAGAGCAATGGAACATACTCAGTTAAATCAGCATATTTGTTATTAAGCGAAAGAACTCAAGATAGTGTTTTGGTGGAAGGTGACAAAGTTTGGAGTAAGCTATGGAGAAGCAATGTTCCGGGGAAGGCCAAGTTTCTCACGTGGAAAATTTTCAATGGAAGAACCTCCACAAAAGCTAACCTTATAAAATGAGGGGTAAATGTTGGAAGAAGTAGTTATACGCCGTGCAATGATGTTGAGGAAATAGAGGATCATCTCTTCTTTGGATGCACAATGACATACTCTCTATGGGCATTGGTTAGAAACTGGCTTGGGATCTATTCTGCAGGTAACATTGCTCCTATGTCAAACTTTGAAATGCACACAGGATGTAAACCAAAGGGTGTCAAAGTTGCAAACTGGAATGCACTGTGGATAGGTGTGATGTGGAGTGTATAGAAATGGCGAAATGGAGTTGTCTTTGAAGGATCCAATTATATGTCTCACGAGCAGGTGATCGTTTTTATATGTATTTGAGTTGTATCTTGCGTGCTCGGATAATCATTTTTCTAAGTTGTAAGGGTTGAGTACCCCTTGTACTCATTTTGCTGTTTCAAAAAAAATTATACTACATATGTGTGTGGGTATGACCCAAAGATGTTTTCTTGAACTAGGATTTTTTTTTTTATTTCAAAAGAGGTGGAAGGATTGTATGGAAATTTTGTTGGAGTGGTGAGGGTATAGAGATATTTTAGTATGTTTGATGGATGGGAGGGTGTATGAATAAGTTTTAAATAAATATTGAGTAAGATGTGTGTATGGTTGTAATTTATTATGAAGGGTATTTTTGACATTTCCTATAAAATATTAATGAAGATGGGTGTATCCGTGAAAATTATGTATGTGGATAGCCGCAAACTTGTTCTTATTCTTTAGTATTGGTACCATGATTATCTCTGAACTAGAATATTGGGACGTATAATTTTTACTACTCTTTTTTTTTCTCATTATACTTCTTTTAAAGTAACTTTTAAAATAATTTAATATTATAATTTTATATGAATCGGTATAGATATATTGTAGATATAAGCGATAAATTGGTCAAAGTAACAACAGTAATTTTCTTGAAATATTATTCCTAATTCGTAATTATTTGTATTTTTATAATTTATAAAAATGTACAAATAATCACGAGAGTATATTTTAAGTGTATAAAGTTTTTTTTCATAATAAATAAAAATGTAAGAAATTTTTTTTAATATTTATTAATTAAAATTTTTAAAAAGTTATTTCCGGTGGGTTTATCATCAAATCAACCCATGACTTCTGATATTTTCCAATAAATAAATAAATAAATAAAACACAGGATTTTTAATTATTTAAAATTATTAATAAATAAATAAACAATTGATATTGTATATTTTCTCTTGGATTTGTATTTATTGAGCAATAAATTCCATTTGAACTTGTGGAATAATTTGTGGATTTGGTACAATGATGAGTAGATTTCTCAATGAAGTCTAGTTGATTAAAATTTTTTATTTGTTTTTTTTTAAAGAATAAAATTCAAATTTGATCAGGCATTCTTGTACAACAAATTATTAAATAATAAACACAAAAGAGATTACAATGAAAATACAAGATGGATCAAACTTGAGAAATATAAAAAATAGTTTTTATTTATCTTCTGATACCTCTTTTGAGCTGACTTTGATTTTTTCAACTTTCGGAGTTGGATCTTCAGATGAAGCTTGTCAGTCTGTGCTCAGCTTGATGCTTTATAACGTTAATCAGGAGGCATCAAGCCTTTATTGCCCTTATTTTGATCAAATATTGATTTGAGAGTTTTCCATGAGGAACGTCGTTCAATTTGATAAAATACCATTGATTTCACGAAGAACGCTTGATGAACTTAATTTAAAAGAATGGCCAATCTGAGGGATTTTTAGCACCTTTATCTTTGTTGAATTTGTGTGCAGGATGTGATTGGTCATGCAAGTATTGTCCATTGATAAGATGTGTAGATTTATGTAAGAGTAGTTTTTAAAAGTGAAAATGTCAAAAAGTAGTCATTATTACTTAAAAGTAATTTTAAGTGGCCACAGATGTTATATATAATTTATTCTAGCCACTTTTTATGGAATAGACCAAAATACCCTAGAGGGGCCCCACTTTTTTACCAGTTTGAGGAATCAGATTCCTCACTTTTATGACCAAAAGTACGAAAAGTACACTAGGGGAATCCGATTCTTACTATTTCTGAAAAAGATGTCAAAATACAACTATGTAGGCATGTGATCCCTCATGTTTGAGAAATCAGATTCCTCACTTTTATGACCAAAAGTACACTAGGGGAATCTGATTCTTCCTATTTCTGGAAAAGATGTCAAAGTACAACTATGTAGGCATGTGTTCCCTCATATGCTTACAAAAAATGAGATATATATATATATATAATAGCGGTCCAACCATGGTGCTGTATCATACACATATATTCATTTTCATTGTTCTAGTTTTTTTTAGTGTTGAGCATTCGGGGAGCAACTATTTTAACTAGATTTTTAGAGGCGTGAGAATTTGGGGAGCAGTATACAAGGTATGTTGTAAACTTGTTTTAACAGCTATGAATGCATTAATTTGATCATTTTTACATGCCGCATGAGTCTATTTTATGTATTTCAACGTTTTATAATAGAAATAATAGTATGTCGAATAGTGTATGTGACGTGTAAAATGCATCCACATTAAATTTTATTTTTTTTAAATTAGCAACTTGTAGGCCGAATAGAACAGGATTTATAGGCCGAATAGAATAACTATGAAGGACGAATAGAAGAAACGTTGGCCGAAAAGGCCTAAAAAATATATCCTACGATAAAAAAATAAGTTGGCCGAATAGAACAAGTGTTGTAGGCCGAATAGAACAATCTTATGGGCCGAACACAAGAAACGCAGGCCGAATAGAAGAACTTAAATTTTCACATTTAATTTTCATTTTTAAAAAAATATGAAGGCCGAATAGAAGAATTTTAGTTGGCCGAATAGAACAACCTTAAAGGCCGAATAAGAGAAATGTAGGCCGAATAGAAGAAAAAAATAAAGAATTTGAAAGGCATCTGAAGGTAGGTCGAATAGTGAAACAGTGTAGGGCCGAATAAAATAATACGTTGGTCGAATAGAGTACATTGTTGGCCGAATAGAATACTTGCAACTAATTATGATGTCATCATTTATATTTTCTTAAAAAAATATGCAGATGAGCTATAAACAAGTTGGGATGTGTTGAGGTGGATATTGGGATGTGTTACTATACAAAGGTGGACAGGTTCACTGGTTATACTTGTGGGATGACAATTTGTACTATACTAGTTTGCTATTAGAAATTCATAACATAATACAAGCTGATTTGGATAATTGGGGTTATGAAGTTCATTCTCTCGTCGAGTACAGTGGCCGTATGTCTAAATATAAGATAAAGAATGATGCTTGTGTGGTAGAAGTTTTCAACTGTGTTGATGTAGGAATGGTGTATGTGACACTCGTTCCTGTCGCTGTCAATGCATTCGTTGAACCTCCTGCACAAGGTTCAGGGCATAGTTTGGAGTTAGGGTTGGGTTATAATGACGGAAGTGGTGGTCGAAGCAATGATCCATGTTCGAGGGCACAGTCTAGTGCTAGGCCTGATTTTGATTTGAATGTGGCGTACAGTCCGTCCTCAGAGATGCAGCGGTTTGGTTTTAGGGAATCTGTAGATGCTGAAGATGATGACAACTCTGGTGAGGGTGAGGATGATGTACATGCTTATAATGATGATGTTGAGCCCGGGAATAGGACTATCGAAGAAGAACATGAAAACAACGAAGATGACATACAGCAGGATTGTAATCAGTCTTCTAGCGAAAGTGATGATGGTGCTGAGGAGAGAAGAATCCAATTGTATGAAGAAGTCTGTGATTACATATGTCAGAGAGGCGGCCCTAACTTTCTTGAACCGATTAGTCGCGACTTGTCCCGTCCTGAAATGCAGCCACAAGATTGTCAAAGTATTCGACCCACCACCCGTCCATGGTTGATTCCAGGTATGAATACTATGTTTATTTAGATAAGAACTAAAGTAAACTTGTACTTTGAACTAATGCACCTGATACGGTTATTGGCATTCCGGTTGTAGCTGACAGAGAAGATCATATTACTGTCTCTGACTTTGATGCGTCTGGCGTTCTTCACCAGAGAAGTGTATTTGATACAAAAAAGAAGTTGCAGACTGCTGTAGGAATATATAACTTGCGGAACGGAGTTGAGACAACTGTTGAAAGATCTAGCTCGACCAGATATAATGTGGAATGTAAGCTCAAAGGTAAAATCGGTTGTCGATTTGCGATGCATGCACGAATGAGCCTTGGGCTGTGGGGGTAGTTAAATTCGTTCAACATCATGAGTGTTTGAATGATCCAGACATGCCCACTCCTACACAGGTGTCATCCAACGTCATCGATCAATATTTTGCTGCTAGGCAATTTGACAAGATTACTGGGCTCCGACCCCAGGCGATGAGACAGGAGATATTGAAGAATTTCGGGTTCGACATTAGCTACAACATGGCGTTAAAGGCGAAACACCGGGCTGTTGGACATACGTACGGGGATCACGATAGCTCATTTCATATGCTCCCTGCGTACATATATCAGTTGGAGTTGGCAAATCCCGATACGCACACCTGTATCTCTGTTGATGAAGAGGACCATTTTCGGTTTTCATTTTACGCTCTTGGAGCATCTAGATGGGGATTTCTAGAGTTTGATCATCCAGTCATTGTCATAGACGGGACTCATATGAAGAAAAAGCACAAAGGGATTGTCTTCGTCGCAGTTACGAATAATTTAAACCATCAGATATTTCCACTCACCTTAGGGGTTGGCGACGTCGAGAGCAACATGTCGTGGACATGGTTTTTAGAAAGGGTTCGAGAGGCATACGGATGTCCACAAGATCTTTTGATAGTGTCAGACGGTCATCGCAGTATCGCACATGCTATTTCTACTGTCTATCCTGATGCACATCATGGTTTGTGTGGTTATCATTTAAAGAATTGGTTGGCAGGTTATGGAAAGAACGTTTTGTATAGATTTCATAGTGCGATGGATGCATACCTATCGAGGGACTTTGACAGGTTAGTCTTCCAAATCCACTTCGTCGTAATGTCACATTTACGAATCTCATCCATTCAATGGATTTTTACAAATGTTTACCTTTCCATATTTGTTATTTTCAGCTGCATGAACTCATTGAGTGGGCACCGGTCATCGCAGAGGTTAATGGAATTACTTGGGTCGTGGGGATATGAGAAATGGTCAAGGGTCCATTGTCCCGTGAAGCGGTACGAGTTTATGAACTCTACGTCAGCTGAGTCGTATAACAATGCCATACTCTGGGCGCGCACGCTACCTATATGCATGTTGTTAGAGATTGCATGCACAACCACTGAGAGGTGGTTTTACGAACGGCGAACTCAAGCTGAGCAAGAGTGCACCATTCTCTGCAAGCGTGTGAATGACGAGCTCGTAAACTTTCTTCTGCTGCCAAAAAGCTACCGGTATCGAGACTCCTGGGTAATAAGTATGCAATCAGAGATCGTGATCAGCTATTCACAGTGGATTTGAACGACAATAGCTGCACCTGTGAGAAATTCCAGAAAGAACTTATTCCATGTATTCATGCGATGAAGGCAATTGAGTACGTAGTCATACCTGCTATTTTGTTGGGTCGAACATCAGAGTTTGTGATTCTTATATTATACGTTCTTCAGTACTTGTAGGTTGCCATCCAGTAGATTCGTGTCGACCTTTTTCCATCGCACCAGTGTGTTAGGGATGTGGTCCAGTCCAGTGATGCCTGTATAGTATTACAGTCAATGGGACACACCTGATAGTGTCAAGTCACAGACTGTTAACCCCCCATTACCACACAGGCAGGTCGGCCGACCTCGAATGTCTCGGATAAGGTCAGGTGTGGAGTCATCCAGGAGACGTCACAAAGAGCATGTTTGCTCACGCTGCCAAGAGCCAGGTCACAATCGAGTAAATTGTACTGGAGCTTCATCATCACACAGCGGTCCACCTCCTTCTCCGACGGCTGCCCCGAATCCCCGTATACGTAGAGAAAAAAATGTGGCATTTATGGTGAAACTGGGCACACACGTCTACGTTGTCCTTCTCAATTATATCAGTAATGTATAACTTGTAATTTTGATCAATTATAGCAGTAATCTATAACTTGTAATTTTTATCAATTATAGCAGTAGTGTATAACTTGTAATTTTTATCAATTATAGCAGTAGTGTATAACTTATAAAATTAAAATAAAAACATAATTAAGTGTCCAACAGTAATCAACATGTGATCATTAGTGTTGCCATGAGTACATCATGCTGAGGTAATAATGGTACCAGCCTGAAAGATTAGGAAAACAATATGCCTCCGGTAACACAACATGTGATCGGGAGTGCTCCAGCTAAAGTCCCTCGTTAATAACCCGTCAAAGGTCCTGAGACACGCTGGGCCGCAACTGGATCCGTCCTCCTGTCTGTAACAAACCTCTGCCCGAGCTGAAGTCAATGGGAAAGTGTACGGAACCCCTTGGGGGTCAATCTCGCGCAGCAAGGCTGGAATGACGCGTCTGAATGGTAGAGTCTCTATCATCCGACGATCCCTCATATCGGGCTCGTCATCCCAAATATGCCGGAAGGAGTCAAAACAGTAAAAGGTCATATCCTTCGTAATCAGTACACATGGGTAGTAGTGCGCATCTGTGTGGACTATGAACATAATCTGTCAAAATAAGTTACGAGGAATGGGTTAAAGTAGGAGATATAATTAGAAAATCACATCATGGGTTAAGATACAATACCACATCACATTCTATCCATGGCCTGGACCCCCTCCACACGGGTAACCTCCCTGCTGCGTACGCACGAAGATCCGTCAACAAGTCATCACTTATGTTGGCAAATGTCGTTCTATCATCTCTGTACCGCCTCGTGTGCTCATTCCATACAGATTGAACTCGGACCTTAGTGGAAAATCATTGTATACGATTGGTCTCAAAATTACATGGAAAATTTATACATAGGTTGCTAATGTGGTTGTTACTTACAGTGAATTACATGTCCAGAATACAGTAGTTCCCAACATTCTGATGGATGTGAACGCCTATGGCCGCCGGCCGCTCTGATAATATCCGGAGGTATGCATCTAGGTGCTGAAACATATAAAAATTTATTACAGAATATTATGAGTTAGTGAACATATTTACTTTTCCCGATACACACATGAAGGCTCTCTCAATTACCTGGTCGTCAAACCAAGCACTGGGGTCCTCCATCTCAGTGAAAAAAGCACTGCCGACTCCATAGCCGAGTCCGACGTCGACCCTGAAATCAAAAATTCTTTAACAACAAGCACAAGTATGTAAAGTAACATATTTAAATGTCTAAAATAGAAGATTAGCATGTACAAATCGTTGTTTCTCTTAAATTGTAGGTACAGTTGCCAGCGCCGCTCGCGGTCAGTCGTTGTGAATGGTGACTGTAACGCTGCACTTGGGTTTCTTGACCGCTTAGCACGCATCAAACCATCTTGAGCGACATCATGTGTGGGAGCCATCGGACTCACAGGATCCACCACTGTAGGAGGGGTAGATCTAATCCCTGACCTCGAGCTAGACGGCTCATACTCAGACCCCCGACTCCACAAAATATCAGCTCGAAGGCGTCTGAACTCCTGTGTAAGCGCAAGTCGAAATAAATGTTGTGTCTAATGCTCAGCCACCATCTGACATGCAAGCTGGGATAACAACTCATCCTGCTGATCCAGCCTATGGAGGACCCTATCTTTGAAATCCTGATCATATCCGTAGTGGTCCTGCTCATATTCGTGATTCTGCTGACCATACCCGTGGTCGTCCTGATTATCATATCCGTTATCTTGCTGATCATATCCGTGGGCGTCTCCCATCTCACTCCCATGATGAGCAACGACTCGAGCATGCCAGCTACGAGCGGAGGATGGAGGAACATGATGTGTGGGATCATACAAACTGCGCTTAGTATACCTCGTCTCCCCTGAATGATGTCCACTGTGGTCAGGACTAGGAGTATAGGGAGGGCGGTAAGAATGCTCATCCCAATTTGTTACCCAAGCTGAAGGATCATCCGTGCGCTGGCCAGTCCACCGATCTTCAACTACCACACCAGAATAATATTGCTGATCTCATGGATTACTAGTAGGATCGTATGCCTCTGCCGTGGTCTGCTGCTCCACATATGTGAAATCAGACCCCCGGACGACCTTTCGTCTGCGGTTAGAGAATGCCTTTGTGTACAGCCTCATGATCAACCCCTGCAAAGGATCATCATCTATTCCAATCCAATAAACCTTTCTGTGCTCCTGAGGGAGCACCCATGGAAAATCCACCACTACAAGATCCTGATTAAAAAAACCAATACATTTAGATACAATATCACTGATTTATCTGTACCGACATGTATTAATGATTCATAAAAATTTAGATTTCATACCCGAGATAACAGATTCCTGTCAACCTTCTTCACCTTACGAAAAACTCATCGCAAGTAAAGTGGCCTATTTTCCTCCCTATCAGTAGGGACATGGCCATACGGTGCAGCAAGGGCAGGTAGACGCTCGTACGCCCAAACCTGTCATACGTAAACTACATATGTTAGATTATTACTGTTGCTGAAACTAGTAATACACTATAACTTTAAGTGATCTACTACAACACGTACCAGGAGCGCAAATGTGCACCCGTAAAAGTGGTATCTGTACTTGTTGCGGTTTGCTCCTTTAGGAAGTTCGATCAAAATGTGGTCCATAAAGTGCAGTTGAGTCATATAACTGACCTGACCCCAAGGGAATAAATCCTATTTACGCTCGTCCTCTACTAGGACCCAAACCCAGTTGTCTACACTCACCTTGGTAACATCTGATCCAAGGAGAAAATAGTACAACAACAACACCTTAGCAATTTTAACCGCGTTCTCGGGGCTAACAACACTAAATTTTGTACCCTCAAAGTCACGGGCAATCTCACTTATTAGTGGTCTTTCGCCCTGACCATAATACATATCGTACACCCCACCAGACGGGATATGATACGACAAATTCAGATCAAACCTCACTCTGTCCCGAAAGCAGAGCCCCATTATCCGCATGAACTCTACCCTACTAAAGCTAAGACACTCGTTCCCAACTTGAAAATATCTAGCGATTACATCATCCCCGCTACGTATGATCTCCCATTCTATTCGGCCTACGAATATTGCTCTATTCGGCCAAGGTCAGTGCTATGACATTATTCAAACTACACTTTGTTCTATTCGGTCTACACTTCTTCTATTCGGCCTACAAAATTGTTCTATTTGGTCTACAAAAAATCTCTATTCGGACAACCAACATTTCCAAATATTCCAAAAATTCAAGTCCTACAATTTGTTCTATTCGGCCTACACTTGTTCTATTCGGCCTACAGCTTTGTTATATTCGGCTTAAGATTTGTTCTATTCGGCCAACCAATATTTCCAAAAAATTCAAAAAAACTCCTACACTTTGTTCTATTCGGCCTACACTTGTTCTATTCGGCCTACACTTGTTCTATTCGGCCTACTAAATAAGCTCTATTCGGCCAACCAACATTTTCAAAAATTCAAAAAAATGACACTCCTAAAATTTGTTCTATTCGGCCTACACCTGTTCTATTCGGCCTACACATTCGTTCTATTCGGTCTTCAAAAAAACCCTATTCGGCCAACAAAAATTTTCAAAAAATTCAAAAATAAAATAAAATAAACAACACCACACAAAAAATTCTAAATATGATGTATACACAGTTAAGTCACATTCATCACATTACAAAATAAATTCGCATTTTACACATATGAACAAAACCACACAAAATGTACTTCGTATCCTCGAAAACGAGTACCACAAACTCAATGTAGGACACATTATAAACAAATAACTCACAATTTAAAAATGCAAATAAAACAGCTTTCATACATACCCGAAAATTTACCATTTCGAAAATTCACCAAATTCACCTCGTCGAAAACGCCTATTCCGGCAGATGGAACGGAGATACTGAGAAATGGGTACTACAAGTGGGTGGCGCTGCTCTTTGTGCTTTGGAACGAAAGGAAGAGAGGAAGAGAGAGGATGTTGGACGAAAATGAGAGAGGAAGAGAGAGGATGTTGGACGAAAGATGAGAGAGAAGAAAGATGGAGTATTTGGAATGAAAATGACATTAATGATATGATATATACCCCACCAACTCACATCCAAAATTTTAATTTGAAAAGTTTTAAAACTTTAAATGTGGTCCACCAACCCACTAAGTACAATTTTAAATGTGGTTCACCCACCCCATTTACTGCAGTCAAAACTGACATGATATGGCCCCTTAATTTTCGTACTTTAGGCGACAGTTATTAAGGGTAATTTGGGGAGTCCACTAAATAGTGGCTAGTAAAAATTGTTCTTATCGGATATGGCTATTTAAAATTGTACTTAATCAAAAGTGGCTATTAAAAAATCGCTCCGTTTTTAAAAACTAGGTGAGAAAGGCCCTCTCGTAGATTAGTGTGTGGATTATGGGTGTGGGACTTGGATCCTCTGCAGTAACTGAGGTCAATTTACCCTCACTGTACAGTGAGGGGAAATTGACTGCCCTTACTACAGAGGATCTGCATCATGGGTGTGAAGACCCAAAAGGAAATGCATGTCCGAGTAATCAAACAAATTAATGGAATGGCAGGCAACTTTTTACAGCTTATCAGGCTTCAGTTACCCCACTTTATTTTTTATCATATTCAATTTATTTATTTGGAAATTGTCCCCAAATCTTACCGAATTTCACGTGGTTATTATTATTATATATTCTATAATCATTATCTTCCGCATTTTCTTAATTTCATAATAAACTTCAAGTTTACCATTTTCGACCCACAATAAACTTTATTACCATACTATAAAGTATTATATAAACTAGCGTTTTGACCAGTGCGATGCACGGGGAGACGATATTACAATAATATTATTTTGTGTGTTAAATTTAAAGTATTTAAAATGAATGATTATTTCTTATTTAGAATTTTATTTATAAAGTACTACGGTACAAAAAAGATTCTGGGTATGTACCACTAATTTGATACTCGTTGAATTAATTAATTATTAAGAGTTTTATCGCGTGAAATCTCTTTTTACATTATAGTACTGTAAGTGAAGTTCTATTAGGAAGTAGGAATGTGAAAGTTAAAAAAAAAACTCTGATAAAATTAATTCAAAGGCGAATGACAAAGCAAAACTCCCAACAAAATGTTAATATAGAGTAAAAATGACAATGATATTCACAACTAATATAGTGTATCTATTAATTACGGCAATCCATTAAATACGACAATCATAATAAGAGAATAAATTATGATTATCACTGGTTGATTAATACTAACTTCAAAATCAATTGATGCTTCAATAATTTTTTTAAACTTTATCAATTTCTATGTCTCCATTCGTTATAGTATTGCGGGAAAGAGGATGGAATGAGAGAAATATTCATATTAGTTTTGCAGATTTCATAATTTTGAATACCTACAAACACCCACTACATATACTTGTATTAATCCTAAATCCTAATTGGATAATTTTTTAACTATATGTATATGTCTAAAATCTGTTTTAAATAACACATACCATTCTCAATAAGCTTGGGGCAAAACATATATAAAAAAAATATAATTATTAAAGATATCAATATCAGTATTAGGAGTACTCATATCCTACATCCATTTAAATGTCAACCATCTGTACTCATATCGTCCCATTTTTTTAAATTCATTATGAAATTAGTATTTATCCCAAACTGATCATTTATTATGATATCTACTCGAAGAAGGCCATCATCTACCTCATATATATACACACGTGCTCACAAAATAAACACATCCTATATTTTAACTAACTAAATCACATACGGACTCAAATCCCAAATCTAAACAGCAAAATCACCATCTACATATTAAAACCACAATACATAAATTTTTAATTTGCATCTCAAAAGAAGGTAACAAATCCTATAAAAAAAAGGATCACATGTTTCCTAAAACAGGTGAAAATAATATTTTCTTACTTATTTTTCAAACACATAATCTCATTAAGAAATGAACCAAGCTAAGTGTTAGTCTTGAACTATATTTTCAGCAACTTTACAATCCATCCCACAGCATTGCAGGTGACACTGGACTGGAAAATGAGAAATAAAATTAGATAGAGTAGCAAAGAAAGACATAAATCACCATACATTGCTAACCACAGCATAAGAATTCAATACCATCTCCTTGAGGCAAGGATTGGAGCTCCTTTTTTTCTTGTTCTTATAACATGGTTAGAAACAACATAAATCTTGTTCAATACCTCATGCTGTAAGAACGTACATCATTTTGTAATCTTGTCATAAATTTTGTTGTAAGAAACAAATATAAAAATTGAAATTGAGGTAAATTAGAGAGATGGGATCATTAACATTCTTACTTGATTCTACAATCACTAACATTTACACAAAGGAATGAGGAAGAAATAAAGTTAGCTCAAGGTACTAAACATATTTCGACTATATTATCATCAATAAAATTCAAAAAGGTAATGTGCAATCAAGACATTGAAAGGTTTTCTACCTCATGAAACCCAAATTTTAATTATCCTATAATTTTAGCACTTCAGACTAACACATTTTATAATCAAAATTTATCTTACATGATTTAAAAGAGGACATAGAGAACTGATAAGATTAAATAGGGTATATAAACAAAACAATGCAGAGAGAAAATAGATATAGAACTTAGTTCAAAGATAAAAGTTAACCACTAAAAATAAATTAAATAAATCAATGAAAAATTCTACATTTAAGATCATGTCGACAAAAGAACTTTGAGGTTCTAAAACATGTTAATATGCCAAACATTCAGTTCAGATATTTACACAAAATATCAAATTCTTGAACTCAACATCACCCATGATATCCAAACCAAAGTTGCATTTCAATAAAGTCATTGAAAAATCCAAACTTTTGAAATTAAAATAATAATAAATTAGAAATTCTATCTCTATCACCCATAAGTCATTGTGACCTAAGAATAAAATTTTAAAATAAATAAAAAATTATATATTTATACATGCACACGCACCTACAATAATCACTTTTCGTATCTCAACTAAAAAAGTGAAACATAAGGCAAAGCATAATGTAACCAAATGAACGAAGTGAAACGAAGGGGGATTTAGGCAAGAATTAAATACCACCAAAATAAATACCTAGACGGACCTGGTACGACTACAAACTAATACACAACTCATTTAAAAAATTGAGAAAATTTTCTAGGTGCAATGAATTGAGCTCAAATGCAAAATAAAAAGAAATGACCAATATTAATTTAAACTGGTCAACTTATGAAATGGAATCCCAAAAATTCCTATTGATTAGTAGTATATGTCTTACCCCTGAACCTCTAGCAAATTCTTAGAAAGAATGATCAAATACTTAAGTACATTTGACAAATGTTTATAGTTTATGAAAGCACTACTCCCCATCTTTAATCCCCTCGTAAAGTAAACAAAAAAAATAAAAATAAAACATAGAACCCATGAATAAAGATGTGAATTTGTTCCGAGAAAATAATTAAACTCATTTAAACAAATTTAGAAACATTACAATAGACAATATTCCGTCTATCATGCAATTTACAAACATATATCAGAATATAAATATGCAGAACCAATGGACACACATTTCCAAACTGCAACAATATCACATTAAAAACACAGAATGACCAAACTTCACTCAGTGTGTTTGCTCAAATTCACATAAGTCTAAAAATTATTTTTACATATATGCATTTCTAATTGGATAATACTGCACACAGATGCAGAAGCAAGATAAAAGAAAATATAATTTGACCAGAAATCCACCTTAGTCAATCTAAAATCAGTTAGTTTCAAAGAGCCACTAACATCCACTAATAAGTCTAATATATTGGCACAATTAAAAAAAATCATTTAGGCAATTTTCATAAAGCACCTTTCATGCACTTTCAAAGCATAAGAATATCATAAATATTTGCAATGCAATTCATGCCAATTTTTCAATATAGCAAAACCAACAAAGTAATTCTCCCCTCATTTCACTTATTCTAAAATGTAAAACATAAACAAAGAATTAACACTAAAACTAAAGTGCATGGAAAAATTTTTACATATGTAGAAATCTAAATTCTACAAATTCATGTAGAATGAGTATAGATATGAGTGTGCATGTACACTTGCTCTTCATAAGAGATTGTTGGATCACCAGCATTCTAAAAATTTATTCTTGTATCTATACTCATTCTAAAATTTTTAACCTCATCTGTGGAAAAATTATACCTATATCTAAATATTATGAAATGATGGGAAATATTAGTAAATATCATTATCAATTGAAGCGAATATTGTCACTATTATATGATAAATAAAAACAGACATCAATATCAATTACCTGTATAATATTCAACGTAGAGTTCCATAGGGCTATAAGTGGTATCTCATCCAACGAATAGATGCTTATAACAAACTTCCACTTCTGAAATATCTACTTCAACCCTGCTCAACAAAAGATCCATAATCTCAAGATAAATGGGAATGACAGTAATTGCAGAGAGAGAGGTATCGATATCGAATTGGTAGTGTCTATAATTCTTTGATTATAAATGAGATAATCCCATGTTAATGAGTGCATTTTAGAATAACTCAATTCTCAATGCAAGAAAAACTGACGTGCATCGAACTTCAAAAATTTTCCTCATTCATTTGATACAATTTGTTCTTTTTTTTACTGTGAGCTAAGGATAAAGTTCAGTCTAATCTATTGTCTGATCATCTAATATGTGATTCATATACTCTTGTTTTACATAGACTTGTTCTAAATGATGGTTTTTGTCATTAGAAAAAAATATTTTATGATTTTCAAATGACTCTAATCTATAATCTTTTTCCTATATTTTCATATTATCATCTTTTATGACAATTTACACTTACTGACCTTTAATTACTTGGCCACCCTCAAGTTGAAATTCAATTGGATCCCCCTCTCAAAGCTGGAATCGAAAATAGTTCCACCGGTAAGTGTTCCTTGAAAATGAAATTATATATACATCAACAAAGCAGATAATATAATAGCTGTAACTTATTGGGTAATAACTGGGGTAGGCCAAGAGCTCACTTCTTAATATGCTAAACACATCCAACATTATCACATTTCAAGACAGTAAATCAGAATTACTCAATACGCCAGTTTAAGGACATGTTAAATCTCACACACACAGAGACACACACACAATGTAATAATGTAACTGATTGTTTTCTTTAACATCAAGGGATTTTTACTGAGAAGGCTCATGTGCCTTCAATTTCCATACCTCAAATGAAGCACAAAAACCTCTAAATGCAAATTCAACAAATGTCCAGACGAACTCTAAACCTTCATTAAATACAGCGATCATAGAAGAATAAAAGCTTGAATATACGAACCTCAAATCTCCAAAGGAAAGTTCCAACTTGATCACCAAATTTCATTGAATTGATATCTAAAATAGTTGATGCAAGAAAGTTGAATAGAAAATAGTTCAGCACTTTAAAGTTTCATAAAATGATGATTCTGAACATAATTATTAGAAATTAATCATACACAACTACTGAAGTGAACATCAAGAAAGCCCATTTGAAGTCTCTTCTGTCACTCTTTTCTTGAAATCACGTTCGGGGGAAAAACGTACCACCACCACTACTTCTAATACAACTCCTATTAAGCATAAACAGAGCCACATGATAAAGCCATTAAAAGAAAAGCAACTTATTCTTCCTATCCTAATTTTTTTCTCCGATTAGTGTATCTCGGAATTAATACCAGTTTAATCAAAAGTATAGGAAATCTAAACAGAGATGTTATCAACCATATCAATAAATCAAACAACTCATTACCTACATCAGTGAAACTAATCCCAATATATCAAATAGCTCATTTGCATGATGTAATCAATAATTATCAGTATAGAACTTAACTAAAGCACTACATGTAAGTATTTAGAATTTACCCAAAGACATAATTTACTGCTAAGTGGGATTCTACAAAACTAAAAACTTCAATACCTTGTTAAATCTCAATAAACCACCTGGAGAAAAATGATTGCAAAAATAAGAATGCATAGAGATATAATTTCAAAAACGATTTTAAGAAAACTAAATAGTTCAAAATTAATAAATAGAGATACCATGTTGAAACTTGTAACCACAATTTCTCCCTGTAAAAAAAATGATGTAATAAATAGAGGAATAATCATAATTTACAAAATTAATTAACAATTTTCAAGAAGAATAAAGTTGTAGATGTATCAGAGATTCTTTACCAACATGCATCCTTTCACATTCGCTGATGCCAATACTAATATCTGCTTCATAAATTATCCAACGTCATTAGCCAATCACTTATTGCTAATGTACGTAATTTTCCAAGTTCATTCTCTTACGAACCTCTTCACCAAAGTAAAATAACTTTGTAAATACGTATGAAAAATAACTCAAATCACAGCACATGCAACAAATGTTAAAACAGTTCACAATGAAGAAAACTGTTTAAGAGGACAAATGAGTATACCCCACCAGAGCTTTCAGCTTCAGTGAGACAGGGTAGCATATGACAAATGCACAAACAGCTAAATTTAAGAACTTATTCTTTATATCATTCTCCAAGGTATAAGTCCTTCCATAATATATTAATTAAAGCAAATTCAGTATGTGGATTCTTTCAAGCTTGACCATTAAGGCAGAAATAAATTTATCTATAAGTACAAATATAGATAATAAATTTAACTTCACAAAGGAATTATGCATCATAGTTAGCGATCTAGCTCACAATGAACATTATGCTATATAGAAGAGAATGTTATGATCTAAATTATGAGTAATTCTTAACTGAAAATTGTCATTTGTAAAGATACACATTAAATTTCTACCATATCATATCAAAAATTAAAAAAAAAAAGTCAAAGATTAAATAATGAGAATCATCAAAAGTTGTACAATTATAAAAAAAGAAGAAGATACATTTACATTATTGAATAAAAATTAATACATATATGAGATGACACACCACTTTTATATTATTTTTAAATTAGTATAACTTATAAATATAAGAGAATATTTCAATTTTCATGGTTAGTTTTGAAATATCCCTTATGCATTACATCTTGTACTCTTATTTATGATTGAAATCCCAAATAATAACATAAAAACTAAATTAATATGAGTGATGAATACTAATAACAGTCATCAAAGGTGATACTTCTCTGTATGCCTACACCATATAGATATAGTTCATGATTATCATTAAAATTGGATACACTTTTTATACATTTCAAAGACCCCTACTGGGAATTCAACAATTGCTATTGCATGACTTATAACCCTCAAAATCGATCACAAATGACCATCTCACATCACCAAAGCATAGATGGTACTTCTCAATCCCCTGTTTATAAAAAAAGTAATCAAAGCTAAATTAAATGTGTTGGCAATAAAAAAAATTACCTGAAATAAAAAAAAATGTGTTAATACAATTAAAAAAAACTCCATATATTATGGTGATTTTTTTAATATTATTTTTATTAAAATAATAATAATTGTGAAATATTATAAGAGAGATAGTTGAACAAATTTCATGATATAACCATATAATTTTATAATGAATATTTACCTAAAGAGTAATTGTTGAATTCAGGAAATTAAGTAAACACTTCCTTAATATCAAGATTTTCCTGATAAGCAAATAGGTGCATTTAACATCCTATTAACTAACTAAATAAATAATCATGGTGAAGTCTCATAGTAAGGTTTGTAAATGAAGTTTCAAGTCTAGGTATCAAGAAGTTCATTGCATAAATTAAGTGAGACAAATATAAGAAAGAATAACCTAAAGTCAAACCACATCAACACCCTCTAATCACACATCATGTTCAAGCACAAGACAAAGTTCTTAGTGTATACATAGATAATTGCAAACTCATTTCACTCCTAAAGATGTACGATACCATACATTAACAAAAGATTAAACTTTTGAGGTAGGCCACAAGATCCCAAGGAAATTTGCAATAAATTCAACCTTAATCATCACTAACAACATAATCACAGCATATGCATAGAGTATTAATAAACCATTACAACTTACATAGGAAATTGATTAAAAGAAAAAGTGACCCAAAAACTTAAGTACCTTTGACAACTTTCTCGTTCATTTCACAACTCCTTTAAGCAGTATTTTTAGTTGCTGAACGAATCCAACCACATCTTTAGATGTATCAAATATATTGCTATCCATGGTAGTGCTTCCTGACACTAAAGTATGTTGGTTCACTTTCGATGATCTGATATCACTAATATAATTTAATATAAATAAGAACTAAAAAATTAGTTCTTATTGTATCCATTCTCTTGAAACCAAACTTGAAGGAAATAAACAAAAAGTTATTCACACTAAAAAATGTCATATCAACAAAATTTCAGTTATCTGTATATTTAATTGTGTGCAAGAAAACATCTCTAAAACTTCAAATGACATTTAGGATATATTATCACAAATCTGAATTTAGGACCACCTGCTGCACACATTACATGTGGTGGGCGAAAACAATCTTGAAATTTTCAGTCAGCGCTTGACCTACTTTACACAATGGATAACATGGGTAATTTTGGGTACATTCCATTCACCAGGAATTATCTTATATTTCTTGCATTCACCAAGTAATATTTGAAAAGGTCAAATATGTATCAAGAATTAACTTACATTTCTTACAACCTCAATCAGAGGTATATTCATTCTTTAACAAATTCCAAGATATGAAACTTTGAGCTCTTTGGTATATTTTGCAGCAAAGATCATTCCATTCACAGCATGGTCTCCAAACTCACCAGGAACCAAGACAAATGCATAATTCTAAAATTCATAGAAGGAACAATTTGCAACTTTATAATCTTTAAATAGTTGTGCTATTTAAAGAGGAAAAGTGGCTATCCAAACAGAATTTTGGACACGTGGATAGAAACTCCAAGACAAAGATTATATCCATAAGAAAAGGGTAATAAGTTTACTAAAAATTCGTCAAGACTTGTAAACATTAATTTCAAGAAGATGTGTGTACTAATGAAACATAAATATAATTAATGCAGTTATTACCCTAAGAGCTCTCCAAGCTGTCGCATCATCTTCTGGTGTCCACATTAAAAAATTAAATCAGTTGACTATAAAGTATGTCAGAATATTTTTTGCATGATATAACCCTAAGACACTAATGTAATAGAACCGCATAATATCCATAGATAACTTGGTGAAAAAAAGTAGGTCCATCATAGATATTTTATAAGTTATCTTGCATATATATATTTTTAAGCCAACAATAAATAACAACAATTTATTAATCAAGGAGAATTGATTATACCCTTCATTATTTAAATGTTTTATGGCCTTGAATTGTGGTAGACAATACATTTATTTATGACATCCAACTCAACTTTCACGAAATAGACTATTTTTTTAGAAAAAAAAGAAAAAAAATTTCTTTAATAGAATGTTATAAAACAATACATTGCCACATTAATAACCATGATAAAAATAGGAGCTCTGACATGTTTTACCTTGATCACCCCCGGCATGAACAACATCAAATGTTTGTTTTGTTACGTCAAAAAGTGTGAGATCTGATGCAGCCACCTCTTCACCAAGAACGACTGTAAGAACGATCAAGCTTATTCAAATTCACAATAAGTTGAAAAGAGAAATTATAAAAATGATCAATACAAACCATATTGCTTTGTGAAAAAAAGTAAGTCCATCATAGATATTTTATAAGTTATCTTGCATATATATATTTTTAAGCCAACAATAAATAACAACAATTTATTAATCAAGGAGAATTGATTTATACCCTTCATTATTTAAACGTTGTATGGCCTTGAATTGCGATAGACAACACATTTATTTATGACATCCAACTCAACTTTCATGAAATAGACTATTTTTTTAGAAAAAAAAAGAAAAAAATTTTCTTTAAGAGAATGTTATAAAACAATACATTGCCACATTAATAACTATGATAAAAATAGGAGCTCTGACATGTTTTACCTTGATCACCCCCAGCATGAACAACATCAAATGTTCATTTTGTTACGTCAAAAAAGTGTGAGATCTGATGCAGCCACATCTTCACGAAGAACGACTGTAAGAACGATCAAGCTTATTCAAATTCACAATAAGTTGAAAAGAGAAATTATAAAAATGATCAATACAAACCATATTGGGTTGGGACTGGAATGTACATTCAAAGGCTGAAATGTCTTTCTCATAATGATTTGAATTAAATAATAATACTCTAAACTGTGAGAGATTCGGCAGGATGGATCAGAAAGAATAGATAAAAATAGAATTTAAACTCATGAAGAGAAATGGTAGAAATCATTTGACTTCGTGTATATTCCAGAAAGATAAACCAAAATGAAAGATAAATAACTGCATGAAAAAAAAAATTCTTTCACCTTCTCTGAAGACAATGCATCAGTGCAGACATTGCAAATAACCTGAATTAAGAAAAAAAAAAGACCCATATCATGTCACTCCTCAGCAAGAAAGGAAGACCTTCCTAGCACTTTACTTTGATGTAATGTAATAAAAAGTTATGGAGAAACAGATTAAACTAATCCACCAAGATTGTAAGCTAAGGAAAATAAATACGTGACTTTTATACCCAATCAAAAAATGGATAAATAAGTAATTTCATCTATACATCAATTATAAAGCTGACATCACATTATCACTATAAAACTTCTTCTCACTCCATAAACACTCCATTAACAACAATTATCAAAACACAAGCTAAAAATTATCAGAAGGGAATTTTATATACATCTATGGTTGATGAGGAAGATTCTAAATTGAATGCGACTATCCTATTTTTGCTTCACATGTTGTAGTTGCTACAGAATTCAGTACAGAGCAACCCCGTTCAAGAAAACATTATTAATGTAAAAAATATATAAATTAATAATGTTAACTCACTCTCTCCCCTCTTATTGATCACATGATTAAAAAATTTAAATTAATTAACATTGTAATAAACCAACTTCTCCTAAATATATGCCACTCATGCTTTGGGATATAAATATTACCACAAGCTAAAAATAAAAGTATGGCATCTTAAAGAAATTTAAAGGTACAATTTCAAACTTACTTCAATGAATGTAAATTCTTCAAATTAATCTCGACCCCAGGATGATAACTTATATTGGTAACATGATAAGTTATCATTAGTATAACTTATAAGGTATAGGAGTACGAAAAAACCTATAAACCAGGATCATAATAACTTCATCACAACTTGTAATGATAGAAAAAAATGGTTAATTTATACGTTATTAGAATATTATTATATATTATGTAAATCTATGAATTAAATTGAGCAAGTTTTCAATGTAGTTCGTATGAGGTTAGATCTCATTACCAAATTTTTTAAGTATACTGGGATTTTATAGAATCAATTTATATGAATCTAATATACATATTCACTTGTAAAATTTATAAGGATTCTAATGCTTATTATAATAATGAATTGAATACATATATCTCTATATATAACAAATAGATCACTGATTGGCATAAACTAATCCATAATACTATCAGAACAGATAATTGATAGGAATAAATAAATTTATCCATAATAATATCATAACATATTCACAATATGCCTCATAATATCTGAGCACTCACGTATTATTAAACGAAAAAAATCGATTAAGTTCTCCCACTATTACCTGATCCACTGTGAGCATTTTCTAATTAGAGGACCAACAAAAAAACATTATTCAGTTGCTCCTTTAAATTCTTAACCCTGATAGTCCTTCTAAATCTACCAAATTTTACCACTTAATTTTAAAGATTTTTTTTCTAATTTAACTTATGTGTCATGTGTGCACTAAGTTCTTTAGCATCATTTTCTACAATGAAATTATATTCTCCACCAGCACATATTGACTCAACTTGTGACTTTTATGTATGTAAAAGCAGTAGTTTATGTTTTATGTATATATGAATTTTGAATAGACAGATTAAATTGAAGTTTGAGTTTGGACTCTCAGTTGCAAAGAGATTAAAATACATGTTTACAAAGAGATTCGAAGTGGAAGAGCCGAGTTCATTGAGAAACAAAAACTAACATAATAATATTAGAAAAATACATAAATATTTATATAACTGAATTAATCCCTTTGATTCATTGATGAGAGGAGTGATGTTCCTTTGATATTCGGTGAAATATAAAATTGCAAAACTAACTTTTGCCATGGATAAACTGAACAGACATGATTCACTAATGTCCAGCGGAAATACACTAAAAAAAATTAATTACAAGACAAAATTATAATCTTGTATTCACGTTCACCGCCTAATTTTATTTTTATTTTCGAATCTTATGAAAGTAGGGAAATAGGTAATTAATACATCAAAACAAAAAAAAATCATAATGCCAAGGCAAACTATAATATTTCACAATTACAAAACATTCTAATGGGACATATGAAACAGGAATGTGCAAGAGGAGATTAAACTATGGAACCCCAGTGTTAGACAGATTTATTTAACATTAAAATTACAGAGACCTATAATCTTTAAAATTTAAATATCAAAACATAAGGCAATGAAAACTATAAAAATTAGAAGAAACAATCACCTTCAATTGGGCAGCACCCTTAAACTTGTCCGTGAAGACTCAATAAACTTAGCACCAACTTCAGCCCATGGATTCTCCTCGAGATTTCTAAGAACATACGTAGAAGATAAATTAAAAAGCAGCATAGACCCCATATACAATTAGAATAATCCAATCCCGTGAGTACGCCGATTGATTTTGGTGATAATGTGAATGATGCAGATGCATTACAACTACATGAATAATGACTATAAATGAATAAATGATTAGTAGTGTTATAAAAAAGTCCTAGCACTTAAACAAAATTGCACATCAAACACGAAGTGCATTAAGCTCTCAGTTCAAGATTACAATATGAGTGTCATATTTACAGCTAATTGAAAACTTAGAATGATTAAGGATGGAATACATTCATGATCATGAAAAGTTGAAAAAATTATAACTTTACAAAATCTCCCTCACCATTAAAATTGCAGCTATTACTCTGAACATCGCTCTTCTTCTTCTTCAAATGTTTATCTTTTTCTTCCTCAAAACTGTAACCATCTTGCTGGTTCATCACTCCTAGTAATATCAATAACCCTATCTATAGAGCCACACTATCAGTGTCTATTAGTCCATTATTACGGAGGCGCTTGCAAAAGATTTTAAATAGTGAAATCACTTATATATATAATCCAAAAGCTGTAAGAAGGATGCTTTTGAAAATAAGTGATAATGCCCAAAAAAAACACTGCAAACAAATCTACAAACAATTAAGACATATCTTTCCAATCCCATGAAATTGAAATGAAATAATCTTTTAGTTAATCCTCTCTATGAAATTAAACAAATTCAGCTAATCAAGATGCATGAATAAATAGAAAACAAATAAACCATGTTTTAGTTTTCAAACTTGAGTAGATTCCTTCTTCAATAAATTCGTGATATTGTTCTATTTTTCGCATCCATAAATTCAGCCTGTTTTCCCTTGATATCCTCCAGCCATCTAAATTTTAATGGAGAAAATATGTGTTGAGAATTAAGCAAGAAAATATTTATCACGTAAATATAAAAGTGATTAGGTATGCAGCTGCTAATTATCAATTAAAATCGCTTCAGCTTCAACATTGTCTTATTGAGCCTCCTTGATTAATGAATGCAGCTGCTAATTATAAATTAAATTTTATCAATGAGTTAGAAATTTGGGTTTATTACTCATACACACAATGACAAATTGAGGATAGCATTCTCTTCACTTTCTAATGCATAATATGTTTCTAACTTCTCTGCACAGACATGTTTATTCATTTTCTAAGCTTTAAAATATTTACAATATGAAGTCAAGAATTCAATTGTAAATATACTACATAATTCTTCAAATTCAGTTTTACACATCAACCGAACAGACACCTACGCACCAATAAACTTTAACTAAAGAACATGTGCAACTCCATTTCACCATCCAGATCCCAGTGTATCACACTACTTTGTTATATATGGGCGCAAATGAGTTTAATTGACTACTTAGATTAAGTACTTTAAATTTCACAATTTCTGAAAATGCATTCAGAACCAGCATACCTCCAGAACCTATGTAATTCACATTATCTCAATACCCATATATAAACTGTCAATAAATGATTTACAAAGATTGAGGTTAGATGAGAGAGTGCTTACATCCCAAAGACTGAGCTGATGGGTGAGGAAGCACAAAAGACGTCTTTATTGGTGTACAAATTGACTTCAACAGTGGGAATTTCTCTGTTGTCAAGAATCTATCTAGCTTCATGGTGATAATGGCGGGGACAAATTTATTCATGTGATCAGAGATGAAGAGTACGGGATTGGGCGTCTTTGCTCTGACGGCGGGGAAATATTTATTCATATGCAGCCATAAATTCTTAAGCGATTGATCTGTCAAATCCTTTCATATCATGATAAAATCGTCTCTAAATCTGTGAAATTGAAAACCCTATTCACGCAATTGAATATCATTTCGATTGGTAATTAACTCAAGGGTTGTTGTTTACTTGAATTGAACGATGATCGATCCTTGTGGAATTAGAACAGAGGATCCCTTAATATGTGAGGGATTTCTAATTGAGAAGAAGAATAGATTTCACATGTTGATGTTCATACGTATTTCATAGATGAATAGCGTAGGGTTTCATAAATTAATGAGATGTATCAATTGTGTGGATTTAATTATTTTAAAATGAATGGTAAAGATTACTTATGAAAGTTACCCAAATTGGTTTAATAGGGAAAGATTTAATCTTAAATAGATGGTAAATTTAGTCTTATTATATATAGATAATATAACCTCATAATACAGTTTAATTTTAAAATTAACATGACTCTCTCCTATCACTCATAATACACTTTATATTTTATTTATTATCCAAAAATATTTTATCTCCCGGTCATAATCAATAAAATTAGTTTAAAAATTTTTTTCATAAACTTTGTATCTAAAATAATAGTGCAATTTATTATGAAAATGAAGGAATTTTATACAAATAATTATCTTGTTATTAAATTTTTAATTAATAATTTCAAACTTAATATTTTTTATTAGTATTACAATTTTACATAATCGGTCTTATCCAAATTCATGAGTCTGACTATGATGATATGTAGTCAGAATCTGGCCAAAATATTTAATGTATTATTTTGATTACTATTTTATCCCTAATAAATATCCTAATGTTATATTAAAAAAGAAGAAGAGCATTTAATAAAGATTTATTTTTTCTATGTAAACAAATTACTGATTAATCCCACTCACTTCCTTATCTACATTAATTCTTTTAGTTTACGGTTTATTAGACATGAGAGAACGATTACAGTACAATCGGTCCTACCAAATATTAGGTACAATCGGATCCTGATAGTAAAAACGGATTCTTCTCTTCCTTTCTCATTACTCGCTACTGAACCCTTCTCATTCTCTCTCATCACCCTCCTTCTTCCTTTTCCCCAAATATTGATCGCTTTCTTTTCCTATCAAAATTTGTAAGTTTTTGTTCTTTGAAGAGGGACAATTCTCAAGGCAATTGCCTAAATGTTCATTCCCATAAGTCAATAGAAAGATAACCTCTTGTAGTTCTGAACTCTATAGCTTCTGTGTTCAAGAAACTTCCATGAGCAACCAGATTGTTCGGTTTCGGCGAGGACGGCGGCGATCGCTTGTGGCAATCTAGCTGTGGACGGCTGGAGATTCCTCGAGATGAAGCGATCGTGGCCGCCTATGGTTGGAACACGTCTTAGATAACCAGGTGAGGGTTTAGATCTGCGATGCTGCGTGAGAAGCTGAATTCTGCTATCTGGAAGGTTTTGATGAGGGTGGCAATGAGATCCGATGGGAAATTCTTGGTGGTGAGGTAGTGTGGAAGAAGTTGAGGATTTGGTTCTAATTGGAGCTCCACTACTTCCATGGAATCTTCCAAGGAGTTAATCTGATGATGGTGGTGATTAAACTGAAATTGATGGTTGTGGTGCACAAGAACATGCAAATTTTTGCTTGTTAAGGATACTCTTGGCTAATTCAAGGTAAGGGAAGATGTGTCCTAGAGCCAACCATGGAAACAACAAAATCTTGAAACTAGTTTTCTTTGAATCCATCTCAAAGTGATTGTTTTGGTTCTTACGTGATGAACAGAAGCTAAAATGGATCTTTGAGTTGTGCATTGGTTAATTCATGTATTGTAATTTCTGTAAGATTTGTTTGTGAGTTGCCAAAGGAGAGGAGAGTTAAGAGGGAAAATTTGGGAGTGTTAGAACCTTTTGAGTATCTAATGACCACCATATATTTGGAGGCTATATGGATTGATATTGCCCACCGTGTATTTACTTGTGCTTGTCTTTCATACATAAGTTATTTAATGGCTATGTGGATTTGATGCAATCACTGAAAACTGATTAATTCACTTTGTAGATGTAATTGAGATATTGAATAAGCTTCTTTGGGAGAAGAAAGTGCATTGTGGCTATAACAATATTCCTATAAGTATTTGTGCTACTTTCAAATTTTGATATCTAATACTAAGATATGCATTGTACCATTAAATCTTTTGTTTCAGTGAAGATGCACAAATTCTACATGTTTTTGGTGGTGAGGTGATCTTTTGTTTCATATTTCTACAATTCTTTTGTTTAAGGGAAGATGCTATGTTAGAATAAAATAACAAGCAGTAGCCAATAACATCTTTATATTCACTAATAAATCCAATCAATAAAAAATACAGTTGTTCACATATAAGATTCACTTCACTTGCTTTATTTTCAATTTTTCTAGCACTATGAATTGACCCAGCCTTATTCATGATTCTCTGCCCCAGATATGAGTCCCAAAATTAATGCATCCAAGTTGGCCTTCAAAGATGAGTTGCGGTTAAGAAAGCATTCTTCATTGTGATTAAAGGAAACAACTTAAAGTATATCAATATCCCTATTTGAGTGGTTTCTTGGTGGACATAATCTGCCAAAATCTCTTCCATACCTTCATACATGTGCCATAGAGTGCAAACTGGAAAACTTTTTCATAGTAATCTAAATTATTATAAAGAGTAACCTAAAAACTATTGACAGAATAAAATAAAATAAAATTTAAGAGTAACACAATTCATTATAAAGAGTAACTTAGTTAATACAAAAAAGTAATCTTGAAGGCAAATAAAATAAGACATAAACAAATCAATAATCCAAAAAGTTTTTTTCATAGTAACCCGATCATTGTAAATAGTAACCTAATTAATAGAAAAGAGTAATTTAAGAAATTATTTACCAAACAAAATAAAATAAAGGACAAAACAAAATAAAATAAAAAGAGTTCATAATCCAATTTTTTAGTAACTTAAATCATTATAAAGAGTAACCCAATTAAAAAAAGAGTAATCTAAAAATTAGATAAAAAACAAAATAAAATAAAGGGATTTCATAAATATTAAAACACAAAATATCACACTGCAAATGCATTCACATCAGAGTGCAAATTGCAAGGGTGGTACCTGCTTAATTGCTGTCTCCTCTCTCTCTTCGAGTAGGATGATGTTGAAAAGGAAACCCAACCATGTGATCTTGCACTCATGCATCCAGATTCTTCTTGAACGCCATGTTTTACTTCTTCACCAGACACAGCTGTGCATAGTTGAGCTCATCCAGCGACGGGCCCGATTTCGCCATAGATTCTATCTCCTTAGCCCTCTTCTTCTCTGCCCGCAGCAGGCCCTCCATCTGAGTGAGCTCCAGATTTAGTTGACGAATCGCTGAGTTGCGGTTTCCACCTTTTCGATTTATCCTTCTAAAACCACTCCCTTAATTAAATTAACTCTGTATTTCTTAGTTGTGACTGTAACACTCTAATTCCATAATTCCTAACTTTTGAGTTGAGATCCCACCAATAATTTGATGCCTTCAACATATCCCTCTTGCATGAGAAAGCACCATATATCAATGGTGGTTTGCTTCCCCATCGACTGGGTTGGTGCAAATGTCCACTACGACGTAGTCAGGGCGCTCCAGAAACGCTTGGAATATTATAATTGCTTCGTAGGAAAACCCAATCCCCAATCCGCATCCCAGCCGCCATTCTCGCCTACTGCGCCTTCATTCCAACATAAACAACTCCATCCAGCGCCGCCCTGGACGGAGCTCATTGACCGGTCCTCCTCTCTGACGTCGCTTCTCGCATCCAGGAAAACTTCTCCAACCGCCGCATCAACTAAATTGCTTTCTCTCTCTCTCTCTCTAAACTGACGTGTTGACCCAATATTCTCCTTTTATTTGTTGCAACCCAAATTCACAAATTGACCCGAAATTTAAAAAGTTTGGCCCAATTTCAATTAAAGAATCCGGTCCTACCATTTAAAAGAAAAAGCCTGTTACACCCCGTCTTTGTCAATTAAGAATTTTATTTCAACAAAGTTCCGTACATGATAATCTAGATTTTTTTAAAGGCAAATTTTGTTATTAAATTATTAAAATAAAATGGGTATAATGGATTAATTTTATTTTTTAAAATGAAAGGTAAATTAATTAATTAATTGAATAAATTTAAAAATTGTACTTCATCTAGGGTTTAATTAAATAAATATACATGATAATTACTGTTACTATTTGTAATTTAAGTATTTAATGTAATTTAATATTATGAATAAAGATTTACATATGTACGTTATAATGCATCATAAATATTAGTTTTAAATTCAATATATATATTTTAATTTAGACAAATTATTTTTTACAATTACACTTGTACTCTGATTTTAAACTTTAATATTGGAAAATTTTGTCTCTATATTAATGAATTTTTACATTTTAAATAAAAAATACTATTTCTAATTAAATATTTGTTACATTGTAATTTTTCACATTTTAAAATAGTAAATATTTTTATTAAAAAATTTATTAATTCGAGGAGTAAATTTTTAATACGATCTGTTCAACTTATTTATAAGGGGCATGAGGCTCTTTATATTACATTTACAATGACTATTTAAATACTAATATTTATGTAATTACTAGTTAGTATGATGTTCGTGCTAAAAAAATTGATTTTAAATTAAGTTAATATGAATGTTTTAATATAATATATGTAAAAGTACAAAATAAAATATAATATAAATATATGCATATCCTTTAAATAAATAGACAGTTACTCAAATTTATTTTATTAAACGGATACTTGTTTGTTTTAATAAGGAAATTTCTTTAATTTTGGTTTGGTTAGTTGTGTGGTGAATTAATTGTGTGATTTTGTAGGTGTGTGCGCATTGTTGTACCACTTCATTTGGAACTTTAAAAGACTTTGAAAAATAGAAAAAAAATTGAAAGGATGAACGCTTTGAGATGAAGAGCATGGAGTATGGCATGGGCCTCAAGGGATCAATTGATGATCCGAATGGTTTGAATTTGAATCCAGAAGTGGTGGCAATAACAACGCATGCAAGAGTAACGAAACCAACATTTGCAAGGCATAATTCAACAACTATTAGCCCAACAAGGAGTTGGTAACCAAGGGCATCCACAATCAAGCACCTCGGGATACAAGCAAATCATCAACCTCAAGGACATGAATTCAATGGGAACAGTATGAAAATAAGAGATCATTTCCAACCTAGAGTGGGGAATTACTTGATGGGCCGCCCATTAATGCAAATAATTTTGAAATTAAGTTGGGGTTGATCCAAATGGTGCAAACAAACCAATTCGGATGAAGAGCAAATGAGGATCCTAACTCACTTGGCTCATTTTACGAAGATTACCAACACCATCAAAATCAATGGAGTTAGTGAAGATGTTATAAAGATGAAGCTCTTCTCGTTTTTCTTACGAATAGAGCAAGGGCTTGGTATGACATGATGCCTCGAGGGTCGTGCAACACTTTGACGGACTTGGCACAAAGGTTTTTGATTAAATTCCTTCCACCTTCGAAGGTGCTATATTTGAAGAACTTGATTCTACAATTCAAACAATTCTCGATGGTTAGTGAAGCTTGGGACCAATTTAAGGAAATGTTGACGAAGTGTCCTCAACACGGATTTCCAATTGATTAACAAATAGGATTCTTTTATACGGGGCTTGATTGTAGTTTGAGAATTCTACTTGATGCATCCGACGGAGGATCAATTTTGAGGCAAACACCGGATCGAGCTATGACAATTTGTGAAGAAATTGCTTTAAATTTGGGCAATGGCCCTTGAGTCGGCATCGGGTTGTTATAAGTTGGAAAGGATATATAGTAAAGATGGAAGAAGTTTGTATGAACCAAGTTGAGTCCGAGAAAACTCCTAAGGAAGATATGACGGAGAAGGTAATCACCGAGATTTTGAGAAGGATGAACTCGACAATGCAAGCCAATTCTACCAAGTAAAGAAGTCAACCTATGGTTAATTGTGTACAAGCACCCATATTTTTGCCTCAACAAGTTTCTAATTCGAATTTGAGTTATCAAGAGCTATGGAGACCATCCAAGATGTCTTTCGATGAGGTAGTTTATGTGTAAGGAGGAAACTTTCAAGGCAATTATGGAAATTTTTCCAAGGAAGATATCCACAAAGGCAAGGAAGTTTTAATAATAGCGAATTTGGGGGCAATTTTCAACAACCGAGGAAGTTTGCTAATTTGTCGGAAATCCTAATAGCGCTATGCAAATGCCGTCGGGTGTTCATTTGGGTGCTAATGCTTCAAATGATGAAGGAAAGCCGTCCGTGCAAGACCAACTCAATCAAATAAGGAGATGATTAAACAAGATCGTGCGGATAGGAAATGGGAAAGAGAAGTTGATGATAGAAGATTTAAAGCCTTGGAGATGCAAGTTAGCCAATTGGCTAGTGAAAGAGGAGAGGCACATTAAAAAGGCAAGTTCTCTTCCACTACGGTCTTAAATCCTAAAGAGCGATACTTACTTGTTGAAGTTAAATCCGAAGGAATATTAATTGGTTGAGAAAGGGTTGGTGGAAGCAACAAGCATTACTAAGGAAGAGGAAAAAGTGTTGATAGTTGATGAAGAAGAACTAGTTCAAGATAAAAGAGTGATTAATGTGGTTTCATTGAAGGTTAATGATCTGGAAAAATTCATGATCCCATGCGAAATTGACAAAGGAGGAACATTTAATGCTCTTTGTAATCTTGGTTCTAGTATTAATGTTATGCCAAAAGAAAAGTTTGAGAAGCTTGGAATCGGAAGGTTGAAAGCAACGGTGAAAGAGGTACATTGCAGATGTTGTGATAAAAGTGGATGATCTAGTATTGCAGATGTGAAGGCAGATCCATTAATTCCACTCATATTGGGAAGACCCTTTTTTGCAATCGGAAAAGCTAAATTTTATATGGATGAGGAATAACTCTCTCACTTAAATCACATGGGACGTATGTGATATTTTCTAGCAAGGAACTGAAAGAGGGAAGTTGTCACTTGAAGTCACCAATTCAACCTACGGATAACTGTGAGGCTCTTGAAAATAAATTTATTGTGGATGTTTTGACCGCTTTTATGCTTGATTTTTCAGGTCATGGCTTGTTGGATAGAGACAAGTTCGGGGGGAAGTGCTACTAAAGTGGATTGGATGATTGATAAATGGTCTCCCAGACTTTTCAAACGAGAGCAAGAAACCAAGTAATCCAAGCTTGAACGAGTTGAAATTGAGAGACTTGGACAAGAAAGTGGTCAAAGAGATATTCAAAGTGAAAATGAGGGCCGATGAGGCCTTGGGGAATTTTAAGCTGTAAATAGTTTTTACCCGTCTAGTTTGAAGACGTTAAATTCAGCGCTTAATGAGAGACAATCTATTCTTTTTTTTCTGATTTGATTGTATCTTTGGTATATAGGTTGTTATGCTCATGTGAGAATGCATATGATGGATACAAGAAGTGCTTTATTCCGTAACACGGTCTCACACAATTATTTCTCTTATATGAAACCATTACATACTATGGTTTTTTATTTTTTTAATAAGTATGTTATCATATTATTTTTATACTATGATTTGTTTATGAAATAATTTATTTGAATTAATCATTACTTTTAGGGTAATTCTAAACAATCAAATTAGCAATAAGAATAAGAGTGAGTCTCATGTAAACCTTATTTTCTAAAATTACTTTTTAATATATAAAAAATTACTCTTTGAAGAGTAATAATTTTTATACAGAAGAGTAATAATTCATGTCTCCAAAAAGTAATTTTCATATACTAAAGAGTAATCGATAAATTAGGGTTTATAAGAATTTGAAGAGTAATTTTTTAATTTTGAAGAGTAACAATTTATGTGTATAAAGAGTAATTTTTTATGTACTAAAGAGTAACAGGATTTACATATAAGGTTATATAAACCCGGTTTATACAAGTGTTTATACAAGAATAAATTAGTAATGAAGCGTTATTGATCAGAATCAATTTGATCTAAGGGTATTTTTGGATGGAATGATTTAAGAGAGGATTTAAATAAATGAATTTCAAATTAATGGATTTGAATTTGATATTTTTTAGTTATTTTAGGGGATTTTCAAATCCTTACAAATCGTGTCATTTGAAATCCTTCGATTATGACCAAAAAAATATTTTAATTTTTTTAATACAAAAATAAAAAAAACTAATAAAAAAATCATATTATAATTAATTAATTTTGTTATTATTTTTTTAATTTTAACCTCCTACTACCCACTCCACCACCCCAAGCTGTATATATCTCTCCTAGGGCTGTTAAACAAACAGAGCGAGTCCGAGTATCGCATACTCGAGCTCGACTCGAGTAGTTATCGAGCCTAGCTCGAGCTCGACTCGATTAGAAAATGAGCTTATCATGAGCTCGAGCTCAAAGGAGTAATTCTCGAGTCGAGCTCGAGATCAACTCAGCTCGTTAAGCAAAATGAGTCAAGTTTTTCTAGTTTTATCGAGCTTTTCGAGCCTTACTATTGATATTGGAATTTCACGTATTTTAGGTCTCACATTATCCATTTTTGTTAGAATATGGCCATGATTTCGTGTAAGATTGCGTGGTTTTCATATCTTGCGTAATTAAGATGCTACTAAGGTGTTTTGTTGAGTTTTAGGTGGAAAAATGATCAAAATTTCAAAGTTGGAATGAAGAGTGAAAGTTAGAAGAATGCTGAAAAATGCATGCTCACATTGTGTAATTTTTCTATATTCATTTGGAACTCAAAACTGCTAGTATGATATATGGTTGAAAAGTATAGAATAGATGATCATTTTGGCGTAAAAATCACTCAAATCGGAGTCCGTATGAGAAAATTATGCTCAAAATCGTGGGGTCGCGCAGCTGCCAATGGGAATTTTCAAAAATTTCCAAAAATTAGCCCATATTTCCTATTTCTTGGAGTACAATTAATTTCCTTATCTCATTCCCTTCTCACACCTATATATATTTCACATCATTATTCATAAGAAACACCACCCTCCTCAAGCGGATCATCCCTCATCCACATCCACCATCATCCACCATAATCCACATCCATCCCATCATCCATCCCCACTGAAGGATATTAAAGTGATATTCTAGAGGGAAATCAATCAATCGGAGAGACAGAGAAGGAATCTGAGACAACGCCGACACTAGGGTTTTTCTATTCCTTTCTTTTATTTTCGTTTATCAAGACTTTTGGTATGAATTTGATAGACATGGGAGTTGCTTGTAACCCCATGAGCTAATTTTGTTTACAGTTTTAAGGTTTGAAGGATAGACGTAATTGGTTTAATGAACTAGATTGATTTTTGTGAATTCAAGTTGATTATTATTTTGGTTTATTTGATTTGTCTTGAGACTCTGAAATCATGCTTCGTAACATCTTCATATTAAATTCATGACATTGCCCGTGATGCTTGATTTATTATGTTAGCTTGTGTGCCTTCATGAATTGAATTGTCCATCTGTTGGGGATTAAGGTAGTTTGCCCGTGAACACGTTAATTCTAAGAACTGGTACCACTACAACATAAATGACATTAAGTAACAACATAGAGTAACACTTTTATTTTAATTAACATAAATTGGTAACACTTTCAAAATTATTATGGAGTAATACGTAACACATTTGTAACACTTTTTATATTGGTAACATAAACGAGTAATATTTTTCTAATATGTAACGCATGCATATAACATCTTTAAATAAGTTACACTTCTCATGTAACACTTATACATAAGTATCACAATTATGTAACATTTTTATATATGTAACAAATGTATATAACACTTTTACACTTTTCACACAAGTGAAATATTTATATAATATGTTAAACTTTAATATAATTTTACTTACAAAGTATATAAATTATATGTATATATATGTTAAATAAATATCTATATAAATAAATTTTAATTATTATATTATATTATATTTAAATAAATAATATGCATAAAAGAAAATATTTTTATACTCCATGTGGTATTTTTATTTTTTAAAAAAAAGTAAACATTTTTATATTTGAAATAAATTTAATAATGTAATTAAAAAAAATAAGAATATATACAAAATTATAGAGAAGATAAATTATTTTTAAAAGATTATTTGATATGTTAAAGGGAATGGAATAGCAATAAAAATACTATACGAACATAATTGCTTTATTTGGTCGATTATATAGTAATATAACCTTAAATTGATTTTATTTAATTTTCTTAGAAACACAATCAATTTCATTGTTTTTTTAAAAAAATTTAAATATGAACATTAGTTTTATATTTATTCTTATGCTTTTAATGTTATTAAAAAAAACTTTTAAAAGAAAAAAAAATAAAAGAAAAAAAAATATATCGCACAACTCTGATTCCATTGGAAATGATTGTTATAATAGTAAAAAAGTTTACTAGATTCCAAAAGATAAATGTGACAAATAAATTACAAAATATAATACTCCATGTCAAAAGCACAAAAGTGCAAGATATCCCAAAAAAACTAGCTAGCACTTATAAGTATTTCTAAGGCTAATTCCTATTTACAGATATCAACCAACTTTGAAAAGACTAGAAATTACAACAAAGCGATTATTGAATTACAAACATAATAGCACAAGGGTGATGCTAAAATTTCAGATAAAGGGATTGAGAAAAGAAATTAGAGTTGGTGCAGAACATATGAATCCATGGTTTTGAATGAGCACAAAACAGAAACCATTGAATTCCCAATTGGACCAAAAGTGAATCCAGATATATACCTATTCTACCTTGGTCGCACCTAAACAAAACTTCATTAACAATAATAAAACGATGCATTGGTCAGTATGTTTCTCAAAACAATGACAGTAATTATCACTTCCAAGTAGCAGCAGCTCTCTCATCCTGTAAGAACCAATAGAGTGAGAAAATAAAAGATATGTGGCCTGATGCTCCTTTGTTTATGCAGAACATACAGCACAGGAGCAGAAATGAGTAGCACGGAGGCAATGTTTCCAGCATCATAAAATCGCAGCTGCAATTTCAACAATATAATGAGACCATCTTGAACTTGCAGCCCCATTCCTCACCTCTTAAATATAATTTTACTGTGTTATGTAATCAAAGTGATCAAACAAACATCAAATCTTCATTCAATCCCAATTCCACATTCTAGAGCAATCAAACAAAGGGCACCAAATTATAAGGAACCTAAAGGATTTGAAATAGTCAGCACTTCTTTTGCTAAATTATACAACAAAATATGCTAGAGACCATCACAACTTTTTAAACTCCATAGAATTAAAGATTTTATTTATCTGTTGTGAAACAAGGCCAGCCCTCTATCTAGACATGAATTGTCTCAAAGAAAGGCTGCTTACATTCAAAAGATGGAGTTAGACTCTTACTTATCATCCCAAATTAACACTTAATAGTTATTAAATATGGCACGCTACAAGAAATCTAATTGTTAAAACTATCTTGTTTTGATAAGTAGTTAACAAAGCATACAATATATATACAACCAAGAGTTTAAAAGAACATTGACCATGTGAATGCCAAAATCCATCTAAGGAACAACAAACTAAAAATGAGGTTAAATTAGAAAGCTGCTCCATCCCCAGTCCTCACACTACTGAATATCATTTGATACAAGCAGGGAATCCGTCATTGAAATGTCTAGCTGACTACAAACAGTGCAGGCAGCAGCACAAAGAATTTATGATCACGGTTAAGGCATAACAATATCTGGTCAGTTAGATTTTTTACTATTCATTTGAGCATGATAAGAGCATACGTCCAGAGATTTTTTTTTTTATTATTCAAAAGACGGGTTCAGAATTTTAAGAAGTATTACGAGTGGCATCAAAAGGATGTCACGAGTTGAAAGCTTGTAAAATATAACCCATACAAATTGTATTCTTGTAAATGCAATTTAAGAATGGATTTATTAATACATAGAAGTTGTTGAAGTTCCTAGTCATAGCACCAGATCCACCACATGCAATCTGAGTGCAAATAGTCTTGCCATATATAATGTTATGTCTTTCATCAGAAACACTCTTGCGCATAATAACTAAAAGTAGAGTACTCTCAAGAAAACTCACAGTATATCACCACAAACCAAAACAAATACCTCTTTCCGTGGTACATGCCATGACCAAATTAGGTAGCATATCTTCATATTGCTGCCCTTTCCTTAACAGGCTTTCAAGAGAGCACAAACTTCATCAGAACACTGGTAATAGGACATAATGAACCAATCCCTATATTAAACACTGTATGCTTGAGCAAAAAAACACAGAGAACATATCAATAATGATAAAAGGGATAATGCAACTAGCAGCAGTAATAATGCAACTAGCAAATCCAAATAAATGTAATTCTCATATAATCGTCAAAATGTTGAACTTACAATCTGCTCAAAGAACAGTAACACATGATTTACAGAAATACTAATCCCTTATCCTAGAGTCATTGGCGTACTCATATACTATAGATAGCTATATCAGTAAGATGTGTATCATATCAATAAAAATTTATTAGAAAACCAATTTGCAAGAAGGCATCACTCCCAGATTGAAGACAAGATAAATGCGAGATAGGCGGACGAATCTCCGTTGCCAGCCTCGATAGATAAAACTATAATCACTTTAATCACTATACGCCCTATAGGATTCTCAAAATGCCATATGAATACAGGTTCTTCGTACAATCGAATGATAAATCATTCAAGAATCTGAATCTAAAACTTACATGCAACCTCAAGTTACATACAAAATTGCATTTACATTGGATTTTAAGATGCCCCAAAAGCAAACCCATATTGAATAGATGCATAAAATCGGAGAACATACGAATTATGTTTCCAGGCAGCATACCTAACCTCTACAGCTTTATCGCCAGAGTTAGTTCGTTCATCTGACCACGGTAGGTGATCTTTCCTGATTTCTGAACAAAAGCTTCCATCAGCAATTTTAGGAAAAAGAAAAACAACCAAGAATGATGAAACACAAAACGGAAACTACCTTAGAAGCAACATCCAGTTTGCCAGCAAGTGCAAGCATGAATGTTGATTTTCCTGGGAGGACCCAAAAGTAGGTGATCCTGAAGATGAACTAGTTAATCGTAAGAACAAAAAGACATTTCTAAATTCAATGTAAAATTAGTAACTAGGGTATTTCTTTTTCCAGAATGAAGATCAAATGTCAGAATCAGTTTATTAATTCACCATGAACCGTAGTTATGAAAGAAAAGTGATAAATTAGTCCCTCAATTGCATTCATGGCAGCATTAATCAAGTTGGGTAATGCTCTGTTTAAAACATGAACATCTCCCTCCACCGCCAGGAGAATGGAAATGGGTTTTTGTTTTCCAACTTGATCCATTACTCGATTTTACTGGATTTTTCTATACCGGTTACGCCAGTACCAGGTCGTACCCACGGGTAAAATTCCCATTTCTACACTCACATTTTTAGTTTGTTGATTTTATTTACTGTAAATTATTTATTTAATTTAAAAGGGAGTTTTATGTGAATAGTTGCACACGGGAGCCCTATTTTTTGAAAACTACTACTTACTTTATTAAAAATACTCTTAACTCACATTAATATTTTTATTTTAGAGGAGTAATCGATAAATAAAGAAATGTAAGAATTTCAAGAGTAATATATCTACTTATTGAATACACACCCATTTTTATTGAATACACATCTTTTATTAAATGCACACCCCTTTAATTTTTATTTTTTAATTTTATTGTATATACACCCCTGAAATTACATAACTAACCTACCTCTTGAAAGGTTGAATAGAGTTGGAGCAAGTTCATATTTTGTCTGATTTAACTCTAAAAGTTCATATTACGTTGGCCTTAAATCCTTTCCGATCAACCCCTTCACTGGTCATCTCCACCTCTTCGACGGTGCGAACTCTCCCATATAAACTCGCAAACCTCGCGGACAAATACGGGCCCGTTTTCACCCTAGTCGTTAGCAACTGGCAACTGGCCCGAGAACTGTTCACCACTGCTGACGTCGTCGCGCCCATGACTGATAGCCGCCAAACACTTGGGCTACAACTACGCCATGTTCCCATTCTCCCCGTACGGACCCATTGACATGGTCAGTGTTCCGATTCTATAGCATCATGATTGTGATCAAGATAGGGTGGGAGTGGGGGTGAAGTTGCCAGTGCTTGAGTATGACTAGTGGAAATAAAAGTGAAATAACTAAATACAGATACAAAGTCACAAGATCGATTGTGTCTATCAGTTTCCACTCTTTCTCCTTTTATTGTGGTGGGATTGAGAAATTAAGAACTTGTTCATGAAGTCTTTTTTTTAAGCAGGGCTTCCAAACATTCAGTACATTTGATGACTGGAAAGTGATATTATAAAGCAAGACTACCAAATATTCTTCAATCTTTGAGTAGTACTGCATTTTACATCAGTTGATGTCATTCCTTTCCCCACAATAGTGAACTCAAGAAAATTGGGTTTTTTTACGGCTCCCCTAATTATTGAAGAGTGGAGTGCGTGATTGAGGGGGTGATGAATGGGGGAGAAAAAGTAGGAGATGGGAGAGAGAGCTAGGGAGGTGGCGGATATGGCGAAGAGTGAAGTAGAAGAAGAGAGTGTGTAATGTGTATTTAATAAATCAATGATATTTTTGATTTTTCAAATATTTATAATCTAATAAAATATTAATGAGGTGCGTATTCAATAAAATAGGGGTGTGTATTTAGTCTAAGTAAGACCTTACTTATATAAGGAAATAATAGCTTATCTATCTAAAGATTAATTTTTCTTGTAAAAATAAATAATCAATAAAAATAGGATTCATTTCGATTCACATAACTATTTGCATTAATTAATTTTTAAAAGTGTCATTGTTAATTTTTTGAACCCTTCTCCACCCCTCCATGTATATTTACAGTTTTTTATGTTGTAATTTTTATTGACTTTAATTAAAAATATAAACCTTTCATCCTAACACTCTTCATTGAAAGTCTTTTAAAAGTTTCAGAAAGGCTCACATTTCAATAATAGAATCAAATAAATTTTTATTTTTTAAAAATATGTAGATAAAAAGAGTGGAGAAAATTTTGATTTGGCATTTAGCTCAAAGTCACGGGGAAGCTAAGCTTATATGAGAGAATTAGCTTAACAAATTCTCTCGTAATTTTAGAGATAGGCATGAAGAAAAATTTTGATTTTCATTTGTTCATTTCGACGCGGTAAAATGAAAAAACAAGAGCGGGTTATATGAGCGCCGTCGTAAAAAATTTTCGCCAAAATGTGAGACAAATTCGAAGAAGGAAAACCATGAGTGTGAGGGTGGCGTTGCCAAATTGTGAATTATGTTGCGAACCCATTTAATCATGAATTTAGATGCTTCAATTTGATTGCAATGGCACTTGAAGAACCCTAAATTAGTGGAAATTCATTTTAAGAGCTCATACATATGGCTGACCCAGGAATCTGATGAGGCTGATTTAGGAGGAACGTATTGTTTACGTCGAGCCAATTAGGTATGAGTAACTTTTATCGTTTGTGTTTTCAATTCTTGTTGGGCCTGCGGCTACTTTCGTGTGCACCAATTACGCTGCGTAACCAACGGGATGAGACCAATCCCACCTAGGTTTGGAATATGATGTTTATGTATGAGCAGTAGTAACCATGTTGATCACTGATCGTTTATGAGTTAATTACTCTGTTTTCATCAACATTCATAAAAAGTAAACATTAAGAATCTCAGATGGCCATGAGTAGAGTATATTAGCTAGATTCTGGGTTGGAGAATTGGTGATTGACAATGTCAATTATAGAATTATTTGAATATTACAAGGATTCAGTGAAAGATACAGAATGGAACCACCATTGAATCCGCTGGAACAAATGCCCATTTTCTTCTTGTGCATCTGCTTTTTAAAAATCAATTATATACTGCAGCCTATATAAAATACGATGTAAACATCTGCCACTATTTTTCTGCTTTCCTGTTAAATTGATGCTGCTTTTGACATCATCAAGAGAACAGTACCTGTTATGATCAACTTGTTTACTCCCCGCTGCCAATTAGCTCCATTATTGTTTACTCTATTTAATTATTCTTCTTTCGCCTGCCCTCTTCTTGTGATCAACTTGTTCTTCTCCTATTTGTGCGTCCCTGTTATGGATTGATGGTTTCCTTCATCTATGTGATTTAGAAAATCTATCAATACATTCACCCACATCTATAACACATAAGTAGTGATACCAGGAATCTTTGCTTATGTTTCATTCATTCATTGTTTAGGAATGGAGCATTACTATGTCCGTTTATTTATTTAGCCAATCATTGAAGTGGTTCTGAGTTGTCTTTGAGTGAAACTGCCAAAAATCTTCACATTGCGTTGAATGTATTGAATGTAATCCTCTTCATTTTGCAGATCCCTAATGCTATGCATCCCAATTCGCTTGAGCATTTCACCAATGAAACCATGTATCTTATCTGTAAACACAATTTTCACAATACGTGGAGCATTGATTTGTTTGCTGAATATGATGCAGGAACAAATTCTACAAACTTGTTGCTGCTAATTTTAAAAATTGCGTAGATCGAGATGGAAGAGTATGAGGGTCAGAGGTTGAAAAGGATCGAAGAAAACGAAAGAAAGATGTAGGAGTTAGGGATTAAACCAATTGCCTATGCAGCAGCACAGTTAATGGCTCCCAATAAACAAAAGATCAATAAAATGAAAAAAGATCTATCAAAGGATGTTGAGTACCTTCCTGAAGAAGAAGGTCCAATACAGAAGTCAAATGATGATCAGGATAACAATAAGATTGTAAGAATCACTAGAATTTTGAGGTCATATCGTTCAAAGAAGGTTATGAGCATATACCTTATGAATTACTAAATCAGTATACTAATTAGATATTTAATTAATAATCATTAGTCATGTTTCAGGTAATGGCAGACCAAGTAGGTGGTTCTGTTGACAAACCTCAGTCCTTCTCCATCTCAATGTCGACTATGATAAAAATGCACTCCCAAGAATGTGAAAACAAACAGCAGCAGGGGAAAGGAAAATGGCACCAAAAAAATCAGATTCCAGCCTTAGTTGGTCAGATTGAGGATTCAACATGAAATGGAGGATTTCCCGTGAACAATCTCTAAAAAGGACAAGTACAGCGGTGAGTCGACGAGAAAAGGAGATTGAAAAGAATACCCAACAAGGAAGAGGCAGAATATGGTTGCACCTGGATCACTCATTGCCTATGATAGGATGAGAGGAAATAATATAATGAAAGAACAGTTATCAAAGGTTGCTTGTCTAGGGGATCCCATGCTACTAGGAGATAAGTTATCTGTTGAACAGCTGATGGAAGATTCTAAAAAGTAACATGGGAGATATTTTGGAGAACAGTTTTTCTGTAAATGGTGGTGATATGCTTAGTCTAATTGAAGAAGATGAAGATTGTGAAAGCATAGATGATTATGTTTTAAAAAAAGAAATGCCAAAGAAAGGGTAAGAAAACGATCACTCTATAAACATAAATCCCACCAAGGAGCATCATATTGATGAGTTTGGTAAGAATCGAAAATAGGTTATTTTAATTTGAATTTTCTGTTACATCAAATTTGATCAACCATTAACGAGTAATCCTAATGTGGATGGATTTGGTCAGGGAGATGCAGAAATAGAACTTCAAGATCCATTATATGTCAAAGGCCTTTTGGTCTTCTTGGCATCTGTTATTTTGGCCCAAATATTGCTAGTTACATTTCTTGTAAAATAGGTTAAATTGGTGGAATTAAGACTCACGAAATAATTTTCTAACGTTCTTTTGTTAATAATTGTAGTGATGCAGAAGAAGAAAATAGAAAAGAGGGCCAAGTCTGTGCAAATAAGTACATGGAAGGTCTATCGAGAATTGCAGACTTATCATTTTGAATGGACTAGGTCAGCCAACTATTCCTGATAAAGAATCTGGTCTTGCACCTCTTAATAAGATCAAAAGGCGCTAGGTTCCTAATAAGGATGAGATTTGGAATTATGTAAAGGTATTAACATTTTAAATTAACACAGTTGCATGTATTCATTTGATGTTATTATACACTAATTTCCTATATAGTTAAGTGTTTCTTGAGTATGCTGCCTGATCAAAATCCTTTAAACATACTGTACTTTTTAACTAGTCATATTAACTTTATTTACGAAAGATGTAGATAGATATCAGGAATATGTGCATTCTGTAACAAAATAATTAATATCTTGCAGGCCAAGTTCGTCATTGCAGAAGAAGGAAAAAGGCATGTTCTAAAAACAGTTGCAGGTTCTGGCGTAAATGTAGAATAAAAAAGCTTCAATACAAGGTGTATACAAATCAGGCCCATGGATGGGCTAATTGTCCTGATTCGAATCCAGATGATCATTTTGGGATTAATCAAGTATTGGAACTTAAAGGTGATTCAGGTAAGTGTTGTGACATATTGTTTACTGACATATATTTATATTTGGGTAAACTCAACCCTGTTCAGTTCATTGGTGTATAAGTAATGTATTTAGTGGTGGGGGTATTGAGAGTAAGATACACTCATATTCTTGATTTTGGTTTTGAGACTAGACAATGATTGTACAGTATTGTTTTCCTATTATTGGTTAGGGTATTGAGAGTAGACAGTGATTGTACAACATTATAACTGTTTTGTGGTTTGGCTTCTATAACATTGTACACTTATTTTGACAAAAGGCCATGTCGATACTCTTAATGTTCTTGTAAATAACTGCAACTTCTCATGTATCTCTTTTTCCTCACCCTTAATCACAAAATTGAGCTGGATTCTCAATATTATCAAGAGCTCTACCCAAATTTGAGTAGAGTAGAGTAGAGCTTGTGTGTTAAGTTTACCAAGTTTGTGTGTTGTGGTTGAAAACCACACGGCGGCAACCATAAAACCTCAACAGCTAGCCAGATTTAATTCTTTAAGTTTCTTTTGTTTATTCTTTGTATATTGGTTTTTGATAGTTGTTAAATTTGACTAATTTTGTTTTAGTTAGAGCTACGTTGAATATACAAATTAAATATATACTCTTACACCTACTGATAAATAAATGTTTTTCTTTCAGAGCAATGAAGAAAACGATGGTGAAGCAAACACAGAAGATGAACTTGAATATGGTGATGGTTGATTTTGGAATAAGAGAAGGGCAAGATGAAGATCATATATTTGGTTTTATTTGGAATAAGAGAGGTGCAAGATGAAGATCATATATTTGATTTTATTTTATTATTGTCATCAATACATAATTCATCTTAGTACATGAAATTTAGACATCATTATATATTTAGTATGTTTTGAACATATTTTGATTTAAATTTACTTTGGATATTTATTGATATATATTAAATCAAGTTTATTGTCTATTTTTATGTTACATGGATAAATAAATAAATAAATAAATAAATATATATATATATATATATATATATATATATATATATATATATATATATATATATATACTAGTACAAATTCCACGTATTACGCGGGACAAGAAAGTATAATATTAAATACTATTATTTATTATCAAAGAAAAATATTATAATAAAATTAATATGTATTAGTCAAAATAAAAAAAAAATTGAAAAAAATTAAACAAAAAAGTAACAAAAAATAATCAAAAGAAATTTTATAAAATTAAAATCTAATCACTAAAGAAAAAGAATTATAATAAAATTAATATATATTAATAAAAAATAAAATTTAATATGGAGTATATAATTTACGTGATACGAAGAAAAATAATTACTCCATTTTACGCATTATGAACAAAAATAAATTTAAAAAAAAATTCAACCGTTTTAAAAAAAAATTAAAAGTATAAAAACAGATCAAGTAAAGTATAAAGGAAAAACTGATATGATGTCATATATATAAAAAAATATTAAAAAATATTATAAAAATACTGATTAATAGAATTTATAAGAAGAAAAAAATAATATTCAGAATCATCCAAAAATTGAACATCAAGTATAAAAAAGTTTGAAAGAAACAAATATATATGGATCAAAAATATTAAAGATAGAACGTAAAAAATTAATTAAATATAACTTCTCGCTATCTATTTTACACCTATAATGTACGGCAAAGTCTCCTGTGTGTGCCCGAGCATACAAACTAAAACCAGTGCACCCAAACCTAACCCTCCCCGTATCATGATCCGACCCAAAATATAAAAGGAAAAAATTACGATTTCATTCTCCAGCCATCACCATGTGTGTTCTCTCTCTAATTCCATCTTCACTTTCTCTCTCTAATTATTTTGCTCTCCACCGATTATCGACGGTGAATGAAGTGGCAGTGTCGTCGTACTCTATGACAGTGAAGGCGACAACGTAGGGAGTAGGTGCGAGAGGGCGAAGCGAGGAGTTTCTCCAATTGTTGAAGGCAACGACGCACGAGTCGAAAATTGGTCAGACGAGCGATGGGAACGCTGCAACGGAGACGACACGCGAGGCAACAATGTAGAGAGAAGGTGCAGTTCATTTAATCTCCTTCTCCTATTTTCTTCTGATTTTCTCAACACAAACACTCTCTCTCCCTTCGCAATTTCTCTACTCTTTTTTCCAAAATTTTCTTCTCCCAATTCTTCAGAATCTTGCCTCCTTAACCCCCATTCATCAATCTACTTTTTCCTAGTTGTAGCATAGTTGTGAAGCTTGTTTCAATTAGAATATGAATCGAACGCACCTTTATTTCGTTCTTTTTGCTTTTTAATCTTATTTTTTGAAATTGTTAGGGTTTTATGAATTTTCTTATATGCATGTTTAGTAATTTTAATTATTAGGATGTTATGTCATTATAAAGGATACCTTGTTTGATAAGGTGTATAATTAATTTTGATTAATTATTTGCTAAGTTATAATTGGCTTGGTCTTGTGCCATAAAATTACGCAGCGTGAAAATTGAAATGTTTTCATTTGCTTCTGTTTAAATGTAGGTTCACCTATGTTAGTTTTTTTTCATGATTTATTTGTTTAACCTATTGGTTGTGTTATGTTCTTGATCTAATAATGTGCATAAAAGCTTGTGGTTTGTAAGCTTTGTAGGCTTAAGATTCAATTATGATTTTTTCAACAGGAAATATGGTAAACCACTTTATTTTTTTGTTGTGTGCTCAGAATCTATTTTCCTTGGCTCTGTTTAAAAGTATTGCATTATTACAATCATGTCTCTCCTGCTAAATGCTTCCATCCTGCATTCCATTAGATGTCAAAGAATCTCAACTTTTCTTTCCTATAATTATGCTTGTTACGTTACATGTTTTTGTGTATGAATTATGGATGATGATTCGTTTCCTTTCTCTATTCTCTATATGGATCTTTGCCAAGCTTGGTGTACCTTTTGTTATCTTGTTGGTGCAATAGTTTCATTATCCTTTCATCATCGCATTCATTCAATTAGAATACAAGTGAAATGCTATACATGTATTCTCTATGGTTAGCAACGAACAAAAATTTATCTATTTAAACTTGTAAATGTGAGTTAACTAATCTTTTTTCTCACAATAAATTAATTTAGTTCTTATAATTAATGAATTCAATTTATAAAATTTCTAGATTCTTGTAGAAATAGAATATTTCAAATTTTATGTTACTTTGTCATTGGATCTTTTTCCTCCCAATTATTCTTATTTAGTTTCCTATTTCATATGATTACTTTTTTTTCCAGGTTTTTGTATAATGAGATCAAAATAGTGCACTTCTGAATGTGTGACCAATTTGAAGAAAAAGAAAGATGCAATGCAGAAACCTATGGAGAAGCTTGTGGACTAATATTATTGTCGTGTAAATAGTATGCAGTTGCGAAGGGTATATTGTTGATGAGTTAGGGTATATTGTTGTCATGTAAAGGGTATGAAGTTTAATGTCATGTTGTTGATAGTGTTTTAAGTTTATGTTATTGAGGTATTATAACATGGTGTAAAGAGTATATTTGTATTGTTATGTAAAGAGATAATTATATTGTTTTTGTGTAAATAGTATGTAGCTGCAAAGGGTATACTACTGATGAGTAAAGAGTATATTCCTGATGAGAAAAGAGTATGTTGCTATCATATAAAGGGTATGGAATTTAGTGCTCATGTTGTTGACAGTCTTTTAAATTTATGTAATAAAGGTATTATAACATAGTATGAAGAGTATATTATTGTTATGCAAAGGATATATTATTTTCGTGTAAATAGTATGTAGTTGCAAATGGTATACTACTGAAGAGTAAAGAGTATATTAATGATGAGTAAAGGGTATATTGTCGTCATATAAAGGGTATGGAGTTTAGTGCTCATGTTGTTGATAGTCTTTTAAATTTATGTAATAAAGGTATTATAACATAGTGTGAAGAGTATATTATTGTTATGTAAAGGGTATATTATTTTGTGTAAATAGTATGTAGTTGCAAAGGGTATGCTGATGAATAAAGGTATATTGCTAATGAGTAAAGGGTATATTGTTGTCAGATAAAGGGTATGGAGTTTAGAGCATTTGTTGTTGACAATATTTCAAGTTTATGTTGTTAAATTATTATGGCATGGTGTAAATGATATATGATTTTAAGAAAAGGGTATGACACTCAATACTAAAGGGTATAATATTCAATAACAGTGTCAAAGAAACACTTTAAGCGATTAGAACTTAATAGAGGGTATATTATTGTCATGTAAATGTTTGGAATACATGTTAACAAAGTATAAATGGAGGGTGGTATTCCATTGTTATTTTTCTGTAAATTTAATTCAGGGTATTACATCACAACAACATAAATATTAGTATAATACCTGCATTTAACAATGTGTTTTTAATAAAAGCATTTCATAAATACAAAAAAAAAATTACTAATTCAAAATAAAAAAAATGTAATAATTCATCAAAGTTTGTCACAACATTTAACTTGTTACATTACTAAATTAAATGAGCATTTGAAGTTTTAGATTCAATTTAATTTACTAACTCAAAAGTTTTCCCTTGATTTCTTTTCATTTTTTGAAATAAGTTCTTTATCCTCTTCTTCCTCCCTTTTGTAAATGAACTAACTGGATAGAATACCACATTAGATAAATCCTTGTTTTGGACAACTTGTTCTGATTGTGCTGAAAAATTCACCGAAGAAGATCAAAAACATCATATGAGATGAAGAGAGAGAATAAGAACTGCACATGACAGTTACGTTATTAATATAAGTACATAATATATAGTAGGCACAACAAAAAATACAACTAACTGCAAATTTATTGAATGACTAATAAAGATTTTGAACGCAGATACAATCATTACAATTAAAGGGTATATCAGCTACTGTTGAAGGGTACATTTTTGTCATGCAAAGGATATATTGTTGTCATGTGAATTGTATGGATTTGCAAAGGGTATATTATTAATGAGTAAAGGTACATTCTTGATCAACATAAAGTACATTGTTGTCATACAAAGGGTACGGAGTTTAAAGCGTTTCAAGTTTATTATAAAAGGTGTTATGACATGACGCAAAGGGTATATTGCGGATGAGTAAATAGTACGTTATTGATAAGTAAAGGATATATCATTTGTCATGCAAAGGGTATACTGGTTGTGTAAATCATATGCAGTTGCAAAAGATTTTTTTGTGGTTGAGTAAATGGTACATTATTGTCACAAAAAGGGCATATTACATATGAGTAAAGAGTACATTCCATATTTAAATCTTAAATAAAATTCATGTTTTTATCTAAAAAAATTAATTAAGAATTAATTTTGATTTGATTATATATATATTTAAATCTTCAAATAAATATTCGTATTTATCTGTATAAATTAATAATTAAAATAATAAAATAATTGAGAAAAAATTTGGTGTTGACACATCATCAAAATTAAACTCTCATTAGTATATTAAATACATTATTATTATTATTAATTGATCTTATTATTTAATTATTTCATAAATAACTAAAATGTTACCATATGTGTTACTTAATTGTTTTATAAATGTGTTACTTTTACATTCTTAAAAGTTATATAATTATTATGTAATTTATGTTACATTATATTTAAAAATGTTACCAAAATAATATTATTAATGTTACGATATACTAAAAAGTGTTAACAAAATAATGTACTTAGTGTTACGTTATATTTAAAAGTGTTAACAAAATAATATACTTAGTGTTACATAATATTTAACAGTGAAAAAATAATGTACATACTGTTACATTATATATAAAAGTCTTAACAAAAAAATGTTACATTAAGAAGAGTAAGTGTTACATTAAGAGCATAGGTAACATTCTTTTAAGTGTTACGATAAAATGTTACAATTGATATATTCATAATTAACGTGTTATCAAAAGCTAAAAAAGTGAAACATTAGACATTTGGTTACAAGGGCAATAGTGACACAAAGTGTTACTTATGATCTATAATAACATTTTTCTATTATTAAGTAACACTTTTTGGGTATAACTTAATGTCACTTATGTTGTAGTCAGTAAATCAGATACTTGAATTGTTTAGTGAAACAATGCAATTAGACATTCAAGTAGAAAATAATAAAACAGTGTAGTACTTTAAGAAAATATCTTGTTAGTCAAACTTGTCAACCAGAGGTATTGTTGTTTGCGTTTATTAGTATCTAGGAAGGGCGCTTGGTAATAGTCACAAACCAGATTATACTGTTAGCTTTGAATCAGATCATATTCGATAAGAAAACAGGGTTATGTGGTGTATTTTCATAAAATCTGCATGAATGAATAATTGGAAGTCTAGGAATTCAAATTAATGTAACACTTAAAACCGCCTAGCTTCAGCGGCGGTTGTTGCGCAGCGAAGTCTAATCCGGTGAGACTCGACAGATTTTAAGCTAATGACGTCAATTTCCACGTATTGTGTGTCGATTATGACCACCTTCATCACCGGATCAACGCTGCAGCAACCATCACCGAAAGTTGGAGAGAGAGAAGAGAGGATTGTGGTGTTGTAGTGAAGTGTGTCTGTCAGATGTGTAGCCGTACTTTCAATTGAAAGGTTGCCTTGCTTGAGTCGACAGACGTGCAGCCGCAGTTTCAATTGAAAGGTTGCCTTACTTGAGTCGGAATCGTCAAAAGATCAAACGTTGAGGTGAGAGAGAATTGTGCGTAGTGCCTATTAATTAGGCATGAAAATAGGATGTGCGGTGGGATAGGCCATTTAATTTTTAAATATTTAATTAGTATTAGGGTTATATTAGGTATATCACTTCAACTTTTTATATCTAATAATAATAAATTTAAGGTGTTTTATCGGTTTAGGGCCTGAAAAATATACTAACTATCGGTATAAGATCTAAAATATTTCTTTTATCAATTTGGGTCCTGATTTATTTAAAATTATCAGTATAGGGCTTGGGATGTTAACACCGTCATTTAACAGAAGCAATGTCGCTGAATAATTGCCACATCAGCATTGATATCAAATGAATTCTCTTGCTCTCCCATTATTTGTTTCATGATTGGGATTCTTTCATCTCAGATCATGATTTTGATTCCATTTCGCCATTTCTTTTTTGAGAAAGATGAACACCAATATGTCCTTCGCAGATGTACGTGAATCTATGAAGAAAATATCGAGATTAGGTTACTTGGGTGCCAGAAAGATCTACTTTTGGTGAAGCCTTTGTTTGGATTTGGTGTTTGGATATCAAATTCTAAAATATCTTTGCCAAGATATTATTTTATTTTTATTATTTAATCAATAAAAGGCAGAACAGATTGACTTTGGTGCTTAATATTTTCAACATATTATTTACTTGATTAAAATTAATTATCTTAATTGACAAGATTTATGAGTGTCGATCCATTTATTTCCCATTCTTGGGGTTTAGATTCTATTTGTAGATTTCTTTGTTGATTTTATTTGGAATATCTATTAAACATATATTTCATTTTATTTTTTGATAAGTTACAGAGTATGGAAGAAGCAATGGAGAAAAAAATTGTAGTATGTCGCCGGTTCTTCACATTACCAGTAAGAAAAGATGAAGCTCTACTCCGATAATGGGGGAGTGGGGGAGCAAGAGAAAAATGTTGATGTGGCAATTATTCACTTCTGTTAAATAATGGGAAGACGGTGTAACATCCCAAGCCCTATACCGATAGTTTTAAATAAACCAGACCCCGAATTAATAAAAGAAATATTTCAGGCCTCATACCGATAGTTAATATATTTTTCAGACCATAAACCGATAAAACTCCTAAATTTAAATGTGTATATCTCACAGTAATATACGTATGACTATGTACTAGAGAATAATTAATCCTTTAATTTTTAATTTTTAATAAAATAAAATTTTATTATTTTTATTTAATAAAATAAAATTTTATTATTTTTATTTATCATAAATAAAATTTTGTTTTAAAAATTAAAAATAATTGTTGAACTATGGATTTAAAAATTCATTTATAAATCCACAATTCATTCAAACAATATATTTCAAATAAATTAATTTAAAATACATGCAATTCAAAATTCATCCATTTTCAAATTCATTGGACTCAATCCAAACACAATTTAAATCCACCCATTTTCAAATTTATTGGACTCAATCCAAATACAACCTAAGTTTCATATATAAAGCATATTACGCATATTTAATGAAATTGTGGAGGTGGCTATATCCAAATCTAAATCCGCGGCTAATTCTGCATTTACCGTCTATAAATAAAAAGTTTAGACTGCATTTAATAATGGAGCATAAATATATTAAAGGAAAAACTTTAAAGGAAAATATAAAAATAAATGACAATAATTGTCTTTTATTTTAGTCCCTATCTGTCAATATTAATGATACCTTAATCATGTGCAGTGGTTTCTCCGACTCGTTTTACAGTCAATTGGCAGTGTGCATTAGTTCTGTCCAAATACACATAGACTACACACTTAATTACCTTAATTATGGAAAATAACACCATGCTATATTAATCATTTAATGGCATGGCCTATAATCACCTATGTTTCATTCCTTGTTACAAAACAAAAGTTTTCTATTAAAATAAAACACTCTAATTACTCTCACGAGCAAACTCAACTAATTATAGGGGTGATATTTCATATTAATACTAAAGATCTATTCTCTCTGCTCCAATATGGGATAACTAGTTTAACTAAATTTTTGACTTAAAAAAATTAATTTTTTTTAAAAAAATTAAGTATATAAATTTTTATAATAAATGTTAGAGATATTCTCTTGTGAGATGAGTTATTTGTGAGACGGGTGTAAGACGAATCGACCCATCATTAAAGTATGCGTATTATATAAATAAAATATGTTTATTTGTATTTAAAGTATGTCAATAATAAATCATATTATAACAGCTAAAATCAAAAATTAAAGTATGCTTATTATATAAATAAAATATGCTTATTTGTATTTAAAGTATGTCAATAATAAATCATATTATAACGGCTAAAATCATACTTTGATGCACAATCTAACATACTCTAGAAAACATACTTAAATAATTATTAAATATACTTTACCTAAATAATAGACATACTTTAACACGTCTAACATTTAATACTAAAGGATATAAATTGAATTTGGGCACACAGAACTAAAGTTGTGCGCCCCTTGCACGCATGACTTTCCTTTCTATAATTGGTAAAAAATAAATAAATAATAGTACTTACTTTTTACCTACATCCTATCATAATATCTACTTGTTATACAATCTCAATAATTTTACATATTTTTTATTAAATCACCTAAAATATTCCTATTTTTTATTTTATATATAAAAAACAATTTTTTTTTAAATTGCGCACACAAAAATAGGCGAAATAATTTTTGGGAGGGAGGGAGTATACGTTAGACATTGCACCTCCATGGATGCTAAATTTGAGTCAAAATGATCATTCAATAAAATTAAATTTTTAATCTTACTATTGTGTACTTGAGTTATTGGGGAAAATCTACGTTATTTGATAAAAATTACTCCTCTCCTCCCAATATAATCTTCACGTTTATTGTTCTACGTTGTTGAAAAAAAATATTTTTTTATTAACTTTATTGACTTTTAAAGATATTGTAATATTTTGTAATAAATAAAGTGCAAAATAATATTTTGATTGTGAAAAAAGAGTGATAAATTTGAAATTAAACTAACTTTTAATGTTATTGAATAAAATGATTTTTTTAAAAATCATCGTGGAACAAACAAACGAGAAAAGTGTGAAAATTATTATCGGAGTGATAGAACACTATGGACAGAGTAATTAGAATCGACAATGTGATACTAATTTAAAAAATTAAAACTAGATTAACAATAAACTCAACTTACAGAAGAGTGTGTAATTAAAAGGAAAGCATCCAAAGTCATAAATCAACCCCCACCGAAAAACCCAGTGGCAAAGAAATAAAAGTAATAAATGTCTCACAACTGCCTTCATGATCCCATTCAATGCAATCCAACTACATCAATTTTGATGAACCCCATTTTGATTATAAATACAACCATATCTCCAAAATCCCGTTTATGCACACCAATTTTCTCACATTACACATTCCAATTTTCAAGGGTTTTCTTTCTTTTCTCAAATTTATTAAAAAAAAAATCAAGAATGGCAAGTGAGGTTGCAAAGGATGAGAAGAAATCAGAGAGTGTAAAAATCCTCAGTAAATCACATGTGAAGCCCAAGAAACCAATCGGAAGAAAAGAGTGTCAGCTGGTCACATTTGATCTGCCCTACCTTGCTTTTTACTACAACCAGAAACTGCTGATCTACAAAGGGTGCGAGAAGACGTTCGATGAGGTCGTGGAGAAATTGAAAGATGGACTGGCGGTAGTGCTTGAGGAGTTCTACCAGCTGGCGGGGAGGCTGGAGAAGGACGAAGATGGGGTGTTCAAGGTGGTTTATGATCATGACGTGGAGGGTGTTGAGGTGGCGGCGGCGGCGGCGGAGGAGGTGGACGTGGCGGAGCTGACGGCGGAGGAGGGGACTTTGAAGTTCAAGGAGCTGTTGCCTTACAACAAAGTGTTGAATTTGGAAGGGATGCAACGCCCATTGCTGGCACTGCAGGTACATTAATTATGTTTCAATTTATTGCATGGCCATGTTTTTCACCAACTTTTTTAATTATAGTTTGTTTGAATTATTAACAAATTTGAGCTACCTTTATTGGAAGTTTAATATAGTCTAAAAATCCCCTGTCAAAAAAATTAACATCACCATGTCATTTTTTTATAATCCCTTCATCCCATAATAATTGTCTTAATTACAGTATAAATAAAGTTTAAGAAAAGTTACTGACAAATTTTTACATAATACTAGTAAAATCTTTTCATGTAATAATAAATAAATTATAAAATATGCTATGTGTGTTAGATGAGTGTTATAAATTTGAAATTAAGATGTATTTTGAGATTACATATAGTTGCTATGAAATTTTTATTTTTGGAGTGAGACATTTATTGTAGGACAGACAAAAATGGAAAGTAAAACACTTACTACGAGACGAAGGTAGTATAATATATCTTATTTAGCAAGAACTCTTGTGTTTCCGGGCGCACGGGGGCGCACGGATTAAACCCGTGCGCCCATACCATACCCATACCATACCCGGTTCATGAACACAAATTTATTTTTTAACCTTATATAATATCCATTAACTTGTGGCCGCACAGATCTATATCCGTGCCCCCGGGCGCACAAGAGCCTTATTCATTTTATTTTATAAAAAAATTAAAAAATAGTTCCGAATCATAATGTGTCATAAAATTCCAAATATTATACTCCCTCCATCCCGCAGAAAGATACGCCCTAATTAATATTAGAATATAAGCATTATTTGAATTTAAAAATAAATGTGTGTATTTATTTGCATTTCTCTTTATTAAAAAAAGTTACTTATTGTAAAATAGAGTTGGTTTAAATAGGATATAAGACCAATATAGTTGGACTTTCCTTGATGGAGTATTAAGAAAATGACTAGAAATTGACTAATTATAATTAATGACTAAGATTCCAAAATTTTATTTTTGGGTAAGTTTATTATAGAGTATCTAATGTAATATATTCTATGCAAAATTTTGATCTTACATTAATTGGAACATATATGAAATTATTATAGTTTAAATAAAATGTAATACTAATGGATGAAAAATCATAATAATTTAATTGGATTATTTTAGCACTATAATATAAAGAAATAATAATAAATCAAGAAAACGTGAAATAGTCTCATTGAGATAAATTCACGTAAGATTTCGCTTTTGATAAAAGGGTGAGTCTTATAAAGCGAGTTTACATATAAACTCTATTTTCTTAAAAATACTATTAAGTATATAAAAAAATTACTCTTTGAAGAGTAATAATTTTTATACAAAAGAGTAATAATTCAAGTTTCTAAAAAGTAATTTTTCATGTATTCCCTAAAGAGTAATCTATAAATCAGGTTTTACAAGAATTTGAAAAGTAAATTTTTTTAATTTAAAAAGTAACGATTTATATGTTTAAAGAGTAATTTTTCATGTAGTAAAGAGTAACATGATTTATAGTATGTAAATCCAGTTTATACAATGTTCGTGTAGAAAAAAAAGTGATAACAATCTAAATGAATTATTTTAATATTAACAACTTTAATGAAAAGTAATAATTAATTAATTACTCCCTCCGTCCCGAAGAAGTTGATATATTTTTTTTTTGGGCACGGAGATTAAGGAGTATAATAATTTAATGTAAAGTGGAGTAAAGTGAAGTGAGAGAAATAATATTTAATGTGTAGTGAGCAGTTGTATTAGAGGTGATATGTGGGGCCATGAGAATAGATTAATTGTTTTTCTGTGGGTCTCATATATTAAAAAGGAAATGTGTCAACTTTAGTGGGACAAACCAAAAAGGAAAGTGTGTCAACTTCTATAGGATGGAGGGAGTATAAAAGTATGAAACATTCTCATTATCCTCATTATTAGACAAGCCACTCAAAGACTTTGTTGTTAAATTGTACTTGGAAATTTCTTAATTCCATTTTAATATGGAATTTTTTTTATTAAATTTAATGAGTGATAGTGTGGTTTGAATATCGAAATTGTATAATTGTATAACATATTTTATAATTTATTTATTTTTTAAAAATATCAAAATACTCCAAAAAAAAAAAACGCCTTCCACCCTAATGATTTATGTCACATTATTTGTTTAATTTAATGCTTTTTTTTTTAAGAATATTTAAGGTAAAGTTTTAAAGGCATGTTTTATACGGGCTGGACCGCTGGAGTATTTGTACATTTAAAATATATTTCGAAAAAAATAGAATTAAAATATTTTAAATTATAATATGAATTAAATAGTCCTAAAGAAAAATTATTATACCCCTTTCGTCTTGCAAGTGTAATTCTTTTTAGGCAAAAACTCCTGCGCACACGAGGACATGGAGGAATACTCCGTGTCTTCATGTGAACACAACATTTCCCCCTCCAATCGTATTTAAATTTATGTATTGCTAGGGGTCTAAATTGCAAAGGGGCATGAAAATTGTAAAGACGCACAGAATGTGCTCCGTGCGCCCGAGTGCACAAGAGCCTCACTCTTCTTTTTGCATGACGGAGGGAGAATATTACTAAACAAATCCCAAAATTACTATAAACATATTCAAAAATTGAGGTTTAATTAAGCTTTAACCACTTTAGAATCATATTTTACATATTTAAAATCATAATAATTCGTGGAAATTTTTGGGTGAAAATTATTTCATAAAGTATGTACAGTAATTGTAAGGAAAAGATGGTTGAGAGAGCATTAATCAGGTAACAAACCATAACCAAATGCTCAAAACATTTTTCCCTAGAATATTTCAGAAAATTAACATAAAAAAATATAATTAACTGCTTGTATTTTTTTCATCGTCAGATCAAACTGATCACTTTAGCAAAAAAAAAAAAAAAGGACTATTATAAATAAGTGGAGGATTGTTATCATTTGCATATTTGGGTGATTTTTTGGTTTTAATATTAGTCTAAATTATTTCCAATAAATTACTTATATAATTAGTTTTTATACTTTAATAACAAATTAAATTATTAAGATTTTTATAAGTCAAAAATTTGTGTGTTCAAGGACGCACCGTGCGCCATAAGTACCAATACCTTTTAGTATTAAATTATGTATTAAATTGTATACCCCTTTAATATTAAATTTTGTGTCGCAAGACACGACATAAAAAGAAATACTAATTAGAAAAAAATTAATAAATAAAAGAAATAATCATTTCCAAGTTGGAGGAGCCCATCATTAATCTTCCTCATAATTTTGAAGTTGGAGAATCTCATCATCGTTTTCTTGTTGCTGCAAAAGATCTCATATCATTAGTATTAAATATAAATAAATAATTATATTAAGCTTACTAAAAAAATTAAAATTTTAGTAGGTTGTATAATACGGAAACATTAAAATTTTATTACGTTGAATAATACGGAAGCTAATCAAGATTGATCGACTAAAGACGGAAAGAAATAAGATGTTGACTCACGAGGAGAGGATTACTAATAGCAACACACACATCTTAGCAATTGTGTGTTGTTTCTGCCTACTTCTAATTCTGGCTATTGTGGCTTTATCTTTGCTAATTTATTTGTACTTTGTACATATTAATATTTGAACATACCATTTTGCTAATTCACTTGTACTTAGAAAAATCTATGAATATGAACATAAAAAAAAATACTAATTAGAAAAAAAATTAATAAATAAAATAAATAATCATTTCCAAATTGCAGGAGCCCATCACTAATCTTCCTCATAATTTTCAAGTTGGAGGCTTTAATCTGGTTTTCTTGTTGCGGCAGAATATCCCCATATCATTAGTATTAAATATAAATAAATAATAATAATATTAAGCTTATTAAAAAAATTAAAATTTTAGCAAGTTGAATAATAAAGAAAAATTAAAAATTTACTACGTTGAATAATACGGAGCCCATCATTAATCTTCCTCACGATCTTTAGGCTGCTGGGTGGTGGATACAATTTTATTCTCTTATTCAGGTCAGCAACTTCTAATAATGAGCATGATCTTAAACATCATCGGAACCACATTAAATATTAATCCTAAAATATTTTGTAATATAATATCTTGTAATATAGTACATAAATAAAGCTAAGAAAATTTAACAAATGTTTTAAATAGAGTTTATTTAAAAATAAGTTAAATTAGTTTTTTTAAATAAAGATTATTATAATTAAGGCATGTTTTTATTTTGATCTTTTATTTGATCATGGATCTGAGGTGATTTAACATGATATACATATTTTCACTTTGCATGGTCCAAGCTCAAGTTAACACTACCATAAAAGAAATAACATTTAATTAATATTTTCATAACATACTTAAATTTTAAAATTATATCCCTTTATAATACGTATAACATATTTTATAATTTATTTATTATCAAAAAATATCAAACAAACTATTCCAAAAAAAAAGTTAAAAATGATTTTTATTAGGCAAATTTTATGCAATTGGTTCGCCTTGCACCCTATTCCCTAATGATTATGTCATATTATAGGTTTAATGCTTTTTTGGGTTTCGAATATTTAAGGTAAAGTTGTTTTTCCTACCTATAAATAAGGAGAATTTATCATATACCCTGATTCACAAAACAATATTTTTATTTGGGCAAAAACTTGTTTGAGACTGTTTTATGAGAAATCATATGGTGACAAAAAGTGATAGTATTCTAATATTGAAGTTATAACAAATTGTGAAAACACAATAAATTATTTTATGAATAATTGGTAGTACAAATAAAAAGTGAAAAAATAATAAATTTTATATTAAAAGTGATAACAATCTAAAAAACATATATTTATCTCATGACATGGTGACATGGTCGCAGTGTTGCTCCTTCTTTTATTAATGTTCGTACAACCAATAAAATATTAATATAATTATTTAGAATATGTTAAGATCTCTTAAAATAGCTAATGTCGCTTGTTGTATTATATATTGAGTGAAAGACAAGTAAAAATTGATGTTGAATTTAAAAAGAAAGTACAAACCATATAAGTTAGATTTAATGTATCACTTATTATTATAGAAAAAGTGACACATAGGTGATACATAAAAATAATTAAATAATCTCAAACTTCGTGAAATGGCCCTATGTAAAAATTTATTATTTTTAGTGCATAGAAAAAAGTCCAATGAACCCATTATCATGGAGTACGTATTATATGATTTGAAATACATTTTTCAAATCTTATGTTAAGATAATAAAATCTAATAATTGAGATAACAATAAAGGGAATCATGTTAACTACTTATTAACGGTATTAATTAAACACACGTACAATAAAAATAAAAATATAAAAAAAACTCTTGGTTTGTTTTAAAGTGTTAATTTTGATCGTAGACTAAATATAATATTTCAAACTTTAGGGCTCCTAAATTAACATTTGACCCATTAAAATTGTTTGATTTGTTGTATTATTTCTGTTGTTTAATGCCATTTGATCATGTTAGCATATAATTGTTAAAGATTTATTTAAACAAATATGATCATATCCACCTTACTATAATGGATATTTGTGATTGAATAATTGATAGGGATCTCTTCTAAGCATACTTGTCAAAACAAATAGGAGCTCCTATTTCATTTCTCCATTTCATCTAATAATTTACTTATTAGATGTATGAATCATTCTCTAAATTATCGTGAAGTGTGTGCTAAGGGTTTATATGTATTTCGTTAGGGTTTGATTTTTTTGATAAAGAAAATATGTTATGTAATATAGAGTGTGAAATATCAATGTATTATAAGGAATTTGGATCAGTGTCAAAGTAGGTTGGTGATGGAATTATTTGGGAAAATATCAATTTTGGTCATTTAGGATATGCGAAATTCAATTTTAATCTTCAAGTTTGGTAATTTTTCAAAAATGGTCCTCCGATATCCTCTTTTGGTCCTCTTAGTCCACTTTTTGTCCTTTTTGTCTACTTTTGGTCCTCTAAGATAAGTCAAATAAGGACTAAAAGTGGACAAAAAAGACTAAAAGCGAAGACTAGAGGATCACTTTTGAAAATTTACCAAACCTTAGAAATAAAGTTGGATTTTGCATATCCGAAATGATCAAAATTAATATTATTCCGAATTATTTCACAACCCACCACAATGTACGATTAGTTGGGTCATAGTTGGTTGAGTTATTATTGGGGTGATCAATGATGGTCGGATTTTGATAGGACATGTTTTTTGGGTTAATGAGATAAAAAAAATCATTCTAATATTTGTTGATAATGTATCTATTTTACAATGTACCACTAATATAACTATTTACTTTATATAAAATAATAATTCATTCATTCTAAATTTATCTTTAAAGTTAAAAAAAAATTACTTTTTTTTACTTACTTTTAAAGGTACTATGATATTTTTGGATAATAAATAAATAATAAAGTTTGTTATATTTGTTAAAAAAAGTGATAACAAATTTGAAATTAAAGTAAAATATATTAGAAAGATATTAGTTCGTTACTTTTTCCTTTTATGGAAAGTGTGAAATTAAATTTAAGATGGATCAAACAGAAATTGTGTAGTTAAAACTGAGATGAAAGGAGTATTTAATACCTTTCAATTCATTAAAAAAATATATAGATTTCTTACCAATGAACCGTCCGTCCGCCCGCCCGAAAGAGAGTATTTTACTTTTGTGCACGTTGATTATTAAAGAGTATTATTATTTAATGTGTAGTGGGTAGTTGTATTAGTGGGAGTGTGAACCCCTTATTTTAGTTGTATTAGTGGGTGTATGTGGGTCCCATGTATGTAAAAAATGAAATGACCTTTTTTGAAGCGGAAGACCAAAATGAGAAAAAGACCATCCTTCAAGCGGACAGAGGGAGTATGAATTTTCTTAATGATTAAAAAATAAAATTGTGAAAATAATGTATCAAAATGAATTATTAGATGCTGATAATAGTAGTAGCCATTTATGAAACGGGTGATTGGTGATTGGTGAATGGTGAACAGATTGGTGGATTTGCACTTGACGAATTAGTCCAGCTAAGCTTATGTTGACACTCGTATGTCTAATTATTATAGTAGGTCAAATTGGTCGAGGTCCATTTAATCCAATCAACCCTTCATAATACTGATGGCATGCATAAATGCTCATTTTGAGTTCCTACCAAATTACACCTACATTTGCAATTCATATGAATGGCGTCAAATGATTTCATTAAAAGTAAATAAACTTTGTGTGATGCTGTTCCTGAAATTCTGTTTTGTTTGTATTGACAGCTCAACTGATTAATAGGAATTATGATTTACTCAAAATTTATGAATTGAATCTCATTTCTATAGTGTTGAAAAAATATCTCAAAATGAAGAACTTCTTGTAACTGTGGAGTGGATAACCACTCTATCGAATCGATGTACATGAGTATTTAGGATAGACCATTCCATTTTTAAATAAAGTTAAAAATAAACCCTACCTAAAACATATATATATATATATATATATAATATCATTATTTATTATGATTTTCAAAATCCAATTTTAATAAATTTCTCTTAAACCTATTCTGTATACACAGTACAAATAATATTAATTATTACTCACTCCTACCATAAATTATATAATCTCAATTAATATTTTTTCTTTATTCTCCGTTCTCTTTGATTACTTCCCTCACCTTCAGCAAATAAATAGCAGTTCTATTTATCAATATGTATAGTCTTGAACCCTCGATAGTGATTTTTCTTTAGAATTCGACGGCTGGATTGATCCATCTAATTATATTATGTTGATGTTAATCACTACGATTAGAATTATGGTTCTTATTTATAGTGATAATTATAGGCCCACGATCTAGGATACTTAGATTTTTTTTGCTTTATGAGTTTGTTTTATATAAAATTTAAATTTATTAAACTAAAATTCAAAACAAACATTAAATAATAAAATCAAGCTAAAATCAAAATATCTAAAACCAAAGTGAAGAAACATTATATTGCATTAATTTTTTTTGCCACGTGGTATAAGTAATCTCATTTCATTTTGCCACGTGTTTACAGCTCACAAAACTCAAGGATGGACTAGCAATGGGTCTTGCCTTCAACCACGCTATACTGGATGGCACCTCCACGTGGCACTTCATGAGCTCATGGGCCGCCATCTGCAGTGGGGCCACCTCCATCGCAGTCGCACCGTTCCTCGAGCGTACCAAGGCGCGAAACACCAGAGTGAAACTTGATCTCTCCCAGCCGTCCGATGCGCCGGAGCACGCCAACTCAGCACCCAACGGCGACGCCCTCCCCTCCCCCCCCGCACTCCGCGAGAAGGTCTTCAAGTTCTCCGAGTCAGCCGTTGACCAGATCAAGTCAAAGGTAAACGCCGGCACCGACCCCTCGCGGCCATTCTCCACCTTCCAGTCGCTCTCCGCGCACGTGTGGCACGCCGTCACACGTGCCCGGGAGCTCGCCCCACAGGACTACACCGTTTTCACGGTGTTCGCCGACTGCCGGAAGCGGGTCGACCCGCCGATGCCGGAGAGCTACTTCGGGAACCTGATCCAGGCGATCTTCACGGTGACGGGAGCCGGGTTGATCCTGAGCAACCCGGTTGAATTCGGGGCGGGTCTGATCCGGGACGCCATAGAGTCGCACAATGCGGAGGCAATCAATAAGCGGAACGACGAGTGGGAGAGCAACCCGATTATATTCCAGTACAAGGATGCGGGTGTCAACTGCGTGGCGGTAGGGAGTTCGCCCCGGTTCAAGGTGTACGAGGTGGATTTCGGGTGGGGCAGCCCGGAAAGTGTTCGGAGCGGGTTGAACAACCGGTTCGATGGGATGGTGTATCTGTACCCCGGGAAGAGTGGGGGGAGGAGCATTGATGTGGAGATTAGTTTGGAAGCGAAGGCTTTGGAGAGGTTGGAGAAAGACAAGGAGTTCTTAATGGAAGTTTAAGGTTTGTTTAATGTGGTAGGAGTTAAGTTTATGAATGTTTAATTAATTCTGTGTGGACTGTTTTTTATTTCCTGTGATGAATTTAGAATTGGAGTGGAATTTGATTTTAATTTTAGTTTGTTCTAATTTTCCTCTCAATGAAATAAGTTTACTTTTGATATTATCTGAATTCCTAAAGTATGGTGATTAATTAGGTGATCAACCATGGAACCAGTCGCATAATTTTCCACTCCACGATTTTTACTTTATACTGGCTTTGATCAAGAAAATTATCTTTAACTAATTTTGTTGATTCTAAAAGGCACTGTAGTGTATTATTAGGTAAAGTAATACTCCATCCGTCCCAGGTAATGAGGGCAAGAGACTTTATGTTTAACATAAAGTCTCTAGCCCTCTTAGCATGAGAAGTCTCTAGCCCTCTTAGCATGAGACAGAGGAAGTAGTATTTTTGCGAAAAATGAATAATAAATTTGAAATTAAAGTAACTTTCGAAGTTATTATTGAATAAAGTGATGTTTCTACTTTTGAGATACAAAAGATTTATTTGGACATACAAATAAAAATAGTGTGAAGAATTTGTTTTTTAAATGGTTAATTAGGGATGTCAGTTTTATTCGTTGGGTCGGATTACCCAACGGGTACCTAGCTATCGAGCACAAATAAGTGGGTTATAAATCGAATAACGGATCGATTAATACCCGAACCCGAGAGAAAATATGCAGGTAAGGGTAGAATATGACTATATTTTTTCACCCGAAACCCAACCCGGTTATTATCCGAAATTTTATACTCCCTCCGTCCCACCCAAAGAGTCTCTTTTTTCCATTTTGGACGTCCCACCCAAAGAGTTCACTTTCCTTTTTTACACACATGGGATCCACACACACCCACTAACACAAATAAAATATGGGACTCACACTCCCACTAATACAACTACCACTACACACTAAATAATAATACTCCTTAATTCACGTACCAAAAAGTAAAAACTACCCTTGCAATGAGACGGATATATATATATATATATATATATATATATATATATATATATATATATATATATATTAATTTATAAATTATACCCTCTCCATGTTATAATAAACTTCATCGTTATTATAAATATGGAATTTAAAAAAATTTTATTTTTTGAAAACTTTATTGATTTTTGGAGGGTAATATAATATTTTTATGTGATAAATAAAATATAAAGTATATTAAGTGTGTTAGGTGGGAATAGAGATGACAATGAGACGAATATTTCTAGGTACCCGATCTACCCAAACTCTAATGAGTAGGGTACTGGTAGTTGTGAAAAATATCATTAGGGTTTGGGACGAGTACGAGTAATGCCTCAAATACCAGTAGGTATCCCGATTATATGGAGTATATAATTTTTATAAAATTTAATATATATTATGTAATTTATACTATATGATAAGATATTTTATAGAGTTGGTTTTGCGTACTCGGGGACACACCGTGCGCTTTTAGAATTTAGTATTATGAGTAATGATACATTATTTTCTTCTAAAGAGTATACACTTTAATTAATAAGGGTATATCATTTTGTTCTAAAGAGTATGCACTTTTCAATAATATTTTTTTTATTTTTCTTCAGAAAATAAAGGGTATACATTTTTATACTAAAAGATATACAATTTAACACAAAATTCTAAAGGCGCACGGAGTGTGCCTCGTGTGCCCGGGTGCTCATAAGTTTTTGCCTATTTTATATATTTAATTAATAGTTATAAGTTTTATTTAGGGAGGATTAATACTAGGTACACTAAAAAAATCCTTAATTATTATGAGATACAAACATACAAAATATTACTACTAACTACAAAAATATATAGTGATATTTCAATATTACCCTTACAATGTGCTGCACATAAATGTTTGTGCGCAATAAAAGTGTGTGTAGTAAAAAAAAGTATATGCAGTAAAAAAGTGTGGTGGTTCGGCGGTGGCGGTGGCTGTCCGGCGGTGGCCCCGCGAGCGGCCGGCAGCGGTCCGGCAGTAGTCCGGCGGTGGGTGAAGGTTTAAGATTTGTGGTTTAAAAGTGTATGTGTTTAGGGTTATATTTGATATTTTATTTTATTATTTTGTATGTGAGAGTAATTATTTTAAATCAATGTATCTCACAGTAATTATGGGTATAAAGTGTGTACCTACAAGTAATTTTTCCTTTTATTTAATTATATTTATTAAATATTTATTTAAAATAATACAATTTATATTATATTTTTTATATTTAATTAATAATAATGTAATTTTCATTATTATTTATTTAGACAATAAAAAATATAAATATGTATAAAATAAATGAATTTTAAACTGGTATGGGTACCCGCGGGTATTGATAAACAGTAATGGAACGGGTACGGATACCATAATAAATTTTTTAAATTGGACGGATACGGATATGGATAGTTGTTTTTTAATTGGATACGGGTACGTGTACCACAAAATAAGCGGATACCCTACCCGTTGCCATCCCTAGGTGGCAGTGGTAAATTTGTAATTAAGATGTACTTTTAGCGATGCGGACTGATGTGATATTACTCTTTTTGGATGGTTAAGTTTAAAAAGGGACGGACGAAAATGGAAAATATAAAGTTTATTATGGGATATAGAGAGTGATATTTTTATAAATAAGTTAAAATTAAAAAATAATTATTTTAACTATTATATTTATTGACTTAATTTAATTAAATAAATGTTTAAGTATAATATTTCATTTTTAATATAATACTCCTATAAAAATAATACTCCCTCCATCCCATTGAAATATATATGCGTTTTTCATTTTGGTCCGTCTCAATACAAGGTGTGCATTCTCCTTTTTGGTAAAGGAACCCACACATATTTATTATTTCTCTCTTCATGGACCCACATGTTATACTAATACAACTACTCACTTTACATTAAAATATTATTTCTCTCACCTCACTATATGTTAAAATATTATATCTCTTAATTTACGTACAAAAAGTAAACGCGTACGTTGTAACGGGATGAAAGAAGTAATTTAAATATAATCATAATATATTTTTTCCGTGATGACGCTCGGTAAATTTAGTTTAATTTATTTCATGAAAATAAAAGTCTTTATTATTTATTATTATGATTGGTGGTAATTATTACTCCTATTCAACTTATTCTATCCAATGTTAGGAGCTCGAACCACATGACCATTGTTGTCAACCCACACCCAAACACGGTCGCAGCGGAAGTCTTTCGTCACTGGAGTTCCATCTTTGAGGACAATCGCATTCACGTTTTTGTTCTCCTTCTTGATCACCTCCTTCGCACTTTCGCCGTCGGCACCCACCAACTCTGGCCACGAATTCTTCCCTGCACCAAAAAATTATAAGAGACCACTCCGCTGATCTAAACTGGACATAATAACTGAAAATTCTTCTATCTATAAAATTGAAAATAGATGTTTGATTTTGAGAAGCCAAATGAAAAAACAAAAATAAAAATTATGGAAATATGAATAATTAATGGAAGGCGGTTCTTGCCTGGACACTGTTATTTGCAGTTATAAGCGATTTTATGACTACAATGAATCATGCATCTGCTGATATTTAAAAGGGGAGAGAGGGGTATTTATTGCGCATTTGAAAAATAGTCTCTTATTAGCCGACTTTGTTGAATGCTGATGTGGGTAACTGATACCAAGGGTCAAATTAAAACAATTGTTATGAAAAATGTGGATGACAATGAACAGAGTACTATGTTATTTTAAGTGTATTTTTACTCGTAATTAAATAATTTGAGGTAGTATGCTTTGAGACTTTGGCATATTATTACACATGAATCGATGTGGGTGGACTCGTATACGTAATTTATATAGGAATTGATGTGGGTGGATCCGTGTGAATGACCTATACCAAGACCTATACTGGAGATACATTGGGTATTTGATTTTGAATGCAAGGATAAAAAAGTCCAAAAATTACAATTGTGTAAAAAAGATAACAAACAAAAAAATAATGGTAAAGATTTTACATAATGAATTTTGTGTATTATTTCAATTCTTCCAATTTTTATTATTAATGTACTCCCTCCGTCCATTTTTAAGATGTCCATTTTACTATTTTTGGCGTCCGATTGAGAGGTATTCATTTCCCTTTATTTAGTAAAAAAGTACACAATATGTCTCAAAACTTCCCTCTAATACAACTACCCACTTTATATATAATAATAATACTCCATAATCCACGAGCAAAAAGCAAACGGATACCTTAGAACCAGACGGAGGGAGTAATATTGTTGGTAAAATTTATGATGCATTTAATATTTAGTTATTATAATATGTTTAATATTTTTAATTAAAATTTATATTCTTGTCCAAATATAAATATATGTAATTAAGAGTTATAATAAATCTTGTTCTATGTTAATGTTATGTGTTATTTGTAATTATTTTTAAATAAAAATAATATAATAGTATTTAATTACATTAATTGAGAAGTATAATTATTTTAATAAAAATGATATTCGAATTAATGAAAAATGAAAGTGTTTCAGTAATTAGTGGTACAAAACGTATTTAAATATTACTAAACGATACATTCGCTAAAAAAATTACTGATAAATACAAAATTATATTTTGTTTGACCCATAATATCCAACTCATCCGTACATTAGTATACATTATTAAGATAGAACAAAAAAAAGATTAAATATAATATTTATACGAATGTACACTAGTGTGCATTCTTGAGGGAGAAACAGAAAAATACGCAATTATATTAAAGAACCTACTAACATATGTGCATTCTTAAAAGAAAAACAGAAAATACGCTGCATTCTTGAGGGAGAAATAGAAAAATACGCAATTATATTAAAGAACCATACTAATGTATGTGCATTCTTAAGAGAGAAACAAAAAATACGCTATTAATTAGCGTGCATTCTTTGGAGAAAAAATCCGCAAATAGAAACAGAAAATAAGCAATTAAATTGAAGAATCCTACTAATGTACATTAGTTTGCATTTTTGAAATAGAAACAGAAAATATGCTGCATTGTTTAGGGAGAAATAGAGAATATGCGATTAAATTGAAAAACTCTATGAATGTACATTAATGGACAAATTTTTTCACCAAGCCTAATGTATATTCGTAAACCGATTTCAATTAATTATCCATCTCTCACCTTTGCATCATTTCAATTAATTATCCATCACCAATAATCCCACATGCACAAGGTAGATCGATTTTTCTCGATATTTTTCAATACTAAGACGGATTATTTGTTATCTATGAAACAAAGAGGGCTCGTGGTGTGAGCGATTGATCATCTAACTATCTCAATCTGCAATCTCTCCCAAATTGAAAAATTTTACAAATTTGCCAATTTGTGAAAACTGCTAAATTCAACTGTAACGTCTCATCCCTTCAAAATCCCAACCTTCATCTGGAAATAGAAGCTTAATTAGCTTTTTCCTACGTTAATTCTCTGCTCAAATTTCTACTTCCTATTGCTTTAGTCTTGAAGTTTTTTTCATCCTTTTTCTCTTTACCAATTATCCCACTCTTTATAATTAAGCATCTAGCTAGCTAAGTTCACCTTCTGTTTTGTTGTAGAAAGTGAATAATCTCACTATACTAACAATTAGACTGAACAATTTATCATTAGTATATCCTTGTAATTTTGTATGGATAGAGATGTAAATGAGTATGGCAAAAGGTGGGACAAAATCACATACTACCTAATAGCTATTTACCATACCTTATAATCTTAAAATTGAACTTTGATAGGATACGTGCATAGCCATCGGGCACGCGGATAATCTGCATGTAAACAAATATCATATGAATATTTATTGTTTCTCAAACTTGTCTAATTCTATCGCATTGTAATAAAAATTATTTTTTAAAATAAAAATATAAATTAGGAATTAAATAATGTATTTAAATATTATTAATTAGAAACTAAATAAATAATGCAAATACGTAATTTAAAAATTAAATAATATAAATAATATATATTTTAAAGTAGAAATATATATACATGCTACATAATTAGAAATATATAATAAAATATAAATATAAATATGTAACTTAAAATACATACTACATATATGGAGTATATAATACTAATATATAATATAATATAATATAATATAATATAATATATATAATATATAATATCGGGTAATCGGGTATAAAAGGAGAACACATACCCTACTCTTACTCGTAAATTTTTTTATCGATTTCGGGTATTACCGGACCCGTTACTCAATAAAACATTCTCTATCCGTGCTCATCATCTTAGGTACCCGTGGATAACCTAAACCGATGGGTATGGACAAAATTTTACGTACCTAAATATAGTGTTCGTACAATACTTTCATCAACAGACCATTTTTTGGCTCTTGATGAAACAATGAGTTTATGGGTACTTACAATCAATTGAAGATTGGCTATTGGGCTTTCACTTCGATTTTTCTTTTCTTTTCTTTTTTTTCTTCTTAATTTTGGGCTGAAAAAGAACTTACTGGTCCCTTCGCTTATAGTTGTATTGATGGCGAGCCCAATAAAATAAAAATTCTATTTTTTTCAAAAAAATTATGAGTCCGACTAGAATGCATATGGTGCACCGGTGCATCTGGACGATCTAAACCGTTAGATTACAGAACTGCAAATTCGTCATCTGGAAGCCTAGAAAAGACAAAGGTTGCATGATCACCACCGAAGGCAGAGTCGACCCGCGCAGCAACAGCGATCTGGTTATCCAGAATGTCAACATCATGGCGGAGGAGGCATTCCTGACCGCCCAACCGCCACACAAAGCTTTCGTTGGGTGGCCGTGGAAGGAGCTCTTGAGAACTATTATTATGCAATCGAACATCGAGGGGTTCATCGACCCGACCGGTTGGTGACCGTGGGCTAGAAATTTTGCATTGGACACGTGTTATTATACAGAGTACGATAACCGTGGAGCCAGCTCAAATAAAATGAAGCGGGTTAAGTGGAAGGATTACAAGAACATCTCGATCGAGGAAGCTCAGAAATGGACAGGAGGAATAACTTTTGTCGGTGATGAGTGGATCAACAAAGCTGGAGTTCCATATGTTCCCACATTGATGCAAATTTAATTAACATAGTTTGTACATTTACATTTCTTTGTACGTGGATATATAAAATATAATTTATTTATTTATTCCCAAAAAATATTATTTTCAATTTAGTGCAGTAACTCTCAATATTATCCAATTTGACCTCACTAAAAGACATCAAACAATAGACATTATCAGCCTATTTTATCGGACACGGTTTCCTTCTACAATCAACAGCACACCATAGAGACAACACTATTTCCCAATTCATTGAGTTTGTTGATTTAATTACATGTAAATCTCACTCATTGATGAATCAAAGAAATACATACTCCCTTAGGTGTTGAGGTTATTGTATAGGGATTAAGAGCACGAACATCCATAATAACTGAGATCAAGTTCTCCTATATAGTCAATACAAGTCGAACGATCTCAAGCGGTTCTGCTCAATACACACAAAGTGCACTAATGTGATTCTATAGTCAAGACAAACTAATACCAAATCACACTACAACCATCCCGATAGAAGTCCCCATCTATTTCGATTGTGAGCATCTATTTATACTTTATAAGGAAACCGATAATATGATCTTCTGCGTGTTGTCGCACAACATATTATCTATAGTATAAAGTAAGTGGACTATTGCATCGACATATAAATAAATTATAAGACGCAATCATTTGATCAATGATTCTCATTTCAAATATTGTTAAAACAATGTTCATACTAAAACTAAACTTTTAGTATAAAATCCAACAAGGATATCATGAGGCACTAGTTGGTCAGTATGAAGTAGCAGTTCAGCTATCCCATGGAGTGTTAATTTAATGATATTTGAGTTAGCTGGTATATCTCTAATTGGAGGTTATTGGAGGGACGTATGGTGGCAGGGTTAAGATCAAAAGCTTTGTTTGGGTGTTTGAGACGGGGTGTTTGTCAAGAAGTCAGTTCAAAAAAGGTTCTGTGAGGAGGCTATTCTAATTGTTAATGTAATTAGATTATTCTTTATAATTAATTGGATCACTCTTTCGAATTAATAAGATTACTCTTCAAGTTCTAACGTGTTTGATTTTCTGTATTTTTCTTATTGGATTATCGAGTTTTAGAAAGATTAAAATATGGATTTTTAGTTGTTTTATGTTGATGCAAGAATTGTGTATCAAATTATACAGAAACGAACCAAAACAAGACAAATACTAATATATTTAATGCATAAGGATAAATTTTTTCTATAAAAATAATTAGGATATTCTTTTGAATTAATTAGACATTTTTTAATTAATTTATCACTCTTTGAAATTAATTAAATTGTATGTCATCTATACTTTGTTAGATCACTCTATAAAAATAATTAGGTTACTCTTTGAAATTAATTAGGTTACTATTTATAATGAATTAAGTTACTCTAAGATCACTCTATAAAAATAATAGGTTACTCTTTTGAATTAATTAGGTTACTCTTTAAAATAAATTAAATTAAATGCAATCTATATATTGTTAGATTACTCTATAAAAATAATTAGGTTACTCTTAGGAGATAATTAGGTTACTCTTCTATAAAAATAATTAGATTACTCTTTCGAATTAATTATGTTACACTTTATAATGAATTAGGTTTTCTATAAAAATAATTAGGTTACTCTTTCGAATTAATTAGGTGACTCTTTATAATGAATTATGTTACTCTATGATTTAAAATTCTAATTTTCCAAAATTATGTCATGTATTGTGAAAAATTAAATTGTATACAATCTCTAAGTTAATAGATCACACTATAAAAATATTAAATTACTACTCTTTAAAATTAATTGAATCACTTCTTGAATTATTCTTGCAGTTTGGGGATGTACAAGATGAGCTTGAGAGTGGAGAAACTGTCGAACAATTTGTAATAAGTTACTCTGAATTTAGACATGACTTCTGGGGATATACTGCAATAACCGTCATGATAATGGCACTGCTCTTTGTCTTCATTTTTGCCTACTCTATCAGAGCATTCAACTTCTAAAAGAGATAAAAATTGAAGATGTACACTGTAATTTATATTACAAATAACAGCATGAGAAAAATAATATATTAAAAATAACAACATGTGAAAGATGATGTTATAGAATTGATGTTAAAAGATAATGTTAGTTCATACATCAATAATCGACATAAACGGGAAAAATCATGTTAGTGCCGCATATGTTACACTTTCGAATTATATCCTCTCTCAATATTAAGCAAGAATAATATAAAAGAAAAGAGAAAATAGAAAGAATAATGTGACCCACTTCATCCAGGGAGCCCAATTTCTATCCCTGACCCAGATTGACAAAAAACAAGTCCAGCTCCGTCAATCTATTTCTTCTTCTCCTTCAATTCGACGCCACCACCGTTAAATCTAGCTCCAACCGCACCTAAACCCGCCCCAACACCCTACAAAAATCCTGAATCTCCGAGGTTACCCCACTCGCCGGCGACGCAACTAGATTTTTGGGAGCGTGAGAGCTGAAACGATGTCTAATGAGTGATATTTTCACCTAAATTTTAGTGTCTTTTTGTATGTATTTTCGAATTATTTTATCCTTATTTTGTGTGTTACTTGGTTGTGTTGTGTATTTTCATGGAAATATGTAAAAATGATCTTAAACGTGTTTAAAACAGGTGAAAATGAAGCATAAACGAAAATGGGCAAGAAACGGGTTGAAATGGACCTTACTCGAGTTGCAAGGTCCAACTCGACTTGTAACTTGAGTAGTGTTGAGTGCTGAAAGTTGTCCAGAATCATACAGAGACCTTACTCGAGTTGCAATGTCCAACTCGACTTGCAACTCGAGTCGAGTTGAGGGCAGAGCAAAGTCCAAAAATTATCCAATGAGCTTACTCGAGTTGTTAAGTCGTTACTCGACTTGCAACTCGAGTCGAGTTGGGTTCAAAAGGATGTCCAGTTTCAGAGTCTCGCAACACGACCTAACAGACGAGTGCATGAGTTGCCAATACGAGTCGAGCTAGGTCAACTTGAGTTACAAGCAATGCAACTCGACTCGTGTTGCAACTCGAGTTGGGTAAGGCCAACTCGAGTTGCATATTTTTGGGCAAAAAATCTGGATTTTCACCTTCCAGTGCATGTAAGTATGGGCAAAAAGCCCAGCTAATGTTAAATTTGTGGCCCAACTTAGAGAGGGTATAAATAGCCTCAAGTTCAACATTTAAAAAGAGATTGGAGATTCCCCAAGGGTTTTTACTTGGACACATAGATCACACACCATTTCCTCCAATTCACACTATCATCTTCATCCATTCTTCATCCATACCATCTACCTTCATTCCACCATCAAAATCACCATCCATTTGAGGAAAAGAAGCAAGGAAGAGAGGAGAATTGAAAAGGGAAGAAGAAGATTACCATTGGAGACATTCAAGCGAGTTTTCACCTAAACTTTGTATTGAATCCTTATTGTTCATCATGTTTTGTAAGGATTTTAATGTCTATGTTAATTTCCTTTTGAATATGGTAGGCTAATCTCCCTTGTGAGATTAGCAACATGAGAGTTTTGGATAATTTTGGGATTTGTGTATTCAAATTCATATGTTGATTGGGTTAATTGATTTTCTATCATTGATGCTTTAGATCTTGATGTTTATGATGATTTGTGTGGTTTGTTGTTTTAAACATGTGATTAGATTGAGAAGTCCATTGCATATTTAGGATAATTAATTAAATCATTTTGTCATATACCTCTGTGCATTATAGATCTTAAAAAGATAGAGATGTCCTTTAGGATTTAGAACCCTTTGATAGGACATCCTATTGGTTTGATCGAAAGGTTGATTAATCGTGTGAAGGAACTCTCATTTCAAGCTTAGTACCTAGTTGGAATTATTTGAGTGAGAACCAATCCATTGAGCTAATTGAGATTCATATCCTATCCATCTCGAGAGGGAGTTTAGGTGAGTTTAATGTTAGCCCTTAGTCTTATACCCATGATTCATATGAACTTGATGCATTTATCCTAGGATTACCACTTCTTAATTGTTGTTAATCTCACTTTTACTTAATTTGGAAAACCACTCTTCATTTATCTGTCTTGTTTGTTGATCATTGCTTGCTTTCTTTGATTGATTTTATTTACTTGTTTGATCACACAATCCATTGATAATTCGTCTCTATAAAATTACAAGAAACGTGATATCGCTTAAGCACTAGTACCTTCCTCCCTTTGGTTCGATAAATTCTTAAATTTGTCATCCCTACTACAAAATGACTAATCATATGGCGCCGTTGCCGGGGAGACAACGGTTGCTAGTAGCTTAAAGAAGGATCGTTTGGAGTAATCTTAGTAGGGACATTTTATTTATTTATTTTATTTGTTTATTATATTTGCTTTTGAAAGCTTTTGTTCTAACTTCTCTTCTTTTTGAAGGTGTATGCAAACGAGGTCACGTGGGATACAGTCAGAGCCCACTGACTTGGAAATAGAACAAACTTTTTAAAGAAGAAGAAGAAAGGAGAATAAATCAATGACAAGTGATCGAATGGAGAATTTTCAAGGTGATAATCGTGTGGAAATAGAGCATGATGAGGAAGGCGGACGAAATGTACACATGCAAGACAATGCACAAGCACCTCAATTCAATGTCAACCCTCCTCAAAATGCCTATAAAAAATTTGGAGCTATAAACAATCAAGCTTTGCTTCAACAAATGGTTCAACAAGCTTTACTTCAACAAGGATTTCCACAAGCCTATGCTCCTCCTCAACAAGCGTATATGCCACCACCACCACGTCCGTTGCAACATGGAATTAATAATGATCAAAGGGTGATTCGGGATTTCTTCATGCCGAGGGCCATGCCACATATGATGCGTCCACCAATCAATGCCAAAAACATTGAAATTAAGGCGGGCTTGATTTCTATGGTGAGAGACCAACAATTTGGCGAAACTTCAAATGAGGATCCTAATGCTCATCTAGCTCAATTTATTGGGATTGCCAACACCGTGAAGATGAATTTCCATTTTCATTGAAGGATAAAGCTCGATCATGACTATCTACCATTACTATGGGTACGTGCAACACATGGGATGAGCTTGCACAAATATTTTTGAACAAGTACTTTCCACCTTCTAAGACACTTCAAATGAAGAGCTCGATCACTCAATTCAAGCAAATGCCTCAAGAAAGTTTCTATGAAGCGTGGAAAAGGTTTAAGGATATGTTTTGTAAGTGTCCACAACATGGTTTTCCGGAAAATCAACAAGTGAGGTTTTTCTACCAAGGGTTGGTAAATGGGCAAAGAATACTTGTTGATGCTTCGGTGGGTGGATCCGTACTTGGTGTGACTCCGGAAAGGGCTATAAAGATATTTGATGAAATTGCTATAAATGTTTATCAATGGCCATCGGAGAGAGTTAGTGGATGCTATGGGTTTGATCACATGGAGCAAGGACAACAAGTTAGTGTGAAGAGTGCTAGTGTGAAACCAAGTATGCCAAGTGTTGAGATGATAGCAGCTGAGGTCTTGAAACAAATGAGCTTGAATCAAGGTATGACTCAAGGAGAAAATATGGTAGAAGGGCTACAAGTTGAGCAAGGTGTGCTTTCTTCGAATATGGTGAGTGGGGAACAGTGGGCTATGTCAATGCCACGAGTGGAAGGTGTGCAATACATGCAAGGAAGAAACTACCAAGGGAATTACCAAAATAATTTTCAAGGTAGTTTCAACCAAAATCAAGGAAACTACCCACCAAGACAAGGAGACTTCACAAATCAAGGTGGAGAAAGTTCCTACCCACAACAAAGGAGGCAAGATAATTTTTCCTACTCCAACTCGAACAATGTGGTTGCTTATCCTCAGGGATATCAACCAGGGACTAAGGCACCGAGCAATAAAGGAAAGACATCTATCGATGATCTACTTGAATAATTGATAGCATCAAACAAAGCTCAAGTGGAATCAAGAAGAGCTCGAGATGAAGCGTTGAAAAGGCCGAAGAAGCAAACGAAAAAAGACTTAAAGCTTTAAAATATAATGTGGGACAAATTTCAAGTTCTTTGAGTTCTCAACAAAAAGGAAAGTTTCTGGCCACAACCGAGGTTAATCCAAAAGCTCAATCTTTGTTTGTTGATATGGAAGAGGACAGAAAGGATGAAGAAGGGTTAGTGGAATGAAAATGAAGAGATAAGTAAGAAAGAAGAGAAGGGGCCTAAATGGATTCCTAAGTGGAAAAGGGTGCAAGAGGAAAAGGAAGTGGAGGAGAAGGTCAAAAAAGAGGAATACAAATATGATTATTGGGGTATTTCGATCACTTCATTCCCTATTCCCTATCCACAAATATTTGTTAAGGAGGAGAAGAGAAAGGAGTTTGAAGAGCATGTGAAAGTTCTAAAGAAAAAGTATGAGGAGAAAAAGAAGGAAGAGCCACCAGAAACAAGTGAATCGATGCATATGGAGAGGCCTACAAAAGTTGGTGATCCTGGAAAATTCATAAGTCCTTATGATTTGAAGGAAAAGAAACCCTTGATGCATTGTGTGACTTGGGGGCGAGCGTCAATGTGATGTCTCATACTACTTTCAAGAAGCTTGAAATTGGAGAGCTCAAGCATACTACTATCCATCTTGAAGTGGTAAATTGAGAAGTTGTGAAGTCACTAGGAGTTGTGGAAGACGTGGAGGTGAAAGTTAATGGAGCTAGCTTTCCCGGTTGATTTCATGGTGTTTGAAGTCAAGACGGATCCTCAAATTTCACTCATTTTGGGAAGGTCATTTCTAGCTACGGGAAAGGCAAGAATTGATGTTGGGAGAGAAGAGCTTTCTTTGAGCTCGAAAGGAAATAGTGTTACATTCTTATGTAACAAAGAAAAAGGAACCAATTCTCATTTAAAGCCTCCAGATGATCTAATGTATCATGATTCTCTTCTCTTTAACAATTTAAATTCATTTCTTCATGATTATATGAAAATGTCGAATTCTAACTTGTCTTCTTGTGATGTTGATAGAAAGAAAGTATCAGAGCTTGATTGGAAAATAGACAAAGAAGGAAGAGAAAGTCCACTAGAATCACTTCTTGATGATGACTTGATGCTTGTAAGTAAAAATGGTGAAGTTGAGCTAGTGGACAAGAAGAGGGCTAAGTAAATATTTAAAGTGAGGATGCGAGGAGAGAATGTGATGGACCAACATTTGGTCCAATGATTGTAAAATTCCATTCGGATTGAAGCCGTTAAACTTAGCGCTAAATGGGAGGCAACTCATTCTTTTTATCTTTTGATGTTTCTTTTGTTGTTTGCAATTTGGTCTTGTAGGTGGATTATGGTTGTGAGAAAAAAGCATATTGAAGATACAGAAAGTGCTTAATGGAATCGAGTAGATATGTTCACCACTTGTTGCAAACTTAATTCTCGAGTCTTGTCTCAAATTAAGTTTGGGGGACTAGTGCATGGTGACATAACTTGATTTGTGTGGATGCATATACTTTCCAACAAGAAGATCGTTGATGGAAACTACAAGGGTACGTCCCACCATTTTTTGCAAATTTAATTCTCAACTTGTTTTGATTTAAGTTTAGGGGGAGAGTGCGTGGTGTGACTCACCACTTGAGTGTGCTTGATATGATGATGATGAGAGGTCTTTTTGTAAAATTGAACCAATTTTAAAAATTTTCTCATGAGTTTTGGTTTGAATTTGGTCCAATTGGTTATGTTGAAGTGCATGATAGTCCATATTTTTAATAATATTGTTGAGCTAATGGTTTAGATGAATTATTGAGCATGAATGAAGTGTAGTGGAAGCACGAATGGAGCCCAGAGATCAAGTCTAGATTTGTTGTGCATTCAATTTGAAAGCTCGTGCCAACCGTTTCCACTACCAAATGCTTATTGAGAGAGTTCACTCTATACTTTACCACTTCTATTTGCTTGACATTTTTTTATGTTGATTTAGATTGATGTGATTAGCATATTACTTCATTTTGTGGGAGGTTTAATTCTCGTAATTTAGGATTTCAATTTTCAATCAAAGATGGGGATGATCATGAGCTTACTTGATCATGGATGATGTAGAATGTGTGATTCATTATTCTATGATAAGATTTTTATTCTTTTATGTTATGTGTTTTTGTGTTGTTTCTTGTTTGGTGAGTATTTTCTTATGTGTTTTGTGTATTTTTATTTGTTTAGGGATTGATTTGGTGGTTCGTTTTGGAATTTCGTGAGTCATTTTTGAATATGACTAATGATATGTTGTGGTGATAAGTGATGGATGACAAATTGTGATTAAGAATCTCTAGACTTTCAAATTGTAACATGTTTTACTTAACTTGTTCAATTTTGAGATGAATGTGGTGTAATAAGTTTCTTAAGGTCCAATGCATAAGCTTGTGAGGATTTGAGTCTCAACTGTGCATACATGGTATTTTTCTTCATAAGTAGATTGCTTGTGTTAGATAAGCTAGAATTTACTCAAGGACTATAGGAATGAGCCCGATTAGTGGAGATTAGTGACATGATCTAAGGCCATCCTTGTCACTAATAGTCATTGCCATATATTTCCCTACTATGAACATCATCCCTAGTTAACCACTTTGAGCCTTAAAGCCTTTTTATTGTGAATTTAGCACATTACAATCCTTGATTACCCACATGAGCCTTATATATTTACCCTTTTGTGTGAGTGATTGATGAGATGGTGACTAGAAAGGTTTGATAAGGAAAAAAAAGGAAAAGAAATGGTAAACAAGCAAGAAAAAGGATGCAACGAGTTTAAACAAGAAATTACATGCAACCTTAGAAACAAGAGAATGAGCAAAGTAACAATGTGCTCAAAGGAAATCATGAAAATCAAAGAAAGGAAGCATGCATCTAAAAATCTAAAAATCAAAGGAAAGTTGATGATTAGTGCTTGTGATTACCAAAGAATAGAAAGGAAGAAAGAAAAGTGGAGAAGTTGAGGAAGTTGATCATCTCTTCAATTTCTTACACTTGATTAGTCACTATTATCCATATTTTTCCTACCCTACCAAAGAGTCTATCATTACATCCTAATAAAAGTCCTTTTTGATCACTAATGGAAACTTTGGTGGTTTGTGAATGTAGTCCACGCGCAAACTTATAGCGAGTTGAGCCAATCGATTGATGAGTGTTGTTTTACCCTACTTTATAGAGTGTTGAGTCAAATTGATATCTTACGTGAGGCTTGGACTAAAAGGGATTATATTACACTTTTATTCTCTTGAACTTGAACTTGTTAATATTTTTTGCATGTTATGAGTTTAATGCTGTAGGATGACCTAGCATAGTTTGTAATTTTATTACTATTAATGTGTTTTTACTTATGTTAGTTTAGTCTTTTCCTGGGTGAAAAAATCACTCCCATTGGTTTATCATTTTAGTTGTTCGGGGACACACAACACTTTAAGTTTGAGGGTGTGATGAGTGATATTTTCACCTAAATTTTAGTGTCTTTTTGTATGTGTTTTCGAATTATTTTATCCTTATTTTATGTGTTAGTTGGTTGTGTTATGTGTTATCATGGAAATGTGTGAGAATGATCTTAAACGTATTTAAAACAGGTGAAAAGGAAGCAAAAATAAAAACGGGCAAGAAACAGACCGAAATGGACCTTACTCGAGTTGCAAGGTCAAACTCGACTTTAAACTTGAGTAGTGTTGAGTGCTGCAAGTTGTCCAGAATCGTACAGAGACCTTACTCGAGTTACAATGTCCAACTCGACTTCCAACTCGAGTCGAGTTGAGGGCAGAGCAGCATCCAAAAATTATCCAGTGAGCTTACTCGAGTTGTTAAGTCATTACTCGACTTGCAACTCGAGTCGAGTTGGATTCAAAAGGATGTCCAGTTTCAGAGTCTCGCAACACGAATGAACAGATGAGTGCATGAGTTGCCAACACGAGTCGAGCTAGGTCAACTCGAGTTACAAGCAATGCAACTCGACTCGTGTTGCAACTCGAGTTGGGTAAGGCCAACTCGAGTTGCATATTTTTGGGCCAAAAATCTGGATTTTCACCTTCCAGTGCATGTAAGTGTGTGCAAAAAGCCCAGCTAAAGTTAAATTCGTCGTCCAACTTGGAGAGAGTATAAATAACCTCAAGTTCAACATTTAAAGAGAGATTGGAGATTCCCCAAGGGTTTTCACTTGGACACATAGATCACACACAATTTCCTCCAATTCACACTATCATCTTCATCCATTCTTCATCCATACCATCTACCTTCATTCCACCATCAAAATCACCATCCATTTGAGGAAAAGAAGCAAGGAAGAGAGGAGAATTGAAAAGGGAAGAAGAAGATCACCATTGGAGACATCCAAGGGAGTTTTCACCTAAACTTTGTATTGAATCCTTATTGTTCATCATGTTTTGTAAGGATTTTAATGTCTATGTCAATTTCCTTTTGAATATGGTAGGCTAATCTCCCTTGTGAGATTATCAACATGAGAGTTGTTGGATAATTTTGGGATTTGTGTATTTAAATTCATATGTTGATTGGGTTAATTGATTTTCTATCATTGATGCTTTAGATCTTGATGTTTATGATGATTTGTGTGGTTTGTTGTTTTAAACATGTGATTAGATTGAGAAGTCCATTGCATATTTAGGATAATTAATTGAATCATTTTGTCATATACCTCATGTGCATTATAGATCTTAAAAAGATAGAGATGTCCTTCAGGATATAGAACCCTTTGATAGGACATCCGATTGGTTTGATCGAGAGGTTGATTAATCATGTGAAGGGACTTTCATTTCAAGCTTAGTACCTAGTTGGAATTGTTTGAGTGAGAACCAATCCATTGAGCTAATTGAGATTCATATCCTATCCATCTCGATATGGAGTTTGGGTGAGTTTAGTGTTGTCCCTTATTCTTATACTCATGATTCATATGAACTTGATGCATTTATTTTAGGATTACCACTTTTTAATTATTGTTAATCTCACTTTTACTTAATTTGGAAAATCACTCTTCATTTATCTATCTTATTTGTTGATCATTGCTTGCTTGTTTTGACTGATTTTATTTACTTGTTTGATCACTCAATCCATTGATGATTCGTCTCTATAAAATTATAAGAAATGTGATATCGCTTAAGCACTAGTACCTTTCTCCATGTGATTTGATAAATTCTTGAATTGGTCATCCCTACTACAAAATGGTTAATCAGTGTCGTCTGAGACAGTGCCGCAGAACCCTACCGCGACGGCTGAGCGCCGGGTGTATATCCAATCAACCATCATTCCATAATCCATATAATTCTTTGTTAAAATAATTTAGAGTTCTAGACCAATATTACTAATACATACATGAGGTTAAAAATATTACTAATTAATACATACTCCCTCCGTCCCGCCCATATTGTAACGTTTACTGTAACTTTTGTGAGAGCTTTATGCAGTCAAACGTTGCAGTTTGACCAGGACGGAGGGAGTAAATAATAAGTAAAATATCCTTCTTACCCCTATTATACATATATATGTATGTATATATATATATATATATATATATATATATATATATATATATATATATATATATATATATATATATATATATATATATATATATTATCGCTAATAGAAACTGCAAGATTATCGACGGAAAAAATCCGTCGTTAACATATGAAAAATTCATCAGTAAATAATTTACCGACGGATTACCGACAGAAATGGATTTGTCGCTAAAACTTGCATAGGTAATTTTTTAGCGATGGAATTTTAAATCCGTAGGTAATTACCGATGGATTTTTTCGTCAGTAAAGAAAGATTTTCGTTGGTAATCATTCAATATCAATTCGTCGGAAGTTATAATATAGTGACGTTTTTACAGATGGAAAAATCCATCGGTAAATTCAAAATTCAAAATTAAAATACATAATAACTTACCGACGGAATTTTCCATCGTTAATTTTACGACGGAAAAATCCGTCGGTAAAATGCAAAAGGAAAAAATAATTTTTTTTTAATTTAATAAATCTTCAAAAAACCACCTAATATAAAATCTTCACTCAATATAACATTGAAATTCATAAAACTCTACATAATTTCAAATATCTAGAGCAAATGGTTGTCTCTAAATTTACAGTAATTTTGGATAAGTAAAGTACAAGAATTTGGTCTACCTACTTCAATTCCTATTACATCAGTTAAGAACAAATAGAGAAATTATTCCACCTAAATAATTGAATATGATCCCATAAAAACAAAAATTGGTATATCTTTGTCATCACCTTTTTCCTCTGTTGTTTTGTTTCCAAAAGCTTTCACCCAAAGTAAACTGCTGACTGGACTCCTAATACAATAGAAACACTACTTTGTTATAAAAAGAGTGGTCACAAAAGTGGGATAAGAAAACATGTTAAAATTCTCAAGTAACTAAAAGAAACATACATTTGTAAGAAGCAGATGCTTTCAAGTCAATGATTAAGCTGGCTAGTTAATTGCTTCAGTTTAAATACTCTAAATATTAACAAGAAAACAAAATTCAACCTTTGACCATCTTCTGCAAAGTATCTATAGCAAAAAAATCAGAGTTCACAAAAATATTAGATTTAGCTTACAAATAGATGTTCAAAATTATTTAAAGAAATGTCTTATAAATATATGCTATCACTGATTGGAAATAGAGAGTCGAGACATCAAACCTTGTAGGAAGATAGAAGAGTGGATTCATAAAATCACATTTTTAACAGCTTTAGAAACCTTCATCACTTGTCCCTATTTAGTAGAAAGTGTTATCCGATAGCTACAACAAAAAAATTGGAAAAAGAGAATAGAATGAAGATTCAGAAAATATGTCAACAACTTAGCAGTAGAAAATTTAGTGCAATAGACTCACCCTGAATGATGTCTTTAACAACAACCAACAAGAATTTCAGCCCAAGAATGACAATAGAACTATCTCCAATTCAACTAAACCTACTAATAACAAAAACTTACAGTTATTAAACCAATTCAACTAAATTTACTAATTTCATGCCCCAAAATCATATTGAAAAAAAACTTCACAAGGTTTTGGAGGAAGAAAATCACATTATACAGCAGACAAAATAATTTAAAATGCAAGAAGGCAATCATACTCCTCCTCTTCAAAAGAATAAACTCAGTTTATGATGACTGTCATTAGTTTTCAAAGTGAAAACTCAAGTCTCAAATTATTGAATTGAAAATGCAACTATAGTCTATTGTACTATTGCAGTGATAATTTAATGAGAAATTTGGAAAACCCCATTGACACCTACCTGTAAACTATATTTCAAGATTTAAACAAGATGGTACAGGCAAGAATAATTATAGAGAAGATAACATGAATCTCAACAACATTCTTTTATATGAGATTCAAAATAGTTGACAAATTTTGCTTCAATTATAGTCCTAAACTCCTTATCTATAAATCAGTTTAAGGAATAGTATATATGTGAATTGTAGTAGAGAAGCTATCAGTAACATACCTCCATCCACAGAACCAGAAATAACTCTTTTTAAATTAATTGGATCCATAACCATAGATGAAATCGCTATCCATTACCCCAATAAAAGGTCTGCAAAAATCTTAACAAACAGAAATAAGCAACCATTTCATTCAAATTGGAACAATCAAATGAATTGAGAGAGAGGTACCTTATCCAATTTGGCTGCATTAACAACGCGAACATATTCAACAGCTTTCTCTAAACCCAAATTCACATAAAAAAAGACATACTCTGAAAGTAAGGACATAAAAATATATCGTAAAAGAAGTATATCAAGCAAATATATGCGTAACTCTTGTTATTTAATGTATACTTTCGCTCTTCAAGCTTTAAAATTTGTCATCTCAATAAAATTAAAATAGAATCAACATAAATATACAATTATAGAAAATTCAAGAATAGCAAGTTTAAGCCACCCATTAAATTACAAAAATATCCTTAACTAATTTTTGAAACATAATTAGTAGAGACATAAAATCAACTTATATAATTTACTTATAAAAAGAAATATAAACCCAAAGTGGGATTTTGATTTTAATAAATGGGTGTTCTATTATTGTTCAAAATTTAAATCTTTAGAAACAATATCAAATAAGTTTAATTTTAATATTTACTTTATGATATTTATATGTGTTGAAATTCTTTTCCTTTTAATTTAGTAGTAGAATACAAAGGATTACCTACTAATTCTTAATAGCGATCATTATCCTTCATTTTACCTTTTGATGGAACAAACATTGGATTACCCACTATGCTGAGAACGACCCTCCTTTGAATTGATTTATAGAATCTAAAATTTTAATTAATTCAACAGAAAAACAAAAAGAGTGTTATTAAATACACACCCTTATTTATTGAATACACACCCCTTTTAAATTTTAATTTCTTAATTTTATTGTATACACACCCCTTAAAATTCCAAAAATATCCTTTTAAAATTAAAATCATACACACCAATATAAAATCTCTAATCCACGCTACTACCTTATTGTAAACTTGTCTAAATGTTTGATTAATAATTTCTAATCCACCCTGACAGTTTCATATTATATTTGAAACAATTGTCAGTACTTCAAATAATCAACGCCCTACATGACACCCAAAAAGAAGTATGCTTCAGGAAAAATATTAAGGAAGAGCAGTTGCACATGAATAAAATAAAGATTAAAGGAAAGAAAATGTAGAGTCATCAATAGATTCAAAGGTTTGAGCATCAATAGATTCATGCAATAGAGATCCAAGTCGAACTTGGCATCTGAATGCTCTGATGAAATTCACACAAGGAGAAGAAATGATGAAATTAAGTGCTTAGATTGTCTTCTTAATTAATCTTATTTCCATTTCGAATTCATACACAACAATATGCAGATTCATAAAAATAAAACTAAATTTAAGGGAATTGCTGAGATTAGGAATAGATCTTGTTTGTTGGACAAGTTTCCAGAATTAATACAAAACCATCGTTATCAGACACTACTAGCCTTGCGTTTCTTGTCGCTGGGTGAGTGGCTCTGACCGCCATTTGTTACTGCTGCTCCTGTACTCTTCAGTTGGTAGGTTTCCTCATGATGACGGTAGTGGTTGTCTATATGGTGTGATTGCGTATACTAGGATTTCTTCTTGGAAGATGGCCGTGGGAGTTCAGGTGAATGCCTCTCCAATTAGTGGGGATGATGATCAGAGCTACCAGATAGAAGGGGTGTCGACTTAGATTTGCATGTTGATGAAACATGGGCTGTAATGCTCCCGGTCTGTCCTCTATATTCCCGGTCTTTAAACATTTCACGCTTCCTCTTCAGAATCTGGCTGCATCTTCTTGCGACTTACAATGGCGGGTGTCATCAAATTTTGTTGATGAGCGATTTCGTTCCCAACAACAGTGGAATAGGCACCTAAAGTTCTTCTCCGGAAACGGGTTTTGATGATCGATAATGGAATTTCTCCCATGACTGGAGAGTTGGAGCGGACAATCAATGAATGGTGGCGAAGGAACTTCCGGCGGCGATGAAACTAGCGTACATAGGGAAAACTTTTGTCTTCATATTCTGGATTTTAAACAACAAGGTTGAAGATCATTCTAAAAATATAAGTGTTCATAAAATATAAATTAATGGATAAGGGTGTGTATTTAATAAATTAAGGATAATTTAGACTTTTTTAAATTTTTTTTAATTTTATAATAATGGGGTGTGTATTTAATAAAGAGGGTGTGTATTTAGTGTTACCCAAACAAAAATAAGGAACACTTAAAATTAAAAAGAATATCATCCCAAAATATCCTCCAATTACTCATATTCTGGAAAAAAAACTTGTAAATTTTTTTTTACTATAATTAGTTTTATCTCTTCTTACATTATCAAACATGTAAACATACGCAAGTTGATGAATATTTGATCTATCTCAATTAGCACATTTCCTCACATTTTCTATCTTCTTTCATCTCTTTTACCATATTAATTAATATTTTCTTACACAAAACACCATCCATATTGATAAATTTAAACATATCCAACCAAAATATATATAGATTATTAATATTAATTAATTTATTAGTTTATTTACTTAAAATCAAACAAACATAGTCGTGGAGGGTCTAATTAAACCATGAGTAAAGTAAATCATAAACTGAAAATATATATTATCACATGAATCACATATATCGGCAAAATTAAAATCACACACTTAAAAGTTAATACTAAATCTTAATCAATTACAGGTTCATAAAATAATATATAAATTTTAATAAAATAAATCATTAACCATAAAATAAAATAAGTTATGAATCAGAATTACGTATAATCAATTGTATGTGCCAATAACTTTTTTTTATTCAATTTTAATCATTTCTATAAAAAAAATTGTTTGATATAAAAGAATTGAATGTGAATTCATATAATATGTTAAAATAGGTTCGTGATGTTTCCACAATTGAAATTTCATCAGAGTGAGAACTTTACGTGCACGGCAGCATATCGGAGCGGAAGAGCATTCAGAGACGGCAGCAGATCAGAGCGGTGACTGGTCAGGCGATGGGTGATTCTTTCCTACGGCAGCAACATCAAGCGGAGGAATAGATCTGCGCACGAAGGCGGTAGTTCGCAAACTTTGCAAGAAGACCGATGGCTGGTGTCGTGGCAACATGATCAACGAGCGTCGGCAGTGTTTCTGGCTGCAGATCTGTTGCGACATTCTTTTCCGGAAATGGTCCAGTGGCTTGACGGATTGACAAGGGGCGGATTCGTTTTAGGGCTGGAGGTGGATTCATTTTAAGGCTGGAGGAGGAGGCAACCCTAATATTTTTTTGAGGCAGCCCTAATACTTAAAAAAAAAGTTTTTACATTACCTACAGGTATTTCCGTCGGTAATTAAAGAATTTTTTTTTCGAAAAATAAAATTTTGTATTTAATGATTATATTTATCGACGGATTAACTCCAGCGATAAATTAAAAAAAATTTAGTCTTTAATTTACGATGGATTAAATCCGTCGGTAACTTAAAAACTAATAATTTATATTTTAAAATAAAAAATTTATATATATACCGACGGGTTTAGTCCGTTGGTAAATTAAAGACTCAAATTAAAATATTTTTTATAAAATTTATTATATTTATCGACGGAAAATAGTCGTTGGTAATTTTTCGGGATTTAATCCCTCCAAAATAATGACGAATTTATCGACGAAAAATAATCCATCACTAATTCTGTTGGTAATCCATCGCAAAAATTATCGGAAATTTCATATAATAATTTTTTAAAAATAAATCATATTAAATAAAAAACGTCGGTAATTACCGACGATTTTGTTCCGTCGGTAAATCCGTCGATAATCCGACAGTTTCTTGTAGTTTATATTTATATATAAAAGTGTGAAACCCGCTTACTATTCGAAATCATTTAATTATTACTCTTGTTTTTTATAATTAAATAATCCGTGTCATACAACGATTCAGAGTTTTTTTTTATTTTTTAGTTAGACAACTTCCTTCATCAATTTAAAAAATTTACAACAAATTATAACTTTTAACTTTTAATACTGTGACATATATATTTAATCATGTTCAAAGTTAATATATTGATCGTTGTTATTTTCACCTAGATTTTAGTGTCTATGTTTGTGGATTTTCAAAATTTTTCATCCGTATTTGTGTGACTTTTGTTGGAGTTTATGTAATTATGAGAAATGTGGTATGGATTGATAGAAATGTGTAAATGAGCTTAAATATCTGCAAAACAGGTCAAGAAATGAAGAAAAACGGAATCGGGAGCAAAACAGAAAAGGAAGAACAGGGCACGCTTGGACATTCCCCGTGTGCAGAATACGGGCCTTCCGAGGTGGCCGTGTTCGAGCATCAGAATGTAGAACTCACCCAGGAGAAGGCCGTGTTCCGGCGCACGAGTCGTGCGCCAGCACACGCCCCGTGTGTGGAACACGTGCCTGTTTGAGAAGGCCGTGCACATTTGTCAGAAAATGCTACACGCCCATGAGAGAGGCCGTGCGCTGCTGCACGATCCGTGTCCGGGAACACACAGAACACGCCGAACTAGGTGTGCACTACACAAGCCGTGCGCTGCTACACGGCCCGTGTAGGTGCAAAAGGCAGTTTAAATTTTAGAATGTTTCAGAAGCTTCTAGAAGGTCCCCAAATGATATAAAAGGCTGATTTGTGTGAAATTGAGGAGAAGAACACAAAATTAGAGCAGTTACACACAATCCACACCACATTTTCACACATTAGATCTATTCGATTCATCTCCATACATTTAATCAATCAAATCCACTTGATCTTCAAGGATCCATCCATTAATTCATCCTTCCATCACTTTAAGAAGAGGAAAGCAACAATAATTGAAGATTTTAGCATTTTGGAAAGTAGAAAGGTCTACTTCACAAAAGGGAAGCCAATCTACTTTTCAATTGTTGATTTTCTTCTTATTTTGGCTCAAATGGAGCAAGCCTTTGAATGTATTGATCTAAACAAAATGTGTAGTGGCTAGTCCTATAGTAGAGCTAATCATATGATTGGTTGAGAAGAATTCTAGACATGTAGGATTTGAGATGTTGAATAGAGTTAATTTTGGACTTCCTTTTATGATTTATGAATCATGTTTCATTTCAATACTTGTGTGATTAAATTTTCTATTCATAGTGTTAGGATGATCATTCCATTCCAATATTATGATTATTGGTTTAATTGAGTCATATATTAATATGTGCATGCATGTTAGTGTGAGGGAAGGTAAGCTATACCCTTCTAATGCTTAGAACATTCATAGGAGGACACTTAAGAAATTGAGTGAAAAGAACAAAACTTATGATTATAGTACCTTAAGGGAATTGAGAGTAAGAACAATCCTAGGAGATTTAGACTTGTCTAAGGGTCGAGAACCTAATTGTCTTGACCATAGGGATTAGGGTTAAAAACGTGATTGCTTTTAGTCCATAATTAATGAAGTTCAATATCAAGAGTTATGCATATCTAGCTAGATTTTTAACCATAAGTATGATTAGTCTTGCTCTCTTCTTGAGTGCATTCTATCTACATTCCATCCATCTTGTTGGTTATTTGATATTTGATACATTTAGTTGTTAGTTGATTTCTTAGTTAATTGATTAGAATAATAAGTAGTCTAAATACCAAACCTTCAATCTTGTCACTCTTACAAAGCATAAATTAATGACAAATCCGAGTACAACTACAAGTTTATTTTCCCTTGGGACGACATACTTATAAATTTTGTTGTTTGGTCAGACGTATACAACAACAATAGAGTGTCTTACTCTAAAATATTTTACTAGAAATGCGACTAAGAATATGGTGTAGTTGCCGGGGCGAAAGCCTTCGGTGTAACATGTTTGAATTTGTTAGCTCTACTTAGGATATTTTTTTTCTTATTTTTCCATTCTATATTTGTTTTGAAAAATCTTGTTCTAACTTGTTCTTCTTGATGGGTACGACAAACTTGAAAGAAGGGGAGAAGGAGCAAGCCAAAAATAGTAAGTGAAGGAAAGTTGTAGCAAACCTTAAAAAGAAGAGTAAGAACATGGATGGGTGAAACCAATATTGGGAGGAAATTATGGAAACCTACTTGGTTTGGTTCGACCACAGCAATTAAATGGCTACAAGGATGAGAGCAACTATGGAATAGTAGTCAAATGAGTCAAGCAAGCTCTCAAAGCTACAATAATGGGAGTTATGAGGAATGATAAAGTGCTTATTCCATACCAAGTTCTTCAAACCAAATTCATTTGTCTATATTTACTCATTTATCCGAAAATACAATGGAGTTGCTTAGAAGATATGCTTATGAAAATGATACAAGGAAAAGCTTTCAACCAAATCTTTCAAGCTATGAGCCTCAAAATGCCTACATCTAACTTTAATGGAGGACAAATATGGAATATGCCCAATTACCAAATGGAAAATGGAACATGTATGCAAAATGGGTATGGTCAATAGAATTTCCAAGAAGAATGTCCACCAAACGATGATGGAAGACCTTCCTTACAAAGTTCCTATAACCAAATGCCTAAGGTTACTCCTTTATCCGAAAATAGTGCCTTAATGGAGTTGTGTAGAAAACATGTTCAAGGGAACAATGCAAAGCAAAGTTTTTAATCAAGTCTTCCTAGTTATGGGTCTCAATGTATTCAAAGTATGCCAACTACTTATCCTACGGTGTAACAAGAGTGGATGATGCCAAATCCTCAAGTAAATGATATGTCATACATGCAAGGGAGTCATTTCCCGAGTGTTTATCAAGGGAATTATCTCCAAGAACAAACATGGCAACCACCAAGTGAAGAAGCAAAGCCATCTGTAGAAGATAGAGATAGTAAACTCATGGATATGTTGAATGAGATAATTGAATTTAACAGAAAAATGAGTGAGGAAAATGAAAGGAGATTTGAGGCCCTAGAATGTCAAACTAGTCAAAGGATAAGTGAGCGGAACACTCTTCACGAAATGGAGAATTTTGGTGAAAAGATTGAAGAAAATTCGGAGGTAGAAGAGTGTTCGGGGGATAATGAAGGAGACTTAAGAGATGTTGAGCTTATTGAGGATAAGGAAAACATGGTAAAAGAATGCTTAGAGGAGGAAAGTGAGAGGAGTAAAGAGCCTAAGGTAGAAGAAAGCTTTGAGGATGAAGAGATTATTCATGATTTCTTGTCTCTTGGTGATGAGAAAAATTTAAGTGAAGATGAAGAATTGAGAGAGGTTTATGAATTTGATGAAGTGAAACAAGGTCTAGAAGCACTTGATGATGAGTTCGGGAGTGAAATGAGCATTTCTACACCTTTAAACTCCCCAAGTTATTTTGAATTTCAAAATATTGTTTATATTGACTTTGTCTTACGTATTGATTCTTCTCAATGCCTTAGGTACAAAAGAGATGTTGGGAACATATTTGATAAAAATGAATAAGTGGTGGTCGAGAAAAGAGCTATTAATGAAATGCAAGCTCAAACGAGTTGAATTTCTAAGTCAATCTTAAAGGATGCTACTATGGTCGTTACTTGACACAAATGCCTAATAGAGGAAGAAACACAAAGATTAAAATTTGATGGCAAGAACGAACGATATCCTTGGCCATTCCGATGAGTTATCCATATTTCGTCCAGCTTGAAGACGTTAAACATAGCGCTGGATGGGAGGCAACCCATTATTTGTTTTATTGCTTTCATTTAATTGCTTTGATTTAGTTTTCTTGCATTTTGGTGTGTAGGTTGATTGTGCTCGTGAGGAGAATGCGTATTGGAGATATGAGAAGTGCTCGATTTGAAGTATGAAGGTACGTCTCACCACTTCTTGCAAACTTAAAGTTCAACTCTTATTTCACTTTAAGTTTGGGGGGATAGTGCGTGGTGGACATTATACTTCTCTACAAGAAGCTCATTGTTGGAAACTACAAGGGTAAGTCCCACCACTTATTGCAAACCTAATTCTCAACTTGTTTCGATTTAAGTTTGGGGGGAGAGTGCGTGGTGTGACTCACCACTTGAGTGTGTTTATTATGATGATTGAGAGGTCTTCTTGTAAAATTGGATAAATTTTAAAAAAATTTCTCATGAGTATTGGTATGATTTTGGGTCGTTTCATTTTGTTAAAGTATATGCTAGTTCATTATTTGCTAGTAATTGTTGTACTAATGATTTGATGAGTTGTTGAGCACAAATGAAGTGTAGTGGAAGCATGAATTGAGCCCGAAAATCAATGTCGAGATTCGTTGTGCATGCAATCCGGAAGCTCGTGCCAACCATTTCCATTACCAAATGCCTTTTCAGGGAGTTTACTTTAATACTCATCATTTCTATTTGCTTCGCATATACTTGATTTGATTTGGATTATTTGGATTAGTATGCAACTTCATGTGTTATGTACTTGGGAGGTTTACTTGCTTTATATTTCTTATTTTTGAATAAGGTGGCAAAATCTTGAGCTTAAATGATATTGGATGATGAGGATATGTGCTTGATTTTCTTTTGATGGATGGAATTTTCGTGTTGCATGTTATGTGTTTTTGTTGTTGCTTGCTTGGTGTATTTTCTTATGTATTTTGTGTTTATTTTTATCCTTGTATATGGTTGTTTTGTGGTTTGTTTCCGGATATTTTGAGTCATTTTTGAATATGAGTAATGACATGTTGTTTGTGATAAGTGATGGCGAACTATATTGAGAATCTCTACTCTTTAAAATTGTGACATTGTCTATTTAACTTGTTCAATTTTGAGATGAATTGAGGTGTAATAGGTTCCTTAAGGTCCGAGCAAAACCTTATAAGCATTTGAGCCTCAACCGTGCCTCCACGGTTAGTTTTTTATGAGTGGATCGATTGAGCCTTGGTAAACTCTAACTTACTCATGGACTACGGGAATGAGCCCGATTGGTGAAGGTTAGTGATATGATCTTAGGCCATCCTTGTTACTTTAAAGTCATTGCCATATATTTCCTTACCTTATACATCATCCCTAGTTAACCACTTTGAGCCTTAAAGACTATTCTTTGTGATTTGAACACAATACAAGCCTTGAATGCCCACGTAAGCCTTATATATATAACCTTTATGTGGGTGATTGAGGAGATGGTGGTCTACAAATTTTGATGTGAGAAATGTGCAAAAGAAAGAAGGAAATGGTGAACAAGTAAGAAAATGATGAAAAGAGCTCAAGCAAAAAAAATGTACATGCGACCTCAACATAAGATAAAGGAGCAAATCAACAAAAATATGCTCAAGGAATTCAAAAGTCGAAAGAAATGAAGCATGCAAATTAAAAGAAACTCAAGAAATCCAAGGAATGATAATGATTAGTGCTTGTGATTAGAAAATAAAAGAAAGGAAGATAGAAACGTGAAGAAGTTGAAGAAACTGATCATCTATTCGATTACTTACACTCGATAAGTCACTCTTATCCATATTCTCTCTACCATTACCAAAGAGCCAATCATTACATCCAAAGATAAAGACCTATTTGATCATTTATTGAGACTAGGGTGACTTGTGAACATAGTCCATGAGCAAGCTTATGATGAGTCGGTTCTAACTGGTTGATGAGTGTTGTCCAAAACCCTACTCCATAGAGTGTTGAGTGAATTTGATATCCTATGAGAGGCTTGGATCGGAAGTAACTTGATTACTCTTTTGTTTTCTTGAAATTGAACTTGTTAATCTTTTATGTTATAAGTTTGATGAAGTAGGAGTACTTAATGTAATTTTGTAGTCCTTATAACTTGTGATGTGTTGTGGTTTATGTTCGTTAGGTATTTTCTAGGTGAAAATTACTCCCCTTGTTTATCATTTTTCGTTGTTCGAGGACAAACAACATTTTAAGTTTGGAGGGTTGATTATTGTAATTTTCACCTAGATTTTAGTGTCTTTGTTTGTAGATTTTTGGATGTTTTCATCCGTAATTATTTGACTTTTGATGGGGTTTATGTAATTATGAGAAATGTGGTATGGATTGATAGAAATGTGTAAATGAGCTTAAATATGTGTAAAACAGGTCAAGAAATGAAGAAAAACGGAATCGGGAGCAAAACGGAGAAGGAAAAACAGGGCACGCTCGGACATGCCCCATGTGCGGAACACGGACCTGTCCGAGGTGGTCGTGTTTGAGCATCAGAACACAGGACTCGCCCAAGAGAAGGCTGTGTTCCCGCGCACGAGTCGTGCACCAGCACACGCCCCGTGTACGAAACACCGGCCCGTTTGAGAAGGCCGTGCACATTTGTCAGAAAATGCTACACGCCCATGGGAGAGGTCGTGCGCTGCTGTACGAGCCGTGTTTAGGAACACGCAGAACACGTCGAACTAGGTGTGCACTACACGAGCCGTGCGCTGCTACACGGCCCGTGTAGGTGCAAAAGGCAGTTTAAATTTCAGAATATTCCGAAAGCTTCTAGAAGATCCCTAAGTGATATAAAAGGCTGATTTGTGCGAAATTGAGGAGAAGAACACAGAATTAGAGCAGTTACCCACACTCCACACCACATTTTCACACATTAGATCCATTTGATTCATCTCCATACATTTAATCCATAAAATCCACTTGATCTTCAAGGATCCATCCATCAATTCATCCTTCCATCACTTTAAGAAGAGGAAAGCAACAATAATTGAAGATTTTACCATTTTGGAAAGAAGAAAGGTCTACTTCACAAAAGCGAAGTCAATCTACTTTCAATTATTGATTTTTTCTTATTTTGGCTCAAATGAAGTAAGTCTTTGAATGTATTGATCTAAACACAATGTGTAGTGGCTAGTCCTATAGTAGAGCTAATCATATGATTGATTGAGAAAAATGATATATATGTAGGATTTGAGATGTTGAATTGAGTTAATTTTGGACTTCTTTTATGATTTATGAATCATGTTTCATATCAATACTTGTGTGATTAAATTTTCTATTCATAGTGTTAGGATGACCATTCTAATATTATGATTAGTGGTTTAATTGAATCATATATTAAGATGTGCATGCATGTTAGTATGAGGGGAGATAAGCCATACCCTTCTTATGCTTAGAACATTCATAGGGGGACACTTAAGAAATTGAGTGAAAAGAACAAAACTTATAATCATAATATCTTAAGGGAATTGAGAGTAAGAACAATCCTATGAGATTTAAACTTGTCAAAGGGTATGATTAGCATTGCTCTCTTCTTAAGTGCATTCTATCCACATTCCATCCATCTTGTCGGTTATTTGAAATTTGATACATTTAGTTGTTAGTTGATTTCTTAATTAATTGATTAGAATAATAAGTAGTCTAAATACCAAACCTTCAATCTTGTCACTCTTACAAAGCATAAATCAATGACAAATCCGGATACAACTACAAGTTTACTTTCCCTTGGGACGACATACTTATAAATTTTGTTACTTGGTCAGACATGTACAACAATGATAGAGTCTCTTACTCTAAAATATTTTATTAGAAATGCGACTAAGAACATATATATGTACATATATCCTAATTTTTTGAAAGACTTGTATTTTTTTTAAATGTTACCTTGTAACATAATACACTGAAAACTATTTATTACTCTCTCTATCTCTCTAAAAAAATGTGCAACCACATATGGACAATTTTGTCTCTTTACTGTATATTTATGTAGTTGATAATATTTTATTTTTTATTTGTATTTAAGTACAATTAAGATCATACTAGGCACCTAATAATAATAAATTCTTAATTTTATTGTTTGTTTAAAATAAATATCAAATATTTCATAATTAAATTAAAATAATTCCTTTTAATTTATTAAAAAAATCTAATTCTTTTCGATACATAATTTGATATGATACTAATTAATTTATTTATATAGAAAGATTTATTTATTAATTGTAATTAGTGATACTAAAGTAAATAAATCATAATAATTGTATAGGAAAAAAGAAAGAAAGAAAGAAATGTATTCATACATTATTAAAAAAAAAGGGAAATATTCAATAAGAAAAATAATTGAAAGTAAATAATGAAAATATTGAAGAATAAATAAAAAAATCAAAATATTAAGAAAATTACACTTGAATCAATCTTTTTCACTTGAAGAATATTAAATCAATACTTTAGAGATAGATCTTAAAGAATACTTGAATCGATTCTTAAGAGGTAGATCGATTCAAGAATACATGAATAGATTATCTTTCTTTTGAAGAATCGATTGTTAAGATCTTGAATCGATCTTTTTTCCTTAAAGAATACTTGAATCGATTTTTTTAGAGGTAGATCGAATCTCTACTTGATTCGCTCTATCAAAATAAATTTTTATACTTTCATAAATCAATTCTCTTGAGGAATTTGAAAAAAACTCATATTCCTCTTGGAGAATCGAATGTGTGTGTATAGAAAGAATATATAACCAAAAAGTCTAATTTATAGATGGGATGGGAGGGAATCTATACATATATAAAAGCAAACCTAAACTTCTATTTTTGTTTTCAATTTTACTCTATTTAGAAATAATTCAATTTTAACCTTGACCGTCCAATTAATATTTTTTATTTCAATAATAAAATCTAATCTAATTATACTAATAATAATTAATTTTGTTATTTAAATTTACTTTTTTATTTAACAATATAAATTTGGTAAATATAAGAGATATTCTATTTTTGTTTTCAATTTTTTTCTATTTTACTATATTTAGAAATAATTAAATTTTAATCTTGACCGTCCAATTAATATTTTTTATTTCAATAATAAAATCTAATCTAATTATATTAATAATAATAATGAATTTTGTTATTTAAAATTACTTTTTTATTTAAGAATATAAATTTGATAAATATAAGAGATATTTTTGGCTTTAATTATACTAATAATGTACTTTTTTTAATTTAAATTTTACTTTTTTATTGATTTAATTTAACAATATAAATTTGATTAATTTTTAATCAATATATACTTAATTTCAATTAATATAGTATCAATTTTATTTTTATTAGAATCGTCTCTATAAATATTTGCTTTCAATCACGGTCGTTTATTCATTAAAATTATTTTATATAAATCTTTTCAACCTAATCAAATTTTTAATTTCTCTATTTTTTTTCTCTCTCTAATTCTTTTTCTTTTTTTCCCCTTTTACAGATTTTACTTTCATAATATTATTTATAATCAACTCTAATTTGTTTTGTCTTTTATAATTTTATTTGATCTTATATGCAGGTTCAATAATTCTCCTAAAGGTATCATTATAGTATTTTTTAATTTTTTTGTTATCTTATTTTTTTTCTATCATTATAATTTTTTATTTTTGTGTTATTTTATTTTTTCTCTTTGATTTTTGTGTTTTTTTTAATAATTCTATACTTTATTTTATCTTCTTTTATACTTTTTATTTTATATTATTTTTAGGTTCAATCATTCTCATATTTGATCTTATTGGTAAGTCCAGATATATTATTCTTCTTTTTTTGTCTATCTTTTTTTTTCTTCAATTTTAGTGTCCTTTATAATAATTATATGAACCATATTTTTATATTTTAATATTCTAACTTTTATTCTTCTTTTTAATATTCTTTTTGTTTTTTTCCTTCTTCTTTTTCTTCTCTTTTGCAGATTCTTCTTTTATATTATTTATAATATAGGTTCAATCATTCTCCTTAAATTTAAAGGTTCAATCATCTATCTATCTATACATATATAAAAGCAAACTTAAACTTCTACTTTTTATTTTCAATTTTAATCTTGACCATCCAAATAATGCTTTGATTTCAATAATAAAATTTAATTATACTAATAATGGATTTTATTATTTAAATTTTACTTTTTTATTTTACAATATAAATTTGGTAAATATGAAATATATTTTTAGCATATTTAACTAATTTTTAATAAGCTTAATATATATATATATATATATATATATATATATATATATATATATATATATATATATATATATATATAAACAAACTTAATTTCTATTTTTATCTTCAATTTAATCTTGACCGTTTATTACTTTTGATCTCAATCATAAATACTATTTATACTATATAATAAATTATTTATTTATTTTTTAATCAACAATATAAATTTGATAAATATAAAAAATATTATTGGCATATATTCTACTAATTGTCAATCAATATACTAATTTTCATAATATCAAATCTTTCAACGCTATCTTTGGTAATTTTTCATCTTTTTTCCTACGTTGTTGATTGCTTTTAATTACGATCGTTTATTCTTTCAAATCATTCTATATAAACATTTTCATTACTAATCAAATCCTTACTCTTTTTTTTCTTCTTCTTCTTTTTCTTCTTTATTTCACTGTCGTACTATTTCTAATCTACTTTAATTTATTTTATCTTTTATATTTTACTTTAATCTGATCTAATGTGCAGGTTCAATCATTTTGAGGTATCATTCTTCTTTTTTTATTTTTTGTTATCTTTATTCTATCTTTTATACTTTTATTTTATCTTATTTTTATGTTAAATTATTCTCATATTTGACCTTATGTGCAAGTTCAATCATTCTCATTTGAAGTATCATTCTTCTTTTTTTAATTTTTGTTATCTTATTTTCATTTCTCTACGATTTTTGTATTTTCTTTTTAATTCTATAAACCTTATTTATAGGCTTTAATTTATTTGATATTTTATACTTTTATTTGATCATATTTTCAGGTTCAATCATTCCATTTGAGGTATAATTCTTCTTTTATTATGGGCGTGAGTGGAATGGGGTGGCGGGGGGTTTGGGGTGGGTAAGGAGTTGGGTTGAGTGGTAATACTTTTATTATTTAAATATTAAATTTTAAAAAAAAATTGGGGAGTGGGGGATGGGTAGGGGTAGGTTGGGTGGTAGAGTTTTCTCCACAAAAAATTATTTTTAATAAAATTTTAGATTTGAATATTTGATATAATAAAATTTTATTAGTTTTATTTATCATATATAAAATTCTATTTTAAAAATAAATTTTGACTTATAAATTTGAATCCTTTTAAAAATTCATAATTTATTCAAATAGTAGAATTCAAATGAATTGATTTAAAATTCAATGAATTTTATTTCTACTCATTTTCAAATTCATTGGATTTGAATTGACTTAATTCAAACACAACCTAAAAGTATATAATTGTAATATACTTTAATAATTTCCGTGCAACGCGCGGATGAGTAATATCTAGTATAATATGAAATATTCTTTTTTTCGATTTAAATTGATGCTAATTAATTTATTTGTATTAAAAAATCTAATAATTAATTAATGATACCCAAATAAAAATAATAATATATTAAAAATTAATGTATTTTTTTATAAAATAAATTATTTTTTTTTAATAAACTATTAAAGTGTTGCCGCGCATATAGATGCGGATAAGTACATTGGTGTACCCCAAAATCTATATCTATATAGTGCTAAAAATGGCAAAATCCCGCCCAAAACGTATTTCTATAAATAGAAAGTAGTAAAATATTAATTAAATAAATATTTTTAATAAATTCCAACTGCTTTTTCAGTAATAGGTCAGTAATGGGCTGTCACTTTTATTATTTCAAATTACTATAATAATATTTTAATGTGAGTATTAACGACACTTGCTGCGTAAGGAAAGAGAAACTTGAAACAGAAACCGAAAAGGTTTTAGCTTCTCCAAGAAGCTCAAAAATTTTTCCTTTAAAAATTGATAAGATATACCATATTCATCATTAAAGCATTGATGAATACCTAAAATTTTTACAAGCCCCTCATTACCTACATTAAGAAGAGAGCGGGCATGGAAGAGACGTGGATGAGAGTACATGTGCTACCGACCATCATCAAAATGGCCTCGCATCTATCCGCAAAAGAGAAGAGCTGATAAATGGTAGGCTCTGCTCCTTCTTCTCCAACTCTGACATTGCATTCCCATCAATTGCCACCTCCATTCCTCGCAAGAATTTTTTTTTTAGAAATTTGGGGCGGAGAAATAGAAATAAACAAATACTGATATACATATGAAGGAGAGAAAGAGATGCCAAGGAATTCTCACGCGGTAGTGACTCATATTCTGGATGAAGACTTGCAAATCGGTCAGGAACCGCTTTTTCTTGAATTTTTTATTTTGAAAAATACAAAAAAAAAATGTAGTTCTTTCTAAATCTAGATTCAGTGTATTTTTAATATTTTTGTTCTCTAATAAATATGAATGAACAGAGGTTAGATCGAAATCATTTAAATACACATGTTGAGTATAAGAATTATGAACACACAAGAAAGAGATAAACGTCAAGAGCAATCTCAAAAAAAAAAAGTTCGATAAATCTTTTCCAAAATTTGCAGATTCATATTGGAAAAATTAAATATAAAGTAGATCGAAAATCTTCTAGCAAAATGAAAGCAATTACCCCCAAAAATCTAAAGAAATAAATGTAATATCTCGCAAAATACTTACCCATGACAGTGAAATATCTGCAATCAATAAATCATTCAATGAGGAAAGAACGAAGAATGAGAATATTTCAAATAAATTTCAATTTGAGATAAATGAGCTCTACTTTACAGACATAGAGGATGAAGTGGGAGGTTCGGCCTTCTAACGTAAGGGAGATTGTCCAATTGGGCTTTAAAGTTTCATTTTTATTATTTATTTTACATTTTTTTTTAAATTTAGACAACAAACTTATGCATTGGACTCTTAACAGAGGAAAATATTGGACCCAAACAGTATAAACAATTATAACATGTTTTTGCAATTATTTTTAAAATAATATTTATTATAAAAATAATGTTTTAACCATTTGAATTTATGTCAATGAATAATAATAATTATAAAATAATGATTTATTTTTTAATATCAAATTTCCTAAAATCAAATTTGTAAATTGATTTTATATTGGGATTCTTACTATAAGGTACAATTTTTTTTCTAAATATTACTACTAGATACAATGACCTTAAATTATTATTATAAAGTACAAAATTATATTGTGCAAGTCCAATATTAACCCTTCACTTCATTTTATCATTATTAAAGATATTTTATTACTACACTGTAGGATCAAAAAATCATATCATTTTTCAAATTTGTTGCATTTTTAAATTCTTCATCCAAAACCATATGAAACTGTTGTGCACAATCGTTAAAGTTGAATTTTCAAATTTAATTAAAACTTCATCTCCGGCAAATAATACTGCACAATTAGTAAATAATTTTGCACAATATTTTATGTATATATTTTTCCGGCGAATAGAGTCGTGAATAATTATGCACAACCAGTTAATAATTTTGCACAACCAATAAAAGTGGAATTTTCAAATTTAATTAAAACTCCATCTCCAGAAAATAATACTGCACAATTAGTAAATAATTCTGCACAATAATTTATGTACATATTTTTCGACGACGTGAATAATTATGCACAACCAATTAATAATTTTGCACAACACAATTTAACTCATTTTAATGACAATCTAATATACATCCTAAGTCAATCACCATCATTCGACTGAAAAAAAATAATTAATTTTAATGATATTCTAAAATACATTTCAAATACTTCCTTCAATTAAAAAAAATTAGAAATATGAAAATTGTGAAGAATAATTTGTTTAGTTTATGATTAATGATATGAATATATACATATTCAGAAGTAATTAAAATTGATCGTTAATCTGTCCACTAAGAGAGAAGAGAGAGATTCATGAATGGAATGCATCCGTAAAGATCGATGCTTTGTTGAGTGGGGATTACCCTTGATTAGAGGGATTAATCTTGGTGAATTTTTGGACTCAATTGCCTATTCCATCAGATGTGCAGCCCCTGCTTCAATTGGAAGGTTGTCTTGTTTGGGTCGAAATCACCAGAAGATTAAAAGTTGAAGTGAGAGAGACGATTGTGCGTGGTGCCTATTAAATGGGCAACGTTGAAGTGAGAAAGAGGATCGTGTGTAGTGCCGGGCATGAAAATAGGATGGGCGTTGGAATGTGTCAGGAATAAAAATTTAATTTTTAAATATTTAATTAATATTAAGGTTATATTAGGTATATCACTTTAACTTTTTGTATCTAATAATAATAAATTTAATTGTGTGTATCTCACAATATTTCTTATGACAGTAATTAATCATTTCATATTTTATATATCGATTATTCTAAATATGTTTTCATAATTTTAATTTTTTATGTATATATATATATATTTGATTTTATATTAAAATTATATATATTTAATTTATTTAAAATAATTCTTTTTAAAATAATACTCCATATCAATAATCTATATATTTATAAAAATAAGATAGTCAAATTTCCCAAAATAAAGGTATTTTCGTAAATATATTAAAAGTGCAGAAATAGTACTCCAGGAAAAGACGGTAGAAATGGACATGACTTAATTAATAGGAGTATTTACTTTTTTGGTTGCGTGTCTCAGTATAACGTCAGTAGGCCCTAATCCTCAAGGCGATTGGGATCAATTACTTGAAGGCCAAAATCCTCGAGGGGATCAAGATTGATTACTTGAATGAGTCTGATGTGCTAATAGTCACCGATGACGAGAATCACTTTCACAAACACAATTTCTGACAGACACAATCTCGAGAAGGCGCTTGGCGGTTGTGAGATGCAGGCTTGGAGAAGCCATGATGGTGGGGATCAATTTCAACGAAGCAGATGTATATCAAGTCGGAGCTCTTCTTTAGTCGGGTAATTTCTAATATTGCAATTATCATAATTTAACAAAAAAAATTTAGATGAAAAATATGTCATGGAAATTTTGATAAGGTGGATTTATGTGGATGTGTTTGGAGGACGAATGTGAGAGATTGTTTTTTAGTATTTCAGGGGTAAGTTACATAGAAGGAAATAAGAGATGAAGATGAGAGAATAGAAATAGTCTTTTATGATAAAAGAGAAATAGCAAACATTAAACATTTTTTGTGACTGCAAAATCATGGAGCAAATGTGAGGAGAATTAATCGAGTTTGCATGTATTTTGGGACATTATCCTCATAGATTTGCCATTTTAATTGAAGTATAATTAATCGAGTTTGCCATTTTATATTTTTGGACATTATTCTCTTAGATTTATCATTTTAATTGAAGGTGAATTATACACTTAATGCTTGAATATCTGAATAATCCAGTTTATTCTATTGAGATAATATATATATATATATATATATATATATATATATATATATATATATATATATATATATATATATATATATATATATATATATACACAAGAGGGTCAATGAATATGAGCTTCATGCCGCTTGAACATAAAAATCGAATATATATCTAAATAGTATAGTAGGCGCACAATAATATTAGTCATAATTTTTATATTATAAATGAAAAGTGGTCTAAAAACCCTCAACATATTCACCTTCTATAATATCTCTTCATTTAATATTCATTGTTACCATATCAAAAATTCAAAATAAATATATATATCATTATTTATTATATTTTTAAATCCAAAAATCTCAATTTTATTTCTCAATTGAATATCACTTTTTAAAATGAAGAAATTTATATTTTCTTCAATAACCGAGTATCACAGCGGCATTACTAGTTAAAACATACTCCCTTCGACCCGGGTATTTTTACCCATTTCTAGGGCACGGAAATTAAGAAGTTTTATTTTTTTAAATATATAATGCAGGAAAAAGTAGGGATAAAATAATAATTTAAAAATAAAAAGTAAATAAAGTTATTGAGAATGATGAATAAAGTGTAAAAAAGTAATTAAAGTTGTTGGGATTGTGAAAAGTATGTAATGAAATATTATGTATTTTTACTATAAATGTAATGAGTAAAAATACGTGGGACGGATGGAGTAATAGTTTAATACTCCCTCCGTCCCATAATACTTTTCTCACTTTCCTCATTTGTTTGTTCCACAAAACTTTTCACATCCCAAAAAGGGAAACATCACTTTATCCAAAAACTCAAAAGTTACTTTAATTTCAAATTTGACACTCCTTTTTCACATACATATCATTATATATTTTTTTATTACTTAAAAATACTATAATACCCTCCAAAATCAATAAAGTTGATCAAAAAGTGAAATTTTTCTTAAACAACATTGAACAATAAACGAGAAAAGTTTTTGAAAACGGAAGTAGTACAATAGCAATGTATGGCTGTAGTTTAGTAGTCAGAGCGCGTCTCTCAATGCCGAGAGATCAAGGTCCAAACCTTGGCTGTGCCATGTTTTATCGTTTTTTATATTTATATAGTTTTTATACTTTAATTAATTAACATTTTTATTCTTTTATATATATATATATATATATATATAATTTTTATACTTTTATAATTTTATTAACATTTTTATTCTTTTCTTTTATACTATTTCTTTGTATTTTTTAATTATTTTATTTTATATATCAAACATATTTTTTTAATGTTATACTACACATTTTCTTTTTATTTTATTTTCATTTTAACTATTGATATTTATTTTTATGCTTTATTATATATATATATATATATATATATATATATATATATATATATATATATATATATATATATATATATAGTATGAAACCCGCGTACAACGCGAGATCATTTAATTAATATTCTTATTTTTAATAATTAAATAATCCGTATTATATAACATAACAACATTAATTAATGAGATTTTTTTTCTTATGGCTAGACAATTCTTTCATCAACGTAAAGAATTTGCAATAAATTATAACATTTGACCTTTGATAATGTAACATATAACTAAATCATGTAAAAAGTTACTACCTATGTATAAATATTCTAATTATTTGAAAGAATCTTTACTTGTATTTTTTTTAAATGTTACTTTATAACATAATACAATTGAAAGCTACTTATTACTCCTTTCGTCTCACTAAAAAATGTGCAACCACATAAGGACAATTTTATCTCTTTGTTGTATATTTATGTAGTTGTTAGTATTTCATTTTTTTCATTGTATTTAAAAGCAATTATGATCAAAGTATGTAACTCTTAGCCATAATAAATCCTTAATTTTATTGTTTGTCTAAAATAAATATCAATTATATATATAAAAAAATCTCAATTTATTCTTTTTTATACATAATTTGATTTAATACTAATTAATTTATTTATATAGAGTGATTTATTTATTAATTGCAATTAATGATATTAAAGTAAATAAGTCATAATAAGTACATAGGAAAAATAAATAAATAATAAGACTCTACGTGAACAACATGTTATCGAAAAAAGACTTTGTTATACTATATTATACTATACTATACTTGATATATTACTCACTATTATGGTTTAGTATTTCTTAAATAACTATATAATAATAATTTTGTTTTTAAGAAACTATTGTAGAATATATATACATATATAATATAAATAAAATTAATTTATATATAACATTCTTTTAAATATTCATAAATTTGTAATGAATTCATTAATTTTATTTTTTTATTTAATTTTATTAGTTTAAACTATATAAATCACTAAAGAAAATAAATTTTATAATTTATATGTCATAATTGAATAATTAAGATATATGTAAATAAATAAATATTAATATACTAAATTTAAAAAATTAACAAATGTTTATAAACTCAATTTTAATTTTATTTAATATGAAAAATAATGATTTAACTTAAAAAACTTAATCTTTCAATGATATACATGATTTAATTTTTCAACTTATTATTCTTTAGAGGTAAATCGATTCAAGAGTATTTGAATCGTCGATCATCTTGAAAAATACTTGAATCGATCCTCTTCCTCTTGAAGAATCGATTCTTAAGATGTAATTGATGAGAGTGTAAATTCACGTATATTGGGCTTTGATTTATGTGAAAATTGAGTACGATTGAGTCTTTTATTGAGACGAATCGGAATATTTATGGAAAAGCCCCAAATCAGAGAATACAAGGGCTTTTTGAGTGTATTTGTACTGGAAAACGGATCGAAAGGGCTCGAAATTAGAAGACACGATTTTTGAGGCAATTTTCAAGGATTGCTCGACTTCCAGACATTGCTCGACCAACATCACTCTGGTCGAGCAGAGAAGGTCAAGTCGAGTGGAATGCACAATTCTTACAGAAAGCTTGCTCGGCTTGGAGATGTTGCTCGACCAGCATCACTCTGGTCGAGCAGATGAGGTAGAATCGAGCAAAATGTGCAAACTTGTACAGAGAGTTTGCTCGACCATTGCTCGATTTGGAAGCTTTGTGATTAGCCATTTTATAGTAGGGATGACCAATTAAAATAATTTATCGAACCACAGGGAGGTCGGCGCTAGAGCTTAAGCGAGATCATATTTATCGTAATTTTATATAGACAAATCATCAATGGGGAGTTTGATCAAACAAGAAATTAAATCAATCAAAGCAAGCAAGCAAGTAATGATTAGCAAACATGATAGATGGATGAAAAATGATTTTCCAAATTAAGTAGAAGTGAGATTAACAACAATTAAGAAGTGAAAATCCTAGGATAAATGCATCGAATTCACATGAATCATGGATTGAAGACTAAGGGCCAACACTAAGATCACGTAAACTCCCTCTCAAGATGGATATGATATGATTCTAAGCATAGCTCAATGAGTTGGTTCTCACTCAAACAATTCCAACTAGGTACTAAGCTTGAAATGAGAGTCCCTTCACACGATTAATCAATCTCTCGATCAAACCAATCATATGTTCTATCAAAGGATTCTAAACTCTAAAGGATTTCTCAATCTCTTTATAATTTATAATGCACATGAAGTGTTTGATGAAATGATTCACTCTATTATCCTAAGCACATAATTGATTTCTCAATCTAATCACATATTTAGAACAACTAAACACACAAATCATCAATACAAATCAAGCAATTATTAATCAATGATAGAAAACCATAGAATAATATGAAAAGGAATATAGACACTAAAATCTAAGTAAAAATATCACTCATCACACCCTCAAACTTAAAGTGTTGTGCGTCCCCGAACAACGAAAATGATAAACCAAGGGGTGAGATTTTCACCTAGGAAAAGACTAAACAAACATAAATAATAACACATCGATAGCAATAAGAATTACAATTTATGTTAAGTCATTCTACAATATTAAACTCATAACATGAAAAATTAACAAGTTCAATCTAAAGAGAATAAAAGTGTAATATAGTCCCTTTTTAGTTCAAGCCTCACATAGGTTATAAATGTCACTCAACACTCTTTAAAGTAGGGTAAATCATCACTCATTAACTGATTAGCTCGACTCGCTATAAGCTTGCTCGTGGACTACATTCACAAACCACCAAAGTTTCCATTAGTGATCAAAAAGGTCTTTAATTAGGATGTAATGATAGACTCTTTGGTAGGGTAGGAAGAATATGGATAATAGTGACTAAGCAAGTGTAAGTAATCGAAAAGATGACCAATTTCTCCAACTTCTCCATTTTTCTTTCTTCCTTTCTTGTCTTTAATGTTCACAAGCACTAATCATCAACTTTCCTTGGATTGAACTTCTTTCAATGCATGCTTCCTTCTTCGAACTTTTAAGTACTTGAGCATATTATCATTGCTTTGCTCATTTTCTTGTTTTGAGGTTGCATGTTAATTTTTATTTTTGCTCTTTTCATTATTTTCTTACTTATTTACCATTTCCTTTCTTCGTTTTGCTTTCTCATCAAACCTTTCTAACTACCATCTCCTCAATCACTCACACAAAAGGGTAAATATATAAGGCTCATGTGGATAATCAAGGCTTGTAATGTGCTAAATTCACAATAAAATGGCTTTAAGGCTCAAAGTGATTGACTAGGGATGATGTTCATGGTGGGGAAATATTTGGAAATGACTATAAATGACAAGGATGACCTTAGATCATTTCACTAATCTCCACAAATCGGGCTCGTTCCTATAGTCCTTGAGCAAGTTCTAGCATATCAAAACTCAAGCGATCCACTCATGAAGAAAAATACCATGTATGCACGGTTGAGGCTCAAACGCTCACAAGCTTGTGCTCGGACCTTAAGGACTTATTACACCACATCCATCTTAAAATTGAACAAGCTAAATAAAACATGTCACAATTCGAAAGTGTAAAGATTCTTAATCATAACTTGTCATCATTTATCACAACATGTCATCACTCATATTCAAAAATGACTCACGACATCCCTAAACAAACCACCAAACATACCAACACAAAAATAAGAAAACACACAAAACATAAAATAAAGACTCAACAAACAAGAAACAAAACAAAAACACATAACATGCAAGAATAAAAATCACCATCATTAACAATAAAACACACATTCTATATCATCCATGACAATTAAGCTCATAATCATCCCAACCTTTGATTGAAAAGTAAACTTCCAAAAAACATAACAAAGCATGCTAATCCATTCAATCAAAATCAAAATCAATTAGAAGTGATAAGGTGTAGAGTACTCCCTCAATAGACATTTGGTAAGGAAAGCGTTCGCTCCAAGCTTCATTCGTGCTTCCAATACGCTTCATTCATACTCAAAAACTCATAAAACACCATTAGCTCAATAATTTCATTAAAAATATGGACTATCATGCACTTCAACACAACCAATCATACCAAAGTCCAGCCAAACTCATGAGAAAATTTTTAAAATTGACCAATTTTACAAGAAGACCTATCATCATCAATATATCATCATATCAAGCACACTCAAATGGTGAGTCACACCACGCACTTTCCCCCCAAACTTAAATTGAACTAAGAGGTGAGAATTAAGTTTGCAAAAAAAATGGTGGGACTTACCCTTGTAGTTTCATCAATGATCTTCTTGTAGAGAAGCATACGCATCCACACGATTCAAGCTATGTTCACCACGCACTAGCCCTCCAAACTTAACTCGAGACAAGAGTCAAGAATTAAGTTTGCACAAGTGGTGACATACTTACTCAAATCCATGATGCACTTCTCTTTTCTTCAATAAGCCTTCTTTTCACGAGCACAATCCATCTACGAGACCAAAATAAACAAAACAAGCATCAAAATGTAAAAAGAATGGGTTGCCTCCCATTTAGCGCTAAGTTTAACGTCTTCAAGCCGGATGAAATTTTACGATCATTGGACCAAAGGATGGTCCATCCCATTCTCTACTCGCATCCTCACTTTGAACATTTGCTTAGCCCTCTTCTTGTCAACAAGCTCCACTTCACCATTCTTGCTCACGAGCATCAAATCATCATCAAGAAGTACTTCTAGTGGATTTTCTCTTTCTCCTTTATCAATTTTTCAATCAAGGTCCTGAGCTTTCTTCCTATCAACATCATAAGAAGACAAGTTAGAATTTGGCATTTTCATATAATCATGAAGAAATGAATTTAAATTGTCAAAGAGAATAGAGTCATGATCCATGAAATCATCCGGAGGCTTCAAATGAGACTTGGCTCCTTTGTCTTTGTTACATAAGAATGTAACACTTATTCCATTTGAGCTCAAAAAAAGCTCTTCTCTTCCAATATCAATCATTGCTCTTCCCGTAGCTAGAAATGGTCTTCCCAAAATGAGTGGCACTCGAGGGTCCGCCTTCACTTCTAACACCATGAAGTCGATCGAAAAAGCTAGCCATTTCACTTTCACCTCCACGTCTTCAACAATTCCTAGAGGCTTCACAACCTCTCCATTTACTACTTCAAGACGGATAGTAGTAGGCTTTAGCTCTCCAATTTTAAGGTCTTTGAACGTAGCATGAGACATCACGTTGACGCTTGCCCCCAAGTCACACAATGCATCAAGAATACCTTTCCCTTCAAAATCACAAGGGATTATGAACTTCCTCGGATCACCAACTTTTGTAGGCATCTCCTTATGCATTGACTCACTCACTTCGGGTAGCTCTTCTTTCCTTTTCTTCTCGTACTTTTTTTAAGATTTTCACATATTCCTCAAATTCCTTTTTCTTCTCCTCCTTTACAAACATTTGTGAATAGGGAATAGGGAATGGAGTGATCGGAATACCCCAATAATCACGTTTGTACTCCTCTTCTTTGGCCTTCTCCTCCACTTTCTTTTCCTCTTGTACCCTTTTCCACTTAGGTATCCATTTAGGCCCCTTCTCTTCTTTCTTACTTATCTCTTCAACTTCTTCACCAACCTTGCGTTCCACCAACCCTTCTTCAACCTTTCTTTTCCTCTTTCATTTCAACAAACAAACATTGAGCTTTTGGATTAACCTCAGTTGCAGCCGGAAACTTCCCTTTTTGTTGATCACTCAAGGTACTTGTAATGTGTCCCACATTATACTCCAAAACTTTGAGCTTCTGTTCATTTGCTTCTTCCGCTTTTTTCAAAGCTTCATCTCGAGCTTTGTCCGATGCTTCTCGAGCTTTGTTTGATGCCAACAATTGTTCAAGTAGCTCATCGATCAATGCTCGTCCATCGTTGTTTGGTGCCTTAGCCCCCGGTTGATACCCTGGAGGATACGCAACCACATTACTCGGATTAAAGTAGGAAAAGTTACCTTGCCTTTGTTGTTGTTGTGGGTATGAGCTTCCACTACTTTGACCATTAAAGCCTCCTTGCCTTGGTGGATAGTTCCCTTGACTTTGGTTGAAATTATCTTGGTAATTGTTTTGATAATTCCCTTGGTAATTTATTCCTTGCATGTATTGCACATCTTCCACTCGTGGCATTGAGTTGGCCCATTGTTCTCCACTCACAATATTCAGAGGTAGCACACCTTGATCGACTTGTAGCCCCTCAACCATATTAGCTCCTTGATTATTCACACATTGGTTCAAGCTCATTTATTTCATGACCTCCACCACTATCTTTTCCATGCTTGGCGTACTTTGATCCATACTTACTCTCTTCACACTATATTATTGCCCTTGATCGAAACTCTCAAATCCATAGCACCCACTAGCCCTCTCTGATGGCCATTGATAAACATTCGTAGCAATCACTTCAAATATTTTTACGGCCCTTTCCGGAGTTACACCATGTACGGATCCACCCGCGGAAGCATCAACAAGCACTCTTTGCCCATTTACAAGTCCTTGATAGAAAAATCCAACTTGTTGATTCTTTAGAAATCCATATTGTGGACACTTGCGTAGCATATCCTTAAACCTTTCCCACGCTTCATAAGCTCTCTTGAGGCATTTGCTTGAATTGAGTAATCAAGCTCTTCATTTGAAGCGTCTTAGAAGGTGGAAAATATTTGTTTAAAAATATTCGCGCAAGTTCATCCCAAGTGTTGCACGTACCGGGAGTAATGGTGGATAGCCATGTTCTAGCATGATCCCTCAATGAAAACGGAAACAACCTCATCTTGATACAATCTTCACTCACCACATTCATCTTCACGGTGTTGGCAATCTCCACAAATTGAGCTAAATGAGCATTAGGATCTTCATTCGGGATTCCACTAAACTATTGCTCTCTCACCATAGAAATCAAGCCCGCTTTAATTTCAAAGTTGTTGGCATTGATTGGTGGAGCCATCATGTGTGGCACGGCCCTCGGCATAAAAAAATTTCGAATCACCCTTTGATCATTTTGCATTCCATGTTGTACCGGAGGTGGTGGTGGTGGTACATAAGCTTGTTGTGGAGGAGTATAAGCTTGTTGAAAACCTTGTTGCCTTAGAACTTATTGCACCATTTGTTGTTGAAAGCTCCATGATTTTGATGGGCTTGTTGAGGAGGATTTGCATTGAATTGAGGTGCGTTGTCTTACACGTTCACATTTTGTCCTCCTTCCCCATCATGCTCTATCTCCACACGATTATCTTCTTGAAAATTCTCCATTAGATCACTATTTTTGGTATTGTTCTCCTTTCTTCTCCTTCTCAATGTATGCTCAATCTCCCAATCAATATGTTATACTTGTTTCCCCTTGGATCTTGTTTGTATACACCTTCAAAGCGAAAGAAGTTAGAACAAGATTTTCAAAGCAAATACAAGTAAACAAACAAAATAAAAAAATGTCTCTATTAAGATTACTTAAAACGATCCTTCTTCAAGCTGCCTTCCCGGCAACGGCGGCGCCATTTGATTAGCCATTTTGTAATAGGGATGACCAATTAAAATAATTTATCGAACCACAGGGAGGTCGGCGCTAGAGCTTAAGCGAGATCACATTTATCGCAATTTTATATAGACGAATCATCAATGGGTAGTTTGATCAAACAAGAATTAAATCAATCAAAGCAAGCAAGCAAGTAATGATTAGCAAACAAGATAGATTGATGAAAAGTGATTTTCCAAATTAAGTAAAAGTGAGATTAACAACAATTAAGAAGTGGAAATCCTAGGATAAATGCATCGAATTCACATGAATCATGGATTGAAGACTAAAGGCTAACACTAAGATCACCTAAACTCCCTCTCAAGATGGATAAAATATGGTTCTAAACATAGCTCAATGAGTTGGTTCTCACTCAAACAATTCCAACTACGTACTAAGATTGAAATGAGAGTCCCTTCACACTATTAATCAACCTCTCGATCAAACCAATTTTATGTTCTATCAAAGGGTTCTAAACTCTAAAGGATTTCTCAATCTCTTTACATTTTATAATGCACATGAAGTGTTTGATGAAATTGATTCACTCAATTATCCTAATCACATAATTGATTTCTCAATCTAATCACATATTTAGAACAACTAAACACAAAAATCATCAATACAAATCAAGCAATTATTAATCAATGATAGAAAACCATAGATTCAATCAACATATGAATTCAAATACACAAATCCCAAAATTATCCAGCAACTCTCATGTTGCTAATCTTACAAGGGAGATTAGCCTACCATATTCATAAAGAAATTAACATAGACAATTAAATCCTTACAAATCATGATAAAACTATGAGGTTTAATACAAAGATTGAATGGAAACTCCCTTGATCTATCTTCAATGGTGATCTCCTTCCCTTCTTTGCACTTTTCTCTCTTCCTCGATCCTTTTCCTTCATTTTGATGTAGAAATTGATGGTGGGATGATGGTAGATCCAAAGGTTGAAGAATGGATGAAGATGATGGTGTGGAATGGAAGAAATGATGTGTGAGTTGTGTGAAACAGTAAAATCCTCGTCCAATCTCATCAAATGTTGAATTATTGGGTATTTATACCTCTTGGGAAGCTACTAGAAGGTTCTGGAATTTTTAGCAGCTTTTTACACATCACAAGTTGTGCTCTGCAACACGGCCACAAGGTGGCCGTGTTGGGTAAATTGATGTCGCTGCACGGCCAAGACTTACAGGGCCGTGTTACGCAACACGGCTCGTGTGCTGCAATACGACTCGTGTGCTGTAACACAGACACATGGTAGTCATGTTGGATGAATTGATAACAGCACACGGCCACTTCTTACAGGGCCGTGTTCCGTACACAGCTCGTGTTGGTGCATGCCCCTGTTTCCTTTACTGTTTTAGCTCGTTCTCCCTCGTTTCAACTCTGAATTGAGATCCGCTTTTTCCTACGTCTTCCTTATCATGTCTAGCATCCATGACAATCATAGATTTAAGCTCATTCACACACATTTCAATAAAAATACAAAATACAACCAAATAACACATAAATATAGATAAAATAATACAAAAATGGATATAAAAAGGCACTAAAATTTGGGTAAAAATATCACTCATCACTTTGCTCGACTTGTCCAGGTGTGGTCGAGCAGATTTTCGCTACTTCTATTTATGGTAATTCTGGAGTTCTCTTACCAAATTTGACGTATGCCTCAAGAAAAAGCCCATCCTAAGCCCATAAGGAGGTTCCACAAGTTTAAAAGAAGAGCCTTCGCAGGAAAAAAAGAGACGACATCACGCATCATCCATCTACCACCGAAAGCCTACCATCATCTTAAGAGTTGTGAGGAGAGATTCGTCTGGCGAGTCAAATAAGATCATACCAATTAGCCATGATTGTTCCTAGATCAATCATGGGCTAGAGCCGCTCCGGTAGTTCTAGGGTTATGAAAATTTTATGAGTTAATTGAATTTCCATGTGTAAACTCCGTACAACACTACTTTTGGTTTATTTTATATAAGATTGTACCTTTTTAATTCATACTCACGGTCGTTTTATGCATCGTTAACTGTTATGTAGTGTCTGAATACATAACTAGATTATTGATTGAGTGCGTTCACTGCTGAGCAGGATTACATGTTATAGTTCTAAGTGAAGGGATTCCGAAGTCTTATTAGAACTATCTTATATAAATACTTGTTAATTCAATATTATTCGGGTTAATGAGTATGATAAAGAATATAACTTAATAATACCTATAAAGGGAGATTATATCGGGTTAGTGTACTAAGTGCACGGGAAATAATTGATACTGATAGTACCTAGAAAGGGGGGTGAATTATATCTCTTGCTCCGAGGATATTCACACGTGTCATACACATGTTTACTTGTGTCTATAGGGTGAACTTGCATGGTTTAGTGATGCGTCCATAAACCACAAGGCAGAGTCGGACAATAACACATGGAAAGGAAATTAATAAGTAAAACTGGATGCCCGAAGAACTACCTAACTTCTTTCTTGATCACAACCGAATTTTCTCTATTGCTTGTTTATTTGATTTGCTATTTAAGTTATTCGCTATTTAATTTTGTAACAATTCCAAACCAATTTTCCAAACATAATCTTCGTTAATTGGAATATAACTAAATTGATAATAATCTGTCCCTCGGGTTCGATAATCACTTGGTCACCTATCGAAACTACGATTGATATCCTTCATACTTGGGGATTATTTTGTATCTTGAGAAAATGCTCATCAAGTTCTTGGCGCCGTTGCCTGGGAAGGTATAGATTGTCAGTTTATTATTTCTAGTTTAATTGAGATTATTATTATTGTCTTTGATTTCTAACACTTATTTTTCTTAGGTGTATGCTCACAAGATCGAAGACAGGTGAATTAGCACCATATAATCTGGAGATTGGAGCATCGTCAAGGAAGAAAAAGAAGAAGAATAAGAATAAGAACGTAGACCCAACTGAGGCTCTTGATTTAGGAGTTGAAGTTGACGTGCTGAATTCACAAACGATTGAAGCTGCAACCGAAGTGAATTTGGAAGTAGATGAAGTCAACATGGCAGCGAATCCGAATATACTTGTCATCCGTGAAGTATTTAAGAACAACGGAGGAGGCAATGCGGGGTTGTTAGCAGCAAGAGGGACCGAAGCCGATTTCGATCTACACCCTGCTCTTATCACCATGATTGAAAGGAGTCAACAACATCTAAATAAGTTCCTTGGATATGTAAGTACACAAAAAGATGCAGGAGCACATGAGGATGCGAGGAAGATAGTTTTATTTAAGTTCTCATTGAATGAAAAGACTAGAGATTGGTACGATAATATTGATGCTGCTGAATGTGATACATGAGAGAAGTTGAAAGTGAAATTCTTGGAACGATACATGTCACCTTCAAAGGTGTTCAAGATGAAGCAAGAAATCAATCAATTTGCTATCCATGGTAATGAGAAGTTTCATGAAGCTTGGGACAGATTCAAGGACATGCTTCGAAAGTGCCCACAGCATGGGCTATCTAAAGCTCAATACATCAGTATACTCTACAATGGGTTGGATTGCGATTCTCGTATTTACTCAATGTTTCTTCTAATGGAGCATTGCTTAAAAAGTCACCCATTGAGGCCGAGAAGCTTTTCGAAGATATTTCGATGAACTCAAAAGATTGGCCTACTGATAGAGTGAGAGACACTTATGTCCTTGGTAAAGTAGCACAGGTTGAGCATACTATGGTGAAGTCGGGAAGAGATGATGAAATCGTCTCTAGTTTGACTAACATTAGCAAGCTACTAGAGTCTCAACAAAAGCAGATCACATATTTATCTCAGAGAGTACCAATGATGCAGCGGGATGGTGGCTCTGAAGGAGCTAGCCAAGAGGAGATCGAGGAGGCAAACTAAGCCATGAGTCAAAGTATTCAAGGAACTAGGTACCCAAATCAAGAAAACCAGAATTATCAGGGGAATTACAACAATCGTGGTTCCTCGGGTAATTACCAACAACCAAGGAGGCCGGAGTTTTAATGGATCAATCTGAATAATGCGGTACAACCTCCTATCAGTGTTGATCCAGGTGCTAAAGTGGAAGAAGGGAAATCGGGTTTCGAGGATACAGTGAACAGGTACATGGCGAGGAATGATGCAAGAGTGGATCGTCTTGAGGCCAAGTTAGAGAAGAAGATTGATGCTAATCATGAGAATTTATCTAAACAAGTGAAAGACCTTACGTTGTTGATGGGGAGATGGCAGGTAACGTGAACAAGTTGACTCAAACTATTGGAAAGGAGAAGTTTCCATCTCAAAGTATTGAGAATCCAAAGTTTTGCCACGCCATCACATTAAGATCGGGAACACAGTATGAAGGTTTGATGATGCCGGCAAGCAAAAACGAATGAAACAGGAAAGTTGCTTGATCAACACAGTCCCATTCGACCACATTCGTAGGTTGAGCTCAGGTCGAGCAAGCTCCAAAAAAACAGAATCACGACACTCTATTTTCAGATTTGCCGCTCGACCAATACCTTTCCGCTCGATTGGACCATCCAAGTCGAGCGGAAGTCGAGCAACACCTGGCCACGGGAAGCTCTCGATCGGGAGGTTTACTCGACTTGGACCAGGTTGCTCAACCAGATTACCTAAGTTGAGCAGAAGTCGAGCAACACATGAAGGAGCATATGTCTCGATCACCTACGTCGTTCGACCAAGGACAAGTTGCTCGACCAACTTACCTAAGTCGAAGGGAGGTCGAGCAGTCCCGTTTCAAGCCCGATTCAATCCTGAATGCTACACCCATTGATCAGAACATTATGGTACCTTCTCAAGAGAAGCACACTGAGGTTATAGTAGTAGGAAGAAGTGGGTAAGAGCTAAGAGATTGAGAGCCGAAAAGGATAAAGCGGAGAAGGTTGAACGTGATGAATGGGGGATTCCCAAAACAAAGATACCTCCACCGTTTTCTTTCAAGCTTGTCAAAAAGAGATTGGAAGAAAAGTTCAAGAGGTTTTCAGATATCATAAACAAGATAAGTTTGAACATTCCTTTCTCTGAAGCGATCTTGGAGATGTCGTATTATGCCCATTTCCTGAAGGATATACTTTTGAAGAAAAGAAGCTTAAACGGAATTGAAACAGTGAATCTATTGGAGAATTGCAGCTCGATCATACAAAGGAAGCTGCCAGCTAAGTTGAAAGATTCGGGAAGCTTCACGATCTTTTGTGAGATTGGAAAGGGGCCGACATGACAAGCCTTGTGCGATCTTGGGGCAATCATTAATTTGATGCTTTTGTCTATTTTTAAAAGGCTTGGTTTGGGGGAGTTAACTCCCACATCGGTGGCTCTTCAATTGGGGATAGGTCTATGACTAGGAAATAAGCGATAGAAAAATAAATGCATTTTCATGCACTGTCATGCATGATTTCTACTTACTGAGATTTTTGTCTCACTAGTTTATGCACTGTAGGTGATCCTGCTGATGATTGAATTATGTGGTATTTTGTGCAAGCTGTGGAGCTCCTTCAGGGTTTTGAGCGGATGTACTTAGATGACGACCTGTTGGGCTAGGCCGTGGGTTTATTTTGTTTTCGCTGACACTTTGATTATGTAATATAATAAGAGTTGTCATGAGTTTGTCTAGATTGATGTTGTCTCAAAAATTGATGACGTATGTTAGACTATGATTTTAAATATATTATGTGGAAAAAAATATATGCAGGTTTTTATAATGATGATATTTATATTAGTTAGTATTTATACGTTATGTAAGGTGGGTTGTGTCAATATCCTTATACTTGAGGATTTTAATTGGAGTGCATAAAATACGTCTATCATCAACCCACCAGATATAATCCGATTTTAAACTAACAGTATATTCTGATTTATTTCCTAAGGTGCGCGAATATTACCAAGCCCCATTCCTAGATACTAATCAAAGCAAACAATAATACCTCCGGATGATAAGTTCGACTAACAAGATATTCTCTGAAATTATTGCAAGGTTATATTCACTTCCTACTTAAATGTCTAATTGCATTCTGATTTACCAGTTCATGGAATTAAAGTGTTTATAACGGACTTACTTGAATCCCTAACAGATAGATAATACCAATTATAAACGCACACAAACTAACATAATAACAAGCATTATAGGGAATGTGATGAATTTACTATGAAGACATTACGAAGCAGAAAAACAACTCTTAATAAAATAAGTAATCTAAATATCAACTGCATAAAATCTCAATTTTAGTCTAGGTTCTGAAATCAATCCAATCTAACCATCAAACCCTAGAACTGTATAAGAAATTAGCCCATGAGGTTACAAACAACACTCATGACTATGCAATTCATACCAAAAATCAAGATAAAAGGAAGGGAAAGATAAGAAACACGAAACCCTAACGTAAGCGTAGATCTGCATTCCTTCTTCGTCTTTCCGATCGTCCGATCTCCCTCAATTAGCACTTGGAACCCTCTTCAAGATGGATGAATGATGAAATCAGATCTGAATCTGTATGTGAGGTGTTAATTCACAATGGATATGGTGTGGGTTCCCTCAATTGTGTCTTGATTCCCCTCTTTTATACCTTGTGCTGTTCTTCAGGCTTTTTCCGAGTCGAAATTAGACCAAAACACGATCTGTAAGCCAAAAATACACCTCTAAATCGAATAGGCCGCGACTGGGGCCCAAGAATATGCCACTCGGCACCCAGCTCGGCTTGAGCTGGGTCTTGGCATTGCCGAGTGGCATCCGAAGGGTTGCCACGTCACGTGGGTTCCATCTAGACCCCACTCAGCTGGATTGGGGCGGCGAGCGGGTCTAGCTCGCCCCGAGCTGCTAGACGATCGGCTCCCGAGCTGGCCCATTCCGACTCTGTTGCATGCTGCTTCCGTCTTTGATTCAAAACTCACAAAAACACCTTAGTAGCCTCAAAATCGTGTAAATACTCAAACGTACACAATTTTATGCAAAAACAATAACTTCCCTAAGAGAAACGGTGTATACACATAAAATGCGTGAAATTTTACTCTCAACAGTAGTACTCTGTGTTTTAAACTCTAAGGGTAAAATTACAATTACACTCTTAGAATTAACCTTACAACCCTAAGAACTAGATGTAAAATATACTCTAAATCAAAAGGGTAAAATTACAATTTATTTGAAACATTTCTATATGTCAATCATAATTAATTAATACATTTATTGTTTTCTTTATAATATTCATATCCTTAATTGAGTTCTGAATCGTTTCATTGTTCATTATCCCTTCTAAACTTGGTTATGGAGAACAAGGGTCCCCTCCTACCATCCCAGGTAATAAGCTAAAATTTTCATGTTGCTCTGCTTTGTAGATTAATCAACTAGTTTCACAATTGTGTATTGGAAGTTGTTTTCAGTATCAGATTTGAGTAGGATAGTTTCATGAACTTCGATTCCAGATTTACTTTCAAGTCTTTTTCAGCATATAATTATATTAGCGCTTAGCCTGTAGGTATTATTATATTTACGGTGAGGGAAACTAACAAATTCGTGTATGGATCAGCTTGGGTTTCAGAGGAGTTTGTGGTGTAGCGACGATTCTTTGCAAATCGGCAACACAGATTGTGTACGTGTAATACTGCACATTCACCAGCAGATAGAGCAAGTATAAATCTGCATACTTTCTTTATAGTCATTCAGTCTTTAAAGGTCATCAATTGCTTAGTATACCTTCGAATGTAAATAGCTTAATATGCTTTATTATTGTGCTTTCTTCCTTGGGTAGTATGATGAGCACTGATCACCTATACAACATTTAAATGTAATGTTGAGCCATAATCATAACATCCTACTCTAAGAAAAACCCGTAATAATTACCTCAAATAGCTTTCCTTCATTGCATAAACAACATTAAAAAAATAATTATAATAAACATGTCAAAAATCCTTCAGCTTGTGTGGTTAGTTATCATTATCTAGGAATAATACTATTGTCTCTTGGGTGGAGCAGCAGCTCCATTTCTCCAATACTCCTCACGAGATGCAAATTGTCTTAATTGTTAACAGCACTACAAAGAAAGATGTCAATTCTCATCGAATGAAGGGGAACAAGTGTCGAGAAAGTATGTGTATTTAATGTACGTTGCCAAATCGAGTATGGAAAATTTATGTTCTGTTTATAAATCTACTAAATTTTCAGTTTGAATACTTTTCCAGAAATATAAAAGGCTGTGGGATTTATTTTTAAGCTAAACTTTAGAGCTTGGCTCAACTTTTATAACTTTAAGTTCCTTATTTTCTTAATTTTGACTATAGAAATTTTTGCAGTGAAAATGCCTCTATGCAAAACTCCTTGCCTTCTGAGCATGCCAACAATTCTATCGGTTAGAATTTTACCTGTTTTTGTTTGGTTTCTATTCTCTTATTAGAAAAGCTGTTAAGGACATCCCATTATAGCAACTCCAAGAGCTTCTTTAAAATTTGAAGAGGATTTTAATGAAATAGAGAGAATTTTTAATTTAAAAAGAGATACTTTAAAAAGTACTCCAACACACTCTTTATATTTAATTTTTATTTTCGCTATTCCCCATATTAATTAATTATACATATTTTCTATTCATTTATTTTAAAGAGCTTGTTGGAGTGAAGTTTTAGTTGATTGCTCTTTAAAATTTAACATTTTTTTTTTAATTTGAAGAAGCTTTAATTTGAATAAGCATTTTTTTAAATGCAGGGAGTTGGAAGGGGTGAGAGGAAAAAGAAAACCTTCTCTCTCAATAAGTGCTAATGAAAATATCAACCATTAAACTAATAATGCCAACTAATTACATGATTATTGTCTGAAACTGGAGAATTCAGCCGAACATTTTTATCTCATTACCACTCAGATGTATTCTTTGAATGTGGAAGTAAACATATACGCATATATAATATCTATGCACAAAATAGATTAGCATTTTTAAAGATGTTGATTTATCATTTTTATATGTTCAAGAGAATGTGAAGTCGGGTAATTAAGTCCCCCATCTATCCCCTAGAAAGATATTTGTTTGTTTTTTGTAATATAGAATAAAAATATGAAATTTTAATGTGTAGTAAATAATTATATAAATATGGTTTGTGGATCTCATGCAATATATTAATTGTTTGTGTGAGTTTTCATCTAAATGGCGGAAAAACACTACCAAAAATAGCAGGGACATTTTGTTATTATATTTACTAGCGTTTGATCTCGTGCATTGCACGGGACAAAGACATTTTGATATTATTTAAATCAAAAGCGTTGCACGATCACGCATTTTTATGAATAAGTATATCTTAATTTAAAATTTATCTGAATTTAAATATTATTATCCTATTGATAAATATTAAACACTCGGCGAACATTATACCCTAAACCACTGGTAAAAGTATACCATAAACCACAGGGGTAAACAAAACCCTGTCGATAAATATTTAACACTCAGGGGACATTATGCCCTAAACTAATGGATAAAAGTATACCAGTTCTATTATTGTAGCATGTATAATTATAAGTATACACGTTTAGTTATACCCGTTCCATGCATTGTACGGTCATGCGTTTTTATAAAATATAAGTATATCTTCACATAGAATTTAACTACGAAACAACAACTAGTATTTTGAGCTTCTTATTGTAAATTCATGAGGATTGTTTCTGAGTGTTAAAACTATACAAAAAGGCAAAGTAACGCAAAATGGGACATATTCATAGGAGTAGTGATCCGGAATGATTTCTAATTTAGCTAAATCATTTTTTTTTGGAATTTCTTTCTCTTATCAATTAGCTATTTATATTATTCTATCATAGTTTTTCCAATTAAGCATATACATAGCTTACATATTTTCCTTATCACAGTATCTTCGAGAACATCTCCACAAATAAAACAATGCAAAATTACTTTTCGACTACTTTCTAGCTTATTTGAAATTAGAGAGTCGTTATGACTAACGATATTTATTCCTAACGATAACACAACACCATGGAAGCAAAAACACAAACATGAATGTGGAGTGCATTCATATGCCATATACAACCGACCTAACCAATAGATAGAAAACTCCCTCACATATTTCATCTCATCTTCTAGTGAAAGAAAATTTCCTCTTTATTGAAATTATTCACTTAATAAATCTTTTCCAATTCATTCTTTATTGAAATTATTCACTTAATAAATCTTTTCAATTCATACTTTTTTTTTAGAATTAACTTCAAAATTAATAAATTAGAGACTAACAGATAATCAAAAAGAGGGACCGGACGCTTGTTCAAACATTTGAGTTCTTATGCTTCGCCGCCGACAACCATATACAGCTACAACCGCCACTCCCAGAGGAGTACTTCAGAAACTGCTTGGGCTTCGCGAAGGCAGAAACGACCACGAATTTTTGAAAGAAAACAATGGGTTCTTTATTGCGGCAGAGCTGTGTGGGCCAGAATACACAAATAGCAAACAACAATTCCGCAATTCGATCTATATGAGGTGAATCTCTAAATTTGTATAGAATATTCTCTAAATTTGTAGAGAATATTTCAATCGAATTTGTGAATAATTGAGGAAGACAAAGGCAGAGGTGAAGACAATTCAGTGATTGAAATGTTATGCAGCTGAATTCTGTTATTTGAGAGAATGAATCGTTCATTTCCTATCTCTTGTATTTCTTTTATATTCTAAATTAACAAAGTCTCTTGTGAGACGGGTGTGACATGGGTCGATCCATCACTAAAGTATGCTTATTGTATAGATAAAGTATGTTTAATGTTTGTTAAAGTATGCTTTCTAAAGTATGGTTGATTATGCATTAAAGTATTATTTTAGGATATTATAATATAATTTATTATTATTATACTTTAACTACAAATAAGCATACTTTATTTATAAAATAAAAATACTTTAGTGATAAGTCGACCCGTTTCATAAATAACCACTCTCACAAGAGAGTGTCTCTTTTAAATTTAAGATTTATTATTGGGTGAGAGACAACTCATTCGTTCCCTTATTGATCAACTCTTTTATGTATTTCTAAAAAAAAAATCAACTTTTTTTATGTTAGTTTAAAAAAAAATCAACTCTTTTAAGTTTTATTTTAATTTTTTTTATAATAATGAGTAAATGTCTATTGGCTTTTTTTTTTAATTACTCTATTATATTATTTTTTATTAAGTTTTAATCACTTAATAAATGTGATATAAAAGAAAACGGTAATTCATATTGATAATATATTTATAATTTGAATTTCTTACTTAATTATCCATTCCCCCACTTATTAACGTTGCAATAGCATCTATATAAATACATCCACTGTCTTAATAGTGTTAATAAAATATTTTAATGTGGAAATAGTAACAATAAAAATACGTTAACTTAATTAATATCTTAATAATGGTAAAAGTTAGTGTAAATAATATATTAATGGAAGATTTTAGGCCTATTTTTTGTTTAAGTCTCAATTTAAGACCCAATTTTACGAAAGTTTTAATTCAAGGTTTAAATTTTATTTCTTTTCTTAAATTAAGATTCAATTTTCATAATTTTTATTTTTTTCTCATTTTAAGATTTGGTATAAAATTTATTTTTTCATTTCAAATTATACAAGATAATTTAAAAATTTTAATATACACTTTAAATCAAATTATTATATCAAATATATGTTGTTTTTATTGACATTTTGTATTATATTATAATACATATTGAATTCGAAAAAAATAAAATTACGACAATCCTTATTTTAAGAAAAAAATAAAATTCGAACCTTGAAATGAAACATTTCTAAAATAAAGTCCAAAAGTGAGACTTACATTAAAAGTTGGATCTTTACTTGAAAATTTTCCATATATTAATATACGTTCTAAATATTTAATGTATTTATATATTATCTATTAAGACTTCTGTATTATAATGTGCTAATAGGGGTGTGGTATTAGACCTATTTTTTTTGTAGTGCTTCATTAGAACTATTAAATATGAATGTTTGTTAATTGCATGTGTAAGTAAATAAAATTCATGGACCAATCAAATGACAACACGTGAATTTTCATGATTAAAATATCAATTTTATTTTATTATATTTTATTAGGGAATTTAATAAATTAATTTCTAAAATAGATTAATAAATAATTTATAATTAATTTAATACCCAACAAATTAAAAGGGGTTTAAATGAAGAAAAGTCTGACTCAAGTCAAACAAGCCCAAGTCAAATAAAGCCTGGAAGGTTCCAGAATCAGGTCAAATCAAGCAAGGGCCAATCAAGTTGTGTTATATATGTCAAGTTGTGTTATATATGGAAAGACCCAAGCCCGCAGAATCAGGGACTCAGGCGCTAAGTCGCCCTGATTGAAGCCATCTCAAGTTGGTGTTCTTCCAAGAACGACCTATAATCTGGGACCCAGGTGCTAAACCACCAGATTTAAGCGTTCATAAGTCAAGTTTTTCAAAGAACGGCCTATAGTCTGGGAGTCAGGTGCTAAACTGCCCGGATTTAAGCCTGCTTAAGTAAAAAATGTCTTATAATCTGGGATTAAGGTACTAAACCACTCGAATTTAAGCGTTCTTAAGCTAAGTTCTTCGACGTTCTTCGTGAAGTTAACATCGTTCTAATATATTGAACAACATTCTTCACCAGAAATCTTCAAGGATCAACGTTTAATTCGAGTAAAGTCTCGACGCCTACGGATTAACGTTATAAATCCATGAAGCTGAGTTTGGACAAGCTTCATCTGAAGATCCAACTCAACCCACTCCAGTCAAAGTCAACGCAATCAACAAAACTCAAGTCAAAAGTCAAGTAAAGCCAAATTGGTTCGAGAGAAAAATCAGAGGATTAATTGAGATTGTAACTCTTTACATTATCTTTTATATTAAATCTGTCTGAAATTATCTTTGTTTACCTTTTTGTATTTATTGTATTATGTTGTTACAAATTTTGGCACGCCCAGTGGAACTATCTCTACCTCTCATCTCTTCTCTCTACAAAGTACAAAATGACTCATATCAAGATTACTATAGGAAGGACTGCTGCTTCTAAGCTCTTAGAGTCATTGAATGAATATGTTGCTGTTGTTACGAGGAGCATGTCAGAAAGAGCTCGGTTGGAAGCCTCATCTGAATCCAACCCTTCGGTTGAGGAGGCTTTGAGAAAACAACTACCTCTTAAAGAAGATAGTGATGAAGATTCTGCATGCTCACGCTCATCTTCAAGCTCATCATCTGACTCAATTGCTGCTCTAGTAATAATGGCTTGCGCTTCAACTATTGAGGAACAGTTAGCAAGTATGATGAAAGCTATCGAAACGCTCACAAAACACATAGAAGCTCAAGATTCAAATATCTCCAAACTGATTGAAGGAAGGGACGTCATGGAGACTAGCCGTGTAAACGGAAAAGGAGACATGGACGATAGTAAAGTGGAAGAGATCACAAGGCGCCAGACTATTGAAAGGGAGCAAACTCAAGGAGCATTGCAGCTTTCAGCCTATGGAATGCTGCAAGTTATCAATTGAAGGGTATTGTACTTGGAACAATAAAAGAAAGATTTGAAGAGAATTCCAAGCCCACCTTCACTATGTCAAGCCATTCACGAAAAGAGTTGACAACTTAAAGTTGCCAGCTGGCTACCAACCTCCCAAGTTCCAACAATTTGATGGCAAGGGAAACCCGAGGCAGCACATAGCACACTTCATTGAGACATACAATAACGCTGGAACTTATGGGGATTACATGGTGAGGCAGTTCGTTCGCTCTCTCAAAGGAAATGCCTTTGATTGGTATATCGACTTGCAAGTTGAATCCATTGACAGTTGGGCACAAATGGAGCATGAATTTCTCAATCATTTCTACAGCACAAGGAGAACCGTTAGCATGAATGAGCTAGCTAACACTCGTCAATTGAAAGAAGAGCCTGTGATCGATTATATTAATCGATGGAGAAATCTGAGTCTGAACTGCAAGGATCGACTATCCGAAGGGATCAAATGGAATCTTCTTTATATACTCCAATAAATTCGGCCTAAGACTTTTGAGGAGTTGGCGACAAGAGCTCATGACATGGAATTAAGCATGGCTGCCAGTGGAATTAAACATTCACCAGTATCGGATTCCTACAAGTTCAAAGATAGGCAATAATCCAAGAAAATGGGCAAACCATATGTCAAAAACTCAAACAAAGAGTCAATGTCCATAAATACTATGACAGTCAAGGTTCGAAAGAATGTAGATGACAAGAAAGATAAAGGAAAACAACCTGCAAAAGAATGGGGGCAAAAAAGATAAACTCTGAAAGAGATGCAAGAAAAAAAAAATCCATTTCTGAATTATGATATTTCTGGCATATTTGATGATCTGATAAAGAATAAACTCCTTGACCTTCCTGAGATGAAATGTCTAGAAGAAGCCTACCGAACTAATGACCCAAAATACTGTAAGTATCATAGGTTGGTGGGTCATCCTATTCATGATTGTTCGTCCAAAAAAAAAAAGATCATACAGCTGGCCAAGGAAGGAAAAAAGAGAATGATGCAACCACAAACTTCACTTCTGTAGAAGAAGGTCATGATGAAAACTCGTGTCACGTCGTGAATGAGGAGGACAACAAAAGTGAACATTCTAAAACAAAGTATAAAGCTTACTCCATGAAGGTGACCTTCACTGATGAAGATATGTTATTTGGTTCATAACCTCATAATCGACCTCTATTTGTGACTGGCTATACACAAGGGGTGCGAGTAAATCGTATACTTGTTGATGGAGGCTCGGCAGTAACATTCTGTCTTTAAGGATGTTGAAGAAGTTAGAAATACCGGTAGATGAACTCAATCATAGTCGATTGATGATTCAAGGGTTCAACCATGAAGGACAAAGAACTCTCGGCACAATAGTTCTTGATTTGCTTATTGATGAGATGAAACCAACAGTGCTCTTCCATGTCATCGATGCAAAAACTTCATGCAACATGCTTTTAGGACGTTCTAGCTGCATGAGAATGGTGTGATTCCTTCTATGTTACACCAGTGCTTCAAATATAGTAAAGGCAACAATGTGAAAAGGGTATTCGGTGATGACAAGCCATTTACTGAAGTCGAGTCCTACTTCGCAGATGCTAAATATTTCTTGAAGAATATAAAAGATGTAAAACATAAAGAAGCTCCAACGCAAAAGATAGGGGCAATAAACAAATAAAAGATGAGGGTAGCACATCATCTGCCACTCTCAAGAAGAGCAAAGAAAAGCTTGAGACCTTTCGAATTGGTCTAGCTCCTGAGGATCAAGAGAAGACAGCTTTTCGTACTCCGAAAGGAATATATTGCTACAATGTTATGCTATTTGGCTTGAAGAATGTTGGTGCCACTTATCAACGAGCCATACAAAAGATATTTGATGACATGCTTCATAAGATTGTCGAATGCTATGTTGATGATATTGTGGTGAAATCAAAGGAAAGGAAAGATCATTTCCATGATCTAAGGCGAGTGTTTGAACGGTTAAGAGAGCATCAACTCAAGATGAACCCACTCAAGTGTGCATTTGGAGTTTCATCCAGGAAATTTCTTAGATTTATTATTCGCCGTCGAGGAATCGAGATTGAGAAAGCAAAGATTGACGTAATCATGAAGAGGCATGTGCCTCGGAACATACATGAACTCAAAAGTCTCCAGGGAAAGTTGGCATACTTGAGAAGATTCATATCAAACTTAGCTGGCCGATGCCAATCATTTAGTCATCTCATGAAGAAAGCCAACATATTCGAATGAGATGAAGCTTGCAATAATGCTTTCTATAGCATTAAAGAATACTTAATGAATGCACTAGTGTTGGGTGCTCCAATACCTGGTCGTCCATTAATCCTTTATCTAGCTGCTCAAGAGCGTTCTGTTGGAGTCTTACTCGCACAAGAAAATGATTATGGCAAAGAAAAAGCTCTATATTATCTAAGTAGAACCATGACTCCAAACGAGTTGAAGTATTCACCCATTGAGAAGATATGTTTATCCTTTATCTTCGTGATTCAAAAGTTAAAGCATTACTTCCAAGCTCATACAGTTCGTTTAGTTTTAAAAGCCAACCCACTAAAGTTCGTCATATCAAAGCCAGTACTTTCTGATCGACTTACAAGATGGTATCTCTAACTCCAGCAGTTTGAGATCGTGTATGTCCCCCAAAAGGCCGTAAAAGGACAAGTGTTAGCAGATTTTCTAGCTGATCACCCAATGCCTGCTGAATGGGAACTATCTGATGAACTTCCAGATGAAGATGCTTTCACTGTTGAGATAGCTTCTCCTTGGAAGATGTATTTCGATGGAGCATCTCATAGAGAAAGATCAGGTATGGGAGTCGTGTTTGTAACATCCAGTGGTGAAGTTCTACCCTTCTCATTTTCCTTAATAGAAAATTGCTCAAACACTGTGGCTAAAGATCAAGCGCTCATTCTTGGTTTAGAAATGGCCATTGACATAAAACAATTATACTTAGGGTATATGGTGATTCGCTATTGGTGATAAATCAACTCCTTGGAGTGTATGAGGTGAAGAAGCCTGAGTTAGTTACTCTCATACCATAAGTATGCTCAAAAGCTGATGGGTTGACTTGGTGATGTTGATATCAAGCATCTATCTAGAAGAGAGAATAAGCAAGTTGATGCCCTTGCTAAGCTAGCATCAACTATAGCTATGCCAGAGGCACAAATTCAAATACCAGTGTGTAGAAGTTGGGTTGTATCACCAATCTTTGAGGATGATGATTATGAAGAAGTTGAAAATCATGTGTTGGAAGTTTTCAAAATTGAAGAAGAAGATTGGCGCCAACCACTCGTGGACTATTTGAAGTATGATAAGTTGCCAAGCGATCCATACTAATAGGTTGATATCTAGCATCGTGCACCTCGATTCATCTACTTCAATGGTACACTTTATAGAAGATCATTTGATGGAATTTTCTTGAGGTGCTTGGGTAAGGAAGAAGCTATTCAAGCGATGGAGGAGGCTCACTCCGGAATTTTCAGTGCTCATCAATCTGGACCAAAGCTACATTTCAGAATTAAGAGGATGAGCTACTATTGGCCCACAGTGGTGAAAGATTGTATGGATTATGTATAAAGATGTCAAGCTTGCCAGTTCTATAGAAATCTGATTCATCAACCTCTGAAGCCTTTGCATCCGACAGTCGCTTCATGGCCTTTTGATTCTTGGGGTTTAGATATGGTAGGGCCACTTACAAAGTCTTCTGGTGGTGATCTCTACATTCTTGCTACAACTGATTACTTTTCAAAGTAGGTTGAAGTTGTACCTCTAAGAGAAGTGAAGAAAGAAAATATTGCGGATTTCATTCGGATCAACATCAATTATAGATATGGTGTTCCGCGCTACATCATCACTGATAATGGAAAGCAGTTCGGCAACAATTAGATTGATAAGTTGTGTGAGAAGTTTGATTTCAAGCAAAGGATATCATCAATGTACAACGCAACTGCCAATGGTCTTGCCAAAGCCTTCAATAAAACTTTGTGAGTTTACTGAATAAAGTGGTCTCCATTTCAAAAAGAGATTGGCATGAAAGGATCAATGAAGCTTTATGGGTGTACCGTACCACGTATAGAACACCTACTCAGGCCACTCCGTATTCTTTGATGTATGGTGTTGAACCTATAGTACCTCTTGAAAAATAAATTTCCTCTTTGACGATGGCCATACAGGAAGGCCTCACCAAAGAAGAAAATGCAAAGTTACGTCTTCAAGAGTTGGAAGTGTTAGATGAAAAAAGGTTGAAAGCCCAATAAAGACTTGAGTGTTATCAATCTCGTCTTTTTAGAACATTCAATAAGAAAGTGAAAATACGTTCTTTCCAAGTTGGTGACTTGGTGCTTGCTGTGAGAAGGCATATAGTAGTCACTCATCGTGCTGGAAATAAATTTCTACCCAAATGGAATTGCCCTCATGTTGTGAAAGAAACCTACACAAGTGGCGCCTACAAGTTGATCTCAGAAGATGGTGTGAACATTGGCCCCATAAATAGGAAATTCTTGAAATGCTATTACGCGTAAAACAAATACAAGTACAACGCTCCTTGGTGCACGTGCCTAAACTGCATGTTACTCCTGGTCCGCATGAGTATAAACTGTGCACGACGAACTCCTGGTCCGCATGAGTATAAACTATGCACGATAAACTCCTGGTCCGCATGAGTATAAACTGTGTACGATGAACTCCTGGTCCGCACGAGTTTAAACTGTGTACGACACCCACCAAAGGTAATTATATGTGGTTAAACAATTAATTCACCCCACTCAGATATTTTAAGTGGTTAAAGCATTAAATATCCTACTTCGTCTAAAGTGGTTAAAGAATAGTCACTTTTGGCCTGCATGATTATAAATTGTGTACAACACCTCCCCATTCAAACCAAATCATGTCCCTTGAACTACGTTATGACTTGATCTTCTGCAAAGAGGTGCGTAGGTAACTTAGTTTTCCACTAAGTTTAGTCATTACACAAGTTATTTTGTGTAAGTTAGCGTGACGGTAGAAAAAGTTAGAAGTGGTGACATATATTCATAATGAATGCTCATGGATGAAGAAGTATTAAGACAATAAAGTGAATGAGAAAATAATTATCTTTATTCATAAGTTAACGATACTCGGCATATGAAACATAAAGAGAAAAAAAGCTAGCAAATAAATAAAGGAGCAAATTAAAAAAAATAGGTCCTATACTAAGAAAGAAAGTTATAAGAGAGTATGCTTTGTAGAACAGACTTCAGAGTGATGAGTGCTTTCTCAATACACAAAATTATCCACAAGTATAAAGGATATCAATTGTAGTTTCGATAGGCAACCAAGTGATTATCGAACCCAATGGACGGATGATTATCAATTTAATTATATTCTAATTAACTAAGATTATGTTAGCAAATTGGATTTGATTTTGTTACGAGACTAAATAACATATAATTGAAATAGCAAAGTAAATAAGCAAGCAATAGAGAAAATTTGGTTGTGATAAAGTAAGTAATTAAGTAATTCTTTAGGTTATCCAGTTTTACTTATTAATTTCCTTTCCATTTGTTGATGTCCGACTCTACCTTGTGGTTTATGGACGCATCACTAAACCATGCAAGTTTACTCAATAGACACAAGCAAACAAGTATATGACACATGCGAATATCCTCGGAGCAAGAGATATATTTTACCCCCCTTTTTAGGTACTATCATAATCAATTATTTCCCGTGCACTTAGTACTCTAACCCGATTTGATTTCACTTTTTAGGTACTATAAAGTTATACTCTTTATCCTACTTATTAACTTGAATAAGATTCAATTAACAAGTATCTATATAAGATAGTTCTAATAAGACTTCGGAATCCCTTCACTTAGAATTATAACATGTAATCCTGCTCAGTAGTGAACGCACTCAATCAATAACCAGGAGATGTATTAAGACTCTACATAACAGTTAATGATGCATAAAACAACCGTGAGTATTGGCACAATCTTATGTAAAATAAACCACAAGTAGTGTTATACGGAGTTTACACATGGAAATTCAATTAACTTATAAAACTTTCATAACCCTAGAACTATCGGGGTGGTTTTAGCCCATGATTGATCTAGGAAAAATCCTGGTTGGTTGGTATGACCTTACTTGTCGCGCCAGACGAACCTCTCTCACAACCCCTTCGGATGATAGTAGGGTTTCGATGGTGGATGGATGATGAATGATGTGTGTTGTATTGTGTGTATACACATTGGACCTCCTTATGGGCTTAGGATGGGCCTTTTCTTGAAGCACACGTCAAATTTGGTAAAAGACATCCGAAATTACCATAAATAGCATCAGCGAAACACCGTTCAACCAAGCCTGACTGGTCAAACACGACCTCCAACTCGAGCAACTGGTCGAGCAAGCTCTCTGGATAATTTTGATATTCTGCTCGACTAGCCTTCTTTGCTCGACCAAATTGATGTTGGTCGAGCAACACCTTCAAGTCGAACAAACTCTCTGTAAGTTTTGTTCACTTTGTTCGACCTCTGCTTATCTGCTCGACCAAACTGATATTGGTCGAGCAACGCCTCCAAGTCGAGCTAGCCCTCTGGACGGATCTGCACCATTCACTCGACTTAGCCTCCTTCGTTCGACCAAAGTGATGTTGGTCAAACAAACTCTTGAGGTCGAACGGCACCCGAAACTTGCCTCTAAAATTGTGTCTTCTAATTATAAGCCTTTTGCACCTGTTTTCCTATACAAATATGCTAAAAACAACCTTACCACCCCCAATTCATGACTTCTCCATAAACAATCTGATTTGTCTCAATAAAAGACTAAATAGTACTCCATTTCCACACAAATCAACACCCAAAATACGTGAATTCACACTCTCATCAAACCCCCAAACTTACATGTGGCTCGTCCCGAGGCGATGACAATCAAACAAAACAGAGAGTGTAATCACGAAATCAAACACAACCTATGCTAACACATGTAATTATATCAACTCAAAACATTCAACCATCATACCTTTTATTCACGCAAACATCAATCAATCACATTACTTTTATGAGTGCTAAGTCATCTAGCTCACGGGTAAATATTTATTCTCTCCCTCTCTAGTGTAAAAGATGTACACTTATCTGGTTAATATATGCACTCCAATTCAATTTATATACTCGCATAACCATAAGCTAGACAAAGGTCTCAAAAATCCATCTATAATCGACTCAACTCTAGGATCACAAAGGACTTGCTTTAAGGTTGTAATGTTGGCTTTTGGTAAAGGTGGAAGAATATAGATAAGTGACTAACTCTACTAGTAAAGAATTACCTTGGTATATCGCTTTTCAATTGCTCCATTCTTCACTTCTTCGTCCTCTTAACAATCACGTTCATACGCCATTCCTCCATCCTTACTTGGATCTACCTCTTTTTCGCATTAAAATACCAATTCCGGTGTTCTTCGAGTATAAGGGTACCAATTTCATGCACTACCCTCTCTAGTATTCGGGATACCGATTTCAAGCACTATCCCTCGCAAGATTTAACCTCTTATCTCTCGAATCTGATTTCACCAAATCTCTCCTTCCATTCCTCTTTAAAACTTCATAGAGCATTCATCTACCTCTACTCTTTACTAGTAAAAGGTGTTCAAAGCTTAAAAGGTAAACGGCTCATTATCAAGGCTTGCCAAAGAAAAAGCTTAAAGGCTCAAAAAGGGCTTCCAATGGTAATCAATTGATTAGGGTTTCCGAACAGTTGAGATGACTTATATATGGGCTACAGCAGGGACCAGGAAGAGAAATTAGAGTTAGACCTCCATTGGGCTTAAGTATCCAAGCTTAGCTCAAAGCTTATACTTAATCCAATAATAATAATATATACCACTAAAATATTATTACTGCACTACCGTTCTAATCCCATAATTACGTTATGGGCTCCTTCTTATTATGAGCCCGTTAGTCTCCCCTTGTTTAAGATATACAATGCCCATTAATTAATTAAGTTACTTACAACTCCATTAATTAATATCTCATCCGAGAGTAGTACCACTCAACCTCATTATCATGCCGGAATAAATCCATCTGCAGGGTTTACATGATAATCCTTATGAGCTCCTCAAGGGGACATCATCAACCTATGTCGGACACGGATTCCTTCTACAATAAACATCACACCATAGAGACAGCAATATTTCCCAACTCACCGAGTTTGTTGATTTAATACATGTAAATCTCACCCATTGATTAATCAAAGAAAAAAATAATGTCTTACGTGTCGAGGTTATTGTATAGGGATTAAGAGCACGAACATCCATAATAACTGAGATCAAGTTCTCCTATAAGTCAGTATAAGCCGAACGATATCAAGCGGTCCCGCTCAATACACATGAAGCATACTAATGTGATTCTATAGTAAAGACAAACTAATGCCAAATCACACTACAACCATCCCAATAGAGAGTCCCCGTCTATCTCGGTTGTGAGCATCTGTTTATACTTTATAAGAAAATCGATAATACGATCTTCCGTGTTGTCGCACAACATATTATCTACAATATAAAGTAAGTGGACTATTGCATCATACATATAAATAAATTAGAAGACGCAATCATTTGATCATATGATTCTCATTTTAAATAAATTGTTATAATATTGTTCATATAAAAAGCTAGACTTTTAGTATACAATCCAACACCTTGAACTTGTCACTTTCAAATAACTTGCACAAGTGTTTCCAATCAGCTTCATCTCCATAGAATTTTCTTGGCAACTTCTCCTGTCTTTCTTCAAAAGGTAGATCACCGAGAGTTTTATAGTACCTGTGCATCTGTGATCTATTGCTGCGGAATAAATCACCCATCCATTTGTCTATGACATCTTTTACATAATCAGGACCCGTGCTCAAGTCTAGTTGGAAAAATTCTGTAATACAAGGAAAAAAATAAGCCTTTAATTTATATCAATACATGATGAATTAATACAAATAATACGTACAGATAATCGATCAAACATTGGCTTCTTTTGTTCAATAGTTGAATTTTTCCATTTATCGAGTTGTAGGGGAACAAATATTTTAACAACAACACCTAATTCAGTTGTAAATAGTGTTGCGTATTTTCTAGTAGGGTGACCATCACAGGGACGAAAAGTGAGGGGCAACTTTATGTGTACGTGAAATAGTTTTTTGAGCTGCTCATTGTGTCTTGATTTCATATCAACACAATTTTCAGATGCTAGGGGAGTGGTGGAGATGTCTACAAAATCATAAAGTGTTATACAAATAATCATCGAAATAAAATATCACTTTTAACCAACTAAAGACATACCTTGAGTTTCATCATCATCAGTCTCCTCATCTTGAAGTTGTCTCTGAAGATCCTCTCTTACTCTCTTAGGTGGCATTTCTTTTTTAAAAAATGGTCAAATATAGAATTTGAGTACAATAGTTAGAACACAGAATAAATATTGTTCACTTAATTCATCAAATAATTTCAAACAAAAACTTAACAAGGATAGAATATCAACAGTAAAATTGCAAATAATTAAAATTTTGATAAACCATAAATATTGAGAAAACAAACTAGTCACTATCTCCATCAGAATCACAACTTTCTATTTCCGTGTCTTCGTCTTCATCCACTAGAAAGTCTTCCATTTCATTCGAGTCTGCTTCTGTAGATCAGTCAAATTCACATATTCAGGTGGAACATCACTTCTACAAAGTTGTGATTTCTCCAACTTTTGTCCAACAACTACAGTTGTTTCATTAGATGAAATTTCTTGATTAAGCTCGTCAATTTCATTTGCAGTCTCTTCTTCCTCAATACATTCATCTTCTACATTGATTGCATCAAAAATCTAACGACATGACCACTTTCCAATGTATTTTAAGCTTTATATCATTCAAGTAATATACTTGTTGTGCTTGAGAAGCCAAAATAAAAGGATCATCAACATACCATGTTTTAGATGTATCTATACATGTGAACCCAAACTCTTGCACAACTGATTTCTCTTTGGGGCTACAATTGAACCACTCACACCAAAATAACAAAACTTCGTGAACAAAGTTATAAAACACTTGAATGACCTCAAGTAAAACTCCAAAAAAATCTAAGTTCTCACCATCGTCTGATGATGGTACACTAACCCCGTTATTTTGAGTATTTCGTCGAGCATCGTGAGTTTTTGTGAGGTAACGAACACCGTTTACAATAGATTCATCATAAAGCTGCACCTCGAGATCCGGTCCTAATGCTAGCGAGCATAGTTCATCAGTCGCTTTAGGATAATAAGGTAGGATTAATATAGCTAAGTAACTTAATTAACAATAATGGCCTAAGATCATTTCCTAGCATCTATCAATTATAGATTTCACACAATACTCCAAGTCAAGTTCTAGAATACGAGTATACAAACGACTCTCAAGAATAAACTATCATGCGTATATCATGATCAACAAGGCTCAAATCCTCACATGGGTAATAGAATCCTAAGCACTCTTCAAAGAATGCAATCAATATCAATTTCATATGAACTACAAGTAAAACAGAACATGCTCGTCATCAACAAATCAACATGCATCAAAATAGCACATCCCTAGCATCAACAATCCTTATCACTAATAATTGCAACAAATCCATGCACCATCCACTAACATCATTATTATCAATACATGCCACTCACACATGAATCAAACACTAAACTCATAGCAATCTCCACCTGTAAAGTGTAAAAGAGAATGGGAATGAGAAGAATCAGAAAATATAAAAGACCTGGCCACTTTACTCCTCCGGAGCATCACCATCATCATCCTCATCATCACTCCTCTCTTCACGCCAACGATCAAATGCCCTATGGAGCTCACAGATATTCCGAGCCATCAAGCGCTCATGGACTTGCAACTGCCTCAACCGACCATACATCGTATCATAGCATGCAAGCGCGGCGTAGTTGGTATTCGCAAGTGCCAACTGCCTGTTCATTTCTTACTGGTTCGCATTGAGTGTGGCAAAGTGCTTGTGCATCAATCGAAATTACTCCCGATAAAATTGATCCTGGGCCACCCAATAATCTTGCTGCGGCTGCGGCTGCGGCTGCGGCTGTGGTTGTGGTGGTGGCTCAAAAAACTCCTACTCAAGTGGCTGTTGAGGCTGCACCGGAGGCATATCATCCTGATAATTAAAAGCAGGTGGTGGTTGTGGCTCCTCCTCTTCAAAATCAGCCGGATCTCCGATCAAAATCATGTCCTCATCTAAGCCGATTCCATGCTCACGTAACTCAGCTAGCAATCTCCAATTTCCTCTTACCAAGCAAGTCTTCGAGATCACTGTGTGCTCAATAGTATTCATCAACAAGTTATTGTTGTTCCTCACAGTGGTAAGATCAACTATCACCAATGGAAATTGAAGTGTTCGAGGCTCCTTCCCTCGAATGAATATCCAAATATCGTTTGCTTGCTCTATCAGCCCCATCCTAACACATGATGTAAAGATCAAGTCTGGATCACCTCGAATAGGATCATACCTACTCAAGTCAATCCTATAATACTCCGTTATAATGGTGATCAGCCCTCCGATGTTTACTCTCTGAAATCCATGCGTTATGAACTTGTAAAGTTGATGGAAAAAGTAGGCTGCTACATTGAAGCGAACTCCATTGAGCATACACCATAAGACATAGAGCTCCCCTCTTGGAATACAGCTTCCTTCGGACCTTGCAAGCAACGTGTTCCCCAAAATCCATTCCATGTAAGCAATCACGGGGTTGCGAATGAAAGCAACCTTGGAAGTATTCGAATTATAGTTCTCATTCCTCCCCGTAAGAGCTCTCCAGAACTCATTGGTTTGAACTCATCACTCTCTGTTCCAACCATGTTCTCACAGCCAATTATCTCATTAAACTCTAGAGCCCACATAGTCTGCTTTTGTCCACCTATTTGCATCCGAATATCATACGGAAAGTATCCATCACCAAGCTCAACTCTTAGCGTGCATAAGACCTCTACCGTAATGTGAAAGTACGTCTCCCTCTTCATCTCCATGAACCTCGTGATGCCCACTCGGTTAAACATCCAACGAATGTCGTTGATAATGTGCACGTCCATCATGGCACAATCATCTTGATACCTAGTCCTTCTTATCTTTTGAGAGATTGCATTCCAAAGCTCCTTTTTCTCTTCCCAATCTCCAATCTTAATCCCAAAATCCGCTGGCCTCCTTTTATCCAGCTTGATTTTCATGACTATCTCTCTCAATGGAGGTGACTTATTTCCCTTCCTCTTCGAAGAAGAGGCAATCTCTTTTCCTACAAAAGTTATAATTCAATACACAACCAAATGAGATGAACAATACCAAGCCTTTGTCTAACATGAATCCTACTCAAGACTTCAAATTCATGTATCTAGTTCAACTCAATTTCAAGTCATCGGATGAGTTTATATACGGATCACTGGTACAAACTTATAATTGATGATTGTAGGAAGTTATTTGAGCGCGTGCATACTTCTCTATCAGTAAGGCACACAAGCTTGGGCCGCGGACTTGGGATCAAAGAATGGTGTACACTTAGGTGTGAATAATAAGTATCCTCCCCATCGGAGTCACTGTTGTTATTTGCATGGCTAAAAAGGAACCGACTATTAATTATTTTTTCATGAGGTTAGGTTGACAAATGAAATTAATGGGTAAAACCTTCTCTTATAAATATTCGGGTCTGTATACATCCACACTATCGTGGCATGCAGACTCACGGTGCTTGAGATGTCGGTGAATTTTATTTTTATATTGTTTTGAGGGAATCAATATAAATGGATAAATTCGAAGATTTGATCGGTGTATTTATTTGTGATTCTCTGTAATTTCGAATGGTTTATTTCACTTATTGTTTGCTAAAAGAAAATATATTTACTAGTTCAAAATTAGATGATTTGAAAAGAATCTTGGTTTTAATTTTTTTTACTGCTTAGGAAAATAAAAATATGTTCTCATTAAGGATGTTCTGTGATGCCTATTAATTAAAGTCTCTAGTGGAGAGGTGAGAGGTTCATAGAAATATGATGATCTTATGCGACTCTTCAGATATTTGAGTATGTAAGAAAGGCAAGAGATCATGGTTAATTTGATGAATGAATTGGAAATACTTAGAATAGAAATTGAAAAGGAAACCTAGATCAATTTATTCTTCATAGTTTGCCTAGGTATTTTGAGTATGTTCTGCCTGAAATATAAGAGGTTGTATATGGTAGGGAACTTCTGACAAAACATGTGGCAAAGGAAATCCATTTTCATCAAGGTATGAACAAGGTTAATATCTCATTCACTGGTTGTTGAAGAATGATTATTGATGGCATTTATTGACACGTTGTGTATAGATAGCGAAATCACTAAAAGCCTACAACTAAGTGATGATGAGATTACTATGGACATGGGTAATGCTGCAAGAGTAGTGGCTATTGCAGTGGGAGTTGTTTATTTATCTCACGATATGAATAAACCTTTGGTTATGAGAAATTGTCTTTACGTACATTTTCATAGAAAGAATTTCATTTCAGTTTCTATGTATTTATGGATGTATACTCCATTTTATTTAAATGACATAGTCATAGTGATGAAAGATAGTGCTATAATCTCTTATGGTATGTTGGTAACAATTTGTACACTCTTAAATCATGTTTATCCCACGGATGCAACAAATAGTAATTAATACTGCATCTTCCAATCTTAGTAAGAGAAATGAATCTTCGGAGATGAACTAAACATACATTTGGCATCTAAAACAAGATCAATTTTACTTGAGTAGTGATCGTCGCTATTTTCACCTAGATTTTAGTACCTTTTGGTATGTGTTTTCGTATTATTTTGCCTGTATTTTATATGTATATTGGTTGTGTTATGTGTTTTCATAGAAATGTGTGTGAATGAGCCTAAACATGTTAAAAACTGGTCAAAAATGGAGTCGGAAGCTGAAACGAGCAAGAAACGGGCTGTCGGGACCCAACTCGAGTTGTAAGGTGTAACTCGACTTACAACTCGAGTTGAGGCCCAAAAAATATCCAGAATCATGTAGAGACCCAACTCGAGTTGCAAGACCCAACTCGAGTCGAGTTGAGGTTAGAAAGTCGTCTAGAGAGCCAACTCGACTTGCATGTTGCAACACGAGTCGTGTTGGGGCTTATCCAGGTCTAGTTGGAGGTCGTGCGGAGCAGAGCAGTGTCTAAAAATCATATACAGTGTGATTACTTTAGTTGCAAGTCACAACCCGACTTGACAATCGAGTCTAGCTGGCTTTCGGAAGCATTCCAGATTCAGAGCCTCGCAACACCACCAAACAGACGAATACTCGAGTAGCTAACTCAAGTCGAGCTGGGTCAGCTCGAGTTCCATCATATGCTACTCGACTCGAGTAGCTATCTCGAGTAAGGAAGGCCAACTCGAGTAAGGTCATTTTGGGCCAAAAATCCGGGTTTTCACCTTCCAGTGCATGGAGAATGTGTTTTAAAGCCCAGTTGACACAAAATTCGAGGCTCAAGTTGGGAAAGGGTATAAATACTCTCATGTTCAACATTCAAAAGTGGAGGATGGATTAGGTCTTCACTTGGACACACACATCACACACAATTACTTTCATTTTACACCACCATCTCCATCCATTTCATCATCCATTACATCTATCATCATTCCACCATCAAATCCACCATCCAAGTGAGGAGAAAGATCAAGAAAGAAAGGAGGATTGCATATTGAAGGATAGTTTCAAGCCAATCACCAAAATAGGGGAGAAATTACCTTTGATTTGCATTTTCTTAATTTGTATTGTTGCAATGGATGTTGTTATACATTGTTTAGATGTTTTGATGATATTTGTTGTTGACTAGACCTCTTATGAGGCTAGCCACTTGATGGATTAAGGATCTATTGATTTGTTGAATTTGTAATGGTTTAATTGATGAGATCTTTGGAATTTCTTACATGATCTATGATTTACTTCATTTGTATTATGATGTGTGTGGTTGAATTTTCTAGTTATAATATTAGGAGGGCCAATCCAATATTGTGATTAGGTTTTTGATTGAATCATGTTATAATATGAATTTTGTATGTTAGTATGTGAAGTATGTGGTAACATTTTCATATGCTTAGAACGTTCATGTGAGAACACTTAATTGGTTTGTCATATTTGATTGATTAATTGAGTGAGAAGACCAATCTTGTTATCATAGTACCTTAAGGGAATTGAGAGTGAGATTCAATCTTTTGTGTTTAAAACTTGTAATGAGTTTAGAACCTAATTACCTTGGCCTAGGGATTAGGGGTGTATATGTGATTGCTTCTATTCCAATGATCATTGATATTTGCCATTTGAATCCAACAAGCCATGTTGTGTCCTTGATCTTGAATGTGGTTAGCCTTGTTCTTCTTTAGATTGTCCTATATCTGTATTATTTTAATTGTGTTTATTTGAGACCTTGTTTGATCATATTAGTTGTTAATTGCTTTTATTGGTGACTTGCTTAGTTAATTTGTAGTTTAATTGCTCTTTTTAATTTTCAAAACTCAAAATCGATCACTTCTATAAAGTATGATTGAAAACAAATACGGATACACTCTTGATTTAAATATCCCTTTGATCGATATTTGAACTTAGCCACTCACTACAAACGATAAGGTACACTTACCTTAATAAATTTTATACCAAAATTGAGTCTAAGTTCATGGCGCCATTACGACGGGAGAGATTAAATATTGGGAGTAACGAGTTTGCATTTAATTAACTTTACTAGGAGTACTTTTACTTGCTTTCTTTTTATTTGCTTTTATTGTGTTTGTTTTATGATCTAACTTGGTGAATCTTGTAGGTGTATGCACACTCACTCAAGGTCTCAATCTATCGAGCCTTTGGATTTGGAGTTAGAGGCTACACTAAGAAGAAGAAGGAGAGAGTTGTTATATCTAACGGAGGAAGAAATGGATCACGGATTGGAAGAAGCTAATGGCAATGGGGTTGATGAAGAGAGGAATAGACAAAATTTCTAGCATGGTATGGAAAATGTTCAAGGTGTTTAAATAGTTTATGCAACAAGCAAATTTCCTCCAAGTGAACTTGCACAATCAACAGTTGCAAGCCATCATTAAACAATTGCTAGCATAACAAGAGGCTAGAAATATTCCACAAGCTCCTCCGGTAGTACAATAACCTCAAGTTCAAAGGCATAATGGAGTTGGCGTGAATGTTAGCGATCATTTCCTACCACAAGTGGGAAATTATGCTGTGGGGCCGCCATTGAATGTCAACAATTTCGAGATCAAAACGGGGTTGATTATCATGGTGCAAGCAAATCAGTTTGGGGATGGTGCAATGGAAGACCCGAATGCTCACTTAGCTCAGTTCACGGAGTTAGCTAACACCATCAAGATCAACAGAGTAAGTGAGGATGTTATTAAGTTGAATCTCTTTTCCTTTTCATTAAGGGATAAAGCTAAGGCTTGGTATAATACTATACCTCCGGGATCTTACACCACTTGGAGAGAGCTCGCTCAGAGGTTCTTGAACAAGTTCTTTCCACCATTGAAGATGTTGCATCTGAAGGGTTTAATCATACAGTTCAAGCAGTTGCCTCTTGAAACCTTTAGTGAGGCATGGGATCGCTTTAAGGAGATGCTTCGGATGTGTCCACAGTATGGGTTTTCCCTTGATCAACAAGTTGGATTTTTCTATACAGGATTGAACGGAGGTTCGAGGATACTTGTTGATGCTTCGTCGGGAGGATCTATATTGGGGCAAACACCAAAGACGGCTATAGCTATTTATGAGAAAATTGCTTTGAATGCAGGACAGTGGCCTTTGGATCGTTCTTCAGGGATGTATGAGATGGAGAGGATAGCAAAGATGGAGGAACTATGCATGAAACAAGTGGAAGCACCAAAAGAAGATGTCACTGATAAGGCTATCTCGGAGATACTCAAGAGAATGAATGCTAATTTTCAAGTGCCTCAAAACTCTATGCCTATGCCCATCATGAGTCAACCATTTCCTAGTTCGAATGTTCAATTGCCTACATCTCAAATGCCTCTTCAAGGTATGACCTCCAACATGGGCCTTCAAGAATCTTGGAGACAACCCGAGATGTCACTCGAGGAAGTTTTGGATACCAAGGAGGAGGTTATCCACCTAGGCAAGGTGGATTTGGTCAAGAGAATTTTGGTGGCAACTTTCAACAACCTAGGAGGTTTGATAACTTGTCACATGGAAATCAAGGTAATGCCCTTACACTTCCACCGGGGATCAATCTGGGAGCTAAGGCTCAAAACATTGAAGGGAAGCCTACGGTGGAGGATCAAATGGGAAAAATGTTTGAGCTCATGAAGCATGAAAGGGATGAGAGGTTGCTAGAGAAAGAAGGAAAGAAAAAAAAGTGAATGATTGGAGGTTTAAGGCATTGGAGACACAAGTGAGCCAAATAGCAAGTGAAAAGGGAGAAGTTCATCAAAAAGGGAAGTTTCCGTTTACTACTGTCACTAACCCAAAGGAGCAATGCAAGGCCATCGAACTTCGAAGTGGAACAAAATAAGATGGACCTCCGATGCCTAAGGAAGAGGAAGAAGTAGTATGTGAACAAGAGCATATGGAAGTTGCAGATGAAGAAGGGAAAGAGAAAGCAGTTGAGTTAGCAAGAATGATGAAGTGATCCCTACACTTGATGAAGAAGTAGTGAAATCTCCGAAAAAGTGGAAAAGTATAAAGAAGCAAAAAGGAAAGAGAGAGAGGAAGACTTCGAAAGGGATGAATGGGGGATCCTAAATTCCCCATACCAATCTCATTTCCACAAAGATTTTGAAGAAGGGCTTAGATGAAAAGTTTGCAATGTTTGTGGAAATGCTCAAGAAAATCCATATCAATATCCCTTTTGTGGATGTTTTTCTACAAATGCCCAACTATGCAAAATTTTTGAAGGATATTATGGCAAAGAAAAGGAGCTTAGGTGAGCATAAAACGGTGAATCTCACGGAGGAGTGTAGTGTCATATTACAAAACAAGCTCCCACCTAAATTGAAAGATCCGAGTAGTTTTACTATTCCATGTGAGATGGGGAAGCATGAGAGCTACAAGGCTCTATGTGACTTGGGTGCTAACATCAACTTGATGCCTTTGTCGATTTTTAAGAAATTGGGCATTGGAGAAGTCAAGCCTACATCGGTCACTCTTCAATTGGCCGATAGGTCTATGACGTATCCAAAGGGAATTGTGGAGGATGTCTTGGTGAAGGTTGGCAAATTTGTGTTTCCCATTGATTTTGTGGTGTTAGATATAGTTGAAGACTCAAATGTTCCATTAATTCTTGGACGTCTATTTCTAGTCACGGGGAAGGCGTTGATTGATGTGGAGAAAGGGGAGTTGACCCTAAGAGTTAATGAGGAAGAAGTGGTGTTTGTATTAAAAGAAGCTATGAGATATCCGAGGGAGAACAATGAGTGTAGACGAGTAGAAGTGATGGAGGATATTGTTGAAGAGCATCTACATTGTGTTCATTCCAATGACCCTTTGGAATTAATAATGAGCCACTATTATTCCTTTGATCTTTCTAACTCTCCTTGTTGCTTTAATGATAATGAAATATTTGATGATTTGCATTGTTTGAATTCTTGTAGTGAACTTACAATGGAGGAAGCGAGAAAGGTGCTTGAAAAAAAGCTTGATGATGAGCCCAAAGAAGAGGAAAAAGAGGAGAAAAATGAAGAGTTAAAGCCTTTACCGGAGCACTTGAAGTATGCATACTTGGGAGAAAATGACACCTATCCCGGTAATTGTATCTTCATTCTTGAGTGACTTAGAATTGGAGAAATTGTTGAGGGTGTTAAGAGAGCACAAATCTTCCATTGGTTGGTCCATTAAGAATTTGAAAGGTATAAGCCCATCTCTATGCATGCATAAGATTCATTTAATGGAAGAAGATAAGTCTTGTGTACAAAACCAATGTCGTCTTAATCCTATAATGCAAGAAGTTATAAGAAAGGAAGTGTTGAAATGGCTTGATGCGGGTATCATCATTCCAATTAATGATAGTCCTTACGTGAGCCCTTTGCATGTGGTAGCAAATAAGGGTGGTATGACCATAGTAAGGTCCGATACTAATGAGGTAATTACCACGAGGACTACCACCGGTTGGAGAGTGTGTGTTGACTATAGAAAACTCAATGACAATACCCGTAAATACCACTTTCCACTCCCTTTCATTAATCAGATGTTTGATAGAATGACGGGACATAAGTATTATTATTTTCTCGATGGTTACTCGGGGTACAATCAAATTTTGATAGCCCCAGAAGACCAAGAGAAAACAACATTTACTTGTCCCTATGACACCTTTGCATTTAGGATGATGCCATTTGGTTTGTGCAATGCTCCAGCCACGTTTCAAAGATGTATGATGGCCATTTTCAGTGGATTGATAGAGAACATCATGGAGGTTTTCATGAATGATTTTTCCATCTATGGTTCTTCATATGATTTATGCTTGACTAACCTTTCTATTGTGTTGCAGCGTTGTGAGGAGACAAACCTTGTGCTTAATTGGGAGAAATGCCATTTTATGGTTACCAATAGAATTGTATTGGGGCACCACATTTCGGAGCATGAGTTGAGAGTGGATAGAACAAAAGTCGTAGCCATAGAACGTCTACCTCCTCCTACTAGTGAGAAGGGAGTTAGATCGTTATTAGGCCACGCGGGCTTCTATCGACGATTTATCAAGGATTTTTCAAAAATTTTTAAGCTACTTTGTAAGCTTCTTGAAAAGGAAAGTAAATTTGAATTTGATGAAGCTTGTCTTCCTTCGTTTCAGGTACTCAAGGAGGCATTGATTTCATCCCCCATACTTGTAGCTCCGGATTGGAGTGTGCATTTTGAGTTGCATTGTGATGCAAGTGATCAAGCTATATGAGTGGTACTTGGGCAAACAAAAGAGAAGAAGTTTAGAGCCATTTACTATGCCTCTAAGACTTTGAATTTTTGTCAAGTGAATTACAAAACCACGGAGATGGAATTTCTAGCAGTGGTTTATTCCTATGAAAAGTTTTGCCCCTACTTAGTTGGCACTCGAACAGTGGTATACACGGATCATGCGGCAATTAAGTATCTCATGAACAAAAAGGACGCAAAGCCAAGATTGATTCGGTGGGTATTGCTTTTACAAGAGTTCGATGTGGAGATCAAGGACAAGAAAGGGGTTGAGAACGTGATTGGGATCACTTATCAAGACTTGAAAGAGAAGAGGTGGATGTAAATTTGAAGCCAATTAGTGATGAATTCCCGGATGAGGAGATCCTTAAGGTAGAGGTTGACCAAGTGTTTGCTCTCATGGTTAGTTCGTCTCCTTGGTACGCCGATTATGTGAATTATCTTGTTTGTGGCATTCGACCCTCGCTTCTTAATGAGTACAAGTTGAAGAAGTTCTACATGGAAGTGAAGAAGTATATGTGGGATGAGCCATTCTTGTTTAAAACTTGTATGGATGGAGTTATCCAGAGATGTGTAGCCAATGAAGAGGTTAAGGGGATTCTAGAGTTGTGCCATTCGTCTCTTTGTCGTTGAGATTTTGGTCACCACAAGACGAGAGCTAAGATTCTTCAATCGGGATTCGTGTGGCCTACCTTATTTGGAGATGCTAAGAGGTTTGTGGAAAGTTGTGATAGGTGCCAACGAGTGGGAGGAATTAGAAAAAGGGATGAGATGCCTACGAATTGGAATATTGAAGAGGAAAATTTTGATGTATGGGGCTTTGACTTTATGGGACCGTTTTCTTCTTCTCAAGGGTACATATATATCTTGTTGGCCGTGGACTACGTATCCAATTGGGTAGAGGCGATCCCTACAAATAAGAATGATGCTTTTGTTGTTAAAAGGTTCTTGAAAAGGAACCTATTTGCTCGATTTGGAGTCCCTCGAGCTTTAGTAAATGATGGTGGTACACACTTTGTGAACAAGTTGATGGAAGGGCTTTTGAAGAAGTATGGAGTGAAACACCGGATTGCTACTCCTTATCATCCCCAAGCAAATGGTTTGGCGGAAGTCTCAAACAGCCAAATCAAATTAGTGTTGGAGAAGACTATCATTGGGGGAAGAAAGGATTGGGCGTAGAAGCTCGATGATGCCTTGTGGGCATATCGAACGACATTAAAGACAATTCTAGGTGTGTCTCCTTATCAAATGGTTTATGGAAAAGCTTGTCATCTTCCTGTTGAGTTGGAGCATCGTGCTTTATGGGCAATCAAGAGGCTCAACATGGATGAGAGGGAGTCCAGACAAGAGAGGTTGCTAAAAATGGTGGAGTTAGAGGAATTTCGTGAAAAAGCATATGATAACTCCACCATTTACAAAGAAAAAGTGAAAAAGTGGCACGATGCCAAGTTGAGAGAGAAGACGTTTGCTCCCGGAGATAAAGTGCTAGTATTCAATTCAAGATTGAAGTTGTTTCCGGGAAAGCTCAAGTCTAAGTGGATGGGTCCATTTGAAGTGTTGGAGGTCATCAGAGGACATACATTGAAACTCAAAGGACCCCATGATGAGTTCGTTGTTAATGGGCATCGGGTTAAGCATTACCTATCTCCTTCTCAAAAGGAGATAGTGTATTTGGACACCCTTACTTGTTAAACTCATCATGAAAATATCGTCTAGCTTGAAGACGTTAAACTTAGCGCTAGATGGGAGGCAACCCATCATCTTTATTGCTTTATTTAGTGCTTTCAATAAGGATTATGGATTTGATATTGTTTTATGTTTTGACCTTGTAGGTGGATTGTGCTTATGAGTAAATGCACATTGAAGAAAGGAGAAGTGTTTCATGAATTCAAATAGGAATGTCGCACCACTTGTTGCAAACTTAATTCTCGACTCTTGTCTCGAGTTAAGTTTGGGGGGTGCTAGTACGTGGTGGACGTACCTTGAGAGTTGTGATGCATATGTTTCTCTACAAAAAGATCATTGATATAAACTATAAGGGTAAGTCTCACCACTTTTTGCAAACTTAAGTCTCAACTCTTGTTTCGAGTTAAGTTTGGGGGAGAGTATGTAGTGTGACTCACCACTTGAGTGTGATTCTTGTAAATTTTGGTAAATTTTAAAATTTTTATCATGAGTTTGGGCATGATTTTGGTACGATTTGTTTTATCGAAGTGCATGATAGTCCTTATTTATTGCAATTGTTGAGCTAATAGTTTTTGATGAGTTTTGAGCATAGTTGAAATAGATGAAGTGTAGTGGAAGCACGAATTGAGTCCGAAGATCAAATCGAGGGTCGTGATGTATTCTATTCGGAAGCTCGTGCCAACCATTTCCACTATCAAAGCCTTTCGAAGGGAGTTCACTTTACATCTCATCACTTCTATTTGCTTGACATGAATTAATATTGATTTGGATTGTGTTGGATTAGCATGCTATTTCATGTGTTATGTTTGTAGGAGGTTTACTTTCGTAATCTAGGATTTCCTTTTCAATTAAGGATGGGATGTTTGTGAGCTCATTTAATTATGGATGCTATGAATGTGAGCTTAATTGTCTTATGGTGGTGATTTTTGTTTTGCATGTTATGTGTTTTTGTGTTGTTTCTTGTTTGGTGTATCTTTCTTGTATGTTTTATGTGTGTTTTCATTTTTGTCTAGGGATATTTGGTGGTTTGTTTAGGGATGTTGTGAGTCATTTTTGAATGTGAGTAATGACATGTTGTTGTGTTAAGTGATGACAAATTATGATTAAGAATCTCTACACTTTCGAATTGTGACATGTTTTATTTAACTTGTTTAATTTTGAGATAAATGTGGTGTAATAAGTCCTTAAGGTCCGAGCATAAGCTTGTGAGTGTTTGAGCCTCCACCGTGCATACATGGTATTTCTTCATGAGTGGATCGATTGTGTTTGATAAGCTAGAACTTGCTCAAGGACTATAGGAACGAGCCCGATTTGTGGAGATTAATGATATGATCTAAGACCATCCTTGTTATTTATAGTCATTGCCAAATATTTCCATACCATGAATATCATCCCTAGTCAACCACTTTGAGCCTATAAGCCTATTTCTTGTGAATTTAACACATTACAAGCCTTGATTTCCCACCTGAGCCTTATATATACCCTTTTGGTGTGAGTAATTAAGGAGATGGTGGCTAGAAATGATTGATTGAATGGCAAAAGAAGAAAAGGAAATGGTAAGCAAGCAAGAAAAAGGATGAAAAGAGCAAAAACAAGAATGCACATGCAACTTTTAAACAAGAGGAAGGAGCAAAGCAACAACAAGATGCTCAAGAAATCAAAAGTTCAAAGAAGGAAGCATGCATCATAAGAAGCTCAATACAAAGGAGAAAGACGATGAATAGTGCTTATGACCAACAAAGAGAAAAAGGAAGAAAAGAAAAGTTGAGGAATGGAAGAAAGTAGCTACCTCTTTGATTACTTACACTTGATTAGTCACTATTATCCATATTCTTCTTACCCTACCAAATAGCCTATCATTACATCCTTAATGAAAGACCTTTTTGATCATTAATTGAAACTTTGTAGGTTTGTGAATGTAGTCCACGAGCAAGCTTATTGCGAGTTGAGCCAATCGATTAATGAGTGTTGTTTTACCTAAATCAAAGAGTGTTGAGTGAAATTGATATCGGTTGTGAGGCTTGGACTAAAAAGGGACTATATTACACTTTATCCTCTATTGATTGAACTTGTTAATTCCTCATGTCATGAATCTAATGTTGTAGGATGACTTAGCATAGTTTGTAGTTATTATTGCTATCGATGTGATATTGCTTATATTCGTTAGGTTTTTTCCTATGTGAAATTTCTCCTCTTGGTTTATCATTTTCATTGCTCGGGGACGAGCAACACTTTAAGTTTGAGGGGTTGATCGTCGCTATTTTTACCTAGATTTTAGTATCTTTTTGTATGTGTTTTTAGATTATTTGCCCGTATTTTATATATATCTTGGTTGTGTTATGTGTTTTCATAGAAATGTGTGTGAATGAGCCTAAACATGTTAAAAACAGGTCAAAAACGGAGTCGGTAGCTGAAACGAGCAAAAAACGGGCTGTCGGGACCCAACTCGAGTTGCAAGGTGCAACTCGACTTGCAACTCTAGTTGAGAGGAAGTCGAATTGAGGCCCGAAAAATGTCCAGAATCATCCAGAGACACCCGACTCGAGTTACAAGACCCAACTCGACTTGCAACTCCTTGCAACTCGAGTCGAGTTGAGGTCAGAAAGTTGTCCAGAGAGCCAAATCGACTTGCATGTTGTAACACGAGTTGCAACACGAGGCGTGTTGGGGCTTATCTAGGCCGAGTTGGAGGTCTTTCGGAGCAGAGCATCGTCCAAAAATCATACAGTGTGCTTACTCGAGTTGCAAGTCACAACACGACTTGACAACTCGAGTCGAGCTGGCTTTCGGAAGCATTCCAGATTTAGAGCCTCGCAACACAACTGAACAAGCGAGTACTCGAATAGCCAACTCGAGTCAAGCTGGGTCAACTCGAGTTCCATCACATTCTACTCGACTCGAGTAGCTAACTCGAGTAAGGAAGGCCAACTCGACTAAGGTCATTTTGGGCCAAAAATTCGGGTTTTCACCTTCCAGTACGTGGAGAATGTATTTTAAAGCCTATTTGACACAAAATTCGAGGCCCAAGTAGGGAAATGGTATAAATACTCTCATGTTCAACATTTAAAAGTGGAGGATGGATTAGGTCTTCACTTGGACACACACATCACACACGATTCCTTTCATTTTACACCACCATCTCTATTCATTTCATTATCCATTCCATCTATCATCATTCCACCATCAAATCCACCATCCAAGTGAGGAGAAAGATCAAGGAAGAAAGGAGGATTGCATATTGAAGGATAGTTTCAAGTCAATCACCAAAATAGGGGAGAAATTACCTTTGATTTGCATTTTCTTAATTTGTATTACTATAATAGATGTTGTTAAACATTGTTTTGATGTTTTGATGATGTTTGTTGTTGGCTAGACCTCTTGTGAGGCTAGCCATTTTGTTTTGATATTTTGATGATGTTTGTTGTTGGCTAGACCTCTTGTGAGGCTAGTCACTTGATGGATTAAGGATCTATTGATTTGTTGAATTTGTAATGGTTTAATTGATGAGATCTTTGGAATTTCTTACATGATCTATGATTTACTTCATTTGTATTATGATGTGTGTGGTTGAATCATTGTGATTAGGGTTTTGATTGAATCATTTTATAATATGAATTTTGTATGTTAGTATTTGAAGTATTTGGTAACATTTTCATATGCTTAAAACATTCATGTGAGAACACTTAATTGGTTTATCATATTTGGTTGATTAATTGAGTGAGGAGACCAATCTTGTCATCATAGTACCTTAAGGGAATTGAGAGTGAGATTCAATCTTTTGTGCTTAAAACTTGTAATGAGTTTAGAACCTAATTACTTTGGCCTAGGGATTAGGGGTGTATATGTGATTGTTTCTATTCCAATGATCATTGATATTTGCCATTTGAATTCAACAAGCCATGTTGTGTCCTTGATCTTGAACGTGGTTAGCCTTGCTCTTCTTTAGATTGTCCTATATCCATTTCATTTTAATTGTGTTTATTTGAGACCTTGTTTGATCATATTAGTTGTTAATTGCTTTTATTGGTGACTTGCTTAGTTAATTGGTAGTTTAATTGCTCTTTTTAATTTTCAAAACTCAAAATCCAATCACTTCTATAAAGTATGATTGAAAACAAATACGGATACACTCTTGATTTAAATCTCCCTTTGATCGATATATAAACTTGGTCACTCACTACAAACGATAAGGTACGCTTACCTTAATCAATTTTATACCAAAATTGAGTCTAAGTTTAAGTAGGATTCAAACGTTGATAGCCGATAGACCGATGGGTTTATCTGAAGTGGAAATTATCTGACTTGTGAGTCTTACTTGGAAGTAAAATGATTAAAGACCTTTTAAGGCAAAGGGGTGTAGAGCCAATGATATGTTTGTAGTAGTTCATTCTGATTTAAGCGATCCTAAGATTATCCCTGCGATAGGTTGTCATTACGATTTAATCGTGGTGGTGAGTACCTCTTAGGATAGTTTAGGAGCTATTTATCAGAGGATGAGATTAAATCTCAAGTTGTCTACACCGGGCATACCCCAATAGAAAGGTGTGGCGAAAAGAAGGAATAAGACTCTTACGAAAATGATTAGTTAGATGATGAATTATTTTGAATTACTAAATTTATTTTATGGGTATGCCCTAGAAATAGCATGTCGTATAACGTTTGACTGTTTATGGGATATCCTTGAGAAATGGATGGTGTTGATTTATTTAATCCAAAAGAATGAAGGGTAATTGTTAACACAAACACTATATTTTTGGAAAAGGACTATGTAATAAATCACAAATCCATGTATAAGTTGTTCTAAATGAAGTGAGAGGGAAAACAAAGTGTTAATACCAATTGTACAAGAGGATATATCACAAGTAAACTGCATCGCGTGTCACATCTGATACACAACTGTATTCAGTGCCCTATCGTAGTGGGAGGGTTGTTTTACAAATCGAAAGATTTATGTTTTGGGAGAGTCGTGAGATTGGGTCCCTAGTAAATATGGAATTGACCCACGGATACGATGAAGCACTACAAGATAAAAATGCGGAATATTAGCAAACTGCAATGATTTATGAAATGGAATCTAGGGATTTTAAATTAGACCTGGGAGCTTGTAGGACCACTATATGGTGTAAAAGCAATTGGAAGTGGTCATGCAAAATAAAAGAGGATACGGTAAGATGAAAACCTTGGAAGCAAAGCTTGTTGCAAAAAGGTATACTAAAAAAAAAGGATTTGATTATGAGGGACCCTGTTCACCGGTAGCTATGCCTAAGTTGATTCGCACTCTTTTATTTGTTGTTGTTCATATCGAATATGAGGTACAACAAATAGATGTCAAGACAAATTTCTTGATTGGAAGTCTTGAAGAAAACGTCTATATAAAGCAACCAGAGTGATTCATTGCAAAGGGCTAAGAGCATTTTGATTGTAAGCTTAAAAGTGTCCATCGATGGACTAAAGTAAGCTTCAAGATCATGAAACATCCATTTTGATGAGGAAATCCAGGCATATGGATTTATTCAGTGCGCGGATGTGTCTTGTGTATTGAAAAAAGTGACAAAAATGTGGTGGTATTTCTTGTACTGTACGTAAATGATATATTGCTCATTGGAGACAATAAAAGTGTATTGTCAGGCGTATGAATATGGTTTATAAAGCAGTATGAAATGAAGGACTTAAGAAAAGTAAAATATATCCTTTTGATCACGGTAATACGGATCACAAGAAAGGATGTAATACTTGTCTCAAGCTTCATGAAATGATAAAATCCTTACTCGTTTTATCATATGACTTTATCTAAGGAAATATGTCTCATGACACAAAAGAAGATAAATGAGATGAAAGCAGTTCCTTATGCATCGGAGAATAAGGAAGCATAATCTAAGAAATGCTATGCATGAGATCGGATATCTATTTTGTCGAAGGCATGGTCAGTGAGTATCAAAGTAACCCGAAACAAGAATGATGAACAGTGGTAAGACATATACTTATATACCTGAAAAGGACCAAAAATTATGGTGGACTTACCGAACATATTCACTGCTTCTTATGGGTAAAATAGATTCAAAATTTTCAAATCAGATAGGGACGACAGTAAATCCACCTAAAAGGTTATGTATTTAATTTTAGGAAGTAGAGTCATAAGATGGAGGAGTGTTATATAGAAATATAATTCAGACTCCACCATGGAAAGATGATAAAATTGGAACCTCTGAGGCAACCAAAGTATTTGTATGACTCTATAAACTTCATGATGAACTTCGAAGTGTTTCTAAGTTTGCCCAAGGTTATCACAATTTTTTTTGATAATAATGGTGCAGTTGCAAACTTGAAGGAATCACGAGCCCATAATTAATTAAACATATGGAGCGCGAGTACCACCTGTTACGATAAATCATATAATGAGGGAAAGGTTGTTGTCGCAAAGATTGCATCAGATGATAACATAGTAAATCCATTTACAAGAACCTTGAGGCGAGAGGTTTTGATGGTCGTGTAGTGGGAGTGGGAATCAGATGTATGGCAGAAGGCATGACAATATAGTCTTTGAGTATAAGTGAGAGATTGTTGGATTGTATACTAAAAGTCTAGCTTTTTGTATGAACAATGTTATAACAATTTATTTGAAATGAGAATCATATGATCAAATGATTGCGTTTATAATTTATTTATATGTATGATGCAATAGTCCACTTACTTTATACTATAGATAATATGTTGTGCGACAACACGCAGAAGATCATATTATTGGTTTCCTTATAAAGTATAAACAGATGCTCACAACCGAGATAGATGGAGACTCTCTATCAGAATGGTTGTAGTGTGATTTGGCATTAGTTTGTCTTGGCTATAGAATCACATTAGTGTACTTCGTGTGTATTGAGCGGGACCGCTTGAGATCGTTCGACTTATACTGACTTATAGGAGAACTTGATCTCAGTTATTATGGATGTTGGTGCTCTTAATCCCTATAAAATAACCTCAACACGTAAGACAGTATGTATTTATTTGATTATAATTGGGTGAGATTTACATGTATTAAATCAACAAACTCGGTGAGTTGGGAAATATTGTTGTCTCTATAGTGTGTTGTTGATTGTAGGAGGAATCCGTGTCTGACATAGGTTGATGATGTCCCCTTGAGGAGCTCATAAGGATTATCATGAAAACCCTGTAGGTAGATTTATTTCAGCATGATAATGAGGTTGAGTGGTACTACTCTCGGATGAGATATTTATAAATGGAGTTGTCATTAACTTAATTAATTAATGGGCATTGCATATCTTAAACATGAGGAGACGAACGAGGTCATAATAAGAAGGATCCCATAACGTAATTATGGTATTAGAACGGTAGTGCAATAATAATATTTTAGTGGTATATATTATTATTATTGGACTTAAGTATAAGCTTTGGGCTAAGCTTGGATACTTAAGCCCAATGGAGGCCCAACTCTAATTTCTCTTCCTGGTCCCTGCTGTAGCCCATATATAAGTCATCTCAACTGTCCGAAAACCCTAATCAACTGATTAATCATGCCTAACACTGTGAGGAGGGTGAGGGAACAACAGATTGAGAAGATCTCGAAGATCATCGCCCACACGACGTCGAGATTGGACTTGGGAATACAGCAGAAGACCGGAAGTTTGTTTGTTGTTGCTGTCCGTCAACTTGTATAATTTTTCTAAAATCTTACAGAACTCAGAATTGAATGTGTGATATAGCGTTGGAAATCCACTGAAGAGAGGATCGTTTTGGCGCGTAGATCACTCCAATCGGAGATCAGACGAGAAAGTTATGACCAAAACAATGAGGCTGCTTAGGCTGCCGGCGAGAATTCATCTTCTCCAACATACCCTAGTGAAAGGTAATACGTTTTTTATTTTCATGCTTCCGCTGACTGTTAGAAATGTATGGAACCCTAACAGTTCACATTAACCAAACGATCAAACGCCAACACAAGGTAAATAACTATGGATAGATAAATAATTATTTTTAGAAGCATATATATATATATATATATATATATATATATATATATATATATATATATTATTTTTAATTTTTTGATCTATTGAAATACGAAATATTATTTTTCTTGTTAATTCTATTATGTTCTTGGTTTGTTTGGTAATTTGCTTCGTGGTTTCTTCAATGTTTCTAATTTATATATCTACTAGATATTAAGTTGTTTAAGAACCTTGTTGTTTAGTAATGTTGCTAAAATTTTCATGTTCGGTCATATTAAATTATTTTCAAAGTTTGAAGTAAATTCTGTTATATCTACACGAATTGTCTAAAAAATGCAAAAAAATCGGGAGAAGCTAACAATTAATCATTGCGGAAGTTCTAAGTCTTTTGTGCGACATAGTTATGAAGTTGTAAGTACAGTTTTTTTTAAATTTTGCTCAATTATGTATTTTGATTTTTACTCTCAATGTATATTTTAGGGTGATGGGCCTAACCAAGTTAATCGAATTGAGTTTTACAAGCAAATTCATTGGAACAAATACAATGGTTGGACTAAGGGTGCCGAAGAGATTCATGTATGAGTTCTACTTCTTTTTTACACTATATGCTAAATTTTATAATGAGACAAATGTATATTATAATTAACGCCCTTTACTTTTGTGTTTTTGTTATTTTAGGAGATAATGTTGAATCGTTTTAATTGAACTGAAGGAGGCTTACACTGCTGATGAAGATAGTCCAATCAGGGATGATATAGAAATAACAAATAATGTTTGTCATGAAATCCTTGGGTCACGATCAGGATATGTACCAGGATTAGGTCATGGACCTAAATCAAATCCAATGCTTTCTAATTAGAAAAGGACTTCCAATGGTGAACTCAAGAAAGAGCTTAAATTAGCTAAAGAGGACATTCAAGTTCTGAGACAAGAAATGGATGTTTATCGAGAACTTACAATGAAGGTTCTTAAAATGATTGATCATACTGTCTATCATTCCATGCTCGAAGAACAGGACTCTCCAATCCTATCTCCGTAAATTCAAAGTAAGTACATTATTCAGATCATAGACTTTATTCTTTATTGGTACTCCCTATAAAATTTAATTAAGAACGTGAACAAATATGGTAATTGAGTTAGAATTTTGAATTTATGAATATTTACGTTGTCTCATTTGAAACTTGTGTGTGCTACTATAAAGTGTTTTTTATTTGAAATTGTCTGTTGAAATATATGGAGACTTTATATGATAAGTAGTGGTTATTCTTATTGAAGTCTCTATTCAACCTGTGGTTGTTCTGGAAGTTCTAGCTTAACAGTTCTGTTAATCCTTAGTTTTGCAAGTGTATTAATTTTGTTTTTATTTCCATGCATGAGATGTTTCAATTAAGGTGTGATTCCCTTTGTGTTTATTTTTAAGCATTATAGGCTTTGATGACAATGATGATCATATCTCAATGTTCTTGTATCCTTTGGATTGTGATGGTAGCGATTGATTATTGGTGTGTAAAAGTGTAAATAATCATAGAAAGAGTTATTAGGGTCTTGTGTTTTATCTTGATTATCTCATTGCTAAGATATTTGTATATATTTTTTCTTTAAGGTTTTAGATTACCTCCAAAAATATATGTTCTGTAGCTTTGACATCTTTGTAGGAAAAATATCGATTTAATGATGAGGCGGGAAAAGAAGCCAGGCGTCGCGAGGAAGAAAGAAATGCGTCTGAACTTTTATTTTTCCATGTTGCGAATAAATGGAATATTTCTGGATATCCTTGGTTTTCGTTTCAACTTTAGATTGAGACATTTTTAATTTTGAGTTATTTGGGGTTTGAGATACAATAATTTCCTTGTTTCGATTGAATACTATAATGTTTAGCATTTGGAGACTTTTATTGTATTGAATATTTTGAATGAGTTAAATATTTTATTTTTTATAAGAGTTTATTTTCGGTGATTATTTCGGTAGGTAATGAAATGAAATAATATATAATATTTTCAGAAACAAAAACATTATTGGCATTTAGTGACAAACAAAGTTATTTCATCAAAAATTTTGTGATAAAAAATCATTTATAATATTTTTATTGCAAAAAAAATATTATGATGAAATAAAATATTCGTTGCAAATATTTGCAGCAACAATCAAAATTTTGTAATAAAGTTTTTGTGGTGAAATTTATCAATTTGCAGCAATTTTTCGCAGCCAAAATTAAAATTTGTGGTTAAGATTTAGCGGCGTTAAATAGATATTGCAGCAAATGTTTGCCATGATATAAAAAAATTTGTAGCTAATATTTTGCGATGAAGTAATTAAATTTTGTAGCAAATATTTTCGATAAAATTCATAATTATTGTCGCGAAATATTTGCTACTAAATAAATCAATTCGTGGCAAAATTTAGCGGGGAAATTTTTTAATCAGCGCTAGACGGAATTGCGATGGTCATATTCTCACCAAATTTAACGACAACAAAATTCATCGCTAAAATGATTTAGCGACAAAATACACTACTTTAGCGATGAAAAATTTCGCAGCTAAATCACTTTTTTCTTGTAGTGTAATATAATTAAAAAAGGGTTAATTATAAAATAAACCATGAATTTTACTTTTATTGTAAATTAATCCTCACTTTCAAAAAATTACAAAGAAACCAATTTTTTAGAATATAATTATCTTATTATCATTTTTAGTATATTAATATGAGTTGGCTCTATGGAAGCTGATGGGAGTTAAGGGTGTGCAAAATTTGAATTAAACGAATAAACGACCAAATCAATCTGAATATTAATTCAACTAGATTTTTTAAAATTTTGTTTGGTTTTTTATTTTTGTTTTTAAGTTTCTCGATTTGGTTTTTGGTTTTTGGTTTTGAAATTTTATTAACTGAAAAGGCGAAACAAAATTTTAAACCAATTTTATTAACTTTTAAAAGTATTATTGTATTTTTAAGTAATAAATAAATGATAAAGTTATGTGAGTTGAAGTTGACATTTTTAAAATGTAATGTAATGAGAGGTTATTAACTTATTGTTTTGAAACTTTTACTATTTTTTAAGGGTAAAAAGTATAATGGGACAGACAAATGAAGAAAGAATGAGAAGTTTAACGAGACAGATGATTAAGGGGAAAATATACTTTTGATCTCATACGAAAGTTCACAATTCATTTTTGGTCCCTAATCCTTTTTTTTGGTCCCATAAGTTGCAATTTTAGTCCCAACAGTTACTTTTTGGATGGAAACAGTTAAATCCCAAAAAATGAAAAAAAAATACAAATATATTTTAAAAAATTAATCTCATCCCCTGTAAAAGAATGTTATGCAGCCGCCTGTACACAATTTCACTACAAATCTTTTCACAATAGAGATTAAACCAATGATTTCAGAACCTGACCGGATCGGCCGGTTCGACTGGGAACCAGTACCGAAGCCGGTCCGGAGAACCCCTAAAACCGTTTTTGCTATTGAACTGGGGAAAACCGGTCAGAACCGGATAAACCGGCCAAACCGTCCAAACCGGAAATAGCCGGTTTAGTTTTAAAACTGAATGATTTCCAAACGTCAACATTACTATCCTATTCAAATGTGGTAATTTCAACAGAATCTCAAAAACATTACTAAAAGTCACTCCTATTATATACATACATCTGGATGTTGTTGGTCAGATCCAATTAAAAAAAAGAAGATATTGAAAAGCCCTAAGGACTGAAGTGATTTTACACAGCTTCTACCATTCAATCTCCATTGCAAACTGATATCAAATCTACAATAGAGAATTGATGCTTGGATTGAAGAAAAATTAACATCAAGAAGAAGAGAATAGGGGGTAGTCACGACTCACGATTTTTGAATTGAGAGAGAAAGTGGAAGAGAAAGGGAGAGTGGCTCTGTGAGAGACAGAAGGGTGAAACAGCGGTGCATGCTTGTGCCTGGATGAATAAAGAAATAAGCTTCAGACAGCCAAACCCTAACTTATATTAGGTTGGAGATGGGCTGCTCTTCTAACATTATTTGGGCCATGTGCATAGAAATAGTATTGGGCTAAAATTTGAACTAATAATATAAATTTTTGTTAAATAATTTCATTTATTATATATTTCTTTAAATAATTATTTTAAAATATAATTAAAAATATGTAATTTTCGTTTTTCAGGTTGAACCGCCAGTTGGACCGGTTGGACCGGTCCGACCTCGAACCGTTTGAGCTACCGGTTCGCCCTCCTGTCCGGTTATGAAAACAATGGATTAAACTACTAACTTGTTAGTGAAAACTAAGGCTAAATCCTATCTACTACCCAAACCAAAATAAAAATTGGAGTAATATGAAATATACAACCAAGAATGCTGCCAAATATATTCAAGACAGCAAAAAAGCAAAATTCTAAAATTCCTAGATAAAAATACTGTGTCTCAAATAAAACCTAGCTCTTGCATATTCCAATCTCATTAAGTGGGCTGTACAATGTTTCAACGATCTCAAATGCAAAATTTCAGAAGAGATCACTTACTTCTCTATCTACATAAACTATGAAAGGTAAAATTCACATCACAGATAAAGAAAATAAACATGCATACAATTGACAATATCACCTAACCTACAACCAGAAACTAAAATAAAATAGAAGATATAATTCGACAAAGAACTACGGCTATCAATTGAGTGAAAATATATAATTACCTATTTGAGAGAACCCCAATTATTCAACACTAAAATTTGGAAAAGTCTGCTTAAAGATAATAAGAAATGCCTGAATTTACGATTCCAAATTGGAACCGTTCCCACGGCGGTGGACGACGGGAGTGCCCTTCACTAAGCCGTACATATTTTATGGGTTTTTTCTAGATCCGAGAGTTATCAGATGAGGGGGGTTGAAATTTGGGAATTGGGTTTTTCAGTTTCAATTTTTTTTAGAATCACATGCTCCAACTTAAATTTAATGGTGATCATGCAATTAAATTATATAGGCATGAATTAGAACAACCCCAAATGAGTCAAAAGAAATAAATGTGACTTGAACATTCTCAAGACATTGAAAATAATAACTTAGACTCCAAATAAATGTAAAACTAAATGAAAGATAATTAATGACTAAGAATATATAGATACCAAGGTTGTTCTTGAGGAGACGAACCATAAAAAGTCGAAGTTGGTCCAGTAACTTTCGTAAGCTGCACAGTCTGCCACACTTCAGTCAAACAGCCATAACTTTCTGTCGGAATATTATTTTTTATATCTGCAAATTTGATTGAAAACTAGACTCATAGAGCTTTCCAACAGTATATAGTATGCACCATAACTCCTTCTCAATCAAAACATATAAATTCCTAAAGTTGACTGACTGTTGGTGATCTTCTTTGATGAGTTGGCACTGCATAGTTTTCCCATTTCATTTCGAGGTGCTGAGTTTATGATCTTCACTGCGGGTAGCTTATCAAGACTATAGAGTTCAAGTCTTCACTAAAATTTCCTGTGTCAGCCTCTTCAAGTGAAACTTGGGCTCTGACCAATGTTGGATGTTAAGAAATCCCCCTTTGAGAAGTATTTGACTTTGATAACTTACACACAAGAGCATCTGGGTCAGAGACAAGACTCCAACCAAACTTACCAAGTAAAGCTAGATTGAAGAGATGAAGACTACGAAATCCCATTCCACCTTCCTCTTTAGCTTAAATAACTTTTCCCATTTGAAATAATTAACTCCCTTTTGCCTCATCTAATTTTCCGTTGCCCCCACCAAAAGGAATTAAGCATCCTTTGCAATTCATCAACAAGAGTTGACGAAAGAAGAAAAATGCTCATGCAAAAAGTCGGGATAGCTTTTGCTACAGACTTAATAAACACCTCTTTGCCTGCTTTGAAAATGTTTATATCACGCCATCCATGCAATATATTCCAGAGCCTATCTTTCAGATAACTAAAAATATCTCTTTTTGTTGCGGCCAATCAACGAATGGAGTCCCAAATAACGGCCAGTGTTCAATGGTTGATGCACCCCTAATATTTGAGAGATTGCTTCTTTCTCCCCTTCAGACACATTAGCATTGAAGAAAATCCCTGACTTATCAAAGTTTACTGTTTGACAAGAAATAGCGTCATATTTTACAAGGACCTCTTTTAACACCGTACTCTCCTGGGTTGTGGCCCTGCAAAAGAGTAAACCATCATCTGTAAATAGAAGGTGAGAAATATGCGCACGTCTACAAACTCTATTGCCATGTAACTTTCCTCTCCTGTTAGCACGATTAAATAAGGTTGATATCCCTTCCTCAACCCTCTTTTTGAAAAAGTAAAAAGATTTACACAAGGTAAAATACTTTGGATTGTAAAATAATTTTAATATAAATTGGTTTATATTATGAATATTTATTTCAATTGTTGATGAAGTTCTAATGATGATTTCATACATTTAAAATCTTATTATCTAATTTGATAAATATTTTAATATTTTATTTATAAGGGTGAAGAAACACTTTAAATTAAGCATCTATGCATATTTATTTTTTTATATATCCAAATGTATTATATTGTTTTATTAAGTATGTTAATTTTTAAAACGTCGAACCGTAACAAAATCGCCTAAAACCGCATAATAAATTTTACTCGACAAACCGCAATTTAAAATTAATTATCAAACTGAATTGCACATAGCAATGCAATTTAAAATTTGACGAAATAACCGTATGAACACCCTTATTTAAATGAGGCGTGCCGTTTCTTGGATGGGTCACTTTGGATCGGGTTATTTTGGGATGGGTTAGTAATGGGTTTTGACAATGTGTTTAACTAAATTGACAGCACTAATTCCGCAGAAGATAAGTGGCTCGTGATATGTGAAATTTATGGCAACAAAATCTCACAAACCTATTGGAAAAGAGAATCCACCCCATAAATAAAAACTAATAGAAGACCAATCATTCATTGTGCCTAACCTTGAATTCTTAATCAATATATATGTACGCCCTCGGAATAGGTTTAACTAGAAAATAAATTATATCAGCCAAACCTCTCCACCGTTCTGACGGAGGCAGGAGTGTAGGGGCGATTCGTAGCGCTTGGGTAGGCGATTCCAACTTTTGTACATAATTATATAGTACAAACACTCTTATAAACCCGGTTTTATTATGTGAACCCTGATTTACCCTCCGTCTTCCAATGGGGTTTAAATTAAAAGGAGAAACAGTTTTGTAAACCCTTCCGGCACTGGGCAGGCGTCAGCCCCCATACCAGCCCCCATACATGGTCTTACGACTTTGCTGAGACCTGTATTTTTGGTAAACAGTGGCCTGGTTCACAAAAGACTAACTCATTATCTGACACTCGTATTAGAATACCCTCGATTCGATCCACCAGTAATGAAATCTGGCGTGGAGAAATCTGTTGTTTCTGAGGCCCCCGAAAATTTAATATGCAGCAACGCCGATCTGTTTTCAGAAATTCTTTTTTTTTTGCCAGCGACATCCCTGTTTAAATTCAAATTGGTGAATAGACAGTGGAAGTTGTTAATCTCTGATAGAGGCTTCCTCAACCGGTGGCGCCTTCAGCGCCTCCACGGCGACCACTCATTCATAGTCCGGCATCACTACGGCATGAAAACGGCTGATCGGAACATCAGATTTTTACATAATTAGTTATCAGGGTTTCAAGTTCCCCCTGGATTTCCCCTACATTAAAATACTGCAGTCCGCACACGGGTTGCTGCTTATACACTGTAAGAATTGGCAAGTGAACCACTACTACGTGTTCAATCCCACCACCATGAAGAGCAGACTCGTTGATTCAAACAACTACCCATATTACAGTTTCAACCACCTTTATTTGATCTTTGATCCATGCGTCTCGAAAAATTACAAAAATTGTTAGCATCATCAGGATACCTATTCCTGGTCAGGGTGAGAATAGGATCATCCACTTCTCTGTGTACAATTCGGGCTCACATAGATGGTCCAATGAGGAGTGGTCATTCCCGGAGGAAGGGTCAACGGATATAAACGATTATACATACAGATATCCAGCGGGACTGAACCACAACGACGGCGTTTATTTCATCAAAGAGGGCAATAGTGGCATTTCATCACTTTTCTATTCACATGTGGAAAAGGAAAAGCAGCTGCGTAAGGTTCCTTGCCCTCCGGAACGGAAAGGACGCTTTGTAGTGGTGGACCCCAACGAATACGGACTGAGGAGCACAGTTTATCCCGTAGAAAACAAGTACTTTGTGGTGCAATCCAACGGGCATCTGCACTGCCTTCAACTTCATTTCAAGGAGAAAAGAATAAGTATCACGCGATGGTGTTGGAGATTGAGATGGAAACCTCACACTTAATGTCTGATCAACATTAGTAAGAGTGTATTTGTAGTTGAGTTATGTGTGATCATGTTAAACACCAGAAACGGGTGCATGATCATACTTAATGAACTGAAAATCAATGCATGTGATGAGTTGTGACTGGGGCAGTTTACAGCGGTTGTACAGAAGTTATGGTAGTTCGTTGGAAGCAGTTCTATGCATGGATCGAAAGCTCATAATGCTAGCTGTGAGCTGGAAGTGGTTGCAACAGAAATAGATTCCATTTAACCACCCATATGACAGCTGGAATATGCTGCACTCGATTGGTCCCATAAGTTTGGTTATCATATGTGATGTATATATATAGCTGTAATCATAGTTTGTATATATCTGTAACCTTCATAATCCTCTGAAAGCAATAAGAAACGATCATCATCATCAAGTGGACGTAGGCTTGGTTAATAAGCCGAACCACTATACATCTTGTTCTTCAAAGTTCTTCAAACACACTAGCACACACTTGTTCTTGATCTATTATTTGAGAGTTTGAATCAATCTTTGATTCTTTATTCAAAGTTTATCAAAGCAATTCGGTTGATCGGTCTGTTTGTGCATTCAAAACTGAGAATTGGCGTCGTCTGTGGGAAACACCACAGACAAGCAGATCAAGGAGCAGTTATCTGAAGAAGAAAGAAGGATTCAACATGGTTACCAAATTTGATATTGAGCGGTTCACTGAGAAGTCAGATTATGGGCTGTGGAAGATCAAGATGAGATCCATCTTGGTACAGCAAGGCCACGGAGGAGCAATCAAAGAAGCTCCAGTCAATGAAGCAGCAGCAGTGGATGTACAAGCTTGCAGCAGCTGAAGCAGATCTTCAAGAAAGGGCTCTAAGTGCCTTTTTCTTGTGTCTTGGTGATAAGGCACTCAGAGAAGTTCAGAGGGAAACGACTGCAAGAGCAGTATGGAAGAAGCTTGATGATCTCTATATGGTAAAAACTCTTGCAAATCGATTATATCTGAAACAGAAATTATACTCATTCAAAATGATAGAAGAAAAATCAGTTTTAGTTCATCTTGATGAGTTTAATAAGGTACTTGATGATTTGGAAAATGTTTAGGTTAAATTAGAGAATGAAGATAAGGCTCTGATTTTGTTATCTGCACTTCCAAAATCGTTTGAAAATTTTAAAGACACATTGTTGTTTGGTAGCAAAGAATCAATAAGTCTTGATGAGGTTGAATTAGCTTTGAAAACTAAGGAGTTACAAAAGTGTAGTGAGGAACAAGGAGCATCAGGTGAAGGATTGATGATCCGGAAGGGAAATCAGAATAAGAAACATAACAAGAAGGGTAGTTCTGATGGTAAGAAACAAGATACCAAAGGTGATCAGTCTACTAGTGACAAGGAAGGAAGAAAATGTTTCCACTGTTATGAACTAGGTCACTTTAAGAAGAATTGTTACAAGTGGAAAGCAGCCAAAAGAAAGAAGGCAGAGGCTGGGAAAGATGGACAACAAAGGGTGCAAGCAAATCAGGTGGCAATTAATCAAAACCAGGTGGAGATTGATTATCCTGAGGCACTGTTAATCTGCTCATCAAAAGGATCCATGGATTGGATCCTTGATTCAGGATGTTCATTTCATATGTCTCCAATGAAGCATTGGTTTACTGATCTCAAGTATCAAAATGCTGGATCAGTATTATTAGGGAATGATCATACATGTCAGATAAAGGGAATAGGCTCTATCAAGTTAAGAATGCATGATGGAGTGGTTAGAACCTTGACAGGTGTGAGGTACATTCCAGAACTCAAGAGAAATCTAATTTCATTAGGTATATTAGATGCTTCAGGATATGAATTTAGAACAAAAGAAGGAGTACTCATTGTTGAAAAGGATGAGTATGAAGTAATGAAAGGAATCATGAAAAGAGAGCTGTACATTCTTGATGGTCATACTGTAACTGGACAGAATAATGCTACAATCGGAAGTGATAATATACACTTATGGCATGGGAGGTTAGCTCACATAAGTGAGAAATAGCTACAAGAACTATCAAGGCAGAAAGCAATCTGCATCACTCCATCAGAGCAGTTGAAACAATGTGAATATTGTATTTTTGGAAAGGCTAAGAGACTTAAGTTTGGAAATGGTGATCACACAAGTACATCCAGACTGGATTATATTCATTCAGACTTATGGGGACCTGCAAGAACTCAAACCAAAGGTGGTGGCAGGTACTTCATGTCTTTCATAGATGATTATAGTAGGAAAGTGTGGATATATATTCTTAAAACTAAGGATGCAGCCTTTAACACTTTCAAGAATTGGCTAGTTGAGGTGGAGAACATCTGTAATGCTAAGATTAAAGTGTTAAGAACTGATAATGGTCTTGAATATTGTTCTGAAGAGTTCAACAAGTTCTGTAGAGATAAAGGTATCATAAAACACAAGACTGTTCCAGGCACACCACAACAAAATGGTGTTGCAGAAAGATTAAATCAAACCTTACTAGAGAGAGTAAGGTGTATATTGAGTAATTCTGGTTTGACAAAGGACTTTTGGGGTGAGCTGGTCACTACAGTGGCATTCCTCATAAATAGAAGTCCATCAGCAGCTCTGAAGTTTAAAACACCTCAAGAGGTATGGTCAGGAAAATTAGCAGATTACTCAATACTTAGAGTCATTGGTTGTTTAGCTTATGCTCATGTTAAGCAAGATAAGTTAGCACCAAGAGCAGTGAAGTGTGTTATGATAGGATATCCTAAGGGTGTGAAAGCTTGCAAACTATGGAGTATTGAAAGCAAGAAGTTCTTAGTAAGCAGGGATGCCACATTTAATGAGGCTGTAATGCCACTATGTCCACAACAAGTTCAGACTATTCAAGGAAGTAATAAAACTGAGCTTGAGGTGGAGCATGCCAGGAGAATTGTACATGACCAGAGGGCAGGTGATAAAGAAATATTACAAGGTGATGCTGCTGAAACCAATGATAATGATCAAGGAAGATCAGAAACTGATGAGCTGTTAAATAGTTATCAGTTAGCTAGGGACAGACAGAGAAGGTCTATTAAACCACCAGCTAGGTATGCAAATGCTGACATAGTCTCTTATGCACTATATACAGCAGAGGAGATTGATTCATATGAAACAAAGAATTATCTAGAGGCTATGAATTGCAAGGAAAGTGACAGGTGGAGTGTTGCTATGCAAGAAGAGTTGATGTCTTTGGAAAAGAATCAAACATGGAAGATAGTTCAGAAGCCAAAGGATCAGAGGTTGGTTAGTTGCAAGTGGATCTACAAGAAAAAGGTAGCTCCAGAGAATGCAGGTGGAATAAGGCACAAGGATAGATTAGTTGCAAGAGGTTTTTCACAGAAAGAGGGGATTGATTACACTGAAATTTTCTCTCCAGTTGTCAAACATTGTTCAATTAGAGTAATGCTAGCTCTTGTTGCTCAGTTTGATCTTGAGTTACATCAAATGGATGTAACAACAGCTTTTCTTCATGGAAATTTGGAAGAGAAAATATATATGAGCATTCCAGAAGGTGTAGCAGTTCAAGATACTACCAATAAGGCTTGTTTACTTCTGAAATCCTTATTGGATTGAAGCAAAGTCCAAGGAGATGGTACTTGAGGTTTGATGAATATATTGTCAGCTGTGGTTTCAAAAGAAGTCTGCATGACAGTTGTGTGTACATTAGAAGTGATGTTGATTGGCAGGTATTCTTACTATTATATGTTGATGACATACTGATAGCTTGCAAATCTATGGATGGAATTCTAGGTGTCAAAGAGATGTTGAAATCAGAGTTTAGCATGAAAGACTTAGGGAAAGCTACTGTAATTCTAGGGATGCAGATTGAAAGGGATAGATCAGCTGGATCAGTTGTGCTTCATCAGAGTATTTACTTGGAAAAAGTACTAAAAAGATATAATATGGATATGTGTAAATCAGTTTCCACACCAGTTAAGCAAGGGATAAGTTTATCAGGTCACCAATTAGCAAAGACAGAAGCAGAGATTTCAGAAATGGATAGAATTCCATATGCTAATGCTGTAGGAAGTCTTATGTATGCAATGGTTTGTTGTAGACCAGATTTAGCTCATGCAATGAGCTTAGTGAGCAGGTTCATGGGAAATCCAGGAAGGGAGCATTGGGAAGCTGTCAAATGGATTCAAAGATATCTGAAAGGAAGCTTAACAACAGGTTTGCATTTCAATAAAGTTTCATCTAACATTGATTTTCTTGCAGGTTATGTAGATGCTGACTATGCTGCAAATTTGGACACAAGGAAGTCACTATCAGGCTATGTATTCAGTTTATTTAGAACAGCCATCAGTTGGAGGTCAACACATCAATCAGTGGTGGCACTATCTACAACAGAGGCTGAGTTCATTTCACTTATAGAAGGGATTAAGGAAGGTCTGTGGTTGAAAGGAATTCTGTCTGAATTTGGTATTGTGCAAGAGTCTGTGGTGCTGTATTGTGATAATTCTAGTGTCATACATCTCTCAAGGCACCAAGGATATCATGAACGAACAAAGCATATTGATATCAGGCTGTATTTCATTAGAGATTTGATAGGTGATGGAAGAGTGATTGTGAAGAAAATTGGAACAGAAAGGAATCCATCAGATTTTCTTACAAAGGCTTTGCCTACTTCGAAGTTCGAATTGTGCAAAAGCCTTATCAACATGTGTTAAGTATGACAGTGAAGAGTTCTGCTACTCTCTCAAAGTAGTGGTGTGAGTTTTGCTGCTCTCCAACAAAGCAGTGGAAGTGAAGTGTGCTGACTTAAAACAGTGTGATGAAGGTGAAGTAATTAATGCTTAAGTATGAGGTTTAGGTGGAGATTTGAGATGGAAACCTCACACTTAATGTCTGATCAACATTAGTAAGAGTGTATTTGTAGTTGAGTTATGTGTGATCATGTTAAACACCAGAAACGGGTGCATGATCATACTTAATGAACTGAAAATCAATGCATGTGATAAGTTGTGACTGGGGCAGTTTACAGCGGTTGTACAGAAGTTATGGTAGTTCGTTGGAAGCAGTTCTATGCATGGATCGAAAGCTCATAATGCTAGCTGTTAGCTGGAAGTGGTTGCAACAGAAATAGATTCCATTTAACCATCCATATGACAGCTGGAAGATGCTGCACTCGATTGGTCCCATAAGTTTGGTTATCACATGTGATGTATATATATAGCTGTAATCATAGCTTGTATGTATCTGTAACCTTCATAATCCTCTGAAAGCAATAAGAAACGATCATCATCATCAAGTGGACGTAGGCTTGGTTAATAAGCCGAACCACTATACATCTTGTTCTTCAAAGTTCTTCAAACACACTAGCACACACTTGTTCTTGATCTATTATTTGAGAGTTTGAATCAATCTTTGATTCTTTATTCAAAGTTTATCAAAGCAATTCGGTTGATCGGTCTGTTTGTGCATTCAAAACTGAGAGAGATGATGGAGGGCGAATGGACCGCAGCTGAAATTGGGTATAGTTGAGGAGTTGGAGTTGGTGGGCATGATCCGGAAGGAGAGGTGTGTTCCTTGTGGCACGCGGGCGGATTATGAAGTTCGGGTTTGGTAATGAGAAGGGTGAGGTGGTTGTTGAGCAGGGGCAGGGCATGGAGTTATCCAAATGCCGGGGGCAGGTTGAAGTGCACGGGTATCGTAATGCGGATTATGTTTATGTTGACCATGGCAGCATGAACTTGTGCCATTGCCAGCCTGTACTAGAGGACATTCATCCCTTTATTCACTCCTTTGCTTCTGTTTGATCTCACTCTTTGATTGTAAGACTTATCATGTTTTTTTATTTTAATGAATAACAAGAATTTCTTGTTATGGCTGATGAAAACCAAATATATTTAACAGCATGACCAAAATAAAGAACTTTTTTCAGTATGCTAGCCAAATCATAAACAAGACCTTAATAACATTCAGTGCTAAAACTGTTTTAGCCTTTAGCATAGCCAGTCCCAACTTGGCCAAAGCTCATTTAACTTCACTCACTTGCTCAATACAAAGTATGAATGATTAGACCATCAAAATTGAGATTGAGCTTTATACAGGAGCAGACTACTACACTAGCCATTCATATATATATATATATATATATATATATATATATAAAAAGGTACATTGATGAACATAATCGTGGATACAAACTTTCCATTGTATGTTCCCACAAAAGTTAAATTAAGGGGACTACATTATCAGGACCGTAAATTAAGGGGTTGTAATTTTAGGACACTATATTTTCGGGCTGGCCATTTAAGAATACTATATATTTCTTTCTCAATTTAAGGACAATTAGACCAAAATTAAAATTTTCGGGCTCTATATATTGGGCTTTCTAGAAAAAATAATCGAGTTGTCGCTTGTATTGATAATCAACACTCCACCATGCACCCATCAGTTCCATCAGCCCACGGCCCACCCGATAAGTCTCACCATAACATGCAAAAACAAGGTTTGTAAATCTTCATCATGCTCAACTTGATCAAGATTTGTTATATGTAAGGATATTAATAGTCGTGTCTATATATATATATATATATATATATATATTCATTAAATAAATATGTTACATTACAAGAAAATCAGTACGAATTATTTATACATGGCGGGAGATTAAAGCAAGATTTTGTACAAATCAAGCCTGAAAATTGTCTGTACAATGTAATCCTAAACCTATCTCTCCACCCTGTCTCACATTATAAACTAACTGATTTAATGTCATTAAACATTCATAATATTGAAATTATGGGATCCTTCAATACTAGGAGTTCTATTTCTTGGGTTGGGTTTCCAAATATGTGGAAGAGCCCAATAGCCAATAAGGTGGAAAAGCCTAGGTAGGCCATATACTTGGTGTTATCTTGTCCTAAAAGTGGAAGATAGAAGAAAAAGAGGGCAAAAACAAAATTCACGTTTTTGAGAGAGAATCCAGCGCAGTATTATTGCAAAGGCAATAACCGGAATTTCAACCGTCGGATCAAGCTGAATCTTGGTCATCACGTTCGGAAATTGAGGAAGTACATTCTGAACGGTGAAGATCGTGTTTGTAACTTTGTGTTGACAGCTTTGTATTGACGGGAATAGGCCGAAAACAGAAATCAGATTTTTGGGCGATTCAGTTCTGCGCAGTCGAGGGGAAAGAGTCTTCTATCACAAACTAACCGTTGGATCGAGCTTTAATTTGTACAACACGTTAAAAACTCATAGGGGTTGATTCTGGACGGTGAAGATCGGGTTATGAGGTTTCTAGGGTTGCGAAAACTTAATGAAAGTTGGTGTTATTGGGTGATGTTGGGTGAGGTCTTTTAATCTCGTTGTTTGTTATCAAGTATTGAGTGTCTTGATACATTTGTAGTAGTACGTCTGTATTGGCAGATTATAACTCTTGGATTTTTGTCTCATAGTGAAGTTTTTGGTGAGTTTCGATCTCGTGGTTTTTACTCCTCACATTGAGGAGGTTTTCCACGTTAAATTGTTTGTGTTGTGCGTTGTTGATTAATTGCTTTATCGTGCATCATATTATTAGGATTATTTCCTGTTAGATTCACACAAAAGAGAACAATTGATCATTCTACTGTGTAGACGAATAGTTTATTATTTGATTATTCACGTGTTTATCCCAACAAAGTGCTCTGATACCACTTTGTTGTTACAGATGCTGTCCAAATCTACAAACCATGTCGTATCTTTTTCCCTCTCTTTGTCATAATGCATTCTAAACCCTTTCTGGGTTTTTTTATTTGCCTTTTCTTATCAGAAAAACATCTTGATGTGCATGGTATGGGAAGGGGGAACCCAATCCATCCTTCTCACAATCCTCCATATCATATATGGGGAATTCGGATGGTAAATTAATTAACCATGAATTGTATTTTAATTTTAATTATCCTACATTTTGATTTTGATTAACAGTCATACAGTGACTCCTTTCCATGATGGTATGAGGACTCCTATGCGTGACCGTACATGGAATCCTTTCACACCGATGAGTCCACCTAGATAATTGAGATTCTTATTTATTGATTCATGTTTTTCTAATTTTTAAAATAATAAGAAAATCTTCACCATTAAATTGTCTTCTTATGTGAATTTTTGAATTTGCCTAATAAGTGATAAACCCCAACCTACATAAGTGGCTACCATATAATTTTGATTAATGAACTTTTAAGTTACCTTTTCTGTGCTTATAACTAAAAATACAAAATTAATCGCAAGCTTTCATTTACTTATTCTAATATTAATGGCTTATGTTTTCTACACTTTATGTATTGATTTGGATGATCATTTTATTAGTATTTTACATTAACTGTCATGATGAAATACTGGGATGATTAGGAAACCTAATTCAGGTCCTTTTTGCACTTAATATGTCTTCAAGCCCATTGAAATTTTATTTTCTTTATGTTATATCTTTCAGCCAAGAAGTCCTTCTTCAATGGCACTATGTATTCACGGTCTCTGATAGGATATAGGTATTTAGCGAATATGGGTTTGATAGTGTTTAGGTTAGAAGGTTAATATGTGATGGCTTAAAGGTTGAATTAGTTGGTGGAATATAGTAAATAGAGTTTAAAGTGGAGGAGAAAACAGAGTAGTAAGAAGCAGGGGATTTTGATAGAGAAATTTTTGGTGATGATTTTTTCTATTTCAAATGGATTACATTGTCTCATATATAGATATAGTAGGGGAATGAAGCTTCTCATGGCTTCTATCATATTCATGCCTAGATATTTCTTTATTTTGAGTATGTGTAGTATTATATAGATTATTCTTTTTAATCACATGATAATTATCTTTCATTTTCTACTCTTTGCTAGACTATTCTAGACTTATTACAAGAGTTGTGCACCATATATTTAACAGTCTCGATCCTTATAATTAAAAATTATGCCCCTAAACCTGGCGTCTGCATTATCTTGTGTGTGAGAGAAAGTGAAAAGAATATTATACTATTGCACTGCTCTAGGATGTTAATTGCTAAGCCATAATTTCACACTTAGATTTGTTGTCTTTTAGTATGGATCATGTAAAACAGCTCTTTGATCAAGCGACAATGGTGAACACTGCTCTTCCAAGTGAGATTGAGATAGGAAGGCTGATAAGATCAAGATAATGGGAAGATTATTCATATATCTCCTCCCGCAGCACCTGTCCACCAAGCACTTTCGAAAGGCGGATGAGGAGAAGCAGCGCCTCCTGATAGCCCTCGCCGGTGACGCCGCCGTGAATTGCATTCTGATTCGTCCGGCGTTCAGAGGAGAGGAAGAAGGCGATTAACGTATTAAGCCATAGGATTTTGGAGAGAGAAAAGTTTTTGGGGATATAAAATAATACACTAACAGCCACATCATTCTCACGTTTTATAATCTGTTAATTTTTGACGGAAAATAATGAAAAATTCCTAATAGGACTAAAGTCGTTAGAAAAAAGACTATTTTGATAATGATTAATTCTTATGGGATTAAAATTAAAATTTTCCCCAAATTATTTGATAGTTAGCAATGATTTACTTAAAAAAAAAAAGGGTAAATGGATCATTCTCCCAAATTTATCAAAAGATATATGACCGATATTTTCTCTCCCTAGCAGCATAAACTAGAATTTAATCACATGCTCCTAGCTTGCTGATGAATTGTTCAATACAGTAAAAAACAACTGATCAAAAGGGCACAACCACATGTCATATTTCAATTTTGCGCTACGGGTGAGACTCAACATTAGTCTATCATCTTTTTAAACTTACCTCTTAAAGAACGAGTCTATTCATGAAATTTTAATAAATGGGCACTGTCATGCTCTATTGTCCATTTGACTCTAATCAAACTCACATTAACGAGCTCTTATCAAGCCGAGCCATTCGCCAAAAACTGTCATTTACATCCCTAAACCCTAAAACCCTAAACCCTAAACCCTTTCCCGAATATTATGAAGAAAAATAATTTATCTAATTCTCTTCAAGGTTGTTTGTTTGGAGATGGGTCTACTTGAAACAAAAAAGAAACTAAATCATTGAAAAAGATGTATTGTGAATTCAAGATTCAACGTATCGAGAATCTAGCCGTTATACCCAAGTCGACGCATGTCATTGCCGCACTGAAGCGCTCCGGGTAACACGCATCGAAACCTCCCCAACCATCCTCGCCACCACTGAAATTTATAAGTTCTCAATCAGAAACCGAACATCAGGTGTGAATTAACAAGAATTACACAAAAGTTATCATGAACAAATCCTCTCTTCTTACTACGGGTATCCTATTTACCTCTCTTACAACATCAAATATAGAAAACAAAAATTGGGTTGTAATGTTTCAATATTGTTTTCTCATCACTATATTTCCAAGTTATTCAATTTATTAGTTTTCTAAATTCATAAATAAAAAGACTAGATAAGCAGGCATTTTGAGAATGAAGAAAGCATCATCATTTATGTACACACTCTATAGCAAGTTTGGATAATGCAAACAATGAAGGAAAATATATATGGATTCAAATCAATTCAACATCCATTCCTTATTTGTAACATCCCTTAAAATTTTATACGAGGCCCAACTGTTAGAAGCCCAATACAAGCATAAAATCATGATCCAGCCCACTTGTCTGCTTGCAACCGCGTGAACGTAGAAGAGAAAATCAGAATTTTATACACTTCCCTTATTTAAGAAATCTCCTCCTGTCATCATATCTCGTCTATTCTGCAAATGGATATCTCCCTGCAATCAATCTTAAATTTATTCTCCTTATTAAGGAAATTTTAACAAATCCCACGCGTTTATTCTTCAGGGGTTTTTGTTCCAGCCACATTACTATAAAATTCAGATCGTCTTTCAATCGATCACACTTCTAATTTCTTGCTTTTATTCACGTGACTGCATTTGTACGAAAGGAAAAGGGTAACCGTGCCTTCAATCTCTTTCTCTTCTCCTTTTACTTCCATCGATTTAAGTTCTAGCCATATTCCCTTATTCTTCTACAGTCATTCTCTTTGGGTTTTATTATCCTATAACGTCTTGGGTAGTAACATATAGTTGTATGATTATAGGTTTCGCAAGAGATTCGGATCGAGACGTGTAAAATTCAATTCTTGTCGCAAGGTTAGAGGTGGGGATTTCTTATCTTGTATATGTTAATTATTTCGTATGTGATTATTTATGTCATAAGTGAATTACTATCATATTTATGAATTTTTAATTGGAGTATGTGAATTGAAATATATGCAATACGAGTTTGGACCATAAAGGTGTCCTACCAATGTTACGGATAATGAATCGCGATGTCTTGCCATGTATATGTGATATGGATATGGACCGAAAGGTGCCTTATTAATACATCAGGAAATTGTATTGTAAATGATTTAAATTTTTGTATATGAAAAATTGATTTGTATGAGTATGAGTTGTCTCCACTGAGCTGTGGTTTGCTCATCCCTATAATTACCCCATTTTAGGTTAAGCGTAGCGTACGAGCGGGGAACCTGATGGCAAGAGGAGACTTAATAAAATTCATATAAGTTGCAGTTTAAGTTTTTATTTTATTTTGCGTATGAGCATGGAGAAATTACATGAGAATTTATTATTTTTATTTACATGATGGCTGCAAACAATTTCGTATTTTGAAGCTTGTTGAAATAAAGTCTCCAGTTCGTGATATGGGAGTCGATTTAATTTCGTACTTGAAGATTTATTTTCAAACTAATGTGCCCAAGGGTTTCGGGCGTTGCGTGTTGAAGGAGTAGTCAAAATTTTGATTTCAAAAGCATAACGAGTTTTAACTTTTCGAATTGAAAGTGTATTTGCGTAATGTTGATTGCTTTATTTGTCTTCGGTGGATCCTCTTCCATTAAGAGTTCACAGGTTTAGTGGTGACTATTAATTCATTATCAAATTTTAATAGTTGAAATTGTTAGTGGCAAGTTAGTGGTGGTCTGTATATTTTTCTTTCACATGTTTTCTTTAGATAGAAATCTGTTTCTTCCAAAAATCTATTTCGTGACATAATGGTTAGATTAAATCATATTCTCCATGACAATTATGTTTATCTTCTGAAATTTGGTAAAGTTTATTTCAGAGCCAACGTTTATAAAGTACAAAGTACTAAATGTAACCAGTCTACTTCCTAAATCCGTCGTCGCAAGACTCGAATTTTACAACTCAAGAATCAAAGTACAACTTAGCTATCTGATGCGTGACCCAAACTGCAAGGCATTCATTTCTATCCAAATGTGATAAGTTGTTGTTGAGAAGAAGATGTATAGAAGCTTTCGTGCCTTTTTGTTAGCTCGGGTATCTGCCAAAATCTTTCGGAAAGCATCGGTTGTGGAGTGTATACGTCTTCTCCATCCTATCCATGTTTGGACTTTCTTCCGTAGAATGAAAGGGCATTCGAAGAAAAGATGAAAATGAGTCTCTTCCCTTCCAATGCAAAAATTACAAGTCTTATCAATGTTGGTGTTCCAACTTCTATCTTTGGTGGCTAGGCGACCTCTGTGAAGCAACCATAATCTGAAACTATATTTCTTGATAATCCACTTGTGCTAAATTTGTTTGAAGATGTGAGAGGTGTCAGCGTAATCTCTACTCCTCAAATATTTATAGGCTGTGCTAGGTCTGAACCTGTCTCCTTCTACACATGAAGCTAGGATGTTCTCCACATTTGAGCCATCCTCATTCCCAAATTTATTCCGGATATTTATCATGGTCCGCCAAATATAGGAATAATTGGCTGTTGGACTTACCTCCATCCATGAGCGCATCGAGAGGTAGACAGAATGTATCCATCTCACCCACAAGGAATTCGCTTCACTATGTACATCCCACAGAGCCGAGGAGAGAAGAGCTATATTCCACAACTTGACATCCTTGAGACCTAAACCCCCAGAGTGTTTCGGTTGAAGAATATACCTCCAGTTGACTGAACTCACTTTAGAGCCCCAAAGAAATCGACGGATGAGGCTCTCAATTTTCGTCACCACCACTGCTGGTATTTTGACAATAGATCCCAGAAGGAGAGAATACCATATATCCCAGATGTAATGAGTTCCAAACGACCAGTGAAAGAGAGTAACTTACAAGACCAAGTATGAACCATACTGTTGATGTCGTTTACAAGTGGTGTGAAATCTGCCACTCCAATCCTTTTACTACAAATCGGGATCCCTAGGCACTTGAAAGGAGTAGTACCCCTGGAGAAGGGGAGGATGTGATTGATTTGAGTAAAGGTTTGGAGCGGAATGCCTGCAGAGAAAATGCTTGATTTCTGGGAGCTGACGCGAAGCACTGAGGCGTTTCCAAAATTTTCCAGAACTTGATTGATGGTGCTTGCAGTTTCCACATTCCCATAGCCAAGGACCAGGAGATCATCTGCATAGATCAAATGGGATATATCTACTTTCTTACAAATTTTGGAGTGAAATTTGTAATGCTTTAGATGAATCTCCCACTTTAGCAACCTGCTAAAATATTCCATACATATCACAAATAGGAGTGAGGATATGGGGTCACCCTGGCGGAGTCCTCTTCTACCTTTAAAAAAACCCTCAGGTTTCCCGTTGATGAGTAGAGACTAGAGAGTACATGGTGGTCGAGATACACTGATCTATCCATGTCATAAACATAGGGGGAAAACCAAGTGTAGACATAAGATTCAGTAAGAACTGCCAGTTGACGGAGTCATAAGTCTTCGACTTTAACGGCCATTCTGGGGGAGATCAGACCTTCCTTACTACCGTAAGAATGGAAAATCTCCTCTGCCAAGAGAGTGCAGTCTCTGAGTTTTCGTCCCTTGACGAATCCAAACTGAGCTGGGTTGATTAAAGAGGAGAGGCAGTTTTTCATTCTACTTGTGATGATCTTCGGAATGACTTTGTAAATTGTGTTACAACATGAGATGGACCTGTAGTCTCTGACTGTGGGTTGATGAGTGGACTTTGGGATTAGAGAGATGAAGGTGGCATTTATTCGTTTGAGTAGTTTCCCTTTGAAAAAGAATTCTTTGACTGCACTTACTAAATCCGGCCCCACAATGCTCCACGCATCTTTGAAAAAAGCAACTGTGTATCTGTCCGGACCGGGGTATTTATTGTTATTGAATGACCATAGTGCCAAACGAATCTCCTCGTCGTGGACAAGGGCCACGAGAGAGGTGGCATCGGAAGATGAGAGAGTGTGGCCCATACCGAGAATGTTGTCATCAATGTCAAGAGTTGTTGGTTCTTCATGTCCCAGAAGGGAAGTATAGAAGTGAAGGAACTGATTCACCATATCTGGATAGGAAGTAGAAGGGCCATCTGCTGTGTAGACTCTATAAATCCCATTCCTTACAGCATTACTCTTGATAATGGAGTAAAAATACTTGGTAGGCTTGTCTTGATTTTTGATATGATTATTCTTGAGTACCTGTAAGATATAGCTGGTCTCGCAAGCTTCCAAGTGCTTCACCAGGTTTAGTTGGTGATTCAGCTCCATCTGAAGGGAAGTATTGTGCACATCGTTCATACACTGAGTTTGGATCAGTTCCAATTTCTCCCTGCTTCTCGCCACTTTTTCAGATATATGATGATAGTTCCTCTTGTGAAGATCTTTCAATGGTTTCTTTAAGAGGTGAAGCTTGTGACACAATCTGAACTGTCTAGTGCCTGTAATGTGTACCTGCCAGTGGAGAGAGATTAGTTGAAGAAAAGACTCATGTTTTGTCCATAGGTTATAGAACCTAAACGGATGCGTTGAGTGATTAATAGAGGAGAGAAATGAGGTGACTCCAGGGCAATGATCGGAGTAGGGCCCTTGAGGCAAGAATTTGGTCTCCATCATCCACTGTTGGCTTCTCCAAAGATGGCAAGTCATTACTCTATCAATCTTGGAAGAGGAATGTCCATTAGTCCATGTGAAGTAACAGCCTGTAGAGTTTGTGTCATCCAACCCCAAGATTGAGCAAATTTCCATCATCTCCCTAGTTCCAGAGTTCTGGCTATCATTACTCCGTTCATAATCATGAAGTACACAATTGAAATCTCCCCCAACAATCCACGGGAGGTTGTTGCTACAGAACAAAGTTTGTAAATGATCCCACAATGTTCTTCTTGCAACATATCTATTGTGCGCATAGACTATAGTGATAGCAAATTTTCTGGAAGTAATAAGACAGAGGGCATTAGCAGTAATCGCTTGATCCATAATGGTGAAATTATCCAATAGAAGTCTAGAAGGATCCCAGGTAAGAACTATCCTTCTGAGACGGGTAGGAAGTGGGTGAGACGAAGGGCCCGTCGGCCAATTTTAAACGTGTACGCTGCATGCTAAATTTTATTTAATGTATTTGGAAGTCCGGTATGTTTGTAGGTTATGAAATTGGATAATAAACTTGTAGTCCTTTTCTTTAAAAGCTTCTGCAGTGAATACTCTTTTTAAAATAAATTTGCAGAAACTTAAAGGACCTAATCCTTATTTAACTTCTTTCTACTTTGCATTATTTGTTTAAAGTTTTGATGAAACTTATAGGACTCGCTCCTATTGTAATTTATTTCTTCTTTGCGTTAATACTTGTTTATTGAAAAATGGTTGGTCATGCCCTATTTAGTGCATTATTTGAGAAAATATTATGTAAAATCTCTTTATTTAAAAATTGGGGTGTGACATTATTTCCTCGTCTCAAAACTTGTGCTTTCTCTTCACCAGAAACTACTCACACCTAAAAGTGCTTTTATTTGTTGGAATGTAGCAAACTCAAAATACACTTTTTAGGAGGAAGAGGAAGTCATAAAATATTTTCTTGAATTCCAAAATGACTTACTTTGAACATCACATTACAAAGCTATTTATACTACTACATAGATGAATCTAGACACACTCATTAAACAACTCATTAAATAAGTACATGAACTAAACATAAAGATGATTCATGAATGCATTTAATACATTCATGTATTCAAAGAGTAAATTCATGTATTAAGTTTAATTTCTAACACTCCCCCTTAAACTTGATTCTTCCGAACACCAAGCATGAATCTCAATCTTTGAAAATCTTCAAACTTCAAAGGTTTAGTAAAGATATCAGCAATCTGATTAATGGATTTCACATACTCTAATTCCACTTCTTTCTTTGCAACGCACTCTCGGATGAAATGATATCGAGTATCGATGTGCTTGCTACGCTAATGGAAAACTGGATTTTTAGCCAAACTTAGAGCAGATTTGTTATCAATCATGATCTTCGTAGAATCCTTCTGTTGTACGTGAAGTTCCCTCATCAATCTTCGCAACCATATGGCATGACAAGCACAAGATGTTGCTGCCACATACTCAGATTCATAGCTGGATAATGTCACAATGGCTTGCTTTTTCGAACTCCATGAAATTGCATTATCTCCCAAGAAGAAAACAAAACCAGTTGTACTTTTTCTATCATCAACATCGCCGGCAAAATCACTATCGCAATAACCCATTAACATGCAGCTGCTAGAGGATGAATAAAAGATACCATAGTCCAACGTCCCTTTTATGTACCGGAGTATCCGTTTTGCAGCTATCATATGAGACTCGGCGGGATTCTCCATGAATCGACTCACGACTCCGACAGCGAATAAAATATCAGGCCTTGAGCAAGTTAAATATCTCAAGCTGCCAATAAGACTCCTAAAACCAGTTGGATCAATCTTCTCATCTTCTTTCTTCAACTTCTCTCCAAACTGCATAGGAGTGCTAACAGATTTGCAATTCAACATATTGAATTTCTTTAAAAGCTCTCTTGCATATGTTTCTTGTGAAATGAAAATTCCACTATCCATTTGGTTTACTTGAATCCCCAAGTAATAAGACATGAGTCCCATGTCACTCATCTCAAACTCACGAGCCATTGCCTTCTTAAAATCTTCGAACATTTTCGTATTGCTTCCTGTGAAAATTAAATCATCCACATAAACACAAACAAATAACAAGTTAGCGCCTTCTTTCTTCACATAAAGAGCATACTCATGGGTGCATCTCAAAAAATTATTTGCTTGCAAGTAGTTATCCAAACGGTTGTTCCATGATCTCGGGGCCTGCTTAAGCCCGTATAACGCCTTTTTCAATTTCAAAACCTTATCTTCATGCCCTTCGATCACATATCCAGCTGGTTGTTCAATGTAGACATCTTCATCAAGATAGCCATTTAGAAACGCTGATTTTACATCCAATTGATAAATCTTCCACCGGTTTTGGGCTGCAAGAGATATCAACAAGCGAATCATTTCCAAACGAGCTACGGGAGCAAACACTTCTTCATAATCAATGCCTTGTCTTTGCTTATATCCTTTTTCGACCAGCAGCGCCTTGTATCGTTCAACTTCACCATTAGCATTTCTCTTAGCCTTGTATACCCATTTAACTCTAATGATTCCATGGTCATTTGGAACAGATACCAACTTCCACGTATCATTTTTTACTATGGCATGTATCTCTTCATCCATGGCTTGTCTCCATTTCTTATCTTGCTTTGCCTCTTCAAAACTAACAGGTTCTGTATATGCAAATAAACAAAACAAATTTGTTTCATCAATAGCTTCAGTTTCTCCATAAATTTCATCAAGACTTCGATATTTCGGAGTCTTCTCTCCTGAAGACGATCCTGGTACGAGAGATGAACCAGGTGAGTGAGGAGATGGTGGTGGTGTAATCTCCTCTGAATCGTCATCAAAGTATGGAAGAAAATCATAAGATCCTTTTTCTTCTGCAATGCTCCAATCCCACGAGCCATCTTCATCAAATTCTACATCTCTGCTAATCACCAACCTCTTGGTGATTGGATTGTACAATTTATATCCCTTTGAATTTTCATCATAACCGATGAACACAAGCTTCTTACTCCGATCATCAAGCTTTCTTCTCTCTTGTTCATGCACATGAGCAAAGGCTATGCATCCAAACTCCTGCAAGTGTGATACACTTGGCTTCCATCCACTCCAAGTTTCTTGAGGTGTCATATTTTTTAAACTTTTCGTCGGGCTTCGGTTTGAAAGATACACAACACATGCAACTGCTTATGCCCAAAACTCATTAGGCATATGTTTAGTCTTCAACATGCTTCTCACCATATTAAGTATTGTCCGGTTCTTCCTCTCGACAACTCCATTTTGTTGGGGTGATCTAGGCACAGTCATCGGACGCCGAATCCCTTGCAACTCACAAAAATTGTTAAATCCTTTGATGTAAATTTTCCACCCCTATCAGTTCTTAATGCACGTATCTTGTAACCACTTTCTTTCTCAACATGAACTTTGAATTTCTTAAATGCATCAAATGCCTCCGATTTATTTTTCAAAAAATAAACCCATGTTTTTCTACTAAAATCATCTATGAAGAGGATAAAATAAGAGCTGTTACCAAAAGATTGAGGCTTGATTGGACCACAAATATCGGCATGAACAAGTTCGAGAGGCTCCGTTGCTCTTGAGTTGGAATGATTAGGAAAACTCTTCCTTGGGTGTTTGCAAAGCAAACATGCTTCACATAATTGATCAGGATGATCAATTTTTGGAATTCCTTTCACCATCTTATGCTCTCCCAAGGCTTTAATTCCTCCAAAATTTAAATGTCCAAATCGCATATGTCAAGTCCAGGATGAATCTTGAACACATGATTTCAAACACATAGGCCCACAGGTCCTCAAATCCAACAGAAACATGCGATTTTTAGTCATGGACACCTTTGCAACAAGATTAGAGTCTTGATCACGAATCCAAAGCATACGATCTTCCATGTGAATTTTATAGTTTCTTTCCAAAAATTGACCAATACTCAGAATATTACTGGTTAAGTTTGGAACATAATACACATCACGTAGAACTCTATGACCACCATCTTTTGTTTCAAGAATAATCGTACCTTTGCCTTCAATTCTCACCTTTGTGTTGTCACCAAAGCTTACAAACCCCTTCTTGCTTGAGTCAATCTCCACAAATTTATTTTTATCACCCGTCATGTGATTGCTTGCTCCATTATCAAGATACCATGTGTTTTCTCTCTCAATCGAATCTTCTTTGAGTGCAAGAAGTAAGGAGTGCTCACCATCATCTTCCTTATTTTCTATGAGATTTGTCTCTTCATCTTCTGTGTTGGAACGACACTCCGAGGCATAGTGTCCATACTTGTGACAAGTATAGCATTCAACATGAGATTTATCTTTTCTATTATAGTTACCTCTTCCTCTTCCTCTTCCACGACCTCTCGTAGGATTTTGATTGCTTCTTTCAAAATTTGCGGCTGCTCATCTCGTCCTTGAGCATTGCCACGTCCATATCCTCGTCCTCTTCCTCCGCCTCGGCTTCGGCCTCGACCTCTACCTCTACCTCTACCGGACTGATTTCCTCTTTCTCTTCCACTGGTCTTTGCTTGTAGTACTTGCTCCGATTGCTCTTGCTTTCCACGATTCATCATTTCTTCATGTGCTCGCAATGAACCGTTTAATTCATCAACGGTCATTTCATCCAAATTCTTGGACTCTTCTATAGCAGCCACCACAAAATTGAATTTCGAACTAAGTGAGCGTAGTATCTTCTCAACTACGCGAACATCCTCCACCTTTTCACCAAGTCTCTTCATTTGATTTACCGTAGCCAAAACTCTCGTGAAATAATCAGAGATATTTTCACTTTCTTTCATCAAGAGTGACTCAAACTCAGCCCGTAAAGTTTGAAGTCGAACCTTCTTCACCTTTTCTACTCCCATAACGGAGTTTTGAAGCATCTCCCATGCTTTCTTTGACGTGGTTTCATTGGCTATTCTCTCGAACATATCTTCATCCAACCCTTGATGGATGATGGTAAGAGCACACTGATCTCGCTTTCGCTCCTTCTCCAAAGCTTCCTTTTGAACTTGATTTAGAGTTGCCACATTCTTTGGTTCTACAAAACCATCTTTAACGACATCCCATACTCCTTGGGATCCAAGTATAGCCTTCATTCTTACCGACCAATTATCATAGTTGAGTTTGGTAAGAATGGGGTATTGAAAGGAAATTGATCTGGATGCCATCGGCTCTGATACCACTTTGTTGGAATATAGCAAACTCAAAATACACTTTTTAGGAGGAAGAGGAAGTCATAAAATATTTTCTTGAATTCCAAAATGACTTACTTTGAACATCACATTACAAAGCTATTTATACTACTACATAGATGAATCTAGACACACTCATTAAACAACTCATTAAATAAGTACATGAACTAAACATAAAGATGATTCATGAATGCATTTAATACATTCATGTATTCAAAGAGTAAATTCATGTATTAAGTTTAATTTCTAACATTATTCACCATAAGCAACACAAAATTATCACATATTTTCATCACCGGAATGCGAAAGCTCAGGCTGCAATCTCAATCTGCATTGAATATTTTTCGATGTTTTTGGCTGCCACTTTCTAAGAGTTTCTCCAACGACTTCCAGATCTACTCCCTTGAAACCCTGCACAACAAAGCCACTCGGTCCCACTTAGTCCTTGTATAAATATATTGTAAACACTCTGTAGGAAATCAATGCTGGAATACCCAGAAATGATCTTAGGGCGACAACTCTGAAGTAAACTCTTTGCAAGGTGTAAACAATCAGTGGGCAGTGCATTGATTTCCAAACTCTCCACCACAGTTTTACCTGAACCTTGAAATTTCATGTCTTTGTCCAGTTTACTCGAAATGAGACATAAAGAGTAATTCTTGACAAGCTCAAACAATCCACCAATTCATTCAACTCAGGGAACCATTCGGCACTTCCACAATTGCAATATAAGTCTACATCAGACACCCATTCCCCTGAAGCTGTTTTAATGGACACTAAGGACACATTTGAACCTACAAATCTAAACTTACGAATATTCGGAACATTGCATTTAACCCACAACTGTTCACCATTGTCAGTAAAGCTTATGCACTGAAGGGAACGACTAGAAAGTTCTATTCTAGTGCATCCAGGACAAGGACCAACGGATAAATTCTTCAACAACGGATAAGTTCTATTTTGAAGGACAGTTGGAAAGTATAACCCCTATATCATCCTCCTCTATCTCAACATCCTCTATACTAAGAGCTTTATGTCCTGAACAACTGACGTTTTTTTCTTTCCCTAGATCAATTTTGCACCCATATACAGACAATTCGATTAGGGTTTTGGATCCGAACACTTCATGTGGTAAAACGAAAGGATATTAATAATTTTCAAATGTGAAATTTACCATACCCAATTTTATGGCTTTCACAATTACTTCCTCAACGCTTTTCTTAAACAAATCGCCACTGTTAATGATCAACTTGAAACTCTGAATATTTATTTTCATATCTTGATATCTTTGCATTGTCTTCCTCGTCATATCCCAATACGTAACTAAATTATCACGTCGTAGGTGGAAGTGATGTTCATTGAAATCTAGGTTAGGGCGGGTGGACCAGGCAGTGTACCAAGATTTGGACAGTGTGCTTGTTTGAGCTGCTTCTTTTCCATCCATAAAAGATTGTATGTGTTGGATTATGGCCTCCGGAAGAGGACATTCGCCGTCAATGGTTTTATTTCTTCTGCAATTCTTCATCGGAGAATTCGGATTGGGGATTTTCAATTATGAGTTGGGTGGGTGTAAGATATTAAAAAGATTGACAAGAGGCGGATTGGGAGAAAAGTGAAAGGTTTGTGATAAGATGATTGTACATATTACTGAGAAATGGTACAAGTATATATAATACATGAGTTCTCAATACTAATCCTTACAGAAAGAGATAATGACGTATATGCCTATCTAAGATAATAACAGATGCAGTATAGTTACAACAACTGAGAGATATCATGAAAAAGTATTCTTAGGATTATTGTCAATATGCCCCCGCAAGATGGACGTCGGATCAGATAGGCCAATCTTGGATATCAATGATTCAAACCGAGCTCGAGCTAAAGGCTTCGTGAGAAAATCAGCAAGTTGATCATCAGTAGGAACATGAGTAACACGAAGAGTGCCATGTTGAACTTGTTCACGGATAAAGTGATAGGCAAGTGCCAGATGCTTCATACGGGAATGAAAAACAGGATTAGCACCGAGATGTGTAGCACCTAGGTTGTCACAGTATATGTTCACCAAGAAGATTTTGAACCCACAGTAGTGTTGCAGCAGTTGCAGCAACAGCTTTGTACTCAGCTTCTGTTGACAATTGTGCTACAGATTTTTGCTTCTTTGAACTCCAAGTGATTGGGTTTCGACCAAGGAATATTATTTAACCCATTGTGGAAGTGTAGTCATCCTTATTTCCGGCCCAATCTGCATCTGCAAAGACATGAAGATTTAGTGGTGAGTGGCGAAATATTGTGAGCCATTTGTCAAGAGTACCACACAAATAACGAAGAAGTCGCTTGAAGGGCAATCCAATGGCTGCTTCTTGGCTGGTGCATGAACTGAGACATTTTATTTACTACAAATGCAACATCGGGCCGAGTAAGCGTAAGATATTGGAGAGACCCAACAACTGCTCTATAATCTGTTGGATTATCCAATGGTTCACCCAAAGTAAGAGTTAACTCATGTTGCATTATTATAGGCGTTGCAACTGGCTTAGCTTGGAGCATATGCATACGCTCAAGAATATCAACAATATACTTCCTTTGATTGAGAAAAAGACCATGAGAAGTAGGCGTGACCTCTACTCCCAAAAAATAGGAGAGAGCACCAAGGTCTTTCAAAGCAAACCTGCAAGCCAATCGTGTAATGAAAGCATTTATGTTGATAACATTAGGACCAGTTATGATAATATCATCCACATACACAATGAGGTAAATAGGCGAGCAAGAATGATGCATGATGAATAAGGATCACTACAACATAAGTGACATTAAGTAACACCCAAAAAGTGTTACTTAATAATAAAAAAATGTTATTATAGGTCATAGGTAACATTTTTTTTTGTGTCGCTATTGCCACTGTAACCTAAAACCTAATGTTTTATGAATGTATCAATTGTAACATTTTGTCGTAACACTTTTAAAAATGTTGCATATACTCTTAATGTAACACTTAATTTTCCTTAAGTAACATTTTTTGTTAACACTTTTAAATACTAGATTTCAAGACGTGCGTTGTACATCGCATGCACGTCATACTTTGTAATGTGATTTCTTGTATTGATTTTATTTTTGTCAATTTTTTTTTTAAATCTGAAATTTCAACATTTTAAGTAGATCATGATCTATTTATTTATAACTCCTGTTACATTAAAACTTGTTTATGTGCAATATTTTCATTTGATGATGTTCATTCATAAAATAAAAACTTTTTCATTTTTCATAAATATGTTGTTTTTCAGAGTAATGATTATGTTTTATCGTTGATGAACCAATATATGCGTTGTGCATTTTTTTTAACATGAGTTGTGTAATTAGGTTTAGGGTTATTTAAATTTGTTACATTTATAAGTATATACATAGTTTTATCGGTTAGGTTTCTTGTATTACTCCCTCCGTCTCAAAGACAATTTTCCGGTTACTGTAGATACGGAGTTTAAGAAAAAATTACTTTTTGGTTTACTTTTAGGGGTAGTTTGGTATTTTTAGATAATAAATAAATTATAAAATAAGTTATTTGAGTTGTAAAGGGCAGCGCTATTGCCACCCAAAACTTTACTAAGGTCACCCAAGTTTTTTAAAAAAAGATAGTGAAATGTCTATCATACCCCACTCCTAAATTTACACCCAAACTAATTACCGTTAATATAATTTGCTAAGCCCACCCAACCATATTACTAAGTGAACCCAAAATAATTTCTCCATAAATCAAATATTAAACCCTGCAATGTTTCCGAAGAAAACTTAGAAAAGAGAAGAAGATGAAGAACAAGATAAAAAACAACAAAGAAGTTAATTGATGTAAATTAGTGAGGTAAATTGTTTACAATTATTGTTTTATACATAAATATTAAACTCTTCCACATCAAAACAAAAAACTAGAATTTTAAATTATTAGAACCCTAAATCCTCCTTTTGTAATTTAATATAGAAACAATTCAAGCAAAATACAGAAAAAATTCAAATAGACTAATTGTAATTATTTGAACTAGTGTTGATTTCTGCGACTTTTTTTTGTTGGAATTTAAAGTTTAGATTGTAAAGTATTTTTCCATTGGCCTTATTTTTATTAAATTGAGGGACAAATTCATTTTAATTAAACCTCTCTTCTCCCCTCTCACACCTCTTCTGTTCACGCCGCTTCTTCTTTGATTTATTTCTTCGCGTTCTTTTAATTGTTAGCAGTGTTTTTTCTTTTTTTTTTGGGAATTATTTGGATGGGGTTAGAAATTGTATTGGGTGGGTTTAGTAAAAGGGGTTATTAGAATTATATTGGGTGGACTTAGTAAACTTAGATTTAAGTATGGATATACATTTAGAGCTGGGGTATGATAGACATTTCACTGTCATTTTTTTTAAAAAATGGGTGCCCTTAGTAAAGATTCGGGTGGCAATAGTGCCGCCCAATTGTAAATGGGTGGCAATTTTGAAATTAAAGTATGTTGTAGGGTTATTGATTTGTGTGTATATCTTTATTTGGGGGTGTGAACTTGTTTATGGAACAGACAAAAATAGAATGTGTGAATTTATTTATGGGACGGAGGGAGTATTTTCTTTTTGTCTTTATATTTAATATAGTACTATATTATAAATAGAAAATATTAAAAAATTAAATAACTAACCCTATGAAATAATTATCGAAAAAATTATGTAGGTTAGGAAGAAAGTTCAAGAATTGGTGATCTTAATGTAAATGTCTTTAAAAAGCATTAAATTAATAATAATAATAATAATAATAATAATAATAATAATAATAATAATAATATATGGCTGACTTTTTATCAGAGTTCTACCAACTTGGTAGTCTCTTTTGTAAATTTTCACACTATATAGATACTAATTCAATTACAGTTTAGAGAGTTTAGCATAGCATTTAGCCAATAGAGTTCGTAGAGCTAAATTAGCAGCTATGTGATATATGCATACTTTATCAAGTTAACTTCAATCATGTGTAGTGGAAAGGAATAAAATTCAAAGAATTCTCATTCATTTGCTCTTACCTATTTTTAGCTCTTTGAGAGTCCCTATGTTTGTTTTGGGGTTATTTTTAGCTCTTTGAGAGTCCCTATGCTTGGGGTTTTGGGGAATTTGAAAATCATGAATAATGATGTTGTGTTTGTTTTGGGTTTTTTATAGGATATGTTTTAACTTTATGACAAATCAATGTGTAAGAATGTATTAATTTATGTAAGAAAGTAGATGAGAGAGGAGAGATAAAGAGAGAAAGTGTATTAATTGATGAGAGAAATGTATATAGGTATGTATATGGGTGATTTTTAAAATTTGGGTGCGGAATTTCAATTCCAATTTCGGGGTTTTAAAACCCGGAACAAACATCCCCTTAACAAAGCCAAAGCCTTGTCTGCCAAATATTGTTTGGGAAGATTGCTTGAAAGGCGAAGCAATGAATACTGGGACAGCAATTGGGATTATAATTTATTTTATTAAATTTATATTATAAAACATGGAGTGGAATACGATACCGATCATGAAAGCATGATGATGGCAATGCGATTGTCCGTGCAAAATAACAAAACCAAAGTTCACCTAACTCATTAAATTAATTTCAGAAAATAAAAATGAAAAAAACTAACATACATGACAACTTTTATATGAGTTATTACCGACATGAAATTTGCGCCCTAAAGCACATTTAGAAAACACATTTAGAAAACTAACTACTTTGCTATATCCAGAAGACCAAACACATTTAAAAAAAAAAAAAATTGCACAAAAAAGCTTAAAAAATTGTTGTAATACTAAACACAAAAAAGCTTCAAAAACTGTAAGTGCCAATACTCTCTCCTGCAGTAAATGGACAAATTACAACCTTCTTCCCCTTCTGCCACACCTTTCTTCGAGTGCTGTTCGTTGGGATTGGAGTCACATCCTCTGATAAAGAGAGAAACATAAATTTCAAAAAAATTAGGCAATGCACAAAAAACAGGACAACACAACCATGCTTTTCCAAGTTTCAGAAAATAAATCCAAAATACAAATGAGTTACCAATCCGACCAATCTTTATGCCTAAGCGTGCAAGAGCTCGAAGGGCGGATTGAGCACCAGGACCAAGTGTCTCTGTCTTGTTTCCACCAGTAGCTTGGAGCTTAATATGGAGAGCAGTAATCCCCAATTCCTTGCATCTCTGAGAGGCGTTGTGAGCTGTAAGCATAGCTGCATATGGGGAGGATTCATCCCTATCAGCTTTGACTTTAATCCGACCTGTGATCTAGACCATTGTTTCACCTCCAGATAATTCAGTCACATGAATGAACGTGTCGTTTGATGCAAATATGTGAGCCACACCAAACACATTTTCTCCATCCCTTGTGGCAGGTCCAAGAGTGATGTTGTCCTCCTTGGGATGGGCTCTCTGGTCTTTCTCTTCGACATGTCTTGTGCTAGTACAGAGGGCAAACGATGGTGTTGCTTATTTGATCTCTAGTGTGCATAAACCCTAAGTTCACCTTAACTCATATCTATTCAACAAAACAAAATCCTCGAAGATTTATCAATACTGTGAAGAAAATGAAAGTGATCATGAATGATATTGAGTTTCATTTCTATAACTAACCACCAATACACATATACTCAGTTTTGCACCATTCTTATCTAATTTCCACATCCAATGCATATGCGCTGAGGTATCTAATCTCTAGACCCTAGTAATACTTTTAAAAAGATTTCTAAGACAACAGACACACTTGTATATCTCAGTCAAAATGTTACGAGTTTTTCACCTTGTTTCTTCATTCTACTTTTAACCATTTTTCAATAATAGTTGATGTTCACGAAATCAACAATAGAAGATGGCAACATTAAAATCATCTCATTTATTTTAGAAACAAAGAATATTGATTGATTAGATTAGATTAGTAATTCTAGACATGCTCGTATAATATAATATAATCCTTAATTACGAACAATCACATCAATAAAGAATAAGCAATCTTCATTCTCTCTTGTTGCCGTTTCAATCGCTGCAATCAGATCCTCATCGCAGAACACCTGCAACAACAACGATTATATCAAATATGTATCCACATCTGATAGAATTGAATTCATTAATCACCTTGGATGTCTAGAACTTCCCTTCTCCGTTGCAGATAGCATCAACTAATCCAATGTAATTCCAGTGTTTGATCAAGTTGTAAGGTCTGTCGTGGATTCCGACTTCAATGGTGTAAAATGATGCTTCTCTATTCGTAACGAATCATCGTCAAATGTCTTGCGTCGTCACCTGAAAAAAAAAAGATAGAAGCAAGGGGAGACAACAAACATGGAGATTAAGCGGAAAAGCATCAATACCTGGCGACGACTAAGGGGCGGATTGCGGTGGGAAAGACCGGACAGAGGGACTGTTGAGCAACGAGGGTTGAGATTTGAGATATAACGTCAAAAATTAAATTGCAATGGAAGTTCATGAATCATTTTTAAATGATATTTAATGAGAAAATTAAATTAACACACACTGAAAAGTTAAATATTGTAATAAGTTGAGGAATACGAATGTAAGGTGAGTAATCGGTATTCATTAATTAAGGTTATGCATGTAAAAAGAATAAATGAGTAGGGTTAAAATAGGAAGAAAATGTTTCTCAACTCCTTCCTACTTTTAATATATTATGATAATGTAACAATATGTAAAATATTTTGTTAACACTATAAATGTAACGTAACACTAATACATTATCTTGTTAACACTTTTTAATCTATTGTAACACTAATTATAATATTTTGGTAACATTTTTAAATATAATGTAACATTAATTACATAATAATTGTATTACTTTTAAGAATGTAATGTAACACCTTTGTACAAAAATTATTTAACACATATGGTAACATTTTAATTATTATGAATTATTAATAATAGTAAAATAATAATAATTATTATTATTACTATCCATGCTATACATGTAAAATAAAAATGGACAATAAACTTAATTTAATATATATCAACAAATATCCAAAATAAAATTTAAATCAACAATATGCAAACATGGTAAATATTTAACGGTGTCTATTCTATGTACTACGATGAATTACATATAGATAACAATAATAAAATAAAATCCAATATGTGGTCTTCATCTTGCACTTCTCTTGTTCAAATATCAACCATCACTACGTTCAAGTTCGTCTTCTGTGTTTGCTTCATCATCGTTGTCTTCATTACTCTATCTGAAAACATTAATATTATAAAAATGTAAGAGTACATATTTAATTTGTAAATCCAACGTATCGGTTAAACCTATCAACTTAATAATTAGCTCTAACTAAAACAAAATTAGCCAAATTTAAAAGCTATCACAAACCAATATACTGAACTAAAGAAACTTAATGAACTAAAGATATCACACATTTAAATCTATGAATTCTCCATTTATACCTTAGTTGTATCATAAAGAATCAATAATAGATACTCCACAATGGCACATGTTAAAGTTTCAAAATAATTAATTAACTATCTTAGGGTTAATTCATACAACTATTTGCCAACATCAATAACAGTTGAGTACTAAATCTTATCACGTATGTATGGCATTGACATTATAAACTCTAACTAAAATCCAGAATGAAATAGTTGAAATTTAAAAGTCAAATTTTATCATATATATTTATGTTTAACAAACCTAATCTATTTTATGAGAGGATGGTACAACGCGTTGTGGCAGTCCATGGTGACCAACTTGTTTTTATTTAATTTTTTTGGTTTATATATACGGACTACCATTACATCATCTTCTCAAACCAACTTCATCCATTTGTAAACTTATTTACCATTTATCTTTTCTCTAGTGATCTTGGTGAAGCACAGCTTTCCACCACATTCTTCTACATTGTCTACTCTCAATACCCAAACCAATAATAAGTAAACAATACTGCAAAATCATTCTCTACTCTCAAAACCCAAACCAAGAATATGAGTGTATCCTACTCTGAATACCCCCAACCACTATATAAGTAAATAGTTGAAATATATTCAGATACTCGGTAGACAGTGATAACTTTCCAAATATACGAAACAATAAATTCTAATTTAAAGTAGGTATTATCAACATTAACAAATGATGTGTTAATGTATCAAATGAAATATAAAAAGTAACAATTAACTAATTCTACATCTGATTACCTGACATGGCTCCTCATGATTGATGCTCTTAGTAGAAATTCCATTGAGTAGAAAGTTGGATGGAACCTCAAGAGATTGGGCTACACGTGCAAGAATGTTGGAGGGAAGAACTTCTTGCAAGACTTTCATAACTCTAATGACAATATCTTTAATGATATCAATTCTATATGGCTGTAGAAACTCATCTGGAATTAAAGCACCTGGGGTTTTTTATGCCCCCTTTGGTCTCTTGGTACACCTGCCCGTAAGTCGACCACGTCTTTCTAGCAGCTCCACAAAATATCCACAAATCATGTTGGAAAAAATAAGTAAAATATATTATAACTGAACAAACTCAAGCACATGTAGCTGATGTCAATCTAAGATAGATGAAGCACTATAAATCATCCTCAGAGCATCTTTATATATAACAATAATATAAATCAAAGTGGATGTTGATCTAAGTTAGATAAGAGCAAAAGTTGGACTTATTATAATATTCACTCAGAAAGAAATTCATTATTTTCAGTAACAATGAAAAGGTATTCAATGTAAGAGTTAGCACAGAAAATATGGACATGCAATGTTATTCAGCCTGTCTAGACAATACAGACTTCCAATTATTCACAAAGCATGTTGTTAACTTATCTCCTATTTAAGCGGCATAATCAGCTTAAAGGAAATAACATGTATTGCTCCATATTTTTTCTTCCCATGAAGTTCTTCTAGTTTTGATACAAATAGTGTCTCATGATATAAAGAAAAGTTCATTGAAATTAAAATAAAGCAAGAATAATTAAAATGAAGATAAATCACAATGTAAATGACACCGGAAACTCTTATTATTATCTTGATCATTAATAAGGAAAGCTTTCATGAGCTCTTCCTTGGTGTGTTTAGAAGAAATTACCCACTGCATCATTCCATTAGCAGCAAAAACTATCAGAACATGAGAATATAGCTAATAACATATTTTTTTTACTTTTCTATCCCTAGTTACTTTAACTGAATCATGCAACATAAAACTAAAACTTATGACCTCAGTCATGCTACTGACAGAACCGTATTAGATTACTAATTTCACAACTACAAGCTAACATCAAGATACATGTTTGAACAACGATCTGTTTTTGGAACAAGCAACAGTTTGAATGATGGTGCATAATGCATATGTTCAGCTAATTTTGAGAAGCAGCATGCTAACATTATTAATGCAAAAAAGAAAAAAAGAACTTTTACTTTTACCAAGGAATCTAGGCGGAAAAAGAAAAGGTTAACTTACAAGTCTTTAAAGTGTCGCATCTTTCCCAAAATGAACATTCCTCTCTTGAAGTATCGGTTGCTTTGAAAACAAAGGTTGATTCAAAGACATATTCCATAGAACTTGCACAGTATTAAAAGGTCTAAGAATACTATAGTATTTTAGTTAATTTTGCATAAGATTCAAGACTTAATATAAATTAAATAAAATAAAAATGTATTTCACCTTAAGCTAATCCAAAGGGAACATGGAATGTAGAGCACAAAGTTTAAACAATTGCAGATAATACTCAATAAAGTTGCAGCTTAAAAGCTTTTCGGTGTCCTACTTTTTCTATGAGTCAGCCCTTGAAGGCAACAAGCAGAAAGTTAGACAGAAGAGGAACAAGTGGTAGATAGAATAATAATTCCTAACTAATAGAAACTATATATAATCTGAGAAACTGTTAAGAGGTAATAACTATTCACTCCAATATCTGTTTTAAAGAAAATTGCAAGTAGTAGGTTCTAAACATTATACAAATCACATTTATCTGGAAATGGAATTACACTAAGCATATAGAAAACTTATTGCTATATACAAGTTAGTAGTGAATGAAAAATAAAAGCTTTATGGATCTTATCATAATTCTTTTGCTCATTGTTTAGCCTACACTTATTTTCTCTGAGCATATAGGTACACGTGTACATGAAATACTTTGATAATGATGCATAATGATGTGCTGTCGTCGGCACCCAAAAATAAGATTTGTAATTTTTCCAAACAAATCCACTAAGAATGTAGTAGGGTAAGTAAGGGTCGAACCCACAGGGAATAATCGAATTTAAATTGAATTCAATGTGTTTCCAAGAGAGTAACAATAGGGGGGATTGGATTAAGACTAACAACTAATAAATATAATAACATAAACAATTAAAAGTGCAAAAATAATAAAACAAGAGAACAAATAAAATTAAAAATCTAGTCCAAGGATTTGATCCCCTCCCATATCCTAATTAATAAAATCGCAAGAGTTAAACATGCGAACAATTATACAAACTCAAATCCCTAGGCTAATGGTACAACCAAATTAACCCGAATATTCTTAAGATCATCAATTGGGGTACGACCACTAAATTGAACTATTTACGAGTGACCCTATGGATTCGAACTCGCAAATGCATTAAGACTCCAAACATAGAATTACTAGGCTACGAAAACTAGCTAGGAATCATACAACCTATATCTTATTACACCTAGACGGTCTTCCTCTATTCTCGCTACTCAATTCAATCCTCACAACAATTACGGATCATGGATCATGAAATAGCAATAAACAATTCAATAATTAATCTAGATGGTCAGTCTAAAACAATTATCAAATTATTATAAAATCAATTCAGTGCATGCAATAAGATAAATTCATATAAAAGTTTGCAACATAAAATTCCTAATAATCAAATAAATAATTCATGGGAGGTTCACAACCCTCGGACTAGAAAACGAATTACATAATCAAAATTAAATGTAAAAATAAAAATAATAAACCGATGTTCTTCGTGGTGGAGCTTCCTCCTCCAATTCTGCGTTCCCAATTTGCCTTTTGGCGTCCAACGTGATATGATGTATATATTCTTATTTATCTTCTTGTCCCCCAAGAAACTTAATTGATTTCTTTCCTTCTTGAAGAGTGTCCATGTTCATTGCATCTCCAATCTTTTTGGTAAGTTTCTTTATCTCTTCAAATCAAATCCCTTCCTATTTTACTTGGTCAAATCTTTCTTATTTCCAGCAGTAATGATAATTGTAGCAGTCAGACAAAATAAATTATTATGACTGTACAATTTATCTCAATTTTGGCCTGTTTCAATAAGAAATAAAATAATTAAAGTTCACGTGTAGAAAATATAAATAAGTCATATTTACACTAAATAATTCACAACTCATATAACAATATATATGAATTCAATAATGAGGTAAAATTACAACTTATCAAACTACCCACACCTAAACCTTTGCTTGTCCTCAAGCAAAACAAGACCAAAACACAAAGTATAGGAAAAATGACAATTATATGCAAGTGATAGCAAAACAATGACACTTTCAAAAGAGATTAAATAAGGTGCACCAAATACAAATGAGTGATAGAATACCTCACAAAAAATTGCAATTTATGTAGAATACAAGAATTCATGGCCTCACAATGGTTTCGCTCAATAACGCTCAAGTATATGAAGTGGGTAGCAAAACACTCAAAATTAAACAAGACAAGACATTACCATAAGCTTGCTCCCAAATCAAATCTCCACTAAGTTTAATGAGCGTTGTGCAAATATCAAAAGGACTTTAAAATGGTTATAATGAGGCTTGGGATAAGGTGGGATAAAAGGGATTAGAAAGGCTAAATTTACCACTTTGTAAATTGTGTCAATTATATAAAACGTACATCAAAGGGATACATCTAGTCATTCTCAATTTTTCCACATTTTCTTTTTCATTTTCTTTTAATAAAATATGATTTTCATCAATACATCCCCTACCCACACCTATTTCTTTTCACAATTTTTGAAAAATAGGAGCAACAATGAAGGGTTCAGTGTCTTTACAGAAATATTCTGCTATAGTTTCCAGCTTCTGCCAAAAAAATTTTCACTTCCAGATTTTTTTCTTTTCTTTTTTTCTTTTTCAACCATTTTTTTTTCAACCTTCCTTTTCTTTTCCTCTTTTTTTTTTTTGTTCACCATTTTTTTCACATGAACTCCCCTTTATCTTCAATTCAATCTCAACAAATACTTCCAATGATTTCCACAAATTGCAAAATAGTAAGGGTTCAATTGGAGGAGATTAAGAAAGAAATGGAACATGGCTAATTTATATGCTCATTCAATCAAAGAAAAGGCTAGACTCAACTTGACTCTCCTAAAAGTTTAGCACATGCTTGGATAGGTAAAAAGAAGGCCAAAATATGGTTTGCCTAGGTGCCTTTATCATTTAAATACATATGCTCAAATGTAAGATCTCAAAATGCATTCAAGGAGTATGTTCTAGAATGTACATATCAAGTTCAATTTGCTCTCAATCAAGAAAATATAGAGCTTGTATAGATTTTAGCTCTTCAAGGCTCAAAGCTCACAAGAATATGGTAATTTTGCCGTGAATTCTCAAACAAAAATTTCCACATTTGTCACAAAAATAATAAGACAAATCCAACAACTCACAAGTATAGATACATCAAATTCAACTCTTTTGTCATGCCAAAAATTTCACAAATCAAGAGCGCAATTTAATCATAAACCCAATACCAACTCCACATGTGCGCAAGTGTAAGAATATGACTATAAAAGAATTGCCTATAAGCACATGGAAAACAAAAAATATTGCAACTTCAAATACCACTTAATACACCAAACCTACCCACACCTATTATTTTGCTTGCCCTCAAGAAAAAAAACACAATAAAATTCAAGAGAAAATCAAGTGCAAGAGTGGAAAGAAATCACCGGGTTAAATTATTGACCACATGTTGGGATTTTTCTCTTTTCTCCAAAAGCATCATCAACACTATCATTGCTTCACTTCATAGCACTTCCTGAAATATAGCACACACCAAAAGAACAAGATTATTTATTAAGAAAAAGAAAAAAATACAAAAAATAAAAACCTAAGTTGGGTTGCCTACCAATAATCGCTTTTTCTTTACGTCGTCGGCTCGACGTTCACTTCCCTTTCACGTGATCGGAGTAAAGTACTCAAACCAATATTCATGATTCTTTGGTTTGAAAGAAGTACACTCTCCCATAAAATTGACATGGTTTTTGGTCAGCTCTTCAAAAAACTCCGTGAACGTTTGCTTGATCGTCTCAAGAGAAGGATTATGAATCACTTCAATCCGAAACACATCAATGGTCTCCTTTTCTTGAGGGATATCAACCACCTTTTCCAACCTGCTGAATAAGATACTTGGGAGAAATTGAAATTGAAATTCTTGGAGCGGTACATGCCACCTTAAAAGGTGTTTAAGATGAAACAGGAAATAAATCAATTTGCTATCGGTGGTATTGAGAAGTTTCATGAGGCTTGGGATAGATTCAAGGACATGCTTCGAAAGTGTCTACAGCATGGGCTTTCTAAAGCTCAATACAACAATATTTTTATAATGGATTAGACAGCGATTCACGAGTGTTATTTGTTATTTCTTCTAATGGAGCATTGCTTACAAAGTTATCCGTAGAGGCCGAAAAATTCTTTGAGGATATTTTGATGAATTCAAGAGATTGGCCAACTGATAGAGTGAGAGGCACTTATGTTATTGGAAAAGTAGAGCAGGTTGAGCACACTATGGTTAAGTCAAGTAGAGAAGATGAGATCGTCTCTAGTTTGGCTAGTATCAACAAGTTACTTGAGTCTCAGCAAAGCAGATCACTGATATAGCGCAACGAGTACTAATGATGCAGCAGGATGTTTGTAATGAAGGAGCTAGCCAAAAGGAATCAAAAGTGGCGAACTATGCCATGGGTCAAAGTATTCAAGGAACGAGGTTCCAAAATCAAGGAAACCGGAATTATCAAGTGAACTACAATAATTGTGGTCCCCCTGGTAATTATCAACAACCAAGGAGGCCGGAGTTTTCATGGAGTAATCCTAATACAGCAGTACAACCTCCTGTTGGTGTTGATCCGAGTGTTAAAGTCGAAGAAGGAAAACCTGGTTTTGAGGATACATTGAACAGGCACATGGCAAGGAATGATGCAAGAGTGGATCGCCTAGAGGCGAAGCTAGAGGCAAAGATTGATGCAAATCATGAGGATATATCTAAGTAGATGAAGGACTTGACGTTGTTGATGGGGCAGATGGCCAGAATGTTAACCAATTGACACAAACCGTTGAGAAGGGTAAGTTCCATCTCAAAGTATAGCAAACCCGAAACAGTGCAATGCCATCACGTTGAGGTCTGGAACTCTGTATGAAGGACCGATGACACTGAAAATAATTTTGGAAGTTCCAGCCACCCGGTTCGACCACGATCAGTATGGTTCAACCAACCCTGTTGGTCGAGCCAACCTGTCCGCAGCACCCTATTTTCTCTGGAGCAAGGTTCGACCAAGAACGAGATGATTCGACCAACCCTGTGTTGGATTGTATACTAAAAGAGTAGCTTTTGTATGAACAATACGTTAACAATTAATTTGAAAAGAGAATCATATGATCAAATGATTGCGGCTTATAATTTATTTATATGTTCGATGCAATAGTCCACTTACTTTATACTGTAGATAATATGTTGTGCGACAACACGCGAAAGATCATGTTATCGGTTTCCTTATAAAGTATAAACAAAGGCTCACAACCGAGATAGATGGGTACTCTCTATCGGGATGGTTGTAGTGTGATTTGGTATTAGTTTGTCTTGACTATAGAATCATAAGGATTATCAAGTAAACCCTACAGGTAGATTTATTCCGGCATGATAATGAGGTTGAGTGGTACTACTCTCGGATGAGATATTAATTAATGGAGTTGTCAGTAACTTAATTAATTAATGGGCATTGTATATCTTAAACATGGGGAGACTGTCAGGCTCATAATAAGAAGGTGCCCATAACGTAATTATGGGATTAGAACAGTAGTGCAATAATAATATTTTAGTGGTATATATTATTATTATTAGACTTAAGTATATGTTTTGGGCTAACCTTTGATACTTAGCCCAATGGAGGCTCAACTCTAATTTCTCCTCCTGGTCCCTGTTGTAGCCCATATATAAGTCATCTCAGTTGTTCTGGCCCTAAGAGAGACACGCCTAACACGTGAAGAGGGTAGACAGAATAGCAAATTGAGAAGATATTGATGATCATTGCCCACACGACGTCGAGATTGGACTTTAGAATACAGTAGAAGATCAAGAGGTCGTTTGCTGCTGTTGTCCTCCAACTTGCACGATTTTTATAAAATCGTACAGAAGTCAGAACTGGACATGTGATATACTGACAGAAAGCCACGGAAGAGAGAATCATTTTGGCATGTAGATCACTCAATTCTGAGATCGGATGAGAGATTTATTCCCAAACGGTGAGGCTGCGCAGGTCGCCAGCGAGAATACTTCTTCTCCAATATACCCTGGTGAAAGGTAATAAGTTTCTTATTTTCATGCTTCCGCTGACTGTTAGAAATGTATGGAACTCTAACGGTTCATGTTAACCAAACGATCGAATGCCAACACCTTGTTGATCGAACCAGGGTCAAACCACCATGTCCAGAGCACTCTGTTTTGTCTGAAGCATGGTTCGACCACGACCATCATGGTTCGACCAACCTTGTTGGTCAAACTAGGGTTGAACTAGCCTATCCGGGGCAGAGAATATTTGTTGAAACTCAGTTCGACCATTACACATCTGGTTCGACCAGCGCCCCTAGTCTAACCATGGTCGAACCGCCATGTTCGGCTCCATTTTCGATGCCGAATGCTTTAATTGATGTTGATGCTACTCCAGTACCATCCAAAGAGTAGAATACTAGGCTTATAGCAGAGAAGAAATGGAAAAGAGCAAAGAGATTGCGAGCCGAGAAGGATAAAGAGGAGAAGGTTGAACGTGATGAATGGGGTATTCCAAAGACTTAGATACCTCCTCCATTTCCTTTCAAATTATTAAAGAAGGGATTGGTTGACAAGTTCAAGAAGTTTTCAGATATCGTAAACAAGATAAGCTTGAGTATTCCTTTCTATGAAGCACTCTTGGAGATGCCATACTACGCCCGCTTTCTAAAAGACATACTTTTGAAGAAGAGAAGCTTGAACGGAATTGAAACTATGAATTTGTCTAAGAACTGCAGCTCGATCATATAGAGAAAGCTGCTAGCTAAGTTAAAAGATCTGGGAAGCTTCACTATTCTATTTGAGATTGGAAAGGGGCCGGCTAGATGAGCCTTGTGCGATCATGGGGCAAGCATTAATTTGATGCCATTGTCAATATTTCAAAACTTGGTTTGGGGAAGTTAACTCCCACAAAGGTTGCTCTACAGTCGGCAAATAGGTCTATAACTTTTTCGAAGGGTTTAATCAAAATATTCTCGTGAAAGTGGAGAAACTAGTCTTTCCAGTGGATTTTCTTGTGCTTAAGATGGAAGATGACAAGGATAATATTCCCCTCATCTTAGGGAGACCATTCCTTGCCACTGCTGGAGCTATGATTGATGTTCAAAAAGGGGAGCTAAGGCTGAGCATGGATAAAGAAGATGAAGATATGTCTTTGATAAAGCAATGAAGATGCCAATGGAGACGCAGTGTCACAACATTGATGTGGTGGAGGAGATCGTGAAGGAAGACATGTCTTTGATCCTTACAAAGGATCCACTGGAGACATGCTTAGCGGAGTTTCTTACTTTTCCCACCACAGAGTTAGATGAGCTCTCCAATGAGGTATGTATTGAATTTCTTGAAAATCTACTTGCTTTGGGTGATGACAGGTACCAATCACAAAGGACCAATTTATAAGAGGTGAAGTGGACTAGGAAGTACCTACCATTGGATAGAGAGAACACAGTAAAAGAAGAGAAGAAAGAGGAGTTGAAACCACTACCGGAGCACTTGAAGTATGCTTATCTAGGTGACAATGAAACATATCCGGTAATTGTATCTTCTTCTCTAACTGATTATCAACTCGATGAGTTATTAAATGTGCTTAGGAAGTATAAGTCTGCAATTGGTTGGTTTCTTGATGATTTGAAAGGTATTAGCATCATATTGCATGCATAAGATAAGATTGTTAGATGAAGCCAAGAGTAGCATTCAGAATCAGCGGAGGGTAAACCCCGCTATTCAAGAAGTGATTAGGAAGAAAATCCTAACATGGCTAGATGCAAGAATAATATATTCAATTACTAATAGTCTCCATGTGAGTCCATTGCATGTTGTAGCTAAAAAGGGTGCATGACTATTGTGAAAACTGATGATGGAGAGACTCTAGCTACTAGGATTTCTACGGGATGGCATGTGTGTACTGACTACAGGAAACTGAATGAAAATACATGCAAAGACCACCTCCCTCTTCCTTTCATGGATCAAATGCTTGATCGTCTTGCAGGGTATGATTTTTACTATTTCCTTGATGGGTACTTGGGGTATAATCAAATCATGATTGCACCCGAGGACCAGGAAAAGACTACTTTTACTTGCCCTTATGGAACTTTAGCCTTTAGAATAATGCCTTTGGATTGTGTAATGCACCTGCTACATTTCAGCACTGCATGATGGCCATATTTGATGGGTTGATAGAGAAAATTATGGAGGTATTTATGGATGATTTTTCTGTGTTTGGTTCCTCCTTTGATATATGTTTATCTAACCTATCTAATATTTTGAAGAGATGTCAAGAAACTAATCTTGTCTTGAATTGGGAGAAGTACCACTTCATGGTGAGAGATGAGATTGTTCTTAGGCATCATATTTCGGCTAAGGAATTGCAGGTGGATAGAGCAAAGGTGGTGGCGATTGAGAAGCTTCCACCACCTACTAATGAAAAGGGAGTTCTGTCCTTCCTTGGACACGCAGGATTTTATAGGAGATTTATCAAATACTTCTCAAAATACTCCAAACCGTTGTCTCACTTACTTGAAAAGGATGTTCCTTTGTTTATGATGAAGAATGTCTAACAACTTTTCTGGTTTTGAAGGAGGCACTTATTACTGCGCCTATCTTGATCACACCAGATTGGACTCAACCATTTGTACTTATGTGTGATGCAAGTGATCAAGCACTTGGAGTGTTGCTTGGGCAGTTGAGAGAGAAAAATTTCTATGTCATTTACTATACGAGTAAGACTTTTGATATTGTACAAAAGAACTATATTGTCACTAAAAAGGAGTTTCTAGCTATTGTGTATGCATTCAATAAGTTTCGCCAGTATTTGGTTGGAAGGAAGACCATTGTGTACACGGATCATTCTGCGATCCGATACTTGATGGAGAAGAAGGAAGCAAAGCCAGAGATCATTAGATGGATCCTTCTTTTGGAGGAATTTGATATGGAGATCCAACATAAGAAAGGAACGGAGAATGTGTTGGCGGATCACCTATCAAGGTTGGAGACAATGAAGCATTGTGATGATTCTTTTGAATACATAGATGAGATGTCTCCCGATGATAAGATCATGGCGGTGTTTGCTGAAGGAGCAGAAATAGCTTGTGTAGTAGCTGCTCAAGGAGTGGATCCATGGTATGCAAACTATGTCAATTACATTGCCGTAGGAGAAATTCCAAGAGATCTCAACAGTTACCAACTTGTGAAGTTCAAAAGGGATGTTGAGACTTTCATATGGTATGATCCATTTGTCTACAAGATCTGTACAGATTCTATCATCCGTAGGTATGTGCCCGAGATGGAGATGGAGAGTGTCCTCGATTTTTTCCATGCCACTTCAGCCGAGCATTGTTGTTGAGATCTTCGATGTATGGGGATTGATTTTATGGGGCCAATTCCCCCATAAATGGGTGGAGGCCATTCCTACTATGGCCGGATCATAAGTGGCATTATGTGTGTTTTACTAAATGGGTGGAGGCCATTCCTACTATGGAGTCCCTAGAGCACTTGTAAGTGATAGAGGTTCCTACTTCGTCAACAAGCTTCTTGAAAGAGTGCTCAAGGATTATGGTGTGAAGCATAGGGTTATTACACCCTATCATCCTCAAGCTAATGGGCAAGCCGAGGTCTCCAACCGACAAGTGAAGCAAATTTTGAAGAAAGTTGTCAGAACTAATAGGAAGGATTGGGCTATGAAGTTCAATGATATTTTGTGGGGGTTCTGAACTGCGTACAAGACTGTGCTTGACATGTCCCCTTATCAAATTGTCTATGGGAAGCCGTGTCACTTAACCGTGAGATTCAGCATAAATCTTTTTGGGCATTGAGATGTTTAAACTCGTGTCTTAAGGATCAAAAAGCGTTTAGGTAGACTCAAATCACTCATCTAGATGAGTTCAGAAATCAAGCTTACAAGAATTTTTTTCGATGATCTACAAGGAAAGAATGAAGAAATGGAATGATTCGAAGATTACTTACAAGGAATTCAAGCAAGGTGATGAGGTATTACTTTTTAACTCTCGTTTGAAGCTCTTTGTAGGAAAATTGAAATCAAAGAAGACGGCACCATTCATTATCCATAGAGCCTGCGGAGGGGGGAGTTTTGAGATGATGGCCAAAGATGGAGACATCATAGCGGCGAATGGGCATTAATTGAAGCATTATAAGTCGTCGGATGATGCTTGCATCATATTTGAGGATACCTTGAATTGATTTGGTACCGTCATGACTCTCCGATGTTAAATAAGAGCGCCTGTTGGGGGCTTTCCCACCTATTTTATTGCTTTATTTCATTTAGTGTGAGTAAGAGATTTTTATATTTGACGTGCTTGTTGAAAATTACATCTTCTTGCAAACTTATTTTCGACTAAAATTTCTATTGAGTTTGGGGGGTGTGATGTACATACCTCACCGTAGCACTGAGAGTATAATCTTTTCTTTGAAACATTTGTTAGGGGAGTTGATTTTTTGCGGCATATTAAAACTTTAACCGGTTTTGACTTGTTAATTTTTCGCAATTTGCCTAATGTTGAGTGGTGTTTTATTTATTATGTCATACACGGAGTATATGCACATGATTTATGAGTCTTAATAGTGGTTCTCTAGCTTAGTGTTGCTCTGTTTTGGTACCTAATGATCGTTTTTGAGCTTGAAGTATGCAAGGGATGAAAAAGAATGGATTTCAAAAGAACAGGGGCTCGATTCGACCAAGGAGATAGGTCGAACCAAGCGGTTCGAGTAAAACCACGAGTCAGTAAATTCATCACAAGTCGGTTCGACCAAGTAGGCGTGATTCGACCAAGAGTCCAAGTCGAACCATGGATCAGAGAATCAGTTACATGTCGATTCGACCATAAGTGGTTTGGTTCGACTAGATGTTCGACTCAAACAGCCATCAGAGAATTTGTTACAGACTAGTTCTGCCAGAGTGTCTTGATTTGACCGATGGTTCGAGTCGAACCACAATGCTGAAGCCATCCAGAAGGCTGATTCGACCACGACGAGGTAGTTCGACCACCTGGTTCTGGTCGAATCATATAGGTAAGTCGCATTTTAATTTGATTTTTTGTCCCCATTCTGTACATTCTTCACACCACCCTCATTCGAAGCCTCTCCGAACTAAAAATCCTCTCTTCCAAACTTCGATTTCACTTGATTCAACTCAGATTAAACCACTTTTCATCCTTCCCATACTCAAATTCTCACGAAATTTGAGCGTTTTAGATAAAAAAAAAACTAGGGTTCTTCATTCAATTTGGGGGATTTTTCATACTTAGTTCATAATAGCCATGGCCGGATCGAAAGGTATGTTCTCTTGACTCTGTACCCTAGGATTTAAGTTCTATTACTTGATTTTAAGTGGGTAAATTAATTGAACTAGTTTTTATAGGAATTTATGGTGTAATTTGAATTTTTGTTTGAAATCTCCTATGAACAAGTGATGGGTCCGATTTTAATTATTGATTTGTTGCTAGAACTTGATGTTTACGTGAAATTGATGAGTAATTTGAGTAGTGAAGTGAAGCATGTTGAATTTTGAGTTGAATTTGAAGTGGAATTGAATTAGCATGTGAATGTTTTGATTGTTGAATTCATGATGAAGTTGGAAGCATGTGTGTTTGAAGTTGATTATGCATGAAAACTTGAAGTCTTGAGTAGAGTTTCATGTATAGTTAGTCTTGAACTAGGTTTAGTTTGCTTTCCTTTTATCTATTAGGTATTGAAGTATTGTTTTGTGGGAAAAGGAAAGGAGACTGAAGTTCGTTCTAAGAAGAGACAGGATAGGCCGTCTCGTGAGGATGAGGTTACTAGGAAATTGAGGCTTAAGGAGAGGCTGCCTAGGGATTTTAAGATTCGAATGAAAAATTGGGAGGAGATTAAGGATCGATGGGGCGATATGTCTGATAAGATCGCTCGAATGAGGTCCCAGGATGAAGGGGCTATGTTAACGATGTATATCCGTTAGGATATTATGTGGATGTTTGATTGTTGAGAGTGAAAATAAGAGTATTTTAGTGTCCAATCTAACACCTTTTTGATGAGAATTATTGTTATATATTAGCACAAGTATCTTATATTCAATATATGTAAGAAAAAGGTGCACTTGAGGTGTTTTATTGGGTTTTAGGTGGAAAAAGTGATCAAAAGTGCAAAGTTGGAGAAAATGTGCAATTTGTGTATGAATACTGAAAAAAACACGCCCAATTTGTGTAATTTTTCTATGTTCTTGTGGAGCTCTGAACAGGAAGTGTGATATATGGTTGAATATCCACTGAAAAGATGATCATTTTGGCATAAAGGACACCCCAATCGGATTCCAAACTAGAAAGTTATGATCGAAATGGTGACGTCGCGCAAGTTGTGCGGAACATAACGGCTGTGCCACTTTGCATGACTTGTTACACATTAAAATATTAGAGTTTCTGTGAGTTCTTTATATAGATTGAAAGCCAAGGAAGTGAGGATTACGTGAGAGGAAGAATCACTCAAATCGGAGTTTAGAAGAGGAAGTTATGCTCTAAATCGTGAAGTCGCGCAGCTGCCAGCAAGAATTTCTGAGAATTTCCAAATTTGTGCATGTTTTTACACCACTCAGTGTGTGTCACGTGTTTTACATCCCATTGCATGTATTTTCATATTTTCCAAAAAAAAGTCCATCTAAGGTCCATAAGGAGAGCTCACAAGTATAAAAGGGGATGTAGATCACATCATTATTCAATAGATTAGATTAACCATATTGGATTGGAGAACCACAACACAATACTACACACCACAAGGGGGGATCATCCCCCAACCAACATCCACATCCTTTCCTCCATCCATCCATCACTTTGAAGATTCGTCTGTGGAATCAAGAGGAGAACCAAGAGGAGGATTCAAGACGGAGAAGGATGCGACGACTCCTGTATCTAGGGTTTATTTCGTTTCCTAATTTATCTTGTAATTTTCCAGACATCCGGGAAAGATCTACCCAACACCCAAGATTATTCTTCGTAACATCATAGGATAGAGCCTTTTTGGTAGAACTAGGGTTGTGAATGTTTTTACGAATTAGTTGAACTTTTGAGTGTAAACTCCGTACAGCACTACTTGCGGATTTATTTTATATATGATTGTGCCTTTTTAATTCATACTTACGGTCGTTTTGTGCATCATTAACTATTATGTAGAGTCTGAATACATATCTTGGTTATTGATTGAGTACGTTCACTGCTGAGCAGGATTCCATGTTATGATTCTAAGTGAGGGGACTCTGAAGCTTCATTAGAACTATCATATATGAATACTTATTAATTGAATTGAATTCGAGTTATTAAGTAGGATAAAGAGGATAATTTTATAGTACCTATAGAGGGAGATCATATCCTGTTAGAGTACCAATTGACCTGAGAAATAATTGATACTGATAGTACCTAGAAAGGGGGGTGGAATTATATCTCTTGCTCTGAGATTATTCACACGTGTTACACGCATGATTACTTGTGTCTATAGAGTAGATATGCATGGTTTAGTGATGTGTCCATAATCCACAAGGCAGAGTCGTACATCAACACATGGAATGAAAATTAATGAGTGAAACTGGACTTCCCTAGAGCTACCTATTCTCTTACTTGATTTACTTTCGTAAGCTTCTAAGTGCATTTATTTTATTTGTTATTTAATATAAGTCTTTTAGTTGTTCGATTAAATCATCAAACTTAATTGCCTAGTTTTAATTAATTAATTTAGTAAATAATTAAATTGATAATACGTCGTCCTTTGGGTTCGATAATTCACTTGGTCGAATGCTTAAGCTGCAATTGATATCCTTAATACTTGGGGATTAATTTTGCGTGCAAAGAAAACGTGCATCCAGTTCTTGGCACGTTGCCGGGAACGGCTGTTATTATTAATTTATTATTTCTAGTTGATTAAGACTTTTATTTGTGATTATTTTATTCTATCTAAGCTTGAATTTTTTGAGGTACTTGTGTACTAGTAAAAAAAAAGAGGAAGGAAAGGAACGAATAACACACCGAGCTATACATGGCCGGAGCAAGGAAGAATTCGGATAATGTTGCCATACGTGAAATTTTCACGAACTATGGAATTGGTAACATGGGGTTGATAGGAGCAAGGGGGGAAGATGATGATTTTGAGATACATCCTGCTCTTATTAACATGGTAGAGAAGAATCCCTTTTCTGGAGGTTGCTTTGAAGATCCATATCAGCATCTCTGAAAAATTCTTGGTTATGCAAACACTCAAAAAGGTTATGGAGCTAATGATCATGCTAGACGGATCGCCCTATTCAAGTTTTCATTAATAGATGGGGTAGAACATTGGTATGAGACTCTTGATGTCATGGATTGCACTACATGGGACCAACTGCAACAGAAGTTCTTGGAGAGATACATGCCACCTTCAAGGTTCTTAAGAATGAGGCAAGAGACATCACCCAATTTGTTATGAATCGACGTGAGAAATTCCGTGAGGCTTGGGATAGGTTTAAAACATGCTCTGACGGTGCCCACAGCATGGGATACCTAAGGCTGAGTACATAAGCATCTTCTACTATGGATTGGATTGTGAGTCGTGTGTTTTTATTGATGCATCATCAGGGGGAGCACTGTTATTTAAGACATCACTTGAAATAGAAAAATTGTTTGAAGACATCTCTATAAATTCACGTGATTGGCCTACGGAGAGAATAAGAGGATCATATGTATTTGGTAAGGTGGCACAGGTTGAACATCAAGTGGTGAAGCCAAATAGGGATGATGAGATCGTCTCTAGTCTAGCTAACATCAACAAGCTACTAGAGTCCCAGCATAGACAGATTACAAAGTTGACACAAGAGGGGCCTAGTAGGCAGCAGCAAGAAGTGAATATTGTTGAATATACCTTCAATCGATACATGGCTGAGAATGATGCGAGAGTTGACCGGATTGAGGCATTCATGAATGATGATCATGCAGATTTATCTGAGCAGTTGAAGGACCTTATATCGATTATAGGGCAGATGGCTGCGAATGTAAATCAATTGACACAAACATTGGAGAATAATGCCATCACATTGAGGTTCGGCACGCAGTACGATGGTTCGACAATGCCGGCGAGTGAGAACGAAGGAAGTAGGGGAGTTGCTCGACCAAACCACATCAGTCGAGCAAGCTCTGGAAAAATAGAATCACGACACTCTGTTTTCAAGTTTGCTGCTCGACCAACACCTTTCCGCTTGATCAGACCATCCAAGTCGAGCAGAAGTCGAGCAACACCTGGCCACGGGTAGCTCTTGATCGGGATGTGTGCTCGAATTGGACTAGGTTTCTCGACCAGACCACCTAAGTAGAGCAGAAGACGAGCAACACATGAAGGAGCATAGGTCGTGATCGCCTACGTTGTTCGACTAAGGACAAGTTGCTCGACCAACCTACCCAAGTAGAACGGAGGTCGAGCAGTCCGATTTCGTACCCGATTCGGTACCGAATACTACACCTATTGCTCAGAGCTATCCCAAGAACATAACACTGAGCCTATATTTGAGAAGAAGTGGGAAAGAGCAAGGAAATTGAGAGTCGAGGAGCTTAGACTGTAGATGGATAATGAAGATATGGATTTCTCTCTTGATAAAGCAATGAAGATGCCCATGGAGACTCAATCATGCAAGAGCATTGATGTGGTTTCTAACTTGTTTAATCTTGATTTCAATAGGACAGATGACACTGAATTTGAGTGGAAGATTGATAAGGAGGTGTCTAGAAAGCCATGGGAGGAAGGAAAATCCGAGGATCATATACTTGTGACCAAGAAAGGTGAGGTGTTGAGTGTAGACAAGAAAAGGGAAAGAAAGTACTTGAAGGTGAGGATGCGAGAAGACCGCCATCTGATTTAGTAATTCAAAAAGCGGTATTCCATCGTGACTCTCCGACGTTAAACATGAGCGCCTGTTGGGGGCTTTCCCTTCCGTTTTAGTGCTTTATTATTTCTTTCATGTGAGTAAGAAATTTTTATATCTAAGGTACTTACTAATCGGCAATTATATCTCTTTTCAAAATTAGTTTCAACTTACGTTCTTACTAAGTTTAGGGTGTGATTTTATTACCTCATTGAAGCACCAAGAGTATAATCTTTTCTTTGTAATGTTTGCTAGGGGAATTGATTTTTTGCGGTATGTTGAAACTTTAATCGGTTTTGATGTGTCGATTTTTTGTAATTTACCTAGTGTTTTGTGGTGTTTCTAGTGTGTAGAGCGATTGATAGTCAATTGATTCTTTCTTATAGTTCTCCTATTTTATTATTGATGAATCTGCGATGATGTGGTATGTTTGAGTTTTGATGATAGAAACAGGTAAACTGAGGCTTGACCTGACCGAATTGAACAACTCGAGGAGCTCGTGCATACATTGAAAAGAAATCAGGTGCCCTCGTTTTCTTATTCTAATTTTTATATTTGCTTTTAATTCATGGGAGTGAAAGGATGAGTTTCTGATGTTGATGATCCACGTGAGCTTATATTTTGAATTGTACGTGTAATTCATATGCTTTTGAAATTGATGAAGGAAATGTACTTAAGTTATATTGTGGTATGAAGTTCTGTGTACTTGTGGGATATTGCTTATCATGAAAAGTACTCTGTTACTTGTTAAAAACACATGAGAGATTTTGAGACTCGTTGATCATGTACATAATCACATGATATTTCTTTTCTAGTGAGTATCGTTCTTGTGTGTGTATTCTAGAACTTGCATCTTGTCTTACTTTAAACTATATATGTGTTAGATGACAAGAGATGATTTAAGGTCATCCTTGAATTTATGAGTCACTTTGTCATATAATTTCCTACCAAATAATTATATATCCATAGTTAGCTCCGTGGAGCCTAAAAGCCTTATTTATTTGGCACCCTATGAAGGTAGCCACTTTGATATCCTATTTGAGCCTTAAATTCCTATATTTAGTGGAGAATTAAATGCTGTCAAAGTGTGTGAAGTTGATTTTGATGGAGTTTGGAAGGAATAAAATATTTGAAGCTGTACAAGTGATTATGAGCTTGAAAATAAGTTGCTTAGGGGTAGTGCCCGAAACTGGTACCCCGAGATGTTAGAGGTAGTGCCCGAAACTGGTACCTCAAGAAAGGAAAAAAAAAGAGAAAAGAAGAAAAAATGTTGAGCTTGAAGAAAAAGGAGAGAAAAGAAAATTAGAAGAGCATGAAGCTTGATAGCCTTGAAGTGTAAAAAAATCTGCAGTTCAAAAGATCTCCAGTTTTAATTCTCTAATAATTGAGTCACATTATCCATATATTTCCTACCTTTACCAAAGAGCATTCATTACATCCTATTAAAAGTCCTTTTTGATCTCATTGTCGAATAATACTTTTAGTGGTGGAGAGTTTGAGACATCTGGCAAGCTTATGGTTACGCATGCACTTGAATTGAATTTGAGCATAAACACCTTAACCCATAAGTGTACATCTTTTACACTTGAGTGTGAGTGATATATACTTCCAGTGAGAACATGCCAATGGAACATTCGAATTGATGGTGATTGTCTTAACTTGTATGCTATGAATTGATTATTGCATGCAATGATAGTTGCATGAACTAAGTTGAGGACAATTGCATTATGTGTATTGGTCATAGTCCTTATTTCCCCGCTAATTTTCATACTCTCCCTTTCTCTATATTTTTATTTTGTTGCCTCGGGATGAGCAACGAGTATATTTGGGGATGTTTGATCAAGTGGGCATTAGTCATTTCATGAAGCTTAAGAGGCAGACGTACTTTCATGTGACTGCGGAGGTTCTATGCTCAATCACTATCAAGAAGGGTTCTATTTCCCTTTCTTACGAGTGCTCTTACCAGTTGGGAAGCGAGAAGAGAACATGGACATCTGAGAATTTCAATGTGTTGTTTGAAACTCCAAGGAGGATCTCTAGGCACAAGAGTGGGTATTTCAATGTAAATAATTTCTAGAGAGCTATTTCCAGAGAGGACATGGATTTCAAGACCAAGGATGCTCGTGCTTCTTTGATTCGGAACCCTATTATTCGGTATATGGATAGAGTTCTTGGCAATACACTATTTGCCCGATCGGAGGGAAGTTGCGTGTCTAGAGGAGAGTTATATGCTCTTTGATGTATGTTATATGAAATGAAGTTCAATGTGGGCTCATATTTGATTCAGCAGCTTTACAGATTCAGGAGCTACACGTTTCAGAGAGTGAATATTGGAGGATTGCTTACTCCTGTGGCTGAGTCATACCACATGGATTTCACTGGCATTACACCTATCTTGGAGGATCCGGACCTAGTCATGAGTGCATGTGTGAATGCTGAATTCGCTTATCATTGGGGTGGAGATTGGCTATACACTAGGGGATCTAAGCCTTTTTCTTTCATGTTTCAATAAGATGTGAGAGTTTGACTACGATCTGGCATGATGATAATAAGTTGATGAACACTTTGGCGCATGAGATAATCTCGGTTACATGCTTGAGGAGAGGTGACTGGAGGACTATGGCTCAAATGTACGCTGCAGGGATGTACCAGGAGCTGCGAAGAGTAGTTGATGAAGCACAGCAGGGGCAGCAAGAGCCGCTGCAGCAGCATCATAAAGAGCATGGGGATTGTGCTCATATGCATGGAGAGATGCCTGGAGATGAGCAGGTCCATCCTGAGATGGGTATTCCGCAACAACATGATATGCCACCACCACCATATCCAGCACAGCCGCAGCAGCAGTATTGGGACAGCCCTGACGAGTATTTCAGGGAGCAGTTTAGGTTGATGAATGAGCACTTGCCAACTTGAACAATGAGCAGAGGGAGACGAACCGCCAGCTGGGTTTTCTAACCACTAGTTATGTCGCGCTCGATATGAGATACAACACACTGCATGCTAACTACGTGGTGATGGATCAGAGATTAGGGGATTTGAATGATAACTATGAAGCTCTAGATAGGAAGGTGGATAGCCTATAGAGAGACTTCGATGATTGGCTCAGGGGCGAAGATGATGATGTTTTTGATGATGCTCCGGAGGAGTAGAGGGCACCAGGTTTTTCATCTTATCTATTTCATCTCATCTCCCTTCTCTTTTTCTCTTTACAGGATGGGTATTTGTAGTGTGAGTGGCATGTACGTATATTGAGATTGGATTGAGGTGTGATACTTGATACTTAAGGTTGGATTGGTTGGTGATACTTGTTTTGATTATTATGATGGGATCTTTGCTAAGTATGTTGCATTTGTATTTTGCATGTGTTGATTTTGTTGATGAGAAGCATGTATAACTTGTTAAATATGTGGAGTTCATTGTAGAATTGATCTTGATTATATGCTTTAAGGAGTGCTTAGGATTCTATTTACCCATGTGAGAATTTGAGCCTTATGAAATCATGCTACAATCATGCATTGTAGTTTATTCTTGTGAGAATCGTTCATATGACCGTATTCTAGAACTTTGCTTGGAGTCTTGTGTGAGACTTATAATTGATTAGTTATTAGGACATGATCTTAGGCCATTATTGTTTATTTGAGTTACTTAGCCAAATTTTACCTTCACTTATATGGTATTAATCATTGGAAGCCCTTTTAAGCCTTTAAAAGCTTTTTCTTTGGCAAGCCTTGATAATAAGTCTTATTCATCCGTTGCTTGAGCCTTGTTGAATATTCTATTCATTAGTAGAGAGTTGAGGTGAATAAATGCTAGCTGGAATTTGAAGAAAAGGAAGGAAAATTTTGGTTGAGCGATATAAAGAAAAGAAAAGGATGGTTAAATCTTGTTTAGGGGTAGTGCCTGAAATCGATACCCCAACTGCTTAGAAGGATAGTGCCCGACATTGGTACCCTCGTACTTTGAAGAAAGGAAAAGTAAAGATGTTGATGCCAACGTGAAGAAGGAAAAGTTGAATTGCAAAGACCATGACAATAAGATGGATAAGATGAAGCGGTTGGTTGAAAAACAAAATTTCAAGGTAATTCTCTACTAGTGAATTAGTCACTATATCTAAATTTTCATACATTTACCAAAGAGTCAACATTACAACCCAAAAGTAAGTTCTTTGTAATCCTAGTAATGAAGTGATTATAAGTTGATTTTTGAGACCCTTGCCAAGCTTATGGTTATGCGGGAATATGAATTGAATATGAGCGTATATACTAACCTAAAAGTGTACATATTTTACACTTGAAAGCGAGAGTAAACACTTATCTTGTGAGCTAGATGACTTATTACTCCTAAGTATATTATAATTGAGTGATGTTTAGTGGGAATGAAATATATGATGCGAGTGATACTTGTTTTAAATTGATAGAATTGCATGTGTAGGTATGTATTGTACTTGACTAGATGGACTTGTGAAATTTACACTTACTCTTATGATTTTGATTTTGTTGCCTCGGGACGAGCAACAAGTAAGTTTGGGAGTTTGATGAGTGTGTAAATTCAAGTGTTTTAAGCCTTGATTCCTGTGATAATGATTTATGATTTGATCATAAGTGCACATAAATTGAGATATGTAGTGGAAAGTCATAAATCAGGTGTGTTTGAGTCCGTTTGAGTGGATTTTCAAAGGAAAACGGGATAGAAGTGATCGAAACCAGAGAAAGGGTGTTGTAGGCACCCGGTTGGACCAACAGGGGAGTGGTTCGACCTGTACTCCTGATCGAACCAGGCGTAAGAAGGCAGCAGGAGTGTGGTTCGACCGCAACACTGTGGTTCGACCAAGCATGGTGGTCGAACTGTAGTCGAACCAGAAGTATAACTTTTTGCAGTTGGTGATTCGACCACGATACATATGGTTCGACCAGCCGTTCGGGTCAAACCATAGACCTACCAGTGAATTACAGGCCGATTCGACTAGGCCTTGGTTGATTCCACCAGGGCCTTGGTCGAATCTGGTCGAATCGATGTGCTGAAAACATTCGGATCCATATTTTTACACATCCAGTGCGTGTTTTCGCTCAAAAAGCTCATCCTAGGTCTATAAGGAGAGTTCACAAGTATAAAAGAAAGACCCTACGCAAGGGAAAACGACACCATTCACCACCTTCATTCTACACAACATCCGAAACCCTACCACCATCCACGGAGCTATAGAAAGAGATTCGTCTGTCGAATCAAGTGAGAACCAAGTGAAGATTCAAGACAGAGAGAGACGCGACGGCACCCGCATCTAGGGTTTACTTCGCATCTTAATTTATCTTGTAATTTTCAAGACTATGAGTAAGATCTATCCAACCACCATGATTGTTCTTCGATCAATCATGGGGTAGAACTACTTCGGTAGTTCTAGGGTTTATGAAGGTTTATGAGTTAATTGATACTCAAAGTTGTTTTGTGCATCGATAACTATTATGTAAGACTATCGTTTATTTTAACTGTTATGTAAGACTATGGTTTATTTTCAACACTACTTGTGGTTTATTTTATATAAGACTATGCTTTATTAATTCATACTCAGAGTTGTTTTGTGCATCGATAACTGTTATGTAGAGTCTGAATACATATCTTGGTTATTGATTAATTAGGTTCACTACTGAGCAGGATTACATGTTATGATTCTAAGTGAGGGACTCCGAAGTCTCATTATTATTAATTGAATGATATTCGGGTTAATAAATAGGACAAAGTGCATAACGTCATAGTACCTGTAAAGGGAGATCACATCGTGTTAGAGTACTAAGTGCACGGGAAATAATTGATACTGATAGTACCTAAAAAGTGGGGTGAATTACATCTCTTACTCCAAGGATATTCACACGTGTCAAACGCTTATTTACTTGTGTCTATAGAGTAGATTTGAATGGCTTAGTGATGCGTCCATATTCCACAAGGTAGATTCAGACATTGATACACGAAAAGGAGATTAATTAATAAGTAAAATTGGATGGCCCGAAGGACTACCTATCTTCTCACTTAATCACTTTCGTTCAATCTCTACTGTTTATTTATTTTAATTGTTCTTTTAGTTATTTAGTTATTGGTCACTTAATCACACAACTATTTTGCCATAATAGTCCTGATAAGTTGGAATATAATTAAATTGATAATTGCCTATATTAATAAAAATATATAAAATTTATATAGTTTGTCAGCGTATTTTTAATAAAATTTCTGTTAATATTTTAATGAATTTGAATATAAAAAGTAATATATATATATATATATATATATATATATATATATATATATATATATATATATATATATATATATATATATTACAGAATAAAATTAAGAATAAACTTAATACAATTAATACAGGTAGAGTGAAAAAAATTGGGCAAAGATTTGCACAAGTCCGTCTCACGAATCAAATTTCGTGACACGGGTCAAATATATACCTTTAAAAAACTCGCGGATCCATATGCAACCGCCAACCTAATATTGTAAAAATACATGTAAGCTTACCATCTTAACTTAATTAATTCACTCTTCTTTTGCTGTTTTATTTCTACTTTTTTTAAAAAAATTGAGTTAATCTTTGTTTTATTTTATTTTATAATTTATTAATCATATACTATTATTATTTATTACATTTATATAATTATTTGTAAAAAAAATAAGAGAATATTATCTTTAGAGAACACAATTAATATAAATCGTGTCAAACTACTGTATAATTGAAAAAAAAATCAGGATGATAACTTCACATTTTATTCATTAATTATCACTTTTTATTTATTATATTAATAGTTAATGGAATAGTTCATTTAAATACTTATCACTTTTTCTTTATCAGGTATCACTTTTTATTAAAAGTATTATAACTTTTTATGTGTATGATAAAAATATGTAGTGTTATTCACTAAATAATTTAATTGAATGTTTATCATGTTTATTTGATCAGGTATCATTTTTTTATTAAAAATATTATCACTTTTTATTTGTATTATAAATTTTTTATTAAATAGTAAGTATTATAATGAAATGTGCATCACTTTTTCTTAATTAAACAGAGTATCACTTTTGATTAAAAATGTTATTACTTTTTATCTATTTTATAAAATTTTCATTAAATAATATAATTGGATTTGTATCACTTTGCCTTAATCAAATATCACTTTTAGTTAAAATGTTATCACCTCTTATCTTTCTTACAAATTATTTGTGAAATAATTTGATTAGTTGAATATTACTTTTTCTTGTTAAACTATTATTTTTCTTATTAAAAATGTTACGACATTCTAATTTATGAAATTTTTATGAAATACTTCAATAATAAGTGAATCACTTTTAAATTTTAATCTATCACTTTAGAATTTTTTAATGATCGATATTATATTTTAAGTATTAGTTGCACTTTATTTAATAATTTAAAATCATTAATTTTTAATTGTATGAGAATGAGAAAAGGAAATGGATATTACGTAATTAATTGAATACGCCTGCTTCCGAGATGTTGTGCGGGTGACCGGCTACGTCGCTTTGTTTTTAGTTTTTATTTATCTTTTATATTATATTATTTAATTAATGGGTAATCCGTCTCACGAAATGAAATCCATGAGACGGTCTCATACAAAATCTACCCAAAAAATTGAACTTTGTATATTCGTATGTAGGGATATGTGCTCTTATTGTATTAGATGATAGTTTAGTTTTTGCGAAAATAATGTTAAGATACAAAAAAAGTAAAGAAGATTTATTAAATATTACTATTAATAAAATGTTTTAAATACATTTACTACTTTAATTTCTTTAATTCTACTTTACATTTTCCAATGTAGTTTTAATTTAAATACTCCCTCCGCCTGCTTCTAAGGTATTCATTTTACTATTTTTGGTGTTCGCTTCAAATGTATCCTTTTTCCGTATTTAGTAAAAAAGTATATAATATGGCCCACCACTTCCCTCTAATATAATTACCCACTTTACATATAATAATAATACTCATTAATCCACGTGGAAAAAACAAATAAATACCTTAGAACATGACGGAGGGAGTATAAAAATATATATTATTTTTAAATATAAAAGATATTTATAAAATAGAGATAAAAGTATGATAATAAAAAAAATTATAAAATAAAATATACTCCCTCCGTCCGCTTCTAAGGTATCCATTTTACTATTTTTGGCGTCCGCTTTAAAGGTATCAATTGCCTCTATTTAGTAAAAAAGTACATAATATGGCACATCGCTTCCCTCTAATACAACTACTCACTTTACATATAATAATAATACTCCTTAATCCACGTGCAAAAAACTAATGGATACCTTAGAATCGGACGGAGGGAATATAAAATTATTATAATTTATTTTAAAAGTAAAAAATTCGATTAACAAATATAATCTTTTTAATTGGGCCACGTATGCTCAAGTTAACCACCTCCTATGCTAATGTAATAAAGGGATATAAATTATTACTGGCTACTTGATTGGAAATCAATTTTTAAAAGGATGAGTTTTGAGTGAGATCATTTCACGGATCTTTTTATCTGAAGATGGATCCTCCACCAATCCAACTACATAATTTTATTTATTTATATTTTCCGTGCGTATAGCCCCTTGCCCCCAATCCATAATCCATACTTAATTCATTAAATTAATTTTCAACAGCACTCCACATTATCATAATTACGAGTAATTTTACAGTGCACTCGGTGCATCAGTGCACCTGGTGTTAGTGGGTTAAAAATAAGGGGAGTGGGTAGTGTGTTTTAGAAAAAATTAATTATTTTATTTTATTTGATGGTAGAGATTGAATTAGAATATAATCTAACGGTTAAGATTATTCAGATGCACCGGTGCATCAGGTGCACATCAATCGGACTCCATACTTAATCCATTAAATTAATTTTCAACAGTACCTTACATATTGAAATTCTATATCATTGATATTTTTTTCCCTCTTTCTCTCACCCTTCCATTTATCCACACTCGTGTTTTGTATTTTGCTTTAAACTTAGAATATGACCAATTTGGCATATCATGACAGGTTCTTTGGATCCAGATAATATGATGCGATGTGTTGATTTTTATACTACAGGGCCTCTTTTTTTAATCCCAACCCCCTATAAGTAAAAAAACCAACGAGTCATACACTAAGCATAACAATTATATCAAAATAAAAGGTTAATCAAATTTTTATTAATCGTGAAGTGCAATTAGATGCATTGTTTGGGGGAATTCATAGTACTATTATCAATTAGAATAATTACATTTGGTTTTGGTTGGACTAAAAAAATGAAGTGTCCAGGCTCCGTTTAGAAAAAACCCAATTGGTAATATATCTAATATTACTACATGTATCCTAAAGGATTCCTACTTCTTATTTGTAAATTCATAACAAAAAGAAATGGTGGTGAGAAGATTTGCCCTATATGTGCAAATCAAAATGGTGCAGATCTTTACCCGAAGTAGAGCATAAACCTAAAAAGATGAAAGAGACCCATTTAGGTTTAGGAACAAGAAAATACAATCGTGATTTAGATTGAATCTCGACAAAACAATACATCAATGAAAAGTGAATTCAATAAGTTTTTCTATAATTATTATAAATTTAAATTATAAAGAAGAAATCAAAATTCGTCTTTATTGAAAAATCGAAGAAAAAGCCCTGATAAGTCGTAATTTTACATGACTATTTTGGATGAAATTCACTTCTTTACGCGTGAGTTGTGAATTATTTAATGTCAATTACGACTTATTTCTATTTTATACACATGATCTTTAATTATTTTATTTCTTATTGAAACATGCCAAAATTGAGATAAATTGTACAGTCACCATAATTTATAATTTATTGTATGACTGTTATAATAATTTTAATTGTTGGAAATAAGGAAGAGTTGACCAAGTTAATTGGGAAGGGATTTGATTTGAAGAGATAAAGGAACTTACCAAAAAGATTGGAGATACAATGAACCTGGACAATCTTCTAGAAGCAAAGAAATCAATTAGGTTTCTTGGGGGACAAGAAGATAAATAAGGAGAATATATACATCAGGATCCCACGCTACGCAGACGGTTCTGCATCTCACGCAGATTGGGGGGAAGAGCTTCACCATCAAGAACACGAAGAACATCAGTTCTTTTATTTAATTTTATAGTTCAATTATTTAATTCGTTTTCTAGTTCGAGAGTTGTGAACCTCCCGTAGAATTATTTATTTGATTTTTTGGAATTTTATCTTGCAAACTTTTATATGAATTTATCTTATTGCATGAACTGAATCGATTTTAAAATAGTTTGATAATTGTTTTAGACTGGCCATCTAGATTAATTTTTAAATTATTTATTACTATTTCATGATCCATGATCCATAATTGTTGTGAGGATTGAATTGAGTAGCAAAATAGAGGAAGGCCCTCTAGGTGTAATAAGATCTAGGTTGTACGATTCCTAGTCGATTTTCGTAGCCTAGTAATTCTATATTTGGAGCCTTAATGCATTTTCGAGTTCAAATCCATAAGGTCACTCGTAAATAGTTCAATTTAGTGGTCGTACCCTAATTGACGATCTTAAGAACATTCGGGTTAATTTCGTCATACCAATAGCCTAGGGATTTGAGTTTATATAATTATTGGCATGTTTAATTCTTGCAATTTTATGAATTAGGATATGGGAGGGGATCAAATCATTGGACTAGGTTTTCAATTTTATTTGTTTGTCTTAATTTAATATTTCTTACAATTTTAATTATTTAGGTTATTATGTTTATTAGTTGTTAGTAATTTAATCCAAACCCCCCTCCGGTTACTCTTTTGAAAATACGTTAAATTCAATTTAAAATTCATTATACTCTCTTGGGTTCGACCCGTACTCATCGCTATACTAAGTATTAGTGTGAGATGAATATTTATTTTATTTTGGTTGGATGGCTACAACCTATCAAATTTTGGTGCCGTTGCTAGGGAGTTATCCCAAATTTTATTGAATTTTTTGTGTTTTTATTTTATTTTTTTGAATTCTGTCCAGCAGTGCACTGACACTGAACCCTTCAGTGTCAGTTCTGCTCTGTTTTGATTTTTCTGATTTTTCGAGTTTAATCATTTTCTCCCATTGCAGGCTTAGTTCTAATGGATCAATATTATGGTTTTTATGGTCAGAACACTTACAATCAAGGGTGGCGTAATCTTAATCATTCCCGATATGTGGACCATTCTTACAATCAACCTTACAAATATTAAAGGCATGACTACTATGAACAAAGACCCCAATCATACAATAATAGTGAATGCTATTTTGAGGATGAGGAGTATTATGGTGATGAACAAAGTTCGAAGGTTTCATTAGAGTCCTTGGTGAAACAGATGGAAATTAATAATTTGATATTTCAACAAAGAACCCAATTGAGTCTTTGGAGTTTGGAGCGTCAATGTAGCTAATTAAGGACCGAGGTTGAACTATGGTGGCACAACAAAGTACAAGTCATGAGGAATGTATTGAGGAGTCCACTCATGATGAGAATTTGAAGATGGGAACCAAAATTGAAGAGGATGAAGAAGCTGAAAATTCTGCAGATTTGGTGCAGAAAATTCTGGAAGCAGAAACTGACACTGAAGCCTTCAGTGTCAGTTCTGCTGGAAATGAAAATGAGGTAAAACTACTTGAAACAATTTCTGTTAATTCTAATATTTTTCATCTCAATGTAGGGTGCAAAAGGTTGCTGATCCTCAAGTAAAGGAAACATTTGAAGTGTTTCGCATTGATGAGATTAAAGATCCTTTTCTTGAGGCGATCAAAGAATTTTCCGTGGAGCTTGACATGTTAAGGCTGACCAAGAACCATATAATTTTGAAGAGAGAACAATTTTCGTAAACCAATAAGATCATTATATTGGTTTGAGCATTTTACTCCTATTACGTGAAAGGGAAGTGAACGTCGAGCCAACGACGTTAAGAAAATACGCTTGCTGGGAGGCAACCCAACTTAGATTTTTATTTTTATTTATTTAATTTTTCTTAATAAATACCTTGTTCTTTTGGTGTGTGCTAATTTTTAGGTGGATTTGGTGATATTTTTTAAGAAAAGAAAAATCCTAACGTGTGGTCAATCTGAGCTTAACCCAGTGATTTCTTTCCACCATTACACTTGATTTTTCCTTAAATTTTATTGTTGTTTGTTTGCTTGAGGGCAAGTAAAATAATTAGGTGTGGGTAGGTTTGGTGTGTTGAGTGGTGTTTGAAGTTGCAATATATTTGGTTTTCCATGTGCTTATAGTAATTCATTTGGATTATATTTTTATACATTTGCACATGTGAAGTTGGTGTTGGATTTATGGTGAGATTGTGCTTTTGATTTGTGAAATTTTTGGCATGACAAGAGAGTTGAATTTGATGTACCTTTGCTTGTGAGTTGTTGGATTTGTCTTATTATTTTTGTGACGAATGTGGAATAATTTTTTTTGTTTGAGAATTCATGGTAAAATTACCCTATTCCTGTGAGCTTTGAGCCTTGAAGAGCTATCATCCTATATAAGCTCTATTTTTTTTCTTGATTGAGTGCAAATTGAACTTAATATGTACATTCTAGAACTTGCTCCTTGAATGCATTTTGATATCTTACATTTGAGCATGTGAATTTAAATGATAAAGGCACCTAGCCAAATCATCATTTGGCCTTCTTTTACCTACCTAATCATATTAAACCTTTAGGAGAGCCAAGTTGAGCCTAACCTTTTGTTTGATAAATGAGCATATCAATTAGCCATGTTCCATTTATTTCTTAAACTCCTCCAAATGAACCCTTACTATTTTGCAATTTATGGAAATCATTGGAAGTATTTGTTGAGATTGGATTGAAGATGAACGAGAGTTGATGTGAAAAAAAATAATGGAGAAAGAAAAGAATAAAAGAAAGGAAGAATGGATGATAGAAAAAAAATGGTTGAAAAAGAAAGAAAAAAAAAGAAGAAAAAAATCTGAGCGTGAAAAACATAGAAGAGAAGCTGAAAATTGCTGCAGAATTTTTCTGAATAGTTCAGACACTGAACCCTTCAGTGTTACCCCTGTTTTTTCGAAAATACGAAAAAAAAAACACGTGTGGGTAGGGGGATGTGTTGATGAAAATCAGATTTTATTAAAAGAAAATGAAGGAGTGGATGTGGAAAAAATAAGAATGGCAAGATGTATCCCTTTGATTTACGTTTTATATGATTAATACAATTTGCAAAGTGATAAATTTAGTCTTTCTAATCCTTTTTATCCCACCTTATCCCAAGCCCCATTACAACCATTTTAAAAGTCCTTTTGATATTTGCACAACGCTCATTGAACTTGGTGGAGATTTGACTTGGGAGCAAGCATATAGTAATGTCTTATCTTGTTTAATTTTGAGTGTTTTGCTACCCATTACATATACATGAGCGTTATTGAGCGAAACCATTGTGAGGCCATGAATTCTTGTATTCTACATAAGTTGCAAATTTTTGTGAGGCATTCTATCACTCATTTGTATTTGGTGCACCTTATTTAATCTCTTTTGAAAGTGTCATTATTTTGCTATCACTTGCATATGATTGTTATTTTTTCTATACTTTGTTTTGGTCTTATTTTTGCTTGAGGACAAGCAAAGGTTTAGGTGTTCGTAGTTTGATAAGTCATAATTTTACATGACTATTTTGGATGAAATTCACTTCTTTACGCGTGAGTTGTGAATTATTTAATGTCAATTATGACTTATTTCTATTTTATACACATGATCATTAATTATTTTATTTCTTATTGAAACAGACCAAAATTGAGATAAATTGTACAGTCACCATAATTTATAATTTATTTTGTGTGACTGTTACAATAATTTTAATTGCTGGAAATAAGGAAGAGTTGACCAAGAAAATTAGGAACGGATTTGATTTGAAGAGATAAAGAAACTTACCAAAAAGATTGGAGATGCAATGAACCTAGACACTCTTCAAGAAGGAAAGAAATCAATTAGGTTTCTTGGGGGACAAGAAGATAAATAAGGAGAATATATACATCAGGATCCCACGCTACGCAGACGGTTCTGCATCTCACGCAGATTGGGGGGAAGAGCTTCACTATCAAGAACACGAAGAACATCAATTCTTTTATTTAATTTTATAGCTTAATTATGTAATTCGTTTTCTAGTCCGAGGGTTGTGAACTTCCCGTAGAATTATTTATTTGATTGTTTGGAATTTTATGTTGCAAACTTTTTATATGAATTTATCTTATTGCATACACTGAATCGATTTTATAATAGTTTTATAATTGTTTTAGACTTGCTATCTAGATTAATTGTTAAATTATTTATTGCTATTTCATGATCCATGATCCGTAATTGTTGCGAGGATTGAATTGAGTAGCGAAATAGAGGAAGGCCCTCTAGGTGTAATAAGATCTAGGTTGTATGATTCCTAGCCAGTTTTTGTGGCCTAGTAATTCTATGTTCGGAGTCTTAATGCATTTGCGAGTTCGAATCCATAGGGTCACTCGTAAATAGTTCAATTTAGTGGTCGTACCCTAATTGATGATCTTAAGAACATTCGGGTTAATTTCGTCGTACCATTAGCCTAGGAATTTGAGTTTATATAATTATTGGCATGTTTAATTCTTGCAATTTTATGAATTAGGATATGGGAGGGGATCAAATCCTTGGACTAGGTTTTCAATTTTATCTGTTTGTCTTAATTTAATATTTCTTACAATTTTAATTATTTAGGTTATTATGTTTATTAGTTGTTTGTAATTTAATCCAAACCCCCCTCCAGTTACTCTTTTGAAAATACGTTAAATTCAAACTCTCTTAGGTTCGACCCGTACTCTTCGCTATACTAAGTATTAGTGTGAGTCGGATATTTATTTTATTTTGGTAGGTCAGCGACAGCCTATCAAGCCCTTTCATTAAAAGTCTGAAAACCCTGCTATGAAAAATAATAGGAAAAAAGAAAGAGGACTGGAATCTATACATTGATTCTTTTTTTAGCTATTTTTTTAATCGTATGCACCATAGGTGCATGTACGGTTCCTAAGAGATACAATTTTACCCTACTTAATCGACTTTATCGAGACAAATTACTTTTTTAGGCCAAGAAGGAAGGATAGTAAGATCTCGAATCAACTTATTGGTCTTATGATACATCTTAGTATCGAGGATGATACAAAAGATCTGTATTTGTTTAACTCTCCTGGCGGATGGGTAATACCCGGGGTAGCTATTTATGATACTATGCAATTTGTACGCCAGAGGTCCATACAATATGCATGGAATTAGCCGCATCCATGGGATCTTTTATCCTGGTTGGAGGAGAAATTACCAAACGTCTAGTATTCCCTCACGCTTGGCGCCAATGGGTTTTTTTATTTGAGAGAAAAAAGAAAACTATGCCTTCGCCATATGAATATTAAGTAATAATAGCATGACACTTCTGTTGGCGTTCGATACGTTTCTATTTTAGCGGAAGTAAGAAACTAAAGAAATGTATTACCTTTCACCAGGTATGTTGAAGAAGATGAATTCTCGCCGGCAGTCTGCGCGGTCTCACCGTTTTGGACATAACTCTCACATCCGATCTCAGAATTGAGTGATCTATGCGTCAAAACGATCCTCTCTTCCGTAGCTTTTTTTCAGTATCACACGTTCAGTTCTAAGTTCTGTATGATTTAATAAAAATCGTACAATTTGACGTACACTAGCAGCAAACAACCTTCCGGTCTTCTGCTGTATTCCCAAGTTCAATCTCGGCGTCGTGTGGGCGACGATCTTTGAGATCTTTTCAATCTGCTATTCTGTCTACCCTCTTCATATGTTAGGTGTGTCTCTCTAGGGTTAGAACAGCTGCGATGACTTATATATGGGCTACAGCAGGGACCAGGAGGAGAAATTAGAGTCGGGCCTCCATTGGGCTTAAGTATACAATCTTAGAGTCGGGCCTCCATTGGGCCTCCATTGGGCTTTATACGAATTTCGCAAGGTGGCGGACAGCAGCAGCAAACTACCTTCTGATCTTCTGTTGTATGTCCCAAGTCCGATCTCGACATCGTATAGGCGACGATCTACGAGACCTCCTCAATCTGCTCTCAACCCTCATCACAAGTGAATAATGAATTTGATTAGGGTTCCAGATAAGTTGAGGTGACTTATATACATGGGCTACAGCAGGGACCAGGAGGAGAAATTGGGTTGGGCCTCCATTGGGCTTAAGTATCCAAGCTTAGCCCAAAACTTATACTTAAGTCAATAATAATAATATAGTCCACTAAAATATAATTACTTCACTGCCGCTCCAATCCCATAATTACGTTACGGGCTCCTTCTTATTATGAGCCCGTTAGTCTCCTCATGTTTAAGATATACAATGTCCATTAATTAATTAAGTTACTGACAACTCCATTAATTAATATCTCATCCGAGAGTAGTACCACTCAACCTCATTATCATGCCGGAATAAATCCACCTGCAGGGTTTACATGATAATTCTTATGAGCTCCTCAAGGGGACATCATCAACCTATGATGGACACGGATTCCTTCTACAATCAACAGCACACCATAGAGACATCACTATTTCCCAACTCACCGAGTTTGTTGATTTAGTACATGTAAATCTCACCCATTGATGAATCAAAAAAATACATATTGCCTTACTTGTCGAGGTTATTGTATAGGAATTAAGAGCACATACATCCATAATAACTGAGATCAAGTTCTCCTATATAGTCAGTATAAGTCTAACGATCTCAAGCGGTCCTACTCAATACACACAAAATGTACTAATGTGACTCTATAGTCAAGACAAGTTAATACCAAACCACACTACAACCATCCTGATAGAGATTCCCCTTCTATCTCTGTTGTGAGCATCTGTTTATACTTTATAAGGAAACCGATAATATGATCTTCTGCGTGTTGTCGCACAATATATTATCTATAGTATAAAGTAAGTGGACTATTGCATCAGACATATAAATAAATTATAAGATGCATTATTTGATCATATGATTCTCATTTCAAATAAATTGTTATAACATTGTTCATATTAAAGCTAGACTTTTAATATACAATCCAACAATCTCCCACTTATACTAAAAGACTATGTTGTCATGTCTTCTGCCATATATCTGATTCCCACTCCCACTACACGACCATCAAAAGATCTCGTCTTAAGGTCCTTGTAAATGGATTTACTAGGTCATCATCCGATGCAATCTAGGCGACAACAACCTTCCGCTCATCATACGATTTCTCATAACAGGTGGTACTCGCGCTCCATGTGTTTAATTGCATTATGGGCTCGTGATTCCTTCAAGTTTGCAACCGCACCATTATTATCACAATAAATTTTGATAACCTTGGGCAAACTTAGAAACACTTCGAAGTCCATCATGAAGTTTTTAGAGTCATATAGATACTTTGGATGTCATAGGCTCCATTATTATCATCTTTTCATGATGGAGTTCAGAGTCCGAAATATATCTCTTTATAACACTCCTCCATATAATGACTCAACTTCCTAGAATCAAACACATAACCTTTGAGGTGGAATTACTGTTATCCCTATCTGATTTGAAAAATCTGAATCTATGTAACCCTTAAGAAGCAGTGAATATGTTCGGTAAGTCCACATATAATTTCTGGTCCTTTTCAGTTACATAAGTATATTTCTTACCATAGTTCATCATTCTTATTTCGGGTTACCTTGATACTCACTGACCATGTCTTTAGCAAAACAGATATCCTATCTCGTGCATAGCATTCCTTAGATTAAGTTTCTTTATTCACTGAAAAATAAAGAACCGCTTCCATCTCCTTTACCTTCTTTTGTGTCCTAAGACACATTTTCTTAGATAAAGTCACATGCTAAAACAAGTAGGGATTGTATCATTTCATGAAGCTTGAGACAAGCATGACATCCTTTCTTGTGATCCGTATTACCGTGATCAAAAGGATATATTTTGCTTTTCTTAAGTCCTTCATTTCATACTGCTTTATCAACCATACTCATACGTCCGATAATACTTTTTCATTGTGTTCAATGAGCAATATATCATCTACATACATTACAAGAAATACCACCACGTTTCCGTTACTCTTTTCATTACACAAGACACATCCGTGCATTGATTAAATCCATATGACTGGATTACCTCATCAAAACAGATGTTTCATGTTCTTGAAGCTTGCTTTAATCCATTGAGGAACACTTTTAAGCTTACACACAAAATGCTCTTAGCCCTTTATAATGAATCATTCTGGTTGCGTCACTTAGATGTTTTCCTCAAGACTTCCAATCAGGGAAGCTGTCTTGACATCTATTTGCTATTCCTCATATTTCATATGAGTAGCTACAAGTAAAAGAGTTTGGATCGACATAGGCATAGCTACGGGCAAATAGGTTTTCTCATAATCGAACCCTTTCTTTCTGAGTATACCTTTTCGCAATAAGCTTTGCTTCCAAGGTTTTCACCTTACTGTTGATCCTCTTTTATTTAGTATGACCACTTCCAATGGCTTTTACACCATTTGGTGGTTCTACAAGCTCCCAGATTTGATTTAGAATCCGTAGATCCTATTCCAGAAAATATTGCAACTTGCTAAGATATTGCATTTTTATCTTGTAGTGCATCGTCGTATCCGTAGGTCAATTCCATGTTTACTAGGGACCAAGTCTCACGACTCTCCTAAAACATATTCTTACGGGTTGTCGAAACAATCCTCCCACTACGACATGACATTACATGCAATTGTATATCAGATATGACACGCGATGCAGTTTACCTTGTAGTATATCCTCTTGTATAATTGATACTAATACTTTGTGTTTTCCCTCTCACTTCCTTTAAAACAATTTATACATAGGTATGTGATTTATTACATAGTCCTTTTCCAAAAATCTAGTGTTTATGTTAACAATTACCCTTCGATCTTTGGGACTAAATGAATCATCACCCTCCATTTTTCTAGGATATCCCACAAACAGACAAATGTTATATGACATTTTGTTTCTAGGGCATACCCATAAAATGAATTTAATAATTCCAAATAACTCATCATCTATCTAACCTTTTCCATAAGAGTCTTATTCCTTCTTTCCGCCACACCATTCAACTGGGGTATGCCCGGTGTAGATTACTTGAGATTTAATCTCATCCTCTAATGAATAGATCCTAAACTATCCTAACAGGTGCGCGTCACCACAATTAAATCGTAATGACAACCTCTCGTCGGGATAGTCTTAGGACCGGTTAAATCAGAATGAACTACTTCTAACATATCATTGACTCTATACCCCTTTGCCTTAAAAGGCCTTTAATCATTTTACTTCCAAGCAAGACTTGCAAGTCTGATAGTTTCCACTTCAGATAAACACAACGGTCCATCGGCTATCAACCTTTGAATCCTACTCAACTAAAATTGATCTTGTCTTAGATGCTAAAAGTATGTTTAGTTCATCTCCGAATGTTCCTTTCTATTACTAGGAATTAGAAGACGTGCTATTAATTACTATTTGTTGGATCCATAGGATAAACATGATTTAAGAGTTTACAAATTGTCACTAACGTACCACAACAGATTATAGCTCCATCCCTCATCACTATGACCATGTCATTTAAATGAAATGGAGTATCCATCCGTAAATGCATAGAAATTGAAATGAAATTCTATCTATGAAAAAGTACGTAAAGATAATTTCTCATAATCAAACGTTTATTCCTATCATAAGATAAATAAACAACTCCCACTACAACAGCCACTACTCTCGTAGTATTACCCATGTACATAACAATCTCATCATCACTTAGTTGCAGGCTTTTAGTGATTCCGGTTTCTACACACAACGTGTTAGTTGATGCCATCACTCATCATGCTTCAACGACTAGTGAATGAGATACTATCCTTGTTCATACCTTGATTAAAATAGCTTTCCTTCGCTACATGTTTTGTCAGAAGTTCCCCACCATATACAACCTCTCGTATTTCAGGTAGAAGTTGCTCAAAACATCCAGGCAAATTATGAAAAATAAATTGATCTAGGTTTCCCCTTCAATTTCTACTCGAAGCATTCCCAATTCATTCATCAACTTATCCATGACCCCTTGCCTTTCTAACTTACTCAAGTATCTGAAGAGTCGCATGAGACCATCATATTTCAATGAACCTTTCACCTTTCCACAAGAGACTATTGATTAATAGGCATCGTAGAACATCCTTAGTGAGAACACATATGTTTTTCCTAAGCAGTAAAATTCGAAATCAAGATTCTTTTCTAATCATTTAATTTTAGACAAGTAAATATAATTTCTTTTAGTTAACAATAAGTAAGATAAACCATTTTGAAAAAAAGAGAATCATAAATAAATACACCGATCAAATCTTCGAGTTTATCCATTTATATTGATTCCCTCAAAATAATATAAAAATAAAATTCACCGACATCTCGGGCAACGTGAGTCTGCAAGCCACGTTAGTATGGACGTTTACAAACTCGAACATTTACAAGAGAAGATTTTGCCCATTAATTTCATTTGTCAACCTAACCTCATGACAAAATAATTAATAGTCGGTTCCTTTTTAGCCATGCAAATAATAGCAGTGACTCCGTTGAGGAGGATACTAATTATTTACACCTAAGTGTGCACCATTATTTGATCACAAGTCCATTGCGCTGCGCTTGGATAACTTCCTATAATCATCAATTATATGTTTGTACCAGTGAACCACATATAAACTCATCCGTTAGGGAGGAAGGTCTATGCCAACACGCAAGTTCATGTGCATCACATTACAAACAATAATTATTTAATGAAGTCTGTACCAGTGATCCATGAATAAACTCATCCGTTAGGGAGGAAGGCCTATTACCAACACGCAAGTTTACTCACATCATTTACAAACCAATAATGGAGGCCGCAGGAATTAATTACCAATCCACTCTCCCACTTAGTAATTTAACACCGAAGGTTTTTACATGCATATAATATTCATAATAAAATACGTAACATAGCATACTCCTATTACGGCACATTAGACAGTAAATCAAAGAGAATCATGCATAGCATATATAACAATAATTAAATAATTAAATTAATTATAACAGTTATATATAAGCGAATTCATTTGTTCGCCACCAAGCACGAATACGGGCAACGACCTCCAGATCATCAAATTTTCGACAATCTCCAGATTTTCAAATTTTCAAAAATATTGATATCGACCATTGATATCGTCGAGATTATCGAATCATCGATATTGACCAGATTATCAAATTTTCAAAAAACTTCCAGATTATCAAATTTTCAAAACTATTGATATCGATCGTCGATATCGTCCAGATTATCAAAATCATTGATATCGACCAGATTATCAAATTTTCAAAAATTTCCATATTATCTAATTTTCAAAAATTTCCAGATTATCAAATTTTTTAAATTTTCAGATTATCAAAATTTCAAAAATATCCAGATTATCAAAATTTTGAAATTTTAAGATTATCAAATTTTTAAAAAATTTGATTATCAAATTTTCAAAAATTTTCAGATTAACAAATTTCCGAAATATCCAAATTATAAAATTTTCAAAAATTTCCAGATTATCAAATTTTTGAAACTTTCTGATTATCAAATTTTCAAAACTTCCAAATTATCAAATTTTCAAAGAGTGTCGTCAAACGTATAAAGTATTCAACAAGAAATAATAATTTCTAAACTCTAGTCCACGTTTGACACATGTATATAGTATCCGAATAGGGTATACTAGCATAACATGAATACTTAAACCCTTTCACTTTTGAAATAAACCCTAGCCTAACGTTTCACGCTTCACCACAAAATCGAAGCTCTGATACCAATTATTGGCATTTGATCATTTGGTTAACGTGAAACGTTAGGGTTCCATACATTTCTAAACCAAAGAAACAAATTATCTTTCACCAGGGTATGCTGAAGAAGATGAATTCACACCGGCAGCCTGCGCGGCCTCACCGTTTTTGTCATAACTCTCACATCCGATCTCAGAATTGAATGATCTATGTGCCAAAACGATCCTCTCTTCCGTGGAATTCTGTCAGTATATCACACATTCAGTTTTGAGTTCTGTACAACTTAGAAAAATCGTACAAGTTGACGTATCCCCAAGTCCAATCTCGACGTCGTGTCGGCGGCGATCTTCGAGATCTTCTCAATCTGCTATTCCATGTACCCTCTTCATGTGTTAGGCATGTCTCTCTACTGTTAGAACAGCTGAGATGACTTATATATGGGCTACAGCAGGGACCAGAAGGAGAAATTAGAGTGGGACCTCCATTGGGCTTAAGTATCCAAGTTTACCCCAAAACTTATATTAAAGTCCAATAATATTAATATAGCCCACTAAAATATTATTACTTCACTGCCGCTCCAATCCCATAATTACGTTATGGACTCCTTATTATGAGCCCGTTAGTCTCCCCATGTTTAAGATATACAATGTCCATTAATTAATTAAGTTACTGACAACTCCATTAATTAATATCTCATCCAAGAGCAGTACCACTCAATCTCATTATCATGCCGGAATAAATCCACTTGCAGGGTTTACATGATAATCCTTATGAGCTCCTCAAGGGGACATCATCAACCTATGACGGACACGGATTCCTTCTACAATCAACAACACACCATAGAGACAACACTATTTCCCAACTCACCGAGTTTGTTGATTTAATACATGTAAATCTCACCCATTGATGAATCAAAGAAATACATACTGTCTTGCGTGTCAAGGTTATTGTATAGGGATTAAGAGCACATACATCTATAATAACTGAGATCAAGTTCTCCTATATAGTCAGTATAAGTTGAATGATCTCAAGCGGTCTTGCTCAATACACACAAAGTGCACTAATGTGATTCTATAGCCAAGACATGCTAATACCAAACCACACTACAACCATCCCGATAGAGATTCCCCATCTATCTCGGTTGTGAGCATCTGTTTATACTTTATAAGGAAACCGATAATATGATCTTCCGCGTGTTGTCGTACAACATATTATCTACAGTATAAAGTAAGTGGACTATTGCATTAGACATATAAATAAATTATAAGATGCAATCATTTGATCATATGATTCTCATTTCAAATAAATTGTTATAACATTATTCATACTAAAGCTAGACTTTTAGTATACAATCCAACAACTTCAAATTCGATATGAAAATTTTTTGTATTTTTTTCAAAAGATTCGATTATGTATCGAAAGAGTAGTATTAGATAAAAAATATTTTTGATTTTATCTTATTTATCGGAAGTCCAATTTAGCATTACAAACTTATAAACTTGGTTGTTTTCACACCGAAGGGCTCTTAACAATATTTAAGTTATAAAAAAAAAGTGAAAAAACTAAAATTTTCCCTTTTTGCTTTGATCAAAAATAAAATTTGCTATTGCTAAATCAAAGAAAAAAAATCCATTTGAAAATAAAAAGCAACGGTGCCATCATAGTATTTTTTAACTCCTCCATAGGGAAGGGTGACAATTTGATAATTTACTCGTCTGGGGCTAATAGATTCGATTTTTATCTAAAAAGTAAGGGTCAATTCAATTGTATAGCCATAGGCAATGCATAAAAGACGATGTCCGTACGGTTGTTTAATTCTATCTTTTTTTCTTATTATTCTTTTTACGCCTTTTCTATTCATGTTATCATATTAGATAGAGAAATCTTCTATCATCAGGGTAATGATCCATCAACCCGCTAGTTCTTTTTATAAGGCGCAGGCGGGAGAATTTATCCTGGAAGCAAGAACTTCTCAAACTCCGTGAAACCCTCACAAAGGTTTATGTACAAATGACGGGCAAACCATTATGGGTTGTATCTGAAGACATGGAAAGAGACATTTTTATGTCAGCAAAAAAAGCCCAAGCTTATGGAATTGTTGATCTTGTAGCAGTTGAATGAAAAAAAAAGAATCCGCGATTTAATATTTTAGCTCCGAGTTTAACTATTTTATTTAAAGGAACTAAAAAAATCTGTGGTAAAACTCACGCTCATAAATGCACAAACCCTAATCATGCATAGAGAGGAATCTCATACCTCTCACCGTAGGTATATGTTGCAGCGGAAGAACACGTACGAACCGATTAGTACTCATGTTGTTAAACCGTGATCTCTGGATCAAATCTCACAATACGAGGTTGTAGATTATATTTTCACGATATTGTATTAATTGTGGAATATGATGATTGGATTTGCATTGTGATTTCGGGAGAGAAAAACAGCAAGAGAGGAAATGCTTTGGCGTTTTGAGTTGGCGTTGTTTAACGTCTATGTTAACTACCTCCACACAGTAACATTTTTCTCAAATGAGATAGGAGTTAAAAACGGTTTCATAACTCCTTCTCTATCTCTTATCCACTTATACTCATATGTGGAATATTATTATTAAATAATACTAATTATTATTTACATCTCCCACTCACATATGAAGTTAATAGTCTGCTGACCCATTTTCTTCATGAATCATATTCTCGTATAGATTAATACATCGTGTGACCCACGAGATATGAGTTTTAATCGCTATACACTTGTTAGAGATATATAGCAACTCAACCAGTTTATCAATGGAACTCTACAAGCTCGTGATGAGTGATATTTTCACCTAGATTTTAGTGCCTTTTTATATCCATTTTTGTATTATTTTATCCATATTTATGTGTTATTTGGTTGTGTTTTGTATTTTTATTGAAATGTGTGTGAATGAGGAAGATGGAGGAAAAACGGATCTCAATTTGGAGTTGAAACGAAGGAGAACGAGCCAAAACAAAATGTGAAAAACAGAGGCATGCACCACCACGGGCCGTGTACGGAACACGGCCCTGTAAGAGGTGACCATGTGCCGTCATCAATTCATCCAACACGACCACCCTATGCCCATGTTACAGCACACGAGCCGTGTTGCAGCACACGAGTCGTGTTGCGCAACACGGCCCTATAAGTCTTGGCCGTGCAGTAACATCAATTCACCCAACACGACCACCTTAAGGCCATGTTGCAGAGCATGACTCGTATTGTGTAAAAAGCTGCTAAAAATTCTAGAACCTTCTAGAAGATTTCCAAGGGGTATAAATACCCAATAATTCAACATTTGATCAGATTTTCGAAGGGTTTCACTCTTAGACCTAGATCACACACTATTTTCTCCATTTTACACCATCATCTTCATCCATTCTTCATCCATCCATCCACACTTGATCTCCTCCATCAAATCTACCATCCAAGTGGTCAAGGAAGTAAGGGAGAGTGAAGATTGCAAGAAGAAGAAGGAGATCTCCATTGAAGGACTTCAAAGGGAGAATCTAATTCTAATTTTTGTGAACTTCTTTATAGTTTGATCATGGAATTTGTAGATTCAATTGTCTATGCTGTTTTCTCTAAGACTATGATAGGCTAATTTCCTTTATGAGATTAGCTCCATGATTAGTGTTGGATAATTTAGTTTTCATGCAATTTGATTTTAACCTTGAATGGGCTTTGTGTATTTCTATCATTGAATGTTGATTGCTTGATCTATATGATGATATGTGTGATTAATTGTCATGGACATGTGATTAAATTGAGAAATCAATTATGTGTTTAGGATAGTTCATTGAATAATTTCATCATACACCTCATGTGCATTTATTTAGAATGAGATAGAGATATCCTTCTAGATTTAGAACCCTTTGATAAAACATTTGATTTGCTTAATCGAGAGATTGGTTGATTAGGTAAGGAGAACCAAGCCATTAGTGAATGCATAGTACCTTAAAAGGGAATATTGCCGATGATTTAGTACCTAATTAGGGAACTCGTATAGTAATTAGTACCTAATGGGAGGTGTTTACTTTGGTCACGATCCTATGTGCTTTTGGGAGCCTTTTTGAGGTCCTACATCCTATCCATCTCGAGAGAGAGTTTAAGTGGAATTAGTGATCGCTCCTATGCTATGTCCATGAGAGATTAGAATTAATTGCATGATTTCTTTATTACCTACACCATGTTTGTTGCTAATTTCATCCTTGCATCATTTGGAACCCATTTTCTTGCATTTATTTTATCTTATTTCTTGCATTAGTTTAATTGCATTTATTTCCAAGCTATCCATCCCTTTCCGTCGTCCTTATAAAATCACGATAAACTTGAGGTCGCTTAAACTCTAGTGTCTTCCTCCCTGTGGTTTGATAAATTCTTTAATTGGTCATCCCGACTACAAAATGGCCAATCAGCTCGCTATACCCCAGAACTCTTGAACATTTAACATAAGTTGACATATTTTTTTCAATCCCTTAACTTATCAGAGGATATGCAACCTTTTTACAAAAAACTATGTATTCATAATCAAGACTCTGCTTGATTGACTAGGCAATGAATCACAATAGTATATGTTAAATTAAGACGTTCTTCCCATCTCACTAAGTATCTACAATCTCCCATTGTAGCTGCTTTCTTAGACATGCACTGCATTGCCGTTATTAACCATAGTCTTTTGGTAACATGCTAAAGTAGCAACACTAAAGTGAAGACTTAGAATATAGTAGAAAGTCATAAGGGTAACAAATAGATAAGGACTCATACTTTTGAGAAAATAAGGATAATTTTCTCAATCCTGTTGGGGTCAACTTAGCACAAGTCGTTTTCCTAAAACACATGTCACAATGTCTTTAACTTCCTTCCAAGAAAGCGTATGTCGTATTTCATCTAATTTAGACATCGTGTATATTAGAGTTCAAGTGTGTCCCATAAACTTAACCCGGATATCCTCTCTCCAACGTATAGGATCTTCGTCGATTTAGATTTACAAGAAATTAGATTTGATTCATGGCAAAATCTATCCCGATTACATTAACTATCGTAATCTCATCTCTGCGCTCCCACTAATCCAGAGGTGATTGCTCATATGAGAGAGTCAATCATAACTTGCCGACATACTATTAAATATGAACCATCACATATAATTTATAAAACATATAATTATAGTTAAACCATTAACTATTTCATTAACATACACAAGCATATTAAATACATCGTTTTAAATCTTCGGAAACCCAATCCCTTTACATGTCCTATGTATACATCTCTAGAAATTAATTTGGTAAAAGGATTTGCTAACATCAAACGAGTAGAAATGTTACTAAAAATCACTTTCTACTTGTCTACAACATCTCTAACAAAGTTGAACTTCGTGTCAATGTGTTTGGTTTTTTCATGATATTTGGGGTGTTTTGTGTAAGCAATAGTTGCTTGATTATCACAATTAATAAAAACAGCTCCCATTGGAGTGTTTGAGACCTCCAAATGTTTCATGAATCTTCTCAACCAAATAGCCTCTTGAACTGCAGACGCACAGGCCACAAACTCTGCTTACATAGTGGACAGTGCTATGCTAGTCTGTTTCTTACAACACCATAATATTGCTCCATTGTTGAGCATGAAGACATAACCAAAAGTTGATTTAAGTTCATCTAAATCACCACTTCAGTCAGCGTCTGTATACACATTCAGTGTACTGTTATTCCCTTGATAACAGAGAGAATAATCTGCAGTTAATCACATTGGCATATGGTACTCTGGCCATTTCATTCTTTTCATCTTAAGTCTTGGGACACATCTGCTAACTCAGTGATTCGCCTTTCACAATACGAGTAACAATAGGTTTGCATGTGTCCATCCTAAACCGTTCTAAAAGTTTCTTTATGTAAGTCTCTTGAGACAAACCCAATATTTCTTCGAATAATCCCTATGGATCTTCACACCAAGTATGTACTCTGGTTCACCCATATCTTACATTTTAAAATTTGAAGATGACCATCTTTTATGGTTTCAAGATACTCTTCGTTATTTCCTGCTAGTAGTATGTCATCCCATACAAGGATAGAATCTCAAAACAACCATTGGACCATTTATCGTAAACATAGTGGTCTTCGTTATCATAACAAAGTTATATGAGATGATCGTAGTGTGAAACCTCAAATACCACTATCTAGAGAATTGTTTAAGTCCGTAGAATGACTTCTTGAATCTATAAAATTTATCCTCTTGACCTTGAAGAATAAATCTTACAGGCTGTTGCATGTAGATTTCTTCTTCTAATTCTCCATTGAGAAATACGGTCTTAACATCCATTTTGCTGTAATTCTAAATCCATACTAGCCATTATATCTAACAGTAGACGAATCAAGGCAAACCTCACTACAGGTGAAAAGGTTTCTTTGTAGTCTATACCCTCTTGTTGAGTATAACCTTTTGCTACCAAGTGAGCTTTATACCTCTCTATTGAGCCGTCAACATTTCTTTTGATTTTGAGAATCTATTTATTCCAAATTGCTTTTCGTCCCTTCGGAAGATCTACAAGTTCCCAGACTTTATTTGACTTCATAGACTCCATCTTCTCTTTCATCGCTTTCATCCATTTCTCCTTTGTTGGACAAGTCAGAGCTTATTTTGACATTTCTGGGCTCTTCCTTATCAATAGGAGAAATATCTCAATTTTCTGGTGAAACAAAGAAGGCATGTCCTTTAATATCATAATGCCTTTTGGGCATATGTTTCCTAGAACTTTTTGAGATAGCTGATGATGGTCTTCTATAGATAAAATACTCTCATTGGGAATCGTCTGATCCTCAATCGGCAAATATCTATCGAGATCCACACCATCAACTTCAATATCATAATACCTTTTGGGCACATGTTTCCTAGAACTTTTTCGAGATAGCTGATGATGGTCTTCTGTAGACAAAATGCTCTCATTGGGAATCGTCTGATCCTCAATCGCCAAATATCTATTAAGATCCACACCATCAGCCAGCTAAACTAATACTCCCACTTGGATCTTGTAAGTATTGGTTTTCTACTACCTCGAAAATAGGTTCGGCATCCCTGATGCCCTCTTTACTAGGAAATTCAGTTTCTAGAAAATGAGCATTACGTGATTTTATCTTACTTAAGCTCCCATCGTGATCTCCTATGAACACGTAACCCTTAGAATGTTCGCGGTATCTTATGAAGATACAATTTTTTGCCTCTATGACCCAACTTTCCATACTAACTCGATGAATCATGTACGTAAGATGCTGATCCACAAGCTCTAAGGTTACTTAAGTCGGGTTTTTTACCCTTCAAAAGTTCATATGGAGTCGAAACAACTGACTTAGAAGGCATGTGATTAAGCACATAAGCTGTCGTAAGTAACGCATCTCCCCAAAAATAGATCAGTATATTAGCTTGTGCCATCATGGATCTAACCATCTCCAACAAAGTCCTATTCCTTCTTTCAGCAATACCATTTTGTTGAGGTGTATAAGGAACAGTTAATTGTTGGATTATACCCTTTTCATTTCAAAATTCCTTGAATTGTTCTGATAGATATTCATTTCCTCTATCAGTTCTTAAAACTTTGATATATTCGTCTTTTTGATTTTCAACGTCACTCAAGTATTGTTTAAAACAATCCAATGCTTCAGAACTATGAGATATTGTAGCACCCCAATATTTCTCAATTTATATTTTCATAAAATTTTACTTTTGAATAAGGGTAGGTCTTGCATGAAGCCATGTCACGTGAGACCATTTTACACTTCTTAAAATAATAATCACTTTTGTCATAAAACGTTATCACTTTTCATTTATACTATAAATTGTTCATGAAATAATATTATTACTTTTTATTAATTTAGTATCACTTTTATCTCTTTCGGACCGTCTCATGTAAAGTCCTTGCCTTTAAATAAAACTACTCATACACAAATACATAAATGTATTATATCTTAATTATTAAGTATTACATATTTATTCTTAATAAATAAATAAGATTGAATGATGTTTATCTATATAATATAAATATATATAAAAATAATAATAGTAGATAAGTGTAAAGGGTGAAGAAACGTGGAGCATTATTACCCAAACCATATAGTTGAGAATTAAGCTACATAGATGTTACTTAGGCTAGTTCAAATTTTAGGCCTATAAATACTTACCAGGTTATAAATTCATAATCACACACATGTATATATTTTACTGAGAAGACGAGAGGGAGTTGTAAGGAAGGAAGAAGAAACGTCCACAAGCCGTCGGTAAGTTCCCCATTCTCTATCAATTTTTATCACATTATATGTTGAAATGATCCTCTCATCACGTAGACTTCAAATAGTAAAGCCCTTTATTGTTCAGATATTTTATTACTTAGATATATCTTCCTGTAAGCTCATATGTTCTGACATTCCATCAACAAGGGTAAAACCTTATAGTGTTATATCTTAAAATGCTCATCTCGTAGAATAGATACCAAAGACTAAAGTCGTTTGTTGTTTCGATGTCTTAAAAGTTAGACACTTTCACTTGAAATTTTAATATCAACTTTTGTCTCGGTGAACATGGTACCTTGAATTATATACCATTTTGAAGCGCTCCACAAAAGGATCACAACCGTATAATTAGTTTTGAGTTTGGACGTCGAAATTTGGAATAACTAATAAGCCTATTTACGTAAAATTTCATGACTTGCGCATGTTAATTTTCTTATGAAAAGTTGATAGGGTTGAGACTCTCGTCTCACCAGGAACCCAAAGGTAATTTCGAATTTTCAATAGGAGTTATATAAGTCTAGTTGGGATAATTTGCAATAAGTCTAAAATTTAGGGAATAAAAAATAAGAATTTGATAAATGGTAAGGACTAAAGTATAAATATAATATAAGTATATTATTAATAGTTGGTACAGTAACTTGCTTGCGTTAACTCACATATACATTACTGCAATTCAAAAATTCAATATATATATATATATATATATTATTGTTATTATTATATTAATTAATAAATATATTTTATTTACGTTCGGTAAATTGAAATAGTTGGAAGCACTAATTTGCAAGTTAAGTCACGTTTATGTAATTCAAATTTATAATATTCAAATTATAAGTTTTCATTTTATTCGTTTTTCATAAATTTAAATAAATATTATTGGATTTTAAATACCCTACACATTTATTACTTCAAATAAGATTTTATTCTTACATTTTATTTAACTGTTATATATTTATTGTAGGTTACTACAAAGGTGGGAATTTACTTTAACTCTTTAACGAGTTTAACCTTCTATGTTATGATTGCCCTTATTAAATTTCATTAGGTACGTAATATGTGTTAGGCCTCGGCCTGCACTCAGATTAATGGTTAGTTTGGCCCTGCCAACACCATTATCATTATGTGGAGTTTGACTCTGCCAACCCAATCACATTTAGAATGGAGTTTGGCTCTGCCAACCCAATGATGTTCAGAATTATTATGAAGTTTGGTTCTTCCAACCCACTCACGCTCAGAATAATGTCGGCTCTGCCGATACACTTATGTTATATGGAGTTTGGCTTCACCAACCCATACTATGATGACAGATTATATGGTAGTCAGTTTGACTTTGCCATCACCACTTCATGCTTACAGTTATATTATTTACACAAATGACAATTTAATTTGAGCAACCATGAGGTTGTTTCCACTGAGTATATTTTGCACATTCACCCATATTAAATATTGTATGCAGGATTTTGTGATGGACGGTTGATCCAGGATGATGTGGCCAAATAAATAAAAGAGAACATTTTATATTTTTCAGAAACTTTTATAAGTTGTAATAATAATATCAAATTCAGGATTTGTAGTATTTAAATAAAATTCTTCTATTATTTTCATTCTATCTATCTTTGTTTCTATATGTAAAAAAAAGTTCTATATTTAAGTCAGGTCGTTACAGAATGGTAATAGAGCAGGCATTAGATTCTGCAGACTTATTTTATAAAATGACATAATCTTTAAATGGCCACATCCCAGATCAACTATCCATATCAAACCTGATTTATACAGAATGTAGAATTTTATAACTTAATGGTCCACTTTTAGTGTATAAAAATTGTAAGTTTGTCTAAACTCTCAGAAGGTAAGATTATGTTATAATTTTTGAAGTCCCTTCTTCAGTAATTTTTATAAAAAAAAAATATTTTTATGTGTTCTAAGAACATTGTATCTATTTTATGATTTTATGCCATATGGTCTCTCATGATAAAAATTCATTTGAAATCATAGGAAGGCCCGTAATGAATTTCTTAAACACTTTTATAAAACTACGTACCAATATGAAGGAGAAAACATTAGAAACTACGTGATCAATTGAGAGGGCGTAGAAAGATGGCAATGGAAGAGGGGGTCGGAATTAGCTATTTAGCAACTTCAGTTCTCTTAAGAGAAAGTGTACGTCGAAAATTAAATGAAGTGTCTCCCGTTATGTATTTAATGATCTGGTTACCATTGATTCTATCCACGGACTAGTCATAAATTTTAATCAATATTGTGGCAAGCTATTAAAGGCAACTGAAAATTGGGCATATTGTGAGGAGGAAGTCAATAAATGGGAAACAAAGGCTCTGACCGATGAGGAAAAGGCTACTTATTGGAATCAAAAGGCGATAGAGCTAAGGAAATTGGCAGATGAAGCAGACCTACGTGCAAACGACTACAAGCAGCAAGCTAAACATGCCAAAGAAGTTGCAGGAATGTACCAAGAAGATGTAAGAATTGAAGGTTCCCATGATGAATCTAGCCCCATGACATGGTATGATAGTATGATGATGGATGAAGGGTCTATCGTGCATGGAACGTCCTTTGTAGGTAACCCTCCAACCCCAAACTACGATAATAATATGGAAGGACAAAATAGTATTAGATTAGTCACTTTAAATTTTGCAGGTTCTAGTACACCACACTACATCCCGTAATTAATAAAGTTAACCAATAGAAAGTGTAATCCTCTTTTGATGTATGTATAGTCAGTTCTTAAAAATCTTATGCTCTAATTTTCCAAGTAAAGTGAATAAATCTTTTTGTAGAAAAAAAATTCCATTTATAAAAATTTTGAGTTGAATTCCAATTTCTTCTCATTCTTTATAAGAATATTTGTCAAGCGAATTTTATATATTCAATCTAACTCCTCTTTTCACTAAATGTCGTTACTACCTATAGGGGTACCATTGTTTAATCACCATCACTGAGCCGCTGAATGGCCACAGCGTTGCTCATGTACGAATGTGGTTGCAACGGTATGCTAAAAGTGGAAACACGTGAAGTGGGTTGAGGTGTTGGAATTTTTTATTTTATGATAACCCTATACTTTTTAATCTATTACCCTCGAACTAGGCACAAATGTTTTTACAAAAAGGGTAAAATTGATAGCCAATAATGCGAGAAATGTACGTAAAACTCGATTTTTAGAAAGATGAAATCGTTTTTAAGAAGTGAAGGACGTAACTCTCAAGAATTTAACTTAAAATTTTAGTCATTCGATTTTTCTTTATCTAATCATCAATTTTGTTAATAGTTGAGAAACGCCTGAATAAGGTAAGTAAATATGTTTTTAGGTTGGTTAATTTAATTAATTGGTATCATTGAATAACTAAATGAGATTATTATTTTGTCTTCATCTTTACACTTCGTCATAAGTTACAATACATTTGCTTATGTTAGGGATCTGAAATAATTTATCATGTCCCTCATCACTTACTAAATCAATCCCTACTTATTTTAGATCACAAATGAGCCAGCATGTATTTCGTAGAAATATTCACCTATTATATATATATATATATATATATATATATATATATATATATATATATATATATATATATATAACAACATTATGTATACATGGGAAAGTGTGAGATTATATTAACCATAAAAGTTTCAATTATTTTTTTGAGTAAAAAGAGTTGACCATAACACAAAGGAGGTGGCTAGAGTTGATCAAAAAATTACAACTGCACAATAGTATATTACCCAGGAAAGGCGAACGTCGTTACTGATGCGCTAAACCGCAAGGGGATGAGTAGAGTATTTTGTGTGATCACCAATCAAAAGTAGTTAATAGAAGACTTTGTAAGTATGGGACTAAAAGTGGTAAGACCTCCCAAACCATTAGAACAATCTTGGCAACTTTAGTGACATACGTTGAAGAAAAGAACCATGGAAACCAAATAAGGAGACCAGTTTATAGAAGAATCAAGAAAAATGTCTGCAATGGAAACATGAAAATTTTATTCCCTTATAGATAAAATACACTAGTTTAAAAGAAATAATTTATATGCTAAGGGATGAGGCACTCAAGAAGAAAATCTTGGAAGAAGCCATTGTACGTCTTACACCACCAATTCCAAAGGAACAAGGATGTACTAATATTTGAAAAAATATATTTTGGAGAAACATGATGAAAGGAAATTGGATAATTCATTCAAATATTCATGACTCGCCAAAGTAAGCCAAGTACCAAAGCCATCAGTGTTACTTTAACCCTTCAAGATTTTTGAATAGAAATGGAAACATATATAGCCAGGAATTTCGTAGTTTACTTACCAAAAACCAAGAGTTCGGCATATTCTTTATTTTTTCTTCTCCATTCTCTCCCTTCCACACTAAATATGTAAAATTCTATTGGATATTATACCCATCTACAATGAAGTTTAGTGCAAATAGAGCAATGGGGAATAGACAGGTAGCTTGTTACCTGCTTGTACATCAGAGTTCTGGCAAAGTCGAAAAAATGCCTTAGGCACTAAGCTAAACTTTAAGACAGTGTTGCACCCTCAAATGGATCGACAGTAAGAAAGGACTATCCAAGAGGAAACTGTGAGAAATTATTATTAAATAGTTGTTAAGTAACGAATAGAATGGCACCTTACGAAGCACTATACGAAGGAAAATGGAGGTCACTGCTATATTTAATTGAAGGTCTTAACTTAGTTAGAGAAAAGCTGAAAATATATTACTATACTCAGAAAACGAAGAGAAATTTAAACTAGAATTTATTGGGCCTTACGTTGGAATTAGTCATATAGACTAACACTTTCACCTTAACAATCTATGGTATACAACATTTTACCCATGCTACGAAAATACGTGCAGAGTCTAAAACCATATAGTTAACCAAGAAGTAATAGAGGTTAACCATGACTTATCATATAAAGAAATTCCAATAGCCATTTTTTATAGGAAAATTTATAAGCTAGGAAAACGGGATATCGCCCTGATAAAAGTCCAATGGAACATGCATGGAATAAAAGAGTACACATGGGAACAAAAAGATAAGATAATAATAAAATTACCTAAACCTTCATTAGTCAAGTAAGTCGAATTTTGATGACGAAATTATTTTTAAGAGGGTAGAATGTAACACCCCAATTTTTCTCAGTTTATATTTTCATAAAATTTTACTTTTGAATAAGGGTAGGTCTTGCGTGAAGCCGTCTCATGTGAAACCATTTTACACTTTGAAAAATAATAATCACTTTTGCCATAAAACGTTATCACTTTTCATTTATACTATAAATTGTTCATTAAATAATATTATTACTTTTTATTAATTTAGTATCACTTTTTATCACTTTCGGACCATCTCATGTAAAGTCCTTGCCTTTAAAAAAAACTACTCATACACAAATACATAAATGTATTATATCTTAATTATTAAGTATTATATACTTATTAGTAATAAAAAAAATAAGATTGGATTATATTTATCTATATCATATAAATATATATAAAAATAATAATAATAGTAGATAAGTGTAAAGGGTGAAGAAACGTGGAGCACTATTACCCCAACCATATTAATTGGTTGAGAATTAAGCTTTGTAGGTGTTACTTAGGCTAGCTCAAATTTTAGGCCTATAAATACTTACCAGGTTATAAATTCATAATCATACACATGTATATATTTTACTGAGAAGACAAGAAGGAGTTGTAAGAAAGGAAGAAGAAAGCGTCCACAGGCCGATGGTAAGTTCCCCATTCTCTATTAATTTTTATCACATTATATGTTGAAATTAATCGTCACGTAGACTTCAAATAGTAAAGCCATTTATTTTTTTGATATTTTATTACTTAGATATATCTCCCTAAAAGCTCATAAGTTCCGAAATTCCACCAACGAGGATAAAACCTTATAGTGTTATATCTTAAAATTCTCGTCTCGTAGCATAGATAGCAAAAACTAAAGTCGTTTGTTGTTTCGATGTCTTAAAAGTCAGATATTTTCCCTTGAAATTTTAATATCAACTTTTGTCTCGGTGAACATGGTACCTTGAATTATATACCATTTTGAAGCACTACACACAAGGATCACAACCGTATAATTAGTTTTGAGTTTGGACATCGGAATTTGGGACAACAAATAAGCCTATTTACATTAAATTTCATGACTTTCACATGTTAATTTTCTTACGAAAGTTGATAGGATTGAGACTCTCGTCTTACCAGGAACCCAACGATACTTTCGAATTTTCAATAGGAGTTATATAATTCTAGTTGGGACAATTTACAATAAGTCTAAAATTTAGGGAATAAAAAATGAGAATTTGATAAATAGTAAGGACTAAAGTATAAATATAATAAAAGTATATTATTAATAGTTGGTACAGTAACTTGCTTGCGTTAACTCACATATACATTACTGCAATTCAAATATTTATAATATATATTACTGTTATTATTATATTAATTAATAAATTTATTTTATTTACGTTTTGTTAATTGAAATAGTTGGAAGCACTAATTTGCAAGTTAAGTCACGTATATGTGATTCAAATTCATAATATTCAAATTATAAGTTTTCATTTTATTTGTTTTTCATAAATTTAAACAAATATTATTGGATTTAAAAGTACCCACACATTTATTACTTCAAGTAAGATTTTATTCTTACATTTTATTTAACTTTTATATATTTATTGTAGGTTACTACAATGGTGAGAATTTACTTCAACTCTTTATCGAGTTTAACCTTCTATTTTATGATTACCCTTATTAAATTTCATTGTATACGTAATACGTGTTAGGTCTCGGCCTGCACTCAGATTAATGGTTAGTTTGGCCCTACCAACACCATTATTATTATGTGGAGTTTGACTCTGCCTACTCAGAATGGAGTTTGGCTCTGCCAACCCAATCATGTTCAGAATTATTGTGGAGTTTGGTTCTTCCAACCCACTCATGCTCAGAAAAATGTCGGCTCTGCTGATACACTTATGTTATAAGGAGTTTGGCTTCACCAACCCATATCATGATGACAGATTATATGGTGGTCAGTTTGGCCTTGTCATCACCACTTCATTCTTACAGTTATATTATTTACACAAATGACGATTTAATTTGTGTAATCATGAGGTTATTTTCACTAAGTGTATTTCACACACTCACCCATATTAAATATATTGTGTGCAGGATTTCGGGATGGACTGTTGATCCAGGATGATGTGGCCAAATAAATAAAAGAGAACAGTTTATATTTTTTAGAAACTTGTATAAGTTGTAATAATAATATCAAATTCAGGATTTGTAGTATTTAAATAAAATTCTGCTATTATTTTCATTCTATCTATCTTTGTTTCTATGTAGAAAAAAAAGTTCTATATTTAAGTTAGGTCGTTACATATTCCAAATAGACATATTCAAAACGTGAATAATCATCAATGAACGTAATGAAATAGTGAGCTCCATGTTGTGCTCTCACATTTACAGGATCACATATATAGGAATGGATTACTTCTAACGAAGATTCAAACCTAATAGCTTTACTAAAAGGTTTTCTAGTCATTTTGCCAGCAAGACAGTGTTCACATTTGGATAATTTGACTTTAGAAGAAAGACTCAACAATCTTTCTTTAACAAGTCTAATAATCCTATCTTGCCCAATACGACCTAATCTAGCATGCCAAACATCATCATTCACATTTGCATACTAGAAGAACAAGCATTTAGCGAATATGAAAAATCATCATAATAACTAAATGTCATTCTATTACAATTTAAAACAATAAAGTCATCAGTCATATGTACAGACGCATAACAAGTATCATCAATGCTAATTACCACAATGCCTTTTGTAAGTAATACATCATAATCCAATTAAGCAGAACTAAAACATAAATTAGATTCGCGTGATCACTGGAGCATAAAGAACATCATGTAGAATTAAGGCCCGACCATTGTCATGGTCCAATTTGCAAGTCCCAAGTCCTTTGACTTCGACTCGAACATTGTTTCCTACGTTTATCCACCTAGTCCCCTTTAGAACGCAACGGAAGTCTACAAAAACTCTTCTGTCTCTTGTCACATGGTCCGTTGCTCCTGTGTCTATAATCCACAAGGGATAAGAATTAGATTGCAAGATAGTACTTGAGACATTAATTTCACACAAAACAGAATAAGATGAATCTACCTTGTCCCTCCTGGGCTCAGGGCATTCACGAGCATAATGACCAAACTTACTACAATTGTAACATGGTATCTTTCTTTTATCCTTCTTATTCTTTTTGTCACGCTTCTTTTCCTTTTTCTGTTCATCACTTTTTGTTGTTGGATTATTCTCAGGATTACCACCACCATCAGATCGTCTTCCCTTCTTTCCCTTCTTCCAAATCCTTTTCCTTTTGAAGTCCGATGCTCACTTAGAACTAGAACAAGCATAGAAGGCCCCAAAAGAAGGTTTTGAGGCTCCGAGCCTCTCATCTTCCAGCTCAACATGACGGGCTGCATCATTGAAAGTTTTAATGCTTTCATTATGAGACAAGTTGACTGTGAGATGTTCCCAACTATCACGTAAAGAGCGGATCAGGGCTTGGATTTATTGATCATCAAAGAGTATATGACTGCCAGTCTTAAGTTCGATTATCACATTAGACAACTCCATGAGATGTTGTCTAATGTTATGATCAGGTTTCCTTTTGTAAGTATCGAACTTAATAGTCAACTGTCTAAGCCTTGTAATCGATGTACCACCTTACTTCTCACGTAGATAAACCTAGATATCATGTGCGGTGGGAATTTTCTCACATTCATGAATCATCGCATCGATTACGGAGCTTACAAGAATACCTCGTGTAATGAAATTTTCTTTTTCCATGCCTGGTACGCTTCTTGGTCACGTTTTTCTTGATTTCCAATTCCCGCACCTGGATCAGCCATCACTTGGTTTATAGCATCCAATGCATCTTGTTCATCCAATACGTACCATATTTTATGATGTCATGTGTCATAATTGTCACTATTGAGTTTCTCACCTTTGTTCAACTCAGCGACAATAGATTTCGATGCCATGATCTTTATTAGATTAAAGTGATTCAGTATGTTAATAATGTTTTATCAAATTTTACGTTGAGCTAAATGGAGACATCTCAATCAATAACACAAGACTTAATCTCAAAAAATAGCTCGAAGACTACTAATTATCAATCTCATCAAGTGTCAAAATACTAGATTCTTGTTTCAAAACGTAAAACACATTTAAGGTTCAAGTAATTAACAATAACATTGAACTGACACTAATAAATAAACTTAAACAATCATCCACAATTGCAAAACCACCAAGTCTGACAAGTCATGAACATAAAATTCTAATGAACTCCCTGAGTTACCAATTAGAAATTACAATGGAAATGAATTAAGGAGATCTACAAATTAATCTGCCTAATTTATCACTAGATTTCCATCGACGCTCATAATCAAATTTCTTAGTCCCCACACAATAGATAGCTTGCCCTAGAGGATCTATATGAGGATTCTTTATCTGACGCTTCTCTTGACCACTCTATCTCAAAAAATAGAATGTCGAATCCTTTCCATCCTTAAGTAAGCTGATCTTAGTGCATGTGTCATATCTTCTGCTATAGAAGCATCAACCAAATCTTGCATGATTTGTCAGCCATTACGTTTCACTTCTTAAGTCTCCCACTGAACCCAAAACCCTTTTGTAGGTAGGGAGGCAAATGTTGGCGTTCGATCATTTGGTTAACGTGAACCATTAGGGTTCCATGTGTTTCTAAATCAGCGGAAGTAAAAACATAGAAATGTATTACCTTTCACAGGGTATGTTGAAGAAGAGAATGAATTCTCACCGGCAGCATGCGCAGCCTCACTATTTTGGGCATAACTTCCTTATCCAATCTTCGATTTGAGTGTTCTACATGCCAAAACGATCCTCTCTACCGTGGTTTTCCAATGGTGTATCACCCGAATAGTTTGGAGTTCCACACTATTTTAGAAAATCGTGGAAGTTGATGAACAACAGCAGCAAATAACCCCTTAATCTTCTACTGTATTCCCAAGTCCAATCCTGACGTCGTGTGGGCAACGATCTTCAAGATCCTCTCAATCTGATGTCCCCTTTCCCTCCTCACAATGCTTGGTGTGAAAATAATTAGGGTTTAGGACAGCTGAGATTACGTATATATGGGCTACAGTAGGGACCAGGAGGAGAAATTAGAGTCGAGCCTCCATTGGGCTTAAGTATCCAAGTTTAGCCCAAAATTTATACTTAAACCCAATAATAATATATTCCACTAAAATATTATTATTGCACTGTCGCTCTAATCCCATAATTACGTTATGGGCTTCTTCTTATCATGAGCCCGTTAGTCTCCCCATGTTTAAGATATACAATGCCTATTAATTAATTAAGTTACTAACAACTCCATTAATTAATATCTCATCCGAGAGTAGTACCACTCAACCTTGTTATCATGTCGGAATAAATCCACATGCAGGGTTTGCATGATAATCCTTATGAGCTCCTCAAGGGGACATCATCAACCTATTTAATAGGACACAGATTCCTTCTACATTCAACGACACACCATAGAGACAACACTATTTCTCAACTCACCGAGTTTGTTGATTTAATTACATATAAATCTCACCCATTGATGAATCAAAGAAATACATACAGCCTTACGTGTCAAGGTTATTGTATAGGGATTAAGAGCACAAACATCCATAATAACAGAGATCAAGTTCTCTTATTTAGTCAGTATAAGTAGAATGATCTCAGGCGGTCCTGCTCAATACACAAAGTGCACTAATGTGATTTTATAGTCAAGACAAACTAATACCAAATCATACTACAACCATCCCGATCGAGAGTCCCCGTCCATCTCGGTTGTGAGCATCTGTTTATACTTTATAAGGAAATCGATAATATGATCTTCCGCATGTTGTCGCACAACGTATTATATACATTATAAAGTAAGTGAACTTTTGCAATAATCATATAAATAAGTTATAATATGCAAAACATTTGATCATATGATTCTCATTTCAAATTCATTGTTAAACATTATTCATACAAAAAGCTAGACTTTTAGTATACAATCCAACAATCTCCCACTTATACTAAAAGACTATGCCGCTATGTCTTCTACCATACACCTGATTCTCACTCCCACTACACAACCATCAAATGCTTTCGCTTTAAAGTCCTTGTAAAAGGATTTACTAGGTTATCATCAGTTGCAATCTAGGCGACAACAACCTTCCCCTCATCATAGAATTTCTCGTAACAGGTGGTACTTGCGCTTAATGTGTTTAATTGCTTATGGACTCCTGATTCCTTCAAGTTTGCAACTGCACCATTATTATCACAATAAATTGTAATAATCTTAGGCAAACATAGAATCACATCTAAGTCCATTACGAAGTTTCTAGAGTCATACAGATACTTTGGCTGCCTCAGAGGCTCCAATTTATCATCTTTCCATGAAGGAGTCCTAAATATATTTCTATATAATCACTCTTCCATATTATGGCTCAACTTCCTAAAATTAAACACATAACCTTTGAGGTGGATTTACTTTTGTTCCTATCTGATTTGAAAAAAATATGAATCTATGTAACCCAAAGAAATAATAAAAATGTCACGTAAGCCCACATATAATTTATAGTCCTTTTTAGGTACATAAATATTTGTCTTACCACAGTTCAACATTCATGTTTCGGGTTACCTTGATACCCACTGTTCATGCCTTTGGCAAAATATATATACATTCTCATGCATAGCATTCCTTATATTAAGCTTCCTTATTCGCCGAAGCATAAGGAACCGCTTTCATCTCCTTTATCTTGTTTTGTGTGATAAGACACATTTCCTTAGATAAAGTCACGTGCTAAAACAAGTAAGGATTGTATCATTTCATGAAGCTTGAGAAAAACACAACATCCTATCTTGTTTTCTTTATTACTATGATCGCAAGGATATATCTTGCTTTTCTTAAGTCCTTCATTTCATACTGCTTTATCAACCATACCCATACGCCCGAAAATACTCTTTTATTGTCTCCAATAAGCAATATATCATCTACATATAGTACAAGACATACCACCACGTTTTCGTCACTATTTTCAATACAAAAGACACATCTGCCCATTGAATAAATCCATATGACTGGATTACCTCATCCAAATAGATGTACTTTGAGTTTAAAGCTTTCTTTAGTCTATTAATGGACAATTTTAAGCTCATACTCAAAATGCTCTTAGCCCTTTGCAATGAATCACTCTGGTTGTTTCACATAGATGTTTTCGTCAACACTTCTAATCAGGAAAGCAGTCTTGACATCTATTTACTATTCCTCATATTTCATATGAGTAGCAACAGATAAAAGAGTCCGAATCGACATAGGCATGGCTACCGGCGAACAGGTTTCCTCATAATCGAACCCTTTTCTTTCTGAGTATACCTTTTCGCAACAAGCTTTGCTTCCAAGGTTTTCACCTTACTGTATGATCCTCTTTTATTTTTTATGACCATTTCCAATGGCTTTTATACCATTTAGTGGTCCTACGAGCTCCCCGAGTTGATTTAGAATCCATAGATCCTATTTTAGAAATCATTACAACTTGCTAAGATATCGCATTTATATCTTGTAGTGCTTCGTCGTATCCGTGGGACAATTTCATGTTCATTAGGGACCAAGTCTTACGACTTTCCCGAAACATAAATTTATCAGGTTGTGGAACAACCCTCCCACTAAGATAAGGCGCTATGCAGTTTACTTGTGGTATATCCTCTTGTACAATTGATACTAATACTTTGTGTTTTCCCTCTCACTTCCTTTAGAACAACTTATAAATGGGTATGTGATTTATTACATAGTCCTTTTCCAAAAATCTAGTGTTTGTGTTAAAAATCACCCTTCGATCTTTTGGACTAAATAAATCATCACCCTCCATTTTTCTAGGATATCCCACAAACAAACAAATGTTATGCGACATGCTATTTCTAGGGCATACCCACAAAATGAATTTAGTAATTCCAAATAATTCATCATCTATCTAATCATTTCCATAAGAGTCTTTCCCTTATTAGGATTAGAAGACGCGTTATTAATTACTATGTATTGCATCCGTGGGATAAAACATTATTTAAGAGAGTACAAATTGTCCACCAACGTACCATCACAGATTATAGCTCCATCCTTCATTATAAAGACCATGTCATTTAAATGAAATGGAGTATCCATCCATAAATGCATAGAAACTAAAATTAAATTCTTTCTATGAAAACGTACATAAAGACAATTCCTCATAATCATATGTTTATTCCTATCATAAGATAAATAAACAACTCCCACTGCAACAGCCACTACTCTCGTAGTATTACCCATGTACATAATGATCTCATCATCACTTAGTTGCAGGCTTTTTGTGATTCCGGTATCTACACACAACGTGTCAGTAGATGCCAACACTAATCATGCTTCAACGGCTAGTGAATGAGATACTAACCTTGTTCATATCTTGATGAAAATTGATTTCCTTTGTCACTTGTTTTGTCAGAAGTTTCCCACCATATACATCCTTTTGTATTTCAGGTGGAACTTGCTCAAAACATCTAGGCAAATTATGGAGAATAAATTGATCTAAGTTTCAATTCAATTTCTACTCCAAGTATTTCCAATTCATTCATCAAGTCTACCATGACCTCTTGCCTTTCTATCTTACTCAAGTATCCGAAGAGTCGCATGAGACCATCATATTTCTATGAACGTCTCAACTCTTCACTAGATACTTAAATAGACACTAGAGGACATTCTTAGTGAGAACACATATATTTTCCTAAGCAGTAAAATTCAAAACCAATATTTTTTTCTAATCATCTAATTTTGGACTAGTGAATATAATTTCTTTCAGTTAACAATAAGTGAAATAAAACCATTTGAAAATCCTGAGAATCATAAATAAATACACCAATCAAATACTTCAAATTTATGCATTTATATTGATTCCCTTAAAACAATATAAAATAAAATTCACAGACATCTCAAGCACCGTGAGTCTGCATGCCACGTTAGGGTAGACGTATACAAACCCAAACATTTACAAGAGAAGATTTTACCCATTAATTTCATTCGTCAACCTAACTTTATGATAAAATAATTAATAGTCAGTTCCTCTTTAGCCAAGCAAATAATAGCAGTGCTCCGTTGGGGAGGATAATTATTATTTGCATTAAGTGTACACCATTATTTGATCCCAAGTCCATTGTTCAAGCTTATTGCCTTACTGTTGGAGAAGTACACACGCGCACGGATAACTTCCTACAATCATCATAAAGAAATTTATACCAATGATCCGTGAATAAACTCATCCGTTAGGGAAGAAGGCACTACAGCCAATGCGCACGTTTATTCACATCACTTATAAACTAATAACGGAGGCCGCGGGAATTATTGACCATTTCCCTCTCCCACTTAGTTATTTAACACCAAGGGTTTTTACATGCATATAATATTAAATAATAAAATACGCAACCTAGCATGCTCCTATTACAGCACATAAGGCAGTAAATCACAGAGAATCATGCATAACATATAACAATAATCAAATATTTAAATCAATTACTCCCTTCATCCCATCCTTATAGTTACGCTTCATTTGTAATTTACAAAGAAAGCGTAACTATAAGGATGGGACAGAGGGAGTATGACAGTTATATATTAGGAAATAAATCGCTAAAATAGAACGACTTGTCCAATACTCCAGCGATAGTACTGATGCCTTGTGCAACAAGTAGGATAACTTGTGCCCTAAGACATTCATCGTCATAGGCTGTCGTCAATCGGAATCCGTCGGATGTCATCGCCGATCACCACCGCCATCGCCGCTCGCGTCGTCCACTGCCAGCAATCGTGCTGACAGTGGCTGCTGGTGGTGCCGCTAGTGAATCACATCAGTCTGCTTAATGCCAGCAACCGTGCATCACCGAATCTGCCGCACGCTGGAATCAGTGCGGTACATGGAGCACCACCTTGCACTCTGCTCGATTTCTCACATGCCAACTTGCACACCGCCGGGCACCCTTCTAAGCACACCATCGAGCACTCTGCCCGCTTTCAGACACCACGCTTGATGCCACGCACGACGACATGCTCGACGTCACGCACTATGCCACACACTACGCCACGTACGACGCCACGCACTACGCCCTGCATGACGCCACCCACAACACCGCGCACTACTCTGAGTGACAAACCATGCTCCAAGCCTGGTTGCACGCCCGCCATTGTGCGCGTCTAATCATTCGGTTTCTTTAGCCTGCCCCAGCCTGCAACACCCGGTGTACTGCTCGAAACAGGCTCCATGCTCGGCTCCTCTACACACCAAGCCGCCCGGCAATCACATCAATGGGCGCAACGCTCGCCTTCTGCATATGATGGGCGTTTTCCCAACATATAAAATTAATCCTCAAGTATAAGGATATCAATTGTAGTTTTGATAGGCAACCAAGTGATTATCGAACCCAAAAGACGGATTATTATTAATTTAATTAAGTTCTAATTTATTAAGACTGTCAAGGCAATATAGTTGTGGATATTAAGTAACTAAGCAACAAATAATTAAAATAACAATTAAAACAGCAAATAAAGTAAACAAGCAATAGAGATAATACTACTGTGATCATGTGAGAAAGTAGGTAGTTCTTCAGGTCATCTAGTTTTACTTATTAACTTCCTTTCCATGCATTGATGTTCGATCCTGCCTTGTGGTCTATGGACGTATCACTAAACCATGCAAATCTACTCTATAGACACAAGTAAGTATGCATATTTTACACATGTGATTATCCTTGAAGCAAGAGTTATAATTCACCCCCTTTCCAGGTACTATCAATATCAATTATTTCCCTTGCACTTAGTACTCTAACTAGATATGATCTCCCTTTTTAGGTATAATAAAGTTATACTCTTTATCCTAATTATTAACCCGAATAAATTCAATTAACAAGTATTTGTATTAGATAGTTCTAATAAGACTTCGTAATCCCTTCACTTAGAATTATAACATGTAAGCAGTGAACGCACTCAATCAATAACCAAGATATGTATTCAGACTCTATATAACAGTTAAAGATGCACAAAATGACTTTGAGTATGAATTGAAAAAGCATAGTCTTATATAAAATAAACCACAAGTAGTATTGTACGAAGTTTACAAATGGAAATTCAATTAACTCATAAAACCTTCATAACCCAAGAACTACCGAAGCGGTTCTAGCCCATGATTGTTCTAGGAACAATCATGATCAACCATGGTGGTTGGTAGGATCTTATCCATAGTCTTGAAAATTACAAGATAAATTAAATAGCGAAGTAAACCCTAGATGCGGGGCCGTCGCGACTCTCTAATTCTTGAATCTTCACTTGGTTCTCACTTGGTTCGACAAACGAACCTCTCTCCACAGCTCCATAGGTTGGAGCTAGGGTTTGGATGTGGTGTAGGATAGATGTGAATCTAACTCCCTTGTTGATGTGATCTACATCCCTTTTTATATTTGTAAAGGACTCATCACAGACATTTGATGGGCTTTTACTTGAGGCACACATCAAATTTGGTAAAAGACACCCGGAAATACCAAAAATATATTCAGTGACATTCTGTTCGACCCAACCTCTCTGGTCGAGCAAAGCCCTCTTGGTCGAATGTTGGTCGAGCAAGCTCTCTGCAAGTTTTTGCACATTTTGTTTGACCAACCTCCTCTTGTTCGACCAAGACGATGCTGGTCGAACGGACTCTCTTGGTCGAGCGAACTCTCTGTAATTTTCTGGGCATTTTGCTCGACTTGGCGCCCTTGTTCGACCAAACTGATGTAGGTCGAGCAAGCCTCCGAGGTTGAACAACCTCAAAAAATGCCTCAAAAATTGTGTCTTCCAATTCCGAGCCCTTAAGACCTGTTTTCCTGTATAAATACGCTCAAAATCCTCATGGGTAAGTGTTTGCTCTCTCTCTCAAGTGTAAAAGGTGTACACTTCACGGGTTAGTATATACACTCAATCTCAATTCATATACTCGCGTAACCATAAGCTTGACGAGGGTCTCAAAAATCCATCTATAATCGCTTCAATACTAGGATCACAAAGGACTTGTCTTATGGGTTGTAATGTTGGCTCTTTGGTAAAGGTAGGAAAAGTTGGGTAAAAATGACTAATTCACTAGTAGAGAATTACCTTGGAGCTTTGCTTTTCATCAAACAGCTTAATTTCTTTGCTCCATCATCATTCTCATGATCCTTCTGATTCATCGGCTCCTTCAATTCTTTGGAATTAACATCTTCTTTCTTTAAGCAAAAGGGTACCAATATCAGGCACTACCCTTCTAAGCAGTTGGGGTACCAGTTTCAGGCAGTACCCCTAAACAAGATTCAACCACGTCTTTTGACTCTTCACTTAGCAAAGTTTCTTTTCCTTCTTTGATTTCATCACTTAGCACATCATTCACCTTGACTCTCTACTAGTAAATAAGGTATTTTAAGCTAAAGTAAAGGAAATAAAGGCTTTAATCACGGGCTTGCCAAAGAAAAAACTTTTAACGGCTCAACAAGGCTTCCAATGATAATCATATAACAAGGTAGAAAAAATATGTCTAACTGGCTTGAACTTGGTTTCAATTTTGGTTAAATTGATTTAGAGCAAGTGTACTCTATCGTGTGTAGCACATAAGCGACCAAGTGCAAAATTTAAAATATATCGAACCCAAGGGCGAAAAATGCTTTACTCTAGTAGGACGAATCAAAGAAGAAGGGGATTGCTTATACTACAAACTAACAACTAAGAAAGCAATTAAAGATAGAACATTTACAAATGTGATGGAAAATGGATGAAGGTGAACAATCTAAGAAGTATGTAAGGCAAGCAACATTCATGTACAAGGTATATAGAGACTCACACACACATGAATTGAAGTTTTTCATGTTAAGATATTAAGGGCAATCACGTTTGTACCCCTAATCCCTATGGCCAAGGCAATTAGGTTCTCAACTCTTTTACAAGTTTAAATCTCCTAGGATTGTTCTTACTCTCAATTCCCGTAAGGTACTATGATCATAAGTTTGGTTCCCCTCACTAGTTCATCACAAATGTCCTATCATGAAGTTCTAAGCACTTGAAGGGTATGACTTACCTCTCCTCATACTAACTAAGTCATCTCATGCAATCAATGATTCAATTAAACTACTAAGCATAATATTGGAATGGTCATCCTAACACTATGAATAGATAATTTAACCACACAAATCATACACAAAATGAGAATAAGCATTCATGATAGAAAATATTCATAACAATCATTTCATCAAACATGTGGCGTGCAAAATCTACATAATACCTAACTAATCATATTGCTAGCCTCACATGAGGACTAGCCACTACATATCATAATAAAATCAATACAATCCATAGCATGCTCCAATTGAGCCAAATAATGAAGAAAATAACAAAATAAAGGTAAGTTAGCTCCCCTTTGATGGTGAACTTCCTCCCCTTTAATCATGCTAAAATCTTCAACCAATGATGAATTCCTCTTCTTAGATTGGTGGATGGATGGATTTATGGATGGATTTGAAAAGATCAAGTGGATTGGATGGATGAAGTGAAGAGTGGAAGAGATGGAGATGAATGTGTGTGATTTAGGTGTCTAGTATGTGTGGAAATTGATCCAAAATGATTCCTCCCGTAATTTGTGGTCAAAACATATATTTATAGCCCATGGAAGCTTCTAGAACATGTACAAATCATAAAACTGACTTTTGCACCTACACGGGTCATGTAGGTGCACACGGGGCGTGTAGGAGCATTGCGTGCAGCGTAGTCTCGCCGTTTCGACAAAACTTTCACATCCGATCTCCGATGCAAATGATTCTTCCTCTCACGCGATCCTCTCTTCCTTGTCTTTTCAACCATATATAACACATCCAGTTTTGTGCTCCACAATAATACAGAAAAATTACACAAGTTGGACGTGTGTTTTCAACATTTGCTTTGGCTCGTTCTCCCCCATTTCAACACCGAATTGAGCTCCCTTTATATCTTCATATAACACCACCAAATGATATACAAAATGAATAAAAACACACAAAAACACATAATAACGACACTAAAATCTAGGTGAAAACGACACCAATCAACCCCCCAAACTTAAAGTGTTGGTCGTCCTCGAGCAACGAAAATGAGAAAATGAGAGGGGGAATTTTCACCTAGAGAAAGACCTAAAGAACACAAACAACAACACATCATAAGTAACAAGGACTACAAATCATATCAAGTCACACTACAACATTAAAATCATGACATAAAAATTAACAAGTTCAAGTCTAAGAAAATTAAGAGTAATAAAGTTCCTTCCGGTCCAAGCCTCACAACGGATATCAAAATGCACTCAACACTCTATGAAGTAGAGTAATTTTCACTCATAAATCGATTGAACCTGACACACCATAGGCTTGCTCACGGACTACATTCACAAGCCACCAAGGCTTCAACTAATGATAAAAAAGGACTTTACTTTTGGATGTAATTTAGGCTTTTTGGTAAGGGTAGGGAGATTATGGATAAGAGTGACTTATCAAGTGTAGATAATCGAAGAGATGATCAGCTTCTTCAACTTCTTCACATTTCTATCTTCCTTTCTTTTCTTTTCTCATCACAAGCACTAATCATTATCATTCCTTTGATTTCTTGAGCTTCTTTTGATTTCATGCTACCTTCCTTTGACTTGGCATTTGCTTGAGCATATTTTTATTGTTTTTGCTCCTTTTTCTTATGTTGAGATTGCATGTGTATTTGCTTGAGCTCTTTTCATCCTTTTCTTGCTTGTTTACCATTTCCTTCTTTCTTTTGCACATTTCTCACATCAAACCTTGTAGACCATCATCTCCTCAATCACCCACACAAAGGTTATATATATAAGGCTTAAGTGGGTATTCAAGGCTTGTATTGTGCTCAAATCACAAAGAATAGGCTTTAAGGCTCAAAGTGGTTAACTAAGGAATGATGTATAGGGTAAGGAAATTTATGGCAATAGCTATGATATAACAAGGATGGCCTAAGATCATCTCACTAATCTCCACCACTCGGGCTCATTCCCGTAGTCCATGAGCAAGTTCTAGTTTGGCAAGGCTCAATCGATCTACTCATGAAGAAATTAACCATCAATGCACGGTTGAGGCTCAAACGCTCACAAGCTTTTGCTCGGACCCTTAGGAACTCATTACACCTCAGTTCATCTCAAAATTGAACAAGTTAAATAGAACATGTCACAATTTAAAAGAGTAGAGATTCTCAACATAGTTCGCCATCACTTATCACAAACAACATGCCATTACTCACATTTAAAAATGACTTATAACATCCCGAAACAAACCACCAAACAACCCTATACAAGAATAAAAAAAACAAACATAACACATAAGAAAAGACTCACCAAGCAAGAAACAACACAAAAACACATAACAAGCAAAAACGAAAATTCCATCCATCAAAAGAAAATCAAGCACATATCCTCATCATCCAATAACATGTAAGCTCAAGATTTTGCCACCTTATTCAAAAATAAAAATAAAGCAATTAAACCTCTCAAGTACATAACAAGTGAAGTAACATGCCAATTCAAGCAATCCAAATCAAATCAAGTAATGAAGTAGCATACTAATTCAAGCAATCCAAAACAAATAAAGTATATGCTAAGCAAATGGAATTGATGAATTGTAAAGTGAACTCCCTGAAAAGGCATCTGGAGGTGGAATTGACTAACACGAACAACTGGGTTGCATGCACGACGAGCTGGAAATTATGAAAATTCTTAACCAAACACGACTCATGTAAGCTGCTCGACTCGTGCTTCCGCCCTCTACATGCCTTGTGTGCTGCACTCACCTATCGCTTGGGCGAGTAGGTGATTCTGATGTTGGCATACAGCCTTGTGTACAAAGGTGTGCTCGGTACACGGGTCATGCTCTGAACTCGCCCTTAGCCTTGGGCGTGTACTGAATACGGCTCGTATAGCTGTTTCTCTATTTCTTCCAGTTTCTAACTTCAACCCTTGTTTTGCCCTGTTTTTGTACTTCCGATACACCTCATATATGCTCAAAATCTCATCAAAAACCATCAGCACAACAATTATAACCAAAATATGAACTAACTTGCACTTCAACACAACCAAACAAACCAAAATCAAACCAATACTAATGAGAAAAATTTTAAAAATTGACTCAATTTTTCAAGAAGATCTCTCAATCAACGTAATAAGCACATTCAAGCGGTGATTCACACCACACGCTCTCCCCCCAAACTTAAATCGAAACAAGTTGAGAATTAAGTTTGCAAAAAGTGGTGGGACTTACCCTTGTAGTTTTCACCAATGATCTTCTTGTAGAGAAGCATATGCATCACAATACTCAAGGTACGGCACACCACGCACTATCCCCCCAAACTTAAAGTGAAACAAGAGTTGAACTTTAAGTTTGCAAGAAGTGGTGAGATGTCCCTTCACACTTCAAATCCAGCACTTCTCGTATTTTCAATACGCATTCTCCTCAATGAGCACAATCAACCTACATGCCAAAAATACAAAAACTAAATCAAAGCATTTAAAAATGGGTTTCCTCCCATCAAGAGCTAAATTTAACGTCTTCAAGCTAGACGCATAATTAAACTTTTAAACTCCACAAAAATCCTTTGGCCAATCGGCCTCCATCTTCACTTTAAACTTCCTTTTTGCTCTCTTCTTGTCCGTTATGACCGTATCCCCCTTCTTACTAACCATACTTGACATTCCGGGAGAATCATTCAACGAATGCTTTTTCCTTTTGCAAGAGCAACAATCTTCTACTTTATCTAGCTTCCATTCAATATCCGGAGCTTCATTCCTGTCAAATTCAACATAAGAAAGATTAGACTTTTTAAATTCCAAAAGATTTTCCTTTAACCTCCCAATGCCTAAAATTTCCAAAGGCATCAAATTGGTACTTGAACCAAGATCACAGATAGCATTGAAGTCTCCCCCATTCTTTATTTCACATTTAAGTACAAATTTTTTGGGGTCATTGGCCTTCAACGAAGCTTCACCTTTTTCTACCTCATGATCTTGTTCTAACTCTTTCTCCTTTTCACAATAATTTTCATCATCAAACAAGGATAAGAAATCACTAATAATCTTCTTCTCATCACTTCCCAACAAGTCTTCAACTTTTTCATCAAACATAACTTTTTCACAATCCGGAACAATGCTTGTAATTTCCTCATCCCCTTTCTTTCCAATTTTCACAACATTTTCCACAATAGGATTCAAAGCTTCAATGTAGTAAGATTGTTCAATCTTTTCAAACTCATCAGGAGGCACATTTGGGGTCTTAAGATATGATTCATACTTTCCACCTTGATGGCATGATAATATATCATTTTTGTCCTCCGAGCTCAATAAGACTTTCTCTTTTTCTTCATCTACACTAGATCCTTTGATTGTAAAGAAAATTTTCCCAAGAGTAAGCGGGACTCGAGGCTCCGTTTCCACACCAAGTACCACAAAATCAACCGAGAAGACCATCTCATTCACTTTAACCACCACATCTTCCACCTTTCCTAAAGATAGAATAAATGATCCATTTTTACCCTTAAGACATGTTGTGGTAGGCTTGAGTTCCCCCATATCAAGGCTTCTATAAGTAGAATAAGGCATCACATTTTCACTCATATCCAAGTCACACCTTGCGTTAAGAGTTCCTTTTCCTTCAATTTCACAAGGCACTATATCCTTTCCAAGGTCCTCCACTTTCGTGGAATACTCTTCATGCATAGATTTGACCTCTTCATTTTTCACCTTACTCTCCTCCATCTTCTTCTTTTTCAATGCAACATAACTCTCAAACTCTTCTCTCTTTTCTTCTTTAACACATCTTTGAGGAAAAGGAATAGGATCAAGAGTAATCGGAATGCCCCAATAATCACATTCAAACTTTTCAACACACATTGCTTCTTCCGACACTCTTTCTTTCTTCCTTCTCCATTTTAACTTGTGCTCAATGTCCTTTCCTTCTACATACACTTCTCCAATCAAATTTACCTCTTTCTTTTCTTCCTTAGCCTTTAAGAGCTTTTCATTACTCGAGTGTTTATTATCCCCCGAACACTCTTCTACCTCTAACTCTTCTTCAATCTTCTTATCAAAATTCTCCATTTCGCGAGTGTTTTGTTCACTTATCATTTGACTCATTCGACTCTCTAGGGCCTCGAGTCTCCTATCATTTTCTTCTTCCTCTTTCTTACTTTCTTCTCGTCTTTCTTCAAGCATTTTCATCATTTAACTTAATTGATCTTGCAAGGAAGGTCTCCCATCATCATATTATGGACACACTTGTTGGAAATTCCCTTGGACATACCCGTTTTGCATATATGTTCCATTCCCCATTTGGTAATTGGGCATGTTCCACACTTGTCCCCCATTAAAGTTGGACGTAGGCATTGAGTAGGAATTTTAAGGCTCATAGCTTAAAAGACTTGGTTGAAAGTTTGTAGATAAGAAATTATTATAAGAACTTGATGGAGTATAAGTGTATCCTTGATATGGTTGGCATGTAATCTCACTATAAGCTCGTTGCCATCCCACATTTCCTCCATTATTGTAAAATTGGTCAAAGTTCATCATCTCTTTAAGTGACATTCTACAACTTTTATACACTTGCTATTTTTGGTTTTGCTCCTTCTCCCCTTCTTTAGAAGCTGATGTACCTACCAAGAAGAATAAGTTAGAACAAGATTTTTCAAAACAAATATAAGATGCAAAAATATGAAAAAATATTCTAAGTAGAGCTAACAAATTCAAACACGTTACACCGAAGGCTTTCGCCCCGGCAACGGCGCCATGAACTTAGTTTCAATTTTGGTTAAATTGATTTAGAGCAAGTGTACTCTATCGTGTGTAGCACGTAAGCGACCAAGTGCAAAATTTATAATATATCGAACCTAAGGGCGAAAGTGGATAGCCGTATTTGAGAAATGTTTTGCCCTAGTAGGAAGAATCAAGGAATGGGGGGATTGCTTATACTACAAACTAACAACTAAGAAAACAATTAAAGATAGAACATTTACAAATGTGATGGAAAATGGATGAAGGTGAACAATCTAAGAAGTATGTAAGTCAAGCAACATTCATGGACAAGGTATATATAGACTCACACACACACATGCATTGATGGTTTTCATGTTATGATATTAAGGGCAATCACGTTTGTACCCCTAATCCCTATGGCCAAGGCAATTAGGTTCTCAACTCTTTTACAAGTTTAAATCTCCTAGATTGTTCTTGCTCTCAATTCCCTTAAGGTACTATGATCATAAGTTTGGTTCCCCTCACTAGTTCATCACTAATGTCCTATCATGAGGTTCTAAGCACTTGAAGGGTATGACTGTTGAGAGTGAAAATAAGCATGTTTTAGTGTCCAATCTAATACCTTTTTGCTAAGTATTATTATTATATATTAGCACAAGTGTTTTATATTCAATATATTAGAGAAAAAGGTGCACTAGAGGTGTTTTATTGTGTTTTAGGTGGAAAAAGGGGTCAAAAGTGTCAAGTTGGAGAAAAGGTGCAATTTGTGCAAGGATGCTCTGAAATGCATGTCCAACTTGTGTAATTATTCTGTGTTCGTGTGGACCTCTGAATTGGAAGTGCAATATATGGTTGAAAATCCACAGAAGAGAGGATCATTTTGGCGTAATGAACACCTCAATCGGATTCCAAACGAGAGACTTATGATCAAAATGGTGACGTCGCGCGAGCTGTGCCTAACAGAACGGCTGTGCTACTTTCCATGTCATGTTACATAATCAAATGTTGGATTTTCTAAGATTTCTTTATATGGATAGAAAGTCAAGGAAGAGAGGATCGCGTGAGCACAAGAATTACTCAAATCGGAGGTCGGATGTAGAAGTTATTCGCGAAACGGTGACACTGCACAAGCTTGCTCGACCAAAGGAGATCCATTCGACCAGAATCGTCTTGGTCAAACGGAAGAGGGTAACTCAAGCAAAATGACCAAAAACTTACAGAGAGCTTGCTCGACCAGTTGCTCGACTTGGAGGTCTTGCTCGACCAAGAAGGGCAAGTCTAACAGAATGTCGCTGGTTCTATTTTTGGTAGTTTCGGGTTTCTTTTACCAAATTTGACGTATGTCTCAAGTAAAAGCATATCCAAGGCCTATAAGGAGAGCTTACAAGTACAAAAGGAGGTGTAGATCACATCATTATTCATCAGAGAGATCATATTAGAGAAGAGAGAGACCATAACAATACTACACCCCACAAGGGGGGATCACCCCCCAACCATCATCCACATCCTTTCCTCCATCCATCCATCACTTTGAAGATTCGTCTGTGGAATCAAGAGGAGAACCAAAAGGAGGATTCAAGATGGTGAAGGACGCGACGACTCTCGTATCTAGGGTTTTATTGTTTCCTAATTTATCTTGTAATTTTCTAGACATCAACACACAAAAGGGAGATTAATGAGTGAAACTGGATTATCCTAGAGCTACCTATTCTCCTACTTGATCCACTTTCGTATTCTTCTAGTGATATTTTATTTTATTTATTATTTTAATTAATTATTTAGTAGATTATAATTAAATTCTAAAAACTATATTGCCACACTTGTCTTAATTAATTTAATAAATATTTAAGGAAATTTTTCATATAAAGATCCAAATTTTACTTTATGTCTCACTTTTGGATTTCATTTTAGGATTGTCTCATTTGAAGGTTTAATTTTAATTTTTTTCTCAAATTAAGACTTGTCTTAATTTTATTTTTTTACAAATTCAATATAAATTATAGAAAAATACAAAATATTAATAAAAATGACATATTTTAATTTTATAATTTAATTTGAAGGTGTATAATAATGTTTTTAAACTATGTTGCATGATTTAAAAAATGAGAAAATAAATTCCATTGTAAGTCTTAAAATGAGAACAAATTGAAAAACATAAAAATCAGGCCCTAATTTGAGAAAATATCTAAATTTAGGCCTTAATTTGAAACACTTATAAAATCATGTTTTAATTTGAGACCTAAACTAAAAATTAGGTCTTCCTATGAAATTCTTCCATTAAATTAATAATACGTCATCCTTTGGGTTCGATATTCACTTGGTCGCTTGCTTAAGTTGCAATTGATATCCTTAATACTTGGGGATTAATTTTGCGTGCAAAGAAAACGCGCATCAAGTTCTTGGCGCCTTTGCCGGGAATGTTAATTTATCTTGTATTTTCCAGACATTCAGGTAAGATCTATCCAACACCATTGATTGTTCTTCGTAATATCATTGGCTAGAGCCTTTTTGGTAGAACTATGGTTGTGAAGGTTTTTACCAATTAATTAAACTTTCGTGTGTAAACTCTGTACAACATTACTTGTTGATTTATTTTATATATGATTGTGCTTTTTTAATTCATATTCATGGTCGTTTTGTGCATTATTAACTATTATGTAGAGTCTGAATACATATCTTGGTTATTGATTGAGTGCGTTCACTGCTGAGACTGTGCAAGCTTGCTCGACCAAAGGATATCCGTTCGACCAGCATCGTCTTGGTCGAACGGAAGAGGGAAACTTGAGCAAAATGACCAAAAACTTACAGAGAGCTTGCTCGACCAATTGCTCGACTTGGAGGCCTTGCTCGACCAAGAAGGTCAAGTCTAACAGAATGTCGTTAGTTCTATTTTTGGTAGTTTTGGGTTTCTTTTACCAAATTTGACGTATGTCTCAATTAAAAGCTCATCCAAGGCCTATAAGGAGAGCTTAAGAGTATAAAAGGGGGTGTAGATCACATCATTATTCATCATAGGAATCATATTGGATTGGAGAGAAACCACAAGAATACTACGAAGAAGACAGGGTTCCCGTTCGACCAAGCTTATGTCGTTCGACCAAACCTGATGGTCGAACGGTGGTCGAATGAGTTCCGGAAAAATAGAATCCTGATGCTCTATTTTATGCCAATTCATTCGACTTACACTCTCCTGCTCGACCAGATCACCCTGGTCGAACGGAGGTCGAACAACGGCAGGAGGACGAGAGCTCACGATCAGGCAGGTTGCTCGACCAAACTCCATCTGTTCGACCAGTCCCTCTTTGTCGAACAGTGGTCGAACAACGTGGTGCAGTGCCCAATTCGATACCAAATGCTACGTCTGTTGTTCAGAACACTCTAGTACCATCACAAGAGTAAAATACTGACGTTCTGGCCCCTTTCCAATTTTGCATAAAATTGTGAAGCTTCCTGAATCCTTAAGCTTAGCTGTCAGCTTCCTCTGAATGATCGAGCTGCAGTTCTCTGACAAATTCACCATCTCAATTCCGTTCAAGCTTCTTTTCTTCAAAAGAATATCCTTCAGAAAGCGGGCATAATACGACATCTCCAATATTGCTTCAGAGAAAGGAATGTTTAAGCTTATTTTATTTATGATTTCTGACATGTTACATAATATCACATAATAATTCTTTCTGGTGAGTATCATTCTTGTGCGTGTATTCTAGAACTTACCTCTTGTCTTACTTGAGACTACATCTGTTAAATGATCGGAGATGATCTCTCTGTAAGTTTTTGGTCATTTTACTCGAGTTTCCCTCTTCCGTTCAACCAAAACCATACTGGTCGAACGGATTTTGAGCCTCATTGATCAGGTTACATAAACACATGATATTTCTTTCTGGTGAGTATCATTCTTGTGCATGTATTCTAGAACTTGCCTCTTGTCTTACTTGAAACTACATGTGAGTTAGATGATGGGAGATGATTTTAGGTCATCCTTGAATTTATAAGTCAATTAGCCAAATAATTCCCTACCAAATGATGTTTATCCGTAGTTAACCCCGTTGAGCCAAAAACCATATTCTTTGGCAGCCTACGAGAAATAACCACTTTGAGCTTCTGAATTTTTTAAGAGAATTAATGGCTTTTCAAAGCGTGTTAAGAGAATTTGTAAGTTTTTGGTCATTTTGCTCAAGTTTCCCTCTTCCGTTCGACCAAGACGATGCTGATCGAACGGATCGACCACCTCAAGTGCACCTTTTTCTCTAATATATTGAATATAAGACACTTGTGCTAATATATAACAACAATACTTATCAAAAAGGTGTTAGATTGGACACTAAAACACGCTTATTTGGCGCCGTTGCAGGGGAACGGCTGTTATTATTAGTTTATTATTTCTAGTTTGATTAAGACTTTTATTTGTGATTATTTATCAAGCTATGGAAAGTAGCACAGCCATTCTGTTCGGCACAGCTCGCGCGACGTCACCATTTTGATCATAACTCTCTCATTTGGAATTCGATTGAGGTGTTCTTTACGCCAAAACAATCCTCTCTTCTGTGGCTTTCCAACCATAGACAACCATGGGAGGAAGGAAATTTCAAGGATCATATACTTGTTACCAAGAAAGGTGAAGTGGTGAGTGTAGACAAGAAGAGGGAAAGAAAGTATTTGAAGGTGAGGATGCGAGAAGACCGCCATCCTATCTAGTAGTTCTAAAAAGTGGTATTCCATCGTGACTCTGCAACGTTAAATATGAGCATCTGTTGGGGGCTTTCCCTTCCATTTTATTGTTTTATTTCTTTCATGTGAGTAATAAATTTTTATATTTAAGGTGCTTACTAATCGACAATTACATCTCTTTGGAAACTTAGTTTCAACTTACATTTTTACTAAGTTTGGGGGGGTGTGATGTTATTACCTCATTGAAGCACCAAGAGTATAATCTTTTCTTTGTAATGTTTGCTAGGGGAGTTGATTTTTTGCGGTATGTTAAAACTTTAATCAGTTTTGATGTGTCGATTTTTTGCAATTTGCCTAGTGTTCTGTGGTGTTTCTAGTGTGTGGAGTCGATTAGATAGTAAATTGAGTCATTCTTAGAGTTCTCCTATTTTATTATTGACGAATCTGTAATGATGAGTGTGTTTGAGCTTTGATGATAGAAAAAGGTAACTAGAGTGGCAAGACGAGTTTTACATTGAGGCTTTGACTCGAGGAGCTCGTGCGTTTTGAAGGATAAATCAGGTGCCATCGTTTCCTTATTGTAATTTTTATATGTGCTTTTAATTCATGGAGTGGAATGATCGAGTTTATATTTTTGGTGATCCACATGAGCTTATATTTTTAGAATTGTGCTTGAAATTCATATACTTTTGAAATTAATAAAGGAAGTGTACTTGAGTTATATTGTGATATGAAGTTCTATATGTACTTGAGGGATATTACTTACCATGAAAAGTGTTCTGTTACTTGTTAAAAACTCATGTGAGATTTTGAGCCTCGTTGATCATGTTACATAATCACATGATATTTCTTTCTGGTGAGTATCATTTTTGTGCTTGTATTCTAGAACTTGCCTCTTTTCTTACTTGAAACTACATGTGTGTTAAATGATGGGAGATGATCTAAGGCCATCCTTGAATTTATGAGTCACTTAGCCAAATAATTTCCTACCGAATGATGTTTATCCATAGTTAGCCCCGTTGAGCCCAAAAGCCTTATTTCTTTGGCAACCTACAAAGTAGCCACTTTGATATCCTATTTAAGCCTTAAATTCCTATATTTAGTGGAGAATTAAATGTTGTCAAAGTGTGTGAATTGATTTTCATGGAGTTTGGAAGGAATAAAATATTTGGAGCTGTACAAGTGATTATGAGCTTAAAAATAAGTTGCTTAGGGATAGTGCCCGAACCTGGTACCCCAAGATGTTAGAAGTAGTGCCCAAAACTGGTACCTCGAGAAAAAAATAAAAAGAAAGAAAAATTGTTGAGCTTGAAGAAAAGGAGAGAAAAGAAGAGCATGAAGCTGGATAGCCTTGAAGTGTAAAAAATCTGCAGTACAAAAGATTTCCGGTTTTAATTCTCTATAATTGAGTCACTTATCCATATATTTCTTACCCTAACCAAAGAGCCAACATTACATCCAAAAGAAAAGTCCTTTTTGATCTCATTGTCAAATCATACTTTTAGTGGTGGAGAGTTTGAGACTTTTGGCAAGCTTATGGTAACGCATGTACTTGAATTAAATTTGAGCGTAAACACCATAACTCATAAGTGTACATCTTTTACACTTGAGTGCGAGTGATATATACTTCCCGTGATGACATGTAAATGGAGCATTTGAATAGGTGGTGATTGTCTTATCTTGTATGCTATGAATTGATTATTACATGTAATAAAAGTTGCATGACTTAAGTTAAGGACAATTGTATTTTGAATGGAGTATTGGTCATAGTCCTTTTTCCCTCGCTAATTTTCATACTCTCTCTCTTTATTTTAATTTTTTTCCCTCGGGACGAGCAACGGGTAAGTTTGGGGGTTTGTTGATAGTGAAAATAAGCGTGTTTTAGTGTCCAATCTAACATCTTTTTGATAAGTATTGTTGTTATATATTAGCACAAGTGTCTTATATTCAATATATTAGAGAAAAATGTGCACTTGAGGTGTTTTATTGTTTTTTAGGTGGAAAAAGGGGTCAAAAGTACCAAGTTGGAGAAAAGGTGCAATTTGTGCAATGATGCTCTGAAATGCACGTCCAACTTGTGTAATTATTCTGTATTCATGTGGAGCTCTGAATTGGAAGTACGATATATGGTTGGAAATTCACAGAAGAGATGATCATTTTGGCATAAAGAACACCTCAATCGGATTCCAAACGAGAGAGTTATGATCAAAATGGTGACGTCGCGCGAGCTGTGCCGAACAGAACGGCTGTGCTACTTTCCATGGGTTGTTACATAATCCAATGTTGGATTTTCTGAGAGTTCTTTATATTGATAGAAATCTAAGGAAGAGAGGATCGCGTGAGCGCAATAATTACTCAAATCGGAGGTCGGATGTGGAAGTTATGCGCGAAACGGTGAGACTGCGCAAACTTGCTCGATCAAAGGAGATCTGTTCGACCAGAATCATCTTGGTCGAATGGAAGAAGGAAACTCGAGCAAAATGACCAAAAACTTACAGAGAGTTTGCTCGACCAGTTGCTCGACTTGGAGGCCTTGCTCGACCAAGAAGGTCAAGTCTAACTGAATGTCGGTGGTTCTATTTTTGGTAGTTTCGGGTTTCTTTTTCCAAATTTGACGTATGTCTCAAGTAAAAGCTCATCCAAGGCCTATAAGGAGAGCTTACAAGTATAAAAGGGGGTGTAGATCACATAATTATTCATCAAAGAGATCATATTGGAGAGGAGAGAGGCCACAACAATACTACACCCCACAGGGGGGATCATCCCCCAACCATCATCCACATCCTTTTCTTTATCCATCCATCACTTTGAAGATTCGTCTGTGGAATCAAAAGGAGCCAAGAGGAGGATTCAAGACGGAGAAGGACGCGACGACTCCCGTATCTAGGGTTTTATTATTTCCTAATTTATCTTATAATTTTCCAGACATCAACAATGACTTACCTCTCCTCATACTAACTAAGTCATCTCATGCAATTAATTATTCAATTAAACTACTAAGCATAATATTGGAATGGACATCCTAACACTATGAATAGAGAATTTAACCACACAGATCTTACACAAAATGAGAATAAGCATTCATGATAGAAAATATTCATAACAATCATTTCATCAAACATGTAGTGTGCAAAATCTACATAATACCTAACTAATCATATTGCTAGTCTCACATGAGGACTAGCCACTAATATCATAGTAAAATCAAAACAATCCATAGCATACTCCAATTGAGCCAAATAATAAAGAAATAATAAAATAAAGGTAAGTTAGCTCCCCTTTGATGGTGAACTTCCTCCCCTTTGATCATGCTAAAATCTTCAATCAATGATGAATTCCTCTTCTTAGATTGGTGGATGGATGGATTTATGTATGGATTTGAGAAGATCAAGTGGATTGGATGGATGAAGTGAAAGGTGGAAGAGATGGAGATGAATGTGTGTGATTTAGGTGTCTAGTATGTATGGAAACTGATCCAAAATGATTCATCCCGTAATTTGTGGTCAAAACATGTATTTATAGCCCACGGAAGCTTCTAGAACATGTAGAAATCATAAAACTGACTTTTGCACCTACACGGGTCGTGTAGGTGCACACGGGGCGTGTAGGTGTATTGAGTGTAGCGTAGTCTCACCGTTTCGCGCACAACTTTCACATCCGATCTCCGATTCGAATGATTCTTGTGCTCACGCGATCCTCTCTTCCATGGCTTTTCAACCATATATAACACATCTAGTTTTGTGCTCCACAATAATACAAAAAAATTACGCAAGCTGGACGTGTGTTTTCAACATTTGCTTTGGCTTGTTCTCCCCCATTTTAACTCCGAATTGAGCTCCCTCCATATCTTCATATTACACCACCAAATGATATACAAAATGAATAAAAACAAACAAGAGCACATAATAATGACACTAAAATCTAGGTGAAAATGACACCGATCATGGCTCAATCATCAATAATGGCCTCAGATCATTTCCTAGTATTTATCAATTATAAATTTCAAACAAGACTCCAAGTCAAGTTCTAGAATACGAGTATACAAACGATTCTCAAGAATAAACTATCATGCTAATAGCATGACCAATAGGCTCAAATTCTCACATGGGTAATAATATCCTAAGCACTCTTCAAAGCATGCAATTAACATCAATCTTTTCATCAATTGCAAGTAAAAATAGAACATGCTCATCATTAACAAACCAACATGCATCAAAACAAGTTACATGCATATACAAAATATCATCAACAATAATCAATCCAAAGCCACTCAATGTATCCATCTTTCATCAATCAAACACCAAACATCATCATTAATATCAAATACAAACCACCCACGCATGAATAACTTAAATAACACACTAACCATACCACCCTCAAATTTCAACCTGTAAAGTGAAAAGAGAAGGGGGATGAGATGAAACAGACAAAGAGAAAAACCTGGTGCAACTACTCCTCTGGAGCATCATCATCATCGCTCCCATCCATACGCCATAGGTCAAAATCCCTATGTAACTGATACACCTTCCTATCAATCTCTCGGCTGCTAGCCTGCACCTCTCCAATTCTTCTATCCATATCCTCATACCTCAGATTGAGTGCAGCATAGTTCGTGTTCGCCAATGCCAGCTGCCTATTTGTCTACTGCTGGTTCGCATTGAGCGTGGCGAAGTGCTTATTCATTAATCAGAATTGCTCCTGATAGAACTGATCCTGGGCTCGCCAAAAATCCTGCTGCTGCTGTGGCAGTGGCTCGAAAAACTCATGCTCCTGTGGCTGTGGTGGCTGCATCGGAGGCAAATCCATCTCCGGATATACAAACGCTGGTGGTGGCGGCTGATCTCCCTATTCGAAGTCAACTGGATCTCCTACCATGATCATGTCCTCATCTATAAGGACTCCCTGTAAGTGCATATCGGCAAGAAGTCTCCAATCTCCTTCCTCCATACAAGTCCTCGAGATCGCTCTATGCTCCGAAGTATCCATCAACAAGTTACTATTGATCTGAATTGTAGTAAGATCAACGATGGAAAGTGGAAATCTGAATTAAATAGGATTCTTGCCACGAATAAACATCCAAGTGTCGTCCATCCGCTGAATCAACCCCATCCTCACACATGCTATTAGGATCAAGTCTGGATCCCCTCGAATCGGTAGATGCCTACTCAAATCAACCCGGTAATACTTGGCTATTAAAGTAATGAGTCCTCCAATGTTCACATGCTGAAATCTGTGGGTAGTGAACTTATGCAGCTGCTGGAAAAAGTAAGCCGCCACATTGAAACGGACTCCATTAAGCATGCACCATAGCACATACAGCTCACCCCTTGGAATACAACTCCCCTCGGATTAAGCAAACAGAGTGTTACTCAAGATCCGGTCCATATAAGCAATCACGGGGTTGCGGATGAAGGCAACCTTGGAAGCATTTGAATTATATCTTCCTCGCCTCCCCGAGATAGATCTCCAAAACTCATCAGGTCTGAAATCATCGTGCTCCACATCAATCACATTCTTACAGCCGATCAACTCATTAAACTATCGAGCATGCATCAACTATTCTTGCCCACCAATTTGCATCCGAATAACATACGGAAGATAGCGATCTCCACTCTCAATACTCAACAAACATGGCACCTCAACAGTTAGATGGAAATACGTCTCCCTCTTCATCTCCATAAATCTGGTTATCCATACTCTATTGAACATCCAACGAATATTGTTGATAATGTTCATTGCCACCATAGCTTCATCATTTTGGTAGCGAGTCCTCGTGATCTTGCTCGCAATAGCTGCCCATAACTCCTTATCTTCCCAATTAGCAATCCTAATGCCATAATCAGAAGGTTTCTTCTTATCCAATTTAAGCTTTTTGGCACCACCATTCTTCCTAGGAGACTTGGTCTCCTTCCTCTTTGAAGATGAAGCAATCTCTTTTCCTACAAAAGTTATACTTCAATACATAACAAGAAGTGATAAAGCAAGTATACTAATCCTAAGACTAACATGAATCCTACTCAAGACTTCAAACTCATGTTCCAATCCACTCTCAACTTCAAGTGCTTATCATCATAGCAACTATAATTCAACACCTTTAATCAAGAATAATTAGAATACTAGTCTTAAAAATACTTCACACGAACATGCTCTCCAATTTCAACATACTTCAACCAAACCAAGAACATGCTCGTCTTCCTCACTCAATCACACACCATCCATACTCCAATCAATGAGCCCAAACATATAATTCGAAATCAACTTCAAGCCCATATGATATGCAACATTAATTTCACAAGATTTCAACATCCTAACGTAAATTGAAAGCATCTCAATTCAAATGAAATTCACGCAAAAACACCAAAGATTCAACAACCCAATCCACAAAATACATGCTTCAATCAACTTACCCAACATTCCTAACCATAATCTCATCAATTCACGGGTATAGAAGTTCGAAAACATACCTTTGTTGGCCATGGTGTGCGCTCAATGATCGGTGGTGAATTTTCAAAATTTGAATAGAATAACCCCAATTCGGACTTGAATCCTCCAAATTTTGGATGTGGAAGTGGGTGGATGAGTGGATTAAAGTGTGGGGAAGAGTTTGAGAAGAAGAACTTACAGTTCGAATCGATTGCTCGAGCGAGGGTGACGGGAGGTGGTCGAACGAAAAGAGAAACTGACCTTTAAATCCAAATTCTGACTCCCGTTCGACTCGAACAACTTGGTCGAGCAGGGGTTTTTGATCGAAAAACTCAGATTTATACTAACACGTGACCTTGTTTGACCTCCGTTCGACTTAAATTTCCTGGTCGAACAACAGCTTGAGGTCGAACAACTTGCGGAATCAACTCCTTGTTCTCCCCTACTCCGTTCGACCTCCGTTCAACTTGAAGAATATGGTCGAACGAAGTGTGCTGGTCAAATGAGGCTTCTGTAAGTTTGTCTTCATTATGTTCGACCAGCGTTCGACCAAAACTTCGGGTCGAACGGCGGCATCATGGTCGAACAACTTACCGATCTTCTAAAACTTCATACTTTTCTCGTCTTTCCCTGCAACACTTAAACTATAGGGCATCATCAAGTATCAAGATAACCAAAACTTAAGCTAGAGAACCACTTTTAAACTAGATAAAACCATGTATAACTCCGCATACGACACACGAAACACAAAACACCACTAAACATTAGGCAAATTGCAAGAAATCGACACATTAAAACCGGTTAAAGTTTCAATACGCCGCAAAATATCAACTCCCCTAACAAACATTACAAAGAAAAGATTATATTCTTAGTGCTTAGATGAGGTAAGTACATCACACCCCCCAAACTTAGTAGAAACTATAGTCGAAACTAAGTTTGCAAAGAGATGTAATTTTCGATTAGTAAGCACGTTAAATATAAAAATTTCTTACTCACACTAGTGAAATAAAACATTAAAACGGGAAGGAAAGCCCCCAACAAGTGCTCTTGTTTAACATCGGAGAGTCACAACGGTACCAATCTAGTGCAAGGTATCCTCAAAGACGACACAAGCATCATCCGGCGACTTGTAATGCTTCAATCGATGCCCATTAGCCGCTATGATGTCTCCATCTTTGCCTATGAGTTCAAAACTCCCCCCTCCATAGGCTCTATGGATAATGAACAATCCTGTCCACTTCGATTTCAATTTTCCTGCAAAAATCTTCAAACGAGAGTTAAAAAGTAATACCTCATCACCTTGCTTGAACTCTTTTTAGGAGATCTTCAAATCATGTCATTTCTTCATTCTTTCCTTGTAGATCTTCGAATTCTTGAAAGCTCGATTTCTGAACTCATCCAATTGATTGATATGAGTCATCCTCAACTCCTTTTTAGGAGATCTTCAAATCATGCCATTTCTTCATTCTTTCCTTGTAGATCTCCGAATTCTTGAAAGCTCGATTTCTGAACTCATCCAATTGATTGATATGAGTCATCCTCAACTCCTTTTGATCCTTAAGAGACAAGTTCAAGCTTCTCAATGCCCAAAAAGCTCTATGCTGAATCTCTACGGGTAAGTGGCACAGCTTCCCATAGACTATTTGATACTGTGACATGTCAAGCACCGTCTTGTAAGCTGTTCGAAACCCCCACAATGCATCATCGAGCTTCATAGCCCAATCTCTCCTATTAGTTCTGACTACTTTCTCTAGAATTTGCTTCACTTGTCGGTTGGAGTCCTCCGCTTGCCCATTCGCTTGAGGGTGATAGGGTGTAATAACCCTATGCTTAACACCATAATCCTTGAGAACTTTTTCAAGCAGCTTATTGACGAACTGTGATTCTCCATCACTCACTAGCGCTCTAGGAACTCCATAGCGAGCAAAGATATGTTTCTTCAAGAAGGACCAAACAGTCCTTGAATTATTCACACAAGTGGGAATGGCTTCCACCCACTTAGAAACATAATCCATTACTAGTAGGATGTAGATAAATCCATTAGATAGGGGAAAAGGTCCCATAAAATCGATCTCCCATACATCGAAGATCTCAACAACAATGATCGGCTAAAGTGGCATCTCATCTCTTCTACTTATGTTTCTCATCCTTTGATATCTATCGCATGTCGCCACATAGGAATCACAGTCTTTAAACAAAGTAAGCCAATAAAGAGCAGATTGAAGTACATTAGCTGCCGTCTTTTGAACTCCAGAGTGCCCCTCTTTAGGGTGTGCATGGCAAAATTCAAGAACACACTCCATCTCCATCTCAGGCACACACCTACGGACTATGGAATCCGTACAAATCTTATAGATAAATGGATTATACCATATGAAAATCTCAACATCTCTCTTAAACTTAGCAAGTTGATACCTATTGAGATCTTTAGGAATTTCACCCACGGCAATGTAGTTAACATAATATGCATACCATGGATCCATTCCTTGAGAATAGACCACACACGCTCTTTCAGCCCCTTCAACAAACACGGCCATGATCTTCTCATCAGGGAACATCTCTTTTATGTAATCAAAAGAATCATCACAATGCCCCCTTGTCTCCTACCCTGATAGGTGATTCGCCAAAACATTTTCCATTCCTTTCTTATCTCGGATCTCCGTATCAAACTCCTACAGAAGAAGAATCTATCTAATGATCCTTGGCTTTGCATCCTTCTTCGTCATCAAGTACCGAATCGCGGAGTGATCCGTATATACTATAGTCTTCATGCCTACCAAATACTGTCGAAACTTGTTGAATGCATACACCACAGCTAGAAACTCTTTTTCAGTAATAGTGTAGTTCTTTTGTGTTGCATCAAAAATTTTACTCGCATAGTAAATGGATCAAAATTTCTTCGCCCTCATCTGCCTAAGCACCACTCCAAGTGCTAAGTCACTTGCATCACACAAGTACAAACGGCCGAGTCCAATCTGGTGTGATCAAGATAGGTGCAGTAATAAGCGCCTCTTTCAAAACCTGAAAAGCTGTTAGACATTCTTCATCAAAAATAAAAGGAACATCCTTTTGAAGTAAATGAGATAAGGGCTTGGAGTATTTCGAGAAGTCTTATATGAATCTTCTATAAAAACCGGCGTGTCCAAGTAAGGACCGCACTCCTTTCTCATTAGTAGTTGGTGGAAGCTTCTTAATGGCCACCACCTTTACACGATCAACCTGCAATCCTTTGGCGGAAATGTGATGCCCAAGAACAATCTCATCTCTTACCATGAAGTGGCACTTCTCCCAATTTAAGACAAGATTAGTTTCTTGACATCCCTTCAAAACAGTAGATAGGTTAGATAAACAAATATCAAAGGAAGAACCAAACACAGAAAAATCATCCATAAACACCTCCATGATCTTTTCTATTAACCCATCAAATATGGCCATCATGCAACGCTAAAATGTAGCAGGAGCATTACACAATTCAAAAGGCATCTTCCTAAAGGCGAAAGATCCATAAGGGCAAGTAAAAGTGGTCTTTTCCTGATCTTCGGGCGCAATCATGATTTGATTATAACCTGAGTATCCATCTAAGAAACAATAAATCTCATACCCTGAAAGACGATCAAGCATTTTATCCATGAAAGGAAGCAGAAAATGGTCTTTGCATGTATTTTCATTCAGTTTCCTGTAATTCGTACACACACGTCATCCCGTAGGAATCCTAGTGGCTAAAATCTCATCATCATCAGCTTTCACTATAGCCATGCCCCCCTTTTTAGCTACAACATGCAATGGACTCACGTGGGAACTATCACTAATGGGATAAATAATTTCTGCATCTAACCACGTTAAGATTTGCTTCCTAATCACTTCTTCAATAGTGGGATTTACCATCCGCTGATTCTGAATGCTACTCTTAGCCTCATCTAACAATCTTATTCTATGCATGCAATATGATGGACTAATACCCTTCAAAACATCAAGAGACAAACCAATTGCAGACTTATACTTCCTAAGCACATCTAACAACTCCTCAAGTTGATCATCATCAAGGGAAGAAGATACAATTACCGGATATGTGTCATTGTCACCTAGATAGGCATACTTCAAGTGCTCCGGTAGCGATTTCAACTCCTCTTTCTCTTCTTCTTTTGGAGTGCTCTCTTTATCCAAAGATAACTATTTTTTAGTCCACTTAACCTCTTCATACTTGGTCCTCTTTGATTCATACCTATCATCACCCAAAGCAAGTAAGTTTTCAAGGAAATAGATACATACCTCATTGGAGAGCTCATCTAGCTCCGTGGTAGGAAAAAAAAAAGACTCCATCAAACATGTCTCCAACGGATCCTTTGAAAGGATTAAGGACATGTCTTCCTTCATAATCTCCTCCACCACATCGATGTTGTGACACTGTATCTCCATTGGCATCTTCATTGCTTTGTCAAGGTTAAACAATACCTCTTCTTTATCCATCCTTAGCCTTAGCTCACCCTTTTGCACATCAATCTTAGCTCCAGCAGTAGCAAGGAAAGGTCTCCCTAAGATAAGGGGAACGTTATCCTTGTCATCTTCCATCTCAAGCACTAGAAAATCCACAGGAAATATGAGCTTGTCCACTTTGGCAAGTACATCCTCTATCACGCCCTTCGGAAAAGTCATAGTCCTATCCGCCAATTGCAAAGCCACCGTTGTGGGAGCGAGCTCCCCCAAACTTAGCTTCTTAAACATAGCTAAGGGCATCAAGTTGATGCTTGCTCTAAGATCACACAAAGCTTTACGTGTCGCACCCTTTCCAATCTCACATAAGATAGTGAAGCTCCCCGGATCTTTCAACTTTTGTGGTAGCTTCCGCTAATTGATCGAGCTGCAATTTTTTGAAAGATTCATAGTCTCTACCCCGTTCAAGCTTCTTTTCTTCAATATGATATCTTTCAAAAATCAGGCATAGAACGGCATCTCCGTGATTGCTTCGGAGAAAGGAATGTTCAAGCTTATCTTATTCATTATATCCTAAGATCTCTTGAACTTATCTTCCAATCCTTCTTGACTATTCGAAAGGGAAACAGAGGAGGTATCTTTGTTTTTGGAATACCCCATTCATCACGTACAACCTTCTCCACCTTATCCTTCTCGGCTCTTAATCTTTTCACCCTTTCCCACTTCTTTTCCACTGTAAGCTCAGTATTCTTCTCTTGGGATGGCCCTGGAGTGTTCTGAACAATAGGTGTAGCATTTGGGATGGAAATGGGCATTGAACGAAGTTGTTCGACCTCTGTTTGACCATGTTGGTCTGGTCTAACAAACTATGGTTGGTCGAACAATGTCTCTGATCGCGAGTTCAAATTCTCTGACTTTTGTTCGACCACCGTTCGACCAAGATGGTCAGGTCGAATAGAAGTGCTCTGGTCGAACGACAGCTCTGATCACGATGTTAACTCTCCCCATTGTTGTTTGACCACCATTCGACCAAAATATTCTGGTCGAACAGAAGTGTGTTGGTCGAACGGCGGACCAGAAAGTAGAGCATCGAAATTCTATTTTTCCGAAGCTTGTTCGACCTCAGCTCGACTATCAGGTCTGGTCGAACTAAGTATGTTAGGTCGAACAAGACCTCTGTTACCTTCGTTTTCGCTTGCCGGCTTCATCGGACCTTCGTATTATGTTTCTGACCTCAATGTGATGGCATGACAAGACTTAGGGTTCTCAATACTTTGAGAAAGAAACTTTCCCTTCTCAATAGTTTGAGTCAATTTGTTAATATTTCCCGACATCTCCCCCATCAACAATATAAGTTCCTTAGCTTGCTTAGACAAATCTTCATGGTTGGCATCAATCTTCTTTTCCAGCTTGACCTCAAGACGATCTACTCTTGCATCATTCCTTGCCATGTACCTGTTCACCATATCCTCGAAACCCGGTTTCCCTTCTTCCATCTTAGCACCTGGATCAACACCAATAGGAGGTTGTACTGCATTATTCGGATTACTCCACGAAAACTCCCGCCTCTTCGGTTGTTGATAATTACTCGGTGGATCACGATTATTGTAGTTCCCTTGATAATTCCGGTTTCCTTGATTTTGGAACCTCGTTCCTTGAATACTTTGAACCATGGCATAATTCGCCTCTTCCATCTCCTCTTGGCTAGCTCCTTTATAACCATTATCCTGCTACATCATTGGTACTCGCTGCGATAAATCCGTAATTTGCTTTTGCTAAGACTCCAGTGGCTTGCTGATATTACTCAAACTAGAGACTATTTCATCTTCTCTTCCTGATTTAACCATAGTATGCTCAACCTGCGCTACCTTTCCAAGGACATTCGTGCCTCTCACTCTATCAGTTGGCTAATCTCTTGAATTCATCGAAATATCCTCAAAGAGCTTTTCGACCTCAACGAATGACTGTGTAAGCAATGCTCCATTAGAATAAGCATTTAATAACACTCGAGCAATCTGTTGTAGAAAATATTGATGTATTGAGCTTTAGATTGCCCGTGTTGCGAACACTTCCTAAGCATGTCCTTGAATTTGTCTCATGCCTCATGAAACTTCTCATTACCATGAATAGCAAATTGATTGATTTCTTGTTTCATCTTAAACACCTTTGAAGGTGGCATGTATCGCTCCAAGAATAAGATAATCTCAATTAAACTTGAAATAGTAAACTAATAATTAATGTCGTCCCCAGCAACGGCGCCAAGAACTTGATGGACGTTTTCTCAATACACAAAATTAATCCTCAAGTATAAGGATATCAATTGTAGTTTTGACAGGCAACCAAGTGATTATCGAATCAAAGGGACGGATTATTATTAATTTAATTAAGTTCTAATTTATTAAGACTATCAAGGCAATATAGTTGTGGATATTAAGTAATTAAGAAAGAAATAATTAAAATATCAATTAAAATAGCAAATAAAGTAAACAAGCAATAGAGATAATATGACTGTGATCAAGTTAGAAAGTAGGTAGTTCTTCAGGTCATCCAGTTTTACTTATTAACTTCCTTTTCATGCGTTGATGTCCGACTCTGCCTTGTGGTCTATAGACGCATCACTAAACTATGCAAATCTACTCTATAGACACAAGTAAATATGTGTATTACACGTGTGAGTATCCTTGGAGCAAGAGTTATAATTCACCCCCCCTTTTTAGGTACTATCATTATCAATTATTTTCATGCACTTAGTACTCTAACCCGATATTATCTCCCTTTTTAAGTACTATGAAGTTATACTCTTTATCTTACTTATTAACCAGAATAATATTCAATTAACAAGTATTTATATTAGATAGTTCTAATAAGACTTCAGAATCCCTTCACTTAGAATTATAACATGTAATCCTACTCAGCAGTGAACGCACTCAATCAATAACCAAGATATGTATTTAGACTCTACATAACAGTTAAAGATGCACAAAATGACTGTGAGTTTGAATTGAAAAAGCATAGTCTCATATAAAATAATCCATAAGTAGTGTTGTACGGAGTTTACACATGGAAATTCAATTTACTCCTAAAACCTTCATAACCCTAGAACTACCAAAGCAGTTCTAACCCATGATTGATCTAAAAACAATCATGGTGGTTGGTAAGATCTTAGTTCTAACCCATGATTGATCTAGAAACAATCATGGTGGTTGGTAAGATCTTACCCATAGTCTTGAAAATTACAAGATAAATTAAGTAGAGAAGTAAACCCTAGATGCGGGCGCCGTCGCGACTCTATCCATCTTGAATCTTCACTTGGTTCTCACTTGGTTCGACAGACGAACCTCTCTCCACAGCTCCATAGGTTGGAGTTTGGGTTTGGATGTGGTGTAGGATGGATGTTAATCTAACTCCCTTGTTGATGTTATCTACATCTCTTTTTATACTTGTAAAGGACTCGTCATGGACCTTTGATGGGCTTTTACTTGAGGCACACGTCAAATTTGGTAAAAGACACCCAAAATTACCAAAAATATGATCAGCGACATTCTGTTCGACCAAACCTCTCTGGTCGAGCAAAGCTCTCCTGGTCGAACGCTGGTCGAACAAGATCTCTGTAAGTTTTTGAACGTTTGGTTCGACAAAGACGATGCTGGTTGAACGGACACTCTTGGTCGAGCAAACTCTCTGTAAGTTTCTGGGCATTTTGCTCGACTTGGCGCCCTTATTAGACCAAACTGATGTAGGTCGAGCAAGCCTCTGAGGTCGAACAACCTTCAAAAAATGACTCAAAAATCGTGTCTTCCAATTCCAAACCCTTAAGACCTGTTTTCCTATATAAATATGCTCAAAAAGCCTTAGTAGCCTTTGATTCATGGATTTCCTATAAACAACCCAATTCATCTTGATAATAAACGTAATCGTACTAGATTTCCACACAAATCCAAGCCCAAAACACATGAATTTACACTCTCATCAGCATACCATCGAGTGCACCACCGAGCGCCCCATCGTGCGCTCTGCCCGGTTTCTGCTTGCCTCAACGCCCGACGAGATCACACCATATGCCAACGGGTTTCCCACCGAGCGCCCTTCGCATGCTTCTGTGTGTCAATGCTTGCCTACCCGCTCGCCAATGACATCCCTCGCCTGTCGACCTGCTCGCCGATGTTTACTCGTGCATGGCAGCATGCCCGTCTCGTAGCGTTCATCAATTGGCTTCCTCGCTCGATTTCTCTCCAAGCGCTCATCATCATCGTTTACCGTGAATTTAACGAACAGGTACAGTTCGAATCGTTCACCACCATCGACAATTCAGGGATTATATAGGCACAATCAAATCATACCAAAACCCTAATCTCATGCAATTCTAATCCATAATTAAATCACATATATACATAAACCCAAGCCTAACGCATCACGCTTCACCACGAAACTGAAGCTCTGATACCAATTGTTGGCATTTAATTATTTGATTAACGTGAATCATTAGGCTTTCATGCATTTCTAAATCAGTAGAAGCAAAAATATAGAAACGTATTACCTTTCACCAGGGTATGTTGAAGAAGAGAATGAATTCTCGCTGGCAGCATGCGCAGCCTCACCATTTTGGGCATAAATTTCTCATCCAATCTTCGATTTGAGTGATCTAGGTGCCAAAACGATCCTCCCTTATGTATCTTTCCAATGGAGTATCACACGAATAGTTTGGAGTTCCACACAATTTTAGAAAAATCATGGAAGTTGACAAACAACAGCAGTAAACAACCTCTTGATCTTCTGCTATATTCTCATGTCCAATCTTGACGTCGTGTGGGCGACGATGTTCAAGATCCTCCCAATTTGCTATTCCTTTTCCCTACTCATAGTGTTAGGCGTGAAAATAATTAGGGTTTAAGACAGCTGAGGTGACTTATATATGGGCTATAGCAGGGACCAGGAAGAGAAATTAGAGTAGGGCCTCCATTGGACTTAAGTATCCAAGTTTAGCCCAAAACTTATACTTAAGTCCAATAATAATAATATATTCCACTAAAATATTATTATTGCACCGCCGCTCTAATCCCATAATTACATTATGGGCTCTTTCTTATCATGAGCCTATTAGTCTCCCCATGTTTAAGATATACAATACCAATTAATTAATTAAGTTACTGACAACCCCATTAATTAATATCACATCCAAGAGTAGTACCACTCAACCTTGTTATCATGTCGGAATAAATCCACCTGCAGGGTTTATATGATAATCCTTATTAGCTCCTCAAGGGGACATCATCAGCCTATTTAATAGGATACAGATTCCTTCTACAATCAACATCACACCATAGAGACAACATTATTTCCCAACTCACCGATTTTGTTGATTTAATAACATGTAAATCTCACCCATTGATGAATCAAAGAAATACATACTGTCATACGTGTCGAGGTTATTGTATAGGGATTAAGAGTACGAACATCCATAATAACTGAGATCAAGTTCTCTTATATTGTCAGTATAAGTCGAACGATCTCAAACGGTCCTGCTCAATACACAAAGTGTACTAATGTGATTTTATAGTCAAGAAACTAATACCAAATCACACTACAACCATCCCAATAGAGAGTCCCCGTCTATCTCAGTTGTGAGCATCCGTTTATATTTTATAAGAAAACCGATAATATGATCTTCCGCGTGTTGTCGCACAACATATTATCTACAGTATAAAGCTAGTGGACTATTGCATCGGACATATAAGTAAATTATAAGACGCAATCATTTGATCAATGATTCTCATTTCAAATATTGTTAAAACATTGTTCATATTATTGTTAGGCTTTTAGTATACAATCCAATAACAAAGTGTTCGCCCAGGTCTTAGGACTAGAAATTTGGAAATACTTATCACATGGAATCGTATTACTATAAATTAAAAGCAACAATCGGATGTAGAGTTCAATCAAATCAATTGCGTGGTTCCTTATGTTATGTTTTGGCTTCATTTTACAATTCACAAATTTATTAAGGACTTCATCCTTAGTCCTAATGTATTCCTCTGTAATTGTTCCCTCTCTAACATGCCTCTAAGAAAACGAGCAACCAACCCAAAAAAATACCAGTGTTAGTCAAACTATATCACATGAATTTTCTCTCCATATAATGCATATGGAAACAACTTTCCAAGATGCAGTAGTTGATGAGAGTGATAATTCACGTATTTTGAGCTCTGATTTGTGTGGAAATTGAGTATGATTTGGGCTATTATCAAGGCAAATCGGTATGTTTATGGAAAATCCACGAATCAGGTGTTACTGAGGCTATTTAAGCATATTTTATACAGGAAAACAAGTCAGAAGTGCTCAGAATTGGAAAACACGATTTTCGAGAAGTCGCTCGATCTCAGGAGGAGCCGCTCGACCAGCACAATTTGGTCGAGCAAGGTTGAAGTTGGTCGAGCGAGGGTCTGTACAGAGTTTCAGCGAACAGGGATGCCGCTCAACCACCGCTCGATCTGGACGAAGTTCGCTCGACCTTGCCAGTTTTGTTCGAGCAAGGACACGCGCCCCTATTTTTGGTAATTCCGACCCTCCTATGCGTGAATTGACATATTTTCCAAGAAAAAGTCCAGTAAAGGTCCATAAGGAGAGTTTTACAAGTATAAAAAGGGATGCCGATCACATCAAAAAGAGAGTTAGATTCCACATCCATCCTACACCACATCCAAACCCTAACTCCATCCTACGGAGCTGTAGAGAGAGATTCATGCAGCAAATCAGTGAGAACCAAGTAAAGATTCAAGACAGGGCGAGAAGCGACGGCGCGCACATCAAGAGTTTACTTTCCAACTTAATCTTTCTTGTAATTTTCAAGACTATGGGTAAGATCTATCCAAACACCATGAACGTTCTTCGAAGCGTCATAGGCTAGAACCACTTTGGTAGTTCTAGGGTTATGAAGGTTTTATCTAGTTAATTGAACTTTCGTTTGTATACTCCGTACAACACTACTTGTGGATTATTTTATATAAGACAATGCTTTATTAATTCATACTCAGAGTTGTTTTGCGCATCTTTAACTGTTATGTAGAGTCTGAATACATATATTGGTTATTGATTGAGTGCGTTCACTACTGAGCAGGATTTTATATTATGATTCTATGTGAGGGGACTCCAAAACTTCATTAGAACTATCTTATATAAATACTTATTAATTGAATTGAATTCGGGTTAGTAAGTAGGATAAAGAGGATAATTATATAGTACCTACAAAGGGAGATCATATCGGGTTAGAGTACTTAGTGCACGGGAAATAATTGATACTGATAGTACCTAGAAAGGGGGATGTAATTATGCTCTTGCTCCAAGGTAATTCATATGTGTTACATGCATATTTACTTGTGTCTATATAGTATATTTGCATGGCTTTGTGATGCGTCCATAGTCCACAAGGCAGAGTCGGACATTGACATACGGAAGGGAGATTAATTAGTGAAACTGGATGGCCTGAAAAGCTAACTATTTTCTCACTTATTAACTCTCGTTTATCTCTGCTATCTTTATTTATTTGTTATTTATTATTATGTTTATTAGATTAATAACTATTCTACAACTTAAATTACAAATCGTTCTTTGGGTTTGATAAATATAACTTGGTCGCTTATCTAAGCTACAATTGATATCCTTCATACTTGGGGATTAATTGTGTGTTGAGAAAACGTCCATCAATAGGCATATTCACAAGTGAATCAGTTCAACTCACTTTGGCTCCCACTTTCATAGGCTACAGGAGTTTGAACAATTTTAACATCACTTAACACCATGAATTTAGAATTAAATGACATATTAAGGTGCATTATTATAAAAAAAAAATGCAACCAAATAGCCACCCCATGGGTTCGTATTCAACAAATGTCACAAAATAAAGTAAAATTACACATACACACTAAAGCTGATGTCAAACGCTCTCAAAAACGTCACCATTGGACTCCACGCATCGAAACAGGTCAGAAAACGTCAACCAGTCATCGAAAAACAACTCCACGCGCTTGAACGTGCCACAACACGCCGCCAAGAGCATCATGCTTGCCGCCACGCCAGCCACATGCTGCCATGCACCAGCACGCGCCGCCACGCACTGACTGAAGGTTGGCTGCTTTATGGAGCGTGCACCACACGTGCCACCACCGGATAGGGTTTCAGTCGGCGCGTGAGACTCACGTGCGACCGACGGTGTCGCCAGGCTTCGATGCGTGGTCTCCACACGTCACCGCCGAAATGCCGTCTGCCGACGCATGTGCTGCACGCGCCACTGCCGGTGGTCCGTCCTCCGGCTGGTCCTGACCCGGTACGGCTCACCTCCGGTCCAGTCTGGTCCACGTCTGTTCGGGGCTGGTCTGACTCGGTTTGACTAGTTTGATCCGGTCAATCCTAAAATTATATTTAATTGCAAAAAAGTCCCTGAACTTTATTGAATTTTCAAAACAAACCCCCAAACTCTCTGAAACTTTGAAGATTTTGCCCAATTTCGAAAAACATAAAAAAATCATAACTTGAGTTTTAAAAGGTCAAAAAATGCACAAAAAATACCGATAGACTCCTCTTGATGAGACTTATCTAGTGGTATATCAAAAACATGCTTTAACTTGTACGAAAAAATGATGAAAAAATGAACCTGTGAAGAGTTTGAAAGTGTAAAATCGTCATACACATGTAATAGCCACTATACACATAAAATTCTGTCTTTAACTCATATGTGTGATCAGTCAACATCACATAAATAAACAATCATACTCTTTTCAACATAAATCATGTATGAGCAAAATATACCGTAAAAAGCAAAAAACTTAAATCATGAAAATATTCTATTTTTTATTTCAGAAAAAACAAGCGAAGTACCAACCATTTGCTCTGATACCAATGTTGGAAAACTCACGATCATAAATGCACAAACCCTAATCAAGCATAGAGAGGAATCTCATACCTCTCACAGTAGGTATATGTTGTAGCGGAAGAACACGTACGAACCGATTGATACTCACGTTGTTAAACCGTGATCCCTGGGTCAAATCTCACAATACTAGGTTGTAGATTATATTTCCACGATATTGTATTAATTGTGGAATATGATGACTTGATTTGCGTTGTGATTTCGGGAGAGAAAAACAGCGAGAGAGGAAACGCTTTGGCGTTTTGAGTTTGCATTATGTGTTCTGCGTCTCAAGCGTCTTGCTTGTTTCACGTCTATGTTAACTGCCTCCGCGCATTAACATTTATCTCCAATGAGATAGGAGTTAAAAAACGGTTTCATAACTCCCTCTCTCTTATCCACTTATATTCATATGTGGAATATTATTATTAAATAATACTAATTATTATTTACAAATTCATAATCATCCGGTTAGGATCAATCTAAATCAGCCCATTATGTATATGATTCAACATGCATTATCCTTAACTTTTTTTTCTTTCTCTGTTAGTGTTTTTTTTAATTACGTAGATTAATTTTCTTATTTTAAATTTTAATAAAAATATAAAATAAATATTTGAATAAAAATTAGGCAAAGACTTGAGTAAGACTGTCTCATGGATTATCTTATGTGAGACTGATCATCCATTAACCCAATTAACTAATTTTAAAGGTCACTGTTTGGTTGCTACGAAATTAGAAAATTAAAAAATTAGTTGTAGAGTAAAATTAATTGTATCTAAATAAATTAAAAGGGCCTTGTTTGGCCAATATCAAATTAAAAAAACTAAAAGTTAATTATGAAATATAAATTAATTAGGACTTGTATGTATACTATTTTTTTCTACGCTTTTCTCATTTAATTTATTATTTTTTATTATTTAAAAATGTAATAATTCAAAATTAATTATTTTAAATAGTATAAATTTATAATAAAATGTGATATTATGTGATAACCTTTATAATTAATAGTGATACCCAATTGATATAAAGTGATAATGGTGTTGTGGACTATTACATAAATATTTATAGTATATTAAAAAAAAGTGATAATATTTTAAAAGAAAAGTGATAATTAATTACAAAAGTGTATTTCACGAACAATTTATAGAATGGATAAAATTTGATAATATTTTAATAAAAAATTATTTATAATAAAAAAATTGATTTTCGTCTAATTGAATAATTATTATTTCACGAACAATTCGCCAGAACAATAATAGTGATAACATTTTTAATAAAAAGTGATACATGATAAAAAAAAAAGTAATAACCGTTTAATTAAATTATTTTATGAACAAATTGTAAAATAAATAAAAAGTAATAACATTTTTAATAAAGTTATATCCGATCAAGATAAAGTGATAACAGAATAGTTTTACTATCTAATAATTAATTACTAATAATATTATTATAATTGACAAATAAATTATTATTATTATTATGATGATAATAAAATAATTTTTATTAAAATTAAAAAATAATTGATTTTGACATACCTGATTGTAATTGGCATGTGAGCCGCCAATACCTTTAAAACGTTAGTAATGTTAATTAAGCCATCGAAACAGGCCCTTGTTTTTCATTTTTATTTATTTATTTTTATTAATGAATAGGATAAGATCCGTCTCACATATGAAGATCCGTGAGACGGTTTCTCTCAAGACATACCCTAAAAATTAAAGTTGATCAAATTTATTATATTATTTTAATAATTAATTTTTTATTTTTTTAATAAGTTAATAAACTTTTTATTTATACTATAAATTATTCTAGTATTATTATTTTTCATTAATCTATTATCAATTTCCTTTATAAAAGTTATCACTTTTGGTCCGTCTCACGTAAGATCCTTGCGTTAGACAGTCTCATACAAGTCTTTGCCATTAAAAAATTACTCTTCAAATTCTTGTAAACTCTAATTTATCGATTACTTTTTAGTACATATAAAATCATTTTTTAGAGACATGAATTATTACTCTTCTGTATAAAAATTAACTCTTGAAAAAATATTTTTTATATATTAAAGAATAATTTTAAAAAATAAATTTACATGTAAGCCCAATTTATATGAGATTATATATTATTGTTAATAAATATATATAAATTCCATGGTTTATTCATACAATTCAATTTATATAAATTGAATATGTATGTTTTCAAGGTATAAAGAAAACTAATAAGTAATATGTCATCATCTATCAGAAAAAATAATGCAGGTTTAAGAAAATAACAAATGAGAACGTCTCACACATCCAACTGGTAAATGGAGCTCCACTTACCCACCAACTCAATTAATTAAGCAGCCCCAAATAAGATCGATAATAATTAAGCGGCGCTAACTATCTCATCAATCTTCACGCATAGTTGCATACTACTGTATTTTTATGAAAAAATTACTTTTAGATACACACTTTGTACCCATAATTATTAAGAAATATATTAATTTAAAACATTAAAGTAAAATATCAAATATAACCCTAAATCTCTACACTTTTAAACCACAAACCCTAAACACTCACTCACCGCTGGATTGCCGACGGCCGGTCGCCGAACTACCACGGACTGTAGGCCGGCCGCCGGAAAGTTGCCGGACCGCCGCTGCCGCCGCCTTAGCTTCCCCGGTCGATCGCCGGAGCACTGCCGGACCGACGCCGCTTGAGCTTCGCCGGAGCTCTACCGGACCACCGTCGGATCACCATACATTTTTGATGCACACACTTTTTTTTACTGTGCACACTTTTTTTACTGCACACACTTTTGCAGCACACGAACTTTTGCTGCACACAAATATTTATTTGCAGCACATTGTAGGGGTAATATTGGAATATCACTATATATTTATGTAGTTAGTAGTAATATTTTTATATGTTTGTATCTCATAGTAATTAAGGATTTTTTAGTGTACCTAATAGTAATCCTCCCTGTTTTTATTTTATTTTATAATTTTAAGTTGACATTTTTTCATTATTCTCTCAATTTTTTTTCTATTTGTTTATTTTATCTTTATTCACAATTAATTTATCATAATTTTTTTATTTAAATTTTATTCTTACTTTTATTTTATAATTGGAAAGTAGTTTTAATTAAACTTAATGCTTTAGTTTTTTTCTTTTTAATACTGCTACGTTTTTAAAATATTACTTGGATGAATGTTTAATTTTTGAGTTAATTATCTTAAAGAACGATGAACTTTCAACGGATTGTAAATTAATCCCGACTTTTATGAAATTGCAAAAAAAAAAATCATGACCTTTCATGTTTGTGCAATTCGCACCCGTCGGGTAGCTGAAGCATGCCCGACCGCTGAAGTGGCATTGACCTTTGTCACGTCAGCTTTTAGTTATTGCAAAAAAAAATCTCAACCTTTACTTAAATTACAATTTAATCTCTAAGATTTTGATAAAAAAGACCATCAAATTTATATTTTTAATTTTAAATTGCACAATCTAATAAAAATTTTATATTTTATTTTTAAATTTAAACTCAAAAAATATTAAATAAAATAATAAAATTATTATATGAATAAAATATTTATTACTAAAATTAGGTGAATAAAATTAATTATATCTATGAAGTAGTAAAAAAGATTATACAACCTCTTTAAGGTAAGTCTTGTGTGAGACCGTCTCAGATCTCATTCCGTGAGCAGATTATTCATTAATCAATTAATACAATATAAAAAATAAAAAATATAGGAAAAGGCCGCCGTGGCCCATGACCGGTCACCCATGCAATGTCGGCATATTCATGAATGAACGCCTATTCAATTAATTAAGGATTATTGATATCTTTCTCCTTTATCTTATACATCCTAAAATTAATAAATTTATTAATTATTTAAATTACAAATAAATTCAATGTGATCATTAAAATATTTTAAAATGATGGTTGAAAATTCAAAAATGAAACTTATTACATTGAAAAAATGATACATTTAATATTGAACAATTTTATGAAAGGAAAAGTTTATATTATGAAATGATTTTCATAAAATTGATAAGAAGTGAAAGTTTTTATAAATAAAAGTGATGAAAAGTGATAGTTTTTATAAAAAAAAAAAATATTTAATTGATGAAAAGTGATGATGGTATTGTGAACTATTTCATGAACAATTTAAAGTGCAAATAAAAAGTAATAACATTTAAAAAAAAAGTGATATAATTTTTAACAAAAAATAATAACTAATTACTACAACGTTAAATGATCTCACTATAAAATGGGTTTATACAAGAGATTCACTTCATGAAAATTTCATAAATTAAAAAGTTACAATAATATTTTTAATAAAAAGTGATACCTAGACAAGGAAAAGTGATACACAACTAATATAATTATTTCTTAAATAATATGTAAAACAAACAAAAAGTGATAACATTATTGATCAAAAGTGATACTTGATTAAGAAAAAAGTAACACACATAAAGTATTTAATGAAAAATTCTAAGAACATATAAAAAGTGATAATATTTTTAATTAAATGTGATACCTGATAAAAAAAGTGATAAATGTCCAATTAAATTATTTAATGAATATATTTACTATACGGATAAAAGGTGATAACATTTTTAATGAAGAGTGACTCATCTTAAAAAAATAAAAATATTATCATTCAAATAAACTTATTAAATATTAACCATTAGTTAGTATAATAAATATAAAAGTATAACTAAATAAAATGAATTCGTCATCAAATTAATAGTATATATTATTTTGATATGATTTACATTAATTATATTTCTATATACGAATAATTTTTTATTTTATTTGTAATAAAAAATAACTGTACATGTTTTTATCTATTAAAATAAATAAATAAATCAATTGTAACTAAACAAATAATGAGTAACAGAAAAGGGATTAAGTTAACTGGAGGTGGAATGCGTGTAGGGATGTAATCGAGCCGAGCCGAGCCGAACATCTCCGGGCTCGAAGCTCGGCTCGAATTTTTTTAAAGGGCTCGAGCTCGGCTCGAGCTCGATTCGAATTTTATTTTTTAAGCTCGAGTTCGGCTCGTATGTAAAATATAGAGCTCGCGAACAGTTCGCGAGCTCGGCTCGAAATATTTTTACTGAATAAAAAAAATAAACTCGAGCTCAAATTCGGCTCGATAAAAACTAGTCCTTTGTTCGAGCTCGGGCTCGTTCGGCTCGTTAAGCTGAAAATAATTTATTTTTTAGTTTTTTAATGTATAAATGTTTGAGTGATGTCTCATGAGTAATAAAATTTTATTAATATTTTTTTTATAAAAAGTGGAATCTAGAACTATTATAAATTTTTATTAATTATTAGAAGTATTAATTATTAATTAAAATATATATTAATAATATAACAAAAGATTTTTTAATTAACATTTATAAGTATATGGAGTATGTATTTAATTTAAATTTTGGAGTAGGTCTTGTGTGGAACCGTCTCACGTAAATATTTACATGAGACGAATAAAAAGTGATAATATTATTAATTAAAAGTTATATTCAATCGATAAAAAGTAATAATAGTGTAGTGAACTATTTTATGAACAATTTATAATATAAACAAAACTAACATTTTATATGGAATATAGCGAAAGTGCTAACATTTTATAAACTTTTTATTCGCCTCATGTAAGACCTTATTTAAGACGGTGTCACACAAGTATTTGCCTAAAATTTGAATGTATCCTTATGTTATCCCATTAACTATAATAATAATAATAATAATAATAATAATAATAATATTAAAAGGCAAATACAGGTGTATATAAATTCGAAATTTCTCCTTCAAATAAAATTATATTATTAAAATATAAATAAATAATTATATTAAATTAATTTATTTTTACATATATATATATATATATGTGTGTGTGTGTATTAATGAGGTGTCGACTTTAAAATACTTACAATTTTATTAATTACAACTCCTTCGTCCTATAATACTATTCTCATTTTCCTCATTTGTTTGCCCCACAAAATCTTTCACCCCTAACAAAGTAAACATCATTTTATCCAACAACCTCAAAAGTTACTTTAATTTCAAATTTGTCACTCTTTTTTCACACATATCATTACTTTATACTTTTTTATTACCTAAAAATACTACAATACCCTCCAAAGTCAATAAAGTTGGTCAAAAAGTGTAACTTTTCTTAAACAACGTGGAACAGTAAAGGTGAAAAGTTTTTCGGAACGGAGGGAGTATTAGTTAAAATTTAATGTATATAAATACATATATTTATTCAAATTTATGTATAAATAAATCAAAACTAAATCTTATATAGAAATAAAAAATAAAAAAATTTAGATCTTTAAACTCATTATAAATATGACTTTCAATTCATTATTTAGAATTAATAACATGCACTCCCTTTTTAATTTTATTTTTATTAATTACGTTTTAATAATTTCATTATTTTCATTGCCATACTTTAAAATTTTTCTTTAATTTAAAGTATACTATATTTGTAAAATTATAAATTTATATTCCTTATAAATTATATTGATAAAAGTATATATATATATATATAAGTTTATTTATTTATGTAAAAAATTTTAAAATCTAAAATTACCATATTAATATGTTATAATAAATAATAACAATAACAATAATAATAATAATAATGGAGTAATAATATGAAGAGTGAGCATATTGACCACTATTCGAGCCTATTATCGAACACGTTCATGAGCCTATAAACGAACACGTTCGCAAGCTTAATAAACAAACACGTTCGCGAGCTTAATAAACGAACATGTTTGTGAGCCTATAAACGAACATGTTCGCGAGCTTTTAAACGAACATGTTTGTGAGCCTATAAACGAACATGTTCGCGAGCTTTTAAACGAACATGTTCGCGAACACGTTCGCGAGCCTGTAAACGAACACGTTCGCGAGCCTGTAAACGAACACGTTCGCGAGCTTTCGAGCCAAACACCCTCGGGCTCGAGTTCGGATCGAAAAAATAATCGAGCTCGAAAATCGAGCTCGGCTCGGCTCGTTTTTTTCCACGAACGAACTCGAACGAATTTTTTTTCGAATCGAGTCTCGAATAGTTTACGAGCGGCTTGGTTCGTTTACATCCCTAAATGCGTGTATTTAGAAGGTAATTCAGGTAGTGGGTTGGCTCAGATCCGCGAGAAATTAATTTGGATTATAATTGACCTGTAATGAGATTCGTGAGTCTTTTCCATATTTAAATTCTTTTAATTTTTAAAATATTTTATTTTATAGATTATAATTTTTTTATTAATTTATAAAATCAAAGTATTCGTAAACATGTCTCAGTATATTTTCATAATTTCACATTATATATAATATTACAAATATACTTATGAGATGTTTAAGGAATTTTATTATTTATATAAAAAATCTTTTAGTATTAATTTATAAACTCAAGTTTTATACTGAGAAAAAAATATTCGTTAAATTTAATTTATACAAACCAAAATAAATTTTATGTATTTATCATTATATTTTCCGTTTTCATACATCTCACACTTACCTTCATCTCATCACATCAATCAATAACCTTAAAAAGTTATATATCAATCTAAAAAGTATCAATGTCACCTAATACACATAACATACTTTATACTTTATTTATTGTCTTAAAATACTACAATGCCCTTAAAAAGTAAAAAAAAAAATTTCAAAAAATAATTTTTTTTAAAAAACTAAAAATCTACTGTGCTGGTGAAGATAACTACAGAACAAAGAGAGTAGTAATAAATTAATAAACAAAAAATTAAAAGACTTTGTATAAAAATAAATATTTAATATAACATTTAGTATGAAAATATAAAATAATAATAAATATTTAATGAAACATTTAGTTATGAATTTAAATTTAAAAATAAAATATAAAATTTTTATTAGATGGTGCAATTTAAAAATAAAATTAAAAAATTAATGGTCTTTTTTGCCAAAATCTCAAATGTTGAGTTTAAATTGCAATTTAAGTAAATATTAGGGTTTTTCTTGCAATTAATTAAAGCTGACGTGGCAAAGGTCAACGTCACGTCAGCGGTCAGGCAGGCTTTGACTGCTCGACCGGTGTGAGAATTGCACAAACATAAAAGATCATGATTTTTTTCTGCAATTTCATAAAAGTAGGGATTAATTTGCAATCCATTCGTTCATGGTTTTTAAGATAGTTAACTCTTAATTTTTTTTTAGATTTGATATAAAGTACTCCCTCCATCCCGTTCTTATGTTTACGTTTGCTTTTTACACGGGAATTAATAAATATAGTATTTTAGTGTATATTGAGGTGAGAGAAATAATAATTTAATGTAAAGTGAGTAGGTGTATTAGTGGGATGTGTGGGTCCATGGAAAGAGAAATAATTAATTTTGTGGGTCTCATATCCTAAAAAGAAAAATGTAACCATTAGGATAAGACTGCCAAAATGGAAATATGTAACCATTAGGATGAGACGGAGGGAGTATATATGATTAAGAAAAAATAATATTTGTCTAATTTAATTGTTTTCCTCGTAATTCATGAAAAAATAAAGAGTGATAATATTTTTAACAAAATGTAATCCTGATCAAGAAAAACTGATAATCGTTATTTTATGAACAATTTATAGAATAAATAAAATGTTATAATATTTTTAATAAATAGTGATATGATTAAGAAAAAGTATTTCATGAATAAAAAGTAATAATTTTGTAATAAAAAGTAAAAAAGTTATAACTGTGCAATTAAACTATTTTATGAGCAATTCATGGGATGGATAAAAAGTATAAACATTATTAATAAAAAGTGGTACCTAATAAAGAAAAAGTGATAATTGTTTAATTGAACTACTATATAAATAATTAATAGACTCAATAAAAGATATAGTATTTTTAATAAAAAACTTATACCTGATCTAGAAAAATAATAACACATCAATTGAAATATTTTTTGAATAATTACTAGGATCAATAAAAAGTGATAATATATTTAATAAAAATGAAATATAATCGATAAAAAGTGATAATCAACCAATTAAATTATTTCATAGAGAATTTATTTTTTAGTAATTATAAAAAAGTAGTATTACATCTTTAACTAAAAAACATAAATTAATATATATATATATATATATATATATATATATATATATATATATATATATATATATATATATATATATATATATTATCTTTAATATGTAATAAGTAAATAATAAAATATTTTATATTTAAATTCATATGCTCTTTGAAGGAAGTGTACTTAAGTTATATTGTAGTATGAAGTTCTATGTGTACTTGTGGGATACTGCTTACCATGAATGGTGCTCTGTTATTTATCAAAAATCCATGTGAGATTTTGAGCTTTATTCATGTACATAATTACATGATATTTCTTTTCTAGTGAGTATCGTTCTTGTACGTGTATTCTAGAACTTGTCTTGAGTCTCCTTGAATATTCAAGATTAGTCTAGCGGATTGTGGAAATGATATTAGGCATGTTGGCATTCGATCGTGTGGCTAACGTAACCCATTAGGGTTCCATACGATTCTACTGCAGCGGAAGCAAAAGAGCAGAATCATATTACCTTTCACCAGGGTTGATGTAGAGGATGATCAGAAGCAGCAGTAAACGACCTTTCGATCTTCTGTTGTACTCACAAGTCTGATCCTGATATTGTGTGGGCAACAATCTTTAGGATCTTCTTAATTTGCTTTCCTCCCTCTTTCTGTCGTGTGTTAAGTGTCAGTATTAGGGTTCCGGATAAGCTAAGGTAACTTATATACATGGGCTATAGCAGGGACCAGGTGGAGAAATTGGGTTGGGCCTCCATTGGCTTAAGTATTCAAGGTTAGTCCAAAGCTTATACTTAAGTCCAATAATGATAATAATAATAATATAGTCCACTAAAATATTATTACTACACTGCCTTTCCAATCCCAAAATTACGTTTTGGACTCCTTATTATGAGCCCGTTAGTCTCTCCATATTTAAGATATACAATGTCCATTAATTAATTAAGTTACTGACAATTTCATTAATTAATATCTCATCCGAGAGTAGTACCACTCAACCTCATTATCATGCCGGAATAAATCCACCTGCAGGGTTTATATGATAATCCTTATGAGCTCCTCAAGGGGACATCATCAACCTATGACGGACATGGATTCCTTCTACAATCAACAGCACACCATAGAGACAACACTATTTCCCAACTCACTGAGTTTGTTGATTTAATTGCATCTAAATCTCACCCATTGATGAATCAAAGAAATACATACTGCCCTACGTGTCGAGGTTATTGTATAGGGATTAAGAGCACGAACATCCATAATAACAGAGATCAAGTTCTTCTATAAGTCAATATAAGTCGAACGATCTCAAGCAGTCCTGCTCAATACACACAAGTGCACTAGTGTGATTCTATAGCCAAGACAAGCTATTAACCAACCCACACTACAACCATCCCGATAGAGAGTCCCCGTCTATCTCGGTTGTGAGCATCTGTTTATACTTTATAAGGAAACCGATAATATGATCTTCCGCGTGTTGTCGCACAACATATTATCTACAGTACAAAGTAAGTGGACTATTGCATCGTGCATAAAATTAATTATAAGATGCAATCATTTGATCATATGATTCTCATTTCAAATTAATTGTTATAACATTGTTCATACGAAAGCTAGACTTTTAGTATACAATCCAACAAGGCCATCTTTGAATAGCCCAATTTTTCCCATATACTTTACCTGAATTCATTAAATCCCTTGTCAGCCCATTTGAGCCTTTTTAAATCCATTCTTTTGATAGCCAATAAAGTTTAATTGAAGTGAGTGGTGATTTGAGGGATGACAAGGATGATGAAAGAATAGTCTTAAGGATGAAAAGAAAAATTCTTGGAGTAGTGCTTAAATCTAGTACTCCATTGAAACAAACACCCTAGGGTAGTGCTTAAATCTAGTACCCTATGGAGGATGTTAGAGTTAGTGCCCGAAACTGGTACCTCAAAAGAAAAAAAGAAAAAGAGAAAAAGGGTGAAGAAAAGGAGAATGATGGAGTTGAAGAGCTAGAAAAAGTTGAAAAGAAAATTTTGTGCTTGAAGGAGAAAGATGGAAAAGTGTTGTGCTTAATTGAAGTGATGAGGAAAATTAAAGATTGAGAGAGACGGTCGCTTGATCGATCAGAGTTTTGAGTCACTTGTCCATATATTTCCTACCTTAACCAAAGAGTCCACATTACAACCAAATAAAAAGGCCTTTTTGATCCATGATTTGCTAGCTACAAGTAAAAGGAGAGTTGAGACAATAGGCAAGTTTATGGTTACGCATGCACTTGAATTGAATTTGAGCATAAACACCTTAACCCATAAGTGTACATCTTTTACACTTGAGTGCGAGTGATATATACTTCTCGTAAGAACATGTTAATGGAGCATTTGAATTGGTGGTGATTGTCTTATCTTGTATGCTATGAATAGATTATTACATGTGATAAGAGTTGCATGACCTAAGTTGAGGACAATTGTATTTTGAAGGGGGTATTGGTCATAGTCCTTGTTTTCCGCTAATTTTCTAACTCACTTTCTCTTTATTTTTTATTTTGTTGCCTCGGGACGAGCAACGGGTAAGTTTGGGGGATTGTTGAGAGTGGAAATTAGCGTGTTTAAGTGTCCAATTTAACACTTTTTTATGATAATTATTGTTATATATTAGCACAAGTGTCTTATATTCAATATATGTAAGAAAAAGGTGCACTTGAGGTGTTTTATTGTGTTTTAGGTGGAAAAAAGGGATCAAAAGTGCAAAGTTGAAGAAAATGTGCAATTTGTGCAATGATGCTGAAAAACGCACGTCCAAATTGTGTAATTTTTCTGTGTTCATATAGAGCTCTGAATTAAAAGTGTTATTCATGGTTAGAAAAACACTGAAGAGAGGGTGGGTGTCATTTTCGCATGAAGAACACCTCAATCGAAATTCAAATGAGAAAGTTATGATCAAAATAGTGACGTCGCGCAAGCTGTTCTTGTTCAGCACGGATGTTCCAATTTTCATTACTTGTTACATAGTCAAATGTTGGAGTTACTGAGAGTTATTTATATGGATAAAAAGCCAAGGAAAAGAGGATCGCGTGAGTGTAAGAATCACTTAATCGGAATTTGGACGAGGAAGTTATGCTCAAACTCGTGAAGTCGCGCAGCTGCGAGCGAGAATTTCCGAAAATTTCCGAAAATTACCTATTTCTTGGCCCACAATTAATCTCATTATCAGATAATCCTCCATGATTCACCCACATTTTTTATTTCCTTATTTAATTTCCTTCTCATACCTATATATATTTTACATCATTATTCATGTGAGGAGGAGGCCACAACAATACTACACCCCACAAGGGGGGATCACCCCCAACCATCATCCACATCTTGTCCTCCATCCATCTATCACTTTGAAGATTCTTCTGCTGAATCAAGAGGAGTACCAAGAGGAGGATTCAAGACGGAGAAGGATGCGACGACGCCACATCTAGGGTTTATTTTGTTTCCTAATTTATCTTGTAATTTTCCAGACATCCGGGTAAGATTTAGCCAACACCCATGATTGTTCTTCGTAACATCATGAGCTAGAGCCTTTTTGGTAGAACTAGATTTGTGAAGGTTTTTACTAATTAATTGAACTTTCGTGTGTAAACTCCGTACAACACTACTTGTGGATTGATTTTATATATGATTGTGCTTTCTTAATTCATATTCACGGTAGTTTTGTGCATCTTCAATTGATATATATAGTCTGAATATATATCTTGGTTGTAGATTGAGTGTGTTCACCGCTGAACAGGATTTCATGTTATGATTTTAAGTGATGGGACTTCGAAGCTTCATTAGAACTATCATATATGAATACTTATTAATTGAATTGAATTCGAGTTATTAAGTAGGATAAAGAGGATAATTTTATTGTACCTATCACTACTAGAAATCTGTGAATAGATATCGGTGATTCACCGATATCTATTTAGTATTTCCACCATTAATATATTAATGGATGTGTTATTAAAGGTCCCTAAATAGATATCAGTGAATCAACGATATCTATTCAATATTCCACCATTATTAATGGAGATTTTATAAAAGGTCCTCTAAATAAATATCGGTGAATCACCGATATGTATTTCATAAATAAATATCAGTGAATCATCGATATCTATTCAAAATTCCACCGTTATTAATGGAGGTGTTATTAAAGGTCTCTAAAATAGATATCGGTGAATCACAAATATGTATTTCATAAATAGATATCGGTAAATCACAAATATCTATTCGGTATTCCACCGTTATTAATGGAGGTGTTATTAAAGGTCCCCTAAAAAGATATCGGTGAATCACCGGTATCTATTTCATTAATAGATATCGGTGAATCATCGATATCTATGCAGTATTCTACCGTTATTAATGGAGGTGATATTAAAGATATGGAACAATAGATATTAGTTATCCACCGATATATATTATGTTAATAGATGTCGGAGTTTCACTATTATCTATTAAAAATTCACTGATATCTATGAAGATGATATTAAATATATTGAACAATAGATATCGATGATTCACGAATATCTTTTTTCTAATTACATATCGGTGATCTACTAATATATATTTACTTCAACCATAAAATTCTAATTTAAATAAAAAATTCAATAAACCCTTACATTTTAACAAATATTTTATTCCTCAACACATCAATACGAGTATCCAATTTCAACGCCAAACATTCCAACATACAAAGAACATAATTAAACTTAATATATACTAAAAGAAGCATGAAAAATGTAGCTAATGTCCTATCCCACCCACAAAACAAGATGTAAACTTTCTTGATTGATAAAGTCCACTCCATCGTAGCTAATTGCACATACATCTCCTGCATAAGGAATAAGATCAACAATTTGGATTTAAAACAATTACACTTGTATAAATTGCTTTATCTATCATGAAGAAACATGAAATTGATAATCCTTACATTTTTTGTTTACTTAATAAAGAAAAAACACAAAATAGTGTGATCAAGCTTGAAACTTGACTAATAGTAGCTACATTATTACATAGCTTACATCTTTCTTATTACTAATGAATATATGCACATACTTCTTCATAAAGAGAAGCTTTTACTTAAAATTCACCTAAGTGTCAATTTCATTCGTTAGTAACTTAGTATCCAAATATTTATAAAAAATCAAACCTGACATCAACAATTAATTTACATGTCCCGTTCTAGTATATTTAAACACATATATGATAAAACTTCTTTTGAAAACACAATCACATCAATTTTATAAAAACACAATATTCACCAAGGCAAAAATGAAAATACAAACTTTTAAAAAATTAATAAAAGACGGCCAAAGAAACGCAATCAAAAGCACCATTAATGAAAATGTAATCACTTTAGAACCAATTAGATCAGAACACAAGAATTATAGTTTGTCAATTAATTGCTTCATAATATTGACCTTACTAGTTCATATATAGTATACAACCAACAGATTAAGTTTAATTTAAAAAGAATCACATAAGTAACAGAAGTGATTAATTATAGCAACGGTTATAGGTTGAGATGACTATTACATAAGTTAAAACGAAATAATTAATTTTTACTCATCATACTTCATCTAATATATACACTTAACAGAAAATCTTGCATAAATTTTAAGATTCATTAAATTTCAACAAAATTCAGATCTTTCAACAGGTCATACTCATCACTCTTCAAACTCAATGTGTTAAATTAATTAAGAACTCAACAATTTGATATCTAGATTAAAAAAACTACAACTAAATGTTTATATATAAATTCTGGCGCGTGATAATACGAAATTATCTATGCATTAGTAGAGCTTATGGTGAAATTTAAAACCACAACTACAACTGTGCACAAAGCAAATTTGATATTTCATCGACAAATTGCAACGAATTCCAAATCACAATACAGAAATAAAACTATTCAAAGTCTAACTATTTATAATTTTAAACAGATAGGTATTAACTTAATCCAAAATGTGTTTAAGTGTACCTTCTGAACGTTCAGGAGATGAGTCAAAATTGTAAGCTACAATTCTCTCTCTAACATCAGCTATTCCACCATCATCTTCTTCTTCAACAGTTGTTGCCTGTCACGTTAAATGATAATTGAAATTAGTGACCTTTTTTTATTTTATTATTTTGCAGTGGTTTTATTGTTTTAATACCTAGTTCAAAATATTATATCTAAATTCACTAATAAAATTATGTATAAACATCATGCATGAGAACATTGAGATGAATAAACCATGCAATTTTAACCTTGGGCGCTGGAGCTTTTACTTATTAGCAATAGCAGCTGCTTTGCCTCTTGGTTTCTTCAATTAACTTTAGCTAAATATAATACAATGGATATTATCTTAACTTACTCAAGTTAAAATCACAACATGCATTGGATTAACATAAAAATAACGTGTTAACACAATAGGAGATAACTAACTAAAGCTAAATAAACTACCAGGAATATAACACTCATAACTAGATCCTTCTCTCTAATAATTAATTAGAATAGCAAGCAATTCCTACAACTTATATTTTCAATTTTAATCTTTAAACCTTGCTGAAGTTGGAGCAAATAGACACAATAAGTGAAAATTTGTTCATCATATGAGCTCACAAAAAATTTTTAACAAATATAGAGTTCGAACATTTTCCAAGTAATCATAACTGAAACTTTCCTATAAAACATAAGAGTAGATGTTATCAAGCACCAAGAGTTTTCAATACATCATTCATGCAAGCTTACCTGTGCAGCAATTGCTTGACTAACAAAGTACTCCATCTCAGTTCTAAATTGCCTCCACAAATATTGACTAACAGATTACTCCATCTCAATACTAGCTATCTAGAAAATGCCTAGAAGTTATAGGAATTAGGCCAAAATACTCAAATTCTACAGGAAAATTTATTAAATCATTGTCAGTAAATTCTACAGGAAAATTTATTAAATCATTGTCAGCATCCTTATGCATGATTAAGGAGGGTTACAATCAAGAAGAATAAGTTTCAGCTGTTGATAGGGAGTATAAAATGTGAGTTGATATTTAACTTAACAAGTCTAATTTTTTTCTATTCTCTGCAAAAGGGTTATAAGAAAGTAAGTTTTGCATGAATATCCTGGTCAAGTGATATTTTCATGTCCATATGACAAAAAAGTAAACACTTACAGTTGCACCCTTATATGTTCTCTATTCAGATACAACATGTTTCACATTTGGAATAGAAAATAGAGTTTAAATTTAGATATGCAGCACCTTAAAATAGAGTTTAAAATTAGAGTTAAAAAACTTACAACCTGTTGCACCCAAAATATTCTTTTGCCAGTCCCCACAGGATCTAAATCCAGCTGCTCACCCAATTTCTGAAGTTTAGAGATCTATGAAACCAAATACATACAAGTTAATTACACCAATTGAATTTAACAGAAGACTCAAGCAATACATAAAATAGGAGTTTTTTTTAATACCAAGCCAAAACCATACTTCTTCAATTCGTCTTGTAACCTTATCCTTTATTTTTTATGTAAACTTGGAAATAACCAGTCAAAGGAAAGGTAGGGAAAGAAAAAGAGTTATTCAACTCCTTGCAATTGAAGGATTTACAGTGCTTTTGTAAACAAGGTAGAAAAGTTGAGCAATAAAACGGGATTTTAGGCATAACAATCACAAATTCCATCAAAAAACTCTTCTTTTATTTCTTTCTTTCTTTCCTTTTTTTTTTGGAAATTTGGCAGAATGAAACCTGATGTGATTAATGCTGTCAAATTTCTTTTCAAATAATATTTGGAGATTCAAGTGTAACTTTTACATGATCAACACTTCAAAACTCTCCAACAATATATGCATACATTTGCATTATACATATTATCGTTCTTTGAAAGAATACACTGAAAAATGTTTACCAAACATCTCACAAACCAATACAACAAATTACTAAAATATAAAGATTAGGGAAAAAAAAAAAAAAGATAAATAAAATAAAGAGGCTACCCAGCCCTATGTAAATTTCAAATAATAAAGTACAGAATAAATGCAACTCACATGACAATTTGAGACAGCACTTTAGACCCATTCAATGCCTGCAGTTTAGTGTATAAATAAGTTATGGAAACTGAGAGCACAATAAGATAGTGGCTTAGGAAAATTTCTTTCTTAATGAACGGAGTAAAAGAATCACCTTGAGGCTACATCAAAAAAATCTTCTCATAGAAAACTTTATCTGCAGTAAATCAATGAAAAATGTTAGATATCAATAACGTCACTCTTGAATTTTTTTTGTCATAAGAAAAAAAAAGCAATAATGGCACATGATAATTATTACATTAAGTCAAGGATGATGCTCAATAATTAAGTCAAGGATGATGCTCAATTTATTCCTACCAATTCAACCTATAATGCGATAAGTTGCACATGCAAAAAGGTTTTACATAGGTCTTATCGATGAATATCTCAACAATGACAACAACAATAATAATAAGAGTAATAATAGGAAAGAGAAATGGTTGAACAATTAAATAAATTAAATAAATAAGATGCAAGTTATGGTGAGTTTCAAAAAGCTCCAAACTAATGAATTTTTAATAGTTCAAGCAAACACAATCCAACAGACTTCACTATTGAATAAAAAAGTGAAGAAAATTAAGAATTAATCAACAACAAAAGATAAGATCATAATTTACCTTAAAAACCTAAGTGTTAAATGAGATACTCAAGGTATATAAGAAGTAAATTCATGTTGATAAGATACTCAAGTCAATCAAGCTGTGTTTGGTAAATATAATTATTTAATGAGATACTTAAAGTCAATCGCGCAGTGCATGGTGAACTTAATATATCGTAAGCATGTAATCTACTGAAAGATTATTTTGGTTTAATAAAGACTGATAAACAATTCCACTGAACGATACAGAAAGTCAGCATACATGCTTTTAACCAACCAGCTTCATTAATCTTTCTGATGGCAAGATTAAATGTATCAGCAACATACATTTCCTTTATCATCCAGTGACACCCTCTTTGGATGATTGAAACGAGCATCACTTGGTTTTCCATCTACATATCCCGTGCAACCCAAAAATGATCCTACCACCAATCTTGCCCTGCTATCTATATAAATAACAAATTTTTTATGAGGTAGAACTCCAAAAATAAATGAATATACAAACTAACATGTTTTCAACATCTATAAGCAAAAGTAAAACATACTCAATTTTTTACTTGAGTGCATAATCGAGAATGTATGGTAAGTAACACTAACTAGATGACACAAAATTTTCAAGCATACTACCCCAATGAGTGAAACAGTTAAACTTGTGTAACTCAAAAGCCCACAAGTCAAGGTTACAACTCATTCTTTGTTTCTAGTGAGGAGGCAAGCAAAAATGTAAGATAATTTAACTTCTAACGGTTTTGTATTTGTATTAGAAGTATCAGTAATAAAATATAGCCCACATCAATAAGAGACAGCATAATCTGTAAAAGAACCGAAAGCTCACACTGCGATAAGTGGGGGGGGTAATTCGAATAATGTTGCTATTATTAGCTTCCACAGCAAAAAGCTCTTCATCTTGCGAGACACGTACAACATAAGGAACAACCCCAAGCTCATTCCCCTCAACAACAGTCTTCACTAGATATCCATCCTCGAACTGAAGCAAATTATCATCTGCAACATAACAAAGTTGATAATAATTATATGCAGTCAGGTAAATGTTGATTTCTCACTAAAACGTTTTCAATTACAGTTAGATTTTACATATTGGAATCCAAATATGTCCCATTAACTACACATTCTCTAATAAACAAGAAAATGAGTACATAACTTTCTTTTTTTTCCATAGTCCAATTGTAAAAAGAGATTCAAACAGCAGTACAGCACAGCAGGTTTTCATGATAAATTAAAAAATTTTTGAACTAGTAATAAACACACAAAAGAAGTGGATTCTACTTGATTGGTGGGGTGTTTTGGAGGAGGACCTTGTCCATTTCACAAGTGAGGAGAGGTGTTTTATAAACGGCCCATATTACGTTTCAAAAACAAAACAAATTAAATTACAAATAATTCGAGCGGAGGTTCCCATAAATGACACCTGAATTAGCATGTAATAAAGATTATTGTGCTGGAATAAACTTAAAAAATATGTTGTAATAAATACTATTATACTTGTACAGGACATTCAATCAGTAGTTAAATACCTTCTTTTAGAAACTTCTACACATTCAAATCTCATCTTTAATCTCATCCCCACTGACAACTTGTGATTTTGTGCTTCAAGATATTTGTTTACACTTGCTATAAATTCAGAACGACTAGTCCAGCATAGATATGATAGAAACTTTGATGAAGTTTCTTACAGGTAACCACAAGGAGAGGTGGTCTAAGCATACAACAAGCCCAAAAAGAGATAAAATGATGATATTTATCTGAGCTACACTGTACAACCTTCTCCACAGTCCCATAAGAAAATAGTTACTATGCTCGATTTAAAAAGTGATCACAAACGTGGCAAGCATAAATGACACATGTTATGTGCCAAATGAACGTATCTTAACCTCCTATTTCATTTTGATTATTTTTTTCGACTTTATCAACTTATCACCAGAACAATGACGTTTATATACATTCTTTTTGAAATAACTCAACACGTAATATCAGCATGATTAGAGTAGTTTAAAGACTCAACAATTTATCTGATATGAGATTTCACTTTTATATTAGATGTCTATAACAAGACTCAACACTTTAACTCTTTATTTTGAATTTTTACTCTCACCACCCGAAGTAGTTCTCCCGCATAACAAACTGATAATTCAAACCCCCTAAACTAACTAATCCTAGTTATTTCAAAAAATAAGTGGAATTACTTCCAGAAACAAGATTTGTGGCTTCTAAGATTAAAGTTGCATCCTCACTTTACAATTAAAAAGATTAATGGGACGGAACCAGAAATACCTCAGAAATACGCAAGGCACAAATGACAGCGGGAACATCCTCCCTTTCTTATTCCTTAAGACTCTTCAGGCTCCTTGTAGAAAAATAGATCAACCTGCCCAAAAATGATAATGATGATTTAAAATTAGACTTTATGGAGACATTAGAAATCATTACAGTAAGCACCTGGATCATTTTGAAAGGACTCGACTCAGTAACACATAGGAAACATATCACATGTTGTAGAAACATTACACAAGAGCAGATCACTTAACAAAGAAATGTAAATCCATATAGAGGACTCACCACACAAGGCCATGTAAATTCATTATCACCACTGATTGTCTGATCAATGGAAGGTTCTTCAAATGCACACTGCTTATGATAAACAAAAAGGAAAATATTTGTTTAAGAACCAAGTAGAGAAGAACCCATGAGACTAATAGCTTGGCGAGAATCAGTTAGTGCTGGAACCATTCTTTTTAAGAGAACAAATAGTGGTTTTTATTCTCATTTAATCAGTTAACTTTGAATTAGTTTGATAAAAATACTATTAAACAACAAGAGCTAAACATCAATGAAAAAGGGCATGAAAATCTCATCTCCGAACAATGCAGCAACAAAACACTCAAAATTCATGCTGCATTTAAGGTTTTATTAACAGCAACTATCTCACGCTTTTAGTTTTATGAAATCTTCAACTAAATCTGAGTTCAAAATTTCCAATAAAAGCAATCACATGATAAATTTCGTCCCAAAAATCAAGCTAGCCTCATAAACCATTATCCATCAACACATCAAACCAAAGTGTGTGTGTGTGTGATAGAAAAAGTGAGAGATAGAGGTTGATTTCAACCAGAATTGGAGCATTACTCCACCACGAGCCGTGCGGAGGCCGGGCGTCTGCTGGACGTCGTCGAGAAGATCCTCTGAAAAAGATTTCAGAGGCGCACGTGATTTTGCCATCTTGGCTGAGGAGACTGAGCCGCTGCTCGAAGGCTCCGACCAGATCTACTCCAGCTCCCCCAGCGCAAGGTACTTAAATTCCTAAGAACATACCTAATTCTGTTAAAGATATTTTCAGCAAGAAGAATGATAGCCTTACAATAATATTGAAGAAAGGTAATTAAATTTAGCAAACTTCACCAGTAGATCCTAAATTATAAATTGACAAAACATAACTGAAAAGCAAATTCACACATGAAACAATGATAAACACTCACCAAGCTGCTTCAACTCGCCAAGTCTGCAACACAATTGAGGAATTTCATTGAGAATTACATTCAGATTGATGAAAAAGTATGGATAATGAAGCAATACAACACTTGGTTCTGAACAAGAAAAAACGACAAAAAGGAAGGATAATATCTCTGAAACTGTTCTGTGTCGACAAACTTCAGGGAGACGGGCAGGAGGAAGATGTGTACTCTCACTAGACAGAGAGTGATGTGTACACAAAAAGGAGGAGAGTGAACTTTCAACTGCTCGTCCAGCGTCGGAAAGGTGTGGGTGACCTGGAGTGGCAGGTGCGGCGGTGCTGTGAGTCGCTTGCGCTGTGGCGAACAGGAAGGCGCGGGTACTGGCCCTCGTGAATGGGTGGCTCGCGAGCAACTACGAACATTGACGCCAATAGGTGGGCTCGCGACCGGAGAGGGGGAGTGTGGCCGGCGGCGTCTTGGATGGCGGGATTCACGATTTCAGATCGTTCTTCGATATTTGGAATTTGCTAGGCTACCTAGGGCTCGATCCCTTGTGTTTTGTTCTTGTGTGTTTGCTAGGCGACCGGAGAAGAGGAGTGTGGCCGGCTGCTTGTGGCCGGCGGCGAGAGGTGGTCGTGGGTTCTTCGATTTGGTTTGGCGGAATTCACGATTTCAATTTTGGAGGGTTCTTCAATTTTGGTAATTTGTAGGCTAGGGTTCGATTTCGATGTCGCGTGTTTGATTTTAATTTGGGTTTGGAGTTCAGTTAGATTGGATAATATATAGATATTTTTTAGATTATAAAACACAATTTATGTTTTTAAAAAAACAATGTGTTTTGGTTTTTTTTAATTAGTTTATCTAAAATATAATATTAAAATACATTAATATCAGTGAAAAGATATCGGTTATGATAATCGATATCTATACTCTTTAAAAATATTATTGAAAGATATCAATAGGCAATCACCGATATTTATTAGAAAAATTCAAGCATAATAGATAACAGTAGTATAAAAAATATTAGTTAGTATGTTCATAAATATCAATTTTACAAATCACCGATATTAATTTATTGATATCTATTAACAGTTTTGTAGTAGTGTATAAAGGGAGACTAGGGAAATAATTGATACTGATAGTACCTAGAAAGGGGGGGTGGAATTATATCTCTTGCTCCGAGTTATTCACACGTGTTACACGCATGTTTACTTGTATCTATAGAGTAGATATGGATGGTTTAGTGATGTGTCCACATTCCACAAGGCAGAGTTGGACATCAACACATAGAGGGAAAATTAATGCGTGATACTGGATTATCCTAAATCTAACTATTCTCCTACTTGATCCACTTTCGTATTCTTCGAGTGATATTTTATTTTATTTGTTATTTTAATTAATTGTTTATTAGTTAATAATTCAAACCTCAAACTAAATTGTCATCCTGTCTTAATTAATTTAGTTAATAATTAAATTGATAATACGCCGTCCTTTGAGTTCGATAATTTAACTTGGTCGCTTGCTTAAGCGGCAACTGATATCCTTAATACTTTGAGTTTAATTTTGCGTGCAAAGAAAACGCGCATCAATGAGCCGGATGAGTGTTATACACGGATACATCAGCAATGATTACGTTCAAGGATGAACGATGACAAAGGGTGATTAAGCTCCCTACATCAGCCTCAGATTCCACAGAAATAGCAGGGGGCGGTCCATCAATACAAACACATTCGAATTTCTTAAGTTGCAACTCATTCCATTTAGAACAAATATATGTGACCTCATATCATCCCATGATGTATTTGTAACCAGTTTGAATAATTTGCACTCCCCCCTATATCTAATAGTGAGAATGATGGGTGCAGGTTCGTCCATGAGTTGAAAGCCCAGTTTAAGGGAAAAAAAACAACACTTAAAACCAATCAATTGAAGTTCAAAAATGCAGATTTAGTGTGCTGCATGACATGCTGAATTTAATGTTAATGCATGACATGCAGATTTGAATTAAGTCACCCACGTACTATTATATACGGACAATACATAGTTTAACCTTAATGCATGACATGCAGATTTGATAAGTGCATACCATGCAGATATGCAAGAGAATTGCAGATGAATTAACTTCACGAATTGCATTACATGCATTTATCATAAAGAGAATTAACTTCATAAAAAACTAGACTTTTAGTATACAATCTAACATAAATAGCTTGGGGCGACAGCTCTTAAACTCATCAATGCATGCTTTGAAGGCTATGAACAAGCGTTCAAAATGATAGGTTTTGGGATCATAAACAACGCTGTCTGGGTTGGTTAGACGAAACAGCAGCACAGTACCAACGTAGCTGATTATAGGAATCATCAAAAGATCTCTAAACCTTGTTCTTTGCATTTTCTGACGCTCGTCATGCTTTCCAATATGGAATATCAAACCCATAATTATGTTTGATCCCATCTTTTGCATCAGTTCCCCCCATGTGAGCCTTCTTCCTAACCTTGTCTAAGATCAAACTTCCAATGATGTCGGGACACAAGCGTTTGGCATTGTTTTGAGTTAACACACCAGCACACTTGTGCACTGAATTCATTTCATATATTTGGAATTTTGCTGTGACTAGAAGACACCTTGCTTTTATGAACCAATCACACTCGTGTTTCTTTTTGTTGACATAAATTGCATGGATATACTTTGCATCGTTCCTCTTATAGCCAAACGGAAAACCATTTCGAGCGGTATATTTTATTAGTTGCACCCAAAACTCAACTGCACTGCTATGGAACACCAACCCAACACCATCTTTCATTAAATTTTGCTATGGATCTGATAACAGTGGTTTCTTATCCAAGACAGGGCATATATCATTAGAGGGTATGACATTGTTTGCACCAAACTCTTCGTATTGCCCATCGTTCAACAAATTCTCATTTGTGTTCAAATATTCTAGAAAGAACCCACTACCTTTAGAATAAATGAAATTCATTCGTACTTGACTGTCATTTTCCACGTGATGAGCCGGATAAGTGCCATACACGGATACACCAGCAACGATTACGTTCAAGGATGAACGATGATAAAGGGTGATTAAACTCTCTACATCAGCATCAGATTCCACGGAAATAGCAGGGGGCGGTCCAATAATACAAACACATTCGAATTCCTTAAGTAGCAACTCATTCCATTTAGAACAAATATGTGACCTCATATCATCCTATGATGTATTTGTAACCAGTTTGAACAATTTGCACTCCCCCTATATCTAATAGTGAGAATGATGGGTGCAGGTTCGTCCATGAGTTGAAAGTCATGTTTAAGAAAAAAAAACAACACTTAAAACAAATTAGTTAAAGTTCAAAAATGCAGATTTAGTGTACTGCATGACATGCTGAATTTAACACGTACTATTGTATGCGGACTGTACATAGTTTAACCTTAATGCATGACATGCAGATTTGATAAGTGCATACCATGCAGATATGCAAGACAATTGCAGACGAATTAACTTCACGAATTGCATTAAATTCATTTATCATAAAGAGAATGATACGTTGTGCAACAAATGATCGGTAAATGAACTTGCTTTTTCATAGAACAAATTGCATTAAATGCATTTATCAAAACTTATGCCCTAAACTTGCAGCAATATTTTATAAAGTAGAAGAAACATATGTGTACAACAAATGAAAACCTATTCAACAAATTCTTACCACAAGTATATTTATGTCAATAAATTAAACACACAAACATCATAAACAGAAACCATAGGAGCAACATTATTATAATATACACCAAAAATATAATGGGGAACAAAAAATCACATTATAATTGTTCATAAATCGAAAAGCTAAGACAATTGATTGAAAATTTTAGAATGAAGATCTCTACATACCTTTTTAAATCTTCTCTTTCTGAACCGACTTTGACAGGTGATATGAAGTTTGTAGCAACGTGAAAACATTTTATATGTAGGATTATTTGAAATTCTACAGAAAGATGAAAATTTTTGCTGGAACGATAATTTCTTGAACATCATTATTTGATGAAGAAAGGAAAGTGTACAAACTCCCGCCTGTTACCAATATTTATCGATAATTCATTACAGGAACTAATCTGGGAAGTTCAAAAATCTTAAACAGAAATGCATGAAGAATGTAAGAGATGTTATTGGGATATATTTTAATTAAGGATAAAGTAGGTATTTTAACTCTAAATATTGTATCTAAGAATAATTTATTTTTATAGATGTATCTTAAAATAATTATACATGAGAAGTTTGTACCTAGGAGTAATTATTTCAAGAAAAATTAAATGTCAACCAGTTGAGTCATTGTGTCATGCTACGACACACCATCCAACCCAGGTTATTGTACCACAATGTGACATTTGACACATTGTGGTTGGTGCCAAAATTTATATTAATATAATTTAGATTTTTAATAAATAATATCTAATTTTTTTATATTTTTTTAAAATAATCAAAATTCTTATATTTTTTTATCTACAAATAGAGAATAATATTGACACATTTTGAATCACAATAAAAAAAATTATATTATTTATTAATCTCAAGTTATAGTATAATTTTTTTTAATTTCTTCTAAATTTATCATTTTTAATTATAGATTTAAACAATAAAAATTTTATTATAAAAATTAATAATATATAATTTATAATAATTATAGTATATATATATAGGTGGGTGAGAAATAAATATTTAATTAAAAAGTTGGGTTGAGTTCGGTTGTAGATAGTGTAAAAAAGTTAAAATTGATTTGGATTGTAAGTTGTTGATTTAGATGAGAGAGAAACGAATATATAATTAGAAGGTTGAGTTGTGAGTTCTGGTGAGTTGTGAATGGAGATAGTTTAAAGGGATTTGGGCAAATATTGGATTTTCCTTCTACGACGGCTAGTAAAATCATTAAAAAAACGAGCTCCCCATGGGCATGAAGCCATTGGATCAGAAAAAGATTCCAGTCTGTTTGATAATGATCGAGTTACATTGCTTTTCGGCCCGAACCAAGGAATCCCTTGATATGATGCAAAATGGATCGTGTTCTATCTTTGATCAGAGATTTCTCTATGAAAAATACGAATCAGAGTTTGAATAAGGGAGGGGAAGGAGCCCTTGATCCGCCTGGACGCACAGTGTCCAAAAGCACACAAGTTTTAGCTAAAAACAAATTGATGACTATTAAAATGTTCTATGTTCAATTAATTTATCAAATAAATAAATTATTGTAATTTGGAGGGATGTGATTCTTAATTCTTATAAGAGAAATTATCACATTTGATCCACTAACTAATTTAAAATTCGTAATTGGTCCTTAAATTATTTAAATTCTCAATTTTAGCTCATTTTTCTTTAATTTTGTTCCTTCTTTTTCCATTTTAGTCCAAATTTAAAAGAATTTTCTAATTCTTACGAAGCAAGACGCGAGCTGAATTTCCCGGTCACAATGCTGATGTAGCCTTACAATTAATATTTTTTTCTAAGTCATTTGCGATAGCTCCCGCTCCCGCTCCACCTCACGCTTCCTTTAATTACCCTAATTGGGAAACAAGAAATTCCCATTCCTTCTTTCCCAATCCTTTCAACATTATTTTCTTCTTTCTTGTATCTGATAACACAATGGGTTATATAGCTTCACACACAAATCTAGCACCCACATCTTCTCTTGCAAAAACATCATTTTTGTGAACTACATTGTAATTTTCTTCTCCCTCCTCCCCGTCATAGTAGAGCTCCAAATCCACAATACCATAATCGATACATCTTTCCATGTGCCCTTCCACGGATATGAAATAAGGTCTCTCATTGTTGGGTCATATTATTAAACACTTGGTCTGCAACTTTTTGCAAGCTAATGAAAATCATGGAAAATGGCAGATCTCGCCATTTCGTTACGGTGATAGTAACATATTCGATGTGCTAGTATGATTAGCAATGTACCAAATCATCAGCCGTTTTGTAAGGAACAACAACACTGTTGAGAACTTGTTTAACTCTCAAGATGATAACCATCTTTGGTTGAATTGCTGTTGACGTGAATAAATTGAACAATCTACAAATGGATCATTGCATATTGTAGAACAAGAATTGAAGTTATAGGACTATTGTGTGTGAATCAAAATTAAATAAGAGAACGCAACAGGGATTATAGTGGTTTAGTAAGAAATGCCTACATCAACTTTGCAGTTGAGAGGAATTTTATTAATTATCACAGAACAAAGAAAGATTACAAAGTGATGAATAATCATTGATCAACAAATTGAATATATATAAATCTACTCTAAGTCCCAATCTCGAATGATCTTGTGGCTGGAAAACAAACTGATAAAATACCTCTACTGGTTACTAACTTAATTCAACAGCATACACTTCAGTCTACAAGGATCAGCTGAAACTTGTTAAGTAATCATCCAACCACCTAACTAAATAACTGATGCAGACCTCATCAATAACCACTCTTTTTGAAGTCAATAACTTGCTCCCAAACATAGCAAGTCCAACTGCCACGTCTTTATAATTGGAGTTCGATCGTTTAGTTAACGTGAACCGTTAGGGTTTCATACGTTTCGAACAGTCAGCGAAAGCATGAAAACAAGAAACGTATTACTTTTCACCAGGGTATGTTGAAGAAGATGGATTCTCGCCGGCATCCTACGCAGCCTCACTGTTTTGGGCATAAATCTCTCATCCAATGTCGGAATTAAATGATCTACATGCAAAACGATCCTCTCTTCCGTGGCTTTCCATCAGTATATTACACGTTGAATTTTGAGGTCTGTACGATTTTATAAAAATTATATAATTTGGCGGACAGCAGCAACAAACAACCTTCTGGTCTTCTGCTGTATTCCCAAGTCCAATCTCGACGTCGTGTGGGCGACGATCCTCGAGTCTTCTCAATCTGCCTTTCCATAACCCTCCTCACATGTTAGGTGTGATTAATCAGTTAGATTAGTGTTTCCGGACAGCTGAGATGACTTATATATGGGCTATAGCAGGGACCAGGAGGAGAAATTAGAGTTGGGCCTCCATTGGGCTTAAGTATCCAAGCTTAGCCCAAAGCTTATACTTAAGTCCAATAATAATAATATATATCACTAAAATATTATTACTGCACTACCGCTCTAATCTCATTATTACGTTATGGGCTCCTTCTTATTATGAGCCTGTTAGTCTCCCCATGTTTAAGATATTCAATGTCCATTAATTAATTAAGTTACTGACAACTCCATTAATTAATATCTCATCCGAGAGTAGTACAACTCAACCTCATTATCATGTCGGAATAAATTCACCTGTAGGGTTTACAAGATAATCCTTATGAGCTCCTCAAGGGGACATCATCAACCTATAACGGACACGGATTCCTTCTACAATCAACAACACACCATAGAGATAGCACTATTTCCAAACTCACCGAGTTTGTTTATTTAATTACATGTAAATCAAAGAAATACATACTACCTTACATGTTGAGGTTATTGTATAGGGATTAAGAGCATGAAGATCCATAATAACTGAGATCAAGTTCTCCTATAAGTTAGTATAAGTCGAACGATCTCAAGCGGTCCCGCTCAATACACATAAAGTGTACTAATGTGATTCTATAGCCAAGACAAGCTAATACCAAACCACACTACAACCATCGCGATAGAGAGACCCCATCTATCTCGGTTGTGAGCATCTGTTTATACTTTATAAGGAAATCGATAATATGATATTCCGCGTGTTGTCGCACAACATATTATCTACAGTATAAAGTAAGGGGACTATTGTATCGAACATATAAATAAATTATAAGACGCAATCATTTGATCATATGATTCTCATTTCAAATTAATTGTTTGAATATTGTTCATACAAAAAGCTAGACTTTTAGTATACAATCCAACAATCTCCCACTTATACTAAAAGACTATGTTGTCATGTCTTCTGCCATACATCTGATTTCCACTCTCACTACACGACCATCAAAAAGCTCTCGCTTTAAGAGCCTTGTAAATGGATTTACTATGTTATCATCCGATGCAATCTAGGCGACAACAACCTTCCCTTCATCATACGATTTCTCGTAACAGGTGGTACTCGCGCTCCATGTGTTTAATTGCCTTATGGGCTTGTGATTCCTTCAAGTTTGCAACTGCACCATTATCATCAAAATAAATTGTGATACCCTTAAGCAAACTTACAAACACTTCAAAGTCCATCATGAAGTTTCTAGAGTCATACAGATATTTTGGCTGCGTCATAGGCTCCAATTTATCATCTTTATATGATGGAGTCCGGAGTCTGAAATATATTTCCATATAACACTCATCCACATTATGGCTCTACTTCCTAAAATTAAACACATAACCTTCGATGTGGATTTACTATCGTCCCTGTCTGATTTGAAAAATCTGAATCTATGTAACCCATAAGAAGCAGTGAATCTGTTCAGTAAGTCCACATATAATTTCTAGTCCTTTTCAGGTACATAAGTATATGTCTTACAACAGTTCAACATTCTTGTTTTTGGGTTACCTTGTTACTCACTGACCATGCGTTCAACAAAACAGATATCCATTCTTGTCCATAGCATTCCTTAGATTAAGCTTCCTTATTCGCCGAAACATAAGGAACCACTTTCATCACCTTTATCTTCTTTTGTGTCTCAAGACACATATCCTTAGATAAAGTCACATGCTAAAACAAGTAAGGATCGTATCATCTCATGAAGCTTGAGACAAGCATAACATCCCTTCTTGTGATCCGTGTTACCATGATCAAAAGGATATCTTTTGCTTCTTCTCAAGTCCTTCATTTCATGCTGCTTTATTAACCATACCCATACGTCTGACAATACTCTTTCTTTGTCTCCAATGAGCAATATATCATCTACGTACAGTACAAGAAATACAACCACGTTTTCGTCACTCTTTACAATACACAAGACCACATCCGCGCATTGAATGAATCCATATCTTTGGATTTCCTCATCAAAACAGATGTTTCATGATCTTGAAGCTTGCTTTAATCCATCGATGGACACCTCTAAGCTTACAATCAAAATGATCTTAGCCATTTGCAATGAACTCCTATGGTTGCTTCACATAGATGTTCTCCTCAAGACTTCCATTCCATGAAAGCTGTCTTGACATCTATTTGCTATTCCTCATATTTCATATAAGTAGCAATAGATAAAATAGTCCGGATCAACATAGGCATAGCTATCGGCGAACAGGTTTCCTCATAATCGAACCTTTTCTTTCTGATTATACCTTTTCGCAACAAGCTTTGCTTCCAAGGTTTTCACCTTACCGTATGATCCTCTTTTATTTTGTATGACTACTTCCAGTGGCTTATACACCATATAGTGGTCCTACAAGCTCCCAGACTTGATTTAGAATCCATCTATTCTATTTCAGAAACCATTGCACTTTGCTAAGATTCGGCATTTCTATCTTGTAGTGTTTCATCGTATCTGTGGGTCAATTCCATGTTTACTAGGGACCAAGTCTCACGACTCTCCCAAAACATATATCTTATAGGTTGTCGAACAAACCTTCCACTACGACAAGGCTCTACACGTAATTGTGTATCAGACGTGACATGCGTTGCAGTTTACCTTGTGATATATCCTCTTGTACACTTGGTACTAATACTTTGTGTTTTCCCTCTCACTTCCTTTAGAATAATTTATACATGGGTTTATGATTTAATACATAGTCCCTTTCCAAAAAAACTAGTGTTTTTTTTAACAATCACTCATTCGATCTTTTGGATTAAATAAATCATCGCCCTTCATTTTTCTAGGATATCCCACAAATAGACAAACATTATACGAATGTTGTTTCTAGGGCATACCCATAAAATGAATTTAGTAATTCTAAATAATTCATCATCTATCTAATCATTTCCAAAAGAGTCTCACTCCTATTACGATTAGAAGACGTGCTATTAATTACTCTTTGTTGCATCGGTGGGACAAACATGATTTAATAGTGAACAAATTATCGCCAACGTACAACAACATATTATAGATCCATCCTTCATTACTATGACCATGTAATTTAAATAAAATGGAGTATTCATCCGTAAGTGCATAGAAACTGAAATGAAATTCTTTCTATGAAAAATATACGTAAAGACAATTTCTCACAATCAAATATTTATTCATATCGTGAGATAAATAAACAACTCCCACTGCAACAGTCACTACTCTTGTAGTTTTACCCATGTCAATAATAATCTCATCATCACTTAATTGTAGGCTTTTAGTGATTCCGGTTTCTACACACAACGTGTTAGTAGATGTCATCCTTAATCATGCTTCAACAACGAATGAGATACTAACCTTGTTCACATCTTGATGAAATTGGATTTTCTTCGCCACATGTTTTATCAGAAGTTCCCCACTATATACAACCTCTCGTATTTCAGGTAGAACTAGCTCAAAACATCCAGACAAATTATGAAAAATAAATTGATATAGGTTTTCCTTTCAATTTCTATTCCAAGCATTCCCAATTCATTCATCAACTTAACCATGACTTCCTGCCTTTTAACCTCACTCAAGTATCTGAAGATTTGCATGAGACCATCATATTTCTATGAACCTCTCACCTCTCCACTAGAGAATTTAATAGACATCATATAAACATCCTTAGTGAGAACACATTTTATTTTCCTAAGCAGTAAAATTTGAAACCAAAATTCTTTTCTAATCATCTAATTTTGGACAAGTAAATATGTTTCTTTTAGTAAACAATAAGTGAATTAAAACCATTTTGAAAATTAAAAAAATCATAAATAAATACACCGATCAAATCTTTGAATTTTATTCTTTATACTAATTCACTCAAAACAATATAAAAATAAAATTCACAGACTTCTCAAGCACCGTGAGTATGCATGCCAGGTTAGGATGGACGTATACAAACCCGAACATTTACAAGAGAAGGTTTTATCCATTAATTTCATTCGTCAACCTAACCTCATGATAAAATAATTAATAGTCGGTCCCTCTTTAGCCATGCAAATAATAGCAGTGACTCCGTTGGGGAGGATACTAATTATTTACATCTAAGTGTACACCATTATTTGATCCCAAGTCCGCTGCCCAAGCTTATGTGCCTTACTGTTGGAGAAGTACACACGCACTCAGATAACTTTCTACAACCATCAATTATATAAGTTTATACCAATGAACCACATTTAAACTCATCCGTTAGGAAGAAAGACACTATAGCCAACGCGCAAGTTCATAAGCATCACATTACAAACAATAATTATTTAAAGAAGTCTGTACCAGTGATCCGTGAATAAACTCATCCGTTAGGGAGGAAGACACTATAACCGACGTGCAAGTTTATTCACATCAACTTACAAACCAATAATGGAGGCCACAAGAATTAATTTTCAATCCCCTCTCCCACTTAGTTATTTAACACCGAGGGTTTTTACATGCATATAATATTCAGAATAAAATACGCAACCTAGCATTCTCCTATTACGGCACATAAGGCAGTAAATCAGAGAGAATCATGTATACATATATATAAATAATCAGATAATTAAATCAATTATTAACAGTTATATATCAGCGAATTCGATTGTTCGCCACCAAGCACGAATTGAGCAGCTGCGACTATGCGGGGTTCAACCTCCCCGGTGAGGTCGCAGGGATCGACCTGCCTGGCCAGGTAGTAGGGTTCGGGGCAGCGCCCTAAAACCTAATCTGAAAATCAAAAGCCGGTCTTCACAAATTTTCCTCTAGATTTATCGCCCAGTAACCTGATCTCCCAGCCTGGCACCCTAATCCACCAACCGACATCACGCTCGTCTGCCCATCCTCGGGCCCACGAGCTTAGCATGATCGCCCAGCAGAAAACATCCTTCACATGCCAACCTGCCCAGCGAACACCAGCCAATATTCTCGGATAGTGCAGCCTGTTCCCAACAATCGTGTGACATACTTGATGACACGCTTGCCGTTGTGCACCACACCCGGCCTTCTACTCGGCATCATCACACACATCCGGCCATCATAACACACAGCCTGGCACTGCAAACGTGCACGCCTACTCGCCTATCCACATGCCGCCGTGTGCTGGAAGTCTGCCGACCCGTGCTGATTCGTGCGCCTGCCAGCCCACTGCCGAGCGGCCTTCCCTCGTCCATCAGCCTGCAAACCACGGACGCCCAGCTTCCCATCGGCACGCCTGCCTACCTGCTCGCTGCCGTGCATTGAAGCCCATCTCCGTGTGCTGCTCTGTGCAATCCATCGTGCGACATGCGCACGCCAGCAGACACGTCTGCCATTCTGTCCACGCACGACCCATGCGTGCCAACGGGTACCAATGTCTTGCCTTCCGTGTGCATCATCTTGAGCATTGCGCTGACTGACTGCCCGAAATGCTTGAAGACCCGACCGGAACTGAAGGTGGACTCGCCAGAAACTGTAGCTGACCCGCTCGAAAGACATGAAGGCTTGACCGGAACTTGGAGCAGACCCACACGGAACCTGCCTGTGACTCGCTCAAAAAATGCCTGCATCTCAACCAGGCGCCACCAGCAGCTTGATTGATGCACGACACCGCCGTCGTCCAGCAAAGACCAGGCCTCTGCCGCCCGTCGTGCGTCGTCAGAGCACCAGCCTTGTGCCATCGTACGCGCCTAGCCTTGCTGTTCCATCAACATCACGTCGACCAACTGCTACCGTGCCGCCATGCAAAGTCGGTTTCCCTCGTGCCGTCGCCTTATGGACTTCGCCAAAACCCTAGCGACTTGAAACTGCTATGCAAGTCGTCGCAGCTGTACATCATCCAGACCCGGTCACCTTACCTCCAGCCATCGACCCTTTTCATAAGCACCGTCGGCATACATCACATGTGCCACCACCAGACATCAATCATCTACTAACAAAAGCCTTCGAAACTAGTCACCGATTCCGACTCTGCCTTCGAAGATGCTATCTTTGGTCCAGCCTTGCCACGCATGTCTTGCATCACACACAGCCTTGCCACCGTGTACAGTCCCGTGCACGCAATAGTACCCACCACGCCCGGCACCAGCCCTCATCCGAGCACCTTGTCGTGCGCGGATCACACACAATCATGCCAACGTTCATCAACGCCGATCACCATGATCAGCGCCATGTGGTAAATGTGTGTGACATGTACAGTTTAGGGTTTCATCAAGAAAATAATATCTAAACCCTAAAATCATGCAAGGCAAATAAACCCTAACCTAACGTTTCACGCTTCACCAAGAAACCGAAGCTCTGATACCAACTGTTGGCGTTCGATCATTTGGTTAACATGAACCGTTAGGGTTCCATACGTTTTTAAGAGTCAGCGGAAGCATGAAAACATAAAACGTATTGTCTTTCACTAGGGTAAGTTGAAGAAGATGGATTCTCGCCGGCAGCCTGCGCAGCCTCACCGTTTTGGGCATAACTCTTTCATCCGATGTCAGACTTGAGTGATCTACGCGCCAAAACGATCCTCTTTTCCATGGAATTCTGAGGTCTGTACCATTTTATAAAAATCATACAAGTTGGTGGACAGCAGCAGCAAACAACCTTCCGGTCTTCTTCTGTTTTCCCAAGTCCAATCTCGACGTTGTGTGGGCAACGATTCTCGAGATCTTCTCAATCTGCTATTCCCTAACCCTCCTCACATGTTAGACGTGATTAATCAGTTAGATTAGGGTTTCCGGACAGCTGAGATGACTTATATATGGGCTACAGCAAGGACCAGGAGGAGAAATTAGAGTTGGGCCTCCATTGGGCTTAAGTATCCAAGCTTAGCCCAAAGCTTATACTTAAGTCCAATAATAATAATATATATCACTAAAATATTATTACTGCACTACCGCTCTTATCCCATTATTACGTTATGGGCTCCTTATTATGAGTCTGTTAGTCTCCCCATGTTTAAGATATTCAATGTCCATTAATTAATTAAGTTACTGACAACTCCATTAATTAATATCTCATCCGAGAGTAGTACCACTCAACCTCATTATCATGCCAGAATAAATCCACCTGCAAGGTTTACATGATAATCCTTATGAGCTCCTCAAGGGGACATCATCAACCTATAACGGACACGGATTCCTTCTACAATCAACAGCACACCATAGAGACAACACTATTTCCCAACTCACCGAGTTTGTTGATTTAATTACATGTAAATCTCACGCATTGATGAATCAAAGAAATACATACTGCCTTACGTGTCGAGGTTATTGTATAGGGATTAAGAGCACGAACATCCATAATAACTGAGATCAAGTTCTCCTATAATTCAGTATAAGTCGAACGATCTCAAGCGGTCCCGATCAATACACACAAAGTGCACTAATATGATTCTATAGCCAAGACAAGCTAATACCAAACCACATTACAACCATTCCGATAGAGAGTCCCGTCTATCTCGGTTGTTAGCATCTGTTTATCCTTTATAAGAAAACCGATAATATGATCTTCTGCGTTGATGAGCATTTTCTCAACACATAAAATTATCCCCAAGTATAAAGGATATCAATTGTAGTTTCGATAGGCAACCAAGTGATTATCGAACCTAAAGGACGGATGATTATCAATTTAATTATATTCTAATTAACTAAGATTATGTTGGCGAATTGGATTTGGTTTTGTTACAAGACTAAATAACATATAATTGAAATAGTAAAGTAAATAAGCAAGCAATAGAGAAAATTCGGTTGTGATCAAGTATGTAATTAAGTAGTTCTTCAGGTCATCCAGTTTTACTTATTAATTTCATTTCCATGTGTTGATGTCTGACTCTGGCTTGTGGTTTATGGACGCATCACTAAACCATGCAAGTTTACTCTATTGACTCAAGCAAACAAGCGTATGACACATGTGAATATCCTCGGAGCAAGAGATATACTTCATCCCCCCTTTCTAGGTATTATCATAATCAATTATTTCTCATGCACTTAGTACTCTAACCCGATTTGATCTCCCTTTTTAGGCACTATTAAGTTATACTCTTTATCCTACTTATTAACTTGAATAAGATTCAATTAACAAGTATCTATATGAGATAGTTCTAATAAGACTTCGGAATCCCTTCACTTAGAATTATAACATGAAATCCTACTCAACGGTGAAGGTACTCAATTAATAACCAAGAGATGTATTCAGACTCTACATAACAGTTAATGATGCACAAAACGACCGTGAGTATGAATTGAAAAAGTACAATCTTATATAAAATAAACCACAAGTAGTGTTGTACGGAGTTTGCACATGGAAATTCAATTAACTCATAAAAATTTTATAACCCTAGAACTACCGTGGTGGTTCTAGCCCATGATTGATCTATGAACAATCATGGTTGTTTAGTATGATCTTACTTGACATGCCAGACGAACCTCTCTTCACGACCCCTTCGGATGATGGTAGGGTTTCAGTGGTAGATGGATGATGGTTGATGTGTGTTGTATTATTTTCTTTTCTCCTGCGAAATCTCTTCTTTTATACTCATAGGACCTCCTTATGGGCTTAGGATGGGCCTTTTCTTGAAGCACACGTCAAATTTGGTAGAAGACATCCGGAATTACCATAAATAGTAGCAGCGAAACACCGTTCGACCAAGCCTGACTAGTCGAACACGGCCTCCAACTCGAACAACTGGTCGAGCAAGTTCTCTGGACACTTTTGACATTCTGCTTGACCAGCCTTCTCTGCTCAACCAAATTGATGTTGGTCGAGCAACTCCTTCAAGTCGAACAAACTCTCTGTAAGTTTTGTTCACTTTGTTCGACCTCTGCTCATCTGCTCGACCAAGCTGATGTTGGTCGAGCAACGCCTCCAAGTCGAGCTAGCCCTCTGGACGGATCTGCACCATCCACTCGACTTAGCCTCCTTCGTTCGACCAAAATGATGTTGGTCGAACAAGCTCTTGAGGTCGAACGGCACCCAAAACTTGCCTCTAAAATCGTGTCATCCAATTACGAGCCTTTTGCACCTATTTTCCTATACAAATATGCTCAAAACAACCTTACAACCTCCAATTCATGGCTTCTCCGTAAGCAATCTGATTTGTCTTAATAATAGACCAAATCCTCTTTCCACACGAATCAGAGTCTATAATACGTAAATTTGCACTCACATCACGCGTGTTATCGCACAACATATTATCTACAGTATAAAGTAAGTGGACTATGGCATCGAAAATATAAATAAATTATAAGACGCAATCATTTGATCATATAATTCTCATTTCAAATTAATTGTTTAAACGTTGTTCATACAAAAAGCTAGACTTTTAGTATACAATCCAACATTCATTTCTCATGCATTGTAATCAGACATTAGATAATCATACGACAACACCTCAATCCATGCAAATCCTTGCAAAATGATCATTAACAATTATGCAACACCATGCATAAAAAATATAAGGTTTACTCATTAGTTGTTCACTCTCTTCTTTCTGCAATTAGATAAGATGTATCTTAATGTGTGGCAGGAGCTACAATAGTCAGGGACATTCTTATAGCCTATCGAGATTTGCAACATGGCGGAGGAAATGTCATGGTTGATGATCTCAGGCAGCTTCTCTTGGACATCCACTTCCACTAAAATACAAACAAAATACCTTAAAGATTCATTGATTTCTCGATCATCAATTCATACCAAAGCTCCGATGGCCGATTCGAATAGTAAGATTCATAGACGAGGATAGTTATGTTGTCACCTAAGCGAACGATAGGGAAGACAAAAGTGTATGACCTGTCGTGGATAGACTCCAAGCGGATGCTAATCGAATCAGGCATGCGGGTATCAACGTGTGTGACCTGTTTTGATTGAGGATCGAGGACTGTATGGTAGGCGTAGAACACAAACCCTTATTATCTAGCGTGTGTGGTGGGAACCTATTAGTTGGAGATTGGGTGATTGGTAGCACATTGTAGGTGTGGAAATGAGATTGGCCGTAAGAAATGGTGGAGGCCGCTGGCGGTATTAGCACATTGCAGGTATAAGAGGGATAATGAGGTTGGTCGTAAGAAATGGTGGAGGCCGCCGGCGGTATTAGCATATTGTAGGTGTTGAAAGGAAATCATGTATACTAGTATACTAAATAAATTAAGTTATAATTGTTAATGATGTGCACACCAGATCTTCTACATAATTTCCGTGCATCATATTTTATGCAACACGTTAAATGATTAACACATAAGAGGGAAATAAATCCAACCATTGCCCCTAGAATTTAAGCATTCCTGAATAGGGTATAGTTTTCCTCTCTCTCTCTCTCTCTCTCTCTCTCATGTGTGTCATCCATCCAACGGTGTGACATAGGAGATGATATACCAAAATGGTACAAAGAATCTGAACCGAATGATGTGGCATCTTATTTGGCTTTAAAATATAGATTACTGCCACTATATAAAAAATTCCAATTTGTAAGGTTGCATGTAATTTCAGGCCAAAACAAATTTTAAAATTGGATTAAAGTTGAACATGAAGGATCAAAATTGAAGAGAAATTGACTAAAATCTAGAATTTAAATAGATAAAAGACCAAATGTGGATCTAAGCATAGTTAGAGGACTAAATATGATAATTTCTCATTCTTATAATGTGATATAAAAGTGGATGATATTTATAAAAAAGAATAAAAAATTGAAGTATGTGAAAACTTTTAACATCACTACTCCACTCACATTCATCACTATATACACAATTCTACACAACATTGCTCATTGAAAGAGGGATTCAAGCCCTAACTTGGGATTTTTGAAGAACACAATTCCAATTCATTTGCACTCATGGCAATGACTAAGCGCAAGTTTTCTACACCCTATATATTTCACTGGGATATTGAAGGAATTGAATTTCTATTGGTATGGGTAGGTTGATTTATGCATGAATTGAAGTTCTTGATATGTATGTGCCATGTGTGACGAAAATTGTATGTTCATTAGTTCATTTCACTCTGATTTGTTGTTGTTTACTTGGTTTATGGTGAAATTGATTAAGGCATGCAAATTTTCTTGTTAATTTGGATATAGTGAATGTGTGCTGATGTAGTACCTAGGGTTCATGGAAAATTAAGATATTCTTTTTTAATTGTGAAGCATGAATTTCTGGAGTAGTTTATTTGCTTGATAATAGTTTAATAATTCCGTGAACTTAATGATGTTAATTACATGAGTAGGAATTATTATCTAGTATGCATAGTAGTTAGTCAAGTATGTTGTGTTAATGCTTTGAATTTTATTGATTATTCATGAGTTCTTGAAAGGTATTGAATATGCATTTGAACTATGGATATTGAGAAAAATTGAAGCATTGTTATGATTGAAGCATGTTAGGACTAGATTTTAATTTTTTTAGAGCATTATTGCTAGTCCTGCATGTGATTGTGAAGCAAACTTGTACAAGTTTAGGGGGTCTCTTTTACTTGTTAGTTTAGGCTGTAATATATTTCCAAAACTAGACTATTTGTAGAGGTCAACAAGAGGGGTAGAGCAGGCCCGTCTGTCATCACGCTAAAAGAGAAGATGGTTGATTTAGGCAGATGGCATAAGAAGTTCCATATGAAGAAGAGATAGTGGGAACATGATTGGGAGCAGGTGAAGGACATGTGGGAAAGAGTCTGATAGATGGGAGAGCACTTTGTATCAGGAGAAAGTATGCATGGATGAGTTAGAAATAACGGAGGACCTCAATGCCATGTTTGACAATGTGAGCAGGGGATTCTTGATGAGGAGAAGAGCCCCCACCATCTTCCACATCATAGCCTAGGTTATTTGCAGCCTGTCGACTAGTAGGCACCCAAGAGAGAGGTTTCCGAGATCCTTTATTCTACACTTGGGTAAAGAGCATCATGAGATGAGAGTAAATAGGTTGAATAAGTTGTTGCATGCCCCAACTGATGTACCTAATGCAAAATATTCGAGGTATGATAGAGAGGCATTTTGGATGGAGATTACAAATTCCACTGAAGACTACATCCCCTAGAAGTCCAAGACAACTGGGATTAAAAACCCAGTCATCTGGTACATGAAAAAAATCTTGTCCAACATCTTGTTTTCTAGATAGCATGCCTCAGAATAAGTTGTACATGATATGGTGCATGATGCATAGGGTGAAGATTAATGTGGCCGGATGTTTGTTGACAGCCATAGAAATGTTCCGCACCACCAGCCCGAAAAGATACAATATTGGAGGGACAATCACACCTATTGCTGAGGTCTCAGGGTATGAGTACGAGCAGAGGTTTGAGCTCGATTAGGTGGATGGGTTGGACTTGATGTTCTCCGCGAGGCAACATCTCATAGAGCGAGTGGGAGGTGAACGTAAGGAGTTCATGGTGGGGAAACAGAATTTCCCTACCCTTTTAGAAGGTTGACCACTCCATTTGTGAGAGACAACCTAGGGATGGCCTCAAATCTTTATAGGACATTAGGAAGGCATACATTGAAAATCAGGATTGGAGAGCTCTGATTCACTTTGCTGAGGAAGAATGGCCACTTGAGCTCAAAATTCCATCACCTCCCGAGGGGCAAAGGATAAATTTGGATGTGGAGCAGATGTACTTAATGCCTACACGACATGTCTTCCATCAGCAGTAACAATCCAGTTTAAGGCGCAACAGGCATTCCACCCCCAGCAGGAGGTTTTCCCATCCCAGTTTCAGGCTCATGGAGCCTATGAGGAGTAGCAACAGTTCATGGGATACCACCAAGGGGTGGGATTTGATGAGGATGCCCGGTTGTACTATAAGCAGCAGCAACAGCAGTCGTGGGCTCGATACAACGCGTGAGAATCTTTTTACACGGACTATCTGCAGACTATAACCAACACACTTACTTCCATCAACACCAATATGGGCTTTCTAGTTGATGATTGATGAGAGTTAAAATAAGCGTGTTTTAGTATCTAGTTTAACACCTTTTTATGGGAATTATTGTTATATATTAGCAAAAGTGTCTTATATTTGATATATGTGAGAAAATATGAAAAAAAAAGGTGCATTTGAGGTGTTTTATTGTGTGTTTAGGTGGAAAAAGGATCAAAAGTGCAAAGTTGGAGAAAAGGTGCAACTTGTGCAAGAATGCTGAAAAATGCACATCCAACTTGTGTAATTTTTCTGTATTTGTGTGGAGCTAAAAAATGGAAGTGAGAAACATGGTTGAAAGGGCAAGAATAGTGGGTCTTTTTTACATAAGGAACACCCAAATCGGATTTCAAACGAGAAAGTTATGATCAAAATGGTGACCTCGGGCAAGCTATTCATGTTCAGCATGATTGTTCCACTTTGCATGACTTGTTACATATTCAAATGTTAGCGCAAGAATCATTAAAATTGAAGGTTAGATGTGATAGTTATGCGCAAAATCGTGAGACTGCGCACTGCCGCTCGACCATTGTCAACCCCGCTCGACCTGGAGCAGTTTGGTCGAGCGGGGACATGGAATACTATTTTTTGTAATTCTGAACCTCCAATAGCGTGTATTTTTGTATTTTCCAAGAAAAAGCTCATCCAAGGTCCATAAGGAGAGCTTACAAGTATAAAATGGGATGCAGATCACACCAAGGAGAGAAGAACCGCAACACATTAAACATCCTACACCCCACAAGGGGGGATCACCCCCCAAGCATCATCCACATCCTTTTCTACATCCATCCATCACTTTGAAGATTCGTTTGCTGAATCAAGAGGAGAACCAAGAGGAGGATTCAAGATGGAGGACGCGATGACACCCACATCTAGGGTTTATTTCATTTCCTAATTTATCTTGTGATTTTTCAGACATATGGGTAAGATATATCCAACACCCATGATTGTTCTTCGCAACATCATGGGCTAGAGCCTTTTTGGTAGATTTAGGATTTTTGAGGTTTTTATGAATTAATTGAACTTTCTTGTGTTTACTCCGTACTACAATATTTGTGGAATTATTTTATATATGATTATGCATTTTTAATTCATATTCAGAGTTGTTTTGTGCATCTTTAATTGTTGAATAGAGTCTGAATGTTCATCTTGGTTATTGATTGATCGCGTTCACTGCTGAATAGGATTCCATGTTATGATTCTAAGTGAGGGGACTGTTGGATTGTATAATAAAAGTCTAGTTTTTTGTATGAACAATGTTTAACAATGAATTTAGAATGAGAATCATATGATCAAATGTTTTGCATATTATAATTGCAAAACTCCACTTACTTTATACTGTGGAAAATATGTTATGCGACAACACGCGGAAGATCATATTATCGATTTCCTTATAAAGTATAAATAGATGCTCACAACCGAGATAGACAGGGACTCTCTATCGTGATGGTTGTAGTGTGATTTGGTATTAGTTTGTCTTGACTATAGAATCACATTAGTACACTTTGTGTGTATTGAGCAGGGCCGCTTGATATCGTTCGATTTATACGACTATATAGGAGAACTTGATCTCAGCTATTATGGATGTTCATGCTCTTAATCCCTATGCAATAACCTCTACACGTAAGCCAGTACGTATCTCTTTGATTCATTAATGGGTGAGATTTAAATATTAAATCAATAATCTCGGTGAGTTGGGAAATAGTGATGTCTCTATGGTGTGATGTTGATTGTAGAAGGAATCTGTGTCCTATTAAATAGGCTGATGATGTCCCCTTGAGGAGCTTATAAGGATTATCATGTAAACCCTATTGGTGGATTTATTCCAGCATGATAACAAGATTGAGTGGTACTACTCTCGGATGAGATATTAATTAATGGAGTTGTCAGTAAATTAATTAATAGGCATTATATATCTTAAACATGTGGAGACTAACGTGCTCATAATAAGAAGGAGCCCATAATGTAATTATGGGATTGGAGTGGCAGTGCAATAATAATATTTTAGTGGACTATATTATTATTATTATTAGACTTAAGTATAAGTTTTTGGCTAAACTTGGATACTTAAGTCCAATGGAGGCCCGACTCTAATTTCTCCTCCTGGTCCTTGTTGTAGCCTATATATAAGTCATCTCAGCTTATCCGAAACCCTAATTATCCTACGCCTAAAACACGTGAGAAAAGGGAGAGGAAGCAGATTGAGAGGATCTTGAAGATCGTCTCCCACACGATATCAAAATTGGACTTGGGAATACAGCAGAAGATCAAGAGGTTGTTTTCTATAGTTATTCTCCCTCAACATACCCTGGTGAAAGGTAATATGATTCTATACTCTTGCTTCCGCTGATATAGAATTGCATGGAACCCTATCGGTTCACGTTAACCAAACGATCGAATTCCAACAATTGGTATCAGAGTTTCAGTTTTGTGGCTAAACATGACACGTTAGGCTAGGGTTTATATGAAATATGTGTTTAGTTATGAATTAGAATCACATGAGGATTAGAGTTTTGGTGTAATTTATTTTTATCTGGATATTCCCTGTATCATGATGGTGAAAATCGGAACCTGTACGTCAATCACCATGGATGAAGAATTGTCGAACGAAAACATGGCTGGTGAAAGTTGCGCCTGGAGATGACGACTGGGCCACGTCATCGAGTGATGGTCGTGCGAGGGCCACACGGTGTCATGCAAAGGCCGTGCCATGGGTGCACGTTGGCGAGCACGATCACACACTGGAAAGCATGTGACGGGCATGTGATGAGCCTATAATTTTTGGGGGTATGCAGCTGATCGAGCAGGTGGGCATGCGACTCGCGAGTGATGATGCTCGATGACATGTTGTCATGTGAAGAGTTTTCTGCCAAGCATGGAGACGTGCAAGGCGATGAGCATGCTTCCAAGTGAGGCAGCCTGTTGGTGCATGATAGCCACTCGATGAGCAGAAGGTGCGCTCGTTGAGTGCCGGGCATGAGTGGAGATGACGTTCGTGCAACACCGTGTGAAAGAAGATTTAGCGCACTGATGCTGGATTGCGACTGGCGTCGGGTAGATGGCATGCAGGCTGCATGGTGGGGCACACGGGGCTGACTTTTGGCATAAGGCAAGCCACACAATTGGCGCTGGGAGGCGTGCTGGGTTGCGAGCAGGCACACTCGTTCACTGATGGGTGTAGAGAAGACACGCACGATGGCGTGCAATGTCACGCTCGGGCACTCGGCAGAGTCCGTGTGGGAAGCTTGGATGCATGAAGGATAGGCAGATGGGCGTTCTGATTTGTGGATTGTGGTGCCGGGCAGGATAGCGGGCATGGAATCTGGAGATCGATCCCCTTGTGCATTGCCCGAATTCGTGATTGGTGGCGAACAATCGAATTCACTGTTATATAACTGTTCATAATTGACTTAATTATATGATTATTGTTATATATGAATGCATGTTCTCTGTGATTTACTGTCTTATGTGCCGTAATAGGAGCATGCTAGGTTGCGTATTTTATTTTGAATATTATATGAATGTAAAAACCCTCAGTGTTAAATTACTAAGTGGGAGAGGGGATTGATTAATAATCCCCGCAGCCTTCATTATTGGTTTGTAATGTGATGCAAGTATACTTGCGTGTGTTGGCTAGAGTGCCTTCCTCCCCATCGGATGAGTATTTTCTTGGATCACTGGTACAGACATCTGTAAATAATTATTATTTGTAATATGATGCACATAAATTTACGTGTTGGCTATAGTGCCTTCCTTCCCATCAAATGAGTTTATTTGCGGATTACTATACAAACTTATAATTGATGATTGTAGAAAGTTACCCGAGCGCGTGTGATATTCTACATCTGAAGGGACATAAGCTTGCGCAATGGACTTGGTATCAAATAATGGTGAATACTTAGGTGCAAATAATAAGTATCTTCCCCATCGGAGTCACTGCTGTTATTTGCATGGCTAAAGAGGAACCTACTATTAATTATTTTGTCATAAAGTTAGTTTGACGAATGAAATTAATGGGTAAAACCTTCTCTTATAAATGTTTGGGTTTGTATACGTCCACATTATCGTGGCATGCAAACTCACGGTGCTTGAGATGTTAGTGAATTTTATTTTATATTGTTTTGAGGGATTCAATATAAATAGATAAATTCGAAGATTTGATCGGTGTATTTATTTATGATTCTCAGGATTTTCAATTGGTTTTATTTCACTTATTGTTTACTTAAAGAAATTATATTTACTGGTCTAAAATTAGATGATTAGAAAAGAATCTTGGTTTTAATTCATACTGCTAAGGAAAACATATGTGCTCTCACTAAGGATGTTCTGTGATGCCTATTAATTAAAGTCTCTAGTGGAGAGGTTAGAGGTTCATAGAAATATGATGGTCTCATGCGACTCTTCAGATACTAGAGTGAGGTTAAAAATTGGGAGGTCATGGTTGATTTGATGAATGAATTGGAAATACTTGGAGTAGAAATTGAAGGGGAAACCTAGAATCAATTTATTCTCCATAATTTGCCTAGATGTTTTGAGTTTTACACATAAAATACAAAAGGCTGTGTAAGGTGGAAAATTTCTGACAAAACATGTGGTGAATGAAAACCAATTTTATCAAGGAGTGAACAACTATAGAATCTTATTCGCTAATTGTTGAAGCATAATTAGTAATGGTGTTTACTAACACGATGTGTGTAGATATCGAAATCACTAAATGTCTACAATTAAGTGATGATGAGATTATTATATATATGGGTAAGCTACGAAAGTAGTAACTGTTGCAGTGTGAGTTATTTATTTATTTTATGATAGGAATAAACATTTTACTATGAGAAATTGTCTCTACGTACGTTTTCATAGAAAGAATTTTATTTCAGTTTCTATGCTTTTATGGATGGATACTCTATTGCATTTAAATGACATGATCATTATAATGTGGGATGGAGCTATAATTTGTTGTTGTACGTTGTTGACAATTTGTACACTCTTAAATCATATTTATCCCACGGATGCAACAAATAATAATTTATAACGCATCTTCTAATCTTAGTAAGAGAAAGGAACCTTAGGAGATGAACCAAAAATACTTTTGGCATCTAAGACTAGATCATTTTACTTAAGTATGATTCAAAAGTTGATAGCAGGTGGACCATTAGGTTTATTGGAAGTGGAAACTATCTGACTTGCAAGTTTTGCTTGGATGTGAAAATGATTAAAGGTCTTTTAAGTCGAAGGGGTTTAGGGACAAAGATATGTTGGAAATGGTTTTATACTGATTTAAGCAGTCCTAAGATTATCCCTGCGAGAGGTGGTCATTACGATTTAATCATGGTGGCGAGTACATCTAAGGATAGTTTAAGAGCTATTTATCAGAGGATGAGATTAAATCTCAAGTCGTCAACACCGGGCTAACCCCAGCTGTATGGTGTGGCAAAAAGAAGGAATATGACTCTTATGGAAATGATTAGATAGATGATGAATTATTTAGAATTACTAAATTCATTTTATGGGTATGCCCTAGAAACAGCATGTCATATAACGTTTTTCTGATTGTGGGATATCCTAGAAAAATGAAGGGTGGTTTTGTTTATTGGTCCAAAAGATCGAAGGGTGATTGTTAACACTAAAACTAGATTTTTAGAAAAGGACAATGAAATAAATCACAAACCTATGTATAAGTTGTTCTAAAGGAAGTGATAGGGAAAACACAAAGTATTAATATCAATCGTACAAGAGGATATACCACAAGTAGACTGCATCGCGTTTACATCTGATACACAATTGCCTGTACTGCCTTGTCGTAGTTGTAGGGTTGTTTTACAACCCGAAAGATTTATGTTTTGGGAGAGTTGTGAGACTTGGTCCCTAATAAACATGGAATTGACCCACAGATACGATGAAGCACTACATGATAAAAATGCGATATCTTAGCAAGTTGCAATGATTTCTGGAATAAGATCTATGGATTCTAAATCAAATATGGGAGCTTGTACGACCACTTAATGGTGTAAAAGCCATTGGACGTGGCAAACGAAATAAAAGAGGATCATACAGTAAGGTGAAAACCATGGAAGCAAAGCTTGTTACGAAAATGTATACTCAGAATGAAATGGTTCAATTATGAGGGAACCTGTTCGCCGGTAGCTATGCCTATGTAGATTCGGATTCTTTTATCTGTTGCTGTTCATTTTATTATGAGGTATAGCAAATAGATGTCAAGACTGCTTTCGTGATTGGAAGTCTTAAGGAAAACATCTATGAGAAGCAACCAGAGTGATTCAATGCAAAGAGCTAAGAGCATTTTGATAGTAAGCTTAAAAGTGTCTATCTATGGACTAAAGCAAGCTTCAAGATCTTGGTACATCTGTTTTGATGAGGAAATCCAGTAACATGGATTTCATCAATGCTCAGATGTGTTTTGTGTATTGAAAAGATTGTCGGAAATATGGTGGTATTTCTTGTACTATACGTAGATGGTATTTGCTCATTGGAGACAATGAAAGAGTATTGTCGGACGTCTGGGTATGGTTGATAAAGCAGAATGAAATGAAGGACTTAAGAGAAGCAAAATATATTCTTGCGATCATGATCACAAGATAGGATATTGTTCTTATCTCAAGCTTCAAGGAATGATACAATCCTTGTTTTAGCATGTGACTTTATCTAAGGAAATGTGTCTTATGACACAAATAAGATAAAGATGATAAAGGCGGTTCCTTATGCTTCGATGAATAAGGAAGCTTAATTCAAGGAATGTTATGCACAAGAACGGATATCTATTTTGCCAAAGGCATGAATAGTGGGTATCAAGGTAATCTGAAATAAGAATGTTGAACTGTGGTAAGACATATAATTATGTACCTGAAAATGACTAGAAATTATATGTCGACTCACCGGACAAATTCACTGCTTCTTATGAGTTACATAGTTTCGGATTTTCAAATTAGATAGGGACGATAGTAAATCCACCTCAAGGTTATGTGTTTATTTTGGAAGTAGAGCCATAATATCAAGGAGTGTTATATAGAAAAATATTTCAGACTCCACCATGGAAAGATAATGAACTGGAGCCTCTTAGGCAGCCTATGTGTCTGTATGACTCTAGAAACTTCGTAATGGACTTAGATGTGATTATGAGTTTGCCCAAGATTACTACAATTTATTGTGATAATAATGGTGCAGTTGCAAACTTGAAGGAATCATGAGTCCATAAGCAATTAAACACATTAAGCGCAAGTACCACATGTTACGAGAAACGTTATGATAAGGGGAAGGTTGTTGTCGCCTAGATTGTATCGGATGATAATCTAGTAAATCCTTTTTACAAGGACTTTAAAGCGAAAGCTTTTGATGGTCGTGTAGTGGGAGTGAGAATCAGATGTATGGCAGAAGTCTTGGCAGCATAGTCTTTTTGTATAAGTGGGAGATTGTTGGATTGTATACTAAAAGTTTAGTTTTTTGTATGAACAATGTTTAACAATGAATTTGAAATGAGAATCATATGATCAAATGTTTTGCATGTTATAATTGTAAAAGTCCACTTACTTTATACAATAGATAATATGTTATGCAACAATACGCGAAAGATCATATTATCAGTTTCCTTATAAAGTATAAATAGATGCTCACAACTGAGATAGACTGGGACTCTCTATTGGGATGGTTGTAGTGTGATTTGGTATTAGTTTGTCTTGACTATAGAATCACATCCGTGCACTTTGTGTGTATTAAGCAGGACCGCTTGAGATCATTCGATTTATACTAACTATATAGGAGAAATTGATCTTAGCTATTATGGATGTTCATGCTCTTAATCCCTATACAATAACCTTGACATGTAAGCCAATATGTATCTATTTGATTCATCAATGGGTGAAATTTAAATATTAAATCAATAATCTTGGTGAGTTGGGATATAGTGTTGTCTCTATGTGTGATGTTGATTGTAGAATGAATCCGTGTCCTATTAAATAGGCTGATGATGTCTCCCTTGAGGAGCTCATAAGGATTATCATGTAAACCCTGCAAGTGTATTTATTCTGGCATGATAACAAGGTTGAGTGGTACTACTCTCGTATGAGATATTAATTAATGGAGTTATCAGTAACTTAATTAATTAATGGGCATTGTATATCTTAAACATGGGGAGACTAACGAGCTCATAATAAGAAGGAGCCCATAACGTAATTATGGGATTGTAGCGGCAGTGCAGTAATAATATTTTAGTGGACTATATTATTATTATTGGACTTAAGTATAAGTTTTGGGCTAAACTTGGACACTTAAGCCCAATGGAGGCCTGACTCTAATTTCTCCTCCTAGTCCCTGTTGTAGCCCGTATATAAGTCGTCTCAGCTTATCCGGAACTCTAATAATCCTGCTCCTAAAACACGTGAGAAAAGGGAGAGGAAGTAGATTGAGAGGATCTTGAAGATCGTCTCCCACACGACGTCAAGATTGGACTTGGGAATACAGCAGAAGATCAAGAGGTTGTTTTCTGCAGCTGTTCTTCCTCAACATACCCTAGTGAAAGGTAATACGATTCTATACACTTGCTTCCGCTGATATAGAATTGCATAGAGCCATAACGGTTCACGTTAACCAAATGATCGAATGCCAAAAGGGACTCTGATGCTTCATTGGAACTGTTATATATGAATGTTTATTAATTGAATTGAATTCGTGTTAATAAGCAGGATAAAGAGGTTAATTTTATAGCATCTATAAAAGGAGATCATATCGGGTAGTGCCAATCCTAGGGGGAATAATTGATACAGATAATACCTAGAAAGGGGAATGAAATTATATCTTTTTCTCCAAGGTTATTCACACATGTTACACGCATATTTACTTGTGTCTATAGAGTAGATTTGTATCGATGAGTGATGTGTCCATATTCCACAAAGCAGAGTCGGACATTGACACACGAAAGGGAAATTAATGAGTGAAACTGAATTATCTTAGGGCTACCTATTTAACATTCTTGAGTCACATTAGTATTCTTCTAGTGTTTATTTTAATATAATTGTTATTTAATTTGCAGTATCTTAGTGATTAGATCAAACCTCAAACTTAATTGCTTTTCATCTTAATTAATTTACTAAATTACTAAATTGATAATATGTCGTCCTTTAGGTTCGATATTTAACTTGGTCGCTTGTTTAAACTGCAACTGATATCCTTAATACTTGGGGATTAGTTTTGCGTGCAAACAAAACGCGCATTATGTTTTTGACGCCGTTGCCAGGGATGACTGTTATTATTGAATTTATTATTTCTAGTTTGATTAAGATTTTTATTTGTGATTATTTATTTCTATCCAACCTTGAATTTTTCTGAGGTACTTGTGCACTGGGAAAAGATAGGAAGGAAAAGAAGGAATAACACATTGACCTAAACATGGCTGCAGCAAGACATAATCTGAATAATGTTGCCATACATGAAATTTTCACGAACTATGGGATTGGCAACATGGGGTTGATAAGAGCAAGGGGGAAGATGATGATTTTGAGATACATCCCGCTCTTATCAACATGGTAGAGAAAAATCCCTTTTCTGGAGGTTTCTTTGAAGAACAATATCAGCATCTCAGAAGATTCCTTGGTTATGCAAACACTCAAAAGGGTACTGGAGCTAATGACAATGCTAGGCGGATCGCCCTATTCAAGTTCTCTTTGATTGATAGGGCAGAAGCTTGGTATGAGACTCTTGATGCCACAGATTGTACTACATGGGACCAACTGCTGCAGAAATTCTTGGAGAGATACATGCCACCCTCTAAGGTGTGTAGAATGAAGAAAGACATCACCCAATTTGTTATGAATCAAGGTGAAAAATTTCATGAGGCGTGGGATAGGTTCAAAAATATGCTCAGGAGGTGCCCACAACATGGGATGTCTAAGGCTCAGTACATAAACATCTTCTACTATGGATTGGATTGTGAGTCGCCTATTCTTATAGATGCATCATCAGGAGGAGCACTGTTATCTAAGACAGCGCTTGAAGCAGAAAAGTTGTTAGAAGACATCTCTATGAATTTACGTGACTGGCCTACGGAAAGAGTAAGAGGATCTTATGTACTAGGTAAGGAGGCGCAGGTTGAACATCAAGTGGTGAAGCTAAATAGGGATGTTGAGATCCTCTCTAGTCTAGCTAACATCAACAACCTACTGGAGTGACACAAAGGGGGCCTAGTATCCAACAGAGGCACTGAAGTCTCCAAGATAGATGATGATTGCTGCTCTACCGCTGAATCTTCTACGTCTAAGAAACGGGTAACGGAGAGTGGGAACACCTTCTCCGTTCCCGGACCTGTTGTTTTCTATCCATTAAATATATTTTCACATTTAGGGGTTTGTTGGTTCATACTCCGGTTGGGAATGGAGAAATGATATTGAGTATCATTGATGTGTGAAGGGTGATTGTGATCAAAGGGCAGTTATTGGATCAAAAATAATTTATTTATAATAATAAAAATAATAATAATAAAGTATACCCGTGGAAAAATTTCAGAAACTCTGTATAATTTTTTAATACGAAGAAGGAAGTTATAATATATGTAGTATAGTCCTACTCACAGCAAGAAGTGAAGAGTGTTGAAGATACCTTCAATCGATACATAGCTAAGAATGATGCAAGAGTTGATTGTCTTGAGGCTAGTTGAATGCTAATCATGCATATTTATCTAAGCAGTTGAAGGACCTTACCTTTATAATGGGGCAAATGGTCGGGAACGTGAATCAATTGACACAAATGTTGGAGAAAAGAATATTCCCATCTCAAGGCATTATTAGATTGTATACTAAAAGTCTAGCTTTAGTACGAACAACATTTTAACAATATTTGAAATGAGAATCATTGATCAAATTATTGCGTCTTATAAATTATTTATATGTCGAGGCAATAGTCCACTTACTTTATACTGTAGATAATATGTTGTGCAACAACATGCGGAAGATCACATTATCGATTTCCTTATAAAGTATAAACAAATGTTCACAACCGAGGTAGACGGGGACTCTCTATCGGTATGGTTGTAGTGTGATTGGTATTATTTTTTCTTGACTATAGAATCACATTAGTGCACTTTGTGTGTATTGAGCAGGACCGCTTGAGATCGTTCGACGTATACAGACTATATAGGAGAACTTGATCTCTATTATTATGGATGTTCATGCTCTCAATCCCTATACAATAACCTCGACACGTAAGGCAGTATGTATTTCTTTAATTCATCAATAGGTGAGATTTACATATAATTAAATCAACAAACTCGGTGAGTTGGGAAATAGTGTTGTCTCTATGGTGTGTTGTTGATTGTAGAAGGAATCCGTGTCTTATTAAATAGGGTGATGATGTCCCCTTGAGAAGCTCATAAGGATTATCATGTAAACCCTGCAGGTGGATTTATTCCGGCATGATAATAAGGTTGAGTGGTACTACTCTCGGATGAGATAATAATTAATGGAGTTGTCAGTAACTTAATTAATTAATGGGCGTTGTATATCTTAAATATGGGGAGACTAACGGACTCATAATAAGAAGGAACCCATAACGTAATTAAGGGATTAGAGCAGCAGTGCAGTAATAGTATTTTAGTGGAATATATTATTATTATTGGACTTAAGTGTAAGTTTTGGGTTAAACATGAATACTTAAGCCCAATGGAGGCCCGACTATAATTTCTCCTCCTGGTCCCTGTTGTAGCCCATATATAAGTCATCTCAGCTGTCTGGAAATCCTAATTATTCATGCCTAATACTTTGAGGAGGGAAAGGGACAACATATTGAGAAGATCTTGAAGATCGTCGCCCACACGACGTCAAGATTGGACTTGGGAATACAGCAGAAGATCAAGAGGTTGTTTGCTGCTGCTGTTCGTCAACTTCCATGATTTTTCTAAAATTGTATGGAACTCCAATCTAGACGTGTGATATACCTTAGGAATGCTAGGGAAGAGAGGATCGTTGTGGCGTATAGATCACTAAAATCAGAGATCGGATGAGAGAGTTATGCCCAAAACGGTGAGGCTACGCATGCTGTCGGCGAGAATTTTTCTTCTTCTTCAACAAACCCTGGTGAAAGTTAATATGATTTTATGTTCTTTCTTCCGCTGATATAGAATCGTATGGAACCCTAACGGTTCACGTTAACCAAATGATCGAATGCCAACAATTGGTATCAGAGTTTCGATTTCATGGTTAAGCGTGACACATTAGGCTGGGGTTTTTGAGTGCCAAACATGTGAATAGGGTTTTAGAACATGATTCTTGTTGGAAACCCTAGCTGTACACGGCATACATACCGCACCATCGATACGCGATCACCATCGAATGATGGTGCGATTGAACCGGTGGCAAAGCGGTGAGCGATGGAAGGAGGCGCGACGTGCGCTGGCTATCGGAGGTGAGACAGCGCGACCAGGCGTGCGATGGAATCACGCTGATTGCTTGCAGATTGATGGGCAGGTGAATGCTTGTTGGTGCGATTTTTGGGCACAACTGCGAGTGATCGTCGGGGCCCGTGCATGGATTATGCTTGCGGACGATGTGACATGGTCAGGAGTGGCACGCTGGTGGCACGCTAGTGATGCAACGGTGATTGACTCGTGCACGATGGAAGCGCGGGTGAAGGCCGGGGAGCATCAGATCCTCGTGCTGCGCAAGTCAGGCGCGTTCTAGGCAAGAAGGGTAGAATTTTGGAGCAATCCCAATGCGATTTACAGGCGAGTCCATCATAGTTTTCGGCTGAGTCTGCGATGTTCTGGGTCGAGTCCTGCACTGGTTCCGAGCGGGTTAGCGTATTTTTCGGGCGAGTCTCCTTCACGTGCTGTGCTGGGACGAAGGCTGGATAGTGCAGATGCAAGGATGTTGGCGTGTGCTCCAATAAATAATCATTGCTGATTATCATCACGATCAACAGCTCGCACGGTGCCTACAATGCGCATCGTCGACAGCAGTCTTATGCGGGGCAGGTAGTCAGTGATGGCTTGTCGAAAAATCGTGAATTAACAGCAGTAGTGGGCATGAGGCTATCATTGATGGGGGACTATCGACGGCGGCACGAAGATATGATTGTGGCGACTGGCAGCCACAGTCGGCACGCCCGCCGATAATAGACGGTGCGAACTGGAAAAGCAAGCGACACGATTCATGTGGGCGGCCGGCACAACCGCCGACAGCAGCCTGCACGAGTCGTGCCAAAGCAAAACTTAATGTGGGTGGCATTGGGTAGACAAGCGTTGGCGGCATGAAACAGCATGACTCGTGTAGAATCCATGCACGAGTCGTGTAGGGTAGATCGTGTGCCAGGTGCGCGAATTCTCCAGCGTAAGTGTGGGTGGCATCGGGAATGGCAAGCAATGGCAATGTCGGCTGGCACGACTCGTGTTGATGGACTGCACGAGTCGTGCAGGTGTAATATGTGGATTAGTCGGGCTCGTTTTTTATGTTCTACATTTCACTGCGTTTATTTCGTGATATATATAACTGCCATAATTGTCAATTATTGTTATATATGTGGATGCATGTTCTATGTGATTTACTGCCTTATTTGAAATAGTAGGAGCATGCTAGGTTGCGTATTTCATTCTTGAATATTATATGCATCTAAAAATCCTCGGTGTTAAATAACTAAGTGGGAGAGGGGATTGGTAATTAATTCTCGTGGCCTCTATTATTGTTTGTAAGTGATGTGAATAAACTTGCGCGTTGGCTATAGTGCCTTCCTCCCTAACGGATGAGTTTATTCACGGATCACTGGGACAGATTTCTTTAAATAATTATTGTTTGTAATGTGATGCATGTGAATTTGTGTGTTGGCTATAGTGCCTTCCTCCCTAACGAATGAGTTTATATGCGGTTCACTGGTACAAACTTATAATTGATGATTGTAGGAAGTTATCTAAGTGCGTGTGTACTTCTCCAATAGTAAGGCACATAAGCTTTGGGCAATGGACTTGGGATCAAATAATGGTGTACACTTAGGTGTAAATAATAAGTATCCTCCCCAACGGAGTCACTGCTATTATTTGCTAGGCTAAAGAGGAACAAACTATTAATTATTTTGTCAAAAAATTAGGCTAACGAATGAAATTATTAGGTAAAACCTTCTTTTGTAAATGTTTGGATTTGTATACGTCCACACTAACGTGGCATGCAGATTCACGGTGCTTGAGATGTTGGTGAATTTTATTTTATATTGTTTTGAGGGAATTAATATAAATGAATAAATTCGAAGTATTTGATAGGTGTATTTATTTATGATTCTCAGGATTTTTAAATAGTTTTATCTCGCTTATTATTTACTAAAAGAAACATATTTACTTGTCCAAAATTAGATGCTAAGAAAATAATCTTGGTTTTAATTCTTACTGCTTAAGAAAATATAAAATTGTGTTCTCACTAAGGATGTCCTCTGATGCCTATTTAAGTCTCTAGTGGAGAGTTGAGAGGCTCATATAAATATGATGGTCTTATGCGACTCTTCAGATATTTGAGTAAGTTACAAAGGCAAGAGGTCATGTTTGACTTGATGAATGAATTGAAAATATGGATAAAAATTGAAAGGGAAACCTAGGTCAATTTTATTCACCATAATTTGCCTGGATGTTTTAAGCAAGTTCCACCTGAATTACAAGAGACTGTATTCGGTGGGAAACTTCTGACAAAGCAAGGGGCGAAGCAAATCAATTTTCATCAAGATATGAACAAGGTTAGTATCTCATTCACTAATTATTGAAGCATGATTAGTTATGGCATCTACTGACACGTTGTGTGTAGATACCGGAATCACTAAAAGTCTGCAACTAAGTGATGATGAGATTATTGAGTACATGGGTAAACTACGAAAGTAGTGGCTGTTGTAGTGAGAGTTGTTTATTTATCTTATGATAGGAATAAACATTTGATTATGAGAAATTGTGTTTACGTATATTTTCATAGAAAGAATTTCATTTCGGTTTCTATGCATTTAAGGATGGATACTCCATTTCATTTAAATGATATGGTCATAATGTTGAAGGATGGAGCTATAATTTGTTGTGGTACGTTCGTGAACAATTTGTACACTCTTAAATCATGTTTCACTCACGATGCAACATATAGTAATTAATAACGCATCTTCTAATTCTAATAAGAGAAAGGAACCTTCGAAGATGAACTAAACATACTTTTGGCATCTAAGACAAGATTAATTTTACTTGAGTAGGATTCAGAGGTTGATAGCCGAAGGGCCGTTGGGTATATCTGAAGTGGAAACTATCTGACTTGCGAGTCTTGCTTGGAAGTAAAATGATTAAAGGCCTTTTAAGGCAAAGGGGTTTAGAGCCAAAGATACATTGGAATTGCTTCATTCTGATTTAAGCGGTCCTAAGATTATCCTTGCGAGAGGTGGTTATGAATATTCGTCAATTTAATTGATGATTATTCTGGATACCGTTATATATATATATATATATATATATATATATATATATATATATATATATATATATATATATATATATATATATATATATATATATATATATATATATATATTTGATGCACTGCATGTTTAAGTTCTTTTATTAATTTAAGAATTGCAAGGCTGGTACGGTTCATGGAAAATATATCAAGTCATTATGATTTAAACGTGGTGGCGAGTACCTCTTAGGATAGTCTAGGAGCTGTCAATCAGAGGATGAGATAAAATCTCAATTTATTACACCGGGCAAACCCCAGCAAAATGGTGCGACGGAAGAAGGAATAAGGCTCTTATGGCAATGGTTAGATAGATGATGAGTTATTAAATTCATTTTGGGAAATCCTAGAAAAATGAAGGGTGATCTATTTGATAGTCCAAAAGATCAGAGGGTGATTGTTAACACAAACACTAAATATTGGAAAAAGACCGTGTAATAAATCACAAACCAATATATAAGTTGTTCTAAAGGAAGTGAGAGGGAAAACGCAAAGTATAGTACCAATTGTACAAGAGGATATACCACAAGTAAACTGCATTGCGTGTCATATCTGATACACAATTGCATGTAGTGCCCTGTCGTAGTGGGAGGGTTATTTTACAACCCGAAAGATTTATGTTTTGGGAGAGTCGTGAGACTAGGTCCCTGGTAAACATAGAATTGACCCACGAATATGATGATGCACTACAAGATAAAAATGCGATCTATTAGCAAATTGCAAAGGGCTAAGAGCATTTTGATTATAAGCTTAAAGACGTCCATCGATGGACTAAAGCAAGCTTCAAGATCATAAAACATCCATTTTGATAAGAAAATCCAGTGATATGGATTTATTCAATGCACGGATGTGTCTTGTGTATTGAAAAGAGTGACAGAAACGTGGTGGTATTTCTTGTACTATACATAGATAGTATCTTACTCGTTGGAGATAATGAAAGAATATTGTCGGACGTATGGGTATAATTGATAAAGCGGAATGAAATGAAGGACTTAAGAGAAGCAAAACATATCCTTGCGATCATGGTGATCACAAGATGGGATGGCTTATCTCAAGCTTCATGAATAGATACAACGGTTCCTTATGCTTCGGCGAATAAGGAAGCTTAATATAAGGAATGTTATGCACGAGAATGGATATTTCTTTTGATGAACATATGGATAGTGGAAATCAAGGTGATCCGAAATAAAAATGTTGAACTGTGGTAACACATATATTTATGTACTAGAAAAGGACCAGAAATTATATGTGGACTTACCGGAAAGATTCACTGCTTCTTGTGGGTTAAACAGATTCAGATTTTTCAAATCAGATAGGGATGGCAGTAAATCCACCTCAAGGTTATGTGTTTAATTTTGGAAGTAGATCCATAATATAGTGGAGTGTTATATAGAAATATATTTAAGACTCCACCATGGAAAGATGATAAATTGAAGCCTCTGAGGCAGCCAAAGTATCTGTATGACTCTAGAAACTTCATGATGGACTTGGATGTGATTCTGAGTTTGCCCAAGGTTATCACAATTTATTGTGATAATAATGGTGCAGTTGCAAACTTGAAGGAACCACGAACCCATAAGGCAATTAAACACATTAAGCGCAAGTACCACCTTTTATGAGAAATCGTATGATGAGAGAAAGGTTATTGTCGCCAAGAATGCATCTGATGATAACCTAGTAAATCCTTTTACAAGGACCTTAAGGCGAAAGCTTTTGATGATCATGTAGTGGGAGTGGGAATCAGATGTATGGTAGAAGACATGGTAGCATAGTCTTTTAGTATAAAGTGGGAGATTGATGGATTGTATACTAAAAGTCTAGCTTTAGTATGAACAATGTTTTAACAATATTTGAAATGAGAATCATTGATTGCGTCTTATAATTTATATATATGTCGATGCAATAGTCCACTTACTTTATACTGTAGATAATATGTTGTACGAAAACATGAGGAAGATCATATTATCGGTTTCCTTATAAAGTATAAATAGATGCTCACAACCGAGGTAGACATGACTCTCTATTGGTATGGTTGTAGTGTGATTTGGTATTAGTTTGTTTTGACTATAGAATCACATTAGTGCATTTTGTGTGTATTGAGCAGGACCGCTTGAGATCGTTCGACTTATACTGACTATATAGGAGAACTTGATCTCTGTTATTATGAATGATCATGCTCTTAATCACTATACAATAACCTCCACACGTAAGGCAGTATGTATTTCTTTGATTCATCAATGGGTGAGATTTATATGTAATTAAATCAACAAACTCAGTGAGTTGGGAAATAATGCTGTCTCTATGGTATGTTGTTGATTATAGAAGGAATCTGTGTCCTATTAAATAGGTTGATGATGTCCCCTTGAGGAGCTCATAAGGATTGTTATGTAAACCCTACAGGTGGATTTATTCCAGCATGATATTGAGGTTGAGTGGTACTACTCTCGGATGAGATATTAATTAATGGAGTTGTCAGTAACTTAATTAATTAATGGGCATCGTATATCTTAAACATGGGGAGACTAACGGACTCATAATAAGAAGTTGCCCATAACGTAATTATGGGATTAGAGTGGCAGTGCAGTAATAACATTTTAGTAGAATATATTATTATTATTGGACTTAAGTATAAGTTTTGGGCTAAACTTGGATACTTAAGCCCAATGGAGGCCCGACTCTAATTTCTCTACCTGGTCCATGTTGTAGCCCATGTATAAGTCTTCTCAACTGTCCAGAAATGCTAATTATTCACGCTTAACACTGTGAGAAAGAAAAGGGATAGCATATTGAGAAGATCTTGAAGATCGTCGTTCACACGACGTCTAGATTGGACTTGGGAATACAACAGAAGATCAAGAGATTGTTTGTTGCTGCTGTTTGTCAACTTCCATGATTTTTCTAAAATCATATGGAACTCCAAACAAGATGTGTCATATACCTTTGGAAACCTACGGAAAGAGGATCGTTTTGGCATGTAGGTCACTCAAATCCGAGATTGGATGAGAGAGTTATGTCCAAAACGGTGAGGTTGCACATGCTGCTGGCGAGAATAATTTTTCTTCTTTGACATATACTGGTGAAAGGTAATATGAGTTTATGTTCTTGCTTCTGCTGATAAAAAATCGTATGGAACCCTAATGATTCACGTTAACCAAATGATCGAATTCCAACATGCATAACGAACCCGAAAGAGTGCAAAGTTGTCAAATTGAGGTCAGAAACGCAGTACGATGACCCGATGATGCCGGTGGGCAAAAACGGAGGAAAAATTAGCCTGCTCGACCACAGATCGACCAACCCATTTGGTCGAGCGATGGTCGAGCAACATCTCACGAAACATAGAAATGATGCTCTGTTTTCTTGTCCCCCGACCACTGCTCAACCAAACCCTTAGGTCGAGCAATGGTCGAGCGGCCACCTATAGTGCTGAAAAATCACGATCCGAGTACGGGGACCTCGCTTAACCAAAATGTAGTCGCTCGACCAGACCTTCTTGGTCGATCGGATGTTGAGCGGTCGTCTGTAGATCTGAACATCCAGAATCAGATTACAGGTACCCTGTTCGACCATTTTCACCTCGCTCGACTAGACCACTCAGGTAGAGCGGAGGTCGAGCGAGTAATTCGGCTCAGATTTTTGAACAGAATGCTACACCCGTTGTTTAGAACACTCCAGTACCATCACAAGAATAGAATCCTGAGATTATAGTTTAAAAGAAGTGGGAAAGAGTGAAGATGCCCATGGAGACTCAATCATTCAAGAGCATAGATTTGATTTCTAACTTGATTAATCTTGATTTTACTAGGAAAGATGATTCTGAATTTGAATGGAAGATTGACAAGGATGAGTCAAGACAGCCATGGGAGGAAGGTAATTCCAAGGATCATATATATTTGTGACCACAAAAGGTGAGGTGCTGAGTATAGACAAGAAGAGGGAAAGAAAGTACTTGAAGGTGAGGATGCGAGAAGACCGTCATCTGATCCAGTAGGTCAAAAAGTGACTCTCTGACATTAAACATGAGCGCCTGTTGGGGGCTTATCCCTTCCGTTTTATTACTTCATTTCTTTCGTGTGAGTGAGGAGTTATTATATTTGAGGTGTTCACATTTCGACAATTACATCTCTTTTCAAACTTAGTTTCGACTTACGTTTTTACCAAGTTTGGGGGGTGTGATGTACTTACCTTATCTTATGAGCACCAATGGTATAATTTTTCCTTTAGTTGGTTGTTTGCTTGCTAGAGTGTTGATTTTTTGCGCCATATTAATACTTTAGCCGGTGTTGGTATGTCGATATTTTGCAACTTACATAATGTTTAGTGTATCGTGTTTGTGTATTTCCTAGAGTTAGTGGTCAAAATTTTAATTTTTTGTCTTTTCGATTTGAGTGGTGTCTCCTATTTTATTATTGATGAATCATGTGATGATGAAGTGTGTTTGAGTTTTGATGATATAAAAAGGTAACTAGGTGGCAAGATGAGTTCTACGCTGAGGTTTTGATTTGACCGAGTTGAACAACTCGTGGAGCTCGTGCATACATTCTGAAAGGAGAAATCAAGTGCCCTCGTTTTCTTATTCTATTTTTTATGTGTTCTTTTAATTAGTAGGAGTGGAAGGATTGAGTTTATGGTTGTGATACACGTGAGCTTATATTTTTAAATCGTGCCTTAAATTTATATACTCTTGAAATTGATGAAGGAAGTGAACTTGAGTTATATTGTGGTATGAAGTTCTATGTGTACTTGTGGGATATTGCTTACCATGAAAAGTGCTCTGTTACTTGTTAAAAACCCATGTGAGATTTTGAGCCTCGTTGATCATGTACATAATCACATGACATTTTTTCTTGTGAGTATCGTTCATGTGCGTGTATTCTAGAACTTGCCTTGAGTCTCCTTAAATATTCAAGATTAGTCTAGCGGATTATGAAAATGATATTAGGCCATCTTTGAATAGCCCATATTTTCCCATATTCATTACATGAATTCATTAAATCCCTTGTAAGACCATTTGTGCCTTTTAGATCCATTCTTTTGATAGCCAATAAAGCTTAATTGAAGAGAGTGGTGATTTGAGGGATGATAAGGATGATAAAAGTAAAGTCTTAAGGATGAAAAGGAAAATTCTTGGAGTAGTGCTCAAATCTAGTACTCCATGGAAACAAACACCCTAGGGTAGTGCTTAAATCTAGTGACCTATGGAGGTATGAGAGGTAGTGCCCGAAACTGGTACCTCGAAAAAAAAAGAGAAAAAAAGGGTGAAGAAAAGGAGAATGATGGAGTTGAAGAGCTAGAAAAAGTTGGAAAGAAAATGTTGTGCTTGAAGGAGAAAGATGGAAGTGTGTTGTGCTTGATTGAAGTGATGAGGAAGAATGAAAGATCGAGAGAGACTGCAGCTTGATAGATCTGAGTTTTGAGTCACTTATCCATAAATTTCTTACCTTTTCCAAAGAGTCTACATTACAACCAAATAAAAGACCTTTGATCCATGATTTTCCAGCTACAAGAGAGTTGAGACAATGGGCAAGCTTATGGTTACGCATGAACTTAAATTGAATCTAAGCATAAACACCTTAACCCATAAGTGTACATGTTTTACACTTGAGTGCGAGTGATATATAATTCCAGTGAGAACATGTCAATGGAGCATTTGAATTAGTGGTGATTGTCTTATCTTGTATGCCATGAATTGATTATTACAGGTAATGAGAGTTGCATGACCTAAGTTGAGGACAATTGTATTTTGAAAGGAGTATTGGTCGTAGTCCTTATTTCCTCGCTAATTTTATTACTCTCTTTCTCTTTATTTTCATTTTTTTACCTCGGGACGAGCAACGGGTAAGTTTGGGGATTGATGAGAGTGAAAATAAGCGTGTTTTAGTATCCAATTTAACACCTTTTTTATGGGAATTGTTGTTATATATTAGCACGTGTCTTATACTTGATATATGTGACAAAATATGAGAAAAAGGTGCATTTGAGGTGTTTTATTGTGTTTTAGGTGGAAAAATGATCAAAAGTGCAAAGTTAGAGAAAAGGTGCAACTTGTGCAAGAATGTTGAAAAACGCACGTCCAACTTGTGTAATTTTTCTGTATTCATGTGGAGCTCAAAAATGGAATTGTGATACATGATTGAAAAGCTACAGAAGAGTGGGTCGTTTTAGCATCAGGAACACCCCAATCGGATTCCAAACGAGGAAGTTATGATCAAAATGGTGACGTCGCGCAAGTTGTTCCTGTTCATCACGACTGTTCCACTTTGCATGACTTGTTACATATTCAAATGTTAAAGTTTCTAAGAGTTCTTTACATATACAGAAAGCCAAGGAAGAGAGGATCGCGTGAGCGTAAGAATCACTCAAATCGGATGTCAGATGTGAAAGTTATGCACAAAATGGTTAGACTGCACACTGCCGCTCGACCTGGAGCAGTGTGGTCGAGCAGGGACACGAAATCCTATTTTTGTTAATTCTAAACCTCCAGTAATGTGTATTTTTGTATTTTTCAAGAAAAATTCCATTCAAGGTCCATAAGGTGAGCTTACAAGTATAAAAGAGGAAGCAGATCACCCCAAGGAGAGAAGAACCGCAACACAATCATCCTACACCCCACAAGAGGGGATCGCCCACAAACCATCATCCACATCCTTTCCTCCATCCATCCATCACTTTGAAGATTCATCTGCTGAATCAAGAGGAGAACCAAGAGGAGGATTCAAGACGGAGAAGGACGTAATGACACCCACATCTAAGGTTTATTTCATTTCCTAATTTATCTTGTGATTTTCCAGACATATGGGTAAGATCTATCCAACACCCATGATTGTTCTTCGCAACATCATGTGCTAGAGCCTTTCTGGTAGATTTAGGGTTTTGAAGGTTTTTATGAATTAATTGAACTTTCGTGTGTATACTCCGTACAACACTACTTGTGGAATTATTATATATATGATTATGCATTTTTAATTCATATTCTGAGTTGTTTTGTGCATCTTTAACTATTAAATAGAGTCTGAATGTTCATCTTGGTTATTGATTGAGCGCGTTCACTGCTGAATAGGATTCCATGTTATGATTCTAAGTGAGGTGACTCCGAAGCTTCATTAGAACTGTCATAGATGCATGTTTATTAATTGAATTGAATTCGGGTTAATAAGCAGGATAAAGAAGTTAATTTTATAGCACCTATAAAGGGAGATCATATCGGGTCAGAGTACCAATCCTAGGGGGAAATAATTGATACTGATAGTACCTAGAAAGAAGGGGTGAAATTATATCTTTTGCTCCAAGGTTATTCAGACGTGTTACATGCATATTTACTTATATCTATAGAGTAGATTTGTATGGCTTAGTAATGCGTCCATATTCCACAAGACAGAGTCGGACATTGATACACGAAAGGGAAATTAATGAGTGAAATTGGATTATTCTAGGGATATCTATTCTCCATTCTTGAGTCACATTCGTATCCTTCTAGTGTTTATTTTAAAATAATTGTTATTTAATTTTCAATATCTTAGTGATTAGATCGAACCTCAAACTTAATTGTCTTTCGTCTTAATTAATTTAGTAAATAATTAAATTGATAATACGCCATCCTTTAGGTTCGATATTTAACTTGGTCACTTGTTTAAGCTACAACTGATATCCTTAATACTTAGGGATTACTTTTGCGTGCAATAAAAACGTGCATCAATGATGTAAGGGGGAAGAGGAAAGACATCACACAAATTAGGGAGCAGCAGCAGTAGCTACAAGATTGGCAGGTGGATTATGATCGTGAGCACCAGAGATGGAGATTCCACCCCTCTTACTAGCCACCTCCACAGTGAAAGTAGATGATCAATGATATTTTTCTCTTTCTTTTTTTTTTTTTGATTTACAAGTAGATGATTATGTTCTTTTTCTAGCTGCTAGGCTGTTGATGTCATGAGTGATTTCATAATTGTTTATCTGTGATGATTTGGTATTGATTCATTCAAAATTGTAATAGTGTAGGGATATCTTTGATTTGCACTATTATGCATGAGTTGGATGGATTGATTGTCTATCCATGTGTGATTGTTTCCTATTGTTGATGATGAGAATATATGAAAGCATGATTGTTCATGATATTTTAGGCACACTTGTGTAGATAGATTAGACCACCTTTTGAGATTGCTCATTGAATATAGTAATACACCCTTGTGAGATTTTGAGCCTCGAATCATGATACCTATTCGGACATGATTATTTTTTCTTGTGAGTATAATCTGTGCATAGGTATTCTTGAACTTGACTTTCAATCTTAGTTGAGAATGCTATTGTGTTGAATGATAGGAAGGGATCTTAAGCCTTCCTTGGTTTTATGAGTTACTTAGCCAAAGTAATCCCTACTGAATAAAATAATCCGTAGTCAACCAAGTTGATCCTAAAGCCTTATTTATTTCTTGGTAGCCTATGATGAAATAGATACTTTAACTTCTTACGAGCCTAAAATACCCTACTAGGAGAGAATAAATAGTTGTTGAAGTGAGTTAGAGGAAGAAATGGTGAAAAGTTTGGTGAAGTGAAAAAGGTGTAGTACCCTAAATTGGTACTCCAAAGTAATTCTGATGTACTGTCCGAAACTGGTACCTCAAATGAAAAGAAAAGGAAGCAAATAAGAAGCTTAGAAAAGAAAGCCAAATTAAAGGAATAAGTTGTGAGATGTAATAGCCAAAAAAGAAGAAAAATTATTTGCAAGAAAGAAATAAGAAGGCAAGTTGAAGAAAAGAGGAGCAAGAAAAATCTACAAGTATTCTTCAACTTTAATTCTCTATTAGTTATTAAGTCACTTATCCAAAATTTTCTTCCCTGTCAAAAGAGACTAATATTACATCCAAAATAAAGCCCTATTTGAACTTATTATTTTCACACTTAAGTGGTGGAGAGTTGTGATGTTTGGAAAGCTTATGGTAATGCTTTTGTAAGGATTGAGTTTGAGAGCATATGCATAGCCATGAAGGTGTACAGTTTTTACACCAGGAGTGTGAGAGACATACACTATCCCTGTGAGTAGGTGAAGTGAGTATTTGAAATAGGTGTATAATCATCTTAACTTGTGTGTGATGATTGATTGAATTAGGTGTGTTTTAAACGTATGATTTGAGTTGACAATAGGAAGATTACATGATTTTCCTTCTCATTTTTTCTCTTGGTTTGTCATTTCGTTGTTTGAGGACGAACAACACCTTAAATTTGGGGGTTTGATAGTGGAAATTCATGTACTTTTAGATCATATTTGATACTTCTTTGATTATTTTTATGTAATATTTGCACGAAAAGATAATTCTTTCATTGTTACCAATAAATAGGTGCTTGAGAGGAATTTTGTCAAGTTTTCCACAAGAAAAGAGAGATAAAACAATCAAAGAGTGAAATGGAGCTGGAATAGCCGGAGAGAGAAGCGCTCAATGGCCGTCTAGTGGCGGCCCTCGATGATGTGCGGCACTTCTGGAAGATGGGAGTAGACCACCAGAGAACGCTTAGTCATCACCGAGCGAATGCACTCACCACTGAGCGCCCGTCGAGCGTCCATCGAGCAGCGGCGTTAATGAGAGTGAAAATAAGCGTGTTTGAGTATCCAATTTAACATCTTTTGATGGGAATTGTTGTTATATATTAGCACAAGTATCTTATATTTTATATATGTGAAAAAAGGTACGTTTGAGGTGCTTTATTGTATTTTAGGTGGAAAAAAGATCAAAAGTGCAAAGTTGGAGAAAAGGTGTAACTTGTGCAAGAATGCTGAAAAATGCACGTCCAACTTGTGTAATTTTTTGGTGTTTGTGTGGAACTCAAAACTAGAAGTGTGATATATGGTTGGAAAGCCAAAGAAGAGAGGGTCGTTTTAGCATAAGAAAAACCTCAATTAGAATCCAATGAGAAAGTTGTGATCAAAATGGTGACGCTGCGCAAGCTATTCCTGCTCAGCACAGCTGTGTCACTTTGCATGACTTGTTATAAATTCAAATGTTAGATTTTTTGTAAGTTCTTTATATGGATAGAAATCCAAGGAAGATAGGATCGCGTGAGCACAAGAATCGCTCAAATCGGAGTTTGGATGTGGAAGTTATATGCGAACCGGTGAGACTGTGCAAACTGATTCAACCTCGATGACATGGTTCAACCATCAATGAAGGTCGAATCATGGTCGAACCAAATGCCTGAGACTATGTTAAATCCATGCGGGACAGCTCCAGATCTGCATTTTTACACTCCCAGTGTGTGTATTTTCTTGTTTTCCAAGAAAAAACTCATCCAAGGTCCATAAGGAGAGCTTACAAGTATAAAAGAGGATGTAGATCACACCAAGAAGACACAACAACACAATCATCCTACACCCCACAAGGGGGGATTTCCCCCACCATCACATCCATCCTTTCCTCCATCCATCCATCACTGTGAAGATTCGTCTGTGGAATCAAGAAGGAGAACCAAGAGGATTTGAAGAGACGGAAGAGAGAAGGAAGGAGACTTCTACACCAAGGGTTTTCCTAATTCTTTTGTTCTACTTTCTAATTTTCCGGACATATGGATAAAGATCTATCCAACCCCCATGATTGTTCTTCGCAACATCATGAGCTAGAACTATTTTGGTAGATCTAGGATTTTGAAGGTTCTTATGAATTAATTGAACTTTCGTGTGTATACTCCGTACAACACTAACTGTGGATTTATTTTATATATGACTGCATTTTTAATCCATATTCAGAGTTGTTTTGTGCATCATTAACTGTTATATAGAGTCTGAATATATATCTTATTTATTGATTGAGCGTGTTCACTGCTGAACAGGATTCCATGTTATGATTCTAAGTAAGGGGACTCCGAAGCTTCATTAGAACTATCATATATGAATGTTTATTAATTGAATTGAATTCGGGTTAGTAAGCAGGATAAAGAATGTAATTTTATAGTACCTATAAAGGGAGATCATATCGGGTTAGGTTCTAGAAGTGGGAAATAATTGATACTGATAGTACCTAGAAATGGGGGAGAAATTATGTCTCTTGCTCCAAGGTTATTCAAATGTGTTACACGCATATTTACTTGGGTCTATAGAGTAGATTTGTATGGCTTAGTGATGCCTCCATATTCTACAAGGCAGAGTTGAACATTGATATACAAAAGGGAAATTAAGGAGTGAAACTGGATTATCCTAGAGCTACCTATTCTCCTACTTGATTCACTTTCATATTTTCCTAGTTCCTTATTTATTTTATTTTTTATTTTAATTAATTGTTTAGTAGTTAATAATTCCATACATCAACCTTATTGCCACAATTCGTCTTAATTAATTTAGTAAATAATTAAATTGATAATATGCCGTCATAATACGCCGTCCTTCATACTTGGGGATTAATTTTGCATGCAAAGAAAATGCACATCAGGCGCTCGCTGCCAACCGAGTCGTCGTGTGGGAGGAGTGAATCCCCTATTCACGCTCAATGGTCATTGAGCGTGAATGCTCGCCATCACGACATATCGAGCACCACGCTCGATACCGTGCTCGCTATCACGACATATCGAGCACCACGCTCGATGCCGTACGATCCGTATTTTTCATGACACATTACTATTTTTGGCCTAGGCCCAGCACGTGAGGTATAAAAGGCTCAGTTCTGAATTCATTCCACACATCATCCATCGTTCATACCATCCTCCAACCCTAATTCATCACTCACCACCATCCATCCACATTACTGGAGAGAGATCGTTCAAGAATTTATACTTAGATTGGAGACTAATATCCTGGCGGGGGACAGTGATTGAAGAGACGAAGTCCTACCCAAGGGTTCTTTACTTTTTGATTATTTTCTTCGTGCTATTAGACTGATGAGAGTGAAAATAAGCGTGTTTGAGTGTCCAATTTAACACCTTTTTATGGGAATTGTTGATATATATTAGCACAAGTGTCCTATATTTGATACATGTGAGAAAAAGGTGCATTTGAAGTGTTTTATTGTGTTTTAGGTGGAAAAATGATCAAAAGTGCAAAGTTAGAGAAAAGGTGTAACTTGTGCAAGAATGCTGAAAAACACATGTCCAACTTGTGTAATTTTTATGTGTTTGTGTGGAAGTCCAAATTAGGCATGTGATACACCATTGGAAATCTATGGAAGAGTCGGTCATTTTGGTTTAAGAAATACCTAAATCGGAGTTCAGACGAGGGAGTTATGATCAAAATGGTGAAGTTGTGCAAGTTGTGCCGACCAGCACGACTCATGCCACATTTATGCACGGCTCGTGCCCTTCAAATGTTAGATTTTTGGTAAGTTCTTTATATATTTAGAAATCCAAGAAAGATAGGATCGTGTGAGCGCAAGAATCACTCAAATCGAAGTTTGGATGTGGAAGATATGCGCGAAACAGTGAGATTGTGCAATGCAGCTCGACCAAGGTGACCTAGCTCGACCAAGACCATTTTAGTCAAGCAATGGTTGAGCAAGTCAAGCTAGACGTGAAGACGAAGTTTTAGTTTATAGACACACAACTCGACCACAGCTTGACCAAGGCCTATCCAGCTCGACCAAGACCATTTTGTTCGAACTAGGATACGTCAGCTCCGAATCATTGGGATTTCACCTCCAGTGAGTATATGTTCGTATTTTCAATGAAAAATCCCAGTAAAGATCCATAAGGAGAGTTTACAAGTATAAAAGGGGATATAGATCACACCAAGAAAGGGAACAATCATCCTACAACACCCCATAAGAGGGGATCACCCCCACACATTCTCTACATCCATCCCTTCTTCCATCCATCCATCACTGTGAAGATTCGTTTGTTGAATCAAGAGGAGAACAAAAAAAGGAGGATTCAAGATGGAGAAGGACGCGACGATTCCCACATCTAGGATTTTTTAATCGTTTCCTAATTTATCTTGTATTTTCCAGACATATGGGTAAGATCTATCCAACACCCATGATTTTTCTTCGCATCCAAAATCATGGGCTAGAGCCTTTTTGGTATATCTAGAGTTTTGAAGTTTTTTTATGAATTAATTAAACTTTTGTGTGTATGTATACTCCATACAACACTACTTGTGAAATTATTTTATATATGATTATGCGTTTTTAATTCATATTCACGGTCGTTTTATGCATCTTCAACTGTTATATAGAGTCTGAATATATATCATAGTTGTTGATTGAGCATCACTGCTGAACATGATTCCATGTTATGATTCTAAGTGAGGGGACTCCGAAACTTCATTAGAACTGTCATATATGAATTTTTGTTAATTGAATTGAATTCGAGTTAATAAGTAGGATAAAGAGGTTAATTTTATAGTACCTATAAAGAGAGATCATATCAGGTTAGAGTACCAATCCTAGGGGGTAATAAGGGATACTAATAGTACCTAGAAAGGTGGTGAAATTATATATCTTGCTCCAAGGTTATTCATACATGTTACACGCATATTTACTTGTGTCTATAGAGCATATTTGCATGACTTAGTGATGTGTCCATATTCCACAAGGCAGAGTCAAACATTGATACACGAAAGGAAAATTAATGAGTAAAATTGGATTACCCTAGAGCTACATATTCTCCTAATTGATTCACATTCGTATTCTTCTAGTGCGTAATTTATTTTATTTATTATTTAAATTAATTGTTAGTAGATTAATAATTAAATCTTGAATCTTATTGTCACCTGTCTTAATTAATTTAGTTAATAATTAAATTGATAATACGCTGTCCTTTGGATTCGATATTTAACTTGCTCGCTTGCTTAAACTGCAATTGATATTATTAATACTTGGGGATTAATTTTGCGTGAAAAGAAAATGCGCATCATAGACCAATGGTTAGGGTTAATTACATATCTGTGATTTGCCCTCGTAAATTCATGGGAGTCTTTTGTTGGTAATGTTAGGGCTTTAGACAATTTTGACTAATAATTTGATTGCCCTAAACTTTGATTTCTTTCATTGCAGAATGATTTCCTTATTGAAAAGATTTTAAGACTTTTAATTTTTTTGTTTTGAGTTTTGATTTCTTTGATTGTTCATAAAGTTAGCTCGAATTGAATGGTTATTAGGATTCACTTTTTCTACATGATAGTTGTTGTTTCTTGTGGCAGTCGTAAGGGATTAATTCATATAGCCTAAGACAACTCGACAATCAATTTGGAATATTAATTAGTTGGTAAAATATCATTATTATGTAATTGGTAAGGAGACATAGAATTAATTATCTAGTACCCAAGAAAGGGAACGCCTTAAAGCGCAAGTAAACTAGATTGCCTTTACATTACCAGTTCCTGATCCTTGAATTCTTGAAAGCCACCTTTTCTTGATTTATTTTCTTTGCATTGATTTATTTTTCGTATTTAGTAGTTTAATTAATTGCTTTCAATACAAACCCTGAAATTTGTCTTACTTTGAAATCGTCATAAATAGAATTAATTCATAGGTCTATAACTATCTCGCGGATTCGGCATTTGACTTGGTCACCGCAGTACAATCGATCCCTTACACTTGAGGGTGAGATTCATATCTTCAAAAAAATAGTAAACACATACCGATAAACAATCACCACGCATCGTCTCTCTCTACGTTCCATCTCTTAAACCTTAAATGATATGAAGTGATGGGATGAGCAAAACCAGCTCAATGGGGTAATATACTTGTTAGAATTAAATACCACATGCTACATCATTTAAGTAATTAAATCATGTAAATGAAAATATACTGGATAACTGATTTCTCAATTATTCAAGTAATAAATGCCTCGTTTATAAAGGTCATGAGACCTATCCTCGTTTATAAAGGTCATGAGGCCTATCCTCGTTTATAAAGGACATGAGACCTATCTGTATAAGTCTGAACTCAAAGACACAACTAGCAGTTAATAAAGATAAGTAAGAAATTCCCCACCTGCAATGAATGTCGTGGATGCATATAGATGTAATTGATTTTACTTGAATCCTTGAAATGTTTGACTTCTAACATGGAAGAAACTACCTTTAGATATATCATTAATGTCGTTTGGGTTTTAAATAAATGAAATAGAATAATTTAAGTTTTAAATAAAGTAAAAGTGATTATGAGTAGATGTATTTATAGGTTGGAAATCAATCCGGATCCCTTGTTTCACAATGATATTCTACTTTGTATTCTGTAACTAGTTTCTTATTAAAATACTACACCCTAGTTAATGACCATTAAACCCTTGCATATGTGGCAAAAATTTGGGCATTGATTATAACACATGTCAAGAACCTAATATATAGAATAGTAGATGAAACATAAAAGTGGAATAGGTGATCCCGTTTTGTTTGCCATAGCACAAACTGAAAAGGAAAGAAAAAAATTCTAATAGAATGTTAAACATACATGAATATTAATATTTATATATTTCTAAATAGTAGAATAGTAATAAAAGCAACACGTAACTTTAAGTACACATACTAGACTTATAATAATACAACATATTTCAATTTCATTAAGTTTTAAGATGTATAGCTATATGTTTCAAATTTTTAAAACTTGAACTATTGAAGCTGGAATTTCTATCATGTTGTGATAAAATTTAAATATCATAGAATATTTAGGTTTCAATCATTTAATAATATATATTTTAATGAATGTATCCATATATATTATATCCAAAATCATAATTTCTGGAGATCATTAGATACAGATACATTAAGATTTCTTCAAACAGACTTTGAAGTAGTATAAAGTTAATTATAAATAATTTATTTTTAATATTAACGTGAAATTTAGTTAATATTTTTTAAATTTATATATATATATATATATATATATATATATATATATATATATATATATATATATATATATATATATATATATGTGTGACAATTTGAGAGGGAGAGTGTGTAGGTTGCTCTCTCTAAATTTTTTCTCCCCCACCCCCTAAAATTTGCCCTAATTCCACCGCCGTCTCTTGGTTGGATTTTTTCAGCAATTGTTCCACCGCATATTGCCTTCACGATAGGCTGCACTCGCCGCCGTCTCTCCTTTCATAGTTATTCGCTGTCAATATATTTTCTCAAGGTGTAATCCTTTTTCTTCACTACACACTTTCTGCAGCCGCTAAAGTGAGATAACATATTCTCAAGGACCGTTTCTCTCTCCTGGATTAGAACAAATATCCTCCATTTGTGATTTGTCTATCTCTTCCACTGAGATTTGGCATATCCTATGCCGCTTATGACTGCCACCTCGTGGTATCGCTTGCTAAATCCTCCTCCATAAGTAGATCGCGGCAACACCTCTATCCTACCTAGGGCTTTGATTTGCCCAAATCTGCCTCCCTTGTCGACCATTTATGGATTTAATTGATTTATTTAGCGCATCAATGATCACTTCCTCCTTTGGGTCCTCTCTAATGGTCTCTCACTGATCGCCGCCTCCGTGCAATTTCACGACAAATGCGACCTGTTTGCTCAATTCTTACGATGTGCGGCTTCAACGCTTCACTTGGTTTTCGAGTCCCATTGTGCCTTCACGAGCTTGTCGTGAATCTATTTTTGGACCTGTGTTTAAGCGATAATCTGCTATGGTCCAAGGCTCACCGCCGCTCTGAATTGCCCCTCTCGGTTGTCCACTTTTGGTTACACTCCCTTGGGCATCTACTTTCCCCAATTCCTGTCTTGCATCTTGTGCTCTCTATACAGGAATTTTCAGACTCAAAGCTACCACCGGTCTCTGCTGTAATTCTTTCAGCGCTTCTCTACTCCATGTAGTCCGATGGTACATATATTGCTCATCTCTTGATGTAATAATGGCTCTGATGGATTTCTTTATGGATCATTGCTTGTAAAAGATCCCTCTCCGACATCTCTACAGCCACCCATGGCTTCCTCCGATGTGCCTCCACTCGTCGCCCTCACTTTCAAGTGATTTCGCTACCTTTGGTAGCTCCAACTCGCCGCCTTCTCTTTTGGCAGATGCGGCTGTCCCGCTTATTTTTGGTGTGTGGCCACCTCCTTATGCGACATGGTCAACTGTATTTACACCTATGGGATTTGAGGCCTCTGTTTTCGACGACAGTGGCTATTACTGAGCTCATATTGTATGATGGTGCAATTGATTATGTTCTTAGCTATTTTTTACTTCTGATAATGCACCTAATTGGGTTTGTTGCTTGAGTAATGGACTTATCTTACTTAAACTTGTTGTTGCTTCTGTTATAGTGTAGTGGACCTCTTGGTCATCACTCGTTTTTCTGTCGTCAAGTGAGTTTTATATAGATTTTCATTGAAGGAGCCATCACATGAAGCTTCTTTTGGAAATTTATTTAATCCTTTGTCAAGGATTTTTTTGGTACTATTGGTTTTTATGGTGCATTTGATTGTATGTGGAATTCCCTACTGTCAACAACTTCTTAACCGATTAAGGACGGTGTTTGGAAAGCATGTTCGAACTAGTTGAAGGCCTCTTTCTTAGCATGTGCTAAGTCCATTTTACAGCAGCATGACTTTGAGAGTTGTATTATTTGTGTTAATCTACTTTCTCCACAAGGCTATTTGTTCGCCAACTTAAAGTCGCCTGTTTGGCTTATTCAATTAACTATGTTAATATTTTCATTTTGTACTCTTCTTCCTCTCTCTTTCTTATTTTCATTTCACTTTTAATAAAATGCAACTTATTAGCATATATATATGACAATTAGAATATTTGGAGTAGTTTAAATATTTGTTTGGTAATTTAAAACAAACATTAAACCAGAAATCGAAACATGACATGCTGATGATAAAAAATTCATATTAAATAATAAGATGATCCAAATCAATTGAAATTATTTTAGAATATTTTTAATATAAATAAACATGGTATAATATAAAATGAAGATTTTTAGACATCTTTAAATAGGACTTTAAAATTCATAAACATGAAACATCGTACTTTTGACAAAACAATTAGAAGCTTTGTAAAATTAATATAAATTAATATAATCTTACTTTAAATCTAAAAATTTTATGCACATTTTCAAATATAAGAATTATAACATATCCAAAATTCATAGGATTTGGAAATCTATAATTTTATAATTTGAATTTTCTAATCAAGTACTCGTACAATTTCAGATTCTACAGATACCAGTCTAAAACTAAATAAAAAATGAATATTAAAAATCCATTGCTATTGCAATTAAATATACTAGCATTTTACCCATGCATTGCACGGGAAGACGTTAAGACAATAATATTATTTTTTTGGTAAATTTAAAGGATTTAAAATAAATAATTGTTTCTTATTGAGAATTTTATTTATAAAGGACTAAAGATACAAAAACGATTTTGGGTACGGACCATTAGTTTGATACTCGTTGAATTAATTAATTATTGAGAGTTTTATCGCGTGAAATCCCTATTAACATAACATTGTAAATGAAGTTCCTATTAGGAGGTAGGAATGTAAAAGTAAAAAAAAAATCTGATTAAATTAATTTAAAGGCAAAATGACGAAGCAAACTCCAAACAAAATGTTAATATAGAGTAAAAATAACAATGATATTCACAACTAACATAGTTTATCTATTAAATAAAACAATCATGATAAGAGAATAGATGAACGTGAATATCACTGATTGATAAATACTTACTTTAAAATCAGTTGATGCTTCAAAAAAATTGTTAAACTTCATCAATTTCATGTGTCACTAGTTAAACATAATTGAAAATAAATCCCTATTTACATAGCACTGTAAATAAATTTCCTATTAGGAGGTAAGAATGTAAAAGTAAAAAATCTGATTAAATTAATTTAAAGGCGAAACGACGAAGCAAACTCCAAACAAAATGTTAATAAGTAGTAAAAATAACAATAATATTCACAACTAACATAGTTTATCTATTAAATAAAACAATCATGATAAGAGAATAGATGAAGGTGAATATCACTGATTGATAAATACTTACTTCAAAATCAGTTGATGCTTCAAAAAAACTATTAAACTTCATCAATTTCATGTGTCACTGGTTAAGCATAATTGAAAATAAATCCTAAAAAAGATAAATCTTAATAAAAATTCTACAATAAAGATTCAACAAAATCCATATATCTATCAAATCAAAGCAAATAAAAAGTAAAATTAATAAATAACGAAAATATTTGTTCATCATTTTCATTACATAAAAATTTCTCTACTTTGTTAAAAAAGTATAACAATATTGGGTAGTATTCCAACGTCCCAAGGAACAGCATCTCAAATCAATAATTAGAACCAAAATGATACGAACATGTAAAAGCAACAATCATACATTACAAAAAAACTTTTACAAAAACATAACTCTTACAAATACCAGATTCACTATCTCATCATTTTCTAATAAAATTTTCAAGTCTCCCTTTGTTGATGTTGATCTTGAAAAGTGATGTATAACTGGCCATGACTAAAAATAAGTCTTCTTAAAACAAACCAAAATTTACTATAAAGGGAAATGTAAACCTTATAACGAGACGTGCAAAATGAAAATGCATAAACGTTATGGTACTACAAGAAATTTGGGTTTTACCCACTCATCTTATATGTGGGTAAATCTATTTTTTTGTGGGCATTGCGTTTTACCCACATATAAAATAAGTGCAAACATATGTCACTATAATTGTATTGATAAATGTTTTTAGTTACATATAAATTTTGTAGGTAAATCTTTATATTTTACCCACACATAAATATTTGTGAGAATATATATAAAGAAATGTATATGGTGAGCAAGTGTATCATCTTTATTTTATATTTTATTTGACTTATCTTATCTTATACATTTTTGTTCCTTGAAAGATTCGAACTCGTACCTGTGCACGCGTGAAAGAAAGCTTTAACCATTTGGCTATATAAATATTTCACTTTATTTATATATATATATATATATATATATATATATATATATATATATATATATATATATATATATATATATATATATATATATATATATATATATATATATATAGATAGGATATGTTTCCAAAATAAGCTATTTTATTTAAATATAATTATAATTTAATAATATTTTTCAAGAAATATATTTGTTATTTTGTATTTCCTATTAATTAATTAATTTTCGTCAAATATAGTATCATATTGTCACATGAGATTCTTTTTATCTACACATAAATTTTATGTGTAGCTAAATAATGTATTATTAGTCACACAATTTTAATATCTGTGATCATATGTGGGTATTCTTAATATCTAAAATAATTTGTAAACTTAAAATGTCACTATTAGTTTTTAGTGGCACATTTTAAGTTTCACAATTAAGTTGTTACATTACCGATACATAAAATATTATGTGTCACAATTTAGCCACACATCTCATGTGTGGGCATTTTATGTGTGGGTATTGACCAAATTTCTTGTAGTTACATTTTTTTAATATAATGATTCCCAACTTATTCAATAATACAAACTTTTTTTTAATATTTGAAACTTAAAACTTGAACCATACTCTCTCCATCCTGCTAATTACTTCACACTATAAATTTTCGTCTAATCCATACAATATCAATACTCTTAATATACAACAATACTATAAAATTGTTACACACTTTTACATTTAACCCAACAACCTTTATACATATTTTTCATTAAATTACCCAAATATTTTTTTATTTTTACTTTATACATCTGAAAAATAACTTATAACAATTCTCATTCACATATGAGTAGATCTTGTCATTTTTTTGTTCTTTTTCCCATCTCCATAGATGAAATTGCTTATCAACCTATTTTGAAAGTCATTGAAACTCAGAAGCTATACTCCATGCAAAAGGGCTTTCAGTTACTGGATATCTCAAATTAAAAGTGTGGAAAGAACTGCATCCTCGTGTATGCACATTTCATATGAATAAGTAATCAGATGCATTCACAGATAATAGCTGAGCACATCATGTACTCTAGCAACTACATGTTTGTTAATAGGTCAAGCAGTACATGCAAGTAATTATACAGATAGCATCACACTTGTTATATACCTAAGATCTGGTAGTTCTATATTCCTTGCTGATATGTTGAAGGTAAGTAATCCATTTTCTTTTCTTACTATTTTGTTTAAATTAAAAATGGTGGATGTTAAGTTTGATTAGATTAACTTAATATAAAGATATCTGTATAAAGATTAAAATAATATTATCATTTCAGTATAATAAATATAGAAATATGTACATGAATAAGCAGTTTGATTCTAATACAATACATTGTAATCTACTAAGTTGAGTGCTACATCTTTTATTATTAAATTCATATATTATTATTTTAGGTGTCTTACTTAAAGATTTATATTTTCTTCTTTGTAAGTGAACCGCATACAAAAAAATTACCCTAAAAATTTTACAATAAGTAATACTCCCTCCGTCCCATTTCAGATGACACACTTTTCATTTTACGTTGTCCCACAAAAGTTTGCACATTCTTAAAAAAGCAAAAAGTCAAACACAATCACCCTCCCCCATACACTTTATTTACATAAAAATCACATCTTACTTAACCCACTTAACATACTTTATTATTTATTTATTACCAAAAAATACCATAATACCCCTAAAAGATCACTTTTCTTAATTTCCGTACCGGAAGAGGTATGCAAACTTTTGTGGGATGGAGGGAATACATAATTTTTCATTAATCAAATTAAGTTAGAGGTTAAAAGGTAAAAGTACAACTAAAATCAACCCACTACACATTAAAACAATCTACATATTGTGAAAAAGTATATTGAAAAACTACGTATTAAAGCAGTTCACATTTGTATAAAGTTCACTGTGAAGAGATTGAAATGTGCAAGTTAAATAAATATCTAATATAAATTTCGCAAAAAATAGCAATTATAATAAGAATCCACATTTAACCAAAATAATTTATAGTCGTGACACTGAACTTAAAAGAGATTACTTTAAAAAAATCTCAAATCAGATAGTCCAATATTTACCCTTCCACAATGAAGGAAACATATTTCAAAGTGCAATATTGGAGGCAAATAAATAATTAAATAAATAAGAAACCAATAAATAGTATTAGATTTTAATGGCGAAGTTGAGTTTTAATAACTTATAGGATCAAGATCGATCGGTGATGGGTCAACCAGTTTTGCGGATTTGCCATAGAATTTCCAGCAATTTTTCAGTTTTTCATTATTGCAAAAAACAGAATAATAGATTTTGTTAAGTCCAACTAAAATTTTTCCTAAGTACATTGTTTGCTATTAATAATTAAAACCTTGAATTGAAATAGAAGCTCACCATATAGAATGAGTTGTCATATATTGTCCATTATCATAAACCTTATGTATATCATCGTTCTCACAACAATCAAAGCAACACATGATTTGTTATTCTAAAAGTAAATACAGTAGAAAAGATATCAGATGACAATCTTAAAGTGTTAGCAATTGAGGCTATAACATTGCATGCACAAAATATCATGTTTTGCAAGGTTGTACCTTGAATTTTGCAATATATTTGGCAATCTCTCTTCCGTCTATTAATTAATTTTTTTTCTCTTTTATCAAAATGCTCATACTTCTTTAAAAAATCAAACACACATACACCACATAGCCAATAAAAAAACTAAATTTAATTGGGCAAATATAAATCAAGAGAAAGTTCTTTATGCTTGGTACTATGACTAAGTTAAAATATGTCAACATTAAGAAATATAAGCTTAATAATTTTGCTTACGTATTTTCGAGTGCTTTACATGTCAAAATTTGTGTAAGCATTAATTATCTTTTATCCTCAATTATTTAAGTAATTCTCAAGTTTAAATCAACAATAAACATACCAAAAAAATTTTAAGACATTAACTATCAGTGAAGGAATTTAACCAAATAAAGAAAATTTACCTTTTACTTTTTAGATTCATCCAGAAATTTTTTTTGGTCAAGATTACAAAACCAATGTTGATGGTAAACCTGTCGACCAAGAATATATTTCATACACTGAAACAATACTACATATATACAAACACAAAGATATACATACACAAAAAATGCAATACATAAGTATAAAGCTCATACACACAAATTCAGATGATCCACCAATTCTTCATGAAAGAAACGGATGACTGCAATTTTAAGCTAGCTCAAATACGGAAGGATAAAGCAATTTATCCTAGCCCACACACATTATAGAGTAGATCAGTTGATTATAAAAAATATGCATAAAACTAATCACATAGAACTACTTGATAACATATATAAGCAAACTTCAAAATATAGATCACTTAAGAAAAATAAATAATAGTAAAGAATAATTTGTATTTGTGCTACACATTGATAATTGAATATGATTTTGCAAAAGATATATGTGAAAGTATATTTTCATCACTATTTCACATGATACTAAAATATCCATACTCACATATCTCTCTATAAAAAATATCAAGAAAAAGGAATTTATCTATGTAAATTAAGCAAGTAATAAAAATTTTCAAGTAGAGCACAAATCTAATTATTCATCAAGTATACTTAAACAAATTATAGTATTCAAATCAAGTAATAACTCACAATCCATCTGAACCAACAACTATTTTTCTACTATATCCTTCATAATTCTCAACTACACTAAAAAACCTACTTTTAAAAAACTCAAACTTAAATAATTAATTATTTTCTATCCTACCATCACTTGATAAATCTGAACAATAAGCAGACATAACTTCCCAAATTATTTGTCATCTATAACTGAATCTTATATTAGCTGTAGGGTATTTTAGTCTATTTACTTTTCATTGTAATCCCTAAGTATATATACTGTTTGTTGTATTCTATTTTTATAATGCAAGTCAATAAGAAATCCCTAGTTCCCTTTTCTCTATGTTATCATGGTATCAGAGCCACCATTCATCGATTTCTCTTTGCTTGATTGAAGAAGTTATAATCCAATCCACAGCTTTCGCGGATCGAACGAGTTCGACCCGTACAGTTTCGGCGTCCGTACAATTTCGGCGTCCGTACGAGTTCGACATCGGTGTCCGTACAGTTTTTATGGAGGTATTTTCGATTTTCCCTTTGTTTGTTCGTGCTCTCGGTGTTAGGGTTTGATTTGGATTCTATTGATTTGGTTGGATTTTGTTGATTTGGTACTTTGGGGATTATTGGATTTTGTTGTTTAGTTTGATTTGGTGTGCTCGTAGAGTTCTGTTTTATCATGGCTAGTCGTAAGGATGATTCATTTCAGTCGATTAGCGTTCAATTGGATGGTAAAAACTATACGTATTGGAGCTATGTTATGAAGAATTTCTTGCGTGGAAAATCTATGTGGAGCTATGTCACAGGTGTGAGGATTAAGCCTGTAGACGAGAAGGAGACTAATTATGCGGCCTTGGTCGACAGTTGGGAGGCTGATAATTCGAAGATCATTACGTGGATTAACAATTCTGTTACCCACTCCATTGGTGTTCAGTTGGCTAAGTATGAGACGGCTAAAGAGGTATGGGATCATCTTGCTAGATTGTACACGCAGTCTAATTTCGCCAAGCAGTATCAGTTGGAGACAGATATTCGTGCTCTTCAGCAGAATGATATGAGTGTTCAAGAGTTTTATTCTGCCATGTCTAATCTCTGGGATCAGTTGGCTCTCACTGAGTCCGCAGAGCTGCGAAAATTTGAACCGTATATGGCTCGTAGAGAAGAACAACGTCTGGTACAGTTTTTGATGGCTCTTCGGAATGATTTCGAGGGATTGCGTGGAACAATTCTGCATCGTTCTCCTCTTCCGTCTGTTGATTCTGTGGTTAATGAACTATTAGCAGAGGAGATTCGACTTAAGTCTAACGCAGATAAGGTGTCTGTCACACCTACAACTTCATCTGTCTTTGCTGCTTCACAACAGTCTACTCCTCGCAACCAAAATAGACCTGCCCCTAAGGTCTCTCAGGATGAATGTGCTTTCTGCAAGCAGAAGGGTCATTGGAAGGCTCAGTGTCCGAAATTATTGAGTAAAAGCAAACAACCACAGCATCAACGACCACCTCAACAACAACGCCCGCCACAGACTGCTCCATGGACGTATCGCCCACCTCAGACCAACAACGCAGTTGCTGCCCCGTCCTTGGATCCACATATGTTGGAGCAGTTTCAGCAGTTCCTCGCCTCACAGCCTCATGCCATGTCAGCCTCCTCTCATAAAGGTTTGTCCTTGTCTGATAATTCAGGAAAATCGTCTCCCCTGTGGGTCTTAGATTCAGGAGCTTCTCATCATATGTCTCCTGATATCGATTCTTTTGTATCTGTTAATTCTGCTCCATCTTTGTCTGTCATGACCGCCGATGGCACTCCAATGCCATTGGCAGGAATTGGCTCTGTTCACACATCTCATTTATCTCTTTCAAATGTATACCATATTCCTAGTCTAACTTTAAATCTTGCGTCTGTTGGCCAATTGTGTGATTCTGGTTTCACGGTTCTTTTTACTTCTACCAATTGTTGTGTTCAGGACCCGCGATCTCAGAAGGTGATTGGGACAGGCCGTAGGGACGGGGGACTCTATGTTTTGGATGAGCTACAAGTATCAGATGTTGCTGCCTCTACTGTGGATTTGTCGTCTTTTCGTTTGAGTCGTTCGTCTTCTGATTTTTATCTTTGGCATTCTCGTTTAGGTCATGTGTCTGGGTCTCGTTTAAAGTTTTTGGTGTCTACAGGAGTTTTAGGTCATTTGGAAAGTCATGATATTTCTGATTGTAGTGGTTGTAAACTGGCTAAATTTTCCGCATTGCCTTTTTATAAAAGTATTTCTCTTTCAATTGTACCATTTGATCTTGTGCATTCTGATGTGTGGGGACCCTCTCCTGTATCCACCAAAGGAGGTTCTAGATATTATGTTTCTTTTATTGATGATTTCACTCGTTATACGTGGGTTTATCTTATGAAACGTAGGTCTGACTTCCTTACCATATTCAGTAATTTTAGAGCTCTTGTGAAAACCCAACACTCATCTGTCATTAAGTGTTTTCGGTGTGATTTGGGTGGTGAATTCACTTCTAACGATTTTTCTCAGTTACTTGCTTCTGCTGGGACTATCCACCAAACCTCGTGTACAGACACTCCTCAACAAAATGGTGTTGCTGAAAGAAAGCATCGCCATCTTGTTGAAACAGCTCGTTCGTTCATGTTGTCAGCCGAGGTTCCTAGTGTGTTTTGGGGAGAAGCAGTCCTTACCGCTGCTCACGTGATCAATAGAATTCCAATATCTCATAATTCAGGTTTGTCCTCGTTCAAAAAATTACATGGTCATTCACCTGATTACTCCTCGTTGCGCGTCTTCGGTTGTACTTGTTTTGTTCTTCGACCACATGTTGAGCGTAATAAATTGTCTCCCCGGTCCGCCTTATGTGTCTTTTTGGGTTATGGTGTTGGTCAAAAGGGATATCGTTGTTTTGATCCAGTTAGCCAAAAATTGTATGTCTCGCGTCATGTTGTGTTTTTAGAGCATATTCCCTTCTTCTCTGTTCCGGCTAGTTCACATCATATGACACAATCAGATCTAGTGCGTATTGATCCATTCGATACCGACACCGATGAAGCTCTATCTGATACTTTGGTTCATGAGGCATCCACCTCCCTTGCCCCTGCTCCTACGACTACCCAGTTGTCGGATGAGATTGCGGATGATCCTCCTCCGCGTCAGTCCACTCGCACTCGTAAGTCTACTAAACTCCCCGATTTTGAGTATTCCTCCTACTCTACTTCATTTGCTTCCTTTGTTGCCTCTGTTCATCGTCTTTCTGAGCCTTTATCCTATAGAGAGGCAGTTCGTGATCCCCTTTGGCAGGCTGCTATGGCTGAGGAACTTACTGCTCTACACCAGACTCATACATGGGATTTGGTTTCGCTGCCATCAGGAAAACACACCATTGGTTCTCGTTGGGTCTACAAGATTAAAACCAAATCAGATGGATCCATTGAGCGATACAAGGCTAGACTTGTTGCTAAAGGCTATTCCCAGGAGTATGGCCTGGATTATGAAGAAACATTTGCCCCTGTTGCAAAAATGACGACGGTTCGCACTCTGATTGCAGTTGCTTCTGTTTGCCGATGGAGAATATCTCAGATGGATGTCAAGAATGCCTTCTTGAATGGCGATCTTCATGAAGAAGTTTATATGACGCCTCCTCCTGGTGTTGCTCATCAGCCTGGTGAAGTTTGCAAGCTTCGCAAAGCTCTTTATGGTCTCAAACAAGCACCACGTGCCTGGTTTGAGAAGTTTTCTATGGTGATCACTTCGCTTGGCTTCCTTCCTAGTCATCATGATTCGGCTTTATTTGTCAAGCGTACACCGGCAGGTCGTATTCTACTATCCTTGTATGTTGATGACATGATCATTACGGGTGATGATTATGATGGTATTGAGTCTTTGAAGTTTGAGTTGGCACGGTGCTTCGCTATGAAAGACTTGGGTATGCTACGTTATTTCTTGGGAATTGAGATTGCCTATTCTCCAAAAGGCTATCTCTTATCTCAATCAAAGTATATAGCTGATTTGTTTGAGCGTGCTCGACTTACTGACAACAAGACTGTTCCTACTCCACTTGAGACCAATGCTAGATACTCTCCGTCGGATGGCACTCCTTTGGCGGATTCTGGCCTCTATCGTACCATTGTAGGCAGCCTGGTTTATCTTACTGTGACTCGCCCAGACATTGCGCATGCTGTTCATGTGGTTAGTCAGTTTGTCACTTCCCCCTCTACAGTTCATTGGGCTGCCGTTCTTCGTATTCTCAGGTATCTTCGGGGCACCCAGTTTCATAGTCTCTTGTTTCCTTCTACATCTTCGTTAGAGCTGCGTGCTTATTCTGATGCGGATTGGGCTGGTGATCCTACGGACCGCAAGTCGACCACTGGATTTTGTATTTTCCTTGGTGATTCGCTTATTTCGTGGAAGAGCAAGAAACAAGATGTCATCTCTCGGTCTTCTACAGAAGCTGAGTATCGTGCCATGGCCTCTACTACCTGTGAAATTGTTTGGTTACGAAGGTTGCTTGCTGATATGGGTATTTCTTTTTCTCACCCTACTCCGCTACATTGTGATAACCAGAGCGCTATTCAGATTGCACGTAATTCAGTCTTTCATGAGCGAACCAAACATATCGAGATTGATTGTCATGTCACTCGCCACCACCTACAGATCGGTACCATCACATTGCCATTCGTTTCTTCTTCTCTGCAAATTGCTGATATGTTTACAAAAGCACACTCAGCTTCGCGATTTCGTTTCCTGTCTGACAAACTCTCTATGCTTATCGCTGTAGCATCGTGAGTTTGAGGGGGAATATTAGCTGTAGGGTATTTTAGTCTATTTACTTTTCATTGTAATCCCTAAGTATATATACTGTTTGTTGTATTCTATTTTTATAATGCAAGTCAATAAGAAATCCCTAGTTCCCTTTTCTCTATGTTATCATCTTATACCGTTCAACCACGTTGTTCTTCACAACTGACATATAGTGGACAAATCATCATCACCAGACCCATTTGAACACCCTTCAAGAATAATAGTGAGCAATTTATGCAAAGGAAAATTATATCCAATCTGAATAACTTAAAAGCACATCTCTATGAAAGATGAAATACGGTCACACATTACTAAAAAAATTGAATATATGATAACAACTTAACTGAGTAATCTGGAATAAACATATCATAATAATAAAGCATAAAGAATAACTTGAAAAAACTTATTCAAAATAAGCTCCAAATTTTTTTTTTATAGAATCATATTATAGAAAAGAAAAAATTACTCCATCAAAAGAATTTGAAGATGAAGAAATTGAGTCGTACAAAAGAATCAAAGAATCATATTATATAGTCACATTTTTTGCCATCAGAGCCATGGGCAATACACACACATTATGGTAATGAAGTGTTTCCATAATTCACTCAACACACTATTCTTGTATTACCTCCTCCATCCCTACATTAATCATTTACGAAGAAAATGGTAGGGAAGTATTTGATAAGAATTGTTACATAATTTATTCCTATAAAATAAAATAAAATAAATGTACAACATTAGTCCATATGCGATTGCATTTAATCTTTTCCATTTCTTAAAATTAGCAAGGTCAGTTACACATACCCTATTATTTTTATGAATATTTGCAGTTACACATACCCTAATATTGTCATGAATATTCTACCATTTTAATAAAATACACTAACTCCATAAAAAACTAAAATTTAAAAATTTTATGCTAGAGAAACTCTCAATTATATATCTTATACATTTAAAGTATATAAATTTTATTGCTTTAAATATCTTCACTAAAATAAATAAGTTCCACGTTAACTTCATTCAGTCTTATTTTTATTTAATTATCTTTATTTTTAATTTGGGTAATATTTCGCTAAATATTTTACTTAACATTAATAAACATTGACCTACGTTAAAACATAGTATATAATATTCATTAATAACCTTTATTTTACCTCAATTTTTTAATATTTAAGTATAATATTATATATGGAAAATTCAATAAATTTACATTGTCTATTAATTCTTTAAATAAATTAATTAAGAGTAATAAATGTTTAATTAAATTTTATTTTCAATTATATTAAAATTCATTAATTTTCAATTATAGAAGGATTTTTTTATTTAATCCACTTTAGTATATTTTGTTACATCTACTATTTACGCACTTTCTTATGAGATCGTTATATATGAAATGAGTTGTGAGACATTTTGGTTCAATTGTCATATTATAACACTTAAAAATTTTATATTAATGCGTAACTCTTCATACTTAGTAAACTATATTTTAACTACTCAATAACATGCTTTACCTATATAATAATCATAATTTAATAATGAATATATTCGTCTCACATAGGCACCATCTCAAAAACTATTTTATAAAGAATTAGTAATATAAATGAAAAGTATTAAATGATTAGACCAAGGATATGATAAAATTATTAAGAAAATATGGATATGTGTGTACATATATTTTTTAAAATAACATCCACAAATTTGGAAAGGATTAACGAAATCAACTCTTACCAATGTGATGACGTGTTGTTCACTGCTTTTCATTCTCCGCATTCACTAAAATATAATTGCAAAATATTCAGAAGAACTTACGACATCTAGCCTATACATTACAAAGCAAATTAATTGTTTACCTATCTTCAAGAAGTGAAATCCATTAAAACCAATAGCCCTATTAAAACAAAAAAAATTATAAATAGGAAATAAAACGAATCATGCACATCAAAACCCAAAGGTACAATAAAGGCTCGCAGACCCAATTCAAAACAATATAAGGGAAAGAAAAGAGAGATCAATAACCCACCAATTTCTTCAATTTGTAAAACCTAACACATATTTGTTGGGCATGAAATCTATAAAACCTAACACTATATGCTTCATAATAAGTTTTCTATAGTTTTAACAGCTCTGAACTTAATTTTTGAAAGGAAAAGAAAATCCAAGATTCATGAATAACTATATGGATTCCAATATCTCAATATGCAAATCATCAAATAATATTTTTCTAAAAAGAGAGTACTTGTAGATATCAAAGCATAGAATTTATGCATATGTCGATTAAAGATGGTAAAGTATCAGACTCAAACTTCATTAAGCTTGTAGTAGAAGAAACATATTGCAACCACATCATAAGACCTATTAATAATTTGAGTCTTCAAGGACACCAAAATACTACGGACTTTAACTTTGAAGTGGCTAACTTCTTTATGATCTTCCTGTAGACAATGACACATCATGTGTAAATCATTTATACAATGAAAATAATAAGTGCAGTAGTTTATGATTACTGACTTATTTTTCTTTTATGCGTCTCTGCAAACAATATATAAAACCGTTGTTGAAATCTTTGAATGAGTACATGAGGATTTGTTATTCAAAATGAATGGTGTCATTGCCAATTTATTTTTAAAAGATAATACTTTTTGGGAGTGTAACCCTCAATTCATTAGTGAGAATCCATGCAATTCAGTAGTTTACAATCTCAAGTTAAAAATTGAAAACTAATACAAAAATACCTTATTTATTATCTTTTCCAATATAGTTTTATTTTTAAAAAAATAGTAAGAAATATACTCTAGTTGGTTTAGTAAAAGGTAAAAATACATCTTTACTCATGCCATAATTCCAAAACCTTTTCCTACAGCTGGTTTATTGCTTGAAACTTCCTAATTGTTTCACTGTGATCACATTAGCTATAAATTCAAATGATGTGCCAGCTACAAATCCACCACACATTCAACACACAATGTTTTTGAATTTACATAAACCTAACACATACTTAAAACCATAAAAATTAAAAAATAAAAAATAGAATCTACAATGAAACACAATACTTCTTTGATAGAATATTTGTAATAGCTATTATTTAAATAGTACAGAACCATCCAACATTTATATAATAAAAAAATAACTCCTTTTTCCAAAAAAATTTGCAACTGATCTCAATGTTGTAGTTCAAAGATAGGAGGTGGATCAAAAAATCATAAGAAGAAAAAAAACATCTATAGAATTGTTATAAGGAAAGCCCTTATAATAAGAGTCTGCTCTCAACGATTGAAAGATTCTTGTGGGAGAATGAAGAAATCAAGTAAGAAGAATATCAAATATCACTTATACATACAAAATAGAACAACTAAAATTCTTGTTTTAATGGTAGCATCAAAATCGCATCATATGTTTCATAAAACATAAGAATAAGAATAAAAAAATAGAAATAAAAGTAAATGCACTTGCAATTACAATCCCATTTTGATGATTAAGGGATTCCTGTGATAAATCAAGGAAAGCATATTTTTAAACCTTGGAATTAAATTCAGCAATTTAAAAGGAATTCATTCATCTTATAGAATTATGTTTCAGATAACTTTAATAGACATATGTTATTTTCAATTCATGGTCATGTTCATATTTTAGTTTTTGAAAATCCATGATTATAAAGAATCAATGACTACTTCTAAAATGTATTAGCATGAAGTAGATTCAAGTGAAAGGAACCTTACAATCTAAAGTTTAATAGTATTTCCATCTTGCTCCACAGTTCGAATTTTCTATAAAAAAAAAATGGGTCAAGAATGATTATACTTTCCAACTAAAACTCATAATAAAATGCTAAGCCTTACAAATCCAACACACACTAGATATACAATAAATATGGATATACCTTACTCATACACAACAAATATGCATATATCTTACTCATACGCAACAAATATGCATATACCTAGAGAAATTATAACTTCTTTCATTCCACTTATTAATTTCCTTATCCTTAAAAATTAAAACCAGCTTTCTTCCTTGTATTAGTATGAATACCCATTTTAACAATGTCACGTCAATAACATCAATAATACAATCCTAAAACGTGGTACATCTCTATTGCTTGATATCAAAACAACATAGCTGAGCATGAATGCATCTCCATGAATGCAACAAAAAGTATATGCAACCTGTATGGTTCAAGAACCTCACCTTCTACCTACCTTGTATCATCCTAATTATCTTCAAAAATACATTCCACTCAGTTCCTAATGATACATCAATGCTTCAACAATTATTTATGCAGTCTTCTTGATGAAAATATATAGGTAAAACACCCATCTAAATGGTAGCATCAAAATCACATTGTATGTTAAATAAAAAAATAAGAAAAAGAACTACTATAAAATAGAAATAGAAGTGTAATAAGAAATATAATTACAGTTATGAGTTCTACCAGATATGGGTGAATCACGTTACTCTTTGTCAGTATCAAGTTATTCATTGTTGATGATTATAGTTACCTATAAATTGTTGCTAAGATATTCTAGAATTTTGACACTGTTTCTGCTGCTGTGATATTATTGAGTTGTTTTTTAATAGCAGCGCAATGCCATTGTTCATCTTAGTATCATAATGGATGAAGAAGTTTATAAGTGTGGACATGTGCTTTTATTATTGTACACTATACATGCATGATACATAATTTTTGTCATCAAACACTTCTTCACCTACTTTTTGTATTTCAATTATTGTGATATTTCTTGTTGGCATCTAGACATCATGTTCACTGTACATTATTCACACAGATGATAGAAGTGTCGTAGTCATGAAACTATGATATGTGCTTGTTCAGCATGAAAATTCGTGTTTTTCATAGGTCGTTTCCATATGATTTTTGCATTATTTTAATATTATTTGTGGAGTTTATTACTTATTTTCATAATTTCTATGACTTCACGAGTAATGTTGAGATTTTGCAGGATTTAAGCTTATTATAAAATGAAATTGATGAAATAAGAGAATGAGGGTCGGTAGCAAATTCGAAATCGTTTATAATTCTCGTCGTCAGTTGAAGAGGGATAGGAGAAGTAGTTGATTTTGGTTGTGAAGAAGTGAATTAACCCAAGTTGGGCTTAATCAGTTAAAGTGTGGGCCCGTAAAATTTAATTGATTTGAATATCAATTGGGAAAATTGTTGGCCAAGATAATTTGGGAACAGCTGATGCCACTTGGTAATTATTTTGTGAAATCCAATTGAAATGCATGCCACATCACCTACCTGCTTACCATGGATGTTGAGTGATTTAAAAAGTTGATGCTTAATTGAAAGCTTTGGTCCAATAGAAAAATAAGAATGAGGTATATGGGCCCATGAGAAATTGAGAGGAAGCAGCCCAAGGTGACAAGCCCACACCACTTTACTCACACACGCATACTTCCCGTAAAAGTGGGGAAGAATAGAATCGGGAGACAACAACATTGACGCCCCTGTTCATCAGTTCACGCATTTACGACACCTTCCACCACTTCACCCATTCCACCACTTCATCCATCCATCATCCTGGTGTGTTCGATTCAAGGAGAGAGATTATATAATTGGAGGATACAGAGAGCAGAGCTGTCAACATTCTTCGATCCAGGGTTTTGTTTTTAAACTCAATTTTCCTTTCGATAAATATGAATAGTGGTAAGATTTTTCTTACACCCATGGAAGTTTCTTGTAACTCTATTGGGTAAACACTTTGAGTAGTTCTAGGGTTAGATGGATTGAATTAATTTTTATTCGATACTAGATGAAGGGTTTAAATCTTGTAGAATATTTATTTACTTTTTTATGAATTTCTTGGAGGCTATTTAATTTAAATTGTGTAACGTTTGTGGTTATTTCATGATATTGACCAATACTTGATATAATTATAACTTGTGTGCATGATTGAATTATTTGGTTATTTTGTATAAGTTAAAGTAATTGAATTGATTCTTTGGCTTATTAGACATAGACATTGCAATGGATGTTATTGATACTGATGAATTGTCATATTACTAATATTCAGGATATTAGGTAATAAAATTATAGTACCTAAAAAGGGAACACGTATTAGTTCTAGTACCTGACGAATGAGGGGATGATATAGTAAGTACCTATAGAGGGAGATAAGTTTATTAACCTAGAGTCCTAGGAGATGAACCAGATAAATTACTAATTTGCCTAGACCAAATAAGTGGATTAGTAAAGTTTAGTGACTCTTCCATAAGTATTTATAGGAATTGAACCCACGACCATCAAAGTATTGAATTAATTAGCTTAATCCAGAACCCCTAGAGCTACTATTTCTCATTCTTGAATTTTCATATTTTATTCAATTGCTTTTTATTTAATTTTGAAAGTATTCATTATTTTAAAAATTATCGTCAAATTGAATTTGTCACATGTCTTATATAATTTAGTGAATATAGAAAATAGATAATTTACCATCCCTAGGATTCGATATTAAAACTTGATTGTCTGCTGCTACAGTCGATATCCCTACACTTGGGGATTTATTTGTGTACTCTCAAAAACAGGCAACAGTGCTCTTACATTAATTAAGCTTATCATATAAATATATCCTTTTCAAATCCTACTTTTAAAAAATTATAATCACATCTTAAAATATTGAAAAAGATTACAATTACTTACATACCTGATAAATCATTCACATTTGGCAAAGCCACTACCAAAACAAAAAATTTTCTCAACCCTCGCAAGTATTCTCTGTAGAAATTAATTCGATGGATCATACCAAAATGTCAATCAGATATTCAGAGTGGAGCACACAATAAAGATCTTTTCTATCTTAAACAACAAAAAAATAAATCATAGAAAAGGATAATTGAATTATGAGTGAAAATTATGTGCAATTGTCAAATGGTATAATCGTCCAATTATATAGCATAACAATTTGATTTCGAGTTGACAAAATAATTTTCTTTTCCTAAATCACATATTCATCAACAACATGTGATAAACGATGTATGAGAAGTATGATACATAGTGTTACTGTAGAACAAAAAAAGAAAAGAAAAAAAATCAAATCAGAGTAGTTCATCAAGTAGCACATTGAGGCAAACTAAAGTTTGATCATAAAGCTCCAGAATTAACCTCCACATTTCAACATATTTACTGTAAGAAGATTTCATATATTATTTTTCATAATTTAATTATAAAAGACATGTAATATTGCAAAATGCACAAATCTACAACACCACATGAATCACAATACCTAGTGTTCGATCCCTGCTAATTGGTGAATAGCTTTGATGGCAACCATTGTTCACCTACTATTCAAAAAACTGTACCCAGAAATGAAAGGAATCCTATAACAAATTGGCATATAAAGCTATGCAACTCAATATTTTAATAAATTTAAAGATATGAGAGAGTTTTAAAAAAAACCATTTCCATACAAAGAGAAATAACTACAAAGTCCAATCTATCTAATTAAACCACTTAAGCATTCCTTCTGCTGCTTTTCGCAGTTTTTTATGAATAAAAAAGATCAACCATCACTCCACTGATAAAAATCATATATTTTGACCAAATAATTATATATCTTAAGATTTTAAACTCTATGCTGTAAGAATTCCAAGGATGAAGATGATTATTGAGAACCAACATACAACATTATAAACTTAAAACTTTGATCCCAAGTTTTTTAATTTTAAAAAAAAAAAACTAAAGGATCAAGAAAAAGTTTAAAAAGACTCTGGTTTTATAAAACTAACCTTAAAAGTAAGCAAACTATTGGGGCTGAAGAATGTGAGAGTAATTGAAGAGAGTCGTGAGCACTCTTCAATGTTCTTCAGTATCATTTTTCCAGCCCCGACAGATGGCAGAGCCTCTCTTTCAGCAGTGACTGAATCACAAGAATTCTACCATTTTTATAAGATAGATGTTACAAATGAGAAAAATCTGTAAACAAATATGACATTGAAATGGAACAGAGACTTAGTGCCGACTATACGAAACTATGAGAAATGTATCAAACTTTGATCATATTGTGTTTTTTACTAATCAAGACTGTTTGCAGTTTGCATAGCTTACTGCAAGAGAATATTATTGAATCATAAAACCGCACTATCGTTTGCATATTCAATGTGTGAAATATCATTGAAATTTCAAATGAGAAGCCAGCTATTAATTACGCTCCCTGCCCATTCGTGTTAAATATCTTTCAGCGAATCACATTGCAAAAATTATGTACTTTGACATGAGTGGTCGAGAAAAACAAAAGAGGCAGACAATTCAGTGAACATAACTCCTCAACACACATAGTCCAAGTGATTTCTAAGACATTACATTTAACAAAATATATATTACTAAATAACCAATCTAATTTAAAGCAACAGGTGACAAATCTAAATTCAAGATAAAAAGAAAAAAAGAAGAAGAAAATAAATATACTAACTGGCCCTCAGATCGAGGCTCGTGGAAATGCAATTCCTCCAATAATCTCTTCTTCTCCTCCTCAAGTCATGGTTCCTAGTATCAATTTGATGTGAGATTGATGTCGATGTGAGAAATGTGTCAAACTTTGATCATATTGTGTTTTCCACTAATCAAGATTGTTTGTAGTTTGCATAGCTTACTGCAAGAGAATATTATTGAACCATAAAACTGCACTATCATTCGAATTCCCCCAACATTTAGGATGTGTAATAAAAGTCAATGGAGTTACCTTTTATTGATAAGCCACCAATGTTTATTCTCCTCTCCAGCAGGAGTCGAGGATGCAACAACCATAAAGTTATGGTCAAAATAAAGTAGGAACCAAATTCTTGCACACGTTTATACAGAAAATATATTATTCCAGAAAAAAGAATTCATTCTAACATATTACAAAATATCCAGGTAGTAAAAACTATAAATGTAACACTCATGTAGAGAAGTGTTGCAAATTTCAAGTAAGCAATACAAAGTGGCAAGTGGCAACAATGAACTTATAACTTTAAATTTAAAATATTATTATAATGGCCATATTATTTTATGGTTAAAAATGCATAAATCCAGGACTATCAAATCTATGATCAAATGCAATCAAAATTGGAATCTTGAAAGAAATATACTAACACTGAGATAATTATAGGTACTACCAATTCAAAGAAGATCATATGCACTCTTCCAGTATTTTTTATAGAGTAGATAGCATTTATATCAATATTTTAATTGCTCGATCCAAGTCTTGTAAGAACAAAATCGACGAGAGAATTAGAAAAATAAAATATATCGTACTTGTGTCCTCACATATTCAAGAACAGAATCTTAGTTGATTTAAGTCATGCAAGAAGAGAATGCACGTCGATCAATGTAAAATATATAACTCACGAAATAAGGAAAACATCACAAAGTAGATGCATTAGAGAGGAAGAATTCTCATAATGGATGAAAATTGTCATACAATGATCCTTGATTGTCTTGACCTTCTTAATTGCACATCAGTTGAATTGATTTCAAATAAATAGTGCCCATCTAATCGAGAGAGAAAAAAAATATTGTGTGGTTAGTGGATTTCATTGAATAGCATAGATAAAAGTAAATATCGTGTGTAATGAATGAATTAGTTAGAGAATGATACATTATTTGTCAAAATTGCCAGAGGAGACAGAGGTTTTAAATAGTCGATATGAAAACTTTGCTGCTTATCATCATTGAACAACATCGTCGTCTTCGTTGTATATAATCCTTGATTAACATCGTCGACCTCACCTTCTTCCCTACACATCAATTTAACCGATCTTAAAATGGAGTGAGATGTGTATTTCCTCAATTAGAATTTAATATTGAGGCTTATGAAAAGTGAAATTAAAAAAATGGACATATTATCGTCTTCACCCTTTTCAAAGTCGATTTCAAATCGGTTTCAAGTAATAATCACAGAATTGATTAACAATCAAATTATGAGCATAGAAATCTCGCATTCAATTCTCAGTCAATTTTGTTCAGATTGGGTAGAAGGGCAAGCCATCATTTATAGAAAACACACATCGGATATTTTGTAAAGATTGGGGGGAAGGGCACCAGAAGACATTGGAACATTGTTGACAGTAGAAGAACACACCTCCTCCATTGTTAATTGGAGAATTCTTCCTCCGTTGTTTCCCAATCGGTGTTGTCTGGGGAAAAAGGCTATGAATGAGAAAATGGCACTCACATAGATTGATAGAAGAAGACCCATGTGTTCATCTCTCTCCAAATCGTCTTCATATTCTTCACAAAATTGGCGTCAGTCCTCCATAAACCCTATGTCTCATCTCTCTCCAAATCTTCTCTTGCTTAATGTCGTTTTAACCCGTAAAATAATTATAGAATAAGGTAGGAAATAAATTAAGGAGATGCATGAACGGTGCTGATATAATTATAGAATTAATGATGAAGATTAATTACAAAAGTTACCTAAACTGGTAAAAATAAGATGGTGAATTGATTTTGGGGGGAAAGATTTTATCCTACATTAGTGGTAAAATAGGTGCTATTATATATATAAAGATAAAGATACAGATTTGAAATTCCAAAATGAGTTACCTTAATTTTGTAAATATGGAAGAATAATTTTGTAAGTATGGAAGAATGAATTAAAAGACCAGTACTTTTGTTTTATATGATGAGTAATTTGGGCTTTAAACTGGACTTTGGCATGAAAATATGTTTGGGCTTGAATTCAAATTTAAGAAAATATATAAAATTAAAAATAAGGCAGCACAATTGCCACCCGAATTTTCACTGAAGGCACCCGATTTGTAGACAAAAAACATGTGAAATTTCATTAATATCCTCATACAATCTTTTGAATCTCAATCTATTTATTATATATCAGAATAAATATTATTCTTTGTCACCCATACATAAAACATATATTAAAATCACACGCTCACACATAACACCATAAACACACACTAACAAATTGAAGCACAACATAAACAAAAGTTAAGAGAAGAAGAAAAAGTGAGAAGTTTTGGAAGTAAAATCCGAACATTAATTAAACTCAAAATATGAAACTCAATGAGAGAGCCAAATAAATTATAAAAAATAGGTGATATCATACTAATATTATTTCTTGAATTCCTTAAAATCTTATTTTAGGGCATAATAGTTCGTTTTTGTATGTTATACTGTAAAATTGTTAATGGGTTAGTGAAATTACGAATGCATTTTAAATTTAAGAAAAGGTAGAATCATGAATTATAATTTTTATGTATTTTGGGTTTAGAAAATTCGACATCTCAATTTTCATAAATGGTATGCCAAAATTTTGTAAGAATTTTGGCCAGAGGTGAATGAAATTTTTATCAAAATTCAATCAAAATATTTATGTGTGGCTAAAACCTATTTTGTTGTAGTGTGTTTTTGGTGTTATGTGTGAGTGTGTGATTTTAATGTGTGTTTTTGGGGTGTACAGAGCAAAATATTTATTTTGATATACGATATATAGATTGAGATTTAAAAGATTGTATAAGGATGCCAATGAAATTTCACATGTTTTTTTGTCTACGCAAGGTGCCTTCAGCAAAAACTCGGATGACAATAATGTCACCCTAAAAATAAAATATATAAAGGGATTTAACACTTATGAGAATTGACTAAGAGTTTTAATGGGCTTTAAATAAAAATTGATATATATTTATCTTTATTCAAATAAATAAATATATATATATATAGATATTCTATATATATATATTAATAATAATAAAATATTTATCAAACTATGAAAATATATTCTATATATATATATATATATTAATAATAATAAAATATTTATCAAACTATGAAAATGTTTATTATGATATTAGATTTTTATTTGAAAGGTAAGTCTTGTGTGAGACCATTTTACACATATAAAATAGTTATCACTTTCGCTATAAAATGTTATCACTTTTTATTTATACTATAAATTATTCATGAAATAATATTATCACTTTTTATTAATTGAGTATCACTTTTCATTATATAAGTTATAACTTTTTATCCGTCTCACGTAAGTCCTTACGTGAGACGATCTCACACAAGTCTTTGCCTTACTTAAATAAGGATATTATTATTATTATTTATTGAGAGAGTTATTATTAGATACATTACATATGTCAAAATTATTAATACACAGTTACCGTTCAAAAGATTACAATCAACACATACTTACCATTCAAAAGATTACAATAACTACATTATTTTAATGATTCATTATGATTTTAACCCCATTTTTCATATCTGCACAAAGTACTGAGTATCCTTTAAATTCTCTAAAATGGACAATCCTTTAATTAAAGGAATTTGGTTAAGCCCGATTACTATTTTCAAGGAGTAAAATCAAATCAATTATGCAAAAAGTGCAGAATCACAATTATTTGAGATCACAACAATTATTTGTGATCACAACATCATTGTGTTCGCGCAGTAGGGCTTGTCACTGGAGACATCTTGGTGCACCTTTTCCTAGCCAACATATTGATGGGTCAACTATGCATGGTTATATTCCACCGACTGGAAGCATTCCAAGCACCGACGCACCGCCCATGGATTACCTCAATTTTTTGCGTCGACCTGCAATCAGTCTTCTGGTCTTACGCAATCGTTAGCGCATGGAGATTCTCCGGCTAATAGTTTCGACTACCCGACTTCAACAACTTAGAATTTGGGTCCCACCACTTTTAAGGATGCCATCTGGGGCTTTGCTTCACCGCTTGGTGACGGGCCACTTCCGGGTTCTCCACTCCGATAAGAAAATGGTTCAAACTCCCAGAAATTATTTATGGATGCGATTCGTGATAACTCCAGCTCCTCTAAGATTTTCAAGTCCTTTATTGGGGAAGAGAGCCTTACAATCTATGCGAACGATTCCTGCTATCAAGACCGTGTGCACTCCTGCTCGTCCCTTATAATAGTCCGTGTGCTGCTTGATAAGGGATGTAGTCCTATTCCCACCGATCAATTCATTCCAATATTGCAACGACTGTGGGAAGTCTCTACCCTCCATGTTGTTCCTTTAGGAAGAGGTTATTTTACTGTTTTCATCCCTTATGATTCCCGCAGGCAGATGATTCTCAACACAAGGATGTTTGATTTTGAAGCGGGTAAAATTAGAATCTAAAAGTGAATTCTAGCTTTCAATCCGTACTTAATTAAATCCTCTATAGTGTCGATTTGGGTTATAGTTATCAAACTTCATTTTGAGTTGCTGACGGAGAGGATGTTACTTTCTATTATCAAAGCTATTAATACCACAGTAAGACTTGAAGAATGGGCTGTTAATGGTACCCTGGGGCACTTCGCTCGTATCTTAGTCGACATAGACGTCCAAGAACAGCTACTTGATCATATTAATTTGCAAATTACTGGTGCTTCTTACGAATCTCTTTGGGCTATGAGTATGTTCCCGAATATTACTCTTCTTGTTGCACTCTAGGACATGTGGTTGTAGACTGTAAGAAAGATAAAAGGAAGAAATCTTATGATGCAAGTCTCAGGCAGCATAAAAAGTCATGGGTTCAGAAGCAAACTTCGACCAAGCCTGTTAATGCCCCTAGTCAGCAACAAGGAGCTGCTGATGTGAACTCTATCCCAACTAGCAGGTTGAATGTGTGGTTCTTTAGATCAGCAGATTGTACTTGACTAAATTGCCAAGACTACTGGCCTTAACTCCTCAGATTTTAATCATGCATCTTTGGAAGCCCTTCAACCTGGTGCACTAGTTCACACAGGCAAGGGAAAGGAAATATTAGTTGAACAAGCTGCCCTTGATACCCAACCTACCATTGCACATAAGTCGGGGCAGAACTCGGAGTTTAAGCGAGTTGTTAGGGAGCAGTCTGCTACTCCTTCTAATACTCTGCCAACCCCGCCTTTAATATTTTCTAATAAATATGAGGGGTGCTAGAAACGGATGATTCTTCTCAGGCAGATTTGGCTTTGAATATTGTTAAGCCCTCTCCACATGTTGACTTGACGGTTGCGCCAGATTTTATCAAAGTGGCTATTAATTCATTACTAAAGTGTCTCGCGAGATTTATGGATTGGATGGAGATAAGGCAGATTATCATTCTTTATGCTGCTCTCCTACCCAGACACTTGAACTACTCACTGAATATTCAATGTCGGCTCTGGCTTCTATTGTTCCCTCTCCTAGGGATGATTCTTCTAAGGGGAACTTTACCCCCGTGAGGAAGGACTCGATTTCTCCCACTCAGGTTGGCTTTGATCAATCTGAACAGTCCCTTGTTACATCTCCAGAAGTTATTAATTCTATCATGGGCATTCTTACAACACCGCTACCGCACTTACTGAACTATGAGATTGCATCTTCTATATATGCACTAGTTCTAGAGGAATTTGATCAGGTTGGGGCATTAGGAGTGGGTCTTTCAAACCTACGTCACTCACCTATTACTGATTCTATGACTGTCATAAACTCAGGTGTGGTTCATGTGGAAACTTAGCTTAAATATTTAGGCTACAATAATCTTCTTTCTAGGGGAAGAGTTCCCAACTATACATAGTAGTGTCGCAAAATAGAAACGAGGCAGTCTTAGAAAGAATTTTTATCAACAGACAACTAAGCCCAACACTCATCTACAAGTAAAGCTAAATACTCCAAAGAAAAACAAGCATGAGCTTATGAATATTCTGGCGCTCAAAAGGATGCGAGAATAATTAGATGATATTGATTAGCTTTGTCTATGGGTTGCCTGTTTCACCTTTCTTTCAGTCGCTTATTTTGGCTTTTTAGTTGATTTTATCAGTTCTTTAAACGTCTTTAATTAAGACACCATCTATTAATGTTACCCCTCCCCCTTCTTATTTTCTTTTTGTCTTTAATTATACACCATCTATTAGCCCTCGGGTGAAATCGTTGATTGCTTTTTAAACTGATTAAGACAAGTTTTCATTTCTCATATGCAACCGTATAAAAATTGGAACATATTATCTTGATGGGATCAGATTTGTTTATGGTTATAATAGGTAATTTAACCTTTACTTTTGTATCCACAATTCATTTATTTAAAATGATGTACCTTACAATAATTAGATATATTAAGTGTGTATTATGTAGTACTAATTTCTTATTTATTATCATCTCTTAATTTTATTGTTTGATTTAAAATATATATTAATAACATATAATATAATTCAAAATTTTATATAAGAACAATATTATAATATAATTTAAATAATTAAATTATCTTAGATAATATTAATTATTAAATAAAAATTTAATATTAAATATTCTATAAAGTTAGTTTAAAAATAAATTTTCTTAGATTAATTATTTAAACATCAAAATTTAATCGAATGAAAATTAAAAATTAAAATTAAATGAAAATTGAAAGAATTATCTTCATCATTATATATTTTAAATTATGAATCTATTTTATGTAATATTTTAATTTTATAAAATTTTACTTAATAATATAAATTTTGTAACAACTGTCTCAAAAAAAAAAGAAATATAAAATTTATACTAAAATGAGAAATAATTATATATTTCTTTTATAAATGAAAAAAAATACAGATGGTAATTAATGAAATAAAATAATAAGATATTAGAATAAAATGGTGGATCCTCTTAATCTACAATTTGTGTTGCCTAGTGGCTAAGCCAGGGGGTACAGGGGTTAAACTGTACCTCCAAAAACCCCTCACCTCCCTTAGGCCCTCCCCAATGGGAGGTTTTTTTTACATGGCACATGTAAAAACCTTAGGGATCAATTACTTTGTAGGTTAACAAGGGTTATCCCATCGTGAACACTAGTTAAGGATTGTTTACTTTGAAGGTTTCAACTGAGGGATAATCCACGGGCTTTTGTCGGCCTGAGTTCAAACTTGTTTAAATAGGGTTACCTCAATCCTTAAAATATGGGAGGATACAATTAAACCCGAGGGTTACGTTGGTAAAATTATGATTTTACTCTTGAGATTAAGAAATTAGAATCTGATCATCCTCCCCTTCGCAGATTGAATGACAATGGAAAGAAGAACCTAGGGTTACTGATCAATTCTCTCTTCGCTGATATATCTCCTGACGTATCTGATTACTGATCCGAATGTCGGTGCCGTGTAGTTTGTTATGCATTTTCTCCCAACGTTAGCGAAAAAAAGTTAGAATAACTCATGAACGCTGGCATTATTAATGCCTCTTGTCAAGTTCCATGGAGTCGATTTCATCTTGAAGGTATGCCACAATCCTATAGATGTTGGTCTTGCTCTGTTATAAAAATCTGCTTAATCATCAAAGTTGTTAGAGGCACAAGTGAAAATGGTATAGATCTTGTTATCCATAGGTTTTTCTAATTGAACCATAATTTCCCTGGGTTATTAGTTATTATCCATATGTTTTTCTAACTGTACCATAATTTCCCGGGGTTATTAGTTATAGATGTTGGTATTACACTGCTATAGAATCTTGCTTAATCATCAAAGTTAATATTAAAATAAGATGTTGATATTTCACAATAATTACACCCTCAAAGTTAATTTGTTCATAATATTGAAATAAGCCTTTTTAAAAGATTACATAATCCTTTTGATAACTGCATCCCTCATTTTTAGTAATGTCTCGAATTCGAGAGCCTATTTTCCAGTTGTCCTAAAAGAAGAAAGGAAGCTAAGTTTGAATTTTCTTTTTCTTTTCTTTTACTACTTTTAAAATAGTTTAAGAAAATCAAGTTAATGAACTACTATAAAAAATAAATAGGGTATCAGTCAGCTTAGACTGCAATAAATAACAATCTTATCCATACAAGAAATGCAAATACTCATTGCAACCGGTTGCACATAAGTTTTCATACAACTGTTATCTTCTCTTTATTACAATGGAGGGTTACTTTTCTGTATAAAGGATGGTTACTCTTTAGTACAGAAATTAATAAACTACAACTCTTTCGAGGAGAAAAATACTCAGTATTCTAAAGAGTAGCACTTCCCAAAAAAAGAAACATATACCCGGTTTCATGCTAATATCTCTCTACAAGAAAATTATAATTGGATGTATCTTAAATGTGGAAATTAGATTTGATGTGGATATGATGGTTAAATATTATGCTTAATAACTGTGAGAAGTAATTAATCTACTCCGTTATTTTTCACCAAAATTTCTGTATGTATAATGTATACTCCTCGTTGATTTTGGGATGTAGAGATGAAGAATCTTTTTTGAGTATCGCTACCTAATCGAAAATCTTTCTACCCAACTATTTATTGATTACCTCTGGACCTGGAGTATGAAATAGTATCTTATTTTGCATTACTGGAGTCAATATAGTACGTTTCAGGTATCGTTCAGTTACATGAAATAGTATCCTCTTTTGAAGTGGAATTACATTTTTCGCTATAATGTTTGATATAGATGGGAAACATTGTTGTCTGTGTCTTAGGGGACTTTCTTTTTTTTATGAATTTCACGTTAGAAATGAGGCTTAGAAGTAAGTTTGATTGAGCTTCTTTTCAGTGTTTTCTTTATGTCGTTTCTAAACCTAGAATGTTAAATTAGTTTCTATAAGTGGAGTTCATCCGATTTGCAGTATGATGAAATATCTTTAGGTTGCCTTGTGTTCTTCGTCACAAATGGATATATGCTTCAGTGTGGGATGGATATATGGTTTGTAGAAATAAACATAAATTGTAGTAGATGATTTATTTTTTTTCATTTGTTGTTAAATAGTCATGAGACAATGGCTATGGGTTAATCTCCCCAAAAAAAAATGAAAAGAGCTCAGTTTGTGACCATTATGCTCTTGAAACCCTAACATTTTTAGATAGTACCCGTCAGTTGCCGAAGCATATTGTATTTGATATGTGATCAATGTAGATATTGTATTTGATATGTGATCAATACTTACGTCTTCTCGGTATTTTCCTCAAAGTTTTTGTATGTATGGAGTACATTTTCATATGAATCTCGGCTAGTGTGGGTAACTTCTCGACTAAGTTGACGAAATAAAAATAGACATATGCAAATATTGCACTGCAAAGTTATCTCATAAAATAACTTGTCTAATACGGCATATGCTAATCGTTGATTCATATGTTGGTAAATTGTGTCCTCTACCCTACATTGTGTGAACTTCAGGCTGATGAATTATTTCTTACTTTTATAAAAACTAGGTAATAGTCCAATGCGGTTGAGGTTTTCTGATTGGATGTCTTTGTTTTCCAAACTAATTGACATATAATATAGAAACAGAAGTGGCTAGCTGGGTATGGGGGATGGGGGGAGGGAGACTGGAAAAAAATATAAAAGAAAATGGTTCTTATATAGGTGGTATTTAGATTGTCTTTGATGATGTGAGTTCTTGCATACATATTCATTATATTGATTCATATTTTGGTTGTTATGGTGTGATGATATATGCTACTTATTGGATGTAGATTGCATTTGAAAGTTGGTTGTTTATATCGATTGATTATTTGGGTAGCCAACATAAATTAAGCTTTTACAACGTTATTTTAATTTTCTTACGTATAGATTGGTTGACGCTGAACTAATCAAATCATTTTGCGTAGGATGGATGTTGATATAGCTGATGAAAACCGTTGTGATGAGGAGATTTTTGTTATTCTGAATGAGCTTATGAATATTTAAATGGTCTTCTTTATGATTGTTAGCATGTTGTACATGCACCTCAAAGAAAGTTTGTCTCCAGCACGGCACACACATTTTCAGGGCTATTATATAATTTTGTCTAGAATCCCTAGGTAGATTAATAAGTTGAGAGAAGTTATAGGCATGGATGACGTGACGTGTCACGACTTACTTAGGATGAATAGGGAACCCTGTAAATTCTTTGTAATCTGTTAGAGGTGAGTGGGGGTCTAAGGAGTACTCTAAATTGTACAGTTGTTGAAATGGTGGCGCCATTCTTATTCATCCTAGCACACCATGAAAAATACCACTTTGTGAAATGCGCTTACCTTAGGTTCAGTCGTACAATTAGTTAAAATTTTCATAAGGTTCTCAATGCCGTCCTCAAGCGGCACCCTTTGTTGCTCACACGTCTCAAACCAGTTGATGAGAACTGCACGGATAACAGTTTGAAGTGCTTTAAAGTATCTATATTTGTCTTTGTATATGTATAATTTTAATATAATATGACTGCTTAATCGTTGATAAGAAAATTTCAACATTGTATGTGTGTTTAGGGGGTTCTTAGGGGCACTAGACGATACACACATTGAAGTTACTATTTCGGTTGCTAATCAGGTACGTTGCCATGACCGTAATGGCAGTTATACAGTTAATGTTCTGGGCGTTTGAGACTTTTACCTTAACTACACTATGTTCTAAATGGGTGGGAGGGTAGTGCGAATGATTCCAAGATCCTTCGTAATGCCAATTTTAGAGATCCAGGATTTAAAGTGCCTCACGTGAATTTTAGGATTTGTAAACTTTATATCAGTTGTCCTAAAATTTACATATTGGTCTTCTAAAATCTAAACACGTAGGATGTTATTATTTTGTTAATTATTACATGTAGAAAAATATTATCTATGCGATGGTGTTTATTCCTATCGAGAAGACTACTTGGCTCCGTATAGAGGCGTCCGCTATCATTTACATGAATGGGGCGTGGGTGGTCGGGCTCCGCAGAACAAGGAAGAGTATTTTAATATGAAGCATGCAAAGGCCAAAATGTTATCGAGCGCACATTCGCAATAGTCAAGAAGCGTTGGGCCATACTTTGCAGTCCATCTTTCTATCCTATTAAAGTGCAAAACTGAATTATACTGGCTTGTTTCTTACTGTATAATTTCATCAACTTTCACGAGGGGTCGGTGGAATTCGATATTGATCTCCCTCCAAGTACTGAAGATGGCGGATGAGAAGTATACGAAGAGGAATCAATCTCCACACAACAATGGCAAATTTTGAGGGACGAGATGGCAACTTCAATGTACAATGCATGGGGTTCCTAGTCTAGATTCCATTGTGTTGCTAAAATGCTTATGTAACAGTGCTATGACATATTTAATGATTTTTTAATTGTGCTTTAAGTTTAGATTGTCCAAGGGATTCAGCAGATGATATGTTATGGTCTTTTAATGTTCATATTATATTTCGTCTTCTATAATTATCATTATGGTGCTCTTTTAAATTTTCATAGGCTGCAATAAGACTTGTGTGGAGAATGTGTGTCTTAATTTGATGTTATATACTCTATAATTTGCCTAAGATCTGTATGTACATTGTATTTTTTTGTTTCATGACATAGGAATAAGATTGCCAAGACACCATTCATTGATCCAATCTATAATGGATGCTAGCAACACGAGTCATGCAGAAAGTACATCAACTTCCTCTGCTCGAACAGGCCGTCGTACATGGAACTTTGATGAAGAGAAACTTTTGGTCACGACTCTAGAGTACATAGTTGAAAAAGGTTGTAGAGGTCAAAATGGTTTTAGGAATGGCTATGCTGGAGAGTTGTAGAAGGTACTGAAAAGTTTAGATCCAAGGTGTGACATCCGTTCGGATCCCCATATAACTTCGAAGATTCATGCGTGGGTGAAAGACCATAAGCATCTGAATACAATGATGGGTATTTCCAGATTCTCATGGGATGAAAGGTCTGGCCAGATTATTGTGAAAGATGATCAGATGTGGGATGAATATGTAAAGGTACATGACATTTATTAAACCACAACTCGCTTTCCCATTATAATTGATACAATTAGGCCTTATGTTTTATTAATTTTTTAACATAGGGGATGACATTATCAGACGGATACGGTATAAAAGGTATCCATTTTATGGTATGTGGCGCAACATTTTGAAAATGATCATGCTACCGGGCAGGCCATAGAGGATGTGTATGACGCTGGGAGGCAGCCATCCACGTAAATTTTGATAAAGGGCCTTCTGACATTGCAAGTGATGCTTCTATGCTAGATGACCAGAACAAGTCTAATCCTTCAACAAGTTATGCTTCGACGGCTTTAACAAAAAAACGAAAAGGAAAATGTAAAGCCCATGATGGAGTAAGTGAGATTGGAGACAAAATATTTGGATTGCTAGTAGATTTTAATGACTGCACGGATGCGAGGCTCGGTCAGATCATTGCAAATATTATATACAAGTGCAAAATGACGGATATACGAAAGGCACTTGATGATGCGATAGAAGAGCTCGGGGTGTTTAATCTGTCATAGAGAATTGCCATAACCTCAATCCTTGTGAACAACAAGAAGTTGCTCGAACTATTTTTCAGTTACAATCATGAGCATAGGGTGGCACTTGTGATGCACTTGCTTGGTCTGAATCCTTTAATGATGGCGTTTCACTGAGTTGTGAATTTGATAACGTGTATGGTATTCTATTGTGTTGTTGTGAATGTGTAGTTGCGTAGTATTGCTAAGAACACATGTTTGGAATATTTATGTTGGAATACGTATGAAGTGGGCCTCAATCCTTACTGATTTGGTTGCATTCTATTTTGTAATTCTTCCTACTGTATTGCAATGCAATGACCCAAGCAGCTAGCTTATTTTTTATAATATCAAGGATTATCTCGTTTGTTTATTTAATATGGATGTGAATTATTTCTGGACTAGAATTTTGAGACTACTCGGTTGGAATACTTATGAAATGGTAATGTTACTCACCTCATTTTCGTAATACTTATGTTTGGTTACACGCCCATCTGCCTATTGCTGCACTAAATCAGACAGGGATTGTAATTTATTTAATTCATTTCAGTAACTTATTTCTAATTTAATGGGAGTTCAATTCATTTTATTATAATTTTTTTCTTCTGATTCATTCTTGCATCAATTAAATTTAAGTCTTGTGATTTTTAACTAAATTATCAAAGTCTACCTATTTTAAACATTTTATTATTTCCTTTATGTTTTTCGTTTTTCATTTTTATACAAGAATTTTCATTTCAAATTCTCGATTCTTCTGTTCCAAAAATTTTAAAAATGTGTAAATAAAATTTTGCACATTTTTTAATTGATATCTGTTTATAATAATACATATATTAGATTATAATATTTTTATTTAATTTTGTTGTATTATGTCTAAATTAACAATTAATTTTTTTAATTTTATAATATTTATATAAATTATAATATTTAATCAGATTATTGATAATTAATAATATATAATGAATTTTTTTTATCTAACCTACATTTTTTTTTTGCAAATTATACAAAGTATAATTTAACTGCTTGTTTTTATTGCCCCATACGAAAGTACCAAGCATCACTTAACAGTCGATATGAAATAAAATCATTGAAGAACTTATATCGGATAGAAGTTGAAAATAACATGAAATTGCTTAAATGTAGGAATTAGTTGATGACTTTGTTCCATACAGAGCTGCTACCATCAAATATGTTTTCGGGGCGACCAATCTGCTACCGAGCTATCGCTGATCCGGGGATGACAGCGGTGGGTACCAGGCACGAACGAGGTTGACGCATCCTGATGCTTAAGAGAGTTAGACGAAATCATTGACACTGTAGGATGGTTTTGGGAAGAACTTGTAGTGGAAGGGTACATCCATGCTAGTTCACCCCAGAGAGCATTCTCGGTGGTTATAAACCTACTTTGCATTAAGTACAACCCACTCTGAAACGACTCAATTTCGTAGAATTACTAATCTTGAAGACGAACAAGTTATTCTCAACGCTGCCACCTACTGTATCTCTTGATATTTAAATTATATAATGTACATTAGAATTATCATCAGCATCTATCACCGGTTCAAACAACTGTCGAAGGATCGTTGCAGATTGCTCACCCTCCCTACCGATAATACGTCGTAGCTAACTTTTCCTCCTGAAAATAAAATAAAAAGCACAACAAAAAAACCGGAAAAAAAAGAAAATTAGTGCATAAGTACACATCGTATACTCCTCGCTTACATAGTACAATGATGATGTTAATTTAAAAGAAGTGTAACGGGTAACCCACAGCAATCTTAGTAGCCTATACAACATTGGTGAAATAAATCTTGTTATCGATAGGGTGTAACGCACCCTCTGGAGAAGTTGTCAACCATCTCCAAATCTTATACCGCTTATGAAAATTTTTAGTTTGTTTCACGTATTGTTCAAACGTATAACTTTTACCTAACGATTGGTTAAAACCGATCATTGGTTAGATAATAGCATGCTTGTTTTTCTCACCGACCACCCATAGTCCAGCTTCCCTAGCCTGGTCCAAATGATACACCCACTGTCGATCAACTTCTCGCATCCAATCTGAGTTGAAAAATACCTTGTCTTGATCCATGTATCGCCGAGGAGCGCCATATTTGAGGACTTTAAGTTATTATAATCGTTAAGTTGTGAGCAAATGCAATGACTTCACTATGTTTTATAGACATAATTTTTACCGACAATCAAGACATATAATTGTTATCACTATCAAATTAATTATGTATGGAATGAGGTATATGAGCCATTCACATAAGTGTTATCACTATCAAATTAATTATGTATTGCAACTTGCTTTCATGTCCCTCATTCAATTAGTGGAATCCACTTACCATATACGCCAATGTGTTATCACGTTCAATTATGGTGCAATCTGGAATTCATCTCTCCCAACATCGACTTCTGGACCCACTTCCCACACAAGGTTTGCCAACATTTAAAGATTGCAATCCTGATGTCTTGTGAAACTCACTTGATTTGTCAAGTCGTCAATTGAGTAATACCATTAAAGTAATTTTAACCAAGCACGTGTGGTCATTAAAAATTTTTGTACATGAACAATTATCATTTAAAAAGTCGATATCTACCCCCAAAGTAGTAACATTGTCAACTTTAACTTTCATTGCAGACATTAACCATGAGTTGCTCTCAACATCTAAAACCTAAACACAGCAACCTTAGGTGCTAACAGTGATATCTACATCGTAGCTGCTTTCAACTAGAGAGCTAGGTAAGGATATTTTACATTCACAAATATTTTGTGGGAGACAAGATACACTGTAAATGCACTCATCGCAATAGTCACGATGAGAAATTTAATTTTAAGAGGATTCTTTGTTTTATGTGTCGCTTCTAAAGCAACTGAAATTCGAGATAACTCAGATTTCAACTCAGCTATCGTGGCCACGTGACTCAATTCGATGTCCTCGAGGTCAACAATCATTTTCCTTTGATGTTCGACCTTTCGTACAGGGTCAGATATCAACCCCTTGCAACATGTGTACTCTTCATCGTCAATCCATTCGAAGAACTCACAACTATCTAGCTGAAAAAAATTAAAGAATAAAAATCCAGTATTAATGTGTAATATTACGCTCTCAAAATTGAATTTACATGTAGAAATAAGAGCTTACACTGGGAAGTTGACAGCGTATGAACTACGTCCATAGCTATGTGGTTGGTGAGAAACGTATTGAATTACTATTTTTCCACAATGGCATAGTCTACGTGTGTGGTTGTTTGTAGAAGATGCTGATTGTAAACTTAATGAGCTCACTATAACACCTATAAGGACCCCTCAATATTAGTGCGAGGACCAATCACATAACAAAAAATGCATAACATAAAAAGATAACTCACTTTTCGTACGTTGCAGTGCCTGGTAAAATATGCTTTCAACTAGTCATTCATTCTAGTCATATCTAACACAATCTTAACCCAGAGGTCTCACTTCTAAAACTTCAATTGGATCAAGAAAGGACCAAAATAGTTTTGCATACTCTACATCAATGGACGACTTATTGTCTTTTTTATATGACCTGTAAAAAAAAGGTCAATATTATGACGACCACCACAACATCAACAAGAACTCATTTACTATTACAAACGTGTATATATATATTTTTAAATCTAATCCTTAACTGAAAGAATAAAAGGGTGACTATCTTATAATAATATGAGTGAATAGAAATGTCAAGTGGAGATGCTCTACAAGATTGTGACAACAAAGTTACATGTCAGTTTGTAATAATAGGCATTACATTTTCCGTTACAAATCAAACTCTATAAGCTTTTGTTTTCAAATCAAATATTGAGAAGGTTGTCCCCCTATTTAGTCCAAAAAAAGTTGAAACACAAGTATCAAATTCATTTTCAATTTTTGTTGTTTACAAATTAGATAGTAGGATGCAGTAAATTATCAGACAAGGAAATTCCAAGATACAGGAAGAGGAATCAATAATTTATATACAAATATTAATACAAATGGAATTAATACAAGGTAGAACATTGAAACAAGAAATAACTGCAATTTAGACACAGGAGATTAGGGTTACACGGAAATGATTTCATAGATAAACGAACTCATTAACCACAAAGAGAAGTTAATAGACGGGGTAATTTCCCTTAATTGTGGTTCAATCAAGGACAGAAATGAAAAGAAACAAGCACGTAAATTTTCAATTTTCCAGGGCCATCAACAAAGGCCTACACATAAACATCAAAATCGCACAACCACACACCATTCAGTCACAGCTAAAAGAATTACACAATAAGGATCAAATATTCACCCTTCTTTTCAACTTATTCAGGTGCAGATTCTGTAATGTCCGAACCGATTTACTCATCGGGAGTAACTATATCCAAAGAACTCCAACGAAATTCAACACGGCGTGGATTTTTATCGGTAGAAGCCAAGAGCGAAAATTGACTAATGTTTCTGGGTGTGATTGAGACTGAATTTATTCCAATATTAAAACTTAAATGACAGTGAACAAAAAATGTAGTTTTTTCAGGCAAGCGAAACGAAGATGATGAAATTGAAGAGCACATTAGTGATGGTTTCCTTTAAACCCCCTTCACCCGAACCTTCTTTCTTGATTCTTTTATGTTGGAGAAAACTAGGGTTTAAGAATTAGAAATGAGTTTAGTTAAGATATGAAGCATTTTACAAACAGAAAATTGAAGGAGTGTGAGAACGAGTAGACATGAACGGGACCTTACCGATCGCACGCCAACGGAGCATGCGGATACCAATTATTCTGTGGTTCTGGCGAAATCACTTCCCAGAATTTCGATGCTTCATTTCTGTGGAGAAGAATATTGGGTTTTGGTCGAAGAGAGAGGAAAGAGTAAATTCTCACACCAAATTGACTTTTCACAAAATTAAATCTAGGGTATTTTTGTAAAAGTATTATAAATAAACCTTCAAAGTAATCAACCTCATGTGCATTTAACCACACCCCTCTATTTTAACTAAATATCACTATAACTCTTACCCAAGGTCACGAAACCCTAACCCTACCCCTTAATGTAATCGCACCCTTAGAGTTGGGTTTTTTAGTAATGGGAGGAGTTGAAGTTTTTTGATGAGGTAATATACATAAAACCTGGGTTTTTTGAAGTTGTGGAGAGTTAAGAGGAGTGTGAGTACACTCTCCTATAGTGGGACGCGTAACCTTCACCCCTCTTTAATATTTGTTATGTTCTTTCACAACGTCATTTCACTAATTTTTATTTATTATTATTATTATTTTTTTAACACAGTGGCAACTTCTTTTTTTTTTGCTGGTAAGCAAATAAAATTTAACTTTTAAATTGAAAATTAATATTACTATTTTTTATTATTGTTATTATTTTTACTTTTTTTACTGTGTGCTTTTTAGTTTGTATTTCAAATGTTTTATGAAATAAAAAAATAAACAATATTTTTCTATTTTACCTATAATTTTTTATAATATTAATAAAATTAAAACAACTGTAATATTTTAATTATTTATAATTTATTTCGAATTTAGATAAATATAATTGTTAAAATAAATGGGAATTAAAAGAAATATAAGTGGATCCCACAAAAAACCTACCTTTTGAATTTATTGTTAGGGAGTAATTTTGTTTTGGAGGTAGGGTTTTTTACTTTTGATGTAGCGCAGATGTGGCACAAAAAAAAACCTGCTTTTTGGGTTTTAGCATTGGGGAAGGCTTTAGGCCTCCCACAGTGGGAGGTTTTTTGGTTACGTGAATTTTGAAAAAATCCAAGAGCAAAAATTTTTTAATTATTGGGAGAGTGTAGAATTTTAACCAGGTAGCATACTACCTAGATTTTTTGAAGAGAGAGAAATGGAGAAGGAGAGAGACTGTGAAAAACAGGAGAGAGGAGAGAGATTGCAAATTTTCTAAAGACAAGTGAGACGTGAGATGAGAGAGGTAGAAGGAAAGAGAAGGTGGACCCAATTTCAACAAAAAAAAAACTACTTTTAAAGGTTTATGAATGGGGAAGACTTACCCTCACCCAATTTAAAAAATATATATATATATTTATATATATAAATTAATTTGTACCCCAAATTAATAAAGTAATATAAGATTATACTAAATTCATTACTATTTTTATAAATTGATGATAATGTCTTATTGTTTTTTACAAATTAAAATTCGATGGTGTCAATAGTAATTATAATTTTACAGTATTGATTTATTTATAGTATGATTTTGAGTATCAGATAGAATTGCACTCAATAATAGCCGCTTTTTACAAACATCTCAACAACTTTATATATATATATATTTCATTAAATTATCTAAAATACTCACTTTTTACACACATTCCAGCAACTTTACACAACTTTAAACGTAAAAGAATTATTTTTTCTTAATCTCCGCACACAATAAGTACATTTATTACTTCTCGGGAGAGAGGGAATAATATTAATTTTTTATAATTACATGCCGTATCTAAAAATATTTTTCTTGATCCACCACTAGTGTTGACTGGATCATGTGTAATTCTGAGTCAGTCAAGAATTACCCAATAAACCTGGATCATGTGTAATTTGGGTCAGCCAAAAATTAAAAATAAGATGGAGGTAGTATATCTTCTTAATACACTATTTTGTAGGGATATAAACGAATCAAGTCGTTCGCGAACTATTCGAGTCTCGACTTAATAAAGTAGAGCTCGTTCGTTAACCTTAACGAGTCAAACCATTTCAAAATTTAAGTTCGAATAGTTTATCAAACCAAATTCTAGCCTAGGGGTATTCGGCTTGAAAGCTCGTTAATATATTCGTTAACAGACTCGTAAATGGTTCGCGAACGCGTTTGTAAATTTTATTATTATATTTTAGTAGTATGTCTTATCATTTATTTATTATTATTTAATAATTAAATATTTTATATTAAAAATACAAATATAATAATAATTTAAGTAATTATTTAAATATTTAAATATGTCTTTTAAAGTTTTATTATTATCTTTTGGTGATTTGTTTATTAGTAACGTTTATGAATAATATTATATGTTCATCAACAAAATCTAATTTAATGTCTACGAACATGAATATTTATATGTTCATGAACAAACATTCATGAAAAAATTACTTAACGTGTTCGTGAACACGTTCGCAAATCTTATCAAATAGTTTCAGTTCGAGTTCGATATATTTTTTTTTCGACGAGTTGAACTCGAGCTCAAATTCAATTAATTCTTAACAAACAATACTGACTAGGTTCGATTACATCCGTATGCGGAACCAATCGCTCATCCAATGTCACCTAATAAAAATAAAGTAAAAAATTCAATTTAAAGTGGAGGAACTAAACTGCACAACAAGGCGGCAATACGGTTTCAAATTCCTTTTGTGGGGTACACCGTACACGATCACGTAATGACATCAATTTTCTTCACAAATTGAAATATAGAATTAAGGAATTTGAAAATAAAGCCATCCACCCTAATATAAAAAAAAGTACTAAAAAATTACAATCTCAATTTTGAACCTTTGATTTGATACATCATACACGTCCAGCATATCCTTGCAGTGGAAGAACAGGATAGTTGTGACAAAACTAAAACCTACACGAATATTTATCCGAAAATTTGGAGGAAAATCAGAACAGTTGGGCATATGATATGAACTTTCCATTTCAATCATCACCTTCACATTCTCATTTACCCTTTACTTCCAAATAAAGGTTTAAAAAAAACCCTCAATATCCCTCAGCTGCTTTTCTGTTTTTCTTCATTTCCCAAAATCTGAGAAAAAAGAAATGTGGGTAAATGGGGAAAAGAAATGTTATTAAACAAGAGTGGGTTTTTTTATTTGATCTCTTGCAAAAGAAGAGCTCCCGTTTGATTTGATCTGGTGTCTCCTGCAATTTGGAACTACCCAGGTTCGTACATTTTCTCGAATATAAATTTGTAGGGTTTTGCTTTTACTTTTGAAAAATTTCGGCAATTTTCATTGTCGTGGTTCAAAGATTTACATTTTTCTTGTTGAGGTGGATGTAAATAGTGAAATTCTTCATGTTTTGGCACAATGTATGGTTTGGGTGACTAGGAATTAAATGCTAAGGGCTTAGATGAATCTTTTCTTTTTCATATCATAAAACCCATTTGGTTCAAGCTGCTTAAAATTTTGTTTTTATGCGCAATCTCTCTTGTATATTTGTGGATTAGCTTACAGCAACTCAGGTTCACATAATTATCTTATTTTTGTTTAATATCTTTGCAATGTTTCTGCTGCAACTGGTATTCTAGATCTGAATGCATTTCAAAATTATAGACTTTATTACAGAATTTATTTATGGCTCATAAAGAACACCAGCTTACATGTTTGGATAAAATGGAAAGAATATTCCAACTCAAAGTGGGCAAAAAAGGAAACGAGAGGCAGGAATACTGATTGGGCAATGTTATTTTTACAACCAGGAGAAGATGTTAAAGATAATGGAACTGGATATTGACGCAATATGAATCTACCGTTTGACTAATTTTTATGCAATTGTTAGTAACATGGAATTTGAAGTTATTTTACTTTAGTTCTTTTTCATGAATTTATTTTACTTTATTTCTTTTTCATGTGATCCTTATAGAGATTATGATCAGACGAATCCATTTTGTGTGAAATCTTGGTTCCTCTCTAGTCATCTATGATAATTTCTTTACGTTTTTTCTTACTCGTGTGAAGATAATGCTTCATAGTTCTTTCATGAACTTGTGATAGAAACTTATCCCAGAACTCCGTCAATTTGACTTTTATTCTGATTTTCTGCCTGGTCATAACATTGCCGCATTGGTATTGTATTTGTTTTTTGTTCTTTCACTAGTGATGCAGAAGATAATTAATCTTTAAATCAATAATCAATGCTTCCATTCTGTTTTCTTCATTCCTTCTGTAGTTATTTTATTTGAATTACTCAGTTCACTTGCCTATGCTAGAAAATCTATTTTTCTTCTATGCATATGGAGTTGATTTTAAATATAGTGCTTTTTGCCCTGCGGATTGATATATCTTAAAGTGTTTGATGTGGTCCATTTCATATGATTTCTATTGTTTGTTTGCATGCTAGCTATATGAGGAAAAGAGATTCATTATCCTGAGATATATGATATATATAAGCAAGCTTCTGATTTTGGTGCAAGAAGTGATGAAGTACACAGAAAGAACTTTTTTGGTCAGGTTTATTCAAGTCAAATCATGTGTCAAAAGTATTAGAGTCAGTCTTATTTAACGAATCTTCATTTTCTTTAGCTAATTCTGGAAGTTTTATCTTTTATTGGTAAAGCTTAAGTAAGCTCTGAATTATTTTCATGGCATTATTATCGGCCAAGTTTGTCTCATACTGATATTTTGCAATCTGAAGTCTAAACACTGCATTGATAGTGGTTAGTGTATATTAATCTAGCCTCGATTTCTATTTCTTCTGATTTGGAGGTTGAGGCTTTGTTTCTTGCAATCAGGTTATCCCATGTGACGGTGATCTTCTAGTTTCTTTGTTCAAGTAGAAAATGGACAGATGGGTATATTTCATGAGTGTCCATGTATACATAAGCTGGCATGTTGTTGATTTTGATGTATGTTGAATCTGATTATCTCATCTTATGATTTTCAGTTAAGTGTTCTTCATTGTTCAACTTAAGATCAATTAAGTATAGCCGAGCATTAATCCTATTGTCTGGAAGATTTCACTTCTTTGAAATATCCTCTTGTCCATGTTGGCATCCTTTACTGCCTTACTAGGTGGAGAAAATTACCGAGATTGTTCCTTCTTTTGCAAAATGCTTGGTCATTTTTAAGAAATACTAATTTTCTAATTATGTGATTGTAATTTCAGATATATTATACTTCACGTCTTAGTTCCCATCTGATACTTATTGAAATGATTTCAGACAGATTTGGTTTGATAATTATATTTCAATCCAGTTTTTAATGTTTTGATGTTTCATAACTTTCATTTTAGGTTTTGCTGACTAAATTTTTTGTTATTGGACTGATGTCTTATTCGAATTGCAGCACCGTGTCCATAACTTGAATCACAAGAAATTTTCTAAAATATCATGGATTCACAGTCAGAAGTACACATGACTGAAAACAGGGAGCTGGGTGGCTTAAATGAAGTTCATAGTGCTAATGTGTCTGGAAGAATGGAAGTTCTTAATGTCCTTGCTGAAGGTAGGGGATGTGTTACATTTTTCCTTCAAGTATATTCTTTATTTTTTATTTTGTCATTTCCTAATGTTTCATTAGTGTATCTGCTGTTGTGTGATCTGGATAATTGAAGTAGCTGAGTCATTATAGAGATGTTGAACACTGTCTTTCTTATTTTAAAGCTCCAGAGTTGTATAAATATTTTCATCATTTAATCATGTAGGGAACACTTTCTCTGATGTCCTTCAGTCCAAGCTTGGACATAATGGGGATGTACTAGCATCTAAGATTTCAGAGTTAATGAAATTGGGAAATTTAGAGGTAAATATACTCCATCATGGTAAAGAAGAAATATAAAGATATAGGTTTATTAATTATCTTGGTAGATCTAACAGTTTTTTATGTGATAATATGCATGATCCATGCAGAGCGCCTCTACACACTCGTTGTTCAGTATTGTCAAAAGGATTCTAGATGAAAGAATTGAGAGAAAGCATGATGATATCCCTCAGGTATGTAGCAGCTGGAGCATATTAAGGTCATACATATTGACTATGCACTATGCAGTTGGTTGATTTTATACTGCCTAATTGTTGACCTGAGGCAAGTAATAATTTGTTTCATTTTAGCGTGTTGCATCTCTGTTGAAACTAGTTGTCCAAGAAATTGAGCAGCATTTTTCAAGACAATCAAACAATATGAGGAAGGTAATACAGTATTAGCTATTGAAGATCATTTTGTATATCTCAGATGGGGCTTATTTGACTATGATTGATACTATTTTTCAGCAAAGCAACCTTTACAAGACTCGTGAAGATAGGTATCATTCAAGATTTAGAGCATTAGAAACACTTGCAACTGGAACAACTGAAGAGTACGAGGTATGTTGGTGGTTATATGTGTAAATTATGGATGCACAGTTTTGCTTTGTTATTTGTCTTCACACCATTGAGTTCAATTTTGGGCAGGTAGTGATGAACCAGCTTCAACTGCTGAAGGTGATTGTCTCAATGAGTCATTTTGTATAAGTATGAATTGATATGCTGACAATTATTTAGTAACAAGTCTGGAGGTTGGATCTGAGAATATTTATGCACTTTCTCTGTAGATTCATGACTATTTTATCAAGTTCAGATATTTTTCTTGATGGTGCACTAGCATATATTCAGATTTATTGTCCTTGTTTATATACTTTCTCTGTGCTGTATTTGCAGTTAGTGGCTTTTCCAGAAACAAATGTTCATCAAATTTAGCACTCAACAGAAGCTCTACCACTAATGCTATTAACATAGTTTAGAATTTTGTTATGATTATTTTCAAAATCTTATTGCAACCTCGTGGCAATTTATCACACAGTGGCATAGGATTCCCTAAAATAATTCATTAATGCAGCTCAGCATAATGTTTCTGTCAGCCACTGACAGTGTTTCAACTTTGATAGCTTGAAGTTTATTTAAGTTACTGTGGAAGATGAAATCTTCGTAATAATTATCATTATCTTCACTAATATAACTTGTAATTTTATATTGTGTATGACAGGCTGAGAAGGCAAAAATAGAGGAGAAGACAAAGCGTGAAGAGCTGGATTTAATTAAATTGAGGATGGAAAAAGAAAGTTGTGAGAGTAAAATTTTGTCACTAAATGAAGAAATCACATTAGCCAAAAGAAACTATGAAGAAAATATCTTCCAGTTTGAAAAGAAGTCTGAGGAAACTAAACATAATCTACAGAAGAAAATACTGGAACTTGAGGTCCTTCTGGCTGATTCGAGGAAGAAAGTTAAAGAGCTTGAGGACATTACAGAATCAAAATTTTTTCTATGGAAAAGGAAAGAGCAGAGATACAGGAACTTCATTAATTCAAAATTTGGATCCATACAGGTTTAGAACAAATCATATTATATAAAAACTAATTTTCTAACTCAGGGCCTCATATTAATGCTTGTCATCTTAAAATTGATCAGGAGTTGAGGTTGGCTTCTGAGTCCATAAAGCAAGAGGTCTTGAAGATAAAAAAAGCCTATGCCGAAGAATTTTACAACATTGGTTGGGATATGTTTTAATATACTTAGTATTTAAACTTTTGCACCATTAAACTTGACTACCATTATTTCTTAGATTTATTTCTGGGCATGTTCAGGTTTAAACCTCAAAGGATTGGTAGATGCGGCTGAAAATTGTCATAGTGTGCTTGAAGAAAACCGGAAATTGTATAATGAGGTTCAAGATTTGAAAGGTTAGTTAGTTTAACTTGCCATTAGCTTATTGCATATTAATTTGCTCATTATCCTTGGTATGCTAATTAGTTTGCTCAAATTTCTTGGTTCATATTTAATAGGAAACATTAGAGTTTATTGTCGTGTAAGGCCATTCCTCTCGGGACAAAGTGCGAAACAAACAACCATGCAGTATATCGGTGAGAATGGAGAGTTGGTTGTTGTAAACCCCTCAAAACCAGGAAAAGACAGTCATCGTCTTTTCAAATTTAACAAGGTCTTTGGTCCTGCATCTACACAAGGTTTAGACTTGGCTGAAATTCTAATTAAAAGTTTTCTTTTAATATCTTTGCTTCAATTATCTTTATTTTTACTTCTATTTTTTTTCATCAGAGGAGGTGTTTCGAGACACCCAACCATTAATTAGGTCTGTCCTCGATGGGTACAATGTTTGCATATTTGCATATGGTCAAACTGGGTCAGGGAAAACTTACACAATGGTAAGATCAGAGTGTTAAAGTTTGTGAAAAAGTTATGTTGGTCTTTCATATTAATATTTTGGTCATGCTGTTGAAAATTGTTTACAGACCGGACCAAGTGCGACATCTGTTGTGGATTGGGGGGTGAACTACAGGGCTCTGAATGATCTCTTCAACATCTCTCAGAAAAGACATACCTCCATTGCTTATGAAATTGCTGTACAAATGGTTGAAATATACAATGAACAAGTTCGGGACTTACTTTCCAATAACAGTATTCAGAAGAGATATCCTTTCCATTTTTCTTTTCCTGCACCTGGCTAAAAAGCAGATGTTTTCTTTCTTTTAGAATTTTTCTGCCCTAAATTTCTTTTAATTAAATTATTGCATTTTCAAAATATTCTGGAGCATATGCTACTTTTATTCCTTTTGGGTGCATCTCAATGTTTTCTATGACTTTCACACACTTGGGATATGGAATATTTCCCAGCCAAATGGATTAGCGGTGCCTGATGCTAGCTTGCATCCTGTTAAATCAACCACTGATGTACTTGAGCTGATGAATGTTGGCCTGACGAATCGGGCTGTTGGTGCTACTGCTTTAAATGAAAGGAGCAGTCGGTCCCACAGGTGGGCAGTAATATATATTATGTTCCTGCTCTAATATATATTTAGTCATAATTCTAATTTTTACTTCCTCTCAAATGAGATAGTATACTCACTGTTCATGTCCGTGGGATGGATTTGGAGACCAATGCTGTTTTACGGGGTTGTCTTCATTTGGTTGATTTGGCTGGTAGTGAAAGGGTTGACCGGTCTGAAGCAACTGGTGACCGGTTGCGTGAAGCACAGCATATAAACAAGTCACTATCGGCTTTAGGAGATGTGATCTTTGCACTGGCACAAAAAAGTTCTCATGTGCCATTCAGAAATAGCAAATTAACTCAAGTTCTTCAAAGCTCTTTAGGTAATTTGATCATCCTTTGAAGACAGTATTTTATACTCTCACTGAAGATTGATGTTCTCTGAGATTTTTTCGTGTCTTGACTTCTTGTCTGTAGAATAGTTTAAATGCCCTCCTATGTAGGTCTGTCATTTTGACGTGTAAATGCTTATGCTTCTCTTTTGGTTCCACTATAGGTGGCCAGGCAAAGACTCTTATGTTCGTTCAATTAAATCCTGATGTGGAGTCCTACTCAGAGACTACAAGTACTCTCAAGTTTGCTGAGAGGGTTTCTGGAGTCGAGTTGGGTGCGGCTCGGAGTAATAAGGAGGGTAGGGGTGTCAGAGAACTAATGGAACAGGTTATGATTGTGTCCCATCAAATTCTTTACTTTGTGCTTTCCATTTTGGCTCAAGTATGCTGTTGATGTCTGACATGCTTTTCCTTTCTCTGATTAGTTCGAACAGTAATCTTTGTTGAGTTGCTTGATTCAGAAATTTCTCTGTTTGCATGGAACTCAAGTTTTGAAATATTAACATTGGTGAAATGCTTTTAAGTTATGGATAGTACAGACGTTATCCAAATTCCATTTTTTTTTTTTTTGGAAGAGGGGATTTTTGAATTCATTATAATTTAATTAACTGTTTATTGCGGTATTTCTCTGTAATGCTTTAAAGGAGAAATCCATCCCGAGATCACTTGAGACTTTATTTATTCTCCCTTCTTTTCTAACCTGCTAGAAATTTACCTGTCATTATTCTTACATCAAAAGAGTGCTCCTTATCCTGTACGCGAAACTTAAATTTCTTACTTTATTTACAGAAGGCAAAAAAAATACAAGGGGAATGTTTATAGGTACTTTGATGAACACTTAAATGAATTTCTGAATAGTTGAGGCTGGGTAATAGGATTAGTGTGGGATTCTATTTGTTGATACTTGTGATATATCCCTGTTCCTGTACAGTGAATGAATAATTGTGATACGTCCAATTTACTTCTGAGAATTTCTAAAGATCTGATATGGTCAGAGTATTCATTTTTTCCAAAATTGGATTTGCTATATTAAAGCGCTTTATTTATCAATCATATTTTCCCTGTATCACTTTGGCTTGCATGCATTTTATTTTAATTTATACTCGTATGTTTTATTTCTGGAAATTAAATATAGTTATATCTTTTTGGTTTGCAATTACATTTTGATTTTCTACACTTTATACCGGCCGTGCACAATCAAATCTAAATGAATAGCTGTAATGTATCAATCTTACAGGTATCGTTCTTGAAGGATGCTGTTAAGAAGAAGGATGAAGAAATAGTGCGGTTACGATTGCTTAAAGTTAATGGCGAAGGTGAAAGGCGTAGTACAAGCTCATCAAGACATGGATCTGCATCTCCTAGAAGGCACTCTATAGGAGGAGTGCGACCTAGCCAAAGAGTTTCAGGACGGAAAAGTCCTTCAGAAAAAGCTGCTTCCGATCTGGATAATAGCTCCGAGTACAGTGATAAACACTCCGATGCTGGTTCACACCAATCAGTGGACGATTATAAGCACCACGAAGACTTCTTTCGACAGTCAAGATTTGCTGTTGTAGGTGGAGACAAAATTTCAGCAAACATTGGCTCAAAGTTTGATGCAGCAGATGGAAGAAAAAATCCCAAAGATGACGTAGAGCTTTTGGGATTTGGAGAGGATGATTCGGAAGAGAGACTCAGCGATATTTCGGATGGAGTTCTTTCTATGGGAACAGAAACTGATGGTTCAATCAGCAGCATCGTTGAGTACACCCTTTTCCCTGAAAAAGCAAAGCCATCTACAGAGATTGCCGAGAGGTGTGCATTTCTTACCCAACTTATTTTCTCTGGTTTAGCATTTATTACATCCATTCACTTTGAATCTACTTGTTACCTGCAGACCGCCTAACCCATCAGTTAAACTTCCGAAACCACCAACGAAACAGGGTCAAGCAGGATCGTCGCAGTTATCTCTGAACAGGAGCTCATCCAAAATTCCAAGTACGAACAACTCTCATGATGCGCTTTACTTCACCCTTCTTTTTTTACAGGGTTATGATTCTTGTAGCATTTTAAAGGGTTGTATACTCATCACTTGAATGTATTTTGTAGGTTCAAAAAAGGTGACTGGCAGCAGTTCTTCTGCAATTAGATCAAGCAAAAGGTGGCAGTAATTAAAGTTGAGTTGGGTGCCCTCTGACCCCCAGGGTGGTGGTTGTAGATCAGAAAAACAGTGGTGTCCCTCTTTTGGCTATTTAGGTACTAGAGTTGTATTAAAAAGACGTAGGTTAGATTAGAGGTGCGAATCTGCTAACAAAACTCACATCCTCGTGATGTTAAACTCCAGATGTGGTGCTGTTCTTTGAATCCAAGCCATTTATGGCAGTCAATGTCAATCTCTCTCTCTACCCTCCCTCTGCTCTTATTTGAAATAATAACCCTAATCTTTAGGCAAAGACGTGTGTGAGACGTCTTATGTAAGTATTGCTAACATCATTAATGAAAAATGATTAATATTTTATGGTGAAATTGATAATTAATTAAGAAAGCATAACTGGTAGAATGATTTCACACAAGATTTGCTCCAACCATTATCCTTTGTGTTTGTCTCAAATAACGTTATTGCATGCTCGTACATCTTTAAATGGTAAAGGATATGATAAGGTGTCGTTAATTTGTAATAGGTGTCAACTTTTTTTATCCTGCTCAAGAGAACTTATTTGTTTTATGATATTACACATGATATTTTCAATTTAGTTTCACTCACTGTATAGAGACAATTTGCGTTTAACAATTATTTTGATAGTTTTCAGAGGAAGACAACAAGGAAGTGACTGCATTTATTCTATAAAGTACTTTGACTTAACTTCATGGGATATCAATAAGAAACATCAGAAACAAAGAAAATAGAAAGACAAAGCTGAATTGGGTAACATTGAAACAACCATGGTGATGGCTAACAAATTATACATGAAATGTAATATAGAGTCCATCGCATGCGTGCTTCTTATGTTAAAACTTTCCTTTCTATACACAAATTAGTCACGAAGATAAACAATGATCTACAAACATCAAATTCAACATGGAATGAAGGCATCAAACGGAAACTCACCGCACCTTCTTGTGAGACTTAAATGGGAAGCGAGACGGAGGCGAAGGTGAAAATTCGACCGGCAGCTGAGGAGATGCTAAATCTCCGGTGAGCATTCCCACTACATCTTTCATTGAAGGCCGACGAGATGGTGATTTCTGCAGGCAGAGCAGCGCCACTATGATGCAGAGCAATGCTTGCTCTTTATCTAAAGATTGAATACTCTGATCGACTAAATCTAGAAGCTTCCCAGCACGAGCAAGATGTCTAGCCCATGATAGAAGATTGGCTCTTTGGAACTCAGACATGGGTGATCCCGTCACCTGAAGTGGCCTTCGCCCTGCGATAAGAACTAATAACGTAACCCCGAAACTGTATACATCACATTTCTCAGATACATCAGAACCACCACCATACTCTGGTGCAATGTAACAAACGGTTCCTCTCATACTGGGCGTGCTACTAATACCCCCACTCTTCTGTATCTCCCCACTAACGGAATCATAACTATTTTTCCTTGCTCTCCAGAGCTCACCGCTGAGACCATCCAACCACCAGTCCTTGCTACCCCGGCTATCCCTGCTTCGGTTCCTTTTATTCTTTCTTTCGGTGTATGATTCATTATCCTTCCGCCACCAATCTTCATTGTAACAATCATCACTCATGGATCCACGAGCTTGCTTTTTCTTTTTCTTCTTTTTCTTCCTCTCCAGCTCATCACAGTACTCCTCCTTCCACCACTCCCTTGCAGGTCTTCTCCTGTCTTTCTTCTCATTTTTTTCATCATCAAGCGAGACCCACCAATCCAACTGCCTTCTTTTTTTCTTCTTCTCTGTTTTCCCGACTACACGAGAGTTGGATGAAGCCCCAATCCAGTCACTTTTTGGCCTCCCTTTCTTTATCTCATTCCCAATCCATTCCATAACATAATCTTTAACAGTCCCCGACTCCGCATCAGGCCCAGTGTCTTGCTTCCACCACCAATCTTTTCCTGAAAAACTCTTTTGATTCTTCTTCCACCCACTTCTTTCTCCCCCACTCTCCACACTAAACCTGTCAAAGTTCCCCTCAGACGCACTAGTCTTTTCCAATCCATCAGATGGCGAAGCCATTGTAGCCACAATCCTTGGCGACAACACCGGAGCTGTTTCCCCCTCTGGTGATAAATCAACCCCCACAACAGCCTCCGGTGAAGCCTCAACCCTGATAACCACACTCTCAGGCGTACTCTCAGCACCTCCCAGATGTTGAATATTATTGCCCTCCTCAAACCCACTTGATGTAATCACACTCTCCGTCTCCTCTACCATAGATCCATTATCTTCCACCAAACTGCCCTCCTTTTTCACCTCACCTTCCACAATAATGTTATCCTCCACCTTAAACCTAGCCAATCCAAAATCAGCAATTTTCGCATTAAAACCACCATCTAGCAATATATTACTCGGCTTAATATCACCATGGACAATAGGTGGATCGCAGTAATGATGCAAGTATTCCAATCCTCTAGCTATATTTAGGGCAATAAAAAATCTCTTATCCCAATTCCTAATCTCTTCACTCTTTTTATGAAATAAACAATCTTGCAAGCTACCATTTTCCATAAGCTCATAAACTAAAAGCATCCGACGTTTCTTGGGGTTAGACGAGAATCCCATAACAGCAAGAACATACTTACAATCAATCTTTGAGGAAAAAAGCAGTTCATTTTGAAATTCACGCTCCCCTTGCAGAGACCCCGCATCCATCACCTTGACGGCGGCGCGTGAGAAGGTGAAGAGCGAGTCTTTGGGATCGTTGCCTCTCGGTTTGAGCTCGGCGCGGTATACGGAGCCGAAGCCGCCTTGGCCAAGACGGAGAGAAGGGGAAAAATTGGATGTGGCGCGGCGGAGAAGAGAGTAAGAGAGGCGGTGGGGGGGTTTCTTCAAGTCCGTGTCGGAGGCGGAAGGAGCAGTACGTTTCTTCCTAATTATCCGGAAGCAGAGGACCAGAAGGAGGAGACAAGAGAACGCCGCCGTTAAACCACCGGCTAGAGGGGGGAGGATGTGATTGGTGCGACGTTGGAACGCTGGCGGCGGAGATAGGAGGCGGCGGGAGGGCATAATGGTAATTAGGAAGGGTAGCGTCAATTTGTACAAATCATAACAATTTGATAAGTGATGAGAGCAGAGAAGGGAGCAGTTAATTAAGATAGAAACCACTGAATTGCGTGAACGGATTCAGCGAAAGATCTGTTAAAACTCGACTTCAAAACGAAACTTTTTCAGTTAGCGTATACCTATTTAGTATTTATTTAGAAGAAATGGGTTACACAGAACCCTCATGTTTTAATTTTTAATTTTTAAGTGGGGTGTTATAAAATTGGCTAATTATGTGAGACGGCAAAAATTGATAACTTTTATGAAGGAAAGTAATAATAAATTAATGAAAAATAATAATACTATTTCATAAATAATTTATAGTATAAATAAAAAAAGTAATAACATTTTATAGCAAAAGTGATAACGATTTATAGCGAAAGTGATAACTATTTAAAAAAGTAAAAAATAATCTCACGTGAGACGGTCTCACGGAAGACCTGCCCATTATTATCTGCACCCAGGTGTACTTCCCACCAATTTTTAGAAACTTATATATTTATAAATAAAAATATATATATATATATTATTAGTAAATTTTCTGTTAATTTTTTAATAAAAAATTAAGTGTAAAAAAACTATACAATTATTAAAAAACATATATACACTATTGAATAAAAAGTTATACACATATAAATGCACATTTGCACTCAGGTGCACCGAATATCAACTCTATAAAATTATAAATTTCCCGATATAATCTTTACTCAGTTTGTGACTCGATAAAAGTAAAGGCAAATACTAATGTACACTAATTTTTAAGATACGCTACAAGACCCAAATCCAATTGACCATCATATATAAGTAATCTTCTTCTTCTTTTTTTTATTCTCTTCCTTTTATCATCTGCTCTTCTCCTAATTTTCTCTCCACCCTTATTTTTCACTCTTTTCTTCTTCACGCTCTCTTTCCTAATTTTCCATTGCTTCTTCACACTATCTCTCCTAATATTCAAATATTTTTTGAATTAATTTAATTTTTTTTATTCAATTCAAATTGACTTTTAAATGACGGTATTAATGTATACTCCATCCGTTTTATTCCAACCCTTACATATTTCTATTTCGAGTTGTCCATTTAAATCTTTATGTTTATTTTTTTGATCTATGAGACCCACCTAAAACAATTAATATATCACCATGGGACTCACATGTAATACTAATAGACTTATCCACTTTACATTAAATATTATATCTTTCAATCTACTATCCATTAATATATTATATTACTTAATTAGCGTGCAAAAAGTAAAATAAGCATTGAAACAGGACATAGAGAGTATATGATTGTATTTATAACTGTATTACTTTTTTTAAAGTAGTGTATAAACTAAAAATATAAAAAAAACACTTATTAAGAAAATTTTGTACACTATTGAATTACAAAAAATACAATTTTGATAACGAAGATTTGAGGCAATAAAGGGATCACAGATCTGAAGCATAGTACACAAATTCATCAGGAATACTTTTCAACGTTAGTTTCAAAGCAAACATTTTCCCTTGATCACTCTTTCACTCATCTCCACCATTTTAACACATATACATTAACTAATAATAAGTAATATAATATTATAAAAAATGTAATATAGTTTAACATTACATTAGTGCTTAACAACGAGATTGGAAATCTACGTCGGATCTAGCCACAGCACCGTCGAAATCTGCTACAAATTGCTCGTGCCCTTCTCCATCTGCCGCCAACCACCATGACCACCGGAATCACCGACCATCAGCTTGCCAGATCTGACCTCGTTGCTGCCGCACATTGCAAGAAAGAGTGTCACAATCGTCACCTCTCTACTAGGAATCCAGTTGTCACTGAAGTTTGTTGCCATACGTCCCTTCTAGCCGGAATTCTTGGAGAGAAGAGAGAGAAAACACAGATTTGGGAGAGAGAGAAGAGTGACGGAGAATAGAGAGAAAACACAAATTTGGGGGAGAGAGAAAGGAGTGAATGAGGTAAAATGAGTTAATTAGATTTTTTTCCTTTTATATCTGACCCGTTTCCAAATACGGGTTATATTTTAAGGTGCACTTATTACACAGTAGATCTACTCAAAAGTAAATGATTCGATGGTATATTTTTATAACTTGATTGTACATATTTATGATTTGACTGTAAATACAGTAGAACCTCAATAAATAATACTCGATAAAACTAATAATTTGTCCGATACTAACACAGGATCAATTTAAACAGGCAAAGACTTGCACGAGACTGTCTTACCGATCTTCTTCTATGAGACGGATCTCCATTAAACCCACTAACCGCTTATAAAGAAGAAGAGCGGAATAAATTGATAAACACGATGAGCATATATAATTAATAGCTAAATTTGATGGGATGCCGTGAGCCCACTATTTACAATTTTACTATTTAATCTTTGAAATTTTTTTTCTAATTTATTTTAGTTATTATTATCTTTATATTTTATTGTGAAATTATAATAATAACGGGAGATTACTATGAATTTCATTATTCTTTACTTTATTTTATTTTTAATATTTGGCAAAGAGTTGTAAAACCATCTTATGGAATGACTTCCATAAGATAGATAAAAAGTGATAATATTCTGATGAAAAAGTGATTTTTATTTGGTAAAAAGTGGTAATGATATAGTTAACTATTTAATAAACAAACTATAGTATAAATAAAAAGTGACAACATTTTATAAAAAGTGATAATATTTTTAATAAAAAATGATAACTATTTTAAAAAGTATAAAATAGTTTCATCCAAGATTGCCTTTAATAACTTTGTCTCTTCTCTTTAATGTAAAATTATTTAAATTTAATAATTTTTTTGGCATATACTACTGTGCAATGGTTTTTAAGATGCAACTGAGTCAGAATTAACACATGACCCGAATATTTATACTTCAAATTAACTTGATGGGTCATTCAACTCTCTCCCTATTCTTCACGCTCTCTCCCCAATCTTGCTATCTCTCTCTCCACATTTCGTCTCTCTCTCTAACCTCTCCCCTCCACTTTCTCTCTCTATCCTCCCCCTCACCCACCGTTTCTACCCCAAGTCCTCTGGCAAAACATTAATTTGCAGAATCACTTTCTCTCTCTATCCTCTCCTCTTCGCCCACCATTTCTACCCATCGATTGAGAATGAGAAGTTCTCTGGTGAAGGATCAGAACAAGGCACCAACGGAGAGGAAGATCTGAAGCTAAAGTGACATATGGAGAATTATGATAGTGGAATCCCGCAAGAGATTACGAAGTGAGTCAATTTTGTAGAAATTAACCTAAAATACAAGATTAATCTATGTTTTTGAATAAATTTGAATTTCAATATCTAATTTGGGAATATTTCTTGAGAATTTATATTAATGCCTTTTGAGATTGAAGTAAATTGAAATTTGATCTTTGATATTTTCTTTTTCTAAATGAATGATGTTTATTTAGAATTATTATATAATTGATTGGTATGATAATGGATGTGAGATTTAATTTATGTTTGTCTTTGAAAAATAATGTTAAATTACGTAGTTTCACCATATGATTGTGAAGTAGTTAAATATTGTATTTTCTTCTTCTCACAATTTTTGTCAACTAATTTCTATTATGTTGGGTTTAGAATTTTTGTAGAGGCTTGAAAGGAATTGATATGTTGGGTTTGGATTATTGTGAAGCATTGCATTGATATCCTAGATGCCATTGAAGACCAGTTCGAAGAAAACTATTTAAAAAGTGAAATGTACAACTTTTATTGAGAAAATGTATAAGTTTAAATGAACAGGTGTATTACTTTTTGTAATGATTGTATACTTTTTAAAAATTCAGTTTAATGAAATTTAAATCAAAGGTGTTAATTTTATTGAAGATTGTATGCGTTTAAATGGTCAGATGTATTATCTTTATTAATGATTGTACACTCACTTTTTAAAATTTCAATGTAATAAGTTTCATGGATAAATGTATACTTTTTAATACAATAATGTATATACATTTCTTAATAAATGTATAATGTTTTATATTAAATGTAAAACTAAAATTAATAAATATATATCAATGAAAATAATACATTTATCAAAAAAAAAAAAAATATACACTATTCAATTACAACTAATACATTTGCTCATTAAATTATGTATAAAAATTAATTCAGTGTAATAATTTGATATAGATTATCAATATCACGTTTGTTTTTTCTTTATAAAATATAATACGTTTATCAATAAAAACCTATACATTATTGAATTACATATAATACATTATAATAATTTTAAAAATGGTGTTGTTATTTGCACTCCTTTTTATTAAATACAACACTTTTATTAAATACACATCCCTTTAAATTTTTTATTTTTTAAATTTTATTATATATACATCCCTGAAATTACAAAAACAACCTTATAAAATTAAAAAATAAAATTAAAATATACACACCTTCTTCCCAAATAATTAATTTCCTCAATTTTACATACCTACATTTGCCATTATCAACACACCTATTGTTGGATTGTATACTAAAAGTTTAGCTTTTCGTATGAACAATATTTTAAAATTATTTTGAATGGGAATCATATGGTCAAATATTTTGCATATTATAATTTCTTTATATGTTATTGCAAAAGTCCATTTACATTATACTGTAGATAATATGGTGTGCGGCGTCGCATAGAAGATCATATTATCGGCTCCTTATAAGGTATAAATAGTTGCTCACAATTGAGATAGACGGGGACAATCTATTGGGATGGTTGTAGTGTGATTTGATATTAGTTTGTCTTGACTATAAAATTACACTAGTGCACTTTGTGTGTATTGAGCAGGACCGCCTGAGGTTGTTCGATTTATACTGACTATATAAAATAACAAGACCTCTGTTATTATGAAAGTTCGTTCTCTTAATCCCTATACAATAATTTCGACACGTAATTCGGTATTTATTTCTTTGATTAATCAATGGGTGAGATTTATTCATTAAATTAATATACTCGGCGAGTTAGGAAATAGTACTGTCTTTATAGTGCGCTATTGATTGTAGAAGAAACCGTGTCCTAATTAATTAGGCTGATGATGTCCCCTTGAGGATCTCATAAGGATTATCATGTAAAACCTGCAGGTGGATTTGTTCCGGCATGATAATAATGTTGAGTGGTACTACTCTTGGATAAGAGATTAATTAATTGGGTTGTTAGTAACTCATTTAAGTAATGAACATTGTATATCTTAAACACGAGGAGTTAAATGGGCTCTTAATAAGAAGGAGCCCATAACATAATTTGATATTACACTACAAGAAATTAGGTTTTTAGCCACACTTAAGATGTGTAGTTAATAGTTACATATGTGTGAACAATATCTTTTACTCATACATATTGTAAGTGTTCACATGTGTCACTATAATTGTGTTGATAAATATGTTTACTTACACATTACCTATGAGTGGGTGAATCTTAGATCGTTATTTACACTTAGAGCCAGTGTTTTTGGAACCGGACCGGACTAGCCGGTTCAACCGGGAACCGGATGGATAACCGGTCTAAAAATATTTCAAAACTGCTTTTGCAGTTTAATCGGGAATAACCGGAGAAAACCATTAAAAATTGGCTGAACCGGAATAATCGTTGTGACCAGAAACCGCCGGTTAGCATTAAAAAAAATTAAAATATTAATTTATGCACTCCAACCTCATCGATTACAATAGATTACAGTTTACACGCTGAAACTTGTAGAGAAGATAAAAAATGGAAAGCCCACTCTTTGCGGGAGAGAGAAACTGCCTCCGCAATCTTTAAATCTCTGTTAGGAGAGAAAATATGGTAGGTAGCGATTTATAAAGAGTGAGAATTAGAAAGAGAAATGTAGAGAGGGGAAGGAGCGGCTATGTGAGAAGACAAATTGAGAGAGTGCGCAGATGTGGGCGGCGGTTAGAATTTTACCCTATTTCCTTCTTTTTCACAAAATAAATAATTATTTATTATTTAATAAAATTGAATGGGCTTAAGTGTGGGCTTTTGGGCTTCAAGAAGGCAAATTCTGTGAAGCGTGGGGTTTGATCATTTATATTTATTAAGAAAAATAATTTATTATATAATTTTTATAATAGTATTTTAAAATATAATTAAAAATATATAAAATTTAATTTTACGGTTGAATCGCCGGTTGAACCGGTCCGACCGGTTGAACATTGAACCATTGCCTCCACCGGTTTGACCTCCGGCCGGTTATAAAAATACTGCTTAGATCATCTCCAAAAGGCTGTTTAATTAAAATACAAAATATTCGAATTTTGAAGAGAATGCTGACAAAAATAAGCTCCAACACACTCTTTATTTTAGCATTTAAATTTACATAATCACTTTCACTCTTTAAATTTGAAGATTCAAATCCACTCTTTAAACTTAAATGACATTAAATGTTATCGACTTTATTGGTGTTTTGGTTCAAAAAAATAGTTTTTAATAAATTAAAAGAGAAAATATGTAATAAGTGTACATTGAAAATGAAAATATAAAGAGTTTGCTGGAATATAACAAAAATATGATTCATTAAAATTAAAAATCCTCTTTATATATATTGTGATCTCCAAATTTTAAAGAATCTCTTGGAGATGTTCTTATATGTGTCAACAAATACCTATTTTATGTGAGACAGATTCATTTGATCACATCACATTTATGACATAGATGATGATGTGGATGATGACGTGGCATTGATGTGTAGGGTGACATGATTGAAGATGTTGCATAATCCATAGTTGATACGTGGCGACAATTATGTGTGGCAAATTTAACATTATGTGTAGGTAAAAATCAATATTATGTGATTAAAAGTAATGTGTAGGTAAATTTTAAGATTTATGTGTAGCTAATAATATATCATATTTTTTTATAAAATTAAATTTAAATTACAATAAAATTATTTTGTTATTCAAAAAATTTAAATGTAAAATTTAACTTCATCATGAATTTAAAATTACCATTCATGAAAAATTAAAATTCAAAACTAAGAAATATATATGTCAACCAAAAATTTAGATCCTAAAAGAAACTAAGAAAAATATGATATCTTAAAAAAAACACACATTTATAACCTATCTAGCAGGTTACAAAAGTAATAAGAAAACCATAACATGCATCTTTAAAATTTAGCTTGGACATCATTAAGCAGCAGCTGATAATCAAAGAAATGATCCACCGATCATAGGGCTATTAGAAAATCTTGTGAAGTGCTCTTCAAAAAAGAGAAGGAAATTAAAACTATTAGCATGGGCCACATGCTGCCAAAATACCAACAAGATCAAACATGATAAAAATGGAAAATACCATTAGCTTGGACCATTGTTTCATTCCAAAAATATCAACAACTTTTATTCATTATTAATTTAATTATGCTTAAAATACCCATTCAAAAATGAGAAAAATAATAAACATAAGAAATAAGCAGTTTCATCAATAGAATATTAACTCCATATTGGAATAAAAGGATACAATAAACCCCGATTAATTTCAAAACATCATTTTATTCATAAAAAGAAAAAGTAAAAGAAAAAAGTGAATTCTCTTATGAGAAATAGAGATTAAACAAAATCTATATACCTTCATTAATGTACAGTAGAAATGCCACTTTTAAGTGGAAATACTTTGACAAATCTTTCACAAGAGGAATCGAAAAATTTGAAGAAGATGAAATCAAGAATTATTTTGTGATTAAATACACCGCTCAAATATATTTAATGGTCCATAATTAGATGATTGATAAGAATCTTGGTTTTAATTCTTACTGCTTAAGAAAATAAAAATGTGTTCTCATTAAGGATGTCCTTTAATGTCTATTTAAGTTTCTAGTGAAGAGATGAGAGATTCATAGAAATATGATGGTCAATCTCATGCGACTCTTCAAATACTTGAGTAAGTTAAAAAGGTATGAGGTCATGGTTGACTTGATGAATGAATTGGAAGTCCTTGGAGTAGAAATTGAAGGGGAAACCTAGATCAATTTTATTCTCCGTAGTTTGCCTAGATGTTTTGAGCAAGTTCCACCTGAAATACAAATGATTGTATATGGTAGGCAACTTCTGATAAAACATGTGGCCAAGGAAAGCCATTTTCATCAAGGCATGAACAAGGTTAGTATCTTATTCACTAGTTGTTGAAGCGTGAATAGTGATGGATGAGATTACTGTGTGTAGATATCGAAATCACTAAATGTCTGCAACTAACTGAGGATGAGATTACTGTGGAAATGGGTAATGTTGTGAAAGTAGTGGCTGCTGCAATGAGAGTTGTTTATTTATCTTATGATACGAATAAACGTTTGATTTTGAGAAATTATCTTTACGTACGATTTCATTGAAAGAATTTAATTTCAGTTTCTATGCATTTACGGATAGATACTCAATTTCATTTAAATGACATGGTCATTATAATGAAAGATTGAGTTATAATCTGTTATGATATGTTAGTGACAATTTGTACACTCTTAAATCATGTTTCTCTCACAACTCAATAAATGGTTATTAATAACGCATCTTCTAATCATAAATAAGAGAAAGGAACTTTCAGATATGAACCAAACATACTTTTGGCATCTAAGATTAGATCATTTTACTTGAGTAGGATTCGAAAGTTGATAGTCGGTGGACCGTTAGATTTATTGGAAATGGAAACTATCAAGCTTGTGAGTCTTGCTTGGAAGTGGATATGATTAATGGCCTTTTTCAAGGTAAAAGGGTGTAGAGCCAAAGATGTGTTGGAATTGGTTCATTCTGATTTATACAATCCTAAGATTATCCCGGTGAAAGGTGGTTATGAATATTCGTCAGCTTAATTGATGATTATTCTAGATACCGATATATTTATTTGATGCACCGCATGTCTAGGCACTTTAATTAATTCAAGGATTACATGGCTAATGTGGTGAAGCGTCATGGAAAATATATCAAGTCATTACGATTTAATCGTGGTGGCGAGTACCTCTTAGGATAGTTTAGGAGCTATTAATCAGAGGTTGGAATAGAATCCCAAGTTATCTACACCGAGCATACCCCAAATGAATGGTGTGGCGGAAAGAAGGAATATGACTCTTGTGGTAATAGTTAGATAGATGATGAGTTATTTAAAATTACAAAATTCATTTTGAAAAATCCTAGAAAAATGAATGGTGGTTTATTTATTAGTCCAAAAGATCGAAGGATGATTGTTAATATAAACACTAGATTTTTAGAAAAAAGGACAATGTAATAAATCACAAACCTATGTATAAGTTGTTCTAAAGGAAGTGAGAGGGAAAACACATAGTATAGTACCAATTGTACAAGAGGATATGCCACAAGTGCACTGCATCGCGTGTCACATCTGATACACAATTGCATGTAGTGCCTTGTCGTAGTGGGAGAGTTGTTCAACAACCAGATAGATTTATGTTTTTGGGAGAGTCGTGTGACTTGATCCCTAGTAAACATGAAATTGACCCACAGATACGACGAAGCGCTACAAGATTAAAATGCGATATTTTAGGCAATGGTTTGTGAAATAGAATCTATAGATTCTAAATTAGATCTGGCTGCTTGTAGAATTGTGATATGATCTGAAAGCCATTGGAAGTGGCTCTATAAAATAAAAGAGGATCAGACGGTAAGGTGGAAACCTTTGAAACAAGGTTTGTTGCGTAAAGTTACACTCAGAAAGAAGGGTTCGATTATGAGGAAACATTTTTCACCTGTAGCTATGTTTAAGTCGATCCAGATTCCTTTAATTATTGCTGCTTGAAGTGCGTTTTTTTTCACGCAAAATTAATCCCAAAGTATTAAGGATATCAGTTGCAGCTTAAGCAAGCGACCAAGTTAAATTATCGAACCCAAAGGACGGCATATTATCAATTTAATTATTAACTAAATTAATTAAGACAAGATGGCAATTAAGTTTGAGGTTTGAATTATTAATCTACTAATAAAAATATAAAATAACAATTAAAATAAAATAAACACTAGAAGAATTACGAAAGTGGATCAAGTAGGAGAATAGGTAGCTCAGGATAATCCAGTTTCACTTATTAATCTCCCTTTTGTGTATCAATGTCCGACTCTGCCTTGTGGAATATGGAAGCAATCACTAAGCCATGCAAATCTACTCTATAGACACAAGTAAATATGTGTGTAACACATGTGAATAACCTTGGAGCAAGAGATATAATTTCACCCCCTTTCTAGGTACTATAGTATCAATTATTTCCCCCTAAGATTGGTACTCTAACCTGATATGATCTTCCTTTATAGGTACTATAAAATTACTCTCTTTATCCTACTTATTAACCTGAAGTCAATTCAATTAACAAGTATTCATATATGATAGTTCTAATGAAATTTCGGAGTCCCATCACTTAGAATCATAACATAGAATCCTGCTCAGTGATTAGCCATTTTATAGTAGGGATGACCAACTAAAATAATTTATCGAACCACAGAGAGATTGGCGCTAGAGATTAAGCGATATCACACTTATCATAGTTTTATAAAGACTAATCATCGAGTGGAATTGTTGAACAAGTATCAAAATGACACAAATCAAGTAAACACAGTATGATCAACAATTAAAATGAAGTAATGTAAAGTTGTTTTCCAAGTTAAGCAAAAGTGGGATTAACAATAATCAAGTAGTGAAAATCTTAGGATACATGCATTAAACTCATATGAATCAAGGGTATGGATTAAGGGTCAACTCTAAATTCACCTAAGCTCCTTTTCTAGATGAATAGGATATTAATCTCAATTAGCACAAATATTGGTTCTCATTCAAACAATTTCAACTAGGTACTAAGCTTGAAATAAGAATCCCTTCACACAATTAATCAATCTCTTGATCAAACCAACCTATGTCCTATCAAAGGGTTCTAAACTCTAAAGGATTTCTCAATCTCTTTATATTTTATAATGCACATGAAGTGTTTGATGAAATGATTCACTTAAATGTCCTAATCACATAATTGATTTCTCAATCTAATCATATATTTAGAGCATCTAAAAACACAAATCATCAAAAACATCAAGATCTAAGCATCAATGATAGGAAATCAAGTAACCCAATTACCATATGAATTTAATTACATAGATCTTAAAATTTAACCACAAACTTTCATGTTGCTAATCCCACAAGGGAGATTAGCCTACAATCTTCATAAGATCTTTAACATAGACATTAAAAACCATACAAATCATGGTAAACTAGAGGATTAACACAAAATTGGGATGAAAACTCCCTTGGATTGTCTCCAATTAAATCTCCTTCCTTCCTTCGGTGATCACTCACTCTTCCTTGCTTCTTCACTTGATTTGGATGGTAGAATTTATAGAAAGATGATGTAGAATCAAAGTATGGATGAAAGGGATGAAGAATATAGTGTAAAATCAAAGGATTGGTGTGTGAGGTGTCTGAGCAGCTGAAATTTCGTGTCTCTCCCTTCAAAGGTTAAATGGATGGGTATTTATACTCATTGGGGCCTTCTAGAATAAATATGATTTTTTTACTGATCAGGCACCTACACGACTCGTGTGCTGCAACACGGGTCGTGTGCTACAACACCAGTCGTGTAATGCAACACGGCTAAGGGATGGTCGTGTTATGCGTTCTGATGTCGTCGCACGGCCATCTCTTACAGGCCCGTTTGCAGTACACGACTCATGTAGCACGACACGGCTCGTGTACTTGAAACGGCTGGTCGTGTTCTTGCTGCCCTGTTTTCTTCTTCCTTCTTTCGTCTCCCTTCTCCATTTTTGCTTCGATTTCACATGTTTTACATATGATTAAGTTCATTCACACTCAATTCCATAAAAATACATAACTCCACCAAATAACACATAAATACGGATAAAAATATACGAAAACACACATAAAAAGACTCTAAAATCTAGGTGAAAATATCACTCATCACACTCCCAAACTTAAAGTGTTGTTCGTCCCCGAACAACGAAAATGATAAATCAAGAGGAGTGATTTTCACCTAGGAAAAGACTAAATGAACACAAGTAATAACACATCAATAGCAATAAGAATTACAAACTATGCTAAGACATTCTACATCAATAAAACCATAACATGCAAATATTAACAAGTTCAATCAAAAGAGAATAAAGTGTAATATTGTCCCTTTTTGGTCCAAGCCTCTCAATGGGATATCAATTTCACTCAACACTCTTTAAAGTAGGGTAAATCAACACTCATTAACCGATTGACTTGACTCGGTATAAGCTTGCTCGTGGACTACATTCACAAACCACCAAAATTTCAATCAATGATAAAAAAGGTCTTTCATTAAGGATGTAATGATAGGGTCTTTGGTAGGGTAGGAAAAATATGGATAATAGTGACTAATCATGTGTAAGTAATCGAAGAGGTAGCTACTTTCTTCCATTCCCTAATATTTTCTTTCTTCCTTTCTTTCATTAATTGATCACAAGCACTATCATCAAATTTTCTTTAATTGAGCTTCTTTCAATGCATGTCTCCTTTCTTTGATTTTTATGATTTCCTTGAGCATTTTGTTACTTTGCTCATTTTCTTGTTATGAGATTGCATATTCATATTTGCTTATGTTCTTTTCATCCTTTTTTTCTTTTTTTTTTTTCTTTTACCATTTCCTTTTATTCTTTTTCTTCCATATCACACCTTCCTAGCTACCATCTCCTCAATTACTCACACAAAGATGGTCAATATATAAGGCTCATGTGGGTAATTAAGTCTTGCAATGTGCTAAATTCACAAGAAAAAGGCTTAAAGGCTCAAAGTGGATAACTAGGGATGATGTTCATGGTAGGAAAATATATAGCAATGACTTTTAATAACAAGGATGACCTTAGATCATGTCATTAACCTCTACTAATCGGGTTCATTCCTATAGTCCTTAAGCAAGTTCTAGCTTATCAAATACAACCAATCCACTCATGAAGGAAAAATACAATGTATGTACGGTTAAGGCTCAAATATTCACAAGGTTATGCTTAGACTTTAAGGAACTTATTACGCCACATTCATCTCTAAATTGAACAAGTTAATTAAAATATGTCACAATTTGAAGGTGTAGAGATTCTTAATCATATCTTATCATCACTCATTACCACAACATATCATCACTTGTTGTTCAAAAAAAATGACTCACAACCTCCCTAAACAAACCACCAACACATTTGCTAAACAAGAATAAAAATGCCAACAAACACAAGACAAACAAGGACCAAAAGCACAAGAACAAATACCATATGAAGAAATAAAGCATAGAATTTCCCCCATCCATAATCAATACAAATAACCATAAATCTCAATCCTTAATTAAAAATGAAACTAAAGTACGAAATTAAAAATCCCAAAACAAAACAATCAAAAGTATCAAATCCAACACAATTCAAATTCAACTAAAATGAATGGGCTAATGAAGTGACGAACACTAAAAGTATCCCTTCAATTCTCCGGAGGGGGTGGCGGCTGGTATGGGGCCCAACGATTGTAAGCACGAGGTGACGCTAGGAACTGGAAATTAAACATCATCGTGAGCATCTCCTCCATGTTGTTTGAATGAATACGCGCCTGCTCATCATTGTATTCCCTCCGGCGTTGCCCCTCTTGGATCTCCCTCAGTGTCACACCATGTCTTTGTTGCTCCTCCCTGAGCTCTCTAATCTGGTCTCCATGTGACTGCTGAGTGTTTCTTATGCCTTGAACTTCGTCTTCTATGAAATTCCATCTAGCCACTCCGGGTCCCATGTACTGCTGCTGCTGCTGCTGAAATTCATCCTCTTGGAATTCTTCTTCTTGCTCAAAAATTGGGGGTTCTGGTGCTTGCTCCTCGAACTCAACGTGATGAGGTTGCTCATCCTCGTCCCCTATCTCCATATCGACTGGCTCGGCTCTAAGCTCTCTTAGCACTCGATCTTCTTCTACCCTCATTTGCTGGAGCACTGTCTCCACTCCTTCTCTATTTTGTCTGTAAAATGCTCTTACCACTGCGGAGTGGTTAGGGCTCGCCATAGCCAATTTTTGGACCTTTTGTGGACCTCGTACTGTGGTGAGTTCCTGAGCTGGTAGAGGGAATGAAGCTCCCTTCTCTTGCTTCAAACAATACACATTTCCTATAACTGATAGGAACTCCATCCTAACAAGCTGTGTGTATGTGAGCCCTTCACTCACCATTCGATGCTGCATACATCTCACATCAATCCCTAGTCCCTGAGCAATTATCGTGACCAAACCCCCAATTATAATCCCTCTTTTGTTTTCTATTTTGGCTACCATCTCTACATGTTGAACAAAGTGAGCCGCAATGTTGACTCTGAATTCTTTATAGAGGCTAAACATAATGTACAACTGTTTCTCGCTGACAGCTCCGCTCTTAAACCTACCTAGAATGGTATTTGATACTATCTTCTCAAGATACCTCATCACTGGGTTTCTGATCGCTGTTCCTTTTGAGGAGCTAGGTATGTACTCCGGAGGCTCAGTCTCATCTTCCACTAACCTTCTCCACCATGTTTGCTGATTGAAACCCCCTCCGGGTAAGAAGTTCTGATGGCCTCTCATGACTGGACACCCAAAAAATCTGTTCAAGTCATTTATAGGAACCTTCTCCCACATGACATTGTTCAGCTGAAATGTGATCGCTAAGGGAAAATTGCTCCTATCTTTGTGAACTTGCAACGTGCTCATGAACTCTGCTGTGAGATGAAGATAGGTGGGAGGCATCTTGTTGAAAAATTCTTCCATGTCTACCCTTCTGAATAAAGCCCTAAGATCAGTCTCAATCCCAAGACCCTCCTTAGTAGCCTGATCTTGAAATCTCGTTGGCCTAATCTTGGTCACTATGTATTGCCACCTTTGTGCATACTTCTCCCACTCCGAGAATTCCACTCAAAAATTTTGAGGGTGCATTTCATCTATCATTAACTGAGCATCAATGTTTGATAACTCCATGCCCGTCTCAACAATGATGAAGTCTTCATTACGTTTCCTTGTTCTTCTTTCAGCCATCTACAATGTTCAAAATGTTTCAAGTTAAATTCATTTTCAAATCTTAGGCAAAATAACTCATAATACGTAGAATCAACACTTGTTATGAGTTGAAATGGCCATTCGAATATTCTGATGTCGTCACACGACTATCTGTTACAGGCCCGTGTTGACGACACGACCAGTGCTTCGTGACAGGACACGACCCGTGTTGCGCAAAACGGCCTATGCCTGACCGTGTTGCTTCGTCTGATGTCAGTACACGGCCACTTGTTACAGGGTCGTGTACTGCACACGGCTCGTGTACTGTTTGACCTATTTTCTCCAATTTTTTACTTCAAACCCTGTTTTTCATGCTTCCAATACTCCCTATTCATGCTCACAACTTAAAAACAACATTAGCTCAACATTAGGTATCAAAACATGGATTATCATCTACTTTTACACAACCAAACGAATTAAAATCACACCGAACTCATGAGAAAATTTTCAAATTAGCTCAAAGACACAAAGAGTTCATGCTTCCAATAAAATACATGTCACACCATGCCATATCCCCTCAAACTTAAATTGAAACAAGAGTTTCGAGATAAGTTTGCAAAAAGTGGTGAGACAGACCTACACACTTAACATGAAGCCCTTTTCGTATCTTCAAAACGCATTCTTCTCATGCACACAATCCACCTACAAAACCAAAAATGCAACACAAGAAAAAGAAATATGTAAAATCTTAAACTGCTAAAAGGATACGAGCCTTCAAGTTGTGAAGGTATCCACATATACCAACTCCCTTTGAGAGGGAGAATGGTAATGTTTCACCCTATGACCAGTAACCACAAAAGCATTCCCATCCGATCCTTCAAGCTTCAAAGATCCATCTTCTCTAACCTCAATCACCAAATACGGTCCGGTCCATTTCGAACGAAGTTTTCCAGGGAATAGTTTAAGTCTTGAATTGAATAAAAGAACATTATCCCCCAGAATGAAATCCTTCGTTTTAATCCTCTCATCATGCCATCTTTTAAGTTTTTCTTTCAAAATCCTTGAGCTTGTGTAAGCTTCCTCTCTAAATTCCTCTAGTTCAACCAATTGGAGACACCTTTTCTTTTCGGCTTCTTTCTCATCAAAGTTCAATTTCCGAAGGGCCCATAGTGCCTTATGCTCCAACTCCATGGTCAAGTGACATGCCTTTCCATACACATGCTTATATGGTGAAAATCCAAGAGCGGTCTTATAAGCCGTTCGATAAGCCCATAGAGCATTGTCAAGCTTTGAAGACCAATCTTTTCGATTACCATTGACCGTCTTTTCAAGAACAAGCTTTACTTGCCTACTTGACACTTCCGCCAAGCCATTGGTTTGAGGATGGTAAGGTGTTAAAACCTTGTGCTTAATTCCATATCCCACCAAAAGCTTCTCAATGATCTTGTTAATGAAGTGAGATCCCCCATCACTAATCATCACTCTTAGCACTCCAAATCTAGCAAAGATGTTCTTCCTCAAGAAAGCTTTCACCACTAGAGCATCATTCATCCTTGTCGGGATTGCTTCTACCCATTTGGAAACATAATCCACTGCAAGCAAAATGTACAAGTACGCACTGGATGGCGAAAATGGTCCTATGTAGTCCATTCCCCATACATCAAACACTTCAACCTCAAAAATGTTCCTCATGGGCATCTCATCACGTTGCCCTATGCTTCCAATTCTTTGGCACCTATCATATCCCTTGATGTACTCCTTGTAATCTTTGAACAAAGTTAGCCAAAACAACCCCGATTGAAGAATCTTTGCTCTCATCTTTTGAAATCCAAAGTGTCCTCCACAAGGTGAACTATGACACATCTCCATGACACTCAATTTCTCATCCTCCGGGATACACCTCCGTATGATTCCATCCGGACAATTCTTGAACAAAAGAGGATCATCCCATAAATATTCCTTGACATCATGATAGAATTTCTTCCTTTGAGACTCAGTAAGATGATCCGGCTTTAGACCACAAGCTAAATAATTCACGAAATCCGCATACCACAGCCTCCCGGTCTCACACAAAGTATACATCCTTTGAAAATCAACTTGAAGGATCTCTTCATCCGGGAATACATCCTTAATGAACTCTATGGTTCCCTCTTCATCAACATTTTCCAAACGTGACAAGTGGTCGGCAATGACATTTTCGACCCCTTCTTGTCACGTATCTCCATATCGAACTCCTGCAACAAAAGAACCCAACGAATTAGTCTAGGTTTAGCATCTTTCTTACTCATCAAATACCTAATGGCAGCATGATCCGTATAAACAATGGTTTTCGTGCCAACTAGGTATGGACGAAATTTTTCAAAAGCATAAACCACGGATAAAAACTCTTTTTCCATTGTGGTGTAATTCTTTTGATTGGCATTGAACGTCTTTGATGCATAGTAGATAGCTCGAAACTTCTTCTCCCTCACTTGACCAAGCACCACTCCCAATGCATTGTCACTTGCATCACAATGGAGCTCAAAAGGCTTACTCCAATTGGGAGAGACGAGGATTGAAGACGAAATTAAGGCTTCCTTGAGAACCCCAAAAACATCAAGACATTCATCATTAAATTCAAACGGAGCATCTTTTTCAAGCAATTTACACAAAGGTTTGGCTATGTTAGAAAAATATTTTATAAAACGTCGATAGAACCCGATGTGGCAAAGAAACGATCTAACACCTTTTTCATTTTTTGGTGGGGAAGATGTTCAATGGCTACAACCTTCGCCTATCAACTCTCAAACCTTTCTCCGATATATGATGTCCAAGTACGATACCCTCTTGAACCATAAAATGACATTTTTCCCAATTTAAGACTAGGTTCGTATCTTGACATCGCTGCAAAATCATAGAAAGATTAGCCAAACATTTATCAAATGAAGACCCAAAGACTGGAAAGTCATCCATAAACACTTCCATCACATTTTCAATCAATCATTCAAAGATGGCCATCATGCAACGTTGAAAGGTAGCGGGGGCATTACACAACCCAAAAGGCAACTTATAAAAAGCAAACGTGCCATACATACAAGTAAAAGTTGTTTTCTCTTGATCCTCGGGGGCTATCATGATTTGGTTGTACCCCGAGTAACCATCTAGAAAACAATAATACTTGTATCCCGCCAACCTATCAAGCATTTGATCAATAAAAGGCAAAGGAAAATGATCTTTATGAGTGTTTTCATTAAGCTTTCCATAATCACAACACACTCTCCAACCCGTTTTCACCCTTGTGACAAGCTCTTCATCAAATTCCATTTTAACAATGGTTAATCCCCCTTTCTTAGCCACAACACGCAAAGGGCTTACATGAGGACTATCACTTATGACATAAACAATTCTAGCATCTAACCATTTCAAAACTTCTTTCCTAACAACCTCTTGCATAATGGGGTTCAAACGACGTTGAGGTTGTATGCATGTTTTACTCTCATCAATCAACCTAATGTGATGCATACAAATAGTGGGACTTATACCTTTCAAATCATCAAGACTCCACCCTATAGCACTTTTATGATCTCTAAGAGCCCTTAACAATTTATCAAGCTCTAGAGGTGAAAGGGATGATGATACAATTACCGGAAAGGTTTTGTCGTCCCCCAAGTATGCATACATAAGGTGATCGGGTAATGGCTTCAATTCCTCTTTTCCCTTATCAAACTTGAGCTCTTCATTCTCTATCTCCAATGGAATGTACTCCCTCTTTCCATAGTACATCATCTTGGCTTCATCTTCTTGCATTTCCCTACAAGCAATCAAATCATGTAAGCAATCATTTATATCATCATCTTCTAGACAATAGACAGAAGAGTTAGAGTTAAGAGATAAATTAAGAGAATATCTTATGCTTGTCTCGAGAGGATCTTTAGATAAGAAGAATGGCAAATTCTCTTGAACAACTTCATCAATCATTTCAATTCTTCTACATTCTTCCTTCTCATTCGGATGTCTCATAGCACTTCTTAATGAAAACACCACTTCTTCATTTACTCTCAATGTCAACTCCCCCTTGTGCACATCAATTAAAGCACTTCCCGTGGCCAAAAATGGACGCCCCAAAAAATCAATGGAACATTTGCATCCTCGTCCATGTCAAGCACTACAAAATCCACCGAAAATATGAACTTTCCAACTTTAACTAACACATCCTCAACTACTCCTTTAGGGTAAGTCAAAGACCTATCCGCAAGTTACAATGTAACGGACATAGGCTTTACTTCCCCTATACCAAGTTTCTTAAAGATAGATATCGACATCAAATTGATACTAGCCTAAAGATCACAAAGAGCTTTGTGTACTTCACTTTTACCCATCTCACATGGTATGACAAAACTCCCCGGATCCTTTAGCTTTGGAGGCAACTTCTTTTGAATTATAGCACTACACTCCTCCGTCAAGTTGACGGTCTCATTCTCCACTAAGCTCCTTTTTCTTGCCATGATGTCTTTAAAAAACTTAGCATAGTGAGGCATTTGTCTCAAAGCATCCGCAAAGGGTATATTGGTGTGAATTTTCTTAAAAATCTCCAAAAACTTTGCAAAATTTTCATCTAGGCCCTTCTTCAAAAATCTATGTGGAAAAGGGATGGGCACTTGAATTTTTGGTATGCCCCAACTATCCCTTTCCAACTCCACTTCTTCCTCTTTCTTTTTCATTGCTTTGGTTCTTTGCCATTTTTTTTCAACAACTTCCGACTCAACTACATCTGTTTCATCATTTTCTTTAGCTTCAACTTCACCTTCTTCCACAAACTCTTCCTCAACCAAGTTTTCCTCATTTCTCTTCTTTTCCACCTCATCATTTTCCAAAGGCATTGAAGGTCCTTCATAATTAGTTCCACTCCTCAAGGTAATTGCCTTACATTGTTCTTTTGGATTCACAATGGTGGTAGAAGAAAATTTTCCTTTCTCATTCGCGCTCAACGCATTGGCAATTTGCCCCACTTGGTACTCCAAGTCTTTGAATCTCTTATCATTAGCTTCATCGGCCATTCTTCTCAATTCATCTTGAGCTTGTCTTGTCTCATCTTGAGCTTTATTAGATGCAATCAACTTCTCAATCAACTCTTCGGTTGTTGCTTTCCCTTCATTGTTTGGTACTTTAGCTCCCGGAGGATAAGCAACCACATTGCTTGGGTTCGAGTAAGAGAAGTTATCTTGCCTCCTTTGTTGTTGTGGGTATGAGTTTCCACTTCCTTGACTATTGAAACCTCCTTGCCTTGGTGGGTAGTTTCCTTGGTTGTGGTTGGAATTACCTTGATAATTATTTTGATAGTTACCTTGGTAATTCCTTCCTTGCATGTATTGCACATCCTCCACACGTGGCATTGTCATAGCCCATTGTTCCCCACTTACAACATTCGGAGGTAGCACCCCTTGATCAATTTGGTCTTCAACCATATTAACTCCTTGATTATTCACACCTTGATTCAAGCTCATTTGTCTCATGACCTCAGCCGCTATCATCTCAACACTAGGCATACTTGGTTCACACTAGCACTCATCACACTAAACTGTTGCCCTTGATCGAAGCTTTCAATTCCATAGCATTCACTAACTCTCTCCGATGGCCATTGGCAGACATTTGTAGCAATCTCATCAAAAATCGCCCTTCCCGGAGTCACTCCAAGTACGGATCCACCCGCCGAAGCATCAACAAGCACTCTTTGACCATTTACCAAGCCTTGATAGAAAAATCCAACTTGTTGATTTTCTGGGAAACTATGTTGTGGACACTTGCGTAGCATATCCTTAAATCGTTCCCACGCTTCATAAAAGCTCTCTTGTGGCATTTGCTTGAATTGAGTAATCAAGCTCTTCATTTGAAGCGTCTTAGAAAGCGAAAAATACTTGTTCAAGAATATTTATGCAAGCTCATCCCATGTGTTGCACGTACCTGGGGTAATGGTAGATAACCATGTTTGAGCACGATCTCTCAATAAAAATGGAAACAAACTCATCTTAATACAATCCTAGCTCACCCCATTCATCTTCACTGTGTTGGCAATCTTAATAAATTGAGCAAAATGAGCATTGGGATCTTCATTCGGGGTTCCACTAAATTGTTGTTCTCGCACCATAGAAATCAAGCCCGCTTTAAATTCAAAGTTGTTGACATTGATTAGTGGACCCATCATTTGTGGCAGTGCCCTTGGCATGAAGAAATCCCGGATCATCCTTGGATCTACTTGAGGCCCTCGATGCACCGGGGTGGTGGTGGAGGTGCATAAGCATGTTGAAAACCTTGTTGAAGCATGGCTTGTTATACCATTTGTTGAAGCAAAGCTTGATTGTTAAGCCCTCCAAAATTTTGATGAGCTTGTTGAGGAAGATTGGCATTGACTTGGGGTGCTTGTGCGTTGTCTTGCACGTTCACATGTTGTCCGCCTTTCCCATCATGCTCTATCTCCACACGATTATCACCTTGAAAATTTTCCATTAGATCACTATTTTTGGTTTTGCTCTCCTTTCTCCTTCTCCGAAAAGTGTGTTCAATCTCTAAATCAATAGGTTCAACTTGTTTTCCTTTTGACCTTGTTTGCATACACCTTCAAATAAGAGAAGTTAGAACAAGATTTTCACAAGCAAATATAAGCAAACAAATAAAATAAAAATGTCTCTTTTAAGATTACTCTAAGCGTTCCTTCGTTAAGCTACTAGCAACCATTACTTCCCCGGCAACGGCGCCATTTGATTAGCCATTTTGTAGTAGGGATGACCAACTAAAACAATTTATCAAACCACAGGGAGGTTGGCATTAGAGATTAAGCAACATCACACTTATCATAATGTTATAGAGACTAATCATCGAGTGGAATTGTTGAACACAAATCAAGTAAACACAATATGATCAACAATTAAAATGAAGTAATGTAAAGTTGTTTTCCAAATTAAGTAAAAGTGGGATTAACAACAATCAAGTAGTGGGAAATCTTAGGATACATGCATTAAACTCATATGAATCAAGGGTATGGATTAAGGGTCAACTCTAAATTCACCTAAGCTCCTTCTCAAGATGAATAGGATATTAATCTCAATTAGCACAAAGGTTGATTCTCAGTCAAACAATTCCAACTAGGTACTAAGCTTGAAATAAGAATCCCTTCACACAATTAATCAATCTCTCTACCAAACCAACTGTATGTCCTATCAAATGGTTCTAAACTTTAAAGGATTTCTCAATCTCTTTACATTTTATAATGCACATGAAGTGTTTGATGAAATGATTCACTCAAATGTCCTAATCACATAATTAATTTCTCAATCTAATCATATATTTAGAGCATCTAAACACACAAATCATCAAAACATCAAGATCTAAGCATCAATGATAGGAAATCAAGTAACCCAATTACCATATGAATTTAATTACATATATCCCAAAATTTAACCACAAACTTTCATGTTGCTAATCGCACAAGGGAGATTGGCCTACAATCTTCATAAGATCCTTAACATAGACATTAAAAACCTTACAAATCATGGTAAACTAGAGGATTAACACAAAATTGGGATGAAAACTCCCTTGTATTGGCTCCAATTGAATTTCCTTCCTTCCTTCGGTGATCACCCACTCTTCCTTGCTTCTTCACTTGATTTGGATGGTAGAATTTATGGAGAGATGATGTAGAATCAAAGTATGGATGAAAGGGATGAAGAATGTGGTTTAAAATCAAAGGATTGGTGTGTGAGGTATGTGAGCATCTGAAATTTCGTGTCTCTCCCTTCAAAGGTTAAATGGATGGGTATTTACACTCATTGGGCCTTCTAGAAGAAATCTGATTTTTTTACTGATCAGGCACCTACACGACTCGTGTGCTACAACACGAGTGATGTGATGCAACACGGCTAAGGGATGGTCATGTTGTGCGTTCGGATGTCATCGCACGACCATCTCTTACAGGCCCGTTTGCAATACACGGATCATGTTCGTGTACTTGAAACGGCTGGCTGTGTTCTTGCTGCCCTATTTTCTTCTTCCTTCTTTCGTCTTCCTTCTCCATTTTCGCTCCGATTTCACATGTTTTACATATGATTAAGTTCAATCACACTCAATTCCATAAAAACACATAACTCCACCAAATAACATATAAATACGGATAAAAATATATGAAAACACATATAAAAGGACACTAAAATTTAGGTGAAAATATCACTCATCACTCAGCTGTGAACACACTCAATTAATAACTAAGATATGTATTCAGGCTCTACATAACAGTTAATGATACACAAAACAACTCTGATTTATGAATTAAAAAAGCATAGTCATATATAAACTAAACCACAAGTAGTGTTGTATGGAGTATACACACGAAAGTTCAATTAATTAATAAAAACCTTCAAAACTCTAGATCTACCAAAATGGTTCTAGCCCATGATGTTGCGAAGAACAATCATGGGTGTTGGATAGATCTTACCCGTATGTCCGGAAAATACAAGATAAATTAGAAAACGAATAAACCCCTAAATGTGGGCGTCGTCGCGTCCTTCTCCATCTTAAATCCTCTTCTTGGCTTTTCTCTTGATTCCACAGACGAATCTTCAAAGTGATTGATGGATGGAAGAAAGGATGTGGATGATGGTTGGGGGGTGATACCTCCTTGTGGGGTGTAGGATGGATGATTGTGTTCTCTCCAATGAATAATAATGTGATTTACATCCCCTTTTATACTTGTAAGCTCTCCTTATGGACCTTGGATGAGCTTTTTCTTGGAAAACACGAAAATACACACGCAGGGGGTGAAAAACCCATCAAAAATAGATCTGCGTGTCTCCGTTAGACCAAAGTGGTTCTGGTCGAACGGGAGGTCAAACGGATCTCCTTGGTTGAACTGGAGGTCAAGCTGCATGCGTAGTCTCACGGTTTCGCGTATAACTTCCACATTCAAGCTCTGATATGAGTGATTCTTATGCTCACGAGATCCCCTTTTCCTTGAATTTCTATCCATGTAAAGAACTCACAGAAACTCCAACATTTGAAGGTATAACAAGTCATGCAAAGTGGCACAGCCGTTCTGTTCGGCACAACTTGCGCGATGTCACCACTTTAATCATAACTTTCTCGTCTGAATTCCGATTGAGGTTTTCTTTATGCAAAAACAACCCTCTCTTCTGTGGCTTTCCAACCATGAATCACACCACCAGTTCAGAGCTCCACACAAATACATAAAAACTACACAAGTTGGACGTTCACTTTTCAACATTCTTGGATACTAAAACATGCTTATTTTCACTCTCATCAATCCCCCAAACTTACCCGTTACTAGTCTTGAGGCAATGATGCGCGTTTTCTTTGCACGCAAAATTAATCCCCAAGTATTAAGGATATCAATTGCAACTTAAGCAAGCGACCAAGTAAATATCGAACCCAAAGACGGCGTATTATCAATTTAATTATTATCTAAATTAATTAAGACGATTATGGCAATATAATTTAAGGTTTAAAATTATTAAACTACTAAACACGTAATTAAAATAACAAGTAAAATAAAGTCACTTGAAGAATACGAAAGTGGATCAAGTAGGAGAATAGGTAGCTCTAGGATAATCCAGTTTCACTCATTAATTTCTCGTCCGTGTGTTGATGTCCGAATCTGCCTTGTGGAATATGAACGCATCACTAAACCATTCATATATACTCTATAGACAAAAGTAAACATGCGTGTAACACGTGTGAATAACCTAGGAGCAAGAGATATAATTCCACTACCCTTTCTAGATACTATCAGTATCAATTATTTTCCTGGTCAATTGGTACTCTAACCCGATATGATCTCCCTTTATAGGTACTATAAAATTATTCTCTTTATCCTGCTTACTAACCCGAATTCAATTCAATTAATAAATATTCATATATGACAGTTCTAATGAAGCTTTGGAGTCCCCTCACTTAGAATCATAACATGGAATCCTGCTCAGCGGTGAACGCACTCAATCAATAACCAAGATATGTATTCAGACTCTACATAATAGTTAATGATGCACAAAACAACCGTGAGTATGGATTGAAAATACACAATCATATATAAAATAAACCACAAGTAGTGTTGTACGGAGTATGCACACGAAAGTTCAATTAATTGGTAAAAATCTTCACAACCCTAGTTCTACCAAAAAGGCTCTAGCCCATGATGTTACGAAGAACAATCATGGGTGTTGGATATATCTTACCTGGATGTTCGGAAAATACAAGATAAATTAGGAAACGAATAAAACCCTAGATGTGGGCGTCGTCGCATCCTTCTCCGTCTTGAATTCTCCTCTTGATTCCACAGACAAATTTTCAAAATGATGGATGGATGGAGGAAAGGATATGGATGATGGTTGGGGAGTGATCACCCCTTGTGGGGTGTTGTATGGTTGTGGCCTCTCTTATGGCTCTCTTATTGTTTTTCTTTTTAATGGTGTGATCTACATACCCTTTTATACTTGTAAACTCTCCTTATAGGCCTTGGAATAGGCATCTTGAGTGATCACATGCATTGATGGTGTAAAAATACGGATATGGTAAGTTTTCGCACGTCAATTCGACCACGAAGCTAGGTCGAATTCACCTCCCCTGGTCGAATTGCAGGTCGAATCACCCTACTGGAAGCTTCAGACACCGAATTCGAGCTTCAGGTGCTAGATTCGACCAGCACAACAGGTCGAACTGAGGTGTTGTGGTCGAATTTCTTCTTTTTTCGTCCAATTCGACCAGGATTTGAGCACATAGTCAGGTTGAATTCAAATGTTGTGGTCGAATTGTCTTGCGCAGTCTCACCGTTTCGCTTATAACTTCCACATCCAAGCTCCAATTTGAGTGATTCTTGCGCTTTCGCGATCCTATCTTCTTTGTTTCTATCCATATAAAGAACATAAAAAAACTCCAAGATTTGAATGTGCAACAAGCCACGGAAAGTAGCACAACAATTCTGTTCGTCACAGCTCGCGCGGCGTCATCATTTCGATCGTAATTTCCTCATTTGGAATCTGATTGAGGTGTTCTTTATGCCAAATCAATCCTCATTTCAGCGTCTTTCCAACCATGTTCACACGAATAGTTTTAATCTCCACAACAACACATAAAAATTATGAAAGTTGGGTGTACGTTTTCAGCATTCTTGCACAAATTGCACATTTTCTCCAACTTTGCACTTTTCATCATTTTTTCACCTAAAACACAATAAAACACCTCAAGTATTCCTTTTTCTCATATATATTGAATATAAGACATTTGTGCTAATATATGACAACAATTCCAATCAAGAAGGTGTTAAATTGGACATTATAACACGCTTATTTTCACTCTCAATAATCCCCCAAACTTACCTGTTGCTCGTCCCGAGGCAACAGAATAAAAATAAAGAGAAAGAGTGTAAGAAAATTAGCGGGAAATAAGGACTATGACCAATACCCCATTCAAAATACAATTGTCCTCAACTTAGGTCATGCAACTCTCATTACATGTAATAATCAATTCATATCATATAAGTTAAGACAATCACCACCAATTCAAATGCTCTATTCACATGTTCTCACAGGAAGTATATATCACTCGCACTCTAGTGTAAAAGATGTACACTTATGGGTTAGGGTGTTTATGCCCAGATTCAATTCAAGTGCATGCGTAACCATAAGCTTGCCAAAAGTCTTAAACTCTCCACCACTTAAAGCATGATTCGACAATGGGATCAAAAAGGACATTCATTAGGACGAAATGTTGGCTCTTTCGTTAAGGTAGGAAATATATGGATAAAGTGACTCAATTAGTAGAGAATTAAAACCGGAGATCTTATGTACTGCAGATTTTTACACTTCAAGGCTATCCAGCTTCATGTTCTTCTAATTTTCTTTTCTCTTCTTTCCTTCAAGCTCAACATACTTTTTCTTTTCTTTCTTTTTTCTCGAGTTACCAGTTTCGGGCACTACCTCTAACATCTCGGGATACCAGTTTCGGGCACTACCCCTAAGCAACTTATTTTTCAACTCCTATATTTCATCTAATAATCACTTGTACAGCTCCAAATATTTTATTCCTTCCAAACTCCATGAAAATCAATTCACACACTTTGACAGCATTTAATTCTCCACTAAATATAAGAATTTCAGGCTCAAATAGGATATCAAAGTGGCTATCTTCGTAGGTTGCCAAAGAAATAAGGCTTTTATGCTCAACGGGGCTAACTACGGATAAATATCATTCGGTAGGAAATTATTTGGCTAAGTGACTCATAAATTCAAGGATGACATAAAATAGTCTCCTATTATCTAACATAACATGCAGTTTCAAGTAAGACAAGAGGCAAGTTCTAGAATACACACACAAGAACGATACTTACCAGAAAAGAAATATCATGTGATTATGTAACATGATCAACGAGGCTCAAAATCTCACATGGGTATTTAACAAGTAACAGAGCACCTTTCATGGTAAGCAATATCCCACAAGTACATATAGAACTTCATATCACAATATAACTCAAGTACACTTCCTTCATCAATTTCAAGAGCATATGAATTTCAAGCACAATTAAAAAATATAAGCTCATGTAGATCACCAAAAATATAAACTCAATCCTTCCACTCCATGAATTAAAAGCACACATAAAAAGTAGAATAAGAAAACGAGGGTACCTAATTTTTCTCTTTCAAAATATTTACGAGCTCCTCGAATTGTTCAACTCGGTCTTGCCACTCATTTACCTTTTCCATCATCAAAGCTCAAACACTCATCATCACAGGATTCGTCAATAATAAAATAGGAGAACTATAAGAAATAATCAATTGACTATCTAATTAATTCCACATACTAGAAACACCACAGAACACTAGGCAAATTGCAAAAAATCAACACATCAAAACAGATTAAAGTTTCAACATACTGCAAAAAATCAACTCCCCTAGCAAACATTACAAAGAAAAGATTATACGCTTGGTGCTTCAATGAGGTAAGAACATCACACCCCCCAAACTTAGGAAAAACGTAAGTTGAAACTAAGTTTGAAAAGATATGTAATTGCCGATTAGTAAGCACCTTAAATATAAAAATTTCTTACTCACACGAAAGAAAATAAAGTAATAAAATGGAAGGGCAAGCCCCCAACAGGCGCTCATGTTTAACGTCGGAGAGTCACGACAGATTACCGCTTTTTACTATTGGATCAGATGGCGGTCTTCTCGCATCCTCACCTTCAAATACTTTCATTCCCTCTTCTTGTCTACACTCAGCACCTCACCTTTCTTGGTCACAAGTATATGATCCTCAGAATTTCCTTCCTCCCAATGCTGTCTAGACTCCTCATTGTCAATCTTCTACTTAAATTCAGAATCATCTGTCCTAGAAAAAATTAAGATTAAACAAGTTAGAAACCACATCAATGCTCTTGCACGATTGAGTCTCCATGGGTATCTTCATTGCATGATCAAAAAAGAAAACCACATCTTCATTATCCATCTGCAGTCTAAACTTCTTGGCTCTCAACTTCTTTGCTCTTTCCCACTTCTTCTCCAATTTAAGCTCAGTATTCTGCTTATGTAATGGTACTGGAGCAACATCAACATCATGTGGAGCATTCGACACAAAAAATGGTGCAGAACGGTTGGGTTCGACCTGGATTCGACCAGGGCTACTGGTCGAATTGGGTATGTAGTGGTCGAATTGTGCACCTGGAAGTCCATTCTCTCCCTGTCTGCTGGATTCGACCTGTAGGTCTGGTCAAATTGAAGTGCACCTGGTCGAATTGAGATTCTGTATGATTTCTGTCCTCCGATTCGACCAGGATTCGACCAAGGGGTCTGGTCGAATTGGATTGATTCAGGTCCAATCGAACTTCTGATGAAACAGAGTGCTCTGGAGGGTAGGATTCGACCTGGATTCGACCAAAGGGTCTAGTCGAATCCTGGTGTTTCTGATCGAATCGAGGCTCTGTTACTTTCGAATCACGCCCAGGTGTCTCATTCGACCTCCCTTGTTGAATTCGACCAGGATTGTTGGTCGAATTGGTGTCGAGTCGAGCTCCCGACGCTTTAAAATTTATTTCTGCCATCATCGGTCCCTCATACTGTGTTCCATACCTTAATGTGACGGCTTTATCTTCCAATTTTTGTGTCAATTGATTCACGTTCGCGGTCATCTGCCCTATAATCAAAGTAAGGTCCTTCAACTGCTTAGATAAATCTGCATGATCAACATTCATGGTATCCTCAAAACAATCAATCCTTGTATCATTCTCAGCCATGTATCGATTGAAGGTATCTTCAACACTCTTCACTTTGTGCTGCCGCATATTAGGCCCTCTTAGTGTCAACTCTGTAATCTGCTTCTGCTGGGACTCTAGTAGCTTATTGATGTTAGCTAGACTAGAGACGATCTCATCATCTCTATTCGGCTTCACCACTTGATATTCAACCTGTGCTACCGTGCCAAGTACATATGATCCTACATCTCTCTCTACAGGCCAGTCACGTGAATTCATAGAGATGGCTTCAAACAACTTTTCTACTTCAGGTGCTGTTTTAGATAACAACGCTCCTCCTGATGATGACTCAATAAAAATACGTGACTCACAATCCAATCCATAGTAGAAGATGCTTATGTACTCATCCTTAGACATTCCATGCAGTGGGCACCCCCTGAGTATGTCTTTGAACCTATCCACGCCTCATAAAACTTCTCACCTTGATTCATCACAAATTGGGTGATCTCTTGCTTCATTCTTAAGATCCTAGAGGGTGGCGTGTATCTCTCTAAGAACTTCTGCTGCAGTTGGTCCCATGTAGTACAATCTGTGGCATCAAGAGTCTCATACCAAGCTTCTACTCTATCAATCAAAGAGTACTCGAATAGGGTGATTCGCCTAGCATTATCATTAGCTCCAGCACCCTTTTGAGTGTTTGCATAACCAATGAATCTTTTGAGGTGCTGATATGGATCTTCAAAACAACCTCCAGAAAAGGGATTTTTCTCTACCATGTTAATAAGAGCGGGATGTATCTTAAAATCATCATCTTCCCCCCTTGCTCCTATCAACCCCATGTTGCCAATCCCATAGTTTGTGAAAATTTCACGGATTGCAACATTATCCGGATTCTGACATGCTCCGGCCATGTTTAGCAAAGTCTGTTATTTGTTCATTTCCTTTCTTTCCATTTCCTAGTGCACAAGTACCTCAAAAATATTTAAGGTTAGATAGAAATAAATAATCACAAATAAAAATTTTAATAAAATTAGAAATAATAAACTAATAATAACAGCCGTCCCCGGCAACGGCGCCAAGAACTTGATGCACATTTTCTTTGCACGCAAAATTAATCCCCAAGTATTAAGGATATCAATTGCAGCTTAAGCAAGCGACCAAGTGAATATGGAACCTAAAGGACGGTGTATTATCAATTTAATTATTATCTAAATTAATTAAGACGATTATGGCAATATAGTTTGAGGTTTAAAATTATTAAACTACTAAACACGTAATTAAAATAACAAATAAAATAAAGTCACTTGAAGAATACGAAAGTGGATCAAGTAGGAGAATAGGTAGCTCTAGGATAATCCAATTTCACTCATTAATTTCTCTTCCGTGTGTTGATATCCGACTCTGCCTTGTGGAATATGAACGCATCACTAAACCATGCATATATACTCTATAGACATAAGTAAACATTCATGTAACACGTGTGAATAACCTCGGAGTAAGAGATATAATTCCACCCCCTTTCTAGGTACTATCAGTATCAATTATTTCCCAGGCCAATTGATACTCTAACCCGATATGATCTCCCTTTATAGGTATTATAAAATTATTTTTTTATCCTGCTTACTAACCCGAATTCAATTCAATTAATAAATATTCATATATGACAGTTCTAATGAAGCTTTGGAGTCCCCTCACTTAGAATCATAACATGGAATTCTGTTCAGCAGTGGACGCACTCAATCAATAACCAAGATATGTATTCAGAATCTATATAATAGTTAATGATGCACAAAACAACCGTGAGTATGGATTGAAAACGCACAATCATATATAAAATAAACCACAAGTAGTGTTGTACGAAGTATACACACGAAAGTTCAATTAATTGGTAAAAACCTTCACAACTCTAGTTCTACCAAAAAGGCTCTAGCCCATGATGTTACGAAGAACAATCATGGGTGTTGGATAGATCTTACCTGGATGTTCGGAAAATACAAGATAAATTAGGAAACGAATGTGGGCATCGTCACATCCTTCTCCGTCTTGAATTCTCCTCTTGGTTCTCCTCTTAATTCCACAGATGAATCTTCAAAGTGATGGATGGATGGAGGAAAGGATGTGGATGATGGTTGGGGGTGATCCCCCCTTGTGGGGTGTGGTTTGGTTGTGGCCTCTCTTATGGCTCTCTTGTTGTTTTTCTTTTTTAATGGTGTGATCTACATCCCCTTTTATACTTGTAAACTCTCCTTATAGGCATTGGAATGGGCATCTTGAGTGATCACATGCATTGATGGTGTAAAAATACGGATATGGTAAGTTTTCGCACGTCAATTCGACCACGAAGCTAGGTCGAATTCACCTTCCCTGGTCGAATTACAGGTCGAATCACCCTACTGGAAGCTTCAGACACCAGATTCGAGCTTCAGGTGCTGGATTCGACCAGCACAGCAGGTCGAACAGAGGTGTCGTGGTCGAATTGTTTCTTTTTCCGTCCAATTCGACCAGGATTCGACCACATAGTCAGGTCGAATTCAAATGTAGTGGTCGAATTATCTTGCGCAGTCTCACCGTTTCGCGTATAACTTCCACATCCGAGCTCCAATTTGAGTGATTCTTGTGCTCTCGCGATCCTATCTTCCTTGGCTTTCTATCCATATAAAGAACATAAGAAAACTCCAAGATTTGAATATGCAACAAGCCACGAAAATTAGCACAGCAATTCTGTTCTGCACAGCTCGCGCGACGTCACCATTTCGATCATAATTTCCTCATTTGGAATCCGATTGAGGTGTTCTTTACGCCAAATCAACCCTCATTTCAGTGGCTTTCCAACCATTTATCATAAGAATAGTTTTGATCTCCACAACAACACAGAAAAATTATGAAATTTGGATGTGCGTTTTCAGCGTTCTTGCACAAATTGCAAATTTTCTCCAACTTTGCACTTTTCATCATTTTTCTACCTAAAACACAATAAAACACCTCAAGTGCACATTTTTCTCATATATATTGAATATAAGACACTTGTGCTAATATATGACAATAATTCCAATCAAGAGGTGTTAAATTGGACATTATAACACGCTTATTTTCACTCTCAACAGGCAACAAAATAAAAATAAAGAGAAAGACAGTAAGAAAATTAGCGGGTAAACAAAGACTATGACAAATACCCCATTCAAACTACAATTATCCTCAACTTAGGTCATGCAACTCTCATTACATGTAATAATCTATTCATAGCATACAAGTTAAGATAATCACCACCAATTCAAATGCTCCATTGACATGTTCTCACGGGAGGTATATATCACTCGCACTCAAGTGTAAAAGATGTACACTTATGGATTAAAGTGTTTACGCTCAAATTCAATTCAATTACATGCGTAACCATAAGCTTGCAAAATATCTCAAACTCTCCACCACTAAAAGTATGATTCGACAATGAGATCAAAAATGACTTTTCTTTTGGATGTAATATTGGCTCTTTGGTTAAAGTAGGAAATATATGGATAAGTGACTCAAAACTTTGATCAATCAAGTGGGCATTCCATCATGATCTTTCATTCTTCTTCACCACTTCAAGTAAGCACACGTCCTCCTCAACTCTTTTGTCTTTTTCTCTTTCTTTCTAGAACAACATTTTTTTCTTCTTTTTTTTCTTCTCTCTTTTTTTTTCTCGAGGTACCCATTTCGGGCACTACCTCACGTATCCTCCATAGGGTACTAGATTTAAACACTACCTTAAGGTGTTCGATTCCATGGAGTACATGATTTAAGCACTACTCCGTGATTTTCTCTAGATACATTATCAAGTTCAATCACTGTTTCAACACCAATTTCATTCCTCTCCAACCTGTTATTAAACTCCATCAACGCACTTTGAAAAGCCGTTAATTCTCATCATGATAGAATCAAGGCTCAAAAATTCAGATGTTCAAAGTGGTTAGTTCTCGTAGGCTGCCAAAGAATTAGGTTTTTAGGCTCAACGGGGCTAACTACGGATAAATATTATTTGGTAGGGAATTATTTGGTTAAGTGACTCATAAATTCAAGGATGGCTAAAATCATCTCTCATCATCTAACACACATGTAGTTTCAAGTAAGACAAGAGGCAAGTTCTAGAATACACACACAAGAACGATACTCACCAGAAAAGAAATATCATGTGATTATGTACATGATCAACGAGGCTCAAAATCTCACATGAGTTTTTAACAAGTAATAGAGCACCTTTCATGGTAAGCAATATCCACTACAAGAAATTTGATAAATAGCGACGACAAAATTCGTCATGAAAATTGAATTTTTCGTCATAAAAAAATTTAATAACGAAATTTGAGCGTCACAAAGATCGTCACAGTATGTGCATCGTATTAGGTATTATACGACAATATTTGAATTTGTCACCAAATGTTATATTTTGGTGACCAAAATACATTGCGTCACCATACGTTTTAGTCAAAAGTGACGATTAAATCGTCATAATTTTCATCCCATTTTCATTGTGAAATGTGTTTTTTCGTCACTAAAAGTTGAATTTAAAATAACGATAGCGTTTATCGTCACTAAAAAGTTAAATTATTGTGACGACTTTCTCTATATTATCAATCTCATCAATTATTTGTGATGTTTTATTGTCACATTTAAACTAACTATTTTGTCATCTCTGAAATATTTCGTCGTAAAAAGTTTAAACAATGATGACGAAATAAAAGTCTTATATAATGACAGACATAGTTTGTCACTATAGAGTAAAATATTAAGACAAAATATTTATTGTCATTAAAATATAAGGAAATAGTGACAATTTATTTTCGTTGTGAGTATATATTATTAGTGACGATATGAAAAATTTGTCGTTAAAAAATTTAAATACAGTAACAAAAAAATTGTCATTATTTTATAATATATGATGACAAATTATGTTTGTCATATTATTAATTAATCTTATTATGACGAAATATTTTGTCGCATTATAAATTAATAATTTTATGAGATTAATATATGCTCGTTAGAAGTGATGAATGAATCGTCATGAAATGATTATATTTATTGACTAATTTATTTATTTTTCAATATTAAATTATAAACAAAATAAATATTTCGTGACATTGTGAGTTAATTTTATTCACTAACTTATTAAAATAATAAATATATTTGAGAGTTTAACCGTGCAAAATACAATATATTTAAAATGCAAAAGTACAAGGTATCACAAAACATAGTAAGAACTATGACTATGTCTAATCTAGATACAAACCATGACTTTACAAATTATAACCTGGTAAAGAACATATATACATCTATGGTCATGTTAAAAAAACTCAAATGCCTGATCCCTGTCTTCATCCCTGACTGTATAATCATTAGAATTAATGACTTCACCAAAATCATCCAATTCCAAGGAGTTTTAATAGAAGGAGACTATGGACCAGCATTAGATGGATCAATAAATACATCTCTAAAGCTCCATGTTGCCAAACCAACTGTGATAATGGAAAAAAATATATCTTAATGTTTTTCAAGTAAAATGAGTAATTAAAATAAAGCATGTTAAAATACCACTTAAAGAGGGCATATTGATTTTAGTATCAAAAATCATAAAATCACCCACAACAAGATCCACACCAAGAGTGCTTTCAGCTTGCTGTTCTGGAGTCTAGTCAGCTTGTAGACCTATCTAGATGTATACCTGCAGGGCACATCAGTTTCAGAAAACAATCAGCTAGAAAACGATAAACCCCATGTTGCAAAAGCCAACTTTGCACCAAATTTTACAAACTGAGATTACAATTGATCTATTTCAACTAAGAAATATGAAAAAGTTCTCACAGAAATTAAATCTAAGTTAGCACAATTCGATTCATCACAAGTGGACAAAAATAAGTCTTAGAGAACCTAAACACTAACCACAGTATGAAAAAGTTTGCAAACTCATTAAGTTTCACATGAAATCTATGCAAGTCTTAAAAAAGTGAAATTGAAAAAGTATGGTGGTACCTCAATGGAGCTTCCATAGCTCGCTAGTGATACAGGTGGTAAAACATGATTATTTCTCTCAGCTGACTGATGATGATGCATTAGTGATGCAGCAGCGTGCCTTCTCAAACTATTAAAAATTCCTAGCTGTGAATAAAATCACAATAAAACATCAAGGAACAGAAAATCTAGAACTTTCATAGTTCAGATTATGGTTTCCGTACAACTTGACACTCAACATAAAGAGCGGAGTATGGAAGTATTTAGATCATGAAAGATTACTTCTTATTATGGAAGAAACTCTTTTCAACATAAAGATTACACAATTCTCATCAAATCGATGAAAAACTCATACTGAATAATGTCCTTCATTGAAAATAAGCAAAAACACAAGATTTGGTTCATATTGACAAAAAACAACCTTAATGAACTGCTCGTGGCCATAAAACATGGAAAACTCGTTATCATAGCAAGATCTCTCAATCTATGTCATACATATGCTGAGTCGTATTATTTAACTCAATAGAACTTAAGATTTTCCTTGGATCAGATCAGCATTGGAGAGCAAGCAGGAGATGCAAAACTAAATAAGCCCTAATAAACAGAGTGGACCATCTAAAACACATGTAACACCATAACTACTATTAAGCATATTAACCTAGAAAATAAATAAGACTTGCTAATCATTACCATTCAAAATTCCAGACTAAAGTGTGCCACCAGTACCATGTCCATTAATGGACAATGAAGAAATATGAGTATAATTAATTTTCATATACAGAAAGTCTACACATATGCTGCGCACCAGCAGCTTATTATTAATTAATCCTCCATTTTGTTCATCTCTTAGAATCAACGGTTCGCGATAGCACTGTGGCCACCGGCGCATGATAGAAACGAACAGTGAACCACGAAATTGAATTTGAAAATACCTTGAGAATCCATGGTGGATGTATCGATCGACTGCTGAGAGAGATGGAATTTAATCCCCGAGAGATCTCTCATCTTCAAAGAGTCCGGGCGATAGACTCCTCGATGTCCGTCGGAAAGAATTCTATGCCCGATGAATATTCTGGTAAGTCATCTCCGCCGCCAGAGAATATTCCGAGCACGACAGTGACATGGTGAATGCGAACCGGGTCACCCTTTTCTAATCATTTCACAGGACATGTTTCGGTTTGATTATTGCGGAGATTAATCAGAATATTCGCCAGGAAATGTGGGCGGTGTGAGTGAGGCTATGGTGTGGACTAGGTTTTCTTTGTGTTTTGGAATCACAATTTTGTTATTCTATTTATAAATTAATAATTAATAATCATTATTATTATAATTTCATTTATTCACTAACCAAGCATGCTTCAAATCATCATAAAGTTAATTAAAGCACGAGTTGTGTGAATGTAATCTAAATTCTAACATGTTCAAAGATGAGGACCGAAAAGAAAAATCAATTAAGAAGTAATAATTTTATAAAGAAAAATCAATTGAAAAAGTAAAATAAAAAAATGATTTTTATTGAAATAAAAAATAGTAAATAACAAAAATTTATATGAGATTATCCCATACAATGATTTTTTTAACAAGAATTAATTACAATTACATGATAAAAAAACAAATATGTTAGGAATGATTTATAGCATAAAAGAATGTTGTAATGTTTTAATGAGAAGTGATAATACTTTCTCTATCTCCTAGTACTTCAAATATTGTTATGTTCAAAGTTTTGAAAAAGTTTTTTTTTGTGTACAAAATATAAAAAATAAGAAATATTTAGTTAATTTAACAAAAAGTAAATAAAGTTATGTGTAAAAAAAAGTATTTTGTTGGGATATGTGTAAAAACTAAAAAGCATGCATTATTATAGTTTTATTTTTATCATTTTTAGTAAAAGTAAAACGTAAAATAATTTGTAGGACGAATAAAAAATAAAAGTGTGAAATATTTTGAAGAATATGAGTATGAGTAGTTACTAATTGAAAAGATCTCTATAATCTATTAGGTCGCTTTTTGCTTAGTGTCTGCTTGTCATGGTGAGATTTATGGTAGAAAATAAATTACTCTATGTAGTTGAATTTTATTACTTATTAAAGGAAAATATGTGTCAAATTAATGCAAATAGACACCTTTGTGTCTTCGAGAAAATTACCTATTTTCAAGATAGGATCCAGACCGATAGATTGATTCTATGGCGAAGGATCTACTTCTTAGGACGAAAGCAATCCAATTAGTGCGGTCAGCTTCACTCTTCCAAAGTAGACTCTCACACCGGTTAAGAAAAGAAAAAACCGGTAAACTTTACGGAAATAAGTTAGAAAGTGAACACTCTAAAATTGTTTTTAATATATTTTTAATTGTCATGATATTTCATTGATATTTTTAATTTATTTTTAAATTCCCGTATTTAAATCATTTAATTTAAAGAATGAAAAAGAGGTTTATATTTTAAATTATTTTCTTTTGATCATGTATCAAAATTTGTGTAAGACTGTTTTTTAAAATTATTATTGCTCTTTTAGTTTCAGAGGAGTTATCATATTCTTTTTAACAGGAGTAGGGAGTATAATAACTTAATTGTTTTTGTATTAGAGATTTTTTTTGGTAATAGAGATTAATGAGTATATTAATTTAATGTATAGTGAATGAGTATAATAATTTAATGTGTAGTGAGTAGAAAATATAATATTTTAATGTGTAGTGAGTAGTTGTATTAATGGTGAATGTGAGCTTATGAGATTATATTAATTATTTTGTGTGGATCCAGATATTTAAAATAAAAATATATCAATTTCTATGAGACAAATAAAAAATAAAAGTGTGTCAATTTTGTGAGACGGAATGAATTTTTTCTTTTATTAAAATTCATCCTTTTTTATAACAAATGTTAGTATCACTTTTCATTTATATTAAGAATTGTTCATAAAATAATTTATTTTACTAATATCACTTTTATTAATTAATACAAATTTTTTATTAAAATGTTATTATCATTCTTATTTATCTTTCATAAATCTTTTCATGAAACGATTTCAAACAAGTTTTTATCTTTAATATAAGTATTACACTCAAGGAGAGTATTTTATTTTTTGCACATGAATTAATAAGTATTTATATTTAATATGTAGTGAGTAGTTGTATTAGTGAGAAAATGAGCTCCATATTTTAATTGTATTATGGGTGTGTGGTTCATGTAAAAAAAATGAAATTTTTTTGAATGTGACTAAAAAAAACAACCTCTTTAGATATCTAAATGGGGAGAGTATGTATTAAAAGTAATTACTATATGGAATGGCAGAGTATACCTTTATTAAGAAAAAATAACTAGGACAGGGGAATGCTCGTAAGAAAATACTAAAAGAATTAATTGTACAATAAAGAAGAAGCATTTTTGATTAATTAAAAATAAAACGAGAGAGAGGAAGCGCCAAAGTAGAAAGAGGAGGCGCCAATTCTAAAAAATCCCACAATTCTAAAAAATTTCGCAATTCTAAAGTTTTATACCTGTTAATCTCCCCCTCTAAATCGCTTCTATCATCCTAAAATTTTCAAGCAGCAAAGTTGCATATAGCTGTGGCCATCTTCGCGTGAATCTCCTTCTCCACCTCATCTTTTCAGGTTCTTCTACTTATATCTTTTTGTTTCAATTACTTTTATGTTCTAAATCAAGATTTTTTTGTGCGTTTTATATACATATTAGAAGGTGTATCACTATTTGTTTGCATGTAAAGGATTCTTGTTTTGTCTGTTGTTGATGATTCTTGTAATTCAAAGTTGAAACAGAAAAGGAGAAGTGGGTTCTTGGATTTTGTAGTTGTCAACAAGTTATCAAATTTATTTTATTTTTCCTGAAGCAATTCTTCCCCTTTTTGAGGGATTACTTGCTTTTATTCATTTGAAAAAAAAAATTAATGTAGTAAATTGGTATTAGATTCATTTGTATGCATCCATAGCATTGGCGTGGGAATTAACTGCGGCCAGATTGCAAACAGCCTCCCTTCACACTCTTGTGTTGCATACCTCCTCAATTCCCTCAACATTAGTAGAGTGAAACTATATGATGCAGATCCAAATGTGCTGTCCAGATATATGTGCTTGTTGTCAAGATACCTTCCTTTATATATGAGAACAGAACAAACACTAAACTAGATTTCAAATGCATTTAGTACTGCTGATGATGATACTCAACCGGTTGGCACTGACCATTTGTCTTCAGTGAAATTTAAATGCCAGAGGTTGCTACAACCAATATTTTTTTTTGTAAGGTGTTGGAAAATTGTGCTTTTGAGGCTCAATACATCTTGTATTTGGCGGCAAATGCGTCTATGAGCGTGGGCCAACATCTATTATATATTGGTGGGGTCATTGTGAACTGTTTCTGGGTTATTTGTTTTGGTTTCTTCATTTTCTTTGTCATCTGATTATAAAATATAATGGTTTTACAGAAATCATTTACTTTTATTAGCTCCTTTAATTCTGTAATCAAGAATGTTTGTCTGAGTTTTGTAGTCTTTGTTCAGGGAAACTACTATTCCATGAATCCTGTAAGTATCACGCACGTATATGACTTAGTGAGGGCATGAACTTATCTTCAAAAATAAATTAATACAGTGAAACCACCTGAGTTATTTGTCTGCAGTTACTCGGAGAAGTAAAGAAAGACTTCTTATTTTCTCAAACTATGTCTCTTAGGGATTAATTTATATTCTTTTGGACATGTGAATCAGTATTAAATCATTAAGTGAAAACCTGAAATTTATAATTGGGTTACTTTTATTTCTTCACATGTTGTTCGCTAGAGCAAACAAATAATTTTATTGGTTAATTGCGGAAAATCACTATTATGGCTAGTCAAATCTAAGAACTAAATATTTTCTGTCCTTTATTATTTCCAAGAACTTGATCTTGCTGATGATGTTTTAAATAGATTTCAAATTGTAGGATTGAGTTTCTGTGAAACTGCAGATCAGGCACTTAACAGTCTAAGGGGTGCACTGCTTGCAGGTACCTTGTTATTAATTTACTTAACCTTTAGCCTTTATTAGAACTTAGTTTTGAGAAAATTACTAAAAAGGAGAAGTTATGGTTGATCTTCACTGCAGATAAATGCACCACAGAGGCACTTAATGAGGTGTTTGAGCTTTTTAAATACTTGAGAGTTTGGAAGATAGAAAATTTTGTCTTTCTTGATTCGCTTATGCCACCTACTGAAATTATCACCGAAACTTATATTTCCAGGTGATAAAACGATTTCTTAATTCCTTTCAAACCTGGTCTTAATAAATGAATGGTTTACCACTGTAACATATGCAAATGACTGCAATGTTCAAGGTTTTTTGTTCCAAATCTAATATTCTTGATTTTCTCAAAAAGAAACAAAACTTTTTTATTTCTGCATATAAGATGTTTTTAAAAGGTTATCTGTATTGAAAAACAAAGATCTAAACAAATTTTACTGTAGTTCTCGAATAAGTCTCTATATTGAGGCCATCTATTTTTGAATTCGTAATTGAAGATATCTGATAAACTTGCTTTATTTTTTTCAAGTTGCATGATTTGAAGAGTGATCATGCACTAATATGCATATGAAATGTTCATATTTCCCAAAAGAGAAAAAAAATAGTTGCATATTTCAAAATGATTGTTTGTGGTTATACCTTGTTCAAGCATGAGAAAAGAGATTTGAATCACTACAGCTAATTATAATTTGTATAATCTAATTCCATTTATACCTCCAACTTGTTCATCATTATGTGAACATTATTTCAAATTTATTTCAGCATTTATGTCCTTAGTTTGACCAGCCCTTGGAGTGTTCTCCCTCTCTGTAGATGAATGAAGATGATATCCGAATTAAATTCCCTTAGTGAGCTGTGCTAAATACAAATAAACTGCCAGATCATATATTACATGTAATAATAGGTTTTGAAGTGTCTAAAAATGCTTCAAGTGAATTAGACAAGGTACAGCTATGCCCTAACTAATAAGGAAAAACCAATGATGTTGGTCTTTTTTAAGTTGATATTTTCTATTTGGCAAAGTCATTAATTTTGAATTGTTAATCTCTCCATCAAGAACTATTACTATGAAGACTGTAAGAAGCTTACTCTTCTCCAAAAGAGTGGGAAATCTAGGATTTCTTTTTTGTTCATAAGCAACTCTTCAACTTTTAGATAAGTAATAATAGCATGGTGCAAATTTAAAATATTATTCTAATTAATCGTAGGTTCTTTGAATATAACTCTTCCAAAAGAACTGTGATATTGTTTTAGTTTTAAAGTGTCATGAGGCCCAGTCTTGGCATGCAAGTAGCCTGTGTTGTGGCAACACATTGCAATGTAGGCACCAAGGCACTTAATTTTCTCTTTATACCCAACTATAAGTATCTATTTCTTTATGCAGATATATTTAAGGAAAGATAATAATCCAGTCCAGTTAATGGAAGGAATGCTCCTTGCCGTTGTTGGTTGATGATATGATTACTTGCTGCAGCAAATGGCAGGATCTGCATATGTAAGTGGCTAAGTGCTACTGAAGTTTCTATTTCTTTGTTTTGCATTTTATTTTTCTAGTCTGAAGTTTGAAGATAAGAGCAAGTCTTATGGATTGCACCAAACAACATAAATTCTGGCTATGTATTCATTAGAACAGTGGTATTTTCTGTAAATTTGCCAAACCTCACAACTAATTTTGGTAATATACCTTAGCATGATGATATCATTTCAGGATAACTTCATTGATTGTAATTGACACATTTATAAATTCATCAAACCTAGGACATAATTTTTGTACATTTATTCATAAACAAATGAAAAGCAAACATCATAATATTATTTACACGATCATGATCTTCTTATGCTGTAAAAGGTAGTCTACCAAGATTGATGAGAAAGAGCTCGATAACTAGTAGTTAATGACAGATTGGTTGATGAGGTCAGGTATAATTTTGAAGTTCTGCCTTAAAATGTTGTTTGAGTTTCAATCTTTATGGAACGATCTAGAGACATTTTTTTTTAATTCTTTGGTCTTAGAATTCAATATTATATCAAAATGGCGAGACTGCAGAGTTTAATTCGAATATTACATCAAAAGTTATTTTGATCCATGAGAGATTAAATATATCTTGTACTATATAGCTTTATATGACACAATTATCCCTCACAAGACTACATAGAAGATACTGTCATATTGCTCTTCTTGGTGGTTCTAGTTTTTAAGATGTTGAGTCAATGAAATTACGTGTAATGATCTGAATTCAATAATTATTTATATGATTAATTAATATTTTCTAATTGTTTTATTTTTTATCATTACTAATTTTTAATAAATACTGATTTTAATTTAAAAAAATCTTAATTTACACTTTAATTATATTTTTTTTACTATACAAAAGAAATTATAAATTTTCACCATGATACCTTAATTAATTATAAGTATATTTAGGCTGCCTCAGGAAGTCTCCTTAGCTCTTTGAATATCTAATTGCTGTTCTGTTCTACAGGATGATGGGTTATTTTTTGTTATCTTAAAAATCTTTGATGGGAATTGATAGTTTGTCCTGCTATGCTTGGGTAGCCTGTTGCCCTAGTGCTAGGGCCCTCGCAATCTTTGAATGATTTGTTGATTAGCTGAGATATTATGAGATTTGCTTGTTTGCTATTCTAGTTTATTAATGGTGCTTTGTTATGTAGTCTCTATGAGGCTGCTGCATGATTTTTTCTCTGTCTTGGTTGGATTACTTTTGTTGTTTCCTCTGGTGTGATTTGATGTCTTGTAGTGCGGATTTCTGAATATTTAGTTGTTATCGTGAACCTTCTGGTATTTTTTGGACTACATTGTTGGTTTTGTGTCTAGGACATCTAATACCTTAACTAGATACATGCTGTTTTCAGTTCTGACCTCGTTCACATAATACATTGAGGCTGTTGATACTCTCCATGTATTTGCTGTTACTGCTGTTATTTGTCTGCTGTTGTTATTCCTAGAACATGTTGTTTTGATTTCTGAATTTGTTGGTCCCAATTTGATGCTGAAATTTCTGCTAGATTTTGTGGTTGATGGGGGAATTTTGAATCTGCTGTGTGATTCTGTTGGTTATATGTTGTATATCTGCTATTTTGTACCATTTGTTGTTGCTGTTTATTTGCTACTGCTGGTTCTTGTTGTTTCTACTGTGTTGCTGGGAGTTATTCCATATCTCATGGTTCTATCACATTGCATTCCGCTTTGCTATTAAAAAATTTTACAGTTAGTTGCCTGACTCGCACTACATCCACCTAAATGATTCTGCCCTTGGTTGTCTATTTTTCTTGTTCTTGGTTTCTGCTGAATTATGCAGGATATGATACCTGGACAGCAAAGGGCTGCTCTGCTTCTAGCGCCAGGTATCAATTAACTACATAAACTCACTACTTGTTTCGAACTTCTACAGCTTGTATGGTTTTGTTGATTGTAGCTTGGAGTGTAGGTTTTATAGTATATTTGGTAGCATGGTTTTTTGATATCATGCTACTAGTTATTGCTGGGTTTTAATGATACTGAGTTATTTAGATGCTTGATGTTGCTATTTTAAAATTTACAGACAATATCCTAACTGCTACATGTGCTTGTTTGCTGGTGTAATGCTGCTTCTTGCGTCTATCTGGCTTGGACAATAAATGGCTATTTTTTGTTTACTGGTAGTTGTACCTGCTGATTTAGTTGCTGGAATGCATGCTTTTTGTTATGGTTGCAAGTTTGGATGGCAACACCAATTGGCCCGTTTGTAGCTTTATTTGCTATATTAATTGTATTTATACAGTAGACTAGTTATGATATTTATTGCAATTTTTGGCGATCTTAGTTAGGACATATACTAGTTCCCAGTATTAGGTTTTTGTGAATTCACACTTTGTGCTGATGTATTGTACTCTATTGAAGTATATTACATATTTTTGTTTAACTTTTTCATAGTTATATTTTATCTTTTGATTATTACATTTCTATTACATATGTGTGTTAAATTTATTTAATTTATTTATTATTTAGTTTTATCATGATTTTTAATATTCTATAAAAAAAATTGACTGTATGAGCATAGTTTAATCACACTTCAATTGACATGTATCTTTTCAAATGTGTAAGAAATCTTAATTCCACTTTTTTTTGGTCAATTTACATTATTTTTTTAATACTCCAAGCTTATTATTATTTAGAAATGTAAATACTTACTAGATTATCTAACCGAAACAAATTATTATAATAATAGTGGTGATAGAACAATTACGACAAGAAAATTTACAAATTTTATTTTCTTTAATTTTAAACAATGAAAAATTATGTGTGTTGTGTTATTATTTTATTTTATTTTGCTTTGAAATAAATTTTGACGATTTGATATTTATCGTCACTATATTTTTACTTTAATGACAAAAATATGATGTAACTAATTGTTTTATAAATTGATGACAAAGTATAACATCATCACTAAATATAATATTTTTGGTGACAAAAAAAATTGTCACAAGCTACTACGAAAATGTCATTAGATGATAACCCTTCAAAACATTGGCATACTATGACGCATTAGTAATTATTGTCATCAAATATCTTAATTAATGATGAAAAAATAGATTAATAGCAACAACAAAAAAAAATTGTCACAAAAGGAAATATTTTAACGACGAAAATAATATTCGTCATTTTAGAGTTAAAATAATGACGAAATTTGTGCGTCAAAAATTTTTTCGTCACAAAATATATAATTTCTTGTAGTGATACGGGAGTCGACCATCTCAAAATATAAAGTAAACTGAAAAAAAAGAAGAAACAACATTGAGCAGCTCATACATGACCTTCACATTTAGAGTTGGGGGCTTTCTGATAGAGGAAGAAAAGATCAATTATTTTAGTATTTGATTACAATTCAATTATTTCCTATTTTTAGATTATTTGGTTTCCTTACCTTAGTTTCCTGCAATATTAGTAATTAGTGTTAGGGTTGTGTTTGTGGGCCTTAAGCCTATTTAAATATCTTGTGTTACTCTAGGATTTTATCAATAAGAAAGTATTTATTTTGCAGCCTTAATTGGTTTGTGACAGAGTTCATCTATGTGGCCTTCTTTGAAGGATTGCAGCCTTACGGCTTGTGGCGGAGAATTACATTCTCCGTGGCCCTCTTGAGGGATTATTTTCGTGTGTTCTATTAATTTTATTTATTTAGTGTGTGCATCTCTATCACTTTCCTTTTGTTGGACATTCTTTCACGTCCCATTACTTCATTTCTTGAATTTTTTACACGATTCTCATTCCGAAATTCTTATTTACTCGTCTTGTCTTCCCCATTGTACCAATATTTTAAAAACAAAAATAAAACATGTGATTTTACAAAGAATTGTCTTTTAAGACATATATATTATTTCAAAGACTTCTCACACATATTTCAAATCAAACAGTCTTTCATAGTACCTATTTTGGCAGTGTTTCAACATTTACAAACTTAAGAAATAAAAACACACATTCATACATAACCAAGAATTTATGCATCAGTAAGTTTCCACGTTTCCACAATAAGTTAGCCTATCGCAATTTAATTTTTTCTCCACTCTCAACTATTTATTGTTCTAAAACTATCATTTATACGAAATGCAAAACATAACTATGCACGAAATAAAAACATAAATATGCATGAGTAAGTTGCCACAATAAGTCAACCTGCCACCATTCAATTTTTAACCACTATCAAATATTTGTTGTTTAAAACTATCATTTAAATAAACTACAAAGCATAAATATGCACGAAATAGAGATTACAAATTCTTCCTAATGCACGTTTGGTATGGAGCCTTCCATGACTACGACATAGATTCACCCATGGCTATTGCAATAACAATCACATTTTTTGCATGAAATGTAACAGGGTACATATTTTATGGAAATTATGTAGAAATTATCAACACAAAATTATACATAATGCAAAGATATTATGAAGAATGCATATTTTGCAGAAACTATTTAGAAAATAGGCAGAAACTATGCAGAATTCACACTACGAAAAAATTATAGAGAATGTGCATAATCAATTCATTATCAATTCAAAACTCATATTATGCAGAAATTAATACTCACTCCGTCCCCTTCTAAGGTATCCATTTTATTATTTTTAGCGTCCCCTTCAAAGGTATTTATTTCCCCTATTTAGTAAAAAAGTACACAATATGGCTCACCACTTCCCTCTAATACAACTACCTATTTTACATATAATAATAATACTCCTTAATCCACGTGCAAAAAGCAAATGGATACCTTAGAACCGGACGAAGGGAGTATGAAATTAGGCAGAATGCATATTTACCAGAAATTAGACATAAATTTTGCAGAAATTTTGGAGAATGCGTATTTGGCAGAAATTATGAAGAACAAATGCAGAAATTATTCAGATTTCATGTTAGGCAAAAATTATAGAGAATATGCATATATAATATGCATAATCATCACGAAATGTATGTTACGCCGAAATTACATAGAATATGCATTATGAGCACAAAATGCATAAATTAGGCAGAATATGCATATTCAACGGAGAATGCATATTATGGGAAAAAAATTATCAAGGCATCATACAGTTGGTACGAATCCTTCCTTAACTACTACATACTTCCACCCATTTCCTTTGCAATCTCATTCACAAATTAGGCACAAAATGCAACAGAAAATCAAAGTTAAAATTACACGAAATTAAAATAACAAATTCTAAATGCAACTTGGACAAAATGCAGAAACTCATATTCTAAATTTAATGTACAAATGCAGAGATTATGCAAAAATTATAAAGAATATGCATAATCAACACAAAATGCGTATTATGCAGAAATTATAGAGCATATGCATAATCAACAGCGAAAATGCAGAAATTATCAAGGCATCATACAGTTGGTACGAATCCTTCCTTAACTACTACATACTTCCACCCATTCCCTTTGCGTTCTCATTCGCAATTAACCACAAAATGTAACAGTAAATCAAAGTTAAAATTGCACGAACAAAAAATTCTAAATGCAATTTGGACAAAATGCAGAAATTCATATTCTAAATTAAATGTACCAAATGCAAAAACATTGACAATCAGTGTCAAATATAACAAATTCTAAATGCAATTTGGACCAAATTACGTATCACATTTACACGAATTGAGTCAATCCAAAAGATCAATAACCAAAAGAAACACAAATCTCTAAAACCCACTCGACATTAGAAGGCACAAATTCACTACATCAAATAAGGGCTTCACAAAATGCATTGTGTATACAAAATTTGACATGAAACGAAGCACATAATCACACTAAAAATGTATCGCCACGCAAACATGGAAGCACAAATCGACTTCGTGACCAAATCTCCTCCCTCTTCGACGTTGGTGTTCGATCCAACAGGTCGATGGGTGATTCAATTTATGCACTAACGACGTTTGGGATTGAAATCCCACTCTAATAGACAACAATCATATTTGGGAAAGGGTAGAATATCCCAAAAAATTAGGGATATGGGCTAAAAATTGGGCTTGTAATCGCCTTCTCAGAAAATGCATTCGTTCAGATTGTACGTGGGTTGCGAAATTTTAGGAAATTATAGGATTTGATTTTTGAATTGGGTGTGAAAACCTTATTACGTTGAAATGATGAATTTGGGCAAAATGGAGAATCCACATATAAAATGTGTAGTTAGGAGTGAGGATTAAAATAGTATGTATCTTGTTAAATGACCACCTCATCTAAAAGTTTAAGCTGATAGAGAGGAGTGTCGTTTAATACTTAATCAAGAGACTCTAACACGCACCCTCAAATATAGGTTGGGAATTTTTGACTCAAGTCTTGCATGTGGAATTTTCCATTAAATGGGTGGCGGTGAGGTTCAAACCATAGACCTTTGTTAACCATATGTTCTGATACCATGTTAAATGACCACCTCATCTAAAAGTTTAAGCTGATAGAGAGGAGTGTCATTTAATACTTAATCAAGACACTCTAACATATGTAATAGTTGTTTTTACATAGGACTATATGTGAATTTCAATGCATCTATAATCATTGTATTAAAGTAGTATACATTTATACAATGTCAATGATGACCCTCTATGGGTTTACTATAGTATAATACACTACCATAGTGGCAAAAATAAGATCTTGAATACCAATAATTCAAGGAACATGACAACAACTTTGTGAAATATCCTAAGATGGTAGTAGGTTCTAGGTTTGTCATGTGTTGGGTCCATTTTTCTGGAATGGCAATGAAAAGCTGCATCATTAGAGAATATTAGTGTAATTTGTCTTGATGAACGATTTACAGCTAAGTATAATCAACCTGCTAAGCTCAATCCTATGCACTGTTCCTAGAATAGCTACAAATCCCAATACATCTTGAGGCATAGATGGTATTTCTTCAAGGATTTTGTAGACAATTGCAGTTGCTAATTCACTTTTGCATTTGAATTTCTGTACCATCGACACTCTAACACGCGTTCAATACACAACCACCTACGAAAGTCATTGGCATTATTAGAGAGTAAGTAATGTTTTCCAGGGAATTTTAACAAATTAAAGTATTCACTCATAAGAAAATGATTTTATGGGTCATGATAAAACTAATAAATCTGCAGAGGATTAGAAGTTATACAGCAAGAGGATGTGTGGAGATTATCAATCATCCCTGAACTTTTCTTTTCTTGTTGAAATAACCAATCCTAAATGCTTCAAACCGCAAAGACAAATTTTTTTTTTTGTCTCAACAGTTTAAATATTATACAGAACTGAGCTATCTCTTATATTAATGTATGTGAGTAAAAAACTTAGTATATTTGAATAAAACACGTATAAATACATAACATAGGAAATTGTTAGAAGGAAGCAAATTTAAAAACCTTGTATATCTGATATTTCTAGCTCAATCTGCGACTGTGCATTTTCAAGCATCCTTAACTGTCTTTCATGATCATTTCTTCCCATTCTACTTGAACTATGCCGGATGCAAGTGAATCAAACCTGTTACAACATGTACAACTACACAGTTGCTCCAAATTTTCCATAACGATGAACAATTATTAGGATAGACATTGAAGACAATCCTGAAATAGTAAAATCAATTAAATATTATAAAACTTATAGTGTACTGTATAATTGTATATATCGCAGAGTCATTGTTAGCACTACCAGTCAATCCACAGGATCAGTAACTCTAAAACAACAATCTCAAAGAACCGTGTTTAAAAAAGAACCAAGCCAACTAAATAATCAGTTCTTCTACGCACACAAAGACAATCCTTTTATTTGTTTCAATAGGTTAAATCTGCAGCAGAAATGAATGGTCGGTCCCCTAATTCAACTTAGAATTTTCAAAATAATTTTAATCGGAATATATCATTATCTGCAAAAAGCTAAATACAAAAAAGATCATACGCCAGTGTTACATGAATTAATGGATGTAGAATTACCTTAACAATCCCTAGCGCTCAAATCCTTACCGTAGACTAACCTCAGTGTTTATAGAAAGACAGTAAAAGAATATCTTTTACAAAGTTTAAGGAAACTGAAGTATAAAATAAAAATTAATCAGAGAATATAATATTAATATCCCACCAGCATATCTTCCACTATTCGTAACACAAAATAAGCAGAAACTGAATGTACATTTGTGTCTGAATGTACAAGCAACTGATTCAAAACAATTAGGATGTCTATTGAAAGTTTGATTACAGTTATTCACATACCTGAGATCACTTCAACTATGGGAAAATTTGGAACATCGTAGATATTAGAATTGTATTTTTAAACGTAACTTGCCGCACCAAAAAATATAAAATATCTGATTACAAATAAATTACAACACCCTAATATTTCATAATCTATATTTTCGTAAATTTTTTTAAACAAAATTATGCTATATAGATATCTTTAATATAAAATTATATATATTTATATATTATATTATATTAATAAATAAATAAATGAATACTTCGTTTTCAAGCATATTCTTGGCCACCAAGTAACTTGAGGTATGTATATATATTTATTCGTTTCCTGTAGTCTGCCAATCTTCCACCACAACTTTTTCTCACACACATATGTAACACACACGTGTGTGTATATATATATATATAATAGCATGTAATTATTAAGTATTGATTTTATAAAAAAATTTAATAGCTAATTAAATTGTGTTATTATTAAAAAATTATTTTATTAAATTTTATTCCTTTTATCTTGAAATTAATTGCATTTACACTTTAAATATGGAATTTAAGAAAAAATATTAACATAAATATGGAATTTAAGAAAAAAATATTAACTAGTTATTTATATGAAATTGACATGTCAAACGTATTCTTGTGTTATTAAATTAGTGTGGTATTTTCTTATTAAGTGGTATAAATTATTGTGGGTTTAATGAAATTAAAAAAATATATAGATAATTATGAGAATGAAAACTATCACGGTATTATTTCTAGTATAAAAAAATTTAAAAAAAGTATTACATATTTTAAGTATCCTCTACGTACAAATATCATATTCAAAATAGGAGTATCACTTTTTCATTACACTACATACTTCGTGGCAAAAATTTTTGTGCACCCGGCGAACAGAGGCACACTTAGTGCGCCTTTAGAATTTTGTGTTAAATTTTATATCCTTTAGTACAAAAATGTGTACCCTTTATTTTTTGAAGAAAAATAAAAAATATTAATAAAAAGTGTATACCATTTAGAATAAAATGGTGTACCCTTATTAATTAAAGTGTATATATTTAGAACAAAATAATGTACTCTTATCCATAATACTAAATTCTAAAGGCGCATGGTGTGTTTCCGGGGACACGCAAGACCAAATCATACTTCATTTGTTTAAATATTTTTATTATATATTTATATTATTGGTTTCCTAACTAAAATTAATAAAGATGAAACAAAAATTATATGATTAATAAACCTGAAGATTTCGAGTGGTATCAAATCTTCTGTTTATCTTATTGGATGCCTTGACAATCTGCTCCGAGGTAAAATTAATAAAACAAAAATATACAAAGGGAAGAGTAGATACATAGAAGGTGTGTGAAGATCAACAAAGATAATAAGTCATAGTTAGATTGCCGAATAGATCTGATATAAGTGTCTGTGAATCAACAAAATACATTACCAATTTTAAAATTTAAAATGTAAATGATGATGCAAATTAGTTATGCTTTTATAAGTTGCATTACTTGAGCGTACAGTACACACACAACCTCTTTAACCTATTAACAACAACTTCTGATTCATCCTTGTTCTTTCACACGGACGGTCTACAGCATACCGTCATAATCTTCCCTTGCCCGAACTCTCTCTGGTTTTACCATTCTCCATGAAATTTCGATCCATTGATCAAGTGAAATATACCTTTCTATGACAGAATTATAATATTCCAAACACAGAACAATATTGTCATAAAATTTATTAAATCTAAGGCTGCTACAACGTATTGGTCAGAAAGATTGTCAATTGCATGTGTTTCAGCAAACTAATGATAGTTAAAATGTGAAACCATCCATTTCAGTAATTCCAACACATTAACTACACAACAAAACCCTCTTTCTTAAATATCTCATAATTTATCTTACCTTGAGGGGGAATGATTTCTTCTCACATCCCGCAGCACATCCCAAAAGTTAGTGGTTAATTCAGTACTATAAAGTGGGATGTAAAATGGCATACAAATAAAGTCTAATGTACTCTCATAATGAGAGTTTATTATGGAGCATAAGAGGATCATTCTTATATTGAGTACTCTCAAATTGTTAACTTATATTTATACATGTCAAAATACCTTATAAGAGGATCATTCTTAATTAAGCACAACATGATAGAAAAAAACACCTGAAGCATAAAGCCAATGTGTTCTACTGGCATAACAGGCCAGTCTTCCAAGTGGGACAGATGTGTGATTCCAAGCACATACTTGCATATAGGAATGCAAAATGTTTTATAAACAATTACTAATATTGAATGACAAATAATCAATTATATGGAGTACTTCTCAATTAAAAGTCATAAAAGAAATTATATGCATATATGCACATGCTTGTTAACTCATGATATTCAGTTTTATACCAACTGGGATGATATCATAAAACAGAGAAATTTTAGAAAATTTGGTGCTGCCAAATCAGCCTTGGATTAAGGGGGTAAATAGATATGCGTATCAAGATATTCTGTAATAGTGTATATACACATCGAAACATCATCAAATTATCATCCTCATTCAAGAGCTATAAATAAATTAATTAGTAAATCAAAGGCTCGCTTACCTGAACCATTTTCTCATGAATTCTTCATATTTGTCTGAAATTCTTAATACCCTTTCTTCAATTGATTGTGCTGGACGGATGAAAGCTTTGATCTTCACCCATCTGCAGAAACTGAATTTCTGAAACCTTTCTGTTTACCCTTCTCAATGAGCCGAGGTTGGTTCTTTATTGACTTCAACGAAATTGTTGCAAAGCCCTTAATGTAACAATCCCAAACTGGGAAAAAAATCAGAATAAAACTATGTAGAGACAAAACTGAAAATAATACAAAACCTATCAATTCCTTCAATTTGAAATCCTTTTTAAGGTGAGATTAAGGCATTGTTCATGAATTCTGAGAGCAAGAAACTGCAAAACCAATTATAACTGAATATGGAACATGCAGCAAGTATGTCGGAAGGTCCTGCACCAATTCTTCTGTAAAAGCATATAAAAAATTGTAGCACTTCAAGGACAAAATCACATGACTTGAGAGAATGCAATGAAATCGCATAACAATCAGACGAAACTTTAAAGCCAGAAAACCTCCAAAGGACAGTTACAGGAGGTATACACCCTACCAAATAATAATCATCACTAAAATGCATTTTCCATTTAAAAATACATTTAATAAAAGGCAGTTTTCTATATTTCTTCATGAATATATGAAAGGATGCTAACTATGAGATGGTAGTGGCAGAACATTGCCATAGAAGCAATGAAGAGAGAATAACTAAATAGTTGTTATTCAATCTCATAGGCGATTAACTAACCTAAGTTATTGGATGAACATTACACTAACAATTTCTATGATGCCAACAGGGCAGCTACAATTAAGTCACTCACTTCAAAGTCCGATTTGGATCAACACGCTTTAGAGAGTTGATCTTAATTAGCTTAAAGGGCGTAGAATAAAATCAAGAACAAAGATTAGTGCAAGACATTCCATTATTAGATAGCAAGCCCTACCGAGTAGAGTAGTATCTTGAACTTGTCTAGACATTGAAAAATATAGTCTTTTGATAAATTAAGGATCCATAGTGAGGTAACAAATAATACAAATAGGACTCACATTGCATTCTCTTCTACAATATATATTATCCTTTATCACCAAGATCGACTGTAATCCATACATATCAACAGTATGACACATGGATAGAGCAAGTTCAAGAGACTTCAGCCCAGTACCTATCGTAGCTGAACCAAAGAAAGCTCCAAGCATGAGGGGATTTTGTATGAGAATTTCCAACAAAAAGCAAAAGATAAATCGTAAAGATTATGTATATTAAATGAAGTTTGGAAAATGTTCAAAAAAGATGTTGAAGACTTGTGAATCCCTTAGTCAGAAAAGCAAATTTTGTTTACATTGAAACAGTTCCAAGAACTAAGAATTATAATTAAGAAAAATAACAATAGCTGTTATGGTATTATATCCCCCATGCTTAGTAGGCCCAAAACCCAATAATCTCTAAACTACTTGAAGAAAGAGGCCCAACCTTCAGTCGGCCCAATTCGAAGATAAGTGCGGAATGGACAGCCAAGGCAGCCCAGGGAGATCGCTACCAGTCCAAAGGCCCAATCAAGGAAAGGGCAAAGAAGGAACCCTTAAAGGGATGGAAGCCTCAGGCACCCTCGGCAGGGGACCTCGGCGACCCTCCCTCCCTGTCCGAGGGCTCAGAGGAGGATCACAACGAAGGGAAGTCAACCTGTTCGAGGACCAAACAGATAACAGAAGCGGTGCAGTAACGAACAAATATCATCATGAAGACTAACAAGTGCAGCAGGCTAGAAGACAAGGCTAATGGGAAGATGAGATATCTTGGGCAGCAATCCTAACTAAAGGACAGCAAGCAACTGCCGCACCCTCACCGAATTACCAATGGAAAGCCAGCAAAGGACAGGAGCGGCTGGGAAAGCCCTGCAAAAGCAGCCCGCAACACTCAGACTTCCCCCCAGGCTGGTCGTCGTACCAGACAGCTTCATTAAAGATAACTTATCTTTATCCAAATGGCGCAAGGTGATTGGCTCCGGATTAGGGTTTGTAGATAGTATAAATAGCCTCTCTCACATGAGAGAGGCGGGTTACTGATACTCATTTTAGACATTACACTCGTAAGAAAAGGGAGTTTTTATGAGTGTTGTTCTAAGGGAGAGTAATAAAATCGGCTGAGTTTTTTGTGGGAATTGAAATTTCTATTAGTTTTTATCCCTTTGTTTGTAGTTTTATTGTGTTTGGTTGTATTCGTTCTTGGTCTCGTTACTAAATATCTTTATCTCTTAAACATAAATTAACGAGCCAAGAACACGTATCAACAGCTGGCGCCATCTGTGGGAATGCTACGATTAGCCATCCCTATTCTGTTTATTCTTGTGTTCCTGGTTTAATTCCGTGAGAAAAATCTTTGGTTTTTTGTTCTGTGTCTGGAAATCGAGATGGGAGGTGATGTTGGATTGTATATTAAAAATCTAACTTTTCGTATGAACAATGTTATAACAATTTATTTGAACTGAGAATCATATGATCAAATGATTGTGTCTTATAATTTAATTATATGAAAGATGCAATAGTCCAATTACTTTATACTGTAGATAATATGTTGTGCGACAACATGCGGAAGATAATATTATCAGTTTTCTTATAAAGTATAAACAGATGCTCACAATTGAGATAGACGGGGACTCTCTATCGGGATGGTTGTAGTGTGGTTTGGTATTAGCTTGTCTTGGCTATAAAATCACATTAGTGCACTTGTGTGTATTGAGCAGGACCACTTGAGATCGTTCGACTTATACTGACTTATAGAAGAACTTAATCTCTATTATTATGAATGTTTGTGCTCTTAATCCCTATATAATAACCTCGACACGTAGGGCAATATGTATTACTTTGATTCATCAATGAGTGAGATTTACATGTAATTAAATCAACAAACTCAGTGAGTTGGGAAGTAGTGCTGTCTCTATAGTGTGCTGTTGATTGTAGAAGGAATCCGTGTCCGTCATAGGTTGATGATGTCCCCTTGAGGAGCTCATAAGGATTATCATGTAAACCCTATAGGTAGATTTATTCCTCATGATAATGAGGTTGAGTGGTACTACTCTTGGATGAAATATTAATTAATGGAGTTGTCAGTAACTTAATTAATTAATGGACATTGTATATCTTAAACATGGGGAGACTAACGGGCTCATAATAAGAAGGAGCCTAAAACGTAATTTTGGGATTGGAAAGGTAGTGCAGTAATAATATTTTAGTAGACTATATTATTATTATTATTGGACTTAAGTATAAACTTTGGGCTAAGGTTAGATACTTAAGCCAAATGGAGGCCCAACCCAATTTCTCCTCCTGATCTCTGCTGTAGCCCATATATAAGTCATCTCAACTGTCCATAAACCCTAATGGCAGGCCTAATACTGTGAGGGGGTAAGGGAATAGCAGATTGAGAAGATCTCGAGGATCGTCGCCCACACGACGTCGAGATTGGAATTGGGAATATAACAGAAGACCGGAAGGTTGTTTGCTGCTGCTGTCCGACACCTTGCAAAATTCATATAAAATCGTACAGTGCTCCAAATTTGATTTTTAATATACTGACGGAAAGCCACTGAAAAGAGGATTGTCTGAGCGCATAGATCATCTCAATCGGAAATCGAATGAGGAATTTATGGCCATTCTCGTGATGCTGCGCAGGCTGCCAGCGAGAATTCATCTTCTCCAACATACCCTGGTGAAAGGTAATACGTTTCTTGGTTTTTCTTGCTTCCGCTGAATTAGAAATGTATGGAATCCTAACGAGTCATGTTAACCAAACGATCGAATACCATCAATTGGTATCAGAGTTTCAGTTTCGTGGTGAAGCGTGACACGTTGGGCTAGGGTTTAATTGTTTGTGTGTTTTTTATTTGGAATAAAATCACATATGAGATAATTAGGTTTTTAGTTTTAATGAATTGATTCATAGAAATTCCAATGTTAAAGCCTTGTATGTATTATCGAAGTTAGTTACTATTTCACAATGATAGCATGTATGTGTTCTTCACGTTTGTTGGTGAAAGAAACCCTAATTGCTCACGGCTAACATGGCACACATATTCCCGCACAGATGTTCATCGGGGGTGTTGCGCACCGGTTGCACGGTGGTTAAGCGCTGGTGAAAGATAATGTGATTTGGCTAGCGATGGATGCTGGTTGAACGTGGCTGGGGTTTTGCGAAACCCACATGGAAAAGCGACGATGAAGGGCTCGGCACCATGGCTGTTCAGTCGTGGGCTTTGCGATGGCGTGTGATGCAAGCCAAGGTTTACGGCGATACTTATTGGTGATTTCACTGCTGGCTGCCATGGCTGTCATGCACAACTGAACGACGTGCTCAGGACGGTGTCATGACAAGGCAAATAGCTGTGGATGGTGTGATTGTCAGTGCGTGAACCGCCTTGGAAAACTAGGTTCTAATCGCCTCTGAACCAGGTTTCGGGTGAGTCTTCATTGTGTTCTATGCGACTCAGTAGTATTCTCGATCGAGTCTTGCAGTTTTTAGTGTGTTCTGGGCATTCCGAGTAGTTTCGATCGGGCTTTGAATCTTTTTCGATGGAGTCTGCAGTAGACTGGGGCGAGTTTGCCTGGAGTTCCGGGCGGGTCTGATGCTCGTGACTAAGCGTGTTCCGGGCGGGTCCTCATCACATACTGGGCTGAGACGATGGCTGGTCGATGTAGATACGAGGACACGACGTGCGATCCGAAGAATGATCATCGCTGTTCATCAGCATGATCGACGGGAAGCATGGTGCCGGTGTTGCACATTGTCGGTGGCAGTTTTTGGCGGCGGCAAGATGTGAGCACTGGCGCATCGGGACAGACCAACTCAATGGAGCAGTGAGCGTGAGGGTCAAAGGCACGACGAGGCTGGCGGCGATTATCGTTTCTGTAGCGGCATGGATATGCCTGGCGGCGTGCTGGGATGGCTGGGCAGTGGACTGTAGATCAGTTCGACCAGCTATCGTGTCTTCCCAGCATGGGGTGTGGCCACGAGATATGGACTGGCCGTCGGCAGAAGGGAAGCTGCATGGCAGAAGCTTGCTCCGACGGACTTTGATCTTCCGAAGCCGATGGCATGCACGGGTACAAACTGTTTCTTCGTTAAGGTTTTAGCAGCATGTTTTCCGGTAGGCATCGGCTGGAAAAAACTGGCACCTGTCTTTCCGGCAGCCATGGTGATTTCCGGCAGGCAATCTGCTGACTGATGCATCACCGTTTTTGGTGGTTGTTGTCCGTAACTGACCGGTGTCCTCCAGTTTCCGGCGGGTTAGAACAAGGTAGAGGAAGCGCCCGATTCTTGAGCGGTTTCAGCGTGAGAAACGTGGGTGCGGGTAATGACTAGGCAGGGATCTTTTGGGCCAGTGCTGTGGGCTGTTTGGCTTTGGGCCCAAGTTTCCTTCTTGCCCAAGTCACATATTTAATTGCCTAAATTGGCTTGTTGAGTAAGTCAACCCCTCTTATTTGGTAATTTTATTTCCTTATATATAATTGATATAATTGTTTTTATTTGTCAATTATTGTTATATATTTGGATTGGATGCATGTTCTCTGTGATTTACTGCCTTATTTGCCGTAATAGGAGCATGCTAGGTTGTGTATTTTATTATATATATTATATGCATGTAAAAACCCTCGGTGTTAAATAACTAAGTGGGAGAGGGGATTGATAATTAATTTCCGCAGCCTCCATTATTGGTTTGTAAGTGATGCAAGTATACTTGCGTGTTGGCATAGACCTTTCCCCCCATCGGATGAGTATATTTGTGGATCACTGGTACTGACTGCATTAAATAATTATTGTTTGTAATGTGATGCACATGAACTTGCGTGTTGGCATAGAACTTCCTCCATATTGGATAAGTTTATTTGTGGATTACTGTACAAACTTATAATTGATGACTGTAGGAAGTTATCCGAGCGCATGTGTACTTTTCCATCTGTAAGGTACATAAGCTTGGGCTGCGGACTTGGGGTCATATAATAGTGTACACTTAGATATAAATAATAAGTATCCTCCCCATCGGAGTCACTGCTTTTATTTGCATGGCTAAAGAGGAACCGACTATTAATTATTTTGTCATGAGGTTAGGTAGACAAATGAAATTAATGGGTAAAACCTTCTCTTGTAAATGTTCGAGTTTATAAACGTCCACACTATCGTGGCTTGCAAACTCACGGTGCTTGAGATGTCGATGAATTTTATTTTTATATTGTTTTGAATAAATCAATATAAAAGGATAAAATTCGAAGATTTGATCGGTGTATTTATTTGTGATTCTCTGTTTTTCAAATGGTTTTATCTCACTTATTGTTTACTAAAAGAAATTATATTTACTGGTGCAAAATTAGTTGATTATAAAAGAATCTTGGTTTTGAATTTTACTGCTTTGGAAAATATGTGTGTTCTTACTAAGGATGTCTCATGATGCCTTTTAAAGTCTCTAGTGAAGAGCTGAGAGGTTCATAGAAATATGATGGTTTCATGTGACTCTTCAGATACTTGAGTGAGATTAAAAGGCAAGATGTCATGGTTAACTTGATGAATGAATTGAAAATACTTGGAATAGAAATTGAAGGGGAAACCTAGGTCAATTTATTCCTCATTATTTGCCTAAATGTTTTTGAGCAAGTTCTACCTGAATTACAAGAGGTTGTATATGGTGGGGAACTTCTGACAAAATATGTAACTAAAAGCATGTAACTAAGTGATGATGAGATTGTTATTCTGCACATGGGTAATACTACGAGAGTAGTGGCTGTTGCAGTGGGAGTTGTTTATTTATCTTACGATATGAGTAAACGTTTGATTTTGAAAAATTGTCTTTATGTACATTTTCATAGAAAGAATTCATTTCAATTTCTATGCATTTATGGATGGATACTCCGTTTCATTTAAATGACATGGTCATAGTAATGAAGGATGGAGCTATAATCTGTTGAGGTACATTAGTGAAAATTTGTAAACTCTTGAATCATGTTTATCCTACGGATGCAACAAATAGTAATTAATAACACATCTTCTAGTCCTAATAAGAGAAAGACTCTTGAGGAAATAGTTAGATAGATGATGAGTTATTTGAAATTATTAAATTCATTTTATGGATATGCCCTAGAAATAGTAATTCGCATGAATGTTTGTCTATTAGTGGGATGTCCTAGAAAAATGAAGGGTGATTTATTTAGTCCAAAAGATCGAAGGGTGATTGTTAACATAAACACTAGATTTTTGGAAAAGGACTATGCATTAAATCATAAACCCATGTATAAATTGTTCTAAAGGAAGTGAGAGGGAAAGCAAAAAGTATTAGTACCAAGTGTACAAAAGGATATACCACAAAGTAAACTGCAACGCATGTCACGTCTGATACACAATTCCGTGTAGTGCCTTGTCATAGTGGGAGGGTTGCTCGACCACCTATAAGATATATATTTTGGGAGAGTCGTAAGACTTGGTCCCTAGTAAACATGGAATGGACCCATGGATACGACAAAGCACTACAAGATCGATATGCAATATCTTAGCAAGTGCAATGATGTTGAAATAGAATCGATGAATTCTAAATTAGATCTGGGAGCTTGTAGAACCACTATATGGTGTAAAAGCCATTAGAAGTGGTTATACGAAATAAAAGAGGATCATATGGTAAGGTGAAAACCTTGGAAGCAAAGCTTGTTGCGAAAAGATATACTCCGAAAGAAAGGGTTCGATTATGAGAAAACCTGTTCGCCGGTAGCTATGCCTAAGTCTATCCGGATTCTTTTATCTGTTGCTACTCATATGAAATATGAGGGATAGAAAATAAATGTCAAGACAACTTTCCTAATTGGAAGTCTTGAGGAAAACATCTATGTGAAGCAACCAGAGTGATTCGTTGCATAAAGCTAAGAGCATTTTGATAAAAAGCTTAACAGTGTCCATTGATGGACTAAAGCAAACTTCAAGATCATGTAACATCCGTTTTGATGAGGAAATCCAAAGATATGGATTCATTTAATGCGCGGATATGTCTTGTGTATTGTAAAAAGTGACGAAAATATGGTGGTATTTCTTGTATTGTACGTAGATGATATATTGCTCATTGGAGACAATAAAAAAGTATTGTCAGGCATATGGTTATGGTTAATAAAGCAGTATGAAATGAAGGACTTAAGAAAAGCAAAATATATCATTTTGATCATGGTAATATGGATCACAAGAAAGAATGTTATGCTTATCTCAAGTTTAGCAAAATGATACGATCCTTACTCGTTTTGTATGTGAATTTGTCTAAGTGAATGTGTCTTGAGACACAAAAGAAGATAAAGGTGATGAAAGCAGTTCCTTATGCTTCAGCGAATAAGGAAGCTTAATCTAAGGAATGCTATACACGAGAATGGATAACTGTATTGCGTGTTGGCATTGACAGTGGGTATCAAAGTAACTCGAAATAAGAATGTTGAACTGTGGTAAGATATATATTTATGTACCTGAAAAGGACTAGAAATTATATGTGGGCTTACCGGACAGATTCGCTGCTTCTTATGAGTTACGTAGATTTGGATTTTTCAAATCAGATAGGGACGGCAGTAAATCCACCTCAAAGGTTATGTGTTTAATTTTAGGAAGTAGAGTCATAATGTGGAGGAGTGTTATATAGAAATATATTTCAGACCCCAGATTCCATCATGGAAAGATGATAAATTGGAGCCTATGTGGCAGTCAAGGTATCTATATGACTTTAGAAACTTCATGATGGACTTCGAAGTGATTCTAAGTTTGCCCAAGAATATCACAATTTATTTTGATGATAATGGTGCAGTTACAAACTTGAAGGATTCACGAGCCCATAAGGAAATTAAACACATGGAGCGCGAGTACCACCTGTTACGAGAAATCGTATGATAAGGGGAAGGTTGTTGTCGTCTAGATTGCATTGAATGATAACCTAGTAAAATCCTTTTACAAGGACCTTAAGGCGAAAGCTATTGATGGTCGTATAGTGGGAGTGAGAATCAGATGTATGGTGGAAGACATGACAACATAGTCTTTTAGTATAAGTGGGAGATTGTTGGATTGTATACTAAAAGTTTAGCTTTTCGTATGAACAATGTTATAACAATTTATTTGAAATAAATCATATGATCAAATGATTGCATCTTATAATTTAATTATATGAAAGATGCAATAGTCCATATACTGTAGATAATATGTTGTGCGACAACACGCGGAAGATCATATTATCGATTTCCTTATAAAGTATAAACAGATGCTCACAACCGAGATAGACGGGTACTCTCTATCGGGATGGTTGTAGTGTGGTTTGGTATTAGCTTGTCTTGGCTATAGAATCACATTAGTGCACTTGTGTGTATTGAGCAGGACCACTTGAGATCGTTCGACTTATACTGACTTATAGAAGAACTTGATCTCTGTTATTATGGATGTTTGTGCTCTTAATCCCTATACAATAACCTCGACACGTAGGGCAATATGTATTTCTTTGATTCATCAATGGGTGAGATTTACATGTAATTAAATCAACAAACTCAGTGAGTTGGGAAGTAGTGCTGTCTCTATGGTGTGCTATTGATTGTAGAAGAAATCCGTGTCCGTCATAGGTTGATGATGTCCCCTTGAGTAGCTCATAAGGATTATCATGTAAACCCTGCAGGTGGATTTATTCCGGCATGATAATGAGGTTGAGTGGTGCTACTCTTGGATGAGATATTAATTAATGGAGTTGTCAGTAACTTAATTAATGGACATTGTATATCGTAAACATGGGGAGGTTAACGGGCTCATAATAAGAAGGAGCCTAAAACATAATTTTGGATTGGAAAGGTAGTGCAGTAATATTTTAGTGGACTATATTATTATTATTGGACTTAAGTATAAGCTTTGAGCTAAGCTTGGATACTTAAGCCCAATGGAGGTCCAACCCAATTTCTCTTCCTATTCCCTGCTGTAGCCCATAATAAATCATCTCAGCTGTCCATAAACCCTAATGACACGCCTAATACTGTGAGGGGGTGAGGGAACAGCAGATTGAGAAGATCTCAAGGATCGTCGCCCACACGACGTCGAGATTGACTTGGGAATACAGCAGAAGAACGGAAAGTTGTTTGCTGCTGCTGTCCGACACATTGCAAAATTCATATAAAATCGTATAGTACTCCGAATTTGATGTTTAATATACTAACGGAAAGCCACTGAAAAGAGGATCATCTGAGCGCATAGATCATCTCAATCGGAGATCGGATGAGGAAGTTATGGGCATTCTTGTGAGGCTGCACAGGCTGCCGGCGAGAATTCATCTTCTCCAACATACCCTGGTGAAAGGTAATACGTTTCTTGATTTTTATTGCTTCCGCTGTATTAGAAACGTATGGAACCCTCAGAAAACAAAAGAGACGACTGAAAAGATTCGAAGGGTGATTGATGAATACGTTGCAGAAGCTCCCTCGGTTCAACTGGCGAGGTTGAGCTTTAGCGGCCCTCACAGGGGAAGCCATGGCGATCTGCGGGAGGATCTCAAGAAGAGAAAGGAGGCCAGGAAAGAACACAGCGGAGGAGATGCGAGAGAAACTATCAACTTCATATGGAGGAGGAACGTCGGAGAAAGGGAGAGTGTGAACGAAACTCCGGCAGAAGGAAGGCTCAGCGAATACCTTCGCCGATCGAAAACGGGAACTCAAAGACAACCGCAACCGGTAATGAATCAAGGGGTGAGGAATCCTCCACCCCTGGAAGTATCCGTGGGAGATGTTGCTCGAAGGCAATCCCGGCCTGGATGGAATCAAGAGGCGGGAAACCCTCCACCGAGGGAAAGACTGAGAGCAGAAGGATCCCACCAGCCTCACTCACAAAATCAAAAGAGAGGTCGACTCCCAACTAGGGGAGCACCAGAGGAGGACGAAGCCCCACGAAGAACCCCATCTGTCTTTCAAAGAAGGCACAACAGATGCAGTAGGCCAAGGAACCAAAGATCCCACTCATCTTCGGCACCATACTCGCAAGAGAGCCAAGACCCCTCATGGGAAGATCTGTCCATGACGGAGCTATCTTTACCACAGAACAGGAGGAACAGAGGACCTGCCTCACTAAGAGGGACGAGACGGAGGGAGGCCCAGGAAGAAATGTGGTCGGAGAATAAAGAAGCATTTCCGAAGGCCCCAACCAGAGATCTACAGGCCCTGATAAATGAAGAAGTAAACAAGCGCTTCACAGATCTGGAAAGGATGATGTCCGAAACAGGAGGAGTCTTCCAATCATCGGTGGCCCCCTCACCATTCAAGGCGGAAATCAGCAATGTTCCTCGGCAACAAGGAATCAAGTTTCCCTCCAGCTTGATTTTTTATTGTGATTACGACCCTTATTCTCACATTAAAAAATACCTGATGTGGATGAGGGCGCAAGGTGCAAACGAGATCACGTCGTGCAGGATGTTCCCGCTGACCCTGGGAAACAAGGCCCACGTCTAGTTTAGGGCAGTCCCAGCAGCCTCCATCAAGAGCTGGGGAGAGCTGATGGAGGTCTTCCTAATACAATACTCATATCTCGGGACACCGAAGGAACCAAAGCACAAGCTGGCTAACATCCGCCAAGGTTCGACAGAAAGCTTGCGAGACTTTCTGAAAAGGTTCAACGAGCAGAGGTCAATGAGAGAAGTCATGGGGAACGAAGTTTGCCTCATCACGGTGATGGGAGCACTTCACCTAGAGACTAGCTTATGGGAAGCGGTACAGCTTAAACCGCCCCCGTCCTATGTGGCCTTCATGGTCATGGCGAACGAGTACATCCAAGGGGAAGATATTTCTAAGATGGCAAAGATAGCAAGCAACCAAAGCACCTCGGCAAGAGGAAGGCCAGCGCATGAGGGATAAAGGAATACAAAACACCCACCACTTTCAAACCTTTCGCGAAGGATACCGAGGTACAACAAATGTACGAGGAGCTAAAGTCGGGAACCAACCTGAATGTTGCCGAGGTTTTCTACTATGTTAAGGATCAACAAGTTCTTCAGACGCTGAGGCCAGTTCTACGAACCTCGGAGCTTACCAACCCTCGGAAGTACTGCATGTACCATCAGATGCATGGGCATAACACCGACCAATGTCGAGATCTAATTACAAAATTGTGGAAGTTGTTTAAGGAGGGGAAGTTAAGAGGAATGTTGCAGACCCCGAGACCGAGGGTGTACAGGAGAGTCGTCAATCTTTCCCCTTTCTCGGGTTGACAGAGGTCCCCGAGTAGAGTGCGGAATGGAGAAGCGATTCCCCTACCCCCTTCGCCTCTGGGACGGCCGCCAGTGTTCGACAGGATTGGGGGGCAAGCCCCGAGGGGAGACAGACCTGGAGAGATACACATGATGGACCCGACGGAGGAAATCTCTTATATTGGAACCTCCCAAGCACTGACCACCACATCAAAAAGGAAGAAGAAGGCGGAGCTAAGAGACTTGGACCAACAAATCCCTCAAGTATGGTCGCTAGCCTCATCGACGCAGGGGTAGCGGAAGCCGACATTGTCTTCACGGAAGCGGACTTCTATGCGGTAAGTACCCTCATTCCGACCCTTTATTCATTTCACCTATGCTGTCGGGAGTCAATGTTCATAGATGTTTGGTAGATACCGGGGCGTGTGCCAATATAATCTTTAAGGAAGTATTTGAAAATCTGGTAGGAGAGCGTCATCACAAGGTGGGACCTTGTAATGATGAGATCAAAGGGTTCGGTAACGCGTTGACTAGGCACCCCAGTTCAGTTAGAAGGTTCGGATGGAAAGACCCGGATGTAAAAACAGCTAACATTCAAAGTAGTAGACCAAGTTTCTACTTACAAATGTATACTGGGGTGCCCGTTAATCTACGATTTTGGAGCTATTCCATCCACCCTTCATCAATGCCTCAAGTTTGTCATGGCAGCCGGCAGGGTAGCGACGGTAATAGAAAATCAAATAAGGGAGAGAGTGTTCATTTGTAGAAAAGGTAGAAGGTCTGAGTTATCACGACATGGATTACGAGTGGAACAAGGGAATAACATGCTCCGTGCAATAACCGAAGCGTGTCCAGATTCGATTGTTCAGGAAATGGAAAAGAAGGAGATAGCGGCAAAGGAGCCAAGACAGAAGCCATTGACACCAGATGAGGATCCGAGGATGAAACTAAGGGAAGGAGCCTCAGCAGCAGGAAAAACAGAGGTAGGACAACTGGATCCGGAGAACGCAGGATATCAAAGTCAAAATCGGGACAGAATAGGAAAGCGAATTCAAGGAAGAGCTAACCTAGTTACTAAAAGAGAATCTGAATGTGTTCGCCTGGAACCCAAATGAAACACCTAGAGTGCACCCAAAGTATGCCTGTCATAGGTAGGACATTGATCACAGTATCCCATCATTCCACCAGAAAAAGAGGAAATTTAGCTAGAGAAGAATGCGGCTATGGAGTTGGAAGTGCATAAGCTGTTGGCAAGCGGAAGAATTAGTGAATCAAATACCTGATAAGGATATAAAACCCGGTTATGGTAAAAAAGAAAGAAGGATCGTGGAGACCGTGCATCGATTTCACCGATCTAAACAAGGCGTGCCCGAAGAATAGTTATCCTCTCCCATCAATCGACCAGATGGTCGATGCCATGGCGGAACATGAAATCATGAGCTTCATTGATGCATTTTCGGGGTACCATCAGATCCCAAAGCACCCGAATGATAAGGCAAATACGGCTTTTTTCTGTGAAAATAGAGTTTACGAACGGAACAACATGCCGTTTGGCCTAACGAATGCGGGGGCTACTTATCAAAATTGGTCAACAAAATGTTCAAAGGAGAGATCAGGAGGATAGTGAAGGTCTACGTGGATGATACCATAGTGAAGAGCCTGAAAAAATGGATCATCTTAGCCATCTAAAAAGAATTTCGAAATCTTCCGACACTATTGAATGAAGCTAAACCCGAAGAAATGTACGTTCGGAGTGAGCAAGGAAAGCTTCCTTGAATACTTGGTCATCTCAAGAGGGATCGAGATGAACCCGGAAAAGGTAGAGGCGATCCTAAGGATGGACCCACTGAGGCACATGAAAGAGGTTCAGAACCTTACGGGTAGGTTAGCTGCATTAAACAGGTTCATGTCAATAGCATCAGATAAATGTAAGCCCTTCTTCGACGTCATCAAAAAGACCAAGTTTGAATGGACTGAAGAGTGTGGGAAAGTATTTGACGAGATCAAAAAGGAACTGTCAGATCTCAGGATTATCTCTAAACCTTCATCGGGCGAGACACTACAGTTATACCTAGCAGTCTCCGAAACGTTGATCAGTTCGGTATTGGTCAAAACAGAGGAGAAGAATCAAAAGCCGATGTACTTTGTAAGTTAATCCTTGAGGGACGTATAGCTTAGATACCCGGTAATGGAGAAAGTGACATATGCTCTCGTTATGAGCTCGAGGAAGCTGAGACCATACTTTGTGGAACATATCATTGAGGTACTGACGACAATTCCTTTGAGGCAAGTACTCCAAAGGCCAGACACAGCAGAGAGGCTGCTAAAATGGTCCGTCAAATTGGGGCAGTTTGATATATCGTATTTGCCGAGGAATGCAGTCAAGGGGCAAGTCATGGCGTACTTCATAGTGGAACTGACTTTCCCTGTACCAACTGACAAGGAAAAAAGAAAACCTTAGGTCATGCACATGGATGGTTTCACAACGGCAGCGGCCTCGGGAGCCGGAATCATCATACAAACCCCATCAGGGGAAACCTTCTCGACCGCGATCAGGTTCGACTTCTTAGCCACTAACAATAAGGCATAATATGAGGCCCTACTGAATGGTTTGAGAATGAAGCTAAACCCGAAGAAATGTACGTTCGGAGTGAGCAAGGAAAGCTTCCTCGAATACTTGGTCATCTCAAGAGGGATCGAGATGAACCCGGAAAAAATAGAGGTGATCCTAAGGATGGACCCACTGTGGAACATGAAAGAGGTTCAGAACCTGACGGGTAGGTTAGTTGCATTAAACAGGTTCATGTCAATAGCATCAGATAAATGTAAGCCCTTCTTCGACGTCATCAAAAAGGCCAAGTTTGAATGGACTGAAGAGTGTGGGAAAGCATTTGACGAGATCAAAAAGGAACTGTCAGATCCCAGGATTATCTCTAAACCTTCATCGGGCGAGACACTACAGTTATACCTAGCAGTCTCCGAAACTGTGTTCAGTTCGGTATTGGTTAAAACAGAGGAGAAGAATCAAAATCCGGTGAACTTTGTAAGTTAATCCTTGAGGGACGTATAGCTTAGATACCCGGTAATGGAGAAAGTGACATATGCTCTCGTTATGAGCTCGAGGAAGTTGAGACCATACTTTGTGGAACATATCATTGAGGTACTGACGACAATTCCTTTGAGGCAAGTACTCCAAAGGCCAGACACAGCAGAGAGGCTGTTAAAATGGTCCATCAAATTGGGGCAATTTGATATAGCGTATTTGCCGAGGAATGCAGTCAAGGGGCAAGTCATGGCGGACTTCATAGTGGAACTGACTTTCCCTGTACCAACCGACAAGGAAAAAAGAATACCTTAGGTTATACACGTGGATGGTTTCACAACGGTAGCGGCCTCGGGAGCCGGAATCATCATACAAACCCCATCAGGGGAAACCTTCACGACCGCGATCAGGTTCGATTTCTTAGCCACTAACAATAAGGCATAATATGAGGCCCTACTGAATGGTTTGAGAATGGCGCTGGCCATGGGAGCAGATGAGCTGATGATATATAGCGACTCACAGTTGGTGATAAATGATTGGTCGTTTTGTAGTCGGGATGACCAATTAAATTATTTATCGAACCACAGGGAGGAAGGTACTAGAGTTTAAGCAATCTCAAGGTTATCGTGATTTTATAAGGACGATCAAAACAGAGGATAAGATGCAAATGAATATAATTAAACTAATGCAAGAGATAAAAAATAAATGAATGCAAGATAAATGGGTTCCAAATGATGCAAGGATGAGATTAGCAACAATCATGGCATAGATAACAAAGTAATCATGCAATTGATTATAATCTATCATGGACATGGCATAGGAGCGATCACTAATTCCACCTAAACTCTCGACAAGATGAATAGGATGTAGGCCCTCAATAAGGCTCCCAAAAGTACAAAGGATCAAGACCAAGGCGAACACCTCCCACTAGGTACTAATTACTCTACGAGTTCCCTAACAAGGTACTAAATCATAGGCAATATTCCCTTTTAAGGTACTATGAATTCACTAATGGCTTGGGTCTCCTCATCTAATCAACTAATCTCTTGATTAAGCTAATCAAATGTTCTATCAAAGGGTTCTAAATTTAGAAGGATAGAACTATCTCATTCTAAATTAATGCACATGAAGTGTATGATGAAATGATTCAATGAACTATCCCAAACATATAATTGATTTGCCAATCTAATCACATGCCCATGACAATTAATCACACAATTCATCATATACATCAAGCAATCAACATTCAATGAAAGAAATACACAAAGCCCATTCAAGATTAAAATCAAATTGCATTTAAACAACATTATCCAACACCAATCATGGAGCTAATCTCACAAAGGAGATTAGCCTCTTATAGTCACAAGAAATTCAACATAGACATTACAATCCTTACAAACCATGATCAACTATAAAGAAAGTCACAAAATTAGAATTAGATTCCCCCTTTGAAGTTCTTCAATGGAGATCTTCTTCTTCTTGTGATTTCACTCTCCCTTGCTTTCTTGATCACTTGGATGGTGAATTTGATGGAGGAGGTCAAGTGTAGATGGATGGATGAAGATGGATCTAGTGTGTGAGGAAATGTAGTGTGGAGTGTGTGTAACTGCTCTCAATCTGATCTCTAATGAATTCCCCCTTTAAATTTTGCACAAGTCATGGTTTTATATCACTTATGTACCTTCTAGAAGCTTCCGGAACATTCTGAAAATTTCACAGGATTTTGCACCTACACGGCCCGTGCAGCAGCACACGGCCTGTGTAGGGCACACCTACTTTGGTGTGTTGTGCCTGCTCCGGACACGGCTCGAGCTGCTCTGCACGGCCATGGTCATGGCCTTATGACGACATTGCACGGCTTCTTCTTACCGGACCGTGCTCTGCACCGGGGCGTGCAGCGGTGCACGGCCCGTGTACCAGCGTACGACCATCCTCCTGGACGAGCAGCGAGTTCTGATGACACTACACGACTGTTGGGTATAGGACCGTGTTCCGTACATGGCCCGTGCACCAATATTCCCTGTTCTTCAGTCTCCTTTTCGCTCCCGACTACGTTTTTATCCATTTCTTGACCTGTTTTACATATATTTAAGCTCATTTACACAATTCTATCAATTTATACCACATTCCTCAAAATAACAATAACTCCACCAAAAGTAACACAAATACGGATAGAAATATTCGAAAATACACAAATAAAGACACTAAAATCTAGGTGAAAATGACTACGATCAGTAAACTAGATGAAAGGGGAATACAAAGCCAATGATGAACACATGAGCCACTATTGAGGATTGACTGCAGGCATACTGCAGAAATTCAAACAAGTATTTTTAGAATGCATCGATAGGAAAGACAATATGGGAGCCGATGTATTGGCAATGCTGGCCACATCGTCGAACGCTGAGGACCTAAATAACATTAATATCGTGAGGCAGGAGTACCCATCAGACCCCACCTTGTGGGTTCTGAATGACCAACCGATAGAGGAGTCATGGATGACTCAAATCAGATTATATCTGGAAGAAGGAAGAGTACCTTCGGATAAGGACAAGACTCAGCAAATTAGGCTTCGATTGGCGAGATACGTCTTGATAGAGGGAAAGTTGTACAAGAGAGGATATTCATCACCACTTTTGAAATGCTCAACTCCGAAGGAAGAGAGCTATGTACTAGCAGAGATACATGAAGACATATGCGGGAATCATAAAGGTGGGATCACTTTAGCACACAAAGTAGTCAGGGCAAGGTTACTTCTGGCCAACACTAAAAAAGGACGCCACCCCCTACGCCCGAGCGTGCGCAACTGTCAAAGACTGGCTCCGATAGTCAGAGCACCTTCAGAATAGCTAACTTCAGTTTTCAGCCCATGGCCCTTCGTGAAATGAGGGATTGATTTAATCGGACCACTGCTTACCGAAAAAGGGGGAAACAAATTCGCTATCGTGGCGGTAGATTATTTCACGAAGTGGACCGAGGCGTAACCCCTCTCGATGATCACCGAGGCTTGGGTCAAAAAATTCATCTAGGAAAATATCATATGCCGTTTCGGGATACCGTTTGCCATAGTGACCGACAATGGTAAGCAATTTGACAACGCTAGACTGAGAAAGTTTTGTGAAGACTACAACATTAAGAAGTGGTCCTCTACACCATACCACCCACAATATAACGGGCAGGTCGAAGCGGTGAACAAGATCATTAAACACACATTGAAAGCCAGGTTGGAAAAACTAGATGGGAAATGACCTGAGGAATTGCCGGGAGTCCTGTGGTCATACAGGACAACAACGAGAACCTCCACCAATGAGACCCCATATTCGATGGCCTTCGGTGCCGAGGCAGTGATTCCAGTGGAGAGAGGAGAGCCCAGTCCGAGGATCGCTCTCCACAGGGAAGAGGCAAACGATAAACTGATCTAGGAGAATCTAGACCTACTGGAGGAAAAGAGACTGAACGCGGAAATACATAACATGATCTACAAGAAGAGAGTAGAGATGTTCTACAACTCCAAGATAAAACTGAGGAGATTCAAATGCCGAGAACTGGTGCTCCGAAAAGTATTGTGCCCAGCAGGGCAGGGCAATGACCAAAACTGGGAAGGCCCTTACGTAATCAAGAGAGTTCTGGAAAGAGGAGCATACGAGTTAGAAGAGGTAGATGACAAAAAGATACCACACCTGTGGAACACACAACATTTGAAGAAATATTACCAATGAAGTGGAAGCAGGACGAATGAGGTTGGTAACACAGTTTTTGTTACAACTTTTAATCAAGACATTAGGCCATACTATGTGGAAATGTAAATTGTACGAAAATCTTTTTGGTGATATGTGGTTAAGGATGTCATTATATTCATAACAAATGGTTAAGGGTATTTATTTGTTTAGATATCGTTGCTTTGGGAATGTCAATATGTAAACTTCTCCCCATAAACTTAGAAAGAATACTGCATGCATAAGTAAAAGGATTATGAAATAACAATGGCGAAAATAGAATCGAGACTAAAGAATAAGAGATACCAAAAGGAAACAACCAAAAGGGGAAATGAAAGGCATGCCGAAACAAAGGGGCAGGATCAGAAATCGGAACAAAAGGGGTAATCGTCGGATCTCTAGGGAATTGAACTAAAGATGCCAAAATATTGGGCTCGAAAGTTAAAACAAAAATGAAGATATCAGATCAGAGTTAAAAGGCTAATCAGGGGAGCCTCGGCGGAATTGGAACTGACCCTTTCGGATAAAAATTGAAATATTGCAACAAGAATGAGAAGGCGGCAATAGGCCTCGAGATAGCGTTGGAAAGGGACGCAAACTTATATATAACGGATATATATATAATGGCCGGGACATCAGGTTCAAAATAAATGGAGCAGACTTCGGGATATCATGGGAAATAAACACGAATATGTACACATAGTGGGTGTATAGGAAGGTCGGAATACCAGGGTTGGAACAAAGGAAATGAGCTTCGGAATAACGCATGAAATGGAACGAAAGCACAACATAGAATAATAAGCCGAGAGGTAGGGGGCTAGGATTCGGAATCTAGGTAAAGCCAGAGGTTTCGAAGCAAAAAGACAATCTAGGTGGAGGATCGGAGTCTCGAGATCAGGCAGAACCTCAAAACCGCAGACGTCCAAATGGAAAAAGGAGGCTCTCATAAAAATACAAACATCCACGCCAAAGGTAAATAAAGAAAATATACATAACATGTGATAAATGCAGGCGGAGACACACCAACAATTACGCGTTAATGGTGGGAAATCGGCAGTTCACAAGCAATAAAACCAAAAAACATCGTCGGACGCAACTATCCAACAAGGACAAAACATAGAAGAGAAACAATCGTAATAAGTAAAGTTCCAAACAACACCAGAATCAAGGCAAAACAAAGGTCAACCAGCAAAGGGAGGAGGCAAAGGACATCAATCTTTCTTCCGGATGTTAAGAGATTGGAAGATACTCGCCATCTTATCCTCTATCTTCTTTAGCTGGGTCTCGGCACGGATAGCCCTTTCCTCTGCTGAACCAGGATGCAAAATACGCTACTCCAAGGCTCAAATACAGGTTTCGGCTTTGGCCAATCTAGACTGGGCTTCGGTAGCTTCGACTTGCAGCATCCTTACCAATTTTAGCTTCGGTCAGACTCACCTCTATGGTCTCGAGAGTGGCCCGCCCCACTTCAACCTCGAAGTCTGAAACCTTCAATTGTTATTTCTTGTATGTAACAAGAGAAGTTAGCTTGGCATTCTCGATTTCCAAGGCATTCAATCTTTCCTCGAAACTAGCAGAGGACCCCTCAGCTCAGAACGGTCAACAAGCCGATCTAAAAACAAACGGTATTGATCCACAAGCTGCAAGGAAGTGGAAAGAAAACAACAACAGCCCCAGCCATCGCGGCCAAACTAGAAATACTCTGGGGAGAGAACTGGGAATAATAACCGGGGGAACACGGTGAGTAACACGACAAGAAGCACCTTCGGCAAAACCCTGAGTCCCTAGCTCCTGCAGCTCGGACAAATCAGGTTCATCATCTCTCTCAACAACATTCTTTCCGTGAGCGCGAGCCCTCTCAGCGGCCAGCCTCTCGGCTTTGCTATCGATGTCGGTAGGACCAGTAGTTGCGGCAACACCTGCAGGGTTCGAATTAAGAGGAGGAACTGTCGAGAAAACTTGAGGACCAGAAGGAGCAGAACTCGCATCAATCACTTTCTCAGAAATTTCCACGGGAGCAGACTTCACCCTAGGCCCAACCATCATATCATAATCCTCAGCCTCGGAACCACTACCCACCTCAATGTTGGGAGCTTGCACCAGTTCGGGATCCTCTTCGGGATCTTCTTCTGGATCCTCTTCCGAATCCTCCTCGGGATTTCCTTCACCTTCGGACTCAGCGACGGTAGGATCTGCAAAAGGACACCACTAGTAATAATGCAGTGAACACAGAAGAGATAAGGAGGCACGAGCCGAGGTAATTATCCCCCTTAACCTATTAGCAAGAAGATCGAACTCACCAACCTATAGGGATTGACGAGGCACAAAGCTAATTCCAGTTGGCCGAGAAGTCCAACCATGTTCATAAATGCCTCATCCTTGCTTTCTGAGTAATGAAGCAGAGATAGATCCTGAACCAGCAATAGGATAGAAACCAGGAGGGGCAGCAAAGGAACGCCACAACCGATCATGGAAAGGAGACAAAGGTAGCAAGACCCTGCTGCTCGGTAAACTGCTCGACCAAGAGGCCTTCCCCAAGTTTCAAGTCTTCAGACCTAATAGACAGGTCATCCATTTTTTCGTCTTCATCACGAGAAGAAGAACGAGTAGAATAGTCGGTGTCAGCTTCCTCGTCAGAAAACTGGTATACATACTTGTGCAGAGTTAGTGATAAGCCGGCCACGGAAGCAGTAGGCCCTACTGGAGACAGAGCACCTTGGAGCTCACCTGTAGAAAAAGAAAGAGAGGTCAAACACATAATAAAAAGAATTGGAACAAATAAAAGGAACACCCATGAGGATCAAGAAGGGACCAGCTATCGTGTTACGGCCGAGAGTAGACAACCCAGCCGAAATGAGGACAGGCACTGAAAGCAATGGAGAGACACGATAAGTATTCTCCCCGCTGGATAAGACCTCATAAACATTGCAAAACCCATCAATCAACCACGTAAGGGGACGACGAGGGGGACCTGCACGATATGTATCAAAAAAGAACATTAGGAATCACATGAAACAGTCCAGAGCTCAGACGACGAGAAAAAACCATACATCTACTAAGAGGAAGAAACCGAATAGAGAAAGTCACGGGAACACCATTCACACGGACACGATAGTCACCACCCAGCCAGAACTAGGCCCACTCCCAACTTCTATCGATAACGTCAGAAGCCCCCACAATATTATGGTTATTGCAAGGAAGTAAATGGTAGAAGCTACCAGAGCGACCAGAAAGAGCATAAAAGAAAAGGAACTCAAGTTTGAAAGGGTCTCGAATGGTATAGCCAACACATGAAACAGTGACATAGTGGATATCAAACATAACCAGAAAGAGGGCAACAACTAACCTATGACCATATCCCACCTCTGCAGTAACAAACCAATAACAGGGGGGATAGGAAGACGCAGACTGGCAAGAAAGAGAGAATAGTAAAAAGCAGTACAACCTGGAAGGGGATCGGAAATGGGAACGCCATTTAGGGAAAGCTCGAAGGTAACATTGGGATTACCATACAACTGGTGGAGTTCTTCCAAACGCCTCGTGGAAAACCTAGAGGGTGGCACCCAGTCGAGCCGCTGAGCCATCCCTCTAAGAGCAGCCCCAAAATCATCGATATCCTAGCGAACGGGAAGATAATCTCCCACATTCAAAGGCAGTATGGCACCTAACTCCGCATTGACGAGTATCGACGCACCTCCAGAACCCACAGCCGGCACAACGAGGACCTACTGTCGATCAGGAGAAGGAACATGAGCATAGTTACCACCTGAGGAGGAGGAAGTAGACACATCCCTCAAATTGGGACGCGACATCCTATGAAGGCGATTTGAACTGCAGACGCCGAGTTGCACACGACACATCGACATAGTATCGGAAGTGTTCATCTCCTTAACATCAGGTGGAGGAGGAGTCCCTTCGCCAGACATCTTCTATTAACCAGAGACACAAGAACTAGGGTTTAATGAGAAAGAGAGACAAGGGAGACTTTCAGAAATTGCAAGAATATTGAGGGAAAAGCAGTTAAAGGGAAATACAAGGATATACGAGAAGGATACATAGGATTTGAATTTTGAAAAACCAAAATGGAAACTGTCTGGCAAAACTGGAGGGCATCACATATTATCATTGGAAATAAAGGACCAAAAACGGCTAAGATTCAACGATTGGGATACAGAGGCTTTACAACTTCCAAGGAGGATGGAAGATCCAGATTGATCTGTTAGATTGTATACTAAAAGTCTTGTTTTTTGTATGAACAATGTTTGAACAATTTATTTGAAATGAGAATCATGTGATCAAAAGTTTTGCATAATTATTTATTCTTGCAAAAGTCCATTTACTTTATACTGTAGATAATGTGGTGTGCGGTGTCACACGGAAGATCATATTATCGGCGTCTTATAAAGTATAAATAGATATTCACAACCGAGATAGACGGGGACTATCTATCGGTATGGTTGTAGTGTGGTTTGACATTAGTCTGTCTTGACTATAAAATTGCACTAGTGCACTTTGAGTGTATTGAATAGGACCGTTGTTGAGATCATTCGGTTTATACTGACTATGTAATAGAACTTGATCTATGTTATTATGGATGTTCATACTCTTAATCCCTATACAATAATCTCGACACATAAGCCGATATTTATTTCCTTTATTTATCAATGGGTGAGATTTAATTATTAAATCAATATGCTTGGTGAGTTGGGAGATAATATTGTCTCTATGGTGTGTTGTTGATTGTAGAAGGAATCTATGTCCTAACAGAATATGTTGATGATGTCCCCTTGAGGAGTTCATAATGAATATCATGTAAACCCTGAAAGTGTATTTATTCCGACTTGATAATAAGGTTGAGTGGTACTACTCTCGGTAAATATATTAAATAATGGAGTTGTCAGTAATTTAATTAATTAATGGGCATTGAATCTTAAACACGGGGAGATTAACGGGCTCATAATAAGAAGGAGCCCATAACGTAATTTGGGATTAGGGTGGCAGTGAAATAATATTCTTTAGTGGACTGATTTATTTTATTGGACCTACATATATGTTTTGGGCTAAACATGGATGCTTAAGCCCAATGGGATGCCCAAACCCTAATTTCTCCTCCTAGTCCCTATTGTAGCCTATAAATATCCAATCTTAGCAGTTCAGATTAACACATTCATGGCGCAATCGCGAGAATAGAGGGAGAACTGCAAATTGAGATCGCTTTGGTGATCATTGCCCACACAACATCAAAGCGAGGCTTAGGAATACAATAGAAGACCGGAAGGTCGTTCGTTCTTGCTGTTCATCCTCTGCATCAAACCCGGTGAAAGGTAATTCAAATCTGCTCTTATGCTTCCGCTGCAGTAGAATTGTATGGAACCCTAACGGTTCACGCAAACCTAAAGATCCAAACACTAACAATTGGTATTAGAGCGAAGGTTCTAAGGCCGTGACACGTTAGGCTAGGGTTTGATTGTATAATGTGGTGCTAGACTTTAGGGTAAAGGGTTTAGTGTGAATTACGTGTATTATTTAGAATAATGATCGTATGTGAGGGTTTTGTTTTTTTCTCTCGTGATAAAAATCTGTTAAAAACCCTATCTTTAAATTCACGCCTGTACATCCCTAATTGCTTGACACCATGCACACACTCATCCACACGTATCTTGTGATCACCATACGGTGAATGGGTGAAAGGGTGAAAGTTTGTTTGTTGTCGTGGTGATGATTTCACGGCGAGATGATGCCTACTGGTTGAGGTTGGTGTAAGACGCTGGTGAGACACCGAATTATGAGGACGACTGCCTCATGGTCGCGCACGGCGCTGGTGTAGGCTGGAGCATGAGGCGAGAGGTGTTGCATTGACGGAAGCGTGTTGATGGTGTGACACACCATGTTCTGATCGAGCCTGTCACGGTTTCCATCAGGTCTGGTTGTTTTTTCGGTAAAGCCAGCCGTGTTTTTCAATTGAGTCTGCTCGTCACTGGGTATGATCCATGGCGGCCGGTGCTGTAGTTCAACATGGTTGGATTTCTGGTTGCGATGATCGAAGACGAGGCAGAAGCCTGGCATTGGTTGGACATTACGCTGGTGTTTGCAGGAGTATCTGTGCGTGTTTACAGAATATGTCTGCTTGAAGCGACCGGGAGCCACTGCCAGCACCATTGCCAACAGTGGACGGCGCTCATGGGAGAGGGCTTGGCTGTGTGTATGGAGGAGTATGGGCACACGATACATGGCGTGGCGATCCTTGGCGAAACACGGTTGGGAGGAGGAGGATCTGTTGCCACAAGTCGTGGTTTCGGTTGGCCAGATTGCCGACTAACTGTGTTGCGACTAGGCCGGATACCGCAGGACCTTCATGAGCGCTGACTGAAGGATCACGACTGCACGGCGGGAGTTGGCTGGAAGGGAATACCGGCAACGATAACTGAGTGGTGGTATGTTTTCCGGCAGGCGTTGGGACTCCATGATGGAGTGACGCCGGTGTGCATACGATTTTCTGTTTCCAGCGGATCCTGCAGATGATGACATGGCAAGGGAGTTGTGGCGCCGTTGCATTTTCAGTTTTCTGTATGTAGCGAATCTGTGTGATAGCATGATGTGGCAAGGTTGGATTGTTGATATACATGAGCGGTTTTATCTCCCTGTGAACCGTGTATTAGCGTGTGGGCTTGTTTGGATTCAGGCCCAAATTATCCCTAACTTGTTATGCAAGCCTCATATTTAATTGCTTAAATTTTTTATTTGGCAATTATTTTATTATATATAACTGCTATAATTGAATTATGTGCCTATTATTGTTATATATGTTAGATGCATGTGCTATTTGATTCACTGCTTAAATAGTGGCAAGCTAATGATGCATAATTATATATGTTATATTGTATGCATGTAAAAACTCTCATGTTAAATAACTAAGTGGGAGAGGTGTTGGTAATAAATCTCGTGGCCTCCATTATTGATTTATTATGTGTTACAAATAAACTTATGAGTCGGTTTTAGTGTCTTCCTCCCCAACGGATGAGTTTTATTTGTGGATCACTTGTGGATCACTGGAATGAATTTCTTTAAATAATTATTATTTGTAATGTGATGCAAGTAAGCTTATGAGTCAGTTATAGTGTCTTCCTCCCCAACGGATGAGTTTTATTTGCGGATCACTGGTACAAATTAATAATTGATGATTGTAGGAAATTATTCGAGGACGTGTGGACTTCTCTAACTGTAAGACACACAAACTTGGGTGACGTACTTATATCAAATAATGATATACACTTAGCTGCAATTAATATGTAACCTCCTCAACGGAGTCACTGCTATTAAATTGCATGGCTAAAGCTCAACCGACTATTAATCATTGGGTCATAAGGTTAATTTGATAAATGGAATTAATGGGTAAAACCTTCTTTTGTGAATGTTCGGGTTTGTATACGTTCATACTAATGTGGCATGCAAATTCACGGTGCTTGAGATGTCGGTGAATTTATTTTATATTGTTTATTGAGGGAATCAATATAAATTTTAAGTTCGATGTGTTTGATCGTTTATATTTATTTATTTGATTCTCAGGATTTTCAAATGGCTTTTAATCCACTCGTTGTGATATTTAAAGATAACAAACTTACTGGTCCTAACTATATTGATTGGAAAAGAAACCTGGATATTGTTCTTACTGTTGAAGAATATAAGTTTGTGCTCAATGTTCCATGTCCTCAAGCCCATACTGTTGAATAGACTGAAGCGGAGATTGCTGCTCATGGGAGGTGGGTCAAGGCTAATGAGATGGTAAGGTGCTACATTTTGGCTTCTATGTCAAATGTGCTGCAACATCAGCATCATGCCATGGCGACTGCTTCGGCCATGATGCTAAATCTCCGGGAACTCTCCGGTCATCAAAGTAGGGCTGCTAGGCAACAGGCCATGGTTGCATTGACGAATGCCAAAATGGCTGAGGGTGCTTCTGTAAGGGATCGCGTCCTCAAAATGATGGGCCAACTCAATGAGTTGGAAGTCCTTAGAGCTGAAAAATCGATGGGGAAACCCAAGTCGACTTCATCCTCCAAAGCTTGCCTAGGAGTTTTGAGCAGTTTCGCTTGAACTACAACATGAATCGAAGGTTGTATTCATTGGCGGAACGTCTGACAAAACTTGTGGCGGTGGAAGGGCTTATACGTCAATGTCCTCAAGTGAATGTTGTTGAAAATATTGCTCGTCCTAAGCCGAAAGGTGGTAGGAAGAAGAAGCAGCAAAGAAAGCCAGTAGCTAACACGGGAGGAGGAGCACAAGGTGGTGTGTTCAAGAAGCCTAAAGGCAAGTGATTCAAATGTAAGCAGCTGGATCATTATAAGGCTGACTGCCCTCTACTAAAGGGGAACAGGCAAGGTATGTCCTATTTACTTGTTGTTGAATCGTGTTTAGCGACTGTATCTGCTTACACTTGATGTGTGGATACGGGAGCCACTGATCATGTTTGCAATTCTTTGCAGGGATTCCATCCAACCCGACAGCTAAGTGAAGGAGAGATTGCCATATTCATGGGGATGCTACGAAAGTGGCGGCTGTTGCAGTGGGAGATTTTTTATTTATCGTTTGATAGGAATAAAACTCTTATTTTGAGAGATTATCTTTACGTACCTTCTTTTAGAAAGAATTTAATTTCGATTTCTCAATTATTTATGGATGGATATTCTATTTCTTTTAATGACAAGGTTATTATTAAGAAGAATGAAATTGTTATCTATCGTGGTACGTTGGTTGATAATCTGTATACTCTTAATCCTATATCTCCTGTAATGCAACAAATGGAAATTAATAATGCATCTACTAATCATAATAAGAGAAAAGAACCTTCAAAAATGAATCAAACATATCTTTGGCATCTAAAACTTGGTCATATTAACTTGAGTAGGATTCAAAAGTTGATCGAGGATTGACCTTTAAGTTCATTGGAACTCGAAAATTTTCCAACTTGCGAATCATGCTTGGAAGGAAAAATGATTAAAGTCCTTTTAAGGCGAAGGGGTATAGAGCAAAAGATGCGTTGTAATTGGTTCATTCTGATTTATGTGGTCCTATGTCTATCCAAGCAAGAGGTGTATTTGAATATTTTGCCACAGTCATTGACGATTATTCAAGGTATGGATATATTTATTTGATGCGCTGCAAGTCTGAGTGCTTTGATAAATTCAAAGAGTACAAGGCTGATGTGGAGAAACGTCATAATAAATGTATCAAAATATTACGGTCTGATCGTGGTGGTGAATACCTATTGGGAGAATTTAGAGACTATTTATCAAGGGAAGGGATTGAATCTCAATTGTCTGCACCGGGCACACCCCAGCAGAATGGTGTAGCGGAAAGAAGGAATAGAACTCTTATGGAAATGGTTAGATCGAGTTATTCTAAATTACCAAATTCGTTTTGGGGATATGCCTTGGAAACAACGGATTATATTTTGAATTTAGTACCTTCTAAATCGGTATCCTCTACTCCCTCAGAATTCTGGACCAAGCGAAAGCCTAGTCTAAAGCATATTCGGATTTGGGGTGCTCCGGCACATACGTTGAAGGGAGATGCTGATAAGTTAGAATCGCGTACTAATGTTTGTCTGTTTATAGGATATCCTATAGGAACGAAGGGTGGTTTATTTTATGATCCTAAGAGTCAAAGAGTAATTGTTAGCACGAATGCTAGATTCTTGGAAGAGGATTATATAATGAATCACAAACCCATAAGTAAAATTGTTCTAGAAGAAGTTAGAGGGGAAACACCTAATTTAATACCAAGTTACAAGAGGATATACCACAATAAACTGCAACGCTTGTCACATCTGATACACAATTGCCTGTGGTGCCTCATCGCAGTGGGAGGGTTGTGAGACAATCGAAAAGATTCATGTTTTTGGGAGAGTCGTTAGACTTTGTCTCTGGTGAACATGAAATCGACCCATGGAGTTACGACGAAGCATTACAAGATAAGGATGCAGACTCTTGGCAAAAAGCAATGAAATCAGAGATAGAATCCATGTATTCTAACCAAGTTTGGGAGCTTGTAGAACCACCAAATGGTGTAAAAGCCATTGGATGTAAGTGGGTCTACAAAAGAAAAAGAGGATCTGACGGTAAGGTGGAAACCTTTAAAGCAATGCTTGTTGCGAAAGGATATACTCAGAGAGAGGGAATCGATTATGAGGAAACTTTTTCGCCTGTGGCCATGCTTAAGTCGATCCGAATTCTTTTATCTATTGTTGCTCATATGGATTATGAGGTATGACAAATGGATGTCAAGGCAGCTTTTATAAATGGAAGTCTTGAGGAAAACATCCATATGAAACAACCAGAAGGATTCATTGCGAAGGGCAAAGAGCATCTTTTGTGCAAGCTTAATAGGTCCATTTATGGACATAAACAAGCTTCAAGATCTTGGAACATCCGTTTTGATGAGGTAATCCAGTCATATGGATTTACTCAAAGTCCGTATGAATCTTGTGTGTACAAAAAGTGTGACGGAAATGTGGTGATATTTCTTGTACTTTACGTTGATGAAATCCTGCTTCTTGGAAACAATGTAAAGGTATTGTCGGGCGTAAGAGTATGACTATCTAAGCAGTTTGAAATGAAGGACTTAGGAGAAGCCGGGCACATTCTAGGAATCAAAGTGATAAGAAATCGCAAGAAAATAATGTTGTGCTTATCTCAAGCTTCATATATTGATACTATCCTTACTCGTTTTCATATGCAAGATTCCAAGAAAGGTTTTCTACCTTTTAGACATGGAATTCATCTATCGAAGGAAATGTGTCCAAAAACACAAAAGGATATAGATGACATGAAGGCGGTTCCTTATGCTTCGGCAATAGGAAGCCTCATGTATGTTATGCTATGTACGAGATCGGATATCTGTTTTACCATGGGCATAGTCAGTAGATATCAAAGTAATCCCGGAGAGGGGCATTGGACTGCGGTAAAATATATTTTGAAGTACCTAAGAAGGACTAGGAATTATATGTTGGTTTACCGGGCAGATTCTTTGCTACATGTGGGTTACACAGATTCGGATTTCCAATTGGACAAGGACAACAGTAAATCCACCTCGGGTTATTTGTTTACTCTTGGAGGAGGAGTCATAGTATGGAGGAGTATAAAGCAGAAATGTGTTTCTGACTCCACCATGGAAGTTGAATATGTAGCAGCCTCTGAGGCAGCTAAGGAAGCTGTATGGCTCAGGAACTTCTTGTTGGACTTAGATGTGATTCCTGGTTTTCCCAAGTCAATCACAATTTATTGTGATAACAGTGGTGCAATTACAAAATCGAAGGAACCAGGAGCCCATAAGGTGAGTAAACACATTGAGCGCAAGTACCACCTGATACGAGACTTCGTGAAAAGAGAGGAGGTTGTTGTCGCTAAGATTGCATTGGAGGATAACCTAACTGATCCTTTCACTAAGGGACTTCCGGCGAAAGCTTTTGAGAGGCATGTTGAAGGAATGGGGCTTAGATGCATGTCAGCAGATATGGCAGCATAGTCTTTTAGTATAAGTGGGAGATTGTTAGATTGTATACTAAAAGTCTTGTTTTTTGTATGAACAATGTTTGAACAATTTATTTGAAATGAGAATCATGTGATCAAACGTTTTGCATAATTATTTATTCTTGCAAAAGTCCATTTACTTTATACTGTAGATAATGTGGTGTGCGGCGTCACACGAAAGATCATATTATCGGCTCCTTATAAAGTATAAATAGATATTCACAATCGAGATAAATGGGGACTATCTATCGATATGGTTGTAGTGTGGTTTAGCATTAGTCTGTCTTGACTATAAAATTGCACTGGTGTACTTTGAGTGTATTGAATAGGACTGCTATTGAGATCGTTCGGTTTATACCGACTATATAATAGAACTTGATCTCTGTTATTATGGATGTTCGTACTCTTAATCCCTATACAATAACCTCGACACATAAGCCGATATTTATTTCCCTGATTTATTAATAGGTGAGATTTAATTATTAAATCAATATGCTTAATGAGTCGGGAGATAATATTGTCTCTATGGTGTGCTGTTGATTGTAGAAGGAATTTGTGTCCTAACGGAATTGGTTGATGATGTCCTCTTGAGGAGCTCATAATGATTATCATGTAAACCCTGCAGGTGGATTTATTCCGCCATGATAATAAGGTTGAGTGGCACTACTCTCGGTAAATATATTAATTAATGGAGTTGTTGGTAACTTAATTGATTAATGGACATTGAATCTTAAACATGGGGAGATTAACAAACTCATAATAAGGAGTCCATAACGTAATTTGGGATTAGGGTGGCAGTGCAATAATATTTCTTTTGTGGACTGATTTATTTTATTGGACTTAAGTATAAGTTTTGGGTTAAACTTGGATGCTTAGGCCCAATGGGAGACCCAAACCCTAATTTCTCCTCCTAGTCCCTGTTGTAGCCTATAAATAGCCAATCTCAGCAGTTCAGATTAACACATTCACGCCGCAATACATGAGAATAGAGGGAGAACTGCAGATTGAGATCGCTTTGGTGATCGTTGCCCACACAACGTCAAAGCGAGGCTTAGGAATACAATAGAAGTCCGGAAGGTCGTTCGTTCTTGCTGTTCATCCTCTACATCAAACCCGGTAAAAGGTAATTCAATTCTGTTCTTATGCTTCCGATGCAGTAGAATTGTATGGAACCCTAACGGTTCACGCTAACCTAAAGATCCAAATACTAACATGATTCACGTAGCACCTGACTAAAGACGTGACAACCCATGACAGAAAAACGGTGGTTATGTTCTAAATTATAGGTAAATCACCAGAATACCCTTACGAGATTTACTAATAATGAAGAAAAATATTACATTCATAAATGGTGGATTACAAATGAGGTGGGAATCACCGAAAGTCCTATTACTCAATAAAATAGAGGAAATACAAAGAAAGTTCAGAATAAAGTCCTATAGAAAGATACATCTAATTTAACACTAGGGGCTCGGTAATACTTCATCAATTAGGTAGGGGGTTTTCGGAACCAATCTTTAGACTTTGGGTCCCCACCTCTAGGTGGCACATCTTCGGAGATACCTAAAGGGACCTCAGAGGTCGCCGTCCCCAACGAAATATCAACTTTCCCGGTACTACCCGAAGGGAGATCGGTCTCTGGGATCGAAGGAATTGAGGAAACCATAGCAGCCTTGGAAGGCAGAGTTTCAGAGGCCTTGGCAATAACAACCTGACTGGAGACTCGTGCATCGCCGGATTTGGGGAGTTCAGCCTCAGTGGAGGCCTCTCAAACAGGTATCCCTAAGGATAAGGTGGGAAGCTCGACAAGAGGGTCTTTAGCCCTGAAATCAACCGCAGCAAGATCTAAGACACCATCCGCAAATTCCTCATCGGATCCATGCTCCTTAGACTCTTCGAAAGATTCCTTGGGGATATCGGTGATAAAGTCGGAATACTCGCCAAGCACCCCGAAATCTAGATCATCCTTTGAAGACTCCCCTGGAGGCATCTTCTCTTCACTAAGGGCTCGGCGGAGAACATCACGCATGTTGTCGAGACAATCAGGATAGGGTTTCTTGGAAGAGGCCTGGGCAAGAGCAGCAGCACAAAAGCAGAAACAGTAAATCTTGGTCTTCGGAATGATAGCTTCTCTATTGCAGAGAATGACAACCTCTGATAAGAGGAACGCATCCTCACGCGATCTACTTCGGCCAAGGCCCCATCACATTCCCTTAGAACATCGCCTACAACATCCTCAACGGCCCTAATCTTCTGAGCATACGAAGCCTCCGATGCTTCCTTTTCCTGCTGCATTCTTTCGAGCTCTTGTTCGGGGATGTCTGGAAGGCATGATGACTATTCTGGACTCGAGATAGCTCAACTCGAAACTGATTTTCCTTCGCCTCGATCTCCTCCTGATGTTTTACCTCCAAAGTTGCAACCTTGTCCGAAAGTACCTTAGTTTGAAGCTCCAAAGTACTCCTCTCTTCTTCGGAATTAGCCAACAGACTGTCATATCAAGCACGAAGGGTATCGAAATTCTCCTGAAGCTCAGCCTTCTTGTCCTGCTCGATCCTCAACTTACCTCTAATTAGGGCCTCGGCAGCGCTCGTCTTATATGTTTTCTTATCCCGATCCTTCGCCTTTTGAATAAGGGAAGTAACCTCATCTTGCAAATGAGATTCACGTCGTTCCAACTCGAAAATACAGTGCAGGGCTTTAACGGCGTGAAGCGCTTGTCGGCCAAGATAGTTGGAGATGCTGTAGAGAGAATCCTGGGCAGACATATCCTCCATATGACTAAGAAGCTCTTGGGTACAACCTTTGAAAGGAAATGTGGTGGCACGAGCCCAACATGCTGGAGCATCAAAATCAAATAGAAGCTCTTGAGTACGGAGGAAGGTTTTCCCAACCTCATCCAAGTGTCCATACCTCTATAAGAGTTCCTAGTCGGCTATCAGATCTATTGGAAGAAATGGAGTAGCATCATCCATCAAGGGCAGAGCAGAAGAGACACCCCCAGTAGAAGATCCACCATGTGCCCAAAAATGCAAGGGGATCTTCCCCCGATAGTATCGCCACATCTCAGAAGGGGAACAACGAGAGGCCGGCTCACTGGAAGTGCCACCTGGAGTCTGCTGAGGGTTGCATGGAAAAAACCACCTGGTTGACTGAAAGTGACGAAGGGAGAACGAGCAAAGGCCTCAGAAGAGGGAGAAGAGTTGATGTCACAAACTTCTACGGTCTCCTGAGGGGCGGTGTTAGGCGCGATGGAAGAGTCACCAACAGTAACGCCAACATCGTCGTCCCTGACCTTCTTCGAGGGGTGTGCAATGAGAGTTATACTATCACGGGTACCCTCTTCGGAACTCTCATCCATCAACTTATACTTCCATTTTGGGGCACCAGACATGGCAGTAACGACCTCGGAACCCCCTTTTTTAGACTTAGGGGCTCGAGGGGTTTTTTTAGAAACTTTTCCTCCAGGACCCATAGACGACCCCCGGATGATGTCGGCATCCAATCTCAGGGAAACAGGATCAGAAGGCTCTTAAATCCTGACATAAGTAAGGGGCTGAACAGCAAGAAGGGCTCCAGAAAGCTTCTGGGAAGAAATTTTAGAAGCCTTCTTTTTTCCCTTGCGGAGCTCAGTCTGCTGACGAGTAGAGAGGAGAGTAGCAATGCAAGCAATGTCGGGCATAAGGCGCTTCTCTTCCCCTAAGCTAGCAAAAAGCAAAAAAAGTTAATACGAGAGGGAGAACTATATAGAAAGGTGAAAACACACTACGAAGGCGGAGAAAGAGGAAAGTAATGATAAAAATTTACCTGGCATGACTATAGCCGAAGGAGTAAGGAAGGCTAGGAAAAGATTCTTTCCTCTAAGAACACGCTTATAATGGCATTTATTGTCGGAGAGTTTACAAATACGACGGAAGGTGTCCTGGAACCCTATCGGCAACGTCTCGAGAGCACACGATTCACCTACTGCATAAAACAAAAGAAAGAAATATTAGAATATCCCAAGTGACAAAGAAGGGAGCCGAAAGAGACATACACGCACTAAGAACGGGCTTGAAGAAGGAACTTCTAGGGAGCACTGTAGGATTTCGAGGGTCCCCGAGGTCATAGACAGAAGTTCCCCTCCATGGCCCGCGAACCCAAAACCATGGATTCTTCCACCCTTTAACCGAGCTGGGTAAGGAAGCAACAAGATTGGCATGACGAGTTACCAAATAATGATATCCCTTCGTCCTATTATTTGGAGTAAGCCGGTACAGAAAGTTAATTTCAACGGTAGTCAAGAAGGAGTACTTTTTCTTGCGGAAAAGAACCAAAATCCCCATCAAAGCCGCCCAGCCGTTGAGAGCCAATTGAGCAAGGGCTATGCCCCAAAACTTGAAAATATCCCGAATGCAAGGATGAAGGGGAAACCGAAGGCCGAGCTCAAGTTGCAACTCGTAGGCCGCAACAGCGTTCGGCGGAGCATAACACATGCGGCCACCGGGAGAAGGAATGAAGAAATTGATACCTTCCCCACACTAAAATTTGCTGAGAGCAATGACAGTGCTATTTTTTAACCACGAATCATATACGGTCGTGGAGACCTCGGCAGCGAAAAATGAGACATCCTTGTCCCATCGCGGAAGTTCTTCGAGATGCGCCAATAACCCGAACTGGCATCAACAATATGAGGAATATACTCCAACGTAAAATTAGAAATGAAATCTGCAACCCTCTGATCAAAAGCGAGTCGGGAGGAGACTGGGGACTCGAATACTCCTCTGAAAGAGAAAAAGAGGACCCCGAACTACCAAGAAAAAATCGATCGAACGAGAAAGGGATCTAGGGATCTAAGAGGAGAAGAGGAACCCACGTAAGCCATATCGTAAAAAATTATAACGGGATGAGGATAGAATACACAGAGAGAGAGGGAAGGAAACCCTAAGCGACGACGGCAGAAAATTCAGAGACGCGAAGTGAGAGAGTCAGGGAAAGAAAGGAAAAGAGAGAAGGAGAATAATACATGGAGGAAGAAGATAAGAGCACTAAATAAGAGGAATGCCAACCGCCTACAGGATCAAAAGGAAAAAAAAGAGAGAGAGGAGAAAAGGGAAACTGGCAAAATGTTCAAATTTTAAATTTCAAATCGACAGTTACACCCAAATACCGAAATACCCCCCTTCTTAACGAAAATATCTCGGAGATGTCTCGGAGAACCCGATAATCCAGGAACTTATCGGAACAAAGATAGCAAGTGGAAACAATAAAGAGTCGAGATAGAAGAATCCTGGTATCGCAAGTACCAAAGCATGTGGGATATAACCCGTGGAGTACGATTCGACCCTGAATAATCTCAAGGCATGATATTATTCAGGGCTCGAGGGGCTAATGTTATGGGTATTATATCCCCCATGCTTAGTAGGTCCAAAGCCCAATAACCTCTAAAATACTTGAAGAAAGAGGCCCAACCTTCAGTCGGCCCAATTCGAAGATAAGTGCGGAATGGATAGCCAAGGCAGTCCAGGGAGATCGCTACCAGTCCAAAGGAAAAAATTATACCCTTGGTGCTCATAAGTCGAGGTATGTAAATCACATCCCCCAAACTTAGCAAAGACGTAAGTCGAAACTAAGTTTGAAAAGAGATATAATTGCTGAAGCATGAGCACCTAAAATATAATAACTCCTCACTCACATAAAAGAAATACGAAAGCAATAAAACGGAAGGAACAAGCCCCCAACAGGCACTTAAGTTTAGTGTCGGAGAGTCACGACGGTTTACCGCTTTTTGAACTACTGGATCATAGGGCGCTCTTCTCGCATCCTCACCTTCAAATACTTTCTTTTCCTCCTCTTTTCTACACTCAGCACCTCACCTTTCTTGGTAACAAGTATATGATCCTTGGAATTTCCTTTCTCACATGGCTGTCTAGACTCCTCCTTGTCAATCTTCCACTCAATTTTAGAGTCATATGTCCCATTAAAGTCAAGATTAAACAAGTTAGAAATTATATCTATGCTCTTGCATGATTGAGTCTCCATGGGCATCTTCATTGCATGATTGTTCGACTCGAACGGCTGGTCAAAAGGACCTCATGGGCGTGACTGCGCAGTCTCATGATTTCGAGCATAACTTTCACATCCGACCTCTGATTGAGGTGATTCTTTCACGAAAACGATTCTCTCTTCCATGGCTTTCTATTCAACTATATTAGGAGCTGGTTCAACCAAGACTTTGGTTGAACTGAGGTTGAACCAGCCATCGACGATCTATGTAATGTTCCCAGGTGCTTGGTTCGACTTGTGAGAGGTGGTTCGACCAAGGGTCTTGGTCGAACCAGGGTCGAACCGGCCATCATCGACCTTTGTGATGTTCCCAGGTGTCTGGTTTGACTTATTATGGGTGGTTCGACTAAGGTTCTTGGTCGAACCGTGGTCGAATCGGCTTCTTAAAGCTCCAGAATCTGCTGCTGGCATCATCGGTCCCTCATATTGCGTTCCATACCTCTACATGATGGTTTCACACTCTTTCAGGTTCATTATGCCTTAAGACAGGAACTTTGCTTTCTCCAACGTCTGCATCAGCTGATTCACATTCCCGACTCTCTGCCCCATCAATAAAGTTAGGTCATTCAGCTGCTTAGACAAATCTGCATGGGTAGAATTCGTAGAAGCCTCAAGTCTAAATCCACTCTTGCATCATTTTTAGCCATGTATCGATTGAAGGTATCTTCAATACTGACCTTCATTTCGTGCTGCTGCATACTAGGCCATCTTTGTGCCAACTCTGTAATCTACCTTTGCTGGGATTCTAGTAGCTTCTTGATGTTAGATAAACTAGAGACGATCTCATCATCCTTATTCGGCTTTACCACTTGATGTTCAACCTGCGCCACCTTACCTAATACATAAGATCCTTTAATCCTCTTCGTAGGCAAGTCACGTGAGTTTATAGAGATGTCTTCAAACAACCTTTCTGCTTGTATTGTTGTTTTAGATAACATCGCTCCACCTGATGAAGCATCAATAAGAACACGCGAGTCACAATCTAATCCATAGTAGAAGATGCTTTTGTACTGAGCCTTAGACATCCCATGCTGTGGGCACCGCCTGAGCATGCCTTTAAACCTGTCCCACGCCTCATGAAATTTCTCACCTTGATTCATAACAATTTGGGTGATGTCTTGCTTCATTTTAATCACCTTAGAGGGTGGCATGTATCTCTCCAAGAACTTCTGCTGCAGTTAGTCTCATGTAGTGCAGTCTGCTGCATCAAGAGTCTCATACCAAGCTTCCGCCCTATCAATTAATAAAAACCCGAATAGGGCGATCCGCCTAACATTATCATTAGCTCCAATACCCTTCTGAGTATTTGCATAACAAGGAATCTTTTGAGATGTTGATATGGATCTTCAAAGCAACCTCTAGAAAAGGGATTCTTCTCCACCATATTAATAAAAGCGGGATGTATCTCAAAATCATCATCTTCCCCCTTGCTCCTATCAAACCTATCTTGCCAATACCATCGTACTTGAAAATTTTACGTATGGCAATATTATTCGGATTTTGCCTTGCTCCAACCATGTTTAGCTCAATGTGTTATTCCTTCCTTTCCTTCCTTTCTTTTTCCTAGTGCACAAGTACCTTAGAAAATTCCAAGGTTAGATATAAATAAATAATCACAAATAAAAATCGTAATCAAACTAGAAATAATAAAATCAATAATAACAGCAGTCCCCAGCAACGGCGCCAAGAACTTGATGCGTATTTTCTTTGCACGCAAAATTAATCCCCAAGTATTAAGGATATAAGTTGTAGCTAAAGCAAGCGACCAAGTTAAATATCGAACCCAAAGGACGGCGTATTATCAATTTTATTATTTACTAAATTAATTAAGACGAAAGGTAATAAAAGTTGTGGAAATAATTAACAACTACTAAACAATTAAATTAGAATAGCACTGGAAGAATACGAAAGTGTTCTAAGAATGGAGAATAGGTAGTTCTAGGGTAATCCAGTTTTACTACTTAATTTCCCTCTCAAGTGCAGACCGACTCTGCCTTGTGGACTATGAACGCATCACTAAACTATGCAAATCTACTCTATAGACACAAGTAAATATGAGTGTAGCACGTGTGAATAACCTTGGAGCAAGAGATATAATTTTACCCCCCTTTCTAGGTACTATCAGTATCAATTATTTCCTACATCTGGATTCTAACCCGATATGATCTCCATTAGGTACTATAAAATTACCCTCTTTATCCTGCTTACTAACCCAAATTCAACTTAATTAATAAATATTCATATATGGATTAATGCGGTGAACGCACTCAATCTACAACGAAGATATATATTAATGCTCTATATACCAATTGAAGATGAACAAAACGATCGTGAATATGGATTAAGAAAGCACAATCATATAAAATCAATCCACAAGTAGTGTTGTACAGAGGACACACAAGAGAGTTTAATTAATTCATAAAACCTTATGGACCTTGGATGGGATTTTTCTTGGAAAATATGAAAATATATGCACTGGGGTGTGAAAATACGGATCTAGAGCTGTCCTGCATGGTGGTTCGATCAAAGCCCTAGGTCGAATTTATTTAACACAATCTCAGACATTTGGTTCGATCATGGTTCGACCATGGTTCGACCTTCATGGATGGTCGAACCATCTCATAAAGGTCGAACCACACTGTGCAAACTTTCAGGTTCCTGGTTTGAACCGAACCAGTGGTCGAACCAGATCAGTGAGGTTGAACCAGCTTGCGCAGTCTCACCGTTTCGCGTATAACATTCACATCCAAACTCCGATTTGAGTGATTCTTGTGGTCACGCGATCCTCCCTTCCTTGGCTTTCTATCCATATAAAGAATGCATAAAAATTCCAATATTTTAATGTATAAAAAGTCATGCAAAGTGACACAACCGTACTGAGCTCCACACGAACACAGAAAAATTACAAGTTACCTCTTTTCTCCAACCTTGCACTTTTGATCATTTTTCCACCTAAAAGATAATAAAACACCTCAAACACACCTTTTTCTCATATATTTCAAATATAAGAAACTTGTGCTAATATATAACAACAATTCCCATCAAAAGATGTTAAATTTGGCACTCAAACACGCTTATTTTCATCTAGCAATGTCACTTGCATTGGGTGTTCTTAGATATTGCTCTGCAAATATCTCTACAACAGCACTACAAAATCTTTTAACACATTCGATGGCCGTAGACTCTCCAATTTTTACGCACTCATCGGTTGCGTCAGCTAGAACTGCATATGCTAGAATACGAATTGTTGTTGTTGCTTATTGAAGAGTTGACAACCCAAGCTTTCCAGCTGCATTTGTTCATTGTAGTAAATAATGATCGTGATTTTTTTACAGAATCAACAATGGTAAGGAACAAATTACGAAACATCCAAAAATGCCGACGAAACTGTTCTTTATTATATGTTGGATTCTCCGCAAAATATTCATTATAGAGATATTCTGCAACAGCTTCTCGATCACGAAAAATGGTTCTCCATCCTGGAACTGAGCCACCGGCCCACGATGACTAGAAGTTTCATTTTGATGGTAAAAAAATGCAGCAATCATAAGATTGTTATTTTGTGTTCGTTGGACAATAATTTTTTGTTCTAAGCCATAACTTTCTAGGATTGATAGATCATCATTGGATAAAGAGCTTGAGGAAGATATATTACTATGGAAATCCATTTCTTTAATCATTGGATGAAGAGCTTGTTAGGATTTGTCAAGAATAAAAGAAGGAATTTTCTTTTATTTCTTTGTCCCACATAGGATGAAGACTAAAAGGAAAAGGATCCTTGGTGCTATATAAGGAGGCCCTTGGACTTGATGTCAAGTGCACCAATCAAGTACATTTTAATATTTGAGTTTGATTCTTCTTAAATTCCTTTCTTGGATTCTCGATTGTGAGAATGAGGAGAAATGTGTGAATTAGAGTGTAGGGATTGGGGTCGGGAGAGAGATATTCTGTGTGATTGTAAAATTTTCACATAGTGGTGTTTTCTCAGTCCGTGGTTTTTCTTCAGTTTTGGAGTTTTCCATGTAAATTCTTGTGTAATGCTTTTGTATGCTCTTCTTTATTTGTCCCTTAGGAATGAATGAGGATTTGTCTATCCCAACAGAGCTTGAGGAAGATATATTACTATGGAAATTCATTTCTTTAAAGTAAGAGTAGAGAAGTAAAAGTACAGAGGTGGAAAAAGATAATAGATAGAATGTGAAGAGAAAAGCAAATTGAAGTGGGTAATATTGACCTGCCCCATGTCCATTATATAATAAAAAATATACACACTAAAAAAGCACAATCCTTGTGCTTTCAATTATAACCGTTGATAGGGATTCAGCCGTCGGATTAGTGGATGTAAATGGGCTTACTCTAAAAAGCACAATCCTTGTGCTTTCAAATATAACCATTGATAGGGGATGCCATCTTTAATTATTAACCGTCGGATTGGTGTGAGACCATTTGCATCAACAGATCTTGTGCTTTCAATTGTAGTCGTTGATAGGAGATGTCATCTTTAATTGTCAATCATCGGATCAGTGGATGCAAATGGTCTCACACTAAAAAGCACAATCCTTGTACTTTCAATTATAGCCGTTGATAAGGGATTAAAAAAGCTAAATTGAACAGAAAACAAGGTGAATAATCATCAAATTTCATGAATATGATGAAAGAAGAGAATGAGAAATTACGTGATCTTTTAGTTACATCTGCCTAGAAAAAAGAACGAGATAATGATTTGATGCAAAAAAAACTTGAGTTCAAACAAATAATTAGAGAAGATAACATTTTAATGAAAGATTTGAATACCATTGCTGATCCCGAAATGCGTGAACTCTTTAAAATTGAGCAACAAAATATTGTCCACAAAAGAAAACAAGTACACCAACAAAATTCCAATAACGCATTTGATATGCTTGGACAATTTTTTCCAGTTATTGGAGGGGGTTTTGCAGGTGGCCTCTCCGATTATTAAGAAAAATATCTACTTTTTTGTTTTATTATATTGTATAACTTTAAGTTTTTTAATCTGTAGCTTAATGTAATGTGTAATGTAATTTTAATTATGTATTGTGTAATGTAATTTTAATTTTATGTTTAAATCTCATATTTAATTTAATTGTTTTAAAAAAAATTATTTTAAAAAATATATACATAATACATAAAATAAAATTACCCAAATAAAAATTTCATAAATTTATTAAAATAGAATAAATATAATACATAAATAAATAAATACATAAAATCATTAAAATACATAAGCTAATTCATCTTTTATCATTAATTAATTATTACTTTGACTTGAGCCCGTTATTTTCATCTTGAGGAAACGAAGGATTAACATTGGTGCTATAGAAAACTTCTTTAGTTAGGGTTGTTTTATTTTTTTTTAGCAACAATGGTGTTTTATTATCTCTGATTGAACTCTTGCCCTAAGGCAATGTTGTGTACCTTGTTCCGCGGAGTTAGTTAGAGAAATTTACCTAAATCAAAGGACGTACCGTTGACGTGTACAGGGTCCTATTAATTGACCCCGGAAATTGATTCAGTGAGTACTTGTAGTTGTTTACAATCAGTGAGTGGAATAAATATTTAAAAAACTGAGTTTGTGTCATCATGTGTACACGTAGAGGCAATACAATGATTTTTATATATTGAAATTTTTGTTATACCCCAACTAGTTCTCCATCTCGAATAAACGTTGATAATGACATTAGATTTGTGGGATTATTATGTGGCATGCCTGGCAGTATATTCACATTTTTACTAAAATCTTTTGCATTAATGTTGGTCGAGGTTTTCTGATGTGTGTTTTTAAATAACATCCACCTAATGTTATATTTGTCGAAGCAAGTACATCTCAGTTAATATCAATAGGTTAGTGTGTGCACATTACCATCTAAATATCTGTGGTTTAGAGTTTTGTTGACCTGCCACTATAAACCATATATCTTGACTTGTTTTAGGTTAGTCTGTGCATCATAGCATCGTAAATCTCGTTAACTGACTAAACATTACTTTTCATCACCATATGTGACTCTGTTTGTACCATTCATGGTTTATTTTGTGATAGCTAAGGTATCACCCTCATGCTGTGATGTAGATAATCTGCAACAAATAATATGATGAAAAGGTTACAACCTGCACTGCAAAATAAAGCTAGCGTGCCATAGTTGGCGGACCTCAAGTTATTGAAAGAAATCAGAGATAAGCTCACCCAAGCTAACATGGAGAGGTTTACTGGTAATTGTTTTTGTTATCTTTAGGGATCAGTGAATTTCACTTCCAAAGGAAGATCTACCTCCATCTCTTTTTTATGTCTAGTCTCAAATTCATCAAGAGACTTCCTCATATTCCATGTTAATAATGTTGTAGCAAACTTTGGGCACCGTGAATTTGCACTGACAGGATTACGGTTCGACCCGCATTCTATGATTTTGGGCAAATGTGATTTCCAAACTAGAATATTTGGAGAGAAAAAAATGTGTCAATGGTTTATATTAGGAGGAAATTCTCACAGGATGTAGATGATGATTTTTTTAGGTTGGCACTACTTTTGGTTTTGGGTTGCATGTTCCTCCATAAGTTGTAAACTAAAATTAACCTCTAATTTGACAAGGAAATATTTATGACAATGTTTATGTTCTTTATTTCCATGGGAATACTTTCTTTTTCTAATAATTTATTCTACACTTAACTGGCCTCAATTTACCCATGTGAGAATTTGAGCCATATGAGTCATGTTAGTTCATGATAATTTATTTTTGTGAGAATCATTCATATGACCATATTCTAGAACTTGGCTTGGAGTCTTGTATGAGACTTACAATTGATGAGTTGTTAGGATAAGATCTTATGTCATTATTGTTTATTTGAGTCACTTAGCCAAAATTTTACCTTACCTTATAATATATGTGTCATTGGAAGCCCTTTTGAGCCTTAAAAAGTTTTTTCTTTGGCAAGCCTTGATAGAAAAGCCTTATTTAACCTTTACTTAAGCCTTGTTGAATACCCTATTCAATAGTAGAGAGTTGAGGTGAATAAGTATTAGCAAGAATGAAGAAGGTAGAAGATAGTTGAGAAGCATGAAAAAGGAAAAGTATGGTTAAATCTTGCTTAGGGGTAGTGCCTGAAACTAGTACCCCGACTGCTTAGAAGGGTAATGCCCGAAATTGGTAACCCTTTATCAATGAAGAAAGATGATGTTGATGCTAAAGAAAAGAAGGAGAGTTCAAACCATGAAGAGCATGAGAAGTAATTGGAGAAAAAGGTGAAGCTAAATGATGAAAAGCAAAATTCCAAGGTAATTCTCTACTAGTGAATTAGTCACTTTACCTAAATTTTCCTACCTTCACCAAAGAGTTAACGTTACAACCCAAAAGCAAGTCCTTTGTGATCCTAGTAATGAGTTAATTGTAAGTTGATTTTTGAGACCCTTGTCAAGCTTATGGTTACGCAGAAGTATGAATTGAATATGAGCGTATATTAACCTACTGAAGTGTACATCTTTTACACTAGAGAGTGAGAGTAAATACTTATCTTGTAAGGAAGATGACTTAGTACGCCGTATTGCATTATAATTGAGTGATGTTTTGCATGAATGATATATATGATGCTAGTAATACTTGTTTTCGATTGATGAAATTGCATGTGTGAATATGAATTGTATTAAATGTGGTAGATAAGTGAATTTTACACTACTCTATGGTGTAAGTTTGGGGGTTTGATGAGTGTGTAAATTCACGTGTTTCAAGCTTGGATTCGTGTGATAATGGTGTGTTAGATGGTTATAATTCGATATTAATCGATATATATGGTGGAAAGTCACGAATCAGGTGTCTTCAAGGGTGTTTGAGTTGATTTTCGAAGGAAAACGAGTTGGACGTGATCGGATCTGGAAAAAGGAAGATTTAGAAGTGGATTTGACCAAGCAGGCACGAGATTCGACCAAGAAGGAGATGGTTCGACCAGCATTTGTGGTCGAACCGATTGCGAAGAAGCACCGGGAGTGCCGTTCCACCATAACATTTTCGTTCGAACAAGCCGTTTGGTTAAATCATGGTTGAACCAGAAGCCTAAAGAGATGCACCTGTAGTTCGACCAAAAAGTATGCTGTTCGACCAGGATACTGGTCGAATCCGGGACCCACAACCAACTTACAGGTCGATTCGGCCTGGAGTTCGACCGTGCAGGATGATTCGACCTGGCCTGTTGGTCGAACCGATGCACTGAAACTTACTATATCCGTATTTTTACACCTTCAATGTGTGTGTTCGCTCAAGAAGCCCATCCAAGGCCCATAAAGAGAGTTTACAAGTATAAAAGAAGAGCTTTCGCAGGAGCACATCATCATTCATCATCTATCCACCACCGAAACCCTACCATCATCTTGAGGTGAAGAGAGGTTCGTCTGACGAGTCAAGTAAGATCATACCAAGTAACCATGATTGTTCCTAGATCAATCATGGGCTAGAGTTGCTCCGGTAGTTCTAGGGTTATGAAAGTTTTATGAGCTAACTGAATTTCCATATGTAAACTTCGTACAACACTACTTGTGGTTTATTTTATATAAGATTGTGCTTTTTTAATTCATACTCACAGTCGTTTTGTGCATCATTAACTGTTATGTAGAGTCTGAATACATATCTTGGTTGTTGATTGAGTACGTTAACTGCTGAGCAGTATTACATGTTATAATTCTAAGTGAAGGGATTCCGAAGTCTTATTCGAACTATCTTATATGAATACTTGTTAATTGAATCTTATTTGGATTAATAAGTAGGATAAAGAGTATAACTTTATTGTACCTATAAAGGGAGATCATATCGGGTTAGAATACTAAGTGCACGGGAAATAATTGATACTGATAGACCTAGAAAGGGGGGTGAATATTATCTCTTGCTCCGAGGAAATTCACGCATGTCATACGCATGTTTACTTGTGTCTATAGAGTGAACTTGCATGGTTTAGTGATGCGTCCATAGACCACAAGTCAGTGTTGGACATCAACACATGGAAATAAAATTAATAAGTAAAACTGAATGACCCGAAGAACTACCTAATTTCTCACTTTATCAAAACTGTATTTTCTCTATTGCTTGTTTATTTAATTCGCTATTTAAGTTATTTATTATTTAGTTTCGTAACTATTCCAAACCAATTTGTCAACATAGTCTTAGTTAATTAGAATATAATTGAATTGATAATAATTCATCTCGTGGGTTCGATAATCACTTGGTCGCCTATCAAAACTACAATTGATATCCTTCATACTTGGGGATAATTTTGTGTGTTAAAGAAAACGCTCGTCAAGTCCTCCACCTACCCTTGACCAAGGCCTCGTATTTCTGAACACTGAACAGCGCCAAGCATTTCTTTGAAATCATGTTTTCACTAGAACTATGATACTACTACTGCCTAACTAGAATAATCCCAGGCTGTATATGTGAAAGGAAATAAGTGTGAAGCATAAGAGATATGTGTCACCATCAGCCTTGGATATATAGACCATTCAATTAGAGCAATATGACAACTGATATGATGTTGGAGTGGGTCAACACAACTCCCTTAGTTGTACCTGAAGACTACATTATTGCAGCTGCATCAAATTGACTCAGTTTATTTTCTAGAATCTCCAATGACTTACAGTTGTAGTGAAAGTTGATCATCTTCTTTAAAAGGATAATAGGTAACCAGCCCACTTGAAGATAACTTGGACGCAGGAAATTAAGGACAAAACAGGGGTGTAAGCTGCCCTTTCCATGATTGGAGTCGAAGCTTAGCAAACCAGCAACTTTTACTGAATTGGTGGCGGCAGAGCAAGGAGCAAGGACCCCAAATCAAGTCAAGGGTGTACAACATTGAGTGAAGATCTGGCGGCGCAGCCCTGAAAGAAAAAAAAACCCAGTATGTCTCCGGCATACGCTGCAGCGGGAGTGGCCACCAACAGAAGGAATCGGCGCTGCCGACGAAACTGTCAAGCTATGATTCACACAAGGCGAAGGAACGCGTCACAAGATCGCTCACCGACAGAGATATAAGCATCCAAAGCTGCAGCCAATAAATCGAAACGGCAGCAAGATAGAAGACTGTCCTAGAAATTAGTCATCGCCGGAACTGGTGGAAAATCTCCGCTGCAGCTGCCGGTGGAGGAGCAACGCTTGCAGTGGTTGTGGGAGAAAGTGAAAGTGAGAAAAGATGTAGATAGGAGATAGATCAGCGAAAAAAGATTGGATTAGATTTGTGACGTGGCTTTGACCTAGTGGTTTGACCCACATATTAGTATTAGATCCGGTCCTAAGAATTATAGAAAATAAGACAGCCCTATTCTAGTCTTTGTCCTTAATAAAAAATGATTACTCTTTCATCATGAATAATTTATAGTGTACATAATATTTTATAGTGAAAGTAATAACGATTTATAGCGAAAGTAATAACTATTTTAAAAAGTGAAAAATTGTGTCACGTGAAACGGTCTCACAAAATGCCTACCAAAGATTTATATATTTATTAATAGGAAAATTTGGCACAACACATTATTGGACCAATGCAAGTTATATCGGATCGACTCCAAGAATAAATGTGTTGTTTTTATAAATAATATATTAATTATTTTTATAATTAACCTAAAATTATACAAACTTATTATAATTAGGATATGTCTTGCGTGAGACAGTCTTACGTGAGACCATTTTTTATTTTTTAAAATAGTTATCACTTTCTCTATAAAATGTCATTACTTTTGCTATAAAATATTATCACTTTTTATTAAACTATAAATTGTTCATGAAATAGCGCTATCACTTTTTATTAATTTATTATTACTTTTCTTTATAAAAGTTATCACTCTCTGACCGTCTCACGTAAGGGTTTATGTGAGACGGTCTCAACAAGTCATTGCCTTATAATTATTACTCCCTCCATCCCAGGAATATATTCGCGTATTCTCTGGCACGGAGGTGGTGTGATGTAAGAAAGAGAAATAATATTTTGGGTAATTAAGTAGAATAAAGTGTATGATATAGTTGACTTTGACTAGATTGTGTGTAAAAAAAAGGTGGCATTTTTATAATATTGTAGTATTGTAAGGTTATTGATGTTGTATATTGTTTCCATTTTTAGGGAGTGAATGTATTCTTGGGACGGACCAAAATAGAAAGTGTGAATGTATTCTTGGGACGGAGGAGTACTAATTATTTTTAAAATTTAAAATTTTTGGCAAAGACTTGTGTGAGACCGTCTCATGTGAGACCGTCTCATGTAAGCCCTTACGTGAGACGGTCAGAAAGTGATAAATTCTATAAAGGAAAGTGATGATAAATTAATGAAAAGTGATAATGCTATTTGATAAATAATTTATAGTATAAATAAAAAGTGATAACATTTTATAGCGGAAGTGATAACGTTTTATAGCGAAAGTGATAACTATTTTAAAAAGTAAAAAATAGTCTCATGTGAGACGGTCTCACACAAGTGATGGCGTTTGGATCTTTTGGTTAACGTGAACCGTTAGGGTTCTATACGTTTCTATAGTGGAAGTAAGAAAACAAGAAACGCATTACCTTTCACAGTGTATGTTGAAGGAGAAAGATTCTCGCCGGCAGCCTGCGCAGTCTCACCGTTTAGGTCATAACTCCCTCGTCTGATCTCCGATTAGAGTGATCTATGCGCCAAAATGATCCTCTCTTCTGTGGCTTTCTATTAGTATATTGCACGTCTAGTTTTGACTTGTATAAGATTTTATAAAATTCATGGAAGTTGACGACTTGAAATAGAAAATGACCTTTCGGTTTTCTGTTGTATTCCTAAGTCACGTATCGACGTTGTGTGGGCAACGATCTCCGAGATGAACTCAATCTATAGTCAATCTTTCTCTCACAGTTTTTGTCATGTGTGTTAAGATATTCGGATTGCTGAGATTGACTATTATATAGTAGGCTACAACAGGGATCAGGAGGAGAAATTAGGGTTTGGGCCTCTCATTGGGCTGCATCCAAGTTTAGCCCAAAACTTATACTTAAATCCAATAATAATAAATTATTGCACTAAAGAAATATTATTGCACTGTCACCCTAATCCCAAATTATGTTTATGAGCTCCTTCTTATTATGAGCCCGTTAATCTCTCCGTGTTTAAGATTCAATGTCCATTAACTAATTAAGTTACTGACAACTTCATTAATTAATATATTTACTGAGAGTAGTACCACTCACCCTTATTATCATGCCGGAATAAATCCACTTGCAGGGTTTACATGATAATCCTTATGAGCTCCTCAAGGGGACATCATCAACCAATTCTGTTAGGACACGGATTCCTTCTACAATCAACAGCACACCATAAAGACAACATCGTCTCCTAACTCACCGAGCATATTGATTTAACTATTAAATCTCACTCATTGATGAATTAAAGAAATAAATACTGGCTTACGTGTCGAGGTTATTATATAGGGATTAAGAGGACAAACTTCCATAGTAACTGAGATCTAGTTCTATTATATAGTCAGTATAAACCGAACGATCTCAACAGCGGTCCTATTCAATACACACAAAGCGCACTAGTGTAATTTTATAGTCAAGACCGACTAATGACAAATCACACTACAACCATACCGATAGATAGTCCCTTTTGTCTCGCTTGTGAATATTTGTTTATACTTTATAAGGAGCCGATAATATGATCTTACGTGTGACGCCGCACACCACATTATCTACAATATAAAATAAATAGATTTTTACAAGATTAAATAACTATGCAAAACGTTTGATCACATGATTCTCATTCCAAATATTGTCAAAGCATTGTTCATACAAAAAACTAGACTTTTAGTATACAATCCAACAATCTCCCACTTATACTAAAAAACTATGCTACCATATTCGTTGCCAAACATCAGATTACCACTCCCATTACATGACCATCAAAAGCTCTCGCCTTGAGGTCTTTGTAAAGGGACTTACCAGGTTGTCATCCGATGCAATCTAGGCGACAACAACCTTCCCCTCATCATGCGATTCCTCGTATCAGGTAGTACTTGCTTTCAATGTGTTTAATTGCCTTATAGACTCGTGATTTCTTCAAGTTTTCTACTGCACCATTATTATCACAATAAATTTTGATGACCTTGGGCAAACTCAGAATCACATCTAAGTTCATTACGATGTCTCTAGAACCATACAGATACTTTGGCTGCCACAAGGATCCAATATTATCATTTTTCCATGATGGAGTCCGAAATATATTTCTATACGACACTCCTCGATACTATGAATCTACTTCCATTAAACACATAACCTTGAGGTGGATTTACTGCTGTCCCCATGATTTGAAAATCTGAATCAAAGTAACCATCAAGAAGTAATGAATTATACCGGCAAGCTTACATATAATTTTTAGTCCTCTTCAGACACTTCAAATATGTCTTACCATAATTCAATATTCTTATTCCGGGTTACCTTGATACTCACTGACTATGTCATTGGCAATACAGATATCCAATCTCGTGCATAGTATTCCATAGATTAAGCTTCCTTATTGCCGAAGCATAGGGAACCGCCTTTATCTATTTTATCTACTTTTGTATCTTAAGACACAAATTCTTTTAGATAAAATCACATGCTAAAACGAGTGAGGATATATCCTTTCTTGTGATCCTTATTACCAAGATCGTAAGAATATATTTTGCTTCTCTGAAGTCCTTCATTATATATTGCTTTAGTAACCATACCCATACGCCCGAAAATACTCTTTCATTGTCTCCAATGAGCAAGATATCATCTACGTACATATAAGAAGTACCACCACGTTTTCGTCACTCTTTTCAATACACAAGGCCCATCTGAGCATTGATCTAATCCATATTACTGGATTTCCTAATCAAAATGAATGTTCCATAATATTGAAGCTTGCTTTAGTCCATCGATGGACACTTGTAAGCTTACACTCCAAATGCTCTTAGCTCTTTGTAATGGATCACCCTGGTTGCTGCACATAGATGTTTTCCTCAAGACTTCCAATCAGGATAGCTGTCTTGACATCTATTTGCTTTACCTAATATTTAATATGAGCATCAATAAATAAAAGAATTTGGATCGACATAATGTGATCGATCCTCTTTTAATTTTGTAGAGTCAAACATCCAATGACTTTTACACCATTTAGTGGTTCTACAAGCTTCCAGATTTGATTCATAATCCATTGCAACTTACTAAGATTTCGCAGTTCGATCTTGTAGTGCTTCGTCGTGTCCATGAGCAGATTTCATATTTATTAGGGACCAAGTCTCACGACTCTCCCAAAACATAAATCTTTTCGGTTGTCAAACAACCCTCCCACTATGACAAGGCACTACATGCAATTTTGTATCAGACGTGACACGCGATGCAGTTTACTTGTGGTATATCCTCTTGTATTCTTGGGACTAAAATTTGTGTTTCCCTTCTCACACCTTTTTAGAACATTTTATACATTAGTCCTTCTCCAAAAATCTAATGTTCGTGTTAACAATCACTTTCTGATCTTTTTGAACTATTAAATAGATCACCCTTTATTTTTTTAGGATATCCCACAAACATCAATTTGACATGTTGTTTCTAGGGCTTACCCATAAAATGAACTTTGTAATTTCAAATAATTCATCATCTATCTAACCATTACCATAAGAGACTTGTTCCTTCTCTCCGCCACACCATTCAACTGGGGTTGGTGAAATTAACTTGGGATTTAATCCCAACCTCTGATTAATAACTCCTAACTATCCTAAGAGGTTTTTGCCACCACGATTTAAATCGTAATAACTTGATATATTTTCCATGATGCTTCACTACATCAGTCATGTACTTCTTAAATTAATCATAGTACTCAGACTTGCAATGCATCAAATAAATATATCTTGTTTCTAGAATAATTATCAAATAAAATGACGAATATTCATAACCACCTCTCGCCGGGATAATCTTAGGATCGCTTAAATCAGAATGAACCATTTTTAACATATCTTTTCATGGCTCTATACATCTTTCCTTGAAAAGGTAATTAATCATATTCACTTCTAAGTAAGACTCACTTTCGAATTGTACTTAAGTAAAATGATCTAGTCTTAGATGCCAAAAGTATGTTAAGTTCATCTCCGAAGGTTCCTTTCTCTTATAAGGATTAGAAGACGCATTATGAATTACTATTCGTTGCACCGTGGGATAAACATGATTTAAGAGTTTATAAATTGTCCACCAACGTATAAGAACAGATTATAGCTTCATCCTTCATTATAATGATCATGTAATTTAAATGAAATAGAGTATCCAACCGTAAATGCATAGAAACCAAAATGAAATTCTTTCTATATAACGTACGTATTTACAATTTCTCTTAATCAAATGTTTATTCCTATCAAAAGATAAACAAACAACTCTCAGTGCAACAGCCACTACTCTTGTAGTTTTACCCATGTACTTAGTGATCTCATCATCACTTAGTTGCAGACTAGTGATTTCTGTATTTACAAACAACGCGTCATTAAACGCCATCACTAATCACGCTTCAACAACTAGTGAATAAGATACTATCCTTGTTCACCTCTTAATGAAATTAGTTTTCCTTCGCCACACGTTTTGTCAAAAATTTCCCACCATATATAACTTATTGTGATTCAGGTGAAACTTTCTCAAAACGTTTAGGCAAACTATGAAAAATAAATTGAGCTAGGTTTTCCCTTCAATTTCTATTACAAGTATTTCCAATTCATTCATCAAGTTAACCATGACCTCTTGCCTTTCTAACTTCCTCAAGTATCTGAAGAGTTTCATGAGACCATCATATTTCTATGAACCTCTCACCTCTTCACTAAAGATTTAAATAGGCATCAGAAGGCATCCTTTGTGAGAACACATGTTTTAATTTTCTTAGGCAGTAAGAATTAAATTCAAGATTCTTTTCTAATCATTTAATTTTTGACCAGTAAATTTTATTTCTTTAAGTAAATCAATAAGTGAAATAAACTATTCGAAAATTCAGAGAATCAAGTAAATTAATACGATGATCAAACTCTTCGATTTTAAATTTTATATTGATTCCCTCAATAAATAATATAAAATAAATTCACCGACATTTCAAGCACCGTGAATTTGCATTCCATGTTAGTGTGGACGTATACAAACCCAAATATTCGCAAGAGAAAGTTTTACCCATTAATTCCATACATCATAATTAACCTTATGACTCAATGATTAATAGTCGGTTGTCCTTTAGCTATGCAATTTAATAGCAGTGACTCCGTTGGGGAGGATACATATTAATTGCACCTAAGTGTATACCATTATTTGATATTAAGTACGTAACCCAAGTTTGTGTGTCTTACCGTTGGAGAAGGCCACACGCCCTCAAATAATTTCCAATAATCATCAATTATTAATTTGTACCAGTGATCCGCAAATAAAACTCATCCGTTGGGGAGGAAGGCATTATAGTCGACTCATAAGCTTACTTGCATCACATTACAAATAATAATTATTTAATAAAATTTATTTCAGTGATCCACAAGTAAAATTCATCCGTTGGGGAGAAAGACATTAAAACCGACTCATAAGCTTACTTCCATCACTTAATAAATCAACAATGGAGGCCGAGGGATCATGACCAATCCCTCTCCTACTTAGTTATTTAACAAGAGGGTTTTTGCATGCATACAATATAACAGATATAATAATACAAATAAACATGCTATTATTACGGCAAATAAGACAGTAAATCAAATAGCATATCCAATCCAAATATATAATAATAATTGATAAATAAACAATTATATCAATTATATATAAGTAAATAAAAAAATAATAAGAAGGAGTTGACTCAGTCAACACTCCAACCAACTAATTAGGTGATTTGCACGTGAAGTAAGTTTTCTTGTTCACCAAGCCAACCACCTAGAAACATCCGCCTGTCCCGATGCCACAAAAGCCTTGAGTCTTATCATCTGCCAAAAAATAGCAGCTCGCTGGAACACCGCTGCTCAGTCTCTGGCAATAGCTACCAGAAACGCACGACTACTCTCAGCCATCTCCAGCCAGCCTCCATCCTCACGGCTTCACATCCAACACCGGCGGCCCTACTTTCGTGACTGCCCACCGAAAAAAACAGTCGAACTCTCAGCTTGTGCCGGAAGCCATTGTTGGCAGAGATGCCGGCAGTGGACAACACAATCATTCTGACATAGTTTCGGTGCAAGGCTGTGTATTTTTCTGGCGATGATAATGTGGATCTTTTGATTAACGTGAACCGTTAGGGTTCCATGCAATTCTACAGCAGTGGAAGCATAAATGTATAATCGAATTACCTTTCACCAGGGTTGATGTAGAGATTGAATTCTCGTCGTTAGCCTGTGCAGTCTCACCATTTAGGTCATAACTCCCTTGTCTGATCTCCGATTTGAGTGATCTACGCGCCAAAAGGATCCTCTCTTCCATGGCTTTCCATTACTATATACGTCCAGTTTGGACTTCTACAAGATTTTATAAAATTTGTGGAAGTTGACGGCTTGAAACAGCAAACGACCTTCCGGTCTTCTGTTGTATTCCTAAGCCACGTCTCGACGTTGTGTGGGCAACGATCTATGAGACGAACTTAATCTGCAGTCAATCTTTCTCTCACAGTTTTTGTCATGTGTGTTAAGATATCCGGACTGCTGAGATTGACTATTATATAGGCTAAAATAGGGACCAGGAGGAGAAATTAGGGTTTGGGCCTCCCATTGGACTTAAGCATCCAAGTTTAGCCCAAAACTTATACTTAAGTCCAGTAATAATAAATCATTCAACTAAAGAAATATTATTGCACTGCCACCCTAATCCCAAATTACGTTTATAGGCTCCTTCTTATTATGAGTCAGTTAATCTCCCCGTGTTTAAGATTCAATGCTCATTAATTAATTAAGTTACTGACAACTTTATTAGTTAATATATTTACCGAGAGTAGTACCACTCAATCTTATTATCATGACGGAATAAATCCACTTGCAGGGTTTACATGATAATCCTTATGAGCTCCTCAAGAGGACATCAATAACTAATTCCGTTAGGACACGGATTCCTTCTACAATCAACATCACACCATAGAGACAGCACCATCTCCTAACTCACCGAGCATATTGATTTAACTATTAAATCTCACCCATTGATGAATTAAAGAAATAAATACTGGCTTACGTGTCGAGGTTATTATATAGGGATTAAGAGGACGAACTTCCATAATACGATCTAGTTCTATTATATAGTCAGTATAAACGGAACGATCTCAACAGCGGTCCTATTCAATACACACAAAGCGCACTAGTGCATTTTTATAATCAAGACCGACTAATGTCAAATCACACTACAACCATACCGATAGATAGTCCCCTTCTATCTCGGTTGTGAATTTCTATTTATACTTTATAAGGAGCCGATAATATGATCTTACATGTAAAGCCACACACTACATTATCTACAGTATAAAGTAAATGGACTTTTGCAAGATTAAATAACTATGCAAAACGTTTGATCACATGATTCTCATTCCAAATATTGTCAAAGCATTTTTCATACAATAAGCTAGACTTTTAGTGTGCAATCCAACAACAAGACCTATTGATTATCGTGAAAATTTAGTAGATTTTAGAGTCGTGTTCATGTGATTTTTGCGTGTTTTTATATTATTTTTAGTATTTTATTCTTTATTTTTGTTGTTTTTATTTTTGGAGTAAAGTGTGTGAATCATGCTATTTTTCATGAAGGAATGAGTTGTATTTGAACAAAAATAAGAAGAATGAGGAAGCGGAATTAATCGGGGCGAAAAGGAGAAAAAAAGGTAGCAGCTTTAAAGACAACAGTTTTGGAATAGGTCTACGACAACAATTTTTCAGAGTGTTGAGAAAAGATGACATACACAACAACTGAAAACGTTGTCTATTAAGGCCTCGAATTGTTGTCGTAGGTGCGAAGTAGAGTTTGAAAATTTTTGAATCGGTAGGAGAAGCTCGATCGAATTTCTCTCCTCAAATTTTGAATCGGTTAGAGAAGCTCGATCGACTTTCTCTATCCTTGGTCGAATTTTTGGGCCCAACAGGGGATCAATCCCCTACTTCGCGCTCACGGAGGGCTCTCCTTTAATAAAAAAGGAAATCTGCGGAAGCTGGGAATCTAACACGAGATCTCGCGCATGCATTAGGGTGCCTCCAACCGCTTGGCCACTGCCGGTTTGTAGCCATGATCCGTATAGAAATTATATTAAACTGTTTGATCCTGATTCAAATTTAAATAAAAAAGTGTGCTGGGCAAAACTCGATACCTCGACCTCATTATCGAATGCGCGCAAGGGGCGCGTCCGCAACCACTGGACCAAGACCGGTTCTTGTTCTTAAACCGTACGGAATTCTTGTTGAACCCGGTTCCTGGAATCGAATTTTATAAAAAAAAGGCTCATTTTCTCCACTTAAGCTCATTTCTCCATTTAAGCCCATTAACCAAGTTTTGCCCTAATCCTCCACACATATAAATACCCTCATTCTCATAATTTGAGAGCTCCCATTCCATTCCCAATTTTTGGAGGCCACACACCACATTTTCACATACACTCCTCTCCATTCATCCATTCTTCATTTCATTCACCCATTCCACTTGGTTTCTTCAAAATCCATCATTCGTTCCATCCATCCACCAATCTTAAAAGATAAAATCAAACAAGAAGTGAAGATTTGAGCATGTTGAAGGGAGAGTTTTCCAAGTTTGAAAGGGAGGCTTCTCAACCTTTAATTTGTGATTTTCTTCATTATTTAGCTCAAATGGAGCAAGTCATGGATTGTATTGTTTTTGCAATGAATTATAGTGGCTAGTCCTCATGTGAGGCTAGCCACAAGATGGATTGAGACTATTCTAAATATGTCGGATTTTTAATGGTTTAATTGAATTGATTTTGAAATTTATCTCGTGATCTATGATTACTTGATTCATGTTATGAATTGTGTGATTAAATTCTCTATTCATAGTGTTAGGATGGTCATTCCAATATTATGTTTAGGGTTTTAAGTGAATCATTTTATGATCTAGGTCTTGATTGTGGTTAAGCCTTGCATACTTCTTAGATTGATCACCATCACCCATCATCCATCTCATATATACATTTTCTATCTTGAATTGCTTTCTTAGTTGATAGTTTGTAGTGTAATTAAACAATCCTTTTATTGATTAGTCCTTCTAGAGTAAAACATCTTTCAAATACGGATACATACACTTTCTCCCTTGGGTTCGATATTATAAATTTTGCACTTGGTCACCACGTGTACACACAACGATAGATTACGCTTACTCTTATCAATTTGTCCCAAAATTGAGGCTAAGTTCACCTATCCAAAAATTTTAGATTCAATATTTATATAAATTTTAATTTTTAATTGGCAGTGATAAGTTTTATAATAAAAAGTTATATACAATTAATGAAAAGTGATACTGCTATTTCATGAATACTTTATTGTATAAATTAAAAGTGATAACATTTTATAGTGAAAATGTTAACTATTTTAAGAAGTGTAAAATAGTCTACGTGAGACGACCTACCCTTTTTAATTTATATATTTATCTCATCTCTTTTAATATATTTATATTTAATAAAAGTCTGAATAATAATTTTTTTTTGTTTTTTTACCCATTACTATGTTAGATAAAAAGTGATAATATTTTTAATAAAAAGTGATATATAATCAAGGAAAAGTGATAATCTGTCTTGTAAAAAATATTAGTAAAACAAATATAATTAAATGATATTTGATTAATAAAAAGTAATAACTAATTTTAATTCAACTATTTCATGAATAATTAATAGAACGGATAAAAAATAATAATATTTTTAATCAAAAGTGATACATGAAAATGAAAATGTGTAATATCCCAATATTTTTATGTATTTTTAAATCATGATAAATTTTTTTATTTTAAGCCAATTAAACTTTTAATTATTCTAAAAAGGTTTAACTTTAATCTTTTTCACCTCATGATAATAGATTTTTTAAAAAATAATGAGCCCAAGCCCAAGTCCAATAATAAGCCCAATTTAATTATATTTACATTTAAAGTAAAGGAAAGGGATCTATATGTTCTTTTAAAATTCATTTTTTCAATCACCGTAACTGTTAGGGTTGGGTTTACGAAAGAAATAACAGATATAAACTTTTCTTCACTTCCAAAACGCACACACAAAACTCAGACATTTCAATAATCAAACATCCATGGAAAGAGATTTTTATATTTCAACCCTATTATACATTCAAGGTAACTCATTCTTAAAATTTAAAAAATGTATCTATTTATTTGAAATGGATACGAAATTTTGATATGTTGTTTAAAACAGGGCTTTTGACTTGTATTTAAAATTTCATGATATTTGGCCTCATATTTTATTTTATACGAATTTTATACACATGCCTGCAGAATCTGAAATTTTATGGATATGCGACTAGAAAATTTGAATTATATAATTATACCTTTCCAAAGGATCTGGATTTTGGATATGTTATGAACAAGAAGTTTTTGATGTTCCGTAAAAAGTTCATACCGAAAGGACGATTATATTATATTATATTAATTTTTCAATGTTTCTGATCATTCTGTCAAATATATTATGTTTTCTATTTAAAAATTATAAAGCATATTTAAAGAGCTCTAAAAGTTCTTTTTTTCATATATGTTATACTTTATGGTATTTTTGGTAATCTGTGATAATTTCATATTATTTGGAGTTCTGTATTATTTAATACAAATTTTACAATATTAGTACACTCAATTTAGATCATGAAATTACTACTGATTTGAATTACAAATAAAATATTTATAGATTTTCAACTATTATTATTATATATTTTTATATATTTTATATTGAACGTTTTGAGATGTACAGTCAAAATCTCCTATTGAATAAATGATTAAATTATTTTAAATTAAATATAAGCTGATTTTTGTACATGAACTATTATGTATTCTATTTCATTTTTAATATCTCTAAACCATTTTTAATGACCTCAAATTATTATAATTTTATTATATGTCGTACAATAAGGAGTTTTAAGTTCTCCGTAATATTTTTATTAATTTTAAGAATATGTATGATTTTATATTGATTTTATATCACAACAATATATGATTCGTTCCAACTTCTTCTTGCTGATTTGAAATTATAAAATAAATAATTTAAGGAATCCAAATATTCTGATATTCATATATATCATATATGTTAATATTTTAAATTTACTGTTATAAATTTTACATTCATAGGTATCATATAATATTTATTATAAATATTTCATTATTGCTTAAATTGTTTCAAGAATAACTTATCTTAATTTTTTAAAATATGAAAATTATATTTACTGATCCTTAAAAATCATCATTTTCAGATATGTTATATATTACTATATATTTTATATTTATATGATTTTCATATGATTTCATCTTTTAAATTTAAATATATTAAATTATTATCAGTGCATCTGAGAAATTCCAGCTTTTACTATAATCACTTTGAAATTCAAAACATATAGTTGTACACCTTATTATATTATTAAATTTGGATATGTTCTTTCAATTATAAAAGATTAGTTACACATATATTAAATTTTGGACTATTTTTATTTTTATTTTATCAGCCATAGATTATCTATACATTGGTATTTAATAAAATCTTTCATTTTAAATTATGTTAATCTCTCTTATTTAAAATATTGAAGTATCACTTCCACTATATTCTAAATATTCAAACCTATAATATTATTCATATTTTATGTTTGCATATTAATCTGAGATAAGTATAGTTTCATTATAGATGAAAGTTATTACAAGACACAGATTATCATTCGCATTTAAGTGCATCCATTCATCATCAACATTCGTACCAGATGGGGAAATCTAAACTTTGTCTATGTAAGTGCTTATGTGTTACACTGATAAGTTACTGCTTGCATTACATTCATAGAGTATTACTCGTAATACTGTCCACGGACATATAGTATTCGTAATACTATTCATAGACATGTCGCCAGGGACTGTGATATGGGTCCGGGGCTGATAAAAAGGTCATCGGGAATACTTGGATTGTAAAAGGTCCTTGGAAGGCTCGCTATGCCAGTACATTTATATAAGTGAGGACACTTTCAGGTGTCGGGATTTTAAGTAATTCTCGGGTAACGCCCACCGTACTTCATGATCGATCATTCAGAGACATGTTCACAGATAAGATTTATGTGTTATTTGTGATTTATTAATGTTTATACGTGAGTTATATATTGTAGATAAATATTTTTCCACTGAGCTGTGGTTTGCTCATCCCATCATTTAAACATTTTACAGATTAAAGAAGATGGAGTACGGAGAGAGGCGATGGGTGATAAAGTAATTAATTGGTATTCATTTGGTTTTAATCATCCAGTACTTTACATTAATTAACATGTTTACTATGATGAACTGTTTTATAATTATTTAATAGTCATAACTTTATATTTATTTATATTTCATGAGAAGTAATTTAATTTAATGGAAATCTTTTCATTGTTTATTTTTACTTGAGATAAAACGTTTGATATTTAATTGCATGTTTATTTTAATCATAATTACGCTGCAACCAATGTTATATTTTAATAAAATTTGTCAGTCTCTTTTGATTAAATCTTATTGGATCTAAAATAAATTTCTCTTAAAAGGTTATTTACATTTTTATGATAAAGTGGGTCGTTTCAAAATGATAACCATCGAATTAAACTATTTCATAAATAATTTATAATGTGAATAAAAAGTGATAATAATTTTTATAAAGGGATGCTTTTAATACACACCCCTTTTTATTTAATACACACCCTATTATTATATAATTAAAAAATATATTTTTAAAAAGTTTAAATCACCCTTAATTCATTAAATGCACACCCTATATATTTTACACACTCAAACACTTTCTTTATTTAATTCTAAATTTCACACCGATTCAATACAATTTATAATAGATTACAAATAAAAATTGCAATCATTCTGCAGCAAATAATTCTCCGTCCATGGAGTTTTTGGGTTTTCTTCGAAATCTTGAACTCATGTTGCGTCATGTTAGAACTTTTGATGATTTGAGAAGAATTAATTGTTGAAAATAAATCCATGAGACCTTAACCCTATTATGATAAACTGAGATCAAACTGTAATGTGGAAGCGTACCTGATCCAATGAGTCTCTAGGCGGAACACGAACTCAGGATCAATGGTTATATGGCCTTCCTCAACTAAGCCTCCTTATTTCTTATGGGGACCGTAGTAATCCCTCCCGATGGGGAGAAGGAAAGACCATGTATGGCTTAGTATATTGGGGACCATAACCTGGGAGCCTTTATATACTACTTGACTAGACCACCCATAATCACCTAATCACGTAGTATTGGGTATCTACTCAATAAGCCCATATTAATTATTATTATAGCTCATGGACTTTTAACCTTAGTTGGATCACTTAATTAAGTCCATAATATAATTGAATAGCTAATATAATTGCATAATAATATATTGCCCACAATTACATTATATTGGAAATTAAAAATTTCCAACAATCTCCTACTTGGGCTATACATTTTCGTTAGCAATTATATCAAGAGTCCTTAGTTGCGCAACTTTATGTTATTCCTCTTTAGGCTATACTTAACAATCTGGTCCATCTCATATACTAATATGGAACTACCGCGGTATTCACCACATTATAAATCGTGAATAAACCCCGACAATCACCATATCAATATACTCAATGACATAGATCAAATATGGTGAGTAGTATGGAAATTACATGTCAAATGTGATCAACATCATGTCTATTTCCAACTGGTCCAACTTTAAACTTTAGTGAGATCAATCCATAATGTAAAATATTACAAAATGAAATTACTTAAGTGAATTCACAATGAATTCAAAGCCATGAACTTTATTCTGCAAAAAACTGAATTATCCAAATCAAAGTGTTTTGAAAACTTTAAAGAACAATAAATATAGACTCCCACTGAACTAATGTATTTAAAACCATATAACACCCACATGATTAGCTAGCTCATAAAATTGCAGGGCGTTGAATACATAATTGGTGGATCCATATTTAGAGTCTATCATAATATGCTCTTCTAAAATTTTATCTACACAAAACACTTTCTTTAACAACCAAAAATTCTATGTCAATTTGTTTGACTTATAAGTATTCTTGTCATAAATACTTTACTGAGAACTAACTGTCACAATGAACTTTATGTGACAAATCTTTACAACCTTTATTTCATGTTTGAATGCCCTTAGTGTGCTACTAATTCTGTTGTCATGGTTAATGAGCTAAAGTGTTTGCTTAATACTTTTACTTGTATAGCTCTCCGACCAACAGAAAATATAGCCTGAAGTGGATCTTACAATGTATTGACATCAAACAAACTCAGAATTAGAATTCTTCATGATCTCTAACAAATCTGATCCCTGATGTACATGCATATTATTCTTAGTTCTCTATACATACTTTATAAAGATCCATACTAGAGTTACTTAAATGTTTACTTAATATACCAACAATATAAGCCAAATTAGGTCTTGTAGAGACCTCATCATACAACAACTTCCAACAACCAATGAATATGGAATGTTTCTACATTTCTTAAATTTTTAGTTTAACTTTAGGGCACCTGATTGAGACTGCACTTGTCTCCCTTAGCTTAACCGAAACATTCTCCCACTGAATCACATAATCATCTACATTTGTCTCAAAACCAAATGAGACACTTACTTCATGATGATACTTGTGATTCCTTTACGAAAAAAATTTGCTTGAATGCATAGATGGATTTCCTATTAGTTCTTAAACCATTTAGATCGTATCATCAGTGTTGCGATCAATGAACTTTATCTTTACATCCATATAATATGATTCAAGATCAAAATGTGTTACTAATGTCACGATTATCTTATAATAATGACTTCCTTCCCTTTTGAGTATAATTTTATATCAAGATGCAAACCTAATCATCTTGTATTGATTTAAACTCATTTTATAGCATTAACCCACTTTCGAGTATTTGGACCTTGCATGGCTTGATGAACATTGTTGGAATGTTCTACCATTAATTCCGTAGTGCTCTCATTATTTAGGAGAAAACTACATAATCATTCAAATTGTCATTCTCCCAACTCTAGTGGTTTCCTTAGTGACATTAATTCTTGAGGTTGTTGAATTTGTATTCCTTAAATATTATTGACATTGTCTTATCTTATTCTGGATTTGCACCAATTCTTTAAAGCATAAGTGAGGATCGAATCGACTCCCCTTAAGGACAATGTCTCTAATATTATTCTTCCCCCAAAATCAACATCCTCACATAATACCGTAGTACCCGTCTCAAATATGATCCGATCAATTGGATCATAAACTTATTATCTTTATTTAATACCAATAAAGTAGCTTGTATCTATTTGAATCCAATTTTATTTAGTAGATCCCAATGATCTAGCCTTAGTTGGATATCACCATATGTGAAACTCAAAGAGTTCTCACAACTACTTTGGTTGGAACTTTATTGAGACTATAAGCTGCAATCTTTAGTATTTCTCCAAGTAGTAACCATATATTGTGGAGTACTATTTTTGTCTTTTAACTACACCACAACATCATTCATACTAAGTAATCTTAATGTGGTGTATTATAAAATAATTCCACAAGCCTTTAGGAGAAAACGAAAGGTTATACTTTAATTTCTTTTTAACAGCTTTCCAAACGAGTTTTTCTTTGTTGTCCTTATACTTTATTGAGACAGAGTTTGTTAGAAACTTATTAGTTCATCCTTATTGTTTAAGTTCTCATCATGTATAATTTTGTTGTTGACATAGGTTAAACTTAATTAACAGACTTCTTAATTGTACAGAGAATTAATCCAAAATGATTATCATGCTTGCACTAAACTTTATAATCTTTCAAATTTTAAATAGTTTAGAATCATCTCAAGGAATCTATCACATCATTAGTATCAATACCAACTTGTAAGTGACACTCTTTACATAGTAGTCAAATACTGACAATAAAACTGTCAAGCAATAGCCTTCATTTGGGCCGACTTATTACTTACATGTTAAACAAATAATCGTCACATATTTACCACCACAGGTGCTTGTGTATTTCTGCCAAATATTAATCTACCTATGGGCCGATCAATACCCGCATGAAGATACACTTGCAAAAAATTATTAATTAGGGACCCATCACAAGACACCTTGTGCAACATTAACCTCGTCTATGGACAAAAATTAACTGCATGAGTAATCTTGGTGTAACAATCAAGTATTGACAATAAGTTCTGTCAAACAAGAGTCTATCTGTGGACCTACTCATGTTCACATGAATAATCCAAATAATTATCACATATTTATTATCACATGTGTGTTATTATTCTGTCAAACTGTGCCTACCTGTGGGCCGAACACAGAACACATAAATAATACCACACCCATCTATGTAATTTCAATAAAGCTTTTCTCTACACACGATATTGTTGTGGCAACATGGTGCTTCGATTAACAAGATTGAAGGTTTACTAGACTAATTAAATAAATATTAAAATATTTAATTTAATTAAACGACATTTAGTTGTCTCCCCAATTTAATTTTAATTAATTAAATTCCACCAATCAAATGGGAATATCAGATGACTCACATCAATTTAAAAATAATGAAAGATTTCTTTACTTAATTAGGGATTCCAAAATCCTAATTTACATTAAACTGAATTTGGCAAATATTCTTTATAAAATTATCATACCATACACCTCAAATAACAATGCAGCCAATTAAATGATTAGAAATTAATAACAAACTGCAATAGTGTTAATCAAGTAACTAAATTATGGGAATCCATGAATATTAATGAAAGGAGCGCCTGTCATTATGATATATCACAAAATAAATTAATTCGTCAAATTCAACATAATTCCAAATTCAAGAAAATCCCACTACAAGTGATGGCAAATTACTAAAGTAATTAATTCCACCCAATTTCATTCATGAAGCCACGGATATGAAGATGAGTTTACATGTGTCAATATTAATGACATTCACATAATTAATAATAATTCTACTTTATCAAGTCCAAACACACTTTATTCGGTACAATTTTGAATTATGCTATTAAAAAATTCAAAATTAATAATGGCACCAGATAATTAAACAATCATGAGAAATTCAACTTCTCAAAAATTATCCACGGACAACAATTAAATCACAAGTTCTCAATCATAAGATTAGAAGCAACAATTCGCAATTCCTCACGAACACTACATATATTTGTATTAAAACTTAAATCTCAAGAATTGCAGTGTAATTATATTGCTGAATACGTGCTATGTATAAATGAACAGTGACAATTATTAGATCTTATAAAACGTAAATGATCTAATCCTCAAAATTAAAATGTTATTTCACGTAACGATTCAAACAAAAATATTTGAATCAAAACATAGTTCTTTCAGATTTCAGAGAATCATACATAGGGTGGCTTTGATACCACTTGTTGGAAATAAATCCATGAGACCTTAACCCTATTATGATAAACTGAGATCAAACTGTAATGCGGAAGCGTACCTGATCCAATGAGTCTCTAGGCGGAACACGAACTCAGGATCAATGGTTATATAGCCTTCCTCAACTAAGCCTCCTTATTCCTTATGGGGACATCCCTCCCAATGGGGAGAAGGGAAGACCATGTGCGGCTTAGTATATTGGGGACCATAACCTGGGAGCCTTTATATACTACTTGACTAGACCACCCATAATCATCTAATCACGTAGTATTGGGTATCTACTCAATAAGCCCATATTAATTATTATTATAGTCTTGGACTTTTAACCTTAATTGGATCACTTAATTAAGTCCATAATATAATTGAATAGCTAATATAATTGCATAATAATATATTGTCCACAATTACATTATATTGGAAATTAAAAATTTCCAACATTAATAACTTTATTAATACACTAAAATTATGTAGATCTTGTAATTCACGGTTCTCGTCTTAATCCATCCTTCTTCTTATCATCGGAAGCGGCGACTAGTTTGGCCGGAAAAAGATTTACGACGCCACTTTGATGATCATCGCCGCCATGTTCGTGAAGTAGGGTTTTTGGATTTTGGGATCATCGCCGACTAGTTTATGAGGTGTATTCGCGATGATCATGTCCGCCTGGTTCAACTCCACCAGTTTCTTCGTCGATTTTACCAAGTTTTAAGGGTTTCCTCCTGAAGGTTGAATCATTGCTTCTCTAGTAGGAATTGCCCATGTCAAACATTTATTTTGTCCATGATATATTTTATTTGGTGAATCGTGGCTTGAATTTTCAGTTTCAAAACATAGTGGATGCTAATGGATAATGCAAAATCATGTTTGGTAGAACAAAGAATGACAATGAAATTGGTGTGGGATTCAATTCAATAGATGATTGTTTCTTATTTAACAGAAATCAATATTAGAGAAGAACGAATGATTTATTGCTTGCCAGTGGAGAAGAACGAATGATTTAAGAGATGAATGAGGAGTGTGTATAATTTTATTTGTAAAAGGGTTGTTTTGGAATTTTAGAGGTGTGTATATAATAAAATTAAGAAATATAAAATAAAAAAGGGGTGTGTATTCAATAAAAAGGTGTGTGTATTTAACAACACTCTTTTATAAAAAGTAATACTTAATTAAGAAAAAGTTATAATCAATTCTACTAAATTATTTCATGAACAATTCATATAAAAGATAAAAAAAAAATGATAATTATATTTTTAATAAAAAGTGATAAACATCAAAGAAAAGTCATAATCATTAGATGAATTTTACTTCATAACATGAACAATTTATTGAAAAAATATAAAGTGATAATAATTTTAATAAAAGGTGATATATGATAATATATTATTAATTAAACTATTCCGTGCATAAATAATTTTTAGGAAGAAAAAAAATGTAATATCTTATTTTAAAAAAAATTAATTAAATATACAATTTTATTATAGGGTAGGTCTTGTGTGAGACTGTCACACGTGAGACCGTTTTTCACTTTTTATAATAGTTATCACTTTCACTATAAATCATTATCACATTCGCTATAAAATGTTATCACTTTTTATTTATACTATAAATTGTTCATGAAATAACATTATCACTTTTCATTCATTTATTATCACTTTTCTATATAAAAGTTATCACTTTTGGGTCATCTCACATAAGGCTTTATGTGAGACGGTCTCACACAAGTCTTTGCCTTTAATTTTTATTCTAATATTTATCTTTTATTTTTATTAAAAAAATAAAAGAATGAGTTTACCTTACCTTACTATCAAGACGTACAGAGAAATAAGGACGAGAAAAAAAGAACACGTGTGGTATGGATTAGGCGGTTAGTATTGTTCAACACATTTAAAAAATAAATTAATGTAAATGAGTTGGTGCATAATGGGATCTGTGAGATAGTCTCACCTTGACGTACAAAGAAATATGGATGAGAAAAAAGAACACTTGTGGTATGGATTAGGCGGTTAGTATTGTTCAACACATTTAAAAAATTAAATTAATATAAATGGGTTAGGGGAGGATCCGTCTCATATAATGAGATTCGTGAGACAGTCTCATCCAAAACTCGGCCTAAAAATAAAGTGAAAAGGCCGTCAGAAATAACAAGAAAAAAAATGTATTTACATGGCCGGCGAGATTAATAGGAGTATTTCCTAGTTAATTTTCATATATTACCGTGGGTAATAGCGCACTTTAAATGGGTTCTTTTGGGATCCGTATTACGAATTAAAGTATGTTAAACGATCGCGTGCAAGTCTTTGTTATATATATATACACTATGGGCACTTACATGATACATGCTATAACATTATATTACTACAAGATACATTAATAAAAAAAATATAACTATGAAGTACATACATAATTATATTGCATTATCTCATTATTACCTCTATTAAAATATAATTATGTAAAAACTAGATAATAAGGTAAGTAGGTGAGAGAATTATAATGTGGTATGTAAAAAATCTCTTCCTTCAATTATTATGCTACTAAAGATCCGTACTCTCACTCTCCTTCCATTCAAATATGTTTATTTATTCTGCTTCACATTATCAAAATAGGTGAGAGAAGTATAATTTGATCTTTAAAAAACTCATTTCCTTAAATTTCATTGTTCTAAAATAGTTATGTGCAACAATTTTGATCATTTGCAGCATTGAAAATATGAGAGAGAATTATAAGCTGATCTTTTAAAAACTTATTTCCTTAAATTACATTGCTTTAAAATTATTATGTTCAACAATATTTTTTGTGAAGGCATTGCTTTAAAATTATTATATTCAACAAATTTTTTATGTGCAGCATTGAAATTTGTGTGCAGCATAATTAGATGAGCATTTTAAGGTGATTTTTGAAAAAACTCTTTTTTTAAATTACGGTGCTCTGAAATTAGTATGTTTAATAAAATTTGTTATTGTGCAACATAAAAGTTTTTGTGTAGTGTAATTTTATGTGAATGGAAAATTTTTGTGCAAAATAAATTTCATATGAATCAAAAGAGTGCTACGTGAACATAAATATTATATAAATAGTAAGTATTGTGTGCAGAAAAAAAAAGAGGTGCAACCTAATGGTAAAATTTGTGTGCAGCATAATTTTATGTGAAAAATAAAAAATCAAGAGGTGAGTTAAATTCAAAAGAATCAAAACTAAAATCAGAAATAGAGAAATAAAACTTTTCAGAAACATTATTTTTAATTAAAGAAATCATCAACAAAGGTTCTCAGTATGCACATGAAATTAAAATATTACTTATAATCTGTATAAATATACGACGAATAGCATATGTAACAACAAAATTTGTATTTATTAAATAATAAACACAAAAGAATTACAATGATAATTCGAGATGGATTGAACTTGAGAATTTGAGTGAACAGTCTCTATCTATCATTTGATTCATCTCTTGAGTTGACTTCTTGACTTCTTTCAACTTTCGGAGCCGGATCTTCGGATGAAGCTTGTCCGAGCTAGAGTTTGGCTTGAAGAATATTTGTCCCGAGGCGTTGAGCCTTTGCTCGGATCAAACGTTGACTTGAAGATTTATCGCGAAGAACACCGTTCAATTTGGTGGAACATTGTTGACTTCACGAATATTGCTGTATGAACTTGATTTGAAGAAACGTTGAATCTAAGGGGCTCCGCACCTTGATCTCAGATTGAATGGCACTTCTAGATTGATCTTTGAAGAATAACTTGATCTTCGTAGAGATTTCAAGTTTCGTTAGAGTTCTTCGGGTTTTCAGAATTTTCAAGAGTGAATGAAATGAGGACTGAAGACCCTTATTTATAAGTAGAGAAAATAACCAGTTGTGAGATATTTTCTTCTTGAAAATATATGTTGGGTTTTCTCCTTTAATTAATCCTGCTGGTTGGATACGGACCTATTTAATTTAATTAGGCCTGCTGATTTGACTTGGACTTATTTGACTTGAATCAGGACCACTTGACTTGAATTGAGCCCATTTAACTTGATTTTGGCTCAAATAATTATATTAATTATCAATTATTTATTCATTTATTATAGAAATTAATTTACTTAAATTCCTTAACAAATAAATATTTAATCAATATTTAATATATTTTCCTCCGTATTTATATTTATTAGGTAATAAAATTTAATTGTCTACAAATGCCCACTTTTATTTTGTTCAATGAAATTTATTCTTGAAGTGTACAAATTGCAACAATATTTATATCTTCATCAAATTTTGGGCCCATCAAATTTTCCATGTTCATACCCTTAGCATGCTTTTTAAGATTCAATTCAATATATCCACCCTTGAATAATGGACCGCATGAACCGCCAACCCCTTATACTTTTGTTGATTTTCCTTAACCCATATCTGCAAGATATACTTTTGATGGCATTTCTATACTTGAAGGCAAGTAGATAACATCAAATCTTCAAGAGATAGATACAAATATTCATGCGAGACTTATCATAGAAATTTCAATAAATACGAAAGCCCATGCCTTCAATTTCCACATCAATTCATCCTACTTCATTCAAGCTATTTTTAACTGGCTGCCCTTTTTGGGTTTAACTGCACGGAATTTCTTCCGTATTCATCAAGGCATACCATAATCTGGCCCTTGTTTTGGTGCAGGGGATCATCATAAAGCACAATATGAGTTAAACTCATGACACAGTCGATTAACAAATTAGCAGCAGCAGCAAATTCACACATATGAAGTGCCTTTTAGCATGGTCAGAAGCAAATTTCCAACGCCAACCAACATGAATGGTGGTAGCATTGATTTTCTTTTCACTGTCGAGAAGAGGATGGGATGCAGACGAGCAGCTTAAGGTGGTTTCCTTCAACATTACGGAGAAGATTTTCGACACAACGGCAGGAGCAGGCCTTGTTGTGGGTAGAGCTGTCAAAATGGACTGGTGGGGCGGTTTATCCCACAACCCACCTTTTGATGGGCTCAAGTGGGGCAAGTTATTTGCAGCGCGGGCTACCGGTGGGGCGGACTACCAGTGGGGCGGGCCACTGGTGGGGCGGGCTATGGTGGGACGGGCTGCGGGTTATCCCACACCCTACCCTTATCCACCTATGACCTACCCATCTCCCCACCTCCACTCACCCTCCAACCCCCAAAAATTTTTTTCTTAAAAAAATATTTTAAATTTTAATATTTAAATTATAAAAATATTATCACACAACCATACCCCCTACCCACTCCCACCACCCAATTTTTTTTTAAAATTTTAGATTTAAATATTTAAATAATAAAAATATTATCACCCAACCCTACCCCTACCCCCCTGCCCACCTATCACCCACCCCCACTCACCTAGACATGCATATTTTAATCAGAACCGCCGGTTCGGAATTGAAAACCGGCGGTTGGAACCGGAACTGGCGGTTCCGGAACAGGTGAAAACCGAACAGAAACTGGCTATATATCGGTTCGATTCTGATTCTTCATTTCGTGAAACCGGAACCGCCGGCGGTTTTTCAAACCGAACAGAAACTGGCTATATATCGGTTCGATTCTGATTCTTCATTTCGTGAAACCGGAACCGCCGGCGGTTTTTCAATTTTCTTTTTACGTTTTTATGTTGAAAAACAAAAAAAAAATTAAAAAAAAACCAAAATCGGCGGTTCGGAACCGGAACCGCCGGTTTGGAACCACCGTGCATGTGTACACGCACCCCCCAATTTTTTTTAAAAAATATTTTAGATTTTAATATTTAAAAATAATAAAAATATTATTACCCTACCCCTACCCACCCCCACACCCACCCACCCACCGTCCAATTTTATTTTTAAATTTTAGATTTAAATATTTAAATAAAAATATTATTACCCTACCCCTACCCACCCCCTACCCACCCCCTACCCACCCTAAACCCCTACCCACCCCCACCCACACCCACCCGCAAATATTTTTTTTTAATTTTAACATTTAAATAATAAAAATATTATTACCCAACTCTACCCCTACCTACCCCTAAACCCTACCCACCCCCACCCACCCCCCAATTTTTTTATTATTTAAATATTAAAATCTAAAATTAAAAAAAAATAGGGGGTGGGTGGATGGGTGGGGGCTGGGAGTGGTAGGGGTAGGGTTGTGTGACAATATTTTTATTATTTAAATATTAAAATCTAAAATTAAAAAAAATAAAATTTGTCGGGGGAGTGGGGTGGGGTAGGTGGGTCAGTTGATAGGGGTTAGAATTAGGTAATAATATATTTTATTATTTAAATATTAAAATTTAAAAAAAATTAAAAAATTTTTTTTGGGTGAGGGTGGGGTGGGTAGGGGGTAGGATTGAATGATAATATTTTTATTATTTAAATATTATAATCTAAAAAAATTTAAAAAAATATTTTTTTTGGTGGGGTGGGTTGGGGTGGTGTCGGTAGGGGATAATATTTTTATTATTTAAATATTAAAATCTTTAAAAAAATTAAAAAAAAATTTGGGTGGAGGGTGGTGGAGTGGGTGGTTAGGGGTAGGATTGAATGATAATATATTTATTATTTAAATATTAAAATCTAAATGTTGTATGTCACTTTTTTAAATTTTAATTTATAAAAGTGAGTTGATGTTGGGTTAGTGGGGCAAGTTATCCCACACTTTAATGGGTTTGAATTGGAGGAGGACTTTTATGGAACGGGTTGGCCCAATGAACTCAACCCATTTTAACCGCTCTAGTCGTGGGCCTTGTGTCAGAGGAGCATCTGGAGACACACTTCGACAAAGGGAAAGGCAGCACATGGATGCGGCACTCTGACGATGGGAACCTGGCGACGGCAAGTGGAGCGCAAATCTCAGAGGTGAAACTGGCTGTTGGCGTCGCAATTTCAGGCAACAGCGGATAACGTTCGACATGCGGAGCTTCAGATTCGCGCAAGATAAAGACTGTGTGCCGACTCTCAAAGAAGACTGGTGGCTGGCAGCGAAGAGAGTGGATTTGCATCCTCGGGCAGAACTCTAGATCCGGATGACTATGGTGGCGTCGAGATTTCCGACGAGAGCGACTGTTTCCTTTTCTTGTGGTGATGGTTCGCATTACCGGCGACGTGGCTGGAGTCGGATCCAGAGGACAGGTGGCACGGCGAAAGCATCCTGTTCCGACGAAACGAGAAGGCTTGTCGGCGGTCGCTGGTGGCGGAAGCAACGTGCGGTGGAATTCTCTGGCGATCAGGCAGCAGATCCGGTGAAGAAAACGAGAATGAGAATTAGAAGCAGGCGAACAGCTTCAATTTTGGGCGGGAGAACAATTCTGAAGAGAGCAGTTACTTGTACTTTCGCTGGAGAGAGAAATTTATCTTGAGAAAAGGAAAATGAGATTATGAGAATTGCAGATGGACTCCACTCACGTTTTTTCCTTGGTAAATCAATTCTTGACTTTTCAACTCATTGATCAAATTAATTTTGGATCAACAATTTGAATTCACCTCTCACAATTGACCTCAAATTCCAAAACCAATTTAAGACTTCGGCATCAAGTTGGGCTTCAACTTTTAATGGCTAATTAAAATTTTAATTCATGCTTAGAGCTTAAATAAATTAAGCTTAAAAAGCATAAATTAATTTAATTTCCCCCACAACATTTTGTACTTAATCGAATATGGTTTCAACTCATAATTTTGGACTTAATAATTAAGTGATCCTATAAATTTATTTTGAATCTTTTAATTAATTAACTTCATAATTTTAAATTACTTGAACCCCTCTCTAGTTTGCAAATAATCTTTTCACCACCTTCATCACTTCACCATTGGTAGAATTTTGAGGCTATTTCAACACTTCAAGAATGAGATAATCTTTTTTTGAATTTCTTCACCCAAACTTACGGTCAACTACCGTCTACTCCTTGTCAACCTTTTTCTTCTCAACTTACTGCTTGTCTCACAAACTTGATGCAATTAGTCTTAATTATGATTGAACTTAGCAGAGTACTAAGCTGCCTACGTACCTCTATGAAAATGATCAAGTCATTACGTAGTCAAAGGGACATGATTTGATTTGAATGAGGGTGCAGTACACAGTTTATACTCATGTGGGCCAGGAGTAACTTGCATTTTAGACTTGCGCGTTAAAGAGCTTTGAACTTGAATTTTCTGACAATTTATACTCGTGTAAAAGAGTCTTGAATTTTGAGATTTGTAGACAGTTTATACTCTTCTCAAGGAGTCTTGAATTTGAGTTGGAAAGCTTAAGATCGTATCAAGGAGCATAACATGTAGAGAGTTTTGTCTCTTTTCAAAGAGATTTAATTTGAGTTGGACATTTTAAGCTCATATGAAGGAGCATAACATGTAGAGAGTTTCATCTCTTCTCAAGGAGATTTGATTTGAGTTGGACATTTTAAGCTCATATCAAGGAGCGTAACATATAGAGAGAGTTTCGTCTCTTCTCAAGGAGATTTGATTTGAGTGAGATAGTTTAAGCTCGTATCAAAGAGCGTAGCATATAAAGAGTTTCGTCTCTTCTCAATGAGATTTGACTTGAGTTAGAAAAATTTGAGCTCGTGCCAAGGAGCCTTGCGTGGACAGTTTTCGCTCGTGTCGAGGATCTGAGAATTTGATTTGTAGACAATTTTAGCTCGTGTCAAGGAGCGTAATGTGGGGATTTTTAGATACTTTTAAACTCATAACAAGGAGTATTGTGTGGACATTTTTAGCTCATATCAAGGAGCATAACATATGAACAGTTTTAGCTCGTATCGATGAGCGTAATGATGAGAGTGAATATAAGTATGTTTTATTATCCAATTTAACACATTTTTATGAGAATTGATGTTATATATTAGCACAAGTATCTTGTATTTGATATATGTGAGAAAAAGGTGCGCTGGAAGTGTTTTATTGTGTTTTAGGTGGAAAAATGATCAAAAGTGTAAAGTTGGAGAAAAGGTGCAACTTGTGTATTAATACTGAAAAATACACGTCCAACTTGTATAATTTTTCTGTATTTGTGTGAAGATCTGAATTGGATGTAATAAATGGTTGGAAAGCTACAGAATAGAGGGTCGTTTTGGCGTAAAGAACACCTCAATTGGATTCCAAACGAGAGAGTTATGATCAAAGTGGTGACATCGCGCAAGCTGTGCCAAATAGAATGGCTGTGCCACTTTGTATGACTTGTTACACCTTCAAATGTTGGAGTTTCTAGGAGTTCTTTGTGTGGATAGAAAGCAAAGAAAGAGAAGATCACGTGAGCATAAGAATTACTCAAATCGGAGGTCAGATATGGAAGTTATGCATGAAACGGTGAGACTGCGCAAGCTTGCTTGACCAAAGGAGATCCGTTCGACCAGCATCGTCTTGGTCGAACGGAAGAGGTCAAGTCGAACAAAATGACCAAAAACTTACAGAGAGCTTGCTCGATAATTGCTCGACTTGGAGGTCTTGTTCGACTTCTGAAGGCTTGGTTGAACATAATTGCGCTGATTCTATTTTTGGTAGTTTCGGATTTCTTTTACCAAATTTGGCGTATGTCTCAAGTAAAAGCCCATCCAAGGCCTATAAGGAGAGCTTACAAGTATAAAAGGGGGTGTAGATCACATCGTTATTCATCATAGAGATCATATTATATTGGAGAGAGGCCACAACAGTACTACACCCCACATGGGGGGATCACCCCCAACCATCATCCACATCCTTTCCTCCATCCATCCATCACTTTGAAGATTCTTTTGTGGAATCAAGAGGAGAACCAAGAGGAGGATTCAAGACGGAGAAGGATGCGACGATGCCACATCTAGGGTTTTCGTTTCCTAATTTATCTTGTAATTTTCCAGACATCCGGGTAAGATCTATCCAACACCCATGATTGTTCTTCGTAACATCATCGGCTAGAGCCTTTTTCGTAGAACTAGGGTTGTGAATAATTTAATTGCACATTTTCTTTAGCTAAAAAGATTCTTAAAAAATCAATCAAGGTTGATTTTTTATACTGGCACACATACACAATTTATCCTTTTATGGATTTTTATGCACTTTTCAATCTCAAGGAACTTACCACCATTTTAAAAATATCACATCATGGTTATTTGCGCCGTGTGTCTGGTTACTCAGTGATAATCCAAGTGTGTTCTTACTCATTTTTTGATACTAAACAGTCTTTAGAAAGAACACATCGTAGTTTTCAGCCCCGTGTGCTTAGTTACTCAACTTGTTTAGACCTTTGATTTTTTTAGAATTAGTGCTTTCAGCTGTGTATGTCCAGAATTGCACCTCAAGATTAAACCAGAATATAGTTAACAATAAGAAAATAAGCTATCAAATCAGTTAATTTCGACATAAAATGATAAAACTTACAGTAGTTTTGCTTCAAGTGTCGAGACACTCTAAGAAACATCATGCATGACTCATGGAATATGGAGACCAAAAGATTTCCAGAGTGAAGAAAACCTTTCGAAATCAAGTGCTTTGGTGAATATGTCAGCAAGTTGTTTCTCAGTGGAAATATACTCCAACTTAACTACATTCTTCTCAACTAAATCTCTTAGAAAATGATGTCTATGACTGATATGTTTAGTGAGTGAGTGTTGCACTGGATTTTTAGAAATGCTTTTTGCACTTATGTTATCACAGTAAATCACTAAAGTACATGTCTCAAGCACATAATCATAGCATATTTTTCAACCGAAGCAATTGTGTGCAACAACTTCCATCAGTAATATATTCAGATTCAGCACTGGATTGGGATATGCATTTTTGTTTTTCACTATGCCAAGAAACAAGATTGTTACCCTTGTAAAATAATCCAACCACTTGTGCTCTTCCTGTCATCACTATCACCAGCCTAATCCGCATCACTTATTCAACCAATGAGCTGTTTGTATCCTTTGAAAATCATAGTCCCATCTCACTAGCTCCAGTAACATATCTGATGATCTTTTTTATAGCTTTCATATGAGATTCCTTGGGATTTTCTTGGTACCTAACACAATCACAAACACTATACAAGATGTCAAGTCTACTCGAAGTTAAGAACAAAAGGCTACCAATCATAGATCTATACAGAGTGTGCTCAACATTTGGGCCAACATCATCTCTGCACTGTTTCTTTGATGTTCCCATTGATGTCTTCATAGGCTTGGCATTCTCAAGACCGAATCTTCTCACCAAGTTCTTTGTAAACTTACTTTGTGAGATAAAGATACCACTTTCACTTTGTTTGATTTGGAGCCCTAAAAAGTAATTTAGGTCACCAACCATACTCATCTCATACATGGTAGTCATTGCCTTCACAAAGCTGTCCATCATGACCTGAGATGTTGCTCCAAATATGATGTCATCAATAAATATTTGTGCAATCAAAAAGCAATCAAGTTCATGTTTAATGAAAATAGTTTATTAGCCTCACCTTTAATGAATCCAAAATGAAGTAAGAAGTCAGTTAGTCTACCATACCATGCTCTATGAGCTTTTTTTAGACCATACAAAGCCTTTTTCAGTTTGTACACATGATCATGGTGAAATGGATCAACAAAACCTTTCGGTTGTTCAACAAAAGCTTCTTCAAGTAATATACCATTTAAGAAAGCAGCTTTAACATCAATTTGAAATAGTTTGATACTAACAAAGCATGCAATAACTCAGAGAAGCCTAATAGACTCTGTTCTAGCTACAGGTACAAATATTTCATCAAAATCTATTCATTCAAAATGTGTGTATCCTTGTGCAACAAGTCTAGCTTTGTTTCTTACTATGTTACCATATTCATCAATTTTTGTTTTGAAGATCCACTTAGTTCCAATCACATTAGTGTTTGTAGGTCTAGGCACTAGACTCCAAGCATCATTTCTAGTGAATTGTTCAAGTTCTTCTTGCATAGCCTGAATCCAACATTCATATTTTAAAAGTTTAATGACATTCTTGGGTTCAACAGAAGAGAAATAACATTCAGCACATGCAAACCGATCTGACTACATTTTTAAATTTACCTTTTCTTCTAGTTTGAACACCTATAGAAGACTCACCATTGATCTGTGATGAAGGGTGATCTTTAATATATCTGTGAGCAAGAGTATTTATCGGAATTCTGTAGAGTTGGTTCTCATTTCTTCTTAATGAACACTCGATGTTGTAGGATATGTGATCACATTCGGCTCTATATTGTTCACTGTTTTTGCAGTTTCAACCAGATCAGAGATATCATCTTCCATCTTTTTACCTGCAATATTAGATGAATCATCAAACACAATATTAACAAACTGTTGAAAAGATTTGTTCTAGGATTAAAGACTCTGTAAGCTTTTCTATTCTTAGAGTATCCTAAGAAATACTTTTATCACTCTTAGAATCAAACTTTGAAAGATACTCTCTATTATTCAGAATGTAGCACATGCAACCGAATACATGAAAGTATTTCAGGTTTGGATTCCTCTTGTACAGCAGCTAATAAGAAGTAATAGAACAACCAGGCCTAAAGAGAATCTTATTAGACACATGACATGCAGTATTCAATGCTTCAGCCCAAAATCATTTATACGCATTCATTGAAATAAGCATGACTCTAGTTATTTCTTGCAAAGATATTTTTTTTTCAACAATCCCATTCTGCTGGGGGTTTTAGGAGAGGAAAACTCTTGCATAATGTCTTTCTTTTCACAAAAAATAGCAAACATGTTGTTTTCAAATTCTCTACCATGATCAGTTCTAATCCTACATACTCTAAGATTGAATGTATTTTTGAACATTTTGAAAAAAAACTTTGAATACATTAAACGTATTAGATTTTTATCTTATGAGTTCTACCCATGAAAACCTAGAATAATAATCAACAACAACCAAAGAGTAGCTCTTACCACCAAGACTCTCAGTCTCTATAGGACCCATAAGATCCATATGAAGCAATTCAAAACACTCTGAAGATGTGCACATTGATGTGATTTTATGCGAGGACCTTACCTGCTTTCTTTTTAGCATTAACCACATACAAGAGGGTCTCTGAAACTGAGTTTAAGCAATCATTTAATAGCATCCAACTTAACCAATTTCTGTAAATTTCTATAATTTACATGGCCAATTTTTTGATGTCAAAATACACTTTCATCATGTTGTGTGATGTTGCAGTAAGTGTTGTTACCAATCATATAACAATTATCAGCAGATCGACTACCAACAATCACACAATCATTAGTTTCATTTAGCACAAAACATGAATTCTTGTCAAATTTCACATGCAAATTATCATCACATAATTGACTTATGCTTATCAAATTAGCACGTAGACCTTCAACATGAAACACATTCTTCAAATTTGGAAAACCTTTAACATTTAAAGCTCATTTACCAATAATATCACCCTTAGAGCCACCACCATAAGTAACTTTACACTATCAACAGTTTCATAATCTTTCAAGTATTCAATATTACCAGTCATATGTCTAGAACAACCACTATCAAAATACCATAAACTAGGTACACATGCTTGTAAAGAAGTACAGACCACATTACAAAGCACTTTTGGTTTTCTGACCCAAGCAGATCCAGTTGTGTGTAAATACTTGTGTGGCAACACTCCAGGCAATACATTTCAATAAGAAGATCATATATAAATTTAAAACGATAAAGATGACTATGTCTGGGAACTGAGCAGTAATGACAAACAAAAGTCATTTTGCCTCTTTGTTTAACAATCTTTTTAAACAAATATTTGAATTAGGTTCACAAACTTAACAAGTTTTTCTAAGCTTAAAGGCATGCATTCTTTAGTAAATCCAAGACCAAACTTATCAGATTTTCCAATAGAAAGAGCTTCATTCAAAACAAATGTACCTTTCCTTTACTTTTTGAAGTTTAATGTGGAAGCACCTACCTGACCTTGGAGTCTGGAAATTATAAATCCTTTTTTGTAAGATTTACCTCAAGTCTTGTTATGGTCTCAATCAGTCCACCATTCTCTTGGTAGACAGCTTTTTGTTCTTTCAGAAGTTCAGAAATCTTCATCTTTAGAGGTTCTTGCGAAGCACCTGCTCTAGAAAAGAAAGCATTAGTACAGTTCACATCATAATCAAAAGTAGACATAAACCTGCACTATGTTGTTTTTGATATCGGCACACCTTTAAAAATGAAAACATCTTTTCTATCATGTGGATAATCTTGTTGAGAAAAGTCCATTTTATAAGTTTTCAAGATACTTATCAATTCATTATGACTCAACAGATCAGTGTTCTTAGATTCTTCTATAGCACATATTTTACCATTAAATCTCCTAGGAAGCAGCGTATGTAAAGTTTTGTTCACTAACCTTACGTTGGAGATTGGATTCCCAAGTGACTGCATCTCAATAACTACCTCGTAGAGTCGTTCATTGTAGGATGAGATTGTATTATCTTCCTTCATGCTCAAGCTCTCAAATTGTGCATTCAGCATCCTTGCCTTTGCCCTTCGGACACTTTCAAATCCTTCACAGTGTTGTTGAAGCCTTTCCCAAGCATCCTTTGCCGAGATACAGTTCTGGATCAGGTTGAACATCACTATATCAACCGATGAGTTAATTGCATTGAGTGCTCTACAGTTCAGCAACGATTGGTTGTTCTCTTCAATAGTCCATACAAGCTCACTCTTGATGATGTGATCTCCATCTTTGTCTTAAACTATGTGGGGTGTCCAGCATGCCAGAATGGTCTTCCATGCACATTCATCCAGGGACTTGATGTAATTCCTCATTCGGCTCTTACACAAGGAATAATTAGTTCCATCAAGTATGGAAGGACGATTGATTGATCCAATAGAGTAATCCATGACACTTGAACACTTAATACCAGGAATCAACATTTAGTATTGTTAAGTGTTGGCTCTGATGCCATTTGTTGAGTGCCAGCGGGTGTAAGTGTGTTTTACGTCAGTGATGTTGTCCTAAGAGTGGTGACACTTCGTACAACACCGAATCTAATCAGAATAATAAACTTGAATGTAAGATTGCAAGTTTGTACAGTGGAAGACTTAACACACGAATAACTTAATCTTTCCACTAACTTATAGATAAGTTTGCAGTGGCCTCATGGCATAAATATCACTAACTTGGAAAAAGTGATTATAAAAACATATTCTAAGAGATGGAAATAATTCTTCCACTCTTCGAACATAAAATTGGATAATAATCCAAACAAGTTCCCAAATGGCAAACCTAAATTGTTAGATCTAAGCCAACTTCAAGCATGCACTTCCACTACCTGTGAACAGTACACACAAAACGTATGGGATAATAATATACACGTAATGTTGAACAGAATGTTACAACATTAGTGAAAACACCACAGAAGAAACTTAAAGATAAAAATCTAAGTGTGTTGTCTCTCTATTCTGTAGGATCTCTCCAAGTTGATCGATTTCAAGATAATCTTCTAACATCCAACAGCTTCTACTTATAGACATGGATCATACTGCAGGAGTCTATATCAAATGAGTGGTCCACTAGGAGATATAAAACCACCCATGATGAAGAAATAACCTCCCACTACATCGAATAGTTATCTTCATACTCTAGAAGCTTTCGAACTTCTAGAACTTTCCTGGTTGCTCTTCAGGCTTGTGGGTCCCTTTTCAGCACGTGTATCATCCATCCGCCAAAACCCTGAAAGAAACATTAAGCCCAACAACACAAACAACATTAACATGTTAGTGGTTTAAATAATAACTGGTGGAGGATCGGTGTGATTACAAATGTGATGACACTGGTCTCAACACATCACATCAATAATATATATATATATATACATATATATATATATACTATGTGGTTATTACTGTGGGTATTACATCCGCCCCTAGATAAAAATTTCATCCTCGAAATTTCACTTACTAGGCATAGGTAGATTTGGATATTTATTTTGTATGTCATCTTCGCGTTCCCACGTCGCTTCCTCTTTATTGTGTCTACTCCATTGAACTTTGACTAATGTAACTTCACGATTCCTTAGGTTATGAACTTTCTTGTCAAGAATGGCGATAGAAAATTCCTCGTACGCTAAGTTGTCGTAAATTACTATTACCTCATGGTTAACAACGTGGCTTGGTTCAAATACATATTTTTGTAGTATTGACACGTGAAATACATCATGTACTCTACCTAGCTCAGGTGATAAGGCTATTTTATATGCCATCTCGCCGATTCGTTCCAAAATCTTGTAAGGCCCAATTATCTTGGCTTGAGTTTTCCTTTCCTTCCAAAGTGAGAAATTCCTCTCATTGGTGAAACTTTGAGTAAAACTTTTCCTTCTTAGAACTATAAATCCTTGTGTGTCTTATCAGCGTAGGACTTCTTTTGATTTATGCTGTCTAAATTCTTCTTCCGATCTTTTCAATTACTTCTACTGTTCTTTCTACTATCTCTGGTCTTAGAACTTTCTTCTCACCAACTTCATCCCAATAGAGTGGATATCTACACTTTCTTTCGTAGAGTTCTTCGTAAGGAGCCATGCCTATCGTGACTTGAAAAGTGTTGTTGTAAGCAAACTTTATCGGTGGTATGTATCTTTCCTAACATTAACCAAAATCTAGAATGCATGCCCTCAACATGTCTTCCAATGTTTGAATAGTCCTTTCAGACTGGCCATCTGTTTGCCGCTGAAATGTTGTGATAAACTTAAGCTTTATGCCCGTCAAGTCTTGCAAGCTATGCAAAAATTTTGATGTAAACCTCGAATCTCGATCAGAAACTATAGAAAATGGTACACCATGTAGTTTGACAATTTCTTCTAGATATATTTGTGCAAGCTTATCCATTCCATAAGTCCTTTTGACTGGAAGAAAATACGCAGGCTAGGTCAAACAATCCTTGATTACCCGTATAGGTTGATTTCCTTGTGTAGATCTTGGTAAATCTGTAACGAAATCCATTGTGATATGCTTCCATTTTCACTCAGAAATCTCTAATGGCTTCAAGAGTCCTGAGGGCTGTTGATGTTCTACTTTCACTTGTTGGCAAGTCATGCACTTTTGGATATACAAACCTATGTCCTCTTTATTTTCTCCACCAAAAAACATTTTTCAAATCTTAGTACATTTGGGTTCCTCTTGGGAGTGCAGTGTATGGGGTACAATGAGCCTCTGACAAAATTTCCCTTATAAGAACCTCATTTTTAGGAACACATAATCTTTTTCCAAAGATGAGTGCCCCATAATCAGTGAGATCAAATCCCTTTCCTTACCCAATCACCACGTGTTCCTTAATTTTCTTCAGAAGTTCATCTCCCTCTTGAAGTTCCTTGGTTGTGTCTTTTAGGTAGGATTTAACCAGTAACGCAATCAATACTGCTTGAATGCTACTCGAAGGCATCATGACTTCTAAATTCATCCGAGAGAACTCAGCCACTAATGAATCTTGGTTTGTTATAGATCAGACTAATTCCCCATTGCCTTTTCTGCTTAGAGCATCTGCTACCACATTTGCCTTCCCTGGATGGTACAGTATTATACAATCGTAATCCTTGACTAATTTCAACCATCTCTTTTGTCTCATGTTTAATTACTTCTGTTGGAAGAAGTATTTTAAACTCTTGTGATCCATATAAATTTGACATTTTGTTCCAGATAATGTCTCCAAATCTTCTGAGCATGTATCACTACTGTCAGTTCTAAAATATGAGTTGGATAGTTCTGTTCATGGATCTTGATTTGTCTAGAAGATTGGCAATTACTTTATCACGTTGCATCAGAACGCATCTTAATCCTTGCTTTGAAGCATCATTATAGATGACAAGTCCTTCTGTTCCATCAGGAATTATCAATACATGTGCAGTGGCTGTTTAAGAAGACTAAAACTCTTTTCACACTCTACCATCCAACGGAACTTGACTTCCTTGTGAGTTAATCTTATCAAGGGTCCTGCAATCTTCGAAAATCCCTCGATGAACCTTCTGTAATATTCAGCCAATGCAATAAACTCCATACTACTCCTAAATTCGTAGGTGTCTTCTATTTCTCTACTACTTCTACCTTGGACAGATCCACCTCGATTCCCCGAGCTGATACAATGTGCCCAAGAAAGACAACCTTATCTAACCAAAACTCACATTTCTTGAATTTGGCATACAACTTTCCCTTTCTAGTGTCTCTAGAATAATTCTCAAGTGTTCTTCATGTTGCTCCCGATCTCTAAATACACTAAGATATCATCAATGAATACGATCATGAATTTGTCTAAGTATGAGTAGAAAACACTATTCATCAAATCCATGAAAATTGTTGGTGCGTTGCTAAGTCCAAAAGGCATCACCACGAACTCATAATGCATGTAACGTGTTCTAAAAGTAGTTTTCAGAATATATCTTTGCTTTAATTATTCTCACTTGATGATATTCCAACCTCAGATCTATCATAGAGAACACACTAGCACCGCCCAGTTGATCAAATAGATTCTCTATCCTTAGCCAGGGATACTTATTCTTAATGGTAAGTTTATTTAGTTCCCGATAATCGATACACATCCTAAACTTTCTTCTTACGAAAAAAATAGGTGCTCCCAGGGTGAAACACTAGGGCGTATGGAAACTCAAAATCCAAGAGCTCTTGTAATTGGATCTTTAATTCTCGAAACTTCTTTGGCGCCATTCGAAAAGGTGCTTTTGAGATTGGTGTTGCTCCTAGTACTAGATCGATTGTGAACTCCGCTTGTCATTCCGGTGGAAAGCCTGGTAAGTCTTCTGGAAACACATCTTCGTATTCCCATACGCTAGGAACATCCTCTATATATGCTCATTGATCGTCGTTATTTTCACCTAAATTTTAGTGTCTTTTATGTTTGTTTTCGTATTATTTTATCCGTCTTGTGGAGATTTTGGTGGTGTTTTATGTGATATTGATGGATTTGATGAAAAAAGTAAGTTAAGCTTACATTGATGTTAAATAGGTGTTTTGAAAGGAGAATCAAGCAAAAGAGGAGTTGAAGTGAAAATCCAAAATGTTGACAAGAAACTCGGTCGAATTTCTCCTACCGTGTGGATCTAGAAAAACAGCGCTAAAAACTCGATCGAGTTTTTGGAAAAACTTGATCGAGTTTCTCTGAAAATGCAGATTTAAAAACAAGGAAAATCACGAAAATTTGACCAAAGCAGAGAAAATCGGTCGAATTTTCATGTAAATTTTTCAGCTGTCAAATTCGAAATTAGGGCTTTCCAAAGGGGTATAAATACCCTAAATCTTACTCCTCCAAAAACCAGAACAGTAGGGGCTGCTTCTTATACACCACACACCATTATATCCATCCACTCTCCTCTCCATTCATCCATCCATCCTCCATTCCATCCATCCATTCCACTAATCCACCAATCTAAGAGGGGAAGAAAATCAAGGAGTGAGGATTGGAACATATTGAAGGAAGACAATGCCAACTTCAAAAGGGAAGCCAATCAACCTTTGATTTGTTGTTTTCTTCATTATTTGGCTCAATTGGAGCATGTCACGGAAAATATTGATTTTATTATGATTTGTAGTGGATAGTCCTCATGTGAGGCTAGCAATATGATTGGTGAAGGATAATGTAGATTTTGCACACCACATGTTTGATGAATTGTTTGTATGAATATTTTTTATCATGAATGTTTATTCTCTTTACATGTATGCTTTATGTGATTAAATTTTCTATTCATAGTGTTAGGATAGTCATTCTAATATTATGCTTAGTGGTTTAATTGATTCATTGATTGTATGAGATGACTTAGTTAGTATGTGAAGAGTTAAGTCATAATCTTCTTGTGCTTAGAACCTCATGATAGAACATTAGTGATAATTGCTTGTAAAAGTGTTTGAACTAGTGAGGGAACCAAACTTATGATCATAGTACTTAAGGGAATTGAGAGTAAGAGACAATTCTAGGAAATTTAAACTTGTAAAAGAGTTGAGAACCTAATTGCCTTGGCCATAGGGATTAGGAGTACATAAGTGATTGCCTGCAATATCATAAAATGATGACCTTCAATGCATGTGCGTGTGTGAGTCTACATAAACCTTTTCCATGAATGTTGCTTGCCTTACATACTTCTTAGATTTTTCACCTTCATCCATTTTCCATCACATATGTACATTTTCTATCTTTAATTGCTTTCCTACTTGTTAATTATAGTGTAATTAAACAATCATTTTATTGATTAGTCCTTCTAGAGTGAAACATCTTTTGAATACGGATACATACACTTTCTCCCTTGGGTTCGATATTATAAATTTTGCACTTGGTCACCACGTTCTACACAACGATAGAGTACGCTTACTCTTATCAATTTGTACCAAAATTAAGACTAAGTTCACTCATCTTTCCGCCGTCACTTTTCACAATACTCACTAAGAATGCTTGGCATTTATCTTTCTTTATCATTTTGATCGCTTTCATTGCAGTTATAACTCATGGTACTACTCCAGCTTTCACTCCGTGAAATGTAAACTTCTTATCTTCTAGGAGTTTAAATTGTACTTCTTTCTCACAACATCTAATTACAACATGATTAGCTCTAAGATTACATCAAAATATGTCATCTTAATTATGTGGAAGTCCACAAATAAGACTCTGTCATTCACCCCTATCTTCACATTCATACACAACTGCATGATTCGGACCTAATTACCCGAAGGTATACTAACCTCAAGAGTTGATTTGTCTAAATCCTCACAATTATTTTCAACTTTCTTATACATCTTAGCAAAAATGAATGAATGAGTGGCACGTGTATCGAAAAGTATAAGAGTAAGAGTGTTAAATACTGATAGCATACCTGCCATTATTTATGGTTCTTCTTCACCTTCTTGTCCTGTCATATCATATGCACGTACTGGTTCAGCACTCGATCCCCCAACGGCTTTAGCCTTTGGACATTCTAGTATGGTGCGTTCCGATTGACAATATCGATAGCATATTTTGGTTCCATATAAGCATGCTCCAAGGTGAGTCTTTCAACATTTTAGGCAGGGAGAATTTGTTCTAGGTGGTGGTGGTCCTGATTCTCCTCCGTTTTTTATTTGCTTGTTTTGAACCTTATGGTTTCTTTTCCGATCACCAGTCTTCCTTGATTGTGCTTTGCAGGTATCTCCATCGCCTTTTTGTTGTGGTTGTTGTTCTTCTGTAGAGACTCAATTTCTTAAGCTCTAGTAAATGCCTCTGTGAAGGTCATCCTTGTCCTGCTAAGATAGTGCTGATCTCAAACCACAATCCCTTTTCAAATTGTCTAGCTTTATTCTCCTCTGTGTTAACAAATTGTGAGGCAAATCTGGTGAGCCGATTGAATTCTCTTTCATATTCGAGAACACTCATTGTTCCTTGTTTTAAGTGCAGAATTCACTTTCCTTTTTATCTTGGAACGACTGAGGCTTGTAGTTTTGAATAATTACATCCTTGAAGTCTTCCCATGTCATTTTATCCTTTTATTCAGGTATCTTGGTACGTCTATAAGCTCCCATCAAGAATCGGCTTGACCCTAAACTGAAAAACAGCTCATGCAATTTTTTATGCATTAGTGCAATCGAGATATGTGAAAATCTTATCCAATGACCTTAGCCATTTTTTAGCTTCCATGGGGTCCTCCTTCCTGTTGAAAGTTGGTGGATTGAAATGTCAGACTTGCTCAATTACTAAGGCTGGCTTGCTAGGAATAGGTTGTGGTGGTGGTGGTCGTGCAGAGTTTGCTTGGATTGAGCCCATCCCCGAAGGATTGTCACTAAATCATCTCTTGTGTCGTCGTAAATGTTCTCAAGATTTTCATTTGTAGATAGGTTTTGTGGTCTTATTGACTCATGATCTGCTCAAAGTTGTTATAATAGTCATTATTATATACTTGTATATCGATTAAACATGATGCGTAATATATATATATATATATATATATATATATATATATATATATATATATATATATATATATATATATATATATATATAGCAAAATGATGTTGTTGGCACTTTGATCATCATATATTACATATGCATTTAAAAGTCATCCTTAGTCTATAATACTATCAAAAGGGCCTATTAAGTGCGGCATCTAAGCTATCTATATACATCATCTAATTATGGGCCAAAAAGGTTCTATATACTGGAACGTGTCGCTATCAGTTATAGCAAAATCATAATAAGCCTAATTTAGGGTAATTACTAAGGTGACCTAATCATCCACCTCACCATTAGAAATAGCTCCGTCATCCTCGAAATCTTTACGTACATCAATGAATATCTCCACAGGATCCTATGGTACTACAATAGGGAATTTAATCATCTGCACACTGAGAAATCCGACAGGAGAGAGGTGCGTGGAAATGTAGAAGCCACGGGTGGTATAGGCAGGCATTAAAAGCCACATAACTCGGCTCATGCCCTGGGGGAGCCACAAACATCTCATGGTAAATATGCTGGGCAAGGTCAACCCATATGCCAGGTAAGGTATGAATTATGAGAAAGCAATGTTGTAGCTCATTACACTCCGTGGACCAAGTCCTCATAATGTATGATAGCCATTAAGTCTATGTGACTGCCTAAATGGTCAATCTCCGTTCTTTCACAAAGTGCAGCTCACTGGACCCTAACGGCATTAATATCCGTGATAGCTGTGTTCATCTGGTTTATACAATTTAAACTTACTCTAAGCTTATTCAAGTATTAAAGAATTTAAAAAATTAAAGAATTAAAATAATAACACATAAAAATCCTAAAGTGTAGTTACGATGTAGTCATAGAATAGTCAATCCTAGAGTACGTTATTAAATTTTAAGTTAGGTACTTTAGCAAGTGTTAGATAGACCGCACTGATACCACGTTGTGACGTCCCAGGTAATGCTATGGGTTGGGATATATATGTGTGTGTGTGTGTGTATATATATAATCCCAAAATAAAAAAGGTTCGAGCATGGACAACGAAAATTATATAAAAATCCCCAAAGCGATAACATAATAAAGTAAAAGTGATGTAGAGATGGTGTTACATACTAACATCTACTTTTCCAAGTAGATTGAAATATCCAAAATAAGTGAGTTCAGATGATATATCTGAAATAAAGTTCTTCTAAGGGCTCTGTACATCTACAGTAGCCTCTTCATCTTCTAAACCTTGTTCTGAAAATCAATATGGGGTGAGCGTCTAAAATACACACAGTACTATAATGATTGCACAGTTAAAAATAAATATGCATGCCAAATATACCGTAAAATGTAACGTCAATTTAATAAAATATTTTGCATATTGTCGTTTAATAACTCATTGAAAATATTTTAGATCAAACCGTCGTTCGATAACTTGTGTTAGTTGGTATATGTGTATCGAGTTGTCACCTAATATAAGTGTTAGTAGATTTGAAATATTTTTAGTACCAAACCGTAATACGATAACTTGTGTTAGTTGGTATATGTCATGTTATGTATCATGTTGCTTTATGAACCAACTAAAATTATAAAACTACGATTGAAAATTCAAAAGTATTTTTAGAATCCTTGCAAGGCGAGGATCACATGTATACAAATTTTTCATAAAAATAACAAAGTTTAAAATGACGCAACTTAGAACTCGAGGTGGGTCTCGTTATAACTTTTAAATTTCACGTCCAAACTCTAAACTAATTATATGTTTGTGATCCTCATGAGGAGAGCTACAGAATGACTTATAATATCAAATCTAACTCACACCAAAACAAAAATATGTAATTAAAGTGTTAAAAACTTCGATGGATCTTTTCTAACTCAAATGACATCCATTTCATAGAAGAATTATATATTTGAAATCTATGCATCGAGACGATCATTTTCATATATAACATGATAAGGATTGACAAATAATTGAGAAATCTTTAAAGTTGCAGTGTGTAATATATATATATCGTATGCATATACTCACTTCTCTGATCGGCCTCTCCCTTTCGTAAAGCCCCCAAAATTAAAAATGGTTAAAGGTACATGTATATATATAGAAAGTAATTAGTTATTTAATGAAATAAAATATATACATCAGTATATGATTAAGGCTATAAGCTAGCTCACAGGCTACCTCTTCGCCATCACGTTACTTGGTCACCAATTAACATATATACATATTATTATTATATTCCTAATTTGTTAATATATATATATATATATATATATATATATATATATATATATATATATATATATATATTTAATCTATATATCAATATACATATATATATTGCTAGGTACAGTGCACCTCATACTGAGGTGCAAGCTCGAGTAGTCGGATGAATATGCGGCCAATACATTTGTATTAAACGTTAAAATAGTTTGAAGAATTTTCAGGATCCAAGTAGTAACTTAAAAAATGTAAAAATAGTTTGGTACATTTTGATGATTAATTTAAAATACTAACAGTGCGAGTTGCAAGTGGTGGACAAAAATCTACAGTGGGAATATCAAATTAGTGAATCCATATAGTTGTTTGGACAAAATCTTTATGCATTCTTCATAGGATTTTTTTTCCAAAGGTTGGTAGTCAATTACTAAGTAATCAATATGGACCACTGTTGAAGTTCAGAGACAAACTTTGATAAACGTCACAACACAAATACAACACATGTATATATTAAAAAAAATGTGTTTGAGATATGAAAGGAAAAATGTTAAGATGAATCAAGCAAAACTCTGAAAAATGTTATAATACGTATACCATTTACACATGTATGTAAGCAAACAAATATGTTAAACCATAGAAAAAAAACTGTTAGGATGAATCAAGCAAAGCCATCCTTGTAATTTTCCCTTACTCTATTAACTCCGGCCCTAGCTGCTTTATTCTTTACTAATTAGTATTTTTATTTTTTATTTTATTTTTTACTTCACATGTTTGAAGAGCTTACGACGTACACTTGCTTTATGGGAACACAGATAAGATGTTTAACTCCTTGCAAAACCTAAAGCACGAAATGTAAATGTAAATCCTGTAACAAACAACACAATCCTCTTGTCCAGCACTAAATAACTGAACACATTATGTGTATTGCAAAATGAAATTATTGCTGCTCGCTTATCGCGCCAAAGGAGTCTAATGTAGCAAGTGGATATCACATGGATAATATTCACAGAAAGAGTGAAAGGGGTGATGTCTAGGTTGATTTGGTAGAGCATATCAAAATCAGAATGAGCTTGAAATAGAATGAGCTAATGTGTTGTTATTGCATTAATTAAATCCACTACTGATGTAGAAATGAGTTTTATAAGCTTACATAATGCGATGGAACCTCACTTTATTTCTAGGAGTAACCGCTACCATTTAATACATTTTATAAGCATATTGTCAAAATTCATAACGCAAACATTTAGCATACAAATGTAGTACATAGAGACGATAGAAAGCATATCAATCCAGATTCTAAAGGTTGATACATATATGGTAAATCTATTCAAGCGTCATTTTACTCTATAATAATAGATGCGTACAAACTGCTGCATAGGCCTTGCAATACTTCAAAATGAAGCATCAGAAGTACGTAGAGTTATACATACTCTAAATGGAACCAACTGATCCATAAAATTTTTAAGGAGCAAAAATAAAATTATTGACGTCGGTTAAAGCAGAATACCAAAAGGAGGAAAAAGAAAATATTTTGCTAAAATTTTAAGAAATTTAAATTAATAAAAGGAAATTCCAAAATTTTCTTAGCTATAATACAGGGGAATTAAACCTAATTAATAGACTCCCTTAAAAATTGCTTACCAGCATGGTGACAACAAAAGAAGAAGAAGGAGCAATTACAGGCGGGAGTGGGAAGCGGGCATAGGGTCGTAACAGCCAAAGTATTACTGAATGACATGTGTTGGCAGCCTTTTGGGCATACTTTGATTTGTTGGGTTGTGTACGGGACTTTAATGGAGCCAAATTACAACAGCTTGGGATGTTGGTGAAACGTTTTGATTTATGATGAATACTTTGACAATCCAATGTGGGTTGAGCTCTTATGGTAGTGTGCACTTATCTTCAAGTCACCAGAAAATAAAATACTCTTACTGAGTACTTCAACAAACCAGTGTGGGTTGAGCTCTTATGGTAGTGTGCGCTTATCTTCAAGTCACCAAAAAATGAAATACTCGAGTAAGAGGTGGTGGTTTAACAATTTATTTAACAATAAGTTAGAGAATATTTTAAGAATCAAGTAGCAAACAGTAACATGTAAAAATCAGGTCATAGTATTATTGTGGGACGGAAACCAAGTTTAGGCCAGATGCAAGACTAAATTGAATAGAAACTCTAATTTGCAATAAAATAATTAAAGAGCTGGAATTAGCGTCAACTAAGTTCCTTGTTTTTTTTCCTAAAAAGGACCCAAATTAATCAACTCAATTAGTTGATAAAACTTATATAAGTTAGTATATCCATGAAAACATATGTAAATAAATCAATTTCAGTTGCGTATGGTCAGGTCTATTATGAAGCAACCGACACAGAGGATTGAATCGATTTACTCAAAGCATTTTTAACAGTGAATATCACGCATGTTTGTTGTGTATGCACATTTCGGTTAAGTTTTCTTCTTTCAGCTAATCTGACTGATGAAATAGAAAAATTATAAACACATATAACTAATTTCCAATGTGCACTACATTACCAGATAAGGTAGAGGGATATGGTTTTATAATGATAAAGTACATAGATTCAAAGATAATGAAAACGGAGAGCAAAATAAGCAGTTTCTGGTACCAAATTGAAGGCTAACTAATTAAATTCATTGAAATGTAGTTGTGTGTGTTTGGAATTGTTAGTAAGTCAATTCAAAATGGAAGTTATTACTTTTGTGTACAATTGCTAGCAATATAATCAAAGGGGAAAAAGAAATTTCATCTTATCTATGAAAGCATACTTGTCTGTTGTTTACGTGAAAAAGCCATCGTTCCCAGGTAGCCAAGTAGAAATGAAAGTGAATTCATGAAGTATGGTAGGCCAAACGGAGAGGAATATGGTTTTATAATGATAAAATACATAGATCCAAAGATAATGAAAACTGAGAGCAAAATAAGCAGTTTCTGATACCAAATTGAAGGCCAACTAATTAAATTCACTCAAACGTAGTTATGTGTGTTTGGAATTGTTAGTGACTAAATTCAAAAAGGAAGTTCTTACTTTTATGTACAATTGCTAGCAATATAGTCAAAGGGAGGAAAAGAAATTTCATCTTATCTAAGAAAGCATACTTGTCTATTGTTTGCATGTAGAAGCCATCGTTCCAAGTAGCCAAGTAGAAATGAAAGTGAATTTATGCAGTATGGTAAACCAAACAGAGCATGGCCAGTAGCTTTCCTGTATCAATTGAGTTCTCGACCCCAACAATCCAAGGCCATTCCTAGTTATTTGAATTATTGACCTTTCCGAGTTATCTCGAATGAATTGCAGGTGGAGTGGGAAAGCAACTAAGAAGCAAGTTTGTCAAGCCTTCTGCCATGGGACTTATGTGGGAACTGCAAGGATCAAACCTGTTCACCCTGTCCTATCTTCAAGATTCGGCACCCCCAGTGAACATGTGTTGCATAAGGGAGAATGAATTTGATCATTAAGTGGAGTTCAGCAGAAAAAGTACAAGTACACAGTGTATCAATTAATTAGTGTACAATTATATTCATCATCCGGTAATCTAGGTCGAGGTAAAATAAGTCTGAGGCTATTAAGTGTAGCTTTTGAGCCTAGTACCAACAAGCTGTCTAATTTTCAATTCATGACAATTCATAAATTATTACTTTTCGCTTTTCAGAGAAGGAAAGCAATTTTGTTAAGTAATCTTCACAGATGATAATGAGTGAAAAAGTCATACTCAGAAATTCACATGTAGGCATTTTAGCAAGCATCATGTAGGTGTGATTTAAAACACATAAAAAAACCTTCACAAATAACATACAATTAATGAATACCATTTCCTGTAAGTGAACTACCAATTTATTTGACATAATCTCATTGAGCTAATGGACTAAGAAACTTACATTAAAAAGGGGTGACATGCAGTGAAATTTCTAAATTGAACACAACAATCAATTTTCAGGTAAGCATTCTTGGATTAATAAGAAGTGCGATTTCCTACCCAGAGATCATCTTTTGAGAAGGGAAAGATGTGTGGTGGGCGATGGAGAAGGTCAAAACTCGGAACAATATTCGTAAGAACTGAAGCAGTCGTGAAGCAGAAATAGTAGAAATCGCTGGTAAAAGAGGATAAAGGTAAAGAAGACAACCATAGTAGAGGATGACAGACGCGAGCGACGTTAGAAAAGAGTAAAATTAAGGTAGAAGCAAAGAAAAGAGGGAAAAAAGACAGTACAAAACCCAGATGAAGTGAATAGTGAATAGTAGATTGGAACGAAAGGATAGAAGAGAAAGAGAGAGGGAAATAAATCATTAACTGGTAAATAAGATTCATCCGAGAGGAAGCCACGTACACAGAAAGACGTAAAGGGACTCTCTCATTCTTACGCGTGGAAAAATGGTCACCTGCTACCGATGGGAAACTGGCCAATTTACCGATCATTCATCTTTTGTATATGTAATATATATATATATATATATATATATATATATATATATATATATATATATATATATATATCCATCCCGTTTCAATGTTGACGTTTTCTTTTTGAACGTTGATGAAGGAGTATAATATTTTAACAGATAGTGGGTGGAAAGATATAATATTTAATGTAAAGTGGGTAGGTATATTAGTGTTGGATGATATATTAATTATTTTAGGTGGCTCCCATATTCCAAAAAGGAAAACGTAAACATTGAAATGAGACGGGCAAAATAGAAATGTAAACATTGAAACGGGATGAAGTATATATTATATTTTTTTATTTCTTTGCATAATTATAATTACATATATTAAACTAGGAAAAATTTTATTAAAGTCAAAAGAAAAAGATAGAAGGGTACATAATTGAAAGATGTTTGAAAAAGTCAAACAAATACACACACACACACACACACACACACATATATATATTATATAAAAATGTGGTTATTATTACGGGTATTACAGAATTATTGGATGACTTTGTTTTTTTTCTCTATCTATTATGTATTTTGTTATACTTTATGCCTATGGGAATTATTGTTGAGACTTGATAGGTTGCTTGGATTTGAATTATTATATTAGGAATTCTTATGAATGACATTTCAATAATGGGGTTTGCGAATTTAGTAAGTTGTGAATGCTGTAATGTTGCAATATTTAGGTATGGATGTGAGAAATAATGTGAAAATTGATGTTTAATATTAAATAATATTTTGGTTTGGTTAACCGGTGAAACCGACAAAAATCTTTCGGTTTGGTTTAATTTGGTTTTCTCTTAATTTAGTTTGGTTTTGATTTTCCAAAAAAAAATTGAAAATTATTCAGTTTTTTGGATTTCAGTGGGTTCGGTTAACTGAACCCATTGATGCACACCCCTAGTGCTGCTTAGCCATCTTGGCTTCAACCTTGTCTATCCTTTGATCATTTTGCTAGATATATAATATGATTGCCTCCTCCAATGAAGTTCTTCCTTCATTATTTGGTGGTTTAACCTCCAAATCAAATTCTGGTGGGTACCTTACTATAATTTTTTATTTTGAATATGAGAAATTTTCAAGACTTCTTTAGTAGTTGAAATTTGAATTCCCTAATTCCAGTCATCCTGATAGTTCCCTTTTTTTGTTTCTACCCCCTTTGTACTTATTAGGCTGAAAATTTTGCTTATTCATATATTCCCCTTGAAAATTTTGTCTCTTAACTTAGGCAACATCATCTACATTCTCTCAATTTCCATTTTCTTCTTGCTTCATATCCCTTTCTTGTTGGCGTTTGGATCTTCAAGTTAGCGTGAATCGTTAGGGTTCCATGCAATTCTACAGTAGCGGAAGCATAAGTGTAGAATCGAATTACCTTTCACCAGGGTTGAGTAGAGGTTGAATTCTAGTCGGCAGACTGCGCAGCGTCACGGTTTTCGCTATAACTCCCTCATTTGATCTCCGATTGGAGTGATCTATACACCAAAATGATCTTCTCTTCCGTGAATTTCTCTTCCGTGAATTTCCATCAATATATCACACGTCTAGTTTGGACTTCTACACAATTTTATAAAAATCGATGAAGTCTACGGCCAGAAATAGCAAAAGATCTTCCGGTCTTCTGTTGTATTCCTAAGCCACGTCTTGACATTAGTGTGGGCAACGATCTACAAGACGAATGTAGTCTACAACCCTAATCTATTTTTCACGTGTGTTATGCGAGTGATTCAGATTCCGGATTGATGAGATTGGCTATTATATAGGCTACAACAGGGGCCAGGAGTAGAAATTAAGGTTTGGGCCTCCATTGGGTTTAAGCATCCAATTTTAGCCCAAAACTTATACTTAAGTCCAATAATAATAAATCAGTCAACTAAAGAAGTATTATTGCACTGTCACCTTAATCCCAAATTACGTTATGGGCTCCTTCTTATTATGAGCCCATTAGTCTCTCTGTGTTTAAGATTCAATGTCCATTAATTAATTAAGTTACTGACAACTCCATTAATTAATATATTTACCAAGAGTAGTATCACTCAACCTTATTATCATGCCGGAATAAATCCACCTGCAGGATTTGCATGATAATCATTATGAGCTTCTCAAGGGGACAACATCAACCAATTCCTTTAGGACACAGATTCCTTCTACAATCAACAACACACCATAGCGACAGTACCATTTCCCAACTCACCGAGCATATTGATTTAACTATTAAATCTCACCCATCGATGAATTAAAGAAATAAATATTGGCTTACGTGTCGTGGTTATTGTATAGGAATGAAGAGTACGAACTTCCATAATAACAGAGATCAAGTTATATTATATAGTCAGTATAAACCGAACGATCTCAACACCGGTCCTATTCAATACACACAAAGCACACTAGTGCAATTTTATAGTCAAGACCGACTAATGCCAAATCACACTACAATCATACCGATAGATAGTCCCCTTCTATCTCGGTTGTGAATATCTGTTTATACTTTATAAGGAGCTAATAATGTTATCTTCCGTGTGACGCCGCACACCACATTATCTACAGTATAAAGTAAATGAACTTTTGCAACAACATTATTGCAAATGTTTGATTACATGATTCTCATTTCAAATATTGTCAAAACATTGTTCATACAAAAAGCTTGACTTTTAGTATACAATCCAACAATCTCCCACTTATACTAAAAGACTATGCTGGCATATCTGCTGCCATACGTCTGATTACCACTCCCACTACTTGACCATTAAATGCTTTCACCTTAAGGTCCTTGTAAAAGGATTACTAGGTTATCATCCGATGCAATCTAGGCGACAACAACTTTCCCCTCATTATACGATTTCTCGTATCAGGTAGTACTAGCTATCAATGTGTTTAATTTACTTATGGACTCGTGATTCCTACAAGTTTGCTACTGCACCATTATTATCACAATAAATTGTGATAACCTTGGACAAAGTCAAAATCACATCTAAGTCCATTACGAAATTTCTAGAACCATACATATACTTTGGCTGCTACAAGGCTCCAATATTATCCTCTTTCCATGGTGGAGTCCGAAATATATTTTTATATGACACTCCTCCATACTATGGATCTTCTTCCATCAAACACATAACCTTGAGGTGAATTTACGGCCGTCCTTATGATTTGAAAAACCTAAATCTAAGTAACCGTCAAGAAGTAATGAATATGCCGGTAAGCTTACATATAATTTCCAGTCCTTCTCAGACACTTCAAATATGTCTTACCACAATTCAATATTCTTGTTCCGGATTAAGCTTCCTTATTGCCGGAGCATGAGGAACTGCCTTTATCTATTTTATATCCTATTGTGTCTTAATATACAAATCCTCCGATAAAATCACATGCTAAAATGAGTAAGGATTGTATCACTTCATGAAGCTTAAGATAAGCACAACATCCTTTCTTGTGATCATTGTAACCATGATCGCAAGAATATATTTTTCTTCTCTTAAGTTCTTCATTTCATACCGCTTTATTAACCATACCTATACTGTTGGTTGGGTGTCAACTAAAGTCCCACATCGATTAGAAGTGTGGATGGCAATGGGTTTAAATGAGGGATTGACTCTTCATAGCATGAGGCCTTTTGCCCAGAGTGGTAAAATCGTGCGGGCCAGTGGGCAGCCCAAAGCGGACAATATCATGCTAGTAGATTGAGTGGGCCCAGCTCCCTGGGCGGATAAACCCAACAAGTGGTATCAGAGGCAGGCCCCAAACTTAACCAGCCCGGCCTGGGGTTGGTGGGATGTTCGGACCTTAAACTGGATGGTCTAGCTGCGGGACTTTGTTTGAGGAAAAAATGTTGGTTGGGTGTCAACCATAGTTCTACATCAGTTAGAAGTGGGGGCAATGGGTTTATAAATGAGGGATGGACTCTCCCTAGCATGAGGCCTTTTCGGTGTGATGCCCAGAGTGGTAAAACCGTACGGGCCAGTGAGCGGCCCAAAGCGGATAATATCATGCTAGTGGATTGAGTGGGCCCGACTCCCTGGGCGGATAAACCCAACAAGTGGTATCAGACCCAGGCCTCAGACTTAACCAGCCCTGCCCGGGGTTGGTGCCACATCGGTTAGAAGTGGGGATGGCAATGGATTTATAAATGAGGGATGGAATCTCCTTAGCATGAGGCCTTTTGGGCGTGATGCCCAGAGTGGTAAAATCATGCCGACCAGTGGGCAGCCCAAAGCGGACAATATCATACTAGTGGATTGAGTGGGCCCGGCTCCCTTGGCGGATAAACCCAATAAGTGGTATCAGAGCCAGGCCCCAAACTTAACCGGCCCGGCCCGGGGTTGTTTGAGCGGGAAATGTTGGTTGGGTGTCAAACCAAGCACAAAATGGATGGAAGACATTTTAACAACTGGAGAGAAAATTTCTTCAAAATCAACTCCCTCTTTCTGACTGAAACCTTTAACAACTAATCTAGCTTTGAATCGAGGCTTTGAGGTGTGCTTGAGAAATTCAATATGAGCAAAGCTAAAGTGGTTAGTTCTCCTATTGCCACTCATTTTAAGCTTGGTGCTCATCATAGTCCTTCAACCGATGAAGAGAAGGAAGCGATGAGAAGAGTCCCATATGCTTCAGCTGTGGGAAGCTAGATGTATGCAATGGTGTGTACGAGGCTAGACATAGCTAATGCAGTTAGTTTTTTTAGTCGTTATTTATCTAATCTGGGAAAGGAGCATTGGAATGCTGTGAATTGGATAATGAGATATCTACGAGGTACGTCTAGTTTGAGACTCACCTTTGGAGGTGGGAAGCTCGAGTTAGTTGGCTACACAAACTCAGATATGGGATCTGATGTGGACACCAGAAAGTCAATTTCTACCTATCTAGTGACATTCGCAGGTGGCGCTGTGTCATGACAATCAAGATTGCAAAAGTGTGTTGCACTCTCCACAACAGAATCAGATTACATCGCTGTAACGGAAGAATGCAAAGAGATGTTATGGTTCAAAAGGTTTATGGAGGAGATTGGATTGAAGCAACAAAGGTATGTAGTATTTTGTGATAGTCAGAGTGCTATCCATCTCAGCAAGAATGCTGCATTTCATTCAAGATCGAAGCATATTCACGTGAGATATCATTGGATGAGGGATGTCATCAATGATAAGTTACTTGAGATTGAAAAGATTCATATGGATGATAATGGTGCTGACATGATGACGAAGGCATTGCCTAGAGAGAAGCTCGAGGTATGTCGTTTGATAGCCGGAATGCCTAGTCTCTCAACATAATCGGAAAGGGGGAGATTTGTTGGGTTGGTTTCCAAATATGTGAAGAGCCCAATAGCCAACAATGTTAGGTTAGCCCAAGTAGGCCCGATACTTGGTGTTATCTTGTCCCGTAAGTCATTGAGGGAAGAGAGAAGAAAAAAGAGGGCAAAAACAAAATTCACGTTTTTGAGAGAAAATCCAACGCAGTGATATTGCAGAGGCAATAACCGGTGTTTCAACCGTCGGATCGAGCTGAATTTTGGTCAGAACGTTCGGAACTTGAGGAAGTATATTCTGAACGGTTAAGATCGTGTTACCAGCTTTGTATTGACGGGAATAGGCCGAAAACAGAAGCAGGTTTTTGGGCGATTCAGTTCTGCGCAGTCTAGGGGAAAGAGTCGTTTCTCACAAACTAACCGTTGGATGGAGCTGTAATTTGGCTAGAACGTTTAGGATGCACAGGGGTTCATTCTGGATGGTTGAGATCGGATTATGAGTTTCCTACAGTTGTGAACTCTGAACGGCAGTTGGTGTAATTTGGTGAGGTCTTTCTAATCTCGTTGTTTGTTATAAAGTATTGAGTATCTTGATACGTTTGTGATAGAGTGTCTGTGGTGGCAGATTATAAATCTTGGATTTTTGTCTCATAGTGAAGTTTTTGGTGGGCTTCGGTCCCGTGGTTTTTACCTTCTCACATTGAGGAGGTTTTCCACGTTAAATTGCTTGTGTTGTGCGTTGTTGATTACTTGTTTAATCGTGCATTATATTATTAGGATTGTTTTGCTAGATTCACACAAGAGAGGGATAATTGATCATTCCGCTGCGTAGACGAATAGTTTATTATTTGAATATTCGTGTGTTTATCCCAATAAAGTGGTATCAAAGCGGGTTGCTGCTCTGTGCGTTGTGGTGAATATGGAAACCAATACTAATAGAATGGTGAATTTTAATGGTTCTAATTATCATGTGTGGAAAGGCAAGATGGAGGATCTTCTCTATGTGAAAGATTATTATTTGCCTGTATTTGAAACTAAAAAGCCTGATGATAAAACAGATGATCAATGAAATATATTGCATCGTCAAGTATGTGGTTACATTAGGCAGTGGGTGGATAATAATGTATTGAACCATGTTAGTGGAGAAACACATGCACGAATATTGTGGAAAAGTTGGAGGAACTGTATGCTAGAAAAACTGGGAACAACAAGTTATTTCTAATCAAGCAGTAAATGAATCTGAAATTCAAAGATAGCACTCCTATGACTGATCACTTGAATTCATTTCAAGGCATTATTAGTCAATTGTCGGAAATGAATATCAAGTTTGAGGATGAAGTACAGGGCTTATGGCTTCTTGGTACATTGCCGGATTCATGGGAGATATTCAGGACATCTTTGTCTAATTCAGCCCCCCAATGGTACCATTACAATGAATTTGGTTAAGGGCAGCATTTTGAATGAGGAAATGAGGAGAAAATCGCAGGGCCCTTACAGCAATCAGAGATTTTGGTTACAGAGAAGAGGGGGAGAAGTAATAGTAGAGGTCCAACAGGCAAGCAAAAAGGCAGGAGAAGTAAATCCAACAGACACAACAAGGTTGAGTGTTGGAATTGTAAAACTCCAGGACACATAGCAAGGTTTTGCAGAAAACCCAAGCAAGATGACAAGAAAGAAAATGGAAAAGAAAATGGAAAAGAAAGGAAGAATGAAGAAATGAAAGATAATGATCGAGTGTCTACTGCAACAAGTGATTTTCTTATCTTTCGTGATTATAAAGTTGTCAATCTTGCATGTCGTGAGAGTAGTTGGATGGTTGATAGTGGTGCATCCATACATGCAACATCTCGTAGAGAGATGTTTACATCCTACATTTCAGGTGACTATGGAAATGTTAGGATGAGAGATGATGGCTTAGCTAAATCTATTGGCGTTGGAGATGTATGTTTGCAGACTAGTAATGGTTCTACACTAGTTTTGAGAAATGTGAAGCATGTGTCTGATCTTCGGTTGAACTTGATATCTGTTGGGAGACTTGATGATGAAGGTTTATGCAGTATGTTCTTCGATGGTCAGTGTGTTCTTTAGTTGATGCTAGAGGTCAAAAACATTCCTCATTGTACTTGATACAAGCAAAGCTACTTGATGGCTCTATTAATGCAGTTAAGAATGAGGGGATAGTTGAGTTGTGGCACAGCAGACTCAGTCATATCAGTGAAAAAGGATTGAAGATTTTAGAGAATAGAAATCTCATTCCAGACTTGAAGAATGCATCTTTAAAAAAGTGATCTCACTGTTTGGCGGGAAAGAAAACTCGAGTTGCTTTCAAGACCTCAACTCCTACCAGAGCATCAGGTATACTTGATTTAATTTATTCTGATGTTTGTGGTCCTATGAAAACAAAAACTCTTGGTGGTGCTTTATATTTTGTTACTTTTATAGATGATCACTCAAGAAAGACCTGGATCTACACGTTGAAGACAAAAGATCAGGTTCTCGATGCATTCAAGCAGTTTCATGCCTTAGTTGAGAGACAGACTGGGAAGAAGTTGAAATGCATCAGATTGGATAATGTAGGGGAATACATTGGTCCTTTTGATGAGTATTGTAGGGAGCAAGGTATCCGACATCAAAAGACTCCTCCAAAAACTTCTCAGTTGAATGGGCTTGCAGAAAGGATGAACAGAACATTGGTTGAGAGAGTAAGATGTCTGCTATCAGAAGCAAGATTGTCATCGTCATTCTGGGGTGAGGCTCCTGATTACTGTTGTACATTTTTTAAATCTTACTCCATGTGTTTCTTTAGACTTTGATGTTCCAGATAGAGTTTGGTTGGAAAAGGATGTTTCTTATAATCATTTGCGGGTCTTTGGATGTAAGGCATTTGTGCATATTCCCAAAGATGAAAGGTCTAAGTTGGATGTGAAGACTCGACAGTGTGTGTTTCTTGGTTATGGCCAAGATGAGTTTGGTTACAGTCTTTATGATCCCGTGGAGAAGAAGCTTGTCAGAAGTCGGGATGTTGTGTTTGTTGAGGATCAAACCATAAGAGATATTGAGAAGACGGATAGCTCAGTTTCTACACCTGGTGATGACTTGATTGACTTGAAAATTGTTCCTCACGATCAAGGTCAAGTAGAAGCTGAAGAGGAGAATCAGGATTAGCCTGATTTCGATAATGATGAGCATGTCTATCATCCTTTACATGATGAAGAGGATATCGATCAGCCGCAACTACCTAGAAGAAGCAGTAGAGCTTCTGCACATTCTAGGATGTATCTTCCTGATCAGTATGTGCTTTTGACCGACGAGGGAGAGCCTGAATGCTATGGAGAAGCAATTCGTGGAGAACACATGAATGAATGGTTGGAAGGAATGCAAGATGAGATGAAGTCCTTGCATGAAAATGACACATTTGATCTGGTGAAACTACCAAAGGGGAAGCATGTTTTGAAGAACAAGTGGGTGTACCAGATAAAACCCAACAAGTGATATCAGAGCCAGGCCCCAGACTTAACCGGCCCGGCCCGGGATTGATGGGATGTTCAGACCTCAAACTGAATGGTCTAGCTGCGGGACTTTGTTTGAGGGAGAAATGTTGGTTGGGTGTCAACCAAAGTCCCATATCGGTTAGAAGTGGGGATGACAATGGATTTATAAATGAGGGATGGACTCTCCCTAGCATGAGGCCTTTTGGGCGTGATGCCTAGAGTGGTAAAATCGTGCAGGCCAGTGGATTGAGTGGGCCCGGCTCCCTGGACGGATAAACCCAACAAGTGGTATCAGAGCCAGACCCCAGACTTAACCGGCCCGGGCTGGGGTTGGTAGGATGTTCGAACCTCAAATTAGATGGTCTAGATGCGGGACTTTGTTTGAGGGGGAAATATTGGTTGGGTGTCAACCAAAATCCCACATCGGTTAGAAGTGGAGATGACAATGGATTTATAAATGAGGGATGGACTCTCCCTAGCATGAGGTCTTTTGGGCGTGATGCCCAGAGTGGTAAAACTATGCGGGCCAGTGGGCGGCCCAAAGCGAATAATATCATGCTAGTGGATTGAGTAGGCCCGACTCCCTGGGCGGATAAACACAATACATACGCCTGACAATACTCTTTCATTGTCTCAAATGAGCATAATACTATCTACGTACATACAAAAAATACTACCATGTTTCCTCACTGTTTTCAATACACAAGACTCATCCGAGCACTGATTAAATCCATACGACTGGATTTTCTTATCAAACCGGATGTTCCATTATCTTGAAGCTTGCTTTAGTCCATTGATGGACAATTTTAAGCTTACATTCAAAATGCTCTTAGTTCTATATAATGAATCACTCAGGTTGCTTCACATAGATGTTTTCTTCAAGACTTCTAATCAGGAAAGCTGTCTTGACATCTATTTGTCTTACATCATATTTAATATGAGCAGCAACAAATAAAAGAATCTGGATCGACATAACGTGATCGATCCTCTTTTAATTTGGTAGACCTACTTCCAATGGTTTTTACACCATTTAGTTGTCCTACAAGCTCCCAGATTTAATTTCAGAAAAATATTGCAACTTGCTAAGATGCTGCATTTTGATCTTCAAGTGCTTCATCGTGTCCATGAGCCAATTTCATGTTTATTAGGGACCAAGTCTCACGACTCTCCCAAAATATAAATCTATCGAGTTGTAAAACAACCCTCCCACTACGACAAGGCACTACATGCAATTGTGTATCAGATGTGACACGCGATGAAGTTTACTTGTGGTATATCCTCTTATAGTCTTGGTACTAAAATTTATGTTTCCCTTCTCACACCTTTAGAATAACTTATACATGAATTTGTAATTCATTACATAGTCCTTTCCAAAATCTAGTGTTTGTGTTAACAATAACTTTTCCATCTTTTGGAGTATTTAATAAATCACCCTTCATTTTTCTAGGATATCCCACAAACAGACAAGCATCATATGTCATGCTGTTTCCAGGGCTTACCCATAAAATGAATTTAGTAATTCCAAATAATTCATCATCTATCTAACCATTTCCATTAGAGTCTTATTCCTTCTTTCCAACACACCATACAGCTGGGGTTTGCCTGGTGTAATTAACTTGGAATTCAATCCCAACCTCTGATTATCAGCTCCTAAACTATCCTAAGAGGTACTCGCCACCACGATTAAAATCGTAATAACTTGATATATTTTCCATGACGCTTCACTGCATCAGTCATGTACTTCTTGAATTAATCATAATACTCAGACTTGCAGTGCATCAAATAAATATATCTTGTTCCTAGAATAATCTTCGAATATTTATAAACATCTCTCGTTGGGATAATCTTAGGATTGCTTAAATCAGAATGAACCATTTCCAACATATCTTCTCATGGCTCTATACCCCCTAGCTATTTTAAAGATTGTTGCCTAGCAAATTGGTTGAAGCACACACATTTTTTACTCAATCTTACATTATCAGTTGTAATTTTTTCCCAATTGCTTTTGGTTGGTGAGTAGTTGTAAGCCCCTCCCATGAATTTGACAGAGTTGGAGGCTTTCCTTTTTCTTAAAAGAATAATTTTGTCGGGAAAATGAAAATTCTACATAAAATTGCCACTAAATCAATTGAACTGTTTAATGAAGCAAATTTTTCTTGAGTAGCAAGTATCCCCACTTGTTAGCCCTCAGCTATTGAGCACCATTGTCTCTGTTTCATCCCGTTTGCTCACTCAATTTTTCAATTCCCATTTCCTACGGTTGCTCTCCCTACCTAATTTGTTCAACTTACACATCCTAGTATGAAACTTTTGCTGCTTTCTTTCATTTCACGCCATACCACATTTTGTTTTTCTCTGCATGTGACTTCTTCCCTTTTCCTGGTCTTCATTTGCTATCGTTCAAGTCGAGGTGTTTCCTCACACGTTTCTCCTCTTCATCCTTTTAACCCGATTTAGGATTAGCCCCATTTCTGTTGTACGCACATGTAAGTTACTTGAATATGCTAGCCTACCATTGCTTATTTCACAGCTTACCCAATTGATTTCAGATGCAATTTCTAAATTTGACCTTGTTTTTTGCACCTTTTCACAGACCTTGTACATCTGTTTCTTTGGATTCCTCCCGAATTGTTCTTTATGCTATTAAAGCTTTCAAAGGTTGTTACTTCATTAGTACATAAACTTATAAAAGTATGGAAATGAGTGTGATAATGTTATACTTGCTGAATTACCCAGGATTGCACATATTCATTCAGCACTTTTAGGGCAGTTTTACATATTTTTAAATTTTACTTCTACGAAGAGAGCAAAGCTACAAAAATTGACAAATTTGGTCAAGTTTTCATATTTTTTTATTTATATGGTCTCAATATAATCATTAGCATACGAATATAAATTATAGACCGAGTTATTTTCACACTCTTAAATGAAAAACTGTATAATATTTCAAATATGTTGCCTGCTTAACATACATTTTATTAAAATATTTTTATTGGCATGATCAGAAAATTGAATGTATGTACATATCTTATTTAATTTTGTTTAGCTCTTATTGTAATTAGCCCAACTACATAAACAGCGTAATCCCAGTTTTTTATGTCGACTGTCGTACCTTTTAGTGCTACCTCTTCCATCTAATTGTAATATTATAGATACTATAATGTTTTATTGATATAGAAAAGGAATGTTAGGTGGTGTTCCTATAATATGTAGTGGCCCTTGATGAGAGTGATAATTCACGTATTTTGAGCTCCGATTTGTGTGAAAATTGAGTATGATTTGGTCTATTATCAAGATGAATCGGGATGTTTATAGAAAATCCACGAATCAGATGCTACTGAGGCTATTTGAGCGTATTTATATAGAAAATAGGTCGGAAGTGCTCGGAATTCGAAAACACATTTTTCGAGACATAGCTCGACCAGAGAGCTACTGTTCGACCAAGCTTATCCAAGTCGAATTACACAATTGAAGTCGAACGAGAGTGTTTCAGTTTACAAAGAGGTCGTTCGGCCAAGGAGATACCGTTCGACCAAGTGAAGCCAAGTCGAACTACAAGAGTCAAGTCAAACGACAGACATGAGACGAAGTCTAGTTTACAGACACGTCGTTCGACCGTGGTTCGACCAAGGGGGTCCAGTTTGACCAAGCCAAGTTTGGTCGAACTGGGACACATCAGAGCCAAAATGTCGGGATTTCACCTCCAGTACGTGCATGTGGGTGTTTTCTATGAAAAAACCAGTAAAGGTACATGAGGAGAAGTTACAAGAATAAAAAGGGGTGCCGATCATATCAAAAAGAGAGTTAGATTCTACATCCATCATATATCACAACCAAACCCTAACTCCATCTGCAGGAGCTGTAGAGTGAGATTCGTGCAACGAATTAAGTGAGAATCAAGTGAAGATTTAAGATGGAGCGAGAAGCGACAGTGCCCACATATAGGGTTTACTTCGCAACTTAATCTTTCTTGTAATTTTCAACACTATGGGTAAGATTTATCCAAATATCATGAACGTTCTTCGAAGCATCTTGGGCCAGAACCGCTTGGTAGTTCTAGGGTTATGAAGATTTTTATCTAGTTAATTGAACTTCCGTATGTATACTCCGTACAATGCTACCTGTGGATTTATTTTATATAAGACAATGCATTATTAATTCATAATCAGAGTTGTTTTGTGCATCATTAACTGTTATGTAGAGTATGAATACATATGTGGGTTATTGATTGAGTGCGTTTACTTCTAAGTAGGATTACATGTTATGACTATAAGTGAGAGGACTCCGAAGCTTCATTAGAACTATCTTATATAAATATTTATTAATTAAATTGAATTCGGGTTAGTAAGTAGAATAAAGAGGATGATTATATAGTACCTATAAAGGGAGATTATATCAGGTTAGATTACTTAGTGCACGGGAAATAATTAATACTGATAGTACCTAGAAAGAGGGTGTAATTATGTTCTTGCTCCGAGGTAATTCACATGTATTATACGCTGATCTGCTTGTGTCTATAGAGTAGATTTGCATAGTTTAGTGATGCGTCCATGTTCCACAAGGCAGAGTCGGATATTGATACATGGAAAGGAAATTAATTAGTGAAACTGGATGGCCCGAAGAGCTACCTATCTTCTCACTTGAGCAACTTTCGTTATTTCTCTAATGTTCTATTTTATTTGCTATTTCATTACTTTGTTTAGTAGTTTAATAATAATCCTCCAATACAATTGTCAAATAATAGTTTTAGTTAATTTAGATAATAATAAGTTGATAACCGACTGTCCTTTGGGTTCGATAATATAACTTGGTTGATTGCTTAAGCTACAATCACATCCTTCATACTTGGGGATTAATTGTGTGTTGAGAAAACACCCATCAGCCCTTTTCTTTTTTCTCAATTTTGTATCTTTGATTATGTTGTTTTATGGTTGTACAACTGTAATAGTCTTTCCTTGATTGAGCGCACGCGATCATAACATGAGTGTTGTTTGTAATAATCATGAAGAAATATTATAAAAAAAGTAAATTATTTTAAATGTTTCTGTTTCCACATCATAATCATTCTCTCTTTGTTGTCTGTTGTGTAATTTTTACTATTACTTTATTTAAAAAAGAGACTGGCAACTAGGTTCAACACATTTTCTTTCAAATAATTATTGGCTAAATCTTTTGTATGATAAAATGATAGACTATTTCCCAGTATTAAGAAACTCTAAAGTTTGTGCCGAATCACATTATTTTATATATATCTCAGCAACAAGGGGTTCTCGAAGTGATTTTACACAATGAGAAAAATATACTTGAGCTCAACCTTAAGAAAATGAAGACTGCAATAACAAGTTAGATGAATGAAGCAACTGATGTCGCTGATGTGACCAATTCAGTCAACATCATGTTAAAGATGTTATAGTTCTAACTTTTGGGGTAGTGCAGATTCTCCATTAGGTTGAACTTGCACGCAAGCTCCCTCATGTTTAGTCCCTCTGCATCCATGAAATGGTCATTCAAGCATTTAGGAACATCATGCAGGGTTCTGTGGTAGCAGTGGGCCATATTTGTAACATGACTTCGCAAGTTGATTCTTGTTTAAATACTCTGCAGGGACACTGATGAGAGTTTTCTCAACACACAATATTAATCCCCAAGTGTGAAGGATGTTATTGCAACTTTGATAAGCGACCAAGTGATTATCGAACCCAAGGGACGTATTATTATCAATTTAATTATAATATAACTTATTAAGACTAGGTTGACAATATAATTGTGATGAATTAAGTAACTAATAAATAAATAATTAAAATAGCAATTAAAATAAAAAAGCAGTAGAGATTAAACGAAGGTGCATAAGTGAGAAATTAGATAGTCCTTCGGGCCATCCAATTTTACTCATTAACTTTCCTTCCGTGTATCAATGTCTGACTCTGCCTTGTGGAGTATGGACGCATCACTAAACCATGCAAATCTACTCCATAGATACAAGTAAATAAGTCTGTGACACGTGTGAATATCCTTGGAGCAAGAGATATAATTCACCCCCTTTTAGGTATTATCAGTATCAATTATTTCTCATGCACTAAGTACTTTAACCCGATATGATCTTCCTTTATAGGTACTATGAAGTTATTCTCTTTGTCCTACTTATTAACCGAATCAAATTCAATTAACAAGTATTTATATAAGATAATTCTAATGAGACTTCGGAGTCCCCTCACTTAGAATCATAAAATGTAATACTGCTCAGCAGTGAATGCACTCAATCAATAATCAAGATATGTATTTAGACTATACATAACAATTAATGATGCACAAAACAACTCTGAGTATGAATTAAAAATGCACAATCTTATATAAAATAATCCACAAGTAGTGTTGTATGGAGTATACACACGGAAGTTCAATTAACTCATAAAACCTTCATAAACCCTAGAACTACCGAAGCGGTTCTAGCCCATGATTGATCGAAGAACAATCATGGTGGTTAGATAGATCTTACCTATAGTCTTGAAAATTACAAGATAAATTAAGAAGCAAAGTAAACCCTAGATGTGGGAGTCGTCGCGTCTCTCTCCTTCTTGAATCTTTACTTGTTTCTCACTTGATTCGACAGACGAATCTCTCTCCACAGCTCTGTAGGATGATGTAGGGTTTGGATGTTGTGTAGAATGAAGGTGGTGAATGATGTCTTTTCTGCTGCATAGGGTCTTCCTTTTATACTTTTTAGCTCCTCCAACGGACCTCTAATGGGCTTTTTGAATGAAAACAATTATTGAAGGTGTAAAAATACTGATCCAGAAGCTTCTCGTGTGTTGGTTCGATCAAAGCCCTTGGTCCAACCATTATCAGCTTGGTCGAACCAGCCTGTAATATACTGGCAGGTGGCTGGTTCAACTCGAATCACTGGTAGAACCAGAAGCATCGTGATCAAATTACTTCTGCATCTCTTTAGGCATTTGGTTCGACCACGGTTCGACCATCATGCCTAGTCGAACCACATCATCGTGGTCGAACCGTGCTGTAGCACAATTTCAGGTTGCTGGTGCCTTCATGCCCCTTTTCTGGTTCCGATCACTTTCGTCATGTTTTCCTTCGAAAATTCGCTCAAACGGCCTCAAACACACCTGATTCGTGACTTTCCACTACATATCTCGATTTATCTCTACTTAGGATCAAATACATCATTATCACAGAAATCAGAGCTCAAATTACGTGAATTTACACTCTCATCAGACACCACCAACAGAAACTCGTGATGTAGATGCTTATAGTGATGATGAATTAAAATGGGAGTGGGTTGAGATATTTTGACTAAAAAGGTTCGGCTAGAAATGGAAAGATGAAATATGCAATGAGATTAAAAAGTTTGTTGAAGCTGATTGATGCATATGAATTTTGATGGATTTGGACTTGCTTGTTTGTTTTATTAACTTATATTTTTTATCCTAGGTTGGAGTTGAACTTATTTCTAAGGACTATGACATGGATTCTCCCTCACCATTAAAGAAATCTGATATAAGCAACATGGCGCCTATTTATAAAGTATGCAGATAGTGATCATTTTTTAAATTGGAATGTTACTTATTCGTTACTCTGATGTGGAGTACATATGCTTATTTTAGCAACTCTTTCTATCAAATCTATTGATATAAGTCAGTGCCCCTTGATTACATCCGACGGAATTTGCTTTGTGGCTAGCATATTAAGATTAGTTTTGAGGAAATTATTCTTTGATTGTTGTCATGGAGCAGATGCTTATTCTCATAGCAATGTACATGTACATTGTAGAATAATTATAACAGTGTATTCACATATATACGGGCTGACACCTTACGGAGTAAGGTGCAACTCTCCTAGTATTTAGATTATAAAATTAAGATGGTGTATAATTTTTCGATGGTACAAACTATAAAAAGTACTTCATTTGTTCAGTTTAAAGAGTTTATTTTTTTTCATTTTGGTCGTTCATCCGATAGAATCTCATTTTTTTTACACACATGAGAACTATACACACCCACTAACACAATTAAAATATAGGGCCCACACACTAACTAATACAATTACTCATTACATATTAAATAATAATAATGCTCCCTCCATCCCATCTTTGTTTTTACTTTTACTGTTTGCAAGTAGATTAAAAAAATACTGTATTTTAATATGTTGTGAGAGAAATAATATTTTAATGTGTAATGTGTAGTTGTATTAGTGTAGTATTGTGGGCCCCATGATGATATTTAAATATTTTATGTGAGTCTCATTTACCAAAAAAGAAAATGTAACATTACTATGAGACGCACTTTTTAGTAAATTGTAACAATATTTATGGAACAGAGGGAGTACTCCCTTAATCCCTTTGATACGTCATCCATCCGTCTCATCCTAATTGTTACGCTTCCTATATAAATTATAAAGGAAATATAACTATTAGGATGTGACAGAGGGAGTATTTATTTTGACATTTTGGTTCGTATCATTATAAAGTATTTATTTCTTCCTCAGATGGATGTGACCTACAAAAAAAATATTATTTTACACAACCATTACACATAGGCCCCACACTTAATATTAATACAACTCTCCACTAAACATTAAATATTATATTCTTTAATTCACTACATATATTAAATTATTAGATTTCTTAATTCAAGTACAAAAAGGAAATGCTTACATTTTAAGGGGACGGGTGGAGTATTACTTAATTTACACGTAAAAGTAAATGACTCTTTAAAACAGACGACAGTGAGTAAGAAAAATACAGATGTGAAATAAATGGCACGGCAAGACGGCACGGGATGTTCTGTGACACATTGATATGACATCTCCTGTAACACCTGTTTATGGAATGACACGTGTCGGAGTGGATAAATCCAATTCCTTGAACCAATGATTGACTGATTGACTTAGGATATAGTTTTCCTTCTCTCTCTTACGTGTCACTCATCCAACGAAGTATGTAACAGAAGATCCAGACCCCGACAAGACAAGACACTATTAAGGAGCGGCCACTCACCAATATATTAGAAAATAATTTTTATTATGAATTAAAAGCAAGAAGCGTAATTTTCTTCCTTTGATTGTACTAATTAACGGGTCAGGGGAAAAATGGCACGGCAATACACTTTTAAAGCCACTCACCAATAGAAAATTTTTATGAATTAAAACCAAGAAGCGTGATTTTCTCCCTTTAATGTACTAGTTAACGGGTCAGGGAAAAAATCCGTTTCATAAAATAATATCCGTAAAACCGTTATATGAATATTTCTCACATGAAATAATTAATGATCAATTAAAATACCCATGTGCGGTTCATTGGCATGTCTGAAATATTAATTATTTTAAGGATTTTATTATCCTAAATGCACAAAAAGTTCGGTGGAATAAAAATGAGTGGAATAGTTTCGACGCTTTTGACTTTCTTGGGTTTAAAAAATTGTCCCTGTTTACAAATCACACCAAAATAGCACATGAATTCGCCGAAAATTCGGGCAGCAATTAATCATTTAAAAACCACCCGATTACAGTGGCCATCCACATAACCCTATGCACATGTTCGTGAAAATTATAATTGCAGTTAGGGAGATAAGGGAATGTTTTGATTTAAATTTAAATTGAATTAATAAACAGTAAATAATACTCTATCCATCCCATTAAAATGTGGATGTTTAAGGAGTATAATATTTTAATGTAGGTTGAACTGAGAGAAATAATATATTAATGTAACGTATGGATGTGTATTAGTATGACATGTGGGCATATGAAAAGAGAAATAATTAATATATATAGAAATACTATTGTGCATCAATTTTTAAGTGCAATTTCGTCAAAATTAACCCATAACCCGAGATATTTATACTCAAATGAGTTAATTGGGTCATTTGCCCTCATTCACGCCCGATGCCCATTCTCCCTCACAGGTTCCGTCTCAAATTCTCTCTCAAATCTCTCAAAAGTCTCTACCGTACAACGCCGCCCTTCTCTTCTCTCTCACCAACTTCTCTCTCACGGTTCTCTTCTCTCTCACCAACTTCTCTCTCACGGTATGCTGCCAGCCGCTCTTCTCTCTCACGGCTTCTGTTGACTTCTCTCTCACAACTTTCTCTTGGTGTTTATTGCTCACTCTTTTTCGTCGTCTCAACTCTATGTATTTTTATCGTCTCATGTTAGATTTTCTCAATTTTTAGGTTTTAGGCTATAATGTGATGTTATCTTTCTCTAGTGATTGAATTTTTGCGATGTTAGATTTTTCTAAATTTTTAGGTTGTGATGTTATCTTTCTCTAATGATTGAATTTTTGCAATTGATTTTTGTATCATTGAAAGTGTGGTGGAGCGAAACTGATAAATGAATGCGATGGTTGAACTTTGTGCCAGGAGTAGGGTGGAGATAGGGCTCTGGAAGCGGTAGAGGTGGTGAGGAGGCGAAGATGTAGAAGCAGTTGAAGAAAATGGACGGTGGAGAGGAATTAAAGGCATTAATTTTTATTCCTTAATGTATAGATTATATTAAATAAATGTATTATTTTTTATTTTTAAATGTTTAACCAAATTTGTATATAAAAAATATATTTAATAATTATTTGTATCAATTGTAATTATATAGTGTGTGTACTATATGTTTTGGCAAAAACTTCTGTGCACCCGGGTGCACGGAACACATTTTGTGCGCCTTTAGAATTTTGTGTTAAATTGTATATCTTTAGTATACAGATGTGTACTCTTTATTTTCTAAAGAAAATTATTGTGTATATCTGGGAGGATAAACAACACTTCATGCGCCTTTAGAATTTTGTGTTAAATTGTATACCCTTTAGTATAAAAATGTGTACCCTTTATTTTCTAAAGAAAAAAATATTAATGAAAAATGTATACCCTTTAGAATAAAATGGTGTACCCATTAGACCAAAGCAATGTACCCTTACCCATAATACTAAATTTCTAAAGGCGCACCGAATGTGTTCCCGTGCACCCGGACGCACGCAAGCCTCACTCATATGTTTTAAATTTTTATTTTATGTTTTATGTAGAATTTATCAAGATTAATTTGTATTTTTTATCAATATTTTTATCAATTTAATAGTAGAGTGTATTAATTAACTCTATTATGTATATGTTTAGTTTAATAAATGTGTTAAATTGTATATCCTTTCGTATAAAAATGTGTACCCTTTATTTTCTAAAGAAAAAAAATATTAATGAAAAACGTATACCTTTTAGATTAAAATGGTGTACCTTTTATTAATTAAAGTATATACCCTTTAGACCAAATCAATGTACCCTTACCCATAATACTAAATTTCTAAAGGTGCACAGGATGTGTTCCCGTGCACCCGGACGCACGCAAAGCCTCACTCATATGTTTTTTCAAGTAAATGTATTAAATTTTTATTTTATGTAGAATTTATCAAGATTAATTTGTATTTTATATCAATATTTTTATCAATTTAATAGTAGAGTGTATTAATTAACTCTATTATGTATATGTTTAGTTTAATAAATGTAACACTTTTTTAATAAACTATAATAATTGTAACTTAATAGTCTAATATGTTATTCTGTATTAGTTATAATTCAATATTGTATAAGTTTTACTTAATAAAAGTATTACTTTTTCAATATTTAAAATTTTTATTATTGTTATCTTATACTATACTTTCATTTATATTTATATACACTTTATCATAGAAACTAATATACTTATGCAAAAATATACTACAAATTAAGCTTAATAGCAAATCAAATGAAATATCTTTAATATAAAAATATTAAATATGTATTTATGAAGAAAAAAACACACATCAATGAATAAACGTTAATACAATTATTTAAAATATCCGAATATAAAATTATACATTTATGGAAAAAAATATATATCAATGAATAAACGTTAATACAATTATTTAAAATATCCAAGTATCAATTTCTGTTCATCCCAAATCCTCTCTCAAACCCACAAACTTGTTCCATCTTTAGTATGAAACCTTCAATCCACACTCCAAATCCACAAATTCCACAAAATTATCCTCAACACTCATTCTCAAATTCACTCCTTCAACCAACATCTATAATCAACATGCAGAGATATGAAGCGCACCAGGAAGATTGTGAGAGAAGAGAGAGAAAACGGGCGAATGGGAGAGGAGACCGCGTGAGTGAATAAAGTGTGAATGACCCATTTGTGATCCATTTGGGTATTTTAGGATTATATAGTTGACCCACTTTAAATACGGATCCTATTTTTAGTGTACACTAATTGTACAATAGATCAACTCTTAATATATATGGTTCCTCTTTATCAAAAAAGGAAATACACACATTGTATTAGGATGGAACAAAATAGAAAAACGAGTACGTTTCAATTGGACGGAAGGATTAGTTTTATTCCATATTTAAAAAAAAAATTAATTAAATAAATTTAAACTTTATCTCAAATCAAATATTAATTGAAATAAAAGAATATATGAAAAAAATAAAAAAAACCCCACCGTCCTACATTAAGTTTATGTTTGTTTTTTGCACGTAAGTTAAAAAATATAATATTTTAATAGATAGTAAATTGAGAAATAATACTCCCTCTGTCCGCTTCTAAGGTATCAATTTTACTATTTTTGGCGTCCTCTTCAAAGGTATTCATTTCCCCTATTTAGTAAAAAAGTACACAATATGGCTCATCACTTTCCTCTAATACAACTACCCACTTTACATATAGTAATAATACTCCTTAATCCACGTGAAAAAAGCAAATGAATATCTTAGAAGCGGACGGAGGGAGTACAATATTTAATGGGCTAAAACTTGTGTATTAATTGATATACTTTTAGCATAAGAACTTGTACCCTTTATTTTCTAAATAAATAAATAAAATATGTATATCATTTAGAACAAAATGTTGTACCTTTATGAATTAAAGTGTATACATTTAGAACAAAATGTTGTATCATTACACACCTTGTGCACATGGGACACAATAGATGAACTTTATTTAATGTATAATATTTAATGTTTAGTGGATAACTACTATTTGTTTTGTGTGTGGGCTTGTGGAATAATTAATTGTTTTGTGCGGGGCCCACTTGACAAAAAAAGAAATGTAAATTTTAACTTGGACAAACCAAAATAAAAAATGTAAACGTTAATGCGAGACGGAGGAAATATTAGTTGAGAAAAAATAATACTCCCTCCGTGCAATATCAAAGTATCAATTTACATTTTTCACGTGAATTAAGGAGTATTATTATTCTATGTGTAGTGGGTAGTTGTATTAGTAGAGGGTGTGAGTCTCATATTTTATTTGTATTATTGGAGGGTATGGATCCCATATTTTAAAATAGGAAAATGTATAAATTAAGAGTGAACACCTCAAAATAGTAAAATTGATAGATTAAGGATGGATGGAGGGAGTATATAATAAAAGAAGTTGAGGGTTAATAGGGATTTGAGGTGTATATATGAGAGATTTAATAGAGATTTATTAAATTGGGGATATTAAATTTAAGTTTAAGGGCAAATTTGTCTTGTGTGAGATCCGTCTTCACGTTAAGATCATTTTAAGTTTTCATAATTAGTTATCACTTTATATTAGAAATGTTATCTCTTTTGCTTTAAAATGTTATACTTTTAATTTATACTAAAAATTGTTCCTGAAATAATTCATGGACATTATCATTTTTCATCAATTAATTATCATTTTTTTTATTGAATGTTAACATTTTTTTTATTGTTTAACAATTTCATCAATTAAGTATCATTTTTTTTAATTAAAATATAAACACTGTTTTTTTGAAATATTGACACTTTTTATCTGTTTCACAATAGACATTATGTGAGACGGTCGCACACAAGTCTTTGCCTAAATCCAAATCAAATGTCATAAGAGTTGGGATAGTTTTGGATGAGACAGGAGAGATCATTTTACGCTTTTCTAATTATCAGTTTTTATTAGAGATTATCACTTTAAATAATAACTTTTTTTTATAGAGTTAGTCTTTTATAAATTAATTTTACATCATAAACTCTTGTAATGTCCCCTTAATTTAAACTTCCTTCGTCCGACGTAAGAGGACCTTTTGTTTTTTTGCACGTAGATTAAGGAGTATTATTATTTAATGTGTAGTGAGTAGTTGTATTAATTGAGTATGAGTCCTATATTTTAAAGGGAGTGTGTGAGCCTCATACGTGTAAAAAAGGAAATGGGGCCATTTGGGTGGAACGATCAAAATGGAAAAAATACCATATTTGAATGGGATGGAGGGAGTATACCCTAACAATACATAGAATATATAAAATTGAAATAGTGGAGCACATGATTTATACCTTGAACATGATTTAAATAAGTGCTTGTCATATATTATAATACTTTGAAACAATTAACCATGGTCCAAAACAACATAAAATGAATGGACAATCGTTGATATATGCATCTATAACATATACCAAACCAATATGAATGCCCAATAATATTAACCATATAAGTATTATTGTATCCTTGTGTACTAATAATACAAAATTTTACCTGTATGGTGCGAATAACCTTCAAATCGCGGAGTGCAACCTCTAATCTAGAGTTGCGTATAATTAATATATATATGATTAAATAAATTACTATAAGAAAACAAAAAAACCAATAATCCTCCTATATCAATAAATAAACAAACACTTAATTTTTCTTCATTCCCCATTATACCCTCCTTGTTCCCTCGCTCTCCTCAGAAATCCTTCCACAGCAACATCAAATGCATCCTTCATTCCATCCAACCCTTTGCTGGAATTTGCATACACAAGCTTTGGTATATTTTCAATCACTTTTTCCCTCATTGACCCCACCTTTTCTTTGCTAATCTTATCAAGCTCATCCTTTATTGAGATGGTCCCATTTCTCACTGCATTCCGGTCTATGAAAACCGAGTAACTTTCCGGTTCATCAGGAAGGAACCAGTTGTACTGCAGGTAAGCCGTTCTGTGCCAGAAGAAAACCGGTATTGAACCGGCCACCATGCAGTCAAAGATGGACCGCCGAGTCAAACTATCGCCCCTCGGCTGCAAGCAAAATTTTGAATCCAGAAATGTTTCCAGGATTGCGGAGCTGCCGTTGATGCACTTCGAACCTCCGCAATCGGCGACCCGGCACGAACCCGGTTCGGAGTGGCACTGGTTCAGTAAAACCCCCCGGAAATCGTTCTTTATGAAGCCACGCGTTCCGCCAGCGAAGCAAAAGAGGGTGCGGCGCACGCGCCCCCTTGCAAAGTCCTGCCACGTCCTGACGTCGGCGAAGGATAGAGGGTGGAATCCGGTGGGGTACGGCACAGCGATATCGAAGTAGTCCCATGGGTGCTTCTCGATTAACAGGCGCGTGATGTTACGCGCCATCGGCATGTAGATGCAGCTTGAACCCCAGCCCTGGTCTTTAGAGCGGCGGAAATCCCACGTTATCCGCCCTAGAGTGATAAAGTGATCCCATCCATTTGATTTCTGAAAATACGGTTGATTGCTCACCCAATCGAGCATCATCTTGCAGTGTAAATCGCGGTCTTCAGCTGTGGATGTTTTGTTGAAAAGGATCTTTTCCATTGCGAGTCCAAGGTAGAAGGGGATGTAGAACGCCGTAGCGGATTCCGGCTCTAGGGTTCTGCAGGGGTAGTTCAGCATCCGATTATGGTAGATAACTTCAAGTGAAAATTGATCGGTCCAAAACCACGCGCCGCTCACATTCTCCGGTATGATTTTCGAAATTCCAGCGGCGGGTTTGCCGAAACCGGAGTTGGAGAGCGCGTCGCAGCGGGAATGCCATGGGTTCAGATTGTGGCAGTTTCTCACCACTTCGCTGTTGAACTTCGGTTCAAGATTGTACACATAAACTTTGCCGTACTTGCAATTTTGGTTGATCGCCGATTTATTCAAAACAATACCGCTTCCGGCAAAACTAGAAACGGTGCCGGCCGGTTTATTCAAAATTATACCATCGTTGGAAGAACTAGAAGCGGTACTGATGGAAAGATAGAACAGGAGAGAGGGAGCGGCAAGCAGAAGGAGGAGCTGGAGGAGGAGGACAGAGAGGAAGAAACATGTGCGGCGGTGGTGGAAGGAGAGGTAGGGTTTGAGGGAGCTGAAGTAGGAAGGTTTGCGATCTAAAATATCTGGTGTTTTGGGTTTCGAGTAGGCGGCCGCATCTGAAGCGGAAAGCATTAGATGAGTGATGGCACGGCGGTGGTGGAGAAGAGGTAGCGGCGGTGGTGGAGCGTGTCGGTAACGGAGCAGAAAAGTGGTATGGAGGAGTTTGGAAAAGTGTTACGGTCGTTCGAGGAATTAATAGTCGTCGTTGATGATCAAATGTTGTGTGGCCACGTGCGACTTAGGTTTTTATCCCAAACCGACAGCGATTCATGGGTTGGAATTATTAATCTCCACCTTGAATTTTATTTTATAAAACACTGCTTTAAGAATAGTTTTAATCCATCTATATCCCTATCTACTATTGAGAAAAATAAGAATTTTATATAACTGGGTAGGGGTAACTTTGAATTTAGGAATACCTCAATATTTTCTTTGTATTTTGCCCTTTAATTGGTTAAAATGACCTTGCTGTCCCTAAATTCTGTTTTTCTAGAAGAAAAAACATTTAATTAAACAAGCACCTCATCTTCAGGTTACCCGGTTGCACAGCTCACCCAAATATGTAGCTGTCTAAATTTTGGCGGACTCCATGAATTCAAAATTCATTCTCTAAAGATATTGTTTAGAGAGAGAACACAAGCCCCATTTCTAATCATTTCAAAGTTCGAGAAATTGGAGAAGAAAACTTAACTGGAAATGGAAGTGGAAGCGTTCTCCGGCCCAGTACTCTGCTATCCATGATTTTTTGAAACCCCCTGTTTCAGACTCTCCGCTGCCTAGGGCAGTTTTCAATTCGCCGCCACCGTCCGATTTTCCACAGAAATCTCCTAAATTCTGTTTTTCTAGAAGAAAAAACATTTAATTAAACAAGCACCTCATCTTTCCCAGTTTCTGTCACTTCGGCGGTTGCAGGGCTACGGACTTCTTCCTCTCTGTCTAGGACAGATTTCCCTTTGTCGGTTTACTCCCGAGGCGAATTATTCACTGAATTCAACACCGGTGAGCGCTGGTTGCATCGCCTCTGCTCCCGTCGGGATCTCCACCGTCCTGGACTGCATCACTTTTCATGAAGTTTATTCACCTACTCAAACTTCTTTCTGCATCAGTCGATTGATTCTAGATGGAAGGAGTATCCTCACCTCCTCAATTTGTGAAGAATACTATCATAACCAGATTGCTCGCTTCTCGAATGTCAGACAACACAAGCGAGGTCAAAGACTCCTCACCATGACTGATTTGGGTATGCCTCAACACCTTATGGAACCTGTCTATACTGCCCGATGCCTCATTGCTATATTTGTTGGGGATGTGTTGCGACTTTGTTCTGGACTCCTAGAATCTGGATTGATTGATTTAAGCCTTTGGGCTTTGCTGCTGTATGCTTTTTCTTTTTTTTTTTATTTTTTTTTTGCAGGAATGGATTAAGTTTGTTGAGGAACAGAAATGCAAGGTTTTTGGAGTGAATGCACATAACAAGGAGAATATCAAGGAGGTACATGTACAATCTTTTGCAAAGCCAGATCTATTACTTGCAATAAATTAGTAAAATTGGTATGCAGTAACATAAATCGGATTGTTAGTCGGCCAATATTAGTTCAGAATAAAGCTTTCATGTCAGCCTTTACTAAAATTCTTGATGGCAAAAAGATTATTTTTGTTAAATTATGAAATAAAACGGTGTGGCTTATTCTTTTAAACACAATGAATTGTTGATATCTGACTTGGTGATCTTGTGAATCTTTTCTGTATGTTTCAGTTTTTGACCTTCCTACAAGCCAGAGTCAGAGACTTGAAGACAAAAGACGACCCTGCTTGTGCAAAAACACTAATGCTGGTTGGTATCCCTAATGTTGGAAAATCTGCATTAGCCAACTCTTCGCATCTGGTTAGAAGGATTGCTGCAGCAGGTGCTTATTAACGTTTTTACTAGCTTCATTTTAAAAAAAAATATATAAATAAATTAATTAAACTCTTTGTTTAGTAATTTTGCTAATTACTAATTATCAACTGTGACTTTTGTTGATTTACAGAGAAAGGGAAGTTAAAGCACATCCAGGGGAGACGAAAACTATAAGAAGCTTAAAGGTGTCATTTTTAAACCCTCATGAATTATTAAGTTGTGAGGTTGCTGTTTTGTTATTCCTTGATGAATCCAATTGTTCCTACTGTTCATAATCCTTGGTGTGGCTTGTATTGGGTTGTTATTCCTTGGAGGAGCGAATTCTCTAAACACTAAGGACCTCTTGGATTACATCTCTGTCTCCTACTGTTCATGCGTCATGTTATGGACTGTATTTGTTTTTTTTTTGGATTTTGATTGTTATTGGCCATTCTTATTGGTCTGCTGTTTGATCATTTGCCTAGTCTAGGCTTATTTTCATTCCAGCCAGAAGCTTTTGAGAGAAATATTTGATTAGTTAGGCTGGGTTCTATCATAAGGTTGGGTTGATCTTGAACAATGGGAATTTGCAAATGAACAATTATTTAAGAGGTCAGATCCCTGATTATTCATTTCTATATTGCTCATTCTTTTTGGTTGGAGGGGATACAAGGGATTATATAAAACTATTGCTAATGTTTATTCATATCTATCTTGCTCATTTGTGTTTGGTTGAAGGGAATACAAGGGATTTAGGGCTACCAAGCAAAAGTCCTTAGTAAAGGCACATATGGCATCATTTACAAGGCCATTGATACTAAGGTACAACTATTGGGCTTCTTAATGTTGTTCTACAATTCAATATTACCGATTTCGATTATGATATTCTAGGGTTTTGTGGGTACTAATCTTTCGCTCTCCCTGAGTTTTCCTTCGCCAAGAAGCTCCTTCTCCTTTAGCCACCGCACTTGTAAGGCTAGGGTTTTTCTTCTAAGTTTTACCTCTTATTAATTACGTTGATATGTTGAAAGCTAGAATGATTGTGCCTTCTATGAATTTCTTTTTGTCATTTGTTTGCAACTGAAATTCTAGGTTCAGATGGATTCTGAGAGTTATTAATTTTGTCCATACAAAATCAACCCTAAAGAAGTGTTCTATCGTACTCAATTCTACGCCCTCTTGTTCCCTGTATTCAACTTCGATCCCTATTTCTATTGCGTTATTGAGTGAATATTTGCAGCGAGTGTCTATACGTGGTTATTCTCTTGTTGACCTTGTGTTTCTACATTTTTTGGATCAATCAGGAAACCTAATTATAATTTTTTGATGAAAATTTTAGTTATTCAACTTAATCTTGGTAAGTTGGCGGTGTCATTCAATATTCATCGTATTAACTCTTGTATATGTAGTTTGTGATGTGATATAAAATCAGTAGTTAATTTGAATAGTTTATATTACAGTAATCTAAAAATTCATGTTAGATGTTCTATTAATCATAGCCTGTGTTTGCTTTTTTTTTTTCTGCAGGTCATATCCTTTCATCTGTCGGCATTTGATAGCAATGTAGAGCAATTTAAATTCTTTGGTTAGGCATCGAATAAAGTGAGCCATCCTTACCCTTGACCATTCTAGAAAATTTTCTTTTCTTAGAATTTATAAATATTTCTAGACTATACCTTAATTTCAAATAAATTGGTTTCATTATTTCATAAATTCAATGTCTTCTGTTTGCACTATAAAGATACAAATAGAAGTTATGTGTCTTACTGTTAGATATTCCATCATATAATAATTTCTATTTTTTTCCATTCTCTTATGCCGTCTAATGTCTGTCTTTTTTATCACGACTTTTTTGGTATAATACACGAGATTTGAAAGTGTTGCCAAAATTATTACATGTATCCGTGAAAGTTCGCCACACCTACCGGAAAAATATCCATGAAAGGATTGAAAGTGTTTTAGGTAGGTTGTGATTGCTCTATTTTAAATTTTACCTTTGTTGCGAGAGCATGTTTTTGGATGTATGATTAGTTGGGGAGCTAAGGTTCCATGTTTCAAATTTAATATTGTTTTTTAACAGCTTAAAAAATACATCATGAATTACTCGTATTTGTACAACTTATATTTGATAGTTGGTACAGAGTTTCACTAGTTCTTAGCATAGTTTCCCTTGTCCTGGTGAGAGCATAGGGGCCAACTCCATTAATATGTGAACATACATGCTCTTATATTCATGAGCATCGAATTTGCTTGATATTTAAGCTAGTGGTAGCTGTTAATGATGGTAAATGGTTGCCTCAAAATTAACTTATCCACTCCCATGGATTAACTGGAATACCGTTGAACAGGGATTGTCATTGTCAGGCATGCTCCTTAGTCCTTCACATTGTTGAATGAAATTTTATTTCAAGTTCTGCTTTATAACTCATTTATTTGATATATTCCAGCAATGATCAGTGCTTTAAAAAGTTAGAGAACCATCCAAACAACTTGCAAGTTCTCATAAAAGTTTCTGAAAAACTTGGTAAAGTTCTCAATGAGGCAGATATCTGATTGTTAATGTAGAGGATGTTGCTGAAAAACGGTGCAGACTGTACGTATGTTTGGTGTGTTATTTAAGTATGATTATTTTGTGACATTGACGAATCTATATTTTGCTTGTGAAGGGCTGAATAGGAAGCCAAGAAAGAAGAAGAGTTAGTCAAGCAAATGGAGAAAAACAAAAGAGAGATGGAGAAAGCAAAGAAGATGGATAGCCAGATAGGGTTGTTTAATATTGTGTATTGTGGATCATATAGAAAGCATTTAATCCATTTTGTATTTTATTTTCTCGTTTATTAGTTAATTAATAAATTGTGTATTATTTTTGTCAAGGGTAAAATGATAGGTTAATATATATATATATATATATATATATATATATATATATATATATATATATATATATATATATATATATATATATATATATGAAAAGAATTAGTTAGCCAACCTAAATAATTTTAAAGAGTCTTGTTTGGTTGATGTTGATATCAAATTGAAAATAAAAAAATAATTGTGAAAAAAATTAATTAGGCCTTGTATGAATATATAATTTAAGTTTTTTCTTATTTAATAATTTTTTATTATTTAAAAATGTAATAATTTAAAATTTGTTATTCATTTAATATATTTTTTAAGATGGGTGTGAGATGGGTCGACTCATTACTAAATTATGTTTATTGTATAGATAAAGTATCCTTATTTATAGTTAAAAAATTTTAATAATAAATTACTCCCTCCGTCCCATAATACTTTTCACGTTTACAGTTCCATGTTTAAGAAAAGTTATACTTTTTGACCAACTTTATTGACTTTGGAAGGTATTGTAGTATTTTTAGGTAATAAAGAAGTATAAACTAATGATATGTGCATAAAAAAGGAGTAGCAAATTTAAAATTAAAAGTAACTTTTGAGGTTGTTAAATAAAGTAATGTTTCTTTTTTTGGGGTGTGAAAGGTTTTGTGGAACAAACAAATGAGGAAAATATGAAAAGTATTATGGGATGGAGGGAGTATATTATAACACGCTAAAATTATAATATAATACATAATTGATGAGTGTTTTCTCAATACACAATATTAATCCCCAAGTGTAAAGAATGCTATTGTAGCTTTGATAAGCGACAAAATGATTATCGAACCCAAATGACGTATTATTATCAATTTAATTATATTATAACTTATTAAGACTATTATGGCAAAATAGTTGTGTGATTAAGTAATCAATAACTAAATAATTAAAAGAACAATTAAAATAAATAAACAGTAGAGATTGAACGAAAGTGAATAAGTGAGAAGATAGGTAGTCCTTCGGGCCATCCAGTTTTACTCATTAATTTCCCTTCCATGTATCAATGTCCGACTCTGCCTTGTGGAGTATGGACGCATCACTAAGCCATACAAATCCACTCTATATATACAAGTAAATAAGCGTGTGACACGTGTGAATATCCTTGGAGCAAGAGATATAATTCACCCCCCTTTCTAGGTACTATCAGTATCAATTATTTCCCGTGCACTTAATACTCTAACTCGATATGATCTCCCTTTATAGGTACTATGACGTTATACTTTTTGTCCTACTTATTAACCCGAATCATATTCAATTAACAAGTATTTATATAAGATAGTTCTAATGATATTTCAGAGTCCCCTCACTTGGAATCATAACATGGAATCATGCTCAGCAGTGAATGCACTCAATCAATAACCAAGATATGTATTCAAACTCTACATAACATTTAATGATGCACAAAACAACTCTGAGTATATGAATTAAAAACGCATAGTCTTATATAAAATAAACTACAAGTAGTGTTGTACGGAGTATATACACAGAAGTTCAATTAACTCATAAAACCTTCATAAACCCTAGAACTATCGAAGCGGTTCTAGCCCATGATTGATCGAAGAACAATCATAGTAGTTGGATAGATCTTACCCATAGTCTTGAAAATTACAAGATAAACTAAGATGCGAAGTAAACCCTAGATGCGGGCGCCGTCGCGTCTCTCTTCCTCTTGAATCTTCACTTGGTTCTCACCTGATTCGACAGACGAATCTCTCTCCACAGCTCCGTGGATGGTGATAGGATTTCGGATGTTGTGTAGAATGAAGGTGGCGGTGAACTCACTTTTCCCTTGCGTAGGGTCTTCCTTTTATACTTGTGAGCTCTCCTTCTGGACCTAGGATGGGCTTTTGAGCGAAAACACGCACTGGAGGTGTAAAAATAAGGATCCAGACGTGTCTAGCACATTAGTTCGACCAAGACCCCTGGTCAAACCGATCAAGGTTGGTCGAATCATAGGTCAAATCGACTTGTACATCACTGACAGGTAGCCGATTCGACTAGAATGATAGGTCGAATTGAAAGCATCCTGGTTCGACCACTATGCTTGGTTGAACCACAGTGTCGTGGCCGAACCACACTTCTGTCGCCTCTCTTCACCTGGTTCGACCATGGATACTGGTCGAACCACTTTGTTGCTAGTCAAACCACGTCCTTGTTGGTCGAATCGGGTGCCTACAACACCTTTTCTCCGGTTCCGATCACTTCTATCCCATTTTTCTTCGAAAATTCACTCAAACGGACTCAAACATACCTGATTCATGACTTTTCACTATACAACTGATTTATCTTAACTTAAGATCAAATCATACATCATTATCACACGAATCAAGGCTTAAAATACGTGAATTTACACACTCATCAAACTCCCAAGCTTACATGTTGCTTGTCCCGAGGCAACGAAATCAAACCATAGGAGTAAGCGTAAATTTCACAAGTCCATCTAGTCAAATCCAAATCATACCTACACATGCAATTCTATCAACTTAAAACAAGTATCACTCGCATCATATATTTCATTCACGCAAAACATCACTCAATTATAATACACTTCGTAGTACTAAGTCATCTAGCTCACAGGATAAGTGTTTACTCTCTCTCGCTCTCAAGTGTAAAAGATGTACACTTTAATGGGTAAGTATATATGCACAATTTCAATTCATATTCCCGCGTAACAATAAGCTTGACAAGTATTTCAAAAATTAACTTATAATCAATTCATTACTAGAATCATAAAGGACTTGCTTTTGGATTGTAATATTGGCTCTTTGGTAAAGGTAGAAAAATATAGTTAAAGTGACTAATTTACTAGTAGAGAATTACCTTGGAATTTTTCTTTTCAATAAACAACTTCATCTCTCCTTCTTATTCTCATGATCTTTGCAATTCAACTTTTCCTTTTTCACGTTGGCATCAACATTTTTCTTTCTCCTTTCTTCAAGGTACAAGAGTACCAATTTCGGGCACTACTCTTCTAAGCAGTCGGGGTACTGGTTTTAGGCACTACCCCTAAACAAAATTTAACCATCCCTTTCTTTTCTTCATATCGCTCAACCAATTTTTTCTTCCTTCTTCAAATTCAAGTTAGCATATATTCACCTCAACTCTCAAATAATGAATATGGTATTCAACACGACCCAAGTAAAGGATAAATAAAGGCTTTTTATCAAGACTTGCCAAAGAAAAAGCTTTTAAAGGCTCAACAGGGTTTTCAATGATTCATTTCAATATATGAAAGACAAAATTTGGCTAAGTGACTCAAATAAACAATAATGGCCTAAGATCATATCCTAATAACTAATCAATCATAAGTCTCACACAAGACTCCAAGCCAAGTTCTAGAATACGGTCATATGAACGATTCTTACAAGAATAACCTATCATATATGGATGTAGCATGATTTCATAAGGCTCAAATTTTCACATGGGTAATAGACTCCTAAGAACTCCTCAAATCATATAATCAAGATTAATTCCACAATGAACTCCACATATTTAGCAAGTAATACATGCTTCTCATCAATAAAATCAACACATGCATAATACGAATGCAACATACTTAGCAAATAACCCAACATATCAATCCAAATAAAGTATCACCAACCAATCCAACCTCAAGTATCAAGTATTAATATACGTACATGCAACTCACACCACAAATACCCATCCTGTAAAAAGAAAAAGAGAAGGGAGATGAGATGAAGCAGACAAAGGAAAAACAAAACCTGGCACAACCTACTCCTCCGGAGCATCATCCTCATCATCACTCATCTCCATGCGCCACCGATCAAAATCTCTGTGGAGATTATTTAGCTTTCTATCTATCTCACGCTCATCTGCTTGCCTCTTTCCCAATCTCCTATCCATCTCCATGTAATTAGCATGCAGCGCATTGTATCTCATATCAAGTGCAGCATAGCTAGTGGTAAGTAAGCCCAGCTGGAGGTTCGTCTCTTTCTGCTTATTGTTCAGGTTGTTAAAATGCTCATTCATTAACCTCCTGAAGTACTAATCAGGACCGCCCCAATACTGCTGCTGTGGCACTGTTGGAATGGGTGGTGGTGGCATCTCATGCTGCCGTGGAATATCTATCTCAGGATGGGCCTGCTCCTCTCCATGCTGTTGCTGCTGTGGCTCGAACTGCTCTCGCTACCCTTCATCGACAATCCTCTGCAGCTCTTGGTGTATCCCGACAGCGTACATCTGAGCCACAGTCCTCCAATCACCTCTCATCATGCACGTGATGGATATAGCCTCGTGCGCCAACGTGTTCATCAATATATTACCATCATTCTGGATCATAGTTAGACCTCTCACATTGTATGGAAACATGAAAGAAAAGGGCTTAGATCCCCTCGTGTAAATTCAATCTCCATCACGATGATAAGCAAATCTAGCTTTTACACACGCACTCATGACTAGATCCGGATCCTCCAGGATGGGTGTAATGCCAGCAAAATATATGTGGTAAGACTCAGCCATAGGAGTAAGCAATTCTCCAATATTCACTCTCTGAAACGTGGAACTCCTGAATCTGTAAAGCTGTTGAATCAGATATGACCCCACACATTGAACCTTACTCCATTCAACATACACCAGAGAGCATACAACTCCCCGTAGACACGCAACTTCCCTCAAATTGGGTGAACAATGCGTTATCCAAAACTCTATCCATATACCGAATCACAGGGTTCCAAATCAATGAAACTCGAGCATCCTTGGTCTTGAAATCCATATCTTCTCCAAAAATCACTCTTCAAAAGTTATTTGCATTGAAATACCCATTCTAGTTCCTAGAGATCCTCCTCGGAGTTTCAAACAACGCGTTAAAATCCTCAGCTGTCCAAGTTCTCTTCTCGCCTCCCAACTGAAATGAACACTCATACGGAAGGGAACTAGAACCATTCTTGACAGTGATGGAACACAACACCTCCGCATTCACATGAAAGTACGTCGGACATTTAAGCTCCATGAAATGGCGTATACCCACTTGATCAAACATCTAAATGATATCCTCACGGATATGCATTGTCAACATAGCCCCATCATCTTGGTACCTCGTTCGAGCGATCTTATCAGACATATCGCCCCATCGATCCTTTATCTCTCCCCAATTCTCCATTTGAATTTTAAAATCCCTAGGCAGCCTCTCCTTAAGTCTTAGTTTCTTTGTAACCTTGTCCTCAAAAGACAACCTATCCTGTCTCTTCTTAGAACGAACTTCAGCCTCCTTTCCTTTTCCTATAAAACAATATTTCAACACCAAACGGATACAAAGAAAGCAAACTAAACCTAGTTCAAGATTAACTATACATGAAACTCTACTCAAGAATTCATGTTTTCATGTATAATCATCTTCAAACAAGCATGCTTCTAACTTCATCATGAATTCAACAATATAAAAAATTCACATGCTAATTCAATTCCACTTCACATTTAACTCTTTAATAGGAACTATCAACAATTTCATCAAACACATCAATTCCTTAAGCATGCATCTATCAAATTCTATAATTCAACTCAAAATTCAACATGCTTCACTTCACTACTCAAATTACTCATCAATTTCATGTAAACATCAAGGTCTAGCAATGAATCAACAATTAAAATTGGACCCATCACTTGTTCATATGAGATTTCAAACAAAAATTCAATTTACACCATAAATCCCTATAAGAACTAGTTCAATCAACTTACCCATTTATAATCAAGAATAGAACTTCAATCCTAGGGTAATAGAGTCAAAAGAATATACCTTTCGATCCAATCATGGCTATTATGAACTAAGTATGAAAAATCCCCAAATTGAATGAAGAACCCTAGTTTCGCAACTAAAATGCTTCAATTTTGTGAGAATTTGAGTATGGGAAGGATGAAAAATGATTTAATCGGAGTAGAATCAACTGACATTGAAGTTTGAAAGAGAGGATTTTTGGTTCGGAGAGGATTCGAGCGAGGGTGGTGTGCAAAGTGATCGAAATAAGGGCAAAAAACGAGTTAAAAAGACTACGTACCTGGCGATTCTACCCAAAACAGGTGGTTGAACCACCTTATCATGGTCGAATCAGGCTTCTGGATAACTTTTTGCATTTGGTTCGACCAGAACCATGCGTCGAACCAGGGTATCACGGTTGAACCGACCTGTTACAAACTTTCAGGTGGCTGGTTCAACCCTTACCCGTGGTCGAATCGACCTATACCAATTTCTCTGATTGCTGATTTTACCTCCACCTTTGGTCGAATGTCTGGTCGAGCACCATCATGTTTGGTCGAATCGACTTGTAATGAACTTTCTGATCCGTGGTTTGACTTGACTGCTTGGTTCGACCTATCTCCTTGGTCGAATCGAGCCACTGTTCCTTCAAAATCCTCTATTTTTCATCCCCTGCAAACTTCAAGCTCAAAAACAGTCATTAGGTAACAAAACAATGCAAAACTAAGCTAGAGAACCACTATTAAGACTCATAAATCCTGTGTATATACTCCACATACGACTCAATAAATAAAATACCACTAAATATTAGACAAATTGCAAAAAAAATCAACACGTCAAAACCGGTTAAAGTTTTAATATGCAGCAAAAAATCAACTCCCCTAACAAATGTTATAAAGAAAAGATTATACTCTCAGTGCTACAATGGGGTAAGTACATCACACCCCTAAACTTAGTAGAAACTATAGTCGAAACTAAGTTTGCAATAAGATGTAATTTCTGATAAGTAAGCACGTCAAATATAAAAATTTCTTACTCACACTTATTGAAATAAAGCAATAAAACAGGAGGAATAGCCCCCAACAGGCGCTCTTTTTTAACGTCGGAGAGTCACAACGGTACCAAATCAATGCAAGGTATCCTCAAAGACGATGCAAACATCATCCGACAACTTATAATGCTTCAATCGATTCCCATTCGCCACTATGATGTCTCCATCTTTGTCCATAATTTCAAAACTCCCCCCTCCGCCAGTTCTGTGGATAATGAACGGTCCCATCCACTTTGATTTCAATTTTCCTGCAAAGAGCTTCAAATGAGAGTTAAGAAGTTATACCTCATCACCTTGCATGAATTCCTTGTAAGTGATCTTCGAATCATGCCATTTCTTCATTCTTTCCTTGTAGATCATCGAATTCTTGTATGCTTAATTTCTGAACTCGTCTAAATGATTGATTTGAGTCAACCTCAACTCCTTTTGATCCCTAAGACACAAGTTCAAACTCCTCAATGCCCAAAAAGCTTTATGTTGAATTTCTACGGGTAAATGACATGGCTTTCCATAGACGATTTGATAAGGGGATATGTCAAGCACAGTCTTATATGCAGTTCGAAACCCCTACAAAACATCATCGAGATCCATTGCCCAATCCTTCCTTTTAGTTCCGACTACTTTCTCCAATATTTTCTTCACTTGTCGGTTGGAGACCTTGGCTTGCCTATTCGCTTGAGGATGATAGGGTGTAGTGACCCTATGCTTGACACCATAATCCTTGAGCACTCTTTCAAGAAGCTTATTGACGAAGTGAGAACCTCCATCACTTACAAGTGCTCTAGGGACTCCATAGCGGGCAAAGATATGTTTCTTCAAGAAAGACAACACAGTCTTTGAATCATTCATGCGGGTAGGAATTTCCTCCACCCACTTAGAAACATAATCCAAAGCAAGAAGGATGTAGAGAAATCCATTAGATAGGGGAAACGGCCCATAAAATCAATCCCCCATACATCGAAGATCTTAACAACAATGCTCGGCTGAAGTGGCATCTCATCTCTTCTACTTATGTTTCCCATCCTTTGACGTCTATCGCATGTTGCTACATAGGATTCACAGTGTTTAAACAAAGTAGGCCAATAAAGAGCAAATTGAAGTACCTTAGTTGCTGTCTTTTGGGCTCCAAAATGCTCCCGTTAGGTTGTGCATGGCAAAAATCGAGGACACTCTCCATCTCCATCTCGGGCACATACCTACGGATGATAGAATCCGTACAGATCTTGTAAACGAACGGATTATACCATATGAAAGTCTCAACATCCCTTTTGAACTTCGCAAGTTGGTACCTGTTGAGATCTCTTGGGATTTCTCCTACGACAATGTAATTGACATAGTCCGCATACCATGGATCCACTCCTTGAACAGCAACTACACAAGCTCTTTCCGCTCTTTCAGAAAACACAACCATGATCTTCTCATCAGGGAACATCTCCTCTATGTATTCGAATGAATCATCACAATGCTCCCTTGTCTCAAACCTTGATAGGTGATCCGCCAACACATTCTCTGTACCTTTCTTATCTCGGATCTCTATATCGAATTCCTGCAGAAGAAGGATCCATCTAATGATCCTTGGTTTCGCTTCCTTCTTCTCCATCAAGTATCGGATTGCAGAATGATCTGTATACACAATGGTCTTCATGCCAACCAAATACTGTCGAAACTTATTGAATGCATACATAACAGATAAAACTCATTCTTAGTGACAACATAGTTCTTTTGTGCCGCATCAAAAGTCTTACTCGCATAGTAAATGACACATAATTTCTTCTCATTCATCTACCCAAGCACCACTCAAAGTGCTTGATCACTTGCATCATACAAAAGTACAAACGGTTGAGTCAAATCTGGTGTGATCAGATAGGTGCTGTAATAAGTGCCTCCTTCAAAACCTGAAAACTGTTAGACATTCATCATCAAACACAAAAGGAACATCATATTCAAGTAAGTGAGACAACGATTTAGAGTATTTTGAGAAGTTTTTGATAAATCTCCTATAAAATTCTGCTGTCCAAGGAAGGGCCGCACTCCCTTTTCATTAGTAAGTGGTGGAAGCTTCTCAATCGCCACCACCTTTGCTCTATCCACCTGCAATCCCTTAGCCAAAATACGATGCCCAAGAACAATCTTATCTCTCACCATAAAGTGGCACTTCTCCCAATTCAAGACAAGATTAGTTTCTTGACATCTCTTCAAAACAGTAGATAGGTTAGATAAACAAATATCAAAGGAGGAACCAAATACAGAAAAATCATCCATAAACACCTCCATAATCTTTTCTTTCAGCCCATCAAATATGACCATCATGCAGCGCTGAAATGTAGCAGGTGCATTACACAATCCAAAAGGCATCTTTCTAAAGGCAAAAGTTCCATAAGGGCAAGTAAAAGTAGTCTTTTCTTGGTCCTCGGGTGCAATCATGATTTGATTATAACCCGAGTACCCATCCAAAAAATAATAGAACTCATACCCTGCATGACGATCAAGCATTTGATCCATGAAAGGAAGAAGAAAGTGGTCTTTGCATGTATTTTCATTCAGTTTATAGTAGTCAGTACACACACTCCATCCTGTAGGAATCCTCGTGGCTAGAGTCTCTCCATCATCGGCTTTCACAATAGTCATGCTCCTCTTCTTAGCTACAACATGAAATGGACTCACATGGGGACTATCACTAATTAGATAAATAATTCCTGCATCAGCTATGTTAGGATTTGCTTCTTAATCACTTCTTGATAGCGGGATTTAACCTCCGCTGATTCTGAATGGTACTCTTGGCTTCATCTAACAATCTTATCCTATGAATGCAATATGATGGACTAATACCTTTCAAATCATCAAGAGACCAACCAATTGCAGACTTATACTTCCTAAACACATCTAATAACTCATCGAGTTGATCATCAGTTAGAGAAGAAGTACTGGATATGTTTCATTGTCACCTAGATAAGAATACTTCAAGTGCTTCGGTAGTGGTTTCATTTCCTCTTTCTTCTCTTTTTATACTGTGCTCTCTCTATCCAATGGTAAGTAGTACTTCCTAGTCCACTTCATCTCTTCAAACTTGGTCCTTCGTGATTCATACCTGTCATCACCCAAAGCAAGTAGATTTTCAAGAAATTCAATACATACCTCATTAGAGAGCTCATCTAGCTCTATAGTGGGAAAAGTAAGAGACTCCACTAAGCATGTCTCCAATGGATCATTTGAGAGGATCAAAGACGTCTTCCTTCACGGTCTCCTCCACCACATCAATGCTGTGGCACTCCGTCTCCATTGGCATCTTCATTGCTTTATCAAGGTTGAAAAGAACCTCTTCTTTATGCATGCGCAGCCTTAGCTCCCCTTTTTGAACATCAATCATAGCTTCAGCAGTGGCAAGGAATGGTCTCCCTGGGATGAGGGGAATATTATCCTTGTCATCCTCCATCTCAAGTATAAGAAAATCCACAGGAAATACTAATTTCTCCACTTTTATGAGAACATCCTCGATTACTCCCTTCGAAAAAGTCATAGACCTATCCGCTAATTGTAGAGCAAATGTCGTGGGAGTTAACTCCCCCAAACCAAGACTTTGAAATATTGACAATGACATCAAATTAATGCTTGCCCCAAGATCGCACAAAGCTCGTCGTGCCGGCCCCTTTTCAATCTCACATAAAATAATGAAGCTTCCTGGATCCTTTAACTTAGATGGCAGCTTCCTCTGAATGATCGAGCTATAGTTCTCAGACAAATTCACAATTTCAATTCCGTTCAAGCTTCTCTTCTTCAAAATATATCTTTTAGAAAGCGGGCGTAGTATGGCATATCCAAGAGTGCTTCAGAGAAAGGAATGCTCAAGCTTATCCTGTTTATGATATCTGAAAACTTCTTGAACTTCTCTTCCAATCCTTGCTTTACTAACTTAAAAGGAAACGGAGGAGGTATCTTAGTCTTGGGAATCTCCCATCCATCACGTTCAACCTTCTCTGCTTTATCCTTCTCGACTCTTAATCTCTTTGCTCTTTCCCATTTTTCTCTTTTTCAAGCTCAACATTATGCTCTTTGGATGGTACTGGAGTAGCATCAACATCAAGTAAAGCATTCGGTGCAAAAATAGAGCCGAACAAGGCAGTTCGACCATGGTTCGACCAGGGGTGCTGGTTAAACTAGGTGTGTAATCGTCAAACCGTGCTTTAGAGAGTACTCTCTCCCCCGGATAGGCTGGTTTGACCAACAAGGTTGGTCGAACCATGATGGTTGTGGTCGAACCGTGCTTCAGACAAAACAAAGTGCTCTGGACAGGGTGGTTCGACCCTGGTTCGACCAACATGGTTGGTTGAATCATCTCGGTCTTGGTCGATCGCACTTCAGAGAAAATAGGGTGCCGCAGATAGTTTGGTTCTACTACGATTCGACCAACAGGGTTGGTCGAACCAAGCCGATCGTGGTCAAATTGGTTGGTTGGAACTTTCAAAATCATTTCCAGTGTCATCGGTCCTTCATACTGAGTTCCAGACCTCAACGTGATGGCGTTGCACTGCTTCGGGTTTACTATACTTTGAGATGGGAACTTACCATTCTCAACGGTTTGTGTCAATTGGTTAACATTCCCGGCCATCTGTCCCATCAACAACGTCAAGTCCTTCATCTGCATAGATATATCCTCATGATTTGCATCAATCTTTGTCTTAAGCTTTGCCTCTAGGCGATCCACTCTTGCATCATTCCTTGCCATGTACCTATTCACTGTATCCTCAAAACCAGGTTTTTCTTCTTCGACTTTAGCACCCGGATCAACACCAATAGGAGGTTGTACTGCTATATTAGAATTACTCCATGAAAACTCCGGCCTCCTTGGTTGTTGATAATTACCAGGGGGCCATGATTATTGTAGTTCCCTTGATAATTTTGGTTTTCTAGATTTTGGAACCTCGTTCCTTGAATACTTTGATCCATGGCATAGTTTGCCTCTTCCAAATCCTCTTGGCTAGCTCCTTCATTACAAACATCCTGCTTCATCATTGGTACTCGCTGTGCTATATTACTGATCTGCTTTTGTTGAGACTAAAGTAACTTTTTGATACTAGCCAAACTAGAGACGATCTCATCTTCTCTACTTGACTTTACCATAGTGTGCTCAACCTGCGCTACTTTTCCAAGAACATAAGTGCTTCTCATTCTATCAGTTGGCCAATCTCTTGAATTCATCGAAATATCCTCAAAGAGCTTTTCAGTCTCTACAAATGATGCTCCATTAGAAGAAGCATCAAGTAACACTCGAGAATCACAGTCTAATCAATTATGGAAAGTACTGATGTATTGTGCTTTCGAAGCATGTCCTTGAATCTTTCCCAAGCCTCATGAAACTTTTTTCAAATGATGATGAGGATCTTCAAAGGTTCCCCTAGAGAAGGGATTCCTTTCAATCATGCTGATCAGAGTAGGATGAAGATCAAAATCAGCTCCGCCCCTCTTGCTCCTAGCAGCCCCGCATTGCCTCCTCCGTTGTTCTTAAAGACTTCACAGATGACAAGATTATCCGCATTCGCCGCCATGTAGACAACTTCTGCTTCCATGTGAACGTCGGTTGCAGCTTTAGTCATTTGCGAGTTCAGCTCGTCAACTTCAACTCATAAATTAAGAGCCTCCGTTGGTTCCATGTTCTTATTCTTCTTCTTCTTCCCCTTCCCCTTCTTCTTCCTTGACGATGCTCCGATCTCCAGATTATAAGGTTCTAAATCTCTTACCTTTGATCTAGTTAGCATACACCTAAGAAAAATAAGCGTTAGAAAATAAAGTCAAGAATAAAATAGTCTCAATTAAACTAGAAACATTAAATTAATAATTAATGCCGTCCCCGGCAACGGAGCCAAGAACTTGATGAGCATTTTCTCAAAATAAAATATTAATCCCCAAGTGTAAAGGATGCTATTGTAGCTTTGACGACCAAGTGATTATTGAATCCAAAGGACGTATTATTATCAATTTAATTATATTCTAACTTATTAAGACTATTATAGCAAAATAGTTGTGTGTTTAAGTAACTAATAACTAAATAATTAAAAGAACAATTAAGATAAATAAATAGTAGAGATTGAACGAAAGTGAATAAGTGAGAAGATAGGTAGTCCTTCGGGCCATCCAGTTTTACTCATTAATTTCCCTTCTATGTATCAATGTCTGACTCTACCTTGTGGTGTATGGACGCATCACTAAACCATGCAAATCTACTCTATAGACAAAGTTAAATAGGCAATATTATAAAATGAATAGAAACGAGTACAATAGAGATGTTGGAAGAAAGGCAGAGCCTTAAAAGAACCAAACAGGTGATACAAAGATATAAGGCCGAAAGATGGCCATATATAAATAAGAAAATAAAACTAAAAGTTTGCTCTGAATTTAGTCATTTTGCTGTTCTCTTAGTTTCATAATCACTGGAATATTCATGGAATCCAATGGATCCCTTGGGGATCAAGTTTCGCTTGAGAGCAAGTATAAGGCCTTGCTCCAGGCTGGGAAATGTTCTTGTCATGTCAGCCTTTTTTTGGATTGAGCGCACTACTATGAAGAGTTGGAAACTCCTCCATAAGATCTGTAAGTGATGTCATGGGCTCAACAAATTCATAGTCTGCAGATCCTGTTATAGGAAGTGCCCCACTATGTTGTATTCCTAAATTATGATTAGACGAACGAATGACGCGCCAAGCTTCATCAATAACAGTTGGAGAAACTGCGAGATCAACTAAAGTACTGTCATCCTCAACATCTTGTTCATGGTAATCTTTAGAATTTATAGCTTGGAGAAATGAAGTTTCGACACCAGAAGAAATATGAGCCAAAGGAACGACACCAATTAATAGCCGTGAATCAGTAACAGATTGCTCAGCCACCGTGAGGTCAGCCCGAGGATGGGTAGAGGAAACAACACCCTTACCTTTGGATTGAGCCGAGGGGGAGGCAAGCTGGGCATAGTTTTGGATAGCACATTCCACATACTCTATATACAAAGTTAATAAGCGTGTGACACGTGTGAACATCCTTGGAGCAAGAGATATAATTCACCCTCTTTCTAGGTACTATCAGTATCAATTATTTCTCGTGCACTTAGTACTCTAACCCTATATTATTTCCCTTTATAGGTACTATGACGTAGATATGCACCCCGGTTCGGAACCGCAGGTTCCGTTCGGAATTACCAATTTCGATTCCAAGGTAGGGGGAACCAGAACCGAATCGAGGTAGAAAGGTTTCGGTTCAGAACCACCGGTTCCAATTTTAACTTTTTTATTATTTTTTAGCGTAAAAAAGTAAAAAAATAAAAAAATTGAAAAACCGGCGGTTCAAATCGGAACCACAGGTTTGGAACCGAAACTGCCAGTTTTTCCCAAAGATGAGGAACTGGAACCGAACCTTTCCCTACCGATTTTGGTTATTTTATTGGCGGTTCCAGAAATGCCAGTTCTGATTTCGGTTAAAATAGACGGTTCCCCAGTTCGAACCGTCGATTTTGGTTTTTTGGTGCATGTCCACTATGACGTTATACTCTTTGTCCTACTTATTAACCCGAATCATATTCAATTAACAAGTATTTATATAAGATAGTTCTAATGAGACTTCAGAGTCCCCTCACTTAGAATCATGACATGGAATCCTACTCAGCAGTGAACACACTCAATCAATAACCAAGATATGTATTCAGACTCTACATAACAGTTAATGATGCAAAAAATAACTCTGAGTATAAACTAAAAATGTATAGTACTATATAAAATAAACCACAAGTAGTGTTGTACAGAGTATACACACGAAAGTTCAATTAACTCATTAAACCTTCATAAACCCTAGAACTATCGAAGCGGTTCTAGCCCATGATTGATCGAAGAAAAATCATGGTAGTTGGATAGATCTTACCCATAGTCTTAAAAATTACAAGATAAATTAAGATGTGAAGTAAACCCTCGATGCGGGTACCGTCGCGTCTCTCTCCGTCTTGAATCTTCACTTGGTTCTCACCTGATTCGATAGACGAATCTCTTTCCACAGCTCCGTGGATGGTGATAGGGTTTCATTTGTTGTGTAGAATGAAGATGGTGGTGAACTCACTTTTTCCTTGCGTAGGGTCTTCCTTTTATACTTGCGACCTATTCTTCTGGACCTATGATGGTCTTTTTGAGAGAAAACACATATTGAAGGTGTAAAAATATGGATCCGGACGTGTTCAGCATATCAGTTCGACCAGGACCCCTGGTCGAACCGATCAAGGCTGGTCGAATCGCAGGTCGAATCGACCTGTACATCACTGGCAGATAGTCGGTTCGACTCGAATGGCTGGTCAAATTAGAAGCATCGTGGTCGAACCGTATCTGCAAAAACTTATACTTTTAGTTTGACCATGGTTCGACCACTATGCTTGGTCGAACCATAGTGTCGTGGTCGAACTACACTTCTGTCACCTCTCTTCACCTAGTTCTACCATGGATGCTGGCCGAACCACTTTGTTGCTGGTCGAACCATGTCCCTGCTGGTCGAACCGGATGCCTACAACACCCTTTCTCCAATTCCGATCACTTCTATCCCATTTTCGTTCGAAAATCCACTCAAACAGACTCAAACACACCTGATTCATGACTTTCCACTATTCAACTAGATTTATCTTATCTTAAGATAAAATCATTCATCATTATCACACGAATCAAGGCTCAAAACACGTGAATTTACACACTCATCAATAATCCAACATACTTTAGAAAACATACATTAACAATCATTAAACATACTTTATCTATATAATAAGCATACTTTAGTGATGTGTTGATCTGTCTCACAAATAACCCGTCTCACAAGAGACTTTGACATTATATAATGTGATAATACTTTTAAAAGTAGTAATATTAGTTAATAATCAAACAAAAGCGATTACTTTTCATTTGAGTTATGCCTTGAGTAATTCATAATATCAAAATAATTGCGTAGGACTGTCTCATAAAATGATTTCTTTGAGAATGATATTAAGAAGTGATAACCTTTATAAGGAAATGTTTTACCTAATTGATGAAAAGTGATAACGGTGTTATAAATTATTTCATGTACAGTTGATTAGCCATTTTGTAGTTGGGATGACCAATTAAAATAATTTATCGAACCTCAGGGAGGTAGGTACTAGTGCTTAAGCGATATCACGTTTCTTGTAATTTTAAAGAGACGAATCATCAATAGAGTAGTTGTTCAAATGAGTAAATAAAATCAATCAAAGCAAGTAAGCAAGCAATGATCAACAAACAAGATAGATAAATAAAGAGTGGTTTTCCAAGTTAAATAAAAGTGAGATTAACAATAATCAAGAAGTGGTAATACTAGGATAAATGCATCAAATTCATATGAATCATGGGTATAAGACTAAGGGCCAATACTAACTTCACCTAAACTCCCTCTCGAGATGGATAAGATATGAATCTCAAATAGCACAATGGATTGGTTCTCACACAAACAATTCCAACTAGGTACTAAGCTTGTAATGAGAGCCCCTTCACACGATTAATCAACCTCTTGATCTAACCAATCGGATGTCCTATCAAAGGGTTCTAAATTCCAAAGGATTTCTCAATCTCTTTACAATTTATAATGCACATGATCGTGAAATTTGCTTTCTTCGCATTCTCACTTTGTAAATTTGCTTAGCCCTCTTCTTGTCTACAAGCTCAACTTTACCATTCTTACTCACGAGTATCAAATCATCATCAAGAAGAGCTTCTAGTGGACTTTCTCTTTCTCCTTTGTCTATTTTAAAAATAAAGGTCCGGAGTTTTCTTCCTATCAATATCAAAACAATATAAGTTAGAATTCGACATTTTCATATAATCATGAAGAAATGAATTTAAGTTGTCAAAGAGAATGGAATCATGATCCATGAACCATCCGAAGGCTCATTCGGAGGCTTCAAATGAGATTTGGTTCCTTTTTCCTTGTTACATAAGAATGTGACACTCTTTCCTTTTGAGCTCAAGGATAATTCTTCTCTACCAACATCAATTTTTACTCTTCCCGTCGCTAGAAAAGGCCTTCCTAAAATGAGTGGAATTTTAGATCCGCCTTCACTTCCAACACCATGAAGTCGACCGGGAAAGCTAGCCCTTTCACTTTTATCTCCACGTCTTCAACAATCCCTAATGGTTTCATAACCTCTTCATTCACTACTTCAAGACGGATAGTAGTAGACTTGAGCTTTCCAATTTCAAGGTCTTTGAAAGTGGCATGAGACATCACATTGACGCTTACCCCCAAATCACACTATGCATCAAGAGTGCTTTTCCCTTCAAAATCACAAGAAATTATGAACTTCTCCGGATCATCAACTTTTGTAGGCCCCCTTTTTGCATCGATTCACTTGTTTTGGATAGTTCGTCTTTTCTTTTCTCCTCATACTTTTCTTAAGATTCTTCACATGCTCCTCAAACTCCTTTTTCTTCTCCTCCTTTACAAACATTTGTGGATAGTGAATAGGGAATGGAGTGATCAGAATACCCCAATAATCACGTTTGTACTCTTATTCTTTGACCTTCTCCTCCACTTTCTTTTCCTCTTGCACCCTTTTCCACTTAGATATCCATTTAGACCCCTTTTCTTCTTTCTTACTTATCTCTTCACTTTCTTCACCAACCTTACATTCCACCAACCTTTCTTCATCCTTTCTTTCCTCTTTCATTTCAACCAACAAACATTGAGCTTTCGGATTAACCTCGGGTGTGGCCGGAAACTTTCTTTCAGTTGAGCACTCAAAGAACTTGCAATTTGTCCAACATTGTACTCCAAAGCTTTAAACCTCTTTTCATTTGCTTTTTCGGCTTTTTTCAATGCTTCATCTCAAGCTTTGCTAGATTCCTCTTTAGCTTTATTTGATTTGATCAATTGTTCAACTAGCTCATCAATCGCTGCTCTTCCTACATTGTTCGGTGCCTTAGCCCCCGAATGATATCTCGGAGGATAAGCAACCGAATTGTTCAAGTTGGAGTAGAAAAAATTGTCTTGCCTTTGTTGTTGTGGATAAGAACTTCCACCACTTTGATTATTGAAGCCTCCTTGCCTTTGTGGGAAATTACCTTGGAAATTATTTTGGTAATTCCCTTGGTAACCTCTTCCTTGCATGTAGAGCACATCTTCTATCCTTGGCTTCGACATAGCCCATTGTTCCCCACTCACAACATTCGGAGGAAGCACACCTTGCTCAACTAGTCGCCCTTCACCCATATTTGCACCTTGACTATTCATCCCTTGATTCAAGCTCATTTGCCTCAATACTTCCGACGCTATCATTTCAACACTTGGCATTTGTGGCACACCTGGCTCAACATTCAAGCTCTTCACACTAAACTGTTGCCCTTGCTCCATGTGATCAAACCCATAGCATCCACTAACTCTCTCCGATGACTATTGATATACATTTGTAGCAATTTTATCAAATATCCTTATCTCTCTTTCCGGAGTTACACCAAGTACAGATCCACCCGCCGAAGCATCAACAAGTATCCTTTGGCCATTTACTAGTCCTTGATAGAAAAATCCAACTTGTTGATTCTCCGGGAATCCATGTTGTGGACACTTGCGAAGCATATCCTTAAACATTTCCCACGCTTCATAAAAGCTCTCTTGAGGCATTTGCTTGAATTGAGTAATCAAGCTCTTCATTTGAAGCATCTTTGAAGGCTGAAAGTATTTGTTCAAGAATATTTGTGCAAGCTCATCCCATGTGTTTCACGTACCGGGAGTAATGGTAGATTGTCATGCTCTAGCACGATCCCTCAACGAAAACAAAAACAACCTCATCCTTATACAATCCTCACTCATCCCATTCATCTTCACGGTGTTTGCAAACTCAATGAATTGAGCTAGATGAGCATTAGGATCTTCATTCGAGGTTCCACTAAATTGTTGGTCTCTCACAATAGAAATCAAGCCCGCTTTAATTTCAAAATTGTTGGCATTGATTGGTGGGCCCATCATCTGTGGCTTAGCTCTCGGCATAAAGAAGTCTTGGATTATCCTTGGATCCACACCTCGGTGCACCGGAGGTGGTGGCGGTGGCGCATAAGGTTGTTGAAAACCTTGATGACGAAGAGCTTATTGTATCATTTGTTGGAGAAGAGCGTGGTTATTAGGAATTCCGAAATTCGGGTAGCCTTGTTGTTGATTAGTATTGAATGGAGGTGCTTGTGCGTTGTCTTGTATGCCTTCCCCATTATACTCAATTTCAACACGTTCATCATCTTGATTGTTCTCCATTGGATTACTCTTTTTGGATTTTCTCTCTTTTCTCCTTCTTCGAAATGTATGTTCACCTTCAAAAATAAGAGAAGTTAAAATAAAATTTTCAAAAACAAATAAGATAATCAACAAAAATTAAAAATGTCTCTAATAAGATCACTCGAAATGATCCTTCTTCAAGCTACTAGCAACCGTTGTCTCCCCAGCAACGACGCCATTTGATTAGCCATTTTGTAGTAGGGATGAACAATTAAAATAATTTATCGAACCTCAGGGAGGTAGGTACTAGTGCTTAAGCAATTTCACATTTCTTGTAATTTTATAGAGATGAATCATCAATAGAGTAGTTGTTCAAATAAGTAAATAAAATCGATCAAAGAAAGCAAGCAAGCAATGATCAAAAAACAACATAAATAAATAAAGAGTAGTTTTCCAAGTTAAGTAAAAGTGAGATTAACAACAATTAAGAAGTACTAATCCTAGGATAAATGCATTAAATTCATATGAATCATGGGTATAAGACCAAGGGTCAACACTAAGGTCACCTAAACTCCCTCTCGAGATGGATAGGATATGAATCTCAAATAGCTCAATGGATTGGTTCTCACACAAACAATTCCAACTAGGTACTAAGCTTGAAATGAGAGCCCCTTCACATGATTAATCAACCTCTAGATCTAACCAATCGGATGTCCTATCAAAGGGTTCCAAATTCCAAAGGATTTCTTAATCTCTTTATAATTTATAATGCGCATGACGTGTATGATAAAATGATTCAATTAATTATCCTAAAATGCAATTGACTTCTCAATCTAATAACATGTTTAAAACAACAAACCACAAAAATCATCATAAACATCAAGATCTAAAGCATCATTGATAGAAAATCAATTAACCCAATCAACATATGAATTTAAATACACAAAACCCAAAATTATCTAACAACTATCATGTTGCTATTCTCACAAGGGAGATTAGCCTACCATATTAAAAAGAAAATCAACATAGACAATAAAATCCTTATAAAACATGATAAACAATAAGGTTTCAATACAAAGTGTAGATGAAAACTCCCTTGGATGGCTCTAATGGTGATCTTCTTCTTCCCCTTGCAATTCTCCCCTCTTCCTTGCTTCTTTTCCTCAAATGAATGGTGATTTTGATGGTTGGATGAAGGTAGATGGTATGGATAAAGAATGGATGAAGATGATGGTGTGAAATTGAGAAAATGGAGTGTGATGTGTGTGTACAGCTCTGAATTTTGGATCCAATATGATAAAAATGTTGAATGAATTGGTATTTATACTCCTTGGAGACCTTCTAGAAGATTTATGGAATTTTTCTATTCTAGCACAGACATAACTCGTGTGCTGCAACACGGCTCGAGTTGTGTCAGGGTTTCTCGGTCAACACTAACTTTAAACGGCACACGATTCGTGTGCTGAAACACGGCCAAAGGGTGGCCATGTTGGATGTTCAGATGTTGGCGCACGACTGCCTCTTACAGGCCCGTGTTCAGTACACGGGCTGTGTACTGTAACACGGCTCATGTACCCTACACGGCTGACCGTGTTTATGCTGCCCTATTTCTTCTTTCTTGTTTCATCTCCCGTCTCCATTTTTGCTCTGTTTTCACCTGTTTTACATACGATTAAGTTCATTCTCACACATTTCCATAAAAACACAAAACAAAACCAAAATACACATAAATACGGATAAAATAATATGAAAATGGATATAAAAAGACACAAAAATCTAGGTGAAAATAACACTAATCAACAGTTTCTAGTGATAATATATATTTTTAAAAAAGTAATAACATATTTAATAAAAAGTGATATGTAATTACAAAATTCACTTTAACAGTACTCTGATACCATGTTAAATGAAGACCTCATTAAAATTTTTTTCCTAGTAGTGAGGAATATAAATTAATGTTTAACCTGTCCACTCTAACAGTGAATTTTATGGATTAGTTGATCGTTGCGAAATTCACCTTATTTTTACATTTGTTTTGAGTTGTGTTTTTAATGTTTTGTGGTGGAAAATGATGGAGATTACTAATTTGAGCTTTCAATTTAAATGTAGGCCTAAATTTAATATATATATACCACTCATGAGAGTGATAATTAACTTATTTTAAGCTATGATTTGTGTATTTGTTGAGTACGATTTGAGCTATTATCAAGGTAAATCGGTATGTTTATGGGAAATCCATGAATTAAATGCTACTGAGGCTATTTGAGCATATTTATACAGGAAAAAAGGTCTGAAGTGCTTAAAATGGTGACCTTTCGGTGAGACAGAGGGAGTAATTCCGACCCTCCTGTGCGTGAATTGACTTATTTTTCAAGAAAAGCCAGTAAAGGTCCGTAAGGAGAGTTTTACAAGTATAAAAAGGGATGCCGATCACATCGAAAAGAGAATTAGATTCCACATCCATCCTATATCACAACCAAATTCTAACTCCATCCACAGGAGCTATAGAGCGAGATTCATGCAGTGAATTAAGTGAGAACCAAGTGAAGATTCAAGACGGAGCGAGAATCGACGACGTCCACATCTAGGGTTTACTTCGCAACTTAATATTTCTTGTAATTTTCAAGACTATGGGTAAGATCTATGCAAACACTATGAACATTCTTCGAAACGTCATGGGCTAGAACCGCTTTGGTAGTTCCGGAGTTATGAAGGTTTTTATCTAGTTAATTGAACTTCCTTATGTATACTTCGTACAACACTAGTGAATTTATTTTATATAAGACAATGCTTTATTAATTCATACTCAGAGTTGTTTTGTGCATCTTTAACTGTTTTGAAGAGTCTGAATACATATCTTGGTTATTAATTGAGTGTGTTCACTACTGAGTAGGATTTTATGTTATGATTCTAAGTGAGGGGACTCCGAATCTTCATTAGAACTATCTTATGTAGATACTGATTAATTGAATTAAATTCGGGTTAGTAAGTAGGATAGAGGATAATTATATAGTACCTATAAAGAGAGATCATATCGGGTTAGAGTACTTAGTGCAGGGAAATAATTGTTACTGATAGTACCTAGAAAGGAGGTATAACTATGTTCTTACTCCAAGGTGATTCACATGTGCTATACGCATATTTACTTGTGTCTATGGAGTAGATTTGCATGGCTTAGTGATGCGTCCATAGTCCATAAGGCAAAGTCGGACATTGAAATACGAAAGGGAGATTAATTAGTGAAACTGGATGGTCCGAAGAGCTACCTAACTTCTCACTTGTCAACTCTCCTTTATTCTCTACAGTCTATTTTATTTGTTATTTAGTTATTTGTCTATTAGATTAAACATATTTTCCACTTATATTGCCAAATAATAGTTTCTCTTAACTTAAATAATAATAAATTGATAACCAATCGTCCTTTGGGTTTGATATATAACATTGGTTGCTTATCTAAGCTACAATTACATTCTTCATACTTGGGGATTAATTGTGTGTTGAGAAAACGGCCATCAACTACCCCATCTAAAAAAAAGTCTAATCCTTAACATTGCATCTCTATCCCTGCCTCGTAAGGAGTTTATGTAGCCTAATTAAGGTCTCAAGGGTTGGATTTAGAATGTCCTTAATATCAAGTTGATATAGTAGGTGTCCTGGTATGTAACATAATAGGCAACATCAATGGCAACGCTAGGGGCAACGTTGACCTGCTTCAGCGTTTTTAACCAAGCATCTATACCCCAAACCCGTAAGTAGGATGCCTAATTATGGTCCTAAGGCTTAATGAATTTAAAATATATGTTATTAATATCCATTTGCGATACCTGGTGTCATAGTATAGTAGAAATAATATCCATGGTATATCTAGTTGTATGAGTAGGTGTCCTAGTATGATTAACATAAGAAGCAACATTAATGACAACACCTGGGGCAACATTGATCTTCTTGAGCATGTTTAACCAAGCATCCGTAGCCTTAAAGAATTTGAGGTTTAAGTAGGGTGACTAAGTAGGGTGTCTTAGGGGTTGAATTTAGAATGCCATTCATATCTAATTGCGAGAGTAGGTGTCCAGGTATGGTAAATATAAGAGGCAACATTAATGGCAACATCACGGGCAACATTGACCTGTTTGAGCAGTTTTAACCAAGCATCTATAGCCCTAAAAAGTAATGGGTTTAAATAGGGTTTTACGGGTTGGGTTTAGAATGTTATTAATATCCAGTTGATAGAGTAGGTGTCATTGTATGGTTGATGAAAGTGGAAATTCATGTACTTTTGGGTCCGATTTGAAATCTCTTTGAGTATTTAATTGATATTATTTACAAAATTATTTATAATTTGAATTATTATCGACTAAAAGGTGCTTGAGAGGTATTTTGTTGTGTTTTGATAGAAAAAGGATCAAGTACGCAAAGTTAGAATGAAAGATGAATTCATGCTACTTGCAACCAAACAGACGTCCACTTTCCATAATTTTTTTATATCTGTGTGGAGGTTCAAATTGGTCATGTGTTATATGGTTGGAACGATATGGAAGAGAAGATCATTTTGGCTCAAGAAACACCTCAATTGGATTTCAAACGAGAAAGTTATGATTAAAACGGTGACGTCACGCAAGCCGTTCCTGCTCAGCACGGTTGTGCTAGTTTTCATGACTTGTTACACCTTTAAATGTTGTAGTTTCTATAATTTCTTTATATGAACAGAAAGCCAAGGAAGAAAGGATCGCGTGAGTGTAAGAATTACTCAAATTGAAATCTGGATGAAGAAGTTATGCTCAGAACCGTGGAATCACGCAGCTGCCGAGCTCCAAACCGGGCTCAAAATCGGCCATCCTTATTCTTAAATGGGCATGAAGCCATGCACATCACCGGGCGAAGCTTCCATCAGCCGGGCACCAGGATTTCATTACCGTGCTTCACGCCGAGCATCCTTACATGTTACCTGGCGAAGAAGTTCTCAAACCGTGCACGTATATTTCCAAACCGGGTGACCAACCGTGCGCCTACTAATCCAAACCGGGCACATGGATCTTCATATCGGGCACCCTACCATGTGATGTGCCCATTCTTCAACTTGTTACCGAGCAGCCCATATCTAATACCGTGTGCGTTAAGTTGGCGCAGTTCGTGAGTATAAAAGTGTCTGAAACAAAAACATACAGAGACACTCCATTATCACCGCACAGTGCCCTAATTCCTCCATTACTCGCCACCTTCCATCCCTCCACCGGAGAGACGATCGGAGTTGCTACTTGGATTGGAGACGGAGATTCTGATGGAGATCGTGATTGACGAATCGGAGTCCTCAAAAAGGGTTCTTTATTTTTCAATTATTTATTTCTGTTATTTTAGTACAATGGTTAGGGTTTATTACATCTTTGTGATTTGCCCTCGTAAATCCATGGGCTAAGTTCTTCACTTATAATGTTAGGGTGCTAAGACTGATTTGACTATGTGATTTGATTGCCCTAGACTTGAGGTAATTGGTAAGGAGATAAAAGGGGTTAATAATTGCGTACCTAGAAAGGGAAGTCTAGTGCTTTAGCCTTTAATGGAATTTAGCATGAAGTAATTATAGAGGGAGAGAGAGTTAATTTCTTATCTATCCTAGGATTCTCAGTTCAATATATGTGTTAGATTCTACCTGACCAAGGAGGTTTAACTAGGTTTAGTGATCCTCTTATAAAAATTTGCAGGTAATTAATTAGCGTCTAAATAGATTAGTCACATAGTTAAGCTGCTTGCCCGAGTATTACCAATTCTCCATCTTGGAATTCTTAAAACGTTTCTCTTGCGTAATTTATTTTATTGCATAATTAGTTTAATTATTTAATTTTACTTTCTATTAGTTTAATTAATCATCCTTTCAAAAACTCCCAAATTTGTCTTGCAATCAAATCTTCATTAATAGAGTTATTTATTAAATTTATAACTATCTCGTGGGAACGATATTCACTTGGTCACATGCACTACAATCGATCCCTTACGTTTGAGGGAGAGAAAAATAGCGATCAATGGTTAACATAACAGGCAACATTAATGGTAACCCAACGGGCAACATTGACCTGCTTTAGCGTTTTTACGCCCATCTCTTTCCCTGCCCCGTTAGGAGTACATGTATATCACCTAATTAGGGTTTTAGAGATTGGTTTTAGAATGTTATTATTATCCAATTGCGAGTGTTGGTGTTCTTAAATGGTAAAAATGACACTAAAATTATTTATTTATTTATTTATGTTATTCATTTAAAGTAGACATTGTTAAGTATAAATCAAATAATCTTATAACACGTAAAGGGAATAAGAAGGCTTCCTAATTAGGATCCTATGTGTTAGATATAGAATGCTATTAATATTTATTTGCGAGACTTTGTATCCTAGTATATCGAATAATACAAACAACATTAATGGCAACTCCATAAGCAACACTGACCTTCTTCCGCTTTTTTAACCAAACATCTGTAGCCCTAAAGAATAGGGATTTAATTATGGTGCCTTAGTAGGGTTCTTGGGTTTTGGTTTAGAATGTTATTAATATCCTGTTGCGAGAGTAGGTGTCATGGTATGGTAAACATATAAGGCAACATTAATGGCAACTCCAAGGGTAACATTTGTTGGATTGTATACTAAAAGTCTAGCTTTTTGTATGAACAATGTTATAACAATTAATTTGAAATGAGAATCATATGATCAAATGATTGCGTCTTATAATTTATTTATATGCACGATGCAATAGTCCACTTACTTTATACTGTAGATAATATGTTGTGCGACAACACGCGGAAGATCATATTATCGGTTTCCTTATAAAGTATAAACAGATGCTCACAACCGAGATAGACGAGGACTCTCTATCGGGATGGTTGTAGTGTGGTTTGGTATTAGCTTGTCTTGGCTATAGAATCACATTAGTGCACTTGTGTGTATTGAGCAGGACCGCTTTAGATCGTTCGACTTATACTGACTTATAGGAGAACTTAATCTCTGTTACTATGGAAGTTCGTGCTCTTAATCCCTATACAATAACCTCGACACGTAGGGCAGTACGTATTTCTTTGATTCATCAATGGGTGAGATTTACATGCAATTAAATTAACAAACTCGATGAGTTGGGAAGTAGTGTTGTCTCTATGGTGTGTTGTTGGTTGTAGAAGGAATCCTTGTCCGTCATAGGTTGATGATGTCCACTTGAGGAGCTCATAAGGATTATCATGTAAACCATGCAGGTGGAATTTATTCCGGCATGAAAATGAGGTTGAGTGGTACAACTCTTGGACGAGATATTAATTAATTGAGTTGTCAGTAACTTAAATTAATTAATGGACATTGTATATCTTAAACATGGGGAGACTAACGGGCTCATAATAAGAAGTAGCCCAAAACGTAATTTTTGGGATTGGAAAGGCAGTGCAGTAATAATATTTTAGTGGAATATATTATTATTATTGGACTTAAGTATAAGCTTTGGGCTAAGCTTGGATACTTAAGCCCAATGGAGGCCCAACCCAATTTCTCCTCCTGGTCCCTGCTGTAGCCCATGTATATAAGTCACCTCAGCTTATCTGGAACCCTAATCTAATTCATTATTCACGTGTGATGAGGGTTGAGAGCAGATTGAGAAGGTCTCGTAGATCGTCGCCCACACGATGTCGAGATCGGACTTGGGACATACAGCAGAAGATCAGAAGGTAGTTTGCTGCTGCTGTCCGCCACCTTGCGAAATATGTATAAAATCTTACAGTGCATATAATTCGATGATCAATATACTGACAGAAAGCCGTTGAAGAGAGGATCGTCTGAGCACAAAGATCATTCAATTTCGACATCAGACGAGGAAGTTATGGCCATTCTCGTGGGACTGCACAGTCTGCCAGCGAGAATCCTTCATCTTCTACATACCCTGGAGAACGGTAATCGTTTCTATGATTTATTGCTTCCGCTGATATTAGAAACATATGGATCCCTAATGGGTCACGTTAACCAAACGATCCAAGCTCCAACAATTGGTATCAGAGCTTCGGTTTCGTGGTGAAGAGTGAAACGTTAGACTAGGTTTTATGTGATTAATTTTTTGAAATTAGAATCGCATGTTTAGGGTTTTGGTTTTACTGTGCAAACCATGAATAACCCTATGTGAAATATACCTATATCATATCTGTTCGTCGATGGTTGTGTGTGAGAGGATTCGACGAAAACTGTTCGTCAATTTCACATGAAAGGAAGAAATTGAGAGAAAATCCAGCGCAGTGATATTGCAGAGGCAATAGCCGGAGTTTCAACCATCGGATCAAGCTAAATTTTGGTCAGCACGTTCAAATTTTGTGGATGTACATTCTGAACGGTAAAGATCGTATTTGAAGCTTTTTGTTATCGGGAATACGCCGAAAACAGAAGCAGGTTTTTGGGCGATTATGTTCTGCGCAGTCGAGGAAAAAGAGTCGTTTCTCCCAAACTAACCGTTCGATCGACATGTAATTTGGACAGCATGTTCAGAACTCACCAGAGTACATTTGGGACGGTGGAGATTGGATTCCCTAGTTCCTACAGTTGCGAACCCCGAACGACAGTTGGTGTAGTTTGATATTGCCCGTTGGGCTATACTTGGTACCGTGCAAGTAGGCCCTTGGACGAGCGACAGTTCGAACGGATTTACATCAGGTTCGATTGGTCTGCATCAGGTTCGATCGATGCTGCATCAGATTCGAGCAGATTTACATCAGGTTCGATTGGTCTGCATCAGGTTCGATCGATGATGCACTAGGTTCAAGCGGATTCACATCAGGTTTAATTGGTCTGCATCAGGTTCGATCGACTCTGCACCAGGTTCGAGCGGATTTGCATCAGGTTCGATTAGTCTGCATCAGGTTCGATAGATGCTGCGCCAGATTCAAATGGATTCACATCAGGTTCGATTGGACTGCATCAGGTTCGATCGATGCTGCACTAGGTTCGAGCGGATTCACATCAGGCTCGATTGGTCTGCATCAGGTTCGATCGATGATGCACCATATTCGAGCGGATTCACATCAGGTTCGATTGGTCTGCATCAGGTTCGATTGTCTCTGCACTAGGTTCGAGCGGCTTTGCATCAAGTTCGACTGGTCTGCATCAGATTTCGTGTGAGTCTTCAAAATATGATCGGGCAGGGTGCCGGAGTGGTGGAGCAGGCTGCGGGGAGGTCGATCCCCGTCGCAGTTGTTCGGATTCGTGATTGGTGGCGAACAATCGAATTCGCTATTATATAACTGTTATAATTGATTTATTAATTGATTATTGTTATATATGTATGCATGATTATCTATGATTTATTGCCTTAAATAGAAGCATGCTAGATTGCGTATTATATTTGGTATATTATATGCATGTATGTTGGAGTGTTGATCAAGTCAACTTATTTTTGGCAATTTATTTCCTTATATATAACTTCTATAATTGTTTTATTGGTCAATTATTGTCATATATTTGGAAGTATGAGCATGCTACGTTGCGTATATTATATGCATGTAAAAACCCTTGGTTTTAAATAACTAAGTGGGAGAGGGGATTGATAATTAATTCCCGCGGCCTCCATTATTGGTTTGTTAGCAATGTGAATAAACTTGCGCGTCGGCATTAGAGCCTTCCTCCCCATCGGATGAGTTTATTCATGGATATTGCTGGAACAGGTTTCTTTAAAATTATGTTTGTAATGTGATGTACATGAACTTGCGTGTTGGCATAGACCTTCCTCCTTATCGGATGAGTTCATGCGCGGATCACTGTACAGACTTATAATTGATGACTGTAGAAAATTATCCGAGCGCGTGTGTACTTCTCCATCTGTAAGGCACATAAGCTCGCGCAATGGACTTGGGGTCAAATAATGGTGTACACTTAGGTGTAAATAATAAGTATCCTCCCCATCGGAGTCACTGCTTTTATTTACATGGCTAAAGAGGAACTGACTATTAATTATTTTGTCATAAAGTTAGGTTGACAAATGAAATTAATGGGTAAAACCTTCTCTTGTAAATGTTCGGATTTGTAAACGTCCACACTATCGTGGCTTGCAAACTCACGGTGCTTGAGATGTCAGTGAATTTATATTTTATATTGTTTTGAGGGAATCAATATAAATGGATAAATTCAAAGATTTGATCGGTGTATTTTTTTTATGATTCTCTGAATTTCGAATAGTTTTATTTCACTTATGGTTGACCAAAAGAAATTATATTTACTGGTTCAAAATTAGATGATTAGAAAAGAATCTTGGATTCTAATTTTACTGCTTAAGAAATACATGTGTGTTCTCACAAAAGACTTATCATGATGCATATTAAAGTCTCTGGTGAAGATATAAGAGATTCATAGAAATATGATGGTCTCATGTAACTCTTCGGATACTTGAGTAAGTTAAAAGTTGGTAGGTCATGATTGAATTTGATGAATGAATTGGAAATACATGAAATAGAAGTTGAAGGGGAAACCTAAGTCAATTTTATTCTTCATTGTTTGCCTAAATGTTTTAGCAAGTTCCACCTGAATTACAAAAAGGTTGTATATGGTGGGGAACTTCTGACAAAACATATGGCGAAGAAAATCCAATTTCATCAAGATGTGAACAAGGTTAGTATCTCATTCACTAGTTGTTGAAGCATGATTAGTGTTGGCATTTATTGACATGTTGTGTGTAGATACCGGAATCACTAAAAGCCTGCAACTAAGTGATGATGAAATAATTTTATACATGGGTAATACTACGAGAGTAGTTGCTGTTGCAGTGGGAGTTGTTTATTTATCTTACGATATGAATAAATGTTTGATTTTGTGAAATTGTCTTTACATACGTTTTCATAGAAAGAATTTGATTTGGTTTCTATGCATTAATAGATGGATACTCCATTCATTTAAATGACATGGTCATTATAATGAAGGATAGAGTTGTAATCTGTTATGGTACGTTGGTGAACAATTTGTATACTCTTAAATCATGTATATTCCACAGATGCAACAAATAGTAATTAATAATGCATCTTCTGATCTTAGTAAGAGAAAAGAACCTTCGGAGATGAACTAAACATGCATTTGGCGTCTAAGACTAGATCATTTTACTTGAGTAGGACTCAAAAGTTGATAACAGATGGACCGTAAGGTTTTTCTGAAGTGGAAACTATCGGACTTGCTAGTCTTACTTGGAAGTAAAAATGATTAATTACCTTTTCAAGGTAAAGGGGTGTAGAGCCAAAGATATATATGTTGGAATTGGTTCATTCTGATTCAAGCGGACCTAATATTATCCAGGCGGAGGTGGTAATGAATAATCGAAGATTATTCTAGATACCGATATATTTATTTGATGCACTGCATGTCTAAGTTCTTTGATTAATTCAAGAATTGCAAGGTTGGTAGAGTAAAGCATCATGGAAAATATATCAAGTAATGATGATTTAATCGTCATTACGAGTATCTCTTAGGATAATTAAGAGCTATTAATCAGAGGTTGAGATTAAATCTCAAGTGGTCTACAACGGGCAAGCCCCAGCTGAATGGTGTGGTGGATAGAATGAATAAGACTCTTATGGTAATGATTAGATGAATGATGAATTATTTGGAATTACTTAATTCATTTTATGGATAAGTCCTAGAAACAGTAATTCATTTGAATGTTTGTCTGTTTGTGGGATATGCTATAAAAATGAAGGTGATTTATTTAGTCTAAAAGATTGAAGGGTGATTGTTAACACAAACACTAGATTTTTTGAAAGGGACTATGTAATAAATCACATACCCATTTATAAGTTGTCCTAAAGGATGTGAGAAGAAAACACAAAGTATTAGTACAAATTGTGCAAGAGGATATACCACAAGGTAAACTGCAACGCATGTCACGTCTGATACACAATTGCATGTAATGCCTTGTCGTAGTGGGAGGGATGTTCGACAACCTGTTTGATACATGTTTTGAGAGAGTCGTAAGACTTAATCCCTAGTAAACATGGATTGAACCCACAGATACGACGAAACACTACAAGATCGAAATGCGATATCTTAGCTAGTGCAATGATGTTGAAATAGAATTGATGAATTCTAAATTAAATCTGGGAGTTTGTAAGACCACTAAATGGTGTAAATGCCATTGGAAGTCATACAAAATAAAAGAGGATCATATGGTAAGGTGAAAACCTTGGAAGCAAAGCTTGTTGCGAAAAAGGTATACTCAGAAAGAAAGGGTTCGATTATGAGATAACCTGTTCGCTGGTAGCTATGCCTAAGTCGATCTGGACTCTTTTACCTGTTGCTACTCATATGGAATATGAGGGATAGCAAATAGATGTCAAGACAACTTTCCTGATTGGAAGTCTTGAGGAAAACATCTATCTTAAGCAACCAGAGTGATTCATTGCAAAGAGCTAAGAGCATTTTGATATTAAGCTTAAAAGTGTCCATCAATGAACTAAAGCAAGCTTCAAAATTATAGAACATCCGTTTTGATGAAGAAATCCAGTGATATGGATTTTATCAATGCTCGGATATGTCTTGTGTATTAAAAAGAGTGACGGTAATGTGGTGGTATTTCTTGTACTATACATAGATAATATCTTGCTCATTGGAGACAATGAAAGAGTATTGTCGGACGTATGAGTATGGTTGATAAAGCGGTATGATATGAAGGACTTAAGAGGAGCAAAAATATCCTTTTGATCACGGTAATACGGATTACAAGAAAGGATGTTATGCTTATCTCAAACTTCATAATATGATACGATCCTTACTTATTTTAGCATGTGAATTTATCTAAGTGAATGTGTCTTGTGACACAAAAGTAGATAAAGAAGATGAAAGCGGTTCCTTATGCTTCGGCAAATGAGGAAGCTTAATCTAAGGAATGCTATGCACGAGATTGGATAGCTGTTTTGCCGATGGCATGAACAGTGGTATCAACGTAACCCGGAGCAAGAATGATGAATTGTTGTAAGACATATATGAAGTGCCTGAGAAGGACTGGAAATTATATGTAGGCTTACAGGGCAAATTCACTGCTTCTTGTGGATTACGTAGATTCATATTTTTTAGTCAGATTGGATGGTAGTAAATCCACCTCAAGATTATGTGTTTAATTTTAAGAAGTTGAGTCATAGTGTGTAGGAGTGTTATATAGAAATATATTTCAGACTCCGGATTCCATCATGGAAAGATGATAAATTGCAGCCTATGAGGCAGCCAAAGTATCTGTATGACTCTAGAAACTTCATGATGGACTTTGATGTGATTCTAAGTTTGCCCAAGATTATCACAATTTTTATTGATGATATTGGTGCAGTTGCAAACTTGAAGGAATCACAAGTCCATAAGGAAATTAAACACATGGAGCGCGAGTATCACCTGTTACGAGAAATCGTATGATGAGGGGAAGGTTTTTGTCACCTAGATTGCATCGGATGATAACCTAGTAAATCCATTTACAAGGACCTTAAGGCGAGAACTTTTGATGGTCGTGTAGTGGGAGTGTAAATCAGATGTATGGCAGAAGACTTGACAGCATAGTCTTTTAGTATAAGTGGGAGATTGTTGGATTGTATACTAAAAGTCTAGCTTTTTGTATGAACAATGTTACAACAATTAATTTGAAAAGAGAATCATATGATCAAATGATTGCGTCTTATAATTTATTTATATGCACGATGCAATAGTCCACTTACTTTATACTGTAGATAATATGTTGTGCGACAACACGCGGAAGATCATATTATCGGTTTCCATATAAAGTATAAACAGATGCTCACAACCGAGATAGACGGGGACTCTCTATCGGGATGGTTGTAGTGTGGTTTGGTATTAGCTTGTCTTGGCTATAGAATCACATTAGTGCACTTGTGTGTATTGAGCAGGACCGCTTGAGATCGTTCGACTTATACTGACTTATAGGAGAACTTGATCTCTGTTATTATGGAAGTTCGTGCTCTTAATTCCTATACAATAACCTCGACACGTAGGGCAGTACGTATTTCTTTGATTCATCAATGGGTGAGATTTACATGTAATTAAATCAACAAACTCGATGAGTTGGGAAGTAGTGTTGTCTCTATGGTGTGTTGTTGATTGTAGAAGGAATCCGTGTCCGTTATAGGTTGATGATGTCCCCTTGAGGAGCTCATAAGGATTATCATGTAAACCCTGCAGGTGGAATTTATTCCGGCATGATAATGAGGTTGAGTGGTACTACTCTTGGACGAGATATTAATTAATTGAGTTATCAGTAACTTAAGTTAATTAATGGACATTGTGTATCTTAAACATGGGGAGACTAACGAGCTCATAATAAGAAGGAGACCAAAACGTAATTTTTGGGATTGGAAAGGCAGTGCAGTAATAATATTTTAGTGGAATATATTATTATTATTGGACTTAAGTATAAGCTTTGGGCTAAGCTTGGATATTTAAGCCCAATGGAGGCCCAACCCAATTTCTCCTCCTGGTCCCTGCTGTAGCCCATGTATATAAGTCACCTCAACTTATCTGGAACCCTAATCTAATTCATTATTCACGTGTGATGAGGGTTGAGAGCAGATTGAGGAGGTCTCGTAGATCGTCGCCCACACGATGTCGAGATCGGACTTGGGACATAAAGCAGAAGATCAGAAGGTAGTTTACTGCTGCTGTCTGCCACCTTGCGAAATTCGTGTAAAATCGTACAGTGCTCATAATTCGATGATGAAAATACTGACGGAAAGCCGTTGAAGAGAGGATTGTCTGAGCACAAAGATCATTCAATTTCGACATCAGACGAGGAAGTTATGGCCATTCTCGTGGGACTGCACAGTCTGCCAGCGAGAATCCTTCATCTTCTACATACCCTGGTGAACGGTAATCGTTTCTATGATTTATTGCTTCCGCTGATATTAGAAACGTTTGGATCCCTAATGGGTCACATTAACCAAACGATCCAAGCGCCAACAACATTGACCTGCTTTAGTGTTTTTAATCAAACATTTAGTCCTAAAGAATAAGGGGTTTAAGTAGGGTATTAGGGTTTGGGCTTGGAAAGTTATTAATATCCAATTGATAAAGTATCTAACCTGGTATGATAAACTACTAGGCAACATTAAAGGTAACCCATTGGGCAACATTGACCTGCTTTAGCATTTTTAAATGAATACCTACATCCAACTTCTGCAAAACAAAAATAAAAAATTATAATAATAAAAATTAAAACTTGTTGGACAGCTAAATAATGCGTGTCCGTCTGTTAAATAATTTAAACTACCAACTATATTCCCAATTACTAAAATATTTCAACAAACAATTAAACAAAGCATTCTATAATTAAATGTCTTATTGTTATTGGCTTAAAGTATGGCATTGAGTGAATACAAAACTCATAATCCAACCACACAATCTTTGATTAATTTTATAACACTTAATTTTTTCCATTTATCTTCACAAAATTAATCATCCTTAGCTCAAACAAAATTGAAAAGTCATATCTTTGCAAGGCTGCTAAAATTTTAAAAGTCCATGTGTTAGTGATATGGATGTTCATATAGAATCAATGTTTCCCATAGAGTTGCCATTAATGTTGCATGTAATGTTTACCAATACCGAGTAACCTACTCTATCAACCGGATATTAATAAAATTTTAAATTCAACCCCTAAGAGCCCTATTTAAACACCATACTTAAACTCCTTATTCTTTAGGGCTACAAATGTTTTATTAAAAACACTTAAGCTAGTCAATGTTGCCTCTAGAGTTGTCATTAATGTTGCTTATTATGTTTATCACACTGAGTAACTTACCCTATCAACTGAATATTAATAATATTCTAAACCCAACCCAATTATTTTTTAGGGCAACATATTCTTGGTTAAAATGCTCAAGCAGGTCAATATATTCCTCGGAGTTGCTATTAATGTTGCATGTATGCTTTAAATGAATTTATAAGAATTTACATGTCCTATAAGTTTTAAAAAATTGCAAAATGATAAAATTTTAATTTTTTTATAAACAGAAATATTAAAATTAAATTTGTTGTTATTGTTATATATGTTGTCATCAGTTTTAATTGATCTAGTGATAGTTAATTTTGTGAAGATCTATACAACAAAGAATTAGGAGTTACAAAAATATTTGATTTATATTTAATTAATGTCTACTTTAAACGAATAAATTAATTTAATCAATTTAATTTTGTAATGAATTTTTTTCATAGTTGAGCATGTAGTTGGTAAGGTTTTTATTTTTAGACATAACTTTGAATTTTTTATTTTTTTTGGTTTAGGTCATTATGCAAAAACTATTTTGAAATTTATAGAACTCGCAAAGTCTTGTAAGTCTTTGCAAGGCTTCTAAATTTTGAAAAAGACTTTACAAAAGAATTGAAGATTTTACAAAATTTTGAACCACATCAGGAAACAATAAAATAAAATATTAATGAATAAGTTTTTTAATTATCATCAGGGACAACAATAATAGCAACACTAGGGGCAACATTGACCTGCTTGAGCATGTTTAACCAAGCATCTGTAGCTCTAAATAATTCGAGGTTTAAGTAGGGTGACTATGTAGGGTCTTAGTGGTTGAGTTTAGGGTTTCACTGATATCCAATTGTAAGAGTATGTTTATGGTATGTTAACATAAGAGACAACATTAATGGCAACACCACACCATGGACTATTGGCGTTTGAATCTTTAGTTAACGTGAACCGTTAGGGTTCCATACAATTCTACAGTAGCGGAAGCATAAGTGTAGAATCGAATTACCTCTCACCAGGGTTGATGTAGAGGTTGAATTCTCGTCGATAGTCTGCGCAGCCTCACGGTTTTGGGCATAACTCCCTCATCCGATATCGAAATCGAGTGATCTATGCACCAAAATGATTCTCTCTTCAGTGGCTTTCCAATGGCGTATCACACATACAGTTTCGATTTCCACAAGATTTTAGAAAAATCAGTGAAGTTGATGAATAGAAATAACAAATGACCTTCAGGTCTTCTGTTGTATTCCTATGCCACGTCATGACGTTGGTGTGGACAACGATCTACAAGACGAACTCAGTCTACAATCCTAATCTGTCTTCCACATGTATTATGCGTGTAATTTCGATTTTGGATTGATTAGATTGGCTATTATATAGGCTACAACAGGGACCAGGAGGAGAAATTAGGGTTTGGGCCTCCTATTGGGCTTAAGCATCAAAGTTTAGCCCAAAACTTATACTTAAGTCCAATAATAATAAATCATTCCACTAAAGAAATATTATTGCACTGCCACCCTAATCCCAAATTACGTTTATAGGCTCCTTCTTATTATGAGCCCGTTAGTCTCCCCATGTTTAAGATTCAATGCCCATTAATTAATTATGTTACTGACAACTCCATTAATTAATATATTTACCAAGAGTAGTACCACTCAACCTTATTATCATGCCGGAATAAATCCAGCTGCAATGGTTTACATGATAAACATTATGAGCTCCTCAAGGGGACATCATCAACCAATTCCGTTAGGACACAGATTCTTTCTATAATCAACAACACACCATAGAGACAGCACCATCTCCCAACTCACCGAGCATATTGATTTAACTATTAAATCTCACCCATTGATGAATTAGAGAAATAAATATTGGCTTACGTGTTGAGGTTATTGTATATGAATTAAGAGAATGAACTTTCATAATAACAGAGATCAAGTTTTATTATATAGTTAGTATAAACCTAACGATCTCAACGACGGTCTTATTCAATACACACAAAGCGCACTAGTGCAATTTTATAGTCAAGACAGACTAATGCCAAATCACACTACAACCATACCGATAGATAGTCCACATCTATATCGGTTGTGAATATCTGTTTATACTTTATAAGGAGCCGATAATATGATCTTCCGTGTGACGCCGCCCACCACATTATCTACAGTATAAAGCAAATAGACTTTTGCAACAATATTATTGCAAACGTTTGTTCACATGATTCTCATTTTAAATATTATCAAAGAATTATTCATACAAAAAGCTAGACTTTAGTATACAATCCAACAATCTCCCACTTATACTAAAAGACTATGTTGCCATACCTGCTGCCATACATTTGATTACCACTTCCACTATTTGACCATTAAAAGCTTTCGCCTTAAGGTCCTTGTAAAAGGATTACTCGGTTATCATCCGATGCAATCTAGGCGACAACAACTTTTTCCTCATCATACGATTTTTTGTATCAGGTAGTACTAGCTATCAATGTGTTTAATCTCCTTATGGACTCGTGATTCTTTCAAATTTGCTACTGCATTATTATTATCATAATAAATTGTGATAACCTTGGACAAACTTAAAATCACATCTAAGTCCATTATGAAGTTTCTAGAACCATATAGATACTTTGGCTGCCACAAGGCTCCAATATTATCCTCTTTTCATGGTGGAGTCCGAAATATATTTTTATGTGACACTCCTCCATACTATGGAACTACTTCCATCAAACACATAACCTTGAGGTGGATTTACTGCCGTCCCTATGATTTAAAAAACCCGAATCTAAGTAACCGCAAGAAGTAATGAGTTATTCCGGTAAGCTTACATATAATTTCTAGTTGTCTTCAGGCACTTCAAATATGTCTTACCATAATTCAATATTCTTGTTCCAGGTTACCTTGATACCCACTGACTATGCCAATAGCAATACAAATATCCAATCTCGTACATAGCATTCCATAGATTAAACTTTCTTATTGCCGAAGCATAGGCAACCGCCCTTATCTATTTTATCTTCTTTTGTGTTTTAAGACACAAGTCCTTAGATAAAGTCACATGCTCAAACGAGTAAGGATTATATCATTTATACAAAGCTTAAGATAAGCACAACATCCTATCTTGTGATCTTTATTACCATGATCGCAAGGATATATTTTGCTTCTCTTAAGTCCTTCATTTCATACTGCTTTATTAACCTTACCCATACGCCCAACAATACTTTTTCATTATCTCCAATGAGCAAGATACTATCTACGTACATACAAGAAATACCACCACATTTCCGTTACTCCTTTCCATACACAAGAACGATCCGAGCATTGATTAAATCCATACGACTGGATTTCCTTATCAAAATGGATGCTTCATGATCTTAAAGCTTGCTTTAGTCCATTGATGGACACTTTTAAGCTTACACTCAAAATGCTCTTAGCCCTTTGCAATGAATCACTCGGGTTGCTTCTCATAGATGTTTTCCTCTAGACTTCCAATCAGGAATGCCGTCTTGACATCTATTTGCTGTACCACATAACCAAGATTCTTTGCAACTTACTAAAATTCCGCATTTCGATCTTGTAGTGCTTAGTCATAATTCCATAGGACGATTTTATGTTTACTAGGGACCAAGTCTCACGACTCTCCCAAAACATAAATCTTTTTGGTTGTAAAACAATCTTCCCACTACGACAAGGCACTACATACAATTATGTATCAGATGTGACACGCGATGCAATTTACTTGTGGTATATCCTCTTGTAGTCTTGGTACTAAAATTTGTGTTTCCCTTCTCACACCTTTTTAGAACATTTTATACATGGCTTTGAGATTTATTACATAGTCATTCTTCAAAAATCTAGTGATCTTGTTAACAATCACTTTCTGATCTTTTTGGACTATTAAATAAACCGCCCTTCATTTTTCTAGGATATTCCACAAACATCAATTCGACATGTTGTTTCTAGGGCTTACCCATAAAATGAATTTAGTAATTTCAAATAATTCATCATCTATCTAACCATATCTATTAGAGTCTTATTCCTTCTTTCCGCCACACCATTCAGCTGGGGTATGCTCAGTGTAGACAACTTGAGATTCTATCTCATCCTCTGATTAACTACTCCTAAACTATCCTAAGAGGTGCTCACTACTACGATTGGATCACAGTGACTTGATATATTTTCCAAGATGCTTCACCGCATCAACCATGCACTTCTTGAATTAATCATAGTACTCAGACTTGCAGTGCATCAATTAAATATATCTTATTTCTAGAATGATCATCAAACAAAATGACGAACATTCATAACCACCTCTCGACATGATAATCTTAGGATCGCTTAAATCAGAATGAACCATTTCCAAAATATCTTTACATGGCTCTATACTCCTTTGCCTTGTAGAGGCAATTAATCATATTCACTTCCAAATAAGACTCACTAGTTCGATAGTTTCCACTTCCAAGAAACCTTACGGTTCATCGGCTATCAACTTTCGAATCGTACTTAAGTAAGATGATCTAGTCTTAGATGCCAAAAGGTATGTTTAGTTCATCTCCGAATGTTTCTTTCTCTTATTAGATTAGAAGATGCTTTATTAATTATTATTCATTGCATCCGTGGGATAAACATGATTTAAGAGTGTAAAAATTGTCACTAACGTACCATAACATTTATAGCTCCATCCTTTCATTTTAATGACTATGTCATTCAATTGAAAATAGAGTATCCATTCGTAAAATATAGAAACCAAAATCAAATTCTTTCTATGAAAAAACGTACGTAAAGACAATTCCTCAAAATCAAACGTTTATTCCTATCATTAGATAGCTAAACAACTCCCACTTCAATTTCCACTACTCTCGTAGCTTACCCATGTACTTAAATATCTTATCATCACTATGTTAAAAGCATTTAATGATTTCGGTATCTACACACAACGTGTCAGTAGACGCCATCACTAATCATGGTTCAACAACTAGTGAATAAGAAATTAACCTTATTCACTTCTTGATTAAATTAGATTTGCTTTGCCACATGTTTTGTCAGAAGTTTCCTACCATATACAATCTCTTGTAATTCAGTTGGAACTTGCTCAAAACAACTAGGCAAATTATGAAGAACAAATTGACCTAGGTTTCCCCTTCAATTTCTATTCCAAGTATTTCCAATTCATTCATCAATTTTAACCACGGCCCTTGCCTTTCTTTATTTCTCAAGTATCCGAAGAGTCGCATGAGACCATCATGTTTCTAAGAACCTCTCCCCTCTTCAATAAAGACTTAAATAGGCATCAGAAGGCATCCTAAGTGAGAACACCTTATAATTTTCCTAAGCAGTAAGAATTAAAACCAAGATTCTTTTCTAATCATTTATTTTGGATACGTAATTTAATTTCTTTCTGTTAAAATAAGCGAAATAAACTATTCAAAAATTCAGAGAATCAAGTAAATAAATACAACGATCAAACACTTCGAATTTAAATTTTATATTGATTCCCTCAATAAATAATATAAAATAAATTCACCGACATCTCAAGCATCATGAATTTGCATGCCACGTCAGTGTGGACGTATACAAACCCTAACATTCGCAAAAGAAGATTTTACCCATTAAATCCATACGTCATAATTAACCTTATGACTCAATGATTAATAGTCGGTTGTCCTTTAGCCATGCAATTTAATAGCAGTGACTCCATTGGGGAGGCTACGTATTAATTGCACCTAAGTGTATATCATTATTTGATATTAAGTACGTTACCCAAGTTTGTGTGTCTTACAGTTGGAGAAGTCCACACGCCCTCAAATAATTTCCTACAATCATCAATTATTAATTTGTACCAGTGATCCGCAAATAAAACTTATCCATTGGGGAGGAAGGCACTATAGCCGATTCATAAGCTTACTTGCATCACATTACAAATAATAATTATTTAATAAAATTTATTCCAGTGATCCACAGATAAAACTCATCCGTTGGGGAGGAAGACACTAAAACCGACTCATAAGCTTACTTGCATCACACAATAAATCAATAATGGAGGCCACATGATCATGACCAATCCCTCTCCCACTTAGTTATTTAACAAGAGGGTTTTTGCATGCATACAATATAACATATATAATTATGCAAATAAGCATGCTATTATTATGGCAAATAAGGCAGTAAATCGAATAGCACATGCATCCAAATATATAATAATAATAATTGACAAATAAAATAATTATATCAATTATATATAAGGAAAAAAATGCCAAATAAAATGGGTTTGACTTGGTCAACAAGCATTTAGATGGATTTCTTGCACAACAAGAAGGAATATCTTGGGCCCTAAGAAACCAACCCACGTACGTATTCGCTGCTGGAAACCGCTCATTCACCGGCCCATAACTCCCCTGCCAAGTCATCACTTTCCTTCCGCTGGGACTCATCACCCAGCCAACCCACCGGCCACAGCAACCACGCTGGAGAATAGTCCTTCGCCGAAAACACCATTGCTGCCGGTTTGAGTTTGCAGCTCCCCTCTTGAACTCCATCGCACAGCCGGAACTCCCAAGACCCATGCTGTCCGCTGCCGGGTAACAAACCAGCAACAGCTACCAGTCGGCCTTTACAAGATGCCTCCAGCCTCGTCGGAACTTAGACGCCGTCGCCATTCACGGCTATAGGTTGACCTCAACGCCGGAACCATTAAAAATAGGACTGCAGCAAATTGCTCAGCCTTGACCTCCCATGTGATCTGCTATAATTGTCGCCCATGTCACTGGTCGTAACTCCGGCCATGAGCGGCGATAGCAATGCATGCCCACGGTGGCGTTGCCAAGCAACTTCACCAGCCTTTCCTTCGTGTAGTGCTCTCCAGCGATGAAACTGCCACACTTCTGTCGCCATTACACACGCCGACCGCAAGTCTTCCTAACCACTGGTCTGACTCACCCAGAAAAGGTCAGACTTGCTCGGAAATATGTGCGACTCGGCCCTACCAACTGCAGACCCGATCAGAAATCATCACAGACCCGCTCGGACATGTGCAGAACTCAGCAAAATATTGCAGACCCGATCGAAAGCTCATCCAGTCTTGACAGAAACGACACCAGGCTCGATCAAAATGCCATCAGTCTCGATCGGAATTATACCAGGTCTGCTCTGAAATGTCGCCGGAAACATGTATCATGTCACGATGGCGTTTTGATCTTCTGCACCTGCCATGATGAAGCCCGTCGGAATCGCTTAAGCCTCGGCCACCATTGCCTTCGCTGATACAGCTGTCGATGCTACCAACTTGAGAACCAACAACATCCGCCGGCAGCCAAGCACTCCCATGGTGGCCTGCCCAGCGACTTTCACTGGCGCTTCATCGTCCAATTCACCTATGCACCAGCGAGCCTCCGGCCATGAGCCATGATAGTCATGCTGGTCTGATGCTTGTGACTTAAGTCGCTGCAATCGCATGCTATTCGGCAGTTACACCAGCGAGATCGTCTCCTGCCAGCCCCTCTCTACCAGTTGCAGCACCTCTATGTGGTCTTTGACAAACCCTAGGCTCATCCGACCATCACCGTATCACCGCCTATCGACTATCTGCTGTCCAACGTCGCAATAGACTATCCAGCCCGACCATGCTTTCACTAGGTGATCCCAGCGTGACCCACGGTTAATCGTCAATGAATTCCATCATGAATTATAATTAAGGTTTCAACGATGATCCACAAACATATACCAATAATTCATGTAGGGTTTCTCATAGGGATATTATGGATTCAATTCATAAAACCAACCTTAATATTCATGTGATTCTATTCCAAATAAAAACACATAATCACATAAACCCTAGCCTAACGTGTCACGTTTAACCATAGAACCTACGCTCTGATACCAATTGTTGGCTTTTTGATCTTTTGGTCAACGTGAACCATTAGGGTTCCATGCAATTCTACAGCAGCGGAAGCATAAGTGTAAATCGAATTACCTCTCACCAGGGTTGATGTAGAGGTTGAATTCTCGCCGACAGTCTGCGTAGCCTCACGGGTTTGGGCATAAATCTCTCATCCAATTTCAGAATCGAGTGATCTACATACTAAAACTATCCTCTCTTCAGTGGCTTTACAACAGTGTATCACACGTATAGTTTCAACTTCCACAAGATTTTAGAAAAATTGGTGAAATTGACGGACAAAAACAGCAAACGACCTTCCGGTCTTCTGTTATATTCCTAAGCCACGTCTTAACGTTGGTGTGGACAACGATCTACAAGACGCACTCAGTCTACAATCCTAATCTGTTTTCCACGTGTGTTATACGTGTGATTCTGATTTTGGATTGATGAGATTGGCTATTATATAGACTACAACAGGGATTAGGAGAAGAAATTAGGGTTTGGGCATCCCATTGAGCTTAAGCATCCAAGCTTAACCCAAAACTTATATCTAAGTCTAATAATAATAAATCATTCCACTAAAGAAATATTATTGCACTGCCACCCTAATCCCAAATTATGTTATGAGCTCCTTTTTATTATGAGCCCGTTAGTCTCCCCGTGTTTAAGATTCAATGCCCATTAATTAATTATGTTACTGACAACTCCATTAATTAATATATTTACCAAGAGTAATACTACTCAATCTTATTATCATGCAAGAATAAATCCACCTGCAGGGTTTACATGATAAACATTATGAGCTCCTCAAGGGGATATCATCAACCAATTCCATTATGACATGGATTCCTTCTATAGAGACAGCACCATCTCCCAACTCACCGAGCATTTTGATTTAACTATTAAATCTCACCCATTGATGAATTAGAGAAATAAATAATGGCTTACGAGTCGAGATTATTGTATAGGGATTAAGAGTACGAACTTCCATAATAACAGAGATCAAGTTCTATTATATAGTCAGTATAAACCGAACGATCTCAATGGCGATCCTATTCAATACACCCAAAGCGCATTAGTACAATTTTATAGTCAAGACAGACTAATGCTTAATCACACTACAACCATACCGATAGATAGTCCTCGTCTATCTCGATTGTGAATATCTGTTTATACTTTATAAGGAGCCGATAATATGATCTTTCGTGTGACGCCGCACACCATATTATCTACAGTATAAAGAAAATAGACTTTTGCAACACCATTATTGCAAACGTTTGATCACATGATTCTCATTTCAAATATTATCAAAGAATTGTTCATACAAAAGGCTAGACTTTTAGTATATAATCCAATATGGGCAACATTGACCTCCTTGAGTGTTTTTAACCAAGCATCTGTTGCCCTAAAAAGTAAGGGATTTAAGCAGGGTGCCTAAGTAGGGTCGAGGAGGTTCGGTTTATTAATATCCATTTGCGAGACTTAGTGTCCTGGTATGTCAAACAATATAGGCAATATTAATTGCAACTCCATGGGCAACATTGACCTTCTTCCACATTTTTAACCAAGCATCTACAGCCCTAAAGAATAAGGGGTTTAGTTAGGGTGCCTAAGTAGGGTTCTAGGGGTTTGGTTTAGAATTTTATTAATATCCATTTGCCAGAATAAGTGCCCTAGTACGGTAAATATAACAGGCAACATTAATGGCAACTCTAGGGGCAACATTGACATGCTTTAGTATTTTAACCAAGCATCTGTAGCCCTAAACAATGAGGGATTTAATTAGAGTGTCTAAGTAGAGTCTTAGGAGATGAACTTAGAATTTTGTTAATATCCAGTTGATAGATTAGGTGTCTTGGTATGGTAAACATAACATGCAACATTAATGGCAACCTAAGGGGATGTTATTAATATCCAATTGCGAGAATTGGTGTTCTAGTATGGTAAAAATAATAGGCAACATTAATGAGAACTCTGATTAACCATAACTTGTAGTAGGGATGACCGATTAAAATAATTTATCGAACCACAGGGAGGTAGGTACTAGTGCAGTTTGGATGTATAAACAAGAAAATAACAATAACCAAAGCAAGCAAGTAATGATTAGCAAACAAGATAGATAAGTGAAGTGTGGTTTTCCAAATTAAGTAAAAGTGAGATTAACAACAATTAAGAAGGGAAAATCCTTGGATAAATGCATCGAATTCATATGAATCATGGATTGAAGACTAAGGGTCAACACTAAGTTCACCTAAGCTCCTTCTCGAGATGGATAGGATATGAATCACAATTAGCTCAACGGATTGGTTCTCACTCAAACAATTCCAACTAGGTACTAAGCTTGAAATGAGAGTCTCTTCACATAATTAATCAACCTCTTGATCAAACCAATCACATGTTCTATCAAAGGGTTCTAAATTCTAAAGGATTTCTCAATCTCTTTACAATTTATAATGCACATGAAGTGTTTGATGAAATGATTCAATGAACAATCCTAAACATATAATTGATTTCTCAATCTAATCACATTTTCATGACAATTAACTACACAAATAAATAATACAAATCAAGCAATTAATAATCAATGATAGAAAATCATAGATCCAATCAACATATGAATTCAAATACACAAATCCTAAAATTATCCGACAACTCTCATGTAGCTAATCACACAAGGGAGATTAGCCTACCGTATTAACAAGGAAAGTAACATAGACATTAAGATCCTTACAAAACATGATGAACAATAAAGTTTCAATACAAAAGTTGGATGAAAACTCCCTTGGATGCCTCCAATGGTGATCTTCTTCTTCCCCTCGCAATCTTCCTCTCTTCCTTGCTTCTTTTCCTCAATTAGATGAAGTTTTTGATGGTGGGATGGAGGTAGATCCAATGGATGGTGAATGGATGAAGATGGTGGTGTCAAATGGGAGAAATGATGTGTGATGTGTGTGTGCAGCTTCAAACCCACGAAAATCCTCTTAAATATTGAAGTATTGGGTATTTATACTCCTTGGAAAGCTTCTAGAAGGATTCTGATTTTTTTCACAGAAATTGCACCTATACGGCTCGAGTTCCGTACACGATCACATGGGTGGCCGTATAGATGTTTAGGGTGACTGAGCTCGGCCTCGGCTTACAGGGCCGTGTTCAGTACACGGCTTGAGTCGTGTCCGAGATTTCTAGTCAACGATGATCTCTGGACAGTGCACGGCTCGTGCACGGTACACGGCCACATGGGTGGCCGTGTTGTGATTTCTAATGACCGCGCACGGCCAAATCTTACAGGCCCGTGGGTAGTACACGGGCCGTGCACACTACACGCCTCGAGTACCAAACACGGCTGGCCGTGTTTATGCTGCTTTGCTTCTTTCTTTCTCCCGACTCCGTTTTCGCTCCATTTTTTACCTGTTTTAAAACGTTTAAGCTCATTCTCACACATTTCCATAAAAACACAAAATACAATCAAATAGAACACAAAATACGGATAAAATCATACGAAAACACACATAAAAAGATACTAAAATCTAAGTGAAAATATCACTCATCAAACTTTATGGGCAATATTGATATGGTTGAGTATTTTTAATGCCGCCTCTCTATCCCTGCCCCTGAAGGAGTTTATGTACATAGCTTAATTAGGGTATCAGGGGTCAGGTTTATAATGTTATTAATATCCATTTGTGAAACTTGGTATCCTGGTATGTCAAATATAAGAGGCAACATTAATGGAAACTCCAGGGGCAACATTAACCTGCTTAAGCTTTTTAAACCAAGCATATGTATCCCTAAAGAAAAAAAGGTTTAAGACTTTAAGAAGGGTTCCTAAGTAAGGTCTTACGGGTTGGCTTACAATGTTATTAATATCTAGTAGATAGAGTAGGTGTCCTGGTATGATAAACATAAGAGGCAATATTAATAGCAACACCAGGGGAAACATAACCTGCTTGAGTGTTTTTAACCAAGCATCTATAACCTTCAGGAGCTTAGGGTTTTGGTAGGTGCCTAAGTAGATTCTTACAGGTTGGGCTTACAATGTTATTAATACCTAATAGATAGAGTACGTGTCCTGATAACATTAATAGCAACACCAGGAGCAACATAACCTGCTTGAGCATTTTTAACCAAGCATCTGTAGCCCTAAAGAGTAAGGGGTTCTAAGTAGGGTGCCTAAGTAGGGTTTTAAGGGTTGGGCTTAGAATGTTATTGATATCCAGTTTATAGAGTATGTGTTCTGGTATGGTAAACATAAGAGGAAACATTTATGGCAATCCAAGGGGCAACATTGACCTGCTTTAGCGTTTTTTACACCCATCTCTGGCCCTTGAGTTACCATTAATGTTGGTGCTAAAACTTTTTATTTTTTTCAATTTTAGTCCAACAAATTTTTTTGCAATACATATAGGACTTGCCTAAACTTATTTACAAAAACTAGAGAGTTAATTTTTTATACGCTTACTTTTTTCTACGAACAAATTATCTTACTTGATGAAATAATTTCATAGTTGTACATATAGTTGGTAATTTTGTTTGTTAATTAATTGACATTTTTTTTAAGATTGTGTGGTTAGGTTATGAGTTTTATATTCACTGTCATACCTTAAGCAAATAAAAATAAGACATTTAATTATAAAATACTTTGTTTAATTGTTTGCTGAAATATTTTAATAATTGGGCATATAGTTGGTAATTTTAATTATTTAACATACATGCACATTATTTAGCTATCCCACAAGTTTTAATTTTTATTATTATTAATTCTTTTATTGTTTTATTTTATTATTATTAATTTTTTGCAAAAGTTGGTCATAGGTATTCATTTGAAAACCCTCAAGCAGGTCAATATTGTTGCCCCTTGGATTTCCATTAATGTTTCCTTTTAGGTGTACCATACCAAGACATCTACTCTACCAGTTGGATATTGATAGCATTCTAAACTCTTTAGGACTACAAATTCTTGATTTAAAAATACTCAAAAAGGTCAATGTTGCCCTAGAGTTGCCATTAATATTACCTATTATATTTACATACTACGATAAATTATCTATCAAATGGATATTAATAACATTCTAAGCCCAACTCGTAAGACCCTACTTAAATAGAAGTGTATAAAAAGTTGGTCATAGTGTTGGTATCTTTGTTGCTATAAGTGATAAACGAAACAAAAAATAAAAAATAAAAACTAATTCAACAATATTTTATTCTTATTATTTGCTGATGTAGTTCAAAATTTTGTAAATTTTTTGCTCTTTTGTAATTTTTTTTGCGAAACTTAGAGGTCTTGCTAAGATTTATAAGACTTGCAAAGTCCTAAAGTTGAAAATAATTTTGGTAAAATAAGTAATATTAAAAAAAAGAGAGAATATAAAGGTCTAAAATTGACAGAAATGATTAAAAATTAAAAAATTAAAAAGTTATGGACTAAAATTTATTAATTAAATTGTTTTTATTTTATTAGTTTAAAGTAGACATTGATTAAGTATAAATTAAATAATTTCATAACATTCAAGGGGGTTAAGTAGGCTGCCTAATTAAGGTCCTACAAGTTGGATATAGAATGCTATATTAATGTATATTTGCTAGACTTTGTGTCCTGATATGTCAAACGATACAGACAACATTTATGGCAACTCCAGGGGCAACATTGACTTGCTTCATCATTTTTAACCAACCATCTGCAGCCCTAATGATTACGGGATTTAATTAGAGTTTAAGACTTGCTTGAGCGTATGGTAACATTAACCTGCTTGAGCATTTTTAATGGCAAACATAAGAGACAACATTAATGGCAACACTTGGGGCAACATTAAGAGACAACATTAATGGCAACACCTAGGGCAACATTAACCTGCTTGAGCATTTTTAACCAAGTATCGGCAACCCTATAAAAAAAAGGGTTTAAGTCTTAAAGTAGGGTGCCTAAGTAGGGTCTTACAAGTTAGACTTAGAATATTATTAATATCCAGTTAATAGAGTAGGTGTTCTGGTATGGTAAATATTAGAAGCAACATTAACCTGCTTAAGCATTTTTAATCAAGCATATGTATCCCTAAAGAAAAAAGGTTTAAGACTTTAAGTAGGGTGCCTAAGTAGAGTCTTATGGGTTGGACTTAGAATGTTATTAGTATCCAGTTGATAGAGTAGGTGTCCTAGTATGGTAAACATAACAGGTCACATTAATGGCAACCCAAAGGGCAACATTGACCTGCATTAGCGTTTTTAACGCCCACCTCTATCCCTGCCTCATTAGGAGTAACATGTATATTACCTAACTAATTAGGGTTTCGGGAGTTGGGTTTATAATGTTATTTATATCCAATTGCGAGTGTTGGTATCCTAGAATTGTAAAAATAATAGACAACATTAATGGCAATTCTAGGGCAACATTGACCTGCTTTAGGGTTTCTAACATTGCCTCTCTATCCCTGTCCCACTAGGAGTTTATGTATATAGCCTAATTAGGGTCTCAGGGGTTGGGTTTAGAATGTCATTAATATCTAGTTTATAGAGTAGGTGTCCTGGTATGTAAACATAATAGGCAACATCTATGGCAACTCTAGGGGTAATATTGACCTGCTTTGGTGTTTTTAACCAAGCATCTATAGTCCCAAACCCGTAAGTAGGATGCCTAATTAGGGCTTTAAGGGTTAAATTTAGAATGTTATTAATATCCGTTTACGATACCTGGTGTCCTAGTATGGTAAAAATAATAGGTAACATTAATGGCAAATTTAGGGATACATGGACCTACTTGAACGTTTTTAATACTCAAATCTATCCCTGCCCGGCAAGGAGTTTATGTATCTATATATAGCCTATTATGGTCTTAGGGGTTGGATTTAAAATGTTATTAATATTCATTAGATAGAGCAGATGTCCTGGTATGTAAACACAATAGGTAATATTAATGGCAAATTCAGGGACAACATTGACTTATTTGTGTATTTTTAACCAAGCATCTGTTGCCCTAAAAAATATGGGGTTTAAGTAGGGTTTGGATTTAAAATGTTATTAATATCTATTTGGTATTAATATCCATTTGATGGAGTAGGTGTCCTAACATTCAAATAATAACAAGAAACCCAGGGGCAACATCAAGAGAGAAGACATAGGTCTGAAATTGAATAAAAAATGATTAAAATTGAAAATTTTAAAAGTTATAAGACTGAAATTGATTAATTAATTATTTAATTTTATTCGTTTAAAGTAGACATTAATTAAATATAAAACAAATAATTTTATAACACTTAATCTTCTCCCATTGATCTTTACAAAATTAATTATCCTTAAATCAAACAAAATTGATTGTTAAAACATATATAAAAACAATATCAAAATTAATTATATATACAAAATTTAAATTTTCATATCTCAGTTTGTTGGTCGTGTTGTTGGCTAATTTGTTGGTGATCAATTGCCCCATTTTTTTTTATGAATTATTTAGTAATGCTAATGTTTTTAGGGTTAGTCAAGTCCTTTCTCATAGTAACAAAGTTAAACAATATGATCGACAACTGTTGGGTTCAATTAATCGTAGAAGTATAATAAAAGTTGTTCATAGTGTTGGTATATTTGTTGCCGTGATTAAAAAAAATAAAAATAATCTAATTCAACAATATTTCGATATATGCTAATGTAGTTAAAAATTTTGTAAAATTTTTAGTCCATTTGAAATTTTTTTTTTTGCAAAATTTAGAAGCCTTGCAAAGACTTATAGGACTTTGCATGTTATATAAATTTGAAAATATATTTTGCAAAATGAACAAAAAAAAAGTTGTAGGTCTAAAATGAAAATCTTAGGGGTGCCTTAGTATGTTCTTAGGGGTTGGGTTTAGAATATCATTAATATATAGTTGCAGTAAGTGTCCTAGTATTGTAAACATAAGAAACAACTTTAGTGGCAACATCGAGAACAACGTTGACTTGCTTGAGCGTTTTTATCCAAATGTCCGTAGCCCTAAAGAATTTGAGGTTTAAGTAGGGTGACTAAGTATGGGCTTAGGGGTTGGGTTTAGAATGTTAATAATATCTAGTTGCGAGAGTAGGTGTCCTAATATTGTAAACATAAGAGACAACTTCAATGTCACGTAAGCAGTAATACTACCCTATAGATCTTAACTTGACTGTGACTTCTATGATTTATCTCAGATTACCAATCTGAGATTTTGGGCTTCTTTGCCAATTTTCTTGGTATCTTCATATTTGTATTAGTAATTGTTTATCATTATGTAATAGTTGACCCCAAATATGAGGTCATCTGAAGAGCTATTGCGATTTGCGATGAGAGATTAAGTTTTCTTCTTAAAACTGAAGAAGCTATTGCGATGAGAGGTTAAGTTTTTCTCTTAGAAAATTTAGAACAAGAATACATCATACTTAGTGTAGTATGACTGTTTGTGGGACAAATAATTTAGCCTTAACATTGATGTGTCAATAACCTTTACAAATTTGGAAATTGAGATCTCACACTTGTTCAATTTTTGATTCATATGAAACGTTCACGATGTTATCCCCACAAGATTCAGCATCTCAAATGAGAGTATTGAAAATTTTTTTGTTTCATTTTGATGTACTTTAACTATTTTGAGATTTTAGTTTTGAATGTATTGAAGAGTGGATAACCCTTACAATTTGGGAAATTGAGAACTCACACTTGTCCAGTTTTGGGAAGATATGAAATGCTCATAATATTCTCCCCTACAAGATTCAGAATCTCAAATGAGAGCTTTGTAAAAAGTTTGTCTTCATTTTGATGTAATTTTAGTTATTTTGAGATTTTAGTTTTGAATATATATACACAAAAAAATTAAGTAATATTATAAGTTTTGTTGGAATTTTATTGTTAAAAAATTAATCAGACTAATTTTATTCATTGTTGGGTAGATGAATCTTTAGAAATTTATACTTGCATTTCTGGTAATTCGATAATATTAGTGTTCTACAACCAAACAAATTTGTAACGTTATGATAGTGCACATTTGAATAGTATATTTTGGTTGGTAATAGCACCACCCTAATAATAATTTTCCTTAAAAAAAGAGTTGAATTTTCAATAATATCATAGAGGTGTTAAAATATCCCACAACATAGTCTAGGTAATAGTTGTTAATTCGCATGCATTGCCTAAAGAGTAAAATTCCACGTGGATACAAAACTCGAACTTGATAATTTTGTTGAGTACACATACAGGAAATTTAAGCCATATTGTTAGCACTAAAAATTCAAACGAGGAATCGTTTGCCCAAAAAGCCGAAGCTCCAAATAGATAATTATATTTTTCGTGCATCAACAAGTTACATCCCTTAACTTATATAATGATAAGACAAAACCATAGGGGGAAGGCCCACTACGACGCTAACGAAAAGAAAACCAACATAAATAAATATGGGACTACTACTAATAATAGATAGATACGGGACTTGTCTAGATGCCGAACTCCACCATAGCCTAACCCGCGCCACGCCTTCGCGGATAGACCAGCAATGGTCTCGGCTCAAATCCCCTTCCGCACGCTGCTCCATATCAATTCCCTCCCCCTCGGAATCAACCTTGTCCCCAAGGTTGAACCAAGGAAACTGCCTTCGAAACTCCTCCTCACTTATCCACTGAGCATCATCTTCCGGCAAAGCATTCCATTTGACCAACAGTTGCTAAACTGCTCCACCATTTTCTGTCATGCTACGCCGACCCAAAACACTTTTAGGCTCGAAAATAGGAGTCACGGGTAGCTCCAAAGGCTCAGGCAACTCAGCTTCCACCTGGTGATCACCACCACCCACTTGAGCTGCGAAACGTGAAATACCAGATGGATGCGACTCCCCTCAGGCAGCTCAAGACGGTAAGTTGCGGGTCCCACCCTCGCTACTACTGGAAACGGCCCATAGAACTTAGAGGGCAGTTTGTGGTGAGCGCTTCTTGCCAATGATAACTGCCGATGAGCCCTCACCTTAAGAAACACACGATCTCCAACCTCATAGCTCACGTCACGACGATGGCGATTTGAAAAGCGAATCATCCGATCACTTGCAAGACCCAAATTTGCTCGCAACCTTGCCAACATCTCCGCTCTACTTTTGAGCACTTCCACCACTGCTGCTACTTTGCATTCCCCGGGCAAGAACCACCGGATGGAAGGAGGTGGTCGCCCGTACACCGCCTCAAACGGGGTAATTTGAGCTGCCGTTTGAAACGCTGTATTATACCAATATTCCTCCCAAGGTAACCAACCAACCAACTTCTTGGGCTGCTCTCCCAAAAAACAGCGAAGATAGGTCTCCGACACCCGATTCAAAACCTCCATCTTTCCGTATGTTTCCAGATGGTAACCGGAACTAAATTTGAGCTGAGTGCCGGACAACCTGAAAAGTTCTTTCCAAAAAGAATTAATAAATAGCGGGTCACGATCATTTAGAATTGAGTTCGAAATCCCATGCAGCCGCACAATATCACGCATAAAAGCCTCGGTCATGCCACGGGCCGACACCCCACTCTTCAGCGCAGTGAAATGGCCGTACTTCGACAACTGATCCACCACGATCATCATAGTCGTGTACCCTTGAGATTTAGGTAACGCGGTGATGAAATCCATGGATAGATCCTCCAACACCAACTCCGAAATTGGCAGTGGTTGCAACAACCCTGCCGGCGACATAGCCTCATACTTGGCCTTCTGACACACCAAGCATCGAGCAACGTACTCCCTGATAGCTCGAAACATTCCTTGCCGGTACACGCTGGAGGCTAGGCGACGATAAGTGCGCAAGGCCCTGGCGTGCCCGCCTGACGGAGTGTTGTTGACTCGTGAAGAAGCTTCGATATCCACTCAGAACTAGCCGCTAACACAACCCTCCCCTTGTAAAACAGCTTTCCCCAATCAAATTAAACTCGACACAGCTTGACGGGTCTGCTTGCAAATCCTTCACCACACACTGGATAAATTCATCGGTCGACTATGTGGATAATATATCCTCCATCTCACCCCAAACTGGACCACTGAGTGCTAACAGACTCTCCCCCTTCTCTCGGCGTGAAAGTGCATCGGCGGCCGAATTGGCCGAGCCCGGTTTGTACTCTATTATGAAATCATAACCCAATAGTTTTGCAACCTAAACTTGTTGCGAAGGTGTTGCGATTTTTTGAGACAACAAGTACTTCAGGCTGCTGTGATCGATGCCAACTATAAACTGGCGCCCCACAAGGTACGGCCACCAATGCGAGAACCAACCCCATCTTCTCTCTCATACGCCGACTTAGTAATCGTTCAGTAAGCGATTGGCCGTCCTTCTAGCATGAAAATGGTGCCTAACCCTGTGCTGGAGGCATCGTATTCAATCACAAACCGCTTTTCGAAGTTTGGCATGGCAAGCACTGGAGCGGTCGTTAATGCCTCCTTCAGCTTCTGAAAAGCTGCATCCACCCCCTCCAGCCATTCAAACTTGCTCTGCGCCATTTTTTTCAGCAAGGCCGTTACCGGTCTTTTAATCATCCTATACTCGCGTACAAACTGACGGTAGTACCCCGTCAGACCTAAAAATCCTCTCACTTCTCGAACACTGCAGGGATGGGGCCAATCTATCACGGCTTGGATATTTGCCAGATCCATCTCCACTCCAGCTGAAGAAATAATATGACCCAAGTATTCTACTTTCAAGCATCCAAACGAACACTTCTTCTGATTGGCCTTATATTGGTTGTCTTGTAAGATCTGAAGGACCTCCTTCAAGTGCTCCACATGTTGCTGCCAAGAATGACTGTAAATCAGAATATCGTCAAAGAAAACTAACACAAATTTTCTCAAATATGGGCGAAACAAGTCAATCATAGCAGATTGAAATGTTACCGGCGCATTGGTCAAGCCGAACGGCATAACCGGAAACTTATAGTGCCCGCTATGAGTTCGGAAGGCTGTATTGTGGACATCATCCTCAGGTACCCGAATCTGATGATAACCGGAGCGCAAATCAATCTTTGAAAATAGTACTGCCCCCGCCAATTCGTCCAACATCTCATGGATTACCAGAATTGGGTATTTATTCAACACTGTCGCCTTGTTCAACTCCCGGTAGTCCACACAGAACCTCTAAATTCCATCCTTCTTCTAACTAGTAGCACCAGACTGGAGAAAGGACTAGAGCTTGGTCTAATTATCTGCGCCAACAACATATCCGCAACCAATCGTTCAATTTCGTCCTTCTGTATATGACTGTAGCGGTACGGTCGGACAGACACCGGTCCAAATCCTGGAAATATTTCAATCCGGTGCTCCGTCCCCCTATGCGGCGGCAGTCCCTCGGACTCGCCAAACACCACCTCAAACAGCCGCAAGATGGCAGCCAATTTCTCATCCACGGCCCCCTTCAACCGCCGCCTCCCTCACTGCCGGTGGTCTACCTTCCATCACCATAACCAAGAGCTCGGCGTCCTGATATTGTATCAATTTCCGGATTCCGATGGGGCTCAGGCACAATACTGGATCCCCCTTTAGAAGCACCGTTTTGCCCCGGTAATCAAAGGACATGGTCATCTTGGCCCAGTTAGTTCTGACATCACCTAAAGTAGATAGCCATGCCACCCCAAAATGACGTCCACACCTCCAAGAGTGAATACATGATAATCCGTCTTTGTGGTTATGTCACTCACTGAGAGTTCCACACCTCGACAAAACCCCTCCGACTCCTGTCGCCGTCAATCTCCCAGCTGTACTTCGAAACATCTTGATCTGTCAGTTAACGAATTCAATTTAGTCATCAAAGTGCTGAAAATAAAATTGTGACTGGCCCCATTATCAATGAGGATAGTTATGTTTTCTCCTTGAAGTTTCCCACCGAATCGCATAGTGCGCGGGCCAGTGATACCCGCCATGGAGTAGATAGGCGAACTGGCTCCTCTTTATCTCCCTCATTCAAACTGGCCGCCAACTCTCCCTCCTTAGCCGCCTCGCTTCCCTTGTTAAATTCAAAGCAACTCAAATCAAGTGCTTTGTCTTCCTCAGCCAACAAGATATTCAATTGCCGCATGGGGCACTGATGCCCCGGCATATACTGCCGCTTGCAGTGGAAGCACAGCCCCTTAGCACGTAATTTAGACATCTCCTAGGGTGACATGCGCCCGAAACGCGAGTGTCCGGTGTGCTGCCCCATCATGAATGTCCTCCTGTTCTGCGTCTGTTCAGTGGTCTTGACATGGGCGTCCCAGAGGATCCAGTCGATGAGACCGCGGGCTGACCCGCCGATCTCGGAGAGGGGCTGAAGCTAGATCCCATCGAGAAGCGTTTGTAGGTTGTCGGGCGCCCATAAGTGTCGCCCCAGGTGGCCTTGGAGGGCGACCGCCCCCTGTGATCCGGAGGTTTTCCTCTATGTCTCTGGCTAAATCCATTGCCGTCTCCAAATCAGCCGGGCGCAGAAGACGTAGAGAACTTCGAACGTCATTAACTAACCCCTGCATAAAGTACACCAGATAGTGCTCGTCGTTAAGGCCCAGCACCTGACTGGCCAATTGGACGAACACCGATATGTGCTCTTCCACCGACTCCGTCTGCTTGACCACCGACAGATGTTCATAGGGTCTACCCTTGAAACGTGCATCAAACCGACTAATAAGAGCCCGTGCGAATTCCTCCCAGGACATATTAGGTTTCCGGGCACGAATCCACGTGAACCAGTACAAAGCCGTCTCATCCATGGCCACTATATCCGTCGGTAGCTTCATCCCCTCTGGCGTCTGATGTATTTCAAATTGTTGGTTGGCCTGGCAAGCCAACTGATATGGTCAGTACCATCGAAAGACAGAAGCGCGGGTGAAGGAGGCGGCCTGACCCCCCACGGCCGCGACGGTCGCCACCGATCCCCACGGTGTCGAGTCCACTTCCTCCTGCCGCTGAACCATCGCCCCAGCCGCCGTGTTAGCCTCGCTGGACCTGGCTTTCGTCAGCCTGAAGACGCGCGGGTGGTCGCGATCGACAGCCCTGCCACCGAGGTGTTCAGACTGGCGATTGCTTTGGCGATCTCTTTCAATTGATGTGACATGCTTGCTTGTTTGCCGGCGATCTTCTCCATGTTTTCCGCCATAGCTGTCGGCTTATTTTCCAACTCCTCAAGCCGGTGTTCGTGACGTGTATTTGTCATCTCGGGTGAGTGATCCGGCACGTCGGACCAATGGTTAGCACTCAAAATTCAAACAAAGAATCGTTTACCCAAAAAGCCGAAGCTACTAATCGATAATTATATTTTTCTTGCATCAACAAGTTACATCCCTTAACTTATATAATGATAAGACAAAACCCTAGGCCCAAGGCCCACTACGACGCTAACGAAAAGAAAACCAACAGAAATAAATATGGGACTACTACTACTAATAATAGATAGATATGGGAGTTGTCTAGATGCCGAACTCCACCACAGCCTAACCCGCGCCACGCCTTCGCCGATAGACCAGCAATGGTCTCAGCTCAAACCCCCCTTCCGCACGCTGCTCCATATCACATATCCTTTGTTCTTCTTCTTTCTTACATTTATACTACCAAATAAGTGACCATAACCGAATCTAAATCATATAATCTGAAACATATCGATCATTTTAACACACTATTTCCCGTTTCACAATGGAAATGAGATGCACTCTACATCATTAAATTGACAAATGAGTTTCTTGAACACACACAACTAATACTTATACGAGTAAAAGTTAAATATCCAGCCTGAATAAATAAACAAAAGAGAATACTTGAAATAAGTCATCAAATGACCAACATAAATTGATGTTCAGGGTAAAAAAAATTGTAGACGAACATCAAATACATTACCATATTTCGGTGCAAAAATACAAATTTAGGTTTAACGGATAGGGATTACTAACAAAACTATGAGGACATGAGACAATAAATCTAACTTGACGGAGCTCCACCAAAGCCACCAGATCCTCTGCTGAAACCTGGACTCACCTGGACCCTGCATATTCAACAAGCTTTCATTTCAAGCTGTTTATTCATTTCCATGTGATGAAAAAAATAGTCTCTTGTGAGGCGCTTCTTATGTGAGACGTGTTAAAGTATGTATATTATTATATGGATAAAGTATGTTTAATGGTTGTTAAAGTATATTTTTGTAAAGTATAATGGAGGATGAATTAAAGTATGATTTTAAGATGTTATAATATGATTTATTATTGAGATACTTTAACTACAAATAAGCATATTTTACTTATATGATAAACATATTTTAATAATGAGTCAACTCGTCTCACAAAAAATTCGTCTCACGGGAGAGTCTCTCGATGCAAAATACTATGAAGAACCAACTAAAAATTGAAGTTAGTAATAAAATTCCCTAATTAATATATATTCCAATCTACCACTAAGGAAACACATTTTGTAGGATACTTTTTATACCACAAGAACTCACCAAAATAATCTTGCAATCCCCTTACGGCATGATTGGTACGATTTAATAGAATTATGTTGAAATGAAATGAACTAATGAATGAAATAGAGATTGGAAATGAATGATTAAAAATAATTATTAAAATGATTGATATTGATTAGAAATAGATTAAGTAATAGAAAATAATTTGATTTAAATCTCATAATTATTATGTTATTTAGATTTTAAATTGTTAAAGTTTCAATAAATTTCATATGTTTTAATAACTAAACAAAAAAAATTATGAATAAAAGATAAAATAAATATTTATATTATTGAAATTTTAAATAAAAAATTATATGTAATCTAAAAAATTATTAAATTATTTATAAAATAAAATTTATATTTATATTTAATATTACAAACATATATATTTATTTTAAAAATAATATTAATTTTTATATATTTAATATTTTTGTAATAAATATTTAATTAAATATATAAATTTTATTTTTTAATAATTTAAATTTATATATTTTTTATAATGAAAAATAATTTTTTATTTAGATTTTAAATAATGTAATATTTTTAATAAATAATTTAACATATTAAAATTTTTTAATATGAAAATTATATCTTAACAAAAAAGAAATTAATTAATTTTTTAATTTTTCTAAACATATAAAATGAGATGTGATATAAAAAAATCATAATTATTAATATATCTTATATAGATAAAAAGAAATAAAATAATATAATTGTTTGATTCCTTAAAGGAAGCAATGGCTAAAGCCATAGGGGTGACAAGAATGATGACTCCCATGTTTATAGGAATGCACTATCCACAAAACATATCAATCTTAAGAATGAAATTAATATTGGGAATGATGATACCATTCATTAATGAATATGATATTTTAATGTGTATTGATGTTAGAGAAATAATATTTTAATGTAAAGTGGGTAGATGTATTAGTGTGATGTGTGGGCCCATGGAGAGAGAAGTGTGGGTCTCATATGCTAAAAAAGGAAAATGTAACCATTAGGATGAGATAGAGGGAGTATATATTAAAGAACAATAAAGTACATGAATCCCGATTTCTCCATTAACGTTAACATACATACAGATCAGATGCCCATGCCCAGGTGAGATGCGATATGAATGCATATTCCAACAATATAGAATTTTCATCTTTGTAACACTGCCTAAATCTATACACCTAATATAACATACAAAATCTAGAAAAACCTAGTACGGTTATAATCAAAAATCAGATTCATCAATCGCAAAGAAAAAGGGAGTCCTTTAAAAAATGGAACACGGTCAGCAAATGCCTGCCCCATCCGTGTATGAGGAATACCCAAGTCATTCAATACCAAACAATGCACTCAATAAAATACAGCAGGGATAAACATGTGAATCATGAAAAGCATCATCCATATCCTGCTTAAAATCAAACGAATTACCAATTATATGCCCCTTTGACAGAAGTGAGCACTCAAAACAATCAGATGCAAATAATCAACAAAATAGAAAATGAGTAAACTGCACGATGCCCATTGAAGAAGGAGCTCTGCTGAAAAACAGAGGTAATGTGAAAGAAGGAATTGCTGAGTTTTGAGGCCAAACCCTTTTGTGATTAGGGTAAATAATAATTAATATATTAAATATTAATTAAATCCACATATGAGAAGTGTGGATAATGCAGAGAAGAGGAAGTTAATAATTAGTTACTTAACTCCTTTTATGTTTGAAAATAAGAAACTGCGTAAAGTAGTTGTCTTATTAAGTTCATTCGCTCAACATAAAGTAGTTGTCTTATTAAGTTCATTCGCTCAACATACGAACATACGCTGAAGCGAAGTGCTAAGAAGAGCTCTTTCTCTCGACATTTCTTCTTCCTGAATTCAAGTATCATATTCCAGATTAATACAATATCGTGGAGATATAATCTACAACCCAGTGTTGTAAGATTTGATCCAGAGATCACAACGAAAACTATTCAGTGAAAGGTATGGATTAGCGTGAGTTTATCCCTTTAAGTAAAACATAAGTCAGCGCTGACCGGAGGAAACACACGGCCAATGATACTGTCGCGCAGAGGGCACCTTGAATCAGACTGAACTGTAGTCAGCGGGGCTCGATTCTGTAATTAGTCCAAGCGGCGGCGATAGGTAGAAAACCCTTGGCAGCGATGAAAGCCCCAATTCCAGACGAGGAATTAGAGTTTGTAAAAATTCTTAACGAACAGGAAGGACGCTGTCACCAGCGCCCCCCGGCGGCAGGTTCGACTTTGAAGAAATTTCAAACAGCAGCGACGAAGGGCATCGCGTCTGGCAGTGAATTGCGAACCATAGCGAACTCCGACACTTCATTTGTTGCCGAAGATGGCGAGGCCGACATCGATTGGAGAAGCCCAAATAGCGGGAGGAGGGATGCAGGCTGTCGCGCCTTAGGGAGCGAGCAACAACGATGATGGGCCCAGATGTAGCGCAATCCCTAGGGGCTCCGATTGGGGGCAGCATGAGGGTCGATAATGGCAGCAGCGATGGATGTAACTGACGATAGAATAATTGTTCTTCTCGTGCGGTGGCTGGAGTCGGCGCAAGTCCTAGGAGACGGTGCGGTCTACGGGATGGAGCCGGTGATCCCAGCGGCGAGTCACAAAATCTTAGCAGGAGAGTGATAGACCATGGACGGCGGCTGCTAGGTCTAAAACAGGGGAAAGTCTAGGAGGAGGGGGGAGAAAAAAAATTTATAGAGAGAAAACTTAGTTCTCTTCTCCGACAACCTTTTCTTTCCCCGGCAGCTCTGTTTTGAGAAGAGTTTCGACTGTGGGAGTGCATCGTTTTGGAAGTTGGGTGAGGAAGGTAGGGGAGGAGGGTTACCGGATAAGTGGCTAAACTAGGTTTTGGAAGTAGGGTGAGGATGGTAGGGGAGGAGTGTTACCGGATAAGTGGCTAAAATTCTTATAGTAACCGGTTGATCAATTTGGAGGGACAGCATGGTAATTTCACCTACTTGTGGGGGGGGGGGGGGGGGGGGGGGGTGGTAACCAAAGTCATGTTTTTGGTTATAAAATTACTAAAAACTTGAAGTGGAGAAAAAACAAAGATACCACCTAAAATTTGTATATAAAATCATTTTTTCCCCATATCTATTTCTTGTATCTCAAAACTTAAAACAGCTGTTGGGCTTTTATTACCAGTATTAAGCGGTTGCAGGTGCTCTCACAAAAACATATTGTAGGTGAAAGAAACTTTTTCATTCCACCTACACCTGTTAATTTCTTAATATTTCTCTCTCAACGCGATAATTTTGTGTAGTTTATCTTCGCCTTGATTAATTATTTTCCTTTATTATTGTCCTTGATATTCACCTTGATTCTTAATTTTCTTTGAATTTTCTGTATTATGTTAGGTGTTAGCTTATGTGTTGTCCATTAGGTGTTTGACGAATAGTTCAAAGAAAATTATGACTGTTGCACATTTTTATTGTGTGATGTGTGTATAACTTTGATATCTAGTAGCATGCATTCACTATTGTTCAGGATTTAGTGACATGTATAAATATTATTGAGTTCTAGCTAAGTAATCGTGATTTGGAGAAAATTATGTTTTCAATTCGGGTAGTTTAGCTGTGAGTTGCCAATTAATTGAAGAATCTTGAATTTTTTCAATGCAATATCCTTTAACTGTGAGTGAAGGGCGCCACTCCACCTTGATTTTCTTGTGAAAGATCAAACTTGTCAATAATCTTGATCCCTTCCTTGATTCTACATTTTCAGTGTCAGATCCTTTGTCAACAATTGTTGAAGCATACTTTTGTGATAACCTATACTTATGATTCTAATCTTTTTATGATTTGCATTCCTTAGGTGAAAGAAATTAATCTAATCCTTTATTTATTTAAGTGTTGTGACCCCATTGTTATAAAGGTTGCTACAGTTATTTGGAAGATAAAATCATGTTTGTTTGCATTCGATAAATTTTCTGGTGTATAAGTTTACCTTATTTTATTTATTTTTCTTCTTTTATTTTTTTCTCCTGAAAAACCATAAAAGCTAATGTAAAGCAAGAAAGGAGTAGGATTGGGCTTTGGCTGTGTTCCATACTGTCTTAGCTTGTACCCTCTACTTAACGTAGCCCCTCTCTCTCCATGTACTATCTTTTACATATACACGCAAGAGAAATCCACTCTGCTACTGCTGATTCTCTCTTCGATGTCGTTCCCAATATTCTCTCATTTTTCCCTCTCCACCATTCATTCTGTGAATTAGATAATTAATACTTTGAATCGATTTTTTTAATCATGTTTTATTTCCTCTTCCTTATGTTATGTATTCTGATTGACTCAATTTCAATTGAGATTAAATTTGGTTATTTCTATTTTTGATTGGCTTTACAATTTTTAGATGTGTAATTTCTGAATTAGCATTGTTGTTCTTGTTAGTTACATACCTAGAGAATTGTACCAGAAATTAGAGAAAAAATAACCATATAAGAAACAAGAGAAAGAAGAAATGAAGTAAACTAATATTTCTATTTTAATCTTTAATGTATATGTTTGACTAAAATAATCATATTAGAAACAAGAGAAAGAAGAAATGAAGTCTTAAACTAATATTTCTATTTTAATCTTTAATGTATATTGTTGACGAGTAAATGTCATAATTTTTTATTTTTGCCTTTCCTTCGTTTTTGTTCTTTTGTCTTTTAGATGGTTGCAACAATCTTGGCAACATATTCGACTTATACTTTGGATAGGTTTGTTGAGAAGATTATCATGGGAGTTCAAATATCAAAAGCCAGATAAGATGTGATTAACCTAAGCACAGTTTTCTTGCGGGAGTTACTTGGCGGAGAATTCAAATATATTGACGGATGTTTCAAACCTTGAATGGATAACTGCCACTACTACCATTGAACTCTATACATCCATATTTGTCTATAAATAAGAAGCGATGGTGTAGAAGTTCGGTAGAGATTACAGAGTATTTTGTTTATATAAAACAAGAGTTTACGTTAGAGAGTTCTTCCACCCAGTTTGTACTTGAGAGTAGATAGTCGGGACTTATCTCTTTAGTTGGGTGTTAACAACAATTGGGATGATTGTTGTTGTGGATAGCGGTTCTATCTTAGTTTGTCACTTCCTTGAAGTGGGTCGTTGTTCAAGTTTTCTTGTAAAGATCAAATTGTATTTGTTCATGAACATGTCAACTATGATATGCATTTTGCCCTGAAGGCCCTACTAGTGAAACACCGCAGCAGATAGTTATTAAAAATACTTTGTCTTGTTCTCTCTTTTTATTTTCCCGCTATGCATTGTTACTGATTTTATTATAACATTATGTGTAACAATGTACACTCTCGTCAGGATTCTATTATGTGCACACACCATATTTTAACAAGTGGTATCAGAGCCACTACTAGACGTCACTTAGTATAGATCCTTGGTTTTTGTTGTGTGTTCTAGATGGATGTGTCTTTTCATCCTCCTGTCCTTGTTGGGTAAAAATTATTCTATTTGGAAAGTCAAAATACGTCAGTTTATAAAATCCATGGATGAATCGGCATGAATCAATGCCTATGGCTGAATACACCCATTGTTGTCCCCTCTATTTGGCTTGCTTCCTTCCAGCAGCTGACCATCAATGAACACATCTCGGCCCTGTTCCCACGCCTCGTGCGATTATGTCAAGGGGTTGTCCCATGTTTCTCCGCTACCTAGGGCAGTCGCTGCCGCTTGTTTTTTCCGCTGTACTCTCCTCCAGCTCAGCTTCTTAGATGCGCTTCCCAGCTATCGTCGTCGCTTCGCATGACCCCTCTCTGCCACATCTTTGATTCAAATGCCATCGACGCAATTAGATGGGGTTCTTTCCCAATCAGCCGCAATTCTTTCAATTCCGTCAGTTGGCCGACCAGTCTCCCAGAGGTTCTTCACGGTGAACACTAGTCCATGGTGTTTCATTTCTATCAGATTCAAGTTCTTCACCTGTGTCTAGGGCAGATTGCTCTTTGTTGGCTTAGATTGCAGAAGCGATTCCTTCAGAGTGCAGTTTATCCCGCCGCTGTTCCTTGATGAGAGTGAAAATAAGCATATTTTAGTGTCCAATTTAACACCTTTTTGATGAGAATTATTGTTATATATTAGAACAAATGTCTTATATTCAATATATGTGAGAAAAATGTGCGTTTGAGGTGGAAAAAGGATCAAAAGTGCAACGTTGGAGAAAAGGTGCAACTTGCGCAAGAATGCTGAAAAATGCACGTCTAATTTGTGTAATTTTTCTGTATTTGTGTGGAGCTCAAAAGTAGAATTGTGATATTTGGTTGGAAAGCCACAGAAGAGAGGGTCGTTTTGGCATAAGAAACATCTCAATCGGAGTCCAAATGAGAAAGTTATGATTGAAATGGTGACGTCGCGCAAGCTGTTTATACTCAGCATGACTGTTCCACTTTACATGACTTGTTAAGCCTCAAATGTTGGACTTTTGGTGAGTTATTTATATGGATATAAATTTAAGGAAGAGAGGATCGCGTGAGTGCAAGAATCACTCAAATCAGAGTTTGAACGAGGAAGTTATGCTCAAAATCGTGAAGTCGCGCAGCTGGCAGCGAAAATTTCCGAGAAATTTCGAAAATTTCCGAAAATTACCTATTTCTTAGAGCACAATTAACCTCTCTATCACATAATCCTCCATGATTCACCCATATTTTTTATTTCCTTATTTAATTCCCTTCTCACACCTATATATATTTTACATAATTATTCATGTGAGACGACTGCAACACAATCTTCCTACACCCCACAAGGGGATCACCCCCCAACCATCATCCACATCCTTTCCTCCATCCATCCATCACTGTGAAGATTCATCTGTGGAATCAAGAGGAGAACCAAGAGGAGGATTCAAGACGGAGAAGGATGTGAGGACTCCCGCATCTAGGGTTTTATTCGTTTCCTAATTTATCTTGTATTTTCCAAACATATGGATAAGATCTATCTAACCCCATGATTGTTCTTCGCAACATCATGGGCTAGAAATATTTTGGTAGATCTAGGATTTTGAAGGTTTTATGAATGAATTAAACTCTCTTGTGTGTCATCCGTACAACACTACTTGTGGATTGATTTTATATATGATTGTGCTTTCTTAATCCATATTCACAGTCGTTTTGTACATTTTAATTGATATATAGAGTCTGAATATATTTCTTGGTTGTAGATTGAGTGAGTTCACCGCTGAACATGATTCCATGTTATGATTCTAAGTGAGGGGACTCCGAAGCTTCATTAGAACTATCATATATGAATGTTTATTAATTGAATTGAATTGAATTCGGGTTAATAAGCAGGAAGAGAGATCATATCGGGTTAGATTCCTGACGTGGAAATAATTAATGCTGATAGTACCTAGAAAGGGGGTGAAATTACATCTCTTGCTCCGAGTTTATTCACACGTGTTACTCACATATTTACTTGTGTCTATAGAGTAGATTTGCATGGTTTAGTGATGCGTCCATAGTCCACAGGCAGAGTTGGCCTGTACTTGAGAGAGAATTTAAGTAGTAAAACTGGATTACTTAGAGCTACCTATTCTCCTACTTGATACACTTTTGTATTCTTCTAGTGCTATTTTATTTTATTTTTTATTTAATTTTAGTATTTTAGTTGATAATTAATTCCACAACTCTTATTGCCTTTCGTCTTAAATAATTTAGTAAATAATTAAATTGATAATACGCTGTCCTTTGAGTTCGATATTTAACTCGGTCGCTTGCTTAAGCTGCAACTGATATCCTTCATACTTGGGGATTAATTTTGCGTGCAAAGAAAACACGCATCACTCATCAATGTTAGCAATCATCCAGCAGCTGTTTAATTCCACCGCCATCGCCTGAATCTGCCGTTTTGGGATTACTAGTATAGCTGCTGTCTCATTTTCAAAATGCAATCTTGCTAAATATGCCGCCAGTATGCGCTGGCGACAGCGCCCCTCTGATCGCGAAGATGACTCTCAACACACTTGCACCGGTTTCAACCCTAGTCACCGCCATGGCTGATCTTCACTACCTTATCAAATCAGGCTGAATCCCAGCAACATATGACGAGCCTCACAGCCTCGTTTTCGCTCTTTGGGGATTTCTCTCTGCTCTGTTTCCATGTTTTTGAGCCGCCGCTATCCCATGCCCTACCTGACCATTGCCAGCGAGCCCTTTGCCAATCCCCCCATTTAGATTGGCCTATCAGATTCCATCCTAGGGCTTTCGATATTTTGAAAGGAAGTAATATTAGGGTTCACGGTCGACGGGAGCGGGCTTTGGTCCATTACCAGTGGGCTGATCTTATTTATTTTAATTATCTATATGTTTAGGGTTGAGCCCATTATTTATGGGTTAGGCTTATTTATTATGTTTTTGTCTAGGTCCTTAGGGTTTTGATTTCTTTTCTTTTTTATATTTGTGAGTAATAGTATTTAAGGTTGTTATTAGGGTTTATGGATTTTGATCAAATTATTATTGGATTAAGGAGCCTGGAGGCTTTTGGGTAAATGCCATTTTTCGTTTGATTGGGCAAACAGTGTTACCATTTGATTTTCTTTTTATTTGGGTAAATAGTTTTTTCGATAAGAGCCCTTCGTCTGTACAAGAAAACGTTCAGTGCTCTCACTTCACTGCCCAACTCTATCTAGGACAATTTTATTAGGCGCCGTTACTGACCCCTGTTCAATATTGGTCTTGAGCATCACATTGCTTGATGCTTGAATCTGACTGAATTGGGTAAGACTGATGGTTGTTATCTGATTTGGTCTTCACTCCTCTTGGTTGTACTTAGACAAACACAAACAGAGGAGTTTTGTTGTTGAATGATGCATCAGATTATGTTGAGTCTCTCTTATGCTGGATGATGCATCTTATTGAAGGCCTTGTCGATTGCTTTGTCAAGGTTTGTTTCCCTTTCTAGGTTAGCTTTTGGAATTCTCAGTTGCATCAGGATTATTCTTGGAGATTGATTGATGATGCAACTGATTTTGTTTGTTGGGCATTAACTGGATTTCTTGGAGTATGCTCATTTCTTGCGTTTTATGAGATGCATCAGATCGTGTTAAAAATCTGTCGTCTGATGCATATGCTTGTGATTCTGTTACGAATTCAGCAGTATGAATTTTGATTGTTCTCATTTTTTCAACTCTAAATAGTTTCAAATTATTTTGGTAATTGATTCCCCTAGTGGATTGATGGGTTCTGTCCATCCTGTTCATTTTTATTTGAGTTTGCTCATTGAGTAATTGCCATTGTTATAGGATTTCTACTACACTTTGGGCCACCAAGCCTCAATCTGTCATCTGAAGGTAGCAAATTTATCTTACTTGGAAGACCACACTATGGTTGTTGCCTACGGTTATAGACATGTTGCTTTTGGTTATATGTTTAGATTATATCTGTTAGGCATTTTATCAGTTTAGTTTCTAGTCAATTGTTGGAGTAATTTTTAACTAGTCTTTGAAGTTTCTACTTCATTAACAAGGGAATTTCAAGAGGAATTAGAAAATTTTTGCTGACTTTTATCGGCCGCATGTTTTGGCCCCTTCTTATAGCCGCTTGTTTGGTTTATTTTTATGACTTTGTCATTGCTATCCTTATTCTCTGTACCCTCCCCCATTCTTATTTTCTTTTTCTTTTTAATAAAACATTATCTATTTTCCTAGGATTCAATATGGTGATAATCCTATTATAAAGCCTGAATATGAGTGGACTCATGAGGAAAAATGTTGGCTAGTCCTAATTCTAAAGAGCTCTATGCTATTTCTATGTCTGTTGATTGATTATTAATTGTATTACAGCTAAGGATGCATGGAGTATTTTCCAGGAACGTTGTGAAGGTTCACATAGTGTTCGTTGCACAAAATTGAGATTTATGGGAACTCAGTTTGAAAATCTACCCATGAAGGATGATGATGCTATCATGTCTTATGCTGAAAAGCTGTATGACATAGCAAATGAGGCAAAGGCACTTGGAGATCCAATCAGTAATGAAAGGCTCATAAACAAGACCTTGAGAACTCTTCCTAAAAGCTTCAATGTGAAAGTGCCTGCTATTGAAGAAGCCCATAACACTAATATTCTTTTAATGAATGAACTCATGAGTATTTTTAATACTCATGAATGAATCTTTCACAATAGAAAGTATTGGCCAAATGAAAAACAATTGCTTTAAAAGGTGAAGACGAGTCCTCTGTAGGGAAAGCAAGTGAGCCTAAAAAAATTCAGGATGATGAAGAAGAAGATGATGTGGCATTACTGTCTAAGAAGTTTACTTCCAGTGTTAAGAGGTTAACTAACTAGAAGAAGGAATTTAAGCCAAAGGCTAAGTACAAACCGAATTCGAATAGGAATCAACTCAAAAACTCATTTAAGAATTCAGGATCATATCATAAGAATGATGAAGTAGAGTATGATTTAGATTATTTTGAATCTATACAGTGTCGTGCCTGCTAGGGGATGGGACATTATGCTAATGAATGTCCAACTGCTCTTCTCCGAAGAAGGGAGAAAAAGAATATGAAAGCTACATTGTCTGATGAATCAGGAGAAGAAAGTAAAGAAAGGAATGATCAATGTGTTATGATGGCACATGTTGATAATCAAAACCAATCTGTATCAGATGTAAGTTCCTGTGTTGGAACATCCGATGGCTCGAATAAGAGGTATGTTTACGATTCTATTGAGTCATTTCATGTCTCATTGATTTCTCATGATGGATCAGATTCTTGTTTAAACACTGATTTTTTAAAACTTTATGAGAAATACAAACTACTCCAGAAAAAATTGGTGATCATGATCATGAGTGTGATGAGCAACGTGATGTCATAACAAGATTAAAAGTATCTCTTACTAAAAAGGATCTTGAAATCTCAAATCTTAAAGTCAAGTTGGAATCTTCCACTTTGAGCTTTAAGAAAATTACTAAAGGTACGTCTGATTTGGATGAAATACTCATGACAGGTCAACATGGTAAAACTAGTTTTGGATATAGTAGTTTGGAGACTAATATGAATCTGAAAAATTCTTGTATTGAAAAAAATCGGAAAAAGAGGTGTTTCTGTCATTATTATTTTTCTCCTTGACATAAAAAGCCGTTTTGTTTCAAGTTTCAAAAAGATTTTCAGAATAGGAAAATGTTTTCTAAAAAGCTGGAACATTCTTTGTGACATCCCAAGATAGATTCTATTGATTCATAAGTTCTATATAACATGATTTTTGCTTCTCTGAAAGTTGCAGTTCTAGGTTGTTGGCACTTTGATGATGAATGTTCGTGACACATGACTAGTTCCATGGAGTATCTAAAGGATTACCAAGTGTTTGATGGAGGAAACGTTAGTTTTGGAGGAGGAGCAAAAAGAAAAATTGTTGAAAAAGGCAGTCTGAATATTGAAGGTTTCACTAAGTTGTCTAATGTACTACATGTTGAAGGATTATATGCTAATCTAATTAGTATAAGTCAGTTGTGTGATAATAAACTTCATTTGATGTTTGTTAAAAATTCTTGTCAAGTCTTTGATGAAATAAATGTTTGTATTATAATTGGCAAGCGTTCAAGTGATAATTGTTACTTAATTCTGTCACATGTTACTTGTTTAAACTCATGAGTTGATGAATCTGTGATTTGGCATTTCAAGCTTGGACATGTGAATTTCAAAATTTTGAGAAATTTTGTTAAGTACAATGCTGTAAAAGGAATTCCTACATTATCTTTTCAAGAGAAATATGTATGTGGTCCTTGTATGCGTGGAAGCAGACTCACGTGTCATATAGAATGTTGTCACATTGTTCCATTATTCATTGTCTAGAACTTATTCATATGGATTTGATGGGACCAATTGAAGTGGCAAGCCTTGGAGGTAAGAAGTATATTCTAGTATATGTTGATGATTTCTCAAGTTTCACATGGGTGAGTTTTTTAAAAGAAAAATATGAAACTTTTGAAGTATTTAAAAACTTTGTGAAATGGCTTGAGAATAGATATAGTCTTAATTTATGCAAAATAAGAAGTGATCATGACAAAGAATTCGAGAATCAATTGTTTCGTAAGTTTTGTGATAAAAGGGAATTTCTCATGAGTTTTCATCTCCTAAAACTCCTCAACAAAATTGAATTGTTGAAATGAAAATTGCATTCTTCAAGAAATGGCTAGTGTCATGTTAGTTTCAAAAAAATTGTCAAGAAGATTTTGGCCTGAAGCAATTAAATGTTGCATGTCATATTATAAACATGACTTATTTGAGATTTGGACAAAAGAAAACTTCATACGAAGTGTTACATGATAGAAAACAAAATCTTAAATATTTTCATGTTTTTGAATGTGTTTGAATTGATCTAAATGATCGTGAGCAGTTGAAAATTTTTTATTCCAAAAGTGAACATTGCAATTTTCTTGGATATTCTCAAAAGAATATAATCTGAAACATCGGATTGTGCAAGAAAGCATAAATGTGATTTGATGAAAAACTCTTGATGATGATGTACATGAACAGAATTTGCTCAGGATATTGGAACAAGTGAAGCAACATCCACAACTTTAAATATTCCAGAAATTCCTGATGGCACATTTAGAGATTCTCGAAAGGAACCTTCAAGCAGGATTCAAAAGAATCATCCATCGTCCATGATCATTGGTAATACTAGTGAATGAATCACTACACGTCATAAGTAACTGGTAGATTACAGAAACATGGTTAGGCCATCTTGTTTATCTACTGTTCACTTTGACTACCTGTCAGGATTTGTGAGTATATCCTCTTTAACTAACTTTATAGACATTGGATATTTTGTGTCTATGCATGAGCCAAAAAAATGTGAAAGAAGCATTAAAAGATGAGTTTTGGGTTGAGGCTATGCATGAAGAACTAAATCAGTTTGTTAGGAATGATGTTTGGTTTTTAGTTCCTAGACCTAATGATAAGAATTTCATAGGAACTAAATGGATCTTTAAAAATAAATCTGATGAATGTGGAAAGATTGTTCGTAACAAAGCTAGATTGGTTGGTCAGGGATATACTCAGGTTGAAGGCATTGATTTTGATGACACTTTTGCTCCTGTAGCTCGAATTGAATCCATTTGATTTGTGTTAGCTATTGCATGTTTTCTCAAGATCAAATTGTTTCAAATGGATGTCAATGGTGCTTTCTTGAATGGTATATTGAATGAGGAAGTATATGTTGAATAGCCTAAGGGTTTTGAAGATCCATCTAAGCCATTGCATGTGTTTAGATTAAAACAGGCTCTTTATGGTTTAAAACAGACACCTCGTGTATGGTATAACCAGTTGACATAATTTTTAATTGATTTTGGTTTTACTAGAGGCATGGTAGATCTCACCTTGTTCATTAAGCATGAAAAGAATGAAATTTTTATTGCTCAGATTTATGTTGATGATATTGTGTTTGTGTCTACATCATTGTTAGGCGTATTTTGCATACTCCAATTTGATCCTCAAGTATAAGGATGTCAATTGTAGCAGCAAGTACCCAAGTTAAATTATCGATCCCAATGAGATAGCTAATTATTTATTTATTACAAATTACTAACTAAAAGAATTACGTAACTAATTTTCAGAGTTTGAATTTAATTATTATCTAAAGTATATGGGTTATATGGTATTTTCGTAACACAATGGTATATGAAGGATATACAGACAACTTGGAGGATAAGAGAGTTCGTGTCTTGGACATTAGTGCTATGATCACATCACTGACAAAGGAAATCAATGGGAAAAACATTGGGAGTATGTATAATACGGTTGAGGACCTGGACACTTTGCATTATTTCAGCATTGTGGGTGTGCCGCGGCAGGCGCCACGCATCACTCTTGTTCGCTGGTTTCCTCTGAAGCCTGGATGGGTAAAGATTAACACTGATGGACATGCCAAGGGATCGCCTGGATGCATTGCTGGGGGAGGTGTGTACAGAAACAGCAGGGGCTTCTTCATGGGAGCCTTCACGACAGGATTTGGAATAGGTTTTGCTTTCGAAGTTGATGCTATAGAAATTGCTTTTGATAGAGGATGACATACTTTGTGGTTGGAGATAGACTCGACTATGGTCCTGCACGTTTTACAAGAGGAAACACTGAGTTTGCCATGGAGACTTATGGCAAAATGGCAAAGAGCGCGGGACATCATTACACAAACTCATTTCATGGTGACTCATATCTACCGTGAAGGGAATTCTATAGAAGATTCAATTGCAACCAAGGGAGGTGATTTCACTTGGATAGGAGAAGCTGGAGTTACCATGAATATTATCCTTTTTAAAGACATGATCCAGACATACTTCAGATTCAATTAACTTTGTTCTTCATTTTATTTTTATAGTCTTTGTGTGTAAGCTTTTGCCTTCAGGGCACTTCATGTCATCTTTCATTCTTGTATCTCGAATCTTTTCTTTTTTTTCTTATTAATAAAGGATTTACTAAAATGTTAAATAACCAAATTAAATAAAAGCAATAAAAATAAACAAGTTTTAATCATGAGATAAGAAACTGTTCTAAGGTATTAGGTATAGACCAATTAATTTGGGTTTCTAAACTTCCAATTATTCATTCACGCAGCATCAATGAAAATACACCATTTAATCCTGTTAACCCATTAGATATGATCCGATTTTAAGCTAACAGTATATTCTAATTTATTCCCTAAGGTACGCGAATATTACCAAGCCTTATTCCTAGATACCAATCAAAGCAAATAATACCTCCCGATGGTAAGTTCGACTAACAAGATATTATTACTACAAGGTTCTATCCACTACCTACTTGAATGTCTAAGTTCTACTAACAAGATATTCTCTGGAATTACTACAAGATTCTATTCACTTCCTACTTAAATGTCTAACTGCATTGTTCCACTAAACAATTCAAGAATCTGATTTACCAGTTCATGGAATTTAAGTATTTATAGCGGAACTACTTCAATCCCTAACAGATAGACAATACCAATCATGAACGCATACAAGCTAACATAATAAACAAGCATTATAGTAGATGTCATGAAAATATTATGAAGACGTAACAAAGCAGATAAGCAAGTCTGAATAAATTAAGTAAAATAAATCCCAATTTTGGTCTAGGTCTCCAAATCAATTCAATCTAACCATCAAACCCTAGAACTGTATAAGAAATTAGCCCATGAGGTCACAAACAACACTCATGGCTCTGCAATTTATACCTAAAATCAACATAAAAGGAAGGGAAAGATAAGAAACACAAAACCCTAGCGTAAGTGTAGTTTGGCGTTCCTTCTCCGTCTCTCCGATCGTCTGATCTCTCAATTAGCACTTGGAACCCACTTTGCAGATGGATGGATGATGAAAATCAGATTTGAATCTAATGTGTGTGTTGGAGGCGTGAATTCTTGATGGATTGGAATGGGTTCTCTTTAATTGTGTGTTGATTCCCCTTTTAATGTCTTAGACTATTTGTAGGGCTTTTTCACGTCAAATTCTGGCCAATTTATGATCTGTGAGATATAAATACACTTCTGAATCGAACAGGCCGTGACTGTGCCTAAAAACATCCCTCTCGGCACCTAACTCGGGCTGAAATGGGTTTGGACAAAGCTGAGCCATGGCCGAGCTGCATATGTGTGAAAAGATGATGTCTTGTAGGCTCTGTAGGACCCTGCTTGGCCAAAAATGAGCACAAGATAGGTACAGCTCGAGCCGAGCTATCCGCCGAGCTATAGAGACTACATTGCGCGATCTCACCGTTTCGAGCATAACTTCCTCATGCGGACTCCAATTTGAGTAATTTTTATACCAAAACGATCCTCTCTTCTGTGGAATTCCAACTTCTACAGTAATACAGAAAAATTATGCAATGTGGATGTGTCTTTTTCAGCATTCCTTCACACTTTCACTCTTCATTCCAACTTTGAACTTTTGATCATGTTTTACCCTTCAAAACTAAACAAAATACCTTAGTAGCATCTTTATTAATTATGCAAGATATGAAAACTACGCAATTCTACAAAAAATCATGGCCACATTCTGTTAAAAATGGTGTAATGTGAGACATAAAACACGTGAAATTTCACTCTCAACAATCATCTAGGTTAAATGAGCTATTTGTTTCTACTATGACTAATACCTTTTAGATGAGACTTGTCGGTGGTATAAATTTTTTCCTTGGATGCAAGTATGACAATCAAAGATGGAATTTTTTTTTCACAGTCCAAGTATGCTAAATATTTTGTGAAGTGTTTTGGATTAAAAAATTCTAAAAGTGCTCATACACCCATGGGATCTTCACAGAAGTTAAGGATGAGAATGGAGAAAAGGTTGATGATGTTGGCGTTCGATCGTTTCGTTAACGTGAATCGTTAGGGTTCCATATATATCTAACATACAGCAGAAGCATGAAAACAATAAATGTATTACCTTTCACCAGGGTATGTTGGAGAAGATAAATTCTCACCACCAGCCTGCACAAACTCACCATTTTGTGCATAACTCTCTCATCCAATATCAGATTTAAGTGATCTACATGCCAAAATGATCTTCTCTTCCGTGGCTTTCTGTCAGTATATTACACTTCTTGTTATGATCTCTGTACGATTTTATAAAAATCATAGAAGGTGGCAGACAGCAGCAGCAAACAACCTTTTAGTCTTCTGCTGTATTTCCTAGTCCAATCTCGACGTCGTGTGGACGATGATCCTCGAGATCTTCACATTCTGCTATGCCCTCACCCTCCTCACAGTGTTAGGCATGATTAATCTCCTAGATTGGGGTTTTTGGACAGCTGAGATGACTTATATATGGGCTACAGCAAGGACCAGGAGGAGAAATTAGAGTTAGGCCTCCATTGGGCTTAAGTATACAAGCTTAGCCTAAAGCTTATACTTAAGTCCAATAATAATAATATATACTACTAAAATATTATTACTGCACTACCGTTCTAATTCCATAATTACGTTATGGGCTCCTTCTTATTATGAGCCCGTTAGTCTCCCCATGTTTAAGATATACAATGTCCATTAATTAATTAAATTACTGATAACTCCATTAATTAATATCTTATCCGAGAGTAGTACCACTCAACCTCATTATCATGCCGGAATAAATCCACCTGTAGGGTTTACATGATAATCCTTATGAGCTCCTTAAGGGGACATCATCAACCTATGGCGGACACAGATTCCTTCTATAATCAACAGCACACCATAGTGACAATACTACTTCCCAACTCATCGAGTTTGTTGATTTAATTACATGTAAATCTCACCCTTTGATGAATCAAAGAAATACATACTGCCCTACTTGTCGAGGTTATTGTATAGGGATTAAGAGCACGAACATCCATAATAACAGAGATCAAGTTCTTCTATACGTCAGTATAAGTCGAACGATCTCAAGCGGTCCTGCTCAATACACACAAAGTGCAGTAATGTGATTCTATAGCCAAGACAAGCTAATACCAAACCACACTCCATCCCGACAGAGAGTCCCCATCTATCTTGGTTGTGAGCATCTGTTTATACTTTATAAGAAAATAGATAATATGATCTTCCGCGTGTGGTCGCACAATATATTATCTACAATATAAAGTAAATGGACTATTGCATCAATATATAAATAAATTATAAGACGAAATAATTTGATCATATGATTCTCATTTCAAATAAATTGTAATAACATTGTTCATACTAAAGCTAGACTTTTAGTATATAATCCAACAATCTCCCATTTATACTGAAAGACTATGCTGTCATGTCTTTTGCCATACATCTGATTCCCACTCCCGCTACACGACCATCAAAAGCTCTCGCCTTAAGGTCCTTGTAAATGGATTTACTAGGTTATCATCTGATGCAATCTAGGTGACAACAACCTTCCCCTCATCATACGATTTCTCGTAACAGGTGGTACTCGCGCTCCATGTGTTTAATTGCCTATGGGCTCGTGATTCTTTCAAGTTTGTAACTGCACCATTATCATCAAAATAATTGTGATGACCTTGGGCAAACTTACAATCACTTCGAAGTCCATCATGAAGTTTCTAGAGTCATACAGATACTTTGGCTGCCTCAGAGGCTCCAATTTATTATCTTCCCATGGTGGAGTCCGGAGTCCGAAATATATTTCTATATAACACTCCTCCATATTATGACTCAACTTCCTAAAATTAAATACATAACCTTTGAGGTGAATTTACTGCTGTCCCTATTTGATTTGAAAAATCCGAATCTATGTAACCCATAAGAAGCAGTGAATCTGTTCGGTAAGTCCACATATAATTTCTACCTTTTTAGGTACTTCAAAATTATGTGTTACCATAGTTCAACATTCTTATTTTGGGTTACCTTTGATATCTACTGTCTATGCCATTGACAATACAGTTATCCATTCTCATACATAGAATTCCTTAGATTAAGCTTCCTTATTCGCCAAAGCATAAGGAACCGCTTTCATCACCTTTATCTTCTTTTTGTGTCTCAAGACACATTTCCTTAGATAAAGTCATATGCTAAAACAAATAAGGATCATATTATCTCATGAAGCTTGAGACAAGCATAATATCCTTTCTTGTGATCCGTATTACTTTGATCAAAAGGATATATTTTTCTTTTCTTAAGTACTTTCATTTCATACTGTTTTATCAATCAAACCCCATACGCCCGACAATACTCTTTCATTGTCTCTAATGAGCAATATATCGTCTGCGTATAGTACAAAAAATACCACCATGAATCCGTCACTCTTTTCAATACACAAGACACATCCGCGCATTGAATGAATTCATATGCCTGGATTTCCTCATCAAAACGGATGTTTCATGACCTTGATGCTTGCTTTAGTCCATCGATGGACACTTTTAAGCTTACTATCAAAATACTCTTTGCCCTTTGTAATGAATCACTCTGGTTGCTTTACATAGATGTTTTTCTCAAGACTTCCAATCAGGAAAGTTGTCTTGACATCTATTTTCTATCCCTCATATTTAATATGAACAATAATAGATAAAAGATTCCGGATGAACTTAGGCATAGCTACCGGCGAACAGGTTTCCTCATAATCGAACCCTTTCTTTCTGAGTATACCTTTTGCAATAAGCTTTGCTTCTAAGGTTTTCACCTTATCCTATGATCCTCTTTTATTTTACAGAGCCACTTCCAATGACTTTCACACCACCCGTGGTTCTACAAGCAACCAGATCTAATTTAGAATTCATCGATTCTATTTCAACATTCATTGCACTTGCTAAGATATCGTATTTCGATCTTGTAGTGCTTCGTTGTATCTGTGGGTCCATTCCATGTTTACTAGGGACCAAGTCTCACGACTCTCCCAAAACATATATCTTACGGGTTGTCGAACAACTCTCTCACTACGACAAGGCACTACACGCAATTGTATATCAGACGTGACACGCTTTGCAGTTTACCTTGTGATATATCCTCTTGTACAATTGGTACTAATACTTTGTGTTTTCCCTCTCACTTCCTTTAGAACAATTTATACATGGGTTTATGATTTAATACATTGTCCTTTTCCAAAAATCTAGTGTTTGTGTTAACAATCACCCTTTGATCTTTTTGACTAAATAAATCATCACCCTTCATTTTCTTAGGATATCCTACAAACAGGCAAACGTTCATACGAATTACTGTTTCTAAGGCATATCCATAAAATGAATTTAATAATTCCAAATAACTCATCATCTATCTAACATTTTCCATAAGAGTCTTATTCCTTCTTCCGCCACATCATTCAGCTAGGTTATACCCGGTGTAGACAACTTGAGATTATAATCTCATCTTTTGATAAATATCTCCTAAACTATCCTAAGAGGTACTTGCCACCACGATTAAGTCGTAATGACCACCTCTCGTCGGGATAGTCTTAGGACCGCTTAAATCAGTAGGAACTATTTCCAACATATCTTTGCATGGCTCTATACCCCTTTTCCTTGAAAGGCCTTTTAATCATATTCACTTCCAAGTAAAACTCGCAAGTCAGATAGTTTCCACTTCCAATAGACCCAATGTTCCGTCGGCTATCAATCTTTGAATCCTACTCAAGTAAAATTGATCTAGTCTTAGATACCAAAAGTATGTTTAGTTCATCTCCGAAGGTTCCTTTCTCTTACTAAGATTAGAAGATGCATTATTGATTACTATTTGTTGCATCTGTGGTATAAACATGATTTAAGAGTGTACAAATTGTCCATCAACGTACCACAATAGATTATAGCTCCATTCCTCATTACTATGACCATGTCATTAAAATAAAATGAAGTATACATCCGTAAATACATAGAAATTGAAATGAAATTCTTTCTATAAAAAACGTACGTAAAGACAATTTCTCAAAACCAAACGTTTATTCATATCGTAAGATAAATAAACAACTCCCACTGCAAAAGCTACTACTCTCGTAGTATTACCCATGTATATACAATCTCATCATCACTTAGTTGTAGGCTTTTAGTGACTCCGGTATCTACACACAACGTGTCAGTAAATGTCATCACTAATCATGCTTCAACGACTAGTGAATGAGATATTAAACTTGTTCACATCTTGATGAAATTGGATTTCCTTCGCCACTTGTTTTGTCAGAAGTTTCCCATCAAATACAACCTCTTGTATTTCAGGCATAACTTGCTCAAAACATCCAGACAAATTATGGAGAATAAATTGATCTAGATTTCCTTTCAATTTCTACTCAATGCATTCCTAATTCATTTATCAACTTATTCATGACATCTTACCTTTCTAACTTACTCAAGTATCTGAAGAGTCGCATGAGACCATCATATTTCTATGAACCTCTCACCTCTCCACTAGAGACATTAATAGGCATTACAGAACTTCCTTAGTGAGAACACATTTTTATTTTGTTAAGCAGTAAAAATTAAATCCAAGATTCTTTTCTAATCATCTAATTTTGGACAAGTAAATATAATTTCTTTCAGTAAAAATAAGCGAGATAAAAACCATTTGAAATTCAGAGAATCATAAATAAATACACCGATCAAATCTTCGAATTTTATCCATTAATATTGATTCCCTCAAAATAATAAAAAAATAAAATTCACCGACATCTCAAGCACTGTGAGTCTGCAAGCCATGATAGTGTGGACGTTTACAAACCTGAACATTTACAAGAGAAGGTTTTACCCATTAATTTCATTTGTCAACCTAACCTCATGACAAAATAATTAATAGTCGGTTCCTCTTTGGCCATGCAAATAAAACAGTGACTCCAATGGGGAGGATACTTATTATTTGCATCTAAGTGTACACCATTATTTGACCCCAAGTCCATTGCACAAGCATATGTGCCTTACAGATGGAGAAGTACACACGCGCTTGGATAACTTCCTACAGTCATCAATTATAAGTTTGTACCAGTGAACCGCATATAAACTCATCCGATAGGGAGGAAGGTCTATACCAACGTCCAAGTTCATGTGCATCACATTACAAATATAATTATTTAATGAAGTTTGTTCCAGCAATCTATGAATAAACTCATCCGATGGGGAGGAAGGCTCTAATGCCGACGCGCAAGTTTATTCACATTGCTAACAAACCAATAATGGAGGCCGTGAGAATTATTAACCAATTCCCTCTTCCACTTAGTTATTTAACACCAAGGGTTTTTACATGCATATAATATTCAAAATAAAATACGCAACCTAGCATGCTCCTATTACGACAAATAAGGCAGTGAATAACAGAGAATCATGCATACAAATATAACAATAATCAGATAATTAAATCAAATTATGAACAGTTATATATCAGCGAATTCGATTATTCACCCCCAAGCAAGAATATTGGCAAAGACCTCCAGATTATCAAATTTTCGAAAATATTAAGATTATCAAATTTTTGAGACCATCGATATCGACTATCGATATCATACAAATTATTAAATTATCGATATCGACCAGATTATCAGATTTTCAAAAATTTTAAGATTATCAAATTTTTGAAACTATCGATATCGACTGTCGATTTCGTCCGAATTATTAAAATCATCTATATCAACATGCAACAATATATAAAAATAAATGACAATTAAATCAATTATGGCAGTTATATATTAGGAATTAAATCGACATCCATATATAACAATAATAGACAATCTATTATGGTAATTATATATTAGGAATTAATTTTCCAAAAATTGGATGTTTTGTCCAACACTCTAGCTAAACATGCATATAATATACCAAATATAATACACAAATAAACATGCTATTATTACAGCAAATAAGACAGTAAATCAAATAGCACATGCATCCAAATATATAACAATAATAGACACATAATCCAATTATAGCAGTTAAATATAAGGAAATTAATTGCCAAAAATTGGTTGACTTAGTCAACACTCCAAGCAATTCTCCAGGTGACTTATGCAACAAGTAGGATAAGCTTGTGCCCCAAGCCACCAGGGTGCAACCGTGCAGCTCGCTCTGCATCATGCGCCATACGCGCGCGACCATGCCACCCTCTCTGCATCATGCTCCTTGCGCCATCTCAAACCACTAGTGCTACCAGCCATGCCATCCGCATGCCAGCATGCATTCACACGCTAGCACGCCATCTGCACGACACTGTGTCATCCGCACGTTAGCACGCCATCTGCACGACATCACGCTGCTAGAACGCCATCATGCTGACCACCTGTCAGTACACACGATGCTGTGCGCCTCACGCCCATGCCTACGTCAGTCTTGCGGCCTATCGCATTAGCTATTGTCCCGTTGTTGCGCTACAAGCGCCTCACGCCATCCAATTTTCACCTTGCCACTACCGCTCAACGCCACCGTCTTTCAGCCCCGTCAAGCCATCGTGCGGTGTACATGTGTACACAATTAGGGAACATAACAAGAAACAAGTTCTACAACCCTAATATCATGTATTCCACATAAACCCTAGCCTAACGTTTCACGCTTCACCACGAAAGCGAAGCTCTGATACCAATTGTTGCCCTTCAATCATTTAGTTAAAATGAACCGTTAGGGTTCCATACGTATCTAACATACAACAGAAGCATGAAAACATAAAACGTATTACCTTTTATCAGGGTATGTTGGAGAAGATGAATTCTCGCCACCAGCTTGCGTAACCTCACTGTTTTGAACATAACTCTCTCATCCGATATCAGATTTGAGTGATCTATATGCCAAAATAATTCTCTCTTTCGTGGCTTTCTGTCAATATATCACACGTCTTGTTTTGATCTCTGTACGATTTTATAAAAATCATAGAAGGTGGCAGATAGCAGCAGCAAACAACCTTCCAGTCTTCTGCTGTATTTCCAATTCCAATCTCGACGTCGTGTGGCCGACGATCCTCGAGATCTTCTCATTCTGCTATTTTCTCACCCTCCTCACAGTGTTAGGCGTGATTAATCTCATAGATTAGGGTTTCTGGACAGTTGAGATGACTTATATATGAGCTACAGTAGGGACCAGGAGGAGAAATTAGAGCTGGGTCTCCATTGAGCTTAAGTATTCAATCTTAGCCCAAAGCTTATACTTAAGTCCAGTAATAATAATATATACCACTAAAATATTATTACTGCACTACCGTTCTAATCCCATAATTATGTTATGAGCTCCTTCTTATTATGAGCCCGTTAGTCTTCCCATCTTTAAGATATACAATGTCCTTTAATTAATTAAGTTACTGACAACTCCATTAATTAATATTTTATTCGAGAGTAGTACCACTCAACCTCATTATCATGCCGGAATAAATGCACCTGTAGGGTTTACATGATAATCCTTATGAGCTCCTCAAGGGGACATCATCAACCCACGACGGACACGGATTCCTTCTACAATCAACAGCACACCATAGAGACAGCACTACTTCCCAACTCACCGAGTTTGTTGATTTAATTACATGTAAGTCTCACCCATTGATGAATCAAAGAAATACATACTGCCCTACGTGTCGAGGTTATTGTATAGGAATTAAGAGCATGAACATCCATAATAACAGAGATCAAGTTCTTCTATAAGTTAGTATAAGTCAGATGAGTGTGATAATTCATGAATATTGCGCTTGGATTTGTGCTATTATGGAGTGTTTGAAGGTTGAAATCGGTTGAAAGACGATATATATTGTGAAAAGGCATGAATCAGGTATTGTTGGAGCTATTTGAGTGGTTTGTCGAAGGAAATCAGAGTGGAAGTGTTGAATACTGAAGAAAGGAAGTCAAAGCCATCCGTTTAGGCAAAGCAGGAGGTCCATTCGACCTGAAGGAGGTCAATTCGACCAGCCCTTTAGGTCAAATTGGCAAGACAACATGTACAAAAGGTAGATTCGACCACGATAGGGGGATTCGACCTGGGTATCAGGTCGAATCGAGGTCGAATCGATTTATAGAATTGTCGATTCGACCTCATCACGTCGATTCGACCAGGGCAGTTGGTCGAATCGAGCGCCTGGGACTTACAGTACGCTGATTCGACTTCCAATTTGACTTGTGGTGTTCAATTCAACCTATTGTTGAGGTCGAATCAATGCTCGGGAACTTATCATATCCGTATTTTTACACCGTCAATGCGTGTGATAACTTAAAAAGCTAATTCCAGGCCTGGGAGACGCAATTACATGTATAAAAGAAGGCTTATGCAGCAGTAGAGACATCATCTATAATACAAGAGAGCCACAAGAGAGGCCACAACATACTACACCCCACAAGGGGGAATCACCCCCCAACCATCATTCTTTCCTCCGTCTATCCATCACTTTGAAGATTCATTTGTGGAATCAAGGGGAGAACCAAGAGGAGATTTCAAGAGCGAGAAGGACGCAATGACGCCACATCTATAGTTTATTCGTTTCCTAATTTATCTTGTATTTTCCGGACTTCCGGGTAAGATCTATCCAACACCCATGATTGTTCTTCGCAACGTCATGGGCTACAGCCTTTTTGGTAGAACTAGGGTTATGAAGGTTTTATCTAGTTAATTGAACTTTCGTGTGTACACTCCGTACAACACTACTTGTGGATATATTTTATATATGATTGTGCTTTATTAATCCATACTCACGGTCATTTTGTGCATCATTAACTGTTATGTAGAGTCTGAATACATATCTTAGTTATTGATTGAGTGCGTTCACTGCTGAGCAGGATTCCATGTTATGATTCTAAGTGAGGGGACTCTGAAGCTTCATTAGAACTATCATATATGAATACTTATTAATTGAATTGAATTCGAGTAAATAATTAGGATAAAGAGGATAATTTCATAGTACCTATAAAGGGAGATCATATCGGGTTAGAGTACCAATCCTATGGAAAAATAATTAATACTGATAGTACCTAGAAAGGGGGGTGAAATTATATCTCTTGCTCCGAGGTTATTCACACGTGTTACACACATGTTTACTTGTGTCTATACAGTAGATATGCATGGTTTAGTGATGCGACCATATTCCACAAGGCAGAGTCAGACACCAATACACGAAAGGGAAGTTAAGTAGTAAAACTAGATTTCCTTTGAGCTACCTATTCTTCTACTTGATCCACTCTCGTATTCTTCAAATGACTTTATTTTATTTGTTATTTTAGTTACTTGTTTAGTAGTTTAATCATTCAGTCCTCAAACTATATTGTCATAACCGTCTTAATTAATTTAGATAATAATTAAATTGATAATACGCCATCCCTTAGGTTCGATATTCACTTGGTCACCTTTCGAAACTACAATTGATATCCTTCATACTTGGGGATTAATTGTGTGTTGAGAAAACGCTCATCAAGTTCTTGGCGCCGTTGCCGGTGACGGCTGTTATTATTGATTTTATTATTTCTATCTTGTTTAAGACTTTTATTTGTGATTATTTATTTCAATCTAATCTTGAATTTTTCTGAGGTACTTGTGCATTAGGAAAAGAAGAGGAAGGAAAGAAGGAATAACACATTGAGCTAAACATGGCTGGAGCAAGGCAGAATTCGGATAATGTTGCAATCCGTGAAATTTTCGCAAACTATGGAATTGGTAACATGGGGTTGATAGGAGCAAGGGGGAAGATGATAATTTTTAGATACATCCCGCTCTTATTAACATGGTAGAAAAGAATCCCTTTTCTGGAGATTGCTTTGAAGATCCATATCAGCATCTCCGAAGATTTCTTGGTTATGCAAACACTCAAAAGGGCGCTGGAGCTAATGATCTTGCTAGACGGATCGCCCTATTCATGTTTTTATTAATTGATAAGGCGGAAGCATGATATGAGACTCTTGATGCCACGGACTGCACTACATGGGACCAACTGCAGTAGAAGTTCTTGGAGAGATATATGCCACCCTCAAGGATCTTAAGAATGAAGCAAGAGATCACCCGATTCGTTATGAATCAGGGTGATAAATTTTATGAGGCTTGGGATAGGTTTAAAGACATTCTCAGGAGGTGTCCACAACATGGAATGTCTAAGGCTGAATACATAAGTATCTTCTACTATGGATTGGATTGTGAGTCGAGTGTTTTTATTGATGTATCATCTAGTGGAGCGCTGTTATCTAAAACAGCACTTGAAGCAGAGAAATTATTTAAAGACATCTCTATGAATTCACGTGACTGGCCTGTAGAGAGAGATAGAGGATCATATGTACTTGGCAAGGTGGCGCAGGTTGAATATCAAGTGGACAAGTCGAATAGGGATGATGAGATCGTCTCTAGTCTAGCTAACATCAACAAGCAATTAGAATCCCAGCAAAGGCAGATCACAGAGTTGACACAAAGGGGGCCTAGTATGAAGCAGCAAGAAGTGAAGAGTGTTGAAGATACCTTCAATCGATACATGGCTGAGAATGATGCAAGGATTGATCGTCTTGAGGATACCTTGAATGTTGATCATACAGATTTATCTAAGTATTTGAATTACTTTACTTTGATTATGGGGCAGATGACCAAGAACGTGAATCAATTAACACAAAAATTAGAAGATAAAGCCATCACGTTAAGGTCTGAAACACAGTACGAGAGATCGATGAGGCCGGAATCAAAATTGGAGACGTCGAGAACTCAATTCAACCCTGATTCGACCAATACTACAGGTCGAATCCAATAGGGGAGGTCGAATTGGCCCACTGGATGTGATTTGGAAGCACCAGCACCTCGATTCGACCAACATCCAGTCGATTCTACCTGGCTCTCAGGTCGAATCCAGGTCGAATCCATCCATCCAGAGCACTCTGTTCTATCAGAGCCTCAATTCGACCAAGAAGAGTTCAATTCGACCAGAGCAACTTGTCGAATCCAGGTCGAATCCACCCGTCCAGAGCACTTTGATTCGTCAGAAGCCCGATTCGACCAACATCATGTCGATTCGACCAGACCTTCAGGTTGAATCCAGGTCAAATTAGAGGGCATAAATCTTACATAGAGTCGATTCGACCTGGGGGACTTCGATTCAACCAGACCTTCCGGTCGAATCCAGGTCGAATCAGAAATACAGAGGGAGAATTGTGTTCTAGAAGATCAATTCGACCACTATGTGCCTAATTCGACCAGGAGCCCTGGTTGAATTGAGGTCGAATCGCACCAACCTGCATCGTTTTCTACGCTGAATGCTCCACATGATGTTGATGTTACTCCAGTACCATTACATAAGTAGAATATTGAGCTTACAATAGAGAAGAAGTGGGAAAGAGCAAAGAAGTTGAGAGCCGAGAAGCTTAGACTGCAGATGGATAATGAAGATGTGGTTTTCTCTCTTGATCATGCAATGAAAATGCCCATGGAGACTCAATCATGCAAGAGTGTAGATGTGATTTCTAACTTGTTTAATCTTGATTTTTCTAAGGCAGATGATTCTGAATTTAAGTGGAAGATTGACAAGGAGGTGTCTAGACAGCCATGGGAGGAAGGAAATTCCAATGATCATATTTTTGTGACCAAGAAAGGTGAGGTGTTGAGTGTAGACAAGAAGAGGGAAAGAAAGTATTTAAAGGTGAGGATGTGAGAAGACCGTCCTCCGATCAAGTAGCCTGCAAAGGTTACATCCGTCGCGACTCTCCGACGTTAAATATGAGCGTCTGTTGGGGGCTTGCCCTTCTGTTTTATTGCTTTATTTCTTTCGTGTGAGTAAGAAATTTTTATATTTAAGGTGCTTACTAATCGGCAATTACATCTCTTTACAAACTTAGTTTCAACTTACGTTTTTACTAAGTTTGGGGGGTGTGATGTTCTTACCTCATTGAAGCAACAAAAGTATAATCTTTTCTTTGTAATGTTTGCTATGTCAGTTGATTTTTTATGGTATGTTGAAACTTTAATCGGTTTTGATATGTCAATTTTTTACAATTTGCCTACTGTTCAGTAGTGTTTCTAGTGCATGGAGTCGATTAGATAGTCAATTGAGTCTGTCGTTTAGTTCTCCTATTTTATTATTGATGAATCTGTGATGATGAGTTTGTTTGAGCTCTGATGATAGAAAAAGGTAAAAGAGTTGCAAGACAAGTTCTACGCTGAGGAGCTCGTGTATACGTTGAAGAAAAATCAGGTGCCCTCATTTCCTTATTCTAATATTTATATGTGCTTTTAATTAGTATGGGTGGAAGGATTGAGTTTATATTTTTGGTGATCCATGTGAGCTCATATTGTTTAAATTGTCTTAGAATTCATATGCTCTTGAAATTGATGAAGGAAGTGTACTTGAATTATATTGTGATATGAAGTTCTATGTGTACTTGTTGGATATTACTTACCATGAAAAATGCTCTATTACTTGTTAAAAATCCATGTGATATTTTGAGCCTCGTTGATCATGTTACATAATTACATGATATTTCTTTCTGGTGAGTATCATTTTTGTGTGTGTATTCTAGAACTTGTCTCTTGTCTTATTTGAAACTACATGTGTGTTAGATGATGGGAGATGATTTAAGGCCATCCTTGAATTTATGAGTTACTTTGCCAAATAATTTCCTACTAAATAATTATATATCCTTAGTTAGCCCTTTTGAGCCTGAAAACCTTATTTCTTTGGCAACCTACGAAGATAGCCACTTTGATATCCTATTTGAGCCTTAAATTCCTATATTTACTGGAGAATTAAATATTGTCAAAGTGTGTGAATTGATTTTCATGGAGTTTGGAAGGAATAAAATATTTGGAGCTGTACAAGTGATTATGAGTTAAAAAATATGAGCTTAAAAATAAGTTGCTTATGGGTAGTGCCCGAAACTGATACCTCGAGATGTTAGAGGTAGTGCCCGAAACTGGTACCTCGAGAAAAAAAAATGGAAAGAAAAAATATGTTGAGCTTGAAGGAAATGAGAGAAAAAGAACATTAGAAGAGCATGAAACTGGATAGCCTTGAAGTGTAAGAATCTGCAGTACAAAAGATCTCTGATTTTAATTCTCTACTAATTGAGTCACTTTATCCATATGTTTCCTACCCTTACCAAAGAGCCAACATTACATCCAAAAGAAAAGTCCTTTTTGATCCTATTGTCGAATCATACTTTTAGTGGTAAAGAGTTTGAGATGTTTGGCAAGCTTATGGTTACGCATGCACTTGAATTGAATTTGAGCGTAAACACCTTAACCTATAAGTGTACATCTTTTACACTTGAGTGCAAGATATATACTTCCCGTGAGAACATGTGGATGAAGCATTTGAATTGGTGGTAATTGTCTTACCTTGTATGCCATGAATTGATTATTAGATGTAATGAGAGTTGCATGACCTAAGTTGAGGACAATTGTATTTTGAAGAGGGGTATTTGTCATAATCCTTGTTTCCCCGCTAATTTTCTTACTATCTCTCTCTCTTCATTTCTATTTTGTTGCCTCGGGATGATCAACATGTAAGTTTGGGGGATTAATGGGAGTGAAGATTAGCGTGTTTGAGTGTCCAATTTAACACCTTTTGATGAAAATTCTTGTTATATACCAGCACAAGTGTCTTATATTCATTATATGTAAGAATAAGGTGCACTTGAGGTGTTTTGTTGCATTTTAGGTGGAAAAAGGATGAAAAGTGCAAAGTTGGAGATGAGCGTTTTCTCAACACACAATTAATCCCCAAGTATGAAGAATATCAATTGTAGTTTCGAAAGGTGACCAAGTGAATATTGAACCCAAGGGATGACATATTATCAATTTAATTATTATCTAAATTAATTAAGACGATTATGGCAATATAGTTTGAAGATTGAATGATTAAACTACTAAACAAGTAACTAAAATAACAAATAAAATAAAGTTCACTTGAAGAATACGAGAGTGGATCAAGTAGGAGAATAGGTAGCTCAAAGGAAATCCAGTTTTACTACTTAATTTCCCTTCCGTGTGTTGGTGTCCGGCTCTGCCTTGTGGAATATGGACGCATCACTAAACCATGCATATCTACTCTATAGACACAAGTAAACATGCGTGTAACACGTGTGAATAACCTCGGAGCAAGAGATATAATTTCACCCCCCTTTCTAGGTACTATCAGTATCAATTATTTCCCCTAGGATTGGTACTCTAACCCGATATGATCTACCTTTATAGATATTATGAAATTATCCTCTTTATCCTACTTATTAACCCGAATTCAATTCAATTAATAAGTATTCATATATGATAGTTCTAATGAAGCTTCTGAGTTTCCTCACTTAGAATCATAACATGGAATCCTGCTCAGCAGTGAACGCACTCAATCAATAACCAAGATATGTATTCAGACTCTACATAACAGTTAATGATGCACAAAATGACCGTGAGTATGGATTAATAAAGCACAATCATATATAAAATATATCCACAAGTAGTGTTGTACGGAGTGTACACACGAAAGTTCAATTAACTAGATAAAACCTTCACAACCCTAGTTCTACCAAAAAGGCTCTAGCCCATGATGTTGCGAAGAACAATCATGGGTGTTGCGAAGAACTTTGCGCTTTTCATCCTTTTTCCACCTAAAACACAACAAAACACCTCAAGTGCACTTTATTCTCGCATATAATGAATATAAGACACTTGTGCAGATATATAACAAGAATTTTCATCAAAAGGTGTTAAATTGGACACTCAAACACGCTAATCTTCACTCTCATCAAAGTCGAACGATCTCAAACGGTCCTGCTCAATACACACAAAGTGCACTAATGTGATTCTATAACCAGACAAGCTAATACCAAACCACACTACAACCATTCTGATAGAAAGTCCTCGTCTATCTCGGTTGTGAGCATCTGTTTATACTTTATAAGGAAATCGACAATATGATCTTCCGCGTGTGATCACACAATATATTATCTACAGTATAAAGTAAATGGACTATTGCATCGACATATAAATAAATTATAAGACGCAATCATTTGATCATATGATTCTCATTTCAAATAAATTGTTATAACATTGTTCATACTAAAGCTAGACTTTTAGTATACAATCTAACAGATGAAACTCTGTATCGTTCCATGATCGGAAGCTTGTTGTTTTTAACTGCTAGTCGTACATATATTGTGTACAGTGTTGGTGTGTGTGCTCGTTATCATTCAGATCCTAGATCATCACATTTACAGGCAGTGAAAAGAATCTTACTATATGTATCTGGAACGTGGGAATTAGGAATATATTTTTCTCGTAACACAAATGTTGAGCTTTTTGGTTTCAGTGACTCTGATTGGGATGTTAATGATCGGAAGAGTACCAGCGGTGGATGTTTCTTTTTTGGAAATAACCTCATTTTTTGGCATTGCAGAAAATAAAATTGTGTTTCCTTATCCACAACTAAATTTGAGTATGTCGCTCTTGGAAGTTTTGTACTCAACTCATATGGCTCAAACAAATGTTTCATGATTACGGGTATGAGAGTAACATGGTTATTGTGTATTGTGATAATTCAAGTGCGATTAATATCTATAAAAATCTTGTTCAACATTCTCTCACTAAACATATTGATATATATTATCATTTTATCCATGATTTAGTTAAACAAAATGTGGTTAAACTGGAATATGTTTCAACGAAAAAATGGTTAGTTGATATTTTTACCAAAGCCCTTGATTTTGCAAGATTTACTTCTTTGTGGAAATCTCTCGGCTTATGTGTGATTTGATTTGTTTCTTTGTATGTTACATTATTTATAGTATGTTTATATGTTTGTGCATATATTTATGAATATATATACATTATTATTTTTGAATTGCAAAAGATGTTCTAGATTCTATATCTCTGGACACATAACTTGTAAAAAACTTTATAAAAACCTATGTGGTGATATTGAGCTGCAAAAGTCATAATAAAAATCATATATCTCAAGGATTGTATAAGTTCTTCGCTTAGAATCCGTGGCTTACATGTCATAATTTTTTTTATAAAAAAAATGGGTGATTTAATACTTTCTTAAAAATATCATCCGTACTAGCAAAGTACGTAAGGAGTGTGTGTGTCTGTTTCTTTTAAATACGAATTCAGAATAATATCTTTTGCAATCTGAAAATATGGGTATGTATATATCATATCATATTATTTTATTTTATTGTGTTTTTTGTATTTATTTTTCTTCTGTTCGTGGTTTTCATGTTCCTGTTTAGCAACCGTTTCTTCGTTTGATCGTGGCCTCTTTTAACTTCCACATTTTAATTAACTACGTCACTTTTTCTTTATAAAATGTATATCACGTATTGTTTATTCTTCATGATTATCACTTTACATCGTAAATTGTGTAATATTCTCTCTTGAAATCTGTTGTTGCATTATTTATTTGTTGTTTGAGTTGTCCCATCAGAATGTCAAACAACCAAGAGTCTTCTTCGTCCTTCCCTTTCTCTCTTGGTTCTCCTATTTCAGCACGCCTGAAACCTTTCCCCATTCCATCTCCACCACTGATATCACCTTCGCTGCCCTGATCATGTTCCTCTTGCCATGGTTCTTCCTGTTCTTTTGAATTTGTTTATCCTTCTTTAAATCTTTTAACTCTTGTAACATTGTCGACTACTAGTACTACATTTGTCTCTCAGAAGAAAGGAAAATCTGCAAGCGGATCTTTGTCTCATGGTGGAAAAGGTAAGAAATCTAGGGTTTCATCGGGTTCGGATGGTGGTAAATCTAAGAAGAAATCTCTTGCTCCAACCTCTTCTAGCACCAGGAAATCTGGGAGAATTATGACAAAACATGGGCTAAAACCGAATTATACAGGGAAAGAAATAAGGGTTGATCAGAATGAGTCTAGTCGTGCTTCAAATCCAATCTTTATTGGAGATTCTCAGTCTTCTTGAGATATAGAGGAATACATATCTGAGTATGTTGCTCCGGACTTACCAGAACCATTGGGGTTGCAAAGGTCTCCAAAGTCTCCGAGTTCTTTTTGATTAGTGGATGAGGATGATGATGATCTCGAAGAAACACTTGTTGCATTTGTAGTGTCTCTGAACCAGACTGCCTCTGATATTGACAGAACTGAAAAGAGGACAACCGAAGATCTTCAGACTGATATTTGTCCGCTAGTTCAGCAAAATGTTCCCAAATCTAGTGACACAACAGGTGTCACAACCAGATAGAGAAAGACACAGGGCACTAACATTGGTTCATCTGGATCTACTTCTTAGAGGAAGAAGTTTGTTTCTTCACCTAGTGTATCGAATCGCTCTACTTCCAAAGGTAAGACTAAAGTGAGGGTGTCTAAGAGCCCCTCTATTTCAAAAGGAAAGGGAAAAAAGTTTTCGAGAGTGTTTCTGCTGAAGCTGATCCCTCTGGAGACCCTTCCTCTATTCATCATATACTCTGACAGAAAAGTCATCTTCAATAGGTTCTTTGCACTTATCTAGTTCTGATTACTTTACTGAGATTCCTAGAATGTTTTACTACTCTACGTCGGAGAAAAGGTATAAAAATCTTGTTAAGAAACTTTTTATCGATGATCGTAAGATTAGTGTTAAGAATTTTGAGGAGTATGACATGATAGAGTACTTGGCAGTCCATGGTTTGATGAGATCAGTAACTTATGCTACCACATATGTTCCTACTATTGTTTGTGAATTCAAATATTGAGTCTTGTTTTGAAAGCACACGTTCAAAGAGATATGGCAAGATATTCAAGGTGCAGTGTTTGATTTCTCTCCAAGTGCCATAAATGAGTTTCTGGAATATGAGTTTGAGGGAGAGGAGGATGTGGTTTATCAAAGTGATGATGTGACAATGGTCATCACTGGAGGAAAAGTGAAAGTTTTGAAGCCAGTGTTTCCAGGATCAAAACTGACTATTGTATATGCCACCTTGCATAAGCTAATGTGTCAAAAAATTTGCTTCCATCTTCAAACATTCCACTGTCACATCTGAACAAGCTGTGTTACTATATAAGTTGGGGATACAAGCAAGAGTAAATTCGGAAAACATTGTGTTTCAAACGATGTTTAAGGTCATTCAGCGTTCGGATGTGTCTGGTTCCATTCCATATCCTACATTGATTTTTGGAATGTTGATGATACAGAAGTTCAAGCCCAGAACTGGAGATTTGTTTTATAGAGCTCTTCGTGAAAAGGTCATCTCTTCTAGATTGTTTGGTGTTGATAGAGTGGATGACTTTTCAAAAACTCCAGGTGTGGATCCTGATTTTGTTGCTCCTAGACCAGGACAGGTGTATTAATTGGGGTACATTAAGAAATTTTGGGGTGTAAATAGTCGCCCACTTTTTCAAGTCGCGAATCTTAAAAAATTATAATGTAATATAAGTAATAATAAATTATTTTTTTATTAAATTAAAAATATAGAATAAAAAAAATCAAATACAACGTGCAACACACATATTATAATCTACTTCTACTTTAATATACAATCATATATATGGTGTATATAAGAAAAATAATAATAAGCATTAACTTTAAAATCATATAACAGTTAAATTAGTTTTTTTTATTTTATTTGATTAACCATAATTTAAATATTATATATTTTTAAAAAGTACATGCATTAACTTAATTAATACTCCCTCCGTCCCATAAATAAATTCACACTTTCTATATGTCCGTTCAATAAATAAGTTTACACCTCCAAATAAGGAAATACATACAAATCAATAACCTTACAATAAACTTTAATTTCAAAACTGTCACCCCTTTACAACTCACATAACTTACTTTATAATATATTTGTTACCTAAAAGTACTAATCTACCCCTAAAAGTAAACTTTTTCTTAAATCTCGTATCTATAGTTTTTATGAATTTCTCTTTGTAATGGAGGGAGTATGATCTACCATAAAATATTCACTTCGTTAAAAAAATAGTTCTTCTAAATATTTAATTAATAATAGAATCGGTCTCTTGTGTCCCTAGGTACACAAGGTGTGCAAGGCTACAATATTTTGTTTTAAAGTGTATACACTTTAATTAATAAGGGTACAACATTTTGTTCTTAAGAGTATACATTTTCATTATTTTTTTAAAATTTTTTCTAGAAATAAAGGGTACACATACTTATACTAAAAGATATATCATTTAATACTAAAGAGTATTTGGGCGCACAGTGTCCCCAGGGGCACACAAGTTTTAGCCTTAATAATATTGTAATTATATGAATCAAAATTAAATTAGGAAGGCTAATACTTCTGTGCACCTGAGTGCATCACAGGATACGGTGCACCCACTTTCAGAAACGTATATAATTATGAATAAAAACATATACAATTATGAACAAAAATGTATCACGTTGTTAATGAATTTTTTGTTAGTTTTTTAATGAAAAATTGAGTGTAATAAAATACTACCTCCGTCCCTCCCAAAGGGATGTGTTTGCTTTTTGCACGTGGATTAAGAAGTATTATTATTTAATGTGTAGTGAATAGTTGTATTAGTGGGAGTGTAAGTCCTATATTTCAATTGTATTAGTGGGTGTGTGTGGGTCCCATGTGTGTAAAAAGGAAAATGTGACTCTTTAGGTGGGATGCCCAAAATGAAAAAATGGACCCTTTATCTGGGACGGAGGGAGTATACAATTATTAAAAAATATGTATACACTATTGAATAAAAAGATACACATAAGGATGCTAGTTTTTTAAATGAAAAATTGAGTGTGAAAAAAGTGTACAATTATTAAGAAACATGTATACAATATAGAATAAAAAGTTATACACATATGAATTCACTCTTGCACCCGGGAGCACCGGATATTAACTCAATTAGGAATGATGATTTCTTATAAAAATTAGTTAATTTTCTTTCATAATTAATTTTTTAATTTTCAAATCTGAAAAAAGCAAACATAGCACTTTAAAATTATTTAATTGAGTTAATTATTTATTTTATTTCACGAATTAGAATTCGGCAGACAGTTTTACCCAAATATTTTCTTAAATTTATAACATCTTTTAAAAATATTAAAATTTAATATATTAAGCATGTATTTTAAGATTATATTTTTAGAAAATATTTGTGATAGTTTATGTCCTATTATACATAGGACAAACTCTCCTGTGATATGCTCCTTAGGACGCTGATTTCAATTAATTAAACATATAAGTTATAAGATTACTTTTTAAAAGAGACCATAATTATTATTTTTAATTCTTTAAAAGGAAAATAATATTAAATTTATTTTATATAAAAAAATAGAGCGTTTAACCTTAATTGAATTTATGAAAAGGAAATTGGAATGAGTTAGTGTTAGCCACTGAAGTTGAACCAAAACATACAACAAATATATACTCCCTCCATCCCACGTTACGTTTTACACTTTTTATTTTTATTAATCCCAAATTAAGTTTTATATTTCCATTTTTGTCAATTAGGACCCACACAACAATTATTTATTCCATATAGGACCCACACACAGCCACTATACACTTAATATTATTTATCTCACCTCACTACACATTAAAATATTATATCTCTTACTTTCCGTGCAAAAAACAAACTTCAACGTTAATGTGGGACGGAGGGAGTATTAGTTTCATATATTGATTCAAGAAGGATACTAATGAAAATAATAATATCATAATTTTTTTATTTTTAATATATCAATATTGAATATTTAATTTTATAAATGGATATTATTTATTAATATTATGAATAATTTAATACAAAGTTAAATTTAAAATTTTAATTAAAAGTATGTGTAGGATTCGTTGGAACTTGTTATATTGTGTGATACCTGAGCTTCTCACTACTCATGTGCCAATATAATTTAATTTGTGTTATGCGCATTTTATAATTACGTGGATAATTATGTGACAATTGTTTCTACATTTTATTTATCTTTATATTTTATTTGAGACATTTGTGATAAAATGGTGATAATATGTGAATATGTGCATACATAAATATTTACGTGCATTAATTTGAATATATGAGAAAATTATTTTATGTGTATAAATACATATTTTTTTTAATTATTAAGTATCACACATGGTCTCGTAATAATAGTGGTAGGAAAATGAACAAGTATGTGTATTAATTTGTAAATGTTTCATATCTTAGTTATTAAGTATTGCATGTATATTCGTAATAGATAATATATATATATATATATAATAGTAAAAGTGTGAAACGGGAGATGAGTTTCTGGTAATATATATATATATATATATATATATATATATATATATATATATATATATATATATATTACATATAATAGTAAAAGTGTGAAACGGGAGATGACGGGAGATGAGTTTCTGGGTGATTACCCACTTACCTCACCCTAAAATGTAGCCACGTTTGTGGTGGTAGAAAGAAGACGTGTAGTGGTATGAAACAAAAAAAAAAAAAAAAAAAAGATAATAATGACTTACCCTCCACGCCTACCCATATATATATAATAGATTACTGGGGTTGCTAACCCCATTCTGGGGGTCAGTTCGAATAAAAAAAAGAGAAGTGAAAGAGAGAGGGGAGGAAAGAGGGTGTGCGTAGTCGTGACAAGAAAGAGGAGCGTGCCGGGATGGGAGATAAATAGTCACCATTCTTCACAAAGTTTATAGTATTATCACTATTGTCGGAGTTCATGTAAGTAGAAGTCCAACTACAATACATAAATATGTCATGTATGAATTATTTGTGATTAATATGTTATAATTATGCCATGAAATATTTGTGATTAGTTTAATTACGTTATGAATTATTTGGGGTTAATTGGTGATACAAACTGTGGATCTATGTGATTTGAGATAATATTATTATTCCCGACACTTTATTAATATGTGATCTGTGTGCAGCCACTATATATGCATCTCTGTCAGGATTCGAAAAAATCATTCCCGACACTTTATTCTGAGTTCTGAAAAATCATTCTCAGTACTTTATTCGGGGTTCAGAAAAATCGTCTCCAACACTCTGTCAGGGTTCGGAAAAATTATTTCCAGTATTATATTTAGGGATCGGAATTGATCCGACACTAAGTGTGTCTATTGAACTCATTTGGGGTGCATATCATAAGTGTGTCGTGGGAATTACGCAACATGAACAATTTTAAAATAAAAGATACCAACTAGAAGAATTAGGAAATATGCGATAGAGAACTAAATGCATTTTCATGCACTGACATGCATGATTTCTACTTACTGAGATTTTTGTCTCACTAGTTTATGCATTGTAGGTGAGCCTATTGATGACTGAGTTTTGTGATGTGACTGTGCAAGCTGTGGAGCTCCTACAGGATTTTGAGCGGATGTACATAGATGATGACCTGTTGGGCTAGACCGTGGGTTTATTTTGTTTCCGCTGATATTCTGTTATGTAATATAATAAGTATTATCACGAGTTTGTCTGGATTGAGGTGGTGTCAGAAACCAGTTACGTATGTTGAACTGGTGTGATGATTTTGGTTATAAATATTTTATGTGGAAAAAAATATGCAATTTTTATAATGATGATGTTTTTGTTAATTAGTATTTGAATTATATGTTATGTAAGGTGGGTCATGTCAGAGTGGTATCAGAGCACGGTTTGGGTCCTACACACTATCTATGTACATGAGCTCAATCCTTGGAGCGCAGCCTTGCGTGTAAGTATCATTTTCCTTCTGTTTTGTTATGTGTTTTATAAATTATATTGGCCATGTGGTGTAGGACTTGTAGTTGGTAGACAAAATGAAAGGATTATAGGTGACAGTTCTGAAGGAGAAAGGACTGCTGAGCAAGCAGCACCTACTGAAGGAAATCGTGATGGGGTGATTACTCGACTGATGGAACTGGTAGAGCACCAGTCCCAACAGATACAACAATTGATTCAGCAGAGAGATGTGGGGGGACAACCAGATGGTAATGCTAATCAAGATAGACGTCAAGTAGAACACGTGGAAATAGTTTGTGAGAGGTTTCAAAGGTTGAGCCCTCCGATAATTGAGGATACAGCAGACCCCACAGAGGAGGAAGATTAGTTACGCACGGTGAAAAACATGTTTCAATACAGTAGAATTCTGGATGGGGATAGAGTTTTGTGTGCTTCTTTCATGTTACGAGGAAGTGCAGGCCACTAGTGAGATACGATTATAAGTATCGAGGATGTCACGACTATGACATGGGAAAGGTTTAAGGAGATTTTCAAAAACAAGTACTTTACAGCACCAGTGAGAGCCATGAAGATGAATGAGTTCATACGGTTGAGGCAGGGTGGCATGTCAGTTACAGATTACCTTCAAAAATTTGAGCAGTTGTCGAGGTTTGCAGAACACATGGTGAGTACTGAGGCACTGAAAGTGGAGAGGTTCGTGGAAGGCTTAAAGCCTGAACTTTTCAGAGATGTGAGTATGGCGGGACAGCATGGAACAACATACTCACAAGTTGCAGAAAGGGCCCAGATTGCTTAACAAGCGGAGATGGGAATCAGACAAGCGCAGGCTATTAGACGCCAATTTCAACAGAAACCAGTGCAGCAGTTTGGGAGAAATGATAAGAGGCCGATGCCATTCCAGAGGCCAAAATCAAATGTTCAAGTGGATCAAGGACAGAGACAAGTAGAACCAAACAAGCGTCCCAAATTCGATCAGGGTAAGGTGCCACCGGCGGCGCCACTACCCATATGCCCTAATTGTCTTAGATCATGTGGTGGGGAGGGTCAAATTCCTCCAAGAACTTGTTACATATGCGGGGAAAAAGGACATGTGACTACTACTTGTCCTAAGAAAGGAAAGCAGGGACAACAGGGAAGAGCTCCAGCTAAGGTGTATACTTTGACGGGAGAGGAGGCAGATGTGAATCCCTCAGTTGTCACGGGTAAGTTTTCTATTTTTGGCACTTCTACATATGTGCTATTTGATTCTGGAGCAACACATTCATTTGTATCCACCGAGTATGTGAGGAAGCTGGGTAGAACATCTAAATTGATAGAAGCTAATTATGAGGTGATGATACCTTCTGGTAAATCAAAGCAAACCAATCAACTTCTTCGAGGTTGTGTTATTCCAATTGATGGAAGACAACTCCTCGCTGACTTGATTGTGTTAAGTATGAATGATTATGACATCATATTGGGTATGGATTGGATGTCAAAGTACAGTGCTATAATAGATTATTAGAAAAAGAGTATCACTTTTCAGCCATTGGGTAGAGAACCATTCACTTCTGTTGGGATCAAGAAGAACTTTAGATTTCCTGTTATATCAGCAGCAAAAGCACAACGATTGTTGGAAAGTGGTTGTGAGGGTTATCTGGTGAGCATGATGAATGTTGAGGAACAGCAAAGTCCAGTCCTCGGTGATGTACCAGTAGTTCGGGAATACCCAGAGGTGTTTCCAGATGACCTTCCAGGTTTGCCACCGGACCGGGAAATAGAATTTATTATTGAACAACAACCAGGAACTGCTCCTATATCTAAAGCGCCATACAGGATGGCACCAGCTGAACTGAAAGTATTGAAGGTACAGTTACAAGAATTGCTAGATAAAGGATTCATCAAACCTAGTTTATCACCTTGAGGAGCTCCAGTTCTTTTCGTTCGTAAGAAGGATGGCATATTGAGGATGTGCATCTATTACCGGGAGCTTAACAAAGTTACCATCAAGAATAAGTATCCATTGCCTCGCATTGATGATCTGTTTGATCAGCTGCAAGGTGCATCCATCTTTTCAAAGATTGATTTGCGATCGGGGTATCATCAGTTGAAGAGTAAGGAGGAAGATATTTCAAAGACTGTATTCAGTACGAGGTATGAACATTATGAGTTTTTAGTGATGCTGTTTGGATTGACAAATGCTCCAGCAGCATTTATGGATTTGATTAATAGAGTATTTCAGGAATTTCTCGATAAGTTTGTGATTGTATTTATCGATGATATTTTGATTTACTCTAAAAATAAGGAGGATCATGCTCTACACTTGAAAAAGGTGTTAGAGATTATGAAGGAGATGCAGTTGTATGCGAAGTTCAAGAAGTGTGAGTTTTGGTTAGACCGAGAATTTCAGTGGATCCAGGTAAAGTAAAAGCAATCCATGATTGGCCACAACCCTCAAATCCCACTGAGGTTCGTAGCTTCCTTGGATGGGCGGGATATTATCGAAGGTTTGTTGAAGAATTTTCTAAGATTGCTTTACCATTAACACAGTTGACCAGGAAGAATGTGAAGTTCACATGGACGGAGGCATGTGAACAAAGTTTCCAAGAATTGAAGAGACGGTTGACATCAGCACCTATCTTAACTATTCCTACGGAGACAGGAAACTTCAAGGTTTACAGTGATACTTCAAAGAATGGTCTTGGGTGTGTACTGATGCAGAATGGAAAAGTCATAGCGTATGCATCCGACAGTTAAGGGAGTATGAGAAGAATTTCTCAACTCATGATTTAGAGTTAGCCGCAGTGGTGTTTGCACTCAAGATTTGGAGACATTATCTGTATTGGGAACGTTGTGAAATCTATACTGATCATAAGAGTTTGAAGTACTTTTTCACTCAGAAAGAGTTGAATATGAGGCAAAGAAGATGGTTGGAATTGGTGAAGGATTATGACTGTGTTATTAATTATCATCCGGGAAAAGCCAATGTGGTTGCTGATGCATTGAGCCGAAAGGCAACACAGAGTATAGCTGCTATGACCATAAATTAGAAACCAGAGTTGTTTGACTTGCAAAGAATGGGTGTGGAGATCATTCAGGAAGGATCGTTGGAAGCAAAGATGGCAGCTTTGACACTTCGACCAACCTTGATGGATAAGATTCGACAGGGCCAACAGGAGGATAAATTGTTTGACAAGATAAAGAATGATATCAGCTTTGGAAAGTCTTCTGACTTCCAATTAAGAGAAGATGGTGTGATTTGTTATAGAGGTCGATTATGTCTACCTGAAGTGGATGACATTCGGAAAAAAGTAATGACAGAAGCACATTCAACACCATACTCTATACATCCAGGAGCTACTAAGATGTATAGAGATTTGAAGTCACATTATTGTTGGTCAGGGATAAAGAGAGATGTCGCTCAGTATGTGAAGCAATGTTTGACTTATCAGCAGGTCAAAGCCGAGCATCAGAGACCAGCAGGAACTTTACAACCTTTATTTATTCCAGAGTGGAAGTGGGAGAATATCACTTTGGACTTTGTTATCGGGCTACCAAAGACAATAAAAGGTCACGATTCCATTTGGGTTATTGTGGATCGTTTGACTAAGTCAGCTCATTTCCTTCCTATATGCTCTACGTATTCAATGGATTGTTATGCCCAGATATATATTCAAGAGATTGTCATACTCCATGGAGTACCACTTACCATTGTGTCAAACGGAGACACAAGATTCTTGTCCACTTTTAGGAAGAGTTTGCATAAGGCGTTGGGGACACAGTTATCTTTCAGCACAGCATTCCATCCACAGACTGATGGTCAATCGAAGCGTACAATACAAATCTTGGAGGATATGCTCAGAGCGTGTTCTTGGATTTTCAAGGTCAGTGTAGTAAATTTTTACCTTTGATAGAGTTCTCGTACAACAACAATTATCAGTCTACTATCAGGATGGCTCCATATTAAGCATTGTATGGGAGGAAGTGTAGATCTCCAGTACATTGGGATGAAGTTGGAGAAATTAAACTTTTAGGTCCAGACTTGATTCGTGAAATGTCAGAAGCTATTACCCGTATACGAGAGAAGATGAAAGTTGCTCAAGATCGAAAGAAGAGTTATTCAGACAAACGGAGGAGAGAATTAGAATTTGAAGTGGGTGATCAGGTATTCTTGAAAGTATCTCCAATGAAAGGGATAATGTGGTTTGGAAGGAAAGGGAAACTCAGTCCAAGATATGTTGGTCCGTTCACTATCATTGAGAGAGTTGGCAGCGTTGCCTATAAATTAGAGTTACCTGCATCGATGTCTAGAGTACATGACGTGTTTCATGTGTTTGTGTTGAGGAAGTATGTTCCAAATCCATCTCATGTTCTTAGACAGGAACCAGTTGAGCTATAAGAAGATTTGAGTTATGAAGAAATACCAGTTAAGATTTTACGGCGAGAAGTGAAGAAGCTCAGAAATAAAGAGATACCATTGGTGAAGGTGTTATGGAGGAACCAGTTAGTCGAGGAGGTTACTTGGGAAATAGAGGATGAGATTATGGCTAAGTATCCAGAACTATTCAGGTAAGCAAATTTCGAGGACGAAATTTTTATAAGGTGGGGAGGATGTGATACCCGAGCTTCTCACTACTCATGTGCCAATATAATTTAATTTGTGTTATATGCATTTTATAATTACGTGATAATTATATGACAATTGTTTCTACATTTTATTTCTTTATATTTTATTTGAGACATTTGTGATAAAATGATGATAATATGTGAATATATGTGTACATAAATATTTACGTGCATTAATTTGGATATATGAGTAAATTATTTTATGTGTATAAATACATTTTTTCTTAATTATTAAGTATCACACATGGTCTCGTAATAATAATAGTGGTAGAAAAATGGACAAGTATGTATATTAATTTGTAAATGTATCATATCTTAGTTATTAAATATTGCACGTATATTCGTAATGGATAATATATATATATATATATATATATATATATATATATATATATATATATATATATATATATATATATATATATATATATATATATATATATAATAAAAGTATGAAACAGGAGATGAGTTTTTGGGTGATTACCCACTTACCTGTCTCCCTAAAATATAACCACGTTTGTGGTGGTAGAAAGAAAGACGTGTAGTGGTATGAAAAAAAAGAGATAATAGTGACTTACCCTCCACGCCTACCCATATATAATTAATAGATTATTGGGGTTGTTAACCCCATTCTGGGGGTCAGTTAGAATAAAAAAAAGAGAGAGACGAGAAAAGAGAGGGGAGTAAAGAGGGTGCGCGTAGTCGGGACGAGAAAGTTGAGCGTACCGGGACGGAAGATAAATAGTCACCATTCTTTACAAAGTTTATAGTATTATTACTATTGTCAGAGTTCAGGTAGGTAGAAGTCCAACTACAATGCATAAACATGTCATGTATGAATTATTTGTGATTAATATGTGATAATTATGCCATGAATTATTTATGATTAGTTTAATTACATTATGAATTATTTGGGGTTAATTGGTGATACAAGCTGTGGATCTATGTGATTTGAGATAATATTATTATCATATATAAATCTATGTGATTGAAAACTGTTGAGATATATCTGTATGATTTGAGAAGATATTGGTTATAAGGATCTGTGTGATTCGAGATGAAGTTATTATTCTAAAAAGGGATTGTGTGATCCAAGGTGAAGTGGTTATTTTATAAATAAATCTATGTGACTGGGGTGGAGTTGTTATTCCAGAAGTGGATTTGTGTGAATTGAAGTTAAGTTGTTGCTTTATTTGTGATTAAATGTTAATATTAATGTCGTAAATGGTTTATGATGCATATTTAATTGTACTGGTTGCATACCATGCATAATCATGAAAAACGTTTTCCCCAAAATTAATAAAATACTAATGGTGTGTGCGGCCACTATATATGCATCTCTGTCAGGGTTTGAAAAAATTATTCCCGACTCTTTATCCTGAGTTCGGAAAAATCGTTCTCAGTACTTTATTCGGGGTTCGGAAAAATTATCTCAAACACTCTGCCAGGGTTCGAAAAAATCATTCCCGGCATTATATTCAGGGATCAGAATCGATCCGACACTAAGTGTATCTATTCAGTTCATTTGGGGTGCATATCATAAGTGTGTCGTGGGGATCCCACAATGTGAACAGTTTCAAAATAAAATATACCAACTAGAAGAATTAGGAAATAGGCGATAGAGAACAAAATGCATTTTTTCATGCACTGACATGCATGATTTCTACTTACTGAGATTTTTGTCTCACTAGTTTATGCATTGTAGGTGAGCCTATTGATGACTGAGTTTTGTGATGTGACTATGCAAGCTGTGGAGCTCCTACAGGGTTTTGAGCGGATGTACATAGATGACGACCTGTTGGGTTAGGCCGTGGATTTATTGTGTTACTGCTGATATTCTGTTATGTAATATAATAAGTATTGTCACGAGTTTGTCTAGATTGAGGTGGTGTCAGAAACCAGTTATGTATGTTGAACTGGTGTGATAATTTTGGTTATAAATATTTTATGTGGAAAAAAATATATGCAATTTTTATAACGATGATATTTATGTTAATTAGTATTTGAATTATAAGTTATGTAAGGTGGGTCATGTCATATTGGTTTTCTTAAACTATATCACTTTACTCAACATGTAACTAGATCCATGTATTATTACTTTATTTAAAAATAAAAGTTTTTTATCAATAAAAATATTAACGTAGTACAAATTATAGAGAATATCATAAATAATATATATTTATCATAAAATTACTTTATATATATATATATATATATATATATATATATATATATATATATATATATATATATATATATATATATATATATATATATAAATACATAACTAACAACTGTACTTAATTAACGGGTACATCATTAATTGTTCTTCATAATTCAAATTAAAATCAACCATAAGAAATTTTAATTGTCTACACCCATCAAAATTACAACAAAAACTCAACGTGTTCTAATTTAGAGTTTAAAAAAATTATGGAGAGTCCAAATTCAGAGAGAAATAGATTAGATTTGATGTATGAAATATTTGGTTACAATAATGAAGATGAGGGGGAAGATGGAGAATCGTCTACATATTCTTAATCAGAAAATGAAGTTAACCAGGAAGAAGATTTTGAAATGATCATGGAAGTTGCCTAAGCTACTGAAACAAGCAAACATGTATGATTTATCAAAATATTGAAAGTTATTTGTAGCGTACGAAGAAATGCAAAACATAATGGTTTTAGTGTTTGCAAGAGAACAAATCACAAAAGTAGGGAAGAAGATTACAAATACTCATTATTGGTGTTTGACAGAGCTCGAATCTTACAAGTGCAAAAAGTATAAAAAAGAATAGGTTGTGGGGCTCGTATTAATGCTATAAAGCAAGAAGATGGAGGTTGGATTGTTTCGAAAACGATATCAACTCACAATCATGATCTTTGTCCTCATATGTCAATTTTAATGTCTGGTCATAGGAATATTTTACTTAACATGAAGTGACAACTTGAAGCAAATGACATAGCTGGAATTAGGCCATTTAAGAATATTAGATTAGCGGAGGTTCAAGCGGGTGGCCCACAAAATTTAAGGTGTCTCCCAAAAGATTGTAGGAGTCACATAGAGGACAGAAGAAGATTAAGACTTGGATTTGGAGATGCAGAGGCTACCAATAATTTAATTTTGAGATTGTGATTGACTATATTTTTACCTAATTTTTAGTGTCTTTTTATATGTATTTTCGTATTCTTTTATTCGTATTTGTGTTTTATTTGGTTGTATTTTGTGTTTTTATAAAAATATGTGAGAATGAGTTTAAATGTGTGATTTTCAAGTAAAAATAGATTCTAAACGTGAAAGGAAGACGTGGGAAAAAATAGATCTCAATTTCGAGTTGAAACGAGCAAGAAAAGAATAATAGAAAAAACATGGGTTGAAGGAGAAACACGGTTTGAGGTGACATGGCCGTGTTCCTGAAGAATTCGAATTTTACTAAAAAAATATTCATTTCCCACTTAAGCCTATGATCGAAATTTTGCTCTAATTCCTTTGATCTCCACCATTATAAATACCCTCATTTCCAAATTTTGAAAGGGGATAAGTAGGGCTTCACTTAGACACACACATCACACACTATTTTCTTCATTTTACACCATCCACTTTATCCATTCTTCATCCATCCATCTACACTTGATCCCCTCCATCAAATCCACCATCCAAGTGATCAAGGAAGTAAGGGAGAGTGAAGATTACAAGAAAAAGAATGAGAAACTTTTTCAAAGGGGGAATCTATTTCTAATTTTTGTGAACTTCTTTATAGATTTGTCATGGAATTTGTAGATACAATTGTCTATTTTGTTTTCTCTAAACTATGATAATTGATTTTAATCTTGAATGAGCTTTGTGTTATTTTTATCATTGATTGTTAATTGTTTGATGTATATGATTGATTTGTGTGATTAATTGTCAAGGGCATGTGATTAGATTGAGAAATCAATTATGTGTTTAGGATAATTCATTGAATTATTTCATCATATACTTCATGTTCATTAATTTAGAATGAGATAGAGATATTCTTTTAGATTTAGAACCCTTTGATAGAACATTTAATTGGCTTAATCGAGAGATTGGTTGATTAGGTGAAGAGACCCAAACCATTAGTGAATTCATAGTACCTTAAAAGGGAATATTGCTTATGATTTAGTACCTAATTAGGGAACTCGTATAGTAATTAGTATCTAGTGGGAGGTGTTCGCTATGGTATCAATCCTAAGTGCTTTTAGGAGCCTTATTGAGGGCTTACATCATATCCATCTCGAGAGAGAGTTTAGTTGGAATTAGTGATCGCTTTTATGCCATGTCCATGAGAGATGAGAATCAATTGCATAATTTCTTTATTATCTATGCCATGATTGTTGCTAATCTCATCTTTATATAATTTGAAACCCATTTATCTTTGCATTTATTTTATTCGTATTTCTTGCATTAGTTTAAGTGCATTCATTTGCAAGCTATCCATCCTATTACGTCGTCCTTATAAATTCACGATAAACTTGAGATCGCTTAAGCTCTAGTACTTACCTCCATTGAGTTCGATAAATTTCTTTAATTGGTCATCCTGACTATTAACGACCAATCAGGTTGCAAAAAGGTGATAATTTTTTTTCATTTGATGGATATTGATGACAGAAACAGACTATGTAATGTGATGTGGATTCATCCTCGAAGTAAAGCTGCTTATCAAGATTTTCATGATGCTTTGAGCTTTGATACGACATACATTGGAAATAGGTATAACATGCCTTTTTCTACAATAATTGGTATCAATCACCATGGACAATCTATTTTTCTAGGATGTGCCTTGCTTTCACATGAAAATTCTGACTCTTTTAAGTGGCTTTTTTCAAATTGGTTGGAAGCAATGGATGGCATTCATCCTACATGCATAACTACAGATTAATGTGAAAGCATCAAAATTGCAATACGAGAAATAATGCCTAAAAAATTCATCGATATTGTTTATTGCATATTTTGTCAAAATTGCTACAAAAGCTCAGAGGTGTTCCTGAATTTAACAATACTATTGTTGAATTAAAAGGAAATATGTGTGATAGTATTACCATTGAGATGTTTAAATCAAAGTGGACTGAATTCTTGATGAATTATAATCTTGAAGGTAATAACTAGCTTACAAACTTATTTAATAAAAAGGAGAGTTGGTTTAAACACAAAGAAGTGAAGGAATGTATGCATATTTTGATGGATACATCCTTCGTGGAACAATATGAGATAGCAACAACTGAAAAGATTCACAAAGAGTTCATTGCTGATTATGAATAAAAAAACAAGGTTATCAAGTGTGTTACTTTTTTTCTTTGGGAGAAACAATTTCAAAAGGCATACACTAATAATATATTTAAGAAAGTGCAGGATGAATTGATGCGCATATTATATTCCAGTGTTATTCAATCAAGCGGGGATGATGTAACTAACAATGTGGTTTGAGTTGAAAAATATAGTGTGCAGGAGAAAAGAATAGTAAATGATTTTCTTGTCAAAGATCTGACATATACAGCTCTGTATAGGCCTATTAAAGAGTATCTTAATTGTAATTGCAAGAAATTTGATTTTTTTGAAATATTATGCTGTCATATTTTCAAGATTATGGGACAAAAGGGTATCCAAACCATAAATTAAAGGTATATGTTGAATAGATGGAGGAAAGACTTGTATAGACAACATTCTAATATATTTTTTGTTGAAGGTTATCCACACATGACAGATGAGTATAAAAAATTTGAAAAGGTTGAAAAATATTTTCAAGAATGCACTGATGCTTCTATGGATAATATTTCAAAGTTGGAATTTTTAAAGCAAAGATGAAATGATGTGAAGAATGAATTGCTTAATTGGAGCCCAACAATGACAGATAATGTCAGTGAATCAACTAGAAGAGTTGAAGATCATTCAATTAGAGATACACCAGTATTAAATCCACATGTTGTTTGTTGTCGAGGGAGCCTAGGGTGAATCGATATATTAGACCAGGTGAAGTAATGGATGTTCAAGAAAAAGAAATGTAAGAGGGCGACGTGGTGGTGAAAGAAATTCAGGAAGTTAAAGAAATATGGACATTGCAGTCTATTTTATTTTATTGTTAAAAAATTATGGACGTTGTTTTATTTTATTTTTATTCGATACAACAACTTATTAAATCTTGTCATCTTTAATTTTTATGTTATATGGATCAACTTATTTTAAAAAAATTTTCACATATTCATATTTTTATTGAAACTATTAAATTTTAAGAGGCTAATAATTATTGTCGTAGATAAATTTATTTTATTATAAATATTAATTATATAAAGTTTTATGAGAAAACATTAAAATTATTTTCAACAACTATTATGATTGAAAATTTTGATATAAAAAGTATTTTTTATTAACGTAAATCAATAATATTCCCTCCGTAAGCTTCGAAGGTATCCATTTTACTATTTTTAGCGTTCACTTCAAATGTATTATTTCCCCTATTTAAAAAAAAAATACACAATATGGTCCACCACTTCTCTCTAATATAACTACCCACTTTACATATAATAATAATACTCCTTAATCCACGTGCAAAAAGCAAATGGATATCTTAGAACCGGACGGAGGGAGTATTATAACTATCTAATATAATTTACTTAAAATTAAAATACAAAATATTTTATTTTATTTCATTTCAATTCATTTTATTATGATTAAAAAAATCCATAATTTTAAAATAAAGTTTAAAAAAATAGTATATCATATTTTCATTTATTTTTAAATTAATTTTTTTCTTAAAAAATGACTTTTATTAAAATTCTTTAATATGAGAAATATATTAAAATATTTACAACGTACTCATCGTATTAAAAATGTAATAAAATTCTAATTATGAATCTTAAGATTCAAAATTAAAATTAAATTTATATTTCACCAATTATATTTTTTTTATTATTTTATTATAGGGATGGATTATAATATTAATATATTATATTTTGTAAAAAAATTAAAAATATTAATTTTAACTTTAACTTATAAGCATTATATAAATAAATTTTAGTTTTATAAATAATCATTATAAAAATTTAGAATACATAAAAGATAATAGGATTTATTACTATATAATACAAAATATAAATTAATATTACCAATAGATACAATATGATTAAAATATTAATAATAAATACAATATATTAAGATGAAATTATCAATATAACCTTCCTCACTAATTTTTCACGTAACAATATCCATTATTTACGAAGTATAATCATCTTCCACGAAATAAAAGACTGAACACTATAATCCTCCTCTCTCTCATCCATTCCCTCACCTTCAAAACATTGTTTTTCCCTACATACTACCCATTCCATTAAAAAACGGTCATGTAATTCTGCATCACCTGCAACTCCTCTTCAGCCTTCTCTCTCCTCTGATGTCGATGGTCTTCTTCAACTGCCAAAGTCATGTAATTTACGTGTCCAGTCGTTACTAACTGCGTTACCTTAGACTCCGATTCTATCCTAAATTACACCAAATGCGTGATCTAGTAATGAAATTACAACTCCTTGTTTTACATTTTTGTTTGTAAATATATAAAGTGATTCTTTACACTACTGATTTATTCCACATTCTGATTATTTAAGTTTTTTTTAGTTTGCTGGTTATTTTTGCTTTTTTTGCAGCTTTGTTGGTAATTAAGCATAATATTGAACATAAGTTATTGGTTGTATTTCCAGTACTCTGTTTTTATTAATTTTTTAAACTCTAAACAAAAATATTTGAACACCATGTATATCAGTATATGGATTTCTAGATATGTACGAGTGACAATTTTCTTTTTTAATTGTGAATAGGGGAGGTTTCTTGCGATTTTTAAGGGAGTCAATCACGGAAGATAATTCTTCCTGAATACAAATATACTAAACATAAACATTTTAGAATACATAAATTTTGAACAACATATTATTTTTTGAATACAAATAAATTAAACATAAATATTTCCGAATACATAATTTTTGAACGTCATATAACATCATTATAGAATAAATATTAATATATTGAACATAAATATGTTGAACATAAATATTTCTAAATGCATAATTTTTGAACAACATTAAAAATATTCCTGAATACATAAACTTTGAGCAACAATAAAAATCATAATTCACAGATTTTAAGGGTTTGAATAAATTGAATACAAATATGTTGAACATAAATATTTCAGAATACATAAGTTTTAAGAGTTTAGATAAATTGAATAAAAATATGTTGAACATAAATATTTGTGAATACATGAGATTTGAACAACAACGTAGCTAATTTCAAGGGAGTGAATCATTAAAGATAATCCTTTTTAATATTAGATTAATTACTCTACCTTATAAATTTTTTAACACAATTAGAATTAGGTTAAAAAGGACATTTTATTAATCATTAATGTAGTTAATTGCAATGTTTTCAAGATAATGTATCTACTAATATTATTGATGCATAGATTGTACCTAATAATAATGGACCCAAGATAATAATATATTAATTTGAGAAAAATCACTAAAATTAAAAATAAATTATTATAAATATTTTTTAAAATAACGATATTGAATATTAGCATGCATAAAATTTTAAAAAAATTATCAATTATAATAGATATTTTTAATATTATAAATAATTTTTAAGATAAATGCTAAATAATAAACTGAATAAATTATGTGGAATCTTATAATATTTTATAGAGATAAAGAAGTAATATTATTATGAATCTATCGATAATAATTTAGAAAATATATAACCCAAATTTATTATACTTTAAATTTTTTGCTCAAATTAATGTACCGCCGCATTTAATTAATTTAAAATAATTTAAAACTATCTTGAAACTTTAAAAAATAAAAATAAAAAATTGACCAGTTTATTACAAAGAGAAGGATATAATTGTCCATTAATTATATAATTAATTTGGATTATGTATTTTTAAATTATTATCAATAGATGCATAAGAATATTACTTCTTTATCTCTATAAAATATTATAAGATTCCACATAATTTATTCAGTTTATTCTTTAACATTTGTTTTAAAAATTATTTATAATATATCTTAAAATTTTTATTACAAATATCTATTATAATTGATAATTTTTTTAAATTTTTATGCATGTTAATATTCAATATCGTTATTTTAAAAAATATTTGTAATAATTTATTTTTAATTTTAGTGATTTTTCTCAAATTGATATATTATTATGTTTTTCTATTCAAAATTCTTATAATAATTATTTATAAAACTAAAATTTATTTATATAATGTTTATAAGTTAAATTTAAAATTAATATTTTTAATTTATTTTTATAAAACATAATATATTAATAATATAATCCATCCCTATAATAAAATAATAAAAATATAAATAATTGGTGAAATATAAATTTAATTTTAATTTTGAATCTTAATATTCATAATTAGAATTTTATTATATTTTTAATCCGATGAGTACGTAGTAAATATTTTAAGGTTTTTCTCGTATTTAAGAATTTTAATAAAAGCCATTTTTAAGGGAAAAAATATATAATTGAATTTATGAATAAATTAAAATATGATATACTATTTTTAACTTTATTTTAAAATTAGTGATTTTTTTAATCATAATAAAATGAAATGAAATAAAAGTTTCGAAAGAAAATAATATTTCTCTCAAATCATTTGGAGAAATTACTCGAAAATATTCTGGAACTCTACCCACATAAAAGATTATTGATATGTACATTTACTAAATAAAAATGATATTTGCAAGTCCTCCTCTAATATGAAAGATAGCAAATCAGACTCCTTAATCATGGCATCTGGTTCAAGAGTAAAAAATAACATGTTTCGAGATGCACAAAATCCGGATGAAGATGTTGTTGAAATAGATATTTTTACAACTCTTTAATATCTTAATGAATTTTTGAAAGATATTTTTAAGAGAAAATATTATTACAGGTCATGGAAGAAGTCCCAAATGGTGAATATGATGAATTTGCTTGGCTGAATCTAGAAGACATGGGAAAGGCCACTGACGATTGTTCATATCCTAACTCTCAATGGAGATATAAAAAGTTATAGAAACTTCAGAAATTGTATTAGAGAGCAGATTCCTGCCTTAAAATAAGCCATAATGACATTCTAGTCTTATGCAAAAGATTATGGCATCACACATAGAGTATTTCTGGAATACATCAAATTGGAGATATTCAGAATAAAAATTATTCTATGGAGGCCACAAAAACTAAATTCATTATAGCAGTATAATCCATCGAGTTATCTGAAATTAATAAAAACAATTATGGAGGATTAGAAAATATATGGAGTAGGCCACTAGTTCAAATCCAATTGGATAATGAAGATGGAAGTATTAGAAAAGTGAGAAGGTTAAGAAACTGGATTAGGTGGCAGATTTATTTTATAAAAAATGAGAAAAAAGATTATGAAGAATTTGTTCAAGATAATCCAGATGATCTATATATGGATATAATTAAGAATGAAATTATCAGAATTAAAATTACTCTTTGGAGATTGGATATACAAAGTTCAGTGTTAGCTGTCTGAATACGCATATCCGACAGATACATATATCCATAATAAAGAAGTGGAATATTGACCATTATTCAACTTTAAAATTTGTAGCAAATTGTTGTAGTTTACTATATAACTTTAGAGCTTGATGTGAATTATTGTACTTTTGAATTTTGTCCTATTAGGAGATTTTCTCCTATATAAAGACTAGTTTTTCATTTTAGAAGCATAAGTTATTTTAGTAAGTTCAAAAGTAATCTCTCTACTCCTTCTAAAAAACTTGTATTAAATAAAAGTTGAAGTTGCTCGAAACATTCTTAAGCAAGTAAGTAATTTATTTTATTGTTATTGTGCATGTAATATTGTTATATTTATTGTTGCTGTCTATTATGACCAGCTAATCTCTTTGTGTTAAATCAAACCTCTATAGATACATATTTCTTCCATGGATTATAATTTTATATAATGTTAAGAATCCATGATTAATTATGTTATGTTTTATCATGGTTGAGACTAAGGTTTGAGCTTGTAAAGAATAATATGAATTTAATGTTCTAGACCCTTAGCCTATTTTGCCGATGAATGGCATTGTTGGCAATCATGGGGTTCTTTCATTATATTCAATACATTCGATGTGGTCCTCAGTAAATTCCTTTTAGTCTCGTAATAGTACCTATGGGTCATACTTAACATAACATAATCATGCGATCCTTATTCCCAAATGGTTTAGAGCCATGGGGGTATGGATACAGATTCAACATCTTCCTCATCTAATGAAGTAGGATCCTCTTCTCTACAAATAGCTGCTGTTTCTTTTCAATTGCCTTTTGAAAGAAAAATGAAATATTTCCACCCTAGATCAAACAAATAATAATCAGGATGAGATTAATAAAAAAATGGAATGGAAAGCCTATAACATGAAAATTTTATTACAGAAGACCTTCTCCTATAGACATTATTCATGAAGAAACTGATTATTTGATTAATAATAGTTATAATGGAAAAAGTATATATGAATGGAATATAGATGGATTTCCTGATAATCAGATCTACAGTATTATACAAAGGATGCTTATGTATAGTCAAGCCTGCAAAAATGCAGGTAATAGCGATGCTAATAAATGATAATAGCAGGTTTTACTGACCAATTAAAAGATTAGTAGGATCACTATTTATCTTCATTAAACAAAGTAGTTCTTGGATCAGTAAAACTGGAAGATGGACAACCTTATGAATAGGGGTGTAAACGGGTAGGGTATGGTACGGGTATACCCAATCCATATACTACCCTCCATCCTATTTTTAGTACCCTTACCCTACCATACCCTATTACTCTCAAATGTATCATCGGGTAGGGTACGGATAACATCCATAGGGTAATGAATAATTCGCGGATAAACGATTATCCTAAATTTTAAAATGGCTACTCTTGTCAATCAAATAATACACAACTCAAAAAAACACAATGATGTAAAAAAATAAAAGTAAATGTAAAAGATAAAAAAGCGAAGATTGAGAGGTGAGTAGCCTCCCTCAATCCCACAATAATTAAAATAGAAATTGATATAAAATATTAGAGGGTATCATTTTATTAGTCATACATTGAAGCCTTTTGCTTTCTTAAATCAAATAAGTAATGTGATGTACGCAAGTATGTGCATTATAAAGTGGAACCATTTTTCAGATTATACAAAAATATATATCACCATATCTATGTATAAATATAAATATAATAAAATATATAGTATATAAAGTACACGAGTAATCAAGTAGGGTAATCTGATATTTTATAAATATCATATCCTACCCTTACCCTCAATATTTTTAAGCATGTACGGGTACTTGATGAGTGATATTTTCATCTAGATTTTAGTATCTTTTATTGTGAGTTTTCATATTATTTTATCTGTATTTATGTGTTATTTGGTTGTGTTTTATATTTTTATTGAAATGTGTGTGAATGAGCTTAAACCTATGAGTTTTTATTGGATGCTAGATATGATAAGGAAGATGTAGGAAAAGCGGATCTCAATTCGGAGTTGAAACGAAAGAGAACGAGCCGAAACAAAATATGAAAAACAGGGGCATGCACCAACACGGGCCGTGTACGGAACACGGCCCTGTAAGAAGTGGCCGTGTGCCGACATCAATTCATCCAACACGATCACCTTATGCCCGTGTTATAGCACACGAGCCGTGTTGCAGCACACGAGCCGTGTTGCGTAACACGGCCCTGTAAGAAGTGGCCATTCAGCGACATCAATTCACTCAACATGGCCACCTTATGGCCGTGTTGCAGAGCACGACTCGTATTGTGTAAAATTCTGTTAAAAAATCAAAATTCTTCTAGAAGCTTCCCAAGGGGTATAAATACTTAATACTTCAATATTTCTGGAGAGATCCAAAATTCACAGCCCTACACACACCTCACACACCATTTCTTCCATTCCACACCATCATCTTCATACATTCTTCATCCTTTGGATCTACCATCATCCCACCATCAATTTCTACATCCAAGTGAAGGAAAAGGATCAAGGAAGAGAGGAAAGTGCAAAGAAGTAAAGGAGATCACCATTGAAGATAGATCAAGAGAGTTTCCATTCAATCTTTGTATTAAACCTCATAGTTTTATCATGATTGTAAGGATTTAATTGTCTATGTTAATTTATTTATGAATATGATAGGATAATCTCCCTTGTGAGATTAGCAACATGAGAGTTGTTGGATAATTTTGGGATTTGTGTATTTGAATTCATTTGTTGATTGGATCTATGGGTTTCTATCATTGATTATTAATTGCTTGATTTGTATTGATGATTTGTGTGTTTAGTTGTTCTAAATATGTGATTAGATTGAGAAATCAATTATGTGCTTAGGATAATTGAGTGAATCATTTCATCAAACTTTCATGTGCATTATAAATTGTAAAAAGATTGAGAAATCCTTTAGAGTTTAGAACCCTTTGATAGAACATATGATTGGTTTGATCGAGAGGTTGATTAATCATGTGAAGGGACTCTCATTTCAAGCTCAGTACATAGTTGGAATTGTTTGAGTGAGAATCAACTCATTGAGCTTGTTTAGAACTATATTCTATCCATCTTGAGAGGGAGTTTAGGTAATCTTAGTGTTGGCCCTTAGTCTTCAATCCATGATTCATGTGAATTAGATGTACTTATTCTACGATTTTCACTTCTTAATTGTTGTTAATCTCACTTTTACTTAATTTGGAAAATCACTTTTCATCCATCTATCTTGTTTGCTAATCATTGCTTGCTTGTTTGCTTTGATTAATTTAATTTCTTGTTTAATAAAACTACCCATTGATGATTCATCTCTATAAAATTGCGATAAACGTGATCTTGCTTAAGCTCTAGCACTGACTTCCGTGTGGTTCGATAAATTATTTTAATTGGTCATCCCTAGTACAAAATGGCTAATCAAATAGCGCTGTTGTCGGGGAGGCAACAGTTGCTATTAGCTTGAAGAAGGATCGTTTCGAGTGATCTTAATAGAGATATTTTTTTTATTCTTATTTTTCTTGTATTTGCTTTTGAAAATCTTGTTCTAATTTCTCTTATTTTGAAGGTGTATGCAAACAATGTCGAAAGGGAATCACGTTGAACCAATTGATCTAGAGCTTGAAAACAGTTTGAGGAGAAAGAGAAAGGAGAACAAAAACAAAAATAGTAAGTTAATGAAGAATTTTCAAGAAGATAATCGTCTGGAGATAGAGCATGATGGGGAAGGAGGACAAAATGTGAACGTGCAAGACAACGCACTTCAATTCAATGCAAATCCTCCTCAACAAGCCTATCAAAATCATGGAGCTTTCAACAACCAAGCTTTGCTTCAACAAATAGTGCAACAAGTTCTAAGGCAACAAGGCTTTCAACAAGCTTATGCTCCTCCACAACAAGCTTATGTACCACCACCTCCAGTGCAACATGGAATGCAAAATGATCAAAGGGTGATTTAGGATTTCTTTATGCCAAGGGCCGTTCCACACATGATGGCTCCACCAATCAACGCCAACAACTTTGAAATTAAAGCGGGCTTGATTTCTATGGTGAGAGAGCAATAGTTTAGTGGAACCCCGAATAAAGATCCTAATGCTCATCTTGCTCGATTTGTGGAGATTGCCAACACCGTGAAGATGAATGGGGTGAGTGAGGATTGTATCAAGATGAGGTTGTTTCCATTTTCGTTGAGGGAACGTCCTCGAACATGGCTATCTACCATTACTCCCGGTACGTGCAACACATGAGATGAACTTGCCCAAATATTTTTGAACAAGTATTTTTCACCTTCTAAGACGCTTCAATGAAGAGCTTGATTACTCAATTCAAGCATATGCCTCAAGAGAGCTTTTATGAAGCGTGGGAAAGGTTTAAGGATATGCTACGCAAGTGTCCACAACATGGATTCCCGAAAAATCAACAAGTTGGATTTTTCTATCAAGGACTTGTGAATGGACAAAGAGTGCTTGTTGATGCTTCTGCGGGTAGATCCATACTTGGTGTGACTCTGAAAAGGGCCATAAGAATATTTTATGAGATAGCTACAAATGTGTACCAATGGCCATCGGAGCGAGTAAGTGGATGCTATGATTTTGAGAATTTTGATCAAGGGCAACAGTTTAATGTCAAAAGTGTGAATGTTGGGCCACAAACGCCAAGTTTTGAGGTGATAGCGACGGAAATGTTGAGGCAAATGAGTTTAAATCAAAGTGTGAGCCAAGGAGTTAATATGGTTGAGGGGCTACAAGTCGATCAAGGTGTGCTACCTCCGAATATTGTGAGTGGAGAACAATGGGCCAACTCTATGCCACGTGTGGAGGATGTGTCATACATGCAAGGAAGAAATTACCAAGGGAATTATCAAAACAATTACCAAGGTAATTTCAACCAAAGTCAAAAGAACTATCCACCAAGGCAAGGAAGCTTTAATGGTCAAAGTAGTGGAAGCTCATACTCATAACAAAACAAAGGCAAGATAACTTTTCCTACTCTAATCCGAGCAATGCGGTTGCGTATCCTCCAGGGTATCAACCGGAGGCTAAGGTACCAAACAACGAGGGATGAGCATTGATCGATGAACTACTTGAATAATTGTTGGCATCAAATAAAGCTCGATAAACATCGGACAAAGCTCGAGATGAAGCATTGAAAAAGGCGGAAGAAGCAAATGAAAAGAGGCTCAAAGCTTTGGAGTATAATGTGGGACACATTACAAGTACCTTGAGTGCTCAACAAAAAGGGAAGTTTCCAGCCACAACCGAGGTTAATCTGAAAGCTCAATGTTTGTTTGTTGATGCGGAAGAGGAACGAAAGGTTGAAGAAGGGTTGGTGGAAAGTAAGGTTGGTGAAGGAAATGAAGAGATAGCTAAGAACGAAGAGAAGGGGCCTAAATGGATACCTAAGTGGAAGAGGGTGCAAGTGGAAAAAAAATTGGAGGAGAAGGTAAAAGAAGAGGAGTACAAACGTGACTATTGGGGTATTCCGATCACTCCATTCCCTATTCTCTATCCACAAATGTTTGTAAAGGAGGAGAAGAAAAAGGAGTTTGAGGAACATGTAAAAAATTTTAAGAAGAAGTATGAGGAGAAAAAGAAAGAAGAGTCATCCAAAACAAGTGAGTCAATGCAAAAATGGGGGGCCTACAAAGGTTGGTGATCCGGGGAAGTACATCATTCCTTGTGATTTTGAAAGGAAGAGCACTCTTGGTGCATTGTGTGACTTGGGGGCAAGCGTCAACGTGATGTCTCATGCCACGTTCAAAGACCTTGAAATTGGAGAGCTAAAGCCTACTACTATCCGTCTTTAAGTAGTAAATGGAGAAGTTGTGAAGCCATTAGGGATTGTTGAAGACGTTGAGGTGAAAGTGAAAGGGTTAGCTTTCCCGGTTGATTTCATGATGTTAGAAGTGAAGGCGGACCCTAGAGTGCCACTCATTTTGGGAAGACCATTTTTATCTACGAGAAGAGCAAGAATTGATGTTGGAAGAGAAGAGTTGTCTTTGAGCTCAAAAGAAAAAAGCGTCACATTCATGTGCAAGAAAGACAACGGAGCCAAGTCTCATTTGAAGCCTCCAGATGATCTAATAGATCATGACTCTATTCTCTTTGACAACTTAAACTCATTTCTTCATGATTATATGAAAATGTCAAATTCTAACTTATCTTCATATAATGGTAATAGGATGAAAGCATCGGCGCTTGATTGGGAGCTTGACAAATGAGTAAAAGGAAGTCCACTAGAATCATTCCTTGATGGTGATTTGATGCTCGTGAGCAAGAATGGTGATGTGGAGCTTGTTGACAAGAAGAAGGCAAAGCAAATGTTCAAAGTGAGGATGCGAGGAGAAAGTGTGGTGGACCAACATTTGGTACAATGAGCGTGAAAATTTCATCCAGCTTGAAGATATTAAACTTAGCGCTAAATGGGAGGCAACCCATTCTTTTTATCTTTTGATTATTTTGTTGTTTATTTTGGTCCTGTAAGTGGATTGTGCTCGTGAGAAAAATGCATGTTGAAGGAAGGAGAAGTGCTTCATGGATTTGAGTAGATATGTCACCACTTGTTGCAAACTTAATTCTGGACTCTTATCTCGAGTTATGTTTGGGGGGCTAGTGTGTGGTGAACATAACTTGAATCGTGTGGATGCGTTTACTTCTCCACAAGAAGATCATCAATGGAAACTACAAGGGTAAGTCCCACCACTTTTTGCAAACTTAAGTCTCAACTTGTTTCGATTTCAGTTTGGGGGGAGAGTGCGTGGTGTGACTCACCATTTGAGTGTGCTTGATATGATGATGATAGGTCTTCTTGTAAAATTGGTCAATTTTAAAATTTTTCTCATGAGTTTGGTTGGATTTTGGTATGATTGGTTGTGTTGAAGTGCATGTGAATCCATATGTTTAATGAAATTGTTGAGCTAATGGTGTTTTATGAGTTTTCGAGTATGAATGAAGGGTATTGGAAGCACGAATGGAGCTTAGAGCGAACGCTTTCCTTACCAAATGCCTATTAAGGGAGTACTCTACACCTTATCACTTCTAATTGATTTTAATTTGGATTGAATGGATTAGCATGCTACGTTATGTGTTATGTTTTTGGGAAGTTTTCTTTTCAATCAAAGGTTGGGATGATTGTGAGCTTTATTATCATGGATGTGTAGAATGTGTGTTTTATTGTTAATGATGGTGATTTTTATTCTTGCATGTTATGTGTTTTTGATTTGTTTCTTGTTTGTTGAGTTTTTGTATTTGTTTTGTGTGAATTTTTATTTTTGTCATGGTATGTTTGGTGGTTTGTTTAGGGATGTCGTGAATTATTTTTTTAATGTGAGTGATGATATGTTGTGGTGATAAGTGATGACAAGTTATGATTAAGAATTTCTACACTTTCGAATTGTGGCATGTTTTATTTAACTTGTTCAATTTTAAGATGGATGTGGTGTAATAAGTCCTTAAGGTCTGAGCACAAGCTTGTGAGCATTTGAGCCTCAACCATGCATACATGGTATTTTTCTTCATGAGTGGATCGATTGAGTTTTGATAAGCTAGAACTTGCTCAATGACTAAAGGAAAGGGCCCGATTTGTGGAGATTAGTGAATGATCTAAGGCCATCCTTTTCATTTATAGTCATTGCCAAATATTTTCCTACCATGAACATCATCTCTAGTCAACCACTTTGAGCCTTAAAGCCATTTTATTGTGAATTTAGTACATTACAAGCCTTGATTACCCAAATGAATCTTATATATACCCTTTGTGTGGATGATCAAGGAGATTGTAGCTAGGAAGTTTTGATGAGAAAGCAAAAAGAAGAAAAGAAAATGGTAACAAGTAAGAAAAAGGATGAAAGAGCACAAACAAGAGTGAACATGCAATCTCAAAACAAGAAAAATGAGCAAAGCAACAACAAGATTCTCAAGAAAACAAAAATTCAAAGAAGGAAGCATGATTTATAAAGAAGCTCAATCCAAGGAAAGTTGATGATTAGTGCTTGTGAATATTAAAGACAAGAAAGGAAGAAAGAAAAGTGGAGAAGTTGGAGAAATTGGTCATCTCTTCGATTACTTACACTTGATTAGTCACTTGTATCCATATTCTTCCTACCCTACCAAAGAGCTTATCATTACATCCTTAATTAAAGACCTTTTTGATCACTAATGGAAACTTTGGTGGTTTTTGTGAATGTAGTCCACGAACAAGCTTATAGGAGTCGAGCTAATCGGTTAATGAATGATGATTTACCCTACTTTAAAGAGTGTTGAGTGACATTTATAACCTATGTGAGGCTTGGACTAAAAGGGACTATATTAGACTATTATTTTCTTGTGATTGAACTTGTTAATATTTTTTGGATGTCATGATTTTAATGTAGTAGGAAGACTTAGTATAAGTTGTGGTTCTTATTGCTATTGATGTGTTATTACTTATGTTCATTTAGTCTTTTCCTAGGTGAAAATCTCTCTCTCCTTGGTTTATCATTTTTGTTGTTCGAGGACGCACAACACTTTAAGTTTGGGGTTTAATGAGTGATATTTTCACCTAAATTTTAGTGTCTTTTATTGTGTATTTTCGTATTATTTTATCCGTATTTATGTGTTATTTGGTTATGTTTTGTATTTTTATTGAAATGTGTGTGAACGAGCCGTGTTGCAGCACACGAGCTATGTTGCATAACACGGTCCTGTAAGAAGTGGTCGTTCAGCGACATCGAAGGTGGCCGTGTTGCAGAGCACGACTCATTTTGTGTGAAATTCTGTAAAAAAATTAGAATCCTTCTAGAAGCTTCCCAAGAGGTATAAATACCCAATACTTCAATATTTTTGGAGAGATCCGAAATTCACAGCCCTACACACACCTCACACACTATTTCTTCCATTCCACACCATCATCTTCATCCATTCTTCATCCTTTGGATCTATCATCATCCCACCATCAATTTCTACATCCAAGTGAAGGAAAAGGATCAAGGAAGAGAGAAAAGTGCAAAGAAGGGAAGGAGATCACCGTTGAAGATAGATCAAGGGAGTTTCCATTCCATCTTTATATTAAACCTCTTAGTTTTATCATGATTTGTAAGGATTTAATTGTCTATGTTAATTTATTTATGAATATGGTAGGCTAATCTCCCTTATGAGATTAGCAACATGAGAGTTGTTGGATAATTTTGGAATTTATATATTTGAATTCATATGTTGATTGGATCTATGGTTTTCTATCATTGATTATTAATTGCTTGATTTGTATTGATTTGTGTGTTTAGTTGTTCTAAATATGTGATTAGATTGAGAAATCAATTATGTGCTTAGGATAATTGAGTGAATCATTTCATCAAACACTTCATGTTCATTATAAATTGCAAAGATATTGAGAAATCCTTTAAAGTTTAGAACCCTTTGATAGAACATATGATTGGTTTGATCGAGAGGTTGATTAATCGTGTGAAGGGACTCTCATTTAAAGCTTGGTACCTAGTTGAAATTGTTTGAGTGAGAACCAACTCATTGAACTATGCTTAGAACCATATCTTATCCATCTTAAGATGGAGTTTAAGTAATCTTAGTGTTGGCCCTTAGTCTTCAATCCATGATTCATGTGAATTCGATGCATTTATCCTAGGATTTCCACTTTTTAATTGTTGTTAATCTCACTTTTACTTTATTTGGAAAACCACTTTTCATCCATTTATCTTGTTTGCTAATCATTTCTTGCTTGTTTGCTTTGATTGATTTAATTTTTTGTTTGATCAAACTACCCATTGATGATTCGTCTCTATAAAATTGCGATAAACGTGATCTCGCTTATGCTCTAGTGCCGACCTCCTTGTGGTTCGATAAATTATTTTAATTGATCATCCCTACTACAAATGGCTAATCAGTACTACCGTACCCGATACCCGAATATGCTCTACCTGCAGGGTATCCGAACCCGCGGGTAAATTTGAAAGCCCTACTTGTGAAAATGTTGTTTTCTCTTGGTACATAGATTATTTTTATAAATTCAACTCTCAAATTAAAGAGTAATCCTATTTATTACAAAGAGTGATCCAATTAATTCTAAAGAGTAATCTAATTTTTATAAAAATTATAGTTTCAAATCAAAGATTAATTATACTAATAAAAAAATAATATAATTCATTATAAAGAGTAACCTAATGAATTTCAAAGAGTGACCTAATTCTTTATAAAGAGTAACCTTATTGCTTATAAAGAGTAACCCAATTAATATGAAATCATACAATTTAATTATTCACAATACATGACTTCATTTTTAAGAAATTAGAGTATCAAAATCAAAGAGTAACCTAATATTTTATACAAAAGTAACCTAATTATTTATAAAAAAGTAACTCAATTAATATGAAAATATACAATTTAATTCTTCACAATATATGACTTCATTTTTTAAAAGTTAGAGTATCAAATCAAAGAGTAACCTAATTCTTTATAAAGAGTAATCTAATTATTTTTAAAGAGTAACCCAATTAATATGAAAATATACAATTTAATTCTTCACAATACATGACTTCATTTTTAAAAAAATTAGAGTATCAAATCAAAGATTAACCTAATTCCTTATAAAGAGTAACCTAATTAATAAAAAAAAGTTACCTAAATGACCAAACAAAATAGCACATATACAGATCAACAAGAAGAGTTATCAAAAGCTTGTCATATTAATCTAATTCATTATAAAGAGTAACCCATTTATTAAAAAGAAAAGTAATCTATAAGATAATAATGACTAAAATGGAATAAACTTGTTTATATCCAATAATCAAATTTAAAAAGCATCAAGAGATTAGCAACACAATGCTAAATGACCAATTCATCTTGAATGGCCTGCATATCAGTTTATTATCATCCACATATACTCCATGAATATGTCCAATTAAAGTCTCCCAAGTGAGCACCCGAAACTTAACTCAATGTAGACATAAATTAAAAACCATTATAAAGAGGCAAGGTTAGAGTGTATTATGGACTAATCTCACTCGTCATAGTCACGTTGATCAATAGAGACCAACTACAATGATCTTATATCAACACAATGAAGCTCACATCTGCACAACACTAGCACTCAACAAAAGAAATTATTGTTACACAACACAAACAGAAATGAATAGCTAAATCTTTCTGTTCTCATTGTTGGCATTCGATCGTTTGATTTACGTGAACCATTAGGGTTCCATGCAATTCTATATCAGCAGAAACAAGAATATAAAATTTGTATTACCTTTCACCAGGGTATGTTAATGGAGAAAAAATTCTCGCCACAGCTTGCGCGACCTTACGAATTTAAGCATAACTTCCTCATCAAAACTCCGATTTGAGTGATTTTTATGCCAAAACGATCTTCTCTTACGTGGCTTTCCATCCATATATCACACTACTAGTTTTGAGTTCTACACAAAGACAAAAAAAATTATGGAAGTTGAGAGGCGTAGATATCAAACAGCAGCAGCCTCTTGATCTTTGCTTTATTCCCAAGCCTAATCTTGACGTCGTGTGGACGACGATCTTCAAGATTAACTCAATCTGTAGTTCTCTTCCCTCTCTCACGTTTTAGGTGTGTAATTAGGGTTTACTAGACTGCTGAGGTAGCTTATATATGGGCTACAACAGGGACCAGGAGGAGAAATTAGAGTAGGGCCTCCATTGGGCTTAAGTATCCAAGTTTAGCCCAAAACTTATACTTAAGTCCAATAATAATAATATATTCCACTAAAATATTATTACTGCACTGTCGCACTAATTTCAAATTACGTTATGGGCTCCTTCTTATAATGAGCCCGTTAGTCTCCCTGTATTTAAGATATACAATGTCCATTAATTAATTAAGTTACTGACATCTCCATTAATTAATATCTCATCCGAGAGTAGTATCACTCAACCTCATTATCATGTCGGAATAAATCCACCTGCAGGGTTTACATAATAATCCTTATGAGCTCCTCAAGGGGACATCATCAACCTATTTAATAGGACACGGATTCCTTCTACAATCAACAACACACCATAGAGACAACACTAATTCCCAACTCACAGAACTTGTTGATTTATACATGTAAATCTCACTCATTGATGAATCAAAGAAATACATACTGGCTTACGTGTCGAGGTTATTGTATAGGGATTAAGAGCACGAGCATCCATAATAATAACAGAGATCAAGTTCTTCCATATAGTCAGTATAAGTCGAATGATCTCAAGCGGTGCTGCTCAATACACACAAAGCACACTAGTGTGATTTTATAGTCAAGACAAACTAATACCAAATCACACTACAACCATCCCGATAGATTGTCCCCATCTATCTCGATTGTGAGCATCTGTTTATACTTTTTAAGGAAACCGATAATATAATCTTCTGCGTGTTGTCGCACAACATATTATCTACAGTATAAAGTAAGTGGACTATTGTATCGACATATAAATAAATTATAAGACGCAATCATTTGATCAATGATTCTTATTTCAAATATTGTTAACACATTATTCATACAAAAAGCTAGACTTTTAGTATACAATCCAACAATCTCCCACTTATACTAAACTATGCTGCCATGTCTTCTTCTGCCATACATCTGATTCTCACTCCCACTACAAGACCATCAAAAGCTTTCACCTTAAGGTCCTTGTAAAAGGATTTACTAGGTTATCTTCCAATGCAATCTTGGTGACAACAACTTTCCCCTCATCATACGATTTCTCGTAACAGGTTGTACTCGCTCTTAGTGTATTTAATTGCCTTATGGACTCGTGATTCCTTCAAGTTTGCAACTGCACCTTTATCATCACAATAAATTATGATAATCTTGGTGAAAATCATAATCACATCTAAATTAATTACGAAGTTTCTAGAGTCATACAGATACTTTGACTGCTTCAAAGGCTCCAATTTATCACATTTCCATGGTGGAGTCCAAAATATATTTCTATATAACACTCCTCCATAATATGGATTTATTTCCCAAATTAAATACATAACCTTGAGGGGGATTTACTTTCATCCCCATGATTTGAAATCCAAATCTATGTAATCCACAAGAAGCAATGAATATGTCCGGAAAGCCAACATATAATTTCTAGTCCTTTTCAGCACATAAGTATACATCTTAGCACAGTTCAACATTCTTGTTCCGAATTACCTTGATACCCACTAACCATGCCATCAGGAAAACATATATCCAATCTCGTGCATAACATTCCTTAGATTAAGCTTCTTTATTCACTGAAGCATAAGGAACTACTTCATCCATTTATCTTCTTTTATGTCCTAAGATACATTTCCTTAGATAAAGTCACATGCTAAACGAGTAAGGATTGTATTATTATATGAAGCTTGAGATAAGCACAACATCCTATCATGTGATCCGTATCACCATGATCACAAGAATATATTTTGATTGTCTTAAGTCCTTCATTTCATACTGTTTTATGAGTCATACACATACGCCCGACAATACTCTTTTATTGTCTCTAATGAGCAAGATACTATCTACGTATAGTACAAGAATTACCATCACATTTTCGTCATTCTTTTTAATACACAAGATATATCTGTGCATTGAATAAATCTATATCACTGGATTTCCTCATCAAAACGGATGCTCCATGAACTTGAAGCTTGCTTTGGTCCATCGATGGACAATTTTAAGCTTACACTCAAAATACTCTTAGCCCTTTTCAATGACACTCTGGTTGCTTCACATAGATGTTATCCTCAAGACTTCCAATCACGAAAGTTGTCTTGACATTAATTTGCTATACCTCATAATTCAATATAAGCAGCAATAATTAAAAGAATCCGGATCAACTTAAACTTAGCTACTAGTGAAAAGGTTTCCTTATACTAGAACTCGCCCTTCTTTCAGAGAAAACCTTTACGCAACAAGCCTTGTTTCAAAGTATCACTTTAGCGTCTGATCCACTTTTATTTTGTAGAGCCACTTCCAATGGCTTTCACACCATTTCGCAGTTTTACAAGCAGCCAGATCTAATTTAGAATCCATATATCCTATTTCAGAAATCATTACAAGTTGCTAAGATATCGTATTTTATCTTGTAGTGCTTTGTTGTATCCATGGGTCAATTTTATGTTTACTAGGGATCAAGTCTCACGACTTTCCCAAAACATAAATCTATGTGGTTGTCAAACAACACTCCCATTACGACGAGACGCTACATGCAATTGTGTATCAGATGTGACACGCGATGCAGCTTACTTGTGATATATCCTCTTGTACAATTGGTACTATTCTTTGAGTTTTCCCTTTCACATCCTTTAGAACAATTTATACATGGGTTTGTGATATATTACATAGTCCTTTTCCAAAAATTTAGTGTTTGCGTTAACAAACACTTTCTTGATCTTTTGGACTAAATAAATCACCATTCATTTCTTTAAAATATCCCACAAAACAGACAATCATCAATTCAACATGTTGTTTCTAGGGCATACCCATAAAATAAATTTAGTAATACCGAATAACTCATCATCTATCTAACCACTACCATAAGAGTATTATTCCTTCTCTTCGCCACACCATTCGGCTGGGGTTTGCCCGATGTTGATTACTTGGGATTCAATCCCAACCTCTGATAAATAGTTCCTATACTATCCTAAGAGGTACTCGCTACAACGATTAAATCGTAATGACTTGATATATTTTTGATGACCCTTCACCGCATGACCCATGCACTTTTGAATTAATCATAGTACTAAGACTTACGGTGCATCAAAATATATCTAACCACCTCTCGCCTGGATAGTCTTAGAACTGCATAAATCAGTATGAACCAATTCCAACTTATCTTTGGCTCTACACCCATTTGCCTTGAAAAAGCAATCATGACCTAGTTTCAGATGCCAAAGGTATGTTTGGCTCATATCCGAAGGTTCCTTTCTCTTATTAGGATTAGAAGACACGCTATCAATTTCAATTTTGTTGTATCCGTGGGATAAACATGATTTAAGAGTGTACGAATTGTTACCAACGTACCACAACAGATTATAGCTCCATTCTTCATTATAATGACCATGTCATTTAAATGCAGCAGAGTATCCATCCGTAAAGGCATAGAAACTAAAATAAAATTCTTTTTATGAAAATGTACGTAAAGACAATTTCTCATAATCAACAGTTTATTTCTATCAGTAGATAAATAAACAACTCCCACTACAACAACCACTACTTTCATAGCATTACCCATGTACATAATAATCTCATCATCACTTAGTTACAGGCTTTTAGTGATTCCAGTATCTACACCCAACGTGTCAGTAGATGTCATCACTAATCATGCTTCAACAACTAGTGAATGAGATACTAACCTTGTTCATACTTTGATGAAATTAGTTTTCCTTCGCCACATGTTTTGTCAGAAGTTCACCACCATATACAACCTCTTGTATTTCAAGTAGAATTTGCTTAAAACATCTAGGCAAACTATGGAAAATAAAATTTACCTAGGTTTTCCCTTCAATTTCTACTCCAAGTATTTCCAATTCATTCATTAATTCAAGCATGAACTTCCACCTCTTAACCTCACTCAAGTATCCGAAGAGTCCAATGAGACCATCATATTTTTATGAACCTCTCACCTCTCCACTAGAGACTTTAATTAATAGGCATCACAGAACATCCTTAGTGAGAACACATTTGTTTTCCTAAGCAGTAAGAATCAAAACCAAGATTCTTTTCTAATCATCTAATTTGAACAAGTAAATATAATTTCTTTTAGTTAACAATAAGCAAGATAAAATCATTTGAAAATATAGAGAATCACGTAAATAAATACACAGATCAAATCTTCGAATTTAACTATTTATATTGATTCCCTCAAAATAATATAAAATAAAATTCACCGACATCTCAAGCACCATGAATTTGCATGCCACGATAATATGGACATATACAAACCCAAACATTTACAAGAGAATATTTTATCCATTAATTTCATTCGTCAACGTAACTTTATGAAAAACTAATTAATAGTCGGTTCCTCTTTAGCCATGAAAATAACAGCAGTGACTCCGATGGGTAGGATACTTATTATTTGTACCTAAATGTTCACCATTATTTGATTCCAAGTCCATTGCGTAAGCTTGTGTGTCTTACAGTTGAAGAAGTACACACGCGCTCAGATAACTTCCTACAATCATCATAAAGAAGTTTATACCAGTGATCCGTGAATAAACTCATCCGATGGGGAGGAAGGCACTATAGCCAACACGCAAGTTTACTCACATCACTTACAAACAAATAATGGAGGCCGCGGGAATTATTAACCAATCCCCTCTCTCACTTAGTTATTTAACACCGAGGTTTTTACATGTATATAATATTCAATAATAGAATACGCGACCTTGCAAGCTCCTATTACAGCACATAAGGCAGTAAATCATGGAGAATCATACATACTTATATAACATTAATCAGATAATTAAATCAATTATGACAGTTATATATCAGCAAATTTGATTATTCGCCACCAAGAACGAATACGAGCAAAGCAGACAGAGATCGACCTCACCGGTGAGGTCGCGGTCAGAAGTCAGTCTTTACGAATTTTCCTCCAGATTCCTTGCCCCGCAGCCTGCTCTACCGCCCATCGCATGAAACGGGACTGTCTGACCATCATACACACTGGCACGACTCGTGCCAAGCACCAGCACGAGTCGTGTCACCTCTATGCAGCAGCCACACATGCCATCCACCACCAAGCCCTTATCGAGTTTTTCCACCTGCACGACTCATGCCAGCAGCAGTCGGTAGTCATGCTGGCAACACCTCCTGGTCATGCCGCATTTGGGTCTGGCGAGTGTCGTGCCTCGCCTTACCGGTCGTGCCATTCCGTAGTACAACCTGTGTCGCCTCACCCTGCCTTTCAGAGCCGTGTCAGGGATCGGTGCACCTTGTGCCGCTCGCAAGCATCAGCCTGTCGTGGTGCAACTTTTCGCTTGGCCCACGATTCACCCACGCATGAATCATGCATTACAACAACACGAGTCATGCCTGTTCATGCCGCCATCGCTACCGCACGCTTCGTGTTGCCTGCACGCATCACGCCCGATGTCGCGCATCTGGTGGCACGACTCGTGCCAAGTAATGGCATGACTCGCGTTGGCCTTGCAGCATCGCCTACCTTGCGTGCTAAGATAATCCCCATCAGCGCATCCACCTCACCAATCCCGTCGGCCATCTCCGCCAAGCGTCATCGTCCAGCGAGTCCGCATCCCCTACTTCGTCACGCTGCTCAATGGTGCTTGCTTCTCGCCGGCAGCAACAGGTCCGTGCAGCACTGCTCGCTGCTGCCGCCAGTGAGTCAAGCATTGGCCCACCATGCAGCCCCCGTTCACCACTGAACATTCAGCGCTAACTAGCTGGTCGTAGTCCGGCACGGTTCATACCGCAGTGTCCACCACGTTTAGCATATAAACCCTAGCAGTCGTGCTCGTTAAATATTTAGGGTATCCAAATATAACAATTAATATTCTAAATCCTAATCCACATTTGGCATATAACCCTAGCCTAACATGTCACGTTTAGCCACAAAACTGAAGCTCTAATACTAATTATTAGCATTCGATTATTTGGTTTACGTGAATCATTACAGTTCCATGCAATTCCATATCAGTGGAAGCAAGAATATAAAATTTGCATTACCTTTCACCAAGGTACGTTGAAGAACAAAAAATTCTCGCCGCTAGCTTGCACGACCTCACGACTTTGAGCATAACTTCCTCATTCAGACTCCGATTTGAGTGACTTTTACGCCATAACGATCCTCTCTTCCGTGGCTTTTCATTCATGTATCACACCACCAGTTTTTAATTCCACATGAACATACAAAAATTATGGAAGTTGAGTGAGCATAGAGATCAAACAACAGCAGCAAACGACCTCTTGATTTTCTGCTGTATTCTCAAGCCTAATCTTGACGTCGTGTGGACAAAGATCTTCAAAATTCACTCAATCTATAGTTCTCTTCCCTCTCTCACGTTTTAGGCATGTAATTAGGGTTTACTAGACTGCTGAGGTGTGTTGAGAGTGAAAATAAGCGTGTTTTAGTGTCCAATTTAACACCTTTTTGATGGGAATTGTTGTTATATTTTAGCAAAAATATTTTATATTCAATATATTAGAGAAAAAGGTATAATTAAGGTGATTTATTGTGTTTTAGGTGGAAAATGATCAAAAGTGCAAAGTTGGAGAAAAGGTGCAACTTGTGCAAGAATGCTGAAAAAATGAATGTTCAACTTATGTAATTTTTCTGTATATGTGTGGAGCTTAAAAATAAAAGTGTGATAAATGGTTGGAAAGCCACAGAAGATAGGGTTGCTTTGGCATAAGAAACACCTCAATTGAAATCCAAATGAGAAAGTTATGATCAAAATGGTGACGTCGCGCAAGTTGTTCCTACTAAGAAAGAATGTTCCACTTTGCATGACTTGTTACAAATTAGAATTTTGGATTTTCTGAGAGTTCTTTATATGGATAGAAAGCCAAGGAGGAGAGAATTGCATGAGCGCAAGAATCACTAAAATCGGAGTTTGGACGAGGAAGTTATGTTCAAAATCGTGAAGTCGCTCGGCTGCCAGCGAAAATTTCCGAGAATTTCCGAAAATTACCTATTTCTTGGAGCACAATTAATCTCATTATTACATAATCCTCCATGATTCACACATATCTTTTATTTCCTTATTTAATTCCCTTCTCATACCTATATATATTTTACATCATTATTCATGTAGGAAGAGACGGCAACACAAACATCCTACATCCCACAAGGGGGGATCACCCCCCAACCATCATCCATATTCCTTCCTCCATCCATCCATCACTTTGAAGATTCATCTGCTGAATCAAGAGGAGGATTCAAGATGGGGAAGGACGCGACGACGCCCACATCTAGGGTTTTTATCATTTTCTAATTTATCTTATATTTTCCAAATATATGGGTAAGATCTATCCATCCCCCATGATTGTTCTTCGTAACATCATGGGCAAGAACCGTTTTGGTAGATCTAGGGTTTTGAAGATTTTTTATGAATTAATTAAACTTTCTTATGTATACTCCATACAACACTGCTTGTGGAATTATTTTATATATGATTATGCGTTTTTAATCAATATTTAGAGTCGTTTTATGCATCTTCAATTGTAATATATATAGAGTTTGAATATATATATTAGTTATCGATTGAGCACATTCACTGCTGAACAGGATTCCATGTTATTATTCTAAGTGAGGGGATTTCGAAGCTTCATTAGAATTATCATATATAGATATTTATTAATTGAATTGGATTGGGTTGATAAGTAGGATAAAGAGGGTAATTTTATAGTACCTATAAAGAGAGATCATATCGGGTTAGAGTATCAATTGGCTAGGGAAATAATTAATACTGATAGTACCTAAAAAGGGGGGTGTAATTATATCTCTTGCTCCAAGGTTATTCACACGTGTTACATGCATATTTACTTATGTCTATAAAGTAGATTTGCATGGCTTAATTATGCATCCATATTCCACAAGGCAGAGTCGGACATTGATACACGAAAGGAAAATTAATGATTGAAATTGGATTATCCTAGAGCTACCTATTCTCCTACTTGATTCACTTTCGTATTCTTATAGTGTTTACTTCATTTTATTCATTATTTAATTTTAGTATTTTAGTTGATAATTAAATCTCAACTTAATTGCCTTTTGTCTTAATTAATTTAGTAAATAATTAAATTGAAAATACGTCGTCCTTTGTGTTCGATATTGAACTTGGTCTCTTGCTTAAGCTACAATTGATATCCTTAATACTTGAGGATTAATTTAACATGCAAAGAAAATGTCCATCAAGTTTTTTGCGCCGTTGTCGGGGACGGCAGTTATTATTAATTTATTACTTCTAGTTTGATTAAGACTTTTATTTGTGATTATTTAATTCTATCTAACCTTGAATTTTTCTGAGGTACTTGTGCACTAGGAAAAGGAGAGGAAAGAAAGGAAGAAGTAACAGACATTATGCTAAATATGGCCGGAGAATCCGGATAATATTGCCATATGTGAAATTTTCAAGTACAATGAGATTGACAACATGGGGTTGATAGGATAAATGGGGGAAGCTGATGATTTTGAGATAAATCCCGGTCTTATCAGCATGGTGGAAAAGAATCCATTTTCTGGAGGTCAATTTGAAGATTCATATCAATACCTCAAAAGATTTCTTGGTTATGCAAACACTCAGAAAGGTGCTAGAGCTAATGATAATGTTAGGCGGATCGCCCTATTCAAATTTTTATTGATTGATAGGGCAGAAGCTTGGTATGAGACTCTTGATGCTACAGATTGTACTACATGGGACCAACTGCAACAGAAGTTCTTAGAGAGATATATGCCACCATCGAAGATCTTCAGAATGAAGCAAGAGATCACCCAATTTATTATGAATCAGGGTGAGGACTTTCATGAGGCGTGGGACAGGTTTAAAGACATACTAAGGAGGTGCCCGCAACATGGGATGTTTAAGGCTCAATACATAAGTATCTTCTACTATGGATTGGATTGTGAGTCGCGTATTCTTATTGATGCATCATTAGGAGGAGCGCCGTTATCTAAGACTACACTTGAAGTAGAAAAGTTGTTTGAAGACATCTCTATGAATACGCATGACTGGGATTCACTATACTTTGCGATGGGAACTTACCTTTCTCCACGCTTTGCGTCAATTGGTTAATATTCCCGGCCATCTCCCCATCAACAACGTCAAGTCCTTCATTTGCTTAGAAATATCCTCATGATTTGCATCAATTTTCTTTTCAAGCTTAGCCTCAAGATGATCTACTCTTGCATCATTCCTTGCTATGTACCTGTTCATCGTATCCTCAAAACCAGGTTTTTCTTCTTCAACCTTAGCACCAGGATCAACACAAATAGGAGGTTGTATTGCTGTATTAGGATCTCTCCATGAAAACTCTGGCCTCCTTGGTTGTTGATAATTACCCGAGGGACCACGATAATTGTAGTTCCCTTGGTAATTTCGGTTTTCTTGATTTTGGAACCTCATTCCTTGAATACTTTGACCCATGGCATAGTTCGCCTTTTCCACCTCCTCTTGGCTAGCTCCTTCATTGCACACATCCTGCTGTATAATTGATACTTGCTGCGCTATGTCAATAATCTGCTTTTGCTGAGACACAAGTAACTTGTTGATACTAGCTAAAATAGAGACAATCTCATCCTTCCTACTTGACTTTACCAATGTGTGCTCAACCTGTGCTACTTTTCCAAGAACATAAGTGTCTCTCACTCTATCAGTTGGCCAATCTCTTGAATTCATAAAAGTATCCTCAAAGAGCTTTTTGGCCTCAACGGATGAGAGTTTGTAAGCAATGCTCCATTAGAAGAAGCATCTAGAATACTCGAGAATCACAGTCCAATCCATTGTAGAAAATACTAATGTATTGAGCTTTAGAAAGCCCATGATGTGGACACTTTCGAAGCATGTCCTTGAATCTGTCCCAAGCCTCATGAAACTTCTCATTACCATGGATAGCAAATTGATTTCTTGTTTCATCTTAAACACCTTTGAAGGTGGCATGTAACGCTCTAAGAATTTGAATTTTAATTTCTCCTAGGTATCGCATTCAACAGCATTAAGATTATCGTACCAATATCTCGTCTTTTCATTTAGTGAGAACTTAAACAAGATGATCCTCCTCACATCTTCATGAGCTCCTGCATCTTTTTGTGTACTAGCATATCCAAGGAACTTATTCAGATGTTGTTGAGGATCTTCAAAGGTTCCCCCAGAGAAGGGACTCCTTTCAATCATGCTGATAAGAGCAAGGTGTAGATCAAAATCAGCTCCGGCCCCTCTTGCTCCTAACAGCCCCACATTGCCTCCACCGTTTTTTCTTAAAGACTTCACGGATGGAAAGATTATCCGGATTTGCCGCCATGTTGACTGCTTCTGCTTCCTGGTTAAATTCGATTGCAGCTTCAGTTGCTTGCGGATTCAGATTCAGCCTTCATTGGTTCTACGTTCTTCTTCCTCGACAATGCTCCAATCTTCGGATCATAAGGTTGTAAATCTCCTACCTTTGATCTAGTAAGAATACTCCTAAGAAAAACAAGCGTTAGAAATTAAAGACAAGAATAATATAGTCTCAATTAACTAGAAATAATAAATTAATATTAATGTCGTCCCCGGCAATGTGCCAAGAACTTGATGAGCGTTTTCTCAACACACAGTATTAATCCCCAAATATGAAGGATGCTATTGTAGCTTTGATAAGCAACCAAGTGATTATCAAACCCAAAGGACGTATTATTATTAATTTAATTATATTCTAACTTATTAAGACTATTATGGCAAAATAGGTGTATGATTAAGTAACTAATTATTAAATAATTAAAAGAACAATTAAAATAAATAGCAGTAGAGATCGAACAAAAGTGAATAAGTGAGATGATAGGTAGTCCTTCGGGCCATCCAGTTTTACTCATTAATTTTCCTTCTGTGTATCAATGTCCGACTCTGCATTGTGGAGTATGGACGCATCACTAAGCCATGCAAATCTACTCTATAGACATAAGTAAATAAGCGTGTGACACGTGTGAATATCTTTGGAGCAAAAGATATAATTCACCCCCCTTTCTAGGTACTATCAGTATCAATTATTTCTCGTGCACTAAGTACTCTAACCCGATATGATCTACCTTTATAGGTACTATGAAGTTATACTCTTTATCCTACTTATTAACCCAATAAGATTCAATTAACAAGTATTTATATAAGATAATTCTAATGAGACTTCGGAATCCCTTCACTTAGAATCATAACATAGAATCCTGCTTAGAAGTGAACGCACTCAATCAATAATTAAGATATATATTCAGACTCTACATAACAATTAATGATGCACAAAACAACTCTGAGTATGAATTTAAAATGCATAATCTTATATAAAATAAACCACAAGTAGTGTTGTACGGAGTATACACACGGAAGTTAAATTAACTTATAAAACCTTCATAAACCCTGAACTACCAAAGCGGTTCTAGCCCATGATTGATCAAAGAACAATCATGGTTGTCACGCCCCGACCTCAGACAGAACGCGACAACCGCCACGTTAATCATAAATTTCATGGAATGGGTGCACTTTACTCCACAAAGTTTATAGAAAACGTAAGGCTTGCTATCAAGTACCTGTAGAACTGAACAACTGATAACAACGGGTACAACCCGAGGACATCATCTCATAAAGTATCAACAAGGATTTACAAAGGTACAAAATACAACGATGTAACTTAGTTTAAAGAAAATATACATGAATGATATAACATCGCGAAGGTACAAAAAGAACATCAAGGGGGTCACCAAATATAAACTATACAATCTCGCCAATGAATCCGTCAATTTATATAAAAGAGAAAGTACCCAAAAAACTGATTGGATGACGAGCAAACGATAGGCAAACCTCCAACCAAAATGATATCAACACCCTGAAAAGGAAAGAATGATGGGGGTGAGCAACACCACCAGCTCAGTGAGGTGATAAGCCGGTCACCCCGACCCTTATATGAAGTATGTATTCCCACTCGCGGTTCATAACATAAAATCCAAAATTTCGTCCCACAATAACAATTTCTCACTCAGTATACATATTAATGAAAATAAAAACCTTAGTGCACATTTATGAATAACACAATTAGTTCAAACAACATGTTATCACATAAAAGACGCGTGGGTAGTCAATATGCACATTAATATTCTTTCTCAACACGCCAAGTGCTAAAGTTCACAATTCAATATCGACGTGAATACTTGAAATGATCAAACATATAAACATATATGACATGCATGTCCCACACCGGTGACGTTGACTAAGCCTATAATAGACAGATCCATCTAACGATCACCCTCTAGAGTATCAGTATTTGGCAAATAGACAGGTCCCCCATTAGATCTAACTCACCCGGGTTTGTCAAACAACGGGCAACTTGGTTGTCACTCTAACTCACTCGAACCGCAACAATTCGGGCTACTTAATCAATGTCGCTCCAACTCACCCAAACCGTGACCAATTCAGGCTACTTAACCTTGGTACCAGGCATACATATGCATATGCATCATAAGATGAATAACGACTCAAGTTAGAGTCTTAATTGGCACACAAGAATAACCAAAAATCAATTCTCAAATAATTCACAATAAATGATATCAGATATCGAGCCGGCATGGCTCTTCAATATAAGTTTAAATCAATAATACTCATAAAATGGCTAACAGGACTCTAACCAGAGCAATCGAGCCAATCAGACTCTTTACCACATAACACAATATCCAATAATTTTCTTATCAATTAACTAAAACTAAAATAAATGCACATTTATCGAGGGTCCACACTTCCCACAAGAGAAGGCGTTCCTGAATTATCAACTCACAAGGAAGTGATTAACTCTCTCCGGAATCTGAAGTCGGTCCCTTGCCCTTCGTCGATGGTTCTTTACCTAGAAAGGAGATGAACAATTAAAGACAAATCAAATATAACTAACTATTAGCGGTAACATCACATTTCACTGCTAAAAATAAATCCTAATCGAGTTCGAACGAGTCGATATTAAATAAAAATGGCATGTAACTCCTTAACATCAGTTCCCAATCCCACATAACCCATTTGAATACGTTAACTAAACGAAACGATAGAAAATAAATTTGAATTCGACATAAAAATTCTGAAATTTTCCAGCTAGCAGCAGTTTACGAGAAAAATCATAACTAATTGTAGTATAATCGGATTGCGGCATTTCAAGTAGCTACGGAAAGCTAACGAGTTCAGCTACGTATAGAAATTAAGTTTGCAAACTTTTGAGGGCAATAGCTATATCAAAATCTGTGCGAACAGTCTGCGAATTACCCACATACCAAAAAGAAAAACCCCACAAAATTACAAAACCATGGAAGAAGGAAGCTTAATTCATATATCACTTACCTCAAAATAACTTAGAAACCACCTAGGATGAGGTTGTAGAGAGAATTTGATCAACAAGGGTTTCTCCTCTTCACTCTCTTCTTTCCCCTCTTTTGTTTTTCTTCTCCCGTTCTCCTTTCTTTTCTTTTCTTTTTTTTTAACTTTAGCCTTAATAATTATATATCAGGCCATTTAAGTAGGCTGAAAATTTGGGCCACAAAATAAAATAAATAAATAAGTTTGGGCTTTCTAAAAAAAATCTAGTTGGGCTAAGATAGGGCTGGCCTTTTGGGCCATAAAAATAAATAAATAGGTTTTGGGTTTTCTAAAAAAAATATCTAGTTGGGCTAAGATATTATAATGGTGGTTGGATAGATCTTACCCATAGCCTTGAAAATTACGAGATAAATTAAGATGCGAAGTAAGATGCAGGCGTCGTCGCGTCTCTCTCTATCTTGAATCTTCACTTGGTTCTCACTTGATTCGGCAGACGAATCTCTCCCCACAGCTCCACAGATGGTGGAAGGGTTTCAGATGTTATGTAGAATGAAGGTGGTGAATGGCTCTCTTTCCCCTTACGTAGGGTTTTTCTTTTATACTTGTGAGCTCTCCTTACGGACCTAGGATAGGCTTTTTGAGCAAAAACACACACTGAAAGTGTAAAAATACAGATCCGTATATGTCCAGCGCGTCAGTTCGACCAAAGGCCTTGGTCGAACCAACACAACTGGTCGAACCATAGGTCGAATCAGCCTATAACACACTGGCAGGTCTGGAGTTCGACCCAAACAGTACCTCGAATCAGAAGCTTCCCGATCGAACTGCAACTGCGAAAACTTATGCTTCTGGTTCGACCATGGTTCAACCAAATGGCTTGGTCGAACCACACTTTTGTGGTAGAACCATACTTCTGCCAATCTTTCGACGCCTGGTTCGACCAGGGATGCAGGACGAACCACATCCCTGCTTGGTCGAACTGGTGTCTTTGATACCCTTTCTCCAGTTCCAATCACTTCTATCCTGTTTTTCTTCAAAAATCCACTCAAACACACTCAAACACACCTGATTCATGACTTTCCACAACATAACTCGATTTATCTTGACTCAAGATCAAATCATACATCATTATCCCATGAATCAAGGTCAAAACACATGAATTTATACACTCATCACCTATACCCCGTCAAATCGATGTTGAAGTGCTCCACTATCGGAGAAATCCCTCTGATGTTGACCTTCTGAAAAGAGTGTGTAGAGAACTTATACAACTGCTGCAAAAGATAAGCTCCAACATTGAATTGAACTCTGTTCATCATACACCATAACACATACAACTCCCCTATTAGAATACACCCACCCTCAGCTCGGGCAAACAATATATTTTTGAGTATCCGGTCCATGTACGCGATCACCTAGTTGCAAATAAATGCAGCCCTCGAAGAGTTAGAATTGTAATCTCCTTCTACTCGGTGATCGCCCTCCAGAAGACATCAGGGTTGAAATTCTCGTGCTCTTCTCTTCCTTTCCTTTCTGGACATCCAAAAGCCTCATTAAACTCGCTAGCATACATCAACCTTTGCTCTCCTCCAATCTGGAACCAAATCCCAGACGGAAGGAACCTATCTCCACGTTCAACCCTTAACATGCATAAGACCTCTGCAGTGATGTAGAAATAAGTCTCCCTTTTCAAATCCATGAATTGACTAATCCCCACCTGGTTGAACATCCATCTTATACCGTTTATGATATTCATCTCCACCATAGCATTATCAACTTGTATCGAGTCCTAGCCATCCTATCATAGATAGCGTCCCACAACTCCTTCTTTTCTTCTCAATCCTCTTTCCGTATGTTGAAGTCCAATGGTCTCCTCTTATCCTTTTTGATTTCTTTGAAGTTTCACCCTGATGGTGATCGGATCTTATGGTCTACATTATCCATTCGAATTCCATGCACATCTAACGCAACAGAATAACAGAGTGTTTTACCTTTCACAGAAGACAGACAGAGAAGTCTGAACAGCTGGAGAAATGATCTCTTGATCTTCTGCTGTATTCCTATGCCTCGTCTAGACGTTGTGTGGACGATGATCCTCTAGGAGATCCCAATCCATAGTTTTCCTCATATATCTCACGTTCTCTCTTATCCGATGAGAAATCTTATTTCTCATCAAAAGAATGATTTAGGCGTGAATAATGATAACTGGGACTATTGGGATGACTTATTTATAGGCTACAGTAGGGACCAGGAGGAGAAATTAGGGTTGGGCCTCCCATTGCGCTTAAGCATCCAAGTTTAGCCCAAAACTTATACTTAAGCCCAATAATGATAAATCAGTCCACTAAAAAATTATTATTGCACTGCCACCCTAGTCCAAAATTACGTTATGGGCTCCTTCTTATTATGAGCCCGTTTAACTCCTCATGTTTAAGATATACAATGCCCATTAATTAAATGAGTTACTGACAACTCAATTAATTAATCTATTATCTAAGAGTAGTACCACTCAACCTTATTATCATGCCAGAATAAATCCACTTGCAGGGTTTACATGATAATCCTTATGAGCTCCTCAGAGGGACATCATCAACCTAATTCATTAGGACACGGATTTCTTCTATAATCAACAGCACACCATAGAGACAGTACCATCTCCCAACTCACCGAGCATATTGATTTACAATAAAAACTCACCCTTTGATGAATTAAAGAAATAAATATTGAATTACGTGTTGAAGTTATTGTATAGGGATTAAGAGTACGAACTTCCATCATAACAGAGGTCTTGCTCTTTTATATAGTCAGTATAAATCGAACAACCTCGAGCGGTCCTACTCAATACACACAAGGTGTACTAGTGTAATTTTATAGTCAAGATAAACTAATACCAAATCATACTACAATCATCCCGATAGATTGGCCCCGTCTATCTCAGTTGTGAGCAACTATTTATACTTTATAAGGAGCCGATAATATAATCTTCCATGCGATGTCGCACACCATATTATCTGCAGTATAAAGTAAATGGACTATTGCATTGACATGCAATCATTTGATCAATGATTCTCACTTCAAATATTGTCATAACATTGTTCATACTAATGCTAGGCTTTTAGTATACAATCCAACACTTCCTTCATGGGTGCCTTCGAATCCTTCCTCTTCGAAGAGGTAGCAATTTCTTTTCCTACATTGATTATATTTCAATACGAAATAAAGAAAATAAAATAAGTATACCCAACCTAGGACTAGTTATCACATAGATACTACTCAAGACTTTAAATTCATATGCCACAACCAATTCATGAATCAACTTCTCCATAACTACCCATGTTTAACAATAATATAAATTGAATCCACAAACATCATCCATCATAGAGAAATTAAAATAAAAAACACTAGGTCACAACTTTACGACTTAACATACTTCAACAACATTCCAACATGCTTCATAATGAATAAAAATTCAAACAATTAAGCATAATTCATAGCATGGCGCAATTCCACAATTTCAATTACTTATAATCATCATACCAAATCAAAGAGCACATTCAAAAATTCAACAACTAAACTCAAGCCCGTGACATATGCATCATCATTTTCACAAAAATCCATTAATCCAATGTACAATTGAACACATGCAAATTCATATGAAATTTCAACAACACCTAATTTCAACATCCAATCCTAACTAAAAATATATTTAATCAACTTACCCATCAATAACAAAGCATAAAATCATCAAAACCAAGGGTAAAGAGTAAAGAAAACATACCTTTGTCTCCTGCCACAAGTATGTGCGAACGAAGCAATAAAATTCCTAAATTTGAGTAGAAAAAGTCCTAATTTGGACTTGAGTTCTCCAAAAATTGTTGTGGAATGTGTGGAATTGGGGAAAGAAAGAGTATACTAAGGGTTTGAAGTGAAATTCTTACAGTTCGGGATGAGTGCTCGAAGAAGGGTGGTGAAGAATGGTCGAGCAACGCAGAAACTACCTTATATCACGACTTTTTAACCCTTGCTCAACTCGAGCAACATGGTCAAGCAAGACCAGGCGTGGTCGAGCAAGGTGCCTGATAACTGAACCCATTCTCTCCTTGTTGCTTGACCTCATGCTCGACTAAGACATCTTGGTCGAGTAAAGTGATTTTAGTTGAGCAACCACTTTGTAAATTGAAAAACTCACCGTATCTTGCTCGACCATTGCTCAATCGAAATGGTCTGATCGAGAAAGCTGTCTGTAAACAGAATTGGCCTCCCAAAGTTTTGCTCGAGCACTGCTCGACAAACACGATTTGGTCAAGCAACTTAGGATTTGGTCGAGCAACTCCCTGAACTTCCGAATTTTGTGATCTTCTTCATCCCCTACAAAACTCAGACTCCAATACGATATTAAGTATAATATCAAACCAATACAATAGCTAGAGACCCAAATTTCATACTCAATTAATCAAGTATATAACTCCGCATACTACGCGATAAATAAAACACCTTAAACATTAGTCAAATTGCACAATATAGACATACCAAAACCGGTTAAAGTTTTAATATGCCACAAAAAATTAACTCACCTAACAAACATTACAAAGAAAAAATTATACTCTTGGTGCTAAGATGAGGTAAGTACATCACACCCCACCCCCAAACTTGTAAAAATATAAGTTGAAACTAAGTTTGCAAAGAAATATAATTGCCGATATAAAAGCACCTTAAATATAAAAATTTCTTACTCACACGAAATAAATAAAGCAATAAAACAGGAGGGAAAAGCCCCCAACAGGTGTTCATATTTAACGTCAGAGAGTCACAACGGTACCAACTCAATGTAAGGTGACACAAAGACAACACAAGCTTCATCCTGTGACTTAAAGTGCTTCAAACTATGCCCATTTGCCATAATGATGTCTCCATCTTTGTCTATGATCTCAAAACTCCCTCCTCCGCAATCTCTATGGATAAGAAACAGTCTCGTCCACTTCGATTTTAATTTTCCTACAAAAAGCTTTAAACTAGAGTTAAAGAGTAACACCTTATCTCCTTGCTTGAACTCCTTGAAAGTGATCTTCGAGTCATGCCACTTCTTCATCCTCTCCTTGTAGATCATTGAGTTCTTGTAGGCTTAATTTCTGAACTCATTGATTGATATGAGTGATCCTCAACTTCTTTTGCTCTTCAAGAGATAAGTTCAAATTTCTTACTGCCCAAAAAGACTTATGTTAAATCACTACAGGTAAGTGGCACGACTTCCCATAAACAATTTGATAAGGTGACATGTCTAGCATAGTCTTGTACGCAGTCCGGAACCCCCATAAAGCATCATCGAGCTTCATAGTCCAATCTCTTCTATTTGTTCCAACTACTTTCGCCAAAATTTACTTCACTTGGAGGTTGGAGACTTCGCCTTGCCCATTCTAAATTTTATTTTTAAATTAAGATTACATTAATAATAAAGTAAAATAAAATAAAACTCAAGTGGTTGTGCCTAATTTGGTTTCAACTCAACGATATTTTTATTTCAGGTAACACTATGGTTGTGGACGATTAATAATATGATTTTTTGGGCCTTCATCTCCTAGCTCATGTGGTTCATAGTGGTGTGTATATTCTAAAATAAGGCTTCCTGGGCCATTCCTATATATCTCAATTAAATTTTGGGCTTGTATAAGGACCACTGGACTGTTCCTTTCCTGATATGTTCATTAGAGTTTGAATGGACAGACAATTGAAAAAAATGTATTGATCTTTGATGTGTATTTAATGACGAATTCAGAAACCCTAAATAACATTATAGAATATTCCTCCATTCCGCATAATCATTTACATTATTTAAAAACATTACTTCTTTACCCACTTTATTGATTTTTAGATACTCTCTTGTGAGATGAGTTTTTTTTAGACGGGCTGTGAGACGGATTGACACATCACTAAAGTATGCTTATTATATTGATAAAGTATGTTTATTTGTAATTAAAGTATATCAATAATGAATCATATAAGAACACACTAAAATCATACTTTAATGCATAATCCATCATACTTTAGAAAACATACTTTAACAATTATTCAACATAATTTATTTTTATAATAGGCATACTTTACATGTCTTACATACCGTCTCACATTAGTAATGTCTCACAAGAAACTTTGTCTTGATTTTTTTAGTAAATTGATTTTTTAAAACTATTAAATAAATTATAAAATATATTAGGTCCATAGAAAATGTTACTTCTAACCTAAAGTTTTTGGGTATATATTTATATTGTTAAAAATAAAATTACGCGTTCCACTTCTTAAAAAAAAGTACATAGTTCTTAAAGTCATATATATTTTTAAAAATAGATAAATTCTAAAAAAATAAAATTATGTATTCTCTTTCTTAAAAAATACTACATAGTTCATAAAGGGGGAGTTAAGTAAATTATATATTTTTTAAAGTTAGAGTTGAATAAATTAATAAAATAAGTAAAAGAATAAATAAATATATATATATATATATATATATATATATATATATATATATATATATATATATATACTACATAATTTTTAAAAAGATAGTTAAGTAAATTACATATTTTTAAGAGAGGGTTGAATAAATTAATAAAAAAGCAAAAGAATAAAATATTAAAAAAATCTGTTATGCCATGGAATCTACCGAACGACCTCCTCGTGGAGAGTTGAGGACCTTTCAATTGCACTACCTATGTATAATTATTTCTTAATTAATAGACACTTACTAATATTTTTACTTTCAAGTGTGGCCATCACATTTGCATCTCATGTAGTATTTGATCTGAATCTTCACACACGGGAATCAATAATCTGTTTTTTAAACATGTCACCATAGTTAGTTTTGCATTAGATTGTATGAATAAAATGTGTTTCATCTTCCGTTTCTTGGCTGATGTTGTGAGTATATTGTTCCAATTAAACAGTCGACATATCAAAAGTAAGTGTTGTTACTTCCAGAGGAGTGTGAGCTAAAATGGATAAATTAGAAAGACTATTTCTGAACAATGGTGTTGAATAAGAGACTTTTAGTCAAAGTTGATGCTTTTGAATCCCACTCTCTCCAAACACACCGGTATATATACACGTACGTGTGTGTATATATATGATTGAATTCAAGAAATTAGAACAAATTCAAGAATCTGATTGACAAATTACTGCAGTGTTGGAGCTGGTGGAGGAAGATTCATCGAGGAAGATAATAGAAATCATTTGCATATCGAGCTGGACAAAGCCACACCAAAAACAGTGTAAGAATTGAGCGATTAAAATTTTTTTATAATAATATAAATTATATTTTTTAATCTAATAACCTACAAAAAAATCGATTACAACTTATTAAATTTATTTTATTTTATTTTTAAAATAAAAGTGATAATCTTCTCAATCAAACTATTTTATAAATAATCAGTAGGATTTGTTAGAATTAAGGGTTAATTGCGTCAAAAGTTCTGACATTTTCGCGAATTTCAAATTAGTCCAAACTTTTCAATATTTACAAATAAGTTCTCGACCTTTAATTCTTTTTTCAAATCAATCCACCGGGCAGCGGGAGGCCTGCCCGGTCGCTGACCTGTTTAATTTTTATCCATGTAAGTAGCCAGCTGTATTAAAAAACAAAAAAAAAAATAAAAACGACATCGTTTAATAGCGCTTCTGAAAATCATCGCCATTAAAGCTTATACATTAATTAATCCACATATTAGATCATGTTTATTAATTTGGTAACTAAAAATTTTGAAGTTAACGATCTTTCCTAATCCGGTTTTCTTTCCATCTTTCCTTTCTTCAAATCTCGCCTAAAATTGATCATCTCATCAGCATCACCAATTCGCGAATCTGACCAAACCTTTCTGCATTTTAATGGCAGCCCAGTTTTCAATGACATACAGAGCAACGAAGATGATTCGAAATCCAAAGCAATTCGGGTCAATTTCTTCGCGGCGGAGGACTGAATCGGGTGGCTAGATTCACGGCAGCCACGTACGGTGTTGTACATCTCGTTCGGTAGCATCGTGCACCTGTGGCAGGAACAGGTCGACGAGATAGCGTATGGCCTCACCAAGTCAGAGATTTCATTTCTGTAGGTTGTGCGGCCGCCGCCGAAGGAGAAGAAGTGGGACCCGCATGTTCAGCTGATGGTGGATGAGCGGGGAAGATAGTGCAGTAGAGCCCACAAGAGGAGGTGTTGGCCCACCCCTCCACCACCTGCTTCATGATTCACTGCGACTGGAACTCGATGATGGAGGCGCTGACCAGTGGTGTTCCGGTGGTGGCGTTCCTTGTTGATGTTTAGGGATGAGGTTGTGCAGGGGAGAAGCTGACGGAAGGGTTGTGCCTCGAGATGAGGTGGCAACTTTTTTGACGGAGGCGACGTCTAGGAAACAGGCGGAGGAGGTGAGTGAGAACGCTCTGAGGTGGAAGAAGGCGGCGGCGAGATTTTATGACAGAGCTTGAACATGACAGAGCACAAATTTTTATTTTTTTTAAAACAGCTGGATGCTTACGTGGATAAAAATTGAACACGTCAGCGACCGGGCAGGCCTTCCACTACCAGGTGGCTTGATTTGAAAAAATGGTTAAAGATCGAAAATTTATTTGTAAATATTGAAAAGTTTGGACTAATTTAAAATTCGCGAAAAGGTCAGGAATTTTGGCGCAATTAACCCTAGAATTAATAACATTTTAATTAAAAGTGATCTAATAACATTAATAATTTAATTTTAATGATTATTATTAATAATTTATTTATTTAATTACCTATAAAAAATTATTAAAACTTATTTAATTCACAATGCAGATAAAAAGAGATAATACATTTAATAAAAAATAATACTCCCTCCGTCCTTCCAAAAGGTCCCCATTTTATTATATTGGACGTCTCATTCAAAGATTCTCATTTTCACCTTTTAGTAAAAAGGTTCACTACTGATGAGAGTGAAAATAAACGTGTTTTAGTGTCCAATCTAACACATTTTTTAATGGAATTTTTGTCATATATTAACACAACTATCTTATATTCAATATATGTAAGAAAAATATCACTTGAGGTGTTTTTTTTGTGTTTTAAGTGGAAAAATGATCAAAAGTGCAAAGTAGGAGAAAAGGTGCAACTTGTGCAAGAATGCTGAAAAACGGACGTCCAATTTTTGTAATTTTTCTGTATTAGTGTGGAGCTTTAAATGTTAATTGTGATATATGATTGAAAAGCCACAGAAGAGATGATCGTTTTGGCATAAAAAACACCTCAATCGGAGACCAGACGAGAAAGTTATGATCAAAGTGGTAACATCGCGCAAACTATGCCGAATAGAACGGCTATGTCACTTTCCATGGCAGGTTACACCTTCAAATCTTAAATTTTTTATGAGTTCTTTATAAAGATAGAAATCCAAGGAAGAGAGGATCGCGTGAGCGTAAAAATCACTCAAATCGGACCTCGTATGTGGAAGTTATGTGCGAAACGGTGAGACTGCGCAAGCTGATTTGACCCGAACCAGTGGTCGAACAACTCGTGTCGTGGTCGAACTAGAAGCTTGAAAATTGTAAAAGTGTTGTTCAACCACGATGATGTGGTTCGACCAGCCATGAGGTCGAACAATGGTCGAACCACATGCCTGGAGTGTGAAAATTGTTGATTTCAATTCGACCATGGTTCGACCAAGCCCATAGGTCGAACTAAAGGCCTGAGACAGCTCCAAATCCAATTTTTACACCCCTAGTGCGTGTTTCTGCATGTGTCCATCGTAAAAAGCTCATCCAAGGTCCATAAGGAGAGCTTACAAGTATAAAATGGGATATAGATCACATCATAATTCATTGAATTAGAGAGAAAAACAACACAATCCTCCTACACCCCACAAGGGGGGATCACCCCCTAACCATCATCCACATCCTTTCGTCCATCCATCCATCACTTTGAAGATTCGTCTGTGGAATCAAGAGGAGAACCAAGAGAAGGATTCAAGATAGAGAAGGACGGAACGACGCCCACATCTAGGGTTTCCTTTGTTTCCTAATTTATCTCGTATATTCCGAACATATGGGTAAGATCTATCCAACCCCCATGATTGTTCTTCGCAACATCATGGGGTATAACCATTTTGGTAGTCTATGGTTTTGAAGGTTTTTATGAATTAATTGAACTTTCGTGTGTATACTCCGTACAACACTACTTGTGCAATTATTTTATATATGACTATGCGTTTTTAATCTATATTTAGAGTCGTTTCGAGCATCTTCAACTGTTATATAGAGTCTGAATATATATCTTGGTTGTTGATTGAGCGCGTTCACTGCTGAACAGGATTCCATGTTATGATTCTAAGTGAGGGGACTCCGAAACTTCATTAGAACTATCATATATGAATACTTCTTAATTGAATTAAATTCAAGTTAGTAAGAAGGATAAAGACGTTAATTTTATAGTACCTATAAAGGAAGATCATATCGAGTTAGAGTACCAATCCTAGGGGGAAATAATTGATATTGATAGTACCTAGAAAGGGGGTGAATTATGTCTCTTGCTCCGAGGGTATTCACACGTGTTACACACTTATTTACTTATGTCTATAAAGTGGGTTTGCATGGCTTAGCGATGCGTTCATATTCCACAAGTCAGAGTCGGACATTGACACACGAAAGGGAGATTAATGAGTGAAGCTCGATTATCTTAGAGCTGCCTATTCTCCTACTTGATCCACTTTCGTATTCTTCTAAAGTGCTTATATTTTAATTATTATTTAATTTTCAGCATAGTAGTTATTAGATCATCAATCTCAAAATCTTATTGTCTTGTCTTAATTAATTTAGTAAATAATTAAATTGATAATACATCGTCCTTTGGGTTTGATATTTTACTTGGTCGCTTGCTTAAGCTGCAAGTGATATCCTTAATACTTGGGGATTAATTTTGCGTGCAAAGAAAACGCGCATCAATACCCATCACATCACTCTAGTACTCCTAGTTTATATTATTCGCAATTGGTTTAAAAAAATAATATTATATTTATTGTATTTTTTTACCCATATTAATGAAGTACATAAATTAATTAATTACCACATTTTTATTTATCATGTATTTTCTTTTATTAAAAATATTATTATTTTATATTTTTTGTATGAATTATTTATAAAATAATTTAATTGTACGGTTATCACTTTTTTTAATCAAATATCACTTTTTATAAAAAAATATTATCATTGTCTTAAGAATCGTTAAAAACTTAGTTTAATTGAAAATTGAGTGTAACTCTAGTAGGACCGGCGCTACCAAATAACTGGTGGAATCGGATTCTAATGTTGGGCATGATCGATTAATATTTCTTTTGACCAACGAGAGAACAATGTTTCCTACTCTTCCACTCTTTCCTTCCCCAATCTCATCTCATTCTCGATTTGACTCTCTCAATCTGTCAAAACCCTCCACTATACAATTGTTACTCACATCGATGAAGAACTCGTGCTATACTATCTGAAGAGGAAGATATACTCTCAGCGCCATCTACTTGACATCATCGCTGAGATTGATGTTATGAGTGGGATTCCGAGGAATTATGATCATTGCTATTTTCACCTAGATTTTAGTATTTATTTGTGAGTTTTCGTATTATTGTACCCGTATTTGTGTAACTTTTGATAGAGTTTTATATTAATTAAGAAAAGTGTGATATGAATGGATATAACTGTGGAATTGAGCTCAAATGTGTGTAAAACATGTCAAAAATAGAGCAAAATGGAGTCGGGAGCCAAGATGGAGAAGAGGGACAGGACTCGACCACACTCAAGTCGAGCCCTGAGCTCGACAGCACCTGAAACACCTGCTCGCCCATGTCGTGGTCGTGTGATAAACTCATGTCGAGCTTCGTCAACACGCAGAACACGCCGAGAAACGTGAGCCGACTCGAGTCGATCTCTGTAGCTCGAGTCGAGACCGTGCAAAATCCATAATAAGTTGTGCATGTGTTCTAGAAGGTTCAAAGGGGTATAAATGCATAATTTAAGCGTGAATTACGAGAGAAAGATCATTTGTAGCAGTTACAAGATCAAAACAGACAATTCCACACCACATTTACACACAGTCTCTCCAACATCCATAATCCATCCAATTCACTTCATCTCACCATTTCAATCCATAATTCACTCCATAAACCTTTGACTCACAACATCCTTGGAAGAAATTGAGGCATTGGAGAATTGAAAGCACATGAAGGAAGTAGATCTACCTTATTAAAAAAGGGAAGAAATTAATCTTTTCATTTGAATTCTTTTGATTTGGAGTTAGCAATGGATTCATGTAAGCTTTGTAAGGTTTTTGTGATGACAATTGTTGGCTAGTCCTCTTGTGAGGCTAGACACATGATTGGTTAATGAGATGCGTAGGATTTTTAATGTTGAATTGAGTTGATTTTGGACTTTCTTCTTATAATGAATGATTCATGATTCATGTTCTTAATTGTGTAGTTAAATTTTCTATCTATTATGTTAGGATAGTCATTCCAATAAGATTTGTAGAGATTGAGTGCTTGATCATGTATGTTAGTGATAGGAGAGGTAAGTCATACCCTTATAATGCTTAGAACACTTATAAGAGGACACTTGAGTGATTGAGTGAGAAGAACCAACCTTAGGATCATAGTACCTTCATGGGAATTGAGATTAAGGCACAATCTTAGGGGATTTAAACTTTTAAAAGAGTTGAGAACCTAATTACCTTGGCCATAGGGATTAGGGGTACAATCGCGATTGCTTTTAGTCCATAATCAATTAAGTTTGATGTTATAATCTTGCATATCTAGTTAGTACCTTAATTATGAGTGTGGTTAGCCTTGCTTTTTCTAAGATCTATTTCATCCATTCTATTTCATCTTGTTAAGTGATTGGTAATTGATAATCTAGTTGTTAGTTGATTTTGAAGTTAATTGTTAGCTTACTTGTTAGTATAAAATCAAACCATGATTCGATCACTATTACAAAGTATGATCAAAAATAAATTCGGATACGATCTTCTCCATGGGATTGATAATTGCACTTGGTCACCTTCGTACTACAAACGATAGAGTACACTTACTCTAAATCAATTTACACCTAAATTGAGGCCAAGTTCAAATTACCTGGTTTTTTTATTTCAGTCTTTTTACCTGTGTTTGATCATTGACTTGTTAATTTGGTTTTGTTTATTTTCCCTTTCTTGAGTTTTACCTTATTATTCCTATTTATCATTCTAGATTTCATGGCGAATCATGTTGGATTACTGTTACTTGGAGCAAGAATTTGATGGTTAGGGTTTTAGCATTGGGATTGATAATGATACGAATCAGTGCCTCTATAAAATGGATATTAAACAGTGGTTGTTTTGCAAGAAGAAAAGGTTAAAGAGTTTAGACACATATTTGTATAGATTTGACATATTTTAGGACATTTCTTTAGCTAAATTTGGATCTAGGCCTGAGCTATTGGGGGTTTCTATGTGGAGGTTTTATTTCACGAGAAGCACATAGTTCTATTTCTTGGGGACATGATGTAAGAAGGCTTGAAGCGAACAGAGTCAATCCCAACTCCATCATGTGTTGTTTTCATGTTAAAAAGAGAGGACATCTCTGGGAAGAAGGTGTTCTCCACTAAGTTCCAATTTTGTGATGTTAGAAAGCCATTTATGCAAGTGAATAGGCTTCGATGGAAATTCAGAGAAAATCACACAGTGTTAGTGGTTGAGCTTCCAATTAAAGTGTTCTATGATGTGCATAACAAGTATCACTTTCATAAATTCAATACCCAAATAAATTAAAGCATTTTTTTATTATTAAATTAGTAACAGTGTTGAATCTAGTACCAACTTGATGCCTAAATTTAAGCCAAACTTACACATGGCTGCCAAATCATTTAATTTAATTTTAAATTAATTATATTTCAGTACTGCTTTCTTGCTTGCTTTCTTTTCTTGTTTGGTATTGCAGCATCTGGACTAGTTGAACGTGTCTCTGTTTTCAGTTTGAATGTTCTTATCTTGATTGATTCATGTGTTGGTGAACTATTGCTGTTTTAATTCCAAAAATTTTTTATTCTTAAATGCACGAATCAACATGTCTTCCCTCTCTCTTATATTACATCACATCTGACTTAGATCATTAATTGTTCCATTATAACATCTCCCTTTAATAAAATCATTCCTACATCTTTGGAATGGTAAATTACTTTATTAAGCTCTCAAGTATATAATGCAACCAATGGATTGAATAATGATACTTTACTAATTAAAAAATGTGAATTGTAATCACAAGAAATGATTTTAACAGAAGAAGTAAGCGTGTCTTTATAGATGAGATCATCAGACAACACAACATGTAGATGGTTCATTCATTTGATTTTATTGGGGTATATTCTTGTTTATACTATTCAAAATTTTAAATCAAATAGTGATCCAATTAATTTTAAAGAGTAATCATATTAATTCAAAAATAATCTAATTATTTTTATAGAATAATTTATCAACTTATAGATTTCATACAATTTTATTTATCTACAAATCATGACCTCATTTTTAGAAATTAAAATCAAATCAAAGAGTGATCCAATTAAATTTGAAGAGTGATCCTATTAATTACAAAGATTAATCTAATTATTTCTATAGAGTGATTTATTAACTTACAAGTTTCATACAATTTTAATTATTCACAACATATAGCTTCATTTTTAGAAATCATAGCTCAAATCAAAGAGTGATCCAGTTATTTCCAAAGTGTGATCCAATTATTTCCAAAGAGTAATATTATTATTTCTACATAATGATTCATCAACTTACAAATTACATAAAATTTTATTTTATACAATGCATGACTTCATTTTAAAAAAATTAGATTAATCAAATCAAAGAGTAACCTAATTATTCATTAAGAGTAGCCTAATTATTTATATAGAGTAACCCCATTAATATGAAAGCATACAATTTAATTCTTCACAATACGTTACTTCATTTTTAAAAAATTAGAGTATCAAATCAAAGAGTAACCAAATTTTTTTATAAAGAGTAATCTAATTATTTATAGAGTAGCCTAATTAATATGAGAGCACACAATTTAATTCTTTACAATATATTACTTCACTTTAAAAAAATCAGAGTATCAAATCAAAAAGTAACTTAATTCTTTATAAAGAGTAACCTAAATTTTTATAAAGAATAATTCAATTAATATGAAAACATACAATTTCTTTCTTCATAATACATGACTTCCAGCTTGGATTATTTGTGTCATTTCGGTACATCATCTTCTGTGTCACTCCATTGTATGGATGACATGTAGGAGAGAGAGGAAAACTATACCCTTAAAAAGGAAAGCTTAAACTTTAGGGGAAATGGTTGGATTTCTTTCCCCTCTTATGTGTCAATCAAATGACGTGTGAAAAAGAAGATGATTTACGAAAATAGCGTAAAAAATCCGGTGTGCATGACTTCATTTTCAAAAATAGAGAGATAAGATGTCTAGAGAGAGATAGTTTAGGGAGAGAATGAACGGGCGGAGAATGCCTTCGGGCCTCCCATCATCTCTTTCCCAACCCAATTTCATCCCAACCCCTCCGTACTCCAAACCCCATCGTCACTACCATGTTAATCGTCCCTTTACCACCATTGACCCTCTCAAACCTCACCCAGCTAGCTCCACCTCAAACAGCCACCCCGGTTCCTATCAAACCCTTACACGACTAAACTTGTAACATCATTACCTGGCTACAAGCCAGAGGCGGCCTCACCCAGCTAGCTCCACCTCAAACAGCCACCCCGGTTCCTATCAAACCCTTACACGACTAAACTTGTAACATCATTACCTGGCTACAAGCCAGAGGCGGATGCAGTATAGGTACATGGGGTACAGCGGTACCCCCAAATTAAAAACTAATAGTTATATATATAGTATGTATCTAACTTTGTTCTCCAGTAGCTTGGTGGTTTGGGCTCTCTTATTTGACCCCTAAGTGTTCGATTCCCGCAAGTCTCATTCCACTTTTTTCTTTCTTTATTTATATTTATATATTATTTCTATAATTTATTTTTTATTTTTTATTTTCAAATGCCCACTCTTGCATTTCTATTTATATTTATATATTATTTCTTTGAATTTTTTATGTTACTATTCAAACATGTTTCTTTTAATGTTATACTACACCTTGGCTTCTTTCTTTTTTTTTTTAATAAACTTTGGTGTTTCTTTTGATATTTTTACTTAAATTATTAATTGCAATATAAATTAATATTCAATTTATTATTATTTTTTTAAATACTTAGTATGTGTTATAAATTCATGATAATAATATCTTAAATTATTTTTTAAAAATAAAAATTAGACGATGTCAATAGTAATCATAATTTCTCCATTTTGATTTATTTATTGTATGATTTTAAATATGAAATAAATAATATTTTAATAATTATATGTAGTCCAACTGCTGTGCACCTGGTCGATTTTTATCGTTAGATTATATTTTAGTTTGATCTCCACCATCAAATAAAATAAAATAATTATTTTATAAAAAACATAACTAGCCACTAACCCCATTATTAACCCATTAAGTCTTGGTGCACCGATACACTAGGTACACAGCAGAATCACCCAATTATATGTCGTACCCTCAAATCTATTTTCCCGGATCCGCCCCTACTACAAGCAGACTAGTGTGGGAAGATTTGATGATTGGTCTAGTGTTGTGAGGAAGGGTCCGGCCCTTTATAGAGACAAGTTGTAGAGAGACTTCATAAAGAACACCTCAAAAATTTTCTTCACCAGTTTTCTGGACAACCACGGTTATAAAGAGCTATGGATGATTTTAGAGAATACAGAAGTATCAGAGATGTTTTCATCCCTAAAAGAGGAGTAAGAACGGAAGAAGATTTGGGATTGCCATATTTGCAAACGTGGTCAACAACGATATGCTTGAGAGGAGGTTAGATTCTATTTGGATTGTATCCTACAAACTAAGGGTGAACTGACCATGTTTCTCTCTTCAAACCCTGACAAGGCCAACTTCGATGATGCAAGAATGTAAGTCTGACTGCCTGGTGAAGCATGTATTATCTTTGGTTCATCTAGTTGTGAGTCACTCTACTTTTTTGGGCCATGCAGCGAGGGAGAGTTCTATCACATCGGTTGAGGTTGTAGAATCAGACATCAAATGGGCAGAGAGCTGCTATGTGGGAACCTTAGCCAATGGTATACGTATTGAGGAGGTCAAGAAGAATTATTCATAGGTGGGTATTACAATATTAAGATGATGGCAATTGATGGGAGAAGGGTCTTGCTATAAGATCTTCTTACAAATAGTCTTGAAAACCTACTTAATGAAGAGAAAAATTAGTCTGGTAAACTTTTTGCTGCAATCGAACTGTGGCATGCATTCTCGAGTTCTCGGTCAATAGAGAGCTACTTAGCCTGAAATAGGAGGAGTTCCACTGCATGCTTGGAGAGATGAGGTATTTTTTAAGATTGTCAATGTTATGGGAGAGGCAATAATGGTCGATCAAAATACAACTGATAAGATTCGAGTCCATGTCGAATTTGTTTTGGTAAAGACCAAGATTTCGAATTGGATTCTTTCTTCTAAGGATATTAAAATTTCTAATACTTCATTTTCTATCAGAATTAGAGAAATAGGGGTTCATCTTCCTTCTAACTCCATGACTAATTTTGTGTTCGATTCGAAGGACTCCAGCAATACAAAATCGTCCAAAGATTCAAATGAATCTGAAGAATTATTCCAAGAATATTTTCAAAACTTGGTGGTGATTAGCAAGGACAATAAAGGTGACATGGTTTGCGGCACTCCCAATGATATAATTAAAGAAGTCGAGGACATTCTAATGGAGTATCAATAGCAAAATCTCTTGATGGGAACATCAAAAGTTTTTGGCAATATCGAAGTTGGAGTTCTGAGAGAAGCATATGTAAGAATCTCTATGGCTAAGTCACCTTCTGTTTGTGAAGGTTCCTAGGGCGTTCATATCGAGGAGGTAAAAGTTAATGGCTCGGGACATGAACTTATGGACCCAGTGAGTGGGCCACACATTGACTTGTTGGGCCACAATCTCACAAGGCATTATATTTTGAATAAAGAGCCTAACACTGAAGACACTTGTCCTAACTTTGAAAAGAGGGATATTGGCGATATTAAATTGGAAAAGGGGCCCAAAACAGAGGAGAATAAGTCTACTTCTGAAAATATCAATTCCTTTGATGAGAAAGATCTCTATCAAATATTGCCAAAAAATATAGATCGAAAAATCCTTTGATCATGTTGCATGTAGAAAACACTTCGATTAAAATTCGACCTAAAAGAGCTAGTAGAAAGCAAAAGAAATACAAAAATTTGAAAGAGATCCTTAGAAGGAATAGTAACTTTGAGGTCGTGGAGGAAGAAGTGAATTCCGCAAAATCTAAGTTAAAGAAAAACACGAGATTGTCTATGGGTCTTCAGAAGAGAAAACCTTGAGCCAAAATCTATAATTTTCTTTTGAATCTGCTCCTGGCGATTTAGGTATTACAAACTGCAGTAGATTATTTTGGTCCAAAAAATCCAGAAAAAAGGCTGAGAAAGTTCTAGAAATCAGAGAACTCCCGGGACTCGGAATTGATGGTGACAGGGAAGAGGTTATTAAGAAACTTTTAAACATGGATTTAAGAGAAAGAAGTGTCTATGCCGATAATGCAGGTCCAGATCATAAAGGGGTGATTAATGAAGAGTTGCTATGAATCTTTTGTTTATTAATGCTAGAGGTCTTGGAACGGTTCAGAAAGTTAGAGATATTAGAGATATCATGAGTAGAGAAGCAATTGATTTTGTGTGTATTCAAGAAACCAAAATAGATTTTTATTTAGAGAGGAGAAAGTTGCAACGCTATGGAATGGAGTAGAGTTTGATTGGGCTTTTATAGGATCAGAGGGGAAGGCGGGAGACTTATTATGTACTTGGAAAAATGACAAATTCAGCATGTATTGTTGCTTGGATACTCTACAAATTAAGGGAAGTGGTTAGAAGGCAACATAGAATGTTCTATCATCAACGTTTATTCACCTTATTCTAGACAGTTGAGGGCATAGATTTTTGCTGAATGGATGGGTTCGTTTTGTGATCAAGAAGACCAAATTATTGGTTTTATAGGTGATTTCAACACTACCAGAAAGCCATCTAAAAGGAGAGGACTAGGACAGACTGCTATTACATCATAGTGTAATATGTTTGAATAATTCGTGGCAGCCTGTAGGCTTAAAGAACTCAAGCTGACCAACCGGAAATTCACTTGGTATAGGGACAATGGTTCAGCTACCTCAAGATTGGGTAGAGTGTTTTTTAACCACAAATGAATGGCAAACTAGTTGGGTTCCTCATTATGGGCACTTCAAATGACTTTTCAGACCATTGCCCATTAATTATTAGAAGCCAGAGGACTGATTCGGGTCCGAAACCATTCCGAATTAAAAATAGTTGGCTTATGCATAAGGATTTTGACAAGTTTTTCACAGACAAGTGGTCATGGTATAAAATATATGGTTTTGCTTGATCAATACTTTCCTTATGAAGAGCAAGTGTACTCTATCGTTGTGTAGTGCTGGTGACCACGTAATAAAATATCGAATCCCTAGGAAGAAGGTTGTGTATCTGTATTTGTAAAATGCTCACTCTGGAAGGACTAATCAAATGATAAGATAAGAGTTATGACTACAATTACCAAATAATAAAAGCAAATAAAGAGCAATTAATAAAATACACAAGTAACGAATGAGATGATAGATAAATAAAGGTAGAACAATCTAAGAAGGTAGTAAGGCTATCTACACTATGAAGAGGTTTTCTAGACTCATACACATGTGATGATAAATGTTATAGATTAGATATTATATGCTCTCACTATTCCCACTATAAGGTCCTTTACAAGACACATATAGATGTAGATCACTTATCACATAAGCAATCTCAAAATGGCACCTAGGAGATTTTCACTATGCTTCTCATTCCCTAATGACGTACTAGAGTCCTATAGAGAAGTCCTATCACAAGGTGTAAGTTCCGGTTTAAAGGCAACTCTTTCTCATTTCCTATTGTGAGATTCTAAGCATGCATTGGACTTTTCAATCTCAAGTCACACTTATAATAGAGTCACTTTATGCCATAAAATGATTCAATTAATCAACTACAACATATAACCAAATTTACACTCCAATTAACATGCTATAATCAATTAATCACACAAGTCATAACATGAAATGATAATATGCATTCATATTAGAAAGTAAATCAATCCAATCAATTCATCAAACACCTTGCGTAAAATAACTAAAATTCCAAACCAATCATGTTTTCTAGCCTCACTAGATGCCTAGCCTAGTACAATCATAGTAAATTCATTACAATCCAAATCATGCTCTAATTGAGCCATAAAAAGAGAAAAATAAAAAAAATAGAAGGTGACAAGCTTCCCTTGCAAAGTTATATTTCTCATCTTCTATCATGACAATTCCTCCACCAATTGAGTGCTCCTTCTTAGATTTGTGGTAGATTGAATGATTATGGATGGAAGTGTGGAAATTCAATGAAAATTGATGATAGAATTTATGAAAATGGTGTAGAATGGAATGGAGAGAAATTGTGTGTGATTTTAGGTGAAAACTAAGTGTAACTGCTCTAGAAATGATTCCTCGCGTAAAAATGATGCAAATGATGATTTATAAGCCTGGAATCTTCTAGAATTGGTGTTAATTATATTTGAAAATTCAGAGCAAACTCGACTCGAGCTCTACAGCTCAATATGAGTTTCAGCGTATTTTTTAGTAGTTTCTTCGGGCAAGATTGAGCTCAACGAACAGGGGACGTCGACTTCATGTTGCAGGTGCTTACAGTCAACATTCGATAGTTGACTGTCAGGACTCGGCACTGTTTTGCTCCATGTTTACCTGTTTAATATACATTTAAGCTCATTTTCACAAATTTACATGTCATCATACAAAATCTACAAAAAAATAATAAAAACCACCAAAAACTACAACAAACAGACAAATAATACGAAAAATATAAAAAGACACTAAAATTTAGATAAAAATAACGACGATCAATGCTGGATTTAAAGTAGAAAAGAAACTGAAGATGCTTAAAAGGGATCTGAAATGTTGCGGAAAATGTATTGATAGAAAGGTGCAAAATGTAGCGGGAAGGGCCAAGACACGTATCGAAGAAATCGATAATATTAATAAATTTTCTTTACTCTCATCTCAGTTAAAAATGGAAAGAAGGGGTTGCATGGATGACATTAAGCAGGCTAAAATTGCTGAAGCAACCCTGGCTTTCAAAAAGGCTAGCTATAGATGGATAAAAGAAGGACAAGAGAATTCTAAATTTTTCTATGCTATGGTTAATTCACACATGAATAAAGGAGAAATCAACGGGATATTTATCGAAGTCAAATGGATTGAAAGGGTAGATGAAGAAAGTCATCCATGATTATTTTTCCAAGATGTTTTCAAGAAAGGCTAGATTCTTTAACATCACAGCAAGAGACATAGAGGTTAAGAAATTGAAACAAGAGGATAGAGAGTGGTTAGATAGCAAGATCACATAAGTGGAAATCCATAAAAAAGTTTGGCAGTGCGGTGTGATAAAAGCCTGGGGCCTGAAGGTATAAGTTTCAAGCTCATTAAACGGGAGTGGTACACGCTATCAAGGAGGATATCTTCGAATTTGTGTTTGATTTTGAGTAGGGTGAAGAATTTTAAAGGAGTTAATGCTTCTTTTGTCACCTTGATACCTAAGAAAAAGAATCCCGCTAAATTTATTAATTGTCACCCAATTTCATTGATTGGATGTCTCTACAAGATCATTGCCAAGATACTAGCTAGCCGTATTAGTACGGTTATCAAAGACGTCATCTCTCATGAAAAATCTGCCTTTATTAGTGGCAGATAGTTGGTGGACAGTGTGCTTGTTCTTAATGAAGCTCTCGATAAGATTAAAAGGTGCAAGAAAGAGGCAATCATTTTCAAAGTAGATTTCCCTAAGGCATATTTCACATTTGATTGGAGCTTCATTGACTTGGTGTTAGAGAAGATGAATTTTAGTAGTAAATGGAGGAGGTGGATTCAAGAGTGTCTGAGTTCTGCTTCAGTTTCAATTTTGGTCAACGGAAGCCCAACTAAAGAATTTTTTCCTTACAAAGGGTTGAGACAAGGAGACCCCTAGTCCCCATTTCTATTTTTGGTAGCGGCTTAAGGAATTAAAAGCTTTGTTGGAAGAGCAAGAGAGAACCATCTTTACACTCCTCTGAAAATTGGGAAAGACATGATCGATTTGGAAATTGTACAATATGTCAATGACATGGATTTCTTTAATAATGGTAGTAAGGGAAGTCTCATTACCTTGAAAGCGATCCTGAGATGGGTGGAGTTAGCAGCGGGGTTGAAGATTAATTTCTTTAAGGGCAAGGTGTTTGTGTTCAACAAAGATGATAATGATTCCATTATTGCAACAATGCTCCCCAATTGCAAAATGGGTTAGCTGAAATTTAAATACCTTGGAGTTCTTGTGGGTGCAAGTACAAAAGATAGGAGGATTTGGAAACCAGTGGCTGAAAAACTGCAAAACAAGTTAAGTACATTGAAATCAAAGCGTTTTTCAATCATGGGCCAGGTATCTCTTATCAATGTTGTCCTTAATGACATTCCTACCTTTCTATTATCTTTTTATCGTGCCCCTACACACATCAGAAAATCCTTAACTAATATCTAAAGAAGATTCCTATGGGGAGTTGGTGTCGAGAGAAATAAAATCAATTTGGTTAGTTGGAAGATTGTGTGCAATACCAAAGAGAATGGAAGGTTGGGAATAAAAGATATTGTGTGTTTTAACTTATCACTCCTTGGTAAATGGGTTTGGAAATTTCATACTTCTTCTAACCACCTCTTATATAAAATTCTCACCTCTTAGTATTGGAATTTGACTAGGATATAGGACATGGAGTATAATGGCAGTACAAAAAAAAGAGGTAGGGCACACTGGTCGAGGTAGTTTTGGATCTTTTGAAAATTGCTAAAGGTAATAGAGGTGATTGGGTGATGGAGAACTTGGCAAGAAGATTAGGAAATTGAGGGGACATAAATTTCTGGAGTGATATGTGGTGTGGAGAAGCAGCTTTAATGGAGAGGTTCCCTTGCCTATTCATGTTGTCAAAAGAAAAAAGAAAAATAGTGAGGGAGATGGGGAAATGGGATGATGTTGGGCTTTGGCATTAGAATCTCTCTTGAAGGCAAAACTTATATGACTGGGAACTCAACTCATACTCTGATCTTCAGAATATTTTGAGCAGATATAAGCCGGACGTTAATATGAAGGATCAGTAGGTTTAGACTCTTGAGAGAAATTGGTTTATAATCAGTTAAATTAGCGTATATGACATCGTGTGACAAATCTCAATAAAATCCTTTAGCAAGAGGTGATGCTGTCTGGAGTAGATTGTGGAGATGTAATATCCTTGGAAAGGTTAAATTACTCGCATGGAGAATTTTTAAAGAAGGGTATCTACAAAAGTTAATCTTATGAGACGAGGAGTGTATGTTGGAAATAACAGATGCCCGTTGTGTAGCAATGTCGATGAAACTGAGGAACACCTCTTCTTTGGATGCACTTTGACTTATTCGCTATGGTCATGGTTTTGGAATTGGCTTGCGTTTTATTCTGCAAGTACTACCGCCCCCATTATTAACTTTGAAATGCACATTGGATCTAAGATGAGGGGCATCTAACTTGATAATTGGAATGCCTTGTGGCTAAGAGTGATTTGGAGAATATAGAAGTGGTGAAATAGAATTGTATTTAGAGGTGACAAAAAGCACTTGGTGGAAGTTTTCGAGTTGTTCAAAGAAGAAAATGGAATTGGATTAGGATTAAGGGCATGTTGAGGACACATTATTATATTAAAGATTGGACTGTCAATCCAACTATTTGTCTTATGATAAGATGATAGTTTAGTGTAGGAGATGTATCTCTTTATTTTTATATTTTGTTCTTGTAAGGGATGAGTACCCCTTGTACTCAATTTGACTGTTTTCAAAAAAAAAGTACATGACTTCATTTTAAAAAAAATTAGAGTATCAAATCAAAGATTAATCTAATTCTTTATAAAGAGTAACTCAATTAATAGAAACAAGTAACCTTGTTAACCAAAGAGAAAAAAATATAAACAAATCAACATAAAACGTAATCCAAAAGCTTGTTCATAGTAACTCAATTCATTACAAAAAATAAATTAAATTACAAAAAAAAAATTAATATAAAAAATAATGACAAAACAGAACAATATATAATTCACACTGTAAAAAAAAAAAAAAAATCCACCTCGGCCACAACTTCTCAAAATCCACCATCTTCCTCTATAAACTCCAATTTAATTCTATATGTTTCTCCCACCTCTCTCTCTCTACTAGTGTTGAGAAGAAAAGTTTTGAAAATGGAATGTAATTTCCTATGTACATAAGAAAATATTTCATTTTCTTAATCTTATATAAAAATTTATTGAAAACTTTAATTGTATTTGAAACGGTTTTATATAAAAACTATATCAAATTAATCGTCTTCTCGTGATCTTCAATTTGACATCCATATTGCCAATATGATATAACTGGAGTAATAAGTTTTAAAACTTAATAGCAATTTTTTTATTTTAAATGATTTTGTTAAAATTATTATTAAATAAAATATCTATAGAAGTGTAAGAAACTATTAATTCTATTTAATATATTCATTATTAGAATTTTCAAGATTAATAAATTTAGTGTATTATAAATTCATAGATAAATAATTTATGGAAAATTAATTCTTAATTTAATATTAATTAATTTATATAAATGTTTATAGTTAAATATTTATATAATTTATTTTATTTAACCCTTGAATTTTACTATATTTTAAATTTATTTTTAATTATACGATAATTTATAATTATTATATACATACATCTATTAATTTCATTGGTTAATTGATAATATTTTTATGTTAAGTTATATTTTTATTTTTAGATTATACTTTTAATGTAACATTCTAAATATGATAATATAAGAAATTAGAATATATATGGTTGAATTGGCAATATAATATTTGAAAATTACGTATAAATTTATATAATTCTATGAATATTTTAATAAACATGAAAAAACTTAATGTTTGGTATAATTTTTTTTTCGTTTAAAATTTTTAACTTTAAAAAGATTATAAATTTTAGAAATAAAATTATTTTTATAAATTGATATAGTTCTTAGCATTATTTATAAATTTAAGGAGAAAACAACTCATAAAAATATACTCCTCCGTCCCAAAAACAAATTCACAGTTACTGTAGATTCAGAGTTCTAGAAAAATAAGTTTTTTATTTTTATCAACCTAAAAAGTAGGGATATTTTAGGAAAAAAACTGTAGCATAATAATCATAAATAGAAACTGCCAAATATAATTCAATCTGCCCGAAATAAAAAATTGTATAAATTCAACCTCTCAAATTATATCTCACACTGCTTTAATTAAAAATAAATAAAATAATAGTTGATCTACTTTACAAAATTGGTGTACACTAAAAATAGAATCTATATTTAAAGTGGATAAAATATATAATCCTAAATTGCCAAAATGGATCATTCACGTTGGTCATTCACACTGGTCTCCTCTCTCTCTCTCCTCTCACAATCATTCACGTTGGTCTCCTCTCTTAATCTGTCTGCGAGCCGCTTTCTTCCAGATCTCCGCTCCCTTGCAAGCAATCTCATCTCTCACTCTGCTGCCTCGCTCTATCAACCGTCTTCTCTCCCAATCTATTGATCCGCCTACTCTATCTACGCACCGCCTCCATCCGCTGTCTCCTTCCTAATTCTGCTGCCTCGTTTCGCCCATTTTATCTCTCTTCTCTCGTTATATGCCACTCCGCCTCCTTTCTCTGTGTGATTCCTTTTGTTAATCCCTTTTTCGATTGTAGATGTAGTTCGTGTAAAATTATTGTATTAGAATTAGGGCCAGAACAGAATTAGGGATTAGGTTTTGACATAGATTAGATTCAAGCATGGCTAACTAGATTAGATTTTGACGTTAATTGGGTTGGTGGAGGATTCAAGCGTTGCTATTGTTTGGGTGGAGGAAGCTGATGTTTGGGTAGAGGACCAGTAGAAGAATTAAACATGATTCATATTTGGGTGTGGAATACAATAATGTATACTATATAATTTTTAATGAACTAATGTATATCTTTATTTTCATAAATGCATATATATATATATATATATATATATATATATATATGTGTGTGTGTGTGTGTGTGTGTGCGCGCGAATATATGTATGTATATATATATGTGTATATATATATATATATATATATATATATATATATATATATATATATATATATATATATATATATATAAAAGTATTATCTATATATTAATGAGTTAAAACTTATACGTTAGTGAGTTACAACTTATACATTTAAATATTAAAATATATACATATGAATGTATTACATTTTTTACTAAAATGTATAATATATTATACTAACATGTATAGCAAAAATTAATAAATATGTTGATGAAAATATTGATAAAAATAATATCAATATTGATTTTTTTATAAAAAATAATAATACATTTATTGAGAAAATCAATATACACTATTAAATTACAACTAATACATTTGATTATAAAATTACATTCAATTAAATTTAGTACTAATTTTTCTGTATAAATTTAAGGGTTAATTGTGTGAAAAATGCAAATATTTACTTTAGTTGCAATTTAGTCCCAACATTTGGGATTTGGAAAAAAAAACATCACCTTTTAGATGTTTTGCAAATCCCACCTCATAGAAAAAAATGTTGCCTGATTGATGATATTTCCACGTTATCTGTTTTGTCAGTCAAAATGACTGTGTATAACAATATCTTGGCAAAGTTCATCTTCTACACACCAAACCACACCTCACTTTCATCTCTCCAATTTTCTCAGATCCCAATGGATCTCAATTTTTTTAGGGGATCTCACTTTTTTTCACACGATAACAGTATTGACAAGCACATGAAACATAGAAAACAATGAATGAAATAACATCCCTTAGGTGTATTGGGCCAAAAGGACAGCATTGCAAAGATCAGTTGATGGAAGAATCATCGTTAACGGCGGCGAAGGCGAAATCATCATCTTCATGGTTGGAGCTTTTGTAATTATTGTCGTTGACGAGCAGATGTTGGGGTTGATTGAAGATAGCAGTGGTGGCGATGGTGGTGGCGTGATCCAACCTGCTTTCCTTCATTTCTCCAGCTGTGTTGCTGCCACATCCTCTGACAAATTTTACGTCACACACGTGGTGGCGATCGTTCTCACGAAGATCTTCCAGGGATCTGTGTCGGTATTGATCTTCACATGGCCGCTAAACTTCCTGAGCCACCTGAAGTCATATGTGAGGGAAGAGGACGGCGTGATGATTGAAACTAGGATGAGGGTATAGGGCATGAGATGTAATCAATGAGAGGTAGGTAGGTGACAATGCAGTAATTGACATAATAAAATTGCAACATCGTCTATCGGGCAGCATCTTGTTGCCTGTGGGTTTAATTTTCAAAGCATCTAAAAGGTGATGGTTTTTTTGTCAAATTCTTAAAGTTGGGACTAAATTGCAACTAGAGTAAAGGTGGGTATTTTACGCAATTAACCCTAAATTTAATGATGATACATTTGAGAGTAAAATGTAATACATCTATAAATAAAATGTATACACTATCAAATTAAAATAGTATTTTTAGAAATTCATATTCAGCTGCATACGCAAATACATCTTCCACCACTAGTCTTTCCTATTTGACCGCCACCAGTCATCTTCCTCCACCAGTCTTTCCTATCTGAGCATCACAATCCCATTGCCTAAACAGTTTCCGAAGTAGTTCATCAGCAATGATCTATAGTCGCGCTTAACTCCTCTCATGTCCACGCGAATAGAAGAAAAGATGGCTCTTACTTTGTTCTTAGAATCAAGAAAGGTGATGATTGTTTGAGAGGAATGAATTTTTCTCATACGGTACCTTTAATCACAGATCATCACAGATTTGTCTGATGAAAAAATTTTTATCTCCATCGAATATACAATTGAAGCCTGACTTGAATTTGTAGAAGAGAGGGAGGTGAATCGGATCTAAGTGGTTCCATAACATGTAGAAGAAGGTGAGAGGTAGCGTCGGCAGTGGAGAGAGAAGACCGAGATTCAACGTCAAGCGGTGGAGAGAGAAGACCAAAATTCGGAGATAGAGGAAGGATGAGATTGAGAGACCAAGATTGGGAGTGACCCTAAAGAATAGGAAGAGAACAATTGAATGACCCGTCAGGCTTATTTGGGGTATAAATATCCAGGTGATGGGTTAATTTTGACCCATTTGCACATTAAAAACTATTGCACAATAGTATTTGTCATAAAACAAAGTCAACTAATACATAAATTAAAAGTTACTCCCTCCGTCCCATTAAACTTGTAACATTTTTTTTTTGGCACGAAGATTAAGGAGTATAATATTTTAATGTAAAGTGAAGTGAGAGAAATAATATTTAATGTATAGTGGGTATGTATTTTAGTAGTGTGTGTGGAGTGTGTGTGGGCCAATGTGAATATGTTAATATTTTTTGTGTGAGTCTCATATGCTTTAAAAGGAATGTAACAACTTCTATAGGACAACCCAAAAAAGAAAATGTCACAACTTCTGTGGAACAGAGGGAGTATTCCAGAACTTTAAAGTCATAAATTTAACACAAAATACAACACCCTTAATTGAATTTTGAAATATTAGCTCCAAAAGTAATTAAACTTCGCACCAAAACAAATCAAGTCCAATCAAAGCATTAGTAACGGATTTGCAATTTCCTTACAATTAATTTTGTTTCCCTCTTTGATTTTCCACCTGTCATAAATACACAACAAGGTTAATAAATGCATCATTTACTCACCAACCACAATACCACACATTAATGTCAAACACAAAAAATCTCACAGTTTATGGGAGAATATAATAGCACAATATTTACTTTGCAAAAGTACTAAGGTTACTCACTATGGAAAAATTGGAGAGGTTGCTAAATTATTTGGATTGTCAAGGAGGACCGTCTATGTTCTTTGGAGCTCTACAAAAAAAAGTTAAAGGAAGGTTCTACAATATAGTTTCAATCTAATATAAAGGGTGTTCCAAAGGCAAAAAGGGTCAATATTGACACCAACTTAATGAGAAGCATACCCTTCAATAAATATTCAACAATCAGAGACTTAGCAATGGAGCTAAAGGTTAGTAAGAATAGTATAGGAAGACTTGTGAAAAAGAGGCAGATTAAGGCGAACACCAATGCAATTAAGCATGCGCTTACAGATGAGCACAAACTACAAAGGATAAACTTTTGTTTGAGTACATTTTATTTGATGAAAATGCCAACAAGATACACTTTTCAGGTATGCATAATAGTTTTCACATTGATGAGAAATATTTTATATGAGTAGAATCACTGAGAGATATTACATTTCAGAAGGGGAAACAGAGCCACATAGATCATATGAAAGCAAAAATTTCATCCCTAAGGTCATTTTTATGTGTGGAGTATCAAGGACTCAATATACAAATGATGGTAAACTTATATTTGATGGAAAAATTTACATATTTCCTTTCATATATCAAGCTCCAGCGCTAAGGAACTCAAAATATAGAATAAGAGGTACAATGGTAACCAAACCAATAGATTTAGTTACATATGAAGTCAATAAAGACTGGATGATCAACAAGGTTGCAATTTTTTTATATTCAAGTAATTAAGTAAACTGACAGATTTTACTTCAACATTCAGTTTTGAAACTCATTAAGGCTCTATATCATTATTATGCTAATTTGTTGATGAGCTTAATGTAGTTTAAATTTTTGAAAATGTCTGATCATTCCAGTTATAAAGCAAAAATAGCCACCAAATGCATGTAGGGACATTATCATCCATCAAGATAATGCTAAGATATACATTGACATCAATGATCTAGAGTTTCGGGCAAATGCAAACTCGGATGGGTTTAATATCACAATTGTTTGTCAACCACCTAAAAGTCCTGACACTAATGTCAATGATTTGGGTTGGTTTAAGGCAATTCAATCCCTTCAAGTATACATAAGGTCCTACGCTGTTGATGATTTGATAAAAAATGTGTAAATTTCATTTGATGCCTTAACAACAAAGATTCTTAACAATTTATTTATGAGCCTACAGTCTTGCTTAGTGGAAATTCTAAATGTTTTAGGCAATAACAACTACAAAATTCCATATTTGGGAAAAGAAAGGATGTCTAGACAGAATATGCTTCCAACAAACTAGGAAGTTGATATGAACTTATAAGGACATCTTTCCAACATTTGATGGAATTTGGAGACATTGAAACTCAAGTATGACATAGGACCTCTAATATCATATTTAAGTCACCAATTAAGACTATGGACTTGTATTTTGTTGGCTTTGCAGCCTGATTACAGATTAAACATAGGATTAGATCATGAAGTTCTTTTTGTTGCCGATTATATGTTTAAGTTATAATCAAATTAAATTAATCAGCAAGCTCAATTTAGTTTTTGTTGTTATCTTGTTTGTTCTTTTTCTTATCTAAACCCTAAAAAAATCATCATCGAGCAATACCATCAGAGAAGTTTTCATCATATGGCAAATGTCTCATAACTATGATGCATTAAAGTGGTGACATTCAATCCACATGGAAATTATGTGGTACTTAACCTCACATAAGAATCTAATAAGAAAACATCCTAAACCATCACAAGAACCATTGAAATAAATGTCTCCTAAACTATAATGATTCAAGTGGTGACATTTAAGTAGCAACTAACAGATTACCCATACATGCACCATGATTATTGGATATTATCACAAAAACCAACACAAGTACTAGCATTATAAACTGATCATAAGAATCATACACATAAAGGGAAAGAAGTACTCCCAATAAACCTCTGTAGAAAACTCTTTGCAGATGGGAACTATTGCAAATATGTGTCAACATAATGTCTCCAGACTTCAGCCGATTTATATTTGTGTGCATCGCGTGTACCAAATAACAAGGCGTAATCATCATCTGTTGGCAACGAATCAGTACCATCGACCATCCTGGGTAAGTTTTCTCCCTGAGCCACTGTCAGTAGGATTCCAATGTTGATCATCATCGCCGAGGCAGCATCTCCATCGGATGTCATCAGCGATAAAACTCTTTAGATCTATAGGTACAAGTCTATTCGGTCACCATCCCCGTGGTAAAATCAAGAAATACAATCGGTGAGGCGACACCATCTTGAATCGTGTCTGATTCAAGAAGATTTATGGACTCCGAGCTTGGAAAAAATAAATTTTTGATGGAATCCATACTCACAATTGTCGAATCAAGAATTTCCATCGGTGAGGCGACGCTATCTTGAATCGTGTCTGAATCTAGAAGACCCATTGATCTGTGCTTGGAAAACAAAAGCTTGAGTTGGAATCCATACTCAAACAATCAAGAGAAAGTAATAACACGTATAATATCTAGATCTCACATATGATGGAGAGATCTTGTTAGATTTGTTCTAAGATTTAGAACAATGGAAAGGTGAGATCTGTTTTTGATTGTGCAGCTGGGTTTGAGATTTATTTTTTTAAACAATTATTGACAACGTTTGATCCACATTCACGGGTGGGTGGCTTTGGTATATGGGAAAGGTGAATCAATATTTAATTCATGGATAATAATTGTAGTTGGGTTTGAAATTTGAATTAATTATGGAGTCCAATTAGGGTGCACCGGGTATACCGGTGCACCTGGACAATTATAGTCCCCGGTGCACCTGGACAATTATAGTCGTTAGATTAGTTTATCATTCAATCTCCATCATTATTTAAATTAAAATAATTAATTTTATTTTTAAAAAAAACTACTCACTCCCCATTTTTATCTATAAATTTGGGGGTGCACCTCAGAATAACCCTTAATTATGGGTTACTGTTTAAAAAATTAAGTTTAAGGAGTTAATTTAATAGTGTTGGGTGGCCTAATTGTAATGACATTCTTGTAATTAAAGAAAATTTATCAGGTTGTTATTGTGATATTTATTTTCTTATTTTGTGTGTGCACTTGTTTATGGGATGGACAAAAATAATAAGTGTGAAGGAAGGAGTATATTTTTATAATTTTTTATTATTAACTAAAAAGTTTTTTTCCCATGGAAACTCAGTAATTCGTTATTCATAATCAATAAACAAAATATTAAAAAATATTCAAATTATTATTAAATTTAGATTTATTTAAATAAAGATATATTTTATTGAGAAAAATAAAGAAATTACGAGAAGAGAAAACATTTGAAGAGTTAAAATTTTAAAAAAAAATTATTTCTCTAATTTTTATGTATTTTCAGTAAACCACTAAATTTATATTAATAAAAAAATTGTATTACATTTAACTCCTTTAATTACTAAAAAGAAATATCATGAAATTTAAATTTCAAAAAATTTAATAAAGGGCAATTCTTAGGTGACTTGTGGTCACCGACCCCTTCACATGGGGTTTGCACACCAAAATATGTGCACACCCCATGTGAGGGGGTCATCGGTGACCACGAGTCACTTAAGTAAGCCCCTTTAATATAATAAAATGGGAAACTTATTTTTAGGTGCAATAGATATCCTATTATTACTACTATATACGTGGACTTAAAATTAATACTAACAGATACAAAATTATATTGCACAAACTCAATTTTACCCTTCCTAATTATTCTCTACAATGTCTATCATGAAAGTTGCAACAGTTTGTATCATCATTCTGCATTACAACCATTGTGATTAAAATTATACTCCATCCGTCCCATAACAGCTTTCACACTTTCCTCATTTGTTTGTCCCACAATAACTTTCACACCCCAAAAGAAGAAATATCATTTTATCCAACAACCTCAAAAGTTACTTTAATTTCAAATTTATCACTCCTTTTTCACACACATAACATTACTTTACATTTTATTTATTACCTAAAAATACTACAATATTCTTAAAAGTCAATAAAGTTGGTCAAAAAAACAACTTTTCTTAAACAACGTGGAACAGTAAGTGTGAAAGCTGAAACGGGACGGAGGGTATTTAATTTTTCATAATCAGTCATAATTAGTTATACATAATTTCGGATGGATATTTTTAATAAGGCTTCATGTCTGCACAATTAGTGTTAAAGGTTGCACAACTGACTTTATGTTTGCACAACTTGTGTATAAGGCTGCACATATTACTGTTATTAAAAGTGTATTTATTTGCTGGAAATAAATTATACTTAGATTTTTATTTGATAAAAAATTATTTTCTATTTTTGTGGGTAGATTGGTTTGTCATACAACAAATTAAATAGTTGTACAATCGATTATATTGTTGCACAATCTATTATGTTACTACAAAATCTATTATTTCAAATACGAGAAATTAATTTTACGCATTGTATTTTTATAAAATAAAGTTACACGTCGTTGGAATCTTTGATTTACAATCTATCTTCAATTTCGAGATTGGAGCTCTAAATACATGGAATTTTCAGCAACTCATTTACTTAAAAAAATTCAAAGAAGGTGTGTCTTTCAAATTCTAAAATCCCCCAAAATTCTTGACACAACTTACCGATCGGCTAGCTACTGGAAAAAAATGATGATATGGTGAGTGCGCAACAACGCTGCCATAGATTAAGAAAACAAAAATGGTGAGTTTATTCGTGATCTGCAATAACACTTGATAAATTAAGAAAACAAGAAAAATTCATTCAGAGAATAATGCGTACAATTTGACCTAAATATAATGAAATTAGTTGGGAGGTGATATAATAGATAATTAGATAATATATTTATTTTCCATTTCGTTTATCTTCAATTCCCTTCTTTCTCTCTCTACTTTTTCTCTCCTCAAAACTCTAGCCCTTTGTTAGTTTTTCTGGCGAGGGGGCACGTGCCGGCGTTGCTTACCTGCCCCCCTCGCCTTTCAATCTTCTTTGCTAGTATCTTCAACAGCGTTTTGCTTTATTCTCTTGAAGGTTGAACAGTGTGTCCATGGGGTTGTTCCCACAACCCCCTCTCATTTCAGCCTTACGGATCTGTTTTCAATGAAAGTTGTAGCCTCCCGTTACAGCCTCCCTTTCTATTATATGCTATCTTTTGTAGTGAGCAAGCTTCTGATAGCTTGCTAGCTCTTACCGATGTTGGAAACTTTGAAGCAAGTGACAGCAGATCCAACCGAGTTGTTGGAGTACGCAGTGCTCCATATCCAATTCCTCCTCGATTCCCCCAGCGACTACAAATCTGCCGGCAGTCCCGTGTCAACATATCTCCAGCAATGGAAGGGATCTATGGAAGCTCAACGACATTCAGTCGTTTTCCATAAAAAGGTTGCTGCCACTGTTTCGATTTATCAGGTTGAACTATCCTTTTCCCACGGCCTTACAGTTTCGTCGGCCTTTTCTTCGCACCGGCAGCTAGCACCACAGCCTTGGCTGGTCGTCGACGCTGCTGATGAGCTCCACTTCCAGCCAAGAATCTGTTATGGACCTTTGTGTCCTATGTTGTTCACGCTGTTCTTCTTGGTCGCTTTCTTCCTCACCGGAATCTTCCCAGAGTTCGCATCCATGTTTCTCCATTTGGGTCTGCTCACGTTTTCAGGCCTGCTGGACAGAAGCTTTGGTTGTTCGTTTTGACTGCACGTCCGCTCTCTGATTGCATCCTCTCGGCAGGTGGCAACTGCCAATACATTTTCGGCGCGGATTTGGTCTCCGTTGCTTCAAGCAGGCCGACTGCTATGTAGCTGCAATGAGAGCAGGTTTGCAGACTTGGTGCAGGTCCTTACCGTCCGTGCTTCGTCGGCTCGCCGAAAGTTGCTGTCCCGTCTCGTCTGCATTTTTCAAGTTCAGATTTTTGGATGCTTGCATTAATGGCCGTGGGCCCACCTTGTGTATGTAGCAGGTCTTCTTGCTGATATTTGCCCACCTTTTGCCATCTCTTTCCAAGGTGGAAGCAAGTCACCTGATTTGTGTGCCAACAGATGGCCCCCACTCTCAATCAACCTCCTTTCCTTTTTCATTTCCAATCCCTTTCTTTTGGGATTTTGTCTTCCCTCTATTTTTCCTATTTGCAGCCTGCTTTGCATTTCCTAATCCCTACGGCTGCCCGCCCGAATTGAGTTGGCTCGGCTGGGCCCCACCTTTGAACCGCTCTTGAAGTCGCTGCCTCAGATTTTTCGCCCCTAGCGGGCTTTTCATTAGTGATGGAGATTTCCTTTACAGCATCTTCTGCCATCGTGTCCATGTCCATTTTGTGGGCATATTTTCCATACTGTATGAGTGCATTTGGACCTATCGTATCATCCTATCTACATGCATCTTCAACGGAGACAAAAGTATATTGCTAGCTTATTATCATCCTCTTGTCTCCCTTGGGCAGCTCCTCTAAGCTGTTCGTTTTCACTCCTTCTAGCCATCTTTTGGCTATCTTGTCTCGTTGTCGAGCTTTTCCTCATTTTGGCTGAGCCTACTTTGAGTTTTGAAATCTTGGATTCTTGTGCATGCTCTTTCGAGGAGAAGGGTTTTTTACTCTGGCGTGGCATCCCTCTTTCAACGGCTTCCGTGTCAATCTGCGCCCGTTTGCTGATCGAAGCCTTAGCCCGACTATGGCAAGGACCTTCTAACCCTAGATCAGCACCGATTTAATTACTACACACACCGGTCCTCTTTTCTCTTTCTCTTGCATGGTGGTCACTCAGCTCGTAGAATTCTCGGCTCCTCTAGTTTCAATCAGCTCATTTCTCGTTGTCAGATGAGTGCATCATACTATCCCCTTCCTTTAAATGACAGGTGACTGGGCGAGGAAAAGGTGCGGAAGGAAAAGGAAACAACGACCTATGTGGTGCACAAATCTTGTTACTTTCTTTGATTTTTTTGTTATTGTTCCGCTTGTTTGGATCTTTTTTTAAGCCACCTATTTGGCTCTTTCTTCTCTAATTTAAACAAAGTTCTCCCCTTCCTCTTTTCTATGTACCCTTCTTATTTTCCTTTTACCTTTTTTTTATAAATTTGCCTAGTTTGATAATATATCTATTTTCTAAATATATAATTATTTAATTAAAGTTAGTGTTAAATTAGGTATATTATTTTAAATTTTTTGTATATAACAAGTAAAATATTTGGATAAATGTATTTTAGAGTAATAATCATATATAATATGTATCTTAAAGTAATTATTCCTATAATGAAATACTCTCTCTATCCCGGAGAAGTTGATATATTTTTTTTGGCATGAAGATTAATGAGTATAATAATTTAATGTAAAGTGAAGTAAAGTGAAGTGAGAGAAATTATATTTAATGTATAGTGGGTAGTTGTACTATAGGTGATATGTGGGGCCATGAAAATATATTAATTGTTTTTGTGTAAGTCTCATGCATTAAAAATAAAATGTGTCAACTTTAGTGGAACAAAAAAAAGGAAAGTGTGTCAACTTCTATGAGATGGAGTGAGTAATATATATTTGGATATGAATGGATGAATAATCTATATAATTCATAAAGGTTGGAAATTTTCAATTTGATTCCACATGAAAACGAGAAAAGGGAGAAATTTTTTCATATTTATTTTATAAAGAGGATGATACCTTTTTTCTGTCCCTCGCATGAAAATGTAATACTTATTTAATTATTATACTTTATCAATTTAATTGTTAATTATAATATTTTAATATTTAATAAAAAATACATTAGTTAAAGTATAATTAAAGTACATTAATTTTAATAAATAATAAAAATATATTACTATTCCACAATGGTATTTTACTTCATTTTTCATAATATATTTTATTAATTAAAATATTACACCCTATCAAATATTTTATTGTACGTGTTAAACCTTTGCCCACTTAGCGGGTAATTTAGGGAATAATTGTGAAATTATATATATTTAAGATATTATGAAATAATAAGTGGACTTAAGATATGAAATCATAAGTGGACTATAAAAAGTGTAATATGTGATCTTATTTGAAACTGTGGGCAAATAAGAAGTTGTTAGATTTTAATATAAAGTGAAAAGTATTAATTAATTGAATTATTGATATTGATGAACAATTTGTAAGTTAAATTAAATGTGATAGCATCTTTAATAAAAAGTGATAACTAATCAAGAAAAATGTGAAAAAGGTCTCACTGTGAGTCTGTGAGACAGTCTCATTGTGACTTGATCTTAATTATAATACTCCTTCCATCCCACCGAAAGGTCCTCATTTTACTATATTGAGTGTCTCATTCAAATGTCCTCATTTTCTCCTTTTGGTAAAAGGGTCCCGCATATGATCCAACACTCACTACACATAAAATAATAATAATCTTTAATCTACGTGAAAAAAGTAATTAGGGATCTTTGTCCGAGACTGAGGGAGTATAATTAACATGTACAATAAAATATGAGAATGATGAATAAGTGACATTTCATAAAAATAAAATTTAACAAATTAAGTAATTATCAGACATTGAAAAAAAAAAATATTATTATCAAATGAAAATTAATTTGATATGCTAAAACTAATCTTAACTAATGTTAAAGAATTTGAGTTATGAATCTTATTTATGTGTATTAATTTTCTTATTTGATATTCCATATTAATTATTTTCCTCCTTTATTTACTTTTATTTCTTTAAACTATAATTTTATTTTATCATTTTCCCACTCCAACTTTTTTACTTAATTTATTCTTCAGACTAGTATTTCAAATTTTGCACCCAACTTTTTTTTTTGGCACATATAAGAACACATAATTTTTAATGTCCGGTAGGGTAAAAATAAAAAGAATAGCGTAGTGTTTCAAACCCATAATTGGAGATGCACAAAAAAATTTGTAACTGGTCGGTAAAACTGGGAAATCGTAAAAAAGAAAAAAAATGGATAAAACTCGGGTTCGGTTACGGTTCACATAATGGAAGAATTGAAACCGGTGACTCGAACTGCCTATTCCGATTTATTTTAAAAAAGTTTTAGTCTCATAGTTCAGATAATGTGATCATTGAAAATCAATGTTTGGATGACATACATAAGAACCGGCTATTCTTTGATTTTTTAAGCTTTAAAAACCGAAGAAAAAAAATTGGAACAGATGATTCCAAAACCAAACAAAATACGTAAGATTACCATTTTTATTCCAATTTCTCATTGAATTGAATAAGCAGTTCCGAATTAGGTTATATGTCTAATTGGGGTGACTGGTGAGTAATTGGTACCCACCTCCAATCATTCTACTAATTATTTAGGGAATGTTTTTTTGATGGATTTTGAGATAAAGAAATGGGTACCAAAGATTTAGTGAATGTTTGGTATAATATTTCAATGGAAATCATTCCCAAGTTTATAGGAATCTATCATTCCTCCCAAGAATGGGAGGAATGAAACTATACCCATAGTATTCAAACTCCTATTCCCATTGATTTTGCCAAACACCCCCTTATTCGCCCAACAATTTGGGCGTATACCATCCCAAAGGTTGGATTTTAGTTTCAAAATTATAAAAGTAGAGAAACTCTATTGTGAGACGTATTTTTTGTGAGGCAGTTGTAAGACGGATTGATCAATTAATAAAGTATGTTTATTATGTAGGTAAAATATATTTATTTATAGTTAAAGTATGTCAATAATGAATCATATTATAACATTCTAAAATTATACTTTAATTCATCATTTATCATATTTTAAAAAACATACTTTAACAATCTTTAAACATCCTTTATCTATATAATAGACATACTTTAACACGTCTCACATATATAATGTCTCACAAGAGAATTTGTCATAAAAGCAATATGGTTTAGGTTCAACTTATATGGGCATGAATTGTATGTAATTAGGGGAACAAATATCTTTTGTGCTCTTATTTCGAAAACTGTTATTGTGTAAAATGAAATACTCTCTCTGTCCCGCTCAAACGTCATCAGTTGTTTTTGGTGCGTAGATTAAGGAATTTTATTATTTTATGTGTAGTGAGTAGTTGTATTATTAGTAAATGGCGTGTCATATGCGGGGCCTTTTTACTAAAAGTGAAAATGAAGAGTTTTAATGGAACGCCCAATATAGTAAAATAAGGACCTTTCGGTGGAACGAAGGGAGTACAAAAAATGTGATTTATATCGAGGTTTTTAATAATATTATATAATTATAACACATGAAAAAATATAATTATTTTGATTTTCTCCTGTTACTTATATTACTATATTATTGAAGTCTCATCGTACATGCATAGTACATGCTCCGGCGATTTTTAATAATGATTTGTTTATTGAATTAATAATTTAAAATATTTGAATGATTGCATTCAAATAAAAATTTAATTATATAAAAAAATCAATAACCCGATATATTATGCGAGCTTCGTACTAAAATAAAATAGAAAATGTATCTTAGTTTTTGTGGAACCACTCCGCCCAAACTATTATCTTATATAATAAGTGGAGAGAAAGTCAGTTCGGTAACTTCGGTTCTGTCTAGGACTTGGTCGATTTTTTTTAATATTGGATTGGGAACGCCAAATTCCCATATAAGAAGCAACTTTAAGGATTTAAATTTATAAACAATCTAAGTGTGGAAATTTGCCAATACGGAAAGCACTATCAAGACTCAATTGGCATTGACCAAACAACATTTAAAAAAGAAGTCAAAACCATTATTCAAATCAGAAATTAGGTGAGCCTAATTCTCAAACAAAATGGTTCTGTTGGCAGCATCCAGATGAATTAGTTCAGAAGGTATTACTCCACTCATTCTAAGAGACCTACGTATGCTATATAAACATTATTGCAGTTCCATTCCAAATACACTCTACCAATCTGTTAACATAAGAAAGAAAATGGAAGAAACAATACCTTGTAAGAGTGAAAGGAAGAGAGAGAGACAGCCCATTTCTGTACCATTCATATGGGAAGAAAAGCCTGGGATGCCAAAGAAAGACTGTAAACCTACTGCACAACCAACTAAGCCGGTGTTGCCGCCTGTAAAATTGGTTGTGTCGGTCCCATTTGGATGGGAAGAGAAGCCCGGGACACCACTCGCCCTCTTTGTACAACCTCCAGCAGAGTCCAAGTTCATTGCTTCACAGGAAAACAGTAGTATCGTATACTCATCACCTCCAAAATACTCGGATCGTGGTTATGGAAACGACAATAATCAAGGTGGCAATGATGGGGATGATGGATCATCATATTCAGAGCTTGATTCGTATAGTGTCGAAACAGATGATATATTCACCTCAGCCAAGTCACTCCTAGCCAATGGTCTAATATCAACCTCAACAGTTTCGAATGCTGTTCCGTGTCTTGCATTGACAGTCACTGACGGTGACCAAGTGCAGAGTCCTGGTTCACCAGCTTCTGAAACAGAGAGCACTAGCAGCTATGCAACAGGTACTACAAGCTTGGTTGGAGCTTCTTTCTTGGAGTGGCTCTTCCCTCTGCTAGTGCCAAATTCAGTTGTCCATAACAGGGTAGGGTACTTGGAAAAGGATTCTTCTCAGAAAGCCGATACACGAAATCAAGAATTCCTGCATGAAACCAATTCTAGTCAGGCAAGAAGACCACTGCTCACACTTGAAGAGCTAATATTGATGAGCCGAAGAAGAAGTTGCCAAAGGAGAGTAATGAAAATGCAAAAGCAGCAGTCAATGGTAAATACATGCAAACAATTTTTTCTCTTCAACAGATTTAACTATGTCAAATCAAATGTCATAATGAATTGACTATTCCTTTCAGCAGAAATTATTTGCATCAACTAAAATTCAATTACCTGATTATGACTTTGATTTTCGACTCCATTCATGCCAGGACTTCATGAGGAGGAACGCCTTTGGTTGCTGTATTTCAGGAATCGGCAGTAGCATCAATGGATTGCATATGAAGTGGAAGAGACAACTGCAGCTGAAAGTAATGTAAACAAATTGCATTCCAGCCAATTGTTACATTAAAGAAGAATCTCACTCAGTTTTCTGATTACAGTGTTTTATGTAATACTATTATCAAATTCGGATGAAAGAACGTCTCAATTTTCAATTATAATGAGATGGAAAGTGGAAACTCCATGTAGAACACTGATATACCAACTTAAACTCTCAAAAAAGACCATTTCAATTATAAACTATGACTAAAATATGGTCAACGGGACCAATACCATGAATTTTAGAAAGTTCTATACATAAGTTTTACAACCATCAACAACTTGACGTATCCGTTCCATGACCATAGGGATCTCATTTTCATTTAAAGTTGTGAAACAGAATCTAAACCATCCTGGCTCAATACAGTGACAAGCTGATCCAGGAGTTACATTGATCTTGGCTACATTCAAAAGCTTGTCCCATAAATCAAGCTCCCCCTTTTCATTATAAGGACTAATTAATTTGCTCATATCAACCCAGCAATATAAGCCCCCACTGCTTTTTGCACACTCCAAACCCAGCTCCCTCAAACCTGCAATAAACAAACCATACAACGCGCGTAATCTATGTCTATTTGTCTCGATGTATTTCTGCGTGAACCTTTTATCTGAAAGCATTGATACTAGAATCCGCTGAGTCGGAGTTGAAACTGAAGAAAATCGAGTTAATTTCCGGGACGCAGCCAAAACATTCTCATTGAAGGAATATATAACCCCAACTCTAAACCCTGGGATGGAGAAATCCTTAGATAATCCATATATGATGTGAACCCTATCCTTTTCAACATCATCAGTTTCAACTATTTCCGCCATGCTTACAAACTCTTCATTCCCATATGTCGAACCAGCAAAGATTTCATCTGATATGATGTGTATGTTCCTCTCTCTGGCAAAATCTAGGATATCATAGAGTATGTCCCTATTCAGCATGTTTCCAACAGGGTTTGATGGATTTGAAATAAGAATTCCACGGACTTTTTGACCTCGCTTCCTTGCCTGGTTAAATGCCTGTTCAAGAGCTGTGATGCTTAAGGTGAAATTATCACAGCTACGACAGTGAACAGGGATTAGCTCAACTCCTGCTCGCCATCTAATGTCCCTGTCAAATCTGCAGTTAAGGTAACACGGTTAGGTCATATACACTTAATAGATTTTATTTTATGAGGAGATAAATGAAGTAGAATAATAGGTATTAAAATGAACAAAAATCGGAGACAATTTTGTAACTAAAGAAAGAGAGAATGGTATCCTCTGATCGGATATTAATTTAAAAGATTTACATAGTACCCAGGATAGTAGGGCGCAGGGACAAGTAAAGCATTTCCTTGGTCAGCCAGACAAAAACTAAGTATCTCAAGGGCTGGTGTCGCACCACAAGTTATTAATATTCGGGAATGGTCAAAAGAAACAGTTTTTCCCATTACTTCAGTCATGAAATCAGCCATTGCCTGCAAAAATTGGTAGGAGTTTCTTCAGATAAATGCAAAAATAACAAAATTAGAAGGAAAAAAGACCAATCGTGAATTAAAATTTTTCAGCAAGGAATGAACTAGTAAAAGAAAATTAAGAATAGATTGCTGGAATAACATACATCTGTTTCCGAGAGTAAAATGTATATATGAAGTCCCAATGATTGAGAACGCAAATTAGCTTTCACAATATTAAGAAGGCTTGTAGAAGAAATTAGAAATAGATAGGTGGATGGGTAGCTCAAGGATGAGTTTTTTGCCACATCAATTAATCATGAATTTATGCAGTTGGCTTACTTTCTACATTTTCATAATGGGTGAAAGCAGAGCATTTGTCTTGAAACACTAGTGCAGAATAGCTAAAATAATAAATCACATGTTTGCAAAATATTATTTTGGTAGATATAGACAATCTTTCAAGAAATCACAGGCTAACATATTCTCTAGACAGATACATTCTCTCAAGAGCAAAATTTGTATCAAAACACAAACTTATCTTTGAATTATGCATGTCAGGCAAATCATATATTGCTAAGAATTTATTTTGGTAGATATAGACAATCTTTCAAGAAATCACAGGCTAACATATTCACAGATACATTCTCTCAAGAGCAGAACTTGTATCAAAACACAAACTTATCTTTGAATTATGCATGTCAGGCAAATCATAAGTTGCTATGAATTTGACTCACCATCGGATCAAAAAAAAAAATTTGACTCACCAATAGACAAGTCAGACAAGAAAGCTTAAACAAAGCTAGAATGAAGGTGCAGGTTCAAATTTACAAAATGAGAATTACAACAAGATACTCCCTCTGTCCCATTACACATTCCACATTTTTTCCATTTGTTTGTCCCATAATCCCATTACATTTTTCACACCAAAAAATAATAAAAGCACTCAACACAAATAGCTTCTCAATACACTTTTTTTTTTAAATGCCACCTTTAGGCTTTACCTGACACACATAACTTACTTTTTCTTTATTTATCACCTATAAAGACTGCATTACTCACATAAAGTCATTAAAGTTGGTCAAAAAAGTTAATTTTCTTAAATAGCGTGGAAAAGTAAATGTGAACATCCAAATGGGATGGAGGGGGCGCGATTGATAAACAAAAGTTATATATTACAAAGTTATATATGTGAAATCATTTCAGTTTGTATATCTTGGATAAATGCATGAATGATTTTTTAAACATAAATTTAATAACAAATTTCGTAAACATGCAAACAGAGCTTAAAGGAAACAAGTTCTAGAGACAAAACCCTAAACACATATGATTCTTTGTCTCATTCTCCCTACACTTATTAGATTACACTTTTATTATAACAATATGGAACAAACTTTTATTTTTTATTATTTTTTTAAGAAAATATGAGAACTACATTTTATGAGGATAGAATATTCCCTTTTTAGCTAATCATTGGACATTTGTTGCCCTAATTGTGTAGCATATATAACTAACGAAAGTAACATGATTTATAATAGACATGCATATTTTAACCGGAACGGCAGGTTCGGGACGGGAAACCGGCGGTTCCAACCGGAACCGGAACCGGTGAAAACCGAACCGAAACCGGCTATATATCGGTTCGGTTCCAGTTCTTCATTTCATGAAACCGGAACCGGCGGTTCCCGGTTGGAACTGGCGGTTTTTCAAATTTTTATATTTTTTTACGTTTTTAGGTTGAAAAACAAAAAAAATTAAAAAAAAAAACCGGAACCGGTGGTTAGAACTGGAACCGGCGATTCCAAACCGGAACCGAAACCGTCCTACCCTCGGTTCGGTTCCGGTTCCACATTTTTCGGAACCGGAACCGCCGGTTTGGAACCGCCATGCATGTCTAATTTATAAGCAATTATCACTAGTTTTTATCAATATAGCAATCAACATAAACTTCTGCAGATAGATCTTCATTATTCATTTCGCCAACTATTTTCCAATCTACTTTCTTAGCTCACTATGTTTGCATTACCTTTCTTTCAATTATTAAGCTCACGATAGTCATGTCACAGTTATTTTAACAAATTTCTCAATTTCATGTTCAGATGTTTGCCTCTCTCTCTTAATACACACCCCCACCCTATAAATGTATAAGCTCTTTGTCTTTTGTGCATATTAAGCCAAAAAGCTAATATCAAGCCCTGATATAAATATAGCTCAGTAGTGACTTTTTTAAACCTTGTGCCTCCCCTAAGTGGACGTTTTATTCTAGTAATTGGAAACTTTAGTACAAACCTTATTATACATGTTGTAGAAACATTTCAGGACAACTTTTTCACAACTTCATATTGCAAAGATTTTCTTTTACAAGTTCTTTTTAATCTTATGTTTTAAGACCTTAAGGGGTGGTAGGACAGGTATCCATATACTCCAAGAAAACATATCCATCTATAAACATCATAAATATCATACATTACACAGTTAACTCTAGCAGTCTTCACCTAATGTCGATCTCTAGCAACTCTGATAGGAATATTCTGCAACGTTAGGCACTCTATTTTCAAGCCTACTAAAATAATAATCTATTAAAAGCTTAAGAGTTCACTGCACTTTCTCTTTCATTTGGGGTTTTTAGATTGAATTTTCTAATCCTGCGCATAGAAGAGTTCCCATCTTTAAGATAGAAAAGAACTTGGAGGATCATATATGACATTGAAATGTCAACGTATCAAAAATCACTGAGTCAAATAGCAACCTAGCAATAGTATGGCTTACACAGAAGTCAAAATGGCAAGAGAACTGATAAATTACTTGAAGCAAAAAAATCAACAAAATAACATGTAGCCAACCATGTACATAATAACCGCTTTCATTGTTAACAACTACCTATACTTAATTTCTATCATCCCTGAATACCCTTTTCCTATAAAACTGAATCAGGCTAAAGAATATGTGATTAAGATTAATAGAATATTTTTAATAAGAATCTCAGCTATTGCTCACCTTAAACAATGTAGAGTAAAAACTAAAAGTCAGTATAGTTCTAGAATAACATTACTACTGCTTTTTTTAAGTTAATATCGCAGATACTTATCTTGATATGCTTCTGGCATGCACATGAGGATTTAATGGAGCATGGGTAACTAAAACATTAGAGAAACTTCAGTTAATAAAAGAAAATTACGTAGGATAGTTGAATCATCCGTGTACATAACAGATACAGTATCTGAACAACAAAAATATTAATGTCAAGCTCAACGTTGGCAAAATTCAACATCACTCAACGTATTATTAGTGATGTTCAGTGTTCCTCATACTGACACAGTGACACTCAAGTCCAGCAACAACGCTATACTGCAAGTAAAATTTGATTTCTCAGTTTTCCTTAGAAATATATACTCCATATTGTTAAAGTTCTCAGCTATACAAATGACATGCCAATCATTTCCTTAACCTGTCTTTCACAGGATACGATAAAATGAAAAAACATATTCCATATTTTCGTTTACAAAAACTATGGATGAAATAATTTGTTTCATTACCACTTTGGACTGCATTAACCCATCCATTGGCTGGTACGTGGCGATTCCGCTAAGCCCCTGAGCACCACCCCCTCCGGCTATCAAATCACTTACGTTTTTCGAAAGCCACTCTTCGATTAAATCCAACGACAACTTCAAACCAGAATAAACAATAATGAGACAAAGAGTTTGATCATAATGCAGCACACACTCTCAAATCCATACACGAATGTAATGTAAATAATTAATGATTACCCTATTTTCCGCTAATCCAAGCTGAATAATACCATCTGGATTGCTAACTTTATCGTAAGGATCCTCCCGTAGCCGATCCCAACCAATGTAGTAAGGAGAATCATTTGGCTTCGCGATGGAATTCGCCCGCGAAGACAGGTGGGCACGTCCGCTAGAGCCACGTGTCAGCAAATTGGCGGGGGAGGATGAGCGCGGGAGCTCGGGGAGATTCGCCGGAGGAGGGTTTGTAGGGGGGGAACGGTGCCGTTTGAGGTAAAATTGAAGGAAATAGAATAGGGCACAGGGGATTAGGGAACCGAGGAGTAAACCGCCCCGGCCTTGAACAATTCCTTGCAAGGGTACAATGAGTCTCATGCCGGTTCGGGTCGGGCTTCGGGGTGATTCCTTTGATTCCGGGCTCGGGGTTTGGGTCATGTGAGTCGGAGAAAGCGGCGCGGTGGAGGAGATAAGGGAATCTGCCGTGACACAGGAGGAGTGCGTCTGCTGTGTGTGTTTTCGTGAAGTTTGAGGTGGTGGGTGATTTGCTTGGCTGGTGAGGCAGGCAAAGATGGGATTCTCTTTTGGAATCTTTTGCCCTGTTTGTGAGATGCCCGAAACGCCCTTCCCCATCTTTTTGTCTCATTCACAGATTTTTTTGGGCCCAAAATTAGAGGTGGGGTGCATCATTTTTATAATTCCAACTCTAGGGCAACGTTGTCATCGTATTGCCGGAGAGAGCGACCTAAAGAATTTGTTTATTTCGGGTTTAAAAGAAAGGTTTTCAAAATCTAAATTTGAATTTTGAGGCTTACTTTACTAACTCATGATCACTTATGATTCTAGTTAAATTTAACTGTTGGATGAATTTACTTTGATTAAGATCGTTCGATCAAAGAGTATTACTTTACTAACTCATGAGCAGTGATGATTCTATTTAAATCTAACCGCTGGATCAATTTACTTTTGATTAAAATCGTTCGATAAAAAAAATTAATTTGTACATTTGAATTTTGAGGCTTACTTTTGATAAGCAGGCTACCCAATAAGAAGGGCAGAGGATGTTATAAGTTCAGAGAAAGTGTGTCCACCGTCACATATTGACAGAAGGGCGCGTTCTTCCATAAAGCTTGGAGTTTTATCAATCGCAACTTATATCCTCCAAGCTCACACCAATGTCAGATGCAGTTATGTACCACTATGCAGTCATTCAACTTATGGTCTACAAAATGCCACCGAAGAGCTAGTCAACTCTGCATTGGAAAGAACATATGCACTGCACAACAAGTCTTTTATGCCACCAACTCTACAGTGTCGAACAAGTCATGAAGCATGCATCCTAGTACGCAATACACAAACATTATTGTTCGTAATCCAGACAGTTCTCTACACAGTACATCCATTGCTACCAAGAATGCTGCAGCACCCAACATGAGTATATCAATGCACTGAATTAATGGAGCGTGATAATAACACCTATACTCATCAACTTAAATTAACTCACTTGCCTTAAAGTCAAAGTTCTCTCCCTTGAGGTACCCACACTCCCGACCACCCCTGTCACCATGTACACCACGTGACCAACCTCATGTCCCTCTAACTCCTAAGATTCTACCGTTGATAATAAAACATAGAGTGCAGTTTACGGTATATATCGTGCCTTCATCAACACCATAATTTAATCTTGACCACAAATGTTCTTTTGGTGATGGAGTACAACACCAAAGAATGAGTGCCTATGGTGATAATATAATTTCTAAATGAGAATGGTCATGCGAAAGTGTCAATTGAGTCCTTTAGGGAAGTTACAAGTAAGATGCATTAGTCTAAAGTCAATCCAACAATAAATTGATTCTCGTTTAAACAGGTAGGCCCCTTTTTCCTGGGATTGGTGGCATATTTACGATATCCCCAAACGTTTTTATTTTTTTTAGTGTTATATCTAAATTTTCTTATGGACATATGCACCACTATTGTGATACATTATAGCCAAATAAATGTATCTCACAAACACACAATTTATTACAATTCCAATTTTTTTGTACAATGCTGCTTGACAAGTTAACAACAAAACATGTATTTATTAAATAAACGTAAGAGAAATACAATGATAATTCAGATGGATCAAACTGAAGAAATATAGAAACACCCCTATCTATCCTCTTATTTCTCTCTTGAGTTGACTTCTTGACTTTCTTCAACTTTCGGAGTCGAATCTTCGAATGAAGCTTGTACATGCTTGGACTTGAAGCTTTAAAATATTTATCTGGAGGCGACGAGCCTTTATTCAGATCAAACGTGAATTTGAGGATTTTCCTTGAAGAACGTCGTTTAATTTGGTAGAACATTGTTGACTTCACAAAGAATGCTAGATGAACTCGATTTGAAGAAACATTTGATCTAAGAGGTTTATAGCACCTCACTTGACCCTCGATCAGAGAGGTTTAGCACCTCGATCTCTAAATGGTAAGGGTGAAAATCAAAACAAACTACTCGGTATTCGGCATGAGATCGTTCGTTAAAAGCTTGTTTGAGCTCGGTTTGATAGATATCAAACAAGCTTGAACAAACTTTTTAATAACAAAAAAAAAACTTTTTACCCTTATTAAAATTTGAAATTTAGATATTATTATCTCTTATCCCTTAATTCTCTCAATGCTAATCAATCTAAATCTCATCATATAAATACTAACACGCCATATCATATTCTTTCTTAAAATCATTCTTGCGTTCCTTTTGGAACTTCTGAGACTTGACGTTTGCCCCTTCGCCATCGAGATTTGTCACATAAGAACTTATGTGATACCCGAGCTTCTCACTACTCATGTGTCAATATAATTTAATTTTTGTTATGTGCATTTTATAATTATGTGATAATTATGTGGCAATTGTGTAATAATAATGTGACAATTATGTGACAATTGTTTCTATATTTTATTTATCGTTATATTTTATTTGAGACATTCGTGATAAAAAATTGGGACAGTGTGTGAATATATAGGTGCATAAATATTTACGTGCATTAATTTGGATATATGAGTAAATTATTTTATGAGTATAAATACACTTTTCTTAATTATTAAGTATCACACGTGTTCTCGTAATAATAATAGTGGGTAGAAAAATGTACAGGTATGTGTATTAATTTGTAAATGTATTATATCTTAGCTATTAAGTATTGCACGTAAATTAAGAATGGATAATAATAAAATAAAATAAAATAATAAAAAAAAAGTTGGGGCGGTGGGATAGTCATAATTGACTTCCACCCCACCCCTATATATATATATACATGTTAACACAGGCAAAAAAAAAGCAGAAGAGGAAGAAAAAAAAAAGGAAAAAAAAAAGAAGAGAGAGAGAGAAGAAAGGGAGAGAGAAGAGAGAGAGAGAGGAGAGAGAGAGGAAGAAGAGAGAAGAGGGAGCGCGCCGGAACGTGCGGGTCGGAGCGAATTAGTTACAGTTCTTTACGGGGTTTATATTACTGTCGAAATCCAGGTAAGTAGAAGTCCAACTACAATGCATAAACATGTTGTTTGTGAATTATTTGTGATTAATATGTGATAATTATGTTATGTGTTATTTTTGATTAATTTAATTACGTTATGAACTATTTGGAGATTAAATTGTGATACAAGCTGGGGATTTATGTAATTTTGGAAAAGTAGGGTTCATATTCAACAATATTATTTATAAATTATTTGTGATAAATTTACAATACAAGTTGTAGATTTATGTGATTTAAAATAATATCATCATCCTATACAGATCTGTGTGTTTGGAAACTGTTGAAAATATATTTGTATGGCTTGAGAAAATATTGGTGATAAGTATATGTGGGATCCAAGATGAAATTGTTATTCCAAAAAGAGATCCGTGGGATCCAGGGTGAAGTGGTTATTTTATAAATTGATCTATGTGATTGAGGTGAAGTTGTTATTTTAGAAGTGGATTTGTGTGAATTGAAATTAAGTTGTTGCTTTATGGTGATTAAATGTTGATATTGATATTGTAAATGGTTTATGATGCACATTTAATTGTTTTGGGTGCATACCATGCATAAACATGAAAAGTATTTTTCCTCAAAATTAATAAGATACTAATGGTGTGTGCGGCCACTATATATGCATCTCTGTCAGGGTTCTGAAAAATCATTCCCGACATTTTTATTAAGGGTTCGGAAAAATCGTCCCCACCACTTTGTCAGAGTTCGGAAAAATCGTTCTCGGCACTATTTTCGGGATTTGGAAAAATCGTCCCCATTGAGCTCATTTGGGGTGCATATCATAAGTGTGTCGTGGGGATTCCGCAACGTGAATAGTTTTTAAAATAAAAAAGATCAACTAGAAAAATTAGAACATAGGCGATAGAGAACTAAATGCATTTTCATGCACGGACATGCATGATTTCTACTTACTGAGATTTTTATCTCACTAGTTTATGCATTGTAGGTGAGCCTATTGATGATTGAGTTTGTGATGTGACAGTGCAAGCTGTGGAGCTCCTTCAAGTTTTGAGAGGATGTACATAGATGACGACCTGTTGGGCTAGGCCGTGGGTTTATTTTGTTTCTGCTGATGTTTTGGTTGTGTAATATAATAAGTATTGTCGCGAGTTTGTCTGGTTTGAAGTGGTATCAGAAACCAGTCATGTATGTTGAACTTGTGTGATGGTGTTGGTTATAAGCATATTATGTGAAAAAAAATTATATGCAGGTTTTTTTATAATGATGATGTTTATGTTAAATAGTATTTGAATTATAAGTTGTGTAAGGTGAGTCGTGTCAGAGTGGTATCAGAGCACGGTTTGGGTCCTGCAGACTGTCTATGTACATGAACTCATTCTTTGGGAGCGCAGCTTTGCAAGTAAGTGCTATTTTCATTCTGTGTTGTTATGTGTCTTATAAATTATATTGGCTATGTGGTATAGGAAGTGTAGTTTGTAGACAAAATGGTAAGGGCTACAGGTGAAAGTTCTGAAGGAGATAGGACTATTGAGCAAGCAGCACCTCCTGAATGGAATAATCGTGATGCGGTGATTACTCGACTAATGGAACTGGTTGAGCGCCAGTCCCAACAGATACAACAACTGATTCAGCAGAGAGATATGGGTGGACAACCAGAGGGTAATGCAAACCAAGATAGACGTCAAGTAGAACGTGTGGAAATGGTTTGTGAGAGGTTTCGAAAGTTGAGCCCTCCAATATTTGAGGACGCAGCAGACCCCACAGATGCAGAGGATTGGTTACGCACGGTGGAAAACATGTTTCAATACAGTAGAATTCCAGATGGGGATAGAGTGCTATGTGCTTCTTTCATGTTACGAGGAAGTGCAGGCCACTGGTGGGATACGATTAAAAGTATCGAGGATGTCACGACTATGACATGGGAAAGGTTCAAGGAGCTTTTCATAAACAAGTACTTTACGGCACCAGTGAGAGCCATGAAGATGAACGAGTTCATACAGTTGAGGCAAGGTGGCATGTCAGTCACAGATTACCTTCGTAAGTTTGAGCAGTTGTCGAGGTTTGCTGAACATATGGTGAGTACGGAGGCACTGAAAGTGGAGAGATTTGTGGAAGTCTTAAGGCCTGAACTTTACAGAGATGTGAGTATGGCGGGAGTGCATGGAGCAACATACTCACAAGTTGCAGAAAGGGCTCAAATTGCTGAGCAAGCGGAGATGAGGATCAGACAAGCGCAAACTATCAGACGTCAATTTCAGCAGAAATCAATGCAGCAGTCTGGGAGAGTTGATAAGAGGCCGATGCCATTTCAGAGATCGAATTCAAATTTTCAAGTGGAGCAAGGACAGAGACGAGGAGAACCCAACAAGCGTCCTAAATTCGATCAGGGTAAAGTGCCACCGACGCCGCCACTACCTATATGTCCTAATTGTCTTAGATCACATAGCGGGGAGTGTCAAATTCCTCCGAGAACGTGTTACACATGCGGGGAGAAATGACATGTGACTACTACTTGTCCTAAGAAAGGGAAGCAGACACAGCAGGGAAGAGCTCCAGCTAGGGTGTATACTTTGACGCGAGAGAAGGCAGACGCGAATCCCTCAGTTGTCACGGGTAAGTTCTCTATTTTTGGCACTTCTACATATGTGCTATTTGATTCTGGAGCAACACATTCATTTGTATCCACTGAGTATGTGAAAAAGTTGGGTGGAACACCTAACTTGATAGAAGCTAATTATGAGGTGATGATACCTTCTGGTGAGTCAAAGCAAACTAATCAACTTCTTCGAGGTTGTGTTATTCCTATTGAAGGAAGAAGACTCCTCGCTAATTTGATTGTGTTAAGTATGAATGATTATGATATCATATTGGGCATGGATTGGCTGTCAAAATACGGTGCTACAATAGATTGTCAGAAGAAGAGTATCACTTTTCAGCCAGTGAAAGGAGAACTGTTCACTTTTGTTGGAATTAAGAAAAGCTTTAGATTTCCGATGATATCAGTAGCAAAAGCACAGCGGTTGTTGGAAAGTGGTTGTGAGGGGTATTTGGTGAGTGTAATGAATGTTGAGGGGCAACAATGTCCAGTTCTTGATAATGTACCAGTAGTTCGGGAATATCTGGAGGTATTTCCAGATGATCTTCCAGGTTTGCCACCAGACCGAGAAATAGAGTTTGTTATTGAGCTACAACCAGGAACTGCTCCTATATCTAAAGCGCCATACAGAATGGCACCAGCTGAACTGAAGGAATTGAAGATACAGTTACAAGAGTTGCTAGACAAAGGATTCATCCAACCTAGTTTCTCTCCTTGGGGAGCACCAGTTCTGTTTGTTCGAAAGAAGGATGACACATTGAGGATGTGCATTGATTATCGGGATCTCAACAAAGTTACGGTGAAGAATAAATATCCATTGCCTCGCATTGATGATCTGTTTGATTAGTTACAGGGTGCAGCTATCTTTTCGAAGATTGATTTGCGGTCGGGGTATCATCAGTTGAAGATAAGGAAGGAGGATATTCCAAAGACTGCATTCAGTACAAGGTAAGGGCACTATGAGTTCTTAGTGATGCCGTTTGGATTAACAAATGCTCCTACAGCATTTATGTATTTGATGAATAGAGTATTTCAGGAATTTCTCGATAAATTTGTGATTGTATTTATTGATGATATTCTAATTTACTCTAAGAATAAGGAGGATCATGCACTGCACTTGAGAAATGTGTTAGAGATTCTGAAGGAGAGGCAGTTGTATGCGAAGTTCAAGAAGTGTGAGTTTTGGTTAGACCGAGTTGTTTTCTTGGGACAGTGGTATCAGGAGAAGGAATTTCAGTGGATCCAGGTAAAGTTAAAGCGGTCCATGATTGGCCACAACCCTCAAATCCCACTGAGGTTCGTAGCTTTCTTGGATTGGTGGGATATTATCGAAGGTTTGTTGAAGGATTTTCTAAGATTGCTTCACCATTAACACAGTTGACCAGGAAGAATGCGAAGTTCACATGAATGGAGGAATGTGAACAAAGTTTCCAAGAATTGAAGAGACGATTGACATCAGCACCTATCTTAACTATTCCTACGGAGACAGGAAACTTCAAGGTTTACAGTGATGCTTCAAAGAATGGTCTTGGGTGTGTATTGATGCAAAATGGGAGAGTGATAGCGTATGCATCCAGACAGTTAAGGGAGTATGAGAAGAATTATCCAACTCATGATTTAGAGTTAGCCGCAGTGATGTTTGCACTCAAGATATGGAGACATTATCTGTATGGGGTACGTTGTGAAATCTATACTGATAATAAGAGTTTGAAGTACTTTTTCACTCAGAAAGAGTTGAATATGAGGCAAAGAAGATGGTTGGAATTGGTGAAGGATTACGACTGTATTATCAATTATCATCCGGGAAAAGCCAATGTGGTTGCTGATGCATTGAGCCGAAAGGCAATACAGAGTGTAGCTGCTATGACTGTAAATCAGAAACCAGAGTTGCTTGATTTGCGAAGGATGGGTGTGGAGATCATTCAGGAAGGATCGTTGGAAGCAAAGATGGCAGCTCTGACACTTCGACCAACTTTGATGGATAAGATTCGACAAAGTCAACAAGTGGATAAGTTGTTTGACAAGATAAAGAATGATATCAGCTCTGGAAAGTCTTCTGACTTCCAACTAGGAGATGATGGCGTGATTCGTTATGGAGGTCGATTATGTCTACCTGAAGTGAATGACATTCGAAAAGAAGTGATGGTAGAAGCTCATTCAACACCCTACTCTGTACATCCAGGAGCTACTAAGATGTATAGAGATTTGAAGGCACATTATTGGTGGCCAGGGATGAAGAGAGATGTTGCTCGATATGTGGAGCAATGTTTGACTTGTCAGCAAGTCAAAGCCGAGCATCAGAGACCAGCAGGAACTTTGCAGCCTTTATTTATTCCAGAATGGAAGTGGGAGAATATCACGATGGATTTTGTTATCGGGCTACCGAAGACAGTGAAAGGTCACGATGCCATTTGGGTTATTGTGGATCGATTGACTAAGTCAGCTTATTTTCTTCCTATTAGCTGTACGTATTCCATGGATCGTTATGCCCAACTATATATACAAGAGATTGTTAGACTCCATGGAGTACCACTTACTATTGTGTCAGACAGAGATACGAGATTCTTGTCTGCTTTCTGGAAGAGTTTACATAAGGCGTTGGGGACACAGTTATCTTTCAGCACAGCATTCCATCCACAGACAGATGGTCAATCAGAGCATACAATACAAATCTTGGAGGATATGCTCAGAGCGTGTGTGTTGGATTTTCAAGGTCAGTGGAGTAAATTTTTGCCTTTGATAGAGTTCTCGTACAATAACAGTTATCAGTCTACATCGGGATGACTCCATATGAAGCATTGTATGGGAGGAAGTGTAGATCTCCAGTTCATTGGGATGAAGTTGGAGAGATGAAACTTTTGGGTCCAGACTTGATTCGTGAAATGTCAGAATCTGTTACCCGTATACGAGAGAAGATGAAAGTTGCTCAAGATCGGCAGAAGAGTTATGCAGACAAACGGAGGAGAGAATTAGAATTTGAAGTGGGAGATCAGGTATTTCTGAAAGTATCTCCAATGAAGGGGATAATGCGTTTTGGAAGGAAAGGGAAACTCAGTCCAAGATATGTTGGTCCGTTCACTATCATTGAGAGAGTTGGCAGTGTTGCCTATAAATTGGAGTTACCAGCATCGATGTCTAGAGTACATGACGTGTTTCATGTATCTGTGTTGAGGAAGTATGTTCAAAATCCATCTCATGTTCTCAGGCAGGAACCAGTTGAGTTGAAAGATTTGAGTATGAGGAGGTACCAGTTGAGATCTTGTGGCGAGAAGTGAAGAAGCTCAGAAATAAAGAAACACCATTAGTAAAGGTATTATGGAGGAACCAGTTAGTTGAGGAGGCCACTTGGGAAAGAGAGGATGAGATGATGGCTAAATATCCAGACCTCTTCAAGTAAGTAAATTTCGAGGACGAAATTTTTATAAGGTGGGGAGGATGTGATACCCGAACTTCTCACTACTCATGTGTCAATATAATTTAATTTTTGTTTTGTGCATTTTATAATTATGTGATAATTATGTGGCAATTGTGTAATAATAATGTGACAATTATATGACAATTGTTTCTATATTTTATTTATCGTTACATTTTATTTGAGACATTCGTGATAAAAAATTGGGACAGTGTGTGAATATATGGGTGCATAAATATTTACGTGCATTAATTTGGATATATGAGTAAATTATTTTATGAGTATAAATAAACTTTTCTTAATTATTAAGTATCACACGTGTTCTCGTAATAATAATAGTGGGTCGAAAAATGTACAGGTATGTGTATAATTTGTAAATGTATTATATCTTAGCTATTAAGTATTGCACGTAAATTAAGAATGGATAATAATAAAATAAAAAAATAATAATAAAAAAAAGTTGGGGCGGTGGAATAGTCATAATTGACTTCCACCCCACCCCTATATATATATACATGTTAACACAGGCAAAAAAAAAGCAGAAGAGGAAGAAAAAAAAAGGAAAAAAAAAGAAGAGAGAGAGAGAGAGAAGAAAGGGAGAGAGAAGAGACAGAGAGAGAAGGGAGAGAGAGGAAAGAGAGAGGAAAGAGAGAGAAGAGGGACTGCGCCGGAACGTGCGGGTCGGAGCGAATTAGTTACAGTTCTTTACGGGGTTTATATTACTGTCGAAATCCAGGTAAGTAGAAGTCCAACTACAATGCATAAACATGTTGTTTGTGAATTATTTGTGATTAATATGTGATAATTATGTTATGTGTTATTTTTGATTAGTTTAATTGCGTTATGAATTATTTGGAGATTAAATTGTGATACAAGCTGGGGATTTATGTAATTTTGGAAAAGTAGGGTTCATATTCAACAATATTATTTATAAATTATTTGTGATAAATTTGCAATACAACTTGTGGATTTATGTGATTTAAAATAATATCATCATCCTATACAGATCTGTGTGTTTGGAAACTGTTGAAAATATATTTGTATGGCTTGAGAAAATATTGGTGATAAGTATATGTGGGATCCAAGATGAAATTGTTATTCCAAAAACAGATCCGTGGGATCCAGGGTGAAGTGGTTATTTTATAAATTGATCTATGTGATTGAGGTGAAGTTGTTATTTTAGAAGTGGATTTGTGTGAATTGAAATTAAGTTGTTGCTTTATGGTGATTAAATGTTGATATTGATATTGTAAATGGTTTATGATGCACATTTAATTGTTTTGGGTGCATACCATGTATAAACATGAAAAGTATTTTTCCTCAAAATTAATAAGATATTAATGGTGTGTGCGGCCACTATATATGCATCTCTGTCAGGGTTCGAAAAATCGTTCCCGATATTTTTATTAGGGGTTTGAAAAAATCGTCCCCACCACTTTGCCAGAGTTCGGAAAAATCATTCTCGGCACTATTTTCGGGGTTCGGAAAAATCGTCCCCATTGAGCTCGTTTGGGGTGCATATCATAAGTGTGTCGTGGGGATTCCGCAACGTGAACAGTTTTTAAAATAAAAGAGATCAACTAGAAAAATTAGAACATAGGCGATAGAGAACTAAATGCATTTTCATGCACGGACATGCATGATTTCTACTTACTGAGATTTTTATCTCACTAGTTTTTGCATTGTAGGTGAGCCTATTGATGATTGAGTTTGTGATGTGACAGTGCAAGCTGTAGAGCTCCTTTAAGTTTTGAGAGGATGTACATAGATGACGACCTGTTGGGCTAGGCCGTGGGTTTATTTTGTTTCCGCTGATGTTTTGGTTGTGTAATATAATAAGTATTGTCGCGAGTTTGTCTGGTTTGAAGTGGTATCAGAAACCAGTCATGTATGTTGAACTGGTGTGATGGTGTTGGTTATAAGCATATTATGTGAAAAAAAAAATTATATGCAGGTTTTTTTTATAATGATGATGTTTATGTTAAATAGTATTTGAATTATAAGTTGTGTAAGGTGGGTCGTGTCAACTTACCTTTAGTTTCTTTCTTTTTTCACACCCTTTTTCACGCCTACATATTTTTTTAAACAAAAAATATATATATTAATCGGTTTATTGAATTGGTTTGAGAACTATTATTATTTTTCTATATTACAAACATTTAATTAGAATTATATTTAATCATGATTTCGATAGGTGACATTATTACTAAGGATTAGGACTTTGGGTCTGCACTTCATCAGTTCAAACTTATCTGCATAAGAAGTGGAGAATTTTTATCTTGATTTATCGATTATAAATGTCATGTGTTTGTTATTGAGTCATTGTATAGTACCACGGTTATTTGTACTTTGCCGAGTATTGTCACTTATGTCATTTTTGAGTCAGGGTACTTTCAGGTATCGGGATTGTAAAAGGTCCTAGGGGTCTGCCCGTCGTACTTGAATCACTTATCTCATGGCAATAATTAATATAAATGTTTTGATTTAATGATGTTGATGCATGATATTTGTTTTAGGAAGATTTAAATTTGTTCCCCACTTAGCTTGTGGTTTTTATCACCCTATACATTTCAATTTACTTTTCAGGTGCTGATGGGAGTGACTAGTGGATTCAAGTGCTCGCTTCATAATAATTTTCAGATTTTTTCTAAGTCGTATTTTATTTTTAGAACATTTTGCGTATATTAGTTCAAGGATGTTTTGCCTATTTTGCTATTCAGAAGGTTGAGTACGTTATATAATAGTAACTTTTAAAAAGTAATATGTTTGTGCTATATTGTTAAAATTATTATTTTTCTTATTCCTTTTATACTATTATTTATTACTATTATTTATACGTATAAAATTATTAATATCATTAGTAATATTATATTATAATAATATTGCTACTTACATTCATAAAATTTTATGGATATTAACTATTTTAGGATTTTAATATATTAACAAATGACTTATTATTATTTAAATTTTAAATGTTTTTTTATTTATAAATATTAAAATGTTTAGGTTAATACAGTTTATACTTATAAAGATTTACCTCAAATAAATTGATATATTAGTTATGAGAAAGTTGGGTCGTTACAAATGGTATCACAGTCTGGTTGGTTCTGTAGACTTTTTATTTTTAAAATAAATATTTTTATTCTCCAAACTTATATGATATTTTTATTCTCCAAACTTATATGTGAATTTGTTAAGGTTATTAAGCATTCACTCCACCCCAGTCATACCATATTAGCTATAAGAGGTAAAATTTTATTTATTAATTCATATTTACACTTTCAAGGAAAGTACCCATTGCATATTTATATTTCTATTGTCAAGACATGTATCATTTATTGACATGTATTCATTGAAAGATTTTAACAGATTTATCATTTATAAAATCATGATACGTGCATATCCATATTTCTATCGTCAAGACATATATTCACTTAAACATTTATTGACAAAATTTCATTTGGTTTTCACAAATTTATTATTTATAAAGTCATTATACGTGCAAGCCCATAGTCCTAAGATTACAAAATTTTTCTAGATATAGTCTACTTATGAATACGCTAAACATATTATATATATAAATATATATACAAGAATAACTTTCGTTTTATTTATTTCTTCTACGATATAAAATCTAAGAGCCTGGATACATTAATATTCAGTAACATGGTGTTGGCGTTCGATCGTTTGGTTAACGTGACCCGTTAGGGTTCCATACATTTCTAACAAGCAGCGGAAGCAAGTAAACAAGAAATGTATTACCTTTCACCATGGTATGTTGGAGAAGACGAATTCTCGCCACCAGCCTGCGCAGCCTCACCATTTTGGGCATAACTCTCTCATCCGATGTCGGATTTGAGTGATCTACGCGCCAAAACGATTCTCTCTTTTGTGGCTTTCCATTAGTATATCACACGTCCAATTCTGAAGTCTATATGATTTTATAAAAATCATAGAATGTGGCAGACAGCAGCAGCAAACGACCTTCAGGTCTTCTACTGTATTCCCAAGTTCAATCTCGACGTCGTGTGAGCGACGAGCCTCGAGATCTTCCCAATCTGTTGTTCATTCTCTATCTCACGTATGTTAGGCGTAGAGAATTAATCTCTTGATTAGGGTTTCCAGACAGCTTAGATGACTTATATATGGGCTACAGTAGGGACCAGGAAGAGAAATTAGAGTTGGGCCTCCATTGGGCTTAAGTATCCAAGCTTAGCCCAAAGCTTATACTTAAATCCAATAATAATAATATATTCTACTAAAATATTATTACTGCGCTACCATTCTAATCTCATAATTACGTTATGTGCTCCTTCTTATTATGAGCCCGTTAGTCTCCCCATGTTTAAGATATTCAATGTCCATTAATTAATTAAGTTACTGACAACTCCATTAATTAATATCTCATCCGAGAGTAGTACCACTCAACCTCATCATCATACCGGAATAAATCCACCTGCAGGGTTTGCATGATAATCCTTATGAGCTCCTCAAGGGGACATCATCAACCTATGACGGACACAGATTCCTTCTATAATCAACAGCACACTATATAGACAGCACTACTTTCCAACTCACCGAGTTTGTTGATTTAATTACATGAAATCTCACCCATTGATGAATCAAATAAATACATACTGCCCTACATATCGACGTTATTGTATAGGGATTAAAAGTACGAGCATCCATAATAACTGAGATCAAGTTCTCCTATAAGTCAGTATAAGTCGAACGATCTCAAGTGGTCCTGCTCAATACAGATAAAGTGCACTAGTGTGATTCTATAGCCAAGACAAGCTAATACCAAACCACACTACAACCATCCCGATAGAGAGTCCTCGTCTATCTCGGTTGTGAGCCTCAGTTTATACTTCATAAGGAAACCGATAATATGATCTTCCGCATGTTGTCGCACAACATATTATCTACGGTATAAAGTAAGTGGACTATTGTATCTAGATATAAATAAATTATAAGACGCAATCATTTGATCATATGATTCTCATTTCAAATAAATTGTTATAACATTGTCCATACTTAAGCTAGACTTTTAGTATACAATCCAACAATCTCCCACTTATACTAAAAGACTATGTTGTCATGTCTTCTGTCATACATCATATTCCTACTCCCACTACATGACCATCAAAAGCTCTCGCCTTATGGTCCTTGTAAATGAATTTACTAGGTTATCATTCAATGCAATCTAGGCGACAACAACCTTCCCCTCATCATACTATTTTTCGTAGCAGGTGGTACTCGCGCTCCATGTGTTTAATTACCTTATGTACTCATGATTCCTTCAAGTTTGAAACTGCACCTTTATCATCAAAATAAATTATGATAACCTTAGGCAAACTTAGAAACACTTTAAAGTCCATCATGAAGTTTCTAGAGTCATATAGATACTTTGGTTGCCTCATATGCTTTAATTTATCATCTTTCCATGATGGAGTCCGGAGTTTGAAATATATTTCTATATAACACTCCTCCATATTATGACTCAACTTCCTAAAATTAAATACATAACCTTTGAGGGGGATTTACTGCCGTCCTTATCTGATTTGAAAAATCTGAATATATGTAACGCATAAGAAGCAGTGAATCTGTCCGGTAAGCCCACATATAGTTTCTAGTCCTTTTCAGGTACTTCAAAATTATGTGTTACCATAGTCCAATATTCTTATTTCGGGTTACCTTGATACCCACTGTTCATGCCTTTGGCAAAACAAATATCCATTCTCGTGCATAGCATTCATTATATTAAGCTTCCTTATTCGCCAAAGCATAAGGAACCGCTTCCATCACCTTTATCTTCTTTTTGTGTCTCAAGACACATTTCCTTAGATAAAGTCACATGCTAAAACAAGTAAGGATCGTATCATTTCATGAAGTTTGAGACAAGCATAACATCATTTCTTGTGATCCGTATTACCGTGATCAAAAGGATATTTTGCTTTTCTTAATTCCTTCATTTCATACTGCTTTATCAACCATACCTATACGCCCGACAATACTCTTTCATTGTCTCCAATGAGCAATATATCATCTACGTATAGTACAAGAAATACCACCACGTTTCCATCACTCTTTTCAATACACAAGACACATCCGCGCATTGAATAAATCCATATGACTAGATTTCCTCATCAAAATGGATGTTTCATGATCTTGAAGCTTGCTTTAGTCCATCGATGGACACTTTTAAGCTTACTACCAAAATGCTCTTAGCCCTTTGCAATAAATCACTCTGGTTGCTTCACATAGATGTTTTCCTCAAGATTTTCAATCAGGAAAGTTTTCGTGACATCTATTTGCTATGCCTCATATTTAATATGAACAACAATAGATAAAAGATTCTGGATCAACTTAGGCATAGCTACCGGTGAACAGGTTTTCTCATAATCGAACCCTTTCTTTCTGAGTATACCTTTTCGCAATAAGCTTTGCTTCTAAGGTTTTCACCTTATCTTATGATCCTCTTTTATTTTATAGAGCCACTTACAATGGCTTTCACACCATTCGTTGTTTCACAAGCAGCCAGATCTAATTTAGAATTCATCGATTATATTTCTACATCATTGCACTTACTAAGATATCGCATTTCGATCTTGTAGTGCTTCGTCGTATCCGTGGGTTAACTTCATGTTTACTAGGAACCAATTCTCACGACTCTCCCAAAATATATATCTTACGGGTTGTCGAACAACCCTCCCACTACGATAAGGCACTACACGCAATTGTGTATCAGACGTGACACACGTTGCAGTTTACCTTGTGGTATTTCCTCTTGTACAATTGGTACTAAAACTTTCTGTTTTCCCTCTCACTTCCTTTAAAACAATTTATACATGGATTTATGATTTAATACATAGTCCTTTTCCAAAAATCTAGTGTTTGTGTTAACAATCACCCTTCGATCTTTTGGACTAAATAAATCATCACTCTTCATTTTTCTAGAATATCCCACACACAGACAAACATTCATATGAATTACTGTTTCTAGGGCATATTCATAAAATGAATTTAGTAATTCTAAATAACTCATCATCTATCTAATCATTTCCAAAAGAGTATTTCTCTTATTAAGATTAGAAGAAGCGTTATTAATTACTATTTGTTGCACCCGTAGGATAAACATGATTTAAGAGTTTACAAATTGTCACTAACGTACCACAACAGATTATAACTCCATCCCTCATCACTATGACCATGTCATTTAATTGAAATGGAGTACCCATCCGTAAATGCATAGAAACTGAAATGAAATTCTTCTATGAAAAAGTACGTAAAGACAATTTCTCATAACCAAACGTTTATTCTTATCATAAGATAAATAAATAACTCCCACTACAACAGCCACTACTCTCGTATTATTACCCATGTCCATAATAATCTCATCATCACTAAGTTACATGCTTTTAGTGATTCCGGTATCTATACACAACGTGTCAGTAGATGCCATCAGTATTCATGCTTCAACAACTAGTGAATGAGATACTAACTTTGTTCACTTCTTGATGAAATTGGATTTCCTTTGCCACATGTTTTGTCAGAAATTCCCCACCATATACAACCTCTTTGTAATTCAGGTGAAACTTGCTCAAAACATCTAGGCAAACGATGAAGAATAAATTGACCTAGGTTTCCCCTTCAATTTCTATTCCAAGCATTTCCAATTGATTCATCAAGTGAACCATGACCTCTTGCCTTTTAACCTCACTCAAGTATTCGAAAAGTCGCATGAGACCATCATATTTCTATGAACCTCTCACCTTTCCACTAGAGACTTTAATAGGCATCATGTGGCATCCTTAGTGAGAACACATATTTATATCATAAGCAGTAAAATTCAAAACCAAGATTCTTTTCTAATCATCTAATTTTGGACCAGTGAATATATTTCTTTTAGTAAACAATAAGCGAGATAAAACCATTTGAAATTATAGAGAATCACAAATAAATATACCGATCAAATCTTCAAATTTTATCCATTTATATTGATTCCCTCAAAACAATATAAAAAATTCACCGATATCTCAAGCACCGTGAGTCTGCAAGCCACGATAGTATGGACGTTTACAAACCCGAACATTTACAAGAGAAGGTTTTACCCATTAATTTTATTTATCAACCTAACCTCATGACAAAATAATTATAGTCGGTTTCTCTTTAGCCATGCAAATAAAAGCAGTGACTCCGATGGGGAGGATACTTTTTATTTACATCAAAGTGTACACCATTATTTGAACCCAAGTCCATTGCGCAAGCTTATGTGCCTTACAGATGGAGAAGTACACACGTGCTCGGATAACTTCCTACAATTATCAATTATAAGTTTGTACAGTGATCCGCAAATAAACTCATCCGATGGGCAGGAAGGCACTATAGCCAACGCGCAAGTTCATGTGCATCACATTACAAATAATAATTTAATGAAGTCTATTCCAGCAATCCATGAATAAACTCATCCGATGGGGAGGAAGGCTCGACGTACAAGTTTATTCACATCGCTAACAAACCAATAATGGAGGCCACGAGAATTAATTACCATTCCCCTCTCCCACTTAATAATTTAACACCGAGGGTTTTTACATGCGTATAATATTCAAAATAAAATACGCAACCCAGCATGCTCCTATTACGGCACATAAGGCAGTAAATCACAGAGAATCATGCATAATATATATATATATAACAATAATAAGATAATTAAATCAAATTATTAATAGCTATATATATCGGCAAATTTGACTGTTCGCCACCAAGCACGAAATATAGCAGCTGCGACTATGCGGGGTTTAACCTCCCCGGTGAGGTCGCGGGGTTCGGGGCAGCGCCCCAAAACATAATCTGAAAATTGTAAGCCAGTCTTCACAAATTTTCCTCCAGATTTATCGCTCAGTAACCTGATCCACTGCTTGACATCCCCTTGCCAAGCTGCCCATCTACCGAGTTCCTCAGAAAATAAGCTCAACTCAAGCAACTCACCAAGCCAAAACTCGACATGAGCTTTCCACCAAGCTCATCTTCATGCTCTCATCCATGCCCCAAACGACGCCTCCGTGCAAGCAGCCCACACACATGGCAGAGAAGCCATCACACATGCATGTCTTGGCCTGCTAACACACTTTTTGAGAAGCCTTGTGCAGCAGCCCCTCGCCATTGCCCAACAGCTAGCTATGACGTCTTCCAGCCGCAAGCCATGCCGCCAATGGACTGTCCTGGCACCATCGCTTTGAAGCCACTGATCAACAGCATCATCCAGCTTCATCGTGCCTTGATAAGGCACCTTTCACGCCGGGAAAACCATGGCTGCCGCTGCAGGTTGCTTCCAGTCGCCACCCGACAGCTCTGCTCGCCATGTGCTCATCCAGCAGTAGCCAAGAAGCACATTTCGATACAGGCTGCCACGTGAACATCCTGCCGAGCCAAACGCCAACTGCAGACTCGATCCTTCCATTGACCTGACTGGCCGGGGATCAGACCCGTATGTAACCCTGTCAAATTCGGTAGGAAGTCCGCTGGTCCCGCTTTGAAACGCCGCTGGAAATGTGTCGCTAACCTCCAGGATTGCATGCTTGCCTCCATCGATGTCTGTCTCTGTTTATGCCACCATCGAGTTTTTCACATTTTTGCCATCATCTTCATCGTTTTCACTGCCCACGCCACCAGTTTGAAGCCCGGCAGCGTGCACAGTAGCAACGCACACACAAGGTAACCTGCCAGTGACTCTCTCCGATAGCTAATTATCCAGCAACCATCAGCCTGCAGCGCCGTTACACGGCTCTACTCAGCTTTTTGAAGACCCGTTCAGAAAAAGCTAATGACTTGATCGGGAACATGAGAGACTTTGCCAGACACTCAATAACTCCACCAGGATCGTTGGAGACCTGTTTGGAAAGTTATTGGACCCGCCCAGAAAAAGGATGAGACCCGCTTGAAACTACTATCAGACCCAGTCGGAAACGCCTCCAGTCGACAATCTTATTTATCCCTCACGTCAGTCCAACTCACGTCGTATGCTGAACATCCTCACCTTGCCGGACAGCCTTACTCATGCCATCACCTTGTGCTGCCAGCTCCGAAATCTTAATTTCTCAGCACCGACAAAGGTGACTTTAGAGACACGAGATAGCTCCGTCCGACTTCACGACGCCGGTCACACGCAACTCCGAGATCGCGTCGCATCGTGTTGCACTGCCTGCTCCCATGTGCACGCAGCCGCTTGCTCGCAACTTTCATCATCACTCCACGGAGCCGTCATTCCCGTCATTGTCCTGTCGTGTGGTGCTCGTGTGCCACCATGTACAATTAGAGTATTCAACAAGAAACTTAATTCTAAACCCTAATTCAGGTACACACAATAACCCTAGCCTAACATTTCACGCTTCACCATGAAATCGAAGCTCTGATACCAATTGTTGGCATTCAATCGTTTATTTAAAGTGACTCGTTAGGTTCCATACGTTTCTAACAAGCAGCGGAAGCAAGTAAACAAGAAACTTATTACCTTTCACCAGGGTATGTTGGAGAAGATGAATTCTCGCCACCAGCCTGTGTAGCCTCACCATTTTGGGCATAACTCTCTCATCCGATGTCGGATTTGAGTGATCTACGCACCAAAACGATCCTCTCTTCCGTGGCTTTTCGTCTGTTTATCACACATCCAATTCTGAACTATGTAAGATTTTATAAAAATCATAGAAGGTGGCGGACAGCAGCAGCAAATGACCTTTCGGTCTTTTGCTGTATTCCCAAGTCCAATCTCGAAGTCGTGTGGGCGACGATCCTCGAGATCTTCTCAATCTGCTGTTCACTCTCTATCTCACGTATGTTAGGCATAGAGAATTAATCTCTTGATTAGGGTTTCCGGACAGCTGAGATGACTTATATATGGGCTACAGTAGGGACCAGGAGGAGAAATTAGAGTTGGGCCTCCATTAGGATTAAGTATCCAAGCTTAGCCCAAAGCTTATACTTAAGTCCAATAATAATAATATATTCCACTAAAATATTATTACTGCACTACCGTTCTAATCCCATAATTACATTATGGGTTCCTTCTTATTATGAGCCCGTTAGTCTCCCCATGTTTAAGATATTCAATGTCCATTAATTAATTAAGTTACTGACAACTCTATTAATTAATATCTCATCCGAGAGTAGTACCACTCAACCTCATTATCATGCCGGAATAAATCCACCTGCAGGGTTTACGTGATAATCCTTATGAGCTCCTCAAGAGGACATCATCAACCTATGACGGATACGGATTCCTTCTACAATCAACAACACACCATATAGAGAGCACTTCTTCCTAACTCACCGAGTTTGTTGATTTAATTATATGTAAATCTCACCCATTGATGAATCAAATAAATACATACTGCCCTACGTGTCGAGGTTATTATATAGGGATTAAGAGCACGAACATCTATAATAACTGAGATCAAGTTCTCCTATAAGTCAGTATAAGTCGAACGATCTCAAGTGGTCCTGCTCAATACAGATAAAGTGCACTAGTGCGATTCTATAGCCAAGACAAGCTAATACCAAACCACACTACAACCATCCCGATAGAGAGTCCCCGTCTATCTCGGTTGTGAGCCTCTGTTTATACTTCGTAAGAAAATCGATAATATGATCTTCCGCGTGTTATCACACAATATATTATCTATAGTATAAAGTAAGTGGACTATTGCATCTACATATAAATAAATTATAAGACGCAATCATTTTATCATATGATTCTCATTTCAAATAAATTGTTATAACATTGTTCATACTAAAGCTAGACTTTTAGTATACAATCCAACACTTGAAACACTCTAGACACGTACATAATGCACGACGAGTGCAAGTTCCTCCTGCTGATCTTGAAGTTCAAGCACCCCCTCCTGCTATTGCTCATGCTGATGGTGGGCAAGGTCCTTTTATGGAGTTCATGAATGCTTTTATGGCACAACAACCAGGCAACAACCAAGCTCGGATTGTGGAACAATTCCACAGGTATAGTCCTTCAATTTTCAATGGACGAGAGAGCCCTGCAGTAGTTGAAGAATGGATCAAAAGCATCGACCGAATTTTGGAGTTGATAAATTGTCCCGATGCCGAGCGTGTAACTTGTACCACCTTTCAATTGAAGGAAGATGCATATTATTGGTGGATTGGTGATGCGCGTTTTCTTTGCACACAAAATTAATCCCCAAATATAAAGGATATCAATTGCAGCTTAAGCAAGCGTCCAAATGAATTATCAAACCCAAAGGATGACATATTATCAATTTAATTATTAACAAAATTAATTAAGACGAAAGCAATAAAGTTTTAGGATTTAATTATTTAACTAATAAATAATTAATTAAAATAACAAATAAAATAAAATATCACTCGAAGAATACGAAAGTGGATCAAGTAGGAGAATACGTAGCCCTAGGATTATCCAGTTTCACGTATTAATTTTCCTTCCGTGTGTTGATGTCCGACTCTGCCTTGTGGAATATGGACGCATCACTTAACCATGCATATCTACTCTATAGACACAAGTAGACATGTGTGTAACACGTGTGATAATCTCGGAGCAAGAGATATAATTCCACCTCCCCTTTCTAAGTACTATCAATATCAATTATTTCCCTGGCCAATTCGTACTCTAACCCGATATGATCTCTCTTTATAGGTACTATAAAATTATCCTCTTTATCCTACTTAATAACCCGAATTCAATTCAATTAATAAATACCGAGAGTATAATCTTTTCTTTGTAACGTTTGTTAGGGGAGTTATTTTTTGCGGCATATTAAAAATTTAATCGGTTTTGGTGTGTTGATTTTTTACAATTAGCCTAATGTTTAGTGGTGTTTTGTGTTGTTTTTGAGTTTCGTATGCGGAGTTACACATAAATATTGAGTTTAAGATTCATTCTCGAGCTAAGTTTTGCTCTGTTTTGGTACCTAATGTTTGTTTTTGAGCTTGAAGTGTGCAGGGGATGAAGAAAATTCAACTTTGGAGCATCAGGTGTTCGATTCGACAAAAGGTGCAGGTTGAATCAAGGAGGTCAGGTCGAACTGGTGATCAGAGACTTCGTTATAGGTCAATTCGACCACACAGTGGGTGGTTCGACCAAGGCTTCAACCAAGATGAAGGTCGAATTGGAGATCAGAGAATTTTGTACAGGCCAATTCAACCAAGATTGGTTTGGTTTGACCAAATAGTAAGTCAAACCGAGGTCGAATCACGAACCTGAAAGTTTGAATAGAGGAGTTCTACCATGATCATGTGGTTCGACCAAGACATTTGGTCGAACTGTGGTCGAACTGAGATGCTAAAAGCCTCTAGAAACGTGGTTCAACCATGTCAATTCCGTTTGACCACTCCAGTAGGTCGAATCGTACTAGGTAAAACAATTTTTAAACATGTTTTTCATCCCCATTCGATCACTTTGCACACCACCTTCACTCGAATTCGTCCCGAATTGGAAACCCTTACTTCTAATCTTCGATTCCACTCGATTTCACTCTGATTAAACCACATTCCACACTCTTTTCACTCAATTTGTCGCTATTTTGGAATGATCTAGTTGCAAAACTAGGGTTTTGAAGCGAATTTGAGAATTTGTCACACTTGTTCATCTTAAGCCATGGCCGATTCAAAAGGTATATTTTCTCGACTCTATTACCCTAGGATTGAACTTTTAATTGTTGATTATAAGTGGGTAAGTTGATTGAACTAGTTTATATAGGAATTCATGGTGTAATTTGAATTTTTGTGTACAATTTCATATGAACAATTGATGGGTTCGATTTTGAGTGATAAATTGTCATCAAACCTTGATGTTTACATGAAGTTAGGAGTAATTTGAGTAGTGTGGGATGAAGCATGTTGGATTTTGAGTGAATTGTTTGAATTGTTAAGAATGCTAGTGGTTGATAGCATCGTTGGTTGTTCTTATTGAATACTTGATATTAGAATGGAATTGAGTAAGAGTGAGACTTGAATTATTGAATCATGAGGATGAAATATGCTTGTTGGAGTGACTATGCATAGAGAAACTTGAAGTCTTGAGTAGAGTTGAATGCTAGTTGATTATGAATTAGTTGGTTTGCTTTTCTTGTTGTTAATATTGAGGTATTGTTTTCAGAAAAAAGAAAGAAAGTAGAGGTTCGTTCCAAAAAGAGGCAAGATAGACCGTTTCATGAAGATGAAGTGACAAAGAAGCTAAGACTTCAGATGAGGTTACCTATGAATTTTAAGATTCGAATGAATGATTGGAAAGAGATAAAGGACAAATGGGGTGACATGTCGGGTAAGATTGCTAGAACGAGGTATCAAGATGATGAGGCGATGGTTACAATGCGCATCCGAGATGATATTCTGTGGATGTTTGATCAAGTGGGAATTCGTCGCTTCATGGAATTGAAGAAACCGACATACTTCCATGTGACTACTGAGGTGCTATGTTCGATGACTGTTAAGAAAGGTTCAAGCCATCTCTCGTATGAGTGTACGTTCCAGCTTGGAGGTGAGATGAGGACGTGGTTGGCTGAGGAGTTTAACACGATGTTTCAGACTCCGAGAGGGATCTAGAGGAATGAGAATGGATTTTTCAATGCAAATAACTTCTGGAGAGGATTTCTGGAGAGGATGTGGATTTTAAGACCAGTAGTGCTCGTGCTTCATTGATTCGGAATCCTGTACTCCGTTATATAGATAGAGTCCTGAGTAATACACTGTTTGCCCGTTCTGAGAGGAACTATGAGTCCAGGGGTGAGTTATATGCTCTTTGGTGCATGCTCAATGGAGTGAGGTTCTATGTGGGATCATACCTTATTCATCAGCTATACAGGTTCAGAAGTTCTCTGTTTCAGAGAGTTAATATAGGAGGTTTGCTTACTACTGTGGTTGAGTATTATCACATGGATTTCGCCGGTATTACACCCATCCTTGAGGATCCAGACTTGGTTATGAGTACATGTGTGAGGGGTGGATTTGCTCATCTTTGCGATGGAGATTGGTTCTACACGAGGGGATCTAAGCCCTTTACTTTCATGTTTTCATTTGATGTGAGTGAGCTGACTATTATCCGGACTGAGGGTAACAAGTTGATGAACACATTGGCACATGATGCTCTTTCCATCACTTGCTTGACGAAAGGTGATTGGAGGACTGTAGCTCAGATGTACGGTGAGGGGATGAATGAGGAGCTTCAGAGGATTATAGATGAGGGGTGGTTTCAGCCACAGCCTCGGCCACAGCTACAGCAGCAGTAGGAGTGTGGAGCGGATCAGGTGGATCCAGAGATGGAAGTTCCGTAGCCGCACGAGATGCCACCATGACCCATTCCAGCAGTGCCACAGCAGCAGTGGGCTGGTCCTGATGCTTATTATTAGGAGCATTTTGGCTTGATTCATGAGCATTTTGCCAGCAGGAGACGAATAGGCAGCTGGCATTAGCGAACGCAAACTATGCAGCACTGGATGTGAGGTACAACACACTACAGAATAATTATGTGGAGATGGACAGGAGATTAGGGAAAATGCATGCCGATGAGCGCGAGTTGGATTGGAAGCTTAATAGTCTTCATAGAGATTTGGATTGATTGAGCTCGGAGATGAGTGATGGTGATGACAAATAAGATGCAAGCGATGATGATGCTCTAGGAGGAGTAGGTTGCATCATGTTTTTATTCTTTGTCTGTTTCATCGCATCTCCCTTCTCTTTTTCTCTTTACAGGATGGGTATTTGTGGTGTGAGTGGCATGTACGTATATTGGAAGTATGATTTGATGTTAGATTGAGATGTGAGGATTGATACTTGAGGGTGGAATTGGTTGGAGATACTTGTATGGATTATCATGATATGTGGGCTCTTGGCATTAGTATGTTGCATTCGTATTTTACATGTGTTAATCTTTATTGATGAGAAGCATGTACAACTTGATAAGTATGTGGAGTTCATTGTGAAGTTGATCTTGATTATATGCTATGAGGAGTACTTAGGATTCTATTTACCCATGTGAGAATTTGAGTCATTTGAATCATGCTAGTTCATGACAGTTTACTCTTGTGAGAATCATTAATATGGCCGTATTCTAGAACTTGGCTTGGAGTCTTGTATGAAACTTATGATTGATGAATTGCTAGGATATGATCTTAAGCCGTTATTGTTTAATTGATTCACTTAGCCAAAATTTTACCTTACCTTATAATATATGTATCATTGGAAGCCCTTTTGAGCCTTTAAAAGCTTTTTCTTTGGCAAGCATTGATAGAAGAGCTTTATTTAACCTTTGCTTGACCCTTGTTGAATACCCTATTCATTAGTAGAGAGTTGAGGTGAATAAGCACTAGTAAGAATGAAGAAGGTAGAAGATTGGTTGAGAAGCATGAAAAGGGAAAAATAGAATGGTTAAATTTTGTTTAGGGGTAGTGCCTGAAACTGGTACCCCGACTGCTTAGATGGGTAGCGCCTGAAACTGGTACCCCGACTGCTTAAGATCATGAGAAGAAGATAGAGGCAAAGATGAAGCTGTATGACGAAAAGCAAAACTCTAAGGTAACTCTCTACTAGTGAATTAGTCACTTTACTTAAATTTTTCTACCTTTACCAAAGAGCCAACATTACAACCCAAAAGTAAGTCCTTTGTAATCCTAGTAATGAGTTAATTTTAAGTTGATTTTTGAGACCCTTGTCAAGCTTATGGTTATGCGGAAGTATGAATTGAATATGAGCGTATATTAACCTATTGATGTGTACATCCTTTACACTAGTGAGTGAGAGAAAATACTTATCCTGAGAGCTAGATGACTTTGTACTCCGAAGTGTATTATAATTGAGTGATGTTTTGCATGAATGATATATGATGCTAGTGATACTTGTTTTCGATTGATGAATGAATATGAATTGTATTGAATGTGATAGCTGAGTGAATTTTGCACTACTCTATGGTTTTTGATTGCGTTACCTCGGGACAAGCAACATGTAAGTTTGGGGGTTTGATGAATGTGTAAATTCATGTGTTTCGAGCCCGGATTCATGTAATAATGGTGTGTTAGATGGTTGTAGTTTGATACGAATCGATATATATTGTGGAAAGTCACGAATCAGGTGTCTTCAAGGCTAGTTGAGTTGATTTTCTAAGGAAAACGAGTTAGAAGTGATCGGATCCGGAAAAAGGAGGTTGAGAGGCTCGATTCGACCAAGCAGGTGCTTGGTTCGACCAAGAAGGAGATGGTTCGACTAGCACCTATGGTCAAATCGGTTGAGAAAAAGTGCCGGGAGTGCCGTTTGACCACAACATTTTCGTTCAACCAAGTCATTTGGTCGAATCGTGGTTGAACCAGAAGCCTGAAGGGAAGTAGCTGATGTTCGACCAGAGAGTATGTAGTTCGACCAGGATTCTGGTCGAATCCGGGAACCATAACCAATTTACAGTCAATTCGACCTTGAGTTCGACCAGTGGAGAGTGATTCGACCTGGCCGGTTGGTCGAACTGAAGTGCGAAAACTTACCATATTCGTATTTTTACACTTTTAATGCATGTGTTCACTCAAAAAGCCCAGCCAAGGCCCGTAAGGAGAGTTTATAAGTATAAAAGAAGAGCTTTTATATGAGACACGACATCACTCATCATTCATTCACAATCGAAACTCTACCATCATATCAAGGAGTCGTGAAGAAAGGTTCGTCTGGAAAGTCAAGTAAGATCATACCAAGTAACCATGATTGTTCCTAGATAAATCATGGGCTAGAACCGCTCCAGTAGTTCTAGGGTTATGAAAATTTTATGAGTTAATTGAATTTCCATGTGTAAACTCCGTACAACACTACTTGTGGTTTATTTTATATAAGATTGTGCTTTTTAAATTCATACTTACAGTAGTTTTGTGCATCATTAACTGTTATGTAGAGTCTGAATACATATCTTGGTTATTGATTGAGTACGTTCACTGTTGAATAGGATTACATGTTATAATTTTAAGTGAAGGGATTCTGAAGTCTTATTAGAGCTATCTTATATAAATACTTGTTAATTGAATATTATTCGGGTTAATAAGTAGGATAAAGAGTACAACTTCATAGTACCTAAAAAGGGAGATCATATCGGGTTAGAGTACTAAGTACACGCGAAATAATTGATACTGACAGTACCTAAAAAGGGGGGTGAATTATATCTCTTGCTCCGAGGATATTCACAGGTGTCATACGCATGTTTACTTGTTTCTATAGAGTGAACTTGCATGGTTTAGTGATGCGTCCATAGACCACAAGGCAGAGTCGGACAACAACACATGGAAAGAAAATTAATAAGTAAAACTAGATGACCCGAAGAACTACCTAATTTCTCACTTGATCACAGTCTTATTTTCTCTATTGCCTGTCTATTTAATTTGCTATTGAAGTTATTTGTTATTTAGTTTCTTAACTATTCCAAATCAATTTGCCAACATAGTCTTAGTTAATTAGAATATAATTAAATTGATAATAATCTGTCAACTTGTGCACTTTTGATCATTTTTCCACCTAAAACACAATAAAACACCTCAAGTGCACCTTTTTCTCAAATATATTGAATATAAGACCCTTGTACTAAAACACTCTAATTTCCACTCTCATCAGTTGGTTATTGGAGAGCTAGGCCAGTAGAAGAAAGGAATGCTTTGACTTGGACGGGTTCAAGGCTATGGTGATAAAAAAGTTTATCCCACCATCATATCGTACCCGTATGGCTTTCGAGTTTCTTAATCTGAAATAGGGAAGTATGTCTGTGATTGAATATGAGAGAAAGTTCAATCAGATGAGTCAATTTGCGTTTCAGTTGGTTGATACTGATTAGAAGAAAGCTCAGTTGTTCAGGTGGGGGCAGCGTGAGGATATACATATACATCTTGCAAGTAATGGAGAGATGGTTTATGATGAGGCCCTCTGGTGTGCTGATGATGTAATGACTAGCAAAGAATTTGGTGAACCGAAGCAGAACTCAATTGAAAATAATGTTGGAAAAAGAAAATGGCACAATACATTTGATTCTAGTCAAGAAAATCATAATCAAGGAAATAATCAGAATAAACATGTGATAGTTGAACAAAGTGATAAGCCGTTTTTGTAAGCGTAAAATTAATGTTAGCAATTAATTCATTAATTGTGAGCTTCTCACTACTCATTTGTTAATATAATTTAATTTATGTTACATGCATTTTTATAATTATGTGACAATTATATGGTAATTGCCTTTACATTTTATTTATCTTTGTATTTTTATTTGACACATTCATGATATAAATGGTGATATTATGTGAATAAGTATGTGCATAAATATTTACATTCATTAATTTGAATATATAATTAAATTATCTCATGTGTATAAAGATATTATTTCTTAATTATTAAGTATTACATGTGTTTTCGTAATAATAGTAGTAATAAAAAATGTACACGTATGTGTATTAATTTGTAAATGTATCATATCTTAATTATTAAATATTGCACGTATATTCATAATGGATAATAATAATAATAATAATTCTATTTATTATTAATAGAAACTTACTATAAATAATAAGTTACTATTAATAGAAATAAAGTTGGAGGCGGTGGTGATTGATTTCACCATTTCATATATATATATATATATATATATATATATATATATATATATATATATATATAAACCTCATATGGGGTGAATTGAGTACAAAAATTTTCGAGAAATAAAAAAGAAAAGAAAGAGAGAGAGAGAGAGAAAGAGAGAGAGAGAGAGAGAGAGAGAAGAAGAAGAAGAAGAAGAAGAAGAAGAAGAAGAGAAGGGCGTGTTGGAACGAGAAGGAAGTGATTAGTTATAGTTCTTTACGAGATTTATATTACTGTCGGAGTCCAGATAAGTAGAAGTCAATTTACAATGCATAAACATGTTGTGTGTTAATTATTTGTGATTAATATTGATAGTTATGTTATGAATTATTTGTGATTAGTTTAATTACATTATGAATTATTTGGGATTAATTTATTATACAATCTGTGGATTTGTGTGATTTGAGGTAAGTATGTATTCATATGCAACTAAATATTATTTTGTAAATTATTTGAGATAAATTTGTGATACAAGTTGCGGATTTATGTGATTTGAGATAACATCATTGTCTTATATAAATCTATGTGATCGAAAATTATTGAATATAGATATGTGTGATCTGAGAAGATATTATTTATAAGGATCTGTGTGATCCGAGGTGAAGTTATTATTCAAAAAATGGATATGTGTGATTCGAGGTAAAGTTGTTGGTCCAGAAGTGGATTTGTGCGATTTAAAATTCATTTGTTGTTTTATTTTGATTAAATGTTTATATTGATATCATAAATGGTTTATGATGCATATTTAATTGCCCTGGTTGCGTAACATGCATAATCATGAAAAGTATTTTTCCCAAAATTAATAAGATAGTAATGGTGTGTGCGACCTCTATATATGCACTCTTTTAGGGATCGGAAAAATCGATTCGCAACTTTATTCAAGGATCGAAAAAATCGACCCGACACTTTATTCGGGGATTGGAAAAATCGACCTGACACTTTATTCAGGAATTGAAAAAATCGATCCGATATTTTGTGTGTCCATTCATTTGGGGTGCATATCATAAGTGTATCGTGGGGATCCCATAACGTGAATAGTTTTCAAAATAAAAGAGACCAACTAGAAAGATTAGGAAATAAGCGATAGAAAACTAAATGCATTTTCATCCAATGTCATGCATGATTTCCTACTTACTGAGATTTTGTCTCACTAATTTATGCATTGTAGGTGAGCTTGTTGATGATTAAGTTTTTTGATGTGACTATACAAGCTGTGGAGCTCCTACATGTTTTTGAGCGGATGTACATAGATGACGACCTGTTGGGCTAGGCTGTGGGTTTAGTTTGTTTCCGTTGAGGTTTTGTTATGTAATATAATAAGTATTGTCACAAGTTTTTGTGGATTGATGTTGTGTCAGAAACTGATGACATATGATATAGACTATGGTTTTGGTGATAAATATATTATGTGAAAAAAATATATCTATGCAGGTTTTTATAATGATGATGTTTATGTTAATTAGTCGTGACAAAGTGGTATCAGAGCATGGTTTGGGTCCTGCAGGCTGTCTATGTACATGAGCTCATTTCTTGAGAGCCAGCCTTGCATGTAAGTGTTATTTTCATTATGTTGTGTTATGTGTTTCATAAATTGTATTGGCCATGTGGTGGAGGACTCGTAGATAGATAGTACAATCATGGCAAGGGATACAGGTGAGAGTAATGAAGAAGGTAGAACTACTTGTTGATTTGATTGTAAGTATGAATGATGATTATCATATCATATTGGAATGGATTAGTTGTCAAAGTATGGTGCTACAATGGATTGTCGGAAGAAGAGTGTTACTTTTCAGCCATTGGGGGAAGAATCATTCACTTTTGTTAAAATTAAGAAGAACTTCAGATTTCATGTAATATCAGCGGCAAAAGCACAACAATTGTTGGAAAGTGGTTGTGAGGGTTATTTGGTGAGCGTGATGAATGTTGAAGGACAATAGTGTCCAGTCCTCGCTGATGTACCAGTAGTTCGGGAATACCCGGAGGTGTTTCCAGATGATCTTCCAGGTTTGCCACCAGACCGGAAAATAGAGTCTGTTATTGAGATGCAACTAGGAACTGCTCCATACAGGATGACGCCAGCTGAACTCAAAGAATTGAAGTTACAGTTGCAAGAATTGCTAGACAAAGGATTTATCCGACCTAGTTTCTCACCTTGGGGAGCACCAATTCTTTTCGTTCGTAAAAAGGATTGCACATTGAGGATGTGCATCGATTACCAGGAGCTTAACAAAGTTACAGTCAACTATAAGGAATAGCTATCTTTTTGAAAATTGATTTGCAATCGGGGTATTATCAGTTAAAGATTAAGGAAAAAGATATTTCGAAGACTGCATGCATTCAGTACAAGGTATTATTATTATGAGTTTTTGGTAATGCCGTTGGATTTGACAAATGCTCCGTCAGTATATATGGATTTGATGAATAGAGTATTTCAGGATTTCCTTGATAAGTTCGTGATTGTATTTATCGATGACATTTTAATTTACTCTAACGAAAGTGATAACTAATTTAAAAAGTGTAAAATGTATCATGTGAGATGGTTTCTTATTGGCAAGTGCATTGCATACACTAATTAGACATGTGATTTTTTTAAGGTTAAAATATGCGAGTCTTTGGGACACCGTGCCCTTAAATCCCATTTTTTTAAGTTGTACTCTTTAGCATTAAATGTTATATTTTTTAGTATAAGAACTTATGCCTTTTTATTTTCTGAGAAAAAAACTTAATTATATAAATCAAACATTTATATTATTTATATTGCAGGTGACATTTTCAGTGAAAAAATTATACTTTCTCTGTCCTGCGTAATTTTACCCGCTTTTTATTTTGAGCCGTCCCATAAATGATAAAAATACACCCTACATCTTACCTACTTTTTACAATATATTTATAAATTCTACATTCCCAACAACTTTATTTAATTTTCTCTCAAAATTACCAATTTATCCTTACATTTTCTTACATTATATATTAAAAAAATAACACTTCTTAATTTTCGTACCCATACAAATGGTAAAATACTAGAAACGAAGTGAGTATCATTATTAATAAAGGGTGAGTCTTGTGGGAGATTGTCTCACGGATCTCATTCAGTGAAACAGATTATTCATTAAGCAATTAATATAATATAAAAATTAAAAATAAAGGAAAGTGCAACCATCGCCGATCACCCGTAAACTTCTCTCTGCCAAGGCATAATCATGATATGAACGTTTATGTAATTATAACTATTACTGATATTTTTTTCCTTCACTATCTTAATCATAATATATTAAAAGTTGCTTAGCAAGTATTAACATTTTTTCCCACGTTATCCTCACCTATTTTTTATTACATTTTTATCCTTTATTTATCATATTATAATTCATACTATATTAAAAAATTAAGGTGATGTCTTTTCATTTTTCATATCATTTATTTCAATAATTAATCTTCATGAAGTCATAAATTTTATTTTTACCTCTTATAATAATAATAATATATTTATTTCAATTATTAGTAAGTTAAAGAGTATATTTATGTTTACAATTATTTCATTACAATTTTAAAATTATTATAATCCTAATCTTAATAATATATTAAAAGTTCAAAGGGGTTGGAAAACATTTTTTTCCCATTTTATTCCTTCTCTATTTTAATAATTATACTTATAACTTTATTAATTATATTAATAAATTTATTAATTTAATTTTTACTAATAATTCAAGATTCATTCATGAATAGCAACTGATGAGAGTGAAAATAAACGTGTTTTAGTGTCCAATTTAACACCTTTTATATGGGAATTATTGTTATATATTAGCACAAGTATCTTATATTTGATATATTTGAGAAAAAAGGTGCGTTTGAGGTGTTTTATTTTGTTTTAGGTGGAAAAAAGATTAAAAGTGCAAAGTTGGAGAAAAGGTGCAACTTGTGCAAGAATGCTGAAAAATGCACATCCAACTTGTGTAATTTTTTTGTATTTGTGTAGAGTTCAAAAATGGAATTATGATATATGGTTGGAAAGACACAGAAGAGTGGATCGTTTTGGCGTAAGAAACACCTCAATTGGAGTCCAAACGAGAAAGTTATTATTGAATTGGTGACCTAGCTCAAGCTGTTTCTACTCAGCACGACTATTCCATTTTACATGACTTGTTACATCTTTAAATGTTGGACTTTTGGTGAGATCTTTAGATGGATAGAAAGCCAAGGAAGAGAGGATCACGTGAGTGTAATAATCATTAGAATTAAAGTTTGGACGAGGAAGTTATGCTCAAAATTGTGAAGTCGCGCAGCTGCCAGCGAGAATTTTCGAGAATTTCCGAAAATTTCCAAAAATTACCTATTTCTTGGAGCACAATTAATCTCCTTATCACATAATCTTTCATGATTCACCCATATATTTTATTTCCTTATTTAATTCCCTTCTCACACCTGTATATATTTTACATAATTATTCATGTGAAGGAACTGCAACACAATCATCCTACACCCCACAAGGGGATCACCCCCTAACCATCATACACATCCTTTCATCCATCCTTCACTTTGAAGATTCGTCTACTGAATCAAGAGGAGAACCAAGAGGAGGATTCAAGATGGAGAAGGACGCGACGACTCCCGCATCTAGGGTTTTATTTGTTTCCTAATTTATCTTGTATTTTCCAGACATATGGTAAGATCTACCCAATCCCCATGATTATTCTTTGAAACATCATGGGCTAGAACCGTTTTGGTAGATCTAAGGTTTTGAAAATTTTATGAATTAATTAAACTCTCTTGTGTGTCCTCCATACAACACTACTTGTGGAATTATTTTATATATGATTATGCGTTTTTAATCCATATTCATAGTACGTTGTTTTGTGCATCATTAACTGTTATATAGAGTATGAATATATATTTTGGTTATTAATTGAGCGCGTTCACTGCTGAACAGGGTTTTATGTTATGATTTTAAGTGAGGGGACTCCGAAGCTTCATTAAAACTATCATATATGAATGTTTATTAATTAAATTGAATTCGGATTAGTAAGCAGGATAAAGAGGGTAATTTTATAGTACCTATAAAGGGAGATCATATCGGGTTAGATTCCAGACGTGAGAAATAATTGATACTGATAGTACCTAGAAAGGGGAGGGGGTGAAATTATGTCTCTTGCTCCGAGGTTGTTCACACGTGTCACACGCATATTTACTTGTGTCTATTGAGTAGATTTGCATGGTTTAGTGATGCATCCATAGTCCACAAGGCAGAGTCGGCCTGCACTTGAGAGGGAAGTTAACTAGTAAAACTAGATTACCCTAGAGCTACCTATTCTCTATTCTTGAGTCACATTCGTATTCTTCTAGTGTAATTTATTTTATTTATTATTTTAATTAATTGTTTAGTAGTTGACAATCAAACTTCAAACTTAATTGCCTTTCGTCTTAATTAATTTAGTTAATAATTAAGTTGATAATACGCCGTCCTTTGGATTTGATATTTAACTTGGTCGCTTGTTTAAATTGCAACTGATATCCTTAATACTTGGGATTAATTTTGCGTGCAAAGAAAACGCTCATCAGCAACTCTTGAATTTCTATTTAAAATAATTAATTTTCAAATTAATGCAACTCTTGCATTTCTATTTTTTTTGTGACTTTTGGTTGAATTCTTATTACCTATATATAGTAGCTAACATCTTACAATAAGAGAATTTGATTTCTCTTTTTGTTCTCATATTTACATTACCTTCTTTAATTTTAATTCTTTATATTTGAGGTCATATAAGTAATTTTGATATCATGTCCTTCCAATATTTGTTTATTTCATACTACAATATATCTGTTGTTTATTTATTTTGGCTATTTAATTGTCGGTGTTTCTTAACTAATGCAGGTTTATGATGTACAATTTCATCTCTGTATTACCTCTATGTTGTTTATCAGTTGAAAGGGGTATCGTCGAGTATGATGGTTATAGTAGTGGTGGTTGATCCTAAGGTTACAATCTGTGATCTAAACATGTAAGTTTATTTATTTGGATGATGTGCAAACAACATTTTTTCAGAATGGATCGAAGATGCATGGGGTAGTGCATGTTTATGCTAATGAAGGGGATAAGATTTCAAGAATGTCAATCTAGACAAAATGTTATATTCACACGGACGTACAACACGTTTCTTATGATGTCAAATATTTTTTAATTTTTGTTTTCCTCGATGTTAGATATTGAAGAGTTATTTACTGTTGCAAATCAATAGTAACATCATATTATTGTATGTAATAATAATAAAAAAATGTAATGACATTATTAAGTTAAACATACATTATGTATTATGTTCGAGAGTTTTTACACTTTATTAATACAAAATTTTGATTTCTATTCTATTTTATTAATTTGATTATGGTGATGTACTCTTTTGTGGTTATAAATAAATATGCAATAAACTAATATAAAGTTAAGGGTATTTTTAAAAGTAAATGAGAGTATTTAGTTTTTTTTAATGCAAAAATGTAGAGAATAATTAGTAGCAAAGGTTCCAAATAATCATTAGATTATTACGATTTACTCTAATAATAAAACATTTAAATATTAAATTTTATTAAATAATATGAATAGACATAATTTAATGAAAATTAATTATTATACAAAATTAAATTATAATAAGTGAGTTTAAAATTTAACATAAGAAGTAATTTTAAAATATAATGAGAATTTAAAGAGTTAAGACTATTTCTTATGATATTAATTAAAGTAGAAATATTATTATTATTTTATTGTTACCATTTTTTTAATTTTTCATTTTTATTAAATATTATGATATTTTATAGATTATATTTTATTAAATTAAAGTGCGATAAATGTAAGAAATCATTTTAAGTATAACAATATTTTTATAAGAAATGCTTTATATTAAAGATTAAAAGAATATATAATTAAAAAAAAGTTTCTTGTAAGACGGAATATATAATTTTCACTACTAATATCATTCAAAGCAAAACTTTTGTAAGTCGAAGGATCATTAACTATTAATATCATTCAAAGCAAAAACTTTTTGTAAGTCGAAGTGTCATTATTTAATAATCGAAGTACTTCATATAATCTATAAGCAAATAAAATTAAGAACTACTCTAAACTTTCATTTGAAAATTTCGTTGCTATTAACATATATTTGTATCATATAATGTCTCTTAAGATATATTTTATTCAAACAAATTAGGCAATTTATTTATATGAAATTTTTTAATTGAGCACGGCATAAAAGTTGTGTAAAACTAATGTAGTCATGATGCGAAGGATTTTTAATAAAAGGTTAATTGCAAAAAAAATCACAACTTTACTCTTATAGCAAATTAATTCTTATTTTTGAAAATTGCAAAAAAAATCACAATATTTAAGTATTGTTGCAAAATGCACCAAAAAAATTTCTACTTTTAATCCCAAATTGGGTGTGTTTTGCAATAATATTTAAATGTGGTGTTTTTTTTTTTTTTGCAATTTCTCAAAAGTGGGGATTATTTTGCAATAGGAGTAAAGTTCGTGATTTTTTTTTGCAATTAACCCTTTAATAAAATTATTTTATTCATATAATAGAGAAATATATATGAATTATCAAAACAAAAATTCAAGATTCTTAATGTTATTACTGAAAGAGTGAACATGTAAGTTTTAAAGTAGTATAAAATCAAGAAACAAGACAAAAAAAGATACATACAACAATTTACTTATTTAATAATTTAAAAATTGACTATTGATAAATTAAATGAACATTGTAGACAAAAAAATATTGTATATAAAGAAGTTTTGATACAATTAATAAATAGATGATATACTTAAATTATTCATTACTATATTGAAAAAAATAACTTTTTAGAATAAAAACAAGTATAAAAAGATTAAAAAAACAAAAACAAAAACATTACAAAAATATGGCATGCATGTGACGTGCATTGCACGTTTAAAAAAAAAACTAGTATATTAAAAGTGTGAAGGAGTTGAGAAACTTTTTTTTACCAATTATGTCCTTACTTATTTTTTTAAATTAAACATCTTTACCCTTTCATATATTAATGAATATATAATATTTAATAACTTAATTTATATTTATACTATTAAATAAATAATGACTTCATATTCATCATAATTATTTTAAAATGTATTTTTATATTTAATCTATATTTTTATGAAAATAAAAGCTTATAATGTAAGAAATGTCAAATATTTAATCTTTAAAATTTATTTTCAATATATTAAAAATAGAATCCTTAATCCTAATAATAATAATAATAATATATTAAAGTATAAAAGAATTAAAATTTTTTTTTCCTATTTTATTTCTACTAATTATCATTAATTACATCCTCCACCTTAATTATTATTCATTAATCAGATTAAATAGGACTCATTTATTACTATGTCCTGACGTTTTAATTCAATTCATCAAATGTTGAGAAGAATGGAATCAACAGACTGTCTTTTGGGCTTTAATTCAATTCAATTAATTTATTTTCTCTTCATTGGATTTAGAGAAATGGCTCCATCCGTCTTTAATAGTTTAATTCCACTTCCAGAAGAAGCATAAGCCCACCTGCACGGCGGCACTCCAACAACGTCACTGCTGTATCTCGAAAATCCCATCGCCTCTATTTCCACCTGATTTTTGAACATCAGAGATTACCGGTCTGTATCTATTGCCCATTACAATGGAGTTCATGAGGTTGTGCTTTACAATGGTTTTTTTTAATCCATGGTAACTAATATAGGAACTTTGAAGTGTTTAAATATAAAGGTTATAGAATTTATGGTTTTCTCTTTTATCATGTATCCAGGATGTAATGGAGAATGTATTAGCACCTATACGTCTCTCTCAAGTAGTGTCCTTCTTTGCATTGATGGAACGTGAAGTGTTTACAATATAAAGGTTATTGAACTTATGATTTCTCTTATATCATGTATCCAGGCTGTAAGGGAGAATGTATAAGCATCATTCTCAAGTATTTTTTTTCTTTGCATTGATAGAGCAGTCTGCGTGCTTGACATTCCTGTAAGACTTCTTACTTATAGGAGAATGATATGTGTAGAGATAATTCAGTTGTAGGGCAGTCGATTCAAAGCTGGAGAAATGATTAGGAAACCAAATTTCTGAATGCGAGTAATATTTTGGATTCAAGAACACAGAACAACACTTGCTATTGTAACAACATGCTCCAGGTTTGTACTTTTTTAAATTCATTTGATTCTAAGAGGTGCGTTAGATAATTTTCTTGATTTCAAGAGTTTATTGCACCTTATGGGATAAGTGTGTGGCTTAATGTATTGATTCAAAATGAAAATGAAGAAGTTGATTATTATTGGTTGAGGGTATACTGATTAGAAGTCATAGTTGCATATTCATTTTTGTTCTCTCAATTAAGATTTTACATGATTATGCAGTTCTCATGGGGTCTTCTCTTGAGAGATGTCTCTAGGCTGGATAATAATGGCATGAAAAAGTCCAATAAGTCGACATCCACTGCTGAATGCTTTTTTTCTTTTTTAGGATTTATTCCTCATACCCCCTTATTTTGCTGCCTAACAGTTTAGCTATGCAAATAAAGAAAGAACTTGAAACAGGCAAGTTTGTGGAGGCTACTGAATCATGGAGTAATCTTGAACATGTCATCAATTCTAGCAGCAATTCTGCGGTAAATTTTCAGCCTCATTATATTGAACTTATTGGTTTCGAAACAAAAAAATAAAAAATAAAAAATTGATCAAGAATACAAATTTGAGAAAATTGCAGGATTTCTACAACTTCATGTTGGATTCAGGGATGGACCCTATATCCGTGACAGTTTTGGAGCTGTCACAAAAGATTTCGACAAAACGATACTAGAATTAATTGAATTCTTTGAGAAGGTCTACCCCTGAATGAGCTGGTGACTTAGATAGTCCAATGAATGATGTGATCAAGAAGAAGCTCAAGATTATACCAGGCAATTTTAGGTGAGTGGTTAGTGAAGAAATAAAAAAAGTTTCATGAATAAATTTGGGCTTGAATTTTGTGATGTTTTTTCAGTTGACGTGAGTAATCTAATTCTGTTTTTGATATAATGGAAGGAGATATCGTGATACCTCAGATCAACAAGGTAAGGAAATATAGCTTGTTGCTAAAGAACACTGTATTTAATTTGTTCTTCTAATAAACAAGATTGAACTATAATAAAGGTTATGATTATCTGCAATAGAGGAACCTCACTATTATGTTATTAAGTGAAGAGATGTAAATGTTGCTTTTTTTCTCATAGGTTGATGTATTACTAGCAAAAGGAGTTAATGTGACTACATACAGTAGTCAAGTGAGAGAGCGTTTTGCTGGATTAAACAGGTTGAGGTAATATTTTCTCTAATAAAACAATTTCAGGCTTTGTTTAATGACATGACACTTTTAGAATTATATGAGGAGCTCAAATATATACTTATTTATGAGAAAATGAAAAATAAAAAGAGTTGATACATTACACATGTATTGATAACATAATTAACTGGTTTATCAACTTTAAAACATGTTATTTTTTCATTTTTAACATGTAGATCCTGGAAGGGGATTTTACAAGAACTCATATATGCTCTCATATGTCCTAGCTCTCTGTTTTCCTTCTACTACAAAGGTTATGACTTCCTATCAACATAGTTCTTTGCATACTTTTTTTTGTCATGTATCCTTTATTTACAAAAACAATGAGAATATTTGACAATTGTGGACAAGTTTAGTTGGAGCACCAATTTTTTTCGTCAATTTCGAAATACACATTCTTTCAGGTTTAGTTTTTGCACCTTATTAATTAACAAGCATTATGTTTTGAAGTGAGATTTTAAGAGAATTCCCCACTTAAATTTTGGAAGTTGGGAGATTATATCACTTATGAATATAGTGATTATCATTCTTTATTGCAGTTCAATTTTCATTTTTCAGTTCAAGTAATTTTCTTTTGAAGTATACTTTGTGAAGTAAGATGTTATGTTGTAAAAGCGAAAATTCTATATTAGGTACACTCGATGGAATTATTAGTTCTCTATTGAAGAAAATAATTCTGTTACATATTAGACCTGCAAAGTCTTTGAAACCTATTCGATTTTGAGCTCAAATTTTTATTTTCTTATACACTAAACAGGGCTCAAATTTGTTTAGCCCATTAGAAGGATTCATAGAATTTGCCTCTTCCACTATTCTCTGTTGGATTAGGGCGACTCATTCTTTTAATCTTTTTAGGGATAATTTCAAAAATGGTCCTCCAGGAATTAAGAAATCCACTTTTAGTCCTCCAGGAATGAAAATTCTCAAAATTGGTCCTTATTGCTATTGCCAAACCTAATTTCCACGATGTTATTTACAAAAATGCCACTAGATTTATAAATATAACTATACTTGATTCTAAAGGCTGATTTTCATCCGGTTTCAACAAAATGATATCAAAGCCCTAAGTTTATTTATTTATGAATGAAAAAATTACTATATACTTATAACACTTAACGAGAGGAGAGTTTCAAGATATAAGGATCTGAACAAAAGTTCGACATTCGAGAGTAACAGGACCATAGGCCCTGTTCAAAACTGGAGCAACAGTGACTTTGGCCTATTAGATATGACGAGGCAAGTAGCTCTATACAATAATATTATAATGCATTGTAGAGACAATATGTTGAAAAGGAATACGAGGACGCCGATCGATTTTGGGATAAGCTCGATCGAATGTGGAAACTGGCTGATGCCCGTGCTAACCACACCAAGGAGGAACATCTGGACGAAGGTCGCCAGATGCAAATAAGATACTCAAAAAGAAGTATCAAGAAACATAGTGGAACTCCGAAGTTTTACCGAGATCCATAGACATTTTTCCAAACATGAACAATGGAGGAGACGACCAAACCAGGGTCTAAGAGAGATCTGCAAGCCTTATCACTTTTCACATTGGACAGAATGACAGTGTGGAAGGAGATCGAGGCAGATAACTCTAAGATAAACTAAGATCTTAGAGAATTACAGAATACGGTGAAATTCTTGGGAGAATGTTGCCAAAATATGTCCACAACAATATTTGAAATCAGCCTCAAGATGGAAAAGGTGGAGACACTGTAGAGTAAACAACTCAACCTCATCAAGGAGCTGATAAAACAAGTAGAGTCCCTGGAAACCAAGGTAACGGGAAGAAAGCCAAGTGGAAGGTTGCCAGCAACCTTCGTGATAGAACCCCTTTTATACCAAAAGGGGAAGACGACAGAGGTTACAAGGCCAAAGTCCAAAAGCGAGAAGATGATTGCTATCCTTCGAGGAGAATCCACATCCCCGGATGGAAAGAGCAAATCTTGAAGATCTACGAGATCTATATGAGTCCTTTCAAGGACTATCAATTGTAGATCTAAAGATGAATGTGGGAGAAACTTCAAGCTCATAACAACAGTTGCAGGCTCTGCAGATACAACGTGATTCGAGCCAAAATAAAGGAACTTCAGGATTACATGGAATCTCAGAAGTAAGGCAGGAAGAGACAACCCAACAACAAGGAAACTTCAAGATGAAGGCAATGAGATTGTCAACGGGAGTAAGCCGAGTTCGAGGATCTAGTCTACAACACCCCATATGGTCGGTCTCACCTTGAACAAATAAATCCATACGGATTGATCCTCAATCTCGACACTCTAGACTTCAAGAATAGAAAGACCTTGATTGACGAGTGGAAAAATGCAATGAAGATTGCAGGAGGTGCATTAGAGTTGGATAAAGAAGGGTCCATAAGATTCCTAACTATGAGCCTAGAAGGATCAGTGAAGTGAGCCTAGGAGGAGCTCTCAGAAGAAGTCAAGAAGGAGGCCATGGAAGGCGAAGATCTCGGTAATATTGTTGTTCACATGGCTAAGATATTCAAGATCCATTTCATTGGAGTAGGTTACTCCAAATGAATGAAAGAAGAAAAGAAGAAGACGTATAGGAATGCCCTATACAGTTTGGAGTTACTTGACATCTGTCATGTAGACGAGTACATCAAACTCTTCACAGAGTATAGATGGAAATCAAAGATCAAGGAGGAGGAAGTATTCCACCTATTTTTTGTCAATATTCCAAGCCCATGGAGAGAAATGCTGATCAAAGAATATGAACCATGTGAGTTGGATTCAATAGCAAGGAGGATGTCCTTCCTCAAAGCCAAGATTGTGGAGTGGTGTCATCAAGCATCACTACACAAGAACTACAAAAGATTAAGGGGAACTAACAAGACGGTACCCTTATACTGCGAGAATAATGATCTTCCAACCATAATTGGAGAAGTCCAAGGAAGCAGAAAAGGATAAAGAAACATCATCCTTACACTCAAGGAAGCGGGGGATGGAGGTCCAAAAGACCAAGATCCTTTTGGTCTAAACAGAAGGCCCGAAGCTATAAATCAGGGCAAAGATCTGGACCATCAAGATGGAGTTAAAAAAGTCAAGCCTCATTCTCGGGGTCAGATCAAAGGAGTACAGGAAGAACTCCCACAAGAAAGACATTTTGAAGAGCAACCACACGAGTCAATGAAAGATTCAAGGATTGTAACTGCTACACGTGTAGAGCAAGAGGGCATATCTCACCAGATTGCCCAGACTACCAAAAACAGGGAGTACGGCAGTTCGAAACAACTCCAGAAATTGAGGAACCTGTTTACTTCCAAGACCTGGTACATGTATATCAGTTTGAAGATATACCTTCAGACGAGAGCATCTACAAAGAAGAATACCTCAGTCTAGACGAATCTTTTGAAGATGAGTAGGAGTGAAGAAGAAAACTTCAGACAGGAGATGCAAGAGGACATGTCGGGATTCTTTTCCCAGACATCCATTTCTCATAGGACCCTTATGAGAATCATGAAGGAGAATCCAAGACTAAATCTATACGACGGATTTACCGTGGGACGACTAGAGCGGTTCCTCAGCTTCAAGAAGAGAAAGCGTAACATCATATATAAGGTGATCGAAGGGGAAATTGCCATCCCAATAGAGCTCACGAGTAATGTGATGAAAATGCAACTAGTCCCTGTTGATGAAATCAAGAGGGAGCTCAGTAAACTCAAGGAAGAAATGACTAAGACTATGTCTTGGATCCACATCGGAGCAATTTGGATCCTCATCAAAGCAACTTTCAAAGAAGGTAGTGATACACCAATCGATATTGCAATCTTTGATAAGAGGATCAAGAATACGAGAGAAGCATGCCTGGGAGGAATCTCAGGGAACCTATACGCAGGCAAGGTGGCATCCTACATATACCCAAGGATTGCCTACGATCTGGCAGATAAAGACTTCAGTAGGGCACTCACCCTTCATCAAGATTCCAAAAATAAAGACTTGATGAAAGAAGGAAATATGCCTTACTCGATCACATACAGTATCTTGTATGCTCTATCCAACACCCATCATTCAAATCTATTCCAAATGAAGGAGTATATTGAGATACCAGAAGTATTCGAGAGGGCTGCATGTGCAGCTAGGCCAGAACTAATGGAGTTACCGTCAATCCATGATATGGATTTACGAATTAGAGATAAGCCGGTCTGGAGCAGGCAAGATAGCCTCAGATTCGACCAGAGGAGGATTTCTTTCCAAGAAGATAGAATGATTAGTGAAAAATAGGGAAAAAAGTCGATCGTGGAGGTAATCTAGGAGCCAAAAAAGTTTACAACTGAAGGTGAACTAAAATGCCAGAAGGATGGAGAGGAGTTGAAGTAATATTCGACATTACTAAAAAGAAAAACTCTATTCCTTGTGATGTCTTATATTATCTCCAACAGCTAACAATTGGGAGATATCAAGGACAACTCAAACTCAGAGAACTTGAGCTGGTAATAGAAGGGATAGCTGGAAGATTCCCAGAACAACAAGTGCTGGGATTGGAGTTTCTCCAGGATCACAAACCTTGGGAATGATTACAAGATGGAATGGAATTCACGGTCAAAGGGAAAAGATACAAGGTTTACTAGTAAAGGCTTGGGCTTACGAGCTCTGATCTACCCATGCCCACAAGTCCATTCTCAATATATATCACCGTAGGGATGATATATAAGGAGCATCATACAGAGTATTTTGCGGCATAGATCGATTCAGGAGCCGGCATTTGCACAACAAAAGAAGGAGTCTTTCCTAAAGGCTCAGGTGAAGAATTGCCAACAATACTAGGAAAAGATTTCTCTCAGAGGGTGCAAATCCTTAACAGAGTAATCAAGCAAGCGGAAATCATGATCGGAGGAGCGGATCCTACCCCATGGTACAAGGTGAAAACTCCACTGATATATTTTCACGACACTGGATTGAATATTCTTTTAGGAAACAATTTCCTACAGACATTCAAGCATTTTACCGAAGAAAACACAACAATGAGGCTTATTTTCACAACCCTTAGTGAACATAAGATCATTGCACCAAGACTGCATAATGTATTTCAAAGAAAAATGCCAATCAGATTTCGCAGCAAGCGTGGTGATGAAGGAAAACTTAGCCATCCAAAGATGAATGATCGAAGGAGATATGGCAAAGCAGTCCTTCAAATGAGAACCGAGACTAGAGGAGGATGGAAGATGGAGAACCTAAAGGAAGATACGATCCACCTTCTCAAAGCAAGCTCAGGAGAAAATATACAGAGAGACGTCACAATTGAAGAACAGACATCTTTAGAGGACGTCAAAAAAAAGATACAGAGGAACTTCAATGAGGATCCTCTAGCCTGGTAGAACAAAAACGAGCTCAAAGCCTCGCTCAAAGTGAAGAAGGAAAGGAGCATGAGTTCGTAAGATACAAGCTTATCCTAATGAACCAAGAGGATCGGAAGGATATACAACAAATACTTAAGAAACATCTGGACCTTAAGCTGATAGCATTAGGAGTGTCTCCATATAGCAGTCCAGGATTTCTAGTCAGAAATCATGGGGAAGTCAAGCGTGGGAAGCCGAAACTTGTAATCAATTACAAAGGAATCAACAATATTTTGGAGTTCGATGGATACTACATACCAAGTAGGGAACACTTGTCAATTGTATCAAGAATGCTAAGGTATTCTCGAAGTTTGATTGCAAATCAGGATTCTACCAGATTATGATGGAAGAAGGTAGCAAGAAGTTCACAGCCTTCTCTACACCACAGAGACACTATATTCAGAATGTAATGCCTATCGGTTTGGCAAATGCACCCCAGATATACCAGAGAAAGATGGATAATCTTTTCAAAGATTATTTCTCATTCATGTTTGCCTATGTGGATGATATCCTCATAGCCTCAAAAAACATGAAGGAACATTTAGAGCATCTGGAAATCTTTTCAGAGGTATGTCACAAGGAAGGATTGGTGCTTTCTGAAAAGAAGGCAGTAATTGCAACAAGACAGATCGAGTTTCTTGGAGTCAAGATCAATGAGTCCGGAGTTATTCTACAACCACACATTGTAGAAAAAGTTCAAGGATTTCCTGATGATTTCAAGGACAAAAATCAACTCCAGAGCTTCTTAGGAGTTGTCAATTTTGCTGGAATGTTCATCAACAATCTAGCACAACACAAAAAGGTGTTCAGTCCTCTATTAAAGAAAGATGTTGAGTTCAAATGGGAGGAAACACAATGAAAAATGGCTAAACAACTAAATGAGGTTTGCAAGAAGCTTCCAAAGTTAGCTATACCAAATGTTGAGGATTAACTGATACTTTACATAAATGCCAGTGACCATTGGTGGGTAGCAGTACTAACTAAGTCCACACTGGAAAGGGAAGTGCCATGCAGATACTGTAGCGGACTCTTTGCAAAGAATGAAGCAAAGAGGTGGCATATCAATGAAAAGGAGTTCTTTACGGTGCGAAAGGCTTTCAAAAAATGGCCACTATTTCTTCTCACGAAGAAATTTACCCTTAAAATTGATAACACGAGCGTCAAAGCCTTTTTGAAAAATAAAATTAAATCTAAACCAGAAAAAGGCTAGACTTTTAAGATGGCAAGCAAAATGTCAATATTATGATTCTAATATTGTCATTATTAAATTTGTTGATAATGTTTTGGCAGCTTTCCTAATGAGAGATTTAGGGAGCTAAAATAGACTCTATCCTGACTGTTTCAAGGCACCTAATGGACAACCTGGAGTTGCTCCAAAGGGAATTCGAGAATCTAGCACTCAATGCAACGCGTGGTGGAAGAATACAAGAAAGTGAATAGACCAAAGTGTCCAATCGCATACGAGATTGTATTCGTAATAATGCGAGTCTATTCGAGTCATTACGAGAGCCACTCCTCCGGGCTGTTGATAGCAATAGCAATCGACAAAAGGAGAGTAATCAAGAACGGGGCTCTAAACCCAGAGCAAAAGATTCAATTACCCTTAGCACGAGTACTAGATTGGAACTTCCAAAGGAAAAACCAGTCCAAGGAAAAATTGAGGCTCTGGAGTCACATCTAGAGTTGACGAGTCAACCCAGCACCTCTGTGGTCAAAGAGGGAGAGATCAACCTTAGGCCTATGACAGGCACTGCTAAGGTTGGTATTAACTTAGCTGATTTCTCTTATTGGCAGGAGTATCAGGCCAGCTGGGAGAAATTAAACACCAGATAAAGAATCCGACTTGAAAAATGACGGTGGATATATCTGGGGAATATCCCCGAATTTAGATGCGAGAAGGTTTAAATCCAAATGATTTGAAGCAATGGTATGATTTTGGGGCACTAGATTCAATATATACTGTTGCACTAAGCTTCCTAGAGCTTTCAAAATTGCAAGAATGGCTAGGAAAAACAGTTTTTAAGGCATGGGAAAACAACACAACTCTATCTAGAGTTGATGTATTGGAGCTTTACTTCACTAATGCGGCTCCAGAACCAGTCGGGAAAGGCAATCACGAGGCCTTTCATTTCATCAAACTAAGAAGATCTGATATTTCAGCATCAAACAAAGTCAAGAAGTCTTCTAGAAATGAACCAGTCTTGGTTTCTACATTTTTTGAATAACAAATCTCTACGCGAAGAACGAGGGGATGTATGCTTGCATTCAGGCAATGGTTCAGGTGAAGTTCCCCTTCAAGTTCGAACACAAGTCCATAAATGGGTTTATTCTGTTAAACACCTTAACAGGAAAGAAGACAGGATTTGCGGAAAGAGGATTTAAAGATAAACAAGAGCTTCTTTGGAAAAATAAGATACCGGTGAGTAAACAAACCCAGCAAAAATACTGTAACATGGCCCACTTTGGGCAATGGACAAACAAGATATGCTCGAGCTGCTCCTCCCAAACGGAACCAGAATTTGGAAAAGGAATAAGACTGGGCATAGGAGGGATCAGAATTGCTGAACACCCTCCAGCAAAGGAGACACGTGGAAAGAAGAGGGTAAAATCTCTTCAAAACACCCAAGAGCCAGGAGAATCTTCAGGTACTAAGGAAGATAAATGACTCTTCAAAAAGTAAGAGCCAGATGACTTTTCGAAAAAGGTAAGGTGCATGTGACCAACAAGAAAGAGGGCCCACAAGAAGGCATCCGAGGCAGAAAAGGAATCAGCCAGCTACTAAAGTTGGTATCCAATGTAGGTGATGTAAGCACTGATGCAAGTATGGTAACGTAAGTAGTGACGTCACAAAGAATTAAGAGGCTTTGAAATCCATATTTCAAGTCCGAAAACCTCTATAAATAAGAGTTTTGAGGAAGCAGAAGGCATTGACCATTCCCCTCTGTTTTTTCTCAAAATAACATTGTATTAGTTTTCTTTTTTTCTTGTATGAGTGTTTCTATTTCAGCTACCATAGGTAGCTAGAGGAGTCTTCTCCTCTTGTTCAAGTAGTATGAGTGTGTAATAATATTTTCATTCAATAAATAAATAATCTTGGGCTACTGCCAGAAGCATGTAACCTTCCATTTTCTACAACCATATCCGACCAAAAATAGTAGTAGTACCCTGCACATCCTGTGTAGGAAACGAATCAGGATTGTGCTGAAGTCCATTGAAGGAACGGAGTTGAACTATCACACTGCGGAGCGCGTGGTTAGCTGTGAGGAGCAGCTGTAAAACCCTCCAGATACCTAAAGGATTTGGGATCAAAGAAAGGTACTGTTATGGTTTTGGTTGGTTCTCACAACCGAGATAGACGGGGACAATCTATCGGGATGGTTGTAGTGTGATTTAGAATTAGTTTGTCTTAACCATAAAATCACATTAGTGCGCTTTGTGTGTATTGACCAGGACCGTTTGAGATCGTTCGACTTATATTGACTATATAGGATAACTTGATCTCAGTTATTATAGATGTTCGTGATCTTAATCCCTATACAATAACCTTGACACGTAAGCCAGTATGTATCTCTTTGATTCATCAATGGGTGAAATTTAATTATTAAATCAACGAACTCAGTGAGTTGTGAAATAGTGTTGTCTCTATTGTGTGTTGTTGATTGTAAAAGAATCCATGTCCTATTAAATAGGCTGATGATGTCCCCTTGAGGTGCTCATAAGGATTATCATATAAACCCTGCAGGTGGATTTATTCCGGCATGAAAACAAGGTTGAGTGGTACTACTCTCGGATGAGATACTAATGGAGTTGTAAGTAACTTAAATTAATTAATGGACATTGTATATCTTAAACACGGGAAAACTAACGGGCTCATAATAAGAAGGAGCCCATAACGTAATATGGGATTAGAGTGGTACTGCAGTAATAATACTTTAGTGGATGTATTATTATTACTGGACTTAAGTATAAGTTTTGGGCTAAACTTGGTTACTTAAGCCCAATGGAGGACCAACTCTAATTTCTCCTCCTGGTCCCTATTATAGCCCATATATAAATCATCTTGGCTGTCCGAAAACCCTAATCCTGTGCCTAATACACGTGAGAAAGAGGGAGAGGAAGCAGATTGAGAGTGTCTTGAAGATCATCTCCCATACAACATCAAGACTAGGCTTGGGAATACAGCAGAAGATCGGAAGGGTGTTTTCTGTTGCTATTCTTCTTCAACATACCCTGATGAAAGGTAAAACAAATTTATATTCTTGCTTCTGCTGATATAGAATTGCATGAAACCCTAACAGTTCACGTTAACAAAACGATCGAACGCCAACAGACAAAACCTTGTATAATTCAGGCCCAAACCCAGTATTAGAGATTACATTTAAATTTCATTATTAGAGGTTACAATGTACTACTGATTACTGGTCAGGAAAGACGTACACAATAAATTAATGAAAGTTATTATTACTCCTATTATAATTATTTTATTAACTTTTCTAGATCAGTGATATTATGATATAATAAATAAATAAAAAAAAATAACATCTTTTGGGAGATTTACTTCAGCGTTTTTGAAAGTCTTTTTATGTGCTTTATTAATTGTTTTCTAAACAAAGTCGGACTGAAAAATACTTATTATTACTTTCCCTTATCATCGACACATTATCTTATATTTATTGATACATCATTAAAAGAGAATCATATAAAAAGATTGGGATATTATCATTTTTAGTCATCTAGGAAAAGCATAATCCAATTTGGTCCTTTAGGAATTGATTTTCGCAATAATTGGGTAACTTTAGATAGAACATGCCTACTAGTACCTCTTCAGGGTAGAGTCATCCCCACTGTTGCTATAGGTAGGCGACTAGACTTTGGATTGATGGTATATGAACATGTAATGCAATTCACATGGACCAATGAAGTCCAACGAAGAATGCCCTTTGCTACTATAATTTGGAAATTATTAGTTCGTCAAATATTGTCCCCGATTGGTGAAACAGAGTCATTGGAGCCCTCCTTTCCACCGCTGGATTTGAATGTTGCAATTCCTCTGCCACATACAAACTGCAGTACTAGTGTGCCTGATATACACAATCGACTAAGCAACTTGGTCAGCACATTCTCCAATCAATTAGAAGTTATGGCAATGGTCGTGGAAGAGAATAAGACTTCACTCTCATCGTTTGCATATTTCTTAAAACTACTTAGATATTATGGGCAAACCAATTGTGAGGAGTAGTTGTTTTATAACATTTATGATATGGTCATCAGTATTATAATTGTATGAATTTCCTTTTTCTAATGAGATAATTAACTACTGTATTATGATTGGGCCTTTCTTGATTATAAATTTGGGACATTCCTGAGAGGAGAGTGTTGAGATAAATATGGCCCAAATCTTTAACTTGCAAAATAAGCCCAGATTATTTCAATTTTTTCAAACTCGTGTGGATAGATCCAACCGTGTGCCAAAGATCTCTAGATATCATATCAGGGCTACTCCGCAAGAACAGGGCAAAATAAGATGAATTGAATGATCACCTACATGATCACCAGCATAGTCACCTGCATAGTCACCTGCATGGTCACCTACATGATCACCTGTATGGTCAATGAACATGCTTCAAATCCATCAAGTCTGTTAGTTTCTTTATATATGAGGGCTACAAGCTAGATAAAAGTTGTCTAAATTAATAAATTTTAAATTTTTTTGTTGGACAATCTATAGCAAATACTATATTTGTTTCAGAAAATGCATGTGCCCATGACTTAATGCTCTAATAGATATCATCCAAATTATCCTTAAACTGGGAAAATCAAATAACGTTTCATATAAAATACTTAATTATGATTGGGCCTTTCTTGATTATAAATTTGGGATATTCTTGAGAGGAGAGTGTTGAGATAAATATGGCCTAAATCTCCAACTTGCAAAATAAGCCCAGATTATTTCAATTTTTCGAAATCATGTGGATAGATCCAACCATGTGCCAAAGATCTCTAGATATCATACCAGGGCAACTCCGCAAGATCAGGTCAAAATAAGATGAATTGAATGGTCACCTACATGATCAACTACATGGTCACCTGCTAGTCACTTGCACGGTCACCTACATTATCACCTTCATGGTCACCTACATGATTACCCGCATGGTCAACGAACATGCTTCAAATCCATCAATTCTGTTAGTTTCTTTATATATGAGGGCTACAAGCTAGGTAAAAGTCGTCTATTTTTTATTGGACAATCTATAGCAAATACTATATTTTTTCAGAAAATGCATGTGCCCATAACTTAATGCTCTAATAGATATCCTCCAAATTACCCTTAAATTGGGAAAATCAAATATCGTTTCATATAAAATACTTAAAACTTGAAAATTGCAAGTTTCCCTAAATCCTGAAAGTCAAGGAAAATAAAATCTACAAAAAACAATTGTTTTTACCAAACAGGAAATATGCAACTTAAAATTTTCAAATTAGATGTTTATAGAACTCTATAGTCTTCTGTAATATTTCAAACCTTGAAATGTACAAATTTTTATTGCATTACTCAGAGATTAAAAGTACTGAGAAACACTTCTGCTAGTTCTCTTTTTGTAGTCTCATGAATGGATTTCTCATTCAGAATTATAATGCAGACTGTACTACTTTAGAAATGATTGAATGTATAATTTCTTACTCATGAATATCTTAAATTTTAATTGTTGTGATGACTCTGTCAATGACATCTCAATGTGGATATTTTCAGTAGGCTTGCGAAGTTTATAGAGAATCTGGAATAGCTGAGTTTTGGAAAGACATCATTCCGATATTTATAACGACAATTTTTTTCTTGTATAATCTATTCATTTATATAAAAAAAACTTTTAAGGCCATGTGAGTTTCTGCTAATATTATTCGGTTGTGGCTAGCCAGGAGAATTAATGACTTTGATTTCCTTCTTTTATAATTAGACTAGCATGTAACCCGCATACTACGCGGTATCATTAAATATTTATATAACAAAAAATAAATTAAATAGAAAAAATAAATTTTGTTATTAATTATTATTGTATAATTTTATGTCATTAAATATTTATATAACAAAAAATAAATTAAATAGAAAAAAAATACATTTGTTCTTAAATTATTATTGTATAATTTTATGTGAAGTATTAAAAAAGAAAATATTTTATCATATAATGTATATCATCAGATAGAATTATATCTTATAAATTAAACTAAGCAAAATATTACTCTTTGTTTCGAGACAATTATTCCACTAAAGAGATTAATAGAATTTGATGGTGTTGCATCTTTTTTTAAATTCAGAGGAGTTAGAGAATAGACACAAACTAAATTCAGTATTCTAATATCTTAATTTAATGATTAGCTTATTCATATGTATCTAAGATTCTATCCAAGTGAAGCCAGATATCCATATATATTAATTTAATGTTTTTCTTATTCACATGTATCTAAGATTCTATCCAAGTGATGGCAGTTATCTATATATTTATGTTCAATTTGCAATTAATAATAATTACATTAGAAATATTATAGTAAAAGTAAATCAAGAAAAAAAATTGACCCTATAAATATTGCATTACAGTAGGATAAAAAAATTTCTAAATAAACCCAGAACAAAACCCAATACTCTTCATAATAGCTTGTCCATGTTACTCTAATCAAATTTTGGCCTCATCAAAGTTATTCCCACTTGTCCATGTTTCTGTCATCCCAAAAACATTACACAAATTAAGAAAAATCTCATCAAAGTTATGACTTCATCAAAGTTATTCCAACTTGTCCATGTATTATTTTATACGTTCATGTTGATTTCTTTGTCAGAGTTTATAATACAACAAAGTTGTGAAGATAATGCTCATTGTTATCTCCATTACTAAAGTGAGAGTTTAAAACCCTTCTTGATTATCAAGAGTGTCAGAATTTAGTTCAAGGAGTAGAGTCACACATCAATGCAGAAATTAGAGGTTTTCATTTTTGAAATTAACAAAAGATCAAAATGGAATCTGTAACAATAAAAATGAAATGGTAATCCACCCCCCTAAAGTTCAAATGCAATCGCTAGAAATTCGAATAAATTGGAGAAAGATTTACCCGAAAGTAAGGCGTGTAATCAGAAAAGTTTCCATTCCCATTTGCCAGTTAGAGTGATGGTCATCTGCAAATATGGTGAGACTAACGAAACAACATCGTCTCTGCTTCCAATTCAAATTGGCATTCACCGCACATTGCAATTCAACAAATAATACCAACATTATAATTTAATTTTTTTTAATATCCTTGATAAATATTTTACTCTTTTTACAACTACACTGCCAATTGCATACTACATGTAATCAGAAAAGAACTAACATTATCAATTGATAAAATAGACAAAATTGTTCCAAGAAAATAAATTATGAAAAATTTTCACTTATACTGGTTTAAAGAATGTTTAATTTAATGCTTTTATTCAGAAGAAAAGAGTAGAGGATCCAAATTGACAAATGACATTTGAAAGAATAGAGAACTAATTTTCTATTTAAGTAATAGGGTAGTGGGAAATCAATTCATAGCGTCAACTTTAACAGACTTTTTGTTACCTTATGCTTATGATATTACTCTTCCATGCCCCTATTACTACAATTTTTTTGGGCTTTAATTTTTATGTTTTAACTTTAATCAGATTGCATTCATTTGTTTTTTTCAATTATCTGAATTTCAGGAGATTACTTCAAATATAAGTTATCCTAGTCTCATTTATCAGAAATTGGCGAACTAAAAACTCGTTATAATCACAGTAATCCAGAATAAACATTGACATGATAGTGAATTAGAGATTAATTCATGAGCCTAAATGAATGCTCTGTACCTAATTTATTAAGATCAATTAATATTAAAACCTCTACCAAGATAAATATGCAAATGCAAATATCTTTAACTGGTAATGGCATAAAATTTTTCTTTTTTATGAATTAGCAACAATAGATAATAGAAAATTTCAAATGGAAGCATGTTTACATTTCAAGAAACTAAATATATGTCAAATACACTTGAAAGAAAAATAGTTCATCAAGTTGATAATGTGATACTTGTGCATATATTTATATATTTGGGTATTGAAAAACAATTATACCTTACCAAAGCAGAAAACATGAACCAAAGGCTTGCCCCACTCAATTGAAATACGTACAAATCTTTTATATTTCGTAGATAAGCAATCTGTTTGGAAAGGAGAAGAAAATTAAGGCACCAGCAGGTAGATCATCAAAGTTAGGAATGAAATAAATAATTTAATTAAGTTTCTCAGTTATTGATAAATAATCTTATGTCACTCATCAACTTTTCAATCCGATCAAAAAGAGTAAGGCTAGCAGATTATTCTTTTAAGGCTAGAAAATGACGATTCTAAGTGTCAAACCAATCCTTTCTTAACTCCTTTCTCAATTTCAATGGCATTCATTTAAAAGGTGGTTTCATTACTCTTACAAAACCATAATATACAATATCACTCAAAAAAATTAAAGGTTTAGGAGCCCATGAAGAAACTTTAATAACCATGTGGGTCTCGATTAATTTTACAGTTAATTTTTTCCCTATCCTAATGCCACATATAATGACCTAAGATTATCTCATATCTCCAAATTGTGAAACATAGACCTTTAATGACCAATCGTGGCCCAAAAGTAGGTCATTTACTATGCTTTGCTTGCAATCAGGCAAAATTGTCTTAGCAAACACCATTTAATGCCACAACTAAGAGTTTTTGTTGCTCTTTTCTCTATTTTGTGGGGAAAATTTACTTCATAGTTAACTCATTTAATATCATTTGGATCAATGTCGTGAGAGATTTCACCGAGCATTAATTATCTTTAATTTCTAAATCCAATATATGATTACTTAAAATTGAAAAAAATGTGCACGAAAGCAATAAATGCAATAAATAGCTTATACCAAAATAACTATTGCACACCCAGAATTATATACACTCTGACTCCGAGTACATCAATATACGTAAAACTAATGTATGTGTGTGTGTGGTGCCTTGCGGAGAGTATCTTCGGCGGTGAGATGAGAGTGACGATTGACAAAGAGAGTGCACTAAGGGTCGCCCAAGGGATCATCTGGAAAAATTGCAAAGCAAGTTTACATTTCAAAGTAAAACCATAATTAAAATCTAAAAGAGTGAAATAGAAAATACGTACAGAGTGTGGTGTTGGAGCAAAGAAGAGCTCTATGAATGCCGCGATCATGTTGTAGAATGTCATTTCCGCCTGCATAAATTAAGATAGTGAATTACGGCAATGAATAAATTCAAATTGGAATAACTATTGGCAAATGAAGGAGGAGATGACCATATACCCAAATTAAAACCGAAAGAGTCGAGAGGAGATGACAAACCTGATTGTCTACAGCGGCAGACAGAAAGATGAATAAGAAGCGTATTCATTGAGAGTCGAGGATGTTGACAAACCTGATTCTCTATAGCAGCAGACGAAGAGATGAATAGCTTCATAGTTGATAGATAGAGGAAGGTGTGGGTGTGGGTGTGGCTATGTGATAACTCCACTAATAAATTTTCTTAATTTTCATAACACAAAATGTTACACATAGAGGGAGAGAGGGTGTGGGATAACTCCATTAATAAATTTTCTTAGTTTACATAACGCAAAAACGTAAGGTGAACTTTGAATAAAAATAAAACTAAAAATTCTAAAATTTGTAAAAATGACAAATCAGCATGAATTCATATGGAGAGGACACCTCACATGACAAATCAACATGAATTCATGTGGAGAAGACATCTGGTAAAAGGAAAACTCTTGTTTAGTAAGTTAAACATTCATGTATGATTTCTTCAAATTTTAATTCTCTCTTTATAAATTGATCATATTGTGTTTATCAATATCATAACTCGTAATTCTAACTCTAATCTGCTAATGTCATCCTTCTCAGAAGTAATCTAATTCTTCACCATGTGTTTGTTGGTGATTTGATTTCCCCAGTTGCCAACAAATGGTTAGTACACGTTTGGTGTAGAAAAGGAATGCCTTAATCAATTAATTGATTGAATAAGCTAATTATGACTATAGTATATCATTATGTAATATAACATGATTCTTTCCTCAACTTGCAAAATACTCAACTCAATTCCTTCACTCATGCACAGTGAATACTAATATACTACACCACACATATGTTAAAGTGTTGTTGTACCCAAACTTAAATGTCCACGTTAGACACATGCAAAATGTCTTATCCAACATCCACAAACAAGGTACTGTACAATGTAGAGGGACATGGTTACGTAGATAAGATTGTCTGGTCTACAAGTTTTCCAAGTCTACATTTTAACGTACATGGTTACCTATGTTAAGACCAGTAGATTCACAAACACGGTCACCATTATGTGAACATACATCAGAGAACAATCTCATAATCTAAGCAGCAATAACTAGAAAAGAAAGGGCCCATCAACAGTAAGCTTCTAGGTATTGTAGCACACCGACGTGAATGAAAGGTCTTTAGATAATTAAGTTTTACAGTTGTTGGCGTTCGATCATTTGGTTAACGTGAACCGTTAGGATTTCATGCATTTCTAAATTAGCGGAAGCAATAATAAAGAAATGTATTACCTTTCACCAGGGTATGTAGAAAAACAGCTGCAGAAAACAACCTCTTGATCTTCTACTGTATTCTTAAGTCCAATCTTGACATCGTGTGGGCGACAATCTTCAAGATCTTCTCAATTTGCTTCCTCTCCTACTTCTAATGTGTTTTAGGCATCTAAGTTAGGGTTCCAAGAAGCTGAGATGACTTATTTATGGGCTACAGCAGGGACCAGAATGAGAAATTAAAGTCGGGCCTCCATTGGGCTTAAGTATCCAAGTTTAGCCCAAAACTTATTCTTAAGTCCAATAATAATAATATAGTCCACTGAAATATTATTATTGCACTGCCGCTCTAATCCCATAATTACATTATGAGCTCCTTCTTATTATGAGTCCATTAGTCTCCTCATGTTTAAGATATACAACGACCATTAATTAATTAAGTTACTGACAACTCCATTAATTAATATCTCATCCGAGAGTAGTACCACTCAACCTTGTTATCATGCCGGAATAAATCCACCTACAGGGTTTACATGATAATCCTTATGAGGTCCTCAAGGGGACATCATCAACCTATTTAATAGGACACGAATTCCTTCTACAATCAACAGCACACCATAGAAACAACATTATTTCCCAATTCACCGAGTTTGTTGATTTAATATTTAAATCCCATACATTGATGAATCAAAGAGATACATAATGGCTTACGTGTCGAGGTTATTTTATAGGGATTAAGAGCACAAACATCCATAATAACTGAGATCAAGTTCTCCTATATAGTCAGTATAAGTCGAACGAATCTCAAGCGGTCCTGCTTAATACACACAAAGTGCACTAATGTGATTTTATAGTCAAGACAAACTAATACCAAATCACACTACAACCATCCCGATAAATTGTCCCTGTCTATCTCGATTGTGAGCATCTGTTTATACTTTATAAGGAAACCTATAATATGATTTTCCACGTGTTGTCGCACAACATATTATCTACAGTATAAAGTAAGTGGACTTTTGCAATAATCATATAAATAAATTATAATATGCAAAACATTTGATCATATGATTCTCATTTCAAATTCATTGTTAAACATTGTTCATACAAAAAGTTAGACTTTTAGTATACAATCCAACAATCTCCCACTTATACTAAAAGACTATGCTGCCATGTCCACTGCCATACATTCAATTCCCACTCCCACTACATGACCATCAAAAGCTTTCGCCTTAATGTCCTTGTAAAAGGATTTAATAGGTAATCATCCGATACAATCTTGGCGACAACATCCTTCCCCTCATTATATGATTTCTTGCATAAGGTGGTACTTGCTCTTAATGTATTTAATTGCCTTATGGGCTCGTGATTCCTTCTAGTTTGCAACTGTACCATTATTATCACAATAAATTGTGACAAACTTGGGCAAACTCAGAATCACATCTAAGTCCATTACGAAGTTTCTAGAGCCACACAGATATTTTGGCTGTTATAAGGCTCCAATATTATCATCTTTCCATGGTGGAGTCCGAAATATATTTCTATATGACACTCCTCCATATTATGACTCTACTTCCTAAAATTAAACACGTAACCTTGAGGTGGATTTACTGCCGTCCCTATCTGATTAGAAAATCCAAATCTATGTAACCCACAAGAAACAATGAATCTGTCCAATAAGGCCATATATAATTTCTAGTCCTTTTCAGGTACATAAATATATGTCTTACCACAGTTCAACATTCTTATTTTGGGTTACATTGATACCCATTGACCATGCCATCGGCAAAAGGAACTGCCTTCATCATTTTTATCTTCTTTTGTGCCAAAAGACACATTTCTTTAGATAAAGTCACATGCTAAAGCAAGTTAGGATTATATCAATTCATGAAGCTTGAGATAAGCACAACATCCTATCTTGTGATCTTTATTACCATGATTGCAAGGGTATATCTTTTTTCTCTTAAGTCCTTCATTTCAAACTGCTTTATCAACAATACCTATACGCCTGACAATACTCTTTCATTGTCTCCAATGAGCAAGATACCATCTACGTATAGTACAAGTAATACCACCACATTTCCGTCACTCTTTTCAACACAAGACACATTCGGGCATTGAATAAATCCATATCATTGGTTTACCTTATCAAAACAGATGTTTCATGATCTTGAAGCTTGCTTTAGTCCATCGATGGACAATCTTAAGTTTACACTCAAAATGCTCTTATCCCTTTGCAATGAATCATTTGTTGGCGTTTAGATCTTTTGGTTAATGTGAACCGTTAGGGTTCCATACGTTTCTGACAAGCAGCGGAAGCAAGTAAACAAGAAACGTACTACCTTTCACCAGGGTACGTTGAAGACGATGAATTCTCGCCACCAGCCTGCGCACTCTCACCGTTTTGGGCATAACTCTCTCATCCGATGTCGGATTTGAGTGATCTACACGCTAAAACGATCCTCTCTTTCGTGGATTTCCATCAGTATGTCACACGTCCTGTTCTAATGTCTATACGATTTCATAAAAATCGTAGAAGGTGGCGAACAACAGCAGTAAACAACCTTCCAGTCTTCTGCTGTATTCCCAAGTCCAATCTCGACGTCGTGTGCGTGACGATCCTCGAGATCTTCTCAATCTACTGTTCCCTCACCCTTCTCACAGTGTTAGGTATGATTAATTTCATAGATTAGGGTTTCCGGACAGCTGAGATGACTTATATATGGGCTACAGCAGGGACCAGGAGGAGAAATTAGAGTTGGGCCTCCATTCGCCTTAAGTATCCAAGCTTAGACCAAAGCTTATACTTAAGTCTAATAATAATAATATATACCACTAAAATATTATTACTGCACTACCATTCTAATCCCATAATTATGTTATGGGCTCCTTCTTATCATGAGCCCATTAGTCTCCCCATGTTTAAGATATACAATGTCCATCAATTAATTAAGTTACTGACAACTCCATTAATTAATATCTCATCCAAGAGTAGTACCACTCAATCTCATTATCATGCCGAAATAAATCCACCTGCAGAGTTTACATGATAATCCTTATGAGCTCCTCAAGGGGACATCATCAACCTATGACAGACACGGATTCCTTCTACAATTAACAGCACACCATAGAGACAACACTACTTCCCAACTCACCGAGTTTGTTGATTTAATACATGTAAATCTCATCCATTGATGAATCAAAGAAATACATACTGCCCTACGTATCGAGGTTATTATATAGGGATTAAGAGCACGAACATCCATAATAACAGAGATCAAGTTCTTCTATAAGTCAGTATAAGTCGAACGATCTCAAGCGGTCCTACTCAATACACTCAAAGTGCACTAATGTGATTTTATAGCCAAGACAAGCTAATACCAAACCACACTACAACCATCCCGATAGAGAGTCCCCATCTATCTTGGTTGTGAGCATCTGTTTATACTTTATAAGGAAACTGATAATATGATCTTCTGCATGTTGTTGCACAACCTATTATCTACAGTATAAAGTAAGTGGACTATTGCATCGTGCATATAAATAAATTATAAAATGCAATTATTTGATCATATGATTCTCATTTCAAATTAATTGTTATAACATTGTTCATACAAAAAGCTAGATTTTTAGTATACAATCCAACATCATTCTGGTTGCTTCACATAGATGTTTTCCTCAAGACTTCCATTTAGAAAAGCTGTCTTGACATCTATTTGCTATACCTCATAATTCATATAAGTAGCAACAAATAAAAGAATTCGGATCGAGATAAGCATAGCTACCAGCGAAAAAGGTTTCCTCATAATTGAACCCTTTTTTCTGAGTGTACCTTTTCGCAACAAGCTTTGCTTCCAATGTTTTCACCTTACCGTATGATCCTCTTTTATTTTGTATAACCACTTCCAATGGCTTTTACACTATTTAGTGGTCCTACAAGCTCCCAGATTTTATTTAGAATCCATAGAATTTATTTCAAAATTCATTGCGACTTACTAAGATTCTGCATTTTGATCTTATAGTGCTTCGTTGTATCCATGGGCCGATTTCATGTTTACTATGGATCAAGTCTCACGACTTTCCCAAAATATAAATCTATCGAGTTGTAAAACAACCTTCCCACTATGACAAAGCATTACACACAATTGTGTATCAGACGTGTCACGTGATGCACTTTACTTGTGGTATTTCATCTTGTACAATTGGTACTACACTTTATGTTTTCCTCTCACATCCTTTAAAAAAAATTATACATGGATTTATGATTTATTACATAGTCCTTTTGCAAAAATCTAGTGTTTTTGTTAACAATAACTCTTTGATCTTTTGGACTAAATAAACCACCCTTTATTTTTCTAGGATATCCCACAAACATCAATACTACATGTTGTTTCTAGGGCTTACCCATAAAATGAATTTAATAATTTCGAATAACTAATCATCTGTCTAACCATTACCATAAGAGTCTTATTCCTTCTTTCCGCCATACCATTCAGCTGGGGTATACCTGGTGTAGATAACTTGAGATTTAATCTCATCCTCTGATAAATAGCTCCTAAACTATCCTAAGAGGTACTCGCCACCACGATTAAATCGTAATGACTTGATATATTTTCTATAATGCTTCACCACCTCTCGTCAGGATAGTCTTAGGATCGCATAAATCAGAATGAACTACTTCCAACACATTTTTGGCTCTACACCCCTTTAACTTAAAAGGTATTTAATCATTTTTACTTCCAAGTAAGACTCGCAAGTCAAATAGTTTCTACTTCCAATAAACCCATTGGTTCATCGGCTATCAACCTTTGAATCCTACTCAAGTAAAATGAACTAGTCTCAGATGCCAAAAATATGTTTGGTTCATTCCCAAAGGTTCCTTTCTCTTATTAGGATTCGAAGATGCGTTATTAATTATTATTTGTTGCATCCGTGGGATAAACATGATTTAAAGGTGTACAAATTGTCACCAACATACAATAACAGATTATAGCTCCATCCTTCATTATAATGACAATGTCATTTAAATGAAATGGAGTATCCTTCTGTAAGTGCATAGAAACTGAAATCAAATTCTTTCTATGAAAACGTACGTAAAGATAATTTTACAAAACCAAACGTTATTCACATCGTAAGATAAATATACAACTCCCACTGCAACAGCCTCTACTTTCATAGCTAACCCATGTACTCAATAATCTCATCATTACTTAGTTGCAGACATTTAGTGATTCCGGTATCTACACACAACGTGTCAGTAAACGCCATCACTAATCACGCTTCAACAACTAGTGAATAAGATACTAACCTTGTTCACACTTTGATAAAAATTGCTTTCCTTCACCATATGTTTTGTCAGAAGTTCCTCACCATAAACAACCTCTTGTATTTCAGGTAGAACTTGCTCAAAACATCTAGTCAAAACTATGGAAAATAAAATTGACTTAGGTTTCCTCTTCAATTTCTACTCCAAGTATTTTCAATTCATTCATCAATTCAACCATGACCTCCCACCTTTTAAGCTCACTTATGTATCCAAAGAATCGCATGAGATCATCATATTTCTATGAACCTCTCATCTCTTCACTAGAGACTTAAATAGACACCAGGGGACATCCTTAGTGAGAACACATTTGTTTTCCTAAGCAGTAAGAATCTAAAACTAAGATTCTTTTCTAATCATATAATTTTAGACCAGTAAATATAATTTCTTTTAGTAAACAATAAGTGAAATAAAACAATTTGAAAATACAGAAAATCACGCAAATAAATACACTGATCAAATCTTCGAATTTAACTATTTATATTAATTCCCTCAAAATAATATAAAATAAAATTCACCGACATCTCAAGCACCGTGAGTTTCCATGCCATGATAGTGTGGATGTATACAAATCCAAACACTTACAAGAGAATGTTTTACCCATTAATTTCATTCGTCAACCTAACTTTATGATAAAATAATTAATAGTCGGTTCCTCTTTAGTCATACAAATAATAGCGGTGACTCCGATGGGGAGGATACTTATTATTTTCACCTAAGTGTTCACCATTATTTGATCCCAAGTCTATTGCCCAAGCTTATGTCCCTTCAGATGGAGAAGATCACATGAGCTCGAATAACTTTCTACAATCACCAATTATAAGTTTGTACCAATGAACCGCATATAAACTCATCTGATGGGGAGAAAGACACTATAGCCGACAAGCAAGTTCATGTGCATCACGTTACAAACAATAATTATTTATTGAAGTCTGTACCAGTGATCTACAAATATACTCATCCGATTGGGAGGAAAGCACTATAGCCAACACGCAAGTATACTTGCATCACATTACAAACAAATAATGGAGGCCGCGAGAATTTTAACCAATCTTCTCTCCCACTTAGTTATTTAACATGAGAGTTTTTACATGCATATAATATTCGAAATAAAATACACATCTTAGAATGCTCCTATTACAGCACATAAGGCAGTAAATCACAGAGAATCATGCATATATATATAACAATAATCAAATATTCTATTAATTATAAATAGTTATATATAAGTGAATTTGATTGTTCGCCACTAAGCACGAATATGGGCAACGCAGACGGGGATCGACCTCCCCATTGAGATCGTAGGGATCAACTTGACTAGTCAGGTCGCGGGGCTCGGGGCAGTGCCCCAAAATCAAAACTGAAATCTTGAAGCTAGTCTCCACGAGTTTTCTTTCAGATTTATCACTGTGCAGCCCTACGAGCTCTCGCATCCGCAATCGTGTGTTGAGCCCGCTCATCGACATGAAACCGTACGCACATGCCTGCCAGACTTGCACGCCACCGAGCTCACAACACGGCTACATGTCCGCCAGGCCGCCCATTTTCTGCTCTTGTACGCCTCGCCACACTTGTCACCGTGCGACTACAGCATGCCACTGGGCTTCCTAACGCGTGCCACGCCCGACCCAAAGCTCGGTCAACCCTCCTTCCTACTCACTCGTGTGCCCATCACCCGGCAACGAGCACACCTATTCAAAATGTGAGCCCAGCCGTGCCCTACGCATGCCAGTTTGCTCGCCAATGGTTTTTACCACTCGATGATCTGCTCGGTTTTATCTACAATCGTGCCTCCTGTCTACCTATTTGTCCAGTCGATCGCACACGAGTCTGCTCCGTGCAGCCCATCTCAAAAATGCACATCCCACTGAGCGTTTTTCATCCGTATATGTGCGAAATCGCACGGTAGTCAGCCCACCTCCAAGCATGCAAATGGGCACGCCACACGATGGTCCGCTTGACATCGCACGCCAAGTCATCTTCGTTCCTTCTAGCGCCATCGTGCAGTATCGAAACTAATAGACGAACAGATATAGGATTTTCATGGATAAAGCAATTATACCAAACCCTAATTCTCATGCGATTCTAATTCATAATTAAATCATAAAAACACATAAATCCTATCCTAACGTGTCACGTTTAGCCACGAAACTGAAGCTCTGATACCAATTGTTGGCGTTCGATCGTTTGGTTAACGTGAACCATTAGGGTTCCATGTGTTTCTAAATCAGTGGAAGAAAGAATAAAGAAATGTATTAAATTTCAACAGGGTATGTTGAAGAAGAACACTTGCATAAAATAACCTCTTTATCTTCTACTGTATTCCCAAGTCCAATCTTGATGTCGTGTGGGCGACGATCTTCAAGATCTTTTCAATCTGCTTCCTCTCCTACTTCTAACATGTTTTAGGTGTCTACGTTAGGGTTCCAGGAAGTTGAGATGACTTATTTATGGGCTACAACAGTGACCAGAAGGAGAAATTAGAGTCGGGCCTCCATTGGGCTTAAGTATCCAAGTTTAGCCCAAAACTTATACTTAAGTACAATAATAATATAGTCCACTAAAATATTATTACTGCACTGTCGCTCTAATCCCATAATTACGTTATGGGCTCCTTCTTATTATGAGCCGGTTAGTCTCCCCATGTTTAAGATATACAACGCCCATTTATTAATTAAGTTACCAACAACTCCATTAATTAATATCTCATCCGAGAGTAGTATCACTCAACCTTGTTATCATGCCTGAATAAATCCAACTGCAGGGTTTACATGATAATCCTTATGAGCTCCTCAAGGGGACATCATCAACCTATTTAATTGGACACGGATTCCTTCTACAATCAACAGCACACCATAGAAACAACACTATTTTCCAATTCACCGAGTTTGTTGATTTAATATTTAAATCTCACCCATTGATGAATCAAAGAGATACGTATTGGCTTACATGTCGAGGTTATTGTATAGGGATTAAGAGCACGAACATTCATAATAACTGAGATCAAGTTCTCCTATATAGTTTGTATAAGTCGAACGATCTCAAGCGGTCCTGCTCAATACACACAAAATGCACTAATGTGATTTTATAGTCAAGACAAACTAATACCAAATCACACTACAACCATCCCGATAGATTGTCCCCGTCTATCTAGATTGTGTGAATCTATTTATACTTTATAAAGAAACCGATAATATAATCTTTCGCGTGTTGCCGCACAACATATTATCTACAGTATAAAGTGGACTTCTGCATTAATCATATAAATAAATTATACTATACAAAACATTTGATCATATGATTCTCATTTCAAATTTATTGTTAAACATTGTTCATATAAAAAGCTAAACTTTTAGTATACAATCCAGCAACAGTATCTACCAAAAATAATACAATAAGTTTCACATAAAGAAGTAGTTCATCAACACACATAGAATGCATCTATATTTCATCATCAATAAGATCTCGAGATCCACGATCAGGATTAGGTCAAGCCTTCTTTGTGTGGCCTAGGAGGCAACAAAATGAGCATTTCTGCTTTACACGGTGCATTGCTGGCCCATCAACAGATGGTGACGAAATTCCAAATCCACCAACATCATCGTGCTGGGGTACAACCCGATTAAAGGTACAAGTTGCCCTTTTGTGGTTAAGGCCACTGCAATTCGAACATTTGTTGCCTCTCCTCACACTCCGACTAAGTTCTAACACACTCTTAATGCGACTGTGTTTCGGCCTCCCAGACTGCTTGGGGGAATTTGGAGGTGTGCAGACTATGTCTCATACTAATGGAGGAACATCCTAGTCGTTCGAATGCGGCAATGGGTAGACAGAACCACCCCACATTGATAAAACTACCTCATTCTTGAAACAATCCTTAACATAAGAGTTCATATCAAGGCCCTTTTTCATACAACATATTATAAAATAAATAAGTTGAACGTGATAGTAGATTATATCGAATAGGTGTGAGATAATCTATCAAATATATAGTATTGTACCTGATCGCTGCAAGTGCTTGTACACATGGAATCAATTCATTTTGGAAATAACCACAGTCACATTCAAGCTTTTCCGAATCCGCGGAAAAGATATCGTGCCAACCACAACCTTGAAGCGTTGGCCTATGGAATTTTCAACGTCAAGATGGTCCAACCTATGGACCATTTCAGAAAGGTCATGGGTCACTCTCGCGTACATGACACTAATATGTTTTTCCACCTCGTGCCTTCTCGTACCATGCAATTCTTGGGTAAGTTGACGAAACTTTTCCAAGAGACATATGACTAGAAAGCGACGGTCCCACTTAAGACAGTTGTTCCAAGATTCTGCAGCGTTGGATGTCATAAACTTATAGTGACAAATGACACAATGCACTCTACACTAGCATTCTTTTCTAGCCTTGTTGAGGATTGTCTCAATGCGATCACAACTACCACATCTGTGCAGCGCATCAAACAACCTATTTACAAAAAATATAAAAATAATTATTAGTTTGAGTGTGAGAAACACGTCTGCATATATTTTAAAAATTTGTAACGAACAAAATAGAGACCTTCGTACGTATGCATCTCACTGCCCTAATTACAACATTACCCAAGTATGAAAAACATTAAATACAATAAATTTTACAAAGGAAATTGATGCCTTGAAGATAGAGAATATTTAACCTATCAAATTCTACCTCTTGGTGCATACTGGCTACCATTTCGAATATGTTGACAATACCTTGCCCAAATGGCATAAGCTTCTTCCTCAAATGATGTTGTCATAGACCATGCGCAACACCTGAGAACACATGCTCCACAGCTTTGATAATTACTATATGATGATCCGATACAATCAACAGATGTGGTGGGCACTCCATTGTATTCCGAACGTTGGACAGAAATAGAGACCACAGGTTTGTGTTCTCCTGATCGCCAACCCCAGTAGCTAGTGGGTAAATTTGCTTGTTAAGATCTTGAGTGGCCACCACAAATACCACTCCCTTGTACTCTCTCTTTAAGTGAGCGGCGTCGATGACTATAACTGGTCGAGCAATTTGCTTGAAACTATTCACACAAGAGCCTAAAGCAAAGAAGACAAATTTAAATTTACCATCATCATGCGTCTTTTGGTGTGTCTTTGTGCCTGGATTGCAGTTCTCCAGCATGTAAAGATAAGAATGGAGTAATCTAAAGCAGTCGGTTGGAGTGCCATAAACATACGTGTTAGCCAATTTATAGGCCCTAATAGCATGACCATACTTTATCAAAACTCCATAGCGCTTCTTCATGTTGTCAACAATACTTTTGGGTGAGAGTGAAGTCTTTGGATGCTTTTGCTTGTCATAGTACAGTTTCGCTATCACTTTCAAATAACAGGATCATGGCGTCCGACGGTTGGCATTAATTAAGCACGAGTGCAGACATATGTGCGTGCACCTCCACACCCCATGATGACCCTGTGCAGCAAGCAAGAATGAGCACACGATTGTATCTTTGCAAACCACCTCTCCCACCTACTCGGCTCAGAACGCTTCACTTGGAAATCTACCCCCTTAATGAGGTGATAAATAGAGACATCATCTACAAGCTCATCCTTGCTTGGGCAAATCTTCTTAACAGAAATATTAGTAACTACTTCATGCTCAGCATCTGAAATAGGTGCATTTGGAGGGGAAATGGGGGCATTACTAAGTATGTTGAAAAAGGGAACATTAGATGCAGAGTCAGGATTGTTTCTTCTAAAAGAGGGGGGGATCATTGGGCAAGGTTGAAGAGAAATTCAACCCCTCGCCGAGAAGATGATCATATACAGAATCCCCTTCACCCTCGCTCACTTCAGTATCAATATCTTCCTCGAAGAATGAATTTCCTTCAACATCGTCCTCTACTGAGTCGTCCGTATAGTCCAAAGGGTTGTCCATAATCACACCGTTAGCCCTACAGTCAGTTGGGAATTGACAATCCATGTCATTAAAAATATCTAACATTTCCATAGCACTGCTCCTAACAACATTGCACCAGGATGCTTGTCCACCAATCGTGATATTTTCACTTCTGATTCGATCCACATAAACCTCAGGGGTACCATCGGTTCCATGTAGACAACTTACATCGAGATCGTTGATGATTGGAAGACGGACATTCATCTCATTATCCTTCTGTACTTGGTATATTTTGTAGTACGCAGTTTTAGGATCTGTATTCAAGAGGCCATTCACCAATTTTCTAAATGTGACCACTGTATGGTCGTCCATAGGCATCCACAAACCCCACATGGCGCCTCCAACATACTCAACCCCATTCCATTCCGTGTTAGCATGCATAAAGATAATCTAAACCGATGGCATAATACTGCACACAAACACAAACAATAATTAAGAGTTCAGCTAGAAATTTAATTTGTTATAGCCATACTTTGCGTGCTTCCATTTTAAATGATGATTAGATTGAAGAAGTAAATAAAAATAATGAATTCAATTCATATGAATTAAACTAATAAAAAAATTTCCTGTTGTGATTTTGAGATATATAGATAATCTTAAGGCCGAGCTCGTGATAAATATTTCCTATTAGCTTTCCCAATATTTTGTGATATACATCTCTGGGAAGATGTCCTAATTCTCGTGTTTTAGTAGTGCGATAAATAATACGTTTCACAAAAAAATCACTGTATGTTATCACAAAAACTAAAAATCAACAAACATACGTTTATCATAAAAAAATTTCTTATAGCTCAATAATATCACTGTATGTTATGAAAGTTCATGACTTGTAGCAAAATTCAAAATTATAAATTTTGCTTAAAGCAATACTCCTCACCTACAACATCATACATTGTCAACTACGAAAAAAATTCAAATAGAAACAAAATTAAAAGTTACCACTTTCTGGGATGCAGGTATTAAATGTATATTTCTCCGACAACTTATGCTGTGGCCTGGCACGCGACGACCTAGTTCTACATTTGCCGCCAGTAATGAGATTTTTCAAATTTTCATCTCCATGACCCCTATACACCAATCAACCTAGGGTAAATAAGGATTTTCCCCATAAGTAACGTAAATGCGTGTATGGGTTCAATATTTGTATCACACAATAATTACCTCTTGGGTTTCGCCAAACATCTACATATCCGTCATGTGACCTAGCTAGATATATTGACCTAGTCTCTTCAATTTTTTCCCAATCTTAGATTTCGCAATTACAAAACACTAATATTAGGTGGTTCACCGGTATCATGGGGCACTGACAGGTGGTTTGCTGGATGAAAATTTAGCTGGGTTTGTTGATAAATTCAGAGTGAGAGGGATTTAAAAACATATGGGTTTTGGGGTGGGGTGTGGGGGGACTAAAATTTGCATATATGAAATTGCTAAAATTATCGAGCTGAAGGAGACAACATTGAAGAGATAATGGGTAGGGTGGATTCTTGAATTTCAGCAACTTGGAGGTTTGGAAGGAGTAAAATCGTTGAGCTGAAGGAGACGACATTAGAGAGAGAATGTGTCGTAGGTTGAATTCTTTATTTATTTCAGTAAAGTGGTGGGTAGGGTAGCAAAGTGGTGGGTAGGGTGGGTAGAGGGTACCACCCAGGTGATAATTTTGATAAAATGAAATGAGGGGTTAGTATTGTAAAAAAAAGTCTAATGGTTATTATTAATAATTAAGTTAGATGATTATAGGTATTAATTTTTTTCTCCTCATTTTGGGTATTTTTGTATATTGCACTTTAGGAAATTGTTATGGATATATCAGTCTTATGGATTGAGATCCATGAGTCAGTCTCGTGCAAGTCTTTGCTTTAATAAAATAAAGCTTTCAATTACGACGGATTAAATCTGTCGATAATTAAAATATGAAATTAAAATTTTTTAAATAAAATTTTATATATTTACCTACGGATTAAATCCGTCGGTATATTAAAAACTAAAATTAATTTTATCTAAACAAAATTTTATATATTTAACGACAGAAATCTATCTGTATATTAAAAACTAAAATTATTTTTTTAAAAAATAAAGTTTTATATATTTACCGACGGATTTAATCTGTCGGTAAATTAAAGACTAAAAATTATTTTTTCAAAAATAAAATTTTATATATTTACCTACGGATTATATCCGTAGGTAAATTAAAGACTAAAATAATTTTTTTAAATAAAACTTAATATATTTACCATCGTTATGTTATCATCGATAATTTTTTGGGATTTAATCCCTCCAAAATAACGACAGATATATAGATGGAAAAAAATCTGTCGCTAGTTCCGTTGAAAATCCGTCGCAAAAACCGTTGAAAATTTCTTTTGATGATTTTTTTAAAACAAATCATATTAAATCTAAAACGTCAGCAATTCAATTACCGACGGTTTATTTCCGTCAGTAATCTGACAGTTTCTTGTAGTGGTGCTGGGCCGACGTGCTATACAATAAAAATTAAAAAAATTAATAAACTAAAATTTAAAATTCAAAGCAACAATTCATAACAAAATTAATTCGTAGTTAAAGACTTCTTGGTATCACAACTCTCATATACAAAAGTAATAATATGAAATCCAAAATTATAAGGAGTGATGTTAGCCACCAGTGATTAATATCATATACTCCATTAATTAATTGGTTCGGTAATCCATGAGGACATGAGATGAGAAATGTAGTTAAATAGAATATTGTTTGTGGAATAATGTTAATATATATATATATTATAAGAGTATTTTGTATATTAGTTAGTGATGATGAATAGGCAACTTGAGATGAGAAATGTAATTAAATGGAATATTGTTTGTAGTGTAATGTTAAAAAAAATTATAAGAATATTTTGTATTGGTTAGTGATGATAAATAGGCAGTTCCATTAGGTAGTGATGTGATTTGAGATTGGCAGTTGTGGCTGCATTAATCGTCCCGGCCGTATTTCAAATGTTGCACTGAAAAATAAGATAATTTGTCCAATTAAATTATTTAATTAATAATTTTTAAATGATTTAACTATTTCAAAAAGGTGATATTTGATTGAAGTAATAATTAGTATTTTAATAAAAGATAATACATGATGAAATTAAGAAAAATGGTAACCACCTAAATTAAACTATAAATAATAGGATTAACGAAAAGTGATAATATTTATAATTAAAAGTGATATGTAGTCAATAAAAAGTGATATTTCTCCATATGAAGAATTTTATGGTCAGATCATGAGATGTATAAAAAATAATAATAACATTTTTAAGTGATAATACTTTTAATAAAAAAGTGATACCAGATCAAGGAAATGTGATGGAGTATCTGTCGAAATGATTTTTTTTAATAATTAATAAAACGAATAAAAATTGATAACATTTTTTAATAAAAAGTTACACATGATCAATGAAAAGTGATAAACATCTAATTAAATTATTTCATTAACAATTCATATGATGAATAAAAAGTTATAATATTCTTTATAAAAAGTGATGCCCGATGAAGTTAAAAGTAAAAATAATATTCATTCTATTGAACTATTTAATGAACAGGAAAAAAAGAAAAAGATAATATTTTTATTAAAAGAAAATATATAATTAACGAAAAGTGAAATTTATTTAATTAAATTTTATTATGATCAATTATAAGACAAATAAAAAATTATGGCATTTTATTAAAAAGTTTAATAGTAAATAATGAAATATTAAAAATCATTTAATAAAATAATAAATATTAAAATTTTATTTTAAAAAAAATTATTAACAGCATACAGCGTATCACCTCTTCACGCAAATTAATTAGGCAGCTGCCTTAAATAAAATAATTGAGTCTGTGATATCCGTGAGAGAGTATCACACACTTACCCTATATACCCTATATATATTTGAACTCACCTCCCATTTATATCTTAATATATATAATTGAGAAGTAATTACCTAAAATAACTTTTTGCAAAAATATATGTGGATTAGGTGCATTCTTCAAAAAAATTTTATATGTGTTGCTTTTTGACTGATTAGTCTTTATTTAATTCTTTTTATTTATTTATTTATTTTTTAATTTAATGATTAATATTTATCAACATTTAATTACATTTAATTATGACAAATTTCTAAGTGTGAAGCATTAATAATTAAATATATTAATATCTTTATTCTACATTATAAAATAAATATTAAATTAAGCAATTTTAAACATATACTAATAGATAAATGGGTTATTAGTTTTATTAAATCCGAAATAAAAGGAAATAATCTATATTTTATCAAAATAAAGTGTGTAAATTAATATTTAATTGATTTATATTTTATTTAAAGTCAAAATAAAATTTAAAAAAATATTAGTTAAAACAATTAAATTAAGTATACAATATATTTCATAATAAATTAAGAAATAATGTAATAATATTAATTACTCTTTAAAAAAATATATTCCATAATATTAATTTTAATTTTGTATAATTCATTTAATATAATATGAATAATGTAAGAAGTAAATAATCAAAATATATAATTTATTTTATATTTATTAAATAACATATTATTTTGAAAAAAATATTATATACCGCGTAACACGCGGGTTATATACTAGTATATACTCCCTCCGTCCCAGGAAAGATTGCACACTTTCCATTTTGGGTTGTACCACAAAAGTTTGCACATTCCTTAAAAAGCAAAAAGTCAAACACAATCACCCTTTCTCATACACTTTATTACAAAAAAAACCACATCTACATAACACACCTAACATACTTTATTATTTATTTATTACAAAAAAATATCATAATATCCCTAAAAGTTATCACTTTCTTAATCTCCGTGCCGAAAAGAGGTATGCAATCTTTTCTGGGACGGAGAGAGTATATATTTGTCTATCTTATTGCCGCCATCATCATTGAATCTAGTGAATTCACTGATACCACTTAGACATTCTTCTAATTTAGGTATCTTACTATTGAAAGATATATTAGTTTGTAAATTTTCGAACTCATGGGGCACAAAAGTAATTTGATATTAAATAATTAAAATTAATTTGATATTAAATAATTAAAATTTATACTCCCGCAAAACAAATAAATTAAAATATTCTCAATTTTAATACATTCTATTCTATCAAACAATATCACTCATTCATATTACTTACTTATCTCAATATACATATTACTTAAATAATATTCTCTTATCTTATTTTGCCGATCAAACGAACCCTAAATATAGAATGAAGTTAGGGTGTACTTGGGGGTACTGGTGCACTTAGTTAGTAAGAATCGTTAAATAAAAAAACTGATCAACAACCACACTTAAATTAAATGAAATAAACCACACTTAAATTAAATGAAATAATTAAAATATACCTTAAACACTAACATATCAACCTATGCACTTAGTTAGTAAGATCCGTTAAAAATTGATCAACAATCACCCTTAGATAAAATAAAAAAAATTAAAGGGGGTGTCTATTCGCACCCCCGAAATCGCTTGATGTACCCCATTTACTAACTATACCCAAATATTTTATTTATTTGTATATTAACATTACTAAACACACCCCAATCAAGACCATTATACCCTCTTCTCTTTAACCTTTATTTTTTAACAAACAAGAAAAGAACAAATTGTATCATGCCAATACGGCTATCATCAGAGAGACATGGAAATGGTGTAGAGATTTAAATTAGATTCCGCAGTCCATGTTCTTGTCACCAGTATAACTAAATTTGTCCATCAAGAAACTAACAGCGAAATTGGGGCAATGTCTGGCCGGAATTCAAAGAGAAATCAATTGTGAGGGAGAGTATGAAATCAACTCAACAAAAAGGGAAAAAAAGGACCAGAATTCTAAGCGGTGATAAAAGAAGACGTGAAATGGGTTGCCGAAATGGGCTGCGTTCGCACGAAGATGGTGAAGAAGTCCTCCCACCAAGTGACAGTGGATTTGTTGGAATCCCTTGAAATGAAGGACTTGTCCGGCGTTGTTCTCAGAGAAGACAAAGGTCCAATTACTACTGCGCCACCGGCTAGCTTTCGCCCCAGGTAATATTACGTTATGTTTTCAATCAATTTTGTTCTTACTCCTTATTTTGTGCTTTTGGATAATTGGTTATGTTGAATTTTCTGAGACGTTCATTCACTCATCTCCTGTGGTGAACAATGAAATTTTTGAAGATTTTAATTAATTTCATGCTGCTTTTACTTTTTTGTATTGATTATGTTTCATTGATGCATATTGTTTGAGAATTAATCTCTTGATTTATGTTTTTTTTTTTAAAATTGCTGATAGCTTTAAAACTAGATAATTAGATTTTAGTGTGAAGTGGTGAATGAAGGTAAAGGCGTAAAGCATGGGACTTTGAGGAGCAAACAATTCTTTATTTTTAATTAATTTTAATTATATTAATAAGGATATTTATATCTTATGATTTGAGGATATTTTAGTCTTTAATATAAATGAGGTAGGTTAAGCAGTTTAATTATTGTTGATGTGTGTTTTTGGCTCGTTAATTTACGTTTAATAAAAATAGATTATTGCATAACGAAACCAAGAACGATCACAATCAAACATGAAACAACCATAATCAAGAGATCACAAATGAAAGAGAACCGAATTTCCACCTAAGAACTATATCCAATTTTATTACTCTCTCTTAGAACACCACTCATAAAATTTCCCTTTCTTACAAGTGTAATGTCTAAAGTGAGTATCAGTCATCTCCCTCTCTCATGTGAGAGAGGCTATTTATACTATCTACAAACCTAACCCGGAGTTAATCGCTTTGCGCCACTTGGATGAAAACAAGTCGTCTTTAATGAAGTTGTCTGGTACGCCGACCAGCCTAGTGAGGAGTTTGAGTGTTGTAGGTTGCTTTTGCAGGGTTTCACAGGTCGCCCTTGTCCTTTGCTGGCTTTCCATTGGTAGTTAGGGGAGGATGCGCCAGTTGCTTGCTGTCCTCTAGTTAGGATTGCTGTCCAAGGCATCCCATCTTCCAGTTAGCCTTGTCTTCTAGCCTGCTGCACTTGTCAGTCTCCATAATGATGTTTGTTCTTTATTGTACCACTTCTGTTATCCATCTGGTCCTCGGACAAGTTGACTTCCAATGTTGTGATGCTCGTCCGACCCCTCGGGCAAGGGGGATGCAACTGAGGTACCCTACCTAGGGTGCTTTGGGCTTCCGTCCCTTTGATGGGTCCATTTTTTGCCCTTTCTTTAATTGGGCCTTTGGGCTGGTAATAATTTCTTTGGGCTGCGTTAGCTGTCCATTCAGCACTTCTCTTCGAATTGGGCTCCAAGAAGGCTAGACCTCCTTCTTCAAATATTTAAAGGTTATTGGGCTTTGGGCCTACTACGCCTGGGGGATATAATACCCATAATATTAGCCCCTTGAGCCTGAATAATATCATGATTTGAGATTGTTCAGGGTCGAATCATACTTCGCAGGTTATATCCTTCATTCTTCGGTACTTGCGATGCCTGGATTCTTCCATCTTGGTTCCTTACTATTTCCACTCGCTATCTTTGTTCCTAGATTATCAGGGTTTCTGAGATATTTTCGCTAGGGTGGGAGGGTATTTTTGGCATTTGGGTGTAACTGTCGATTCAAATTTTGAAATTTAAATATTTTGTCAGTTTTCCTTTCCTCTCTCCCTATTTTTCTCCTTTTGATTCTGTAGGCGGTTGGCATTCCTCTTATACGGTGTGCTCATTCTCTTCCTCCAAGTATCACTCTTCTTCTCTCTTTTCCTTTCTTTTGCTAGTTCCCTTGGTCTTTGTCTCTGAATTTTTGCTGTCATCACCTAGGGTTTCCTTCCCTCTTTCTCTCAGTACCCTATCCTCTTCCCATTTCAATTTTGCAAGGTTTGGCTTGCGAGGGTTCCGTTTCGTCTCCTAGATCTCCCTCTCGCTCGACTGATTCTTCGCTTGGGAGTTCGTGGTCCTCTTCTCCACTTTTAGAAGAGGGTTCGAGTCCCTACTCTCCTTCTTGACTCGCTTTTGATCAGAGGGTTGCCGATTTCATTTCTAGTTTCACGTTGGAGCGTAATCCTTAGATTGCTGACCCTGGTCCCGGGTTATTGGCTAATCTTGGGAAACTTCCGCGATAGGATAAGGATGTCTACTTTTCCGCCGCCGAGGTCTCTTCTACTATTGATGATTCTTTGTTAAAAAAGAGTATTGTCATTGCTCTCAGCAAATTCTAGCGTGGGAAAGGCATCGATTTCTTCCTTCCTTCTTCCGATGGCCATATGTGTTATGCTTCACCGAATGCTGTTGCAGCCTATGAATTCAAACTTGAGCTCGGCCTTCGGTTTCCTCTTCATTCTTGTATCCGGGATATCTTCGAGTTTTGGGGTATAGCCCCTGCTCAGTTGGCCCCCAACGGGTGGGCGGCTTTGATGGGAATTTTATTCTTTTCCGTAAGAAAAATTACTCCTTCTTAACTACCTCTGAAATTAACTTCCTGTACCGGCTCACCCCAAATAATAGGACGAAGGAATATTATTATTTGGTACCTCATCATGTTAATCTTGTTGCTTCCCTGCTCAGTTCGGTTGAAGGATGGTTTTGGGTTCGCGGGCCATGGAGGGGAACTTCTGTGTATGACCTCGGGGACCCTCGAAATCCCACAGTGCTCTCTAGAAGCTCCTTCTTCGAGCCCGTTCTCAGTGTATGTATGTCACTTTCGGCTCCCTTCTTTGTCATTTGGGGTATTATAATATTTTTTTCTTTTGTTTTATGCAGTAGGCGAATCGTGTGCTTTTGAGACGCTACCGATAGGGTTCCAAGACGTATTCTGTCGTATTTGTAAACTCTCCAAAAAATGCCACTACATGCGTGTTCTTACTGGGAAGAATCTTTTCTGAGCCGGCTTTACTCCCTCAGCTATAGCTATGCCAGGTGATTTTTCGTCGTTGCTTCCTCTTTTGCGGCGTTCGCAGTGTGTTTCTTCTTTCTATATAGCTCTCCCTTTCGTATTACCCTTCTTCATTTTTGTTATGCCTAGGGGAAGAGAAACCTCTCATGCCCGATATCGCCCGTATTGCTACTCTTCCCTCTGCTCGTCAGCAGGTTGCGCTCAATAAGGGGAAAAAGAAGGTTTCTAAGACTTCTCCCCAGAAATTCTCTAGAGACCCTCTTGCCGTTCAGACCCTTACATCTGTCAGGATTGAAGAGCCTTCGGATCCTATTTCCTTGAGATTGGATGCCGACATCATCCAGGGATCGGCTTGGGTCCTGGAGAGAAAGTTTCTAAAAAAGGCCCTCGAGCCCTGAAGTCTAAAAAAGGTGGGTCCGAGGCCATTGCTGCTAAATCTGAATGGAAGTGTAGGTTGTTGGATGAAAGTTCCGAGGAAGGTACCCATGATAGTACCATTCTCATCGTACGTCCCTCGAAGAAGATTAGGGATAATGCTGGTGCTGCTGCTACCGGTTCCTCCGCTGCGTCTGCCACCGCCCCTCGGGAGACCGTAGAAGTTTGTGACATCAGCTCTTCTCCCTCTCCTGGAGCCTTTGCTCGGTCTTCTTTCGTCATTCTCGATCAATCGGGTGACTCTTTCCCATCCATCCTTCAGCAGACTCCGGGTGGTACTTCCAGTGAGTCGGCCTCTCGTTGGTCCTCTTCCGAGATATGGCGATACTATCAGGGAAGACCCCCTTTCATTTTTTGGAACACAATAGATCTTCTGCTGAGGGTGCCTCTTCTGCTTTGCCCTTGTCAGATGATGCTACTCCATTTCTTCTAATAGATCCAATAGCCGATCGGGAACTCCTACAGAAGTATGGACATTTGGATGAGGCTAGGAAAACCTTCCTCCGTACTCAGGAGCTTTTGATTGATTTTGACGCTCCAACGTGTTTGGCTCGTGCTGCCACTTTTCCTTTCAAGGGCTGCACCCGAGAGCTCCTCGGTCATATGGAGAATATGTCTGCCGAGGAGTCTCTCTATAGTATCTCCAGTTACCTCGATCGATAAGTGCTTCACGCTGCTAATGCTCTGCACCATATTTCTGAGTTAGAACGACGTGATTCCCATTTGCAAAACGAGGTTACTTTGCTTATTCACAAGGCGAAGGATCAAGAGAAGAAAACATCTGAGGCGAGCGCTGCCTAGGCTCTAATTAGAGGTAAGTTTAGAATCGAGCAGGATAAGAAAGCTTAGCTTCAGGAGAATTTCGAGACCCTTTGTGTTCGGTATGACAGTCTGTTGGCTAACTCCGAAAAAGAGGAGTACTTTGGAGCTTCAAAATAAGGTACTTTCGGATAAGGTTGTGACTTTGGAGGTAAAGCATCAGGAAGAGATCGAGGCGAAGGAAAACCAATTCTAAGCCGATTTGTCCCAAGTCCAGAGTTGTCTCCATGCCCTCTAGGTATCTTCCGCACAAGAGCTTGAGAGAGTACGGCAAGAAAAGAAAGCATCGAAAGTTTCGTATGCTCAGAAGATTAGGGCCGCTGAGGATGTTGTCGCCGAGGTCCTAAGGGAACGTTATGAGGCCAAGGTCAAATTTAATCGTGTGAAGGATGTGTTTATTTTATCAGAGGCTGACAATCTCTGCTATAGAGAAGTCATCGTTCCGAAAACCAAGATTCACTACTTCTGTTCTTGTGCTGCTGCTTTGGCCCAGGCTTCTTCCAAGAAACCCTATCCTGGCTGTCTCGATGACATGCGGAATATTCTCCACTGATCCCTTTTGAAGAGAATATGCCTCTTAGGGAGACTTTAAAGGAGGATCTTGATTTTGGGGTGCTTGGCGAGTATTCTGACTTTATCACTGATATCCCTAAGGAATCTTCTGAAGAGTCCGAGGAGCATGGATCCGACGAAGAATTTTCCGATGGTGTCTTGGATCTTGCTGCGGTTGATTCCAGGGCTGAAAACCCTCTTGTCGAACTTTCCACCGAATCTGTAGGGGTACCTATCCGAGAGGCATCCACTAAGGCTGAACTTCCCGAATCCGGTGATGCATGCGCTTCCAGTCAAGTTGTTATTGCCAAGGCCTCCGAATCTCTGCCTTCCAAAACTGCCATGGTTCCCCCAATTCTTTCGATCCCAGAGGCCGCTCTCCCTTCGGGTAGTACTGGGAAAGTTGATATTTCATTGGGGTTGGTGACCTCCGAGGTCCCTTTAGGTATCTCCGAAGACATGCCGCTTAGAGGTGGGGACCCAAAGTCTACAGATGTTGTTGATTCCAAAACCCTCTTGGCTGATTGATGAAGTATTACGGAGTCCCTAGTGTTAAATCGGATGTATCTTCCTCGTTGGGGTTTATTCTGAACATTCTTTGTATTTCTTCTCTTTTATCGATTAGTAGGACTTTCGGTGATTCCCACCTCATTTGTAATTCACCTCTTATGAATGGAATATTTTTCTTTATTATTAGTAAGTCTCACAAGGGTACTCTGGTAATTTACCTTTATTTTAGAGCATAACTACCGTTTTCTATCGTGGGTTGTCACGTCTTCAGTCACGCGCTACGTGGATTGATCTGGATCTTCCATTCTCCTTGGAAGTTGTAAAGTCCTTGTGTCCCAGCCATTGGATCTTAGCCATTTTTGGTCCATTATTTCCAGTAATAATGTGTGCTGCCCTCCAGTTTTATCAGACAACTTCCATTTTGGTTTTTCAAAATTTAAATCTTTTGTATTCTTTGCATATATCCTTGTATTTCCCTTTAACTGCATCCCCCAATATTCTTGCAATTTCTGAAATTCTCCTTGTCTCTCCTTCCTACTAAACCCTAATTCTTGCATCCTGGTTAATAGAAAATATTTGGTGAAGGCACTCCTCCCCGCCTGACGTTCAGGAGGTGAACACTTCCGATTCCACATCGGAGTGTCGTGTGCGGCTCGGCATCCGTAGTTCAAATTGTCTTCGCAAGATGCCGTGTCCTAATTTGAGGGACTTGTTTACTTCATCCTCCTCAAGTGGTAATCAGGCTTCCGTTCCCTCTCCTGATCAGCAGTCGGTCCCCGTTGTACCGGTCGCTGGTGCTGGCGGTACGTTGATACTTATCAATGCAGAGTTAGGTGCCATTTTGCCTTTAAATGTGGGAGATTATCTTCCAGTCCGCCGGGATATTGGCGATTTGGGGCAGCTCTTCGAGGGATGGCTTAGCGGCTAGACTGGATGCCACCCTCAAGGTTGTCCCCAGGGCATTTGGAAGAGCTCCACCAGTTGTATGGTACTCCCAATGTTACCTTTGAGCTTCCCTTAAACGGTGTTCCCATTTCCGATCCCCCTCCAGGTTGTACTGCTTTTTACTATTCTCTCTTTCTTGTCGGTCTGCGTCTCCCTATCCCCCCTGTTATTGGTTTGCTATTGTAGAGGTGGGATATGGCCATAGCTCAGTTGTTGCCCTCCTCCTTTTTATGTTTGATATCCACCATGTCGTTGTTCCATATGCTGGGTCATACCATTCGAGACCCTTTCGAGCTTGAATTCATTTTCTTTTATGCTCTGTCTGGTTGTTTCGGGTGCTTCTACCATTTGCTTCCTCGTAAAAACCATCATTTCGTAGGGGCTTCTGACGTCATCAGCAGGAGTTGGGAGCAGGCCTGGTTCTGGCTGGGTGGTGATTATCGTGTTCGTGTGAATAGTGTTCCCGTAACTTTTCCTACTCGATTTCTTCCACTGAATAAATGTATGGGGAGAATTCTTACCGCATTTCTCCATTGCTTCGAGAGCCCGTTCTGGTTTCAGATGGGTTGTCCACCCTCGATCGCTGCGCAATAGCTGGTATTCTTTTCTTTGACACTTTGATTGTTTCCTTTGCTCGTTCCAATTCCTTTTATTCTATGCTTGACCTTCCCTTCATATTCCTCCAGGTGAGCTCCAAGGTGCCCTGTTACCTATAGGGCCTACTACCTCTGTTGCAGGTTTATCTCTAACTCCACACAAGCATGTATACTAGTTTTCTGAGGAGGAAGCTGACTCTGACTATTTTGCTCGTTCTTCTTCTCGCGATAAAGAAGAAGAAATTGATGACTTGTCTGTTAGGTCTGAGGACTTCAAACTCGGGGAGGACCTTTTGGTTAAGCAGTTTACTGAGAGCAGGGTCTTGCCCCCTTTGTCTCCTTCCCGTGATCGATTTCGGCATTCCATTGTTGCCCCTCCAACTTTCTCTCCTGCCGCTGGTTCGGGATCTATCTCTGCCTCATTACACAGAAAGAGGGAAAGAGGTGTTTATGAACATGGTGGGAATTCTCGGCCAACTGGAATTAGCTTTGTACCTCACCATTCTCTATCCACTGGTGAGTTTGACCTTCTCGCTAACAGGTTGAGGGGGATGATTGCCTCAGCTCATACCTCTTTACCCTTTCTGTGTCCATTGCATTCTCACCAGTAGTGTCCTTCTGCAGATCCTCCAGATGATGAGTTTGAAAAGGAAGAAGATCCAGAAGAGGATTTAGAATAGGATCCAGAGGAGGAAACCGAAGAGGATCCAGAACTGATGGAAGCTCCTGACCTTGAGGTGGGTAGTGGTTCCGAGGCTGAGGATTATGATATGATGGTTGGGCCTAGGGTGAGGTCTGCTCCCGTGGCTATCTCCGAGAAAGTGGTTGATGCTAGTTATGCTCATTCCAGTCCTCAGGTTGTCCCGATAATTCCCCTTATTAATCTGACTCTCGAATGTGTTGCCGCAACTACTGGTCCTACCGACGTTGATTCTGAAGCTGAGAGGTTGACCGCTGAGAGGGCCCAAGCTCGCGGAAAGAATGTGGTTGAGGAAGATGACGAACCTGATTTGTCCGAGTAGCAGGAGTGGGGGATCCAGGGCTTCATCCATGGTGTTTCTTATCATATGGATCATCATGTTCCTCCTGTCGTTGTTCCCAATTCTCTTCTCCACAACTCTTCTAGCATGGCTGTCATGGTCGGGGCTGCTGTTGCTTCCCTTTCCTCCTCTCTCCAAATTATGGATCAGTATCGTTTGTTTGCCAGTCGGCTTGTTGACCGTTCCGAGGGGTCCTCCGCTAGATTCGAGGAAAGATTGAATGCCTTGGAAATCGAGAATGTCAAGCTAACTTCTCTTGTTGCATATCAGAAAGAACAATTAGAGGTTTCAGATTTCGAGGTTGGGATAGGGCGGGCTACTTTTGCATCCGTGGAGGTGAGTCTGACAGAAGTGAAAATCGCTAAAGGTGCAGCTAGAATTGAAAATGCCGAAGCCCAGGCTAGAATGGTAGAAGTTGAGGCCGTATTCGAGCCATAGAACAGTGTATTCCGCGCCCTGGTTCAGCAGAGGAGAGGGCTATACGTGCCGAGGTTCAGTTAAAGAAAATGGAGGATAAGATGGCGAGCATTTTCCAATCTCTTAGCAGCCGAAAGAAAGACTGATGTCCTTCGCATCCTCCTTTTGCTGGTTGACCTTTATTTTGCCTTAATTCTGGTGTTGTTTGGAAGTTTACTTACTATGATGGTTTGTAGACTTTAACTACTGATCGCCTCTCTTTTATGTTTTGTCCTTATTGGATAGTTGTGTCATACGATGTCTTTTGGTTTTACTATTTATGAACCACTGATTTACCCTTTGTTAATTTACAATTGTTGGTGTGTCTCGGCCTGCATTAATCACCTGTTATGTATCTTTGCTTTGTTCACCTTTGACGCGAATGTTTGTGTTTTGTCTGAGCTCCCTATTTCTTTTTGAACGTCTGCAGTTCTGAGGTTCTGCCCGATCTCAAGACTCCGATCCTTCAACTGGATTGTCTTTTGGCTTTGGTATCTTCGGCTTTACTTAGATTATGAAGTCTAGCCCCTTGCTCATAATTCGATATCTTGGCTTTTTATTCTGTATTGAGTTTTTATTCCATTTCATGCGCTATTCCGAAGCTCATTTCCTTTGTTCCAACCCTGATATTCCGACCTTCCTATACATCCGCTATGTATACATATTGGTGTACATTTCCAATGGTATCCTGAAGTTTGTTTCATTTATTCCAAACCTGATATTCTGACCATTATATATATCCGCTATATATATGTTGGCGTCTCTTTCCGATGCCATTCCGAAGTCTGTTGTTGCCTTTTCATTCTGGTTCCGCTATTTCAATCTTTATCCGAAATTATCTATTCCAATTCCACCGAGGCTCCCCTAATTAGCCTTTTAACTCTGATTTGATACCTTGACTTTTTTTCAGCCTCCCTTTTCGATGTTTCGAGCTTTGTTCCGATCCCAAAAAGGGATCCAAGATTTTTTTATCCCTAAAGCAGTGGTATTCCAAAAAAAGTGAATACCCTTAACCATTTGTCTTTCCGAACATAATAACATTCTTAACCATATATCATCAAAAAGATTTTCATATAATTTCCATTTTTTCCGTAAGCCATTGAATTCCTGTCTGCTTTTGGCCTAGAGCCTTGATTTCTATAGAGCATGGCCTAATGCTTTGATTAAAAGCTATAATAAAAGTTGTATCACCAACCTCATTCATCATGCTTTCCACTTCATTGGTAGTATTTTTTCAAGTGTTGTGCGTTCCAGGAGTGTGGTATGTTCTTGCCATCTGCCTCCTCTAATTCGTAAGCTCCTCCTTCCAGCACTCTTTTGATTACATAGTAGCCTTCCCAGTTTTGACTGCTGCCTTGTGTCGCTGGGCCCAGTACCTTCCGAAGCATTAGTTCTCCTCCTTCGAACCTTCTCAGCTTTATCTTGGAGTTGTAGAACCTCTCTGCTCTCTGCTTGTAGATCGCGTTGTGTATTTCTGCATTCAATCTCTTTTCTTCCAATAGGTCTAGATTCTCCTGGATCAATTTATCATTTGCCTCTTCCCTGTGGAGAGCGATTTTAGGAATGGCCTCTCCTATCTCCACTGGGATCACTGCCTCGGCACCGAAGGCCATCGAGAATGGGGTCTCATTGGTGGAGGTTCTTTTCGTTGTCCTGTATGACCACAGGACTCCCGACAACTCCTCAGGCTATTTCCCATTTAGCTTTTCCAACCTGGCTTTCAATGTGTGTTTGATTATTTTATTCACCGCTTCGACCTGCCCGTTAGATTGTGGGTGGTATGATGTGGAGGACCACTTCTTAATTTTGTAGTCCTCACAAAACTTTCTCAGTTTGGCGTTGTCAAATTGTTTGTCGTTGTCAGTCACTATGGCAACAGTATCCCGAATCAGCATATGATATCTTTCTAATGAATTTTTCTTCTCGAGCCTTGGTGATTATCAAGAGGGGTTCTGCATCGGCCCATTTCGTGAAATAATCTACCGCCACGATAGCGAATTTATTTTCCCCTTTTCCAGTAGGCAACAGTCTGATTAAATCAAACCCCCATTTCGCGAATGGCCATGGGCTAAACACCGAAGTCAGCTGTTTCGAAGGTGCTCTAACTATCGGAGCCAGTCTTTGACAAGTTGCACATGCTCTCGCTTATTGGGTGGCATCCTTTTTTAGTGTTGACCAGAAATAACCTTGCCTGACTACTTTGTGTGCTAGAACGATCCCACCTGTATGATTCCTGCATATGCCTTCGTGTATCTCTGCTAGTACATAGCTCGCTTCTTCAGGAGTTAGACATTTCAAGAGTGGTGATGAATATCCTCTCTTGTACAACTTATCATAAATTAAGACGTACCTTGCCTATCAAAGCGTAATTTGCTGAGCCTTGTCCTTATCCGAGAGTACTCTTACTTCTTCCAGATATGCCCTAATTGCGGTCATCCATGACTCTTCCTTCGGCTTATCATTCAGAACCTACGGTGGTGTCTGATGGGTTCTCCTGTCACACGATATTGATGTTATTTAAGTCCTCAGAGTTCGACGCTGTGGCTAGCCTAGCCAATGGGTAGGCTCCCATGTTGTCTTTTCTGTCGATGCACTCTAAAAACACCTGTTTGAATTTCTGCAGTATGCCCGCTGCCAAACCTCTATAATAACTCATATGTACATCCTTGGCCTCGTATTCTCCTTTCATCTGGTTCACCACCAATTGAGAGTCGCTATATATCATTAACTCATCCGCTCCCATGGTCAGCGCCATTCTCAAACCATTCAGTAGGGCCTCATATTCTGCCTCGTTGTTAGTGGCCAAAAAGCCGAACCTGATCGCGGTTTAGAACGTTTCTCCTAATGGGGCTTGTATGATGATTCTGGCTCCCGATGCTACTACCGTTGTGGAACCGTCCACGTGCATGACCTAAGGTTTTCTTTTTTCCTCATCGGTTGGCATAGGGAAAGTCAGTTCCACTATGAAGTCCGCCATGACTTGCCCCTTTACTGCATTCCTCGGTAGATGCGCTATATTGAACTGCTCCAATTCGACGGACTATTTAAGCAATCTTCCCGCCGTGTTTTGCCTTTGGAGTACTTGCCTTAAAGGAAATATTGTCAGTACCTTAATGGTATGCTCCACGAAGTATGATCTCAGCTTCCTTAAGCTCATAACGAGAGCATATGCCATTTTCTCCATTACCGGGTATCTAAGCTGTGCGTCCCTCAAGGATTGACTTATAAAGTACACTGGCTTTTGGTTCTTTTCCTTCGTTTTGACTAATACCGAACTGATTGATGTTCCCGATACTACTAGGTACAGCTACAGTGTCTCGTCTGGTGAAGGTTTGGAGAGAATCTTAAGATCTGACAGTTCCCTTTTGATCTCGTCAAAAGCTTTCCCACTTTCTTCCGTCCATTCGAACTTGGCTTTTTTGATGACGTCGAAGAAGGACATACATTTATATGATGCTTTTGACATGAACCTATTTAAGGCGGCCAACCTACCCGTCAGATTCTGAACCTCTTTCATGTGCCTCGGTGGGTCCATCTTTAGGATTACTTCCACCTTTTTCGGGTTCATCTCGATCCCCCTTGAGCTGACCAAGTATCCGAGGAAACTTTCCTTGCTACTCCGAACGTATATTTCTTCTGGTTTAGCTTCATTCTATAGTGTTGGAAGATTCAGAATACCTTTTTTAGATGTCCAAAATGATCTATCCTTTTCAGGCTCTTCACCACGGTATCGTCCAAATAGACCTCAACTATCTTCCTAATCTCTCCTTCTAACATCTTGTTAACCAATCTTTGATAAGTGGCCCCACATTCCTTAGACCAAACGACATGTTGTTCTATTCTTAAACTCTATTTCCGCAGAAAAAACCGTATTTGCCTTATCATTCGGGTGCATTGGGATCTGATGGTACACAAAAAATACGTCCATGAAGCTCATGCGTTCATGTTCTGCCGTGGCATCAACCATCTGGTCGATTGACGGTGGGGGGTAACTATCTTTCGAGTATGCCTTGTTTAGATCGGTGAAATCGATGCACAGTCTCCATGATCCCTTTTTCTTTTTTACCATAACTGGATTTGGTACCCTTATCGGGTATTTGCATTCGCTAATTCTTCCGCTTGTCAAAAGCTTATGCACTTCCAATTCCATAGCCGCATTCTTCTTTGGGCTAAATTTTCTCTTTTTCTGGTGGAATGATGGGATACCGGGGTCGATGTTCAATCTGTGACAGGCGTATTTTGGGTGCACTCTGGGTGTTTTATTTGGGTTCCAGGCGAACACATCAAGATTCTCTTTTAGTAATTAGGTAGCTCTTCCTTGAATTCGCTTTCCCATTCTGTCTCAATCTTAACTTTGATATCAGCGTTCTCCGGGTCCAGCTGTACTACCTCTATTTTTCCTGCCATCGAGGCTCCTTCCCCTAGTTTCATCCTCGGATCCTCATCCGGTGTCATTGGCTTCCGTCTCAGCTCTCTTGCCGTTGTTTCCTTCTTTTTCATTTCCTAAACGATTGAATCTAGACATACTTCGGTTATTGCAAGGAGCATGTTATTCCCTTGTTCCTCTGCTTCTTTTCCTCTGCCGATTACCACGATCACGTCAGCTTCGTTCTCCTCTTATTCCCTCTCCAGCGGATCTTCAGTTCCCGTCTGCACTTTATGGCTCTCCCCTTCTTCCATGATATCTTCGAAGCTTAACATCTCGTAATCCAGGTCGTGATAACTCAGACCTTCTATCTTTTCTACAAATGAACACTCTCTCGCCCTCATTTGATTTCCTATCATCGTTGCTACCATGCCGTCTGCTGTGACCAACTTGAGACATTGATGAAAGGCGAACGGGATAGCTCCGAAGGCATGGATCAGCGGGCGCCCCAGTATACAATTGTAAGTAGAGGCTTGGTCTACAACTTTGAATGTTAGCTATTTTTGCATCCGGGTTTTCCCATCCGAACCTTCTAAATGAACTGATAAATAAACCTCCATGGTTGGCCTAGTCAACGCGTTACTGAACCATTTGATCTTGTCACTACAAGGTCTCACCTTGTGATGACCTTCTCCTCCCAGATTTTCAAATACTTCCTTAAAAATTATATTGGCATACGCCCCGGTATCCCGTAGAAGTCCACTTCAGTGAAGACGATGTCGGCTTATGTTATCCCCCCACGTCAGCGAGGCTAGCGACCATACTTGAGGGATTTGTTGGTCTAAGTCCCTTAGTTCCGCCTTCCTCTTCCTTTTTGATGTAGTGGTCAGTGCTTGAGAGGTTCCAATATAAGAGATTTTCTCTACTGGCTTCATAATGTATATTTCTCCGGGTCTGTCTCCCCTCGGGACTTGCCCTCCAATCCTGTTGAACACTGGAGGTCGTCCTGGAGGCGGAGGGGGCAGAGACATCGCTTCTCCATTCCGTCTTCTGTCCGGGGACATCTGTCGACCCAGAGGATGAGGAAGATTGGCGTCTCTCCTATACACCATCGGCCTCAGAGCCTGCGGCATTCCTCTTAACTTCCCCTCCTTAAACAACTTATACAATTCCGTGATTAAATCTCGGTATTGATCGGTGTTATGCCCATGCATCAGATGGTACATGCAGTATTTCCGAGGGTTGGTGAGCTCTGAGGTTCATAGGACTGGCCTCGGCATCCGAAGAACTTGTTGATCCTTAACATGTAGAAGACCTCGGTAATATTCAGGTTGGTTCCCGACTTTAATTCTTCATACATCCGCTATACCTTGGCATCCTCCATGAAAGGTTTTAAAGTGGCGGGTGTTTTATATTCCTTTGTGCCTCCTGCGCTGACCTTCTTCTTGCTCGGTTCTACCGAGGTGCTTTGGTTGCTCGCTTTCTTTGCCATCATGGAAATATCTTTCGCTCGGATGTACTCGTTCGCCATGACCATGAAGGCCGCGTAGGACGCTGATGAGTGATATTTCACCTAGATTTTAGAGTCTTTTTATTTCCGTTTTTGTAGTATTTTATTCGTATTTTTTATATTATTTTGTTGTGTTATGTGTTCTCATGGAAATATGTGTGAATGAGCTTAAACATATGAAAAACAGGTGAAATAGAGCAAAAATAGAACGGTAGCTAAAACGAGCAAGAAACGGGCTCACGGGACCCAACTCGAGTTGCAAGGTGCAACTCGAGTTGCCAACTCGAGTTGAGAGAAGGCCGAGTTAAGGTCCAAAAATCGTCCAGAGAGCTTACTTGAGTTGCAAGGTCCAACTCGACTTGAGAGAAGGTCGAGTTGGGGTCTAAAATTTATCCAGTGAGCCAACTCGAGTTGAAAGGTCCAACTTAACTTGCAACTCGAGTCGAGTAAGGAGTATGGTAGCGATAAAAAATTGTACAGTGAGCCAGCTCGACTTGCAAGCTGCAACTCAGTTGCTAGCTCGAGTCGAGCTGTCTTCCGTAGCCAATCTAGTTTCAGAGCCTCGCAATATGACCGAACAGGTGGATGCACGAGTTGTCAACACGAGTCGAGCCAAGTCAACTCAAGTTACACATAACGTAGCTCGACTCAAGTTGTAACTCGAGTTGGTTAAGGCCAACTTGAGTTGCATGTTTCTAGGCCAAAAATCTAGATTTTCACCTGCCAATGTGTGTAAGTGTGTGTAAAAAGCCCAACTAATGTTAAATTCGTGGCCCAACTTGGAGAAGGTATAAATAGCCTCAAGTTCAACATTTGAAGGGAGATTGGATATTCCACACAAGGGTTTCACCTCTACACCTAGATCACACACCATTTCCTCCATTTTACACCTTCATCTTCATCAATTCTTCATCTATACCATCTACCTTCATCCCACCATCAAATCCTCCATCCAAGTAATTAGAGAAGAAAGGAAGAGAGGAGGATTGCAAAGGGAAGAAGAAGATAACCATTGAAGACATCCAAGAGAGTTTTCATCTACACTTTGTACTGAAACCTTATTGTTTATCATATTTTGTAAGGATTTTAATGTCTATGTTGATTTCCTTTTGAATATAGTAGACTAATCTCCCTTGTGAGATTAGCAATATGAATTGTGTTGGATAATTTTGGGTATTTGCAATTGAATGATTATGTTGATTGGGTTATTTGATTTACTATCATTGATGCTTTAGATCTTGATGTTTATGAGAATGTGTGTGGTTTGTTGTTTTAAAAATGTGATTAGATTGAGAAGTCAATTGCATATTTAGGATAATTAATTAAATCATGTTGTCATACGCATCATGTGCATTATAAATTGTAAAGAGATTGAGAAGTCCTTTATGATTTAGAACCCTTTGATAGGACATCCGATTGGTTTGATCGAGAGGTTGATTAATCGTGTGAAGGGACTATCATTTCAAGCTTAGTACCTAGTTGGAATTGTTTGAGTGAAAGCCAATCCATTGAGCATTATTCCATATCCTATTCATTTCCAGAGGGAGTTTAGGTGAACTTAGTGTTGACCCTTAGTCTTGTACCCATGACACATATGAATTCGTTGCGTGATATCTAGATTTTCCATACTTTAAGTATTGCTAGCCTCATTCTCTATCTATTTGGCTCATTCATCCATTGATTCGTTCATCTACCCATTTACTTTATTGTCATTTCTTGATTATTTCACCTTTATGATCATTTCTATAATATTATGATGAACAAGAGATCGCTTAGACCCTAGTACATTCCTCCCTGTGGTTCGATAAATTCTTTAATTAGTCATCTCGACTACAAATGACTAATCAAATGGCACCATTATCGGGGAGGCAATGGTTGCTAGTAGCTTGAAGAATGAATGTTTTGAGTAATCTTAATAGAGACATTTTTTTATTTTGTTTATTTGTATTTACTTTTGAAAATCTTGTTCTAACTTCTCTTATTTTGAAGGTGTATGCAAACAAGGTCAAAAGGGAAACAAGTAGACCTATTGATTTGGAAATTGAGAATACTTGTCGAAGAAGAAGAAAGGAGAAAAAACCAAAGAGTGATCTAATGGAGAATTTTCAAGGAGATAATCGTGTGGAGATAGAGCATGATGGAGATAGAGGACAACATGTGAACGTGCAAGACAACGCACCTCAAGTCAATGTTAATCCTCCTCAACAAACTCATCAAAATCGTGGAGCTTTCAACAACCAAGCATTACTTCAACAAATAGTGCAACAAGCTTTAATGCAACAAGGATTTCCACAAGCTTATGCCCATCCTCAACAAGCGTATGTGCCACCACCACCTCCGATGCAACATGGAGTACATAATGATCAAAGTGTGATCTGGGATTTCTTTATGCCAAGGGCAATGCGGCATATGATGGGTCCACCAATCAATGCAACAATTTTGAAATTAAGGCAGACTTGATTTCTATGGTGAGAGACCAACGGTTTAGTGGAACCCCGAATGAAGATCCTAATGCTCATCTAGCTCAATTCATTGAGATTGCAAACACAGTGAAGATGAATGGGGTGAATGAGGATTGTATAAGGATGAGGTTGTTTTCATTTTCTTTGATAGATAAGCTCAAACATGGCTATCTACTATTACTCCCGGTACGTGCAACACATGGGATGAACTGGCACAAATGTTCTTGAACAAGTACTTTCCGCCTTCTAAGACGCTTCAAATGAAGAGCTTGATTACTCAATTCAAGTAAATGCCTCAAGAGAGTTTTTATGAAGCGTGGGAAAGGTTTAAGGATATGCTTCGCAAGTGTCCACAACATGATTTCTCAGAGAATCAACAAGATGGATTCTTCTATAAAGGTTTAGTGAATGGTCAAAGAGTGCTTGTTGATACTTCGGCGGAGGGATCCGTACTTGGAGTGACTCCGGAAAAGGCCATAGGGTTATTTGATGAGATAGTTACAAATGTGTACCAATGGCCATTGGAGCGAGTAAGTGGATGCTATGGTTTTGAGAATTTTGATCAAGGGCACCAATATAATATGAAAAGTGTGAATGTTGAGCCACAAATCCAAGTGTTGAGGTGATAGCGGCGGAAGTGTTGAGGCAAATGAGTTTAAATCAAAGTGTGAGCCAAGGAGTCAATATGGTTGAAGGGCAAGTAGATCAAGGGGTGCGACCTCCGAATGTTGTGAGTGGGGAACAATGGGCTATGTTAATGCCACAAGTGGAAGATGTGCAATACATGCAAGGAAGAAATTACCAAGGAAATTATCAAAACAATTACCAAGGTAATTTCAACCACAACCAAGGAAACTATCCACCAAGGCAAAGGGGCTTTAATGGTCAAGCTAGTGGAAGCTCTTACCCACAACAACAAAGGCAAGGTAACTTCTCCTATTTTAATCCGAGCAATGCGGTTGCTTATCCTCCGAGGTATCAACCGAGGACTAAGGCACCAAACAACGAGGGACGAGCATCGATCGATGAGCTACTTGAACAATTGATAGCATCAAATAAAGCTCGAGATGAAGCTTTGAAAAAAGCGGAAGAAGCAAATGAAAAGAGGATCAAAGCTTTGGAGTATAATGTGGGACAAATTGCAAGTACTTTGAGTGCTCAACAAAAAGAAAAGTTTCCGGCCACACCCGAGGTTAATCCTAAAGCTCAATGTTTGTTGGTTGATATGAAAGAGGAACGAAAGGTTGAAAAAGGGTTGGTGGAAAGCAAGGTTGATGGAGGAATGAAAGAAGAGCAAAAGCCTAAATGGATACCTAAGTGGAAAAGGGTGCAAGAGGAAAAGAAAGTGGAGGAGAAGGCCAAAGAAGAGGAATACAAACGTGATTATTGGGGTATTCCGATCACTCCATTCTCTATTCCCTATCCACAAATGTTTGTAAAGGGGAAGAAGGAAAATGAGTTTGCGGAACATGTGAAGACTCTCAAGAAAAAGTATGAGAAGAAAAAGAAAGAAGAGGTACCCGAAGCAAGTGAATCAATGCAAAAAGGGGGACCTATAAAAGTTGGTGATCCGGGAAAGTTCATAATCCCTTGTGATTTTGAAGGGAAATGTACTCTTGATGCATTGTGCGATTTGGGGGCAAGTGTCAATGTGATGTCGCATGCAACTTACAAAGATCTTGAAATTGGAGAGCTAAAGCCTACGACTATCCGTCTTGAAGTGGTAAATGGTGAAGTTGTGAAACCACTAGGAGTTGTTGAAGACATGGAGGTGAAAGTGAAGGGGCAATCTTTTCCGATTGATTTCATGGTATTGGAAGTAACGGCAAATCCTCGAGTTTTACTCATTTTGGGAAGGCCATTTCTAGCTACGGGAAGAGCTAAAATTGATGTTGGAAGAGAAGAGTTATCCTTAAGCTCAAAAGGAAATAGTGTCACAATCTTTTGTAACAAGGAAAAAGGAATCAAATCGCACTTGAAGCCTCTGAATGTGCCTCCGGATGATTTCATGGATCATTACTCTATTCTCTTTGACAATTTAAATTCATTTCTTCATGACTATATGAAAATGTCAAGTTCTAACTTATCTTCTTGTGATGTTGATAGGAGGAAAGCTCCGGAGCTTGATTGGAAAATTGACAAAGGAGAAAGAGAGAATCCACTTGAAGCTCTTCTCGATGATGATTTGATGCTTGTAAGCAAGAATGATGAAGTTGAGCTAGTAGACAAAAAGAAGGCAAATCAAATGTTCAAAGTGAGGATGCGAGGAGAAAGTGTGGTGGACCAACATTTGGTCCAATGATTGTAAAATTCAGTCCGGCTTGAAGACGTTAAACTTAGCGCTAAATAGGAGGCAGCCTATTCTTTTTATCTTTTGATGCTTGTTTTGTTGTTTGGTCTTGTAGGTGGATTGTGCTTGTGAGGAAACGCACATTGAAGAAAAGAGAAGTGCTTCATGGATTCGAGTATAGATGTCGTGCCACTTGTTGCAAACTTAATTCTCGACTCTTGTCGCGACTTAAGTTTGGGAGGCTAGTGCGTGGTGGACATGGCTCGACTCATTGGATGCGTTTGCTTCTCCATAAGAAGATCATCAATGGAAACTATAAGGGTAAGTCCCACCACTTTTTACAAACTTAAGTCTCAACTTGTTTCGATTTAAGTATGGGGGAGAGTGTGTGGTGTGACTCACCACTTGAGTGTGATTCTTGTAAAATTGACCCAATTTTAAAGTTTTTCTTACGAGTTTTAGCATGTTTTGGTCCGTTTGGTGGTGTTGAAGTGCATGATGATTTTTATTTTTAATGCAATTGTTGAGGTAATGGTGTTTCATGAGTCTTTGAGCATGAATGAAAGTTATTGGGAGCACAAATGGAGCTGGGAGCTAACAACTTCCATGACCAAATGCCTATTGAGGGAGTTGACTCTACACCCAATCACTTCTAATTGATTTTGATGTGGATTGATGTGATTAGCTTGCTACTTCATTTGTTATGTTTGTGGGAGGTTTACTTTCGTAATTTAGAATTTCTTTTTCAATCAAGGATGGGGATGTTGTAAGCTTACTTGAATATGGATGTTATGAATGTGTGCTTCATTGTCTATGATGGATGGTTTTGTTATTTTTGTATGTTATGTGTTTTTGTCTTGTTTTTTGTTTGTTGTGTCTTTATTTTATGTTTTGTGTGTATTTTTATTCTTGTTTAGGGATGTTTGGCGGTTTGTTTTTCGGATGTTGTGAGTCATTTTTGAATGTGAGTGATGATATGTTGTGGTTGTAAGTGATGATAAGTTATGGTTAAGAATCTCTACACTTTTGAATTGTGACATGCTTTACTTAACTTGTTCAATTTTGAGATGAATATGGTGTAATAAGTTCCTTAAGGTCCAATGCATAAGCTTGTGAGCATTTGAGCCTCAACCGTGCATACATGATATTTCTTTTTATGAGTGGATCGATTGTGTTTGATAAGCTAAAACTTGCTCAAGGACTATAGGAACGAGCCCGATTAGTGGAGGTTAATGATATGATCTAAGGTCATCCTTGTTATTTATAGTCATTGCCATATATTTTCATACCATGAACATCATCCTTACTCAACCACTTTGAGCCTTTAAGCTTATTTCTTGTGAATTTAGCACATTACAAGCCTTGATTACCTACTTAAAGTCTTATATATATACACTTTGTGTGGGTGATTGAGGAGATGGTAGCTAGAAAGGTTTGATGAGAAAGCAAAATGAAGAAATGAAATGGTAAACAAGTAAGAAAAAGGATGAAAAGAGTAAAAACAAGAATGAACATGCAACCTCAAAACAAGAAAATGGGCAAAGCAATAATAATATGATCAAGTACTTAAAAGTTCAAAGAAGGAAGCATGAATTAAAAGTAGTTCAATCCAAGGAAAGTTGATGATTAGTGCTTGTGAACACTAAAGACAAGAAAGGAAGAAAGAAAAGTGGAGAAGTTGAAGAAATTGGTCATCTCTTCGATTACTTACACTTGTTTAGTCACTATTACCATATTCTTCTTACACTACTGATGAGAGTGGAAATTAGCGTGTTTGAGTGTCCAATTTAACATCTTTTGATGGAAATTCTTGTTATATATTAGCACAAGTGTCTTAAATTTAATATATGTGAGAAAAAGGTGCACTTGAGGTGTTTTATTATGTTTTAGGTGGAAAAATAATCAAAAGTGCAAAGTTGGAGAAAAGGTGCAACTTGTGCATGAATGCTGAAAAACGCACGTCCAACTTGTGTAATTTTTCTGTGTTTGTATAGAGATCTTAATTGGAAGTGTGATACATGGTTAGAAAGCCACAGAAGAGAGGGTCGTTTTGGCGTAAAGAACACCCCAATCGGATTCCAAAGGAGAAAGTTATGATCGAAATGGTGACGTCGTGCAAGCTGTTTCTACTCAGCACGACTGTTCCACTTTCCATGACTTGTTACATCTTCAAATGTTATACTTTTGGTGAGATCTTTATATTCAGAGAAAGCCAAGAAAAAGAGGATCGCGTGAGCACAAGAATCACTAAAATCGAAGATGGGACAAGGAAGTTATGCTTAAAATCGTGAAGTCGCGCAGCTGCCAGCGAGAATTTCCGAAAATTTCCGAAAATTTCCGAAAATTACCTAATTTATCTCCTTATCACATAATCCTCCATGATTCACCCATATATATTTCTTTCCTTATTTAATTCCATTCTCACACCTATATATATTTCACATCATTATTCATAAATTGGGGGAGATTAGAAGAGATTGAATTAGAGAGAGGCCACAACAATACTATACCCCACAAGGTGGGATCACCACCAACCATCATCCACATGTAAATGGAGCATTTGAATAGGTGGTGATTGTCTTATCTTGTATGCTATGAATTGATTATTACATGTAATGAGAGTTGCATGACCTAAGTTGAGGACAATTGTATTTTGAATGAGGTATTGATCATAGTGCTTGTTTCCCCGCTAATTTTCATACTCTCTTTACTTTTATTTTGTTGCCTCGGGACGAGCAACGGGTAAGTTTGGGGGATTGATGAGAGTGGAAATTAGCTTGTTTGAGTGTCCAATTTAACATCTTTTGATGGAAATTCTTGTTATATATTAGCACAAGTATCTTAAATTCAATATATGTGAGAAAAAGGTGCACTTGAGGTGTTTTATTGTGTTTTAGGTGGAAAAAGGATCAAAAGTGCAAAGTTGGAGAAAAGGTGCAACTTGTGCATGAATGCTGAAAAACGCACGTCCAACTTGTGTAATTTTTCTGTATTTGTATAGAGATCTGAATTGGAAGTGTGATACATGGTTGGAAAGCCAAAGAAGAGAGGGTCGTTTTGGCGTAAAGAACACTCCAATCAGATTCCAAAGGAGAAAGTTATGATCGAAATGGTGAAGTCGCGCAAGCAGTTTTTACTAAGCACAACTGTTCCAATTTCCATGACTTGTTACATCTTCAAATGTTGTACTTTTGGTGAGATCTCTATATTCAGAGAAAGCCAAGAAAAAGAGTATCTCGTGAGCATAAGAATCACTAAAATCGTAGATAGGACAAGGAAGTTATGCTTAAAATCGTGAAGTCGCGCAGCTGCCAGCTAGAATTTCCAAAAATTTCCGAAAATTACCTAATTTATCTCCTTATCACATAATCCTCCATGATTCTCCCATATATATTTCTTTCCTTATTTAATTCTCTTCTCACACCTATATATATTTCACATCATTATTCACAAATTGGGGGAGATTAGAAGAGATTGAATTGGAGAGAGGCCACAACAATACTACACCCTTCAAGGGGGGATCACCCCCAACCATCATCCACATCCTTTCCTCCATCCATCCATCACTTTGAAGATTCGTTCGTGGAATCAAGAGGAGAGCCAAGAAGAGAATTCAAGACGGAGAAGGACGCGACGATGCCCACATCTAGTATTTTATTCGTTTCCTAATTTATCTTATATTTTTCGGACATCCGAGTAAGATCTATCCAACACCCATGATTGTTCTTCGTAACATCATGGGCTAGAGCCTTTTTGGTAGAACTAGGGTTGTGAAGATTTTTACGAATTAATTGAACTTTCATGTTTAAATTCATTACAACACTACTTGTGTATTTATTTTATACTCCCTCCGTCCCGCGTTAAAGTTTATGTTTTCCATTTTGGGTTGTCCTAAATTAATGTTTACATTTCCTTTTTTGTCATGTTGGGCCCACACAAAATAATTAATTATTTCATGTAGGGTCCACACACAACACTAATACAACTACCCACTTTACATTAATTATTATTTCTCTCACCTCACTACACATTAAAATATTATATCTCTTAATCTCCGTGCAAAAAGCAAACGTCAACGTTAATGCGGGACGGAGGGAGTATATGATTGTGCTTTTTTAATCCATATTCACGGTCGTTTTGTGCATCTTCAATTGGTATATAGAGTCCGAATATATATCTTGGTTGTAGATTTAGTGCGTTCACCGTTGATTCCATGTCATGATTCTAAGTGAGGGAACTCCGAAGCTTCATTAGAACTATCATATATGAATACTTATTAATTGAATTGAATTCGGGTTATTAAGTAGAATAAAGAGGATAATTTTATAGTATCTATGAAGGGAGATCATACTGGGTTAAAGTACCAATTGACCAGGGAAAAAATTGATATTGATAGTACCTAAAAAGGGGAATGGAATTATATCTCTTACTCCGAGATTATTCACACGTGTTACACACGTGTTTACTTGTGTCTATAGAGTAGATATGCATGGTTTAGTGATGCATCCATATTCCACAAGGCAGAGTCGGACATCAACACACGAAAGAGAGATTAATGTGTGAAACTGGTAGAGTTACATATTCTCCTACTTGATCCACTTTCGTATTCTTCGATTGATACTTTATTTTATTTGTTATTTTAATCCATTGTTTAGTAGTTAACAATAAATTCACAACTTTATTGTCTTACGTCTTAATTAATTTAGTAAATAATTAAATTGATAATACGCCATCCTTTGGGTTCGATAATCACTTGGTCGCTTGCTTAAGCTGCAATTGATATCCTTAATACTTGTGGATTAATTTTACGTGCAAAGAAAACGCGCATCAAGTTCTTGGCGCCGTTGCCGGGACGGCTGTTATTATTAGTTTATTATTTCAAGTGGATTAAGACTTTTATTTGTGATTATTTATTTCTATCTAACCTTAATTTTTTCTGAGGTACTTGTGCACTAGGAAAAGGAGAGGAAGAAAAGGAAGAAGTAACACACAGAGCTAAACATGACCGGAGCAAGGCAGAATCCAGATAATATTGCCATACGTGAAATTTTCACAAATTATGGGATTGGCAAAATGGGGTTGATAGGAGCAAGAGGGAAGATGATGATTTTGAGATACATCCCGCTCTTATTAACATGGTAGAGAAGAATCCTTTTTATGGTGGTTGCTTTGAAGATCCATATCAGCATCTTCGAATATTTCTTGGTTATGCAAACACTCAAAAGGGTGCTGGAGCTAATGATAATGCTAGGCGGATAGCCCTATTCAAATTTTCTTTGATTGATAAGGCAGAAGCTTGGTATGAGACTCTTGATGCCACATATTGCACTACATGGGACCAACTGCAGCAGAAGTTCTTAGAGAGATACATGTCACTCTCAAGGATCTTAAGGATGAGGCAAGAGATCACCCAATTTGTTATGAATCAGGGTGAGAAATTTTATGAGGCGTGGGACAGGTTCAAAGATATGCTCAGGAGGTGCCCACAACATGGAATGTCTAAGGCTGAGTACATAAGCATCTTCTACTATGGATTGGATTGTGAGTCGCGTATTTTTATTGATGCATCATCAAGAGGAGCCCTGTTATCTAAGACAACACTTGAAGCAGAAAAGTTATTCGAAGACATCTCTATGAATTCACGTGACTGGCCTACAGAGAGAGATAGAGAATCATATGTACTTGGCAAGGTGGCACATGTTGAATATCAAGTGGTGAAGCCGAATAGGGATGATGAGATCGTCTCTAGTCTAGCTAACATCAACAAGCTACTAGAATCCCAGCAGAAGCAGATTATAGAGTTGACACTAAGGGGCCTAGTATGAAGCAGCACGAAGTGAGAAGTGTTGAAGATACCTTCAATAGATACATGGCTGAGAATGATGCAAAAGTAGATCGTCTAAAGGCCAAGCTAGAGGCGAAAATTGATGCTAATCATACGGATTTATCTAAGAAGTTGAAGGACTTTACCTTTATCATGGGGCAGATGACCGCGAACGTGAATCAGTTGACACAAAAATTGGAGAATAAAGCCATCACGTTAAGGTTTGGAACGCAGTATGAGGGATCGATGAAGCCAGAAACAAATTTTGAAGCTCCAAGAGCACGATTTAACCTTGATTCGATCAAGCCAATAGGTCGAATCTCATCATGGAGGTCGAACCAAGCACCTGAGCAACTTGCGGAGCTTCCAGCTGACTGGTTCGACCTCGACCATTATGGTTCGACCAACCCTGTTGGTCGAACCGAGGTTGAATCAATCTATCCTCGAGACTCTGATGTCGGGTTCGACCAACCTAGCCATGGTTCGACCAAACCAGTTGGTCGAACTAGCCTGTATGCATTGCTCTGTTTGTCTAAAGCTCAATTCGACCACAATCACTCCAGTTCGACCAATCTTGTTGGTCGAACTCAGGTCGAACAAACCATGATCACTACCGTTCGACCAAACTAGTTGGTCGAACCATGGTCGAAATGGCCTGTAAGGGAGAGAATGCACGTTCAGGTGTGCAGTTCGACCACTATTCAACTAATTCTACCAGCAACCCTGGTCAAACTCAGGTCAAACCCTACTATCCTACACCGTTTTCCAGGTTGAATGCTTTATTTGATGTTGATGCTACACCAGTACCATCCCAAGGACAGAATACTGAGCTTATAGTTGAGAAGAAGTAGGAAAGAATAAAGACATTGAGAGCCGTAAAGCTTAGAATGCAGATGGATAATGAAGATGTGGTTTTCTCTATTGATCAAGTAATGAAGATACCCATGGAGACTCAATCGTGCAAGAGTATAGATGTGGTTTCTAACTTGTTTAATCTTTATTTTTCTAAGACAGATGATTCTGAATTTAAGTGAAAGATTGACAAGGAGGTGTCTAGACAGCCATGGGAGGAAGAAAATTTTGAGGATCATATGCATGTTACTAAGAAAGGTGAGGTGTTGAGTGTAGACAAAAAGAGAGAAAGAAAGTATTTGAAGGTGAGGATGCGAGAAGACCATCCTCTGATCCAGTAGCTTAAAAGAATATATCCGTCGTGACTCTCCGACGTTAAACATGAGCGTCTATTGGGGGCTTGCCCTTCCGTTTTAATGATTTATTTATTTCGTGTGAGTAAGAAATTTTTATATTTAAGGTGTTTACTAATCGGCAATTACATCTCTTTTCATTACATCTCTTTTCAAACTTAGTTTTGACTTAAATTTTTACTAAGTTTGGGGGGTGTGATGTTCATACCTTATTGAAGCACCAAGAGTATAATCTTTTCTTTGTAATGTTTCCTAGGGGAGTTGATTTTTTGCGGTATGTTGAAACTTTAATCGGTTTTGATGTGTCAATATTTTGCAATTTTCTTAGTGTTCTGTGGTGTTTCTAGTATGTGGAGTTGATTAGATAGTCAATTGATTCTTTTTTATAGTTCTCCTATTTTATTATTGATGAATCCTGTGATGATGAGTGTTGAGCTTTGATGATAAGAAAAAGGTAGAAGAGTGGCAAGACGAGTTCTACACTGAGGCTTGACCTGATCAAGTTGAACAACTTAAGGAGCTCGTGATCGTTTTGAAGGAGAAAAAAAGAAAAATCAGGTGCACTCGTTTTCTTTTTCTAAATTTTTTATGTGATTATAATTCATGAGAGTGGAAGGATTGCATTTATATTTTTGGTGATCCATGTGAGCTTATATTTTTTTAAATTGTGCTTGAAATTCATATGCTCTTAAAATTGATGGAGGAATTGTACTTGAATTATATTGTGATATGAAGTTCTATGTGTACTTATGAGATATTGCTTATCATGAAAGGTGCTCTGTTACTTGTTAAAAAAGCCATGTGAGATTTTGAGCCTCATTGATCATGTTACATAATCACATGATATTTCTTTTTGGTGAGTATCATTCTTGTGCGTGTATTCTAGAACTTGCCTCTTGTCTTACTTGAAACTATGTGTGTTAGATGATGGGAGATGATCTTAGGTCATTCTTGAATTTATGAGTCACTTAGCCATATAATTCCCTACCGAATGATGTTTATCTGTAGTTAGCCCCGTTGAGCCTAAAAGCCTTATTTCTTTGGCAACCTACGAAGATAACTACTTTGAGCATCTGAATTTTTTTTAATCTTGATTGCCCTTTATAGTGGAGAATTAATGGCTTTTCAAAGTGTGTTGATGGAGCTTGATAACAATTTGGGAATGAATGAAATTGGTGTTAAAAGAGTGATGGATCTTGATAATGCATCTAAGGAAAATCATGGAGTAGTGCTTAAATCTAGTACTTCATTGAAACAAACACCCTAGGGTAGTGCTTAAATCTAGTACCCTATGGAGGATGCGCGAGGTAGTGCTCGAAACTGGTACCTCGAGAAAAAAGAAAGAAAGGAAAGAAAAAGTATGTTGAGCTTGAAGGAAAGGAGAGAAAAGAAAATTAGAAGAACATGAAGCCGTATAGCCTTGAAGTGTAAAAATCTACAGTACAAAAGATCTCCAGTTTTAATTCTCTATTAATTAAGTCACTTATCCATATGTTTCCTACCCTTACCAAAGAGCCAACATTACATCCAAAAGAAAAGTCTTTTTTGATCCCATTGTCGAATCATAATAATAGTGGTGGAGAGTTTGAAATTTTTGGGAAGCTTATGGTTATGCATGCACTTAAATTGAATTTGTGCATAAACACTATAACCCATAAGTGTACATCTTTTACACTTGAGTGCGAGTGATATATACATCACGTGAGGACATGTAAATGGAGCATTTGAATAGGTGGTGATTGTCTTATCTTGTATGCTATGAATTGATTATTACATGTAATGAGAGTTGCATGACCTAAGTTAAGGACAATTGTATTTTGAATGGGGTATTGATCATAGTCCTTGTTTCCTTGCTAATTTTCATACTCTCTTACTTTATTTTTATTTTGTTGCCTCGGGACGAGCAACGGGTAAGTTTGGGGGATTGATGAGAGTGAAAATTAGCGTGTTTGAGTGTCCAATTTAACATCTTTTGATGGAAATTCTTGTTATATATTAGCACAAGTGTCTTAAATTCAATATATGTGAGAAAAAGGTGCACTTGAGGTGTTTTATTGTGTTTTAGGTGAAAAAATGATCAAAAGTGCAAAGTTGGAGAAAATGTGCAACTTGTGCATGAATGCTGAAAAACGCACGTCCAACTTGTATAATTTTTCTGTATTTGTATAGAGATATGAATTGGAAGTGTGATACATGGTTGGAAAGCCAAAGAAGAGAGGGTCGTTTTGGCGTAAAGAAAACCCCAATCAGATTCCAAAGGAGAAAGTTATGATCGAAATGGTGAAGTCGCGCAAGCTGTTCTTACTTAGCACGACTGTTCCAATTTCCATGACTTGTTACATCTTCAAATATTGTACTTTTGGTGAGATCTTTATATTCAAAGAAAGCCAAGAAAAAGAGAATCGCGTGAGCACAAGAATCACTAAAATCGTAGATGGGACAAGGAAGTTATGATTAAAATTGTAAAGTTGCGCAGCTGCCAGCGAGAATTTCCAAAAATTTCCGAAAATTTCCTAATTTATCTCCTTATCACATAATCCTCCATGATTCACCCATATATATTTTTTTCCTTATTTAATTCCCTTCTCACACCTATATATATTTCACATCATTATTCATAAATTGGGGGAGATTAGAAGAGATTGAATTGGAGAGAGGTCACAACAATACTACACCCCACAATGGGGGATCACCCCCCAACCATCATCCACATCCTTTCCTCCATCCATCCATCACTTTGAAGATTCGTTCGTGGAATCAAGAGGATAACCAAGAGGAGAATTCAAGACGGAGAAGGACGCGATGACGCCCACATCTAGTGTTTTATTCGTTTTCTAATTTATCTTGTATTTTCCAGACATTCGGGTAAGATCTATCCAACAACCATGATTGTTCTTCGTAACATCATGGGCTAGAGTCTTTTTGGTAGAACTAGGGTTGTGAAGATTTTTACGAATTAATTGAACTTTCGTGTGTAAACTCCGTACAAAACTACTTGTGGATTTATTTTATATATGATTGTTCTTTCTTAATTCATATTCACGGTCGTTTTGTGCATCTTCAATATGTATATAGAGTCTGAATATGTATCTTGGTTGTAGATTGAGTGTGTTCACCGTTGAACAGGATTCCATGTTATGATTCTAAGTGAGGGGACTCCGAAGATTTATTTGAACTATCATATATGACTACTTATTAATTGAATTAAATTCGAGTTATTAAGTAGGATAAAGAGGATAATTTTATAGTACCTATAAAGGGAGATCATATCGGGTTAGAGTACCAATTGGCCAGGGAAAAAATTGATACTGATAGTACCTAGAAAGGGGGTGGAATTATATCTCTTGCTCCGAGGTTATTCACACGTGTTACACACATGTTTACTTGTGTCTATAGAGTAGATATGCATGGTTTAGTAATGCATCCACATTCCACAAGGCAGAGTCGGACATCAATACACGAAAGAGAGATTAATGTGTGAAACTGGATTATCCTAGAGCTACCTATTCTCCTACTTGATCCACTTTCGTATTCTTCGAGTGATACTTTATTTTATTTGTTATTTTAATTCATTGTTTAGTAGTTAACAATAAATTCACAACTTTATTACCTTACGTCTTAATTAATTTAGTAAATAATTAAATTGATAATACGCCGTCCTTTGGGTTCGATAATTACTTGGTCGCTTGCTTAAGCTGCAATTGATATCCTTAATACTTGGGGATTAATTTTGCATGCAAAGATAACGCGCATCACCTACCAAAGAGCCTATCATTAAATCCTTAATGAAAGACCTTTTTGATCATTGATTGAAACTTTGGCGGTTTGTGAATGTAGTCTACGAGCAAGCTTATAGCGAGTCGAGTCAATAGATTAATGGGTGTTGATTTACCCTACTATAAAGAGTGTTGAGTGAAATTGATATCCCATTGTGAGGCTTGGACAAAGAGGGACTATATTACACTTTATTTTCTTTTGATTGAACTTGTTAATTTCTCATGTTATGAGTTTAATGTTGTAGGATGACTTAGCATACATTGTGGTTCTTATTGTTATTGATGTGTTATTACTTGTGTTCATTTAGTTTTTTTTTCCTAGGTGAAAATCTCACCCCTTGATTTATCATTTTCGTTGTACGGGACACTTTAAGTTTGGGGGTGTGATGAGTGATATTTTCACCTAAATTTTAGTATTTTTTATGTCTGTTTTCGTAGTATTTTATCTGTATTTTTTATATTATTTGGTTGTGTTATTTGTTCTCGTGGAAATGTGTGTGAATGAGAGCAAAAATGGAATGGGAGCTAAAACGAGCAAGAAACGGGCTCACGGGACCCAACTCGAGTTGCAAGGTGCAACTCGAGTTGAGAGAAGGTCGAGTTAAGGTCCAGAGACCATCCAGAGAGCTTACTCGAGTTGCAAGGTCCAACTCGACTTGCAACTCGAGTCGAGTAAGGAGTAGGGCAGCGACCAAAAATTGTACAGTGAGACAGCTCGACTTGCAAGCTGCAACTCGAGTTGCTAGCTCGAGTCGAGCTGTCTTCAATAGCCAATCCAGTTTCAGAGCCTCGCAACACGACCGACCAGGTGGATGCACGAGTTGTCAACACGAGTCGAGCCAAGTCAACTTGAGATACACACAACGTAGCTCGACTCGAGTTGGGAAGGCCAACTCGAGTTGCATGTTTCTGGGCTAAAAATCCGGATTTTCACCAACCAATATGTGTAAGTGTGTGTAAAAAGCCCAACTAATGTTAAATTCGTGGCCCAACTTGGAGAAGGTATAAATAGCCTCAAGTTCAACATTTGAAGGGAGATTGGATATTCCACACAAGGGTTTCACCCCTACACCTAGATCACACACCATTTCCTCCATTTTATACCTTCATTTTCATCAATTCTTCATCCATACCATCTACCTTCATCCCACCATCAAATCCTCCATCCAAGTAATTAGAGAAGCAATGAAGAGAGGAAGATTGCAAAGGAAAGAAGAAGATCACCATTGGAGACATCCAAGGGAGTTTTCATCTACACATTGTATTGAAACCTTATTGTTTATCATGTTTTATAAGGATTTTAATGTCTATCTTGATTTCCTATTGAATATGGTAGGCTAATCTCCCTTGTGATATTAGCAATATGAATTGTGTTGGATAATTTTGGGTATTTGAAATTGAATGATTATGTTGATTGGGTTATTTGATTTACTATCATTGATACTTTAGATCTTGATGTTTATGATGATGTGTGTAGTTTGTTATTTTAAACATGTGATTAGATTGAGAAGTCAATTGCATATTTAGGATAATTAATTGAATCATGTTGTCATACGCATCATGTGCATTATAAATGGTAAAGAGATTGAGAAGTCCTTTATGATTTAGAACCCTTTGATAGGACATCTGATTGGTTTGATCGAGAGATTGATTAATCATGTGAAGGGACTCTCATTTTAAGCTTTGTATCTAGTTAGAATTGTTTCAGTGAGAACCAATCCATTGAGCATTATTCCATATCCTATTCATTTCGAGAGGGAGTTTAGGTGAACTTAGTGTTGACCCTTAGTCTTGTACCCATGACACATATGAATTCGTTGCATGATATCTAGATTTTCCATACTTTAAGTATTGCTAGTCTCATTCTCTATCTACTTGGCTCATTCATCCATTGATTCATTCATCTATCCATTTATTTTATTGTCATTTCTTGATTATCTCACCTTTATGATCATTTATATTATACTATGGTGAAGTGCTCCCATCACCGTGATAAGGCAAGCTTCGTCCCCCATAACTTCCCCCATTGATCTCTACTCGTTGAACCTTTTCAGAAAATCTCACAAGCTTTATGTCGACCCCTGGCCGATGTTAGTCAGCTTGTGTTTTGGTTCCTTCGATGCCCCAAGGTATGAGTACTGCATCAGGAAAACCTCCATCAGTTCTCCCCAGCTTCCGATGGATGCTGCTGGGACCACTCTAAACCAGACGTGGGCCTTGTTTCCTAGGGTCAGCGGGAACATCCTACATAATGTTATCTCGTTTGCTCTTTGCGCCCTCTTCCACATCAGATATTTTTCAATGTGAGAATAAAGATCATAGTCACAATCGAAAATCAAGCTGGAGGGAAACTTGATCCCTTGCTGCTGAGGGGCATTGTTGATTTCCGTCGTGAAGGGTGAGGGAGCCACCGAGGATTGAAGGATTCCTCCTGTTCCAGACATCTTCTTTTCCAGATCTGTGAAGAGCTTGTTCACTTCCTCGTTTATCAAGGCCTATAGGTCTCTGGTTGGGGCATTCGGAAATGCCTCCCTATTCTCCGACCACACCTCTGCCTGGGTCTCCCTTCGTCTCGTCCCTCTTCATGAGGCGGGTCTCCCATTCCTCCTGTTCTGTGGTAAGGATAACTCGGTCGTGGGTAGATCTTCCCACGAGGGATCTTGGCTCTCATGTGAGTATGGTGTCAAAGATGAGTGGGATCTCTGATTCCTTGGCCTTCTGCATCTGTTATGCCTCCTTTGAGAGACAGACGGGGTCTTCGTGGGGCTTCGTCCTCTGCTGGCATTTCCCGGGTTGCGGGTCGGCCTCTCCTCTGGTTTTTTGAGTGAGGTTGGTGAGATCCCTCTTCTCCCGGCCTTTCCCTCGGTGGAGGGTTCCAGTCTCTTGATTCCGTCCAGACCGTGGTTGTCTTCAAGCGTCATCCCCCATGGATACCTCTGGGGGTGGGGGATTCCCTCCTGGTTGTGGTTGCCTTTGAGTTCCCATTTTCGGTCGATGGTGGTATACACTGCGCCTTCCTTCGCTGGAGTTTAGTTTACGCTTTCCCTTTCTACGGCGTTCCTCCTCCGTATGAGTTGATAGTTTCTCTGGCATCTCCTCCGCTGTGCTCTTTCCTGGCGTCCTTCCTCCTCTCGAGATCTTCTAATAGATCGCCGTGGCTTCCCCTGTGAGGGCCGCTAAAGCTCAACCTCGCCGGTTGAACCAGGGGAGCTTTCGCGGCGTACTTGTCAATCACCCTTCGAATATTTTCATTCATTTTTTTCGTTTTCTGAGGGTCTCCCAGATTTGGCACAGGAATAGAACTCACGCGGAGTGTGCACCTCCAGGACCGCGCGCGCTGATCTGCACATTATTTCCACTTCTCGTCACGTTTTGCTGGGCTCTGGAACACTCTCCCCTCTCTTCGTTCCCACAGGTCATAAATCCTTCACCTCTCATCTCAAAATCAAGAAACAGAACAAGAACCCAAGGATTTTTCTCACAGGACAAGGATGGCTAATTGTAGCGTTCCCACATAAGGCGCCAGATGTTGATGCGTGTTCTTGGCTCGTTAATTTACGTTTAATAAAAATGGAATATTGCATAACGAAACCAAGAACGATCACAATCAAACATGGAACAACCATAAGCAAGAGATCACAAATGAAAGAGAACCGAATTTCCACCAAAGAACTATATCCGATTTTGTTACTCTCCCTTAGAACAACACTCATAAAATTCTCCTTTCTTACAAGTGTAATATCTAAAGTGAGTATTAGTCACCTCCCTCTCTCATATGAGAGAGACTATTTATACTATCTACAAACCCTAACCCGGAGCCAATCGCCTTGCGCCACTTGGATGAAGACAAGCCGTCTTTAATGAAGTTGTCTGGTACGCCGGCTAGCCTGGGGAGGAGTCTGAGTGTTGCGAGTTGCTTTTGCAGGGTTTCATAGGTCGTCCCCATCCTTTGCTGGCTTTCCATTGGTAGTTAGGGGAGGATGCTCCAGTTGCTTGCTGTCCTCTAGTTAGGATTGCTGTCCAAGGCATCTCATCTTCCCGTTAGTCATGTCTTCTAGCCTGCTGCACTTGTCAGTCTCCATAATGATGTTTGTTCTTTATTGTACCGCTTCTATTATCCATCTGATTCTCGGACAGGTTGACTTCCAATGTTGTGATACTCGTCCGAGCCCTCGGGCAGGGGGGAATGCCGCCGAGGTTCCCTACCGAGGGTGCTTCGGGCTTCCGTCCCTTTGATGGGTCTCTTCTTTACCCTTTCCTTAATTGGGTCTTTGGGCCGGTAGTGATTTCTTTGGGCTGCCTTAGCTGTCCATTCGACACTTCTCTTCGAATTGAACTCCAAGAAGGCTGGGCCTTCTTCTTCAAGTATTTAAAGATTATTGGGCTTTAGGCCTACTACGCATGGGGAATATAATACACATAACAATTATTATACCTTAAAAAACTAAGAGTGAGTCTCTTGTGTGCCCGGACACACGAATTTAGATCCATAGGTTTAAATAATAGAATAGGGAGGGTAATAATTGTTTTCACATGAGGACACATACCAAGTCTCGATGGCGGCGTAGGAGCTTTGCCAAACACTAATCTATCAACACACGGGGTACGAAATAACCAGGGGTATAATATTCCGATGAGTCGACTGCTTAGGCCAATGACTTTGCAATGGTACATTTGAGGATTTTAACTCAATATTTAATTTTTAAGTGAGCATTTATTACCCACTAAGCAGTCAGGAGTCTCGAATATAATGTATAATAACAAATAAAAACTGCAATTTATTCGCGCCATCGATCAGAAACTCCAACAAACCATTAAAGCGTATATTTCCTTTCTCTTTACGATTCAATACCCAACCCGCCTCCTCGTATCCAACAAAACGAAGATCTGTATAAACTTCAATATTTTGCTGAAACATCAGTTGGGCCATGGGAACGATGAAAGAATATTGTATACTTTTTATTCCAATAATTGCTATTTTTTGCGCTGAGGTTTCTTATGCGGCAAGATCGAAGGACGAAACCAGAGAACAGTTTTATGGGAATCTAATTAATTCAACGGGCTCAGAAAATGGTGAAGGGAGTATAGCAAAGATGTTTGATCGTGTGTTAGAGAAAGAGTTCTCTGAAACTGATCAACCTGAAGGTTAGTTAATTTATCTGGCCTTTTTCTATTTTAATTTTTCATAAACAGGACAACTTTTGTTATGGAACTTGATATGTTTGATTTTTCGTTGTGACTGACCTACTTGAAGTTTTTCTTGCTATATTTATTTGGGAATAGGGTTAGGATTCTGCTATTGTTGCAATATATGTGCAATAAAGCAATGTAGTCTATGAATTTAGAGCTAAAAGGGGGAAATGGAAGAAGGAAATTCATTTTTAAGTAGTTATTCTCCATTATAAATGATTGATTTACACCTGGGGTTCTAAAGCTTGTTTAAATCGATGCTAATTACTGGATGTCCATTTTGAGTGACATACCCTAGACTTGGAGCATCTCCTAAAGGCTCTTGAAATTTTCACTAAATATATTTATTACCTCACAAGTCAGATCTATAATTAAATAAATTTGGAGTGAAAGACATAAAATAGAGGGAAAAACAATGTAATAACTAAACATTGGAAAATAATAAATTAATTTAATGAAATATAAAGAGTGTGCTGAAAGAAATGAAAAATATCTTTCTAAAATTTTAAATACTCTTTATTTTACATAAAATGCTCTCCACATTATAAATAGACTCTTGGGGATGCTCTTGGAACTCATTTAATGTGAACTCTTTAAATCCTTTCCTCAATTAAAACTATCCAAATCGCGAGATTAGTGAAAATGAGAGAAATGCTTTGAGGACTGTGTGGCTTGCATATTTATGTTAATATGTTAAATTTGAGTTGTCGCACGTCTTCATATTTGAGGAAGGATAACTAGCTGATTAACCTAGTTAGCTACTCCTCATTCACCTATTGATTTTAAATAGGAGGGTCACTTGGTTGACTTGTAATCTTCATCTAATAATGATTATATTTCAGTGTCAGCTTGCAGCCTATTAAAGAAAGAATGAACAATTTCTTTGTGTGTATTTGCATATTTTCCTCTATTTAAGAATTTATTCCATCTGTTATCATGGCTCCTTTAAATTCTTCTCATATTTCCAAAGGTTCTGGAGAAAGCAGCTTCAATAGCAGCGTGGCAGACCGACAGGTAGATTTACCTTTTTCATAATCATTAGTTGAATCTAGTTACTCTGTGGATTCTTTTGTATCATGCTAGTTGTAATCTAACTTCACTGATAATAAACATTTTGTGCCATTAAACTAAATCAATCATAGTAGTTGAACATTTATCATTGCTATGTCTGAAGATATGTAATATTGCGTAGCTTTGTATCTAGAATTCATTTCTCTACAACATGCTCTTGGGATTTAATATCTTATGTTCATGTATTTGACTTACTCATAGTATTCTAAACATAATCCCATCACAGTCATATGCCTGAGGAGGGGGTTGACTACCTGTCCTATGTAACTTAAAAAATATTGGCTTTGTATTCTAGATTTACGTTCTATAATTAGATTCTACATATTATAACAGGCTGAGTTGGAGACCGTTGCTAAAATCATCCATGAGAAGAAGAATGACACTAATGAGGCTAAGTAAGGGAATGATAATGAGTTGCACGCAAAATTAATTACAATATTATGTTTTTCATATAAAGAAAACGACTTTACTATTGCTACTTTTTTTTCTTCACTATTTTAATAGTGGCACCAAACCTTTCCAATTCCAAGATGTTTTCTCTCTAGAAAATGAAGATTTTGATGACATGGCGACCCTCATAGACAGAAAGGTGAGACCAATATATATATATATATTCAAAATGAGTCATGCAACAAAGAAGATTTCTTTTATATAAGAAGTCATTCCTAACATTACATTTTATGTGTAGGATAACGTGTTTGTGATGTCGAACAGGAAAACAAAATATCCGGTCCTTCAAGTAGATTTCAGGTAACCCATTATATTTTTGCGATTATGATAGCTGATTTAATTTCTCTATTCCTGCAATTCTGGACTATATATATAACTTATTACACTTTTGAGTCCCTTTTTTTGCCCCCCCCCCCCCCTGTATTACGTTTGAGGAATGATGATGAGATAGTATCTTGAATGTTGCTTTGTAGGCTGATTTCAGATTTGGTGGTTGTGATAGTCTCTGCTGCCAGTGGTGGAATAATCTTTTCCTGTTTAGGTCAACCGGTCTGTACTCTCTAACTTTGTCCTCTTGGCATATTTTATGCTCGCATTTTTTAATACTTTTGACCCTCTTACTTTAGAGAGTATGCCTTTAGAAGATGATAAGAGTCTTACCAATTCACTTCTTATTTTAGGTCATTGTTGGCTACCTTCTTGCTGGATCAATTATTGGACCTGGTGGTTTGAAATTTATCAGTGAGATGGTGCAGGTACGTTTCCTCTAATGTCCAAGATTTTCTTTAGTGCTGATGCATCTATTTGTTTTGCAAAGGAAGAATCATGTTAGTTTGTTGAATGCTATTCATTTCTTGGTGAGAACTTTGATCTCAAGTTTCTGAGTTTCTGTATTTACTTTTCTGATGAGTTAAAGTTTTGTTTGGACTATTTTTGTTTTTTACTGAGTTTTCTTTAGACTTTGTCAGGTAAAAATATCTTGAAACAAGAAACCAAGAAAATACTTTAGGGGCTGTAAATCTTTTACTTCGAATTCATTCTCTAATTGATCCTTAAGCATACAATTTTCAGCACTATCATCATCTGTCAATATGATGTCCTCAACATATATTATGAGAATGACCTTCTTACCAGTTTCTCCAATCTTCACAAATAATGATGGTTGGCATTTCCTTGATTGTACTCAAGCTGATTGAGAGTTGAGTTGAACCTGTTGAATCACACACGTGGAGACTGCTCTAAACTGAACAAGGATTTTCATTCTGTGCACTTTAACATGTTCTCCTTCATACTCAAATCCAGGAGGAACCTTTATATGCACCTCTTCATCCGGATTGCCATTTAGGAAGGCATTCTTTATTTTGAACTGAAGTAATTCCAAATCTTGATTCTTTGCAAGACACAAGATCACTCATATAGAATTCAACTTTGCCATAGGAGCAAACTTTTCTTCATAATCAATCCAATAAGTTTGTGTAAAGCCTTGTATCAATTGAGCTTTATACCTCTCTACTGTGCCATCTACCTTGTACGTTACTGTGAAGACCCACTTGCTACCAATCACCTTTGTATCTTGGGGGCCTGGGGCAAATCAACTATCAAAGCTCTCATTTCCTCTTGCACTGCATTCTCCCATCCTGGATTCTTTAATGACCTGTGGATAGTTTTTGGAATTTCCAAGATGTCAATCTTTGTTGAGAAGGCTCTAAATCCAGGACCAGGAGACATTTATGCAGGTTAAGAAATTATATATTGGATGTTTAGTGCATTTCCTTACCTTTTTCTGCAATGCAATTGGCCGATCCAGATCACTAGGTTCAACAAATTTCGATTTTTGGGTCAACAATTTGTTTTGCTGAGGTGCCTTTTGCATGCAAGAGTAAGTCTTAAATGGCTTCTCAGGAGGACTAGATGACTCGGATTAGGAGTGGGGAGTTCTCTTGTCAATTCCTAAAGCTCTAGGAAGTTTAGGTATCTTTCTTCTCAGTCCTAAAGCTCTAGGAAGTATAGGTATCTTTCTTCTCAACAGTTCCAATCATCCTCCCTGAAGAGGGATCCTGAAATTCGCAATGAGTTGGAAGAAAGGTTACAACACAATCCATATCTCTAGTAACTTGCTAACTGACAGGGAGAATAGGAGATTGTAAGTTAAGTTGGGCACATGTAAATTGATCACAGGAACTCTGTGATCTTCCATAAGTCGAACGTGACTCCGGAAGAACTACTTGAAGAGATCAAAGGACACCTTTGGAGCTGGTTTGAGAGGAGAAACTTGGTGAAAAAACATTTCTCCTTTCATGATTAGATAATAAATCCTATAATAGCCCTTTAATGATAGGTGTATTTCTCTTGTACAATCCGTTATAAGGCATGTCTGGGTGTTGTTTATACCTAGAATACCTGATTATTAATAAAATCAATTTATTCCTGATAAAAAAAAATAAAAATAAAGATTTCAATATGACATTTGCAAACCGTTAATACTTCTAATTGCAGCTGACCTTTTTCCATCAGCAACCCATACACTAATCTCACCATTACATTTGTCATAACTTTCATATTCTTCCATTGATCCCGTCATGTGATCTGATGCCCCTGTCCAACAATTTGTTTTCTGTGACATTGATATGAAAGTTTGACATATATTACCCGCGTGTGCAATAGCAGCAGCGGTATTCTTTGAATTTTGACTCTCGGTACCTTTGGAAACTGTGGTTTGATTAAAGATTTGCATTCAATCTGCTTTTGCTACAACAATTCCACCTTCTCTGTTGAATGTTCATACTAGCAGCTTTTCCGAAGTCTGCCTCCACCAAATTTGCCAATTTTTAGGCCCTATACTGTTTCTTTTGTTTCCGCCCCTCTGGTTTCCTTGCAGATCCCGACATCTCTGGGTATGATAAGATTTATCACAATATTTTAACCAAACCTTATCTTTGGTCTGAGACCAACGATCACCACCTTTCCTCTTTATGACAAGAAAAAAATTATTATTATATTCCATATTGGTTGCACATGAATTTGTGGAAGGGCATATAAAATGGGGTCAACCCTCTAGCTTTTCACCATGACTTTTGTTAGTTAGGGTCCCCTAGCTTATATGCATAACAATTTGGTCAGATCTATCGGATTCGGGCAGGTTGCTTAAAGGGTGTACCTGGTGGTGTGCCCAGGGGTTGCCAACCCAGATGATGCCCAAAGGGGCTTGTGACTATTAGAGGCAAGGGAATAGCACACGAAAAACACAGGAAAAACCAACGAAATAATTCGTCCGACGCCAAATCACGGCAGTCAATAACAATTCTTCTTCCTACCAACCCTAATTATTGTCACCCAATATTTATAGGACTACATCTAAAAAAGAAGCCCAATAACACAGCCCATTGGACTTAATAAAAACATAATAAGAAATAAATCATAAAATAAGGAAAAAGGAAATTAAATTAAATTAATGGTCCCCTGAAGCCTTCCAGCAGCATCTTAATGATCCCCTGAAGCCTTCCAGCAGCATCATTGTCTCTGCTCAACTTCTGTTTCTACGGTGATATGTAACAATTCCCTCCCCCTCAAAAGATGCCTTGTCCTCAAGTCGAAATTATGGAAACTGGGAACGAAAATAAACCTCATCCACCCAAGTAGCTTCATCATCTGACAAACCCGACCATGCAACCAACAGCTGGTTCACTCGATCATCTCCACACCACACTTGACGGCGACGCCGAATACGAGATGGAACAACCTATGGAGTATCATCACATATTTCGGGAGGAAGGGACGTAGCAACCTGCTGATTTCCCACCACCGATTTCAACTGAGAGACATGAAAAACCGGATGCAACCGAGATCCCTCCGGGAGAACCAAATGATAGGCAGCCGCACCTATACGCTCTGAGACCTCAAATTGACCAAAAAAACGAGGAGCTAGCTTTATGTTCAACCATTTAAACAAGGATGCTTGTCTATACGGATGAAATTTAAGAAACACCCTGTTCCCCACCTCGAAATTTAAGGATGTTTGTTCGCAGCTCGCGACATACGTTGTTGGGCCCTCTCAAGATGGAAACGAAGTTTTTTTAGAATAGAATCTCTCTCTTGAAGAACATCCGCAACAACCTTCACTCTAATTTCCGCCTGTAAGAACTGTACTATGGTGGGAGGAGGACGACCATAAACAGCTTCAAAAGGAGTACAACCCAATGAAGAATGGAAACTTGTATTGAAACAATATTCAGCCCATGAAAACCATTGTGCCCATTTCTTAGGATGCTCAAAAGTGAAACAACGCAAATAAGTTTCAAGGCAGCGATTCATTACCTTTGTTTGGCCATCCGTTTCCGGGTGGTACGACGAACTCATGCGCGGTTGAGTTCCCGTGCCTTAAATAGCTCCTTCCAAAAAGAGCTAAGAAAAATGGGATCCTGATCCGACACAATAGTATGTGGAATACCGTGAAGTCGTACAATCTCTCGAGCTACAGCAGAAGCAACATCACGCGCTGTAAATGGATGAGATAGGCTAATAAAGTGGGTAGCCTTTGAGAGCCTATCAACTACCACCATAATAACTTCCCAATGCTTTGATTTAGGAAGACCAAAGATAAAATCCATGCTTACATCCTCCCATATGCGCTCCGGAATGGGCAGAGGTTGTAATAAACCCGCCGGAGAGCGAGTATCAGATTTGTTGCGTTGACAAATTAGACAATTAGCAACAAAATCAGTCACCGAACGCATCATTCCCAGCTAATAAAAATCTGCTGCTAACGCCTATATGTATGATAGGCTCCCGCGTGTCCCCCCATAGGCGTGGCATGAAAGACGGGAAAGAGAATTTGCTGTCGCATTTGTCTTCCCTGATTTGTGTTCAATTTGAAAATCAAATCCCATGAGCTTGGCTGCCCAATATTGTTGGGCTGGTGACGAAAACGACTGCTGCAGAAGATGTCTCAGACTTCTATGATCAGTACGAACTATAAATTTTCGACCCAACAAATATTGCCTCCAATGTGTTACTGCCAAAACCAAAGCCATCAGCTCTTTTTCATACGTGGACTTAGCTGAATTCTTAACTGATAGCCATTTGCTGAAAAAGGCAATTGGTCTCCCCCTTTGCATCAACACCGCCCAAACGCCTCTACCAGAGGCATCACATTCCACAACAAATTCAGCATTAAAATCAGGCATGGGTAATACCAGCGCTGAGGTAATTGCCTCTTGCAGTGAACTGAATGACTTTTGAGCTTCTGTACCCCAATTGAATTTTTGTCCGGCATCTTTACGAAGAAGTTCTGTAAGTGGCTGAGCAATTTTACCGTATCCTTTAATAAATCGCCTATAGTAACTTGTTAGGCCAAGAAAACCACGAACCCCTTTGATTGTTTTTGGCACCGGCCACTGGAGAATAGCTAATATCTTTGTAGGATCCATCTTAACTCCATCCACTGATACGACATGGCCAAGATAATCTATGGATGATTTTGCCCAAGCACACTTTTTAGAGTTAACCACAAATGAAGCAGATGCCAAAATAGATAATGCTAGCCTCAGATGGTTTAGATGAGATGACCAATCTGGACTATATATTAAAATATCATAAAAAAACCAATATGAACTTTCTCAAATATGGACGAAAAAGATCATTCATAATCGCTTGGAAGGTGGATGGAGCATTTTTCAACCCAAATGGCATAACTAACCACTCATAATGACCAGAATGGGTGCCGAATCCCGTTTTGGATATATCTTCAGGTGCCACTCTAATCTGATGGTATCCCGAGCGGAGGTCTAACCTCGAAAACCACTTAGCTCCATGTAATTCGTCAAGCAATTCTTGAATTACGGGAATGTGATACTTATTAGGCACTGTGAGTTTGTTCAGCTCTCGGTAGTCAACACAAAAACGCCAGCTCCATCTTTTTTATGAACCAGTAAAGCAGGACTAGAGTATGGTCCCGAACTAGGCTGAATCAGTCCAGCAGTAAGCATCTCTTCTACCAAACGTTCAATTTCTGTTTTTTGCGGTGCTATATAGCGGTAGGGACGAATAGAAACAGGGGTTGCATCTGGAAAAAGGGAAATGCAGTGATCACGTTCACGCCTAGGTGGTAGCCCAGAGAGCGGTTCAAATACTTGAGCAAATTCGTGAAGTAGTTCTAGAACATCTGATGGAAGAGTGTCAGAAGAAGGCAACTCAAGGCGAGTCAACTCTAAAGGCCATGTGATCCAACACTGATCAATATCCTCAAGTTTAAGAGAATAAGCGGAAGATACCTGCTTTCTGCTAAGACCAGGAAGACCTCTGAGAGTTACTGAAGTTTCTTTGTAGTTGAAAGACATGGACAAGTTAGACCAATTTGCACGAATATCTCCTAAGTCTTCAACCAAGATACCCCCCAATATAATATCAAGACCTGCTACTGGAAACACAGGCTAGAATCTCAAATTCAACGGAGGCTAATGTAAGGCACAAACCCTTACAGATCCCTGCAGTAAAAGCTTGATTTCCATATCCCAAACTTACGGGCAAAAACAGCGGAGCTATCAACTTGGAGACCAAGACGCCTTACTAAGTGTGGCGAGATAAAAGAATGGGTAGCCCCACTATCAATCATGACAATAACCTGCTCACTTCCCAATGAACCCAATACTTTCATTGTTTGAGGTCCTTCAAACCCACATGTGGCTGCTGCAGATAACTCCAAATCAGGGGTAGATTCCACGATCTGTTCTTGTTCCTTCTGATCAGCACCCAATTCGTTTAATTCCCCTTCATTGTCATCATCCATCATGAGGATTACTCGTAAAGAACGTTGCGAGCATACATGAGTTGGGGAATATGGTTCCCGACATTTATAGCATAAGCCACTGGCATGTAGATCTAAGTAATCCGAGTGGTTCATCTGTCGGATTGGGCGATTTCGAGAGAAAGATGTAGAGTCTTGGGAGCGTGGGATATCAGATCGTGCCGGTTTAAAGTTGGCGCTAGTGGAGTCGCGCCCAGAATTATGTGAAGTATTATGTGAAGTAGTCTGTGTAGAAGGACCTCCTCCTTGGCGAATATTCGGGGCTGATGGAATTGATCGCGAACCCCCCAAGTATGGTGGTGGAGTGCGATTCACTTGAAGAGGTTGAATCGCGTCAATCTCACGTTCAATTTCTCTTGCTAGATGCATTGTAGAACTTATTTCTTCTGCATCCTTCGAACGGATGCGCAATCGGATGTCATCACGAAGACCACTCAGAAAAAGCCCAAGAGCAAGTGAATCTGGAATATCAGTTACAGCCGAGAGACGTGCAATAAAGATGTCCACATACTCATCAACTGATGTGGTTTGACGGGTAGCGGCCAGTGCTTCATAGGGATTCGTACGTGGATCATCCCCATAGCGCTTCAAAAGCTCGATTGTTAGTTTTCCCCAACTGAGATCAGGAAAACGACTCTTAGTCCATTGCAGCCAATAAAGAGCGTTGCCTTCCATTGCAATGAGGGCCATTTCAACTCTCATGTCATCAGGGGTGTTATGAACTGAAAAATATTGTTCTGCTCTAGATATCCAAGCAGAAGGATTTTCACCCACAAACGTGGGCAGTTCAAGTTTGTGGTGTTGTTGTGTAAAAGCTGATGACGGATGTTGAAAAGGATTTTCTTTGGGAGGAGTTTGCGGGGCTGATGACTCAGCAGTTGCAACCCCCTTGCTTTTGTCAACATGAAAAGTGTGGTCGAATTTTTGTCAAAATTGTTTAGATTGCATATCAGTCTGCAAACCTTCTACATGATGAACTAGGGCATCATGTCTGGTGGTAGAAAGTTTCTGGCCTTCTTTCAATTCTGCTACCCTCTTCTCCAACGTACTCACAACAGTTTCCAAGGTATCCATGCGCGACTCGCTCCGCGTCGTCATGATCCGGCAGGTCGGACCAAATTGTTAGAGGCATGGGAATGGCACACGAAAAACACAAGAAAACCCAACTAAATAATTCGTCCGACGCCAAATCACGGTAGTCAATAACAATTCTTCTTCCTACCAACCCTAATTATTGTCACCCAATATTTATAGGACTACATCTAAAAAAGAAGCCCAATAACACAGCCCTTTGGACTTAATAAAAACATAATAAGAAATAAATCATAAAATAAGGAAAAAGGAAATTAAATTAAATTAATGGTCCCCTGAAGCCTTCCAGCAGCATCTTAATGATCCCCCGAAGCCTTCCAGCAGCATCATTGTCTGTGCTCAACTTCTGTTTCTACGGTGATATGTAACAGTGACACCTGGAGTTGGGGGCTTGGCGTGTAGGTTGCCACCCGGAGTGTGCAGTCTCAGGTCTGTGGACATTTGGTTTGAAGTAGGATGGATTGTTATGATACCCCACATCGGTTCCTCACGAAAGAGTGGAAGGGCATATAAGTAGGGGATTACCATTACCTTTTACCATGGTTTTGAGTTAAGTTAGGTCCCTCTAGCTTATATGCCTAAGAAAACTCTGCATATCCAAGGAGATGAATCTTGGCTTGGAGGATTCTTCATCAACTGCTTCCTGCTTTCCGCTCTTCTAACTTCTGCAAATGACTCTCAGAGACTAGGAGAAGACTTCATTCCTAGCAGCGTATCATGAACCTCATATATTTATGGATTTAGTCCCTGTAAACAATCAAAAGTATGTACATTTTGTAGCATCTTCTTGAACTTTTCTCTATCAGTGGAACACTCCCAGCCAATGATAAAGGAAAAACTGACAATTGCCCCTAATTTTACTCTTGCAAATTAATTCACAAATTCACAATATAGCTATTATTTATAGCTAGTTTCCTCCAATATGTCCTTTGGTGCCTTTTCTTGATGGGTCTACGTTAAAAGATTGAACCAAGTTACAGCACTATATTCCTTTTTCTCTTCTAATTCCTTTTTCTTATATTTCAAAATTTGACATAGTACACAGAAAGTATTGGTTATGCTTCCCATAGTTGTTAAAGTCAGGAGGCGCACAAAGGCTAAGGGGCCTTCTAGCACCCAAGCCATGCCTCTTGATGGGGTGTGGTTCTCTTTTGAAAATTATGTATATAAACACTGCCCTAACCCTATTCTTCAAGGAATATGTCTCCAAGTGCTGACCAAGGGATAGGACTAGCATGTTAGAAAGAATGAAAAGTACTGTGTGATACGCGGTGGTTGCATCTTCTGCTATCTGGCTCTATTATCCTACCTTGTGTACAACCGACTCCATTCTGCGCCCTTGTTTGCATCCGGCTCATTATGCATCCTTGTGTGGACCTGGCTCTATTCTGTGTGTTTGTGCCCAATCAGCTTTACTTAGCGTCTTTGTGAGCTTTCCATCATATTACTGATTTCCATTCTCTCTTCTACTATTGTTGCATGCTAGCTCCACATCTCTCTCCCATTGCTGCATGCTTGTGCGATTAACTCTACTAGCTTTGCACTCATTGCTTCTTCCTTGTGCTCATTGCACTATTATTGTTGTCTCGTGAAGCTTAAAAGTTCCAAAACTCTATGGCAAGCTACACAAATCTGTGATATACTCCAGCTTGAGGGGTATAATTGAAGGTTATGAATGTGGATGGTTATGAAAAATAATTTTATTTTCCATTTTCTATTAAAAAAAATTGATATCTGATCCCTCCCATTTCCACAGATATGTCATATAATTACACTTTTTCCCAAATTTATATTCTCATTTTTCTCTACTTTTCATCTTACAAAATTCTCATAATTATTCATCTTGTAAACAATTTCATCAATTTGCTTATGTGAAAAATGATAATGGACATTAATAATGAAAATTTTAACCTATCCCACCATATGCTTCCATCTTTAAATGATGTATTCTATGTTTAGTAGATAGATCTTTACTTTTTTGTAATAATTGGTCTTTACTTCATACCTTATATTGGTTGTAACCCTAACTCTTTTCTCCTACTGTAACGGGATTATTATACTTCAATAAAATGTACAATACATAGAACCTCTACCCTTTTTTACTTTACAATATATTTATTAGTTCATGGAAAGTTTGTGCTTCGTGTTATTCGTACTTACTTAAGTTGGACAAAAAGCAAAGCACTATTCAAGCAATTGGAATTTCTTATCCATAGATGTAGGTAACAGGTTTTGTGAGTCAGATTAGTTTAGAAGTATTAAGATTCTATGGCCATCGCTTAATGCCGAAAGCTTCCTCCATGACAACCTAGTACTTGCTTTCCATTGGAAAGGATAGTTAATTAAGTATTTTATTAAGCATCTGGCTTATCATAATCATTGTAATTACCTGGAGAGAAAAAAAAATCAGATTATTCATTAAAATTTCCTTAGTAGGGGGCTGATATCTTTTTCCTTCTTTGTGTAATTATATCCTATGTAGCATTAATATAAAATCTTGTATATCTGAAGTAAGAAATGGTTTTGACCATAAGTTTCCATTATATAAAATCTTGTATATCTGAGTAAGAAACAATTTCTGCTTCCTTTATTGTTTAATTATATAAAATCTTGTATATCTGAAGTAAGAAATGCTTTGACCATAAGTTGCCCATTGTATGTTTCTGCACTTCAACTGTACATCATTACTTGCTTATTGGTCCTTGTGTTACACCACTCACTTCAATATATAGTTTAAAAATGCACTGAGCTATTACTTTTCCTATATTTGATGATCTTATATATTTTGATACTTCTCAATTGCTTCATATTTTTTTCTTTGTTTCAATCTTCCTTCAATCCATATTTCAGGTTGAGACTGTTGCACAGTTTGGTGTTGTCTTTCTTCTATTTGCTCTGGGACTGGAGTTCTCTTTGTCAAAGGTATAGTTTTTGTTTAAATCATTACATATAGCTGGATATTTTTTTCTAGCCTTTTTCTCTAGAGTGCCTGATGTGTATGTTGATGCAGCTAAAAGTTGTGGGTCCCGTTGCTGTGTTAGGTGGACTGCTTCAGATAATTTTTCTTATCTTCTTGTGTAGCACAACAGCATTGGTAGACTTCTGATATTATGTTATGTCCTTTGAGTCTATATGCTTGTAATTATCAATTGACTTTCATTACATATTGTATTTGCTGTAGTTCTGTGGAGCAAAGTTGTCAGAAGGGGTCTTTGTTGGTTGTTTCCTCTCAATGTCATCAACTGCTGTGGTAACTAACTTTTTTTTTTTTGTAGCACAGATTTTATCTTTAATTATTTAAATTGTGAAGTAAAGAATGTAATGAATCCAAAATGATTTGCATATTCTTTATAGGTAGTGAAATTCCTGGTTGAGCAGAATAGTAACAATGTTCTTCATGGTCAAGTGACAATTGGAACTCTTATCTTTCAGGTTGTCTTTTAACCTCCTCTTTTAGGTGTCTAGTTATTTAATTTATTATTACCTTTTTCAATTGATTTCTTTCCAACTTAATGATCATCTAGGATTGTGCTGTTGGCTTGTTATTTGCTTTACTACCTGTGCTAGGTGGTAATAGTGGCATTTTGCGAGGAATGATCTCAATGGGAAGAGTGTAAGCTTAATAGTGACTTATATTTTAGGTTGCTCACTATTACCTGTGCTAGGTGGTAATAGTGACTTAATATTTATATTTTTTAATTAATATATATACATATCTTTTCATATTTATATTTTAGGTTGCTCACTCTATCCATATATCTCACTGTGGCTTCTGTATTGGCTTGGTCGTTTGTTCCCCGGTTTTTGAAGTTGATGATGCAATTATCATCCCAAGTTAGTCAATTCTCGAAATCTTGAGTTTTATTTTTATGAGAATCATATTTATGTTTTCTGAAGTAGAGTCACATTACAATAATCTTATTAGAATTCAGTTTTTATTCAGTTTATGTATAAGTGATTCTTAAAATGTGCCACATACATCCAAACTGATGAAATCTGGTCCTAACGTGCTACCTGTAAACAGTTAAGATTTTAGTTACTAAAGGCGCCTTGGCTGAGGGTATAACCTTTGTGCCTCAGTATCATTGCATCAAGGCACTAATCTAAAGGCAAGTTTAGACTGAATGGAGGCATCCTCTCTATGAGCATGATGTTTTTTGCTTGGTTTCTAGTTTTAGATTCTGTGAATGGTGGCATCTTCTCTTTATTATTCATTCTTTATGTGCTTTCTGTACAAGAGTTACTAAATGGAGAAAATAATTAATTGGTTCCAACTTGTTGATTGCTTTTTTTTAATTTGTCCAGTAATTTCGTGAAAAAAATGAAATATAAATAAATATATGTACCAATGCTTTTCCTTTTGTATGTCATTTTCTTAAACTTTGGGGCTCTTTTACCTTTGGGTTGTATTATTATTATTGTTTTTTTATTTTTAAAATTTTAAGAAAGGTATTATTTACTGATGGAACCTTTTTTTACTGATACATTTAGACAAATGGTAAAAAATTTTAAGAAAGGTATTATTTACTGATGGAACCTTTTTTTACTGATACATTTAGACAAATGAGCTCTATCAGCTGGCTGCTGTGGCATTCTGCTTGATATCTGCTTGGGTAAGGAACACTGCACCTCTTTTGTTTAAGTGTTATCCCTGATCATGTTTTATTTGTTTTTAATATGGTAAAAGTAGTTCGTCTAATTCATAGACCAATTAAGTGAAATTCAAGATGGAAAACTTAAGTCGAAACAAGTTATACGGTGAAGATACAAGGTAGAAATAATGAGTTGGTGAATTAAGTTTTGACAGAATTTCTACATCATTCAATTAATGATTGCTTGATTTCTGGATTTAGATGTATGTGCATAGCAGAAATGTGATTGTTCTAGATAATATAAATGTGCATCTGTAAATCTGAATTGTTCTAGATCATATGATGCTGTCCCAAAGTTATCGCAAGTATATAATTTTAGTAGACAAATTCTTTTGTAAAAAGAACGTATTCCCCCCTTCAATCTTTAGGATTGGTTGTTTTCCCCCATTTACTTTGTTCTATTATATTGCTCCATGCATCTTGGGAAAACATTACTTTTTAATCTCAGTACCTCACTTACTTTTACTATGTCGTCCCCCTGTACTTGGGAAAAAATGCATTTCAAGTTCCATATTCTCTTAGTTTATTCACTTTATATTCCTTGAGAAAATTATTAAGTAAAGATATGAGTAAAGTATAAAAAAAAATTTCAAGGGCCAAACGGTTTGAAAAGAGAGAGCAATGTGCCAAAATACAAAGTAAAAGGTATTTGCTAGGGGCAAAAGAAAAAACAAATAAAGAATATACATGTATATGTATATACATATATATGTGTATATTTGGTTGGCGGATGAGGTCAATGGAGTATTTATTTTCCGATCCATAAGACATTTGTGAGCAAAGTGATAATCAAATTTAATATGCTTGGTTCTTTCATGGAAACCAGATTGCTTGCAATATGAATATCTGCTTGGTTATCCCAATATGTAGGCATGGTTAATTCCATAAGTAAATTTTTTTAGTATCTTTGTCACTCTGTGGGTCATGACTGTGTAATCAGCCTCAGCAGTTGACCTGACTACAGTGATTTGCTTTTTCCTCCTCCATGTCACAAGATTTCCTCCTACATATGAGTAGTAACCAGAAGTGGATTGTCTATTTGTGTTAGAACCAGTATAGTCAGCATCAGAGTACGTTTCAATCTTCAGATGCCCATGTTTTAATAAACATTTTTCCTGGAGATTTTTTGATATATTTGAGAATGCTGAGTGAAGCATCCAGATGAACTTGCTTAGGCGTATCCATAAAACAACTAACCAATCTAACAACAAACGTAATGTCAGGTTGTGTAATTGTTGAATAGATAAGATTGCCCACAATTCGCTGATAATTTGTCTTATCTTCTGGGGATCACAATTATCGTCCTAAACATTAAGACTAAGATCAACCTGCATTGCCCAACTCCCAGTAGAACCTGTTTCCTCGAGTCAAATCCATAGAATACTATTATGGGCTTAATTTAACTTCAGATTTGTTATGTGCAATTCCAGTTCCTAAAGAGCACTGGGATATCCCATACACTCAGCAATAACATGTTGCTTCAAGTAACTTAGTTCAGTCAGTCCCTTCAATATCACTACAAGATATTATGATGATATTAACATTAACAATCAAGATAACGGCTCTGTTTGTGCTGTCTTACAGAAACAGAGTTGTCTGAACTGCGCAGTTCGCCCAAGGACTTTGCTAAAGATCATAAATGGCCTTCTTTACTTGCAGACCATAATATTGTTCTCCCCTTGAGCAACAAACCCTGGAGGTAGCTCATTATAGATAGCTTCTTTGTAAACCCCTAAAAGAAAAGCAATTTTTACATCAAGCTGGAACATTGGCCAACATTGATTTATAACCAAAGAGAATAAGACTCGGAATCTCGGATGGGATTCAAATGGAATGCAGGACAGAATATCTATAAGTAGTCAAACAATTAACCACTAGATGAGGCTTGCATGATCAATGGTACCATCAGCTCGACACTTTAAAGTAAAAACCCATTTGCATGCTACAATTTTATATGGAGGAGCCGGCACAATATCCCAAATGCCAAGACTAGGAAGGGCAGATATCTTACCATTGCAATCCTCCTAGCAGAATATATTTACATGCCTCAGGTCTGCGGCTGTGCTGACTGAGGTGCTACCGGTGTAACCTAATGAGGCGGCATAAGAGAGAGCAGAAATACAGAGCAGTAGTGGGTTATACGCAGAGAAGAGATAGCGCGATGGCAGCACTGAGCCTAGTGGTAAAGCAGAGTTGGCGGCTGTTGGGGCTGCATGTAGTTATGGGTTAGGGTAAAGTGTGGCATGACACGATTGTAGACAGCTGCTTCTTGCGCATTCTGACTTCAATAGAATTAGGGCTGTGGTTGCTGTTTCTCTAACTTAAAAAAAAATTATTGCATTAAGAAAAATCAAGGATGAGTCTCTCTTCACCGAAATGTTGGTTTTCTTGATTGCTGTGCATGAATAGTGTATGAAATCTATAAATATTTTTGTAATAGAAATAAGTTCACACCTAGAATATATTAAGAGCATTAAAAACATGTGAAGCACATGATATGTTGGCATTGGATACGTTTCCCTTTATTTGAACCATAGTTGTTAAAGGCGCGCCTTAGGCGAGGCGAAGCCTTGAGCCCCTGGGATTCTTGGTTTTTTAGGGTTTCAGTTGATGTTCAAAAAAACCCTCGCCTTTGTGCGCCTTTTTGGATGAAAAAGGCGCGCCTCGGGTACATTTCCAAATTTTAGATTTTTTTTTTCATGAAGAGTAAGAATATAATGATTTTATGGTGAAGAAGAGAATGAAGATTATGAGGAGGACCATAGACCATGATAATTATGATTTTTATCTCATTGGTAATCATTTGAGTCTTTGACATTTGATATTTTCTTAAACTTGAAGGATTTTACTTATTTTCTTCTTGTGATTATGTTATATATGAGTTATTATATATTATTTGATTTTTTTTTTATTTTTACCTTTATTTAGTTGGACAATTATGTGTTTAGTTGGATATATTAATGTATATGTGTTCTAAAGAGGCTTGTACCTCGGGCGCGCCTTGCGCCTAAGGCTCCAACAAGGCCTTTGCGCCTTTTTGCGCCTATTGCCTTTAACAACTATGATTTGAACTTAACATGTATACTTAGCATTTTTTTCTTAATAGTTTCGGCTGTTTCCTGGTAGTCTTATGTGGTTTCATGTTTCAGTGCAGTGATAAACTTGGACTCAGCCTTGAATTGGGCTCATTTGTGGCTGGGGTCATGATATCAACCACAGAATTTACACAACACACCTTGAATCAGGTATCTTATGCCTGCGGGTTCCCCACCCCAATTTTTATCTTTTTTCGTTTGCTTTCCTAAACAATAACTAGGAACTTGATGTTTTCTATTGTGTTTGTAAGTAATCGATGTTGAGTTCTTCATTGGCCATCCAATCTTTTGTTCAACATGACCAATTTTTGGATATATATATATATATATATATATAAGAATCCAGCATGTCGCACAAGAAATTCATTGAATGAATAATTGTGCTTTTTTTTTTACTGGTGACGAATGATTGGGTGATTGGGTTTGTAAGTTAAAGATGGATATCTTACTGATGGAGAGGCTTCTCATTTTATTACATTCAGTAACTAAATAAAATGGCATTGTTCCTACCATTTCTATGGTGGAAAATATACCAAAACCATTCTTAAAACTCTAACCACCCATACAATTTTGAGAACATGTTAATATAACTAGTGTAATTATTCTCATGTATTTCGTCTTGATACAAATTACTGGAATTTTACATCATAGATCAGACACTTTAAGGTTAACTTTTTTATAAGGTGTTGGTTCCAATGAGTTTATGGAAGAAAGTCTTAAGGGGGTGGGGGGGTAGGGGGGGGGGGATAGATCTTCTCCAGCTCAATAAGTCTTAACTGATAGTCAATTGAGAAAATTATAAACAATTGATCTAGGGCAGATAGAAGAAGTTTGCTGAGCCATGGAAGTGTAACACAAAGCTTAGCTGATATCAACTTCTCACTATTAACTCTATTTCTGATGTAGGAGTGTATAACTCTTATCTCATTAAAAAATGCTTTGCTCTTGAAATACATAAAAGCTTTGTGTACTAATAAAGCTTAATTTAGGTTTACAAAGATAACTTATGAGTAAACTCAGTCATAGTTGTTAAAGGCGCTCAGGCTCATGGGTCTGCGCCTAGATTGTCGATTTTTTGCTATTCCAGGCTCATGTATCAAAGGCGCGCGCCTCTTCAACATCTTGTTTTTTTCTTCTTTTTTTTTTTAAAGTTTTTTGAAGTTGCTACTCAATTATTAAAGGGTTTACACGTTTTTAAGATAAAAATGGACAGCCCACTTATAAAATGAAATAAATAGAGAATTAGGGTTAGGGTTTTAGTACTTGAACTTTCAAAACAAAGACAAAAAGGTGGGCTTCCTTCACCTCCACCGCCTACCTCCACCATCTGTCGCCTACTTGAACTTTATTTATGTGTATGTTTTTTGTGTTATAATACTATTATGAGTTATTATGTATCATTATGTGATGTTATGTGATTTTTACCTTTGTTTAGTTAGGTAAAATGATTATAAGTAGGATATATTTGTGTATATATATTGTAAATTCATATTTTGGGGCGCAAGTGGTCCGTGCGCCTTAGTGCGCCTCTCGCCTTTAACAACTATGACTCAGTACAATATGCTATAGGAGTTGTTGGTATACCAGTCAATAAGCAATATAATCACTGAAATCAATTAATACAGTGTGTTTATAAAGGTTTGAAAGTAGAAGAATAGTAATCATTCTATGTCATCTTTTCCCTTCCACTTAATGAGATCTCCATTATTATGAAAGTGCTAGTTACACTTGAATTTTTCTTTTCCAGAAAGTTACTGCATCTATTTTACCTTTCCTGATTTAAAGTAAGTTCTCACTAATTACAAACCACTTCTTATGAACTCTTCAATCCTTCAAAACTTCCTAACTTCTTGCTATCTTTTTATTACAGTTTAAAATATGTCTCTATCCAATTGACAAAATCCTCCAAGAATAAAATTTGATTACAAATATGAGATGAATTGGGAGGATATTTAGACAATTTCAGTTTAACCTCAGATGCATATTTCTCAAAAGCTTTGAAGGCTTGAGTGCTTGTGAAGGTGTGTTTGTTCGTATAGTAAATGCAACCTTCTCTGAAATGCAGAAAATCACTGAAAAGTATGCTTTGCTCTTAGGTGAAAGTTTCCTTAACTTCCATGGAAAATGTGTCTTGATGCTCAGTTGTTTTCCTGAGTTTGTCAACGGTCAGAAATTGTACATCTGGCTGCTTCTCATTGGTGATTGGTCCACGTCATTTGAGTAGTTTAGATTACAATAGATCTTTTGTCCAACTATCCGTTTCAGTGGACGTGATAGCTAGGAGTCTAGGACTAGGGGTGGCAATTTGTGCTATAGGGTTGTGTTTCATGTTGACGCGATAGTGACACGACAAGATACAGGTAAATCCGAAATGATATGATGAGGATTCGTTTTGACACACACACGAAAAAGACACAACACGATAACAACACGGTAAGAAAATAAAGAAATAAAAAAATTTTGGAAATATATTTTAAAAATATTAAAGAGTATTTAATTACTAATTTTATGAAATATGTATTCATATCAAGTTGTTACAGATTAACGGGTTATTAACAGGTTATGGGTCATCTGTTAGTATTAATCGTGTTTAACAGGTTGACACGAACACGACACGACTGATAGCACGATACGAAATTTCTGTGTCCTTATCGGGTTGACATGATAATGACACAAAAGAAAATGAAATAACATGATTGTCTTTTGACTTCCAATATAGGAACATCAAGAAAATGGACTCTGGCATCAATCTGGTAATAAAATATTCGAATATTATAATCTTCCTGCTGTCCTCAAAATACTAAGAGACAAAATGTTATTAATTGAGGTAATAATATATAAATTGTCGGTGGGTTGATATTAATATGGTTGATAGGCATGTAGACGTGGTTTCTTAAAACCAGATTTCAAAATCTCAAAATAGATCTCTATTAGGATTTCAAAATCCTAGCTGGGTGTAAAATCCAAAAAGAACATCACCTAAGTATTTATAGGCTGCAAAAGATATGTGGTTTCAATGGATATAGAGAACTAAAGAAAAAGAAAATTTCCCGTGTGATGCTTGACCGTCATTTTGGAGGGCCATCTCTTTGAATATTTCGTATATACAGATGAATAATATGTTGTTGGAAAAATAACTGAGTTGGGTTTCCAATGCCATAAACATGCTTGAAATGGTAAGTTATGACTCAAGCACAACCTGTACTATGCCAGTGTTGATCTATTAGTTCTCTGCTGTTATGTTCAGCTTCGTTTTTGGGGGCAGCCGAAACTAAGAAATCTGTCTTCAAAAGACAGAAACTATGTCAGTCAGCTGCTGAAGGTTCAGCTTGACTGACCAACACATAGTGTGTTTGTTTTTAGCTTGACTTGGCTTAAAATAAGTTCGTAAGATGTGAATAGTATAAAGGTGATTTGACTTCAGAAATAAATTAGATTTTTAGAGTTGTTGTAGGGTAGGACCGAGAAAATAAATGTTAATAAGCATATTATTATAATATTGAAAGAAATTTGACAATGATTGGATGATTGAGAAGTATGAGAGATAAGAATAAATGTCTGAAGAAGAGTGTGTTTGAATAAAAAAAATAGATGAGATATAATAGGTTTATAGAATATGATTTTATAGATTTGGAAGTCAGGTTTAAAGGCGGGTTCAAACAGATAGGATTTTTACTTGCCAAAAAAATCTGGTTTTATAAAATGAATAAATACAAGCTTAGTAAAAACTAAGGTTTCCTATTCTTCAGTAGTTTGTCAACTGCTTTATGCAAGTTGACAAGCCAATACTCAGAACCTTTTCTGTGTTCCCTACTGGCTTGGCAGCTATTAGCTTTGAGTTTTCACTCAATTGTACCTGTAAATTCAAGATAGACTCGGAGAACTAACCTAATAAATTCTTGACATGTAACCAATACTAAACAGATCATTCACTGTGATTTGAAGTTAGCCATTGGGTAATCTGTTATGTGCATTATATTTTGTAGGTGGAGTCTATTCGTAACTTCTTTGCTGCTCTCTTCCTTTCTAGCATTGGCATGCTCATAAATGTACAGTTCCTCTGGGCACATGTGGATATATTGCTCGCCTCGGTTATTCTAGTTATTGTGGTGAAGACAGCAGTCTCTGCTGTTATTACAAAGGCCTTCGGCTATAGTCTTAAGACGTCACTTATTGTAAGTTTGGCTTTCTCAGTTTCATAGTTAACTTTAAAAGTTATGATTTTATGGTGTTTAAGGATTCATGTGCTCTCAGGTTGGAGTCTTGCTGGCACAGATAGGAGAATTTGCATTTGTTCTCTTAGGCCGTGCTTCAAATCTGCATCTTGTCGAGGTCACTTCTATTTATATTTTGAATTTCTCTGTGTATATATGGCATACACTGTCTCTATTTTGAATTCTTCACATGGCATACACTGTCTCTATTTTGAATTCTTCACACAATCAACGTATCAACATAGCATGACCGTGGTTAACTTATTATGAACATTTGAATATTTGAGTCTACTAATTGCATTAGAGTTTCGACTCTATAATGCTTGAAATATCTGGAGTTTGAAATGCTCAACGAATCTCTTTTTTATTTCTTTTTTAAATCACTGAGTGTATCTTAGATTCTCTAAATATAACCTCCCATGTTGCATTCTCTCCTTTTAATAATCTATTATCCTCAGTTCATGCATACTGTAGTGTGATTACAACCTTGATACCTTTCTTAGTATTATGTGCTGATTTAGCTTCATTGCGTAAATCTTCATTAAATATGGTAGTCTAAGTATGTATAAGATAGGGATGATGTGATTATTAAGGTGAGGGTGACGAAATTTTGAATCTAATTTTATTATTAGGAATGATATATTTACATATCCTAATATAGGAAAATGTGTCTGGCATTCCTGACTACTACAAAAGGAAACCAGATTCCTATAAATAAGGAATCACAAAAAATTAGGAAAATAAAAATAATCCTAGTACATAAACAAATAGATAACACAATCTACATTCTCCCTCAAGCCATTTGATGTTGATGTCATCACCCAATTGCTGAATGTATCTCTTTTAGTTAAGAATCTTGATTTGCAGTTTGTTTAATGGAGTCGTAATCCACCCAATATAGTACCATCCTCACCTTTGTCGGGGTAAGGCATTTACCCACAATTTCCAGGCCCTTTATTGTAAGCCACCTCAAAATCATAGATGAAAAGCTTCGCAACCCAATTTTGTTTTACTGTTCTGATGATTCTTTGCTGCAAAAGGTAGAATAAGTTAATTTTCATCAAAAAATTAGGCCTCCAATGTTGGATTGCAAGACTAGGGCAATCAATTTCCAGTCATAAGCTGATTTAGACTGCCCTTTTTCAGAGATGGCTTTGTTAAAATTTGCAACTGGACAGGTGATTTCATCAACACTGCCTGCACACCACTACCTGAGGCATCGCATGCTACAATGGAAGGTTGAGAAAAGTTTGGCATGGCTAAGACTGGAGTAGATGTTATGGCTTGCTGTAATTTTCGAAAAGCAGTCTTGGCTTTGCTTTGCCCCTGAAACTTTCTTGGGCAATCTTTTTAAAATACTGCCGTCAAAGGCTGAGCTGTCTTCCATTAATTCTTTAGGAATCTTCTGTAGTAACCTGTCAGGTCTAGAAATCTCTGAACTCCGTTGACAATTTTGGGTGTTGGCTGTTGAAGTAAAACACTAAGGGTGTGATTGGTATGATTAAATGTGATTATGATGGAATGCGAAGAACTCATGAATGGAATAGAGATGAGAAAGGAATGATTAAGGAGCCGCCTGGTTCAAATGAATTAAATTCCGAAATGGGAATGATAATGGGAATCATTAATAAGGGTAATGGTGATGGGAGTGAAGTTGATTGAAGGGCGTGGAGTGGTCATTGATTCAATGGGAATGATTGGGAAATTTGTATTCCCATTGCCACATGCTAAGTATGAGGAATGGGAATCAATACCCTTTCATTCTCATCACCCTTCTCCAGTACTCCTTACCAAACACCCCTATTTTATTTGGTTCCGTTTGAACACCATGCTGAGATACAATGACTCCCAATTATTCAACTGATCGTCGCCCAGAAGAACATCTCTTTTGGTTCATCACAAATGAATTATAAAAGGAAGAACAACTTATGTAAGAAAATGAAAGATTTTATTTATAAGAGTGATGATAACAACGGGAATAATCCCATCAGCCAAAGCCCTCAAATAAAGAGATTACCCAACTAATGATAATTGTAATACTCATTTATCTTATTAATAATAATTTATTCCTATTTTCTTGCCCAAGACATATCCCATTATCTTTTAATTGTAGTGTTGATTGCCTGATTTTTTTTTTTCTTTTTCCTTCTTATTCTGGTGATAATAAACTTCATAAGGAAAATAAGCTTGATTGACTCTATTGCACACCCCCATATATATTAAGACTATTTGAATTATTTGTTAGTTGTGACTTGTGCTAATTCATCTAGTTTGCAATTACTTGAAGGAAGTTTATTTAATACCAATGCAAGAATGGAACTCAGGTAATTAAGTTTACATCAATGCTATTATTGTGTCTTGTCTCCTGTTAAGTGACTTCTTTCTGAAGTTTAAGTTCTTTTTTTCTTTTTCTTTTCTGAATAGCTGTGTTACAACTATTAGTTAGGTTGTTTAGCTGATGGCTGATATATTTTGGAAATATGCAGGGGAAGATGTATCTACTTCTTCTTGGCACAACAGCACTCAGTCTTGTTAGTCTTGATCGATGTTTTTATTACCCTAACACCGAATTTCTTTTCTCTGAAATTAATAAATTGTTAAAAGATATATAAATAAATATATACGGTGCAGGTCACAACTCCTATCTTATTCAAATTGGTTCCTGCTTTAGTGAAGCTGGGTGTTCTTATGCATTGGTTTCCCTCAGAGAGTGCAACAAATACTGAGGTAATACCCCCCCCCCCCCCCCCCCCAATTCCACATGAGTATTTCAAATTATAAGCTCTTGAATGTTCAAATGTGATTTTATAGATACTGCAAAAGTGGAATAACTTGATTCCAGAAATCATAAAGCCGATGTTTGATTTATTAAAAAAAAAATTAAAACAATTCAATTTTAACTCCCCGATAGAAGAAATTATATATTTTTCTCTCTTAGTTTTCCCAAGGAAAAATCTCATTTTTACTCCTAAAAGCATTTTACATCCCTACATTCTTAATTTTCAAATCATATTTTTATTTTGTACTCCTATATCCATCGACACTCTCAATTTTCAATCCTTAATATTAGTATATGTTTGGACACACCGCAGCCCATATCCATCATCTATTAATCCTAATATTTGATAGACTAATCATATCTACCATTGAATAATATGGGTGTCACCATTATTAGTTTCAAATTCAATTATATTATAAAGCAGTGACTTGTAGTGATTTGTATGGTAATATAGTCTGAGAGAATGTGCAGGAGAAAATCCCCATGGTTCGAAGCACATGACAGAATCTTGCAGTCGAGGATCATGTAAGAAGCTAAACATACTAATATATTGGCAGCAAGATGGAGACTCTTCTAACTGTAGACAGTTACATCTGAGAGGTTAAATTCTTTGGTGTATATAACTAGCCTTGTATTAGGGATTTGTTATAAGATATACAAAGCTATCTTCTCTTCTTTTCTATTTTCTCCTTTTAATTTTGAAAGATGAAGAGGGTTTAATGCATGATATTAGCTCGTTAACATGATGAGTCCCAACAGTGAGACACCCTAAACAAAATTGTGCATGCTTGACATTAACAATTGTAAAGATGGTTATGACAGTTCACATATTACACTAAACTTCTAAGAAAAAACATGTTTTCATAGTGAAGTATCTCTTGGTTGGCAGATGGACTGCTTGAAATAAGGTTTGTGAGCGAGGATGTATTTGAGGTTGGGCGAATGAACCCATTTAGATATTCAGAATTTACTAAGTAGTATGTTATAGAACTTTGCAAGATTGTACGTAACTGTTACAATGGAACCGGATTCGAGACACTATTACACGGAGTGTCAAATATTATTATTATCTTATGTTGCGAGTGTCATGAAGTAATAATTTCTGATTTGGCTCCAATTTCAAGGAAATCGCACGATTTTGTTCCCAAAAATTTTTACTTTGTAATAAGCTTACACGAAAATTTTTGTAAAAATGAATAAGAAGTGATAATACTCTCTCCATTCCATTAAAATGTACGCGTTTCCTTTGTAATTTACAAAGGAAGCGAGTATGTTTCAATGGGACGCGGAGGGAGTAATATTTTAATAAGAAAATGATATTAGTAGTGCAATCAATTATTTCATGAACACTTCTTAATAAGTAAAATGAAGTATCGTTTTTTAAAAAAAAGTAATACTCCCTACGTCACGGGTAACTTTTCACCATCACTACAGATAAGGAGTTTAAGATTTTTTTTATTTTTTATTTTACAAAATTTATTGACTTTTGGGTGTATTGTGGTATTTTTTAAGAATCAATAAATGAGAAAGTAAGTTATGTGAATTAGATGAGAGTTTTAGTTTTTAAAATAAGACGTAGCGAAAAATTATTTATTTTGAAACTTTTACTATTTTTTAAGAGTTGAGTGTAGTGGGACAAACAAATGAGTAAAAAGTGAAAAGCTTATTGGGACAAAATAAGTAATATCTTTGATGAAAAGTAATAACAATTTAAAAAAATATACAATCAGCCATACGTAAGATGGTCACACGCAAGTGTTGCCCCTATTTCCATCCCTCTTAAATTGAAACAGTTGTTTTTCACTTATCAATATATTTACAATAACGAAAGAAATAAGAAAGAAAAAAAACTTCAATTTTGTTTATTTCGACTCTAAAAAACCCATTTGATAATATTAGTAATATTAAAAATAATTCATCTATTTTTATGACTTATCTTGCGTGTCACAAGCATATGTATTTTACAAATCAATATCAAGGAATTCTCTTTTTCCTTAAGCTTAAAATAAAGGATTATTTTGAAACACAATGAGTGCTTAATTCAAAATTGGTAAATAATAAAATTCCAAGTTATGAAATTAATTCATGGAAAACTTGGTTAAGAGATCAAGGCTGAAACTTGTGTGCCTCCAAGGACACCATGCGCCCAGATATCCTTTAGTATTAAAAATTGTGTACCCTTTAATATAATGACGTGTACCCTTTATTTCCTGAGAAAATAAAAAAAATTAATGAAGTGCATACCTAATGTTGTACCCTTACACACCTTGTTCACCTAGGGACACAAGAGACCAACTCCATTATCAATATCATTTATCTCAGACCATGTGGTCTAAATTAATACCAGAAAAATGGCAAAATACGTTTTAGCGGCGTCGTATAGCTAAAAAAGAAAATTAAAGCAAACAACATTCATATGAAAAAACCCCATTAATGAATTCCAAAAAATAAAAAATAATTTGTAGTATATTTATTATCTAATCAAAAAGAGAACTTTAGAAAATACTACAAATATGATCTTTTATCATATAACTTCAGTGGCTAAGACCGTGGAGGAAAGATGATGTCTGTCAAAACAGATCCGTTTGGACTCTATGGTATGGCATCCCATGTTACGTTTGGAGCCAAAGATTCTTTAAATCAGTATGTTACAGTGTGGGAGCACTACTCGAACTCGATGATTGATGAGTGTAAAAATCTCGTGAATTTAGGATCCATTTATAGCATGTTCCATACAATTATGCTTGGTTTGAGTGTTTAAATGACCTAAATTGCTTGATATTTGTAAATATTTGGAGAATGTTTAATTTGGTGGAATTTGTGTGATTTTCAGGTACAAATAGATTCTAGAAATGAATAGGAAGATGTAGAAAAAATGGATCTCAATTCGGAGTTAAAACGAGGGAGAATGAGCCAAAACAGTGAAGCAGCGTGAAGCTGTCACAAAAATTCAACCGAGGGAGAAAATTTTGGTCGAATTTCTATGCACTTTTTTGTGAAAAACAGGGGTGAAATAGAGCATCGAAGGCTAGACACGCTGTAAGAAAAACTCGACCGAAGCACGAAAAATCGATCGAATTTTCGTGCAAAATGTCCAGTTGTGCAGTGCGAAATTAGGATTTTTCAAGTGGGTATAAATACCCAAATCTCAATCATCCAAAGACAGAATAGCAGGGGGTTGCTTCTCACACACCACACACCCCCATTTCATCTATTCTCATCTCCATTCATCCATCTCACTCTCCATCCATCCATCCTCTTCACTATCCATCTAATCATCTATTCCACCAATCCACCAATCCATCAATCTAAGAAGGGAAGAATATCAAGGAGTGAAGATTGGAGAATTTTGAAGGAAGATAAGACCAACTTTAAAAGGGAAGCCAATCAACCTTTGATTTGTTATTTATTTTCATTATTTGGCTCAATTGGAGCATGTCATGGATAATATTGATTTATGATTTGTAGTGGCTAGTCCTCATGTGAGGCTAGCAATATGATTGGTGAAGGATAATGTAAATTTTGCACACCACATGTTTGATGAATTGATTGTATGAATATTTTATATCATGAATGTTTATTCTCATTTCGTGTATGATTTGTGTGATTAATTCTCTATTCATAGTGTTAGGATGACCATTCCAATATTATGTTTAGTGGTTTAATTGAATTATTGATTGTATGAGATGACTTAGTTAGTATGTGGAGAGCGAAGAAATAACCTTCTTGTGCTTAGAACCTCATGATAGGACATTAATGATAATTGCTTGTAAAACTCTTTGAACTAGTGAGGGGAACTAAACTTATGCTCATAGTACCTTAAGGGAATTGAGAGTAAGAGACAATCTTAGGAGATTTAAACTTGTAAAAGAGTTGAGAACCTAATTGCCTTGGCCATAGGGATTAGGTGTCATGCCCCGACCCCAGACAGAACGCGACAATCGCCACGTTAACCATAAATTTCACGGAATGGGTGCACTCCACTCCACAAAGTTTACAGAAAACGTAAGGCTTGCTATCAAGTACCTGTAGAACTGAACAACATAACAACGGGTACAACTCGAGGACATCATCTCATAAAGTATCAACAAGAATTTACAAAGGTACAAAATACAACGGTGTAACTTAGTTTAAAGAAAATATACATGAACGATATAACATCGCGAAGGTACAAAAAGAACATCAAGGGGGTCACCAAATATAAACTATACAATCTCGCCAATGAATTCGTCAATTTACATAAAAGAGAAAGTACCCAAAACACTGATTGGATGACGAGCAAACGATAGGAAAACCTCCAACCAAAACGATATCAACAGCCTGAAAAGGAAAGAATGATGAGGGTGAGCAAAACCACTAGCTCAGTGAGGTGATAAGCCGGTCACCCAGACCCTTATATGAAGCATGTATTCCCACTCGCGGTTCATAACATAAAATCCTATATTTCGTCCCACAATAACTATTTCTCACTCAGTATACATATGAATGAAACTAAAAACCTTAGTGCACATTTACGAATAACACGATTAGTTCAAACAACATGTTATCACATAAAAGACGCGTGGGTAGTCAATATCCTCCTCGAACTGAGCTCTCCGTCGAGAGACAATTCAAGCCTGTCACCATTACTCTAGATAAAATGCACATTAATATTCTTTCTCAACACGCCAAGTGCTAAAGTTCACAATTCAATATCGACGTGAATATTTGAAATGATCAAACATATAAACATATATGACATGCATGTCTCACATCGGTGACGTTGACTGAGCCTATAATAGACTGATCCATCTAACGATCACCCTCCAGAGTATCAGTATTTGGCAAATGGACAGGTGCTCCATTAGATCTAACTCATCTGGGTTTGCCAAGCAACGGATAACTTGGTTGTCACTTTAACTCACCCGAACAGCGACAATTCGGGCTACTTAATCAATGTCGCTCCAACTCACCCGAACCGTGACAATTCAGGCTACTTAACCTTGGTACCAGGCATACATATGCATGTGCATCATAAGATGAATAACGACTCAAGTTAGAGTCTTAATTGGCACACAAGAATAACCAAAAATCAATTCTCAAATAATTCACAATAAATGTTATCAGATATCGAGCCGACAAGACTCTTCAACATAAGTTAAAATCAATAATACTCATAAAATGGCTAACAGAACTCTAACCAGAGCAATCGAGCCAATCAGGCTCTTTACCATATAACACAATACCCAATAATTTTCTTATCAATTAACTAAAACTAAAATAAATGCACATTTATCGAGGGTCCACACTTCCCACAAGAGAAGACGTTCCCGAATTATCAACTCACAAGGAAGTGATTAACTCTCTCCGGAATCTGAAATCGGTCCCTTGTCTATCGTCGATGGTTCTTTATCTAGAAAGGAGATGAGCAATTAAAGACAAATCAAATATAAATAACTATTAGCGGTAACATCACCTTTCATTGCTAAAAATAAATCCTAATCGAGTTCGAACGAGTCGATATTAAATAAAAATGGCATGTAACTCCTTAAAATCAGTTCCCAATCCCACATAACCCGTTTCAATACATTAACTAAACGAAACGATAGAAAATAAATTTGAATTCGACATAAAAATTCTGAAATTTTCCAGCTAGCGGCAGTTTGCGAGAAAAATCATAACTAATTGTAGAATAATCGGATTGAGGCATTTCAAGTGGCTACGGAAAGCTAACAAGTACACTATGTACAGAAATTAAGTTTGCAAACTTTCAAGGGCAATAGCTATGCCAAAATCAGTTCGAACAGTCTGCGAATTACCCACATACCAAAAAGAAAAACACCACAAAATTACAAAACCATGGAAGGAGGAAGCTTAATTCACACATCACTTACCTCAAAAAAACTTAGAAACCACCTAGGATGAGGGTTGTAAGGGAGAATTTGATCAACAAGGGTTTCTCCTCTTCACTCTCTTCTTTCCCCTCTTTTGTTTTTCTTCTCCCGTTCTTCTTTCTTTTTTTTTAACTTTAGCCTTAATAATTATATATCAGGTCATTTAAGGGGGTTGAAACTTTGGGCCACAAAATAAATGAATAAATAAGTTTGGACTTTCTAAAAAAAATCTAGTTGGGCTAAGATAGGGCTGGCCTTTTGGACCATAAAATAAATAAATAGGTTTTGGGCTTTCTAAAAAAAAATCTAGTTGGGCTAAGATAGGGCTGGCCTTTTGGGCCATAAAAATAAAAAAATAGGTTTTGGGCTTTCTAAAAAAAATCTAGTTGGACTAAGATATTATATTAGGGGTACATAAGTGATTGCCCTTAATATCATAACATGATAACCTTCAATGCATGTGTGTGACTCGACATGAGCCTTTTTCATGATATTGCTTACCTTACATACTTCTTAAATTGCTCACCTTCATCCATCATCCATCTCATACGTACATTTTCTATCTTAATTGCTTTCTTAGTTGATAGTTTATAGTGTAATTAAAAACTCCTTTATTGATTAGTCCTGCTATAGTAAAATATCTTTCAAATACTGAAATATACACTTTCTCCATTGAGTTCAATATTATAAATTTTGCATTTGGTCACTTGCGTGATACACACGATATAGTACGCTTATTCTAATCAATTTATACCAAAATTGAGACTAAGTTCAATGATAGAACGAAAAATAGAGAAAGATAAGACGTTGCCTGAGTTGGAATATCTATCCATATTCTGGACGATACCAATATGAGACTTGAAGTAGAGATTGATGGAAAATCATACCCAATCAGAATAGTGGAGGAACATACATGGTACATTCCAATAGTGCAGACAATCTCCATTGATTCGGATTCAGAATGTCAAAATCAGATGAAAAGATTGATGAGGAGATAGAAGCATTTTAGACTTTAGAAGAAGTCTATAAAAATTTCGACATTGATCGAAAAGTCTATTCTTGTAAGACGAAAGCTAAAAAGACGACGGGAGCAGATGGTACAAGTTCCAAATTGATATTAATGAACGCACCGAAAGAACGTGCTTCTAGATACCTGGGAAAAATAAAAAGATGTTGAATTGCTATTTAAACCCAATGTACAGCCGACAAATTTAAGTCAAGGAGAAGGTAGTGGAGAATTTTTAGATTCTGGGCCTCCCCCGGGCTGGACACCAAACTGGACCTCAATGGAACTGGGCTCCTCTTTGAATACAGCAGAAAAAATTAAGGCCCAATTTGAAGCAAAAGGAACCGAGTTTTATTTTAATGCTCAAGAGGAATGGGAAAATAATGTATCTCAAAATGAGATAAGGACCCATCAACTGAACCAAGGAAGAAATGTTGAAGAAACAACCCAACACCAATTGATAGAAGAAAACATAAACAACAGCAGCAAAAATTTAGAGTATGTGAGATTAATTGAAAAATACTTCATGCCCTGAAACGGATTGAAGCTAGAAGTCAAGCCAGTGATAAAGACAATCAGACTGTAGCAATCCCCAAGGATACACTAGAAATCTCAAATGAAGATTCAGCGGAAGAGACTATTAATGGAAGAGTTGGAATGTTAGAGGAAGTATAAGAGAGAACAGGTTACAGATTGATCGCCAGAGGGGGGAGAAAAAAGAAATTAAGCAGGAAGATACAAAAGAAGATTGAAAAAAAGAAATCTAAAGGAATTTCTCAAAGAGATGGAGACAATGAAAAAGACTAACAAAATGGATAAAGTTCTAGAAGGAACCGACATGATGAGTGTTTTTCCAATAGAAAATAAGTTGAAATTATATGAAAAATTGGAAAATAAATAGTTATGGTGGGGGAGGATGGAGATGAAGTAGCCATTGAGGAAATAAAGAAGATAATAGAGGAAAAAAGAAGCAGGTGATGACGACTAGGAGTAACAACAAGGTCGATTGATGAATATCCTCTCTTATAACATGAAAGGTCTGGGAGCAAAGGCTAAAAGAGATGAGGTGCGTGAATTAATTTGAAAAAGAAAGATTGACGTATGTTTCCTACAAGAATCAAAGCTTATGAGTTTTGAAGATAGAATAGGAAGAGAATTGTGGGGGAGTGCAAAAGGTTTATGGGCAGTGAGAAATGCCGATGGAAGATCTGGAGGGTTAATCGGGTTGCAGAATCAGGATAGATTGGATGTTAGAAGTTACAGGGATATGGAGGGCGGAGTAATCCTCAATGGAACTTGGAGAGATGGTCAAATAGAGTGTTTCTTGATTAATGTCTATGCAGCTTGCAACCCAACAAAAAAGGAGAAAGTTGTGGGATAGACTTTCATTGGTGATTCATCAAGTATAGATCCAATACCATAATATGTATTGCAGATGATTTTAAATCGATCCGCAGATCATCAGAGAGGATTAGGAGAAGTTCAAAAAGTTACAGAAGAGAAATCGAGGATTTCAAAGAGTTCATTAGGAGCACAAATTTGATAGATCTTCCGCTACATGGTAGAAGCTTCATTTATTATAGCTGTAATGGCACATGTAAGAGTAGAATTGATAGAATGTTGGTTAACATGGAGTGGTTAAACACTTGGCCCTGATGCATACATAGTAGGATTGAACAGAGCATCATCAGATCACTGTTCGTTAGCCATTGTATATAAATCAATTGATTGGGGACTAATACCATTTAAGAGCTACAATAGTTGGAACAACAACCCCAATTATAAAGAATTCATAAATGAATTAAATGACCTAATTATGCAATGACAGGGTGGAGAGGTTTCTGCATTAAAGAAAAAGTTAAAAGATTAAAACCGGATCTACGAGTTTGGAGTAAAGAAGTGTTCGGATGCTTAGAGACGAAAATTAAAGAAAGAAAAAGTGAGATTCAAAGACTGGATTTACTTAATGAAGTGTTTGGATTAGAAGAAGAGGAAGTGGTGAAAAGGAATAAAGAAAGGACAATGCTCTCGTGTGACATAAACAACAGGAACAAATAACTCAGATAGAAAGAGAAGATTAAATGGATCATGGGAGGAAACACAAATTCTGTGATTGATCATAGGTAAATAAATGGCAGAAAGAAAAACAATGAGATTTTTGGCATTATGGTTGAAGGGAATTAGATTAAGAAGTGATGTTTGAATATTTTTACTCACGAGCAAGAATACTCGTTCGTTGTAGAAATATAAACAAAGGAATAAAATTATTGAACCCACAGGAAGTTTAAGTTTAGATTGAAAGAACATGTTAGCTCGTGTTTTTATCATTTTTATAAGGATGAATGAAGAGGATGATAATCAAGAAATCAAATAAAAGAAATCAAGATAAAATAGGAGAAAATAAAATAAAAATGGAGAAATGGTGTTGAAGGGTAAGTAGTAAGATATGAGACTAAAAACAATTAAAGTGCCTTAGAATTCATTTTATCATGCAAAAGGATTATACAAGATAGAAATTGGAGTAGAGGCGATCACGAATGTATCCAAAGCTCCCTCTCAGGGTTACTAAGGTTGTAGATCTCCTAGAGACTCCCAAACGCACCTAAGATCGATGCCCAAAATTAACCCTTTTGATGAGCATTTTCTTTGCACGCAAAATTAATCCCCAAGTATTAAGGATATCAATTGCAGCTTAAGCAAGCGACCAAGTTAAATATCGAACCCAAAGGATGGCGTATTATTAATTTAATTATTAACTAAATTAATTAAGACAAGGTAATAAAAGTTAGAATTTAATTATCAACTACTAAACAATTAATTAAAATAACAAATAAAATAAATCAAGAACTACGAAAATATGAAAGTGAATCAAGTAGAAGAATAGATAGATCTTCGGGCAATTAAGTTCCACTCATTAATTTTCCTATTGTGTATTAATGTCCGACTTTGCCTTGTGGAATATGGACGCATCATTAAACCATACAAATCTACTCTGTAGACACAAGTAGATAAGTGTGTAACACGTGTGAATAACTACGGAGCAAGAGATATAATTTCACTTCCCCTTCGAGTTACTATCAGTATCAATTATTTCCCTGGCCAATTGGTACTCTAACCCAATATGATCTCCCTTTATAGGTACTATAAAATTAATATCTTTATCCTACTTATTAACCCGAATTCAAATTAATTAATAAGTATCTATATATGATAGTTCTAATGAAGCTTTGGAGTCCCCTCACTTAGAATCATAATATGGAATCTGTTCAGTAGTGAACGCACTTAATCAACTACCAAGATATATATTCAAACTCTATATAACAGTTGAAGATGCACAAAACGACTCTGAATATGAATTAAAAATGCATAGTCATATATAAAATAAAACATAAGTAGTGTTGTACGGAGTATACACACGAAAGTTCAATTAATTCATAAAACTTTCAAAATTCTAGATCTACCAAAATAGTTCTAACCCATGATGTTGTGAAGAACAATCATTGGGGTTGGATAGATCTTACCCATATGTCCAGAAAATACAAGATAAATTAGGAAATGATAAAAACCCTAGATGTGGGCGTCGTCGCGTCCTTCTCCGTCTTGAATCCTCCTCTTGGTTGTCCTCTTGATTCCACAAACGAATCTTCACAGTGATGGATGGATAAAGAAAGGAATGGATGTGATGGTGTGGGGGGTGGTGTAGTATGGATTGTTGTCTCCCCTTTTTGATGTGATCTTCATACCTTTTTATACTTGTAAACTCTCCTTATAGATCTGTGTCCTTGTTCGACGAAACAGTTCTTGGTCGAGCCTGCGCAGTCTCACCGTTTTGCGCATAACTTCCACATCTGAACTCTAATTTGAGTGATTCACGCGATCCTCTCTTTCTTATTTTTCTATTCTTGTAAAGAACTCACAAAAAGTCCAACATTTGAATGTGTAACAAGTCATGAAAAGTGACATAGTCGTGCTGAGTAGGAATAGCTTGCGCGACATCACCATTTTTATCATAACTTTCTCGTTTGGACTCCGATTGAGGTGTTTCTTACGCCAAAACGATCTTCTCTTCTGTTACTTTCCAAAAACGTATCACATTTTCAGTTTTGATCTCTACACAAATACAAAAAAATTACACAAGTTGGACGTGAATTCTTTCACAAGTTACATCTTTTCTCCAACTTTGCACTTTTGATCCTTTTTCCACCTAAAATACAATAAAACACCTCAAATGCACATTTTTCTCACATATATCAAATATAAGACACTTGTGCTAATATATAACAACAATTCTCATAAAAAATGTGTTAAATTGGACACTCAAACATTCACTCTCATCAATCTCCCAAACACACTCAAACATTCACTCTCATCAATCTCCCAAACTTACTCGTTGCTCGTCACGAGGCAACAAAATAAAAATAAATAGAAAGATAGTAAGAAATTTAGCGAGGAAACAAGGACTATGACCAATAACCCCTTCAAAATGCAATTGTTTTCAACTTAGGTCATGTAACTCTCATTACATGTAATAATCAATTCATAGAATACAAAATAAGACAATCACCACAAATTCAAATGATCCACTGACATGTTCTCAGGGGAAGTATATATCACTCGCACTCAAGTGTAAAAGATGTACACTTATTGGCTAAAGTGTTTACGCTTAACCATGAGCTTGCCCGTTGTCTCAACTCTCCTTTTACTTGTAGCTAGAACACCATGGATCAAAAAGGTCTTATTATTTGGTTGTAATATTGGCTCTTTGGAAAAGATAGGAAATATATGGCTTAGTGACTCAAAAAATCGGATTAATCAAACTGCAATCTCTCTTGATCTTTCATTCTTCCTCATGATCACTTCAATTAAGCACAATATCCTCCTCAAACTCCTCTATCTTTCTCCTTCAAGCACAATATTTTTTTTCCAACTTTTTCTAGCTCTTCAACTCCATCATTCTCCTTTTCTTCACCCCTTCTTTTTCTCTTTTTTTTTCTTTTTTTCCTTCTTTTGATGTACTAGTTTTGGACACTACCTCTGACATCCTCCATAGGTTACTTATTGGCGTTCGATCGTTTGGTTAGCGTGAACCGTTAGGGTTCCATGCAAACTTAAATAGCGGAAGTAGTTATTTTTAAAGTTCGCATTACCTTTCACCAGGGTATGTTGTTGAAGAACAGCTGCAGAAAACAACCTCTTTATTTTCTACTGTATTCCCAAGTCCAATCCTGACATTGTGTGGGCGACGATCTTCAGGATTTTCTCAATCTGCTCCTTCCCTCTTCTTCATGTCAAAATAGGCGACATAATTAGGGTTCCAGGAAGCTGAGATGATCTATATGTGGGCTACAACAGGGACCAGGAGGAAAAATTAGAGTTGGGACTCCATTGGGCTTAAGTTTCCAAGTTTATCCCAAAACTTATACTTAAGTCCAATAATAATAATATGAGAGAATCACTAATAGATACACACTTTTAAACTAAATTACTATGAGATACAAGGAATTTAAATAATTACTCTCACATACAAAATATTAAAATAAAATATCAAATATAACCTTATAATCACATACACTTTTAAACCACCAACCCTACCCATCACCCACCCACTTATTGGACCGGCGTTGACCGACCGTTGATCAGCGTTGACCGGCCATTGACTGGCGTTGACCGCCTACCGGATCGATGTTGACCGACCGTTGACAGAGTTGACCGACTGTTGATCGCCGCTGACCGCCACCGCCTGCTGCCGGAATTGAAAATGTGCAAACAAAATGTGCAAAAGTAAAATTGTGCAAAGCAAATTGTGCAAAACCAAATTATGCAAACAAATTGTGCAAATACATAGGGGTATTTATGGTATCACAATCATAATTGTGTAGTTATGAATAATTGTACTCATGTAGTTAACAGTAATTATGCATTATTTTATGTACCTCCTAGTAAGTGACCCTAATAATATAGTCCACTAAAATATTATTACTGCACTACCGTTCTAATCTCATAATTACGTTATGGGCTCCTTCTTATTATGAGCCCCACAGTCTCCCTATGTTTAAGATATACAATGTCCATTAATTTAATCAAGTTACTGACAACTCAAATTAATTAATATCTCATCCGAGAGTAGTACCACTCAACCTCATTATCATGCCGAAATTAATCCACTTGCAAGATTTACATAATAATCCTTATGAGCTCCTCAAGGGGACATCATCAACCTAATAACTGCACACCATAGGACATCACTACTTCCCAACTTACTGTGTTTGTTGATTTAATTACATGTAAATCTCACCTATTGATGAATCAAAGAAATACATAATGCCTTACGTGTTGAGGTTATTATATAGGGATTAAGAGCACGAACATCCATAATAACTGAGATCAAGTTCTCCTATATAGACAGTACAAGTCGAATGATCTTAAGCGGTCCTGCTCAATACACACAAAGCGCACTAATGTGATTCTATAGTCAAGACAAACTAATGCTAAATCACACTACAATTATCCTAATAGATAGTCCCCGTCTATCTCGGTTGTGAGCATCTATTTATATTTTATAAGGAAACCGATAATATGATCTTCCGCGTGTTGTCGTACAACATATTATCTACAGTATAAAGTAAATAGACTTTTGCTCAAACATATAAATAAATTATAGTATGCAAAACATTTATCATATGATTCTCTTTTCAAATAAATTATTAAAACATTGTTTCATACAAAAGTCAGACTTTAAGTATACAATCTAACAATCTCCCACTTATACTAAAAGACTACGCTGCCATATCTGCTGACACGCATCTAATCCCCATTGCTTCTACATGCCAATCGAACGCTTTCGCTAGAAGACTCTTAATAAAAGGATCAGCTAGGTTATCCTCCAATGTAATCTTAGCGAAAATGACCTCCCCTCTTTTAATGATGTCTCGTATCAAGTGGTACTTGCGCTCAATGTGTTTACTCGCCTTATGGGCTCGTGGTTCCTTCGAGTTTGCTACTGCACCAATGTTATCACAATAAATTGTGATCGCTTTGGGCAAATCAGGAATCACATCCAAGTCCATTAAGAAGTTCCTAAGCCATACTGCTTCTTTAGCTGCCTCAGAGGCTGCTACATATTTAGCTTCCATGGTGGAGTCCGCAACGTATTTCTGCTTTACACTCCTCCATATTATGGCTCATCATCTAAGAGTAAATAAATAACCCGAGGTGGATTTACTAGCATCCCTATCTGACTGGAAATATGAATCAGCATAACCCAAAGGTAACAAAGTATATGCCCGGTAAACCAGCACATAATCCCTAGTCCTTCACAGGTACTTCAAAATATGCTTTACCGCAATCCAATGCCCTTGTCCTAGATTATTTTGATACCTACTGACCATGCCCATGGCATAACAGATATCCGATCTCGTACATAGCATAGCATACATGAGGCTTTCTACCACCAAAGCATAAGGAACCAGCTTCATCTCCTCTAATTATTGTTGTGTCTTAGGACACATTTCCTTAGATAGAGGTATTCCATGTCTGAAAGGTAGGAAATCTTTCTTGGAATCTTGCATGCTAAGACGAGCCAGGATTGTATCAATGTATGAAGCTTGGGATAAACACAACATTCTTTTCTTGCAATGCCTTATTAATTTGATCCCAAGAATGTGTCCGGTTTCTCCTAAGTCCTTCATCTCAAACTGCTGGGATAGCCATACCATTACGCCCGACAATACCTTTATATTATTTCAAATGAGAAGAATATCATCCACGTAGAGCACAAGAAATACCACTACATTTTTGTCACACTTATTGTACACACATGATTCATCCGGGCATTGAATAAATCCATATGAATGGATTACTTCATCAAAATGGATGTTCCATGATCTTGAAGCTTGTTTCAATGCATAAATGGATATTTTAAGCTTACATACAAGATACTCTTCGCCCTTTGCAATGAATCCCTTTGGTTGCTTCATATAGATGTTTTCCTCAAGACTTCTGTTTAGGAAAGCTGTCTTAGCATCCATTTGTCATACCTCATAATCCATATGAGCAGCAATAGACAAAAGAATCCAGATTGACTTAAGCATGGCTACAGGCGAGAAGGTTTCCTCATAATCGATTCTTTCTTTCTAGGTATACCCTTTAGCAACAAGCCTTGCTTTAAAGGTTTCCACCTTACCGTCAGATCCTCTTTTTCTTTTATAGACCCACTTGCATCCAATAGCTTTTACACTATTGGGTGGTTCTACAAGCTCCCAGACTTGGTTAAAATACAAGGATTCTATTTCAGATTTCATTGCCTTTTGCCATAATTAAGCATCTTTATCATGCAGTGCCTCGTTGTAGTTCCATGGATCGATTTTATGTTCACCAGGGACCAAGTCAGAAGACTCTCCCAATCTCATGAATCTATCCGGTTGTCTCACAACACTCCCACTACGATGAGGCTCCGCAGGCAATTGTGTATTAGGTGTGACATACGGTGCAGTGTCCTGTGGTTTATCTTCTTGTACAATTGGTATTATGTTTCGTGTTTCCTCTCTTACTTCATCTAGAATAATTTTACTCATAGGTTTGTGGTTCATTACATAATCCTCTCCCAAAAATCTAGCGTTCGTGCTAACGATCATCTTTTGGTCTTTTGGATTATAAAACAAACCACCCTTCGTTCCTTTAGGATATCCTATAAACAGACAAACTTTCGCACGCAATTCTAACTTATCAGTATCCATCTTCAACACATGTGCCTGAGCACCTCAAATCCAAAAGTGTTTCAGACTAGGCTTTCGCTTAGTCCACAATTCAATGGGTGTGGAAGCTACTGATTGAGAAGGTACTAAGTTAAGAATGTAAGCAACTGTTTCTAAGGTGTATCCCCAAAATGAATTTGGCAATTCCGAATAACTCATCATTGATCTTACTATTTCCATAAGAGTCCAATTCCTTCTCTCCGCTACACCATTCTGTTGGGGTGTGCCCAGTACAGACAATTGGGATTCAATCCCTCCCTCTGATAAATAATTCCTAAACACTCCTAAGAGATATTCCCCACCACGATCAGATCGTAGTGTCTTGATATATTTTCCAAGTTGCTTTTTTCACATCAGCCTTGTATTCTTTGAATTTATCAAAGCATTCAGACTTGTGGCACATCAAATAAATATATCCGTATCTAGAATAATCATTAATAAAAGTGACGAAGTATTCATAACCACCTCTTGTCTGGACAGACATAGGATCACATAAATCAGAATGAACCAATTCCAACAGATCCTTGGCTCTATACCCCTTTGCCTTAAAAGGCCTTTTGGTCATTTTTCCTTCCAAGCAGGATCCGGAAGTTGGATAATTTTCCACTACTAATGAACTCAGAGGTCAATCAGATATCAACCTTTGAATCCTACTCAAGTTAATATAACCCCATCTTAGATGCCAAAGATATGTTTGGTTCATTTTCGAAGGTTCTGTTCTCTTATTAGTAGATGTATCATTCAATTCAATTTGTTGCAATTTGGGAGAAATTAGATTAAAAGTATACAAATTATCTACAATGCACCATCACAGATAAAAATTCTATTTTCCCTTAAAACAACCTTGTCACTAAAAGAAACAGAATAACCATCCATAAACAATTTAGAAACCGAAATTAAATTCTTTCTGAAATGAGGTATGTAAAGACAATTCCTCAAAACAATAGATTTATTCTTATTGAAAATAAATAGACGTCTCTCACTGTAACAGCCACTACTCTTGTAGCATTCCTACCGCCTTTCGGCCTAGGATAAATAGCATTTTCAGCAACATGAACCTGAGGAGCACGACAAAATTGTTCTTCCGCCGCCACAAGTTCTGTCAGAAGTTCAGGAGAAACTGCTCAAAACTCATAGGCAAGCTTTGGAATATGATATCGACTTGGGTTTCCCCATCGATTTCAGCTCCAAGAACCTCCAACACATTGAGTTGGCCCATCATCTTAAGGACATGTTCCCTTACGGAAGTGTCCCATGGTGTTCATCAGTACAGACATGCCCTTTGACTTAGCAGGACGACTCTGGTGCCCGAAGAGTTACCTAAGATTATGCATCATATCATAGGCCGTGTTCATAGCTTGATGCTGAGTCTGCAGCACATTTGACATAGAAGCCAAAATATAGCACTTAGCCATCCTATTAGCTTTGAGCCACCTATTATAAGAAACTCTTTGCTCTTCGGTAGAGTCAACAGTAGGTTCCAGAGGACATTTCTCAGTGAGTACAAAGATATAATTTTCAGCAGTTAAAACAATGTCCGTGTTTCGTTTCCAGTCAACATAATTAGTGTCAGTAAGTTTGTGTTCTTTAAGTATAACAGAAAGAGAGTTGAGTGCCATTTGAAAATCCTGAGAATAATAAACATATTAAACACTTCGAATTTATCAATTTTTATTGATTCCCTTAAAACAATATAAAATAAAATCCACCAACATCTCAAGCACCGTGAATTTGTATGTCACGTTAGTGTGGACGTATACAAACCCAAACATTCACAAGAGAAGGTTTTACCCATTAATTTCATTTGTCAACCTAACATTATAACAAAATAATTAATGTCGGTTCCTTTTTAGCCATGCAAATAATAGCAGTGACTCCATTGGGGAGGATACTTATTATTTACACCTAAGTATTCACCATTATTGAATCCCAAGTCCGCGGCCCAAGCTTGTGTGCCTTACAGTTGGAGAAGTACATACGCGCTTGGATAACTTCCTATAATCATCATAAAGAAGTTTGTACCAGTGATCCATGAATAAACCCATCCGATGTGGAGGAAGGCATATTTCCAACACGCAAGTTTACTCACATCACTTACAAACCAATAATGGAGGCCGTGGGAATTATTTACCAATCCCCTCTCCCCCTTAGTTATTTAACACCGAAAGTTTTTAACATATATATAATATTCCAATAATAAAATACACATCCTGGCATGCTTCTATTTTAAGTAATTTAAATCACACAGAACATGCCTTTTACATATATAACAATAATCGTCAAATAAAACAATTAATGCAGTTATATATCACGAAAATAAATGCAGAAGACGAATTGCCTAAAACGAGCCTGGCTGCCCGATGGAAAGCATCAGCACGAGTCATGCCTCCACTGCAAGCCTTCTGCCTATCTGCCGCGTACGATGCCATGCGTGAAGTCTCGCTTCTCCTGCCACGCGCCAACGTCTGCCCCGCACGCCTGCATCCGTGCATGCTATGACTGTCGCGCACCAACATTCGTGCGTGAAGTTGCACGCTACTTCTATAGCGCGCCATCATCCATGCGCCCTGCGCTTGCAACGCATCAGCATCCTGCCACCGTGCGCGCCCTCTATGCAATATCATACCAGTGACCGTGCGATCGTGCGTAACAATGGATATCCAGAACACACAGTCGTCGATGAAGATCTTTACTTGGAGATCAATGGGAACTCAACGTGTGAGCCTCCATTCTTACCGTGCATTCAATGTGCACGCCTGCTCGGCGCCGTGCGCCAGTCATTTTCAGATGTGTTATCCAGTGAACCGATTTTGACATACTATAATACAGAGTATTTACAGGTACAATCAAATTACACCAAAACCCTAATCCTCATGCAATTCTAATTTATGATTAAATCACATAATTACATAAAATCTAGCCTAACGTGTCACGTCTTCCATGAAACCGAAGCTTTGATACCAATTGTTGGAGTTTGATCGTTTGGTTAGCGTGATCCGTTAGGGTTCCATGCAAACTTAAATAGCGAAAGCAGTTATTTTTAAAGTTCGCATTACCTTTCACCAGGGTATGTTGTTGAAGAACAGCTGCAGAGAACAACTTCTTGATCTTCTGCTGTATTCCCAAGTCCAATCTTGAAGTCGTGTGGGGGACGATCTTCAGGATCTTCTCAATCTAGTCCTTCCCTCTTCTTCACATGAAAATAGGCGATAGAATTAGGGTTCCAGGAAGTTGAGATGATCTATATATGGGCTACAATAGGGACCAGGAGGAGAAATTAGAGTTGGGCCTCCACTGGGCTTAAGTATCCAAGTTTAGCCCAAAACTTATACTTAAGTCCAATCATAATAATATAGTCCACTAAAATATTATTACTGCACTACCGTTCTAATCCCATAATTACATTATGGGCTTCTTCTTATTATGAGCCCGACAGTCTTCCCATGTTTAAGATATACAATGTCCATCAATTAATTAAGTTACTGACAACTCAAATTAATTAATATCTCATCCGAGAGTAGTACCACTGAACCTCATTATCATGCCAGAATTAATCCACTTGCAACATTTACATGATAATCCTTATGAGTTCCTCAAGGGGACATCATCAACCTAAATAGGACATGGATTCCTTCTACAATCAACAGCATACCATAGAGACAACACTACTTCCCAACTCAAGAGTTTGTTGATTTAATAACATATAAATCTCACCTACTGATGAATCAAAGAAATACATATTGCCTTACATGTCGTGGTTAGGGATTAACATACATAATAATTGAGATCAAGTTCTCCTATATAGACAGTACAAGTCGAATGATCTCAAACAGTCCTGCTCAATACACACAAAGCGCACTAATGTGATTCTATAGTCAAGACAAACTAATACCAAATCACACTATAACCATCCCAATTGATAGTCCCCGTCTATCTCGGTTGTGAGCATCTATTTATACTTTATAAGGAAACCGATAATATGATCTTCCGCGTGTTGTCGCACAACATATTATCTACAGTATAAAGTAAATGGACTTTTGCACAAACATATAAATAAATTATAATATGCAAAATGTTTGATCATATGATTCTCATTTCAAATAAATTGTTAAAACACTGTTTCATATAAAACCAAATTTTTAGTATACAATCTAACAATACTAGATTTAAGCACTACCCTAAGGTGTTTGTTTCCATGGAGTACTAGATTTGAGAACTACTCCAGGAATTTTCCTTATCATCCTTAAGATTCTTTTTTCATCATCCTTCAAATCACCACTTCCTTCAATTAAGCTTTATTGGCTATCAAAAGAATGAATTTAAAAAGACTCAACGGGCTGACAAAGGATTTAATGAATTCAGGTAAAGTATATGGGAAAAGATGGGTTATAAATAAAAGATGGCCTAATCATTTCCATAATCCGCTAGACTAATCTTGAATATTCAAGGAGACTCAAGGCAAGTTCTAGAATACACGCACAAGAACGATACTCACTAGAAAAGAAAATATCTTGTGATTCTGTAATATGATCAACAAAGCTCAAAATCTCACATGGGTTCTTAACACTCAACATAGTACTTTTCATGGTAAGCAATATCTCACAAATATATATAGAATTTAATATCACAATATAATTCAAGTACACTTCCTTCATAAATTTCAAGAGCATATGAATTTCAGGCACAATTTAAATATAAGCTCATGTGGATCATAACCATAAACTCAATCCTTTCACTCCTATGAATTAAAAGCACACATAAAAATTAGAATAAGAAAACGAGGGCACCTGATTTTTCTTTAACGTATGCACGAGCTCCTCGAGTTGTTCAACTCGGTAAGGTCAAAGTCTCCGTGTAGAACTCGTCTTGCCACTCTAGTACCCTTTTATATCATCAAAACTCAAACACACCTCATTATCATAGGATTCATCAGTAATATACTAGGAGACACCAAAAAATCAAAAAATATCGAAAAGACAAAAAATCAAAAAACTCGACTACTTAACACTAGGGAACACACAAAAACAACACAACAAACATAAGGTAAGTTGTAAAAAATTGACATACCAACCCCGGTTAAAGCATTAATATGCAGCAAAAATCAACCCCCTAACAAACAAACAACCAACCAAAGGAAAAATTATACCCTTGGTGCTCATAAGATAAGGCAAGTACATCACACCTCCCCAAACATAGTAAAAACGTAAGTTGAAACTAAGTTTGAAAAGAGATGTAATTGCCGAAGCGTGAGCACAAAAAATATAATAACTCCTCAATCACACAAAATAAACACGAAAGCAATAAAACAAAAGGAACAAGCCCCCAACAGAAACTCATATTTAACATCGAAGAGTTACGACGGTATGCAGCTTTTTGAACTACTGGATCAGAGGATGATCTTCTCACATCCTCACCTAAGTACTTCCTTTCCCTCTTCTTGTCTACACTCAGCACCTCACATTTCTTGGTCACAAAGATATGTTCCTCATAATTTCCTTTCTCCCATGGCTGTCTAGACTCCTCTTTTTCAATCTTCCACTCAAATTTAGGATCATCTGTCCTAGCAAAATCAAGATTAAACAAGTTAGAAATCACATCTACGCTCTCGCACGATTGAGTCTCTATGGGCATCTTCATTGCTTTATCAAGAGAGAAAATCACATCTTCATTATCTATCCACAGTCTAAGCTTTCCTTTCGTAACATCTATCATGGCTCCAGCTGTGGCAAGGAACGGCTGCCCTAAAATTAGGGGGATGTCATCCATGTCATCTTCCATCTCAAGTACAAGAAAATCCACGGGAAAAATCAACTTATCCACTTTCACCAAAATATTTTCAATCACTCCCATAGGAAAAGTCATTGATCTATCTGCCAACTGAAGAGCAACTGTTTTTGGTCTCAGCTCCCCCAAACCAAGTCTTTTAAATATGGACAAAGACATCAAGTTGATGCTTGCCCCCAAATCACACAAGCCTTTACATGCCAGTCCATTTCCAATGTTACAAAGAATATTGAAGCTTCCCGGATCCTTCAACTTTGCAGACAGCTTTCTCTGAATGATCAAGCTGTAATTCTATAATAGATTTATTATCTCCACTCCATTCAAGCTTCTCTTCTTCGATATAATATCCTTGAGGAATCGGGCATAGTATGGCATCTCCATGATTGCTTCAGATAAAGGAATTTTCAAGCTTATTTTGCTCATGATATCTTGGAACCTGTTGAACTTCTCTTCTAATCCTTTCTGCACTAACCTCAAAGGAAATGGAGGAGGTATCTTTGTTTTTGGGATTCCCCACTCATCACGTTCAACTTTCTTCAACTTATCCTTCTCGGCTCTCAATCTCTTTACTCTTTCCTACTTCTTCTTGACTGTAAACTCAGTATTTAGCTCATGTGATGGTGCTGGAGTGCTCAGAACATCAGATATAACATTCTGTATGGAAAACTGGAGCGGAGGGTACTGCTCGACCTCAGCTCGACCAGAAGGGTCTGGTCGAGCAAGGTCATTTTGTTCGAGCGACGTATCTCTTTGCAGATTTGCACTGTACAGTCCCGACAGAGGTTGCTCGACCTCAGCTCAACTAGGAAGTTCTGGTCAAGCGGCACCATTTTTGTCGAGCAAAGGACCTGTATGTTGATCAGTAGTTTTCAAATTCACAGTGGGCTACTCGACCTCTGCTTGACCAGAGTGATCTGGTTGAGCAAGTCTATTTTGGTGGTCGAGCGGAGGAATTGAAAATAGGGCATCGTTTCTCTATTCCATTTCGTGTTGCTCAATCGTTGCTCGTCCAATAGGCCTCTATTTTTGCCTACTAGCATCATCAGACCTTCGTACTGCGTTTCTGATCTCAATGTTATGGCATTGCACTCTTTCAGATTTGTTGTGCTTTGAGATGGGAACTTACCCTTATCCAAAGTCTGTGTCAGCTGATTCACACTCGCGACCATCTGACCCATTATCAAGGTAAGGTCCTTTATTTGTTTAGATAAATCTACATGATTAACATTCACACTAGCTTTGATGCGGTCAACCCTTGCATCATTCCTTGCTATGTATAGATTAAAGGTATCTTCAACACTCTTTACTTCTTGCTGCTAGATATTAAGCCCCCTTTTTGTCTACTCTGCAATCTGCTTCTGCTGGGAAACTAGTAGCTTGTTGATGTTACCTAGACTAGAGAATATCTCATCATCCCTATTCAGTTTCACCACTTGATGTTCAACATGTGCTACCTTACCTAGTACATAGGATCCTCTTACTCAGCTCCACCTGATGATGCATCAATAAGAATACGCGACTCATAATCCAATCCATAGTAGAAGATACTTATGTACTGAGGCTTAGACGTCCCATGTTGCGAGCATTGCATGAGCGTGTCTTTAAACCTATCCCACGCCTCATGGAACTTCTCACCCTGATTCATAACAAATTGAGTGATGTCTTACTTCATTCTAAACACCTTAGAGGGTGACATGTATCTCTCCAAAAACTTCTGCTGAAGTTGGTCTCATGTAGTGCAGTCCGTGACATTAAGAGTTTCATACCAAGCTTCTGCCCTATCAATTAAAGAGAACTTGAATAGGACAATTCGTCTAGCATTATCATTAGCTCTAGCACCCTTTTGAGTGTTTGCATATCCAAGGAATCTTCTGAGAAGCTGATATGGATTTTAAAATAAACCTCCAGAAAATGGATTCTTCTCTACCATATTGATAAGTGGGATGTATCTCAAAGTCATCATCTGCCCCCTTGCTCCTATTAAACCCATGTTACCAATCCTATTATTCTTTAAAATTTCACGTATGGCAACATTATCAAGATTCTGCCCTGCTCCGACCATATTTTAGCTCAGTGTGTTATTCCTTCCTTTCCTTCCTCTCTTTTTCCTAGTGCATAAGTACCTTAGAAAAATTCAAGGTTAGATAGAAATAAATAATCACAAATAAAATTCTTAACTAAACTAGAAATAATAAAATCAATAATAACAATTGTCCTCGGCAACGTCGTCAAAAACATGATGAGTGTTTTCTCTGCACGCAAAATTAATCTCTAAGTATTAAGGATATCAATTGCAGTTTAAGCAAGTGCCAAGTTAAATATCAAACTCAAAGGACGATGTATTATCAATTTAATTATTAACTAAATTAATTAAGACAAGGCAATAAAATTTGGAATTTAATTATCAACTACTAAACAATTAAGTAAAATAACAAATAAAATAAGTCAGGAACTAGGAAAATACGAAAGTGAATCAAGTAGGAGAATAGGTAGCTCTTTGGGCAATGCAGTTCCACTCATTAATTTCCCTTTTGTGTATCATTGTCGACTTTGCCTTGTGGAATATGGACGCATCACTAAATCATGCAAATCTACTCTATAGACACAAGTAGATAAGCGTGTAATATGTATAAATAACTACGGAGCAAGAGCTATAATTTCACCCCCCCCTTCTAGGTACTATCAGTATCAATTATTTCCCTGGCTAATTGTTACTCTAACCTGATTTAATCTCCCTTTTTAAGTACTATAAAATCAACCTCTTTATCATACTTATTAACCCAAATTCAATTTAATTAATAAATATTTATATATGATAGTTTTAATGAAGCTTCGGAGTCCCCTTATTTGAATTCATAACATGGAATCCTGTTCAGCAGTGAACGCGCTCAATCAACTACCAAGATATAAATTCAGACTCTATATAATAGGTGAAGTTGCACAAAATGACTCTGAATATGGATTAAAAATACATAGTCATATATAAAATAAACCACAAGTAGTGTTGTACGGAGTATACACACGAAAGTTCAATTAATTCATAAAACTTTCAAAACCCTAGATCTACCAAAATAGTTCTAACCCATTATGTTTTGAAGAACAATCATGAGGGTTGGATAGATCTTACCCATATGTCCGAAAAATACAAGATAAATTAGGAAACAATAAAAACCCTAGATATAGGTGTCATCGCATCCTTCTCCATCTTGAATCCTCCTCTTGGTTCTCCTCTTGATTCCACAAAAGAATCTTCATAGTGATAGATGGATAGAGGAAGATATGGAAGTGATGGTGTGGGGGTGATCCCCCCCTTGTGGGTGGTGTAGTATATTGTTGTCTCTCCCTTTTAGATGTGATATGCATCCCCTTTTATATTTGTAAGCTCTCATTATGGACCTTGGATAAGTTTTTTTTGTGAAAATATGCAAAAACACACATTGGAGGTGTAAAATCCTATAAATCTGGCTTCCCTGTCCTTGCTCGACCAAACAGCTCTTGGTCGAGCACGGTTGGCCTTGGTGGAGCGGAGGTCGAGTGGCCTGTGCAGTCTTACTATTTCATGTATAACTTTCGTCTCCGTACTCTGATTTGTGTAATTCTTGTGCTCACGCGATTCTCTCTTCCCTAGCTTTCTATCCATATAAAGAAATCACAAAATGTCCAACATTTAAATATGTAACAAGTCATGAAATATGACACAATCATGCTAATTAGAAACAACTTGCGCGACGTCACTATTTTGATCATAACTTTCTTGTTTGGACTCCGATTGAGGTGTTTCTTACGCCAAAACGATCTTCTCTTTTGTGATTTTCTAAAAATTTATCAGACTTCTAGTTTTGAGCTCCATAAAAATACAGAAAAATTACACAAGTTGGACGTGCGTTTTTTCAGCATTCTTTTACAAATTACACCTTTTCTCCAACTTTTCACTTTTAATCCTTTTTCCACCTAAAATACAATAAAACACCTCAAACACATCTTTTTCTCACATATATTGAATATAAGACACTTATGATAATATATAACAACAGTTCTCATAAAAAATATGTTAAATTGGATACTCAAATACGCTTATTTTCACTCTCATCACCCTTCCATCTAGGTACTAATCACACTCTAAATATCCCTTAGAATGTATTATCTAGAGGTAATTCTCCCTTTTACACGTACTATGGCCAATGATGGATTGGTTCCTCTCACTGGAGTTTAAATATCCTCTCGGTCAAACCTAAACCCGATGTCCTCTCATGCTATTTCTAATGCTTTGGAGGGTCGTCTCTGTCTCACCCCAAGAAATATCCAAATAAATTAATATAATGACATTTAATTAACATAAGCAACAAATTAATCAACAATACATTAAATTAACATGATATCCATTATTAACAAACCATGCAAAAATATAGTTCATGCATCACAAAACCTATGAGAAGAAATCAAATACCAAGTCATGTCTAAACCATATTTAATTTGCATAATAAAATAAATATTAAGCACTAATCATGTCTCAAACCCCACAAGAGAGATTAGCTAGCATAATTAAAATAACAAAACAAATAAATGATTCATTACAATAATTCATGGATTCTAATTCAAAGAAAATTACAAAAATAATTAAAACTCTCCTACAATTTAACTTGTTGGAGATCTTCAATTGCTTCTTGAAATTCCTCCTCTTGCTCTTAATTCCAAGTAATTCCAACACCAAGGATAGATGGGTGAAGGATTAGAAATGGTTTGTGGAGTGATCAAAAGAAAAAAAAAATGGAGAAAGAGAAAGTGTGGAAAATATCAAAAATCACGAAGGAAAAGGGTTGTGCTCTATTCTGCTGCCTCCAAGTTTATATTCCAACTATTTTATACCCTCTCAAGTGGCTCCAAATGGAAATTAGTGCAAAAATCGAAGTTGTTGAAAAAGTTGGAAAATAGACCTGATTTTCCAGAAACTCGACCAGAGTTTTCAAAAGCGCTCCCACAATTTTCCGTTTCTCCTTCGCGTTTTATGGTTTCAGAAAATCGAGCAGAAAAATCACCTGATTTTTCAGCTTGGTCGATTTTTCATTTCAACTTTCAAACTCCTGCATTGCTCAGGTAATCATTCAAGATTAAAAATCTCAGGCGGATTTTTCGAATCTTTGGAAATTGACCAGTCCAAAAAAATCGACCCGATCTTCTAGAAATCCGGGTCGATTTTTCAATTACCCAAAAATCTATTTTTTTGCCTCATCTCTTTCCTTATGTGCACTCCACTTGAAGTATGATCTATAATTGATTATTTCCAGTAAAAATTCACACAGAAATCACATTTCTCTTACAAACATCAATCCAACAAAAATATTGAAATAAAGACTAAAAAGCACACGAAAATCGCTAAAAATCTCACACGAAACACTCTAAATTCTAGTAAATTTGCATGCTAAATAATTGAAGGAAGTGAAACAAAGGATTCATGATTTATTTAAAAAGCACTTTGAATCAAGGCACACAACTAGTATCAAGTTGTCTTATGGTTTCACTTTGAAGACTATATCAAACTCAAATAATCAGTTTTTGATTGTTCTGTTTAATGAAACTGAGATTTGGGAGACTATTTGTGTTTGCAACATTGATAAAAGTCCGAGGTCTGACGGTCTTAACATTGTTATCTTCAAAGATTGCTGGGAAACTTTAAAGAATGATATTTTTGGATTTCTTTGAAGATATTCACATAAATGGGAGGCTCGCAAGAGGGTTAAACAACAGCTTCATAACCCTTATTCCAAAGACAGAGGAAGTGGCTGAGGTGGGTGATTTCAGACCAATATCTCTCATCAATGCTCCCTATAAGAATCTAGCAAAGGTGTTTGCCCGAAGAATCAATTTGGTCCTAGATAGAAATATATCAGAGCAACAATCTGCGTTCCTCAAAGAAAGATTAATTTTTTATGTATCAATGCTCTGAATAAGGTAATTGAGGAAGCTAAGGAAAAGAAATTAGAATTGATTATCTTCAAGATTGATTTTGAGTAGGTTTACGACTCCGTCGAATGGAAATCTCTGATTAATATTATGAAATCATTTAAATTCCATAGGAAATGGATTGGATGGATGAAAGAGTGCTTCTCAAGGTCTACATTTTTGGTATTGGTAAATGGGAGTCCAACTAGGGAGTTTTAAATGGAGAGGGGATTACGACAGAGGGATCTATTATCACCCTTCCTATTCTTACTGGTGGCGGAATGTATTAGCTCAATTATGAAAAAAGGGGTGGAACTTAGATTGTACGATCCGACTTCAATTGGAAAAGATAGAATAAAGATCAATCACTTGCAGTACGTCGATGACACTGTGTTCATTGGTATGGCCAGTTTGAAGAATTTGATGTTCATCCAGAGAGCTTTAATACTACTTAAACTATTAAATAGACTGAAGATTAACATGAAAAAAAGCAGTTTATTTTGACTGAATTAATGTAGAAAATTAAAGGGCAGTTTGAGAGACATGTCAGAAATTATGGGATGTGATATTGGAAAACTTCCTCTTAAATATTTAGAGGTTGACATTGGGAAATCCTACAATAGAAGAGCTGATTGGGAACCTGCCATAGTAAAGATAAAAAATAGAATTTCAAAATGGAGTAGGTTAAAGATCTCAGGGGCAGGACGACTTACCTTGCTAAATTCGGTTCTTACATCTTTACCGCTATATCTACTGTCAATCTACCGTGCTCCAAAATCTATCATTAGAGAGATTGAGAGCATCCAAAGATAATTCTTTTGGGGGGGGGAGAGAGAGAGAGAGAAAGAAAATATAAACATAAAAAAATTACCTTGGGTCAAATGGAAAACAATAACTGATCCAAAACACTTGGGGGTCTTGGTGTTCGGGAACTTGAAAGATTCAATATTGCTCTTTTGGAGAAGTGACTTGGAGGGGCCTGATTGAGAAAAAGAGATTATGGGTTAGGCTAGTAGGAGTAGGAGAGGGGTGACACTGATGAAACTAATGGGTTTAGGTTTAATGCCATGTAATATTAGAATTAGTGGGCTGGGAAGGAGTGGAAATGGGGATGGGAATGGAGAAGATCATTTAGGAGTTTTGAAACTGACGATATTGATTCTTTATTGTCAATTATCAATAGGTGCAAATTATCTAAAGAAGCAAAAGACACGTGGAGGTGGAAATAAAACAACAAAGAGATATACAACGTCAAAGAACCATATGAAGTGTTGCGAAGAAGAAAATTAACAGAGATCAATAAGATGGAAAAATATATAGCCAAGTATAGAGAAGTGCTGCGATCCCTAGAGTACAACTCATGGTATGAAAAGCTATTAAAGGAAGACTCATCATGACAGTAAATCTGAGAAGTAGGAATTGTCTTCCTTTGAATATTGGAGTCATGTGAAAATTATGCGGGAATAACGTGGAAACATGTGAACATCTACTCTTCCATTGCAATTGGAGTTCAAAATTCTAGTTTGAATGTCTTAAATGGTAGGAGGTAAGTACTCCCATATATGAGTCGATCAAAAATAATTTTTTGTTGTTTGGAGGTCTGTTTTGATCAAAACTTGGTAATTCTATTGCGTTATTAGTTAGGATGTGTGGTATTCAGTTAATATGGAAAATGATGAATGATGTTGTCTTTGGAGAAGGAAAAGGAGATGATATGAAAATTATTGGGGATATAAAGTGTAGAGTATGGAGTTGGATAAGGAGAAGGAAAAATACCTCCTCTATCAACATTAATTTTAGATCCTTGTGGAAAGAAGGACAGTGGAAGTATAACTTCGAGGAGATGTTGCTAAGTTAAGAAAGTTTAATTCATTAGAGCTGTAAAAATGTATATGTTATTACTAGTTGTCTTGGCAAGTGGATTGTAAGGTGTATTGAAGAAGTCTTAATAGAGATTAGGTGAGTTTTATTTTTTTTCACTCCATGACAGAAGTGCTTTGAATTTGGGTATTTCTCATTACCTATTTTTATTAATAATATACTTTTTTTGTTGTTAAAAAAAATTATGAAAAGAAAATGAAATGCCTATTTTTAAGGATCTCCCCTTCGAGTAAATAAGAATCAAGAAATTTTTTATAACAATAACATGTCTAAAAAAACCTTTTTGATATACTAGGAACATTCTTATAAAAATGGCCTAGGAAGGGTTCATATCAAAAATTCGGCTAATATAAAATATTATGATTGGAAATTTTTGAAATTTGATCTAAGACAAAAAGTAGATATTAATGCCTGGATCATATATATATATATATATATATATATATCTTATTATTCCAGAGATCAATCTACTAAACTCCCACAATAGATTTTGCAATTGGATGGGAATGAATGAATAAAATGCTAAAGCATTCCATATCAAATCTGAAACTTTGGTTCTTCTTAAACTTTGTATTACTTTCTAAGACATAAAATGAAACCTTAGTTTATACCAAGCAATTACTTCTTTTAAATTTAAATAGAAGTGAAAAGAAAAATATTTATTTATTTTTTGCACGTAAATTAAGGAAAATAATATTTAATTTGTAGTCCCTATTATTAATATAAAAGGGATGACATAATGTGTGTAATTTTAAATAACTTTTTATAATCTGTTATGAGATGTGTGGTCCATTCTTATTAAAAAGGAAATTAATACTTTGTGGAGCAATACTTGTATGAGACTGCCTCATAGTTATACCATTTTATCTTTTCATAATTAGTTATTAGTTTTAGATAAAGATATTATCTTTTTTTTATTCAAAATGTTATCACTTTTTATTTAGAGCATGTCTCCTAAGAACTTGATTCATAATGCACCCTAATTTACAACATTACTTTTAGTACATGAAAAATTAATCTCTAAAGGGATGAACTATTACTCTTCTAAATTTAAAATATTACTCATCTCAATAAGAATATAAAAAATCACAACATACTAGAATTTAAGGAGAAATATTTTTTTTTTCATGTACTATAAATTAAGGTGCAAAGTGTATCTAATTCACATAAGTATTTATCTTTTATTTATATTACGAATTGTTCATTAAATTGTTAATTGGACAGTTTACAATTTTCATTAATCAAATATCACTTTTTATTGGGTGCAATGAGAATCGGGTGACTATTTTGTTATTCCCTTCTCTTATTGTTATTGTGGTTTCCAAGAGTGATTCTCTTGATGTTGATTTTGTGATATTTGAGGCATTCCTCTATTTTTAATATAGAGATTGAATGGTGTACTCTTTCTATTAGTGTATTGTATTTTGGACGAGGTCCCGTGATTTTTTCCCTTAAATTGAATAGGTTTTCCACGTTAAAATTATTAAAAGTTGATCTCTCGAATATTTCTGCAATATTTATTTGGTTTGTGATTTATCTCCTATTGCTATATTTGAGTAGAAAGTTTGAAGCATTGATATTATTTGGATTTTCAATGGATGTTGTTTGCATATTGTTATCCTAGTTTGAATATCGCCTCCTTGCGCAACACATTAATCTATTGTTTAAAGTAAAAGATTTTAGTGCCTAGATGTGTTGCCTTGTCTTTTTTTCTCTCGTTTTATTTTTCTATTTTAAATTTAATATTATTATTTACAATTTTAATAATAAATATAATATCATACTAATTTTTATGATCTATTTTAGCCATGGATCTATGGAAGCTTGTGGTTTATGGGTGAGTCTTTGTGTAAACCGAGTTTATATGTAAATCCTATTTTTTAAAATTTTTCATTAGTATATAAAAAATTACTTTTTAAAGTGTAATAATTTTTATATAGAAGAGTAAGTATTCATATCTCTAAAGAGTAATTTTTCGTATACTAAAAAGTAATCGATAAATTAGATTATACAAGAATATGAAAAGTAATTTTAATTTAAAAGAGCAACAATTTACGTATCTAAAGAGTAATTTTTCATGTATTAAAGAGTAATAGGGTTTATATAAATACATATCTAAACCCGATTTATACAAGTGTTTGTAGTAATTTATAATCAATAAAAACTAATTTGGTAGAACCTGTGGTCCCCACTCCCCTAATTACTTAACATGTGGCCCCCTTTGATTAATCTTTGGTCTCGTCCTTAATTAATGTTATTTTTTTTAATTTCATTATATTTAAAAGACCATTATACTCTAAACTCTAGGGTTAAATATTCTCTAAACCATAAAGGTAAAATTACAATTATACCATAAACTCTAAACCGTAGAGGTGAAATATACTCTTAAACCACAAGAGTGAAATTACAATTATATTTTTATAATTAACCATAAACCCTATGCATAAATAATAAAGTATAGGAGTAAAATATGCCATAAATCACTAGCTAGGATAAAATATACCCTAAAACACAATGGAAAAATTATAATTATATCCTTAAAATTAAATTTAAAAAGTGAAAAAAGTACATACATACCTGATAATGGGCACGCAAGTTAAAGGGTGTTGGGCCAAGTTTTACCAAATTAATTTGGTAGAACTGATCCCATGAAAGTTGTTGTCATAATCTATTTTTACCCTTATGATTTAATCATTATATTTAGGTTTTAGTCTTAATTCTAAGAATATAATTATAATTTAACTCATGTGATTCATGTAATATTATACACTTGTGATTTATGTCCTATTTTACTCATAGGTTTAATATTAACTTTTACGGTTTAATATAATTTTTAGGGCTTAACTGTAATTTCTTCTTGTAGTTCATGGTGTACTATTTTATTTAAGTGTTTCATGTCTCATTTTATTCAAAGGATTTAATATTTACTTATTAATTCTTATGAAATAATTATAATTTCACACTTAGCATTCATAGTCTATTTTACTCCTACGATTTAATCATTGTTTAAGGGTTTAATGCTAATTCTAAGTACATAATTATAATTTCGACATTGTAATTAATTAAAGTCATATTACATCTCTGGGGTATAATATTAATAATTCATAATGTATAATAGACTTTAACTTTTAATTTCTTATAATGGAGTAATAATTACATATATACATATATATATATATATATATATATATATATATATATATATATATATATATTTCACTATCTTCTTTCAAAAATTATGAATCTCACCCTCAAGTGTAAGAGATCGATTGTAGTGCGTGAGTGATCAAATTGAATTATTGAACCCATGAAATAATGTCTGAATGACAAATAAATCTAATATGAATAGTTTTATTTAAAACAAACTCAAGTTTATGAAAACTAATTATTAAATAATAAAATAAAATATGATACTATGTCGACAAAACAATTAAGTATTCCAAGACAAGAGAGTGATAATGCTAAGGAAATCCACTTTAATCATGCCAATTTATTTCTAAAGAAATTAAATACTCACAACTCTTTATTCCCTTTCTAGGTTGACTCATGCAAAATTCTTTAAAAGGCTAGTTCATTAGTTACACTTTTTAGGTACTAAAAGAAATTGTATTAGAGCTTCCTTACCATATTTCTCTTTAATAATGATCATGCAAAGATAATAATAAGACATTCTATATTGATTAACTAATAACTAAAGGCTTATGTATTAATCCCCTTCAATTATCAAAAAAAAATATATATATATATATATATATATATATATATATATATATATAATCATGCATACATTCATAATTACAATTATATAGCAATCCAAGTTAACTTCATGCAAATATAAAAGAATTAAAAATTAAGAACAAAATCATATAAGTCTAAAAATAAAACTTCAATATACGAATAAGAAGTCCGCAAAAATAATAAATCCAATGTCTAGATCATAAATCAACCATAAATTAAATCTTGAAAATCCTAACACTACCAGAAAGATATTTAGCTCATGTTGTATATATATAGGTGTGAGAATGGAATAAGATAAGTCGTAGGAGGTATATGATCTTGAAAAATTAGGAAAAATATAATTATGGAAGATATGGAGCAATATATAATTTGGAAACAACTTAGCCTCCATGACAATAAGAAATAGAGGGTTGTATTCGTGTATTTTTTGAATTCTCGCTGGCAGCTACGCGACCTCATGATTATGGGTATAACTTCTTCATTCGAACTCTGATTTAAGTGATTCTTGCGCTCAAGTAATCCTCTCTTCTAAGACTTTCCAACCATAGATCACACCACTAGTTTGGACTTCCACATAAAAATAAAACAATTATGAAAAGTGATCGTGTTTGCTTGACATATTGCACAAGTCCATCACTTTTTCTATCAAAACACAACAAATACCTCTTAAGCATCTTTTAGTCAACAAAACGCAAAACACTACAATTTTTGTAAATAATAACAATTAACACACTCAAACAGTTATCAAATCAGAACAAAAAATACATGAATTTTCACTCTCTCTCTCTCTAATTCTCTCTCACACACACACAGGGGCGGCCCTGGGGTGGTGCCGGAGGTGTCGCCGCACAGGGCCCCACCCCGGCGAGGGCCCCAAATTTTTTTATTACATATTTATATATATTTAATTATAATATATTTTAAACATGAGATTTGGAAACTACTGTTTTGTAGTTCATGTGGCATCGACTCTTCTCTTTTTTAATTCCACGCGAATATAATTATATTAGTAATAAGCATCGCATAATGATTATGATAAATATTTTTGCGATTATAACCTTTTTTTAAAATTAAAAATCTTTCCTTTTTTAGGAATAAGGATAACTTCATTTTTTTTCTTATAAAATTCTTGAGTATATTAAATAAAGAGTGAGGCTTGCGTGCGGCCGGGCGCATGGGAATACATTTCGTGCACCTTTAGAAATTTAGTATTATGAGTAAGGATACATTGCTAAAGGATATACACTTTAATTAATAAAAGGTACACTTTTTTGTTCTAAAGGATATACACTTTTCATTAAATTATTTTTTTCTTTAGAAAATAAAGGGAACATATTTTTATACTAAAGGGTATACAATTTAACATAAAATTCTAAAGGTCCACGGAGTGTTGTTCATGCGCCCAAATACACACAATAATTTTCTTTAGAAAATAAAGGATACACATCTGTATACTAAAAGGTATACAATTTAACACAAAATTCTAAAGGCGCACGGAATGTGGTCCATGCGCCCGGGTGCACAGGATTTTTTGCCTTAAATAAATACCTCTTCATTCTCTTAATTTTTTCCCCTAATTTTTCTTTTTATTAATTCTTTTTAATTTATCTTCTACGATATTTGTTTAATATAAATAATACACATATCGACTATACATTAAATTTTTATTTATCTCTCTTCATCTATCCATTTAATATTATATCCTTTAATTTACGTTAAAAAAAAAGAAACATTACCTTTATGGTAGGACAGATAGAGTATGATTATATACTCCCTCAAAAAAGAAATATAACCCTTATGGTGGGATGAATGAAGTATTATTATATACTCCCTTCGTCCCATTTCAAACTTCGGATTGTAGTATTTTAATGTAGTAAGGTGAAATAAATAATATTTTAATGTAAAGTGGGTAGGTGTATTAGAGTGATATGTTGACCCATGAAGAAAGAAATAATTAATTTATGTGGATCTCATTTACTAAAAAAGGAAATGTAAAAGATTGAAATGAAGAAAGAAATAATTAATTTATGTGGATCTCATTTACTAAAAAAGGAAATGTAAAAGATTGAAATGGAGCGCCTAAATTGAAAATACGTAAAGATTAAAATGGGATGGAGAAAATATTGTACAAAATAAAAGGCCTAATCAAATTAATGGACCGGCCATGCGCGCGCGCGCATATATATATATATATATATATATATATATATATATATATATATATATATATATATATATATATATATCTAAGGGACCCTTTTTTCATTTTGGTGCATCGCACCCAAAGAGTCACATTTCTTTTTTTACACATATGAGACTCATACACTCTCACTAATACAATTAAAATATGAAAATCACACACTCATTAATATAATTACTCACTACACGTTAAATAAAAATACTTCTTAATCCATGTCCAAAAAGCAAAACCCTTTACATGAGATGGAGGGAGTATATTATATTAATTATTTTATAATAGAAAAGTAACCCCAATAATTTCTACAATTCACACATATATATTATATTAGGCCCAATACATATACTTCATCCGTCCTGCATTAATATTTACGTTTACTTTTTGCACGTAAATTAAGAGATAATATTTTAATGTGTAGTGAGTTGAGAGAAATAATATTTAATATGAAGTGGGCAGTTGTATTAGTGTTGTGTGTAGGCTTTACATGAAATTATTAATTGTTTTATGTAAGCTCAACTTGACAAAAAAAGAAATGTAAACCTTAACTTGGAACAAATCAAAATAGAAAAAGTAAACCTTAATGTGCGAGGAGGGAGTATATTTTACTAAACCCATTAGATATATTATTGTAAGTCCACCTGAATTTTCTAAAGAATCAAGCCCAACCCACTCATTAAATATATTTAAAATATAAAAACTCAATTAAAAAAAATTCTCACATTTTGCTGATGTGCTGCGCTACGTGACACCACTATCTTCATTCTCCACATTAGCTGATTGGCACATTTAAAAAAAAAAATTTCCACCCTTCAATAAAGTAATACTAAATATTAATTGATATCACATTATTTTATTAATATAGAATTTATATATTTTAGTGAAATTAATTTTAAATATTATGGAATGTATTAGGGCTTATGCTATATTTAAATATTTTTGGGTTTGTTACAAAGGATATGCAGTGGCGGACCCAGGATTCAGTCCAGGGGGCCACATAGTGTTACTTAATACTCATCCGTCCGCTGGGTCCGCAACATAACGTTACTTAATACTCATCCGTCTGCTTTAAAAAATATCATTTTGAACGTTGCATCCAAAAGTTCTCATTTTTTTCACTATACTACACATTGAACATTTGACTCCTTAATTTACATGCAAATAACAAATTAATACATTGTGAATGGACAAGATAATTTACATATAATAAAATAAATAAATTAACTACTAATAAAAATATTTAAGTATATATAAATTATCAATAAATATAATCTATATCCAATATTTATTTATAAAATAATGTGAAAGTTTTAATAACTATAAAAAAAATATTAATACATATGGAATAATAAATAATAATAATTACATAAAGAAGGAAATAAGAGATTATAATAATAAAACTAATTATAAATGTAAGAAATAAATAAATTTAATTGTAGTAATAATATATAAAAGGAAATGAGAACATGTGGGAATTATTAGAAAACCGACTACCAACTAGGACGCAAAGACAGAGTGAACTTTTTGCCATATATATACTAAATATTTTAAAAATCTCAGGGGGGCCACGTGCCCCCCTTGGCCCCTGAATGCGTCCGCCTTTGAGGATATATTTGTGGGATAATGGAGTGTGTTACAAAGGATAGTGTTATTTTTTATAGGGTTTGTTCCTTGTTAGTATTATTTAATGAGTGAGGCTTGTGTGCGCCCAGGTGCACGGGAACACATTCTGTGCGCCTTTAGAATTTAGTATTTTGGGTAAGGGTACATTGCTTTGGTCTAAAGGGTATACACTTTAATTAATAAAGGTACACAATTTTGTTCTAAAGGGTATATACATTATTAATATTTTTATTTTTCGTCAGAAAATAAAGGGTACACATATTTATACTAAAGGGTATACAATTTAACACAAAATTTCAAAGGCACACGGAATGTGTTCCTGTACGCCCGGGCACACACAAGTTTTTGCCATGGTACACATCTTTATACTAAAGGGTACACAATTTAAGATAAAATTCTAAAGGCGCACGAAATGTGCTCCCGTGCGCACATAAGTTTTTGCCTTATTTAATATAACTAGATTTTGAAATATGTGTTTCACGTTACATGCGCATTATACATTGTAATGTAATTTTTCTAATTTTTTTACTCCGAAAAACTTAATTTTTAACATAATATTAAATAATTTAAGCAGATAATCTATTTATTTTACGTTAGAACTTCTTTAAATATATTTTTTTTATGTAACGATGTTCATTCGATCTAAAAACTTTTATATTAAACTCCGTGTATAAAATAATAGTGCAATTTTAATTCGCGATGGAGGAAGCAATATCACGCATAAAAATAATAGTCCTCATGCATAATGTGATATTTCAAAATTTGATTTTACATCATTGTTGTATGTAAAACCTTATTTCTCTGTTTGTTTCTCTCTCAATCCTCTGAACTCTTCCGGTTTCTCTCCATCTTTCAGATCCTATCGCCGATTTTGATACGTTATTTTTTATAGGTCTAACACTTCACTTTCAAATAATTAAGAGGGAAAAAAAGGTTAATTTATTATTTTATTTTAGGACTAATTTAAAATTATCAAATTGGTAATAGTAAAAGAGTTGATCTAATGTACACAATTGTATACTAACGAAAAATTCATTTGTTAAAATGGGTCAATTATAAAATCCCTAAAATTCGGAAGATGACGGCATCTCCCCTTTCCATTCCTCACTTTATTCTTCTGTTACGTTTCTCCTCTGTTATCTTCTTCAAGAAATCAACTCATGGCTGCCACCTCCATCTTCAGCCTTCAACCCTCCACCTCCACTGCCTGCTGGATCGCTCTCCATCTCATCGCTTTTATGGCGTGTTGCGTCGACTTTATTCAGTTCTTCCTCTCTTCATCATAATGTTAGTCTTCTCAGATCTCTATCATCACTTCAGCATCATTGCATCTTCCTCCATCACTTAAGATCTATATTATAGATCACTTCAGATCACACCGGCCTTCTGAGAGATTTGTCGCCTTCCCTTTGAGATTCACAAGGTTGAGTGATTCTTCGTCTTTTCTTCCAAATCTGCTTCGTTGACTTTAGATTTCTCTTTATCACTTCATATCTTTATTTTTTCATTGGAAACTCACCACCTCGTCATCGATTTCTTGAAGCTTCAGATATTCATTTTCGCGTTGGAAACTCATCTCCTCATCATCGATTTCTTGAAGATTTTGAAATTTAATTTTTTATTTACAATTCGTTATCAGACATGTTATTTTAATTTAATTGTTGAACTGTATTGATATTTAATGACATTTTAAATGACTATTAATTTTACTTTATTGATGTATATGTTTGTATTTACAAATGTATTATTCTTTTTTCCTAATCCTAATATATTAAAAGAGGCTAGGCATGTACTCCCTCCGTCCCGAAGTCGTTGTCCTACTTACTGTAGATACGGAGTTTAAGAAAATTTACTTTTTTGACTTTTCAACTCTATTATGTGAGGGTAAAATTGTCCAAATCATTTGGGGAGTTTTTGGATTAACTAAATCATTAGTGTTAATCAAAAAAAATTACCAAAAAAAATAGGAAATTTTTTATCCTACTAAAAATGTGATCTGTTGATGCATACATATACTTCTCCAAAATTACAAATACGAAATTTTAAATAATCAAGCTTATAATAATAAATTTAAATACCTACACTATTACACAATACCTAGACTATTACAAACTTGAGTGGGATGGATAGTTTTAAAAAAAAATACAGATTACACCTCAGATTTATGCATGCATCATCATTGGTGGTTCCCTCCAAAAATCCTGCCAATCTTACAAATCCCTTCAAAAAGATCAGGCACAAAAAAATTCCCTCCAACACTTTTGGTCAGCCCTGCCAGAAATTTTCCCTCCAACTGCCCAACCTCCTTTTGGTTTCCCCTCAAATTATCAAGGATAAAAACAGGCATCAGTGTATTAATTTTCATTAATGGAGATGCATTAATGGCAACCACCACAAGTTCTCACCTTTCCACAGAAAAAAAAATTTTAATAGGTCAGTTTTTTATTAGGCACACCAAAGATGGGAAGATTGATCATGGAAAGGCAAAGGAAGCAGCAGCTGTATTCAATGTATCTATAAGGACTGTAGGTCGTATTTGGACCATTGTAAAGTAACAAATTGAGGAAGGAAAACCAATACACCTTGTCTCCAAGAAGGCAGGTGTATCAATTTCCAAAAGGGTACACTTTGATGCTGATAAAGTGAAGAGTATTCCATTTCAAAGTAGATCAATAATCAGGGGCACACAGAAACACAATCAAACCTGAGCAAACTCCAAAGAACAAGCTTCAAAGGCTAAATTACTGTTTGGATGTCATCTACTATGACAGGTATGCAAAAAAACTTAAGTTCAAGGAAATGCATAATGTAGTGCACATAGATGAGAAATGATACTTTCTTACTAGAGTTTCTGAGAGGTATTACATGGTTCCTGGTGAGGTAGAACCACATAGAACATGTAAGTCCAAAAATTTCATCCAAAAAATCATGTTTATGTGTGCGGTGTCAAGACCATTGTTTGATAGTGAAGGACATGTCCTATTTGATGGAAAAATTAGAATTTTCCCATTCACAACAGTAGAGCCGGCAAGAAGAAACTCAAAGAATAGGGTAAGAGGAACTATGGAAACAAAGCCTATTGACATAGTCAACAAAGAAGTTATCAAAGATTGCATAGTGAATCGGTAATAGTCGGACCTTATTGATAAGGTCATCATCCTATAGTTTGCATGTATTTAGTCACCTTACCTTTGTTTAATCAAAAGGGCAACATTAACATGCAAAATTTGGTGTACCTGACAGATTATACCAGCAATCAAATCCAAATGGCCTTCATGTTTGGGGAAGGATATATGGATACAACAGGATAATGCAAGACCTCACATTAAAGATAGTGACCTTGATTTTGAGAGGGCTGCAAGGTCTGATGGGTTTATATCAGACTTGTATGCCAACCCCCACTCTCACCAGATACTAATATTAATGACTTGGGCTTTTTCAGAGCCATTCAGTCATTACGGTTTAAAACAGGAAGCAAGAATGTTGAAGATTTGGTGAAAAATGTTAAGAATGCTTATGAGGACATGACAGCTGTCATTTTAAACAATGTGTTTCTTAGTTTGCAAGCTTGCCTCATTGAGATTATGAAAGTGGATGGAGGAATTAACTACAAAGCTCCCCACATTGGAAAAGGAAGGTTAATGAGACAGGGTGTACTGCCTATGTCCTTGGAGATTGATGAAGAATTGGTGAGAGGATGCATAAACAGGTTGATGCAAGAAGGCGATGTGTATAAACCAGTTTATGACATCTCAGACCTCATGAACAGCCTGGGATACTGATTTTTGGGTAATGAATATTATGATTATTGTATTACCCTCAGAACAATATCATCACCGGGTAATTGAGTCTCCTCACAAGGTTTATATTCCTAGTGGTGACTCTAAGTTCAGCACACATGTTCAAAGTCTCCTAAACAGGTTTAAAAACCTTGTTGGTGACTTAGACATTGTGCTTTACCAAATTCCATTATAGGCAAGTGTCTAAGTCTCCTAAATAGGTTTACAAAACCTTGTTGGTGACTTAGATATGCATCAAGAAAGGTTTTCAGTATACCAACAATAAGGCAACAGTTTCACAAGCCCTCAGAATAAAATCGTCACAGGGCTATTAACCAAGCTCAACAGATACAATTATGCACTGCCACATATATGCACCAATGCCTCACAGAGCTATCACAGAACAAGCCACAAAAGGGACACCAATCAAGCTCAACAGACCACACAGGGCCACCACTTCACATAAAAACATCGAGCCCAAATCGCAGGGACACCAACACAGAACATCACAAGACCACATAAGGCAAGTACTTCACATAAAAACATCATAAGACCATACAGGGCCACCAATCAAGTTCAACAGAACACCAATCAAGCCCCCATCGCAAAAACTGACCTCACAGGGCCTCTATTTCACATAAAAAAAATCCAAGGGACAGGGAAGAGCAAATAAGACACCCAAAGCAAAAATAAGGGGAGTAGGGTCTACCGACACGCAGGAAAACAGAGGCAGATCCACTCCCACATGAAGTCGCGGAAGTCATCAGTCATTTCACAAGGGACGGAGACCGGTGGATCAACTATTTCAGGCAAAATCGGATCGAGATTTACAGAGAAAGAGCAAGGGATGACTGTATTCTCATCGGAATCATCGGCAACCATCAACACTGGATCCAGGCCGCTGACAATAGAATTGCACGTATCGGGCACAAACATCACTGGATCCAGGTCGCCGATGTCAGAATCGTACGTATCAGCCACCCACAACACTGGATCTAGCCGATCGACTTCTTTATTGACCGAATTGGGAACCATCAATACCGGATCCATGACGTACACGTTTGACTCGGAGAAATCAGGAAACATCGACGCTGAAAACACGACGGCGACTGAGGGTTCCACCCCCAACGACTCCTGGACCACTGGGAATTGGTCGGAATCTGTCAGAGAAGTTTCGCGGAGCGAGGAAACAACCAAGCTCAAAGGACAGAGAACGGCAAATTTAGATTTTTAGGGTTCTTGCTCAAGAACACAAGAGAGAAGAGGGGGAGGAGAATGACAGATGAGAGAGAGTGAGGGAGTGATTAGGGTTTGTGTCTCACCAGTTTTTTGTGCGTGTGTGTGATCCGTTTAGTGTGTGTGTTAGTGGGTTTAATTAAGTGTATTGTTAGATAGGTTAATTAATATTTTAGTGTTTTAAGTGGGTTGAGTATTTTGTAAATTTAGCATATGAGGGGGGTATTTTAGTGATAAAAATTTTCTTTTTTTGAAATAAGACAATAAGTTTAGGATGAACAAAAATGGTAAGTAGGACAACGAGTTTGGGACAGAGGGAGTAAAACATTTCTTCCCAAAATATTCTTACTCAATTTTAGATTTTACGTATTCAACCTTAACTATGGTAATTTATTTTAATAACTTTTTTATCTGTTAATTATATTTATACTAGGGAGGGACCACCTCACTTCGTGAGGTGTTCTCCCCGGGTCTTTGTGAATTTTTTTCAAAAAATGTGGTACCTACTAGTTTAAATTGAGATTAAATGCATGCTATCAGTGTGTACGTGTAGCAATGACGAAACATATAATGAAGCAAAGTGGAAAGCCTCAAATAGAGAAGGTAACAATTCTGGGAAAAAATGAAAGTTGTGTGGCATATAGATCAACTCAGAATTTCTTACCCCATAAGCTACAATACATCAGCTCTTATATTGGACACACTTAACCATCTAAAACTTAATTAAGCAATTCTGAAAGATTCATAATGTGCACTTCCAGGTATAAGTGTTTACAACTAAAAAATCTAATTTGCTGTGTAACTATATGTAGATGCCACCAACATTCAGCGACGAAGAAGAACAAAGTTTAAATTACAAAAATGGATGAAATTATTCCTGATACAATTGGGAAAACTTTCATTCCTTCAGTACAAACAGGAAAGATTTATAATTAAAAAAGCAGAAGTTTTCATTTTTCAGCCAGACACATTAACACTACCAGAATCCAACATTTTGGCAGACTGGAGGTCGAACATGTGTATGCCTTTAACGCGTCTAAGAGCTGATAAAGATTTTAATTTACGAAACTGCTTTAAGAAGTACGCTGATAGAATTCAGTGACATTACACCAGTCGGAATGTTTCCACCCTTGGATCGTACATTTCGAGGGCGAGGAGTGTCAGCAATGGCCTTAGGCATCCTTGCAGGCAGGCATATGATGAGATTCCTTCGAAATACTTGAACCGCGGCATTCAAGCAGCATTGAAGTTATTTCATTGATATGCAATTCTGCCCAATCTATAGCTTCCTAATAAATCATAATTCAGACGTCATCTGTCATGTAATAAATCAAGGAATGAGAGTTTGAAAGTAATTTCAAACATCGAGAACATGAAGAATGATACAGGCAATTAGATATGCCAAGAAGAGAGGAATGTAAACAAACATCAAGAACGTGAAAGATAACAAACAATTTTTACAAATGCAGGTAAGAGAATGGGATGCAAACATGCATCAAGAATATGAGAGAGAAAAAGCAATTTCGTGATGCCTTATAATTTAAATAAATCGTTTTCTTCAAAGTGGGGTCAGATAAGAAGCAATTTCAAACGCAGTAAGAAGACAGAGAGAGAGAGAGTGTGTGCATACGTTGCATGATGTCGGTTATAACTGATTATTTAAAGAGTGCTTGTACTCTTATCATGCTACTAAATTAGGCGTACGTCTTTCTGCAGAAGGGAATGTACACCAATATATTATAAGGTGCATAATAAAAAAAACATCATAGTGAAGACATTGGTTACCTCAGTTTCAGGTGCATTTTGTGTCAAAAGAAATTATTCAAAGGATAATATTTACCTCGCACCTTTGATGTTAGGTCATCATAAGCTTCATCAGTTTTAATTTGAATGTTTGTAGAGAAACTCAGCTGCGTCAAAGAGGTTAGTACAACATTTTTCCTGAGTTCCAGACTGTCTGCTGCATCAATGGTCTGAACCATTAAGCTTTGCCTACTGATGGGAGTCGAGTTTATTTTCTAAGTCATTTGTATTAGTAGGGAACTCAGTTAACCCATGGTAATGAACTCTATGAGTACAACAAAGATAAGGTAAAGTTTCATCCAATAGCTCAATGTCTTCAAGACCTAAACATGGGCAAGAGTGAAATTAGATATATGTCTGCGTATTGATCTTAAAAGAGCTTAAGAATCAAAAGATAAATTATACGTAAGCATCACCAGTGAGTTGGTATGTGATGACGGTGGTTGAGGGATTTCGAGGCTTTCAATCAGTAAGGTTTCAACAAGAAATGAGATGTTTAATTCAAAACTTCCTGTAGCATCATTATTATAGTAAAATGCAATAAGCATTTATTCACAACTGCTGGAAGCAGCGATAAAAATTACACAACTAATTTTAAATGTACCTTATTGATTACTTTTTGAAAGCACTTCTGGCAGTTGCATATGCAATAAGCCCTGGCTGCTTTCTATAATCCATGTGAATGCACAGTAGTGTAAAAGTTCCAATGTGCAATTGAGCAGCACTTATAAAGAAACAAATTATATACCTGGAAAAACAAAGTATGCCAACATTAGCAATGCAATCGTAAACAATGTTTTTGTGTAGTTTGTTGTTTGTTCTAATGGTGTTGACGGTCTAACAAGAACTTTTATTTGATTTTCAGTTTGCGCTCTTGATAAGGCCATATAAAGTTGACCATGTGAAAATACAAGTTCTTTTAGGTAAACGCCAACATAATCTAAGGTTTGGCCTTGTGCTTTGTTAATTGTCATTGCATAGCAAAGTCTTACTGGGAATTGCATTCTTTTAAATGGAATAGATGAATAGCTATCATGTGGGGTCTCTAATGTTATTCGTGGAATGAATACAGATTTGCCTGTATGAGTACCCACTGAAATTTCAGCATATATAATATTTCTGTCAAACCCCTTGCAAAGAAGTCGTGTACCATTGCAAAGTCCTTCTGTTGGGTTGATATTTCTTAGTAACATTATTGGAGCATTTATTTTTAAGCATAACTTGTGGGGTGGAAGGCCAGCAGGGGTCAAAGAATGAAAAAATTCTTGCTGGTCTGCCATAACGTAAGGACATGCGCCTTTGTCACAACTAAAATATGTAGTTTCTTCTCCGGGAAATTTGTTAATGAAGACATCATTTATTTCATGAACAAATTCATTTCTTGTAGTAAGTATAGCTCTTTTAAGAAATAAGGAGATATCGTAATTTTTATCATGAATGTTCGGAAATACGATATTAATCAATGTATTTAATGATTCAGTATCATTTATGTAAGGGATGTTAATTGCAGGTGGTATCTGGATTTCATCTTTTTCATTTTTTTGTTCAGTTCCATCACCAACTCTTAGTAAATATTCTGAAAATTTTGGATCAAGTAGTGCGCGCATATTTTGCTGAAGCTTTAATTTCTAACATTGAGGCCACAAAGATGACATTACAATGAAATTATTTATAATGTCATTTCTATTACCTTGAGCAATAATTGGTAGCGTTTGTCGAAAGTCTCCCCCAAAAACAATAACTTTACTGTCAAAATGTATGTCTGAATCCATTATATCTCTCAACATTTCATCAAAGGCTTCAATAGTACTACGTTTTGCCATTGTAGCTTCATCCCATATTATTAGTTTTGCTGCTCTTATCAGATGAGCTAACGTGCTTTGTTTACTGATATTACACGATTGGAAGTCATTTTCATTTAGAGGTAATTAAAATCTTGAATGCAAAGTCCTCCCTCCTGGGAGTAAAGATGCAGCCACTCCAGATGTTGTTGTAGCAAGTGCAATATGACCTGATGATCTTATTGTAGCAAGCAATGCCTTATATAGGAAAGTTTTTCCAGTACCTCCAGGGCCATCAACGAAAAATACATGTGGCAAATTGTTGTTGGCGTGGTGTAGAATTCGATTATATGCAGATTTTTGTTCTTTATTCAACTTTTCAACAGCTAAAATATCTTCATTAGGAATATGAACATTATGTTCAGCATGTAATTCTTTAGTCAGGTTATCGTAAAAGCTCGGTGGTTGCTCGTCATCAATAGTGAAGAAATCCTTCAATTTTTTCCCCATTGAGTAAAGATAGAAATCAAGAATACTTAAGACTTTCTGTTTGATTACATTATGCGATATGGTGCCTTTTTGTGCAAAATCTTCACACAAGAAGTCCTCGAATTTCAACCATAATTGTTTTGGATTTTTTGGATTACAGTGAACAAGTATGGTGGCAAATAATTGTCGCAAAGCAGCAGGCATTAAATATGTTTCAGCTTCTTGAATACACATTTCAGCGATATTATCATCTTCTATATGTCCTAGTATTTGTGTTGTCTCTCTGTATGTGGAGTATGTGGTTTCCTTTACTGTTCTAAGGTACTTAAATGAAGGTGGTTTTCTAATATGCAGTAATAAGAGTTTCAAATAAAATGTTTCACCTTGAGATGGTTGACAGCTAGCAATTCTGGCAACTACTTGGCGCTTAACACGAGGTTTCCATTCTTTTATGTTGTCATGCCACGTAAAGTGTTGGGGAAACTCAATGTATAAGCAATTAAGGCTTTTTGCATAGTCGTCATGTTCATTCATATAAAAGAATTGTGTTAGCATAGTTTTCTTAGATTTAGGATTGTCAGTAATGTTGGTTAAAGACTGAGCAGCAGGAAAAGTAATTGTATGCTCATTTTCTAAATGAATTGGTAAGCATATTACAGGAGGGAAAATGTGGCTAAGTTTAAATTTAAATATTCGCCAAACAGCTTCAGGAGGGGAAATTCATCTAGCATTTTGGAAGTTGTTTATTTCATCAATCACTTGGTCATCATTACTTGTATGCAGTGTGTAAGAAATTTTATCGTGGGTTATAAATATATTTGTACATGTATTTTATGGCCTGAATGGTCGAACAAATTTCAACGTTAATATGACAATTAAATGTGGCAAGAAGACATGGATTATAAGGCACAACCCATCTGTTATCAAGTTGGGAACCTCTGATAGTGACAGTGCGTTTGTTATCTCGACGACAATATATAGGATATGAATTCATTTCTATTTTTGTGCTTTCTGAGAACGCTTTAGGATATTTAAACTTGCAAAAACATTTTTTCATACAAGAGCATGTTGGATTAAATGAACCACAAGGACCATGTATCATATGTTTTTTTACCAAAGAAAACAAATATGGATCAGTAGATGGATCAGGAAGCTCTGCAGAAACTACTCTGTCATATGCCTCAGGAGTAAACATTTTTGATGATTGATTCAAGCTAAGTAAGAAATGAGCATGAGGTAAATCCCTTTTTTGAAATTCTATCACATAAGTGTGCGCCACAACATGACCAAAAATTTCTTTGTCAAATAATTTATTTTTTAGAACCTGAAGTTTTGCATGAAATATTCTGGCCTCTAAATCTGGTCTGTTTTGTATTTCATCAGAGGGTATACATAATGCCTTAATTTCAGGCTAATTTAGGTTAGACGTAATTGTTAAAAAAATATCTGGTTTCCCAAAATGTTGTACCAAAGCTATAGCATCCATATATCTTTTTCGCATATCTCGGGGGGTCACCAACAAATGATGCAGGTAATAACATACGCACACCAATATCAGAACCTAATTCACATCCTTGTTCAATGCCATTTAATAAGCCACTGTAAACTGATTTTCTTAAACGTTTTTGCACCTCAGCACTTTTGAAAAAATCTAATCTTGATGTTTCAATTTTAATGTACATGTCTACAACATATTGCTGCAAGAGTCTGCCAGTATGTAACAAGAATGAAGTGTCATTTTCTCTTATTTGTAGCTTATAACAGTAGTATTGACGACAAGATACTGTTGTCCTATTGTTACTCTGTATTTGGGCACCTACAAACCAAGAGTTCAAATTTAATGTACTGTAAAAGAGCTAAAGGGGAAAATGTCTACACAAAGTGATAAAGAATATTTGAAAAATTACCTTGGTTTTCGGATAGTAGTAATTCTTCTGCATTTGCATAGTTGTGGATATCACGGGTATGTTCACCGTGGCACGTTGTATTGGGAGACTTCTCTTTTTGGCGTTGGTTTAATTTTTTAATATCACGATGCCACCCAGGCTCCCCATTGGGGAATATTAAAGGATATTGCATAGGATCATAACAACCAAAGTAATGCTTAATAATTTGTGGTTGTCTGCTATTTGGATAAACTTGAATATGTGGGCTTCTGCATTGGTCGTTGTTGTTTGTTTCAAGCCATATTCCAGCAACTTGAGAAGCGGAAGGTTTATTGAAAACGTTTTGGTCAGATAAGGGGTCAGCTTGTAAAGCAATTTTATATTCATTCAAGTTTTGGATATTGTTAAGGCTGCGGAAGAAATTTGCATAAGGATTTACTTGTAAGATTTGTACTAACCTTTCCGATAGGTTCTCTCTAAATTTTGAACTAATTAACATGCGGTTCAAAATTTCATGTTCCGTGTCATAAAAGTACAATTGCAAGTTTTGTGGGTTTTTATTCTCAGATGGTATTAATGAGTCTAAAAAATGGTAAAGATGGTCTTGCACTCGAAAGGTGTAAATTCTAGCATTTCTTTTAGCCAATGATTTGTCAGTATGCACACCTAACGAAGTGAACGCAAACATGTTATTGTAACTACGGATAAAGTTACAAAATTCATTGGCAAGGTCATCGTTGCCAAGGTACAAATGCACCAACTCCATAGGCATTTCAGTTTGTGATAATTTTATATCTCCTAATGAGCAGCAAAATGTTGGTGGTTCCATGTAAATACGTTTTGCATTACAAAATTTACAGTTTGGTACATTAGTTAGCAAATCCGGAGCTTCAGGCAAACATTTTAAGGGGTCAATGTTTATAGGCAACATGGTAGATATAGTTTCATGCAAGTTAGCATATTGTTCTTTTCGACGGGCATTCTTAGCTAATCGTCGGTCTTTTGAGCAAGTGTATTTTCTTTTGAAAGTACTTTTTGATTGACGTGATATAGGTATTGAAGTTCCTTTTCTTGGCATTATGAATTTGAGGAGTAACCAGGCCAAATAAAGAAAGATGTACAATTTTTTTTTAGGCTATCAATATTGTGAAAGCTTAATGCAGTATATTACACACACGACAAGTTTATAAAATGTAAAATTATAAACAACAAGTTATAAGAGAAGAGGTTGCCTTTTATAGAGACTGACAGATGCGCGTGATGTGGTGGCGTGTGCGTCGAGAACAACAGCAACTGCAGTATGCTGGAAAACAAAAACACAATTATTGCTACTCTTAATCATAGATAATGATGAGATTCAATGTACAACGTAATGACTTATTTATTTTAAGTACATAATTATTAATCATAATGGGTGCAAATTTTGGTGTGGAGGGTAAAACTGATGCTGTACGTCAGCATCTTGAGTATCTTGAGTTCAAGGGTAGTAGCCCTTGCATTCCATTTTCCCAAATCCAACACCATAACAACTACTTCAACATTGTCTTTATTTATGGTTAAACTTTGTGTTGAGTTTTCACTTATTATAAATGTTTAATCATATGAATCTAATTTTTTTACTATTTGCATCATACTGTTAGAAATTGCAGCTGATCAATTTCAAGGAATAGTACATAATAAGATTTCTGTTTTTGTTCAGCCTTAATCAAGATGGGGCATCATAGTATAGTGAAATTCCTCAAGCCAACAATTATATGAGTAATGATAAGTTGTCATAAGCGTGCATAGCAGTTGAAGACAACATAATTCAATAAAATAAGATGAACAAATAAATTTTTAATTGTGTCATTGTTGCAGCATATTTATTTTAGAGAAGTAACAAATTATTGCATGTGTTTATATGATTTAGACTAATTTCTCACCTATTCTCACTGAATATTCTTTAAATTCAACATTTATTCTGCTTAGTTTAATTAATAACTTTAAACTCCAAATGTTAGGGTGTGTTTTCATGTGAAAATTGTATCAATTTTCATATAAATAGTGATTCCTCTCCAAAAAATGAACAGAATAAACCCAAAATAATTTTTAAAAATACCTAACAAGTTGCTGAAAAAATGCTAAGTGTAACAAGTAAATGATACTCATTCAGCCTTTTGTATCACCTCATCACAAGCAAAATTTAAGAAGTATACATCAAACACCTTAATCTACCACATGAATCAGACAGGAATCCTACTAAACACGATTTAGAACGCTTTCAAACTCCTAACATTACCACCAATCAATCATATTCTAAAATACTCCACTGCAGCAATTTTTGCAAGAAAGAAACACAACTGATTAAAAAAACTAAAGCTTTCAAAAGGATAAGCATTCAATGCACAAAAGCCACAGCTGGTCTGCAGTGTACTACCTAAAAGCAGAGCAGACTCAATTTCATGTTCGTTAATGCCATCAACCGCAGCTCCAACTTCAACTACTCTACTGTAATAACAGCAGCCAGGAAGGGTGCACATATTTGAAGTGAATGACTTAATGGGGTCGAAGGGAAGAAAGCCATACTGACAAATTCAGAATTAGGCATTTAACTAAGCATCACATAGGCATGATTAAAAACAAACAAATCCATCGCAGGCATTTAATCGAGCATCACATATGAATGATTAAATCCAAGCAAATCCATCATAAATCGCAACAATTACCTATATTTTCTTGTGAAAATGCTACCGCACAGAAGAATTTGATGCAGTGGAAACTGTGGATATGCTAAGAAGCAGTGGAGAACCTGGTGTTCAAATAAGGAAGCGGGAATAATAAGGATTCGACGAATTATAGAATCGTTAATTATTCACAAAAAATTAGAAACACCAAAAGCAAGCCGAAACTTAGAAAAGAGGATAACTCACCTGGATGCAAGAAAACGAAAGCAGAAGGATGTGGTGCAATAGCTATGAGCGAGAGGAAGTCGGAGGATATGAAACGTAATTACGGTGAAGCGCGATGAATGAGGTGTTAATAACAGAATCAAAACAGCAGCGGCAGAGGGAGTGAAATTAAAGGGGGAAAGCCAAATTGAAACTGCGAGGAACGAAGCGAAATCGAAGGGGAAACCCAAATTGACGGATGAACTCATCGGAAGAAGAAAAATTCTGGGTAATTAAATAGAGATTCTAAAAACTTACTTATCAAATCGAAGAAACAGCGAGCGGTGGATGGGAAATAGAAAAACAGAGATGAACGCAGGAAAAAGATTAGATGGGTTGGAGAAAGAAGATAAAGTCTGGTGGAAGAGATAGGACTCCGTATTTAGACACGTAGAGAGGTTCAAATTCTCGGTCTTGAACTTCTAAAGTCATAAGGATGAGGTTATGCAAAGAGTCCAAGACCAAAGATCATTTGCAGCCACGCCCCTAAATCATTTTCTTTCCAAAGCTCCTCCACGCCTTCCCCGCCATCCCACCAACATCACTACAGCTTCACCCTGGCAAAACCCAGAATCTCTGTGGCTCTCCGCCCTATCCGATAAAATCCGCCCCTCATCCGGCTAAAATCTGGGATCAACCAGAATGTAGTCTTCGCCAAAGTGACAAAATTGACATCATGGTGAGATTTCTCTACTCAAAGTATTATTTTTACCTTCTAGGGTTTACGTTACTAATGAGTTATTTTTCCTTTGAAATTACTTATAGTACGTGATAATTTCAGATATGAGTTTGTGTTTGTAGCACTGAAAATTCTGAGATAAAAATTTCTGTCGTGCTGAACAAAGTTTGAGAGGTTAGGGTTATATTTGGCTATTCGAGTTGTCATGAATGTCGGATTTTAACGGCTGCAAATATTTCTTTATTTTTTGGATTGGTATGTGCTCAGGTTCTCTCTTTTACTTTTTGTGCTTGTTATGGATATATGTTTTTCTTTATAATGTAGTTTTCTATCATAGTTTTCACTTCTATTCTGTGTCTAATTAAATTTGATTTAGGGATTATTCTTATTTTTTTAACTGGTGTGAGATTGGGTTTTTAGGCTAGGCAAGTTCATACGGACAAAAACCCAAATGATCATTCAGCAGCACAAAAGTTTCATGTGAGTTCACTAATTTTCCCAATTCTTAGCATGTCGCTTTTGGGTTTTCTGTATGAGGAAGTATGAATTACACATATATTGTTTTATTTTATAATAAACTATTTCGTTGGATATTGAGTGTGTCTTTTCTTTTGTAATTAAACTTAGATTTTAGGTGAAGAATATCAAGTGCTGAGTGATCCATCACTAAGACAAGCTTATGATGCTCATGGGAAATCAAGAATTTCAACGTCAGTCTATCTTGAATGATAGTTAGATTTTCTTCTAATATATATGAGGTTACCATCAATTTTCGAGGATGCTTTTCTTTGTTGTTAATTCTCTATTTTGAAATGTTGCATGATATTTAGATCTTCTAAAGATATGAAATTACCATCAATTCCAGAGGAAGCTGTTTTTTGTTGTTAATTCCTTTCAGAGATTAAATAATCGACCCTGCTGTTATCTTTTCCATGCTTTTTGGAAATGAGCTTTTTGAGGAGTACATCGACCAGCTTCCCATGACATCAATCGCTTCTTTAGATGCTTTCTCAAAAGGAGAAGAGCTTGATACCAAAATTTTATGGAAAAAATGTGAGTAAATTTTTTATACTATGTTTTGTATTGTGTTTTTACACTGCCTTTCATATCATTTTTCTGTCCATTTAACTAATAGAACTTCAAAGTTTATGGTGAGTGGATCGAGAGACTGTGGGATTAAATGAGCTTAATGCTATTTAATTCAAGTTGATTTTTAAGCTTTGAGTTTGTGTATTCGAGTTTTTACTCTTCACCTGAAGATCAATAACTTGGCTAGGAGGTGGCAGAGTATCAATTTTGTTAAGTCATTAATGGTGTATTATCCCTCTGACTAAATTTTTTTATCCTTCTTTTATCATGTGCAGACATCTGATATTACACATGAAAAGATGATTACCATGTTGCAAGAAAATCAATTTGACATGCAAAAATTCATCCTAAGACCTTTGCAATTTGGTATGCTTTATTCTCGACCTCGATATTTCTATCTGGTATACTCCCCCACCAACACACCACGCCATCCTTTATTTATTTTGTTTTGATTTCCCTGTCTGCATCATGTTCATCTCTTTGCATGTACATCTATTACTGCATTATAAGGTTGTTAATTTTGTGAAAATCATATTATTACTCTTTTTTCTTATTGGATCTATTTTCTAAACATTAAATCTAGATAGTCAACTCTTTTGCATGGATTATTTGTCATCTATGTTTTACTGCAGTTTAGTACTCTTTAACTTGCCATTGCATTGCCTTCAAATATTTTCCAATCTAATGTGAAGGAGCTTTAAAACATGGTGGGCTAATTTGCAATGTTCTAATGACAAAATACTAATTTCCTACTTTAGTATGCTATCAATCATCAGAGTCAAGATGTGAACTTCACATAGTGAAAAGTTTTGAAAGCAGAGCATTTAACATTTGATTTACTTATAGTTGATATATGAACTCAAAATTTAGTGACATTTTAATGATGATGTATGATTTAAAGTTGGGTATTGTATGACATTTTGGATTATTCAAATTTTTAAAATTTCTGTAAATGGTTTTGTGGAGGTTTAAACAAGGGATGAATTCCTTATTAAAATGTGATTAGAAAAATGACGAATTTGTGACGAGGAAGAAGATAATGACATAACTCAACCATGCTTTGTCTATTTCTTGGATTTTTTTTCATCATATTTGCAGCATGTGCACAACTGGGTTCTATTGAACTTGGTAAATCAATACATTGCTTCATTTTAAGGCAAAAATGATTCTACATATTCCTATGCAGTCTCTAATTGGTTTGTATGTAAAATGTGCCCTTTTGGAGCAGAGTTTTACGGTTTTAGCATGATGGCGAAAAAGAGATGTCGTTTCCTGGAACGCAATAGTTATAGGTTATATTCAAAATGGATATTTAGATAAGGCATTGTTTCTGAAGAGTGGTCTTGCACCTAATGATGCCATTTTCTTAGCTATCCTCTATGCATGTAGTCATAGCGGGATTATTGGTATTGGTATGATGTTTTTTGAATCTATGATACATGACTACAAACAGTTGTTGCAAGAGAAGCAATACCAACCCTACATATATGAAAAAGAAATCATGTTTGGGACTAACCTCTCTTGCACCAATTTGCAGTCAAAGTTTCAGGCTGCAAAGAAGGTTTGGCCTCCTAATATTTTGTCGCAGTGCCAAGGGTTGCACTTTTGATATACTTTGATCGTGTTTTGATCTTTCTATATCTCTCTGTTTTTAAAATCACAGCAACAATTTTAATAATTCTATTTATTATTCCTCTGAAATAATCTTAATTCAGATTTAGGTCCCATCAAATCTCAAAGGTGCAGACAGGTTGCCTCCAGGTATTGTTTCATCTGTCTCAGACTTTTACCTTCAAAGACTATGGGGCAAACCAAATGAGGTAATTATTCTTGGTAACGTCTTAGACATACTACTGCTTCATGTATTTCTTGGCAAACGAACATTTATTAGAATGGTTACTGAATGTGAAAAGTGATTTCTTATTCTTAGAAATGAATCCTTGAGCCTGTTTGGTGGTGTAATTAAGTTAATGTGGGTCAACTTAGGTGTGTGGATCCTATTGGTTATGCTGCCATACCTCCTTTCATATACAATCTACTTTTAGCAAGAAACAAAGGGGTGAGTGTTTACGAGGATGACAATTATAAATTCATTAATTTAAAGACAATACAACTTACAAGCTAAACTAATTTTGGATTAACCACCTCCTAATCCCCACCTCATTTTAAATGTCAAACCTCATAATAAAGTATGGAAAGAATGAAAAGGATGGCTTCTGTGGGATAAATGATGTGGTCTTAAGACCTTAGATTTTCAATTATTCCATGTAAATAACATTGGGGTCTTTATCATGTTGTTTATTAATACTTAAGGTAATAGAAATTTTGAACGATGACTATATTAACATTTGTACTTGGAGAATATATAATCCATAATATGAAACCATCTACTGTTTGGGCTGCTAAATTTGATAGGATATCACAATGTAAATTATGATATGTATATCTGTGTCACTTTTTAGGACTGGGCAGCACACCAAAATATTTTTTGACTTTTACTGTTGGTTATGATCAAATGAAAAACGTTGATGCGGCAGTGAAAAGGTTAGTATACCCTGCATCACTTCCTTTTAGAGCCAGAGTATCTTTCTCTCTGTGAGAACTAAGATTCCCTCCTATATCACACAAATTATATCATTGTCATTACAATAGTTTTCCAAGAATTAAGAACAACTGAATGGGATGAGTTTGCTAGGAAACAAACAAAATGGTAACTGATGAATCTTTTACGGTCCATCTATCTTAATCATGCAGATATATTGATGTATCTCTGATTTTTTTTAAAGGTGGTGTGCAAAAGGTTTCTGCATTCGGACATTGCTGCATCATATGACTACATATCCATTTGGGATGAAGATCTGGGGATTGAGAGAAAACTATATGTGCTTATGTTATGCTCACCAAATTTTTGTAAATATATAATACTCCCTCCGTCCCATAGAAGTTGGTATAATTTTTTTTGGGCACGGAGATTAAGGAGTATAATAATTTAATGTAAAGTAGAGTAAAGTAAAGTGAGAGAAATAATATTTAATGTGTAGTGGGTAGTTGTATTAGAGGTGATATGTGGAGCCCATGAGAATAGATTAATTGTTTTTTGCGTGGGTCCATGTATTAAAAAAAAATGTGTCAACTTTAGTGGGACAAACTAAAAAGGAAAGTGTGTCAACTTCTATGGGACGAAGGGAGTAATATGCAATAACGTACCAGCAACGTGCTACGCACGTTATAAAAATCTAGTATATTAAAAATGTCTTGCACTTGTAAAACTTTTTTAGACACATTTGTCCTTACCCATTTCTCTTTACTACGTTTTCACCCTTAATTAATATTTTGTCTTATTAATTACTGTTATTTTTAATTATTTATTTAATATCTATTAATTACTTCCCAGTTTTTCCATTATCTCAATGTTGATATTCTAACTTTTCATTTTCCTCTTTAATTTCATCTGCAAAACGAATACTCGATTTATTACTGTACTAATTTTATTCTCCACTATAAAATTAGATTCTCTTCACTTTCTACAAACTCTTGAACTTTGCACACTTCAATTGCCAGTTGGTTCATTGAACTAGAACTTATTCTCCCGCTTATTGATTTTTAATTAGACATCTCAATCTGAAACTATAAAAACTCTAGAATTGAAATAGGGAATCACAATCGAATTTGTAGTAGCCACAACTAAGGGTTTTTTTCTAGGATTTTATTTTTGGATCTGTGTGCCAATGGATTATGACTTATGGTGTCTATAGTTTCTTCATTAGGGTTGGATTTATTAGGTGTTTTTTAATTGGAAACACTCAATTGAAGTAGATTTGACTCTTAATAGAGAACTTCAATAATTTTGTCATTTTTTGAAGCTTTCAAATTTCGAAAATGAAATGGGATTAATAAGAAAGTGTTAATGCTCTGATGGGCGTTTTCTCAACACACAAAATAATCCCCAAGTATGAAGGATATCAATTGTAGTTTCGATAGGCAACCAAGTGATTATCGAACCCAAGGGACGGATTACTATCAATTTAATTATATTCTAATTAACTAAGACTATGTTGGCAAATTTGGTTTGGAAAAGTTACGAACTAAATAACGAAGAATTTAGATAGTTAATTAAATAAACAAGCAAATAAGGAAAGTACGGTTGTGATCAAGTAAGAAAGTAGGTAGTTCGTTAGGTCATCCAGTTTTACTTATTAATTTCATTTTCATGTGTTATTGTCTGACTCTGCCTTGTGGTCTATGGATGCATCACTAAACCATGCAAGTTCACTCTATAGACACAAGTAAACATGCTTATGACACGTGTGAATATCCTTGGAGCAAGAGATATATTTCACCCCCTTTCTAGGTACTATCAGTATCAATTATTTACAGTGCACTTAGTACTCTAACCCGATATGATCTCCCTTTATATGTACTATGAAGTTATACTCTTTATCCTATTTATTAACCCGAATAAGATTCAATTAACAAGTATTTATATAAGATAGTTCTAATAAGACTTCAGAATCCCTTCACTTAGAATTATAACATGCAATTCTGCTCAGCGGTGAACACACTCAATCAATAACCTAGATATGTATTCAGACTCTACATAACAGTTAATGATGCACAAAACAACCGTGAGTACGAATTAAAAAGGCACAATCTTAAATAAAATAAACTACAAGTAGTGATGTACGGAGTTTACACATGAAAATTCAATTAACTCATAAAACTTTCATAACCTTAGAACTATCGGAGCGGCTTTAGCCCATGATTGATCTAGGAACAATCATGGTTGATTGGTATGATCTTACTTAACTCGCCAAACGAACCTCTCTTCACGACTCCTTCGGATGGTGGTAGGGTTTGGTGATGGATGGATGATAAATGATGTGTCGTCCCTCGTTCTCCTGCGAAAACTCTTCTTTTAAACTCATGGAACCTCCTTATGAGCTTAGGATGGGCTTTTGCTTGAAGCACACGTCAAATTTGGTAAAAGAAATCCGGAATTACCATAAATAACAGCAGCAAGAATCCGCTCGACCACGCCTGAACAAGTCGAGCAAGGCCTCCAACTTGAGCAATGGTCGAGCAAACTCTCTATACAAGTTTACACATTTTGCTCGAGTTGACCTCATCTGCTGGACCAGAGTGATGCTGGTCGAGCAACACCTGAAAGTCGAGCATGCTCTCTGTAAGAATTTCGCATTCTGCTCGAGTTGATCTCATTTGCTCGACCAGAATGGTGTTGGTCGAGCAGCACCTTGAAGTCGAGCAACCCTCAAAAATTATCTCAAAAATCATGTCTTCCAATTTCGAGCCCTTTCGATCCGTTTTCCTAAACAAATATACTCAAAAAGCCCTTGTCTTCTCTGATTCGCTGCTTTTCCATAAACATCCTGATTCGTCTCAATAAAAGACTCAATCGTACTCAATTTTCACATAAATCACAGCCCAAAATACGTGAATTTACACTCTCATCATGCTCCTCGATTGCTCACCATTTTATTCATCCTTTTTTTTTCTTTAGCATTGGCACCTTGATGCTGATCACAGTCACCATAGTGTTTATTTCTGAAATTGCATAGAGACTGTCTGCGAATGGTGCTTCCTTTCTTGATGGAAAATAAAGTTTTAAAAACACTCATTACAGATAAACAGAGTGGGAGATTAATCAGGACTGTCCTTTTGGCTGCAGCAGTGAATGAAAAGCATCTTGCAAACTAAGAGGAAGGTCAGATATTTTGGCTTTCTATATTCCTAATAGAGAAGTAGGTATTTTACCTCAAATCAACCAACTTTCGGCTAACTCCTGGCTTGGGAACAGACAATGTGATCTTTTATTTATTATTTTATGACAAGCCATAACCTTCTTTATCATGACCCCTTAATCTCAAGTCTAGATTACAAGTACTATAATTTTCATCCTCCAACTGCTTGGTTTAGTCAAATACATACACTTCAGAACCACAGGCCTTCAAATCAACTACAGATGGTCTTTGTTGGATACACCAATACCTATTTATTTCTCCATCAACTTGAATTTTCTGAACTCTCTCTAATTGAATATAAACAAGTTTCTCTAACTAAGAATTTTAATTGTTGTTCATTGTTGTCCGAAAATATCGACAGTCTTGGATTTTTTTCAATAACTTATTTTTGCATTGATTTCTTTCCATATAAAAGCTCTGGTTTAGATCTAATCCAAGATGTTCTAAATGGATTTCAAGGCTAAGTCACGGCGACATATGTTGGATCCATTTGTAGTGACCCTTGTTAGTGGTGTATAAATCTTTGTGGATAGTAATAAGATTTTGATAATGAATATATAAGCATGAAGCATCCCTATTAATTATTAGATACATGGTTAGATACATGGTCTAGACTTTAAATTTTGTTGTTTTAGCTATGTAATAATTACTTAACCGTTTTAGCTAAACATTGGCGCATGATTACATGTACAATCTTGTTCTTTTAATTGAAAATGAGGGCAAATTAATAGCTAATTTACACATACAGTCTTTTTCTTTTAATTGAAAATGAGACAAAAAGTATTTCGAATTTGATATTTCATGTTCACATTAAAAAAAATACATTCATGGTTTTATTTGCGATAAATAATTTACATTTAAATCATTTTTTGGCTTTTATTTAATTCAAATAAATTTAGTGTTAAACAATTTCAATTTACATTCTTTTCTTCCGTCTGGCTTAAATTTAAAGTAAATACAAGGGTGATAACATTTGAATATGGCTTTAAGAGGTGAATTTAATCAGACAATATGAACATTCAGAAAATGCTAACAGCGTCGATACAAAATTAAGTTGGAAATCAAATTATTTCAATATTGACCTTAGGAATAATCAAGTTATCGGGGTGGGGCCATCAAGTTCTCTATCTAATACTATTCTGATGCAGACAAATGTAGATAAGCTTTCCTCTGTTGCCATGAAGTAGTCTCTGGCATATATTGGAAAAATCGTGGTATGTTCAATATATGCCTATGTAACTTATGTTCTGCCAAGTGAGTATTTAGTCCTAATCTATCACCTTGAATTTTCATTGTTGATTGGCGTTGTGAACTATTTGAAGGACTAATTTGATAACTTGCTGAAAATAATAATAAAATAGTACATGTGTTTATTTCGAGTGCCCTCCAAAGACATGCTGCTTCAAGATTGCTTACATCTTTCTTACTGAACATCTTTGCTTCAAGAATCGCTACATTAGACTTTGAGAACTTTAAGAGGGTAAGAGAACTAACCATAAAGAATTTTGATTGTAAATTTTACAACTGAAATTAATTTCAGGAAAAAAAACTTGGCACCTTTTATTGTTGCACCTCCTTAGTGTTGTTTATCAGTTTCCCTCGCATAATATTCATAATAATTTGTGCTTAGTAGGTCTATTTCATACTGAGTTTTTTGTTTCCTCTCCTTGTGTCAATATCTTATTTACTTTGGATGAACTAATCCTTTCTATTCATTGTAAGTATATTAGAATGATAGAGAAAAATATTTTTGCAACTACTAATATTGTTATCTCAAATTGAGTTATTTAATATCAAGTGAATTGAGATAATCTATGAAAATCAATTTGCAACGCCCCGGGTTACGCTATGGGGTTGGGACGTTACTAAATATATAATTCCCAATATAATAATAAATGGATCGAGAATACACAGTGGAAATAATATAAAAATCCCCAAAGCGATAACATAGTAAAGTAAAAGTGACATAAAGATTATTTTACATAATAGTATCTACTCACCCGAGTGAGTTAAATATCCAAAATAAGTACGTTCAGATGATATATCTGAAATAAAGTTATAATAAAATACCAAAATATAAGACATAATATAAAGTCCTCTAAGGGCTTGGGATATCTGCAGGAGCCTCTTCCTCTTCTAAACTTTGTTCTGAAAATCACTATGGGGTGAGTGTCTAAAATACACTCAGTGGGTAATTGCACAGTTAAAAATAAATATGCATGCCAAATATACCATAAAATTTAACATATGCCAATTGCCAATTTAATAGAATAATTTTTCACATTTTTGTTCGATAAATCATTGAAAATATTTAAGACCGAACCATCATCCGATAATTTGTGTTAGTTGGTAAATATGTATCGAATCGTCATTCAATACGAATGTTAGTAGATATTTGAAATATTTTTAATACCGAACCGTCGTCCGATAACTTGTGTTAGTTGGTATATGTGCACCAAGTTGTCACACAGTACAAGTGTTAGTAAGAAAATATTTGTCATCGAACTAAAAGCACATGATGCGAGTTTTCTTTGCATGCAAAATCAATCCCCAAGTATGAATGATATTATTGTAGCTTAGATAAGCGACCAAGTTAAATATCGAACTCAAAGGATGACGTTTAATTATTTACTAAATTAATTAAGATAATGCAATAAAGTTGAGTATTGAATTATTTAACTACTAAATAATTAATTAAAATAACAAATAAAATAAAGTATCACTGGAAGAATGTGAAAGTGGATCAAGTAGGAGAATAGCTAGCTCTAGGATAATCCAGTTTTACTCATCAATCTCCCTTTCGTGTATCAATGTTCGACTCTGCCTTGTGGAATATGAACGCATCACTAAACCATGCAAATCTACTTTATAAACACAAGTAAATAGCATGTAACACGTGTGAATAACCTCGGAGCAAGAGATATAATTTCACCCCCCCTTTCTAGGTACTATCAGTATTAATTATTTCCCTGCGCATTTGGTACTCTAACCCGATATGATATCCTTTTATAGGTACTATAAAATTATCCTCTTTATCCTACTTATCAACCTGAATTAGGTTCAATTAATAAGTATTCATATATGACAATTTTAATGAAGCTTCAGAGTCCCCTCAGTTAGAATCATAACATGGAATTCTGCTCAGCAGTGAACGTACTCAATCAATAACCAAGATATGTATTCAGACTCTACATAACAGTTAATGATGCACAAAATAACTCTGAGTATGAATTAAAAACGCATAGTCATATATAAACTAAACCACAAGTAGTGTTGTACGGAGTATACACACGAAAGTTCAATTAATTCATGAAAACCTTTAAAACCCTAGATCTACCAAAATGGTTCTAGCCCATGATGTTCCGAAAAACAATCATGGGGGTTGGATAGATCTTACCCATATGTCTGGAAAATACAAGATAAATTAGGAAACGAATAAAACTCTAGATGCGGGAGTCGCCGCGTCCTTCTCCGTCTTGAATCCTTCTATTGATTCTCCTCTCGATTCCACAGACGAACCTTCACAGTGATGGATGAATGGAGAAAATGATATGGATGATGGTTGGGGGGTGATCCCTTGTGGGGTGGTGTAGGATAGTTGTGTTCCTCCCTCACATGATGAATAATGATTTAAAATATATATAGGTGTGAAAGGGAATTAAATAAGGAAATAAAATATATGAGTAGAGGATTATGTGATAAGGAGATTAATTGTGCTCCAAGAAATAGGTAATTTTCGGAAATTCTCGCTGCCAGCTGCGCGACTTCACGATTTTGAACATAACTTTCTTGTCCAAATTCCGATTTTAGTGATTATTGCGCTTACGCGATTCTCTTTTACATGGTTTTCTATGCATATAAAGATCTCACCAAAAGTCTAATATTTGAAGATGTAACAAGTCATGTAAAGTGGAACAGTCGTGCTGCGTAGAAATAGCTTGCGCAACGTCACCATTTCGATCATAACTTTCCCATTTGGACTTCGATTGAGGTATTTCTTATGCCAAAACGACCCACTCTTCTTTGACTTTCTAATAACGTATCACACTTTATTTTTGAGCTCCACAAAAATACATAAAAATTACACAAATTGGACGTGCTTTTTTCATCATTCTTGCACAAGTTGTACCTTTTCTCCAACTTTGCACTTTTGATCTTTTTTCCACCTAAAACATAATAAAACACTTCAAACGCAAATTATTTCTCAAATATATCAAATATAAGACACTTGTGCTAATATATGACAATAATCCTATAAAAAAGTGTTAAATTGGACACTAAAACACGCTTATTTTCACTCTCATTAATCCCAAACTTACATGTTGCTCGTCCCAAGACAACAAAATAAAAAAATAAAAAAAAAGAGTAAGAAAATTAGCTGGGAAACAAGGACTATGACCAATACCCCCTTCATAATACACTTGTCCTCAACTTAAGTCATGCAACTCTCATTACATGTAATACTCAATTCATAGCATACAAGATAAGACAATCACCATCAATTCAAATGCTCCATTGACATGTTCTCACGGGAAGTATATATCACTCGCACTCAAGTGTAAAAGAAGTACACTTATGGGTTAAGGTGTTTACGCTCATATTCAATTCAAGTGCATGGATAACCATAAGCTTGCCAAATGTCTCAAACTTTCTACTACTTAAAAGGTATGACTCGATAATGGGATCAAAAAGGACTTTTCTTTTGGAAGTAATGTTGGTTCTTTGGTTAAGGTAGGAAATATATGGATAAGTGACTTAAAACTTGGATCAATCAAGCGCGCCTATCATGATCTTTCATTCTTCCTTTTCACTTCAATTAAGCACAACATCCTCCTAAACTCCTTCACTTTTCTTTTTCTTTCTAGAACAACATTTTTTCCTTCTTCTTTTCTTCTTTTTTCTTTTTTCCTTAAGGTACCAGTTTTGGGTACTACCTCTCGCATCCTTCATAGGGTACTAGATTTAAGCACTACCCTAGGATGTTTAATTCAATGGAGAACTAGATTTAAGCACTACTCCACGATTTTCCTTAGATGCAATTTCAAGCTCAATCACTGCTTCAACACCAATTTCATTCTTTCTCAATCTGTTATCAAACTCAATCAACACACTTTGAAAAGCCATTAATTCTCGTCATGATAGAATCAAGGCTAAAAAAATTCAGATGCTCAAAGTGGTTATTTCTCGTAGGCTGCCAAAAAATGAGATTTTTAGGCTCAACGGGGCTAACTACAGATAAACATCATTCGGTAGGAAATTATTTTGCTAAGTGACTTATAAATTTAAAGATGGCCTAAAATCATCTCCCATCATCTAACACATGTAGTTTCAAGTAAGACAAGAGACAAGTTCTAGAATACACACACAAGAACGATACTCACCGAAAAGAAATATCATGTGATTATGTACATCATCATAAGGTTCAAAATCTCACATGAGTTTTTAACAAATAACAGAGCACTTTTCATGGTAAGCAATATCCCACAAGTACACATAGAACTTCATACCACAATATAATTCAAGTACACTTCCTTCATCAATTTCAAGAGCATATGAATTTTAGGCACAATTAAAAATATAAGCTCATATGGATACCAAAACCAAGACCTCAATCCTTCCACTCCATGAATTAAAAGCACACATAAAAATTAGAATAGGGAAATGAGGGCACCTGATTTTTCTTCAAAGTATGTACGAGCTCCTCTAGTTGTTCAACTCGGTCAGGTCAAAAACTCAGTGTAGAACTCGTCTTTTCCCTCTTTTACCTTTTTCTATCATCAAAACTCAAACACACTCATCATCACAAAATTCATCAATAATAAAATATGAGTTACTAGAAAAATCAACAGGATAAAAAATTAAAAACTCAACCACTAATACTAGGGAACACATAAAAACACACTAAACATTAGGTAAATGGCAAAAAATCGACATACCAACACTAATTAAAGTATTAATATGCCGCAAAAAATCAACCCCTAAAAAACAAACAACCAACAAAAGGAAAAATTATACCCTTAGTGCTCATAAGATGAGATAAGTACATCACAGCCCCCAAACTTAGTAAAAACGTAAGTCGAAACTAAGTTTGAAAAGAGATGTAATTGTCAAAACGTGAGCACCTCAAATATAATAACTCTCACTCACACGAAAAAAATAAAGCAATAAAATAGAAGAGACATGCCCCCAACATGCACTCATGTTTAACGTCGGAGAGTCATAACGGTATATCACTTTTTGAACTACTGGATCAGAGGACAGTCTTCTTGCATCCTCACCTTCAAATACTTTCTTTCCCTCTTCTTGTCTACACTTAACACCTCACATTTCTTGGTCACAAGTATATAATCCTTGGAATTTACTTCCTCCCATGACTGTCTAAACTCCTCCTTGTCAATCTTCCACTCAAATTAAGAATCAACTTTCCTAGTAAAATCAAGATTAAACAAGTTAGAAACTACATCTATGCTCTTGCATGATTGAGTCTCCATGGGCATTTTCATTGCTTGATTGCTTGACATGAACGGCCGATCGAATGGACCTCTTGGGTGCGACTGAGGTTGCTCGACTACAGCTTGACCAAAATGGTCTGGTCGAGCGAGGTGGTTTTGGTCGAGTAAGGAACCTGTATGCGGACTTTGAATTTTCTGCTCTACAGTGGTTTACTCGACCACCGCTCGACCAGAGTGGTCTGGTCGAGCGAGGTGATGTTGGTCGAGAAGAGGACCTGAAAACAGAGCATCGTTTCTCTGTTCCGAGATGTGTCGCTCGACCGCTGCTCGATCAAGTGACTTGATTGAGCTATGGTCGAGTGGGGAAAATTTTTCTACATTTTTTTCCACTGGCATCATTGAACCTAAATACTGTGTTCCTGGTCTCAATGTGATGGCTTTGCACTCTTTAGGGTTCATCATGCCTTGAGACGGGAACATTCCTTTCTCAAATGTTTGTGTCAATTGATTCACATTCCCGGCAATCTGCCCATCAACAACATAAGGTCCTTCAACTGCTTAGATAAAGCTGCATGATTAGCATTCATAGTAGCCTCAAGACGATCAACCATTGCATCATTTTTAGCCATGTATTGATTGAAGGTATCTTCAACACTCATCACTTCTTGTTGCTGCATACTAGGCCCCCTTTGTATCAACACTGTAATCTGCTTCTGCTGGCACTCTAGTAACTTGTTAATGTTAGCTAGACTAGAGATGATCTCATCATCTCTATTCGGCTTCACCTCTTGATGTTCAACCTGAGCCACCTTGCCAAGTACATAAGATCCTCTTACTCTTTCTGTAGGCCAGTCACGTGAATTCATAGAGATGTCTTCAAACAACTTTTCTACTTCAAGTATTGTCTTAGATAACAATGCTCCTCCTGATAATGCATCAATAAGAACACGCGACTCACAATCCAATCCATCGTAGAAGATGTTTATGTACTGAGCCTTAAACATCCCATGTTATTTAAACCTGTCTCACACCTCATAAAATTTCTCACCCTGATTCATAACAAATTGGGTGATGTCTTGCTTCATTCTTAAAATCCTTGAGAGTGTCATGTATCTCTCCAAGAACTTCGTCTGTTGCAGTTGGTCTCATGTAGTACAGTTTGCTGCATCAAGAGTCTCATACCAAGTTTTTGCCCTATCAATCAAAGAAAACTTGAATAGAGCGATCCACCTAGCATTATCATTAGCTCCAGCACCCTTTTGACAGTTTGCATAACCAAGAAATCTTTTGAGATGCTGATATGGATCATCAATGGAACTCCCAGAAAAGGGATTCTATTCCACCATGTTGATAAGAGCGGGACGTATCTCAAAATCATCATCTTCCCCCCTGCTCCTATCAATCCCATGTTGTCAACTCCATTGTTCATAAAAATTCTTGTATGGCAACATTATTTGGATTCTGCCTTGTTTCGGCCATGTTTAGCTCAGTGTGTTATTTGTTCCTTTCCTTCTTCTCCTTTTCCTTGTGCACAAGTACCTCAGAAAAATTTAAGGTTAGACAGAAATAAATAATCACAAATAAAAGTTTTAATCAAACTAGAAATAATAAAATCAATAATAACAGTTGTCCCCAGCAATGGCGCCAAGAACTTGATGCGCATTTTCTTTGCACGCAAAATTAATCCCCAAGTATGAATGATGTTTTTGTAGCTTAGATAAGTGACCAAGTTAAATATCAAACCCAAAGGACAACGTATTATCAATTTAATTATTTACTAAAATAATTAAGACAATGCAATAAAGTTGAGTATGAATTATTTAACTACTAAATAATTAATTAAAATAATAAATAAAATAAAGTATCACTGGAAGAATGTGAAAGTGGATCAATAAGGAGAATAGGTAGCTCCAGGATAATCCAGTTTTACTCATTAATCTCCCTTTCATGTATCAATGTCCGACTCTGCCTTGTGGAATATGGACGCATCACGAAACCATGCAAATCTACTCTGTAGACACAAGTAAATATGCGTGTAACACGTGTGAATAACCTCGGAGTAAGAGATATAATTTCACCCCCTTTCTAGGTACTATCAGTATAAATTATTTCCCCGCGCGCTTGGTACTCTAACCCGATATGATCTCCCTTTATAGGTACTATAAAATTATCATATTTATCCTACTTATCAACCTGAATTAGATTCAATTAACAAGTATTCATATATGACAGTTCTAATGAAGCTTCAGAGAAAGTAGGACGGATTCAACTTGTTCGTTGGTCTCAGGTATGTCTGTAAATGTATAATAAATAGAGTTCTTCTTCTTCTAATAATTCCTAATACCTAAACTAAAAATATAATATTATATAATTAAAAAGTAAACTAATTATTAACTTCAGAAAATATAAATAGCTAATCGTTAAATAAAATGAGTTAAAATAAAATGTTTATACTTAAAATAATTAGTAGAAATACATATTTCTTTTAAAAGTAAAAATAGTAATTTAACATCTTAGCCTACAACTCTAGTCATAAATCGTAACATTAAAAATATGGATACAAATGACATTAATTTGATTAAAAATGGATATAAAGTAAAGATTTTACATCTAAATAATAATATTGATATAATCGAATATATAATATAAAATATTAAATTAATATATAAATATATAAAAATTATAATATTTAATATTAAAAATAATTAGTTAATTAGGTTGAATTCAAATCTGAGAAGTAGTCAGTACATTTCAATTCTCAAGTTTATTACTCTTTTAATTTATTATATATATATATATATATATATATATATATATATATATATATATATATATATATATTGTAGTCAAGTCCCTGTATTATATAAAATTCTCATTTAAACTTTACACTAAACTTAAGTTTCTTACACTTTGACCCAACAAAAATTATACAACTTCGATTGAAAATGTGAAAGCACTTATGGAGTCCTCGCAAGGAGAAGATCACATGCATATCAATTTTTCATAAAAATAACGAAGTTTAAAAGGATGTAGTTTCGAACTCGGAGTGGGTCTAGTGATAACTTTTTCATTTTACATCCAAACTCAAAACTAATTATATGTTTGTGATCCTCGAGAGGAGGGCTTCAAAATGGCCTATAATATCAAAGCTAACTCTAACATAAACAAAATATGCTATTAAAGTGTTAAAAATATTCGACGGAGATTATCTAACTCATATGAAATCCATTCCACAAAAGAGTTCTATATTTGACGATCATTTCTATATATAACATGATAAGAAAAACGCATGAATGAACAACTTAAAGAGAATATCATAATGAAGTTTCTTATATATACATATGTCGTTATATAGATATTTTTTTTTGTGTGTATATATATATATACACGCATATATTCTTATTCCTATTAAAGAATTTACTACTATTAACATATACCTGTTCGAGAAATTACTGCCTAGTGACTGGAAGAAGACGTTACTGTTTTTCTCTCTCCAGCTTCCACAGTTTATATGTACGTGTTTATATATATATATATATATATATATATATATATATATATATATATATATATATATTAGTCCTTATCTAAAATGCCACTTGTGAAAATATCATACATATATAGTTATTATTATTATTATTATCATTATTATTATTATATAAATATATATATATAATGGGTATTACACCCACCCCTACTAAAATAAAATTTTCGTCCTCGAAATTTTACTTACCAGGTATGGGTAGATTTGGATATTTATTTCGTACATCATCTTCGCATTTCCAGATCGTTTCTTCTTTATTGTGTCTACGCTATTAAACTTTGACTAAAGTAACTTCACGATTCCTTAGCTTATGAACTTTCTTGTAAAGAATGGTGATAGGAAATTCATTATACGCTAAGTTGTTGTCAATTACTATTACTTTATGGTTAACAACATAGCTTGGGTCAAATACATATTTCCGTAGCATGGACACATGAAATACATCATGTACTTCAGCTAGTTCAGGTAGTAAGGCTAATTTGTATGCCAACTCGCCGATTCGCTCCAAAATCTAGTGAGGCCCAATGCATCTTGCCTTGAGTTTTCCTTTCCTTCCAAAGCTAGAAATTCCTCTCATTGGTGAGACTTTGAGAAAACTTTATCTCCTTCCTGGAACTATAAATCCTTACGTCTCTTATCACCATAGGACTTCTGTCGATTTTGCGCTGTCAAAGTTCTTCTATTATCTTTTCTACTATCTCTGGTCCTAGAACTTTCTTCTCACCAATTTCGTCCCAGTAGAGGGGAGATCTACACTTACTTCCATAGAGTGCTTCGTAAGGAGTCATGTCTATCATGGCTTGAAAACTATTGTTGTAAGCAAACTCTATCAATGATATATATCTTTCCCAACTTCCACCAAAATCTAGGACGCATGCCCTCAGCATGTCTTCCAATTTTTGAATAGTCCTTCCAGTCTGACCATCGATTTGCGGGTGAAATATTGTGTAAACTTAAGCCTTGTGCCCATCGCGTCTTGTAAGCTAGGCCAGAAATTCCATCTTTTATTACACTGTTGAATGTCATGAAAAGTAAATTATTGATACATTTAGTCTATTATGACATTTTAATGAAATGTCATGTGATCCAATGTATCAATAAGTCCTAATCTATTAACACACTATTAAAATGTCATATTAAGATAGTTTTAAGTACATTTAATTAATTAAATAAAAGTAAAATAACAATATTTAAATTATATAAAAAATAAATATTATTTCAAAGCATGACATGCACATTCGAACCCAGGCGGATGGATAAGAGACAACCAGCTTTTCTAATGATTTTCTTAACATCTTATATAAATATAATTTATACAGCTACATCTTTTCCACTCTTAAAGTTAAGTAAAATTAACTAACTTATAATAATAGTATATAAGTATATTAAAAAATATTATATTTTATATTAATACTTAATTATTTAAGAATTTTTTATTGATATTATTTTTAGTGATATTTTTAAATAATTTTTATTATAATAATTATATAATCTTAATTAATTAAAATACGGAAGCAATTATTTTAAAATTCGCATTTAATTGTATATATAATTTTATTATTATTTTATGAGTTTATTACTTTAGGATACATACTTTAGAGTTAAATTACTCTCAAATACACTTTAGAGCTAAATTACTTTCAAATACATCTCAAATACAAAGGTAAAAATAAATTATGATCCACTATACAAATTAACATGAAAGAGACCGAATTACCCTTAATGAATTAAATCACATTTCAATTACATATTTCCTCTGATACGTCTCCTCCCACATGACCTCACGCAACTGAAGCCTCGTCTCCACCCCATCGCCGCCGTATATCTTCTTCCCGATCACCATCCTCTTTCCGTCAAAGAAAACCTTCTCTCTACCCTCTAACCCTTTATTTTTTCTACTCCGGTAAGGGGGCAGGCGGCCAGTGTAGCAGGACCTGCAACGTCAAGGCACTCAGGCTCGCCTCTATTTTCAGATCTGCGCAGCATAGGGTTCCTCCGGTTCCTTGTTGGTTGTGGAGTTTCCACGGTGACCCGACAGAACCTAGTTTACTGCCCCTGCTTATCGATCTGGGCATCAATTGTCCAGATCTATCGCCATCTCCCCGGGCCCTGATGCTGCCGGATCTTCAATCTTTTTTCGCCATCTGGACCGCGCGCCCCTTGGCTGCTTGTTTCTTCAGACTCAAGAGCCTGCTCAGGTCTTTTGATTTGGCCGACATCTTCAGCACTCATGGTTGCCTCCGACGCGATTTTATCATCGTCGCTCTCAAATCGCGCCGCCTATTTTCTCTGAGGCACCGACTCACTTCTTCTCACACAACCAACCATTGATGGTTCCTCTTGCCGCATCTAGCATCTCAATGGTCGCTGCCTCAACCAGCCCCGCTCCTATGACCCCAAGGTCATCGCCGATTGTGCTTTTATTTTATTTCATTGCTTCTGGTTTGCACTTTTTGCAGCTCTTCACTTGCCATGGATGACGAAAATTTAAGGAATTACACTTCAGACTGCTTTATGCAGTTTAAGTATCTGATATATTGAATTGGTCTTTGTGTTTGCTCTTGTATTTGAATGCTCTTTGTGCTTGCTAATGTATTTGGTTATTGTTTAGTCCTTTTCTTAGGGCTATGCCCATTTCTTTGGTTTGAGTTTTAGAACCTATCTCATATATGTTCAGAACCTGGGTCTTGTTTGGCCATCTTATTTGAACATGTTGTTGCTATTGTTTTGTGACTGCAACTATTTCACATTCGAAGAAATATCTTATGATGTTGGAGATTTGCCTAATGATACTCCTGATTGTTCCCAGTAGCTGTTGTTACTCGATTTAATGTGCATTTGGTTTCAGTTTATAGATTTGAGGATCATGCCTTATGCTTGCAATGGTGGTATTCTGTCCTGGCCTGTTATGGTTTGCTGATCTATGGAGTAATTTTGTTGAATTTGGCTCTCATAATTTGCTTAATTTGGATGTGGAAGAGCCCTGTTGAATTGCTATCTGCTGACACCAATTCTTAGCCATTATGGATGGAGTGGGAGATAAGCATATGTGAGATAATAATGAGTATTGAATATATTTGTACCAAACATTTTATGATTAATTTGTAAATGATTAGTTTGCATGTTTTGTCCTCCTCTTGACTTATCTTGTACTTTGATTTTAACTCTTAAGATGACTAAGGGCTGATTTCATCCGCAATAAACGAGGGATAGATGATGGAAAGGACCTATCTGATTACTTGGGTACTCTCTACGATCAGATTGTGAAAAATAAAATTAAAATGAAGTCTGACTCTTCTATTCCCCAAAGCAAGCAAGGAAATGGCTTGAGTAAATTGTTGGGATTTGATGGCATACTCAATCTGGTCTAGAAGCAGACAGAAGAAAAACCACTAGGTGCGAATAGACATTTGTTAAAGCATCAGGAGCAGCTTAAAGCAAAATATTCAAAATTAGAGTATGATCTAGATGCACAGCTTTACCACTTTACTATTTTTTATTTTGTTACTATTATAAATAAATACTTACTCCTTAAATTTAGTGCCTTCAATCATAATTTCAAAGTTATGATTGTTTTCTTGATTGTTGATTTTTCCTCTGCAGAGTTGTTTATTATGATGTAGCAGATCCTGTAATATTGAGGTTCATGGTTGAAGTTTGTCGGGGTTTAAGCTTGCTGCATTTAGCATAACTCTGGACTAGAGTGATGACAAGGAAGCTACTTCTCAGTGCTTGCAGGAAATTCAACATGTTGTCCATGTTGCAACGATAATGGTAATGCAAACCCAGAGGATGCTTTTGTTACTACTGTTGCTAAGTTCACTTACATGTATGTGCTGTAGATATGAAGCACAAAAATGTTGATGCTGTCAAAGTACTTGTCTGTTAAATCCATTTTGTTAATGGATAAATCACTTGCGCAAGTAGTAGCGCATATGTATTATCCTTTTGGTTCTGTTGTTTCAGAGTTGAGTAGAGTGTTGATTGATATGTTTTTTTTCTCATTTTACTTTGGAAATAGATGTAGTTTTCCTTTGTGAAAAAAAGTGCGAGCAAAACATAATTTGCAAAACAAAATACGCAAAATAAAATGTGCAAAACAAAATGTACGAGCGAAATTGTGCAAAACAAAATGTGTAGTCGGAATTTGTGCAAAAATCAATTTTTCACAATTTATGTGTAGTTGAAATTTGTGTGAAAAACTAATTAAATTAAGAAATGTGCAAACACATTGTGAAAAAATCAATTTTGCACAATTTAAATTGATTGATTGAGTAAAAAATGGTAAAAATAAATGTGTGAAAAAATTATGCAAATTAAATTGTGCAAAACAAATTTGTGCAAAATAAAATTGTGTAAAACACCGCCGGACCATCGCCGGACCACCGCTGGACCAAAAATAAAATTGTGCAAATCAAATTGTGCAAAACAAATTTGTGCAAACAAATTGTGCAAAAATATAAGGGTATTTATGGTATCACAATTATAATTGTGTAGTTATGAGTAATACTGCTTTGAGTCATGTAGTTTATAGGAATTATGCATAATTTTGTGTATCTCCTAGTAAGTGACCCTTATTTTATTACATATAATTACTTTTTATTTTTTATAAAACTATTAATTATTAAAACTTAATTATTTAAGACTTTTGTATTGATATTATTTTTTGGTGATATTTTTAACTAGTTTTTATTATAATAATTATATATTCTAAATTAATTAAAACACGGAAGCAATTATTCTATAATTCATATATGATTATACATATAATTTTATTATTTTTTATTACATATAATTACTTTTTATTGTTTATAAAATATTAATTAATTAATTATTATTAAAATAATAAGTTAAATTAGTTATGTATTCTTTTTTTATTATTACGAAATATTTATATTAATTAATTATACATTATAAAATATAAAAAAAAATATTTATACATTATAAAATATAAAAAAAAATATTATTTACACTATAATTAATGTATCAATAGAGTTATAATAGTACACTTACTAAATAATGTATTCATAGATATTATGATAGTGTAGTTATAGGTTTGTAATAAGTTAGTGTATTAATAGAATACTTACATGGACATTTTTAAAAGTGTAGTAAAATTAGTGTATTGATAGATATTGAGTAGTGTAGTTTTAGAACTATAATGAGCTAATGTATCAATAGAGTATTTATGAATACAATTTTTAAAAAATATATTAAAATTAGTGTATTTATAGCTATTTTTTCTAGTAGTATATAGAAACGGGTACACCATGTAGTCTGACAATTTCTTTTAGATAGATCTGTGCAAGCTTATCCATTCCATGAGTCATTTTGACTGGGAGAAAATGCGCTGGCTCGGTCAAACGATCTACGATTACCCATATAGCTTGATTTCTTCATGTAGATCTTAGTAAACCTATAACGAAATCCATTGTGATATGCTCTCATTTTCACTCAGGAATCTCTAATGGCTTCAAGAGTCCTGAGGGTTGTTGATGTTTTGCTTTCACTTGCTGGCAAGTCATGCTTCTTTGGATAAATTAACCTATATCCTTCTTCATATTTCACAACCAGAAATCATTTTTCAAATCTTTGTACATTTTAGTTCCTCCTGGGTGCGCAGTGTATGGGGTACAATAAGCCTCTGAAAAAATTTCTCTTATAACACTACAAGAAAACGGTGATTTAGCTGCGAAATATTTCATCGCTAAAATAATGTAATTCGTCGCTAATTCATTTTAGCGATGAATTTTCTTAACGCTAAATTTGATGAGAATATGACCGTCGCAAATCCATTTAGTGGCGAATTAAAAAAATTTCCACTATTTTTTGCCAAAAATTGATTTATTTAGTCGCAGATATTCAGCAACAAATATTAAGAATTTTATCACAAATATTTGCTACAAAATTTATTATTTCCTTACAAAATATTAGCGATAAATTTTTTTATTTCATCGCTGTCATTTGCTTTTAACAGCTTTACAAAGCCGCCCAAATTTAACTATAAAAGTTGAACTTTGGCTGAAAAAATTTGCTGCAAAATTAATACATTTCATCACAAATATTTTGCTTCAAAATTTTAATTGTGTAGATAAATATTTACAACGAAACTTTTATTTTCATCGTAATTTTTTTTGCAACAACATATTAAATAATTATTTTATTATAAATTTTGCGACAAAATTACTTTGTTCGCCACTAAATACCAATAATATTTCTTTTAATAGTGAAAATGGTAAATATATTTCATTTCTTGCATAAAAAAAACTAAAAATTAACTTGTAGAAAAATTAAAATATTTAATTCATTTAAAATATTCAAAAGCATAAAAGTTTCCACATGCTAAATACTATAGTATTCAATTCAATGAAACAAGAAAATTATTGTGTCTCAAATCCCAAATAACTCAAAACTAAAAGGAAGATCTCAATCTATAGCTAAAAAGAAATTAAGGAAATACATTTTGAAAATTTGAAATAAGAATTCAGCCGCAATTTCTTCCTTCTACGTAGCCCGACTTCCTTTCCCGCCTCCTCATGTAATCGTTCTTTTTCCTACAAAGATGTCAAAGCTACAAAAATGAAACATATACTTATAAGGGCATTAATTTTTAGGTGTATGACCCATATTTACTAAAAAGGAAAATATAATGAAATAGTAGTACGCAATCCAACAACACCACAATACACTTTAATTACAAAATTTCCACCCTTTTACAATTCACTTCTCTCTCATATTCACGTCTTATCAACTAAATGTTCTCTACTTCCATCATCAATATAAAAGTATATATTATACACGGAGTACTGAAAAGCAAATAGAGAAACAATTTATCGTACATATACAACAACAGAAAATTTTATAAATGCAGGACATGATCAAAAATCATCAGTTATGTGCAAGCAATAATCAGGTGTAGAGCACACTATGTTAACTGATGAGAGTGTAAATGAGCTATTTTAGTGTCCAATTTAACACCTTTTTTATGGGATTTGTTGTCTTATATTAGCATAAGTCTCTTATATTCCATATATTTGAGTAAAAGGTGCGTTTGAGGTGTTTTAGATGGAAAAAGGATCAAAAGTACAAAGTTGGAGAAAAGGTGCAACTTGTAAGGAATGCTGAAAAAACGCACATCCAATTTTTGTAATTTTTCTGTGTTAGTGTGGAGCTTTGAACTAAAAGTTTCATATATGGTTTGAAAGGCACTCGTTTTGGCATAAGGAACACTTCAATCGGAGTCCAAACGAGAAAGTTATGATCAAAATGGTGACATCGCGCGAGCTGTACCGAACAGAACGGTTGTGCTATTTTGCATGACTTGTTATACATTCAAATATTATAGATTTTATGAGATCTTTATATATATAAAAATCCAAGGAAGAGAGAATCACGTGAGCATAAGAATCACTGAAATTGGAGTTTGGATGTGGAAGTTATGCGCGAAACGATGAGACTGTGCATGCAGCTCGACCAATAGTTCGACTAAGGCCTTCCAATTCGACCAAAATCACTTTGGTCAAACTAGGACACGAAAATCTATTTTTATCGGGTTTTATATTCCCAGTGCGTGTATTTTTGTGTTTTCCAAGAAAAAGCCTATCCAAGGTCCATTAGGAGAGCTTACAAGTATAAAAGGGGATGCGGATCACACCAAGGAGAACCGGAACACAATCATCCTACACCCCACAAGGGGGATCACCCCCCAACCATCATCTACATCATTTCCTCCATCCATCCATCACTTTGAAGATTCGTCTATGGAATCAAGAGGAGAACCAAGAAAAGGATTCAAGACGGAGAAGCACGCGACGACGCCCGCATCTAGGGTTTTTATTGTTTTCTAATTTATCTTATATTTTTCAGATATATGGGTAAGATCTATCCAACCCCCCATGATTGTTCTTCGAAACATCATGGACTAGAACCGTTTTGGTAGATCTAGGGTTTTGAAAGTTTTATGAATTAATTAAACTCTCTTGTGTGTCCTCCATACAACACTACTTGTGGATTTATTTTATATATGATTATACATTTTTATTCCATATTCAGGATTGTTTTGTGCATCTTCAACTATTATATAGAGTCTGAATATATATCTTAGTTGTTGATTGAGCGCGTTCACTGCTGAATAGGGTTTTATGTTATGATTCTAAGTGAGGGGACTCCGGAGTTTCGTTAGAACTGTCATATATGAATGTTTATTAATTTAATTGAATTCGGGTTAGTAAGCAAGATAAAGAGGGTAATTTTATAGTACCTATAAAGAAAGATCATATCGGGTTAGGTTCCAGACGTGGGAAATAATTGATGCTGATAGTACCTAGAAAGGGGGTGAAATTACGTTTCTTGCTCCGAGGTTATTCACACGTGTTACACGTATATTTACTTATGTCTATAGAGTAGATTTGCATGGTTTAGTGATGCGTCCATAGTCCACAAGGCAGAGTCGGCCTGCACTTGAGAGGGAAGTTAAGTAGTAAAATTGGATTACCCTAGAGCTACCTATTCTCCTACTTGATCCACTTTTGTATTCTTCTAGTGCTACTATATTTTATTTATTATTTAATTTTAGTATTTTAGTTGATAATTAATTCCACAACTCTTATTGCCTTTCGTCTTATTTAATTTAGATAATAATTAAATTGATAATACGCCGTTCTCTGGGTTCGATATTTAACTTGGTCGCTTGTTTAAGATGCAACTGATATACTTGATAGTTGGGGATTAATTTTGCGTGCAAAGAAAACGAGCATCATTAACCTCTATGGGCAGTGAAAAAATAAAAAGATACCCTAAGACATATAAACAAAATATATTCACCTCAGAGGCTTAGAAGTAGACAGATAATTCTTAAGAGCTCCATCATTAGGCTAGACACTAATTAAAATAACACGCTAGTATACGTCTTAAACGTAACCATATAATTATAGTAGATTGCAAGTTTTCGAATATAAGCTGGCCTTGACTTAAAGGTGAAATGCTGATTGCTGAATAACTTCCATGAAAGTCAATTTGATGACAAAAACACAACACTTGTGAACTTTAAGCTTAAACCATACATGTTCAGACATTTTTTAAGTGACACTTGTGAACTATTTTTTAAGTGAGCAATTCTACAACAAACATAGAAAAAAATCATTATAAATTTATAATTAGAGGTCCATATAAGATTTGTCCATTAGATCTCTTTTGCTGACCACATTTTACTGCACTAATAAATTTTAAATCGTAGTGCATACCAATTTCGATGGGATCTTGAAAAGCTTCTTCATCTATTTCATGAGATAAATGTTGAGCACTTTTGATCCCTATACATCTATATGTATAAATATCCTAACTACTTGTCATTATACTTTCCTGTATAAAAGAAGAGATGGATAGATAAACAAGAAAAAAACTTTAAAGTACCTGGTTCCGTCTGCACTGTATGCCATTGATGTGCACCAAAGTCCATGGATATCATAATCTACTCTTGATCCCAAGGAATTATAAAACCATGGTTTTATTTTCCCGTCAATGGTCGCAGAGAAAATAAACTGCATACAGACTAAAATCAGATAGCCCCCTATCAATATTGTAAATACAAGGAGACCTATGCAATACATTTGTATATAAAAGAAGACAAGAATCAGTCAATTGATAACCAACATGAATATTCTCTTTATAGTGAGGGCAGACATAATAAACAGGAGCTTCATGACCTTCATGAGATAATCAACAAAAGTATTGCTTTATTGTTCTTCAAGGACGCAAAACCAGAAAGTCACTTTTCTTTTCCATAAAAAATAACCAAAATGCCCAAACTGGAAAATCATAATACCTAGGAGAAGTTGAAACAATGAGAATGCGCTATTCAAGAATTGAAAATGATTCAAACAATTTGTTGAACAGATTGTGAGCAAGAACACAAACCTAAGTTTGGGCAAGTAAATTCACATACTCATAAGTCAAATCGATTGTTCAAAAATATGAAGATACCATTTATTTTATATGAGAGTATACCTATGAGGAATGTATGTTGCCCCAGAAAACTACTGAAACATAAAATAGAGATGGATGTAGAAGAGAGTGAAAGAATAAAAATGCGAAGGGATAAGGAAGAGGTAATAGAGAGTAAAGAGAACAATAGTAAAAATAGAGAATTTGTACCTGTGTTCGCCGCCATTATTTTATTGAGCGGCGGTAGCGCCGGCGAGTCTGCAACAAGAATAGTTGGTGAATTAACGGTAGAGGTCTGAATCCGATGACCATGGAGTCTTTCTGTTCACATTTTTTCTAGAATCTTAGTCGAAACTAAGATGAAAATTTTGCCCTACAAATCTGCAAGTATTTCTCAAAGAACTCCAATTTTCTTTCTTTCTTTTGACGATGGTGAGAATCGTGAGCATAGAAGAACCTAGGTTTCTAAGTCGCAATTTGTATATGTGCATGAAAATTTTTAAGGGTTGAATTTATACCCACTTTTTTATAATAAAATTAATTAAAAAATAAGATAAAATGATTAGGGATTTTTAGAGAATGAAAATTAATTTAAAAGTTGGTAACAAAACTTTGTGACAAAATTTGTTCTGGTTGCAAATGAAATATTAGCAACAAAATATAGGAATTTGTCGCTAATATTAGTGAAGAATATTAATTGAATGTCGCTAATTTGAAAGTATTTTTTTATATTCAAAAATAATTATTATTTCAGTGACCAAATATAATAGTTGGTGAAAAAATTCTACCATAAATTTATTTTAGTCGCAAATTTTAAATTAGCAACGAATTTCAGGAATTTTAGCTAATATTAACGGTAACTTTTTTGTGCCGCTAAAATGAATTTAATTTTAATTTTTTTAAAATAATAATTTGTGCGATCAAATAAAAAAATTGGTATAAAATTTTAGCTATGAAATTAAATTAGATCGCTAATTAAAAAATTTGCAACAAAATGTAGAGATTTGTAGCTAATTTTTGCAATGAATTTTTATTTGATGTCGCTAAAATAAATTCGTTTATTATTCTTTAATAAATAATTATTTTATCGACAAAATATTAATTTTCATCGCAAAATTTAGCGATGATTATTAGTTTAGTGGCAAATATAAATATTAGCGTCAAAATATTATAAGATCATTACAAATATTAGCCATGAAATTTATTTTATGTCGCCAAAATTATTAGCTATTTAAATTTATTAATAATTATTAATTTAGCAACGAAAAACCACAATTCGTCGCTAATAGAATGAATTTGACGATGGAATCTAAATTTGCAGGTAATTTTTTTTCACTATATCTCTTTTTTCTTGTATAAGATCCTCATTTTTAGTAACACATAATCTTTTTTCCAAAGATGAAACCCTAGCGTCAGCGAAGATCTGCGTTCCTTCTCTGTCTCTTCGATTGTCTGATTCTATCTCAACTCGCACTTGAATCTCCTTCGGATGGGTGAAAGAATGGATGGATGATGGGATGGATGAATGGAGATCTAATATATGTGTGTGTATGGGGCGTGGATTGTGATGAATGATCGATCTCTCCCTTTTCTTATGTGTTTGGATCTCCTTTTATACTCTTTGATTCGAATCTGACTCAACTGGGCCTTTTTTAGATGTTTTCACACACTGAAAGGTGTAAAACCCAATTTTTAGCCCAAAAACACACAACACGACTTGTCCCTTTGCAACACGAGTTGCCAACACGACCAGTGTTGCACAAACACGACTCGAGTTTGCAACTAGAGTTGCTGCCCATCAACTCAAGTTGGCTAAATCTGCAACCTGTCCTGCGGGCTCTGCATAGTTGAGTCATGCAACTCGAGTTGAGTCCTCTTCAGCTCGTTTTCAATCCGGTTTCGATTCTTCTTCAATTTTGACCTATTTTAACCTTTAAATACTTAACAAAACACCTAAGTAGCATCTTAACTATACAAGATATGAGAACCATGCAATTCTACATGAAATCATGGCTACATTCTATAAATAATGGTGTAATGTGAGACCTAAAACATGTTAAATTCAACTCTCAACAACGGGTATCTATTAATCCAAATAAATAATTTTAAAGGGTCATGTTTTGTTGTTATGAAATTAGAAAATTGAAAAATTAGTTGGAGAGTAAAATTAATTGAGGCTAAATAATTTAAAGGGCCTTGTTTGGTATATATCAAATTTAAAAATTTAAAAATGGATTTATTACTACCCAATACAAATTATACAGTCATATTACTGTTAGATACAATAAGAAAAAAATATTACTGATACATACTATATATAAAAGTGAGATACCTAATATATCCTTGCATAACCATTAAATATAATCTCAATCATATATTAGATTGAATACAAATATATATATATATATATATATATATATATATATATATTCCATAAAATTCACTTTCCTGCTCATCCTCTTTATTTTCTATCTCTAAAAACCCTCTTATTGTTTCCTCTAGTTTCTACATTTCCATCTAATCGGCAATGGGGGATTTTTAGATTTCCAGCGTGATCGACTGTGTTCTCAAACGAGCACCGTCGTACCTCTCTTGAAGCCGATAAACATAGTGTCATGCCTCCTTGAAACCGATTGCCTAAATCCCATAATGTTCAGAACTCAGAACTCCACCACCTTGTGATCGTTGTTCTCTACCAGCCTATTCCCATCTTTTGATATTACAGTGTACTTTTGTGCTTTATTTAACTATATCTTGTATTTTGTACAATTAATTAACGTAATTTATGGAATCTATGTATTTTTTTCAGAAATATTTTTTTAGTATATAAGATTTGAATACATAAAATTTGAACAAAACATATGAGGTCTGAACACATTTCTGAACATAAATATTTCTAAATACACATATTTGAACATAAATAATTCTTATCGTGTTAATATGTGAGTAAATCTGAATACTAAAAGAATTTGATCCATCTTAATAATCTCTTAAATAATTTGTTAATTAATTTGTTCCTAAATACAAAAACTTAAAATCTGAATATCAAAATATATCTAAATATTTGTGAATACAAGTGGAGATGTCGTGGAGATTTTTTACCGTGTTTTACAATACAAATCTGAATATCGTGTTTCACCATACAAATCTGAATATCAAAATACTTTTAAATACTTCTGAATATAAGGTGTTTTACAATACAAATCTGAATATCAAAATATTTTTGAATACTTCTGAATATATCGTGAAGATTTCTTGTGTAGTACAATTTAATCCATATATATTTGTTAATTAATTTATTTTTGAATACAATACAAATCTAAAATACAAAACAATTAAATAGTATTTGAGAGTAATATTATTAATTTATCACTAATAATTTTTTAAAAGATGGAGTCAACTCCCACCTATTTTTGTGGATAAATTAGTGGGGCACTTTATCTATCTATTATTATATTATATACTCCACGTTATATCTTTTAAATTAATTTTTGAATATAATTAAAAATAGGGATAAAATTGATATTTCATTCATTCAATTTATATTGATCAGTAATATAATTTACCTTTTGTATCTAGTAGTAATATAGGTATATAAAATGTACCTAATAGTAATGGATCCTTTAATAATTAATCATGAAAGAAAAATTAATTAGGCATATAAATTTATAATATTTAAATTAAATAAATAAAAATTTAAATTATTACATTTATAATAGTACTAATAAAATAAAAGTGATAACTTTTCATTTAAATAATATTATGAATAATTCATAATGTAAAAGACTTATGTGAGTCCATCTTATAAATTACTTCTGTGAGAAGAATAAGAAGTGATACATTTATTAAGAAAAAATAATACTCAATTAAGGAAAAGTAATACTCAATTGATGAAAAATAATAATGGTTATGTGAACTATATCATGAACAGTTTATACTATAACTGAAAAGTGATAACATTTAAAAAAATGTGATAACATTTTAATAAAAAAGTACTCCCTTCGTCCCGGGAAAAAGTGGGGGTTTACTTTTTACACGTGTATTAAGAAGTATTATTTTATGTGTATTGGGTAGTTGTATTAGAGAGATGTAATGGTTAGTAGGGTCACCTTTTTACTAAAAGGAGAAAATGTGAACCTTTGAATAAGACGTCCAATATAGTAAAATGGGGACCTTTCGGCGGGATGGAGTGAGTAATAAATAATTATGAAAGTGGATTTCATGAATAATTTATATAATTGATAAAACGTGATAATATTTTAATAAAAGTGATATAAGATTAATAAAAAGTGATAAATGATAAATTAAATTATTTCATGAATAATTTAGTAGGACGAACACAAAGTGATAACATTTTTAAGGAAATGTGATAACTAGAAATTGAATTATTTGATGAATAATTAATATTACATAAAAATTGATAACATTTTTAAAGAAAGTGATATGTAATCAATAAAATCCCATAAACCCTAATATGTAATCTGGATGAAAACATGATCAACAATGATAACATATAAGAACTCCAATTTTATATATTTTTAATAGATTTGTATAAATCATGGATAAGCTAAGATATCCAATTTCATATTATTTTAGTAGATTTGTATAAATCTATCACACACATCCAAAACGTTCGCTCGCTGCATCTGAAAATTCATTATGTTCTGTTACTGTAATCGAACAGAAACCCATTTTTCGCTTGGTACAGTCGAACACAAAAGAATGCGTTCACTTATCTCTATCGAACATGAAGAAATTGTTGAGTGTAATATATATCTACTATTGAAGGTAAATACTTAATTTTTTTAGTTGTCCTTCATGAGTATAATATTTTTCAAGTCTCATGGAAGGAATCCACGGACATATAGTAATGGAAGAATTTGTTTTTGCAATTCCATTATTTATGCCATTTCTTAATCTGCACTATCACCATGGTATCCTCCTTTACGACTTCTTTTCCACCATCCCATAACAACGGCCACCGCCTTCATTCTAATTGACTCCACCACATGCCGCCAATCATTGTTTTTCTAAGGGAAGCATCTTCTTTTCTTATGAGTCGAAACATTAATATTGTTTTAAGATGAAATATCACTATTTTTTCATGGTGGATCTTCTGGGTTGGGCTGTAATAATTTTGGTTTATGAACTGATCACCACGATACCATTTTGAGCCTGATACTCATCTATGAAACTTCTTACCCTTGCAGGATATATGAAAACATTGAACTTGGTAAAGAAGTTTTAGAAGAATTATGTATAGTGAAAGGATAGAAATGTCATAAGTGGGGTATATTTAGTAATAAATATATATTTTATTAAATTAGATTGGCGTACATTTAGTATTTGGGGTATATTTAGAAGAATTGGAGGTGCAAATAGCCGGCCCTTGCTTTAACCTTATTCATAAATACAATTAATTAAGATAACCAAACAAAGTCTTCATTTTATTTAATACTATTTTAATTTAATTTAAAATATACTTGTTTTTGTTCATGGATGATCCGTCTCATATAAGGGAATCTATGAGACGGTCTCACGCAAGACATACCCTTAAAAAAATATCCATTTATTTAACTAAATTAACAATATCAACAACAAACAACTTTTATAACAATTCTAACTAATTGTACCCTTAAAAAGTCTAAAATACCCCCACCCCAAAATCCTCAACCATCCTTCACCCACTTGTCGTCGTCGGCCATTCACTAGCCGCCGTGGCCGGTCACTGGAGGTCGACGACCGATCACCACCCAATATCGCCGATCGCTGATACTCCCTGATACTCATACAGACATGGGACACTCACCAACACTCTCATCTACAGTACTCACCGACATCAAAATCGACACTCACCAACACACATACCGATATGTGACACTTACCCTCACTCACCAACACCAACCAACACCATATCGACACTTACCGACACCCATACCGATATGGGACACTCACAGACACCCACCGACATCCATATTGATATTAACAGACACGGTCATCAACACCCATACCTACATGGGACACACACCTACACCCACATCGAAATCCATATCGACATGGTGTTGGATTGTATACTAAAATCCTAACTTTAGTATGAAAAATGTTTGAACAATATTTGAAATCAGAATCATTGATCAAATGATTGCATCTTATAATTTATTTATATGTCGATGCAATAGTCCACTTACTTTATACTGTAGATAATATGTTGTGCGACAACACGCAGAAGATCATATTATCGATTTTCTTATAAAGTATAAACATATGCTCACAATCGAGATAGATGGGGACTATCTATCGGGATGGTTGTAGTGTGATTTGGTATTAGTTTGACTTGACTATAGAATCACATTAGTGCACTTTATCTATATTGAGCGGAACTATACTGACTATATAGAAGAACTTGATCTCTGTTATTATGAATGTTCGTGCTCTTAATCCCTATACAATAAACTCAACACGTAAGGCAGTATGTATTTCTTTGATTCATCAATGGGTGAGATTTACATGTAATTAAATCAACAAACTCGGTGAGTTGGGAAGTAGTGATGTCTCTATGATGTGCTGCTGATTGTAGAAGGAATCTGTGTCCTATTAAATAGGTTGATGATGTCCCCTTCAGGAGTTCAAAAGGATTATCATGTAATCTTGCAAGTGAATTAATTTCGGCATGATAATGAGGTTGAGTGGTACTAATCTCGGATGAGATATTAATTAATGGAGTTGTCAGTAACTTAATTAATTAATGGACATTGTATATCTTAAACATGGGAGACTAACGGGATCATAATAAGAAGGAGCTCATAACATAATTTGGGATTGGAGCGGTAGAGCAGTAATAATATTTTAGTGGAATATATTATTATTATTGGACTTAAGTATAAGTTTTGAGCTAAACTTGGATACTTAAGTCCAATGAAGGTCTGACTTTAATTTCTCCTCCTGGTCCCTGTTGAAACCTATAAGTTAGTCATCTCACCTTTCTGGTAACCCTAAGTTATTCACGCCTAACCGTGAGAAGGGAAAGGAAACATCAGATTGAGAAGATCTTGAAGATCGTCGCCCACACGACGTCGAGATTGAACTTGGAAATACAGTAGAAGATCAAGAGGTTGTTATCCGCAGTTATTCTTCATCAACATACTCAGGTGAAAGGTAATGCGAACTTTGAAACTGATTTAATTTGGGTATAATTTATTGAATAGTAGGGGCATTAGAGTCCAAAAAGTGCATATTGATTATATTTGTTATAAAAGTTGTTTGTTGTTAGTATTATTATTGCTTAAGTGTATTTTGGACACAAATGACAATTGACACTTATTTTTACTTAATTCCTTTTAATTGAATTTAAAATATTTTTTATTTATGGATAATTCATCTCATATAAAAGGATCTGTGAGACAGTCTCACCCAAAATTTTCCCCAGATCAATGTATAAGAGGTACTCCATCCGTCTCGCATTAAAGTTTACGTTTTTTATTTTAGTTGTCTCAAGTTAAGGTTTACATTTCCTTTTTTGTCTAATAGGGTCCACATAAAATAATTATTAATTCCACATAGGCCTCACACTACCCACTATACATTAAATATTATATTTCTCAATCATCTGTTAAAATATTATATCTCTTAATTTACGGGCAAAAAGTGAATGTCAATGTTAACACGGGACAAATGGAGTATATGATAATGTGTAAAATAATATTATTTGAGAGAAAATATGAGAGATAACAGATAAAAAGAGAAAAAAAAGATAGTACTCCCTCCGTTCCCAAAAACGGTTCACCTTTACTGTACCATGGATATTAAGAAAAAGTTACTTTTTGACTAACTTTTTTTACTTTTAAGGGTAATATGGTATTTTTAGGTAATAAATATAGTATAAAGTATATTATGTGTGGAAAGAGGGAATGACATTTTTTAAATTAATATGTACTTTTAAGGTATTCGATTAGAATGATATTTCCTTTTTAGGGGGGGTGAATGGTTATGTGGGACGAACAAATGAGAAAAGAGTGAACGGTCTTCAAAGACGGAGGAAGTATATATCAATTGAGGAAAGATATATAATGTATAAAAAGTGAATGTGTTAGTAATATGATTTGTAAGTGTATATAAGGTGCATTTTAAAATTATGAATGTAGATTTTGAAAACAAAATAAAAATAATGTCAAAAGTTGTGAAATACGCCCTTCGTGCACTCCTAGCTAAGTTATCAATTTTATTATTTTCGTTGTCTGCTATAAGGGTATCAATTACTCTCCCTCGACAAGATGCATACAATTAATAAAATTAATTTTTATATATAAATTAATAATACTCCCTCGGTCCTAGAAAATTTTATCATTTTCATTTTGATCCATATCACAAAAGTTCACATTCTAAAAAAAAGTAAAATTTTAAAACATTTATTCATAATCTCCTTATATATTAAAGCAAAATAAACTTTCAAAATTAGATTTGAAAAATGTGAGGTGTCATGATAAGGTTATTCGAGTATTTATAATTTTTGTGAATTTGTGAGGTGTCAAAGTATTATTGATTGATTAATTTTAAAGAGGTCACACGTTCAAAACTCAACAGACATATCTTTTTTATTTATTTATTCCTTCAAATGAAAATTTTAAATTGAACTGGGCTTAAATTTTAACTAAGAAATTAAAATTTGTCCATACCAATTTCTTCATAAGCTCAATCTTCACATAATCAATTTTCCTTTCAATTTTAGTACGTATGAATGAGATATGACTTTTTTTTAATATATTGATTTTAAATTTTTATTAGACTTATAATCTTCTTATATATTAAAACAAAATACATTTCCTAAAATAGATTGGAGAAGTGTGAGGTATCAATATTAGGTTAATTTAACATTTATAATGAATTAAAAATTGTGAGGTGGAATAATTTGATTTGTTGGACGTTTTTCAGAAGGTTTTTGGTTCGAATGTCCATTGACACATGCATTATTTAATTGTATTTTCAAATTTTCATTTCTATTTGTATTGGGCTCATTAGATATTAATATAAATAAGTTATGAGTTATGACCATTTTTTTTATTATTTAGGGTTTAGTACTTGACAATTTGGGCTAATATACTTATTTTGGCTCATTAGAAATTAATATAATAAGTTATTAGTTATGATCCTTTTTTTTAGATTTAGGGTTTATAAGTACTAACCTATTTGGGCTAATACATTGATTTTCGAAGTTGTTTTAGAATTTTTAAATCTTTCAAATATTAATTGATGATTTACTTTTTTTCTTTTTCTTTTCATGTGAACCATTATTTTAATTTTAACCATATATATAATGGTAATCAGACCTAGTTCAAAATTAATATAACTTAATTATCTAGATTTAAAAAAAATGATCAATTAAGCCTTTGCATTAATAAGATTTATTATTTTTCTTATAATTATTATTTTGATTAAAATGGTGTATGATAATTCTTAAATTATTTTCTTTCTTTTCATTAGTGCAATAAATTATATTACTCAATAAACCCTAAATCTGAAAAAAAAAATTGTTTTTAAGTACTAGGAAATTTGGGCGCCTAATACACTTATTTTTCGAAGTTATAATTTCAAAATTTTTAAATCTTTCAAATGTTAATCGATGATTTGATTTTTTTTCATGTAAACCAATATTTTGATTTTAACAAATTATATATATATATATATATATATATAATTGATAATCAAATATATTTGAGTTCAAATTAATAAAATTTAATAAGCTAGATTTAAAAAAATGATCAATTAAGCCTTTGCATCAACAAGATTGATTTTTTTATTATTATGATTAAAATGATGTATGATAATCCTTAAATTATTCTCATTCTTTTCATTAGTCCAATAAATTATATTACTAAGGGGTTTTATCCATTGTAATTGTAATAACGAGCACTTATGAGTGATACTCTATATAATAACCAAGTTAATCATATGAATAATAATAATTTCTATCTATCTAATTTATTTAAATTAACTGAGCCCTTAATTTTCTTTATCTCTTTTCATATATACTATTCCTTCCCTCCATCCTCAATGTATTCATTAGCTTTTTGCGCGTGATTAAGGAGTATTATTATTTTATGTGTAGTAGGTAGTTGTATTAGTGGAGGGTGTGGGTCCATATTTTATTTGTATTAGTGGAGAGTGTGGGTCCCATAGTCCAAAAAGAAAAATTGATAGATTAAGAATGAACTGTCCAAAATGGTAAAATGAATATATTGACAGTAGACGGAGGGAGTATTAACTTAGTTTCAACTACATATAGCAGATTGAAATACACTAATCAAAATATTAATAGTATCCGATATTCTAGATCTTTCTAAATGTGAATTGGTAAATTGGTTGAGCCCTTAATTTTCTATCTTTCGTTACATATAAATCATTGTTTTAGTTATAATTTATCAAAGTTGTCTAATTACAAATTACTATAACTTAATATTGCTAAATTAGATAAAGAACATGATCAATAAATGTTGCATTAACCCAATTTTTTAAAAAAAAATTATTATTATTATTATTTTAATGGCGCATACAAATCCTTAAATAATTCTTATCAGTACAATAAATTAAATTACTTAATTAAGAGTTTTATACATCCTAATCACGGTAAGTTATAATTCTAATAAATATTAGGGCTAAACTTGAATGCCCCGAGACATCGTGCCCCCAAATTCCGTATTTTTTTAAAGTTGTGCTCTTTAATATTAAATATTATACCTTTTTAACATAAGAACATTTACCCTTTATATTTTGGGAAAAAATAATTTTTTAATCAAACATTTATATTATTCATATTTCAGACGATTTTTTTCTTAAAAAAGTTTTATTTTTATTAATTAAAGTGTATACCCTATAAAACAAAATATTATACCTTACATACCTTGTGCGACGGCCCGGGGACATAAGAGTGTAACTTAATAAATAAATGTTCTAATGCTCATTTACAAAAATAAAATTAAAAAAAAACTTTAATTATCATAAATTAATATGATTGATTTCTTTTTAAAAAAATATAAAATTTAAAATACTCCCTCCGTTTACTGATAAGGTATTCATTTTACTATTTTAGGTAATCCATTTTAAATGTATCTATTTTCCCTTTTTAGTAAAAAGGTCTCACACATACTAACCACTCACTACTAATACAACTACTCACTTTATACAATATAATACTCACTCTGTTCTATTTTCATCTTCATATTTACTGTACACTGTCACACCCAAATTAAGAAAAGTCACTTTTTGAGTCACTTTTGGGGGTAGTTTGGTATTTTTGGTAATAAATAAATGATAAAGTATGTTATATGTGTTAAAAAAGTGATGACAATTTTGAAATTAACGTATATTAGAGTGATATTAGTTATGTACCTTTTTTCTTTTATGGAGTATGAAGTTGAAATTGGGACGGACCAAAACGAAAATTGTGAAGTTAAAGTTGGGACTGAATGAGTAATACTCCTTAATCTACGTGCAAAAAGTAAATAGTTACATTATCGATAGACGGATGGAATAATAAAATACGATTACCTGCGTAGCATGAGGGCACCATACTAGTTTTATTTTATAAAGAAAACACACATACCTAAGAGCATCTCCAAGAGCTAATGTAAAATAAAAAATATGTATAATTTGGAGAGTGTCAATAAAAATAGGCTCCAACACAATCTTTATTTTAACATTTAAGTTTAGAGAACCATTTTTACTCTTCAAATTTGAAGAGCTAAAACCACTCTTCATAATACTCCCTCCGTCTCACTACAAGAGTGGCGAAACTTTTTTGCACATAAATTAAGAGATATAATACTTAATGGGTAGTTGATGGTAGTTGAGGTGAGAGAAATAATATTTAAATGTAAAGTAGGTAGGTGTATTAGTATGATGTGTGGGTCCTATGGAGATATATTAATGGTTTTGTGTGGGTCCCATTTTCTAAAATTGAAAATGCAACTTTTGTGTTGAGACGGACGTAAATGGTAAAATGCAATCCTTGCTGTGGGACGGAGGGAGTAATTTATTACATTAAATGTTACTCCATTTTATTTATATTTTTACTTAAGATATAGTATAATAGAGAAAATGTAGTATCAAAAATGAACATTGAAAATGAAAATACGAAGAATGTGTTGGAGCATGATGAAATATGATTCTTTAATATAAAAAAATGCTCTCTATTTTATAAAAATATTCTTCAAATTTTAAAGAGACTCTTGGAAATGACGTAACGCATTTAATATATTTTATCATTTATTTTATTTATTATAAGAAAAATCTTATAAGTACCGTAAAAGTTACTTTTTTATTAATTTGTAATAATCAAGTCAAATGTGAAAAGTTTATGGGGGACAAAAACTAGTGCTTAATCCACGTTAAAAAAATAAATTATTGTTTTATACTCCCTTAGTCCGAGCAAATATGCGTTTAATTTTTTTCATTAAGATATAATATTTAAATATATGATTAATAATTAAATTAGAGTTATATCTAAGACAAAAAAAATATTATTTATTATTATTATTTTTTTAATCCACCCAACAAAGAGTGAAATGTAGAGCATACTTTAAAATAATAAAATTTAAACTTTTACTGACATAGAGAAATCGATTAGAATAAACGAGCACATTTTTTTAAAAAGCAAAATAAATTAAGAAAGGGTGTTAAAAATAAGAGGATACGTACAAAGAGTGAGAGGGTGGCAGAGAGAGAAAGCGACACAACATGCAACACTATCTTTATCAAAGACCTAAAAAGGGAAAGAAGATATCGGGTTGAATAATGCGGAATGCGTACGTATGTAATTGGGGGCGGGTCATCTGCTGATGCGCCGCTGCTTATGCTCCCTTATTTAAAAGCTGCATCGCCTTTGTATTGCCTCCTCTACTCTTCTCTCCTCTGTTTTCACTTTTATCACTACCGCTACCATGCTGCCCTGCCCTACACTTCTCTCCTCTAGTCAGAATGAATGTTTTGCCTTTCGCCCTCAATCTTTTGGATTTAGATAGTTAAAAAGAGCTGCCTTTCGGTTTCTACCTACAAAATACTAATAAATTTAGTAAAAATGCCAAAATGTAGTCACACTATTATTTAAAAGTAATTTTAAGTGTACACGTATATTATATACAATTTATTCTAGCAATTTTTAATGAAATTGACCAAAATATCTTTGAGAGGGACCCACTGTTTATAAGTTTGAGAAATCAGATTTCTCACTTTTTTGACCAAAAGTACGAAAGTACAGTAGAGGATATATATAATCAGATTTCTCACATCATCAAAGTACAATTATGTAGGCATGTGCTCCTTCATATGCTTACAAAAAATGAGGTATATATAATGGTAGTCCAACCATTGTGCTGCATCATACACATATATTCATTTCATTTTTCTAGTTTTTTTCGAGGTTTGAGCATTCGGGGAGCAACTATTTTTTCTAATTTTTTAGATGTGTGAGAATTTGGGTAACAGTATACAATGTATGTTTTAAACTTGTTTTAACAGCTATGAATGCATCAATTTGAACATTTTTACATATCTTATGAGTGTATTTTATGTATTCAACATTTTATAATAGAAATAATAGTATGGCGAATAGAGTTAGTGGAGTATAAAATATATCCACATTAAATTTTTTTTCATATTTTTAAATAAGAAACTAGTAGGCCGAATAGAATATGATTTGTAGGCCGAATAGATCAACTTTGTAGGGAGAATATCAGAAACGTTGGCCGAATATGCCAAAAAAATTATCTCCTATTTTTTTAAAAAAAATAAGTAGGCCGAATAGAACAAGTATTGTAGGCCGAATAGGCAATCTTATGGCCGAATACAAGAAACGTAGGCCGAATAGAAGAACTAAATTTTCCACATTTGATTTTCATTTAAAAAAAACTTGTAGGCCGAATAAAACAATATTGGTAGGCCGAATAGAATAACCTTATAAGCCGAATAAGAGAGACGTAGACCAAATAGAAGAAAAACATACTGGGATTTTTGAAGGCATCTCAAGGTAGGCCGAATAGTGAAACAGTGTAGGGCCCAATACAATAATTCGTTGACCGAATAGAGTACAGTATTGGCCGAATGGAATACTTGCAACTAATTTTCTAATGTTGTAATGTTGTCGTTATTTACACTTTCTTGAAAAATATGCAGATGAGCTATAAACAAGCTGGGATGAGCTGGGGTGGATATTGGGATGGGTTACTATACAAAGGTGGACAGGTTCGCTGGTTATACTTGCGGGATGACAATCTGTATTATACTAGATTGCTATTAGAAATTCATAACATAGTACAAACTGATTTGGATTATTGGGGTTATGAAGTTCATTCTCTGGTCGAGTACAATGGCCGTATGTATAAATATAAGATAAAGAATTATGCACGTGTGGCAGAAGTATTCAACTGTGTTGATGTAGGAATGGTGTACGTGACACTCGTTCCTATCGCTGACAATGCATTCGTTCAACCTCCTGCACAAGATTCAGGGAATAGTTTGGTTTTAAGGTTGGGTTATAATGACGGAAGTGGTGGTCCAAGCAATGATCCATGTACGAGAGCACAGTCTAGTGCTAGACCTGATTTTGATTTAAATGTAGAGTATAGTCCAGCCTCAGAGATACAGCGGTTTGATTTTAGAGAATCTCTAGATGCTAGAGCTGATGACAACGTTGGTGAGGGTGAGGATGATGTACATGCTTATAATGATGATGTTGAGCCCGGGAATAAGACTGTCGAAGAAGAAGATGAAAATAACGAAGATGATATACAGCAGGATTGTAATTATTCTTCTAGCGAAAGTGATGATGGTGCTGAGGAGAGAAGAATCAAATTGTACAAAGAAGTCTGTGATTAAATACGTCAGAGAAGCAGCCCTAACTTTCTTGAACCTATTAGTCGCGACTTGCCCCATCCTGAAATGCAGCCACAAGATTTTCATAGTATACGGCCCACCACCCGTCCTTGGTTGATTCCAGGTATAAAACTATATTTATTTAGAATAGAACTAAAGTAAATTTCTACATGAAACTGATGCACCTGTTACGTTCATAGGCATTCTGGATGAAGCTGACAGAGAAGATCATATGACTGTCCCTGACTTTGATGTGTCTGGCGTTCTTCACGAGAAAATTGTATTTGATACGAAAGAGAAGTTGCAGATAGTTGTAGGAATGTATAACTTGTGGAACGGAGTGGAGACCATTATTGAAAGATCTAACTTGACTAGATATAACGTGGAATATAAACTAAAGGGCAAAACAGGTTGTCGATTTGCGATGCACGCAAGAATGAGCTATAGGTTGTGGGGAGTGGTTAAATTCGTTCAACATCACGGTTGTTTAAATGATCCAGACAGGCCCACTCCTACTCAGGTTTCATCCAAAGTAATCGGTCAATATTTTGCTGCTAGGCAATTTGATAAGATTACTGGGCTCCGACCCCAGGGGATGAGATCAGAGATTTTGAATGATTTTGGGTTCGACATTAGCTATAATGTGGCGTTGAAGGCGAAACACCTGGTTGTTGGACACATGTACGGGGATCACGATAGCTCATTTCATATGCTCCCTGCGTACATGTATCAGTTGGAGTTAGCAAATCCCGATACACACATGTATCTCTGTTGATGAAGAGGACCATTTCAGGTTTTCATTTTATGCACTTGGAGCATCTAGGCGGGAATTTCTTGAGTTTGGTCATCCAGTCATTGTGAAGGGAAAGCACAATGGAATTGTGTTCGTCGCAGTCACGAATGATCCAAACCATCAGATTTTTCCACTCGCCTTAGGCATTGGCAACGTTGAGAACAACATGTCGTGGACATGGTTTTTAGAAAGGTTTTGAGAGGCATATGGATGTCCACGAGATCTTTTGATAATGTCAGACGGTCATCACAGTATCGCACATGCTATGTCTACTGTCTATCCTGATGTACATCACGGTCTGTGCGGTTATCATTTAAAGAACAGGTTGGCTTGTTATGGAAAGAACGTTTTGTATAGATTTCAGAGTGCGATGGATGTATACCTATCGAGAGATTTTGAAATGTTAGTCTTCCAGCATCCACTTCGTCATAATTTCACATTTACGAATGTCATCCATTCAATGGATTTTGTACTAATTTTCCCCTTTCTATACTTGTTATTTTCAGCTGCATGACCTCATTGAGAGTTGCCCAGTCGTTGCAGGAGATATTGGAATTAATTGGGTCGTGGGGATATGAGAAATGGTCAAGGGTCCATTATCCTGTGAATGGTCAATCACCGAGAGGTGGTTTTACGAATGTCGAACTCAAGCTGAGCGAGACAGTACCATTCTCTACAAGCGTGTCCATGACGAGCTAGTGGAACTTTCTTTTGCTGCCAAAAGCTACCCATATCGAAACTCATTGAAAATAAGTATGCAATCAGGGACGGTGATCAGCTATTCATTGTGAATTTAAACGACAGTAGCTGCACATGTGAGAAGTTCCAGAAAGAACTTGTTCTACGTATTCATGCGATGAAGCCACTCGAGTACGTAGTCATACGTCTTATTTACTTGTATTGATCGTCTGAGTCAGTGATTCTTATATTATACATTCTTCAGTACTTGCAGGTTGCCAGCCAGTAGCTTCGTGTTGACTGTTTTCCATTGCACCAGTGTATTAGGGATGTGGGCCGATCCAGTAATGCCTGTTCTGCACTACACTCAGTGGGACACACCTGATGGAGTCAAGTCACAGCAAGTGAATCCCCTGCTACCACACAGGCAGGCCGCCCGACCACGACAGTCTCGGATAAGGTCAGGTATGGAGTCATCCAGGAGACGTCACAAAGAACATGTGTGCTCGCGCTGTCGACAGCCAGGTCACAATCGCGTAAATTGTACTAGAGCTTCATCGTCGAACAGTGGTCCACCTCCTCCTTCAACAGCTGCCCCTAATCCCCATTTACGTAGATAGAAAAAATGTGGTATTTGTGGTAAAATTGGACATATTCGTCTATGATGTCCTTCTCAATTCAACCAGTGGACTGTAAGGGAGATATTTTATCAATATATCATTCCAGACTTAAATTGTTTTAGCGTATAAATAAAATAATTGAGCGAGTAAATATAAATTCCCATCAACATGTTTTTTAATTAAATCCACAGAATGTCATCCCTTTCATGACAGCACGAAAGAATTGGAAAGCAATTTCCTTCGGGTAACACGTCATGTAATTAGGGGCACTCTAGTTAAAGTCCCTCGTTAATAACCCGTCAATGGTCCTGAGAGACGAAGGGCCGCAGCTGCAGTCGTCCTCTTGCCTGTAACAAAACTCTACGCGAGCTGGACTCAAATGCAAATGGGGCGGAACCTCTTAGGTATGAATCTCGCGCAACAAAGCTGGAATAAAACGTCTGAATGGAAGAGTCTCCAACAGTCGATGCTCCCTCATGTCGGGCTCGGCATCCCATCTATGTCGGAACGAGTCAAAATAAAAGAAGGACATATCCTTCGTAATGAGAACACATGGGTAGTAGTGCGCAGTCGTATGGACTATGAACATTATCTGTCATAGAATTCAGAAGAATGCATACATTAGATGTAAACACTTGTATAAATTAGGAGATATAATTATTTGATTAAAACAAGGGTTAAGCTAAAATACCACTTCACACTTTGTCCATGGCCTCGACCACCTCCTCAAGGGCAATCTCTCTGCTGCGTACTCGCGAAGATCTGTCAACAAGTCATCACGGATGTTGGCAAATGTCATTCTATCATCTTTGTACAGCCTTGTGTGCTCATTCCATATGGATTTAACTTGGACCTTTGAGGAAATTCACTGTATAAGATCAGATTCAAAATTACATGGAAAATTATTTCACAAATTGAGAATATGTTTGTTACTTACAGAGAATTGCATGTCTAGAATGCAGTATGTGCCAACCTACTGATGGACGTGTACGCCTATGACCGCCGGTCGCTCTGATAATAAGTGGAGGTATGCATCCAATGCTGAAAAATAGTCAAATTTACTACGTAATAGTGTGAAGTAATAAATATATTTATATATTAAGTATACACATGAACACTCTCTCAATCACCTGATCGTCAAACCAAGCACTAGGGTACTCGATCCCTTTGAAAAATCACTGCTTATTCCATACCCAAGTCCACCCTGAATTCAAGAATTCTTTAACAACAAGCACATATATTTAAACTAATCTATGAAAATGTCTAAAAGAGTAGATTAGCACTCACAGATCATTGTTTGTCTTGAATCGATGGTACATTTGCCACTGATGCTCCCGCTCAGTCGTTGTGAATGGTGACTGTAATACTGCACTTGGGTTTCTGGCTCGGGTAGTACGTATCAAACCACCTTGAGCGACACCCGGTGTCGGAGCCATGGGACTCCCAGGATCCATCACGTTATAAGGGGGAGATCTAACCCCTGACTTGGAACTAGAAGGCTCATGCTCAGACCTGTTGCGCGAAAGATAAGCTTTAAGGTGTCTGAACTCCTGCGTAAGCGCAATTCGAAAGTAATGCTGCGTTTGATGCTCAGACTCCATTTGATATGCCAGTTGGCTTAAGAACTCATCCTGCTGATTCAGCCTACGAACATCCTCTCCTTAAATCCTGATCATATCCGTGGTCGTCACCCCTCTCACTCCCACTAAATATTGGGGGCTCATCAGCATCAAAGTAATGCTGTCTATCATGATCCTCTATAGCTCGATCATGCCAGCTACGAGCGGAGTACGGAGGAATATGATGTGTGGGATGATACGAACTGGGCTCCTCGAACCATGTCAACCTTGGTCAGGGCTAGGAGTATAGGCTGGTCGTTAAGCATTAGGATCCCAATTAGACTGCCAAGCTAAAGGATCCGCCGTGCACTAGCCCTGCCACCGATCCTCATCAGGCACAGGGGTATAGCACTGCTGATGCTAGGGATCGTAGGCCTCCCTCGAGGTCTGCTGGTCCAAATATGAGGATGTAGTCTATCGAACGACCTTCGTTTGGGGTTAGAAAATGCCTTGGTGTACAGCCTCATGATTAAACCATCCAAAGGATCATCCTCTATGCCAATCCAATAATCCTTCGTGTTCTCATGGGCGATCTCCCCCGGAAAATCCACCACTTCAATATTTTGATTCAAAAAAGTGAAACATTTAGATACAAGATCTCTGATTATATAATGATTCATAATAATTAAGATTCATAATAATTTAGATTTCATACCCGAGAGAACTGCTGCCTATCAACCCTCTTTACTGTACGAAAACCCATCACAAACAAAGTGGCAGTTTATTCGCCCTTTCGTTTGGAACATCGCCATATAGTGCAGCAAGGGTAGGTATACGCTCATACGCCCAAACCTGTCACAAGTAAACTACTATTGTTAGATTATTCCTGTTGCTAAAACTGGTAATACACTATAAGTTTAAGTGATCTACGACAACGCGTACCAGGAGCGCAAATGTGCACCAGTAAAAGTGGTATCTGTACTTGATGGGGTTTGCTCTTGGAGGAAGTTTGGTCAAAATGTTGTCCATGAAGTGGAGTAGAGTCATGTAACTGACCTGGCCCCAAGGGAATAAATCTCATCTGCGATCGTCCTCCACTAGCACCCAAACCCAATTGTCTACACTGACCTTGGTAACGTCCGATCCAAGGAGAAAATAGTAGACCAACAGCACCTTAGCAATCTTAACCGCGTCCTCGGGACTAAGATCAACAAATGTTGTACCTTAAAAAGCATAGGCAATCTCACTTACTAATGGTCTTGGGCGCTGCCCATAATACGTATCGTAAATCCCACCAGGCGGGATATTATACGACATGTTCGGATTAAACCCCATTCACTCCCGGAAGCAGAGTCTCATAATACGCATGAACTCTACCCTAATAAATCTAAGGCACTCGTTCCCAATCTGAAAATATCTAGCAGTTAAATCACCCCGCTACGTATAATCTCCTGTGTCATGAGACCGTGGAGATTAGCGTGCGCGTTCCAATCGTCGTAAAGATCCCAATAATGACCAAAACATGAACTCCTGAACATCTGTTCGGCATTACCCCAATCTCTGTTAACTTTTTATGGATTAATCATATAACAACCCCCGATTTGCAATAATTATGTATACTACGGTTCTGCCCCTGCATAGTTGGACGCTTACATTCACCCTGCACAAATAATATTTTTTTCTAAAAATTTGTAACACACATCATATCTATCTACTATGCATCAATTCAACCAGCTTACTTAATTAAAAATGAAGTCATAACTAAAAAAATTAAATAACAATAAAGTCATTCTATCAACTGAACAAATATTGTCACACTGAATCATTTATTCTATTCGGCCTACAGTTCCTTCTATTTGGCCTAGAATTTGTTCTATTCTGCCCATTACTTTTGTTCTATTCGGCCTACGTCAATTATTTTTTCTATGTGGCCTAAAAGTGTTCTATTCGGCCTACAATGTTGTTCTATTCCACCGACCACAATTATTCTATTCGGCCTACGTACATTGAAAAACCCCTAATTTGTTCTATTCGTCCAAGGTTTTTGTTCTATTCGGCCTAGGTTTTCTCCTATTCGGCCCTTCAAAGATGCTCTATTCGGCCAACGTAAGTGTTATCACATTATTCCACTGCACTTTGTTATATTTGGCCTACACTTGTTCTATTCGTCCTATATAATTGTTCTATTCGACCTATCACAGATGCTCTATTCGGCCAAGGTCAATGCTATCAATTATTCTTACACTTTGTTCTATTCGGCTTACACTGTTGTTCTATTCGGCCTACCACAAATGCTCTATTCGGCCTACAATCTTTTCCACATATTCAAAATAAATAAACACGCCCACTGCGGTACTACATTCTAAAATAATGTATACACAATTAAGTCACATACTACACATTACTTTTCCAAACCACAAAATGTAGGAAACATTATACATAATAACTCACATTTTATACATATAAATTTGCACCATGAACAAAACCACAAAATGTAGAAAATATTATAAAAAAATAACTCACATTTTACAAATGCAAATAAAACTACTTTTATACATACCCAAAAATTTGTCATTTCCACCTGTTCCGGCCGATGGATAATGGGGACCACAAATGGAGAAGACAGACTGAGAAAGGGGGACTTCAAATGGGTGGATGTTGGACGAAGATGATATTGTGCTTTGGGACAAAAAGGAGAGAAGAAGAGAAAGGATGTTGGATGAAGATGAGAGAGAAAGAGAGAGAAATTTGGACGAAAATAAAAGAGGAAATGATGTTAATGATGCCCCACCAACCCCCATTTGATGATGCCCCACATTTTCTATTCAAATTTTAAATTTTAAAAATTTAAATGCGGTACACCCACCCCATTTGCTACAGTTAAAACTGACATGATCATGGCCCATTATTTTCGTCCTTCATCTGACAGTTATGGGGATAATTTGGGGAGTCCATCAAAATAGTGGCTAGTAAAAATTATATATAAGAGAGGTGACTATTAAAAAGTGTATATAGTGAATAGTGGCTACTATAAATTTGGACCCATAAATTTAACACTTTTTATTGTCATTTGCCTTATCATAAATGTTTTCTAGCTAAAAATGAAAAAATCTCATAAATTCTAAAATTTCAAAATATATTTTAATTTCATAAATATCATCTCATCTAGTATATGAGTGACATTTGCTTTTTGCACGTAAATTAAAAAGTATTATTTACCAATATACAGTGAATAGTTGTATTAATGAGTATTCGAACCTATATTTTAATTATATTTAGTGGGTGTGTGTGAGTTTCATGTGTGCATACAGGGAAATGAGACTTTGGGGTAGATGCCTAAAATGATAATATATCCCTTGTCATCGGACGGAGAAAGTACATACTCCCTCCGTCCCGGCGTAAGAAGACCATTTATTTTTTTGCACGTAGATTAAGAAGTATTATTATTTAATATGTAGTGGGTAGTTGTATTAGTGGAGTGTGAGTCCCATATTTTAATGGGTAATAGAGGGGGTGTGTGGGTCCAATGTGTGTAAAAAAAGAAAAAAGACTCTTTGGATGGGACGACCAAAATAGAAAAATGACCCTTTTAACCTCGGACGGAGGGAGTAATATATTGTACACTTCATTCGTCCCCTAAAAGATTATTCATTTGTCATTTTTATGAAAAAAAAAACAAGCATAAACGTTAACTCTTGATGAAAGGAATATGTATTAGTGAACTAAAATTAATAATTTGTTAATTATTTAAAACTAATACAGTTTATTATGAAAATTCATGAGAATTAGTATAGTTGAATCGATGGTACCTTTGAATATTAAAAGTACGGGTGAATCTTTGTTTGAGATCGTCTTACGAATCTCGTTTTGTGAGATTTATTTTCCATTTAAAGAGAATAAAAATGTGGGCGTGTCTATATGCCAAATATATGGATTCCAATTTGCTGTAGGGTTGTAAATGAATCGAATCGAATAAAATATTAAGGTATTTGAATGATATTTGATTAAATATTCGAATATTCGTATTCGAATTTGAAATCGGATTCGTATTCGATTCGAAAGTAATAAACGAATTATTCGAATATATTCAAGTATTCGAATTTCAACATTCGAAATTGAATATTTGAATTCGATTCAAAATTGTAAATTTATTTTTTTAAATAATTTTTTTTAATTTCTTGTACTATTAATAATTTAAAAAGAAATATTCATTAAATACAGCAACCATTAAATTATTTAAAATTATAATTAAATAATTCACATTATATATGAAAAAAATAAAAATATGTATTTTCCTCTTTAATTTAAGATAGTAATAAATTAGATAATATATATTTATTTATATTTATAAAACAAAATATTATAGTATTTAATATATTAAAATATATAATTATTTAATATTAATTATATATAAATAATATATAATATTCGAATATATTCGCGAATATTCGAATCGAATATCTTATGAATCATATTTGATTCGAATATTATTTGAACTAAAATATTTATTCGAATTCGAATTTTTTGAATTCAAATATTGATATTCGAATTTGAATATCGAATCGAATTCGAATTATTTGATTCATTTATAACCGTAATTCGATGTTAAGAATTATCTTAGCTTATTAATATTTTTTATTAGTTTTGTTTTAAAATTTTTAAGTAGATTATTTAGTATTCCCTCCGTCTTGGAACAAGGTATACGTTTACTTTTCACATGGAAATTAATGAGTATAATATTTTAATGTATAGTGAAGTGAGAGAAATAATATTTTAATGTGTAGTGGGTAGTTGTATTAGTGTAGTGTATGGGGTCATGTGGATATAATAATTGTTTTGTGTGGGTCACATCAACCAAAAAGGGAAATGTATATTTTGTTTTGGGACGGACCAAAATAGAAAAATGTATTTCTAGTTGTGGGATGGAGAGAATATTAATTATCTTTTAATTATTAAATGTAATATGGTTTATAATTTTATTTTTATATCATTTATTCATAATTTAATATTTTATTATTTTTATTTAAAATGTTACTCTTTATATTTGTTTATAAATTACTTATAATATACTAGTTCGATTACATTATTTTCACTTTTATTGATCAGTCATCACTTTTAATTAAAAAAAATTATTACTTTTTATTCTTCTAGTTAATTCTTCATGATTCAATTGCTCGATTATATATTACTTTCTTGATTGACTATCACTTTTTATTTAAAATTTTATTACATTTTAATCGTCATAAAAATTATTTATAAAAAAGTTCGATTGAACGATTATCATTTTTCTTTTATCATATACTCCTATAACTCATTTATTAAAAATAGTATCACTTTTTATTTATCCTACAAATTATTCATTAAATAGTTCAATTGGACGAATATCACATTTCTTTATCACATGTCACATTTTATTAAGAATGCTATCAATTTTTTTTATCATCCTCTGAATCACCTTTCCTTATTTAAAAGTCATTTTTTATAAAAAAATATTACTATCGTTTTTCATCCGTTCTATGAATTTTTATGGAAAATTCAAGTTAACAATTATCACTTTTCTTTAAAAGAGTATCATTTTTACTTAAAAATATTATTATTTTTAAAAAATATGTTATCACTTTTTATAAATTTATAATATTTAAATTGAAATTTTAATTAAAAGACTGAGAAAATTAAGGGTAGATCTTGCGTGAGACCGTCTCACGTGAGACTATTTTTCGCTTTTCAAAATAGTTATCACTTTCGCTATAAATCGTTATCACTTACGCTATAAAATGTTATCACTTTTTATTTATACTATAAATTATTCATGAAAGAGTATTATCACTTTTCATTAATTTATTATCACTTTCCTTCATAAAAATTATTACTTTCTGGCCGTCTCACGTAAGCCCCTACGTGAGACGGTCTCACACAAGCCTTTGTCGAAAATTAATTGTCATATTTTTTTAATAATAATAAAAAACAGACAAATTAATATAATAGAAAAAAAAAGTTAAAACAAGAATTATATACAGTTAGATTGTTACCTAAGTAGTTTTTCTCAATTAGCGCATGTAGCGTGGTTAACATCATTTTTTGTTTAAAAGTAATATATCCATTAATAAAATATTTAGATTAATAAATTAAAGAGTTGTTAGGAAAATAAACTCAGTACATAGATTTGGAATCCATACTTTTGATATACTATCTACAACGAATCAACTGGAATGAATACTTCTTAAAAAGGAAATTTTGGACGGATGTATTATTGTATAATAAATCATAATCATAATCATAATTATAATCATATCATATCATAATGTATTAAAAGTAATTTAGCAAGTGTTAACATTTTTTTCCACTTTATCCTCACATATATTTCTTTGCTACATTTTGACCATTTATTTATCATATTAAAATTCATAGTATAATAATAATAATAATAATAATAATAATAATAATATTAAAAATATGAAAGAGTTGAGAAATGTTTTTTTTTTTCAATTATACCTCTATCTATTTTTTTAAATTACACATTTCTACCCTTTCATCTATTAATAACATATACTCTTAATGATTTAACTTATGTTTACAATATTAAATTAAATTTATATAAATAATGACTCTTCATATTCATTATAATAATTATTTTAATGTGTATGTTTATATCAAATAAATTAACTTTATAGTTTTTAATAAACAAATTTATAATTAACATTTATCGAGTAGGATTTGAAAAATCTAATCCATGAGTATATAATGGGAACACAAATCTTCTTCATATGATCATATGATATATCTAAATGTGAGATCTACATTTATTTTTCTATTATACGTGGGCATAAGATGAAGGTTCGAAGATCATGACTATGTTAAAGATAACATGAAGCAACCCAATTATTAGTCACTTGAAGAGTTTTTCTTCCGTGAGAAAGAGATGTAATTAGAAGAAGGCTTAGACGAGGAGGAGGATGCATAAGCCAATTATCAAAATCTGCCTTACTAAAGAGGTGTTGGAGCCTCTCTTAATGTTGAGAGATGAGAGCCACGATGAAGCAATCATGTTTATATAACTGGTTGGGCTTATTGGTCATCTGTTTTAGGCTACAACTTTTCATGCTCCAATGCATTTATAATTTGGTTGTCAGTCATTCTAAGAATCGCAATGCTCTGCAAGTAAAGTACTTAACTGGGGAGGAGACTCATGTTGAATTCTATTCTTCAAATTGTTTTGTAGACTTAATTTTAGCATGTAAGAGTTCACTGCGGCAGACTATGTTTCCAAGAGCGGTTGCGACGTCTAATAAGAAACGTGTGATTAGAAGAAAATCATAAGAAGAAATATAATAATAAATAAATATATTTGTTTATATATAAATTATTGTATTTACAAGACATTTTTAAATTAAATTAATATATGAATTATTAAAGACTATATATGAATTGTATATAACATTTAATATCCATTACTTGATGCATGTTGAAATAATTCATTATTATAATAAAATTAAAAAGTTAATGAAACAAAACATAATAAGTCAAGGAGGTGGCTACTCAACTTTAAAAGTAACTAATTAAGGAGTCGATTCGTATAATGTAATCAATAGGAATACAATCTTTTTTAATTGATAGGAGAACTTGAATTGCATGCAATTTTCTAAAGAATTATAAGATAGATTTATTGTGGAATGAATAAAAAAAATGTGAAATTTAATTATATTAGACAAATCAAAATGAAAAAATCTAAATATTTTGGTGGAACAAAAACTGTACAAATAATTTATAAAATATTTATAAATGTAATAATATTTGAAGTTTATAAATAATTCAACACTAAGTTGGAAAAAAGAAAAGCATTCTTTTAAAATAAAACTGTATACTGAAAAAATAAAAATAAAAAAAAGTGATAATTAATTAAAAAAATATAATATGATCAGCTCTCACACAAGTGTTGTGACTCTATAAAATGAGCAATACATATATCTAACGCAAGTATATATTATAATCATAATATATTAAAAGTACCTTAGCAAGTGTTAATATTTTTTTCCAACTTTGCTCTCATCTATTTTCTTTACCTATTAATTATATTAATAAATTTATTAATTTAATTTTTATTAATAATTCATGATTCATTTAAATTTTATTCATGAATAGCAACTCTTGGATTACTATTTAAAATAATTAATTTTCTACTTAATGCAACTCTTGAATTTATATTTCACGCGACTCTTATTATTTATATATACTTGCTAACATCTTATCATGAGAAAGAAAATTTGATTGCCCCTTGTGTTCTTATGTTTAATTACATTACCTTCTTTAATTTATTTCTCTATATTTGAGCTTATATAAGTGACTTTGATATGAAATCTTTTTTATATTTTACAATATAGACAAGAAATAATTTTAAGTATAACAATTTTTTTTAATAAGAAATGGAGTATATATTTAAAAGATCAAAGGACTACATACATTGATAAATAGATATGATTGTATGAAAATTAATTAAAATTTAAAATGATATTTTTGGTATGATGAATTATTTTAATAACTTTTACTAATTTTTACTGTTAATATCGAAGAGTATAAACTATTTTTCACAATCAATATTACACAGTCATATCTTATCTTAAATACTTACACTTTATCACAAATAATTAAAAATAGATTTTTTTTAAAAAAAATTAGAATCTTTAATTTATTATCAAGATAATCTATAATAAGAGTTAGTCTCCTATAAATCAGGTTCACAATTAATTAAAAATGATTTTTTAAAAAAAAAATTAGAATCGTTAATTTATTATCAAGATAATCTAAAATAAGAGTTAGTCTCATATAAACCGGGTTTACAGTATAAACATGTGGTCCTACTTTAATTTAAGTCCTAACAATACATAGTATAGAATAAAATTGAAAGAGGGTCACATGATTTACACCATGAACTCGGTTTACACAAGTGTTTGTCATATAATAATATCACAAGAATTATACATACTCCTTCCAACTCACAAAACATCATTTCTATTTTGGTTAAACTCACAATTTTTCAGCTTCCAAAAAATGTAAAAAAATCAAAGCAATTATAATTTCTCATACACTTTATATATATATATATATATATATATATATATATATATATATATATATATATATATATACCTAACACACCTAATATATTTTATCATTTATTTATACTAGAACAATACCATAATACTTTCGAAAATTTTATTTTAGTTAATATACATATATAGTTAAAGAAAAAAACTTTTGTGGATAAAAGAGTTATTAAATAATGAAGTGCTTCACATAATATATAAGCATATAAAATTAAGAACTACTCTTACACTTTCGTTTCAAAATTTCGTAACTATTAATATATAATTGTCTACAAGCAAAAATAAATAAATAAATAAACTTTTAAAATTATATATTCCGTTTATTTAAACAATTCATTTATATGAAAATTTTAATAAAGCACAACAGCATGAGAATTGCGTAAAAAATTAGTATAGTGATGATGTGAATAATTTTTAATAAAAAAAAGAAATTATTCAAGTAAAAGATTTACAGAGAAATATATACTCTTTCTGTCCCAAGTTAAATTATACATTTTTTATTTTCGTCCTTCCCACATTAAACTCTACCACTCAAAAAATGAAACATAAAATTAATCTTTAACTCTAAAAAGACATCTTAATTGCAAATTTACCACTCTGACCTAAAACATCTAACACACGTAATATACTTTTTAATTTATTTATTATCTAAAAATAAAAGAGTAAAGATGCAAGATTCAAAGTAGTATAAAATCAAAAAAACAAAAGACACGTGACAAAAAAAATATACATACATCAATTTACTCCTTCCGTCCCATGTAAAGGGTTGTTCTTGCTTTTTGCATGCGGATTAAGGAGTATTATTATTTAATGTGTAGTGAGTAGTTGTATTAGTGGGTGTGTGTGGGTTTCATGTGTATGAAAAAGGAAAGATGACTATTTGGATGAGACACCCAAAACGAGAAAATGGAACCATTTGAATGGGACGGAGGGAGTACTTATTTGATAGTTTACATAACGATTATTGATAAATTGGATGCATATTGTAAGACAAAAAAACATTGTTCATAAAGAAGTTTTGATTCAATTAATAATTTGATAATTTACTTAAATTATTCATTATTATGATGAAAAATAACTTTACAAAATAAAAAACAATTACATAATGATAAAAAAAAACTCACTAAAGCGTGTGACGTGCACGTCTAAAAAAACTAGTATATTAAAAGTGATTAGTGCTTGAAAAACTTTTATTTTCAATTTTTTTCCTACTTATTTTTCCTTTTACTTCCTTTTAATACTTTTCATTAAATTTTATAATAATAATAAGAATATTTATTTTTTTAAAATGACTATTCATATGATAACCATTTTATACGTTTTATTGAAAAAAAAGTAAGTAAATTATAATAATATTAAATTTGTACTCCAGGATGACTACTCATATTCACGTTAGTCATTTTATATGCTTTATCACATTTTTTCATAATGTTAATTTTCTTTTATTTTAAACTTCAACTCAATTAAATAAAATTTTTTTATTACAAAATATTTAAATTTAAAAATATTTAGTAATTATTTTCATTGTATTAGTTGTATACTTATAATAAAAAAATCTCATTTTTAAAGTATTAGAAATAATTTATAAAATGGAGTATACCAAATGTAATATTATATGATATTTTTAAATAATTAAAAATTATATTTAAAAGAAAATGCTTTCTTTTAAATTAAAGAAATACTCCATACAAGAAAAATAATATACTCATAAAAAAAGGCTAATTATAGTGTGCACCCGGGTACACCCTAAAATAGGATGCATCCATATACAAATATAACCAAAAACATATACAATTATGAGCAATAATGTATACAATTTAATTATTAATTTTTTAATGAAAAATTGAGTGTAAAAAATATACAATTATTAAAAAAAATATGTATACATTATTGAATAAAAAACTATACATATATGGATGTTAGTTTTTTTAACGAAAAACTTAATTTGAAAAAAGTATACAATTATTACAAAACACATATACAAAATAGAATAATACGTATACAAAATAGAATAAAAAGTAATACACATATGAGTGCACCCTTGCACCATGGTGCACCCAATATACACTCTAAAAAAAGGTTATTGAAAAAAAATCACAAACTTTATATTGTAAATTAATCCTCACCTTTAAGAAATTGTAAAAAAAAAATCACAACATTTGAGTGTTGTTGCAAAATGCATCCAAAAAACCCTACTATTAGTTACGAATTGGGTGCATTTTGCAACAATAGTTAAATGTGTGATTTTTTTTTTCAAGTTCTCAAAATGAAGATTAATTTACAATATGAAAATTTTTTTATTTTTTTACAATTAATCCAAAAAACAAATAGTATAACAAACTAATACGTGTATGTACGTCAAACATAACTAGTAAATAATTAAATAATACCCGTCAAATACTCAATTGATTTCCGCTCATTTGATTAGTTTAAATCCACTGTTTACCCCATTTTAAATCATAGTACCTGATCCAACTACGTACATAGGTCAGCACCTAAAAGTATTTAAGGTGGGAGGAGTAGTTTGATAAGTGAATTATGATGCAACTTTAGCTATAGTCAAATTAGATAATTACTCCAAGCTACAAAAATAATAGGTAAAACATTGTCTCTATTATTGATTAATAAGTAGTATAATATGTTATAGTGTCATGTGTTCTTCGATTATCCAAAACCCTATTAGCTAGATAATTGGCATAGTGTTTGTTGTCGTTTAATTTAGATCGTGGGAGCTAGATATAGTGTTTCGGCTAATCTTATAGCTTAATTAGTGTTCGAGTCTGATTGATGCAATTTATTATGCCAAATCATTTAATCGATCAATTAAATAATGGATAAATAAATCAATTGGTTATTAGGGTCAATTTTACATAATTAAAAAAGTTATAAGACAAATTTACGATTTTTTACAACTAATTATAATTTAATTGTAACATACATTAAATGCTTTAATTTTATAACTTTCTTATATTAATTATAATTTAAATGTTAATCTATTCCTAATTTATTATCATTAATTTAACAAAGAATATATATATTTATACTAATATAAAAGTAAAATGGATTTGTCAATGTTGACCAATTTTTATTTTAATCTGTACCATTCATTGAGTAATGAGTGTATCTCCACCGTTCAAATATTTAATTAATCATTGGGTGCCCTTTGTGTAATATTTTAATAATTACTCGGTGTCATTTGTATGATTTAATGAAAATGTGAGGAAACTTAGCAAAATACATTCTAAACCCTACTCTCATTATTCTCCCGTACACCTCGCGATCCCCATCTTCTCTTCGACACCGCCGATTACTCTCCCGTACACTCCTCAATCAGTGTCCCTTTCTTTTATGCTCCGATTTCAATCGAATCAATGTTGTGTTCACCACCGTTAGGAGATTGAAACAATTAGATTAATTTTGTATTTTTAGAGAAATCAATGACTACAGGGTCTCAATTTATTGGGCTTTTCAATTTTTTATGGAAGAGCTTCCCCATTGTATGACGGTGATTGAGCCGCAATACACGAAATCGGGTAATGTGGAGGTGCTTTAGGGGTCTGGGCCATATGTTGTTGGTTGAAGAGGATGGAGTGCGGCCCCTGGGTCCGGAGATTGGGCCCTTTGCAGAAGATGGTAGTCTCGAGGAGAGGGGAGTATGTTGCATCTTTCACTCATGATGGAAGACTTCAGATCATGTCCTCAGATTTTTAGGATATTATCATCGAGTACGCTTGTGAGGTATTATCTTATATTGTGCTTTCTGGCTAAGATTTTTTATTTGATAGTCAATTTCAATGCAATAATTGGAGCCTTGATTTTGTTGTGGTGAATGTGAAGACATTGTTAGCTTGTCATGAGTTTGTGTGTGTCTGTGATGATGATTATATTCCGTACCTTGAGTTCTCATTCACTTATTTCAAAGTCATAATCTGGTGTTCATCGATTAATATATTTATTTACAATTAAGTAAACTGCATTTGAAGATGAGTATATTAGTAGTTTTGATTTTATAGAAAGGCTTTATTGATTAGTGAAGTAGTACACCGAGCAGTTTTATTTGAGAAAAGATAGACTTTCGAATTATGATGTGTCTTAATTGGTTGTTATTTTTCCTCTCAGGCCCGCCATATTGGTCAGAACTATGTTTTTGCTCTTCTAACCGGGTATCATGATCCTCCTGCTGGTGTTACGGTAATTTCTTTCTGCCTTTTGTTGTTGGACTGTTGAGATTTGCTAAACCTTTTATTATTATTATTTTTATAGCCTTTGATTGTGTCACCATTCAATGTTGATTCAACACAGGATTTCCATGTCTTGAAATCCTTCGCTCCCCGGTTTATTTCAATTTCTATGCATTTATGGATGGATACTCTATTTAATTTAAATGACATGGTCATAGTAATGAAGGTTGGAGCTATAATCTGTTATGGTACGTTAGTGACAATTTGTTCTCTTAAATCATGTTTATACCACGGATATAACAAATAGTAATTAATAATGCGTCTTCTAATCTTAATAAGAGAAAGACTCTTATGGAAATGATTAGATAGATGATGAATTATTTGGAATTATTAAATTCATTTTATGGATATGCCCTAAGAAACAATAATTCATATGAATATTTGTCTGTTTGTGGGATATCCTAGGAAAATGAAGGGTGATTTATTTACTCCAAAAGATCGAAGGGTGATTGTTAACACAAACACTAAATTTTTAGAAAAGGACTATGTATTAAATCATAAACCCATGTATAAATTATTCTAAAGGAAGTGAGAAGAAAAACACAAAGTATTAGTACCAAGTGTGCAAGAGGATATACCACAAGGTAAACTGCAACGCGTGTCACGTCTGATACACAATTGCATATAGTACCTTTTCGCAGTGGGAGGGTTGTTCGACAACCTGTAAGATATATGTTTTGGAAGAGTCATGAGACTTGATCACTAGTAAACATGGAGTTGACCCACGGATACGACGAAGCACTACAAGATCGAAATACGATATCTTAGCAAGTGCAATGATGTTATAATAGAATTGATGAATTCTAAATCAAGTCTGGCTGCTTGTAGAAACACGGATGGTGTGAAAGCCATTGGGCCATTGGAAGTGGCTCTACAAAATAAAAGAGGATCATAGGATAAGGTAAAAATCTTGAAAGCAAAGCTTGTTGTGAAAAGGTATACTCAGAAAGAAAGGGTTTGATTATGAGAAAACTTGTTCGCCGGTAGCTAAGCTTAAGACGATCCGAACTCTTTTATCTGTTGCTACTCATATGAAATATGAGGAATAATAAATAGATATCAAGACATCTTTCCTGATTGGAAGTTTTGAGGAAAACATCTATGTGAAGCAACCAGAATGATTCATTACAAAGGGCTAAGAGTTTTTTGATAGTAAGCTTAAAAGTGTCCAACAATGGACTAAAGCAAGCTTTAAGATCATGAAACATCCATTTTGATGAGGAAATCTAGTCATTTGGATTTATTCAATGCACGGATGTGTCTTGTGTAGAGTGACGGAAACGTGGTGGTGTTTTTTGTACTATACGTAGATGATATATTGCTCATTGGAGACAATGAAAGAGTATTGTCGGGCGTATGAGTATGGTTGATAAAGTGGTATGAAATGAATGACTTAAGAGAAGCAAAATATATCCTTTGATCACGGTAATATGGATCACAAGAAAGGATGTTATGCTTATCTCAAGTTTTGTAAAATGATACGATCCTTACTCGTTTAGCATGTGAATTTATCTAAGTGAATGTGTCTTGAGACACAAAAGGAGATAAAGGTGATGAAAGCGGTTCCTTATGCTTCGGCGAATAAGGAAGCTTAATCTAAGGAATGCTATATACGAGAATGGATAACTGTATTACTAATGGCATAGACAGTGGGTATCAAAGGTAACCCAAAATAAGAATGTTGAACTGTGGTAACACATAATTTTGAAGTATCTGAAAAGGACTAGAAATTATATGTGGGCTTACCGGATAGATTCACTGGTTCTTATAGGTTACATAGATTTGGATTTTTCAAATCAGATATGGATGGCAGTAAATCCACTTCAAAGGTTATGTGTTTAATTTTAGGAAGTAGAGTCATAATGTGGAGGAGTGTTATATAAAAATATATTTCAGATTCCAGACTCCATCGTGGAAAGATGATAAATTGGAGCCTATGAGACAGCCAAAGTATCTATGACTCTGAAACTTCATGATGGACTTTGAAGTGTTTCTAAGTTTTCCAAGGTTATCACAATTTATTTTGATGATAATGGTGCAGTTGCAAACTTGAATAAATCACGAGCCCATAAGGCAATTAAACATATGGAGTGCGAGTACCACCTGTTATGAGAAATCGTATGATGAGGGCAATGTTGTTGTCGCCTAGATTGCATCGGATGATAACCAAGTAAATTCATTTACAAGGACCTTAAGGCGAGAGCTTTTGATGGTCGTGTAGTGAGAGTGGGAATCAGATATATGGCGGAAGACATGACAACATAGTCTTTTAGTATAAGTGGGAGATTGTTGGATTGTATACTAAAAGTCTAGATTTAGTATGAACAATGTTATAACAATTTATTTGAAATAAGAATCATATGATCAAATGATTGTGTCTTATATTTCATTTATATACACGATGCAATAGTCCATTTACTTTATACTATAGATAATATGTTGTGCGACAACACGTGGAAGATCATATTATCAGTTTTCTTATAAAGTATAAACAGATGCTCACAACCGAGATAGATGGGGACTCTCTATCGGGATGATTGTAGTGTAGTTTGGTACTGGCTTGTCTTGGCTATAGAATACATTTGTGCACTTGTGTGTATTGAGCAGGACCGCTTGAGTTCGTTCGACTTATACTGACTTATAGAAGAACTTGATCTCAGTTATTATGGATGTTCGTGCTCTTAATCCCTATACAATAACCTCAACACGTAGGGCAGTATGTATTTCTTTGATTCATCAAATGGGTGAGATTTACATGTAATTAAATCAACAAACTCGGTGAGTTGGGAAGTAGTGCTGTCTCTATGGTGTGCTATTGATTGTAGAAGGAATCCGTGTCCGTCATAAGTTGATGATGTCCCCTTGAGGAGCTCATAAGGATTATCATGTAAACTCTACAGGTGGATTTATTCCGGCATGATAATGAGATTGAGTGGTACTACTCTTGGATGAGATATTAATTAATGGAGTTGTCAGTAACTTAATTAATTAATGGACATTGTATATCTTAAACATGAGGAGACTAACAGGCTCATAATAAAAAGGAGCTCATAACGTAATTATGGGATTAGAACGGTAGTGCAATACTAATATTTTAATAGAATATATTATTATTGAACTTAAGTATAAGCTTTGAGCTAAGCTTGGATACTTAAGCCCAATGGAGGCCCAACTTTAATTTCTCCTCCTGGTCCCTGCTATAGCCCATTTATAAGTCATCTCAGCTGTTCTAACCCTAAGAGAGACACGCCTAACATGTGAAGAGGGTAGAACAAATAGTAGATTGAGAAGATCTCGAGGATCGTCACCCACACGACGTCGAGATTGGACTTGGAAATACAACAGAAGATCAAGAGGTCGTTTACTGCTGTTGTCCGCTAAATTATACGATTTTTATAAAATCTTACAGATCTAATAATTTGACGTGTCATATATTGATGGAAAGCCATGGAAGAGAGGATTGTTTTGGCACGTAGATCACTCAAATCCGATATCGGATAAGAGATTTATGCCCAAAACGGTGAGGCTGCGCAAGCTGGTGGCGAGAATTCATCTTCTCCAACATACCCTGGTGAAAGTTAATACATTTCGTATTTTCAAGCTTCCGCTGTATGTTAGAAATGTATGAAACCCTAATGGTTCACGTTAACTAAACGATCGAACACCAACACTAGGGTGGTTGTTGCGTATAAGTGAGCTCCAATACATCTATAGGTCGTTCCCTTAAATTTCCTTTTTGTGCTCATTTCAATTTGTTGGCAAAATCATGGTGTTTTGATGCAAAATCCATGGACCTCTATAAACATTGTTTGTTAGTTTGTGGTTATGTCTGAGATGAGGCAAATGCTGAGACCTGTACTGCTCTAGGTTATTCATGTCTTTTTTTAAATTTTATTATTGTGTAATTATTTTGTCTGTAAACATTGTTTGTTAGTTTGTGTTTATATTTTGAGATGAGGTGTTTCAATTAGAATAATGTAGGTTAGTTATCTCTTTTGGCATTCTCTTTCTTTCTTTCCTTTTTACAGATGAAGTAACTACTGGAATCTCACTACGGAGGGCTACATTTCTCAGCTTCGGATTCCGAAACTACCTCCAAGGCGACGAGCATTGATGCTGCCACATTAAATCTATGGCCGTCGATCAGCGTCTTCGTCACTTTAGCCCTAACAACGGTCAAGTTTCCGACGCATTCAGATCGGTATTGCTAAAATGTAAGATTTTGATTTATCTATGTAATGCAATTATCATTAAATATCAGAGGAAACCCAATTGTCAAACTTTAATATCAATCTTATTTCTCTTCTTCGTCTCTAAAACCTGCTTCTCTCTTCCTTTGTATCTCTCTCTCACTGATTATTTTATAGATGTTAATTGGATTCTTGCAGGGGCTATGTAAATGCTATGAAGACATCATTCTTCATTAAAAACAACGTTGTGTCTCCTCCATCTCTGTAGCCACCATCACCATGATTTCCTCCATCTCTTTCCAAGATGTTAATTCATTCCCACAAATGGTATATTTTTCTCTCCTTTTCCTTTATGATTTCCTGATCTAATTAATAGGTAAATTTATTGCATTTGTTTAGCCTGCTAATCTTGATAATTTGTCATTCTTTTCAAAATGGGATGATTATAATTTTCATCTATTTATTGTAGGTTGCCATTGGAAAGTTGAATCCATATCAACTTGACAAAGAAAATCATTCTACTGGAATCCAATCGTGGAGCCATCTTTTGAGGTATAATTAGGTTTTCAATATATATGAATGCATATGTGTGTATGTGCTTTTATGTATTGTTCTTATAGCCTTTCTCTAACAATTAAGCTGAAATTTTTTTTAGATTTTGGTTGCTTACAGGCTTTAATGTTTGCTTCTATTCTTCAGGGATGGTGGTTTCATATCACTGGAAAATTTAATATACTTGGCAAGGAACTTTCCTGTATATTTACTTTATCTGTTCAATCATAATCCATCTCAAATTATTTTGTTGGTAGAATCCATTTTTCAAATCATGACAAAGAATTGATTACATGTTCTTCTCTTCCGGATATCATATGTGTATATTTATGTGGATATTCCTTATCCAATAGATCGATTTGTGAATGCTTGATTAATTCAAAGCTTCTGTTTGCAGTAATGGTGGGTCTTCCTTAGGTGAGCAAAATATCGTAATAGACAGAAATCATCTACAATTAAGCTACCAACCCATATTTTATATACCGACATCTTTTCTTAGGTACGCAATGGAACTAGGGTTGTTTTCCTAGACATTTTAGTAGATAATATGCTTGCTCATCTATTTTTATCATATGATTGAAAAGGTATAAGGTTCTGCAAGAGTCTGGTGTTAGGGTGGTTGCTTACATCTACATGTCGTTTCCTTGAAATTTTTTTTTTGTGCTCATCATTTCAATTTTTGGCAAAATCATTATGTTTTGATACATATGTATGTTTGCCCATAATTTTTAACTTTGTACATAATCTTCTTATTGGCCACTTTATAATAGACATTCAATTGGCTTTTGATTAATGATGGTATATTTACCTGTATTTATTTTCCCATAATCCTTATATTAATTTCTTAATTATTATAACCATGGGTCAGCACGTCGATTTTGGATACCGTTTTTATGCAGAATTTTAAAACTTTGGGCCAGGCTCCATTAATTATAAGCAGGTCAAGTGGATCGGGTTTAAACTCAACTTCACACCTAGCCAAGTAAGTTTACAACAAGTCATTCAATAATGGGATAAGTTTGTTATTGTTTCAAAGTGTATATGTTTCTTTATTATGCTTATACAATTAAATTATATTATATTTGCTTGATACTATTTTGCTGTTTCTCATGCTTTCTGCGACTGTTGTTTTTGTCATGATACTTTAATTAAGTGCTTTAGGACAATGAACTAAATTGAGGTCTACCTGGAGTAGCAACAATGAATATTTGTTTAGCATATCTTATGTCGTGGCATTCTAATTCTACCACTATTCAGTTGAGAAAATATGCTTTGGGTTTGATTTATTTTTTCATTATGCTGTACTTCATATTTAGTAAAATAATTTTCTTTGCAACTTGATCATATAATCAATGTTTGAAGCTTCAGAAGAATATTTTGCCCAATAGAATAAGCATGTAGTTTCAGCCCCTAAAAAGGAGCATATGTCGTACTTCTAGAGTGAAACATTCATCTGTTATATTTTCTGCTACTCTGTTAATTTTATAATCCAATGATGTTGTATATGACCATTGACTCTCTTACAGTTTAATGATGAGATCGTACATATAAGTTGGGAACCCTGCCATTTAACATATTGATATTGTCTCACTTAGAGCTGCTCATTCAAATCAATTTGTAAACTAGCTAATGTATTTGTTGTCATTTTAGATAATAAGATATCAATCTTTAGATCTCCCTTTTTTAAGTGTGCTTTATTTGATGGGCAAGGACCAAGGTATGTCTGGTCAGTGTTACATATACCTGAGAGCATACTGTCATAGAAATATGGAAAGCAACCTGATATACTTTATTTAGCTTTTGAAATTTTGAATTGTCTGCATGTTCCATTTTAATATGTGAAACTTGCTGGAGCTCTACTTAACTTTAATTATTTGATTTAATGTTCTATACTGTAAGCATGTAATATATGATTATTATTTTTCTACAGCGACCCTTTTATTATGGACACATGAAATAATTAGTTAAATATTTTTATTTTGTCTATGATGTTAAATAGTTGTATCCACTATTTATGTATATTTAGGAGTTCATATTTTTATTATCAATTTCATTATGAGTTCAATTGTTGTGTACTTGGTGTGTGACGGTGCACTTAGACAAACTTAATCGTTAAAATACTGATTAATTTAATCTCCACCATTAAGTAAATTATTATAGATAATTTTATTTTGAAAAAAAAACTACCCACCATCCTATTTTAACTCATAAACAATGGTTCATTCTTCACGAACTTAAATCCATTTTTTTTATTTATTTTGGTTAATATTCTAAAGATTAGTGTTTCAAAAAATTTTGGTATTATTCCAAAAATAATTTGGTTATAATTTCAAAAATTATTCCAATAATTTAGTGATAATTATATAAATTTAGCAATGAGTATAACTTAATGTTTTATTCATGTTAATAATATTAAAAATTTCCTCTATATATATTTAGTTAATAACAATAGTTTATATTTGATGTTAAATATTAATTTTATCACTAAAATTAAAAATATATGTAAATAAATTGATATTAAATGAGTATTTATAACATACGGATAGTGATAAACATGTTTGGGATGACTACAAATATGGTTGAGTGAGTGCGGGTGTAACATTTAAATTTTATTTTTAAAAATTATTCTTTAGTACATAAATGTACTCTTTAAAGAGTAATAATTTTTATTCAGAAAAGTAATAATTTATTTCTCTAAAGAATAATTTTTCATGTACTAAATAGTCGATAAATAATGATTTATAAGAATTTTAAGAGTAATATTTTTATTTAAAAGTATAATAATTTATGTCTTTAAAGAGTAATTTTTTTATTTAATAAATAATGATATTTGTTTATCAGATTTAATTTATACTATTTATTTGAAAAATAATACTCCCTCTGTTCGGTTCTAAGTTATGTATTTGTTTTTTGCACGTGAATTAAGGAGTATTATTATTATATGTAAAGTGGGTAGTTGTATTAGAGGGAAGTGGTGGTTATATTGTGTATTTTTTTACTAAATAAGGGAAATGAATACATTTGAAGCGAACGCCAAAAATAGTAAAATGGATACCTTAGAAGCGGACGGAGGGGGTATAATTTATATTATTTTCAGTTAATAAGAGTACATTTTTTGTTAAAATATTGATTTTATTACTAAAAAATATAATTAAATATAAAATGAATAAGTATCAAATGGGTATGAGTATGTATAAACGGGTTTGGGACGGGATGGGACGGATACTATAATGATTTTTTTAATGAGACGAGTATATGTAGTGAATATTTAAATGGGTACCAGTGCCTAAAAAAGGTGGGTGCCCTTATCCATGTTATCCCTAAATGCGAGTACGAGTTTCGATACATAAAAAAATAAATGTCATATGGGTACGAGTAATTTGAGGGTCAATATACACTGATTTGAGATTGGTACGAGTATCATAATGAATTTTTTATACGGGACAAGTACGGACACTGGTAGTTGAAAATTAAGCGAATACGTGTATGTGAGCTCCTAAATTAACAGGTATTCTACCTATTGCCATCCGTAATAGTGCCCTATATGGGTATAGGTATACTGGCAATAAGATCAATATTTGATAATATTGTATATACTAAAAATGTATATATGGGTATAGGTATATACACTTATGAATAAAAATGTATATATATTAATGATAAAAAAATGTATACAATTTGTAAGTGAATTTCTGTAAGTTTTTTTTTTTAAAATGAAAAAGTGATTGTAAAAAAACTATGCAGTTATTAACAAAGAGATATACACTATTGAATAAAAATTATATACATATGGATCGAAGCTCATACGTGTATAATTAGGGTTTAAGGTTTTAGGTTTAGGGATTTATGGTTAAGGGGTTTTAGAGTTTATGGTTTAGAGGTCCAAGGTTTAGGGTTATATGGTTTAAGGTTTAGGGTTTTACGGTTTAGGGTTTAGGATATCAACTCTTAATAGTTATAAGCCTTTTAAATTATACTCTTTCCGTCCTATAATACTTTTCACATTTCCTCATTTATTTGTCTCACAAAACCTTTCACACCCCAAAAAAGAAAACACCACTTTATCCAACAACCTCAAAAGTTACTTTAATTTCAAATTTGTCACTCCTTTTTCACACACATATCATTACTTTATATTTTTTTATTACCTAAAAATACTACAATACCCTCCAAAGTCAATAAAGTTGGTCAAAAAGTGTAACTTTTCATAAACAACGTGAAAAAGTAAACGTGACAGGTTTTTCGGGACGGAGGGAGTATAAACTTATGAATAAAAATGTATATACTAATAAAAAAAACTTTGTAGAATATTCCTTAATATTTAATTTGATTACTTGGTATTAGAAATACTTGGTGAAGATTTGTTGTAGATACGGCACGGTGGTGGACTTATACTGATACAGGTCCGGGTGATAGATATTTATGTTTAGTAAGAACTTTGATAACCCTTCGATCACCCTTTCTCTGTAGTTATATTTTTTTCTTTTTTATGTTTTTGTGTTTTCTTTGTTGGTTCATATTCATCGATTATCTATCAATAAAGTCCGAACCATTAAGTTTGGTAGAATTTGTAAAATGTCAACTTTCAAAAATCATGTTGCACGTACGGGTGATGGACATTTCTGTTAGGTAATGGCTTTGTTAACCTCTCGACTCTGTAGTTATATTCTCTTTTATTTTTATATTTTTGTATTTTCTTTGCAGGTCCATATTCATTGATTATCCATTAACAAAAGTCTAAAACAGTAAGTTTCGTAGAATTTATAAAATTTCAGCTTTCAAAAACTATGTTGTAGATACGGGGATACGGGTACGAGTGATGGACATTTAGCTGAGTATGAGTTCGGGTGATGGACATTTTTATTTGATAATAACTTTGATAACCCTCCGATCACCCATTCTCTATAATAAGTTTTGTAGAATTATTATTTTTAATCTACTTTAAAATTTGTATGTATATGTTAAGTGTGTTCTTAAAGGTGCTATTTTTGTATTTAAAATACATATATAGACAGTTAGTTATTTTGATTTTTTTTTCAAAACAGTTCTGGTGAATGTATTTTAATATTAAGACTTACTTTAACGCCCTCTAATTTTAGAATTTCATTTCAGTTCAACGTAAACAATTTCCCTTGATAGTTTAGTATCCAATGATCATAAATAAGAGTCAAAGACAATCTTTGAACAATGTTGACCTATATTTTAAGAAGTCAATTTTCACACATGGTCAATTGTACGTCGCAGTTTCAAGAATTGCAGCTAGAAAAGATTTTAACATAATGCTTTGTGATAAGAAAGATTTGAAAATAACACATGTATATATGTATTGTTTATGGAGGTTTTTTAATTTTTTTTTAATTGAGATTTTTTACATAATTAAAAACTCATTTTCAGTAATTTTTTTTAAAAAAATGATCTTATCCCTTATTTTAATATATCAAAGTGAACTTTTCAAATTATTTTATTTTATTTATATTCGCGCGTAAATGATGGCATGTTGCATGTTCAAAGAAAGTATATACATCTTGCATGAATGTCTACGTATTTATTGTATGTAAATTATCAAATGCTTAACTTTTATATTTAAGCAGAAAAAATCAACATTTCAATATCGTCTTGGATGGGAAACATGACAGTAAGAGAAAGAGATTTGAGGAGTAAATAACAATATATATTAAATTGTAGGTATATAAATTAAATCAAAAATAAATATTAATCTACGCGCCGGTAAATAAAAAAGAAAAGAAAACGTACAAATAAAAGATATAAACCTCAACAAATAAAAAAGAGAACTTCTTTTCCTCAAGTCACTGTATCAGAGACGAAGGGAAATATATTAATCTATTAAAAATAGACAAAAAAATTATTTGATAAAGTCTGTGTCCGCGCAATGCGCGGCCGGGTAAGTGCTAGTATATATAAAATAGTACCAATTGTGGCACTTTTATTTTCCAGCTCAATATTTATGTCATTAATAAAAGACTATTACCTTATGTCAATCCCTTATCTTCCATCATTATATTTTAAGGGTCTGTTTACTTTGAGGGTTAACAATGATTATCCTCTGTTGGACCCTAGTTAATGGTTATTTACTTTGAAGGTTATTAAAAAGGGATAACCCTCGGGCAGTCAGCTGCCCAGTCTTAACTAGTGCTGAATGGAGGCTACCTCAACCCTCCAAAGATGGACGGATAACTCTCAACCCTCGAGTTTAGTGGCGAAAATTATCATTTTACCCCTCAATTATAAAATCAAAAAATACAACTCAATTAATCTCTCTCTAGATTGATAAATTCATGTGCATTAATTTAGAATGAGAAAGAGATATCCTTCTAGATTTAGAACCCTTTGATAGAACATTTAATTGGCTTAATCTAGAGGTTGGTTGATTAGATGAGGAGACCCAAACCATTAGGAATTCATAGTACCTTAAAAGAGAATATTGCCTATGATTTAGTACCTCATTAGGGAACTCGTAGAGTAATTAGTACCTAGTGGGAGGTGTTCACTTTGGTCACGATCCTATGTGCTTTTGGAAGCCTTATTGAGGGTCTACATCTTATCCATCTCGAGAGAGTTTAGGTGGAATTAGTGATCGCTTCTATGCCATGTCCATTAGAGATTAGAATTAATTGAATGATTTCTTTATTATCTATGTCATGATTGTTGCTAATCTCATCCTTGTATCATTTGGAAACCACTTATCTTGCATTCATTTTACTGTTGTTCTTGCATTAGTTTAATTGCTTCATTTGCAAGCTATCTATCTCATTCCGTCGTTCTTATAAAATCACGATAAACTTGAGATCGCTTAAGCTCTAGTACCTTCCTCCCTTGGGTTCAACAAATTCTTTAATTGGTCATCCCTACTATTAACGACCAATCAGTAACATTTGGTTAAAAAAGAAATATAATACTCCCTCCATCCCAACTTCAACTTCACATTTTCCGTTTTAATCTGTCCCAACAACTTCACAATTCCATTAAAGGAAAAAAACAACTATCTAGCATCTCTTAAACATATTTTAATTTCAAATTTGCAATCATTTTTTTAACACATCTGCCACATTTTATCATTTATTTATTACTCCCTCTATCCCACTGAAGTTGTATCATTTTTTTAGCACGAAGATTACAGAGTATAATGATTTAATGAGTAGTGGTTGAAAATATAATTTTAATGTGTAGTGGGTAAGTGTATTACTGGTGTGTATGAGCCCCATGTGAATATGTTAATATTTTTAGGTGGGACCCACATGCTTAAAAAGGAAATGTGACAACATCTGTGGGACCAACTCAAAAAGAAAAATGTCACAACTTCAATGGGACCAAAGGAGTGCTAAAAAAATACCATATTATCCTCAAAAGTAAGTCAAAAAGTGATTTTTCTTAAATTTCGTATTTACAGTAAATGTGAAGACGAATTTGGAATGGATGGAGTAAAAAAAGTGTTGGTATTGATTTTTTATAATTGAGGGGTTGTTTGTTTGGAGGTTATTGAGGTAAGGAATGGAAAATGGTTTTAAAATGGATGTTTGGTTGGATAGTGTCATAGACCTATAGTATTCTTCATTCCTACAAAATGAGGAATCAGTCATTCCTCCCATTTATGAGCTCTATGGGTTTCATTCCTTGCTATAAAAGGTTAAACCATATTTATAATATATTTTAATAATATATAATTTTATTAAATTTAAAAATTAATAAATTAATAATTTTCTTCTATTAATAATAAAATTATAATAAAATAAAATATTAATAGTGAAAAAAATATATTGCTAAAGAATTTAATACACCAAAAAATATCAATGGTTATTACAGTGTTTTGAAAATCGGACCGGATCTTCCGGTTCAACCAGGAATCGGCCTGGAAATCGATCTGAATACACCCTACAAATCGTGTTTATTATTATACCGGAATAAATCGGTTTAAACCGATAAAAATCGGTTAAACCGGGAGAATGGAAAGAACTTGAAACCGTCGGTTATTTGTATTTTTTAAATTAAAAATTTAAAACACTCAAGCTCAGTTCGGCGTGTGCTTCTGTTAACCTTAACCATCTATCTACTTGTCATTATTCACAAAAATTAAACCCTCAAACTTCTCAATTGCAAACCCTCAATTGCAAAAGCACAGTAGTAAAAAAATCTAATTTTACACAATTGTTGTTGAATAATAGAAAAAAAAATAAAGCTTACTTCGTTCGAGGCGGAGAGATACGCCCCAGATTGAGAGGGCGGTGGAAGGAGGAAAGGAGCGGTGGAAGGAGGTAAAGAGCGGTGCGAAAATGTTAGAGATGTGCGGAAATGGTATAGAGAGAGAGAGGGGGAAAGGGGAGTGGCTCCGCTCGCACTTGCACCCACCTCCTTATTCAATCAAGAAACTATGAATTATGAAATGCCCTAGATATTTTTCAAATTTAATTAATATAAAATCTATATGGGCTATATGAATGAGATTCTAGGTAGGCTTGGGCTTTTTCTAAAGGTTGGATGATTGAATCATGTTTTATTCAAGAAGTTTATTTATTATATTATTTTTTATGGTTATTGTAAAATATAATTAATAATATATAAAATTAAATTTTCTGGTTGAACCTCAAACCGTTGCCTCCACTGGTTTGAGCTCCGGTCCGATTTTCAAATCATTGGGTTATTATACACATTCCCTATTATCAACCAAACAATATAATTGTAAAAGACAAACACATTACCATTTCTTACCGCTATTACTTTAATTCTTATTCCGATTCCTTCCATTAAACCAAACGCCCCCTGAGTTTCGGTTAGTTTTACCCATTGACATTCAAATTATTATACTTACCTTTTAATTCACGAAAACAAATAACTACTATATCAAGGGGACATATGGAGTAATAATTTAAGTATTTTTATAAATGTACATGTATGGTAAATACGCCCCACTGAATTACACTAATCCAAAACTTACCAATTTGATTAAAATCGAAACAGAAAAGGCGTAAAAAAAATAATAAGAAAAAAAGATAGAATTGAACAACAGTACGTGCATAATCTTTTGCGCATTGCATACGGCTATACAATCGAATTACCATTACTTTTCAGATAAAAATTGAATCTATCAGCTCTGGACGAGTAAATGATCAAATTGCCACCCTTCGCTTTGGAGGAGTTCAAAAATACTATGATGGCTATGTTGTTTTTTTTTTTTCTAATGGATTCATATTTTTTCTTTGATTCAGCAATTCCAAAATTTATTTTTGATTCAAGCAAAAAGGGAAATTTTTGGTTTTTTCACTTTTTTTATAACTTAAATATTGTTAAAATATTATATTCGTATTGAATTATAAGAAATCGATGATGAATTTTTTATTTACTCCATCCGTTCGCCAAAAAGGTATACATTTTGTTATTTTGGACGTCCGCATCAAAGGTATACATTTCCCTTTTTAAACACATAGGACCCACACACTCCACTAATATAATTATTTTCTACGTATTAAATAATAATACTTCTTAAATTACATAAAAAATAAATGTATACGTTTGTGGTAGGGAGTATAAAAATTCATATTGAACTTTAGGTATTAATTTTTCGAAAATTCAATATCGAACACCCTTAAATTATGAGATATACTTGGGGCAAAATGGTGATTAATAGCAAGCTGTCAAAAATTGCAACTCCTTCGGGAAAAGGCGGTACGGCTGACGGCCGCTATCCCTCACCCAACATCTCTCTCCTTTATTTCTTACCCACACTCACTGTTTAACGTCGCTTCACCGCCGTTTAAATATATCTTAATCCTCTCTCTCCCCTTCTCTGTCTCTATCTACACTTTACATGACATACATTTTCTCTCTCTTCATAACGCAACGCTGCAAAGGTGGAGTAGCTCTGTGTACTGTACTGTGTGTGCAGTGTTGTTTGCAAGCATTTAACGTACCCCATTCTCTCTCTCTCCTCTTTCTCTCTAACCATTCACACCACGCTCTCTTCCCTTATTGCTTCTGCTGCTCTGCCTTACAGTTCACGCCAAACTCCTGCCCTGCAACTCTTTCTCTCTCTCTCTCTCTCTCTCAAGACACATATTCCTACAAACGCACATTACATTACTCTCACTGTCGCGAACTATCACAATTCAGCTGCGAGGAGAGAGAGAGAAGATGCTGTGAGAATTTTCTCCATTTCATTTCATGAAGGTGTTTGTGAGAATGGGTTTGCTATACTGTGTAGCAGTGATGTTCCTTGTATTTACTCTCGCTTCGTCTCTCAGTGATGAAGGTACCCCTTCTTTATTATTCCTGTGATAAAGTTTCACGAAACACTTTCAAAATCTTGGCTTGTGATATTATTGACTCCTGAGATTTTCCTTGTGAAGAATGTGACTTTTGGCCTTTTGCTATTTAAAATTTTAGTTTCTTGAGATTTTTTTCCCGTTTTGGAAAGTTGAGATCTTTGGCTTCAAAGCTAGAAAAGGGTGCTTTTATTCTTCTCTCTATTCTCTAGTTTTTTTTGTCTCCTCATTATTTTTTCTTAGCGATAAATGGAAAAAGTTGATAAGGCTTCATTTTGAATACCCAGATAAATTCCAACATTTCTACCAGAGAATTGGTTGTTAAATAGAATCACTTTACTCGTAACAAGCAAAGCCTCAGATTTTTCCAATTTCTAACATTATTTTAAATTAACTCAATTTTTATTACCTGCATATTCGAATCCTAGATTCCAACAGTTAAATCCTACTTTTTGCCGGAACTTCTCTGTTCATCTGTTGGTCTGAAATTGATTTCGTGTGGGGTGTAGCAGATTTTTCGTGAAGTTGAATATTATATTCTTGGAAGGTCATGGGGGGTGCGTTTAATTATTTTTTTATTTCTTTTCTAAAAGAAAATTCATTTTGTTTATATTTTCCGAGTAGATATGGGGTTGCTGCTTTTTTGGAGGTACTGTTTCACTTCATGGCATTTTAGAAGTTAAATTAAATATTTGGATGCTGTTCACAGGGAAAGCGTTGATGTCCATTAAAGCTTCATTTAGCAACGTCGCTAATGTGTTACTGGATTGGGATGAAGTTCACAATGATGACTTTTGTTCATGGAGGGGAGTTTCTTGTGGAAATTTTAGCATCTCTGTTGTTGCTTTGTATGTTTGCCCTTAACTTCCCTCTTCATATATTTTAGACATTGTATTCAATATTCTCACATCTAAGAATAATCTTTACTAATATCATGGGTGAAGGAATCTGTCAAGCTTGAACCTGTGTGGAGAAATTTCACCAGCCATTGGAGAACTGAAAAACCTTCAGTCCTTGTAAGTACTTGTGGAGAAGCTCTGTTCTGTGCTAGCATCATTTGTGTCCATTTGGTTCTCACTTGCAGCTTATTATGTCTTTTTTTTGGCAGAGATTTTCAAGGAAACAAGTTAACTGGTCAGATCCCGGATGAGATCGGAAATTGCGCCTCTCTTGCACTTCTGTAAGCCTGATGTTTTTTCTTGTGTTCTTGTAGGTAGAGATGTTTGAAGCTTGTATTCATGATGTGCTCTGCAATTTTGATTTAATGTTTCAGTGACTTGTCTGATAATCTACTTGAAGGAGACATACCCTTCTCCATCTCCAAGCTTAAGCAGCTGGAGTTATTGTAAGTCATCTTGGTGATATGACATTGTATCCAATAACCTTTTGGAATTTAATAAGGTTGATGTGCAATTAATACATTGTATCAGGAACTTGAAGAACAATCAGCTAACTGGTCCGATTCCTTCCACTCTAACTCAAATACCTAACCTGAAAACACTGTAAGTTAGTTTTTGTGTGAAATGAACAATTCACCTAAACTATGGCAAGTCTTTTGCTGAATGTGCCTTTTGATGTCTTCAAGCGATCTGGCACGAAACCAGCTCATGGGAGAGATACCAAGATTAATATACTGGAATGAAGTGCTACAATATCTGTTAGTGAAGCACCAATTGTCATTATTTACTACAACATCGTTATTTCTTTCTTTAGCAATACGTTGTGCATTGTGGATTGCCGTCTCTCATCCCATCATCACTATTTATTATAGCGGTTTGCGAGGAAACATGTTAACCGGTACATTATCCCCAGATATTTGCCAACTGACTGGCCTTTGGTATTTGTAAGTACTTTAACGTCCTTCTTCATTGATTTCATTTGCAAATTACGCACATTTATATTCTCTATTGCTGCAGTGATGTTAGAGGAAATAACCTCACCGGAACAATCCCAGACAATATCGGTAATTGTACAAGCTTTGAGATTCTGTAAGTTTCTCTTGGTGGTGCTATTTTTTGGACCTTGGTAGCTTAGCTCTAAGAATTTTCACCTTTTTTACTTCAGGGATATTTCTTACAATCAGATAACTGGAGAGATTCCATACAATATGGGCTTTCTACAAGTTGCTACTCTGTAAGTTAACTCATTATCTATTCTACTTTATGATGTATCTGGCGAACTGAATCATGCAAGAATTTAATGTTAGGGATGCAATAGAGTTTGATGTTTATTCACAAATTTCGGAACAATATTTAGCTTATGACTATGTGAGTTGGCTGTTGAGAGTGATTAATTTTGCATGGAACTGTTTGCTTTTGACAGGTCTTTACAGGGGAATATGTTGATTGGCAAGATTCCTGAGGTCATAGGTCTAATGCAAGCTCTTGCTGTCCTGTAAGCCTGCATGATCTTGTTATGATTTTTTGCTATGATCAAATTAGCAAAATCGGGTTTCTATAATTGGAAATTTGCCTGATAAGTTGCAGTTTCAGGGATCTTAGTGAAAATAATTTAGTTGGACCAATTCCACAAATTCTTGGAAACCTCTCCTACACTGGAAAACTGTGAGTTAGGCATCTTGAAATTCTGAGTTCTTAAAGCATCTCTGTTTCCTTCTATTATTGTCTTAGTTCTTGAATATATTGTTTTAGGTATCTTCATGGCAACAAACTCACGGGCACTATTCCTCGTGAACTGGGAAATATGACCAAGCTAAGCTATTTGTAAGCACATCACAGTATAAAGTGTGTATAATTTTGTTCAATTTGTGTTTCCTGCTAACGTGGCTTGTATTTTAAGGCAATTAAATGATAACCAACTCACTGGAGGTATCCCTTCCGAACTTGGGAAATTAGAACAACTTTTCGAATTGTGAGTTGTTTGTACATTGAGCTACCCTTCGGTTTTCTCCTAGTCATGCTTATTGAATATGACTGTTTCGGCAGGAACCTAGCAAATAACAACCTTGAAGGACCCATTCCTGAAAACATCAGCTCTTGCACGGCGCTGAATCAGTTGTTAGTTCTCTGATAAATATGTGTATAATATGTGATCTTTTGACTGATCTGCTAAGTGTTTGTTTTAATTGGTTACAATTTTTTTCTCAGAAATGTGCATGGCAACCGATTGAATGGATCCATTCCTTCTGGTTTAAAACGTCTAGAAAGCCTGACTTATCTGTATGTGTTCTTTATAATCTTATGTGTATTGTTCCATTTAAGTTTTTCTTCCACAAATGAAAAAAATACAATGTCTTTTCTTGATCTATAGAAATCTTTCCTTGAACGAATTCAGAGGCAGTATTCCAGTTGAGTTGGGTCACATAATCAATCTTGATACATTGTGAGTACGAGCATCAATACTACATTCCGATCGCTTATTTCTATTCTCTATCTGACTCTTCAGTTCTCTTTAGGGATCTTTCGAGTAATAATTTCTCAGGATCAGTTCCTGCCTCTGTAGGTGACCTGGAGCATCTTCTTACTCTGTATGTCTTGTAAAATCATCTACTATCCTTCTAAAGTTGTTAATATGCAGGCTCGTGTGTGTGTGATATGATATGTGCTTTTGACGTGTAGGAACTTGAGTCACAATCATCTCAATGGACCGATTCCTGCTGAATTTGGTAACCTAAGAAGCGTGCAGACAATGTGAGCATATATAAGATAATCTGTGCCGTAATTCTTTGCTCTAATTGCAGGATTACGACTGCAGACCATGATCATATTACTAATGAACCATTTCTTTGTAGGGATATGTCTTATAACAGGATGTCAGGCAGCATCCCTGGAGAGCTAGGCCAACTGCAGAATGTAGCCTCTCTGTAAGTTAACCGGCATTTTTAACGACTATTACCTCCTTTGCTTGGTTTATTTTATGCATTATTATGATCCCTTTGTGTTGCAGCATATTAAACAACAATAATTTCAGTGGAACAATTCCTGAACAACTAAGTAACTGCTTGAGCCTCGAAAAACTGTGAGTTTTGGAAAATTTAATCGACTCAGAACCCAACTTATTGTAAACACCCAACTTATTGTAAACAAACTGTTTGGGTTGCTAATTCACTCTGTTTTATCAGGAATGTTTCGTATAACAGCTTTAGTGGTTTGTTACCCATTGGCAGAAACTTCTCTCGGTTTTCACCTGAAAGGTAGAGAGAACTTCTGTTATTGTAAACTGAATAAGATGCTTGTTGCTAATTTTGTGTTTTTTTGTTGTCAGCTTCATTGGAAATCCATTATTGTGTGGTCACTGGTTAGGGTCAATTTGTGATCCATATCCCCCAAAAGCGAAAGGTGGTGTATCTATAGTTTGATACGGATATTGCATGTTATTAAATCTTCAAGAATTCAAACTAAAATAATCTTCTCCTACAGCAATGTTTTCAAGAACAACAGTTGTGTGTATCACATTGGGGTTTATTACAATGTTATCCATGATACTAGTTGCTGTGTACAAGTCCAACCATCCAAAGCAGTTTGTGAAGGGCTCTAACAGGAGTAGGTTGCGAGGTTAATAGTGCTTATGGCCCTCATCTTATCTAGTATTAATACGCTTCTCGTTCAGCTACTGATGTGATCTCTACGTACAGGTTCGTCAAAACTGGTGGTTCTTCATATGGACATGGCTATTCACACATACGAAGATATCATGAGGCTCACCGAGAACTTGAGTGAGAAGTACATCATCGGATATGGAGCTTCAAGCACAGTCTACAAATGTGTGTTGAAAAATTCCCGACCCATTGCGATTAAGCGACTGTACAGTCAGTACCCTCACGATTGTCGTGAATTTGAGACGGAGTTGGAGACAGTGGGCAGTATAAGGCACAGGAACCTCGTCACCTTGCATGGCTACTCCCTTTCTCCGCAGGGGAATCTTCTCTTCTATGAGTACATGGAAAATGGTTCACTTTGGGATCTTCTTCATGGTAAGTCGAAGAAGGTGAAACTGGACTGGGAGACGCGTCTCAAGATCGCTGTCGGAGCTGCGCAGGGTCTTGCTTACCTCCACCACGATTGCAACCCAAAAATCATTCACAGGGACGTCAAGCCCTCAAACATACTAGTCGATGAGAATTTCGTCCCTCATCTCTCTGATTTCGGTATTGCAAAGTGTTTGCCTGCTGCAAAGACTCATGCATCCACCTATGTGTTGGGGACGATAGGCTACATCGATCCTGAATACGCCCGGACGTCTAGGGTTACTGAAAAATCAGACGTTTATAGCTTTGGCATTGTACTTCTAGAGCTTCTGACAGGAAACAAGGCTGTTGACAATGACTTGAACTTGCATCAGCTGGTATTTATTCATCCATATATAAATTTTCATCCCACTGATTCTTTGTTGCTAATTCAGCATGCATTCTCAGGTGCTGTCCAAAGCGGACGACAACACGTTGATGGAGGCGGTGGACGCGGAGGTCTCGGTTACGTGCATGGACTTATCCCACGTAAGGAAAGCCTTTCAGCTGGCACTGCTCTGCACCAAACACCACCCCTCTGAGAGGCCAACCATGCATGAGGTTGCCCGATTTCTAATATCCTTGTTACCGCCTCCGCCAAAGCCTTGCCCAGTCGCGCCTCCTAAAAGCGTCGACTACGCAAGATTCTTCGTCGACAACGGCCAAACTCCTAGTCGGGACAACAACTCCTCGGACGCACTGTTCGTAAGATTCGGAGAGGTGATTTCCAAGAACACCTTGTGATCACATTTGAAGATGTGATGGATTAGATTTTGTGAGGGGATCCAAGCAATTCCCCATTTTGTCTCTAATGGCAATGCAGATTGAAAATATTGCCTTAATCTGCGTTTTTAAGAATACTAATATGAATTAGTTTGGAGTTTGGATAATTGTATTATTGAACCCTGTCTTGCTGTTGCTACACAGAGATACAGTTTGTCAATACATGCATCTAATCTACTCACATTGTGGCCCACTGATTTAATGCATTTCACGAGGAATTCGCCCTTTATTCACTTATTACTGGCCGTACACCACTTGTCTTCCCGACCACGTGGTATCATTTGGATGAACATAAATCTAAAATAATTATCTTATACATGTATAAAAAAAAAATTCTTTTGAATCATTATTTGTATATTGTGTAAGATGAGATTTGTTAACTTGTGATTAATAGTATTATTGTTTGGTATTATGAAAAAATGAGATTGTTGATAATTAGACATTTGATATTTTAGGTTTGTTATTGAGTTAACAAATAGGATAATAAGTAAAATGATATCTTTACACTTATTAATAATATTATTATTTATTATTATTCATTATTATTATTATTAATTATTAATTATTATTATTAATATTAAAATGAGTCACTTACCATGAGATACATAAAATAGGCAAAGACTTTACGAAACTGTCTCACGAATCACATTTCGTGACACGGGTCAAGTAATGACCCATTAAAAACTCGCGGATCCAAGAGTTATCACGAACTTAATGCGCCCAGCGAAATACATGCAACTCAATCCAACTCGATTAATTCATCACTTTTCTTTGCTGCATTTTTTTTTTACTTTTTTTCTTTATTTTTAAATTGAATTAGGTTTTGTTTTGTTTCATTTTATAATAATGGGTTAGAACATACTATACTATTATTATTGTTTATTATATTAATATAATTATTCGTAAATAAAATAGGAGAATATTTTTCTTAAAGAACACAATTAATATAAATAGTGTCACAATAATATATAATTAAAAAAAAATTTGGATGATAAATTCACTTTTTATTTATTAATTATCACTTTTTATTGTATTATATTAATAGTTAATGGACTAATGCATTTAAATGATTATCATTTTTCTTTTTATTAGATATCACTTTTCATTAAAAATGTTATCACTTTTTATGTGTATGATAAAATATATTCATTAAATAATTTAATTGGATGTTTATCACTTTTCGTTAATCAAATATTACTTTTTATTAAAAATGTTATCACATATTGTTAAAAATGTTATCACTTTTTATCTTTCATATAAATTTTCATTAAATAATATAACTCGATGTGTATCACTTTTTAGTTAGATACTATCACTTTTGATTAACATATTATCACTTTTTGTTTTTTTACAAATTATTTATGAAATTTTTAATTAGTCGAATATCACTTTTTTTGTTTAATATTATATTTTATTAAAAATATTACCAAATTCTAATTTATGAAATTTTTATGAAAAGTACTATTTTGAATTTTAATCCATCATCACTTTCAAAATTTTTAAATGACCATAATTTATACTAAGTATTACATGCACTTTATTAATAATTTAAAATCATTGAATTTTGATCGTATAAGGAAAGGAAATAGATATCGAGAAGTTGTGCGGTGACCGGCTACAGGCTACGGCCGGCTTTTTATTATTTATTTATTTTTTATACTCCCTCTATCCCATAATACTTTTTCCACTTTCTCCATTTGTTTGTCCCATAAAACCTTTCACCCCCCAAAAAAGAAACAACACTTTATCCAAAAATCTCAAAAGTTACTTTAATTTCAAATTTGACACTCCTTTTTCACACATATCATTACTTTATATTTTTTAATTACCTAAAAATACTACAATATCCTCAAAAGTCAATAAAGTTGGTCAAAAAGTGCAAATTTTCTTAAACAACGTGGAACAGTAAACGTGAAAAGTTTTCCGGGATAGAGAGAGTATTATATTATTTGATTTGATTGATGGATGATCCGTCTCATAAAATATGATCCGTGAGACGGTCTCATACTAGACCTACCCTATAAAATAATGCATAATTGCTATAAACTACATGACTCAAAGAACTAATACTCATAACTACACAATTATGATTGTGATACCATAAATACCCCTATGTGTTTGCACATTTTGGTTTGCACAATTTAATTTTGCACATTTTGCTTTGTACAATTTTGTTTTGCACGATTTCGTTTGCACAATTTGTTCTGCATATTTTTTTTGCACATTTTGTTTTGCACATTTTGTTTTGTAATATTTTTTTGCACATTTTATTTTGCACATTTATTATGGAAAAATATCTTCTTGCACATTCTATCTTTGTACATATTTATCTTATCCTAAAGACAATTTTAAAGTATGAAAGTGAACATGGAGAAAGAGATCAAAACACAATTTGATAAATAAAGGCAAGCAATATGATAAAAGCTGGAGAAAATTATTCTGGAATTATTATTATGCGTATAAATGCAAAAATAGTACTCCAGAATGGATAAGTCAAGGAGAGTTGTAACAGTAGCAGTGGGTTGAAATTTATGATGAGCATGTATACCTTTGCACTTGACAATCACATCAAAAGAGTGCTGCGATAACCATTTATGTGAATTGATAACAGGAGTCAAAGATATTGAGAAAATGTAATAATTAAAACAACATAAAAAAATCTGTAATTTCAACAACACCAACATAATAACATCACTAGCTAAACTTCTACTGACTTTTTACGTGCTTCCACAGCTTGATCCACTCCACCATAGCATCTGCAGCACTGCCAAACATCGGATTCACACCTCTCAAATGCTCCTTCACTGATGCCGCTATCTCAACCACACAATCCTCAGCCGTAACAGCTGCCTCCGACAGTCTTACAGATTGAAAGAACGGAATTACATCCTCCATTAGCTTAACCCCTTCCCACTCTTTCTTCAAACTCTCTACCGGGTTGCCTCTTTCCTGCCTCCACACGTACGCAACTCCACTTTTCACACCAACCCTTAAGTGATCGCACACAACTTTAACACACATCCCACTCCATATGTCTTTCACCGTTTCCCACCTCACATTTCCTTCCTTCGTCAGCCTGAAAGCTGGCACCAATGCTGGTCCCACCAACTCAGTGTTGAAAGCTTGTTAATTCCGCTCACAGGTAGCATCACCCTTGTTGGTACTGTTACCCATCAGCTTCATGGCCTAGAGGGCAATGAGTAGCAACATCACTTTGACAAGCAAGTAAAGTAGTGTTAAGATACGAAACAACATGAAAAGAATGATACCTCATCCTTGCCAAACTCCACCACCCTTTCTTCAAACTATCTACCGCGTTGCCTCTTTCCTGCATCCACACGTGCGAAACTCCACTTTTCACACCAACCCTTACGTGATCGCACACAACTTTAACACACATCCCACTCCATATGTCTTCCACCGTTTTCCACCTCACATTTCCTTCATTCGTCAGCCTGAAAGCTGGCACCAATGCTGGTCCCATCAACTCAGTGTTGAAAGCTTGTTAATTCCGCTCACAGGTAGCATCACCCTTGTTGGTACTGTTACCCACCAGCTTTATGGCCTAGAGGGCAACGAGTAGCAACATCAGTTTGACAAGCAAGTAAAGTAGTGTTAAGATACAAAACAACATGAAAAGAATGATACCTCATCCTTCCCAAACTCCACCACCCTTTCCTCCAACATACTCATATCAATAACATCAAATTTCCTAAGCAATGTTAAGCATGAGTAAGTAGAAAACGACATAAAAGCCAAATTATCCATCACCATATAAGTCACACCCCTAACTATCCAGGGTGTTCCACTTCAGGAGGAGCTATGTGTCACACCCAAATTTTTTTTTTTGAAAGAAATGCAATTTAATTTTTAAATAAAATGTTAAGTAGGGCATGACTAAAACTTACTTTAATAATTATGTAAGTAATTATTAGTAAATAAGGAGAGGATGAATAAATATGAGGTTAGTCCTATAAGCATCAAACTACTTTCAAGTAAATAATAATTCATGTAATAGCAACTAAAGTAGGGGTTGGTCCTTTAAGTTTCTGCAAAACTTAATCAAAAGAATTTCTGCAGAACCTTTAGAAGAAAGGACAGTAAGTTAAAACTACAATTCAAACTTGATCACCCAAACTCACAACAACCGAAGATACTGGACTTATCGATTTACTACTTAAAACTAAAGTAGAACTTTTATGAAAATTTCCACGTAGAAGTAATTAATACCGATAAATGAAAAGCAAGAACTTACTAAATCCACTAATTGTTAGGTTGATAATAAATTAGAAATACTAACTCTGATCCATTAATATCCAATTCGCATGTATAATCAGTAAAGAATTGATTTCAATTAAAGTTTAACCTTACAACTTTATTGACAAGTCATCTTCCAAATCCTTCCCAAAATTAATTAGAATGGCACTATGTGGCATTTTAGGAAAAATACATCAAGTTAGGACACTTATGCACACAACACAAATCCACCGACTCCACCCACTACTCAATCTATTAGTTACCACCAACAAGAAAATTAATTATTTTGACATGTATGCTTGTACCTTAAGGTACAAGCCGACCATCAATTTGATTCAACTACCTTAAACATGCATGTGCTCAATTAAAGGGGAAAAAAACTTACAGCAGCAAAGTCATAGTAAATTAATAAATAAAAATCTAACACTAGCCTGTACTACAAAATAATAGAACATCATTTAGCAACAAACAAGCACTACCTTCGTCCGATAACTTCCCCTGCAACTAGAAACGCACATATACCCAAATTTACCCAGGAAATACTCCACTGTACCACCTATCACGAATTAAAGACCTGACAATTTTATGAACATGTAACTTCCAATTCAATTTACTTCAAATAATCATCCATCAGACTCACGTATCAACGTTCAAGCTAGTTACAATTACTCATACTGCAAACCAATACTATGAAGTATAAACATCAATATTTTAAATAAAAGAACTTGAATGTATGTATCATATAAACTGAAGTTCATCAAAAATATTTTATTCAATCTCCTCGCCTACGCGTCCCCGCTCGTACGCTTTCGCCTCGCTTAACCTGAGATAAAATTAATTATCGGGGTGAACAACCACAAGCTCAGTGAAGACTTTATCATGCTTACATATGTCAAGTATATCATGTACGAGAATTTAATTCACTTACAATACAATCTTATCATGTCAAAATAAGGCACCTTTTGACCCTTATCCATGTAACTTTACGATATCGCGATTCGTTAATAAGGCACTCCTTCACGGCCCTTACCCATGCTATAGTATGACACCATTACAGCCCATACCCATGCTATAGTATGGCACTAGTGCAGCCCATACCCATGCCATATATAATTTCGTAAGTGCAAGTACAATCACAGTGTGATAACAATTTCCAATCAACTTCAACTTTCACATATGAATATAATTCAACATACATAAGATGAGAAGATTCCCACCTTTTTACTGTGTGAAGACTAGGTCTAAAATCTTAAGCGTCACGATCAGTGTCTCCTTCCAAACCTATAAGGGCATGTCAGATTGTTACTCATACATAACCATACAACTTATCGAAAAGAAACTAATCTGCAGAATTTTGTAAGCATTGCAGACTAAGAATTTTTAGGCTAGGGTTTTTAGTATGAAACAGAAAAGAAAGAAGGAAACAAGCTGGTTCCACGTTAAACACAAGAAGAAAAAAGAATAGGAAAAGAAAAGAAAAAGAAAAGAGTGAGAACTTTACCTCTCTCTCTGTTTGCAGAATACGTGAAGCGAAGTCAGTGTGTGTAGAGAAAAAGGAAAGATTAGATTATATTCACACGGGTGATCGAAAAATAATAGGTATCTCTTCATAAGGCTAAAAAGACTTCCCGAAGATAAAGGAGTTGATAAGAGGGAATAATATCCGCAGAAGACCACGTGTGTTTTTCTTAAGGAGCAAGAAATCTTTCTCTGTTTAAATTTGAATTCACTACTGATAGAAGTAAAAGTTTGGGCTGAGCTCTTAAGAGTTCGAAATAATGGGCTTCAAGGAGTTGGAGTTAGTGGGCTTTGATGATTTGGGCCATGACTTAACTTAATGGGTGTTACATTCTACCCTCCTAATAAAAATTTCATCCTCGAAATTCCATGAAGATATAAATGTCTTACCCTAAATGAAAAAAAAGGGTATCTTGCTTGAATTTTGTCTTTCTTTTCCCATGTAGCCTCATCTTCCGTATGTCGACTCCATTGAACTTTGACGAGCGGCACATCATGATTTCGAATACTTTGGACATTTTGATCCAAAATGGACACAGGTTCTTCTTCATATGTCAGGTCCTTGCCAATTCCCAATGTCGAGAAGTTCACAACATGACTAGGATCATGAAAATATTTCCTCAACTTCGAAATGTGGAAAACATTGTGCACGGAGGATAACTCGGGTGGCAAGGCCAAATGATAGGCAAGATCTCCAACTCTCTCAAGAATTTGAAATGGACCAACAAAACGAGGTCTAAGCTTTTCTCTTCTTCCAAAATGTATGACACCCTTTGTGGGAGCCACCTTCAAAAAGACATGGTCTCCGAATTCAAAATGTAAATCTTTTCTTCTTTGATCAGGATACAACTTTTGTCTATCTTGAGCAGTCTTGATCCTTTTTCGAATAATTATGTCCTTGTCCACTGCTTCTTCTATTAGCTTGGGGCCTAGAACAGCCTTCTCATCAACATCATCCCAATACAGTGGCGATCTGTACTTCCTTCTATAGAGCTCCTCATAAGGAGCCATCTTGATAGTTGCTTGATAACTGTTATTGTAGGCAAACTCGACAAGAGATAAGAACTTCTCCCATACTTCACCCATGTCAAGTGTGCAGGCTCTTAACATGTCTTCTAAAATTTGGATTGTTCTCTCAGATTGACCATCAGTTTGTGGGTGATAAGCTGTGCTGAAATTAAGTTTGGTTCCCATCGCCTTGTGTAGACTTACCCAAAACCTCGAAGTAAAGTGCGTATCTCTATCGAACACTATTGAAATCGGTACGCCATGTAGCTTTACTATCTCTTGAATGTACAACTGTGCATACTGCTCCATCTTGAATGTTATCTTCACGGGCAAGAAGTGAGCTGACTTGGTCAATCGATCAACGATGCCCCATATGGCATGATTTTCTTTTAAAGATCTTGGTAAACCCACGACAAAATCTATGGCAATTTGCTCCCACTTCCACTCGGAAATTTCGAGCGGTTTAAGCTTTCTGGCTAGTCACTGGTGTTCAATTTTAACTTGTGGCAAGTTAAACATCTTTCAACAAAGTATCCTATATCTCGCTTCATGCTTCTCCACCAAAATCTTTCCTTCAAATCATGATACATCTTTGTTCCTCCCGGATGAGCGGTGTATGACGCTCCATGCGCTTCTCTTAAGATCATTTCTCTGAAGTCCTCAACCATTGGAACACACAATCTTCCATTCAAAGTCAAGACTCCCTCTACGTCCACTTTGAAGCCATTGTACACACCTCCTTTTGCCTTCTTCTTCATTCCTTGAAAGAAATGATCTTGTTCTTGAGCTTTTTTTATCTCCATTTTCAAACTCGGCTGGATTTCCAAAGCTGCAATGATTGCCCTCGTGCCTGAGGGTGATGCCACCAATTCAATTTGCAACTTGGCAAACTCTTTAACCAATTCTTCTTGCTTGGGGTATAGACTATTTAGCTCCACTTTAGTCTTTCGGCTCAAGGCATCGGCTACTACATTAGCCTTGCTTGGATAGTACTCGATGGTGCAGTCATAATCTTTCACCAACTCTAACCATCTCTGTTGTCTCATGTTGAGCTCCTTTTGTGTGAACAGATACTTTAGGCTTTTATGATCCTTGAAGATTGTACATCTTCCCCCATAAAGGTAGTGTCTCCATAGCTTCAAAGCATGCACTACGGCCGCTAACTCCAAGTCATGAGTAGGGTAGTTTACCTCATGTGGTCTCAACTGTCTGAAAGCATATGTAATAACTTTTCCATGTTGCATCAATACACATCCAAGTCCTTGCTTTGATGCATCACTGTAGATTGTGAACTCTTCATTCAGATTAGGTATCGTCAAGAATGGTGCTGAAGTCAAATCGTGCTTCAACCTTTGAAAACTTTCCTCACACTTCTCGGACCAAATGAACTTTTCTCCTTAAAGAGTCAATCGTGTCATCAGATCAGCTATCTTTGAGAATACTTTTATGAATCTTCGATAATAGTCAGCTAATCCAAAGAAACTACGAACTTCTTGAACATTTGTAGGTGTCTTCCACTATTCACTGTTTCTATTTTGGATGGATCTACTTCAATTCCTTGTGATGTTACCACATGTCCAAGGAATGTGACTTGCTTCAACCAAAATTCGCACTTCTTAAACTTCGTGTATAACCTCTCCCTTGCGAAGTGTTTCGAATACCAATCTCAAGTGCCCCTCATGATGTGCTTCATCTTTAGAGCATACTAAAATGTCATCGATGAAGACTATAACGAACTGATTGAGATACGGGTGAAAAACTCGGTTCATCAAATCCATGAACACTGTAGGCGCATTACTCAATCCAAAAGGCATGACGACGAACTCGTAGTGCCCATAATGCATTCTTAGAATGTCTGACTCCTTCACTCTCAATTGATGGTATCCAGATCTCAAATCAATCTTGGAAAACACACTTGCCCCTTCTAATTGATCAAACAAGTCTTCAATTCAAGGTAGGGGATACTTGTTCTTTATCGTCAACTTGTTAAGCTCTCGGTAGTCGATACACATCCTCATAGATCCATCTTTCTTCTTAACAAATAGGATTGGCGCTCCACATGGTGATACGCTTGGGCAGATGAATCCCAAGTGCAAGAGCTCTTGTACCTGAACTTTTAACTCTTATAGTTCTATGGGCGCCATTCGATACGGAGCTTTGGATATTGGTGGTGATCCTGGTAGCAAGTCTATTGAAAAGTCCATTTGACGATTTAGAGGTACGCTTGCTAAGTCCTCCAGAAAGACATCAAGATACTCTCGGACAACAAGTATGTCACTAGGTGATACTTCTGTGGTCTGGGTGTCTACAATGTTGATTAGGAATCCTTGGCAGGACTTCTTTCTAAGCATCTTGGCAGCTTTTGCAGACGATAACATTCTCGGTACTACCCCACTCTTGAGCTTGTGTATGACTTCTTTCTTGGATCTTGGTTCCCTCAAGATCACTTCTCTTTCCGTGCACTTGATATTGGCTTGATTATAGGTAAGCTAATCCATTCTCAAAATCATATCAAATCCGTACATGTCCATAACATACGGCTTGACGCTGAAGTCTACTCCTTCAATGCTTACGCTCACACTTTCCACTAAGGCATGCATAACAATTTTCTCCCCCAAAGGTAGACTAATCTCAAGAGGTTCATCACTCTTGACGCGTTTACAGTTAATCTTATTACAATACTTTGCAGAAATAAAAGAATGTGATGCACCATTGTCAAACAAATTGAAAGCTCGGGATTTACCCACTGCTAACGTACCTATCATAAAATTAGGTTCATTGTCCCCTTCAGCTTGGTTCATGAAAAAACTCTCACTCTTTCTCCAGTGCCTTGTCTTGCGTTTCCTCCCGAAGATGGTCCTCTATGATCAGATTTAAAGTTAGATGGCTTTGGGCAGTTTTGTGCTTGATGACCAACTTCATAGCACCTAAAATATTTGTTTTGTCCCATGAGACACTCTCCATGATGATTCTTCCCACACTGTGCACATAGAGGCTTTGGTCTTTGTGCGTTGGCCGGCGGGTTGTTGTTTGATCTAGCTTGCCTTTGATTGTTGTGTCTGCCTTGTCGAGAACTCTCCCACTTTCTCTTGTTTGGTTTCTCCATTGGCTTACTGTTTGTTCGCCTTTTCAGTAGGCAAGCTTCAACTTTCTGAGCCCTCATAAATGTGTCAGCGTAGCTCATATCGGGTAGTGAAGACATTGATTCTTGTATGTCCTGGTGCAGTCCATCCAGGAATTTCTTGGATCGCTTCTCCTCGGTATTGACCAACTGTGGAGCTGATTAGCGCAGCTGATTGAACTGCCGCTCATACTCGATTGCAGTCATGTCCCCTTGCTGGAAATTATAAAATTCATACTCCGTCCTATTACGGTAGACCTGGGGATATTAATTTCCCATCACAATATCCTTGAACTCTGCCCAGGTGATAGCTTCCCTGTTTTATGTTGGTCTTGCTTCCCAATATCCGTCCCACTAGTGGTGGCATCCTCAGTAAATTGATAGGACGCGCAGACCACTCGTTGCTCCTCATTACATCTCAAGAGGCAAAAAATCCTCTAAAGTGCTCGTAGTCACTCCTCCACGTACTCAGGTCCTTCACTCCCTTTGAAGAAGGGTGAGTGGTTCACACGAAACTCGTGCACTATCTTCGTATGAGCATCAGCATTAGCATTCAGAATATTTGGAGCATTTGTAACATTCTGAGGGTTTTGAACATCCCTTCTTAGAGGCATCATTCAATTTCCATCATAAAATAATTTTAGTATTTATTCAAGTTAATGAATGAAATCATAATGCATATCATATCTTTGTACAGAGTAGCAAATACACGATAGAGTCACACATATCAAAATAATAAAATTCATTAATCAATAAGTGAACAATTGTCTTAACTTGAAAATTAAATTAAAGTCGAATGCTAAATAATGAAATAAAATTCAAGTCCCTAACATACGGGATATTATTTATAGTTTTCAAAAGAGAATTATTGAATTAAAACTTGCATAAACTAGTCTCCATATACTCCCGAGTCCTCGGACGGATCTATCTCTGAGTCCTCTTTGTCCATAGCCTTATTTGGAACATTGTTGGGTCCCGGTTCCTCAAGGTAACCTACCAACCGCTCTTCTTGCTCATAATGAATATCCCAGATTTGATGTCCAGGAGGGGGGTTTGGTGGATACCATCTTGCAACTCTCTCGAACAAAGCGGCTGTGAACTGCACGTAGTCCACTTGCGGAACTTGGCGTTGGACCGAGTGATGCATAAGTTCAGCATGTATGGAATTCCCCACGTCCCTCCAAGCCCACGGTAAAGTACTAATGAGCTTTAATCTGGCCCAATAGTCAGTAATTCCTTAACCCATGTCCTTCACTTACCTCCACAACTGTAGCATGTGCGCGATGTGGGTGGGTAGGTCATGCCGAACATCTCGATGATAATTTATGTAAGCTTGTTGCCTTGCCAAGTCATCCATCTAATGCGGTAATATTTTTACTAATCATATAGGTTCATAATAAAATTCTAAATTCATCATTGATCATAAAAAAACCACATTACTCATATAACATAAACTTTCATTTTATATCTCGCATGTCATCATTTTATTCAATTCATACTTTCATACCTTGGTTGAAGTGGGCGTCGTACTCGGTGGATGCATAGCAAGAGACTTTATTTAAACTTTATTCAATTGCAAAATCATATCATTCAAGCCATGAAATTCACTTATGTGCAAAAATAAAAACTTAAAATTTTAAGCGCGTTAATCAGACATTTTAAAATTTTCAGACCAAAGACTCAACAGTGTTTTCATTCAGGCATTTTATCAAACAATACGAGTACGTGAAGCAGATATTATAAGCCTCACATTAAGTCGATCTAAGAACCCTCTTTCGGCAGTGCGTTTCCGCATAGTCTCGACCATACGGCCATCGATTTCAATCACGACAACATTCTTGGCAATTTCAAGCAGCTTGAGAGTGATTTTCCCGGTGCCAGAACCATACTATTAATAATAATCTACCAGGTCACATGGCCACATATGGTCCAAGGGGAAAACTTTTTTTTTTTTCGGTGGCACCGATCTTGCCTCTCGATTTCCTCCAAATACTCCACCTATGAATATTGAGAATCCAATCATTAGACCATCTAAAAGTAGGTTAATGTCAGCCATATGAACTTGAATTGCTATTTGAAATAATGAAACCTGATTAACACAAAATGCTATAGAAATTTCCAACTACAACTCAATATTTATGCTGTATTTATTAAAACAATTTGCATAAGAACTTTAGTGAGTTGTGAAAAATAGGAAGAACATCACAATCAAATGACTAATTAAGATCAAAAGGTCCTGCCATGAGTGCCATAAGTAACACAAACTACAATTATGATATGCATACCCAACTAAGTATTCACCAACAGGAAAACACATATTAAATCAGACAACTTAGAAACCAATCATTTTTATGCCAAAAATAAATAATCACAAATATAAAAGGCATGCAATTCAAATGTGGATTCCACCTGTCATCTATGAAATTCTGCCCTATGAAGTATCGGTCCCGCATACTCTCTCCGAATCATATGAACAATTAACAATAAGCATATGAGGAATTGAATAATTAAACAGAATAATCACATTTTAATCGCACTACTCACCAGCACTCATTGGTCAAAATTTTCATTTGATTTTCTTATTCGTGACTCATTAGTTGTGTGCTATTCCATGATGGTAGTGATGCGGTAGATTTGCTAACAACACTGGCGGCTAGTCACGACAAAGACGAACTCCGACAGCAATTGTGGCGTGGCGGGGTAGATCTGACTGACATGGGCAGATCTAGAGATTGTTACGATTTCGATAGCAAAAATGATGGCAGAACTCGATACGATGACTAGGACGAGTAAGGATAAATAGTGAATGTCGAGACGGAGGTGATGCGACAGCTTTGCCGATGAGAACGGCGACTGATCGCGATGACAATCTGATCCGCACGGTACTTAAGAATGGAATGGTTGTTCTCTTTTGAGAGAGAATTTCAACAGAGCAGTTTTAATTTTGTTGGTTGAGAGTGTGTAAATGTTGTTTTTTATTGAGGGTAATTTTGTCTCTTTATCTATTAATTTTTGTATTTGATTTTATTTTCAATTTTTTAATATATTTCATAGTAAATAAGTTTCTAAATGTGAATAAGGGTGCGGCTATTCGCACCCCCAAAATTTCTTAACACACTCCAAAATTAATTAAATTATAATATGTTATTTTAATATTACTAAAATACCCATTTATTAAATATAATGTTAAAAATATTTCTAGATTACTAAATATATTCTATATATAAATTGAATCTTTAACCCTCTTCATTCTCTCTTTCAACCTATCCTCTTATGTCAACGAATCAAACTCCATTTCCACGTACTCTCAAAATATTTTTTTAAAACTCCACATCATTTGTTGAAAAAATTTCTGGACAATTGAATAAAACAAAGTGAATAAACAATTGAGGAACTTCAAGCTTCCTCAAGAAAGCCACATTTGGTATCACTTTATTTTCTAAATCAATGTTGAAAACCCACGATCCTCGCCTCAAATGAGTATTCCTTTTTCATCTCCAATTGCATCTTTGAGGTAGTAAAAAATTGAGGCAATATAATTTTCCAAAGTTTTCACACTTACAAGAAAAGGGGTACCTTGCAACAATCTTTAGAGTGTCTCTTTCTTTCATTCCAGCTAATTGTGAGATGAAATTTGATCTTCGGAAGAAAAGTTTTATGAGGATTCTATACAAGAATTTGAGGGTTTTTACTTATAAGTTCACTAATTTGAGATTTGCTAGACTTTAATTTGTGTTCATAATAAGATCTCAATAGAATGGTCTAAAGCAGCATTTTTCTTTGAAGGGATTATTTACGTCGGTTGCTCCACTAACTCTAGATGTGTGGCAGCAGGATAAATTGATTTCATGTTAAAGATTTATAAGGGGTGATATATTTAGTAATATTGGAATATATTTTATGGGTGCATTTAATAATAAGGGTATTTTAGTAATGTTAAAATAAAATATTATAATTTAAGAAATTTTGGGGTATGTTAAGAAATTTTGGGGGTCCGAACAGCCGCACCCTGTGAATAATTCAAAGTGTATCTAATAATAAACCCTTTATTTATTACTCTCACATAAACAATTTGAAGCTTATTTACTATGAGATACATTAAGAAACATAAAATACAATCTGGGGGTACTTTATCAACCTTCCAAAACACGAACAGATCTCCCCCAAACTTTTTTTTATCTTTAGAGCAATGACCTGCAAATTCAAGTAGGAAATTATTTAACTCACTATCATTTAAAACCTCATTTACCAAAAGCTTTCGATCATCCGAAGGTATAATGGGTGACTTCAAGTGAAAATTTTACCCTTTTAGATTCTTTCTCGACAATACAATTGTTGGAGATATTGGTTTAGAGATTAATATTCAATTTAATTGATTATTTAACAACCAATATGCTTTATGGCTATTTTTGAATATATGATTTTAGTGTGAAAATTATCTCAAAACCAAGTCATGGTGAGTGAGAAATAATGAACAAGTTGAGTGGTTGAATGAAGATTATATGGGAGTTACTCATGTTCAAATATTTTGAATCCCACATAATGGACATTTATGTTAGCAAACATAAATCAATGTCATTATGGATATTTATGTAGCCAACATAAATCAATGTCATTAAGGAATTTTATTGTGTGAATTAAAATTCTCAAGAAATACATGAGAGCCATTACTATAGGCTTTATGGAGAATTAAAGTCTAATTTTGACTTTTGGACAAATGGTCCAATCATGTAAGAGCTCAAATGAGGGAGGATCATTTGAGTGGTCTCATTCCATAATATTTTCAACTTAAAGTGAGGCCTACATGATTCATAACAATTGGAAACATTCAACCTTCAGTTACAAATTCAAATTCAGATGTGTAACGTTTGAGTTCAAACATGGCAGAGTCAATTTGTAACACCATATAAGAACTGGTAACGACCAGTATTTATTAGCCCTATTGAATGCAATTGTAACTGCTGCAGGAATATTAAACATGAGTGGAATGATGCCTATAAATAGGTCATTCATCATTGTTGCAAAACATATTGTGAAAAACATCATGAGAAATCATATCTTGTGAGTGTGAAGCATACATTGCATATTAGTTGCATATCTTAGAGTGTCATTGTAAGTCTCATATAGTGAGTAACCTATTTTAATCATCTCTTAGTTCGTGGAGCTCTCGTACGTAGGGTGCAACTCGTACAAGAGATGAAGTCTTGAACTTGACTCGGCTTAATTTTCATCTAACGATCTTCTTGTTGGTTTTGGAAATTTGCACAACACTGTTCGTGTAAGAACTTGAAGCTGCTGATTTTGGAAGATCATGTCGGAACTGGATTTCTACACATTTCGAATCTCAGATTCAAATTGGAATTTAACATTCTTGAGGAGATTGGTCAGATTTAACAATCTGATAGACGTTCAAACCCGCCCGTGTTAGAACTGAAACTGTTCTAGAAAGCTGATTTTTCTAGAGTTCTTATCCAAGACTGTACCGTGTTCTTTCATTTCATTTTTGTAATATTTTTAGTTTTTTATCCACTGTAATTTTCATTGTTTGGTGACCTAAATCCCCAACAATCGCAAAACAACCACAGTTACCCGAACTATCACTAAATAATGACGGATGTGGATGAAAACTCGAATCCGAATATGGGTGAAACTTCAAACCCTTCTAAGGGGAATGAAAACCCAAAGTTTATCCTTCATCGGTTGTGCCTAGAGCATTTTTTGCTCCGACTCCCGGGGAGAAGCTCGAGAAGTTCACGGGTGTTGACTTCAAGAGATGGCAATAAAAGATGTTATTTTATCTTACAACTTTCACGGGTGTCTTTATTTGTGGATTTTCGAATATTTTTATTCGTATTTGTGCGATTTTAGATGGAGTTATTGTTATTTTGAGGAATGTGGTATGATTTGATAGAATTGTGTAAATGAGTTTAAATATATATAAAACAGGTCAAGAAATGAATAAAAATAGAGTCGGGAGCGAAACAGAGTCGGAAGGACACAACTTGCTTATACATGGGCCGTGTCCGGAGCACGGCCCTGTAACAAGTGGCCATGTATTGTCATCAGAAATCGCTGCTCGCCTAGGATGATGGTCGTGCGCTGTGCACAGGCCGTGCGTTGCTGCACGCCCCATGTGCGGAGCACGATCCTGTAAGAAGAAGCCATGTACTTACATCAGAAAATACTGCACGGCCACGACCAAGGCCGTGTAATGCAGCTCGAGCCATATTTGAAAGCACGCATAACATGCCGAAGTAGGTGTGCCCTACACGGGTCGTGTAGGTGCAAAAACCTGTGCAGTTTTGAGAAAGTTTCGGAAGCTTCTAGAAGGTCCATTAGTGATATAAAAGGATGACTTGTGTGAAATCTTAAAGGGAGATCAGATTGAGAGCAGTTACACACACTCCACACATCATTTTTCTCCATTTTCACCATCATCTTCATCAATTCTTCATCTATCCATCTATACTTGACCTCCTCCATCAAATCCACTATCTAAGTGATCAAGGAAGCAAAGGAGAGTGAGATCACAACAAGAAGAAGAAGATCTCCATTGAAGACCTTCAAAGGGGGAATCTAATTCTAATTTTGTGAATTCTTCATAGTTGATCATGGTTTGTAAGGATTTTAATATCTATGTTGAATTTCTTGTGACTATGAGAGGCTAATCTCCTTTGTGAGATTAGCTCCATGATTGGTGTTGGATAATGTAGTTTTTATGTAAATTGATTTGAATCATGAATGGGCTTTATGTTATTTCTATCATTGATTGTTAATTGCTTGATATGTTTGATTGATATGTGTGATTAATTGTCATGGGCATGTGATTAGATTGGTAGATCAATTATATGCTTAGGATAGTTCATTGAATCATTTCATCATACACTTCATGTGCATTAATTTAGAATGGGATAGATATATCCTTCTAGATTTGGAATCTTTTGATAGAACATTTGATTAGCTTAATCGAGAGATTAGTTAATTAGATGAGGAGACCCAAGTCATTAGTGAATTCATAGTACCTTAAAAGGGAATATTGCCTCTGATTTAGTACCTTGTTAGGGAACTCGTAGAGTAATTAGTACCTAGTGGGAGGTGTTCACTTTGGTCTTGATCCTTTGTGCTTTTAGGAGCCTTATTGAGGGCCTATATCCTATCCATCTTGGTAGAGAGTTTAGGTAGAATTAGTGATCACTCATATGCCATGTCCATAATAGATTATAATCAATCGCATGATTACTTTGTTATCTATGCCATGATTGTTGCTAGTCTCATGCTTGCATCATTTGGAACCCATTTATCTTGCGTTCATTTATTTCTTATCTCTTGCATTGGTTTAATTACATTCATTTGTATCTTATCCTTTTTTCGATCATCCTTATAAATCACGATAAACTTGAGATCGCTTAAACTCTAGTACATTCCTTCATGTGGTTCGATAAATCCTTAATTACTGATCCTGACTATATACGACCAATTAAATGGCGCCGCTGCCGGGGAGGTAATGGTCACTAGAAGTTTGACGAAGGATTATTTAGAGTGATCTTAATAAGGACATTTATTTTTGCATCTTATATTTGCCTTAGAAATTTTTATTCAAAATTTTCTTTCTCTTGTAGGCGTATAACTTGAGAAGAAAGAAGAAGGAGAACAAGCCCAAAAATATGAGCTACATGGATATTCTTCGAGATATGGTGAATAGAAGTGCTTATCCCAATATGAACACACAAGAAAATTTTCAAGGATTTCAAATTCCAAATGGTGAACCAAACTTGCAACCAGATTTCGGAATACAAGTGCCTAATATGCAATTCCAACAACAAGCTTATGGAGATTTTAGAGTTTCTCATCAAATGCGTCAACAAGTATACCCTCAAGGTGTGAATGATGTCTTTCAAGGAAATTTTTCTAGAAACAAAGAAGGAAATCAACCACAACTATGGGGAGATTTTTAAGACTCCAACACTTCTTATTCTGCCCAACGTGACTACAAAGAGAAGCATAGAGATGAGTTGATTGAAAAAATTATGGAGCGCATGGAGAGGGAGAAGAAGTATAATGAAGAGTGGAAGGATCGATTGGGAAATTGGTGTGAAATGGTGACCAATAAAATCATAGCATATGGTGCTAGATTGGATTCTATTGAGCACAAAGTTAGTCAAGTTGTGTCCACCATGGAGAGACTTCAAGAACAGAACAACAAGCCTTCTACCCCAGAACAAAGAGAGAATGCATGGTCGTTAAGGATAGAAAAGAGGCTAGTTTAGGGGATGATGAGGTTATGAAGGAGAAGAGAGAAAGAGTTCCTAAGTGAGTGAAAGCCAAAGAGTTGAAAGAAGAGTTGAAGGAGGGATTCAAAAAATTTGTCGAGTCTCTTGAAGTGATGATTGAGAAAGTAAAGCTTTGAAACCAAGAAGAGATTCATGCACTTATGGAAGAAAAGAAACCTCCGGAAACTAAGATCATGAACTCCACTCCACACAAGAAAAAACCTTCTCATTCTATTGAAATTTCAAACTTTATTAAGAATTTTCATGATTTTTTTGATAAAAACTTGTTTATTGAAAATTGTAGGAAAAGGATTGCAAGAGGGCACCAAGGCACTACTTCAAGAAGAAACCTATGACCATGCCTAAAGACTATTCAAGACCACCATGAGCTTCAAAATATTGTTCGGCTTGAAGACAATAAACTTAGCGCTAGATGGGAGGCAACCCATCATTATCTTTATTTCTTTATTTAGTGCTTTCATTAAGGATTGTGGATTTGATATTGTTGTGCATTTTTGGTATGTAGGTGGATTGTACTCATGGCGAAAATACATATGGAGCGGACGAAATGTGTTCAAATTGGAATGAAGATGCATGTCACACCACTTTGTTCAAACTTGAATTTTTTGGGGGGACTGTGTGGTGGTCATACTTGAATTTTGGAGGTGCACACACGTCGACACAAGGTAACTTCATGAAGATCATTGGAACCTACAAGGGTAAGTCCCACCACTTTTTACAAACTTAATTCTCAACTCTTGTTTCGATTTAAGTTTGGGGGGAGAGTGCATGGTGTGACTCACCACTTGAGTGTGTTATAGATCATGATTAATGATTGATTGAGGAGCACTTTGTATAAAATTGTGTCAATTTTAAAATTTTTCTCATGAGTATTGGTTTGATTTTGGTTAGTTTGGTTGTGTTGAAGTGTATGATAGTCCTTATTTTTATTGAAATTGTTGAACTAATGGTTTTTGATGAGTTGTTGAGCATAAATAAAGTATAGTGGAAGCATGAATTGAGGCCGAAGATCAAATCGAGAAAACATTATGGATGCAAGGCGGAAGCTCATGCCAACCATTTATATTCTCAAATGTTTAAGGGAGTTTACTCTACATCTTATCATTTCTAATTGCTTGAAATGAATTGGTATTGATTTGGATTACATTGGATTAGCATGCTACTTCATGTGTTATGTTTGTTGGAGGTTCACTTTCGTAATCTAGGATTTCATTTTCAATTAAGGATGGGATGTTTATTGAGCTTATTTGTTATGGATGATGAGGTGATGTGCTTTGATTTCTAGTGATGGATGATTTTGGTCATGTATGTTATGTGCTTTTGTTATGTTTTTAGTTTGGTGAGTCTTTTCTTATGTGTTGTGTTTGAATTTTTATTCTTGTATAAGGATGCTTGGTGATATGTTTTGGGAAGGTGTTTAATGTTTTTGAATGTGAGCTATGATGCATTGTTTGTGATGAGTTATGGCAAGTATGTTAATGGTTTCTACTTGTTGAAATTGTGACATGAATTACATAATGTGTTCAATTTTGAGAAGTATGAAGGGTAATTAGGTTTCTTTTGGTCCAAGAAAAATCTTGTGAGAATTGAGCCTCAACCGTGCCTCCATGGTTAATTCTTGATGAGAGGACCGGTTGTACTTAGATAAACTAGAATTTGCTTATCGACTATAGGAACGAAGCCCGAATGGTTGAAATTTGTGAAATGATCTTAGACCATCCTTATTAAATGAAGTCATAGCCATAAAATTCCTTACCAAAAACATTATCCCTAGTAAGCCACTTTGAGCCTATAAGTTTTTTTCTTTGTGATTCAAACACAATACAAGCCTTTAAAACCCACTTGAGCCTTATATATATAACCTAAGTGTGGGTGATTGAGGAGATGATGATTTACAAGGTTTGATAAGAGAATTGTGCTAGAAAAAAAGGAAATGGGAAACAAACAAGAAAATGATAAAAAGAGCTAAAGCAAAAATGTACATACGACCTCAAGACAAGAAAAAGGAGCAAAATCATAAAATATGCTCAAGGAATACAAAAGTCAAAAGAAAAGAAGTATGACATTCTAAAGAAGCTCAAGGAATCCATGGTATGTTGATATTTAGTGCTTTTGAATTATTGACAAAGGGAGAAAGTTTGAAAGTGAAGAAGTTGGAGAAAAGAATCATCTCTTCGATTATCTACACTTGAATAGTCACTATTATCCAAAGTTTCCTACCCTACCAAAGAGCCTAAACATTACATCCTAAGATAAAGACCTTTTTGATCACTTATTGAAACTAGGGTGGCTTGTGAACATAGTCCATGAGCAAGCCTATGGTGAGTCGGTTCTAATCGATTGATGAGTGATGTTAAAAACCCTACTCTATAGAGTGTTGAGTGAATTTGATATCCTATGAGAGGCTTGGATTGAAAGGGATTTGATTACTCTTTTGTCATTCTTAAGATTGAACTTGTTAATTTTTCATGTTATAAGTTTGATGATGTGGAGATACTTAATATGAATTTATAGTCCTTATTACTTGTGATGTGTTGTTGTTTATGTTCGTTAGGTGTTTTCCTAGGTAAAAATTACTCCTCTTGTTTATCATTTTTCATTGTTCGAGGACGAACAATACTTTAAGTTTGGGGGGTTGATTATAGTCATTTTCACCTAGATTTTATTGTCTTTATTTGTGGATTTTTAGATATTTTTATCCGTATTTGTGTGACTTTTGATGGAGTTATTGTTATTTTGAGAAATTTAGTATGATTTGATAGAATTGTGTAAATGAGTTTATATATGTGTAAAACAGGTCAAGAAATGGATAAAAACGGAGTCAGAAGCGAAATGGAGTCGGAAGGACTCAGCTTGTTTGTACACGAGCCATGTGCGGAGCACGATCCTGTAAAAAGTGACCGTGTATTGTCATCAGAAATTGCTACTCGCCTAGGATGATGGCCGTACGCTGGTACACGGGCCGTCTGTTGCTGCACGTCCCGTGTGCGGAGCACGGCCCTGTAAGAAGAAGCCGTGTACTTACATCAGAAAATGCTGCACGGTCGCGACCAAGGCCGTGTATTGCAGTTCGAGCTGTGTCCGGAAGCATGGACAATATGCCGAAGTGGGTGTGCCCTACACGGGTCATGTGCTGCTACACGGGCCATGTAGGTGCAAAAATCTGTGCAGTTTTGAGAAAGTTATGGAAGCTTCTAGAAGGTCCATTAGTGATATAAAAGGATTACTTGTGCAAAATTTTAAAGGGAGATCAGATTGAGAGTAGTTACACACATTCCACACACCATTTTTCTCCATTTTTCACCACCTTCTCCATCAAATCCACTATCCAAATGATCAAAGAAGCAAGGGGAGTGAGATCACAAGAAGAAGAAGAAGATCTCCATTGAAGATCTTCAAAGAGGGAATCTAATTCTAATTTTGTGACTTTCTTTATAGATCATCATGGTTTGTAAGGATTTTAATGTCTATGTTGAATTTCTTGTGACTATGAGAGACTAATCTCCTTTGTGAGATTAGCTCCATGATTGGTGTTGGATAATGTAGTTTTTATGCAAATTGATTTTAATCTTTAATGAGCTTTGTGTTATTTCTATCATTGATTGTTAATTGCTTGATATATATGATTGATATGTGTGATTAATTGTCATAGGCATGTGATTAGATTGGTAGATCAATTATATGCTTAGGATAATTCATTGAATCATTTCATCATACACTTCATGTACATTAATTTAGAATGAGATAGGTATATCCATCTAGATTTGGAATCCTTTGATAGAACATTTGATTAGCTTAATCGAGAGATTAGTTAATTAGATGAGGAGACCCAAGCCATTAGTGAATTCATAGTACCTTAAAAGGGAATATTGCCTATGATTTAGTACCTTGTTAGGGAACTCATAGAGTAATTAGTACCTAGTGGGAGGTGTTCACTTTGGTCTTGATCCTTTGTGCTTTTGGGAGCCTTATTGAGGGCCTACATCCTATCCATCTTGGTAGAGAGTTTAGGTGGAATTAGTGATCACTCCTATGCCATGTCCATAATAGATTATAATCAATTTCATGATTACTTTGTTATCTATGTCATGATTGTTGCTAATCTCATCCTTGCATCATTTGGAACCCATTTATCTTGCATTCATTTATTTCTTATCTCTTGCATTAGTTTAATTGCATTCATTTGCATCTTATCCTCTTTTCCGATCGTCCTTATAAAATCACGATAAACTTGAGATCGCTTAAACTCTAGTACATTCCTCCATGTGGTTCGATAAAATTTTTAATTGGTCATCCCGATTATATACGACCAATCACTAATTTACTAAAGGAAAAAGCTCATGTGGTCGCTGAAGGCGCTGATAACACTGAAAGACGTGTTGCTTTTGATCAATGGAGTCATGGTGACTCTTGTGCCGTAGTTATATACTTGGTGGTCTAAGTGACGCACTTTATAGTGTGCATTGTGGTGTTAAAACATCTAAGGAATTGTGGGACTCCTCAGAGAAAAAGTACATAACAGAAAGTGCTGGTACCAAAAAGTATGTGGTAACCAAGTTCTTAGATTTCAAAATGGTTTGTGGGAAATCTGTGATTGAACAAGTACAAGAATTTCAATTAATTCTACATGATATCCTCGATGAGGGGATGATTCTTCTAGATGCATTTGTGGTCGCTACGGTGATTAAGAAGCTTCCTCCTACATGGAGAGACTTTAAAAACTATCTCAAACACAAGAGAAAGGAAATGCCATTAGAAGACTTGATTGTGAAATTGAGGATTGAAGAAGACTATCAAAGGATGGAGAATTTTATTATAATAACAACTCCATGACTAGAGCAAACTTAACCGAGCATCATAGAGGCGATGCAAATAAAAGGCAAAGGCTTGAAGGCAAAGGCGAACAACATACTCAGAAAATCAAGTTTAAAGAAAAGTGCTACAATTGTGGCAAGCCTAATCATAAGGCGGAGAATTTTCGTTTGCCTAAACAAAATGTCAATAAAGGCAATGAACAACAATATGTAAATGTTGTTGAAGCTCGAGTTCATACTGAGTCGATTTATCAGCATAATAAAGTTAATGTTAATTGAGCAAATAAACCCTTGTAAGCCATAAAGACAAATGAATAAAATCTTTCATTTAAGTACTTATTTCATGAATGTTGTATGAGTTATTACAACAAAATGAGTAATGTTTGTACTCAACTCTGAGAGGATTGAGAATTAGAAAGAGCACTTAAAACACTCCAAATGTGGGTGTACCAACCCAAGAGTGGGGAGGTCACTCCAAGTGTGAGGGTGTAGATTAAACATAAAAATTAATTGTGTGTAATACACGAAAAAAGTTGATCTTGAAGAAAAAGTGGATCCACTCACACGCGTGATAATATTAAAATCAATTATATTGCTAGAAGGAATTGATATAAAAATCCACAAATAAAACTTGAACAGTGGTAACCCAACCTTTTTGATTGGAGATCCCAAAATCTTGGTTCAATGGGAAAACTAAACTGTAAAAGTTATTTGTACACTTAGTATTCCACCATTCCTTAGATAGCAATAAACCCAATTGTTGAAACTCGTATATTGTTGTAAGGTTAAGTCTATGACTTTTAATGATTTCTAAAATTCAAGTGAAGGATGAGTATGATGGAATACTCGAAGATAGGAGATGACCAATATAAGTGTGAAGGGGCCGCTTTATGTTTAAACACTTATTAATCCAAAGTGGTTCCATGGCCGAAACGGACCAAAATGTGAGAACAAGAGGTGATGAGACATTATTGTGTTTACATTATTGACTCGGTATACACTAAAGTGGAGTAGTTCAAGACATTGTGTCCACTAAGCTGCCGGTATACTCGATAGTGTTAAACTACGGATGGTTCAAAGCCCCAAGCTACCTATCCAGATGCGATACTGTTTCAAAGAACTAGGTTGTGAGTCTGCTTATTTATATGCATTAATTTCCACTCATGTGGGGGATTGTTGGAGATATTGGTTTAGAGATTAATATTCTATTTAATTGATTATTTAATAACCAATATGCTTAAGGGATATTTTTGAATATATGATTTTAGTGTGCAAACAATATCAAAACCAAGTCATGGTGAGTGAGAAATAATACACAAGTAGAGTGGTTGAATGGAGATTATTTGGGAGTTACCCATGTTCAAATATTTTGAATCCCACATAATAAACATTTATGTTAGCCAACATAAATCAATGTCATTATGGACATTTATGTAGTCAACATAAATCAATGTAATTATGAAATTTTAGTGTGGGAATTAAAATTCTCCAGCACTACATGAGAGCCATTACTATAGGCTTTATGGAGAATTAAAGTTTAATTTTGACTTTTGGACAAATGGTCCAATCATGTAAGAACTCAAATGAAGGAGGATCATTTGAGTGGGCTCATTCCATAATATTTCCAACTGAAAGTGAGGCCTACATGGTTCATAACAATTGGAAACGTTCAACCTTCAGTTACAAATTCAAATTCGGATGTGTAACGTTTGAGTTCAAACATGGCAGAGTCAATCTGTAACACCATGTAAGAACTAGTAACGGCCAGTATTTATTAGACCTATTGAATGCAGTTGTAACTGCTGCAGGAACATTAAACATGACTGGAATGATGCCTATAAATAGGTCTTTCATAATTGTTGCAAAACATATTTGAAAAACATCATGAGAAATCATATCTTGAGAGTGTGAAGCGTACATTGCATATTAGTTTCATATCTTAGAGTGTCATCGTGAGTCTCATATAGTGAACAACCTAGTTCAATCATCTCTTAGTTCGTAGAGCTCTTGTACATGGGGTTCAACTCGTACAAGAGATGAAGCCGTTTTACATTTGGAAACAACACGTCAGAACCGTGAGCACTAGTGGGATGTGATTATTTTGCTGGTAAAGTCCTAGACTTGACTAGGCTTAATTTTCATCTAGCGATCTTATTGTTTGTTCTAGAAATTTGCACAACACTGTTCGTGTAAGAACTTGAAGCTGCTGATTTTGGAAGATCAAGTCGGAACTAGATCTCTACACATTTCGAAGCTCAGATTCAAATTGGAATTCAACATACTTGGGGAGATTGGTCAGATTCAACAATCTGATAGACGTTCAAACCCGCCTGTGTTAGAACTGAAGCTGCTCCACAAAGCTGATTTTTCTAGAGTTATTATCCAAGACTGTACCATGTTCTTTCATTCCTGTTTTATAATTTTTCCAGTTTGTTCATCCACTGTAATTTGCATTGTTTGGTACTTAAATCCCCAACAACAATTACACTTCCTTGTGATTGAAGTGAGAGTTCTTCCTTATCCATATCAAATTTTGCTCTCCCGGTTGCTAGAAATAGCCTACCATAGATAAATTCCACCTAAAACACAAAATCCTATATTTCAAAATCACATCTTCAAGGAAACTACGGGGTCTCATCATCGAACCATTAATTATTTCTATTTCAATCAATGTTTCCTTTAACCTCCCGAATCCAAGCTCTTCAAAAAATTTCAAAGGCATAACATTGATGCTAGATCCGAGATCACATAAGGCATTAAAGTATCCCCCATTTTCAATCTTACATAATAACAAAAATTTTTCGGGGTCCGTAGCCTTCTATGAAGCTTTAACTTCCTCATGATTTTGTTATAACTCACCATTTTTATCAAGATGCACTTCCTTTTATACCAACAACATTATCTTACTATTTTCAACAAACGGACTTTCTTTATCCTTCTTATCAATGTTCATTGTGTCCACCAACCCTTCTTCTGCTGAACTTCCAAGTGAACATCCACAACCATACATTGCTCTTTTGGATTTAAAACTGTGGTGGAGGGAAACTTACTTTTGTGATGCACTTCACCTTGCTCACTTAGAATTTGACTCATTTGCGTCTCTAAGGATTTGAAGCGGCAATCAATAACCTCTATATCACTCTTTCTTTCCTCTCTATCTTGTTTTATCATCTCCATGAGGCATTTGCAAAGCACTATTTGGATTCCCATAAGATAGATTATCAAATCTCCAAGGAGCTTGATAATTGTTTTCAAATTTACCTCCATTAAATCCCCCTTGCCTTTGTGGAAAACCTCTTTGAAAATTCCCTCCATAATTACCTTGAAAGTTTCCCCTTGCATATAAGTGACCCCCTTGAAAATTATCTCGGATGGTCCCCATGTCTCTTGAAAACTCACATTTGGGGAAGAAACTTGTTGAGGCGATGAAGGAGGTACTTGAACACAATTACTTCCCATCGGTTGATTCACACATTGACTAGAAGAAACTTTCATGTTAGAATTCATCCTCCTCAAGATCTCTGTGATAGCTTTCTCTGTAGCATCCTCCTTCGCACTCTCGGGCTCCACCTTCTTTTTACATACTTCCTCCATCTTAGCAACTTTTTCCAACTCATAGAAATCGGAAACACGATTCAAAGGTCATTGCCCCGAATTTAATACAATCTCGTCACATATAGCCATGGCTCTCTTCGGTGTTTGACCTAGAATTGAACCTCTCGCGGATGCATCCAATAAGATCCTCAAGCTCCCATCAATCCCCGTTTAGAAAAATTCAATTTGTTGATCAAGAGAAAAACCATGTTGAGGACAATTCCTCAACATTTCCCTAAATCAGTCCCATGCTTCGTTAAATGTCTCCAATGATTGTTGCTTGAATTGTATGATTAAACTCTTCAAATGAAACATTTTGGATGGTGGAAAGTACTTAGTCAAAAACCTTTATGCTAGATCACACAATTTATTACACTCTCCCCGAGGGATTGTGCTATACCAAGCTCATGTTCGATCCCTAAGTGAGAAGTAGAAAAGTTTCATTTTCACCACATCATCACTAACTCCATTAATCTTGATGGTGTTTGCTATCTCCACAAACTGAGACAAGTGAGAATTCGGGTCCTCTGTTGCTCCTCCACCAAATTGATTGACTTGTACCATGTAAATCAAGCCCAGTTTAATCTCATAGTTATTCACATTAGCACCCGGTCCCATCATATAATTTCCAACTCTAGGTTGAAAATTATCCCAAATATTCATTCGATTACCATTGAAACTGTTTCCTAAAGCTTGTTGATTCACATGCACCTGAGAAGCTTGTATGTTTTCTTGATTTCCAACTCCTTATTGAGCTAATAATTGTTGAATTATAGCTTGCTAGTGTTGGTTTTGCATTGCCACGACAATTGATTTAAGCCACCAATCGGATTATCATTCATGTTCACTCCATTTCTCACTACATTCTCCTTATCCCGAACAAGACAATCATCATTCAATATGTTAATCCTTACATATTTCTTAAGACATCTCCTTATCCTCAATGTCTTTTTGTGCCTTTGAGCGTGTACGCATGCACTTACAAAAACACCCAATTAGTGCAACACAACGAGTACCCAACAAAGCAATAAAAATAAAAGAAAAACACCCTTAATAAAACTCACAAAATTCAAACATGTTACACCAATGCCTTTCTCCTCGGCAACGGTGCCAAAAATTTGATTAGCGTTTACCTTATGAAGGGCAAGTGTACCCTATTGTTGTGTAGTGCTGGTGACCAAATAATAAAATATCTAATCCTAGAGGAGAGAGGTCGTGTATCCGTGCTCAAAAGATGCTACTCTAGAAGGATTAAATCAATGATTGGATAGAATTATAACTACAATTATCAACTAGAAAGCAAGAAAATAGAATAACAATTAATCAAGTAAAGATCAAATGAGATGAATACGGGTGAAGGTTATACAATCTAAGAGGCAAGTAAGGCTAGCAATATCATGGAAAATGCATACATAGACTCACACAACCAAATGCATTGATCAACTTAATGTTATGATATTAAAGGCTCTCACTTATAACACTACTAGATTGTTCGCATGTGTCTAGTAGATGTGAATCATTTAGAACCTAAGCAATCCCGACAAGCACCTAAGAGAGTTTCACTATCATCATTCCCTTACAAGGTACTAGAATCCTATAATGAAATCCTTTCACATACATCAAAGCTTGTTCACACCTCATTTGTCACATATGTCCTATGCTCTAGTCATATTGTGGTCTTCACAAACTCACTCAACACCTATAGTAAAAACAACTCATGCATAAAAATGATTCAATTAACTACTCATCACATACATACATGTTCACACTTTTGCATGGATGTAACTAATAATCAACCACACAAATCATTGCATTCATTGAGAAATAAGCATTCATGATAGAAAATATTCATAACAATTAATTAATCAAACATGTGGAGTGGAAATCTACATTATCCTTCACCAATTATATTGCTAGCCTCGTAAGAGGACTAGCCAGTAAATTTCATTACAAATTAAATACATGCCTGTTTGCTCCAATTGAGCCATAAAAAGAAGAAAACAACAAATTAAAGGTTGATTGGCTTCCCTTTTAAAATAGGTCTTCTCTTCCTTTAATATGCTCTAATCTTCACTCCTTGATTATCTTCTCTTCTTACATTGTGGATTGATGGAATAGTGGATGGATTTGGGGAATCAAGGTAGAATTGATGGGTAGAAGGTGTAGGGATGAAGGATGGATGAAAGGGTGAATTTAAGAGAAAATGTATGAAAAGTGGTGTAAAAATGTGTGCAACTGCTCCAGAAAGTGATTCCTTCATCAAATTAAAGCAAGTGATGTATTTAAATACCTGGAACCTTCTACAAATTGTGCCAATTAAAATTTCCAAACTTGGCCAAACTCGATGTAAGCTCAGCGCTCGAAGCGAGTCGGCATTGATTTCTTGGTAGTTTTTAAGGCATGATGAAGCTTGACTTGTGTGCTGCAATCGACGAACAGGGGAGGCTGAGTTCAAGTCTCTGATGTGTACAGACAACCATTTGCACGAACTCGACATTGAGCTATGCAACCGAGCTTGATATGAGCTCGGAGCTCGATGCGAGTCGGCACGCTCGGTGCCCATTTCTTTCATTTCAGCTGCCGACTCCATTTTGCTCCGTTTTTCACTTATTTCACATACAATTAAGCTCATTTTTACACATTTATCAATTCATACCCTAAATCTTCATATGAACATAAAACACTAGTAAAAGGTACACAAAACGGATAAATTCATACGAAAAAACACATAAAAAGACACTATAATTTAGGTGAAAATAGCTCCGATCAATAATTTAAACAATTTCTTCTTGCCCAATTTATGTTAGAAGTGATGGACTCATATTTTGCCAAGAAAATATTAATTTCAAAGCCCAAATTATTGATTAAAATTCACTAACAAAACAAAGTGTGACAGCCAAGTGGGAAAGTTAAAATTCACTTCAACTGGTCAAATGCATGAGTGAGGTTTTCTTTTAAAAATCAACTCTTCTTCTCTCTAAGAAAATGAGGGGACCAGCTTATCTCCCTAAAGTAAGATCTAAAAGAGTCCATTAGTCCATTCCTCTTAACAACTACTAGCATGCTACCATCATCGAAGTTCGCCGCTTCTTATTGGATACTCCGTTAGCTATATCGTCTAGTCATGCCATAAGTGTGCCCCATCAACCAAGCATCGCAGTGAACCCATCGAATTTGTCACCATCGCACACTACTGCCGACACCCGCCCATCTTTTGTCCACATTACGCCGCCTTCTATTGTCGTGAGTCAAATTGTCATTTGCCGCATCTCCTTTAAATTTTAAGTTTTTGATAAGTTCTACTTCTCTCAGATATCCTCAACTTTTTATTTTATTAAATAAGGAAATAAGAAAGGAAAGAAGTTTTAATCTTTTTTACTACTTCTCTTCCAATCACTCAAAGCCAAAGGAAGTTCTTTTGTCTTTAACGATTTTTTTAAAAAAATCGGCCGCTTCCGACTTGGACAATTAAACTAGTATTTCAAAGGGTTCAGTAGCAAAAATAATTTTTTGGGAGTTTTTGGACCTATTCCGACACCAGTTTCAAATTTAACCGGTTGAACTAGTCGGTACGGTACGATTTTAAACACACTTGTTAAAACTACCAAAGTGTCATTGATAAATTATTAAACACCTCAGGCAAACAATTGCGTGAGACCATTTCACGTGATAAGAAGTTATAATATTTCATTGAAGAGTTAGTCTTCTGTGAACTTGTTGCACAGTAAACCCTGATTTTACTGAAGTCTCTTTAGTACTTGAAAAATACACACTTTAGACGAATTATTGTTTATTTGTATGAAAAATATTATTCATTTTAACAGGAATATAAATATCACAATATATTATAATTTGACTGAGTAATATTTTTTCATCTAGGAGTAATAGTTTTATGTCATAAAAGTAGAAATTTATCATTTTAAAGAGTAATATTTCATGTACTAAATAAATATATCTAGTGCAAGGTGAACCCAAGTTCAAGAAATAATCTGTCTTCCATTAAAATGTGATATTTAATTGATAAAGTGATGATATTCATTCAATGAATTATTTTATGAAAATTTATGATATAAATTAAAAAGTACTATCATCTTTAATGAAAGTGATATAAAATTAACATCTTTATTGAGAAGTATAAAATAAAAAAATCACACGATACCACTATCGTCATTATGTGAAATTAGGGCAGGCCTTATGCGAGACCGTCTCACGGATCTCATTCCATGAGACGGATTATCTATTAACCCAATATATCCCCATAATAAAATATAATCTCAATCAAATTCTTATATTAATAATTTCAGTTCTCTATTTTTTCTCTTTACAATGATCATTTCTTCTCTCACAAAAAATCTTTCATCTTCTTCCAAATTTCCTTTTTTTTTTCTACAAATTTCCGGCATCCTCATAGCCAAACGTGGGGAGAATTTCTGGTGTACCTAACTGACTCCCAACATAGTGCCCTCTTCTCCGTTGGATCAAATCCTAAAATACGATTAACCTCTGAACCTTTATCTATTAGTTATGGTTTCTATTTGCCATCCGCCTATGTGTTTGGGTGGCGTCAAGGTGACCGACGGGCTCCACACTCCTAGCGCGCCCTAGGCGAGGCCTTTTCTTCTAGCAGAGCCATTTTCTCAATGGATTCTACAACTCATATGGGATAGTAGGGGCGCGCTATCCCTAACAGAAGATTTCCGCGCAACAATGGATCCATGGAGATTGTGCCTCTCGGTTGAACCAACGATGTTTGCCCTTTGTCACTCTGAGTCTTTTCCCTTCTATAGAGGCCTGGTGTAGCAGATCACTACAAGCACTTCGAAGTGGAAGCATCAAAGAAAAGCAAAGTGGAGGCATCAAAGAAAGGTATTGCTGAAGAAAATTAAGAACTGGGGAGTTGGACTAGGAGTTTTCTTTCAACCTGCTATGTTTGTTCGCTTCCCTGCTTCTGATCTTGGATTTCTTGCTTTGGTTTGTGTATTCAAAAATACGATATTAAAAAATATTGCATTCAGAAATATTGCCCTGCTTCTGGTCTTGGTTTTTCTATTTTGTTTTGTGTATTAAAAAATAGTGTATTAAAAATATTGCATTTAGAATATTGTCGTGCTTTTGATCTTGATTTTTTTCTTTAGTTTGCGTATTCAATAATATTGTATTCAATTCAGGAATATTGCACTTAGTTTTCTACTTTAGTTTGAGTATTAAAAAATATTGTATTCAGAAATATTGCATTCAAGAATATTGCTCTACTTTTGGTCTTAGTATTTCGCGTACTAAAAAATATTGTATTAAAAAATATCAGAAATATTGCGTTCTTTTAACCTGACTGTGTTTGGTTTTTCTATTTTGGTTTGCGTATTGAAAATATTAAATGTTAAATATTTGAACTTGTGGGTTACTGCTTACCATATTGAACATATTTAAACCGTAATTATGCTATGAAATGTTTTTATGGAATCTATTTTTCCTTATTCAGAATTATTTCTGAATATGTAAAATTTGAACAAATAAATTTTGAACAGAAACACATAAACATATTCTAAAATGATATGTAAATTAATTTCTGAACAAAAAAAATATAATTTATGAATCCAAATATATTAAATATAAATATTTCTAAATATTAAATTTTGAAAGTATTCAGAATGAGTATTTTGTGTAACACTTATAAATGGTACTTGGTATTCTAAATATTTATGAAGATAAGAGAATTAGTATTCAATTCTTGATATAATTGAATACACATACCTCAGGAATTCTTGGGGGTGAAAATATGGGTGCATCTTTCTCGCATTTTTTTTCCTGTTGTTAATAGATAGAGTGATGGGGTATTCAATAATGAAAATAAATTAAAAACAGTTGGAGCATGAAGATTTGAGATTGAAATTTGAACACAAAATTCTCCAACGTATTTCCTATTTTTATGAAGAGATTTATGAGTAAATAAATTTTTGAATATAATTAAATTTAAAATAGGCTAATAGATGACATTTTATTAAAAGATAAATAAAAATAAGAAAGAAGGAGAGGAAGAAGAGTTCAAAAATTAGAGGAATGACATAGTCAATGCGGCAAAAAGGCCAAAACAGGCGGCCTTGTGTAAAAAAATGCAGCCAAATCAATCATAGTTTTATTCTAAATCTAGCTGCTGGAATCATCAAGAAATCAAATACGATCCCTCAAGTTCTCCTTCCTTTGAAATAGCAAAATAATACATGGAGCTATATGGGGATGAAAGAGTACTTCACGACAAGTGAAAGTATTGTAGGCTAGGATGAATTAAACAAGTAGCACAGTCCACAACATCATCCCTAAACACGTAGCAAAATTTCTTTAAGCCAAATGTATGCAATCAAAACAGTAGCAATAAGATTCAGCAAGAGCTCGTTCATAACCAATTCAACTCCGAAACAGCAAAACGAGCCCCAAAAAACTAAATAACAAATAAACACATCATTAACAGAAATGAACTTCTAAACCCCATCATATGCATCATTCAACAAACAAGAAATGAACAATCCAACCAATGTCCATTAAAATAGGCAGAACTCTATTAATGAATAGAGAACCGAAAACAAGCTCCATAGGGAGGGGAGCCGGCAGAATCCAGCAGTCAATAGTCCTGGGAGGAGGCAGTTGTGAGCTGACCAGCCGCTGTAAGACAGGGGCGGCGAGAATCTCACGAAGCGAGACGATGGTTAAGGCACGTCAGTGGCAGTCAAGAGGCGGTGGCCATGAAAAGGAGAACCCCGAGCGGTTTTGGCACGAATAACTGCCAATAAAACTAAGGGAAAGTCGGCAAAGCCGACTGCAGGAATTCTCCATCGCCGTGAGAAATTGGAAGCAAAATTGGACTCCTTGACGGGAAGAAGAGACAGGGTGCACCCTGAATTGAATATCCGCTGCAGCCGGTGGAGAAATCAGCTGAAGACGCTGCTGGTTAAATCGGCAATTAAATTTAAAATAAGGTTAAAAGTGGTATCTGATGTATTCAATATAGGTACATAAAATTTACTTATATGTAATGGACCCTAAAATTATTTATGAAATAATTCACAATATCATTATCACTTTTTATCAATTGAGTATCACTTTTTATTATAGTGATTATCACTTCTATCCGTCTCACAAAATGAGTTTCATAAGACAGTCTCATACAAGTTTTTGCATTGTTGAAATATTATCACTTTTTTTCATTAATCTTATAAATGTTCATGAAATAGTTTAATTAGTCAGGTATCACGTTTCCTTAATTTTGTAACACTTTTTATTAAAATATTATCACTTTTTATCAATTTCAGAAATTATTCACAAAATAGTTTAATTGAACAATTAATTATAACTTTTCCTCAATAGGATATTAGTTTTTTTTTTAAATGTTACTCCCTCCGTCACACCGAAAGGTCCCCACTTTATAATATTGGGCGTCCCATTCAAAAGTCCTCATTTTCCATTTTTAGTAAAAAGGCCCCACGTATGACCCACCACTCACTACTAATACAACTACCCACTACACAAAAAATAATAATACTCTTTAATCTCCGCACAAAAAACAACCGATAATATTTGGCCGGGAAAGAGGGAGTATCATTTTTTATTAATCCTACAAATTGCTCATAAAATAATTCAATTAAATTTATATTACTTTTATTCTTAATCATGTACCACTTTTTCTTAAAAATATTTTAACTTTTATTTATTTTACAAATTGTTCATGTCAATTGAAAAGTTATCACTTTATTTTTTATTAAGTATCAGGTTTTATAAAAAATATTATCCACTTTTATCCTTTCCATGATTTTTTCATAAAGCAATACAACTAATTGGTCAATTTTTTTTTCTTATTTGCAGGTGTTACATTTTTACATCAAATCTTATACGAAAACAATAAATAAATAAAATTAAACACATTATAATTTTTTTTTAAAAAAATAATACTATAATTTAATGTTATTAGATAACGTATTAAATAAATAATAATATATTATATTAACTTAAAAGTATATAAAAATAATAATTATTAAATTAAAAAAATATTAATTAAATTTAAAAGAGAAAAAAAATTATTAAAAAAAACATTAAATAAAATTAATCCTAAAAACTAGTTCCTGTACACTCTAGAACTCCCAACATTACATACCTTTGTAAGGTCTCTTAACATTACGACAACATATATTGACAATTACTCGTTCAATCGTAAATTATAAAACAACAATACAGCGGATTTTAGCAATAAAATAGAGCTCCATTTCTCGGGATGAGATATATGAGATTGCACAATTCTTTGCCCTGAAATTATTAAGGTGATGTTTGATTTGGAGTTATGTGGGGTTTGAAAACCATGAATAATGAGTTATATGTATATTTTGGGTAGGGTAGATTTAACGTCAAATCAATGTATTAATTTATTTATTTAAAAAGCTAAATGAGAGAGGAGATGAAACAACAAATTTTGTATTTATTAAATAATAAACACAAAAAATTATCCAAGATGGATTGAACTTGAAAATTTGAATGAACAGTCTCTAGCTATCCTCTAATTCCTCACTTGAGTTAACTTCTTTTTGACTTTATCAACTTTCGGAGCCGGATTTTCGGACGAAACTTGTCTGTGCTCGGTTTTGACTTGAAGCTTTAAAATGTTTATCCGAAGGCATCAAGCCTTTGTTCGGATCAAACGCTAACTTGAAGATTTATCGTGAAGAATGCTGTTCAATTTGATAGGAATATTGCTGGATGAACTTGATTTGAAGAAACGTTGAATTTGAGGGGCTCCGTACCTTGATCTCAGAATGAATGTCGTTTCTAGATTGATCTTTGAAAAATGACTTGATCTTCGTAGAGATTCCAAGTTTCTTCAGAGCTCTTCGGGTTTTCCGAATTTTCAAGGATGTCTTGAATGAGGACTTAAAAGCTTTATTTATAGGTGGAGGAAATAAGCACTTGAGAGATATTTTTTCCTTGAAAAGATATGTTGGGATTTTCCTTTAATTAAGCTTGCTGGACTGGATATGGACCTATTTAATTTAATTAGGCCTGCTGGACTTAATTTGGTCTATTTAATTTAAATAAGTCTGCTGGGTTGGATTTTGACTTATTTAATTTAATTAGGCATGTTGGGCTGGATTTGGACCTATTTAATTTAATTGGGCCTATTGGAATTGATCTGGACTTAGTTGACTTGGGTCAGACCCACTTGACTTGGGTTGAGCCCATTTGATTTGGATTTTACTCAAATAATTATATTAATTATCAATTATTTATTTATTCATTTCAGGAATTAATTTATTTAAATTCTTAAATAAATAAATATTTAATCAATATTTAATATATTTTACTTTACATTTATATTTATTAGGCAATAAAATTTAAATGTCTACAAATGCCCCCTTGCATTTTGTTCACTAAAATTTATTTTTATAGTGGACAAATTGCAACACTTAATTAAGGAAATATCTTTATTATACATTATGCTCCTTTGTGTATTGTCCCAAATTTCGTGCAAACCATTTCTCCATTCTTGACAAAACATAACTCTTTTGGCCTACATATCAATTGTTAATGGCCCAATTAATAGCGGGATAATTTCAAAAATGGTCCTCCAGGAATGGAGAAATCCATTTTTTGTCCCCCAAGAATAAAAATTCTCAAAATTGGTCATTTTTGCTATTACCAAATCTAATTTCTACCATGCTATTTACGAAAATGCTACTTGGTTTATAAACATAACTATACTTGATTCTAATGGATGATTTTCATCCAGTTTTGACACAAAATAGTATTAGAGCCCTATGTTTATTTATTTATGAATGGGAAAAATTATTATAAACTTATATTACTTAACGAGAGGAGAGTTTCAAAGAAATGGATACGAACGAAAGTTCGACATCCGAGAGTGACAGGACTATAAGCCCTGTTCAAAGCTGGAGCAACAACGCCTTATGGCCCGTTGGATATGATGAAACGAGCAGTTCTATACCACAATGCTACAATATTTTGTATAGACAAATTGTGAAAAAAAAAGAAGAGGCCGACAACCAATTTTGGGATGGTCTCGACAGAAGATGGAAACTGGCAAAAGCCCATGCTAATTACACCGAGGAAGAACATCTGGAGGAAAGTAGTCAGATGAAAATAAGATACTCCAAAGAAGTATCAAGAAACATAGTGGAACTCTAAAGTTTCACTGAGATCCATGGACGTGTCCTAAAACACGAACAATGGAGAAGACGAACAAATCAAGGCCCAAGAGAAATCTGCAAGCCATATCACTTTTCATGGAAGTCATAATGATAGAGTGGAAAGAGATCGAGGCAGATAACTCTAAGATGAATCAAGATCTTAGAGAATTACAGAAGACGGTGAAGTTCTTTGGAGAATATTGTCAAAACATGTCCAAGATGATATTTGAGATCAGCCTCAAGATGGATAAGGTGGTGACATTGCAGAACAAACAACTCGACATCATCAAGAAGTTGATAAAGCAAGTAGAGTCCCTGAAAATCAAAGTGACGGGGAGAAGGCCAAGGGGAAGGTTGCTACCAACCTTCAGAATAGAACCCCTTTTACATCAAAAGGGAAAGACGACGGAGGTCACAAGGCCAAAGACGGAGAGTGAGAAAATGATCGGTATCCTGCAAGGAGAATCCACATCCCCGGATGGAAAGAGCGAATCTTGAGGGTCTACAAAATCTATATGAGTCCTTTCAAGGACTAACTATCGTAGCTCTAAAAATGAATATTGGAGAAACTTCAAAATCTCAACAGCAGTCTCAGGTCCTCATGATATGAGCTAAAATGAATGAACTTCTGGAACACAGGGAATACATGAAGTAAGACAAGAAGAGACATCCTATAACCAATGAAACTTCAAGATGAAGGTGATAACAGAAGCAAGTCGAGTTCAAGGATCACAACACCCGATATGGTCAGTCTCACCTTGAACTAATAAATCCATACAGGTTGATCTTAAATCTCGACACACTAGACTTCAAGAATAGAAAGACCTTGATCGATGAGTGGAAAATGCAATGAAGATTACAGGAGGTGCACTGGAGCTGGACAAAGAAGGGTTCATAAGATTCCTAACTATGAGCCTGGAAGGATCAGTAAAATGCGCCTGGGAGGTACTCTCAAACGAAGTCAAGAAGGAGGCCATGGAAGGCGAAGACCTAGGCAATATTGTCGATCGCATGGCCAAGATCTTCAAGATCCACTTCATCGGAATAGGTTACTTTGAAGGAATGGAAGAAGAGAAGAAGAAGAAGTATAGGAATGCCCTATAAAGTTCGGAACTACTTGACATCTGTCATATAGATGAGTACATCAAGCTCTTCACAGAGTATAGATGGAAATCAAAGATCAAGAAGGAGGAAGTATTCCACCTGTTCTTTGCCAAGATTCCAAGCGCATGGAGAGAAATGTTGATCAAAGAATATGAACCATGTGAGTTAGATTCAATAGCAAGGAGAATGTCTTTCCTCAAAGCCAAGATTGCGGAGTGGTGTCATCAAGCATCACTACACAAAAACTACAAAAGATTAAGGGAAATTAACAAGACAGTACCCTTATACTGCTAGAGTAACGACCTTCCAACAATCATTGGAAAAACTCTAAGGAAATAGAAAAGGATAAAGAAGGGTCATCCTTACACCCAAGAAAAGGTCCAGAAGACCAAGATCCTTTTGGGCCAAACGAAAGACCTGAAGCTATAAATCAGGGCAAAGCTCTGGACCAACAAGATGGAGTTCAAGAAGTCAAGCCTCATCCTCAGGGTCAAACCAGAGGAGTACAAGAAGAAATCCCACAAGAAAGACATTTCGAAGAGCACCCATACGAGCCAATGAACGATTCAAGGATCGTAACTGCTACACATATGGAGCAAGAGGACATATCTCACCAGATTGCCATGAGAACCGGAAGCGAGGAGTGCGACAGTTCGAAACCACTCCACAAATGGAGGAAGCCGTTTATTTCCAAGATCTGGTACATGTATATCAGTTTGAAGATATATCCTCAGACTAGAGCATTTATGAAGAAGAATTCTTCTGCCAAGACGAATCCTCTGAAGATGAGTCGGAGTGAAGAAGAAAACTTCAGACAGGAGATGCAAGAGGTTATCTCTGGATTCTTCTCCCAGACATCTATCTATCATAAGACTCTTATTAGAATCATGAGAGAGGACCCAAGACTCGATCTATATGACGGATTCATCGTGGGACGATTAGAGCAGTTCCTCAGCTTCAAAAGAAGAAATCATAACATTATATACAAGGTGACTGAAGAGGAAATTGCCATCCCATTGAGCTCACGGGAAATGTAATGGAAATGCAACTAGTTCATGTTGATGAGATCAAGAAGAAACTCAGTAAACTCTCGAGAGAAGTTGCCAAGACCATGTCTTGGATCCATACTGGAGCTATCCAGATCCTTATAAAAGCAACATTCAAAGAAGATATCGATACACCAATAGATATAGCAATCTTTGATAAGAGGATAAAGAATACGAGAGAGGCATGCCTGGGGGGAATCTCAGGGAACCTATATGCAGGCAAGGTGGCATCCTACATCTACCCAAAGATTGCCTATAATCTAGCGGATAAAGATTTCAATAGAGTACTAACCCTTCATCAAGATTTCAAAAATAAAGATTTGATTAAAAAAGGGAACCGGCAATACTCTATCACCTACAATATCTCATATGCTCTATCCAACACGCATCATTTGGATTTATTCCTCATGAAGGAGTATATCGAGATACCAGAAGTGTTCGAAAGGGTTGCATGCGCAACCAGGCCAAAAATAATGGAGTTACCGCCAATTCACGGAATGGATTTACAGATCAAGGATAAGCCGGTCTAGAGCAGACAAGATAGCCTCCGATTTGAACAGAGAAGGATTTCTTTCTAGGAAGATAGGATGATCAGTGAAAGATAGGGTAAGAAACCAATTGTGGAGGTAATCCAGGAACCAGAGAAGTTCACAACAAAGGGTGAACTAAAATGCCCTGAAGGATGAAGAGAAGTCGAAGTAATATTCGATATCACTAAAAAGAAAAACTCTATTCCTTGTGATGTCTTGTATTATCTACAACAACCAACAACTAGGAGATACCAAGGACAGCTCAAACTTGGTGATCTTGAGCTAATAATCGAGGGAGTTGCAGGAAGATTCCCAGAACAACTAGTGCTGGGATTAGAGTTTCTCGAGGATCACAAAACTTAGGAGCGATTATAAGATGGAATGGAGTTTACGGTCAAGGGAAAGAGATACAAAGTTAACTGGAAGAAGCTTTTAAAAGCTCTGATCTACCCATGACCACAAGTCTATTCTCGATATATATCACTGTCGGGATGATATATAAGGAGTATCGTGCAGAATATTTTGTGGCATACAATGATTCAGGAGCTGGTATCTGCACAACAAAGGAATGAGTCTTTCCTAAAGGCTCAGGCGAAAACTTGCCAACCGTACTAGGAAAAGATTTCACTCAAAGGGTCCTAATCCTTAAAAGAGGAATTAGACAAGCAGAAATTATGATCGGAGGAGTGGACCGAACCCCTTGGTACAAGGTGAAGACTCCACCGATATATTTTCACGACACTGGAGCGGATATTCTGTTAGGAAATAATTTCCTACAGACATTCAAGCGTTTTACCCAAGAAAACTCAACAAGAAGGCTTATCTTCACAACCCTTAGGAAATAATTTCCTACATAATGCGTTTCAAAGAAAAATGCCAATTAGATTTCGCAGCAGGAGTGGTGATAGTGAAAGAAAACTTAGTCATCCAAAGATGAACGACCGAAGAAAATATGGCGAAGTAGTCCTTCAAATGAGAACGAGACTAGAGGAGGATGGAGGATGGAAGATGGAGAAACTAAAGGAAAATACAATCCACCTTCTCAAAGAAAGCTTGGGAGAAAACCTACAGAGAGACGTCACAATTGAAGAATAAATATCTTTGGAGGACATCAAGAAGAAGATACAGAGGAACTTCAACGAGGATCCTCTAGCCTGGTGGTACGAAAACGAACTCAAAGTCTCACTCAAAGTAAAAGAAGGAAATGAACATGAGTTCGTAAGATACAAACCTATCTTGATGAACCAAGAGGATCGAAAGGATATGCAGCAAATACTTAAGGAACATCTGGACCTTAAGTTGATTTCACCAGGAGTAACTATATACAGCAGTCCAGGATTTTTTTTTCAAAATCATGGAGAAGTCAAGCGGGGAAGCCAAGGCTTGTAATCAACTACAAAGGGATCAACAATATCTTGGAGTTCGGCGGATACTACATATCAAGTAGGGAACACTTGGTCAACTGTATCAAGAATGCCAAAGTATTCTCAAAGTTCGATTGCAAATCTGAGTTTTACCAGATTATGATGGAAGAATGAAGCAAGAAGTTTACAACCTTCTCCATACCACAAGGTCATTATATTTGGAATGTCATGCCCATGGGCTTGGTAAACGCAACCCCAGATATATCAAAGAAATATGGATAATCTTTTCAAAGATTATTTCTCATTCATGTTCGTTTATGTGGATGACATCCTCATAGCCTCAAAGAATATGAAAGAGCATTTGGCGTATCTAGAAATCTTTTCAGAAGTATGTCGCAAGGAAGGATTAGTGCTTTCTGAAAGAAGGCAGTAATTGCAACAAGGCAGATTAAGTTTCTAGGAGTTGAGATTGATGAGTCCAGAATTATTCTACAACCACCATTGTAGAAAAGGTTCAAGGATTTCCTGAAGATCTCAAGGACAAGAAACAACTCCAAAGCTTCTTAGGAGATGCCAACTTTGCTGGAATGTTCATCAACAATCTAGTGCAATACAGAAAGGTGTTTAGTCCTCTGTTAAAGAAATACGTCGAGTTCAAATGGGAGGAATCACACCGAGAAATGGTTAAACAATTAAAGGAGGTTTGCAAGAAGCTCCCGAAGTTAGCCATTCCTAATGACGAGGATGATCTGGTACTAAATACAGAGGCTAGTGACCATTGGTGGACAGCAGTTCTCATGAAGTCACATCCGAAGGAGAAGTGCCATCCAGATACTGTAGTGGACTTTTTGAATAGAACGAGGCAAAGAGATGATCATTAATGAGAAGGAGTTCTTTGCAGTATGGAAAGTGTTCAAAAAATGGACGCTATTTCTTCTTGCGAAGAAATTCATCCTTAAAATCGATAACATGAGTGTCAAAGTCTTTTTTTAAAATAAAATTGAATCTAAACCAGAAAAGGCTAGACTTTTAAGATGGCAAGATGAATGTCACCTTTATAATTTTAATATTATCATTATTAAATCTGTTGAAAATGTTTTGGCAGATTTCCTGATGAGAGATGGAAGGAGGTGAAATAGACTCCATCCAAATGAGATCCAAGCACCTGATGGACCTCCTTACGGTGCTCCAAAAGGACTATGAGACTCTGGCAATGAATGCTAACGTTGCTGGAAAATTACAAATAGAAGATGAGACTAAAGTGTCTATCTAATAAGAAATTGTATCCGCAGCCATGCGGGTCTATTCGAGACAATAAAAATGCCTTTACTCCGGGCAATCAAGAATAATCGGCAAAAGGAGTGCATTCAGAAATGGGGCCCTAAACCCAGAGTAGGGAATTCAAGTACCCCTAGCACAAGTTTTGGATCGGAACTTCCAAAGGAAGAACTGATCTAAGAAAAAATCGAGGCTTTAGAGTCACATCTAGAGTCGACGAGTTAACCCAGCACCTCTGGCGTTAAAGAGGAAGAGATCAACCTTAGGCCTATGACAGGCGCTGCTAGGGTTGGTATTAACTTAGCTGATTTTCCTCATTGGTAGGAATACCAGGCCAGTTGGGAGAAATTGAACATACGACAGGTAATTCGTCCAGAGAAGTGCCGAATAAATGTGTCTGGGGAATATCCCTGAGTTTAGATGAGGCTTGGGTCGAATCCAGAAGATGTCAAGCAATGGTTCAGCTTTAGGGCATTAGCCTCAAAATACACCATGGCGCCTAGCTTCCTGAAATTTCAAAGCTACCAAAGTTGATAGGGGATGCAGTGTCCAAGGTATGGTCAAACAACGATACTTTGACTAAGGAAGAACCAGTGGAGTTATACTACATTAGTGCAGCTCCAGAACCAGTTGGAAAAAGCCATCATGAGGCCTATCATTTTATCAAGCAACGAAGACCAAACATTAAAGCGGCAAATAGCATCAAGGAGCCTTCCGGGAAGGAACCGGTCCTTATTTCAACCAACCTAGAGGATCAAATCTCTACGCGAAGAGTGAGAGGTTTGTATGCTTGCTTTCAAGCAATGACCCAAGTCAAGTTTTCATTCAAATTTGAAGACCACATGGAGAAAGGATCTTTCCTGTTAAACACCTCAATAGGAAAAAAGGCAAAGTATGCGGAAAACTCTTTCGAAGGGAAGAGAAAACTGCTCTGGAAAAATAAGCTGTCGATGAGTAGAGAAACTCATCACAAATTTTGTAATATGATTCACCGGGGAATGTGGAAGGAGAGGATATGCACCAGTTGCCATATCCATACTGAACCAGAGTTTGGAAAAGGGGTACAATTGAGCATAGAAAGAAACAAGAATGCTGGGCCCCTTCCAGCAAAAGAGGAACGAGGGAAAAAAGGGCAAAATCTCTTCGAATTACCCAGGAGCCAGAGACCCTTCGAATATTAAAGAAGACAAATGACTCTTCAAGAAAGTAAGGGTAGGGTCAAATGACTTTTCCAAAAAAGTAAGGGATCATGTGACCCTACGGAAGGGGCAAAAGACAAGGGATCATGTGACCCAACAATAATGGATAGAAAAACATAAGCAGTGACGCCAGCACAATGACTAACTAGTGACGTCAGCAAGAATAGAGAGGCTTTGAAATTTGAATTTCACATCTGAAAGCCTCTATAAATAGAAGAGCTGAGAAAGCAGAAGGCATCGACCATCACCCTCTGTTTTCTCTCATTCAATAAACATTGTATTTTCTTTCTTTTCTTGTATGAGTGTTTCTGTTTCACCTACCATAGGTAGTTAGAGGAGTCTTCTCCTCTTGTTTAAGTAGTATGAGTGTGTAATAATATTTTCATTCAATAAATAAATAATTTTGGGCTATTGCCCGAAGCATGTAACCGTCCAATTTTTTATTTTTTTTATTCCATACTTTTCGACCAAAAATAGTAGCAGCACCTTGTATATCCTTTGTAGGAAATGAACTAGGATTGTGCTGAGGTCCTTTGAAGGACGGAGTTGAACCTTCACACTACGGGGCACGTGGTTAGCTGTGAGGAGCAACTGTAAAACTCTCTAGATACCCGAAGGATTTACGGTCAAAGAAAGGCACTATTATGATTTTGGTTGGTTAATGTTGAGTTAGAGTTGTTAAATTTATATACGAAAGCATGCTAGGCCTAATATGGTATTAATGGACTATGTCTATTTTGAAAAAATTGATGAAAATGATATTTAAAATGAAGTATTGCATAAAATGGAGCATATAATGAAAAAATATGTCAATAGTAGAAATTAGACGGGTAATAGCAAAATAAGGACTAAAATAAGACTTTTTAAAATCCTAAAGGACTAAAATTGGACTTTTTAAAATCCTATAGGACTAAAATTGGACTTTTTAAAATCCTATAGGACTAAAATTGGACTTTTTAAAATCCTATAGGACTAAAATTGGACTTTTAAATCCTAAAGGACTAAAATTGCAAAAATCAATTCCTAGAGGACCAAAACTGGATTATGCTATTCCTAGAGGACTAAAAATGATAATATCCCTTAATAAGCATAAATTCCTTTTGTCAATAACCCACGCCAATAGTTTTCGCCAAACGCTTTTCATGGGATTTAGTAATCCTTTTCAAAATATTGCACATATGCTCCTAATATTTAGTCAGATTTGAAATATATAGGAGATAACCTTGATTTCCTTCTGAAGGTAAACTCAAATATACCGTACTCATATCCCAAGCTTGAATACAAGGATATAGCCTCGATTTCTGTAGGAGTGAATCTATAACAAGATAAATTCAAATATTCACAAAGAATTATCCGTATAAGATTGCAACACTCTATATAAGAAGAGTTCACCCCTTAGAATTTTCACATCAAAGCTCATGGAGTAAACTAATCAGAGTAGCTTTTCTTTTGCAGATTTCAAAGGCTATTGCAACATCAACACTTCGCGTAAGAACTACAACCATCAATAGTGTAATAACCCTTTTCTTTTCTAATTTTCTTTTTCTGCATATAACTTCTTTATCTCTTTCCTTGCTTGCTCCTTTTTGTTTCCTTTATATACTTGCTTCATATATTTTCTTACACTGGTCCTTTACATCACATCAAGAACCAAATATTATTTTGCTAAGAAACATATAGCAGCGGCCCTTTTCTTCTTGGGATGATCAGAGTTTCAAGCTCATGATGAAGGTGGTGTTGGCAATGGAAGTGGCTGTAACAAACTCGTATTTGACGAGGGCAGCAATTTTTATAGACCCGCGAAGACGAAGGCAGCGGTTGTTACAGACACGCTAAGATAGAGGCAGTGGTTGTTACAGACCTGCATTTGATGAAGGCAGAGGTTGTTATAGACCCGCGATGATGACATCGGTTATTATAGACCTGCAATGCTGATGGAGACACAGATGGTGGTGTTTCCAACCTGTAACAATGTGATTTTTGGTTCATGTTTCCAGCGTTGTCTTTAAGGGACTAGTGTCTGAGAAGAGGTGGTGAAAGGTTGTTCTCTTCGGTTGCGAATGGTGGACTTAGCGATTTCCCAATGGGGAAAAGCCCGACAGCGATGTCATGGCGAGGATCCGGTGGAGGCAAGCATTGGTCAATGGCGGCTGCTCGCTGTGGTGGCGTGGGCTGGTCCATTTTTCTGACGGTGTGGCGGTGATGGCAACAACATTAAGTAGTAGAGAGAGAGAATGATTTCTGTTTCCACGTATCACAACAGTAAAAAGAGGATTTCATGAGAAATTGATTTCGTCTATTGATTAGTTCTAAATTTAATTTTCCTTTGGAGAGAGAATTTCTAAAATTTTAACGGCAGGTTCATTTGGCTAGAGGTGTTGTTCTCGTTTTTTTCTTGGAGGATATGTGAACTAATTTGGGTGGGTTTTAATTGATGGACCCAAGTTGTTTCTTCCTTATTTGCATTGGGCCTATTGGTGAAATTATTTGTACTTGGGCTTCAGTCAAATTTGAATTCAAGATTTTAACATTCCTTGGGTTATAATTGAGTTTATGATCACATCCAATTTATACCCATAAAATAAACCTATCATCTTAGGCTAAATTAAGAAAGCTTTTGAGTGAATTAAATAATAATTCAATCAATAATTCTTAATTTAACAATTTACAATCCAATTCTTTTTATCTTCGTGACTCTCAATATGCACCAAAATATTTTGCATTTGGATTTCCTTCGACACAGCAAGAGCTCGGATTTCTCCAACTGCCATAACTTTAGGAACTCTTCATCCGAATTTGTACTCAACCACCATCTTCTCCTTGCCAACTTTTAACTTCTCAACTTCTTCATATTTTAATTTGTTGCTTGCCTTATAGACTTGATGAGAATAACTCAAATTATGACTGAACTTACCAAATGCTTAGCTGCCTACGTACCTCTTTGTAGAGGATCAAGTCATAACGTAGTTCAAATGGACACGATTTGGTTTGAGTGAGGGGGTTTCCGTACACAGTTTATACTCATGCAGGCCAGGAATGACTATTCTTTAATCACATTAGACAAAGTAGGGTATTTAATGCTTTAACCACTTAAAAATACCTGAGTGGGGCGAATTAACACTTTAACCACGTACAATTATCTTTGGAGGTTGTCGTACACAGTTTATACTCGTGTGGACCAGAAGTAACATGCAATTTAGGCTCGTGCGTCATGGAGCGTTCCTTGGATTTAATTGGATCACGCGTAGTAGCATTTTAGAAATTTGCCATTTATGGGGCCAATTCCCACACCATCTTCAGATATCAACTTGTATGCACCATTTGTATACACTTCTTTCACAATATGTGGGCCATCCCACTTGGGCAAGAATTTATTTCCAACTCAGTGTGAGATGACAATAGGCCTTCTCACTGCAAGGACTAAGTCTTCGACTTGAAAATAACGTATCTTCACTTTCTTATTGAACGTTCTAGAGAGGCGAGCTTGATAGCACTCAAGTCTCTGTTGTGCTTCCAGCCTCTTCTCATCAAGTGCTTCTAACTCTTCGAGACGCAGTTGCACATTCTCTTCTTCAGTCAAACCTTCTTATATAGCTATTCTCAAAGATGGGATTTGCTTTTCAAGGGACACCACAACCTCAACCCCATATACTAAAGAATACGAAGAAGTTTGAGTAGGCGTTCTATAAGTGGTTCGATATGACCATAACACTTCATAAATCCTTTCATGCCTGTCTCGCTTTGACTTCGAGACTATCTTCTTCAACAGATTACATAGCGTCTTGTTGAAGGCATTAGCGAGCCCATTTGCTGCTGCAGTGTACATAGAAGATTTCCTTTGCTTGAAGTCAAACTTCACACAAAGCTTATCAATCAAAGAGTTACTAAATGGTCTCCTATTATCGGTGATGATGTACCGAGGCACTCCATATCTGTAAATGATGTTGACGCGGATGAAATCATCAATATTGTGTTTCTTCACTTATCTCAAGGGTACAACTTCCGCCCACTTGGAAAAATAATCAGTGGCAGCTAGAATATAAAGATGGCCTCTAGAAGACTTCATTAACGGCTCCACTACATCTAAGCCCAATGCATTAAATGGCCATGAAGAAATTGTTGGATGTAATGGTTCAAGAGGTTAATGATTGAGATTTGCATGAAACTGACATGGCTGACATCTTTGTGCATAGTCTATGCAATCCTTCACCATAGAAGGCCAGTAATATCCCATCCTCTTGATTCTAAAATGTAACTTGGGTTTGGACTGATGGGCGCCACATACTCCAGAATGAACTTCCTCCATAGCTCGAAGAACTTCTTCATCACTTAAGCATCTCAAGAGAATACCATCAAACAATCTTCTATAGCGCGTATCTTTATAATAGAAGAATCGCAGTGCTCTATGTCTGACATCAATCCTTAAGTGTGGGTCATTGGAAAGTTTATCATACTTCAAGTAATCAACAAACAATTGACGCCAGTTTTCTTTCTCAATATCAAACACCTCTATGGCGCAATACTCAACTTCTTCACAATTTTCCTTTTCGAAGAAAGGAGGTACTACCCAACTTTTGCAGATTGGCACTTGGAAATGCGCTTCGGGCATTGCAATAGTTGATGCTAGCTTTGCCAAATCAACGGCTTGCTTGTTCTTGCTCCTTGGTAGATATTCAATTTCTACATCACCGAGCCAATTCATAAGCCTTTGAGCATAGTTGTAATATGGAAGTAGCTCGGGCTTCTTAACCTCATATAAGCCAAGCAACTGGTTGATTAACAACAATGAATCTCCATATACCCTAAAGTGTTGTTGTTTTACATCTACTGCAAACACTTGCCCTTTCACCACCTTTTGAGGGACATAAATAATTTCAAAGTACTGCAATTGGAGATACCACCTTGCAAGCCTATCAGAGAGCAATGGCTTTGACATAACGAACTTTAACGGGTTGGCCTTTGAGACCAAGTAAACAGTATGAGCTTGAAAATAGTGTCTTAACTTCTGAATCATAAAGATGAGAACAAGACATATCTTTTCAATTGGTGAGTATTTCAACTCATTTGGAGTTATTGTCCTACTTAGATAGTACAACGTACACTCCTTTCCTTCATCATTATTTTGTGCAAGAAGGGCTCCAACTGATCGTTCTTGAGCTGCTATATAGAGAATTAGCGGACGTCTGGCTATCGGAGCAACCAACACTAGCAGCTTCATCAAGTATGTTTTAATACTATTAAAGGCATTAGTGAAAGCTTCATCACATTAAAATGGGCTGCCTTTTTTCATGAGATGGCTGAATGGTTGGCATCGACCGACCAAGTTTGATATGAACCTTCTTAAGTATGCTAGTTTTCCTTGCAAACTTTTGAGCTCATGTATGTTTCGAGGCACCTGTGATGAGCATTTTATTTGCATGCAAAATTAATCTCCAAGTATTAAGGATATTAATTGCAGCTTAAGCAAGTTACCAAGTTAAATATCGAACCCAAATGACGGCATATTATCAATTTAATTATTAACTAAATTAATTAAGATGAAAGGCAATTAAGTTTGAGGTTTGATTATCAACTAATATACAATTAATTAAAATAAAAAATAAAATAAATAACACTAGAAGAATACAAAAGTATCTCAATAATGGAAAACAGATAGCTCTTGATTAATCCAGTTTTACTACTTAACTTCCCTCTCAAGTGCTTGTGGACTATGGACGCATCACTAAACCATGCAAATCTACTCTATAGACACAAGTAAATATGCATATAACACGTGTGAATAACCTTGGAGCAAGAGATATAATTTCACCCCTTTCTAGTTACTATCAATATAAATTATTTCTCACATCCGAAATCTAAATCGATATGATCTCCCTTTATAGGTACTATAAAATTACCCTCTTTATCCTGCTTACTAACCTGAATTCAATTCAATTAATAATCATTCATATATGATAGTTCTAATGAAGCTTCGGAGTCCCTTCACTTAGAATCATAACATGTAATCCTGTTCAGCGGTAAACGCACTCAATCTACAACCAAGATATATATTCAGACTATATATACCAATTGAAGATGTACAAAATGATCATGAATATAGATTAAAAATGCATAATCATATATAAAATAATTCCACAAGTAGTGTTGTACGTAGTATACGCACGAAAGTTCAATTAATTCATAAAAACAGTCAAAATCCTAGATCTACCAAAATGGTTCTAGCCCATGACATTTCGAAGAACAAACATAGGAGTTGGATAGATCTTACCCATATGTCTAGAAAATACAAGATAAATTAGGAAACGATAAAAACCTTAATGTGGGCGTCGTCGCATCCTTCTCCGTCTTGAATCCTTCTTTTGGTTCACCTCTTGATTCAGTAGACGAATCTTAAAAGTGATGGATGGATAGAGGAAAGGATATGGATGATGGTTAGGGGGTGATCTCCCCTTGTGGCGTGTAGGATGATTGTGTTGCGGTACTTCCTTGGTGTGATCTGCATCCCCTTTTATACTTGTAAGCTCTCCCAATGGACATTGGATGAGTTTTTTCTTGAAGAATATGCAAATACATGCCCTGGAGGTACGTAATTACCAAAAATAGGATTTCTTGTCCCCGCTCAACCAGAACAGTTTTGGTCGAGCGAGGTCAACCTTGGTTTAGCGGCAGGTCGAGCGACATTGTGCAGTCTCACCGTTTCGCGCATAACTTCCACATCCGAACTTTGATTTGAGTGATTCTTGTGCTCACGCGATCCTCTTTTCCTTGGCTTTCTATTCATAAAAAGATTTTATAAATAATCCAACATTTGAAGGTGTAACAAATCATAAAAAGTGGCACAGTTGGGCTGAGTAGAAACAGCTTGCGCGACGTTACCAATTTGATCATAACTTTCTCGTTTGGACTCCGATTAAGGTATTTTTTTACACCATAATGACCCTGTGTTCTGTGTCTTTCGAATGGTATATCACACCTCCAATTTAGAGCACCACACAAACACAAAAAATTTACAAAAGTTGGATGTGTACTTTTCATCATTCTTGCACTAGTTACACCTTTTCTCCAACTTTAAACTTTTGATCCTTTTACCACCTAAAACATAATAAAACACCTGAAACACACCTTTTTCTCACATATATTAAATATAAGACAATTGTGCTAGTATATAACAATAATTCCCATCAAAAAGGTGTTAAATTGGATATTAAAATACGTTTATTTTCACTCTCATCAATCCCCGAAACCTACTCGTTGCTCGTTCCGAGGCAACAAAATAAAAATAAAAAGAGAGAGAGAGAGAATAAGAAAATTAGCAGGAAAACAAGGACTATGACACATACCCCATTCAAAATACAATTGTCCTTAACTTAGGTCATGCAACTTTCATTACATGTAATAATCAATTCATGGCATATAAGATAAGATAATCACCACCAATTCAAATGCTCCATTGACGTGTTCTCACGGGAAATATATATCACTCACACTCAAGTGTAAAAGATGTACACTTATGAGTTAGGGTGTTTACGCTCAAATTCAGTTCAAGTGCATGCGTAACCATAAGCTTGCCAAAAGTATCAATCTCACCACTAAAAGTATGATTCGACAATGGGATCAAAAAGGACTTTTCTTTAGAATGTAATGTTGGCTCTTTGGTTCAGTTGGAAAATATATGGATAAGTGACTCAAAACTCGGATCAATCAAGTGTGATCCATCATGATCTTTCATTCTTTCTACTCACTTCAATTAAGCACAAATCCTCCTCAACTCCTTCGCTTTTTTTCTTTTTTTCCAAACACGACATTTTTCCTTCTTTTCTTTTCCTTTTTTCTTTGAGGTACCAGTTTCGGGCACTACCTCATGCATCCTCCACAGGGTACTAGATTTTAAGCACTACCCTAGGGTGTTTGATTCCATGGAGTACTAGATTTAAGCACTACTCCATGTTTTTCCTTAGATGCAATTTCAAGCTCAATCACTATTTCAACGCCAATTTCATTCCTTCCAAGCATTATCAAACTCCATCAACACACTTTGAAAAGCCATTAATTCTCATCATGATAGAATTAAGGCTAAAAAAATTCAGAAGTTCAAAGTAATTATTTCTCGTAAGCTGCCAAAGAATGAGGTTTTTAGGCTCAACGGGGCTAACTATGAATAAACATCATTCGGTAGGGAATTATTTGGCTAAATGATTCATAAATTCAAGGATGACCTAAAATCATCTCTCATCATCTAACACACATGTAGTTTCAAATAAGACAAGAGACAAGTTCTAGGATACATACATAAGAACGATACTTACCAGAAAAGAAATATCATGTGATTATGTACATGAATAATGCTCAAAATCTCACATAGGTTTTTAACAAGTATAAAAACACTTTTACGATAAGCAATATCTCACAAGTACACATAAAACTTCATACCACAATATAACTCAAGTACACTTCCTTCATCAATTTCAAAAGCATATTAATTCTAGACACAATTTAAAAATATAAGCTCATGTGGATCATAAAAACTAAAAACTCAATCCTTCCACTCTCATAAATTAAAAGCACACACAAAAATTATAATAAGGAAACGAGGGCACCAGATTTTTATCCTTCAAAACATTCACGAGCTCCTCGAGTTGTTCAACTCGATCAGGTCTCGTCTTGCCACTCTGGTACCTTTTTCTATCATCAAAACTCAAGCACACCTCATCATCACATGATTCATCAATAATAAAATAGGAGACACCAAAAAAATCAAAAAAATGAAAAATTAAAAACTCGACTACTAACACTAGAAAACACAAACACAACACACTAAATATTAGAAAAGTTTCAAAAAATCGACATACCAACACCGGTTAAGATATTAATATACCACAAAAATCAACCCCTAACAAACAAACAACCAACGAAAATAAAAATTATACCCTCGGTGCTTATAAGGTGAGGTAAGCGCATCACATCTTCCCAAACTTAGTAAAAACGTAAGTCGAAACTAAGTTTGAAAAGAGATGTAATTGTCGAAATGTGAGCACCTTAAACATAAAAATTTCCCACTCACACGAAAGAAACACAAAAGCAATAAAAACGGAAGGGTAAACCCCCAACAGACGCTCATGTTAAACGTCGGAGAATCACGACGTATACCGCTTTGAACTACTGGATCAAAGGACAGTCTTCTTGTATCCTAACATTCAAATACTTCCTTTCCCTCTTCTTGTCTACACTCAGCACCTCACCTTTTTTGGACACAAAAATATGATCCTCAGAACTTTCTTCCTTCCATGGCTATCAACACTCCTCCTTGTCAATCTTCCACTCAAATTCAGAATCATCTGTCCTATTAAAATTAAGACTAAACAAGTTAGAAACACATCAATGCTCTTGCATGATTGAGACTCCGTAGGCATCTTCATTGCTTTATCAAGAAAGAAAACCACATCTTCATTATCCATCCGCAGTGTAAGCTTTCCTTCTTGAACATCAGGTATAACGTTCTGTGCGGAAACCATAGTCAAACGGTGTTGCTCGACATCTGCTCGACCAAATTGGTCTGGTCGAGTGAGATAAAATTGGTCGAGCAAGATCCTTGTAATCTGATTCTAGTTGTTTAGCTCTAAAGATGGCCGCTCGATCTCCGCTCGACCAGAATGTTCTAGTCGAGCGAGTTCTTTTTGGTCGAGCGGGTCCTTATAAACTGAATGTGATCTTTCAGCTCTATAATGTGTCGCTCAATCGTTGCTCGACCAAAGGATTTGGTCTAGCGGAGGACCTAAAAATAGAGCATCGTTTATCTATTTCGAGACGTGTTGCTTGACCGTTGCTCAACCAAAAAGTTTGGTCGAGTTGCGGTCAAGCGGGGACACTCCGTCTCCGTTTTTACCCACCAACATCATCGGACCTTCGTACTGCTTTCTGGACCTTAACATGATGGCTTTGAACTCTTTCGTATTCGTTATGCCTTGAGATGGAAATAATTCATTTTCCAAAGTTTATGTCAATTGATTCACATTCCTGGCCAACCGCCCCATAATCAAAGTAAGGTCCTTCAACTGCTTATATAAATATGCATGATTAGCAATCATAGTAGCCTCAAGACGATCAATTCTTGCATCATTCTTAGCCATGTATCAATTGAAGGTATCTTAAACGCTCTTCACTTCTTGCTGCTGGATACTAGGCCCCCCTTTGTGTCAACTCTACAGTCTGCTTCTACTGCGATTCTAGTAGCTTGTTGATGTTAGCTAAACTAGAGATGATCTCATCATCCCTATTCAGCTTCACTACTTGATGTTCAACCTGCGCCACCTTACCTACTACATAAGTTCCTCTAACTCTCTCTGTAGGCCAGTCACGTGAATTCATATCTTCAAACAACTTTTCTGCTTCAAGTGCTATTTTAGATAACAGCGCTCTACCTGATGATGCATCAATAAGAATATGCGACTCACAATCAAATCCATAGTAGAAGATACTTATGTATTGAGCCTTAGACATCCCATGTTGTGGGTACCTCCTAAGCATATCTTTAAACATGCCTCACGCCTCATAAAATTTCTCACCCTGATTCATAATAAATTGGGTGATCTCTTGCCTCATTCTGAAAACCTTAGAGGGTGGCATGTATCTCTCTAAAAACTTCTGCTGCAGTTGGTCCCATGTAGTGCAGTCTGTGGCATCAAGAGTCTCATACCAAGCTTTTGTCCTATCAATCAATGAAAACTTGAATAGGGCGATCAACCTAGCATGATCATTAGCTCCAGCACCCTTCTGAGTGTTTGCATAACCAAGAAATCTTCTGAGATTCTGATATGGATCTTCAAAGGAACCTCCAGAGAAAGGGTTCTTCTCTACCATGTTGATAAGAGCGGGATGTATCTCAAAATCAACATCATCTCTCCTTGCTTCTATCAACCCCATGTCGCCAATCCTATTATTCATAAAAATTTCACGTATGGCAACATTATTTGGATTCTGCCTTGCTCCTGCCATGTTTAGCAGTGTGTGTTATTCCTTCCTTTCCTTCGTTTCCTTTTCCTAGTGCACAAGTATCTCAGAAAAATTCAAGGTTAGATAGAAATAAATAATCACAAATAAAATTCTTAATCAAACTAGCAATAAAAAAATCAATAATAACAGCCATCCCTAGCAACGTCGCCAAAAACTTGATGAGCGTTTTCTTTGCACGCAAAATTAATCCCCAAGTATTAAGGATATCAAATGCAGCTTAAGCAAGCGACCAAGTTAAATATCGAACCCAAGGGACGGCGTATTATCAATTTAATTATTAACTAAATTAATTAAGACGAAAGACAATTAAGTTTGAGGTTTGATTATCAACTACTAAACAATTAATTAAAATAACAAATAAAATAAATAACACTATAAGAATACGAAAATATCTCAAGAATGGAGAATAGATATCTCTAGGGTAATCCAGTTTTACTACTTAACTTCCCTCTCAAGTGAAGGCCGACTCTACCTTGTGGACAACTAGCTAAATCTCCATCAATAAATATTCGATTCACCCTTTGCTCTTGAGTACAACTAGCTATGATCAAGTGTCGGTTGTGAGATTGTGAACGAAGAAGTAAGTCTTCCTCTGTGAAGATAATTTTCATAACATGGGTCCCACTTTCACCTCCAGTCTCAACCTTGAGTAGTTTAGATTTGCTTGCCATGTGACATGAAGAATCATTTTCTCCGTTTGCAGAAGTAGAGTTTGTAGTTGAATCTTCACCTAGAAAGATCTTCCCTTGCTCTACCAATCACATATCTTCGTCATTAAAGACAAAGCAATCCTTGATAGAGTGGCCCACCAGTCTATGATAATTGCTATAATTTGGATTGTCAGTTTGCCCCACCTCTTCTGGTCATTTCATTTCAGGAAGCTCGATAAGTTTATCTTTCAACAGATCATTAAATATGCTTGGGACATCCAAATGAATGAATGGGTACTTGCTTTCTTGCATATCTTTCAAGGTCAGTCTTCTTTGCCCCTTTTCTTGTGAATCATTCTTTATTTTATCATCTTTTTCATTCTCATTCCTTCGAAACTTGACAGTTGACATATTTGTCGCCATGGACTCTTTTTTCAAAAGATTTGTTGTAGGGTTTGCCCCCTTTCCTGGCCTCTTACTTTTTTTGTACTTGTGGGGTCCAGGAATCGGTGGCTCTACAACTCCGCTCATACTTAACTCCATGTCGTGAGTTCTTGTGGCCAAGTCTTCAAAGGTTTTAGGTTTAATCCTTTGAAGTTTGTAACGAAGGCCCCACTGCATTCTTTGTGTGCATATCTCAATGGAAGAAACTTCAGACAGTCGATCTTTAAAATTTAAGCTCAGATTTCTCCATCGATTAATGTACTCAATTACTGGCTCTTCTCTTAATTGACGAGTGTTAGGCAATTCTATCATGCTAACCGTTCTCCTAGTACTGTAGAAATGGATAAGAAATTGTTGTCCATCTGATCCCAACTGTCTATAGAATCGGCTTTCTAGTCGGTGTACCATTCAAAAGCATTTCCCTTTAGAGAACGAACGAATGTCCTCACCATATGATCTCCGTAAGTCTAGCATCATTGCATGTTTCAATGAAATGTGTTATATGTTGCCTTGGATTACCTTTTCCATCAAACTGTTGGAACTTGGGGGGTTGATAGTTTGGTGGCATCTTCAAGTTATAAAACCTCCTAGTATAAGCCTTAGCATAAGTGAATAAAGGCTTGGAGATCTCTTCGAATTGGTCCTTCATTGTCCCAAGTATAATGCATTTTAGCTGGCTGATAGGAACCTTTCCATCATGGAAAATGTTCAGTCTTTTTCAATCACCTTTTTCCCCCGTCGATTTACGTTTTGCGGAGTCATTTACTTCATTTTCAGCATCTTCATCTTGGTTTTTGGTTACCTGGCTTGTTTCGACACCTGCCATTTTCTCCATTAGTTTGAAGACCAAAGTACTTTTGTTCTTGGTTTTGTTGGCAAGTACAACAACGGATTTAATTAAGCTTGTCAATTGTTCTTCGATAGATGAAGTGTTTGTTTCCATAGTCGAGGCTATGGATGAATCAGACGATGAACTTTCTTAAGAATACTATTAAAGGTATTAGTGTAAGCTTCATCCCATTCAAATGGGTCGCCTTTCTTCATGAGATGGCTGAATGGTTGGCATCGATCGGCCAAATTTGATATGAACCTTCTTAAGTATGCTAGTTTTCCTTGCGAACTGTTGAGGTCATGTATGTTTTGAGGCATCTGCATCTTCATTATTGCATCAATTTTTGCTTTGTCAATTTCAATGCCGCGATGTCGGACAATGAATCCAAGGAATTTTCCAGAAGAGACTCCGAATGTGCACTTAAGCGGGTTCATCTTGAGTTGAAATTTTCTAAGACGCTCAAATATTTGTCTTAGTTCATGAAGATGGTCCCTTTTCTTCTTTGACTTCACCACAATGTCATCAACATAACATTCGACATTCTTATGGAGCATGTCATCAAATATCTTTTGCATAGCTCGTTGTTAAGTGGCATAAAGCCAAACGGCATAACATTGTAGCAAAATATTCCTTTAGGAGTGTGGAAGGTTGTTTTCTCTTGGTCTTCCGGAGAAAGGCTAATTTGATTGTAACTAGACGATCCATCCATAAATGAAAGGACTTCATGCCCGGTTGTTGCATCAATTATAAGTTCTGTAATTGGCAGTGGAAAATATCTTTCGAGCATGCCATGTTCAAATCAAGAAAGTTAACACATACTCTGAGTTGCCCATTTGCTTTCCTTATCGGTACAATGTTAGAGAGCCAAGTGGGATACTTAACTTCTCGTATCTTGCCCGTCTCAAGAAGCTTATTAACCTCAACTTCAATCAATGGAACCAACTCTGGCCGAAATTGGTGTTGCATTTGCTTAACTGGTTTGGTTCCTTCCTTCACTGCTTAATGATGAACTGCCACTTTTGGATCTAATCTGGCATTTCCTTGAACGACCATGCAAACGTCTCTGAACTATTGAAGTAGCTCAATGTAAGCTTTTTTCATCAGCTGTAAACAAAGTACTTATATAAATTGGACGTGGGTCATTAGAATCATCCAAATTAATCTCCTTCAATTGATCAACAGTAGATTTAATAGCATCCTCAAATTCTGGGGGAGCATCATCAGCATCTTCCTCTTCAATTGAGGTCTCTTCTCGTATAGTGACATGATTTACTGTGGCAACTTCCTCCAGGAATTCTTACCTTTGAAAATGTGGATTAGACCCAAATTGTTCATTTTCTCCCATTTTAACAATGCTCTCCACTACAGAGCCATCTCTCCTCATTTCGACAATCTTGCTTAGTAGATCTCTTTGTGCACTGTGTAGATCTGTTTACATGACAATGGAATGAACAACATCTGATGAGCCTACACTTTCACAATCATCTTCTTCACTTCGGGTGAAGATTATTGTTCATTTCTTAGCTTTCAACACCGTGTCACATGATATGGTCAGGAAATATCATCTTTTCATGCGAGATGGGATCCGACTATGTATCTTTGGGAACTAGGTAGTCTCAGATCTCTGGCGATTTTTAACTCCAACTGGTCTGAGTCTTTCGAAGACTGAGATTTTTTTATCTTTCTATCTTCCTCGTAAGACTCTTCTTCTTCAGAAAGAATTTCATCTTCAGTGATATAGTTCGTGTTTCCCTTTTGATCGCAATGCAAATAGGTTTTTGTGGAACATATCCCAAACCTGTTCTAGTATACTTGGAAGTGTGACTATTAATTTTCAATGTCTCATGAGTGATATTGAATCCACTAGGAGCCTTATTAGATAGTTCTTTTTCTTGCGGGTCATATCCAACTTTCATAAGAAGTTTGTAAGCTTGTGGACTATATGATTTGGAAACTGCTGCCTCAAATACTTCCCCATGCTCAGTTTTAGCCCCTTGAATTGACGAGTGATCCCTTTGAGTGGAGGAGGAGAGGGCTTCTCAGTGTCAACATTGGTCAGGGGTAGTGTCAACTCTCCTACTGCCTCGATCAACTGCTTGCTTTCACCAGACCGTGAAGAAGAAATATTATCTGTACTTTCTTTTTCTAGCTTATATTTGTTTTTCTCTTGTGACGAACTTTCTTCTTGCTTGACAGCTTTGCTACTTTTCAGAAAATATCTAGCGTCTGCAAAATATGACTCGGCTTCCGTGAATGGCCTTTCATCACCAAGCACCTTCTTTATGTTACCTTCATTGCAATATTTGAAGTATTGATGTAGCATAGAAGGACTCACTCCATTTTCATGCAACCATAGGCGCTGCAAGAGCATGTTATATGAAGTTTTAGCATCAATAACATGAAACAAAGCTGTTGAGACCATCTTATCTATCATTAAGTCCAAGACTGTTGTACCAAGTGGTCTCTGGCCTTCTTGATTGAACCCATGAATCGTCAATCGACTACTGCCGAGCTTGTCAGTTGGAATCCCTAAATTCTTCAATGTCATTAGAGGCAAGATATTGACCGCTGAACCTCCATTAATCAGTATTCAATTCACCCTTTGCTCTTGAGTATAACCAGCTATGAACAAGTGTCGGTTGTGGATTGTGAACCGAAAAGTAAGTCTTCCTTTGTGAAGGTAATTTTCATAACATGGGTCCCACTTTCACCTCCAAGCTCAACCTTGAGTAGTTGAGCTTCGCCTGCCATGTGACATGAAGAATCATTTTCTCCGTTTGCAGAAGCAGAGTTTGCAGTTGCATCTTCATCTAGAAAGATCTTTCCTTGTTCTACCAATCGCATAACTTTGTCTTTAAAGATAAAACAATCTTTGATAGAGTGGCCCACCGGTCTATGATACTTGTAGTATTTCAGATTGTCAGTTGTCCCGCCTCTTTTAGTCGCTTCATTTCAAGAAGCTCGATAAGTTTATCTTTCAACAGATCATCAAATATGCCTGGGACATCCGAATCGAGGAATGCGTACTTCCTTTATGTTGGCGTTCGATCGTTTGGTTAGCATGAACCGTTAGGTTCCATGTAAACTAGATCAGCGGAAGCAATAAATCAAAGTCTACAATACCTTTCACCAGGGTATGTTGTTGAAATACTGCAGTGAATAACCTCTTGATCTTCTGCTGTATTCTTCAAGTTCAATCCTGACATCGTGTGGGCGACGATCTTCAAGATCTTCCTAATCTGCTTTCTCTCTTCTCTTTCACGTTGAAAACGGCGTAGAGTAAGGGTTCCAGGAAGCTGAGATAACTTATATATGGGCTACAGTAGGGACTAGGAAGAGAAATTGGAGTTGGGCCTCCATTGGGCTTAAGTATCCAAGCTTAGCCCAAAGCTTAAACTTAAGTCCAATAATAATAATATAGTCCACTAAAATATTATTACTGCACTGCCGCTCCAATCCCATAATTACGTTATGGGCTCCTTCTTATTATGAGTCTGACAGTCTCCCCATGTTTAAAATATATAATACTCATTAATTAATTAAGTTACTGACAACTCAAATTAATTAATATCTCATCTGAGAGTAGTACCACTCAACCTTATTATCATGCCGCAAATAATCCACTTGCAAGATTTACATGATAATCCTTATGAGCTCCTCAAGGGGACATCATCAACCTATGTTGGACATGAATTCCTTCTACAATCAACAGCATACTATAGAGACAACACTACTTCCCAACTCACCGAGTTTGTTGATTTAATACATGTAAATCTGACCCATTGATGAATCAAAGAAATATATATTGCCTTACGTGTTGAGGTTATTGTATAGGGATTAAGAGCACGAACATCCATAATAACTGAGATCAAGTTCTCCTATATAGACAGTACAAGTTGAACGATCTCAAGCGGTCCTGCTCAATACACATAAAGCGTACTAATGTGATTCTATAGTCATGACAAACTAATATCAACTTACAATGCAACCATCCCAATAGATAGTCCCCGTCTATCTCGGTTGTGAGCATTTATTTATACTTTATATGAAAACAGATAATATGATCTTTCACGTGTTGTCGCACAACATATTATCTACTGTATAAAGTAAATGGACTTTTGCACAAACATATAAATAAATTATAATATGCAAAACGTTTGATCATATGATTCTCATTTCAAATAAATTGTTAAAATATTATTTCATACAAAAGTCAGACTTTTAGTACACAATCTAACACTTTGTTGAATCTCTGTCAAGGTCAATCTTCTTTGCCCCATTTCTTGGGAATCATTCTTTATTTTATCATCTTTTTCATTCTAATTCCTTCTAAACTTGACAGTTGATGCATTTGTCACCATGGACACTTTTCTCTTGCTTTTCTTTGTACTTGTGGGGTCCAAGAATCGGTGGCTCTACAACTCCGCTCATACTTAGCTCCATGTCTTGAGCTCTTGTGGCCAAGTCTTCAAAGGTTTTAGGTTTAATCCCTTGACGTATGTAACGAAGGCCAAACTGCATTCCTTGTGTGCACATCTCAATGGCAGAAACTTCAGATAGTCGATCTTTACAATTTAAGCTCAGATTTCTCCATCGATTAATGTACTCAATTACTGGCTCTTCTCTTAATTGACGAGTGCTATTCAATTCTATCATGTTAACCGTTCTCCTAATACTGTAGAAACGGTTAAAGAATTGTTGTTCCATCTGATCCCAACTGTCTATAGAATCGGCTTCCAAGTCGGTGTACCATTCAAAAGCATTTCTATTTAGAGAACGAACGAATTGTCTCACCATATGATCTCGTAAGTTCCAGCATCAGTGCACGTTTCAATGAAATGTGTTATATGCTGCCTTGGATTACATTTGCGATCAAACTGTTGGAACTTGGGAGGTTGATAGTTTGGTGGCATCTTCAAGTTGTCAACCCTCCTAGTATAAGGCTTAGCATAAGTGAATGAAGGCTTGGAGCTCTTTTTGAATTGGTCCTTCATTGTCCCAAGTATAATGATTTTTAGCTGGCTGATAGGAACCATTCCATCATGGAAAATGTTCAGTTCTTCTTCAATCACCTTTTTCCCCGTCGACTGACGTTTCGTGGATTCATTTACATTATTTTCAGCATCTTCATCTTGCTTTTCGTTTGCCTGGCTTGTTTTGGCACCTGCCATTTTCTCCATTTGTTTGAAGATCAAAGTACTTTGTTCTTGGTTCTGTTTGGCAAGTGCAGCAATGGATTCAATTAAGCTTGCCAATTGTTCTTTGACATATAAAGTGTTTGTTGCCATAGTCGAGGCTATGGATGAATCAGATGATGGACTTTCTTCATATAGAGGAGTTGAGCCAGCAAGGTGGCCCTCTTCATTTTTATCATCCTTATCATTTTAAGGTATTCCTTTGGGGATAACTCAACTGAAGAATTTGTCTTTGAAGAGACTTCATACCGCGCATTCTTTGACATGCTTCTGGTTGTAACATTAACATCTTCAACTTGTAGTTCCGAAAACCCAACAGAAGTTGATCTGGTGACTTTGACTCTTAGCGGAGCCATCTTACTTTGCTTATGTAAAGAGGAGATGAGAGATAGAAACTGTCCCACTAGACATGCCAAAATTTGTAACAACAAATTTTATATTTATTAAATAATAAACACAAAAGAATATTACAAAGAAAATCCAAGATGGATTGAACTTGAGAATTTGAATGAACAGTCTCTAGCTATCCTCTGATTCCTCTCTTGAGTTGACTTCTTTTCTACTTTATCAACTTTCGGAGCCGGATCTTCGGATGAAGCTTGTCGGTGCTCGGGTTTGACTTGAAGCTTTAAAACGTTTATCCGGAGGCGTCGAGTCTTTGTTCGAATCAAACGCTGACTTGAAGATTTATCGTGAAAAATGTTGTTCAATTTGGTAGAACACCGTTGACTTTACGAATATTGTTTGATGAACTTGATTTGAAGAAATGTTGAATCTGAGGGGCTCTGCACCTTGATCTCAGATTGAATGTTGTTTCTAGATTGATCTTTGATGAATAACTTGATTTTCGTAGAAATTTCAAGTTTCTTCAGAGCTCTCCGATTTTCGGGATTTTCAAGGATGTCTGGAATGAGGACTGAAAACCCTTATTTATAGGTGGACGAAATAACCACTTGAAAGATATTTTCTCCTTGAAAAAATATGTTTGGTTTTTCCCTTAATTAAACCTACTAGACTTGATATGAACCTATTTAATTTAATTAGGCCTGCTGGACTAAATTTAGTCCTATTTAATTTAAATAAACCTGCTGTGTTTGATTTGAACCTATTTAATTTAATTAGGCCCGCTGTGATGAATTTGGGTCTATTTAATTTAATTAGACCTATTGGAATTTATCTGGGCTTAATTGACTTGTGCCAGACACACTTGACTTGAATTGAGCCCACTTGACTTGGGTTGGCCAATTCGACTTGGATTTTGGCTCAAATAATTACTCCCTCAGTCCCTTTAAAATGTATTCGTTTACTTTTTGCACGTGGATTAAGGAGTATAATAATTAAATATATTTTGAGGTGAGAGAAATAATATTTTAAAGTGTAGTATGTAGTTGTATTAGTGATGAATGTGAGACCATGTATGATCACATTAATCTAAAAAAGGAAATGAATACTTTATAATTTGACGAAACAAAATTACAAAATGTATACGTATCAGGGGGACGGGAGGGAGTATATTATTTATCAATTATTTATTTATTCATTTCATGAATTAATTTATTTATTTAAATTCCTTAATAAATCAATATTTAATATATTTTACTTTGCATTTATATTTATTAAGCAATAAAATTTAATTGCCTACATATAAAGAGAAAAAGTGTATAAATTGAAGAGGGAGATAATGTAGTAAGTAAATATGGGAATGCATTTCTTTTGCAATGATTTTTGTATTCAATTTTCACTCTTTTCCGACCATTACTCAAAGCCTAATCAGATGAATAATTATGCAACACAGTATTCACTATCGAAGCCCAGGAGTCATGGCCTCTTACCAAAACAGATTTCACATATCTAAAGAGTATTGGCCAGAGGGGTGGGGTGAAGAGAGAATTGCCAAAGCATTTTTTGTCATACAGCAATCAAGTCGAAGACTTCAAATCCAGATATTATCATTTAACAAAATCTAACCTCCAAAAATAAAAATACTGCAATCTGAATCATAGATTGAAACATAAACGCTCCTCTTATACAACTAGCCACTGTAATCTCCCTCAGAAAACTTGTTCTCAGGATAGAAGACAGCCACAACTTCATTCCCCCCGAATTTCCTTCCATTCAGTCCTTGACGAGCTTTAACAGCACTTTCAGTGTCAGCATATTCCAAGAACACCTACACATAACAATGTTAGTTTGCCTTGTACGAATCAAATTAATAAATAATAATAAAAATTAAAATTAAAATGAGTGACGGCGGACAATCTCCCACATCCAAATCAAAAAATTTAATTATTGCCAAGAGGACGTATCTAATGGAAGGGTTTTTGCTTAATGACAAACCTTCCCTGCTCCTGGTTCCATCTCTCCATTAGGAAGTGGGCGGGGGATGACCACATTAACCAAAGAACCTGCAAAAATTGGCATCAAAACAGAATCAGTGCATCAAACACAGACTGCCTGATTAGAGTCATAATAAAATAGTGCATCAAACACAGACTGCCTGATTAGAGTCATAATAAAATAGTTCAAGGCAGTCTGTCGCATACATGGAAAGATGGTGTGGACTATATAAATTTCGGCATTATTTCAAGATTGGTGAACTAAATATCACATGGGGTCCCCCAAGGAATGGCATGACTGAAATTATAAAATACCCAAAAACAGTGCAAATCTTACTCACGGCTTAAATTCATATTAATGCTGATATATCACTCTAGTCAAAGAGAATGAGCTAAATGTTCTCTCACATACACATATTAGAATTTTCCAAATGTATATTTCATCTGACTTGAGAAGGCTGTAAAGGAGAACACAGCCAAGTAGAGGAATAGCATTTGTGTGACTGAAGATGACAAATTAATGCTGATATCACTCTAGTCAAACAGTACACAAATTAGAATTTTCCAAATGTATAATTGATCTGACTTGAGAAGGCTGTAAAGGAGAACACAGCCAAGTAGATGAATAGCATTTGTGCGACTGAAGATGACATAAGAGAACGTGTAATTTTTAATCAAGAGAAAAGGTGAGATAGAGTACTGACCAAACTTTCCACATTCAGTTCTCATGTCTTCTACTATATCTTCATAGTCATTATCATCCTTGAGCTCATCGGCAGTAACCACTTCAGTTAAGCATACAACCTTTGTAGCTTGTGTAAGACCGGGTGTCAACATTAGTCTCTGCCAACACGAGAAAAGGGAATGTACATTACTCAATAACTGTAGGGGTACAATTTCAGGTTAGGCAGTAATCGAAGAGCATTGATCAAATGCCAGATAAAAACTTAAGAAAAACTGACAACCTAGAAGATCATCATATCAAACTAACACAGAACCAGTCTCATTACCTGTAATGCTATTTGTTGTTGAGCATGCAGCAGTACGCTCTCTTGCTCAGGTTTAGGTTGTGTTGTACCCTGGTTAGCGCGCCTCACAGTGAGCGTTTTATCACCCATCTTTATCCCATTCAGAGCTGCACAAGCAATATCTGTAACTGATAAATCTTGATAAACACAAAATGCATAGCCTTTGGAATTCCCCGTTTCTCTATCTTTAACCAGGTCAAAGCCTCGAAGTGGTCCAAACGATTCCAGCAACTCCCTGATCTGTGACTCGGTGAAATAATATGGTAACCCGCCAACAAATATCCGATCAGGTCCTTCCAAACCTCCAGCGGCTCCCGGCGTCAACCCAACAGCTCCAAGATTTAGATTTGGATTAGGTTGACTGGGCCCAAGAGTGGCAGCCAGTGAAGGATTATAGTCACTAGGTCTTCTCACTTTAACAGGTGCACCCTGAAGAAATGAAAATCAAAATAAAGAGTGCTTTCATGTGCATAATGATTAATGTCTATAAAGTGGTACCTTAATATAGCAATACCATGAAAAAAAAATGAGTGGATTCATAATTAGACATAATTTATATTGAAGTTCAGATATCTTACTATCTTCATATAAGGTAGTAAAATGTGCAGTACCTCAAAAATAATGCCATCCAATGCCATTGCATTACTAGCCTCTTCCACCGATCTCATCTCCACAAAAGCAAATTTCTTCTCATGGTTAATGTAAACATTGACCACCGCATCTCCTGAAGGCAGGAAAAGGAACAGTATTTAGTCATTTGTCATATTAAACTTCATAATAGCTGACCCAATAATTTAGAATTGGTGGGCATACCTGGACCAGCAGTGTTCCCGCCAATTGCTGACATGACATGACTGAAGAAAGTTGCTACAGACTGCAATTATGGAAACAAATGCAGTAAAATTAGTGTGACCGAAAGAAATGCAATGTGAGCACAAGATTAAGACGAATAGAACTTAAATACAGACCAATGTAATTACTTAAGCCTAAAGCTGGAATAGTTATAATGCGCACAATAACAGACTTGGTTCTGCGAATAATAACAAGACAAGAAAATGCTTCCACAAAACGTATGAATATTGCAAATAATAATTAATTGAACATGTATATATTTGAATATTTGATATACTCAACAGTATGAGATGAATAACACTTTATTTGACTGATTTGACATCAATCTGTCAACTTTTACAAGCAGATAAGTGAAAGCTTGAATAATTATCATGTGATACAGTCCACGTAATGCCAAAGATAATAATGTAATATGATATATCCAACCACATACTAAGAATGATAAGATCTATTGAGATGGAATGTGGTATTAATTTCAACTTTTGTAAGCAGACTCGAAAATCCAAAAAAAATTCGTTATGACAATGAACTTGGTGCCAAAGATAGTACTGCAAAATGGTGTACATCCTACCACATGCACATAATGATAAGATCTGATTCAGTTGAAAGTGCTATCACCTGTTCATTAGCTGTAGGGGGAAGTCCACCAACATAAACCCTCCGAGCATGCCTAGTCGCCTGGCCAAACAAAACTCAAGTCATTTTGATAATTAGTTGTAAAATGAACTGACAAAAGAGAAAGCCAAAACCAACCTGTTGAGTCATTGCCTGAACAGGCATTATTGGGAGGGCTCCGAACTGCAATCAAGGTTAGCAAAATTCTTGAGCTATATCTATTTCCACAAAAAACAATATAAATAAAAAATGGGGAGAGCAATATTACCTGCCCTCCTGTTAAGGGTAACATGTTTGGAAACATTCCAGAAATAGTAGGGGTGGTCCCAGTTAGCTGACCTGTAAATGCAAAGGCAAATTACAACTCGCATTTTAAAATAGAAGCTTCTAATTATTTTTAAGTTGTAAGAGTGAGAGTTTACAACAATTATTATAATTTTCTCCTTGATTACATCAAAATATAGGCTGAGTATCAACTGGTAATACAATTCTTAATTGATCTGTAAGAACTACCAAACATGCAATCCTGGCTGAAGATGGACAAGACCTGTATTCATTCTTCCTTGTAATAAAAGCTACAGATGTCGGCTCACGCCCATTGTCAGCACAGTGGGGCTAGTAGCCCAACATTGCCTTCTTAGAACACAACATAGGACATACAAAACAAACAAACAAACACAAACACAACAAGAAACCAAAAACTCTCTCAGTTTCGATCACCAGGCAAATAATTAAATAAAAATCTGAACAGTCATTCTGGGGACTAGTACTCCAAATTGTGATGTGTGCAATTGAAGGACACGAGTACGCTTACCAAAATGAAACCATGTTTTTGATTAGACGATTCCACACTATATCACAGAGAAAAGAGAAGTAATAGTTATCATAACAAATAGTTTGTAGATCAATAGTTCAGCTATACCTGCAACAGCAGCAGCAGTAGTGTTAAGCAATTGAGCAGGAGGTGCCATGTCAAAACCACTCATCCTTTTGCTGTTAAGTATATTGTTACCAATAATGGAAGTGAAACAGATTATAGTAATGATTGTGAATTAAAACAAAGAAAGATAACTTTCACGAGGAATCAACACCAAACGAGCAATTGTCATTTACATAGAAGAGCAGCAGATGTGACGTAAAATGTTGCACCATTTTAGTTAGTGGTAGTGATGCCAGCTAATGCGTTTACCCAGATACAAACTAATCATTAGAAAGGATTGAGAGACAACACATCAGTGCTATTAACTATTACTCCCTACGTCCTGTCAGTGTCTTCACAATTACAGTTATACTTTGTTTATTAGAAAAGACACTTTTGAGTAACTTTATTGACTTTGTGACTTGTGTGGGTAATGTAGAATAAATAAGGAGTAAAGTATACTGTGTGTTAGGTGAGGATGTCACTTTTCAAAACAAAAGTGTATACATGCCAGCTGAAAAACCTCATTAATCATAAAAGGATCTCTTATTTTCTTTTTTTGCATATAGAAAAATATTAGACGCCAGCTTAAAATTTTTTTTTCCTAAATCAATTTGCCTTATAGTCCAATAATTGTAAGCATTTTGATAATCACTGATCAGAAACATTATATACCAATAAATGATAGTTTCATTTAATAATTAAAAAGAAAATTCAAATAAGGAGTTGAGGGTGTGGGTAAGGGTGAGGTGAGTAGAGGTGACTGAAAAAACCCTAAACCCTAAAAGCCAAATCAAGAAAAAAAAATCCATTCCCTTATGATGAAAGATATTCTACTTACATTGATAAATTATAACCAGAACTAGATGTGGTGATCATTCTATCCCCTAAAAAACTGACAATCTATCAGATGCACTTTATTTAGTGGCAGTGTGGCACATGCCAATGATCTCAGCCATGGAAGGAAGTCATTCTTTAATGTCAGATATAAGAAAAAGGTTTCAAAATGTTTTTAAATCAGCAGAAGATGAAAACAGTGAGAATTATCATGCATTGATTGCATTCTGATACAAGTGATTTTAGATTTAATTATTTTTTTATTTAATTAAAAATATACGTCCTGGCAGTAGTACAGCAGGCGATCCTGGACTTTACTCATCTTCTGTGAAAGGATAACAAATCTGAATGACAAAAGCAAAGAAACATGGGAAGTTTGATGCCACTAGCTACCTTTTGGAGCGTGAACGAGATCGTGACCTTGATCTGTGCTCAGATCTAGCCTTGGAGCGAGATCTGGATCTGCGTCTATGTCTGTCCTCCCTATCTCTGTCATAATCTCTCCGGCTGAAAAATATAAAAGATACATCACCTTAACCATTAGATGCAAGGATATTGTAAGATTACGGCCCATAAAAATTAGAAGATAGAGCAGATCACATTGCCATTAAAGAATAGCATATAGTTGTAGCTTCCTCACCTATCATAGTCTCGGCTTCTATAGTCATCACCATCTCTATCTCTTGTTCTCTCCCTTCTCTCACTTCGGCGGTCTCGATGATGACGGTCACGATCCTTGTCTCGCTCTCTTGCCTTATCCCTATCTCTGTCTCTATCCCTATCCCGTTCTCGCTCCTTATCTTTCTCCCTGTGCCGGTCTTTATCACGACCTCTTTCTCTTTCCCTGTCTGTACTTTTAGAGGACTCCCTTTCTTTGTCTTTCACATGCTCACGGGATCCGTGCTGCTAAAAGACGCAGTTGGATAAATGTAAAAAAAAGATAAACTAAACAAAATGTAAGCAGCGAGATATATAATCACAAGGTCATTCCACTATAGAAGGATAACTAATTACCACCATTTCTTATTTTCTACAAAGATCCCATTATTCCAGGGGATTGAGATAGCCAACCTTCAACTTCACTCAATGCTAAGAGTGGCATATCTCCTTAAGGGTCCCATAATAAGAAATTTGATATAATTAGCACTTTGTATTTTCAAAGTTTCAGCTATACATTAAGATATTTGTCTATCCGCAATTCCATATTATCGGAAAAATGTTCTTTCATATCTCTCATTTTCCATAAATTAGAAAAACAACCCTAGTTGTTAATTCTCCAGACACACATGATGAATCCATCACAACTTGCTTGTTATTAAGTAACATCAAACCAAGTTGGCTCCAAGAAAGCTGAATATGGCACGCTATCCAATTATTTTCTATTCATTACTCCCTCCGTCCCATAATAAACTTCACACTCACCACATTTATTTGTCTTACAATAAACTTCAACCCAAATATGGAAATAACACCTCCAATAATATAAAAGTGTACTTTTATTTCAAAATTGATATTCTCACCTAACACACATGACATACTTTAACCTTCATTCATTACCTAAAAAGACTACAATGCCCCCTAAAAGTCAATTAAATTAGTTAATAATACAACTTTTTCTTAATAACCATGGTACAATAACGGTGCAATATATTAAGGGATGGAGGGAGTAATTATTTAAGGAAGGCCTTTTAACTTATACCATCTTCTACAAAATTGAAGTGTTCCACCCACTCATCTCACACCCCATTGACAAAATCTACCATCAACACTATCATAACAAGAGAACCACACATTAAATCTGAACAAAAACCTAAGGACATAAGAAGTTATTGTTCATTATAAGATATTGTGAACAGTTCCTAAAAATTTAATTTTCAACAGAAAAATCCTATGCCCCAAATGAAGCAGGAACGTGTGCAGAAACCTTTCTTGCTAACCAAATTTAAGATGCATATGCAGTACAATTAACCATTTAAACAGAGTAAAGCACTGTAAACAACTAATAATTGTTCGAACCTTGGAGCCCGCACTGGATGAATCTTTGTGAGATTTTTCCTGCATCTCATCAGCTGCTTTTGGTGAGTCCGCGGGAGATGGGGAAAGGGAATTGCCATCAATTTCATGACTTGGCATCTGACAATTGTGTAAAAAGAAGATAGACTTAGTAAGTTTTGGATCTTTAGGAATGAATAAAAATATAAATCGACAAAATATTTAAATTTGACTTAAAATTTTACTCGAAGCTCCGACATTGAAATCAAACAATAATTTATTGCAATAAAACTTATACAATCAACAAAAGTAAAACATTGCTTCACGTTCACCACCTTCAAAGATCACAATATGACAAGAAATAACAAGGAAATGAAATTGAGGAAAAAACAACGGTGTAGCACAGCACCGCTTTGCTAAAAAATTCAGAGAACCATGACGGGCCAAATTGAAACATACTCCTCAAGTAACACACAAAAACAAATTGATTAAACAGCCGCAAAATCCATTAAACTGTATACTAAAGATATTGCATATCGATGAAAGAAGAGGAATTTCAGCGTTTCTAATCCAGTGAACATACAAGGGATAGCAAGAACTTCAAACTTGAGAATTGGATCTAATATTTTTTTTATAAAAAACACAGATCAAGAAGCAGATTGAGAAGTAAAAACACAAAACGGAAAGAGGGTTTACTATTTCAGAGGAAGATCGAACACTTGTAAGAACTAAAATCGCAGTTTCAGCCCTAATTGTTGGGTTCGAGAATTCGAGAATTTTACCCTACTATCTCTCTTCGAGGGTTTTTATAAGGGAACAAAATACTCGTACTAATATTTGATAAACTAAAGGAGGGTTTAGTTTTGCTTAGATAGGGCAGGAAATTGATTTGAGGATGAGGTGTCATTTTATTGAAATTTAGAATTTTTTCTCTGTTAAAATAAATATTTGGTGCTTATTTTATTATTTTAGTATATTATATGGGCTCATTTGCAAATCTTTATACTACTTAAAGTTAAAAATCTGCCGTTCTAAGTCAAACTTGCAAAGCACAAATTCATTCGATCTTCTCTCCCTATTGACTCATTTCACTCTCTCCAGTCTCCACCCTACTCTGTAAATTGCCGGCGCCGACAAAATGTAAATCCCCTCCACGCGAACATCATCAGCAAAAGAAGAATCCCAACCTGCAAGCCCTCTGGCAAACGTCATGAGCAAACAGAAGAATCTCAACACAGCCTCTCTCTACGCCTTAATATCGCCGGCGCCAAAGAAGGATTAAGCTTCTTCGCCATTATTAAGCTTCTTCGCCATTATTTAAGCAGGCGAAATCCGGTGGCAAGCATAAGAAAGTAGACTGACTCTCTCTCTCAGGGTCTTTTTTGCGTGTGTCTGATTTGGTGGATTGTGGATTCAATTGGATGATATTTATGTTATGTTTAATGTTTAATTAATTTATTTGTTGGAGTGTAATTATTGGCCAATTATTTTATGAATAATCGATGATAGAGGTGAGGATTCAATTTTATTTTATTAAATGGGGAATTCTTTAATTTTTTTACATGTGATTTAATGGATTTTTATCTTGAGTTTTTTTTCATTCTATTTATATTTTCTTTTTTCAGAATGAAATTTTGCAGTGAAGCTTCTCTTTGCAGAGATAAACTTTGCAGACAGTAAAAACTTTGCAGAATTAAAGTTCGTAGGGGAAACTTTGCAGGGGAATTTTGAGATTTTCATATTGAAACATTGGACTGTTATTACAATATAATAATATATTGTTGAAACTACTGTAAATATTGTTTTCTTCCATAGAAATTAATTTGATTAATTATTGGATTATAGAAATTAATTTGATTAATTATTTGATTTTTTTATATCGGTAGATCGAATATAATATCATTTATTGATGATTATAAGAAATGGAGTGAAATAATACATTGTAGAAAAGAATATATATGAAATATGGATTATGATATAGGAATAAAATATAGAATATTGATGAAATATGGATTGAATCTGTCATATATGAATTATGAAATGTGGATATAAAATATGGATAATGGTAAAAAAAAAAATATTGAATTAAATTAAATTACAAAAAATTGATGAAATCGAAATATATGAAAATAACTTTTTTAAAAAAAAAACTTTTTGATCATATGTATTTTAAGGAAAATATTATAGTTATTCATTAATTTATTAATTATTGAATTTTTACGAAAAATTGATACGTAAAAGAAGAGAAACAAAATACTCATTTAAATATTGATAATTAAATAAATATAGAATTTATTAAGATATAATATATGGATAATTGTAAATAAAAATTTTAAAATTTAAAATATAGAAAATTGATGATTTATGAATATATTAAAATAATTTTTTTTAAAAAGAAAACTTTTTGTCCATCTTCATATATTTTCGAGGAAATATTCAATAAATGAGAATGTGTTTGTTTGATAGTATCATATAATATCGAAAAAATATTTAATAAATGAGAATGTGTTTGTTTGATAGTGTCATATAATAATAAATATGTTTCCAAAATAACTATTAATCCTTAATTGTGAAAATTTAATAAAGAAAGAATCTATGTTCTAAAAGATTGATAGTAAAAAAACAGAGAGAGAAACGAGTAATATTAAAAAAAAATTATTGTAAATAAAATATTTGAATGATATATAAAATGGGTGAAATATTAACATGTGAATTTTTTTTTTAAAAAAAATTTCTATCCAATTTCATTTACTTTCATGAAAATATTTTAAAAATACATATTAGTCATTATTATAATGCAGATGAAATTTTTGTGATACATATAGCTACATCAATTGCTGTAAATTTAATAGTAAATACAATATTTTAAAATTAAAAATATTTCATTATTATTATTATTATTATTATTATTAATTAATTAAAACATTGTAATCAAATATAATCATATTGTCTGAATGAGTGATCAAGTACAAATATACATGTATATCTGTTTTTTTAACATTTATTCTACATTTAAAATAAAACGAATTACCTGTGCACACAGGTACATGAATTCAAATTCGTGTACCATATTTAAAAAACATACATATATTAGTAAAAATCTATTTATTAATGAATACTAATATATAAAGTTTGTTAACAACTTTTATCCCATTTTGGTTAATTTTTTAATGAATACTAAATAAAAAAAATACTCCCTCCGTCCCAGTAAAATACGAACACTACCTTATTATAAACATTAGATAACTATTCGCATTTCACTGCGACGGAGGGAGTACTACATTTTTGGAGTATATATTATTATTGAATAAAACTAATATAGATGGGTGTACGCGTATATCTAGATAGACGAGTTACAAATTCATTATTTTAGATAATATTCGTTTTTGACATTTTGATCTATCTCATTACAAAGTATCAATTTCCTTTATGGGTAGATGAGATAAAAAAACAATTACTCCCCATTCAACTCACTATATTCGAGTCCCATAATTATTCACTGTACATATACTATATACTAAAGGAGGGTTTTGGTTTTATTTATTCACTATACATATATATACTAAATACTAAAGGAGAGTTTTGGTTTTATTAGGTGGCATCATAAGAGTAATTTAGGGATGATGTGGAATTTTCTTAGAATTTTGATTTTTTAATAAATTTGTCAAACTTGCTTAAGAAGGAGAGTGTGGATAGTTTATGTGACAACCAAACTTGCTAAGGAAGGAAAGACAAATAGATATCATGTCATAAAAATGAAAAGAAAAGTTACATCATGAGAATCGAAAAAAAAAATGTAAAAAGGCCAACACGGCCAAAAGATCTATTTGAATCTAAAATATTCTCTATTCATATCATGAAAGAGGATATTATCTAAATTAGCTGGCGCAGAATTCATCCATGATAAAGGCCCTCCAACTTGTGAAAGTACATCAACTGCATTGTTTCCCTCCCTATAAATATATGATATATGAAGTGTGAAATCCCTGAGTAAGTCCTTCGCTTTTCGCCATCTTGACATTACCTTCCAATGAATCGTTGGATTTACCTGTTTAAAAGCATACAACACATAAGTACAATCAGTTTCTAACCAAAGATGCCTCCAATTCTTCTCATGTGCTAACTCAATGGCCATGCACATCATATACAACTCAACTTCCATCGTAAATCCATGTCCCAAACCACAAGTGAAACATCCCATCGGGAATCCCCTACTATTTCTGAAAATGCCACCTCTGGAAATAACCCCAGGCCATCCCTCCGCATGTCCATCAACATTAATCTTTACCCAACCTGCGGCTGGGGCTGCCATTTGACAGGAATGATACTAGGTGCCTTCCTCAGCATCCCCTTGATTTTAAAGTACCTAAGAGTATTGAAATCAGACATTGCATTACTCATGGATCCTAGGTTGAAGCTACCTCCCTACTTGATTAAAGCCATAAGCTGCGCTTTAACTTGAGAAACCCTCACCATCATATCTTGCATTTTATCATCATATCCATCATTCATCATTTGATTTCTTTGTTGCCATATTATCCACACATAGGTAACAATGGCTATCCTCAAAAGTGAATTAATCTGGGGACTTTCCGAAACCTCCATAGCTTGTGTTACGAACCCAACAAATGACTGATCTGTGTTCATTCTAAGGCCAAACGAGAAACTTGCCAACACATGCCAAAGTATGTCCACAGCCATGGGGCAATTTAAAAACAGGTGATCAACTGTCTCTTCATCATTCTTACTCAAATAACATCTGGATGGGCCTCTGAAACCCCCATCAGACAAAGTATTCCATGTAGTCAATACTCCCCCGTATAGCCTTTCAAATTGTGATGGATTGTCTCATCGGTATAAACTATGCCCAGATCCACTTCCCCAATTAACTGTAAAAAAAGCATGCCTCAAGTGAATGTAAGCTACCTTAGAAGTAACGTTACCCTGAAAGGATTTGGTCCACACCCTATTATCTTCAAAGTATAAGGACATATAAGTGTTAAGTATCATGTCCACTACATGCGGATAAGCTTGTGTGAAGCTAGCAGTAAAATGCCAACTCCCCTCGTACAAATAATCTCCTATAACATCATCATATCTTGCTCGGGAATCATGAGGTATGCCAACCATATCCGCTATAGGAACACCAACCCAATTATCAAGCCAAAATTTAACTTTGGTATCATATCCCACCATCCATATTTCCTCCTCCTTCAAGCGATTTATATGACTCATACACGCCCCTCGGATGGATGAAGGAATATATGTAGATCTCAGGGAGTATCCTGCAAACCATTTGTTTGTAATGAAACTTAAAGGACCATTTCCTTCCATAATTTCCCATGCAAGTTTCATGATGTACGCCTCATTAGCCGTTCTAATGGATCTAATTCCCAATCCTCCTTCATCTGTAGGCAAACATACCTCTTCCATCCTACCGTAAAGTGGTGTTGCTTCATTGGGTCTCCTGACCAAATGAAATTCCGACATGCAGCTTCAATTCTCTTTATGTGATGCCTCGGCCATCTATATATCATCATCACATGAACAGCCAAAGATATTATAACCGAATTAGCCAGACATATTCTGCTTGCCATTGACAATATGTTGCCCTTCCATCTTTGAAATTTTGCAAGGATAGAATCAGTAATTTGCTGGAATTGCTCTATCTTCGGAGCTCCAATGAAGATCGGAATTCCAAGGTATTTGAATGGGAAACTACCCTCTTGGATGCCCAACAAATGATGGGTGTGTCTCTTAGTGACTGCACTGATGTGTTTGCCGTAATAAACCTTTGATTTAGAAGGATTAAAAACCTGTCCAGACATGGCAGTGTATCCTTGCAATATGCCTTTAAGACATAAGATGGAATTTTCATCTCCCCTACAAAACATAACAATATCATCTGCATAAAAGAGGTATGGAAGGATGTAACTATTTCGGTTAGCCTTAGCTTGAACCAATTCTCCATCATGAATCTTGCTTTGTATCCATTTTCCCAGGACTTCTTCCGCTATGCAAAACAGAAGGGGCGATAGAGGATCCCCCTGACAAACTCCTCTACCACAATCGAAAAAACCTTGTGGGCTACAGTTAATAAGAATTGAAACCTTTGCTGAGCTGAATATGACCTGAATCCATCTGATGAAGGTGTCATGAAACCCCATTTTCTGTAAAACATGAAGGATGTGTTGGCTTTTGGATCGTTTGGTTCAGCGTGATCCATTAGGAAACCAAGTAAACAATAACAGCGGAAGCAATAATTATAGTTTACCTTTCTTTAGGGTTGATATAGAGGATGAATCGTTGCAGAGAACTACCTCTTGATCTTCTGTTGTATGACCCAAGTCCAATCCTGATGTTGTGTGGGCAACAATCTTCAGGATTCTCTCAATCAGCTTCTCTCATTTTCTCATGTCAAAAGCTGAGATGACTTATATACATGGGATACAGCAGGGACCAGAAGGAGAAATTGGGTTGGCCTCTATTGGGCTTAAGTATCCAAGCTTAGCCCAAAGCTTATACTTAACTCCAATAATAATAATATAGTCCACTAAAATATTATTACTGAACTACCTTACCAATCTCATAATTACGTTATGGGCTCCTTCCTATTATGAGCCCGTTAGTCTCCCCATGTTTAAGATATACAATGCCCATTAATTAATTAAGTTACTCACAACTCAAATTAATTAATATCTCATCCTAGAGTAGTATCACTCAATCTTATTATCATGGCGGAATTAATCCACTTGCAAGATTTACATGATAATCCTTATAAGCTCCTCAACGGGACATCATCAACCTATATCGGATACGGATTCCTTCTACAATCAACAACATACCATAGAGACAATATTATTTCCCAACTCATTGAGTTTGTTGATTTAATACATGTAAATCTCACCCATTGGTGAATCAAAGAAATATATACTGCCTTACGTGTCGAGGTTATTGTATAAGGATTAAGAGCATGAACATCCATAATAACTGAGATCAAATTCTCCTATATAGACAGTACAAGTCGAACGATCTCAGACGGTCCTGCTCAATACACACAAGGTGCACTAATGTGATTTTATAGTCAAGACAAACTAATACTAAATCGCACTACAACCATCCATATAGATAGTCCCCGTCTATCTCGGTTGTGAGCATCTATTTATACTTTATAAGGAAACCGATAATACAATTTTCCGCATGTTGTCGCACAATATATTATCTACAGTATAAAGTAAATGGACTTTTGCACAAACATATAAATTAACAATTTATAATATGCAAAACGTTTGATCAAATGATTCTCATTTCAAATAAAATTGTTAAAAACATTGTACAATACAAAAGCAAGGCTTTAAGTATACAATCTAACAATCTCCCACTTATACTAAAAGACTACGCTGCCATATCTGCCGACACATATCTAATCCTCATTCCTTCTACATGTCCATCAAACGCTTTCGCTGGAAGGCTCTTAGTAAAAGGATCAGCCAGGTTATCCTCCGATGCAATCTTAGCAACAACGATCTTCCCTCTTTTAACGATGTCTCGTATCAAGTGGTACTTGCGCTCAATGTGTTTACTCGCCTTATGGACTCTTGGTTCCTTCGAATTTGCTACTGCACCACTGTTATCACAATAAATTGTGATCATTTTGGGCAAATCAGGAATCATGTCCAAGTCCATTAAGAAGTTCCTAAGCCATACTGCTTCTTTAGCTGCCTCAGAGGCTGCTACATATTCAGCTTCCATGGTAGAGTCTGCAATGCATTTCTGCTTTACACTCCTCCATATTATGGTTCTTCCTCCAAGAGTATACACATAACCCAAAGTGGATTTACTAGCATCCCTATCTGACTAGAAATCCGAATCAGTATAACCCAAAGGTAACAAAGTATCTGCTCGGTAAATTAGCATATAATCCCTAGTCCTTCGCAGGTACTTCAAAATATGCTTTACCGCAGTCCAATGCCCTTGCCCTGGATTACTTTGATACCTACTGACCATGCCAACGGCATAACAGATATCTGGTCTCGTACATAGAATAGCATACATGAGGCTTCCTACTGCCGAAGCATAAGGGACTAGCTTTATTGCCTCTATTTCCTGTTATATCTTTGGACACATCTCTTTAGATAGAGGTATTCCATGTCTGAAAGGTAGAAAACCTTTCTTGGAATCTTACATGCTAAAACGAGTCAGGATTGTATCAATATATAAAGTTTAGGATAAGAACAACATTCTTTTCTTGCGATCGCTTATTAATTTGATCCCAAGAATGTGTCCGGCCTCTCCTAAGTCCTTCATTTCAAACTTCTTGGACAGCCATACCCTTATGCCCGACAATACCTTTACATTGTTTTCAATGAGTAGAATATCATCCATGTAGAGTACAAAAGATACCACTACGTTTTCCTCACACTTCTTGTACACACATGATTCATCCGGACATTGAATAAATCCATATGACTTGATTACTTCATCAAAATAGATGTTCCATGATCTTGAAGGTTGTTTCAATCCATAAATGGACCTTTTAAGCTTGCACACAAGATGCTCTTCGCCCTTTGCAATTAATCCTTCTGGTTGCTTCATATAGATGTTTTCCTCAAGATTTCCATTCAGGAAAGCTGTCTTGACATCCATTTGTCATACCTCATAATCCATATGAGCAGCAATTGACAAAAGAATCCGGATTGACTTAAGCATGGCCATAGGCGAGAAGGTTTCCTCATAATCGATTCCTTCTTTCTGAGTATATCATTTAGCCACAAGCCTTGCTTTAAAGGTTTCCACCTTACCGTCAGATCCTCTTTTTCTTTTATAGATCCACTTGCATCAAATAGCTTTTACACCATCTAGTAGCTCTATAAGCTCCCAGACTTGATTAGAATACATGGATTCTATTTCAGATTTCATTGTGTTTTTCCATAAATGAGCATCTTTATCTTGCAGTGCCTCGTTATAATTCCATGGGTCAATTTCATGTTCACCAGGGACCAAGTCGGATGACTCTCCCAATCCCATGAATCTATCCAGTTCTCTCACAACCCTCCCAGTACGACGGGCTTCACAGGCAATTGCGTATCAGGTGTGACACGTGGTGCAGTGTCCTATGGTATATCCTCTTGTACATTTGGTATGATGTTTGGTGTTTCCTCTCTTACTTCATCTAGAACAATTTTACTCTTGGGTTAGTGGTTCATTACATAATCCTCTTCCAAAAATCTTGCGTTCGTACTAACGATCACCTTTTGATCCTTAGAACTATAAAATAGACCACCCCTCATTCATTTAGGATATCATACAAACAGAAAAATATTCGTACTCGATTCTAACTTATCAGCATCTAATCCGAAAGTGTTTGAGACTAGGCTTTCACTTTGTCCACAATTCGATGGGTGTGGAAGCTACTAATTTAGAAGGTACTAAATTCAGGATATAAGCCGCTGTATCCAAGGCATATCCCCAAAACGAGCTTGGTAATTTCGAATAACTCATCATTGATCTTACCATTTCCATAAGAGTCATATTCCTTCTTTTTGCTACGCCATTCTGTTGGGGTGTGCCTGGTGCAGAAAATTGGATTCAATCCCTAGCTCCGATAAATAATTCCTAAACTCTCCCAAGAGGTATTCGCCACCACGATCAGATCGCAGTATCTTGATATATTTTCCAAGTTGCTTTTCCACATCAGTCTTGTACTCTTTGAATTTATCAAAGCACTCAGACTTGCGGCGCATCAAATAAATATATCTGTATCTAAGTGACGAAGTATTCATAACCACCTCTTACCTGGACAGACATAGGACCACATAAATCAGAATGAACCAATTCCAACAAATCCTTGACTCTATACCCCTTTGCCTTAAAAGGCCTTTTGTCATTTTTTCTTCCAAGCAGGATTCACAAGTTGGATAATTTTTCACTACTAATGAACTTAGAGGTCCATCCACTATCAACCTTTGAATCCTACTCAAGTTAATATGACCTAGTCTTAGATGCCAAAGATATGTTTGGTTCATTTTAGAAGGTTCTTTTCTCTTATTAGTAGATATGTCATTCATTTCAATTTGTTGCACCGTGGGAGAAACTGGATTAAGAGTATACATTATCTATCAATACACCATCACATATAAAAATTCTATTTTTCCTTAAAACAACTTTGTCATTAAAAGAAACAGAATAACCATCCATAAACAATTTAAAAACCGAAATTAAATTCTTTCTAAAATGAGGTACATAAAGACAATTCATCAAAGCAAGAGTTTTATTCTTATTGAAAGATAAATAGACGTCTCTCACTGCAACAACCGCTACTCTTGTAGCATTCCCCATGAGTATGGTAATCTAGCCATCACTAAGCTGTCGGGTTTGATGAAACCCCTGCAAAGAATTGCAGACATGGTCAGTGGCTCCCGTATCTACACACCAAGTGTCGGCAGATACAGCCGCTAAACACGATTCAACAACTAGTACAAAAGACTTACCATTCCTGTTCCCCTTCAGAAGAGGGCAGTCAGCCTTGTAGTGTCCCAACTGCTTGCATTTGAAGCATTTGCCTTTAGGCTTCTTGACTACACCAGTCTTTGCTTTCACTTAGTTCATCAGTGCTGAATTTCCTTGCTTCTTCTTATTCCTACCTCCTTTCAGCTTAGGATGAGCAGCATTTCAGCAACATGAACCTGAAGAGGTCTACGAAACAGTTCTTCCGCCGCCACAAGTTCTATCAGAAGTTTCGTCAATGTGTACAAATATTTGTTCATACCGTAGTTCTGGCAAAACTGCTCAAAACTCCTAGACAAGCTTTGCAGTATAATATTGACCTGGGTTTCCCCAACGATTTCAACTCCAAGAACTTCCAACTCATTGAGCTGACCCATCATCCTAAGGACATGCTCCCTTACGGGAATGCCTCAGCCATTTTGGTTTTCATAAGAACAGACATGCCCTTCTACCTAGCAGGACGACTCTGATGCCCGAAGAGTTCCCTAAGATTATGCATCATATCATAGGTGGTCTGCATAACTTGATGCTGAGTTTGAGTACATTTGACATGGAAGCCAAAATGTAGCACTTAACCATCCTATCAGCTTTGACCCACCTATTATAAGCAACTATTTGCTCTTCGGTAGAGTCATCAGTAAGTGCCGGAGGACATTCATCAGTGAGAACAAAAATATAATCTTCAACAGTTAAAACAATGTCCATGTTTCGCTTCTAGTCAACATAATTAGTGCCATTAAGTTTATGCTCTTTTAGTATAATAGAAAGTGAGTTGAGTGCCTTTTGAAAATCCTGAGAATCATAAATAATTAAACAGATCAAACACTTCGAATTTATCAATTTATATTGAATCTCTCAAAACAATATAAAATAAAATTCACCAACATCTCAAGCACCGTGAATTTGCATGTCACGTTAGGGTAGACGTATACAAACCCGAACATTTACAAGAGAAGGTTTTACCCATTAATTTCATTCGTCAACCTAACTTTATGACAAAATAATTAATAGTTGGTTCCTTTTTAGCCATGTAAATAACAGTAGTGACTCCGTTGGGGAGGATACTTATTATTTATACCTAAGTATACACCATTATTTGATTCCAAATCCGCTGCCCAAGCTTATGTGTCTTCAGTTGGTGAAATCCACACGCGCTCGGATAACTTTCTACAATCATCATAAAGAAGTTTGTACCAGTGATCCTTGAATAAACTCATCCGTTAGGGAGGAAGGCTCTATTACCAACGCGCAAGTTTATTAAAATCACTTACAAACCAATAATGGAGGCTGCGAGAATTAATTACCAATCCTCTCTCTCACTTAGTTATTTAACACCGATGGTTTTAACATGCATATAATATTACAATAATAAAATATACACCTAGCATGTTTCTATTTTTAAGTAATTTAATTAAAAAAAAACATAGAACATGCTCTCATATATAACAATTAATTGTCAATTTAAAATAATTAAATCAATTATACATTATGAATTAATTGCATAAATTGATGAAATCAAGTAAATGGGCCCAGCGGACCCAAGCATTAATAGCATAAAATGAGCAGCCCATTAATAAATTAATCAAGCCCATTAACCATGCCCTTTTCTTGCATGAAATATTCAGCCCATTTAGTAAACTTGGCCCAACACCAATCCCACAATTAATTAAATGAGCCCAACTGCCCATAAGACAGAAACTATGTTCACTAAATCTGCCCTTATTCTCGCCAGCCGAAAGTCCATCAAGCCCGCACGGAATTTCTTACAGAATCGACCTGGCCGACGAAGAACCTGCTCAGATCGTCGCCTACTGAACATCAGAAACCTACCGGAGCTTGCTGTCGATCACCACCGCTGCTATGAGAAAACAACACGTCTTAGTCGTGCAAAGGATCGCCTCGCTCGGAACCTGCTGTGTCTGATCAGACGCCGCTGCCAGATCGGCACCAGTGATTCCCACCAAGTGGCGACGATAGCCTCGTTTCCAGCCATCATAACGACTCGCCAGGGATTCCGTCTGATCCGCCGTGCATCCATCTAGTGTGCCCGATAGCGACCGCCGCGTAGCCCCTAGTCTGTGACTTACCATCCAACGTCGTGGGCTGGAGCCGCCGCTACAGCCATCGTCAATGATGATAACTTTCAGATGCCGACACCAACCCCGCCATCGCACAGGTAAGTGGCAGCTATGTGAGTCGCTCGCCTTGCGACGGCAACAACCCTTCCTTCCAGCGTGTTGGTTTCCTCCTCGTAGCCTTCTGTCCAGGTCTGTCACCGCTGACTTCCCAGACTCGGTACGACCCGCCTTGGAACACCATGGGCTCACCTTGAATGACGCCATAATCGTCCAACTGTGACTATTCAGTGATGCATCTGTCATGGACTTTCACCGTGAAGTCGCGTATATGCCCACCAGTAGTTGCGCGCTTTCTTTAACAGCCGTTAGTGAGTGACACGTTCGATCTTAATACTCGTCAATCAGCCTCGCCCATCAACAGTCCAGCGATGATCAGGATAGCCGTTCAACCTCTCATCGTCGTCGCGCAGCGAAGTGATAATCGTGTCTGTGTGATTCTCTTTCACGAACAGCAACGATAACACATAACAATAGATAGGGTTTCATGGATAAACAAAATTATACAAACCCTAATATCATGCTTTCTATCATGCGATTATTGAATCACGAGAAGCACAAAAACATGCGATTACATCCAGATCATATCACATAATCATATAATCACAAAAACCCCAACCTTACGGTTCACGTTTCACCACGAAACCAACGCTCTGATACCAATTGTTGACTTTTTGGATCGTTTAGTTCAGCGTGATCCGTTACGAAACCAAGTAAACAATAACAATGGAAGTAATAATTATAGTTACCTTTCTGCAGGGTTGATGTAGAGGATGAATCATTATAGAGAACTACCTCTTGATCTTCTGCTGTATGACCCAAGTCCAATCCTGATGTTGTATGGGCAACAATCTTCAGGATTCTCTCAATCTGCTTCTCTCCTTTTCTCACGTCAAAAACGGCGCAGAGTGTAGGTTTTCAGAAGCTGAGATGACTTATATACATGGCATATAGCAGGGACCAGGAGGAGAAATTGGGTTGGGCCTCCATTGGGTTTAAATATTCAAGCTTAGCCCAAAGCTTATACTTAAGTCCAATAATAATAATATAGTCCACTAAAATATTATTACTGAACTACCTTACCAATACCATAATTACGTTATGGGCTCCTTCTTATTATTAGCCCGCTAGTCTCTCCATGTTTAAGATATACAATGCCCATTAATTAATTAAGTTACTGACAACTCAAATTAATTAATATCTCATCCGAGAGTAGTACCACTCAACCTTATTATCATGTCGGAATTAATCCACTTGCAAGATTTACATGATAATTTTTATGAGCTCCTCAAGGGGACATCATCAACCTATGTCGGACACGAATTCCTTCTACAATCAACAGCACACCATAGAGACAATACTATTTCCCAACTCACTGAGTTTGTTGATTTAATACATGTAAATCTCACCCATTGATGAATCAAAGAAATATATATTACCTTACATGTCGAGGTTATTGTATAGGGATTAAGAACATGGACATCCATAATAACTGAGATCAAGTTCTCCAATATAGACAGTACAAGTCGAACGATATCAGGCGGTCCTGCTCAATACACACAAGGTGCACTAATGTGATTATATAGTCAAGACAAACTAATACCAAATCACACTACAACCATCCTGATAGATAGTGTCCGTCTATCTCGGTTGTGAGCATCTGTTTATACTTTATAAGGAAATCAATAATATGATCTTCTGCTTGCTGTCGCACATATATTATCTACAGTATAAAGTAAATGGACTTTTGCACAAACATATAAATAAACAATATATAATATGCAAAACGTTTGATCAAATTATTCTCATTTCAAATAAAATTGTTAAAAACAATGTACAATAATAAAGCAAGACTTTAAGTATACAATCTAACAAGATAAAGTCCCAACGTAGGGTGTCAAAAGACTTTTTTATATCCACTTTGAAACCAATGCTTCCCTGTGTAGAATTGCTCAGACTGTTAAAACTTTCCGAAGCTATCGCAATGCAATGGTGAATATTCCGCCCAGGTATAAACCCAAATTGATGAACTCCCAAGTGTTTATTAAGAATCAGGTCTGCATGCCAAGATTTTGGTAAAAATCTTAAAAAAGAAGTTGCAAAGATTTATTGGACGGAAATCCTCTACTCTGTTAGCCCCTTCCACTTTAGGAACCAAGACCACAAAGTTACAGTTGATGCCCTATGGGAGTTATCCTTGAGAAAAAAAGAATTAAACAGCCCTGCAAGTGTCATCCTCAATGAAATACTAACACTTCTGATAAAATGAGCCACCAAAGCCATCCGGCCCAGGAGCACTATCCCCCAAAAGATCCATCACAGCTTGCTTTATTTCATCATTAGTAGGAATATATGTTAAAGGTAAATTATCCTCTACTGACATGAAAGGAACAAGAAAACAAATGTCATCAATGTTAGCTTCATTTTCAGGGAACCTCAAACAAGTTTTTATAATAATCCACAATGTGTGTAGCAATCTGCCCGGGGTTGTCAGAGATTTCTCCATCAATAAGCAGCGAATTGATAGAAGATCTGGTCTTGATAGTCCTTTGTGATTTATGAAAGAAATCAGAATTTCTATCACCATCCTTTAACCACGAACACCTATTTTTTTGAGCCCAGTACTAATGTTTATCAAGAAGTTTCTTGTTCAGTTCAACATATGCCTTATTTCTTGAAATAAAAGATCCTCCGAATCCCCATGCTCTCCAATCCGAATTTGAATTTCTTAGAGTTCGTTTAGTGCACTCTCAACACCCTCAAAGAAATTACCAAAACTATGAGTATTCCAAGTCTTGATATCCTTCTTGAGTCTTTTCAGTTTAGTAGCAAATTTGATAATAGGGTTGATGTGATATAGCGGCTTTGCCCAAGAAGTCTCCGCTAATAAGAATAATTCTGTATCTGCTAGCCACATGGACTAAAACTGGAAAGGTTTCGGAGCTTGTATAATGTGACCACACGTCGTTAGGATTGGAGCATGATCTGATCCATGTCTTGCTAAAGCTGTAGCAATTACCGAGTCTCATTTATCCAGGAAACCATCTGAAACTAGCACCCTGTCAATCATAGATGCCCTCATGGCCCTTGTGGCAGACCTACTGATCCAGGTATATTTACCACCATGCATGTTTAGATCCATCAATCCCGAGTCACTCAAAAATTCCTTGAATTCCAAGGAGCTTAAGTTATCATGCCTAGAGCAGTGAAGCCTCTCATGCGCTCCTATAGTGGAGTTAAAATCACCAATGATAAGCATGTTCTCCATGATAAAGTTGAAAATATCTCCCATAAGGAATGGCGAATAACATGATCAGTGTGTGCATGAACAAAACCAAATCGATAGTCGGCAGCATTGAAAATGAAGTCAAATATCATGATTTGAGAAGTGGAAAGAGTTACCCTGACTTGTGAAATAAATTAGACATTGTAAAATACCTTAATGTTTGGACGGAGGCCGTCACGATGATTCTATCCAGCAAATTGAAAACCAAGACTGCTCCATGTGTAAGCAGGAATAGATGAAAAAAGCACTTTCTGCTCCGCAATAACAAGCCAAAGAGGCTTATGTTTGTGGCATAATTCCTTGAGAGTAATACGGGCAGATTCCCTCCCTATACCTCTAACATTCCATAAGAGTACTTTCATTTAAAACCCTATTTACGGCCGTGCTTCGGCGGCTTTCATGGGTCTGTCCACTGTTGAATAGCGGTAGAATGCATATTCTTTGAAGACTTGTTATCAGGATCAACAATCTTGACTCCAGGGGTACGGGATCTCGTTGAAGATGGTGTTCTCCTCTTAAATAGAGATGCACTGCTCTTTGTCCCAATGATAGAGCGTTATTATTTTCATTCAGCCGAAAGGATTGCCAAAGGAATAGGTTCCTCCTGATAGATCACCACTGCTTTATCAGATTGTATATCTGTTACTGGAGAATTAATGATCCCCTGGTCAAAATCCTCTTCTTGATCCATATTAAAGTCTCCATCATTATCTCCTTCATTACCCTCCCTATTATCCTCATTTCCTTCACTTTCTGAATCCTCTTTTTGAATGGTGTCATCCTTCTACTTATTCTTTTCGACAAGATCTTCCAAATCTACCAAGGCCTCAAACATATTATGTTGATCCACTGGAGCTTGGTTCTCCGTTTTCTTTTTCCATACCTTCTTAGGAGCCTGAAAAGATTCTTTATCAACTCTTGTCCTCATAGGCTTTGATTTACGGTCCTCCGCTCTCTTCTTCTTCTTCATGCATACCTCTGAACTATGACCAAGTGTACTGCAGGACAAACAATAGTCTGGGACATTCTCATAGCTAAAAGCTATTTTAATTTTAGATTTCGGAGTATCAATGTATAGCTCCTGTGGTAGGTCTTCCAACACATCATGATCGATGAGTAATCTTGCAAAATGTCCAATTGAGCCATCCAATTCCCTATCATCAATATGAATAAGGACTCCTATAGCTTTAGCAATGTGCTTGAAGATTTCTTCATGCCATAATTCCAAAGGAAGCTCGTAAACCTGAACCCATACAGAGACCAAAGATGATTTGATCTTATAAGGGTTAAAAGAAGGTATCCATTTTTGGACTCTAATCTGCATCTCTCCAACATAAAAATGCGCTTTCTCAACAGTTGCATTCGTTTAGTGTCATCAGATACGAAGATTGAGAAATAACCCCTGCCGAACGGGATTGAATATATATCATCAAGCTGCCAAGCCTTCTTAAACATGAGATCAGATTCAGTTTTGGTTAGAGGCCTACTTCCTCATGGTGTTAGAATCCTGGAAATTACAAATTTCGAAAACATGTTTACCCTACTATCATAAAAAGATTTATTAATCTGCAAAGTAACTGTATCACCTGTTTTTTCTAGCGGCCTCGCCACGGGGCTTGTAATCGGCCCTTTGCATATGACCGCGCAAATGCGTGGGATAGTATCATCTGCATCTGCTGAAACATTGGCAGCGAAAGATTTCAGATCCGAGGGATGTCGGATGGGAGAAACGGGAGATTGGATATCCTTCTGTTTATGGACATGGGATGATCCAATATTCAGACGATCATGTTCTTTCTAAGGGGCAAGAGTGACACCTGCATAAGCCTTATTTTATGCTAAAAGATCCTCGAAACAGGGTAGACCAGAAGACTTGGGCTGTACGGAAGTATGATCATCCATGATAGAAGGATGATTATCAACCATCTTTGCATTTTGGGATGGCGAGCAAATCCATCAGCCAAGGAAACGTTCACAAACCATATCCAATTCAGGGAACTGGACAAAGGGATCAGAGACGGAGGGCTCGCTGGACGGCGGAGCCTCCATTGCCAACAAGAAAAAGAAACGGAAACCCTAGAAAATTGTAGAGAGAAGGCAGAGAGAATTTTCTAGAGAGAGAAACAACATCTTTTTAAGAAGACTTCCGTACATTAAGATTATGAAAGGAAAGGGTGGATACATTATTTCACAACCAATCAAAAAAAAATTTGTCTTAGTTAAAAATTTACCTAAATCTTAAAATTTTTTTAATTTTTTTTAATTTTGAATCATTATAAGTAAAAATTATATCAAATTAATCGCTATCACATGATCTTCAATTTAATATCCATATTGCTAATATAATATAATTAGAGTAATATTATTCTCAAATTACATGAATATCTTTTTAATTTTTATTATACTTATAGGGGAATGTTTTATTTGATGAGGTGTCATCACTATAAATAAGGATGATATGTAATTTTCTTATTTATTTTAATTTTTATTTAAGTTTATAATAAATTAAAATAAATAATTAAATAAAATAATTATGGATAAATTTGATTGGTGGTATACACACAAAAATAGAAAATTGATATCCAAAGTTATCAATAATTATGGATAAATTTATATATCATGAGATGAGATAATTATATATTTAATTAATAGTTATAAATTTTTATTTAACCATATTTGTTAAATATTTATTTAAAATAATATAATATAATATAATTTATATTTAATTAATAACATTGTAATTTTTGGCTAATTATTCTGTGCATACGGGTGCACTGTGCACCCACTTTTAGAAATGTATATAATTATGAATAAAAATATATATAATTATGAATAGAATTGTATATACTGTATGATTTTCTGTTGGTTTTTTAATAAAAAATTAAATGTAAAAAAAACTATATAATCATTAAGAAATATACATACAAATTTGAATTAAAACTTATATACATGTAGATGCATTGTGCACCTAGGTGCACCAAATATCAACTATTTTTTATAGAAGTGATAATACATATTCTATAAACGTAAAAAAATATAATATTTAATTATTATACTTAAACAATTTTAAACTCAATTATAATTATTCTTATTCTAATATTTAATTGAAAATACATTTTTAGATTGATATTTTTTAAGACATGTTATAATAAAATTAATTATGAAAAATATTTTATATCTATGAATAACCCTTGAAATTATGTAATTTTTCTAAAATTTCAGTTATGTGTAATAATCATGTCCATATGCGTGCTTGAGAATGATTTATATAGATTTAAAAATAATTTTTCATTCATATATTTTGATATCAACAACCTTCATGAACTATTGCTCCAAACAAATATATTATTCGGGTACTCTAACCAAACATACAATATATTGTTTGAAATACTCTAATCGAACAAAATATGAAATCTTAATTATTAGGATATTTATGTCTTATTAATTATATACATTTAAATTTAAATTTTTTTAGTATGCTTAATAAATTTGGTGGTAAAAATAGCCAATTCCATAAAAAATTTGATCATCCTGCATATTACGCGGGCTACGTACTAGTGGGGTATATATACGCTGCAGTCAATAAGATTAGGTAAGCCTTGTCTGATATCTCAATTTTGCCCTCTACTAACAAACACGTTCAAATGAATTACAATCAATTGTATAGGCAAATTATATCCTTTCAAACATGCATTTTATTTTATCAAATTTTTATCTGTTTTTTATTTTTCTCCTCTTTCTTTTTAATCTTGTGTTTTCTTTTTTTTTTTCAATTAATTATTATTAATTACAACTTTAATAATATATATAATATTTATGATATATTTTGGAAAATTTAGTGGACTCTTGTTCCACCAAAGACCTCAAATGTTGACATTTCTACAATTCGTGCAGCTGAAATAATTAATGGTATGAGTATACAATGACACTAAAGAAAACTTTAGTTGATCAAACAGGAATGTGATTCAAGGTACGACCAGGTCACGGATATTTTATTTCTATTTTAGATTTGCATGTGATTTAAAATTTCACACACATGTTATATCAAGAATATCATGTCTTCATCTCTTTTCCTGGAATGGCAACACCAGATGCAAAAAAAGATTATTTTCCCAATTTAGTTTCATCATGTTTAGAAGTTTGGTGGATTGGTTTCTCGATTGGTAGCCAACATTGTTCAATTTGTGAAGGTAATTATTTTGCTGAAGCATTATCCAAAAAATAAGCTTGTATAAAGACGTTTTTCTTTCCACAACAATGTAGCTGATATAGAAATATGGGAGGTAGAGTGAATATAAGTACTTCCTCCATCTCGGGCAAAGGTCCCCATTTACTTTTTGCATGTGGATAAGGAGTATAATTATTTATGTGTAGTGAGGAGTTGTATTAGTAGTGAGTAATGAGCCATATGTGGGACCTTTTTATTAAAAGAGAAAAATGAGGATCTTTGAATGGGGCCCCCAATATAGTAAAATTGGGGATCTTTTGGTGGGACGGATGTAGTATTTGTTAGTCTAAAAAATCAGTCTTAAACACTAAAATCTAATTATGTTGAACCCATCCATATCTTGCTTTGGTGTTCATTGTTTGTCGTCATTTTTTGCGTATAATATCTTTTGTCATACTAATGGATTTTTTTTTGGCTTACATGCCTTTCATTTCCTATATACGAAGTATGTTTCTCGTAAATTGGAGTCTTAAACATTTCATACTGTTGATGGATAACAAATATTGTAGTTTTGATTTGAGATCGTTAGCCTCTAATAGCTTAGATTTGTATTATTGTGAGATACTGATTTTAGATTTTGGTTATATGACCTTATTTACTCACTAAGGGCATCCCTAATGGGAGGTCCAATTTCCTTACGTGGATGAAATAATATCTATGTAGAGGTATGAGTTCCATTGTGATCTACAGGTATAAACTAGCATGTATCCCGCGTGCTACACGGGCTCATTAAGTTTTTATTTATTAAAATATAATATTAATTAATTATAATAAGATTTATTACAAATGTGATTATTAATTAATTTTATATTAGATTTGGCCTCTTGTTCTTTGAAATACGAGTGATATTAACATTTGAATAAGAAAATAATTTTATTCCCAAAAATTAAGGGGTATGAGTTTTTATACTAAATGGTAAGACATTGAATATTAAAGGGTAAAAATTTTTAGATCATCGGATATTTGCGCACGGTGAGTTCAAGAACATGCAAGTTTTATTCTTTTTACTTTCGTGTACCAAAAATTATATCATAGTAACATAGCAATATATAAGGCTATAGCATTATAAAAGGGCATAAAACTTTAACTAAACATGGTATTATTGTAGCATAAAACTTAAATTAAACATGTCACTATTGTACTTACAAAATTTGATGTAATCATCATATTTTAGAACACTTACACAATATTATTTTAAACGCTCTAAGTACATCTTGTGTAGCAATTTATATGTTTTAAAATAGTAAAACTGAGCGAAGTATTAAGGCCTTAGAGAGCAAAAAATTTATGTATCTATACATGTAGGATTGAAAACACGAAAGAATGAGTCGAAAATGAAATTATTACTCACTTGAAAGTTGGAAGTTGGTAGTTAATATTAAAGGTGAAGAAAAATAAAACCAAACCAAATCACGTCACATCCACATTGAACTCAGATTACATGTGTGAATCGAAGCAACCACATTGACAAACACATTGTCCTGAAATGAAACATCTCCAACAATTAAAACATGATCTGGAAGGAAAATTGAAAAATAAGAATTCCTCTAACTATTACATTAAAATAACACCTAATATAGAAGAAAAATATAATCATCCATAGCATAATTGTTTACACAACAAAGATCTCCACTACAAATAGTTGATATGCCATTATGTTTTCGTCATCCACCGACATAGACTGTTTATCCCAAGTTGAACGGGAAGTCGCTACTATCAGCCGTGTTTCATGCAAGAAGGGCAATTGTAATATTGCTTGATGATCTCAACTTTAGCAGGGGTTATCTTCACATATTTTTCATGGTACCGCCCCTCGTAGATGTCAGACCCGATACAGACTCGTGTGCTTTGTATTTCCAACACCTTCCACAGAGTGTTTACTATGTTCATTCCTATCGTATATGTCACACCCGATCCTGAACTCGTGTGCATTGTAATTTCAGCCACATCTTCCACAGAGTGTTTTACTATATTCATCTTCATCGTCTTCATAACTTTTGTCAACCAGCTTTGGATTACTTTTAGCCTAGCCGTTGCTAGATCTAAAAATAGATGTATAATCACATCTCCCAACAAATGAAAAAAGATTGAATATAAACTATGCCTTTATCTCATGGTCAGTGGCAGTCCCCTATGAATCACATCTCCCAATGGTTTCAAGTCTAAACACATGTTTAAAATTATTTTTAAGTATAACATGAAGTAGTTTCTTTCAAATTCTTTTATGGGGTTTCCCTCCCCCTTAAAAGTTTAGCTAATAATTCTATAACTGTCTATTTTTTAATGAAGGGAACTTAAAACTTAATGTTTCCTTGTGCATATGCCAGAGTCATCATTTGGGATAATTTTAATTTTCTCATTCTGTAGAAATTGGATGTTTCTGATGCATTTAATAATCATTACTTATTAATAATGTAATCTTCTCCCAACATCAGCATGTCTATACAATCATCATTTCTCATTTAGGTGTATTACAAATTAACTTAAAGCTTCTACTAAAATGAGTCTTATACTTAACAACATTCACTCTTCCTCAGTATTCTTCTATGCTTCCTCTATATAGAAAAAGGGAGCCAATTACCAAAAAAGAGTTGCGACAACCCTATGAATTTTAAGGAATATAACACACACGATTCTTACTGAAAATAAGCACTTAATTAAGATAATTTGAGCAAAATAATAATCAGCTGAGTTTGGAATATTGAACAATAAAGTCACCATCCAAAAATATGCTTTACATAAATGGATTGAGCATTTTATTTTAAGCATTTTGCCACTACTATTAAATTTAAGAGTTAGTGTCTTGTAAACCATGTTTCCCCTTTAATTTAAACTCCTAGCAATACATAGAGTATAATAGGATTGGAAGGAGGAGGGCTTAGGGTGAGAAAAAAATCAGGATATACATAATAAGTTATGTAAATCGGGTTTATATGAGTGTTTGTGTAAATTTAATTTCCTAAAGAGAAGACAATTATTTTAGTAATTTAATTTAATTCCTTTAAAAAAAATTTAAAATTCAATGAAATAGTTAGTTTGCCGAAGGAGATATTATCAAGTTTGAAGAAAAAAAACTTTAGATGGGTTCTTGCTTCAGACGTTTAAGTATTCAGGCTATATGTATGGATGATCAATCACGTGCACTATGCTTAAAAAGCAGTATCAGGATTCAGGACAAACAATCTCAAGCAAGATGTTGGAGTAAAACAGACGACTAATATTCACGCTAAAATATTTTTTTTAAAAAGGATACTTATAATGGTGGATCCCACACATTGTGGAATAATATATATGAAATTTTATTTTTTATATCCACATGTTAATATTGGCTTAGGCCTTACTTAATACTACTCAAAGATTAAAGATAATGAATTTTGAATTCCTTAAAATTTGATGCTAGCGAAATAGAATACAGTGCATCCAATAATTGCAATGGTAATTATCTATAAACTCTTGTCAATATAATAACCAAGTTAAAGAGGGAAGTGTATATGCTTGCCACTTCTATGACAATTTAAAGAGAATTAAAAAAGATCACAAACAAAATATTTGAAGTACCACAAAATCATGGACTGAGCATTTTATTATTTTCTTTCTCCAACAATGAATCATCATATTCTCCGTAACTAATTAAATAAAACCAAGAAACCAATAATTAGTTTATTATCATATTATTACACATCTTGAACTTTAAAATAACTTGAAACACTCAATAAAAAAAAGGAATGAAGCACATGAAAAGATAATATATAGATTTTCACCCTTGCCAATTTGAAACTTCTTAGTTTCAAGGAGCTACTTGTATCCGTTAAAGTATAAGTCTAAAATAGAAAATAACACATTAATGTATAAGGCTAAAATAGAAATTAGACAAAAGAATTCACACTAAAATTATAACAAAGAAAAAAGAGGAAGAAACATACAAATTCTGAGAATACATTTTAATATATATGGAGAGAGAGGACCAACAGACCAACACTGGAAAAAAAGAAAAAGAAAAAAATTAGAGGAGAGAATAAGCTTATCGAGGATCAATTAGAGATAAACAAACAAACAATATAATAATTCTGAAACCTAGTTTAAGCGTCCTCCTTACCCATCAACGATAAAATAAGAAGACTAAGGAAAATTTTCACGAACCCAACAACAATTGAATTTTTGCATTTTAAATGCTAGATTTAATTGGTAAGGTTGTATCTATATACATCACAAGAAAAATAACTCAAGGACGGACCTACACAACTAATGGACATATCTTAGATGATCATAAGTTTATTTTCAATATTTCTTTGATGGTCTATATATTGATTATTTTTAATTTTCTAATTTTTTTTATTTTCCTAGATGCAATTGTGTATCATGTACTCTATGGGGTGAATCAATAGAAAAAATGCTTGAATACGTCACTATCTTGGTGAGAACCGATTGTTGTCATATACTCTATGGACTAAGATTGAGTCTAGAAATATGAATTTTTGCACCAATACTCATGCCCGATAGAATTCTAGCCTCAATAATGTGAGTACCAAGTTTTGTAACAATCAACCTTGTTCATTGCACAAACCTGAACTCTGATCTATATTTCTGAGCAACATAATTGGTGAACCTACATTCAGCTTGAGTTTATGATTCAGTATCTCAGAGCATTTAATTGAATTTATAAAATCAACAGAATATAGTTGCTCACTATTTCCGAACCATGCTTCTAATTCACATATTGAATCTCCTTCAATCAAGTATAGCACATAATCATTTATTTGCTCTACTGCTCTATGGGTAGGTGCAAGAATAGCCTTATCTTTGAAGTAGTCACTTTCCTTATAATCAACTTAAATGGTTGGATAGATGGTTCGTACAATAGTAGCAATAGAATCCCATCATCCATTATTAAAAGATCTTCGGGTATTTCCATTGTGTTTTCTCCATAGCAATTATCTCCAAGTCTTCCATCTCCAACCTTTAGAATCCAATCAGAGAATTGCTTAAGTTCATCAACTTCTGGAGTGCTTTTTGTGATATCTTGTAACAACATCATATTTTTTGTAAATTTTAAAACTCGACAATATTCCCACAAATGAAATGAGTTTATCGTAGCAAAGACAATATCTTCTCTAGAAGCTTTTGGAATGACGAACAATATTTGTCTGAAATCACCTCTAAGAACTACAGTTTTCCACCAAAAGGTAGATCTTCACTTTCATTGTAAACATCTCTAACAATGTCCTTCAAACTCCGATCAAGTGCCGTAAAACAAAAACGGTTAAGCATATAAGCCTCATCCCAAATTATTAGTTTTGTCTTTATGATGAGATTTGCAAGATCGGTTCTGGATTTAATATGGCATGTTGAGCTCTCATTTACATTAAGGGGAATACCAAATCTTGAGTGTGCAGTGGTCCTCCACGTAGTAGTAGATATGCAATCCATTTGATGCCACGTTTAGAACAATCTCTCCCATTGAACATATATGTGCAAATATGATATTCCCCTTAAATATACTATTTAGCAATAAGTTAAAAATTGACAAAATACATGCCCAATTAAAGGTGAAATCAAATAAAATATAGAAAAAGAAAATATTTTAATATTTAGTGGATATTTTTATTAATTAATATTGTGTGTAGGCCAATATATAAATATTAATAATTTTGTGTGATCTCATCTTATAAAATGAATATTTAAATTTGATCCACATCAGTTGATGCACTTTCGAATTTGTGTCAACTGCAGATCACATATATTAATTTAACATTTTTTAGTTTAATTTGGAACATCAACTTTGGATCAAACACACTTAATAACATATAATGATTTTTATTTATTTGTCAAATGTAGTCCTTAATTCTATATTTTAAATTAAAAGGTTCATACTTCTAAATTTATTAATTTTTTGAAAATTATCTATTTACACTGATGGAGAATAAATGTGACATTAACATCTTTAATAGTTTGTACATTTAATAACCTGATAAGCTTCTTGAAAATTCTGGATGAACGTTTGGAGATGCCGCAACGTTTGAAGGTGTGTTGTCATAACCTCGAAACACATAAAGGAAAAATATACCATATGTACTATTACATATACACATAAAATAAAACATCACATATATATGGGCAACAAATCATTTAAGAAAGGCAAACACTTGTTTAATTGGTTTAACAAAAATTATTATTTATACTTAATGGAACTTTCACGATCATCTTTAATTTCATTACTGATGGCATGCCCAACCATTATTAACCAAGATAATTCCATCTAAACCAAACACTTTCCTAAGAATTAATTTTTTATTATGATTAAGAATATTTAAGATTATCATTTTTTTTTCAATTCTAATCTGAAAGTAAACAAAATAAAGTAACAGTTACTTATTGAGAAAAAAAAGAACTACTATTATTTAAATTAATATAAAAAGGGCTAAAAACTCTAATTTGTAGACATATACCTGTAATATTTGTTATGTCAAGTAGAGATGCACGACTTTTATGTAGCATTGTTTGACCTAAAAAAATAATATTAATTTAAGAAATATAATATATTGAATCACTATAAAATGCAATATTGATGATAATAACTATAGTAATTGGTTCAAATCCTGCCTTTAGCATGGATTTGACTCCTTGCAAACACAAGTTAAACAGTGAGCCCTCTCTATAAGCCACTTGAGGCACATTCTGCGATTTACCTCCTCCACCAATCCCCAGGGCAGGGGCAGTGGAGACCCTAATGGTGGGGTACACCATTTTTGGCTAAAAGATCGAAAGTAGGGTTTAATATAATGAAGCAATTCACATGCTACCCATCTACCTAGAATGCCCACAAATAATTAGCTAAGTATATATCTATCATTAATTTAAATTGATGATAATAAAGCTATAAAGTGTTTATCTTATAGTAATAAATCCTAATTTTATTTAATGTTTAAATAATAAATAATAATAATGAGTTTTAATATATTTTTACATTTAAATATTTTTATTGGGTTATATAATAAAAAAAAATTAAATTAATTTATAAAAGTAAAATATTTTTTTAAAAAAAGAGTGATGCTCAATTAATAAATAATTTACTACTAATAGTATATATATATATATATATATATATTTTTTTTTTTTTTTTTTTTTACAGCTGTCACTTCACTGAAAAATGTTGTCAGGAAAACAAAAACAAGAAATTAAACAAAGCAAGGTAAGCATAAGTATGATGAGTATTGTGTGATGTATGGTTTCTTGAGATCTCCTTTCAATTGAATCCATGAAAAGACGTGTCTATGGAGTTGTTTTCCCATCAGTCAATTATATAATGATAAAATACTATATTTTTAAAATAAAAATATCACACATAGTAAAATCCATGTAGTACGCGGGGGACAAAACTAGTAACCATTTAAACTTATACGATCTTAAATAAAAGTAATACATCTTATTTAAGTTTCATTAACGTGAAATTTTAAAAAGTGTACAATCATTAATAAAAAATAATACACATGTTCATTTAAACTTTTTTACATGTTTACAATAAAAGTTGTACATTTCACTTTTTAAGTAGTTTTCTTCAAGCTGATCTTCAAAATCTACGCTCGCACATCAATTGCTTATATGTATTTCTAGGATATCAATGCCTTGTAGAGACTATTTCATAATAATCTAAACCCAACATATCTTTTGAGGCTACTTTGCAACAATCATATACCCACAAATTAGTTGAAAATAATGCAAATTAAATGTAAGTAGACGAAAATACAATATCTAACTATTTCACAATCATATGGTGACACTACATAATTCAACTTTATCTTTCACAGACAAAAACAAATTAAATCTTACATCCATTATCATATTAATCCTCACAACGAATTCTAAATAAACACCATTCATTTATAAAAAGAAAAATATCAAAAGATTAGATCTCAATTTGCTTCATATCAATCTCGAAAGGCATTAATAATCTAAATTCTTAAGAAATATTCACAAATTAGATATTGAAAATTTGATTTATTTAGAAACATATATTAATCTTGAATTTTATGTTAATTTCTATGTTATTCTTCTTCTTGTACCGGGCGGAGGTTGCAATTTCTACTTTATTTTTAATCACATTTTTTCTTGTCGATAGCGAGTCTTTGGAGATTACGTGATGATTATGTGGTTGTGATGTGTACTCGGCTAATCAAACATAAAAGATGAGGAAGAGAAGACCAGACTTCCTCCTAGCTCTTGTTCTCTGTGAGGGAATGTACTTGCTCTTTATTGACACAGATAGTTGTACAGAGCTTGTTGTGTCCTCATTGAGACTTTGGGCTTTTCTATTTATAGGGGACATTTGGGCTTTATTTAAGAAGGTGGGTCCTGTCGGCTTTAAATGAGAGGGGTCGGTGCGAGGTCTCTCATTGGTGGGCTTTTACTCTGCCGATGGTATTTCGTTATTCCAGTGGGTGGTTTTGAGACTGGAGGGTCCCTCCAACGGAGTTGGGCTTTAGTTGATTTGGGCCTTGATTTTCATCTTAATGGGCCAACTTTATTCTGCCCATCCACATTAGCTCCTGGGTTCTGGTATGGGCCGCGGCCCATAGCAGAAGCCAACCCTAGCGCTTCTTTTGAAAAACGCATCGATTGAATTTCATCGTGTCTTTTCGAATATTCTCCTCTAACAACCATCGTGTCAGTCACCTCATTTCTCCCTTGGGTCACTCCCTATTTATTGCAGTCTCCTCTGTCAGTGTTGTCACTTTCCAACTTCTATCTCTTCCTTTACCTCTTCGCGTCCTGTTTCTTGTTCCTGTGCAAAAATATAAGCGAGATGATGGAGAAGACAGTCATGGTCTTTTAGAGGGCTTCTCTGGGCGAAGCACTAGTGTGACGTCGTCGTCTTCCAAGTCATCAAAGGGGAAAGAGAAGAAGTCAGTCGTGTATAGTGAGTTTTTGGCGCATTTGCTGGTCTCGACGGCGACGGAGGTGAAAGTGGAGGAGGATAAGATACTGTATGGGGCACCGAGCATGAAGTATCATCAGGCTGATCCGAAAGAGTTCTCCAGTCATCCATCAGAGGGCTGTGTGGCAGTGAATTCAGAGATCTTTGTGGCCGAATTACGTCTTCCACTGCATCGGTGCTTTGCCAACCTTTTGGCTCATTGGAGGTTGGCGCTGGCTCAGCTGTTGCTGAACACGTGGGCTACCCTGGTGGGCCTGGTGATTTATTTCTGGTGCAGGGGCTACTCCTATCTTTCCTCCCTTAGAATTTGACTATTTGTGCTCGCTAGTGGCGGAGCATTAGTACATGGGCTACTATCGTCTGAACAAGCATCTGGCAGGGTCGGTCATTATCGGTCGGCCTTCTTCTATAAGGGCTAGAAAAAGGGGTGGTTCTGGGTTTCTGGCAATTGGAGCGCCCCTGACATCCATGTATTTTCATTCTTCCAGGTCGCCAGAGAAGGTAGAATTTCTTTATTTTCTTCTTTTAGAATCGCTTCCCCGATTGGTCGCTTATTCAATGGACATTGTCGTAGGTATAAAAATTCCGACTGAGGGAGGCATGACGACCGAGTTTAAAAAGTTAGCCTTTGAGCTCGCCGTACTTTATTCCATTGAGCAGGATCATTCGAATTTGGTCACTCTCTCGGAGTTGTTGAAACTGAAGGGTTTTGCAGAGTCCGGCTGGGCTTGGCCTGCATCGGGGCCGATGGTGGACACATCTCAGGACATCCTCATGATGTTTGCCAATCCGGCTGGCACCGCCGAGGGCATCGACGAATAACTAGGAGCCACGATCATCATTCATTCGTGGGGTTGGTTAAATCTGAGCTCCCGAGTTCTCGCGAGGCAGTGATCGTTATCGATGCGTCGGGGTCTGAGCAGAGGCTTCTCCCGATGGTGGCCGGCGATCACGCGATGGTTGGTTCAGACACTGCGGTGGTCGATGAGCTGATGCTCGATTCTAGTGAGAAAGTGGCAGAGGAGGCGGGGCTCATTTCCAGCCGGCCGGGGGTGCTCTGGAGGGTACTTCCGCCTGATTTTGTTTTGATTTCCTCTATATACTCTTTGGGTTGATCCTGTTTGTTTTGTGCAGAGTCTCGGGAAGATCCTCTGATTTTCGTTGGTGACTGGCGGCCTGTTCTCGCTTTTAATTACATTTCTGCAGTCTCAATTTGACTTGAGGGCGCGGGATTAGGGGCTCCCCCTCAGACGGGAACGTTGGTCGGGAGGACGCAGTAGGAGCCAAGCGTACTCGTATTGAGGAGATTTCTGCTGGCGGCGTCTCTGCCAGCTCAACAATAAGAACTTTCGAGGAGACTTCACTTTTCCCTAGGAGGACATTGGAGGAGGTTTCGGCGTTAACTGGGGGGCTTCCCTCTCTACAATCTTGATAAACATGCATCGCTCTGAGCGCCCTCCTTTCTAGGCTAACAGGTTATCTGATTACGCCTGAGCCGCCATGGCCTCAATTCTGACTGTACTAACTCAGGAGGAAGATGCAGTGATGGGCCGGTTAGACTTGGCGAGTGTTGTGCTCGCGGTAATAGGCTATGCTTCTCGGATATCCGTGTACCTTAGCAGGCTGCATGACCTGATCGTAAATTCTCTAACTGAGAAGAGTGCGCTGGTTTCTACCCGTCAGAGTCTTCAATGTCAGCTGTCAGTAATACAGGAGGCCCTAAGGCAATTCGAAGAGCGTCTCCAGCAGTCTTTGCAGAGCTGAGCCGAGGTCTCCAAGTTGTTGGCCAAGGCTCAGAATGATTTGGCGGAGGAGGTTCGCCAAGAAGGTGAACAGTTGGTGAAAGCAGCTACGGAGCTCGATCATGTGAAGGCGGCCACTCGAGGGAGTTTCTCTGCTTTCTTGGTCGAGGAGCGCGCCGTCGTCGCGATTGTTGGGTACTGCAAGGCCTTCTGTGAAAGCGCTCGGATTTTGATTTGGAGGAGGGGGATGTTTGGCTGGACAGTTTGCGGGTGGCCTTGAAGAGCCGTATAGCAAGCATTCAGCTTCCAAACCAAGTGATTTGGAATACCTTCAGCATTAATTTTTCTCCATTGGGTTCTCTCTTGGACTTCCTCCCTATAAACTTGAAGACGGGCACTTCTTCCAGCGAGGCGGGCAGCTCTGCTTTGGTATAGGCCCTAGCTGTAGTTTTTCTCTTTCCTCCTTTTTGACTTTGGGACTTGTATTCCTGTCACATCTTTTTATGGTAAATAAATGTTGGTCTGATTGATGCGGTTTTATTGAGTAGGATAATGATTATCTGTCATTAACTTCCCACTATCCCACTAATTTTCTTCATTAATGAGCAATCTCCATTTTGCAACCTTTTACCTTCCCAATTTTGGGAATTTGTTTCTCCTTAGGCTCCACATGTGCTTCTGGGGCAAGTGGCTTTCTTCTCCAAAGGTCTTTTCATGTTGATTATTTTGCTATAAATAGGGTGTGTTGGTGGACAAGTATCCATCACTTCAAATTCCCTTTTCTGGAAAAGTTTCCCTTGACCTTCTTGCTCTCCCTTTTTTATGGCTTCTTTGCATTCATTCGCCATTTTTCTACTGCAGTTCTTTTCTTTTGGTCCCACACCCAGTTTTCTAGCGAGTTCTAGATCATCCTAGGAGCTTAGCGATAGCGACGAGTGATCGTTGTCATTTTCACCTAGATTTTAGTGTCTTTATTTGTGGATTTTTAGATGTTTTCATTCTTATTTGTGTGATTTTTGGTGGAGTTTATGTAATTATGAGAAATGTGGTATGGATTGATAGAAATGTGTAAATGAGCTTAAATATGTGCAAAATAGGTTAAGAAATAGAGAAAAATGGAATTGGGAGCAAAACAGAGAAGGAAGAACAGGGCACGCTCGGACATGCCTCGTGTATAGAACATTGACCTGTTCAAGATGGCCGTGTTTGAGCATCAGAACGTAGGACTTGCCCAGGAGAAGGCCGTATTTCGGCGCACGAGTCGTGCGCTAGCACATGCCCCGTGTGCAGAACACAGGCCTGTTTGAGAAGGCCGAGCACAGTCGTCAGAAAATCCTACACGCCCATGGGATAGGCCGTGCGTGGGCGCACGAGCCGTGTCTGGGAACGCATAGTACATGCCGAACTGCTTGTGCACTACACGAGCCGTGTGCTGCTACATGGCCCATGTTGGTGCAAAGTACAGTTTAAATTTCAGAATGTTCTGGAAGATTCTAAAAGGTCCCTAGTGATATAAAAGGCTGGTTTGTGCGAAATTGAGAAGGAGAACACAGAATTGAAGCAGTTACACACACTCCCACACCATATTTTCACACAATAGATCCATTTGATTTATCTCCATACATTTAATCCTTTCAATCAACTTGATATTCAAGGATCCATCCATCAATTCATCCTTCCATCACTTTAAAAAGAGGAAAGAATCAATGATTGAAGATTTAGCATTTTGGAGAGAAGGAATGTGATCTCCACAAAAGGAAAGTCATTCTACTTTCCAATTGTTAATTGTCTTCTTATTTTGGCTCAAATGAAGCAAGCCTTTGAATGTATTGATCTAAACACAATATGTAGTGGCTAGTCCTATAATAGGGTTAATCATATGATTGGTTGAGAAGAATGCTAGATACGTAGGATTTGAGATGTTGAAGTGAGTTAATTTTGGATTTCCTTTTATGATTAATGAATCATGTTTCATTTCAATACTTGTGTGATTAAATTCTCTATTCATAGTGTTAGGATGACCATTCAAATATTATGCTTATTTGTTTAATTGAATCATATATTAAGATGTGCATGCATGTTAGTGTGAGGGGAGGTAAGTCATACTCTTCTTATACTTAGAACATTCATTGGAGGACACATAAGAAATTTAGTGAAAAGAACCAAACTTATGATCATAGTACCTTAAGGAAATTGAGAGTAAGAACAATCCTAGGAGATTTAAACTTGTAAAAGAGTTGAGAACCTAATCACCTTAGTCATATGAATTAGGAGTAAAAATGAGATTGCTTTTAGTCTATAATTAATGAAGTTCAATATCAAGAGTTATGCATATCTAGCTAATTTCTTAACCATGAGTATGATTAGCCTTGCTCTCTTCTTAAGTGCATTCTATCCACACTCCATTCATCTTGTTACTTGTTTTATATTTGACACATTTAGTTGTTAATTGATTTTTTAGTTAATTGATTATAATCATAAGTAGTATAAAAACCAAACCTTAAATCTTGTCACTCTTACAAAGCAAAATCAATGATAAATTCGAATACAACTATAAGTTTACTTTCCCTTGGGACGACATACTTATAAATTTTGTTGCTTGGTCACACGTGTACAACAACGATAGAGTCTCTTACTCTTAAACATTTTACTAGAAATGCGACTAAGAACATGGCGCCGCTTGCCGGGAAAATGTTAAACTTTTGGTTGTAACGTGTTTGAATTTGATTAGTTTTGATAAGAGTATTTCTTTTATTTGTTTACTTGTGTACTTATCTTGGTTACTTGGAGAACTAATTTGGAAATTCTTTTAGGTACATACGAACTTGTTCAAGGTCTCAATCTGTTAAACCTTTGAACTTGGAATTGGAAGCTACCTTAAGAAGACAAAGAAGAGGAGTGTTAGAGCCTACAGAGGAAGTTATGAAAAACGTAAGAGATAATGCAAATGTGGTTGATGAAGAAGGTAATATGAGGAATTTTCAAGGGGGTGATAATGTTCAAGGAGGAAATATTAATCCGGAGTTTGTGCCACAAGCTTATGCGCAACAAATGCACTTGTAAAATCAACAATTGCAAGCGATTATTCAAAACTTGATGGCACAACAAGAAGCTAGAGATAACCAACAAGCTTCTCTAGTAGTGCAAAATCAATCTCGGGGCCATGGATATAATCGAGCGGGGATGAACATCCGAGATCATTTCCAACCTCAGTTTGGGAATTATGCGATGGGGCCGCCGTTAAATGTTAATAATTTTGAGATCAAGACCGGATTGATCAATATGGTGCAAGCAAATCAATTTGGAGGTGGAGCAATGAAAGATCCAAATGCTCACCTATCTCAATTCACGGAGTTAGCTAATACCATAACGATCAACGGAGTGAGTGACGGTATTATCAAGATGAAGCTTTTTTCCTCTTTATTAAGGGATAGAGCTAAGACTTGGTTTCATACTATACCTCCGGGATCCTATAATACATGGAGAGAGTTAGCTCAAAGGTTCCTAAGCAAGTATTTCCCACTATCAAAGATGTTGCATCTAAAAGGTCAAATATTACAGTTTAAGCAAATGCCTCTTGAAACTTTTAGTGAGGCTTGGGACCAGTTCAAAGAAATGCTAAGGAAGTGTCCACAATATGGATTTCCCGAAGATCAACATGTAGGATTTTTCTATGCCGGTTTGAATGGAAGTGAAAGGATGCTTGTTGGTGCTTCGGCGGGAGGTTCTATTTTGGGGCAAACTCTGGAAAGAGCTATTGTTATATGTGAAGAGATTGCTTTGAATACAGGTCAATGACCTATGGATAGAGTTGCGGGCATATATGAAAGAGAGAGAATAGCTAAGATGGAAGAAGTATGCTAGCAACAAGTGAAAAAGGTGGAGGTGCATAAGGAGGATGTAACCGATAAGGCAATCATGGAGATACTTAAAAGGATGAATGCTAATTTGCAAGTGTCTTCAGATTCTTTGTCCAAGTCTATGGTGAACCAACAAGTGCTTGTGAATCCTCAACAAGGTATGTCATTGCCTTTCATGAATCAACAAGTGTTTTCTAATCTTCAACAAGGCATGTCTATGCCTAGTATGGATCAAATTCTCAAAGTTGTCAAATGCTTACATCTATGCCTCAACAAGGTATGTCCTCTAATTTTGGAATTCAAGATACTTTGTGTCCACCGGAGATGTCACTTGAGGAAGTTGCCTTCATGCAAAGAAGGAACTTTCAAGGAAATTATGGTGGTAACTTTGGTAATCATGGAGGAGGATATCCACAAAGGCAAGGAGGATGGGGGCAAGGTAATTTTCAAGAAAATTTCAACCAACCTCGTAGGTATGAGAATTTGTCATATGGGAATCAAAGGAATGCCCTTACTCTTCCACCAGGCACTAATCCGAGGGAGAAAACTCAAAATGGTGAAGGAAAGCCTACAATGAAGGTTCAAATGGCCAAGATATTTGACTTTATGAAACAAGAGAAAGAGGTGAATGATAAAAGATTTGACTTTATGAAACAAGAGAAAGAGTTGAGTGATAATAGATTCAAAGCTTTGGAAACACAAATGAGACAGATGGCAAGTGAAAGGGGGATGTTCATCGTCAAAGAAAGTTTCCATCTACGACCATTACTAATCCTAAGGAGCAATGTAAGGCAATTGAACTTCGTAGTGGAACGAAATACGAAGGGCCTTCTATGCCAATGGAAGTAGAGGGAGTAGATTGTGAACTTGAGCCTATAGAAAGAGTGGATGAAGAAGGGAAAGAGGAAGAAGTTGAAATTGTTGAAAAAGATGAAAGTACCCCTATACTTGAAGAAGAAAAGTTGAAGTCTCCAAATAAATGGGAACGATGTAGAGAAGGAAAACGTAAAGAGAGAGAAGAGAAGTTTGAAAGGGATGAATGGGGAATCCCTAAGTTGCCCGTTGTAATTCTGTTTCCACAAAGATGCTTGAAAAAGGGATTAGAAGAGAAATTTTCCAAGTTTGTTGAGATGTTAAAGCACATAATGTGAATATTCCTTTTGCGGATGCTTTACTTCAAATGCCTAAATACTCCAAGTTCTTGAAGGATATCTTGCCAAAGAAAAGAAGCTTGGAAGAGTTTGAAACGGTGAATTTTACGGAGGAGTGTAGTGCGATCTTGCAAAAGAAACTTCCCCCTAAATTGAAAAATCCAGGGAGTTTCACTATTCCATGTGAGATGGGAGAGTATGAGAACTATAAAGTTTTATGTGATTTGAGGGCTAGCATTAACTTGATGCCCTTGTCAATTTTTAAGAAGTTGGGTATTGGTGAGGTCAAACCGACGTCGGTCACACTTCAATTAGCCGACCAGTCATTGATGCATCCAAAGAGAATTGTGGAAGATGTTTTGATCAAAGTTGACAAATTTGTGTTTCCCGTTGATTTTGTGGTACTTGATATGGATGAAGACGTTAATGTCCCATTGATACTTGGGCGTCCATTTCTTGCCACGGGAAAGCATTGATAGATGTGGAGAAAGGGGAGCTAACTTTAAGGGTGAATGAGGAAGAAGTGATATTTTCATTAAGAGAGGCTATGAGGTATCCTCGGAACAAGGAGGAATGTAGAAGATTAGAGGTTGTGGACAATATTGTGAAAAAGCTATGTATCATCTTCACTCCAAGGATCCGTTAGAACTTATCATAAGCCACTCTTACTCTATTAACTCTATAAAATCTAACTCTTCTTTTTGTTTGGAAAATGATGAAATTATTGATGAATTGCATGGTCTAAATGCTTGTAGGGAACTCACAAAAAGTAGAAGTGCAAGAGAAGAAGAAGGTAGAGTTGAAACCATTACCAGAGCATTTGAAGCATGCTTACTTGGAAGAGAATGAGACGTATCTGGTAATTGTATCTTCTTCCCTTAATGATTTAGAATTAGAAAAGTTATTAAGAGTTTTAAGGGAGCATAAATCTTCTATTGGTTGGAGTATAAAATATTTGAAAGGTATTAGTCCATCTATGTGTATGCATAAGTTTCATTTGATTGATGATGAGAAGTCTTGTTTGCAAAACCAATGTAAATTAAATCTTATAATGCAAGAAGTGGTGAGAAAAGAGGTGTTAAAATGGCTTGATGTGAGAATAACCTTTCCAATTAGTGATAGTCAATATGTAAGTCCTTTACATGTAGTGGCAAAAAAGGGTGGTATGATAATTGTTCGATCCAATACAAATGAAACAATTGCCACTAGAACTATCACGGGTCGGAGAGTATGTATTGATTATCGAAAATTGAATGAAAATACTCGTAAAGATCATTTTCCATTGCCATTCATAGACCAAATGTTGGATCGACTTAAGGGGAATGAGTACTATTGTTTTCTTGATGGGTATTCGGGGTACAATCAAATATTGATTGCCCCAGAAGACCAAGAGAAGACAACTTTCACATGTCCTTATTATACGTTTGCATTTAGAATGATGCCTTTTGGTCTATGTAATGCCCCTGCCATTTTTCAACTTTGTATGATGTCTATCTTCGATGGTTTAATTGAAAATATTATGGAGGTGTTTATGGACGATTTTTCCATGCATGGTTCCTCTTATGATATTTGCTTGACTGATCTCACTATTGTGTTGTAGAGGTGTGAAGAATCGAATCTTGTGCTAAATTAGGAAAAATGTCATTTTAAGGTGACCAATGGGATCGTTTAGGGGCATCATATTTCAAAGCATGGTTTAAAAGTGGATAGAGCTAAAGTGAGCCATAGAACATCTTCCTCCTCCTACTAGTGAGAAGGGGGTGAGATCGTTCTTAGGTAATGCGGACTTTTATAGACGCTTTATTAAGGATTTTTCCAAAATTGCTAAACCTCTTTGTAAACTACTTGAAAAAGATTGTCCATTTAACTTCAATGATGAATGCCGTGTCTCATTTCAGGTGCTCAAGGATGCTCTCACTTCCTCTCCAATACTCGTTACCCCAGATTGGAGCCTACAAATTGAATTACATTGCGATGCTAGCGATCAATCTATAGGAGTGGTGTTGGGGCAAATGAGGGAGAAAAAGTTTAGAGCAATCTATTACGCCTCAAAGACATTGAATTCATGCCAAGTTAATTACACAACAATGTAGAAGGAATTTTTAGCCGTCGTGTATTCTTTTGAGAAATTTTGGCCATACTTAGTTGGAACACAAACTATTATCTACACGGATCTCGCGGCTATAAAATACCTAATGAGTAAGAAAGATGTTAAACCTCGTTTAATCCGTTGGGTGTTACTTTTGCAGGAATTTGATGGGATTATCAAGGATAAGAAGAGCGTGGAAAATGTAATCGCGGATCATTTGACTAGATTGGAAAATAGAGGTGAGAATGAAGACTTGAAGCTGATTGGGGATGAGTTCCCGAATAAGAAAATTTTGCAAGTTGAAGTTGAGCAAGTGTGTACTCTCATGGTGAATGTGCTGCCTTGGTATGCCGATTATGTCAACTTTCTTGTTTGTGGAATCAAGCCCACGCTGCTCAATGAGTATAAGGTAAAAAGGTTTTATGTTGAAGTGAAGAAATACTTGTGGGATGAGCCCTTTTTGTTTAAGATTTGCAATGATGGAGTAATAAGAAGGTGTGTGGCCGATGAAGAAGTCATGGGGATTCTTAAGCTATGTCACTCGTCTTTGTGTAGGGGTCACTTTGGTCATCAAAAGATAGGGGCTAAGGTCCTACAATCGGGTTTCTATTGGCCTACATTGTTTAAAAATGCAAAAAAGTTTGTGGCTAAATGTGATAGATGTCAAAGAATGGAGAGTAAGCGAGATGAGATGCCCATGAGTTTAAGAATTAATGTGAAAATATTTGATGTATGGGGCATTGATTTTATGGGACCATTTCCCTCATCTAAAGGATATGTGTACATCTTGCTAGCCGTGGATTATGTGTCAAAGTGGGTGGAGGCAATCCCCACTAAGACAAATGATGCTTTGATTGTTCAAAGGTTTTTGAAGATGAATATTTTTGCTAGGTTTGGAGTTCCACAGGCATTAGTGAGTGATGGAGGATCTCACTTTGTGAACAAATTGATGGAAGGATTGTTGAAGAGATATGGAGTAAAACATCGAGTGGCTACACCTTACCACCCTCAAGAAAATGGATTGGCGGAGGTTTCTCACCATCAAATCAAGTTAGTTTTGGAGAAGAACATTAATGGGGGAGGAAGGATTGGTCAGAGAAGCTTGACGATCCCTTATGAGCTTATCGAACGGCTTTTAAGACCATCCTTGGTGTGTCACCGTATCAATTGGTTTATGGAAAGGCTTGCCATCTTCCCATGGAGTTGGAACACCGTGCGTTGTGGGCTATTAAATGCCTTAATATGAATGAATGGGAGAGTGGTCAAGCAAGGTTGTTGAAATTGGTTGAGTTAGAGAAGTTTAGAGGAAGAGCATTTGATAACTCAATCATCTACAAAGAGAATATAAAGAGATGGCATGATGCTAAAGTAAAGGAAAAGACGTTTGTTCCGGGGGACAAAGTTCTTGTATTCAACTCGAGTCTTAAGTTGTTCCCCGGAAAGCTTAAGTCTAAATGGATGGGGCCATATAAAGGGCTTGAGGTGTTAGTGGAAACATTACCTATCTCCTTCTCAAAAGGAGATAGTGCATGTGGATACCCTCTCTTCTTGAACTTCTTTGATTATTTAGTAGTGTAGATTTTATTTTGTTTTTATTATTTTCTTGTAGATTTGGTATATAGGTGGTGAAGCTCATGAAGAAAAATGCATATGATGAAAGACAAGGGTGCTAAAGGTGGAATGAAAATGTATGCCACACCACTCTTTACAAACTTAAATTTTAACACTTGTGTTAATTTAATTTGGGGGGATGCGTGATGGTCATACTTTGATTTTGAAATTTGTACATAAGTCATCACGAGGTAATTTCATGAAGAGCATTTGTGGAAACTACAAGGGTAAGTCTCACCACTTTTTGCAAACTTAATTCTCAACTTGTTTCGATTTAAGTTTGGGAGGAGAGTGCGTGGTGTGACTCACCACTTGTATATACTTGATATATCATGTGTGTTTATATTGTCTTGTGGCAAAATGGGTAAATTTTGAACTTTTTCTCATGAGTTAGGATCGTTTTGGTATGTTTGGAGGTGTTAAAGTACATGATAGTCCGTTATTTGATCATAATTGTGGTGTTAATGCTTTTAAGTATTTTTGAGCATGAATAGGGTGTATGAGAAGTGCAAAAACAGGGCTAGATAAGGTGTGAAATGTGAAATTTGAAAAACAGGGTAACATTGCTACACGAGCCGTGTTCAGTACACGACCCTGTGAGGATTGGCCGTGTACTGACATCAGAAGTGGCTACTCGCCCAAAGTCGAGGGCGAGCTCTGAACTTGTGCCATGCAGGGGACAGAAACACGGGCCGTGTGCGGAACATGGCCCTGTAACACGCAGCCATGCTCGAGCATCAGAAAATGCTACATGGATACGAGTAAGGTCGTGTAGTGGAGCACGACCCGTGCAGTGTTCGGAGCCAGTTTTAAAAACCCAATTTCAGAACACTCCGTTCTCGCTTCCACACACAACCTTACTCGGTACGCACCAAACCCACTCCAATCTCCAACATTGTTTGTAAATATTCATCATCAAGGTTAGTTTTGAGTGATTGATAGTGAGATTCTTCAATCTTTTACACAAAGATTGCAGGTATGATCTTTAACCCTAGTTTTTTTCCAATTGAAAGTTTGAATGTCGAAAATCTTGTATGAGCTTTGAATAATGGTGTGATTGAAGCATGTCTAGGATTATGAAACAAAGATTAGCAAGATTTAATTGATAAATTGATTGAAAGATGCAAGAATTAGGGTTCAGAGAAAGTTGAATTTGGGGATTTATGAGTATGATGGAATTGGAAGTACATGACGTTACAAATTGATTTATTCAAGCTCATAAAATTCTTAAATTATAGTAAATAGGCTTGGGTGTTGAAGATTTGGGCATGAGGCAATGTGGATTTTTATTTTGAAAGTATATTGAAATGTTGTGCATGCCAAGTGTTGGATGAAATGCCTAAGTGAAAATTTTGGCTAAATTTGAGATCATATGTTCATAGTGATTAGTGATGGTATATTTTAGTACCTATTTGTGCAAGTATGATATGAATTGAGGTATTAGTTCATGGATAATTGAAAGGAGTGATAGTGAAGTGAATGTTGTGGTGAATCTTGAAGCTGTAATGATATGAATGTGTAATGTTGATGCATAGTATAGTTCACACTTAGTTGAATAACTAGTGTGGAATATAAAATTAATGCATTAACATTTTTAAAGATGAAATTGAATATGACTTGATCATTGTTGTAAATTGTAGATGGCAGAGAGGAGCGTGAGACCAAGGAATGAGGATTTCATCGTCATTACCGATCCAGGGGAACTAGCTAATCTCGATGCTCAATTAATGGAAGATGAGGTCTATCCGGAATACTTTGGAGTCGAATTTGAAGAGTATTAGGGAAAGTATGTGCTTCGTTGGCAAACACTCGCCCCCAAAGATTAAGCCAACCCGATTCCAAGACACAACAACAATGGAAGGGTTAGGAATAGAGGAAGACTTCAGGAAGTTATTTAGGTTTTCACATATGAAAGCATTTTAAGATAAAAGGCCCCCTACTTACTACCATCTAACTGCTGAGTTCATGAGTACATTTCAGGTAAAGAAGGATAGGAATGCTTTCCATATTTCAGTTACGTTCCAATTAGACAACGTAATGAGAAGAGAGATCACTCTACATGTTTTGAATGGATTCTTTGGATGCCCACCATGTGAAGACCATCAGAGCTTTTATCATGGAGGTGGCTTTAATCAGCAAGAATGGTGGAAAAGTTTGGTGAATGATGGGACAGAGCAAGCAGGATACGTTCCCAGTGCCTCGAAAGGAACTGCAATAAGCAATCCAGTCATGAGGTACCTAGAGAAGATTGTCTTGAACACTATCTTAGGGAGATTTGAGATTGAAGCAGTGGGAGAGAAGCAGTTATACATCATGTATTGTATATACAATGAGCTACCACTGAACGTTGCAGATCATTTTGTGCAACATGCGGAGAGAGTTGCTAAGAGACAAACTTCTCAAGGCTTGATGCTAGGAGGTATGATTACTATGATCGCTCAGGGCTTGGGAATAAATCTTGAAGGAATGAAAACAGGATGGTGTGTGAAGAATTGAATTATCAGTAATTGATGATGATGGAATTGTTATCTATAGTCGGGAATCAATATTGTTTAAGGCAAGAAAAAAGGGCTCCATTTCCTTTGCCAGCTCCAGAGCTCACTACAGTATACACTCGAAGGAGGTTTGCTAATTTGGCAATGGCTAGTGCTAATCACTCCAGGGTTGTGAGAGCATTTTATAGAAGAAACAGAGAGGAAGTGGAAGAGTTTCTCAGCTAGATGAGGGTTGAGGAGAACCTCGAGCTAGCCAATCTGAGAGCAGAGCGGGTACCAATGGAAGGAGATGAGCAGGAGTAACCACATCATCAGGTGGAGTTTGAAGAGCAAGCTCCTGAGCCACTACAGTTTGAGGAGGAAGAGCAACAACAGCAGCCACCAATAGGCCCCGAACATGGAAATGATCGATGGAATTACATGGTGGATGAAGTGAGGGAGATGAGACATGTGTAGCAGATATATGAAATACAGATAAGGGAGATCCGAGAGGTCCAGTAAGAGCATGGAATGCATATTCAAGAATTAAGAGCTGGATAGCATCTTAGTGAGTACTACGAAGAGTAGTCTCGGGTGCATGATGCGCGTTTTTTTGCATGCAAAATTAATTCCCAAATATTAAGGATATTAATTGCAGCTTAAGCAAACGATCAAGTGAATATCGAACCCAAAGGACGGCGTATTATCAATTTAATTATTTACTAAATTAATTAAGACGTAAGGCCATAACGTTTGAAAATTTAATTATTAAAATAATAAACAATTAATTAAAATAACAAATAAAATAAAATATCACTCAAAGAATATAAAAGTGGATCAAGTGAATATGAAGTTCTTGGCGCCGTTGCCAGAGACGGCTGTTATTATTGATTTATTATTTCTAGTTTAATTAAAACTTTTATTTGTAATTATTTGTTTCTATCTAACCTTAAATTTTTCTGAGGTACTTGTGCATTAGGAAAAGTAGAAGAAGGAAAAGAAGGAATAACACACAGTGCTAAACATGGCTAGAGCAAGGCAGAATCCGGATAATGTTGCCATACGTGAAATTTTCATGAACTATGGGATTGGCAACATGGGGTTGATAGGAGCAAGGAGGGAAGATGATGATTTTGAGATACATCCCGCTCTTATAAACATGGCAGAGAAGAATCCCTTTTCTGGAGGTTGCTTTGAAGATCCTTATAAGCATCTCCGAAAGTTTCTTGGTTATGCAAACACTCAGAAAGGTACTGGAGCAAATGATAATGCTAGAAGAATTGTCCTATTCAAGTTCTCTTTGATTGACGGAGCAGAAGCTTAGTATGAGACTATTGATGCAGCAGATTGCACTACATGGGACCAACTGCAACAAAAGTTCTTGGAGAGATACATGCCACCCTGAAGGATCTTAAGAATAAAACAAGAGATCACCCAATTTGTTATGAATCAAGGTGAGAAATTTCATGAGGCGTGGGACAGGTTTAAAGACATGCTCAGGAGGTGCCCACAGCATGGAATGTCTAAGGCTCAATATATAAGTATCTTCTACTATGGATTGGATTGTGAGTCGCGTGTTCTTATTGATGCATCATCAGATGGAGCGTTGTTATCCAAGACAACACTTGAAGCAGAAAAGTTGTTTGAAGATATTTCTATGAATTCACGCGACTGGCCTATGGAAAGAGTAAGAGGATCATATGTACTTGGCAATGTGGCACAGGTTGAACATCAAGTGGTGAAGCCGAATAGGGATAATGAGATCGTCTCTAGTTTAGCTAACATCAACAAGTTATTAGAGTTCCAGTAGAGGCAGATTATAGAGTTGAGACTAAGGGGGTCTAGTATCCAGCAGCACGAAGTGAAGAGTGTTGAAGATACCTTCAATCGATACATGGCTGGGAATGATGCAAGGATTGATCGTCTTGAGGATACCATGAATGTTGATCATGCAGATTTATCTAAGCAGTTGAAGGACCTAACTTTGATTATGGGGCAGATGACCGCAAATGTGAATCAATTGACATAAAATTGGAGAATAAAATCATCACGTTAAGGTCTGGGACGCAATATGAGGGACCAATGAAGCTGGAATCAAATTTTAAAGCGTCGGAAGCCCGATTCGACCCCAATTTGACCAAATATCTAGGTCAAACTGAATAGGAGAGCTCGAGCAGGGCACCTGGGCGACATCCAGAAGAAGCAGAGGGTTGGTTCGACCAAAAATAGGTAGATTCGACAAGAACCTCTGGTCAAACTCAGGTTGAACGCCACTGTTCAGGATGCTCTGTTTTGTTTAAAGCTCGATTCGACCATGATCACTTCGGTTCGACCAACCCTACTGGTCGAACTCAGGTCGAATGCCACTGTCCAGAGTACTCTGTTTTGTCTGAAGATCGATTCGACCACGATTACTTGGATTCGACCAACCCTGTTGGTGGAGCCATGGTCCAACCGGCCTGTAAGGGAGAGAACGAACTTTCAGGTGTTCAGTTTGACCATTATTCACCGAGTTGACCACCTACCCAGGTTGAACTCAGGTTGAACTCTACTGTCCTGCACTATTTTCCACGCTGAATGCTTTATTTGATGTTGATGCTACTCCAGTACCATCCCAAGGACAGAATACTGAGTTTATAATTGAGAAGAAGTGGGAAAGAGCAAAGAGGTTGAGAGCCGAGAAGCTTAGACTGCAGATGGATAATGAAGATGTGGTTTTCTCTCTTGATCAAGCAATGAAGATGCCAATGAAGACTCAATCGTCCAAGAGCATACATGTGATTTCTAACTTGTTTAATCTATGTATTGTACTTAAATCATAAGGAAAAAGCTTATAAGCTCAAATTGACTAACTAGGGATGATGTTTGGGTAAGGAATTTTATGGCTATGACTTTATTTTAGCAAGGATGGCCTAAGATCATATCAAAATTTTCAACTATTCGGGCTTCGTTCCTATAGTCCATGAGCAAGTTCTAGTTTGTCTAAGTACAACTAGTCTTCTCATCAATAATTTACCATGGAGGCACGGTGGAGGCTCAACTCTCACAAGCTTTTGTTTGGATCAAAAAGAAACATAACTACCCTCATACTTTTCAAAATTAAACAAATTATGTAATCCATGTCACGTCTTCTTAAATGAAGCCCAAATATTCCCTATAAATAGGAAGGCCCAAAGTCCCAATGAGGACACAACAAGGTCTGCACAACTATCCATGTTAATAAAGAGCAAGTACATTCCCTCCCAGAGAACAAGAGTTGGGAGGAAGTCTGGTATTCTCTTCCTCATCTTTTATGTTTGATTAGCTGAGTACACATCACAGCCACATAATCATCACGTCATCTCCAAAGACTCGCTATCGACATTTGACGCTAGAAGTGGACGGCAGCGGAAACGACAACTATCCCTCCGGACGATGAATGAATCAAGCGGGAAAACCCCCGATAAATCGATGGGCCACGAGGCGACCAAAGACCCCCTCCGCTTACCACGAAAAAGAGGATCCTGACTACAGAGGGACCATACGTCAGCGAGGAAGATGAATATCGATAGTGATACTTTGACCTACTTAACACTCTAAAAAATGCTCGGCCAGACAGATTCCTAAATTTCAAAAATTGAAACGGGACACCGATGCCCTATCGGACTAGGAAAAGCCATTTAGACGCTTCGAGCGGTCCCCACTGAGAAGCGTAGGACGTCGTGGATGATGGATGAAAGCATCGAAGGATGACTAGCCAAAGTCGATCAATCGCAAGCAAAACTCGCATAAGTGCGAAGGATCATCTGGTGCCCTCTCCGCCTACGTCCAAAGAAAAAGACAAGGCAGTAAGTGCGGGCGAAGATTTATTGGCAAAATGTAAGCAGATCATGGAGCAAGAAACCGTTGTCCTTTAAGAACAACTCGTGGAATTGCGTAAAAGGTCGGCCGAGCCCAACCCCGACCAGCCCGAGTTGGGCGCAGCCTTTCTCGCACATGATCCTTAATACCCTCTCCTATTCGAATATCAAGCTACCCCAAATACCCTCGTACAACGGAGATTCAAACCCTACCACCCACCTGAACAAATATGTCGGGTGGATGATAGCTCAGGGAAGCTCCGTAGAAGACTAATGTAAAATGTTCCCCCTGATATTGGGGGATAAGACACACTCTTGGTTCACTGCGCTCCCAACAAAATCTGTCGATTCATGGGTCCAGCTAGTCACGTCCTTCTATTCTCACTTCGCCAACCTTGGCCATGGCAAGGAACCCAAACAAAAGCTGGCCCGCATGAGACAAGGGGCGAAGGAATCCCTAAAAAGTTTCATTCAGAGGTTCAACGAATAGTAAGCCAATGCCGAGGAAATGTCCGACAAGACATACACCATCCTGGCGGTGGCGGCACTCCATTAGGGATCCGCCCTATGGACCATGTGCCAACAAAAACTGCCCCCCTCATACGCAGCGTTCATGGCACTAGCCCAAGCCCAAATCCACAGTGAAGAAATCCTTGATGAATTGCGGAAAGGGAAAAAGGAACCCAGAGAGGGTGAGAAAAAGAAGAAAAAAAATGAGAAAACCTACTAAACCCTTTCATCCTTCAAACCTTTCCCGAATGAGGAGCAAATAAAAGAGCCTGATGAGGTTTTTAATCTGACCCCCGAGGAGATCTTTGGGGAAATTCTAAATGAAAACTTACTAAGGCCGGCCCCGAAGATGAGAGCAGACCCTACCCGCCTTAGTAAGAAGAAGTTTTGTAAATACCACCAATCGGCAAGTCATGAAACCAATAAATGTCGCGACCTCTTAGCAAAACTTTAGCTGTTATACGAGCCAAGAAAGCTAGAAAAATTATTCCAAGGCCCCAAAAAATGGTCAATTGGCAATAATCCCCATGCCGTTAATGCCAGAGAATGCACGAGAATGGTTAAGCGATCGGAGGACTCCTCCAGAGATGAAGGAGAACTTTCCCCTCTGCTAAACCATCGAACGGTCTTTATGATGGAAGGGAATTACGTCAGAACAGCCCAACTAATTCCCCATATCTCGAACAGGAAAAGGAAGGCCAAACTTAGGAAGCTCCAGAACTTCTACCATTTGTTCAGATCAGCTACAGCCGAGTGACCAAACGAAGCCGATATAATCTTTTTCGAGAAGGATGCTCAAAGTGTCAGGATGCCACATACTAATCCACTAGTGATCGCTTCCAATATCTCGGGCTCTCTAATCTACCGATGCTTGATACACGAGAGCGTATGCCAACATCATCTTCCGTAAGGCGTTCGACGCCATCGGCGGGACAAGCATAGATAAGGCCCTACCTTGCAAAGACAAGATTCGAGGATTCGGAAACTTTATCACTAAGCCCATGATAGAAACTGAGATGTCCATCCAGCTAACGGATAAAGACCAAGCATTTCGAATGTATAGAAACATCCCTTTCAAAGTCGTGGACGTCCATTCATCTTATAATTACATCTTGGGATGACCTTTCATCCACGAATTCCAGTCTATGCCATCTACCCTCCATCAGTGTCTCAAGTTCACCACTGCGGACGGACGAGTAGGCACCATCCAGGGAGACCAACGAGGGGCCGCGAATGTTCCTTCATGGAAGGATCGTACGGATCGAGCTACCATGACCCACAGTTTCAGCTCCTGATGATGCATTCAATGCCTGAGGGGGTTACGGTAGAGATATTAGGATGTAAGAAAGTTACAGAGGAAGAATTTCTTCTGGAAGCCGAGGAGGATCCGAGGCCTAAGACCCAAAAAAAGAGAGCCTGACCAGCAGAGGAAACAACGAAACCGATTAGATCAAGACAACCCCGAAATAGAGATAAGCATTGGATCCGAATTAAAAGAGCCGCAACGATCTACATTGGTCAAATTCCTAAGTGACAACCTAGACGTCTTTGCTTGGAAGACCTCCGACATGCAAGGCATCGATCCTAAGCATGCGTGCCATCGATTGAATATGGACCGAAGAGCGAAGCTTGGAAATTATTAGCCCACCAATTGGTCTGAGAAGCTCTATTCTTGTCATGGATAGCCAACCCGATCCTAGTCCAAAAGGCTAATAAATCCTGACGGTTGTGCATAGACTTCATTGATCTCAATAAGGCTTGCCTCAAAGATAGCTTTCGTCAACCTCACATTTACCAAATGGTGGATGCCACCGCTGGACACAAACTTATGAGTTTCATGGACGCATACTCTGGGTATCATCAGATCCCATAGCAATGTAGAAAAAATTATTTTCTACACCAAATGAAACCTGCTCGCATGGGTGATGATGTTGTTCGGACTCAAGAATGTCGGAGCAACTTATCAGCGCCTAGTAAACAAGATGTTCAAAGAAGAACTCGAAAAAATAATGGAGGTCTACATCGATGATATGCTCGTCAAAAGCCAAGCCAAGGAAGATCATGTAGCACACTTGCTAGAAAATTGGATAGGTATCAAAGATTATATGGATAGTGGTAAGGAAAATTGATAGTGGGACGTGTAGGTGGTGATCAATTAGTTAATGAAATTTTTTGGTTAGAGAGGACATTTTTGAGGTTTGAAAATGGTTTGGATAGTATAGTATGAGTTTTATCGAATGAAACAAAGTCCAAAGAAATGACCATTCGGGGTAAACTCTGGAAAATTCCTCAGCTTCTTGGTAAGCAAATGAGGAATCGATGCTAATCCCGAAAAAATCAAGGCCATCACGGATATGAGACCCCAAAACATACCAAAGAAGTACAAAAGCTGACCGGGCGAGTTGCATCCTTGAGCAGGTTCGTTGCTCGAGCGTCCGACAAATGAAAGCCCTTTTTTGATGTCATCCAAAAGGAAAAGTTCGAATGGATTGCAGCCACTCAAACGACATTTTAAATGTTGAAGGAACATCTCTCGAGTACTGAGACGCTTTCCAAGCCTATACCAGGAGAGACACTTAACTTTTACATAGCAGCTTCGGATGCTGCCGTCAGCGAAGTACTAGTTTGAAATGAAGGAAAAATCCAAAAGCTCGTCTACTATGTCAGCCAGATGTTGCACGATGCCAAGTTGTTATACCCAACAGTCGAGAAACATGCTTACGCCTTGCTAATGAGTGCTCGAAAGTTACGATCGTATTTCCTCGTGCACACCATCGAAGTATTAATTGCCTTTCCTTTAAGGCAAATCCTGTCTCGCCCCGACTCAGCCAGATGGCTTTTAAAATGGTCAGTGGAGTTAGGACAATTCGACATCAAATATGCCCCGTGAAATAAAATCGAAGGACAGGCCCTGGCGGACTTTGTCGTAGAATTAATAAACCTCACTGATCCAGAGTAACCCATCCAAAAGCCGTGGAAATATTTGTGGATGGTTTAGCCACAATTCATTCATCAGGTGTAGGAATTGTTCTATCCACCCCAACATGCGCCACGGTCAACACCGCCATACGATTTGATTTTCCCGCCATGAATAAACGAAGTAGAGTACGAAACGTTGTTGGCTGGATTCAAAATGGCATTATCGATCGGCGCCAAACGACTAATCATCTATAGCGACTCCTAGCTGATGGTTAACCAGATAAAATGGGAATATGAGGCTCAGGATCAGCAGATGGCGGGATACCGACAGTGGGTCTTAGAGCTCTTTGGCCATTTTAACCAAGTATACCTCACCAAAATCTCCAGGCTCCAAACCACACAACCCGATGCCTTGGCCAGATTGGCGACTTCTGAGAATGCCGAACAACTCAAGAACATCCACGTGGTCAAGTAGGAAAGCCCCAGCACTGGATTAATAGCACAGGTCGATCAGGTGGAATCATGGATGACACCTATCCGACGTTTCCTCTCAACCAGCAAACTGCCCGATAATAAGGTTCATGCCCGCCAACTAAATATCTGTTCGGCTAGATATGCCTTAATCGACGATGTATTATACAAGCGGGAAGGTCCTAGCAAAAATACATAAAGGAGTGTGCGAAAACCATTAAGAGGACAAGCTCTAGCGTACAAAGCATTTAGGTAAGGATACTATTGGCCTTCTCTGAGAAAGGACGCAGTAGAGTTTGCCAGGAAATGCCCATAGTGTCAGCAATACGCGCCAATCATAAGAAGCCCCTCTATAGAACTGGTCACCGTCATCAGCCCGTGGCCCTTCTCTAAATGGGAAATCAACCTTATTGGGCCATTTTTCCCAGGAAAAGGCATAGTCAAATACGTCGTCGTAGCAGTGGATATTTCTCCAAATGGGCGGAAGCGGAGGCCTTGGTCACAATAACTAAAGCAAGGATGATTCATTTCATTTGGATCAACATAGTTTGCAAATTTGGAATCCCACATGCCATTGTTACCGATAACGGGAAGCAATTCGAGGGAACCAGCCTGCAGGAATTTTTTGATGACCTATAGATAAAAAAGTTGTTCTCCACCCCTACCATCCGCAATCCAACAGTCAAGTTGAAGTAGTAAATAAGTCATCAAGCACACTCTCAAAGCCCGTTTGGATAGACTCAAAGGAAGCTGGGCTGAATTCCTCCCCAGTGTTCTATGGACGTATTGAACCACCTCTCGTTCTTCCACCAGAGAAACTCCATTCTCGCTCACTTATGGAGCAGAAGCGATCATCCCTACGGAAGTGGATGTCCCAACATTTCGTGTGAACCAAAGCAACTTAACCACCAGCGGAGAAGCTCAGCAAATTTGACTGGACCTCGCTGAAGAAATCAGATTGGAAATTAACACACGAAACGCCGCATTCAAAAACAAGTTGAGAAGATACTACAACCAGAAAGTTAACCTAAGAGTCTTCAACGAAGGATATCTCGTCCTAAGGCGAATGCTGCAACCAAATCAAGGCATTTTCAGAAATAATTTGGACAGCCTATTTATAATAAGAAGATGCCTGGAAAATGGAGCTTACCAACTCTCCACAATGAGGAAATGATGAAGCACCCTTGGAATGGATGATGAGCGTTTTCTCAACACACAAAATTAATCCTCAAGTATAAGGATATCAATTTTAGTTGCGATAGGTGACCAAGTGTTTATCGTACCAAGAGACAGAATAGTATCAATTTGATTATATTCTAATTAACTAAGATTATGTTGGTAAATTTGAGTTGGTTTGAGTATGAAACTAAATAACATAAATTGAAATAGCAAAGTAATTAAGCAAGCAATAGAGAAATTTCGGTTGTGATCAAGTAAGTAATAGAGTAGTTATTCGGTAATACAATTTTATTTATTAATTTCCTTTCTATGTGTTGATGTCCGACTCTGCCTTGTAGTTTATGGACGCATCACTAAACCATGCAAGCGTACTCTATAGATATAAGTAAGCAAGCGTATGACACGTGTGAATATCCTCGGAGCAAGACGTATACTTCACCCCACTTTCTAGGTACTATCATAATCAATTATTTCCCGTGCACTTAGTACAATAACCCGATTTAATCTCCCTTTTTAGGTACTCTAAAGTTATACTCTTTATCCTACTTATTAACCCGAATATGATTCAATTAATAAGTATCTATATAAGACAGTTCTAATAAGACTTCAGAATCCTTTCACTTAGAATTATAACATACAATCCTGCTCAACGGTGAACGCACTCAATCAATAACCAAGAGATGTATTCAGACTCTACATAATAGTTAAAGATGCAAAAAATGACCGTGAATATGAATTAGAAAATCACAATCTTATATAGAATAAACCACAAGTAGAGTTTTATGGAGTTTACACATGGAATTTCAATTAACTTATAAAACTTTCATAACCCTAGAACTACCGGAGCGGTTCTAGTCCATGATTGATCTAGGAACAATCATGGCTAGTTGGTATGATCTTACTTGACTCGCCAGACGAACCTCTCCTCATGACTCATTCGGATGATGGTAGGGTTAGGTGAAGGATGGATGATGAATGCTTGATGATTTTCTCCTGCGAAAGCTCTTTTTTTATACTTGTAAACTCTCCATACGGGCCTTGGATGGGCTTTTTGAGAGAACACACCCGTTGAAGGTGTAAAAATATGAATTAGGTAAGTTTTCGAACATCAATTTAACTAAAAAAGTTGGTTGAACTCTTCCATGCAGGTCGAATCTCAGGTCGAATCCATCTGTAACTTGGCCTCTGATTTCAGATTCGACTAGAGTGTTAGTCGAACTGCATACTTTCTGGTCGAATAGGTACTGCTTCTGTTAAGGCTTCGAGTTCGACTAGGGTTCGACCAAGTGGTTTGGTCGAACTCCATTCTTATTGATCGAATCTGACCCCTGCGTGGTCGAATCGCACCTCTGTTTCTTCCTCTTTTCAGATCCGATCACTTACAACACGTTTTCCATCGAAAATCATCTCAAATAGCATTGTAAACTCCTGATTCATGACTTTCCATCATGTATAACAATTCACATCAAATTACAATCATTTATCATACCATAAGTACATTAATCTGGGCTTGAAACTAGTGAATTTACACACTCATCAAACCCTCAAACTTACATGTTGCTCGTCCCGAGGCAACGAAATCAAAACCAAGGAATAGTGTAAAATTCACCAACCACCAATACAATTCATACTCACACATGTAATTCATCAATCGAACACAAGTATTACAAGCATCATATGCAACATTCATTCAAAACATCACTCTATTATAATACCTTTCGGAGTACAAAATCATCTAACTCACAAGATAAATATATACTCTAACTCTCAAGTGTAAAAGATGTACACTCTAGCAGGTTAGTATTTATGCTCATATTCAATCCATACTTCCGCATAACCATAAGCTTGGCAAGGGTCTCAAAACTCAACTTATAATCAATTTCTTACTAGGATCACAAAGGACTTGCTTTTGGGTTGTAATGTTGGCTCTTTGGTAAAGGTACGAGAAGTTGGGTAAAGTGACTAATTCACTAGTAGAGAATTACCTTGGAGTTTTGCTTTTCGTTATATAGCTACGTCTGTTTCTCCATCTTCTTCTCATAAACTTCATAATTTGATTTTACTTCTTTCTCCAAGCATCTTCAATGAGCAAAGGTACCAATTTCGGGCACTACTCCTTTTAAGCAATCGGGGTACCAGTTTCAGGCACTACCCCTAAACAAGATTTAACCATACTTCTTTCTTTTTCATAATTCTCAACCAAGCTTTACCTTTCCATTCTTTCAAGCACTTACACACCTCAACTCTCTACTAATAAATAGGATATTCAACAAGGCTCAAGTAAAGGTTTAATAAGGCTTTTTATCAAGGCTTGAAAAAGAAAAAACTTTTTAAGGCTCAAAAGGGCTTACAATGATACATATGTTCACAGGTAAGGTAAAATTTTTGCTAAGTAACTTGATTACACAATAATGGCCTAAGATCATGTCCTAGCAATTCCTCAATTATAAGTTTCACACAAGACGCCAAGCCAAGTTCTAGAATATGGTCATACGAACGATTCTCTCAAGAATAAATTATCATGAACTAGCATGATTTAAATGGCTCAAATCCTCACATGGGTAAATAGATTCCTAAGTACTCCTCAAGTAAATAACCAAGAACAATTTCACAATGAATCCACATACTTATCAAGCATAATGCTTCTAATCAATAAAAATCAACACATGTAACATATGAATACATCATACTAAATCAAGAACCCTCATAGCAATACAATCCATACAAGTATAATCACCTCTCATGCGGCTGTGGATCTCCCATCTCCAGATCCACCTGATCATCTCCAAGCTCCTGTTGTTGCTGCTGTGGATGTGGCTGAAAACGCCCCTCATCTACAATCCTCTGAAGCTCCTCCATCATCCCCTCAGCATACATCTGAGCTACAGTCCTCCAATCACCCTTTGTCAAACAAGTGATGGAAAGAGCAGTGTGCCCTAGTGTGTTCATTAACATGTTCCCCTCATTCTGAATAGTAGTCAACACACCTAAATCAAAAGGCAACATGAAAGTAAAGGGCTTCGTTCCCCTTGTGAAGAACTAATCACCATCCCATTGATGGCGAATCCTCCCTTCACACACGTGCTCATCACTAAATCGGGATCCTCCTGAATAGGTGAAATGTCGGTGAAATCCATATGATAATGCTCAGCTATCGAGGTAAGCAACCCTCCTATGTTTACTCTCTGAAACGGAGAGCACCTGAACATGTTTAGCTGATAAATGAGATATGATCCCATATTGAACCTCACTCCATTGAGCATACACCAGAGGACATATAACTCTCCACTCGACACACAGCTTCCCTCAGACTGAGCAAATAGTGTGTTGCTCAACACTCGATCCATGTATCGGATCACTAGATTCTGAATCAACGAGGCATGTGCGCTGCTAGTCTTGTAATCCACATCCACACCAGAAATCTCTCTCCAGAATCTTTTAGCATTGAAGTACCCATTCTCAGCCCTCGAAATCCCCCTAGGAGTCTGAAATAACGCATTCGACTCCTCAGCCGACCACATTCTCATCTCCCCTCTGAGCTGGAACGAACACTCATATGGAAGGTTGCTCGAGCCTTTCTTCACATTAATCGAACATAATACTTCTACAGTCACATGAAAATAAGTAGGCTTTTTCAACTCCATGAAGTGACGAATGCCAACTTGATCAAACATCTACAGGATATCGTCTCTAATCCGCATGGTAATCATCGCTCCATCATCTTGATACCTCATTCGAGTAATCTTATCTGACACATCTACACATTTCTCCTTGATCTCATCCCAATCATTCATCCGAATCTTGAATTCAAAGGTAATCGCTCTTGAAGCCTTAGCTTCTTTGTCACTGCATCTTCCCGAGATGGTCTATCTTGCCTCTTCTTAGATCGAGCCTCGACTTCCTTTCCTTTTCCTAAAAATAATACTTCAATACCAACAACCAAGGAAGGAAAACCAAACTAATGCATTAACTCTACTTAGGACTTCAAGTTTTTCAGTGCATAGTCGAATCAAACAAGCATGTTCCATCCTAATGATCCAACAATTCAACTCTCACACTTATCCAACTTCATTCAAATCATCAGTTATGCAATAAGATCAACAAGCGATCAAACTAACCACAAGCATACATTACTACTCAAATTCAAGCAATCTAACATGAAAACTACTCAAACTCAATCACTTTTCTAGCAATTCATCATGCTTCATCCCAAACTACTCACATTCTTTATAACTTCACATAATCAACATTGTTTAATTCAATTCAATCAAGCAAAATCAAACCAAACAACAATTCATACGAAATTGTGCACAAAACTTCAAAACACCATGAATCCATAGAAAACTTAGTTTAATTAACATACCCGCTTATAATCAATGATTAGAAGTTTAATCCTAGGGTAAGAGGGTTGAGAAAACAAACCTTTTGATCCACACATGGCTTAGAATGAATGAATGTGATAATTCTCCTAAAATCACGACGAACCCTAGTTTTTCAACTGAATTGCTCCAAAAATGTGATGAATCGAGTGGAATGTGTGTGGATTGTGGTTAAAACTGATCGAAATCCACTAATTTAGAGTTTGGACTGCAGGGGTTTCGATTCGGGATGAATTCGGGTGGAGGTGGTGTGTGAAGTGCTCGAATGAATATGAAAATCGGGGTTAAAATCAACGTACCTAGGCTCTATTCGACCAATCTGAGTGGTCAAATTGGATTAACATGGTCGAATGTATGGTCGAACTCCCTTACTGGAGAATCCATCATCGCGATTCGACCATCGTTCGACCAAGTGCTTTGGTTGAACCGATCATGTTTTGGTCGAACCCGTCTGTACAACACTCTGATTGACAGTTTGACTTTCATCTTTGGTCGAACCCCTAGTCGAACTCTCCTCTGCTTGGTCGAATCGACCTTTAACAAACTCTCTGGTCTCCAGTTCGACCAGGGCTCACGCGTTCAACCTGCATGTCTAATCAAACTCACCTCCTGATGCTCTAAACTCGAATTTTCTTCATCCCCTGCACACTTTAAGCTAAAAAATAAACATTAGGTACCAAAATAGATCAAAATTAGCTCGAGAATCAATCTTAAACTTGACATCCATGAGTAACTCCACATATAATACTTAAAAACAACACCAAACACCATAAAACATTAGGCAAATTGTAAAAAATCGACACACCGCAACCGATAAAAGTTTTGATATGACGCAAAAAATTAACTTCCCTAACAAATATTACAAAGAAAAGATTATACTCTCAATGCTTCAATGAGGTAAGTACATCACATCCCCCCAAACATAGTAGAAACTATAGTGAAACTAAGTTTGTAAAGAGATGTAATTGTTGATAATTAAGCACATCGAATATAAAATTTCTTACCTACACAAAAGAAATAATAAAGCAATAAAACGGGAGGGAAAGCCCCCAACATGTGCTCATGTTTATTGTCGGAGAGTCACAACGGTACCAATATAGTTCAAGGTATCCTCAAGGATGACGTAAACATCATCTGGCAACTTGTAATGCTTCAATCGATGCCCATTCGCTGCAATAATGTCCCCATCTTTGTCCATAAGCTCAAAACTCCCCCCTTCGCAGGCTCTATGGATAATGAACAGCCCCGTCCACTTTGATTTCAATTTTCCTGCGAAAAGCTTCAAACGAGAGTTAAAAAGTAATACCTCATCACCTTGCTTGAACTCCTTGTATGAGATCTTTGAATCATGTCATTTCTCCATTCACTCTTTATAGATCTCCGAGTTCTTGTAAGCTCGATTTCTGAACTCATCCAATTGATTAATATGAGTCAACCTCAATGCCTTTTGATCCTTCTTAGGCAAGTTCAAACTCCTCAAAGCCTAAAAAGCTTTGTGCTGATTCTCTACGGGTAAGTGGAACGGCTTTCCATAGACGATTTGATACGGTGACATATCCAACACCGTCTTGTAAGCAGTCCGGAACCCCCTCAAAACATCATCAAGCTTCATAGCCTAATCCTTCCTATTGGTTCTGACTACCTTCTCCAAAATTTGCTTCACTTGTCGATTGGAGACTTCAGCTTGCTCATTCGCTTGAGGGTGATAGGGTGTAGTGACCCTATGCTTGACTCCATAATCCTCAAGTTGATCATCATCAAGGAAAAAAGATACAATTACCGGATATTTGTCATTGTCACCTAGGTAGGCATACTTCAAGTGTTCCGGCAATGGTTTCAACTCCTCTTTCTTCTCTTCTTGAGATGCACTCTCTCGATCTAATGGCAAGTACTTCCTAGTCCACTTGACCTCTTCAATGTTGGTCCTTGTCGACTCATACCTGTCATCACCCAAAGCAAGTAAGTTTTCAAGAAATTCAATACATACCTAATTGGAGAGTTATTCAAGTTCAGTAGTAGGAAAAGTAAGAGACTCCATCAAGCATGTCTCAAGAGGATCCTTAGAGAGGATCAAAGACATGTCTTCATTAACAATCTCCTCCACCACATCAATGCTGTTACACTGCATCTCCATTGGCATCTTCATTGCTTTGTCAAGGTTAAATAGGACCTCTTCTTTATCCATCCTTAGTCGTAGCTCACCCTTCTGCACATCTATCATGGCTCCCGCAGTAGCAAGGAAATGTCTCCTTAAAATAAGGGGGACATTATCTTTGTCATCTTCCATCTCCAGCACTAGAAAATCCACAGGAAAGACTAATTTCTCTACTTTGACAAGAACATCTTCGATCACTCCCTTCAGAAAAGTCATAGAACTATCCGCTAGTTTAGAGCAACTGTCGTGTGAGTTAACTCCCCCAAACCAAGCCTTTGAAAGTAGACAACGACGTCAAGTTGATGCTTGCTCCAAGATCACACAAAGCTCGAAGTGCCGGCCCCTTTCTAATTTCGCATAAAATTATGAAGCTTCCCGGATCCTTAAGCTTAGCTGGCAGCTTCCTCTGAATGATCAAGCTTCAGTTCTCTGACAAATTCACCATCTCAATTCTGTTCAAGCTTCTCTTCTTTAAAATAATATCCTTCAGAAAGTGGGCATAATACGACATCTCTAATATTACTTCATAGAAAGGAATGTTCAAGATTATTTTATTTATGATTCTGAAAACTTCTTGAACTTCTCTTCCAATCCCTTCTTAACTAGCTTGAGAGGAAAGGGCGGAGGTATCTTCGTTTTGGGAATCCCTCATTCATCACGTTCAGCTTTCTCCGCTTTATCCTTCTCGGCTCTCAATCTCTTAGTTTTTTCCCACTTCTTCTCTGCTATAATCTCAGTACTCTGCTCTTTGGAAGAACTAGAGTAGTTTCAACATCATGCAGAGCATTCGATGAGGAAAACGACGCAGAACGGAAGAGTTCGACCTGGGTAGGTTGTCGAACTCGATGAGTAATGGTCGAATTGGATATCTGAAAGTCCATTCTTCTCCTTACAGTCAGATTCGACCATGGTTCGACCAACTTGTTTAGTCGAATCCAAGCAATCGTGGTCGAATTGGGCATCAAACAAAATAGAATGCTCTGGATAGTGGAGTTCGACCTCGGTTCGACCAGAGGCTCTGGTCGAACTCACCTGATTTTGGTCGAACTGACCTTCTGACTCCTCCGGACGTCGCCCAGGTGCCAAGTTCGTTTCTACCCAACGATTAAGAAGAAAGGAGAAATATGGACGGGCAGAAAAACTCGGCCTAATAAGATGAAAATCAAGGCCCAAATCAACTAAAGCCTAACTCCATTGAAGGGACCCGCCAGTCTCAAAACCACCCACTGGAAGGACGAAATATCATCGGCGGAGTAAAAGCCCACCAATGAAAGGCCTCGCACCGACCCCTCTCATTTAAAGCCTACAGGAACCATGACCTCCTCTGTTCAGTTCGACCTACATGTCTGGTCGAATCGAGGTCGAATCAGGCTCCTGACACTTCAGACTTCAATTCCGGCTTCATTGGTCCCTCATACTGCGTTTCAGACCTCAGTGTAATGGCATGACAAGACGTTGGATTCTCAATACTTTGAGACGGAAGCTTCCCTTTCTCTATAGTTTGAGTTAATTTGTTCACATTACTAGCCATCTCCCCCATTAGCAACGTAAGGTCTTTTACTTGTGTAGAAAAATCCTTATGATGATCATCAATTTTCTTGTCTAACTTGGCCTCAAGACGGTCTACTCTTGCATCATTCCTCGCCATGTACCTGTTCACAGTATCCTTAAAACCAGGCTTCCCTTCTTCCACTTTAGCTCCCGAATCAACGCCGATATGAGGCTGCATTGTATTATTCGGATTTCTCCATGAAAACTCCGGCCTCCTTGGTTGATAACCACATGGGGGACCATGATTGTTGTAGTTCCCTTGGTAGTTCCGATTTTCTTGATTTGGGTACCAAGTTCCTTGAATACTTTAACCCATGGCGTAGTTTGCCTCCTCGATCTCTTCTTGGTTCGCTCCTTCATAGCCGCCATCCTGCTGCATCATTGGTACTCTCTGCGATAAATTCGTGATCTACTTTTGCTAAGACTCTAGTAGCTTGCTAATGTTAGTCAAGCTAGAGATGATCTCATCATCTCTTCCAGACTTTACCATAGTATGCTCAATCTGTGCTACTTTACCAAGGACATAAGGGCCTCTCACTCTATCAGTCGGCCAATCCCTTGAATTCATCAAAATATCTTCAAAAAGCATCTCGGCCTTATTGGGTGACTTAGTAAGCAGTGCTCCATTAGAAGAAGCATCAAGTAAAATCCGAGATCACAGTCTAACCCATTATAGGAAATAATGATATATTGAGCTTTAGATAGCCCACACTAAGGACACTTCCGAAGTATGTCCTTGAATCTGTCCTACGCTTCATGAATCTTCTCATTGCTATGGATAGAAAATTGATTGATTTCTTGCTTCATCTTGAACACCTTTGAAAGTGGCATGTATCGCTCCAAGAATTTCACTTTCAACTTCTCCCATGTATCACATTCAGCAATATCAAGATTATCATACCAATCTCTCACATTTTCATTCAGCGAGAACTTGAACAATATGATCTTCCTCGCATCCTCATGAGCTCCTGCATCTTTTTGTGTACTTGCATACCCAATGAACTTATTCAAATGTTGCTGAGGATCTCCGAATGTTCCCCCAGAGAAGGGACTCCTTTCAATCATGATGATAAGAGCAGGGTGTAGATCAAAATCGGCTCTAGTCCCTCTCGCTACTAACAACCCAACATTGTCTGTTCCGTTGTTCTTAAAGACTTCTCGGATGGCAAGTGTGTTCGGGTCAGCCGCCATATTGATTGCTTCTACGTCCAAATTAACTTCTGTTGCAGCTTCAATCATTTGTGGATTTAGCACTTCAACTTCAACTCCTAAATCAAGAGCTTTAGTTGGTTCTACTTTTTGTTCTTATTCTTCTTCCTTTTCTTCCTCGACGATGCTCCGATCTCTGGATTATATGGCTCTAATTCACCTTTCTTTGATCTTGTGAGCATACAACTAAGAAAAATAAGAGTTAGAAATTTAAGATAAGAATAAGATAATCTCAATTAAACTAGAAATAGTCAAAAGATAATTAATTACGTCCCCAGCAACGGCACCAAGAACTTGATGAGCGTTTTCTCAACACACAAAATAATTCCTTAAGTATAAGGATATCAATTGTAGTTGCGATAGGTGACCAAGTGTTTATCGTACCCAAGAGACAGAATAGTTTCAATTCTATTATATTCTAATTAACTAAGATTATGTTGGTAAATTTGAGTTGGTTTGATTATGAAACTAAATAATATAAATTGAAATAGCAAAGTAATTAAGCAAGCAATAGAGAAATTTCGGTAGTGATCAAGTAAGTAATAGAGTAGTCCTTCATGTAATCTAGTTTTATTTATTAATTTTCTTTCCATGTGTTGATATCCGACTCTGCCTTGTGGTTTAAGGACGCATCACTAAACCATTCAAGCGTACTCTATAGACACAAGTAAGCAAGCGTATGACACGTGTGAATATCCTCGGAGTAAGACGTATACTTCACCCCTTTTCTATGTACTATCATAATCAATTATTTCCCGTGCACTTAGTACTCTAACCCGATTTGATCTCCTTTTTAGGTACTATAAAGTTATACTCTTTATCCTACTTATTAACCCGAATATGATTCAATTAACAAGTATCTATATAAGACAGTTCTAATAAGACTTCGGAATCCCTTCACTTAGAATTATAACATACAATCCTGCTCAGCGGTGAACACACCCAATCAACAACCAAGAGATGTATTCAGACTCTATATAACAGTTAAAGATGCACAAAATGACCATGAGTATGAATTAGAAAAGCACAATCTTATATAGAATAAACCACAAGTAGTGTTGTACGGAGTTTACACATGAAATTACAATTAACTCATAAAACTTTCATAATAACCCTCGAACTACCGGAGCAGTTCTAGCCCATGATTGATCTAGGAACAATCATGGCTAATTGGTATGATCTTACTTGACTCGCCAGACGAACCTCTCCTCACGACTCCTTCGGATGATGGTAGGGTTTGATGAAGGATGGATGATGAATGCTTTATGATTTTCTCCTGCGAAAGCTCTTCTTTTATACTTGTAAAATCTCCTTACAGGCCTTGGATGGGCTTTTTGGGTGAACACACGCACTGAAGGTGTAAAAATATGAATTTGGTAAGTTTTTGGATATCAATTCGACAAACAAATTGGTCGAACTCTTCCATACAGGTCGAATCCCAGGTCAAATCCATCTGTGACTTGGCCTCTGATTCCGAATTCGACCAGTGTGTTGGTCGAACTGAATACTTCCTGGTCGAACAGGTCTGCTTCTGTTTAGGCTTTGAGTTCGACCAGGGTTCGACCAAATGATTTGGTCGAACTCGTCTATCGTGGTCGAACCTGACTTTTTCGAGCTCAGTTCGACCAGAGGTACTGGTAGAACTTCATTCTTCTTGATCGAATTTGACCCCTGCGTGGTCAAATCACACCCCTATTTCTTCCTCTTTCCAGATTCGATCACTTCCAACTCATTTTCCATTGAATATCAACTCAAATAGCCTTGTAAACTCCCGATTTGTGACTTTCCACCATGTATAGCAATTCACATCAAATTACAACCATTTATCATACCATAAGTACACGAATCCGGGCTCGAAACTAGTGAATTTACACACTTATCAATGGACAAAACATTAAAAAATTCAACGCCTAAGAGATTTATATGTAATATTCAGTAGCTATATGTAATAATTTTCGGATGGACAAGAGGCCAAAAGCATACTAAAAAGCCTCCTAATAATAAAGAGTTCCATTCATAATAAAGATAGATACAAAAGTGTCCAATAAAGGACTAGGCATCAAATATAAAAGGTCATTAGGCCACAAAATCATACACTCCCCGGGTCACCCCTATTGCTCGAATCGGCCCTCGGATTACCTTGCTGGCTTCGGAGCTAAGCCACTTCAGCCTCCAGACGAGCAACCCTTTCTTGCTCACATTCCAGCTCAAAAAGCAAGAGATATTGACTAGCCTCTAGCTCCCGCGCCTGCATTTCGGCTACCCTGGCCCTCTCCTGATAAGCCTCAGCCCAAAATTTGGCATTTCCAATTAGCTGATCAGCAACCAGCAGGTGATTAGGTGGGGGATGAATGGCAGCCGATGAAGTAGAAGTCTGAGTCGCCGAATCCGACCTCCCAGAAGCAAGTGGTGGCTGAGAAAAGTCAAAGCATGACCCAAACTAGCAAGGGCAGCTTGACCAATTTCCTGAGAGCCGAGTCCCTGCAGCAAATGGGAGAGAGCCGGATTCCATAAATAAGCAGAAAAAACATGGCCGCCACGAGACCCAGTTCAGCCTCTATCAAAGGATTAAGATCCTGAATGGGCCAAAGCTGAAACAATCCAGCCAATCCAAGGGGACCACCCGAAGAAAACAACCCTTCGTGGGGAACATGATCCGATCGAGGCGGTGGAGAAACGGAACTAGGCCCTGCACTGTCAGCTCAGACATCTTCATAGCTCGGCGAAATAAGTGGAAACCCCTCGGGACCCAGGTGTGAACTAGGAGCCACCTCCGATAGACCTGCATCCTGAGAATCCTCCCCTATCAGCTGCTTGCCACGATCCTATCGGTTGGTGCCACCCGTCCCAACTCCAATCTATGCAGCCGCCTCTTCTTGGGCCCTCTCATCGAACCCCTCCGATACAGTTCTCACCGAAAGGCCTCCTTCAAGAAATTTGTCGAGTCCCGCCAAAGAAGGATTTCGCTCAGGAGGGGCCCAGTAAGAGCAGAGCGCTCTAAGCCTTCATTTGGTGGGACGACACCAGCATCCTTCTCGCCCTCAACATGAACAACCCTCTCGGCCTTCTTAGTAAAGTACTCATTAAGGGCTGCATCCCAGACAGAAAAATTGGTGCTAATGCATCCTTCGAAATCTACCATGGCATCTCAGCAGCTTGGAGTTTCTGGTCCCAGAGCAAATCAGGAACATTTAGAGGAAGCTCCATCCCTTCAATGGCAGCAAAGGCATGGCAAAAGCTGAAAGAAAGCTCTTCCAACTCGGAGCGAGAGTGACCTGTACAAAACGGAAAAGTTAACAGTCAAATGGTAATAATGAAGGATATGGCAACAACTTAGATGTCAACTTACTGAACGAGGGGAAATTAAAGGCACGCGGCACAGGAATGATGCGGCAATGGTGATCTCAGCCTTCATAACCCATGACCTAAAACCATTCCTGCAGCCAAGTACGTTGGTGGCCCACATCACTCCTTACAAACAAGGACCGCATTCCTTGATGCACTCGCAAGTAGTAGTAAGCCGATGCGCCACGATCGCGCACATAGCGTAGAACATAGTTAACATCTTCTACAGTGGGAGAAGAACAACCTTTGTCGTGGAGAAGGACGAGCAACCCTAATAGGTTGGTCCAAGCAGATGGTTTCAGTTGCATGAGGGTTATCCCCCAAAAACTCAGCAGACGACAAACTAGGAGAGGCAAGGAAAACTGAACCCCCACCCCAAGCATGGCCAGGTTGGCCGCAACCAACCCCTCAAAGGGGCGACTTGCCAAAAGTATAGGTTTTGCCACGACAAAATGGGCCCCCGGATAAGGAAAATGAAAGGCCACCACCTCAACATCACCTTTCCACAACTAGGTGGGGACGTCTTCGACAGCAACCCCACGAGAAACAACAACTCTGTCCGGCCGAGGATGAGAAAGCTGAGAGGAACTCAAACCTTCCGCGCCATCGGAAGCTCAAATTGGCACCAGCGTCGTAGCAGAAGGAGATTCCCACACATCAGTATGCGAAACCACCTGATGACGCCCCCTGTGGCCCGTGATGTTGACGGAAGCTCCATCGTCGGAAAGGGGACCTTCTAGAAGCTTCTAGAATATTTTGAAATTTAAACTGCATTTTGCACCTACACGGGCCATGTAGCAGCACACGGCTCGTGTAGTGCACATGCAGTTCGGCATGTACTGCATGTTCCCAGACACAGCTCGTGCGCCCACGCACGACCTATCCCATGGGTGTGTAGCATTTTCTGATGACTGTGCACGGCCTTCTCAAACAGGCATGTGTTCTTCACATGGGGCGTGTACTGGCATACGACTCGTGTACCGGAACATAGCCTTCTCCTGGGCGAGTCCTGCATTCTGATGCTCGAACATGGCCACCTTGGACAGGCCCGTGTTCTGGACACAGGGCGTGTCTAAGCGTGCCCTGTTCTTCCTTCTCTGTTTTGCTCTCAATTTCGTTTTTCTCCATTTCTTGACCTGTTTTGCACATATCTAAGCACATTTATACATTTCTATCAATTCATACCACATTTCTGATAATTACATAAACTCCACCAAAAATCACACAAATACGGATGAAAACATCCAAAAATCCACAAACAAAGACACTAAAATCTAGGTGAAAATGACAATGATCAACCCCCCAAACTTAAAGTGTTGTTCATCCTTGAACAACGAAAAATGATAAACAAGAGGAGTAATTTTCACCTAGAAAAATACCTAACGAACATAAACCACAACACATTACAAGTAATAAGGACTACAAATTCACATTATTTATTCCTACATCATCAAACTTATAACATGAAAGATTAACAAGTTCAAAATTAAGATGACAAAAGAGTAATCAAATCCCTTTCTATCCAGGCCTCTCATAAGATATTGAATTCACTCAACACTCTATGTTCACAACACTCATCAACCGGTTAGAACCGACTCACCATAGGCTTGCTCATGGACTATGTTCACAAGCCACCCTAGCTTCAATAAGTGATCAAATTGGTCTTTATCTTTGGATGTAATGTTTAAGTTCTATGGTAGTGTAGGAAACTTTGGGTAATAGTGACTATTCAAGTGTAGATAATCGAAGAGATGATTCTTTTCTCCAACATCATCACTTTCAATTTTCCTCCCTTTGTCAATTATTCAAAAGCACTAAATATCAACATACCATGGATTCATTGAGCTTCTTTTACAAAGAAAGATGTGGAAAAATGTGCAGGCAAATGGAAGAAAGGTTGAATAAAAAAAGGATGAAAGAGCTCAAGTTAAAAAGCAAATGCAACTTCAAAAAGTGGAAAAGGAACAAAATCATAAAATATGCTCTAGGAATACAAAATTCAAAGAAAAGAAGTTTGCCATTCAATCCTTAAAAAACCCACTCAAGCCTTATATATAACATATATGTGGGTAATTAAGGATATGATGGTCTGATTTTAACAAGTCAAATGATTCTAAATTTGAGTGGATGATTAAAAAGGAGGAGTATAGACAACCATGGGACGAAGGTAATTCCAAGGATCATATTTTTGTGACCAAGAAAGGTGAGGTGTTGAGTGTAGACAAGAAGAGGGAGGAAAGAAAGTACTTGAAGGTGAGGATGCGACAAGACCGTCCTCTAATCCAGTAGTAAAAAGTGGTAATCCATCATGACTCTCCGACGTTAAACATGAGTGCCTGTTGGGGCTTGCACTTCCATTTTATTGCTTTTTTCTTTCGTGTGAGTAAGAAATTTTTATATTTAATGTGCTTACTAATCGGCAATTATATCTCTTTGAAAACTTAGTTTCAACTTATGTTTTTACCAATTTTGGGGGTGTGATGTTATTACCTCATTGCAGCACCAAGAGTATAATCTTTTCTTTGTAATATTTGCTAGGGGAGTTGATTTTTTGTGGTATGTTGAAACTTTAATCGATTTTGATATGTTGATTTTTTGCAATTTGCCTAGTATTCACTGGTGTGTCTATTGTGTGGAATCAATTAGATAGTCAATTTAGTCTTTCTTATAGTTCTCTTATTTTATTATTGATGAATCATGTGATGATGAGTTTGTTTAAGCTTTGATATAAAAAGGTAGAAGAGTGGCAAGATGACCGAGTTGAAGTACTCGAGGAGCTCGTGAATGCATTGAAGGAAAAATTAAGTGCCCTCATTTCCTTATTCTAATTTTTATATGTGCTTTTAATTAGTATGAGTGGAAGGATTGAGTTTATATTTTTGGTGATCCATGTGAGCTATATTGTTTTAAATTATGCCTGAAATTCATATGCTCTTGAAATTGATAAAGGAAGAGTACTTGAGTTATATTGTGATATGAAGTTCTATGTGTACTTGTGGGATATTGTTTACCGTAAAAAGTGCTCCGTTACTTGTTAAAAACTCATGTGATATTTTGAGCCTCGTTGATCATGTTACATAATCACATGATATTTCTTTCTGGTGAGTATCGTTCTTGTGTGTGTATTCTAGAACTTGCCTCTTGTCTTACTTGAAACTACATATGTGTTAGATGATGGGAGATAATTTTAGGCCATCCTTGAATTTATGAGTCACTTAGCCGAAGAATTCCCTACCAAATGATGTTTATCCATAGTTAGCCCCGTTGAGCCTGAAAGCCTTATTTATTTGGCAACCTACGAAGGTAGCCACTTTGATATCATATTTGAGCCTTAAATTCCTATATTTAGTGGAGAATTAAATGTTGTCAAAGTGTGCGAATTGATTTTCATGGAATTTGAAAGGAATAAAATATTTTGAGCTGTACAAGTGATTATGTGCTAAAAAAATATGAGCTGAAAAATAAGTTGCTTAGGGGTAGTGCCCGAAACTGGTACCCCAAGATGTTAGAAACAGTGTCCGAAACTAGTACCTCGAGAAAAAAAAAGAAAGGAAAGAAAAAGTATGTTGAGCTTGAAGGAAATGAGAGAAAAGAAAATTAGAAGAGCATGAAGCTAGATAGTCTTGAAGTATAAAAATCTGCAGTACAAAAGATCTCCGTCTTTAATTCTCTACTAATTGAGTTACTTTATCCATATTTTTCCTACCCATACCAAATAGCCAACATTACATCCTATTAAAAGTCCTTTTTGATCCCATGGTCGAATCATACTTTTAGTGGTGAAGAGTTTGAAACATCTGGCAAGCTTATGGTTACGCATACACTTGAATTGAATCTAAGCGTAAACACCATAACCCATAAGTGTACATTTTTTACACTTGAGTGTGAGTGATATATACTTCCCATGAGGACATGTAAATGGAGCATTTGAATAAGTGGTGATTGTCTTATCTTGTATGCTATGAATTGATTATTACATGTAATGAAAGCTGCATGACTTAAGTTAAGGACAATTGTATTTTGAATGGGGTATTGGTCATAGTCCTTATTTTCCCTCTAATTTTCATGCTCTCTTTCTCTTTATTTTTTATTTTGTTGCCTCGGGACGATCAATGGGTAAGTTTAGGGATTGATGAGTGTGTAAATTCACTAGTTTCGAGCCCGGATTCATGTGTTTATGGTGTAATAAATGGTTATAATTCGATATGAATCGATATACATAGCGAAAAGTCACGAATCAGGTGTCTACAAGCCTATTTGAGCTGATTTTTGATGTAAACGAGTTGGAAGTGATCATATCTGAAAAGAGGAAGAAACAGGTATGCGATTCGACCACACAGGGGTCGGATTCGGCCAAGAAGGAGAGAGTTCGACCAGCACTTCTGGTTGAACTGAGAGCGAAAAAGTGTCATTCGACCACGACAAGGGAGTTCGACCAAACCATTTGGTCAAACTGTGGTAGAACTAAAAGCCTAAACAGAAGCAGTGCCGGTTTGACTAGAAAGTATTCAGTTCGACCAACACTCTGGTCGAATCTGGAATCAGAGACCAAGTTACAGACGGATTCGACCTGCAGGGAAGAGTTCGACCAACTTATTTGGTCGAATTAATGTCCAGAAACTTACCAAATTCATATTTTTACACCTTTAATGCATGTGTTTGCTTAAAAAGCTCATCCTATGTCTATAAGGAGAGCTTGCAAATGTAAAAGGGGATGTAGATCACACCAAGAAGGGAATTGAGGAGAAAAGAGATTGAATTGAAGAGAGGCCACAACAATACATCACCCCACAAGAGGGGATCACCCCCCAACCATCATCCACATCCTTTCCTCCATCCATCCATCACTTTGAAGATTTATCTGTGGAATTAAGAGGAGAACCAAGAGGAGAATTCAAGACGGAGAAGGATTTGACAACGCCCACATCTAGGGTTTTATTCGTTTTCTAATTTATCTTGTATTTTCCGGACTACGGGTAAGATCTATCCAACACCCATGATTGTTCTTCGCAACATCATGGGCTAGATCTAGGGTTTTGAAGGTTTCTATGAATTAATTGAACTTTTGTATGTAAACTCCGTACAACACTACTTGTGGATTTATTTTATATATGATTATGCTTCCTTAATCCATATTCACGATCATTTTGTGCATCTTCAATTGGTATATAGAGTCTGAATATATATCTTGGTTGTAGATTTAGTGCGTTCACCGCTGAACAGGATTTCATGTTATGATTCTAAGTTAGGGGACTCCGAAACTTCATTAGAACTATCATACATGAACACTTATTAATTGAATTGAATACGGTTATTAAGCAGGACAAAGAGAATAATTTTATAGTACCTATAAAGGGAGATCATATCGGGTTAGAGTACCAATTGGCCAGGGAAATAATTGATACTGATAGCACCTAGAAAGGGAGGTGGAATTATATCTCTTGCTCCGAGGTTATTCACACGTGTTACACACATGTTTACTTGTGTCTATAGAGTATATATGCATGGTTTAGTGATGCGTCCATATTCCACAAGGCAGAGTCGGACCTCAACACACGGAAGTGAGATTAATGCGTGAAACTGGATTATCCTAGAGCTACCTATTCTCCTAATTGATCCATTTTCGTATTCTTCGAGTAATATTTTATTTTATTTGTTATTTTAATTAATTGTTTATTATTTTAATAATTAAATCCTGAAACGTTATTGTCTTACGTCTTAATTAATTTAGTAAATAATTAAATTGATAATACGCCGTCCTTTGGGTTCGATATTCACTTGGTCGCTTGCTTAAGATGCAATTGATATCCTTAATACTTGTGGATTAATTTTGCTTGCAAAGAAAATGCGTATCAAGTTCTTGGAGAATAGGTAGCTCTAGGATAATCCAGTTTCACGCATTAATCTCTCTTCCATTTGTTGATGTCCGACTCCACCTTGTGGAATATGGACACATCATTAAACCATGCATATATACTCTATAGACACAAGTAAACATGCGTGTAACACGTGTGAATAACCTCGGAGCAAGAGATATAATTTCACCTCCCTTTCTAGGTACTATCAGTATCAATTATTTCCCTGGCCAATTGGTACTCTAACCCGATATGATCTTCCTTTATAGGTACAATAAAATTATCTTTTTTATCCTTCTTAATAACCCGAATTCAATTCAATTAATAAGTATTCATATATGGTAGTTCTAATGAAGCTTCGGAGTCCCCTCACTTAGAATCATAACATGGAATCCTGTTCAGCGGTGAACACACTAAATCTACCACCAAGATATATATTCAGACTCTATATACCAATTGAAGATGCACAAAATGATCGTGAATATGGATTAAGGAAGCATAATTATATATAAAATAAATCCACAAGTAGTGTTGTACGGAGTTTACATACAAAAGTTTAATTAATTCATAGAAACCTTCAAAATCCTAGATCTAGCCCATGATGTTGCGAAGAACAATCATGGGTGTTGGATAGATCTTACCCGTAGTCCGGAAAATACAAGATAAATTAGGAAATGAATAAAACCCTAGATGTGGGCGTCGTCGCGTCCTTCTCCATCTTGAATTCTCCTCTTGGTTCTCCTTTTGATTCCACAGACAAATCTTCAAAGTGATGGATGGATGGAGGAAAGGAAACGGATGATGGTAGGGGGTGATCCCCCCATGTGGGGTGGTGTATTGTTGTGGCGCTCTTTAATTCAATCTCTTTTCTCCTCAATTCCCTTCTTGGTGTGATCTACATCCCCTTTTATACTTGTAAGCTCTCCTTATGGACCTAGGATGGGCTATTTGAGCAAACACTCACACTGAAGGTGTAAAACTATGAATTTGGTAAGTTTCTGGACATCAATTCGACCAAACAACTTGGTCGAATTCTTCTCTGCAGGTCGAATTCGTCTGTAACTTGGCCTTTGATTCCGGATTCGACCAGAGTGTTGGTCTAACCAAATACTTCCTGATCAAACTGGCACTGCTTCTATTTAGGCTTTTAGTTCGATTACGGTTCGACCAATGGTTTGGTCGAACTCCCTTATCGTGGTTGAACGGTACTTTTTTGCTCTCAGTTCAACCAGAAGTGCTAGTCGAACTCTCTCTTTCTTGGTCGAATTCGACCCCTACGTGGTATAATTACACACTTGTTTCTTTCTCTTTTCGGATCTGATCACTTCCAACTCATTTCCATCGAAAATCAGCTCAAATAGCCTTGTAGACACCTGATTTGTGACTTTCCACTATGTATACCAATTCACATCGAATTACAACCATTTATTACATCATAAACACATGAATTGGGCTCAAAACTAGTGAATTTACACACTCATCAGTGCACTCTAACAACATGGAGGAGATGATGATGATGACGTTCAATTTCCAATTCCCAGCGTCTCCTCGTGCGTACATTCCATGGAATGCCTATCATCCACCTCCACCTCCGGAGCCATGAGAGAGTCATTTTAGTGCTTATCACTTCTAGTAAATCATTTGAAAAATTTTAGACTTGATTTGATTCGTAGATTTGGATTGGATTGTACTTTAATTGTTTTATTTTTGGGAGGTTTTACTTTGGGATTTTATTTCAGTTTTATGCGATTTACTTTTCATTATTTTTTGTATTTTAGTTTGATTTTCATAATTTGAATGTGATGGGAATTTGATCTTACTTGTTATGGATGATCAATTCATGTACGTTGATTTATTGAGATGGATGATTTTGGTCATGCATGTTATGTGCTTTTGTTATATTTTTTGTTTGGTGAGTCCTTTCTATTGTGCTATGCTTGTAATTTTTATTTCTGTAGGGTTGGTTTGGTGGTATGTTTTGGAAAGGTTTGGATTTTTTGAATGTAAGCTATGATGCATTATTTGTGATAGGTGATAGCAAGAATTTTAAGGATTTCTATTAATTAAAATAAACGGTGGGTGAAGGGGAGAAAGTAAAGAGAGAGAATTTGAAGTTCAGAAAAATAATTAAATGAATATGGGCTCCGAATAGATTAAATATGCTAGGTCATAAAATATGGATAGTTCTGGCATTATTATACAGGTATTGTACAGTAGTAATTGCCTTATTTTTATACTAGAATAACAAACATATAATCGTATAAATAACTTACTCCCTCCATCCCCTTAAAAGGTATTCGTTTACTTTTTGCACGTGGATTATGAAGTATAATAATTTAATGTATAGTAAGACGAGAGAAATAATATTTTAATTTATAGTGGGTAGTTGTATTAGTATTGAGTGTGGGACCATGTGTAGTGGTTGTGGGTCACATCAATCCAAAAAGAAAAATGGATATTTTGTAATGGGACGGACCAAAATAGAAAAAATGAATATATATCAAGGGAACCGAGGGAGTATATAATATAGAACCTAATAATAAACATATAATCATATAAATAACTTGTATAATCAAATAAATAATATAGAACCTATCTAACATATCATGTTATATACTCCCTCAGTCCCATATAACTTTTTTACTTTCTGTTTTCATCCGTCCCACAATAACTGTCACACCCCCAAAAAGGGAAATTTACATCAACCAACAACCTCAAAAATTATCTTAATTTCAAAAATACCACTCCCTCCTATCACACATAACATACTTTATAATTAATTTATTACTTAAAAATACCACAATACCCCTAAAAAATCAATAAAGTTGGTCAAAAAGTAACTTTTCTTAAACTCCGTGTCTACAATATATACGACAACAATTATGAGACAGAGGGAGTAATAAAATTATATAAGAAACATATCAAATATTATAAGAATCTGAAATTTTCAATATTAAATATCAAACTACTTAAATATTAGGTAAATAAATTTATAAATTTTATAAATTAAATTAAACTAAATATGATCTTTTAATTTGTTAGTAATTTTTGACAAAGAGTATATTATTTGATATTTTACAAATTTGAAGCTAAGTTGTGTAATTATCTAATATTTTTTAATTATTCAATATTTTTAAGTCAAGTATGTAATTATATTTCAAGTAGAGATTGATGGGCGTTTTCTCAATATACAATTAATCCTCAAGTATAAAAGATGTTATTGTAGCTTAGATAAGCGACCAAGTTAAATATCGAATTCAAAGAACGACGTATTATCAATTTAATTATTTACTATATTAATTAAGACAAGACAATTAAGTTTGAGGTTTATAATCTAATAACTAATATGCTGAAAATTAAATAATAATTAAAATAAAATAATACTAGAAGAATCCGAAAGTATCTCAAGAATGGAGAATAGGTAGCTCTAGGATAATCAAATTTCATTAATTAATCTCCTTTCGTGTATCAATATCCGACTCTGCCTTGTAGAATATGGACGCATAACTAAACCATGCAAATCTACTCTATAGACACAAGTAAATAAGTGTGAAACACGTGTGAATAATCATGGAGTAAGAGATATAACTTCACCCCCTTTCTAGGTACTATCAGTATAAATTATTTTCCTAGCCAATTTGTACTCTAACCCGATATGATTTTCCTTTATATGTACTATAAAATTAACCTCTTTATCCTACTTATTAACCCGAATTAGATTCAGTTAACAAGTATTCATATATGACAGTCCTAATGAAGCTTCGGAGTCCCCTCACTTAGAATTATAACATAGAATCCTACTCAGTAGTGAACGCACTCAATCAATAACTCAAATATTATTCAGACTTTACATAACAGTTAGTGATGCACAAAACAACTTTGAGTATGAACTAAAAATGCATTGTCTTATATAAAATAAATTAACAAATAGTGTTGTACGGAGTATATACACGAAAGTTCAATTAATTCATAAAATCTTCAAAATCCTAAACTACCAAAATGGTTATAGCCCATGGCGTTACGAAGAACAATCATGGGGGTTGGATAGATCTTATCCATAGTCTGGAAAATACTAGATAAATTAAGAAACGAATAAAATCCTAGATGTGAGCGTCGTTACGTCCTTCTCCGTCTTGAATCCTCCTCTTGGTTCTCCTCTTGATTCCATAGATGAATCTTCACAGTGATGGATGGATGGAAGAGAGGATGTGGATGATGGTTGGGGGGTGATCCCCCCTTGTGGGGTGGTGTAGGATGAATGTGTTGCCGTCTCACATGAATAATGATGTAAAATACATATAGGTGTGAGAAGGGAATGAAATAAGGAAATAAAAGATATGGGTGAATCATGGAGGATTATGTGATAAGGAGATTAATGGTGCTCCAAAAAATAGGTAATTTTCCAAAATTTTCGGAAATTCTCGAAAATTCTCGCTGGCAGCTGCACGACTTCACGATTTTGAGCATAACTTCCTCGTTCAAACTTTGATTTTAGTGATTCTTATGCTCACGCGATCCTCTTTTCCTTTGATTTCTATCTATTTAAAGATCTCACAAGAATTCTAACATTTGAAGATCTAACAAGTCATATAAAGTGGAACAGTCGTGCTGAGTAGAAACAGCTTGCGCGATGTCACCATTTTGATCATAACTTTCTTGTTTGAATTCCGATTGAGGCGTTTCTTACGCTAAAATGACCCAATCTTCTGTGGCTTTCCAACCATGTATATACTTTCATTTTTAAGCTTCACACAAATACAGAAAAATTACACAAGTTGGACATGCATTTTTCAGCATTCTTGCACAAGTTGCATATTTCCTCCGACTTTGCACTTTTGATCATTTTTCCACATAAAACACAATAAAACACCTCAAACGCACCTTTTTATCACATATATCAAATATAAGACACTTCTTCTAGTATATGACAACAATTCTCATAAAAAAGGTGTTAAATTGGACACTAAAACACGCTTATTTTCACTCTCATCAGAGATACGATATATATTATGCATTTAATAACTTTTAAATATATTATTTTAAAATAATTTAACAAATTAAAGATTAATCCACTAGAACATAAGTGACATTAAGTGACAACTTAGGGTAACACTTTTATTTTAGTTAACACAAATTGGTAACATTTTCAAAATTATTATAATATGTAACAAATTTATAGCACTTTATATTAGTAACATAGACGAGTAACACTTTTCTAATATATAACACATGCATATAATACTTTTAAATAAGTTACACTTTTCGTGTAACACTTATACATAAGTAACACAATTATGTAACATTTTTATATAGGTAACAATTGTATATAACACTTTACACTTTTCACACAAGTAAAATATTTATATATGTTACACTTTAATATAGTTATTTCAAATTATATAAATTATATATATATATTGCATATAAATAAAAATCTATATAAACAAAATTTAATTATTTTGTTGTATTATATCTAAATAAATAATATGGATAAAAAGAAATATTTTTATACTCCACGTAGTATTTTCATTTGTAAACAAATAAAGTTATATTATATTTAAATAAATTTTAATTATTATGTTATATTATATTTAAATAAATAATATGAGTTTATTTTTATACGTACTAATCATGAAGTTTGAAAAATAATGTGGAATAGTAATTTAAAGATATGGGTGTTGTCTTAAATGAGCTTTGATTTAATGTGGGGATTAAAGTGTTATAAGTGAGAATAGTTTGTCTTGTATATGCATAGAGTGTTTTCAGAGTGGATCAGACCGGCTAAGTGAGCCCAAGGAAAATCGAAAACCGATTTAGCTCCAATATTTTGCTTTGCTTTTTGGAAGACTATAATTCAGAGCAAATTTGAACCTTTTTTCACTAATATATTGGCTCTAGATTGTATTTTAGATCACATCCAATATAAAACCATAGTCAATTTAATATTCTTGTCAAAAAAGAAAAGGTATTGTGTTCGTATAAAGGCTTTTGAAAATAGATTATGTCCCATGATAATACAAATCTTTAGATAACTAGTGGCATGTATTTAGCTTGTTCAAATATAAGTTGTTCGAATGAAATGCCAAATTTTAAACAAGATTGTTTCCATTATGAAATAAATTATTTTTACTTCAATTCAACAAATATGATTTCACCCGTCATCATATCACCATAGAATGGCTCTTTTTATCACCACAACAAAATTCTAAATACATCCCTAAATGCAACTCACACACCGTTGCTCGACAGTAAACCAACACTTTGTTAGTAAGCCACTAGCTTAATAAAACAAGAAAACCCAACAATGGTCCAAATTGCAAAATGAAATGTATCAAGAACTGGTGTTGAATTAGAAAACATGACCACGAAATAAATCAAATGCTTGAATCACAAAATTCACTTACATCATGGCTCATATATCATCAAGTACATGGCTAGAAAAGGGGACAAACGAACCTGCTATGATAATCCAAGATAACAAGAGATAATTAAAGGCTTCCATGTTGCATAACTTAGACGAGGGAAGTTCCATTCCCTTTTTTATCTCCACCAATCTCGAAATGCTTGCACCTCTAAAAGGAAGAACAAAATTAAGATGCTTCTTGAGAATACAAAGGAGACATTTTTCACCTATTATATTGTTTGGCATGAGTAAATGCATCAATCCTTCTCTTAGGATCATTCATACCAACTTCACTAGCCACATCCTGTGAACACTTAGCAAGCGCCCATAGTTTAGAATAAGTAGATATCTTGTAAATAAGAATGTTCATTTAAGATAAACATTTCATTAACAGCACATGACTAAAGCATTTCTTTAAGAATCAACACCTAATTAAGTTTAGTAAAACGAATGCAAAAAGGTGACAACAGCAGCAAAAATTCTATCTCAGTTGAAACTGTATATAAAAAATAAAATAAAATTGAAACTTCATTAGTTTCATTAAAAAAGGGAAAAGAAACTAAACAAGTTAACATTAATTTATTTGAAGGTTCTTCAGTATAATTAAAGGTTTATTAACCTGCATGTCTCTACAAACTATCAATTTTCCAGCTCCCAATAATATATGGTAAGAAAGAGGAGAACATAGTGTGTTCAGAGATAATTTTAGTCAAATAGGTGCAGCCATTATATTAGAAAATAGAAGGAAGATGGCTTTGACAAAAGAAAAGTATTCAAAATGCAAGTGTTTAGCCATCCTGTAAGTATCAAAGGAGTAGGATATTAGGCATCTCAGAATAAAAGGTCAAAAATGAGAAAGATGTCATAACGAATTTTCTCCAACTCTGACGTTGTAATATTAAAAGCATCTTCTCAAAATACATTAGGTAGGAGAAGAAAACAAGGACAGTCAACCATTCGAATAGCAAAAAAAAATGAACACGTATTGCAATAAAATAATATCTATTAGAAAACAATGAAAGCATAATGCGTTACGCACTAGCTCCAAACAACATAAAGCATTAGAAATGAGCGAAAGTGTTGCCAAGTTTAGCATCAAATTTCCTACTACGCATCAAAGTTGCAAAACAAAAAAATACAATTTAGGACAGAGCAACGAATAGTGAGATCCGAAGTTCATAGAGGGCATTATGAAGAAAAGAGATGGTGGTAGGGACTAAAAATATAGAATAAACACAACAAAACTTAGATTGATTGCATTTATACATGTAAAATTCTAACCAAATTATCTAAAAAAACCTTAATTTATGACATCCAAGCACAAAACTTGAAACTTAACCATTACGAAAAGAATATGCACCAAAATTCACAAGCTATGTAGCAAATTTGGCTTATGAAGTTGGTTCTCATGTCCCAGTATGATTAAACAAAAGGATACAGAATTAAAATCAGATAAACGTACTCATTTAAATTATATTTAAAGAATCAACACTGCACATATATTTGATTTACTAATAAGCGAAAACATAGAGAGTAAAAGACAAAAAGAAAGTAATTGCCATCAGAATATCCAGATGCCTTTCTGAGAAGTTTGTGCACAAGTGAAGAAGACTCATAATCCTCCGCTTGCACAAAATTCGCTTCAATTCTTGCCTGGCTAATTTCCATCTCCTACTTGAATTGAACCAATGAAATTGATAAAGAAACATTCAATAAACATATTCAGAGTAATATATTCTACCAAATACTAAAGTGTACAGGTGCGAAGAAACTTGAAACAGTTTCTATCAGCGTCAAAATAATTGAGCAATTTTTGAAGAGAAATGAAATGTGAGACTCGCGTACTAGCTTTTTAATTGTATAACAAGTTTAAGTTCTGTATCACATGGTTGTGAATGCATTTCATTGTTCTCCAAGTTGTTTGCATAGCTCGACTTGATCTAGTACAAGCTTTTTTCACATTTTTTCAAAATACAAAAAGACAATGCACAAAGAAACTACAAACCTAAAAACAGGTTCTAATTGTTGATTTGGAGTTAATAAGCCATTAGCTATTTTTTAGCTCCATGAGTACGCATAATATATGATGGTAGAAACAAATAGGCACCTTGTTCATACCTTACACAAGAAATTAATAAATAAATTTAAGGATTTGTTTGCTACAAAATGCATTATTGCAGGCCTACAAAAGACAATTGAAAAATATCAATGATTAGTCTCATCAAAAAGTCATCGAGAAGTTGTAGGGTACAAGTTTCAGAAGTAGGAATTAGGTGTGTCAAGTAGCTAGTATAAAAAAATCACACTAGATAAAACCATGGAACATCTTTACTATAATATAATTTGCCACTTATTTTGTGTCTTTCAAAATGATGTGATACTCAGTCAGGAGATATTATAGCAACACAAATTTACCAAAATGGCATACCAAATCTATACCTGCAAGATTCATAAGCATCACTAGGAGAATCAATTGACAGCATGACATAGTGGAAAAAATACACAGTTTAAGTTGAAAACTGAATGATACCAAAAATGTTTCTTGAATTAAAAATAGAATAACAAACCAAGGAAACACCTAAATCATAGCCAAAACAAATACTAACCAGCTATCAAGCAGCAACCACTGAAAAACTATTCTACTAAGAAATTGCACTAGAATTAATAATAATAATAATAATAATAATAATAATAATAATAATAATAATAAGCAAGCATGAAACTATAGGCAAAAAAGAAACAAGAGAATCACCTAATCTTAGGAAATTCACCTAACCACACAATAAGATCACAATACCAAAACTGAAGAATGACCCAAGCATCTAAACAAGTTCCATCAAAATGAGTAATCACCTATTTATAGCAATTGAGTGCATGGTGGAAATCAAGAGCGAGTTTATGATAGCAGAAGAAAAACTTAGCCATTTTATGCTTCATTTCATAAGTAAAAAAATCATGAACTTTTAATCAATAAATTGTGAAAGATATTGATCAAGAAGTTCATTCTCAAGATTCTATAAATCACTATAAAACTAGGTTTTATCAAGGCTTTTTAATATAGCATAAGAAAGATCAACTAAATGTTTTAAAAAGAAAAAAAATCATATGGAGGATCAAGAATAGTTAACTAGTATCAATTGAAATTTCTTTATAAACAATGAACAAGGGAGATATTGCATATCATTAGAAGTACTAAACTGATTTTTCTTTTGAGTTGAATGGTCCAATGTCTAAAAAATCTAACCAAATTCATGACAATATAACAAAAAAAGATAAATTAGAGCCACGAAGAGGGGAAATTATATCCGCTATAGTTTCTATCTGCTAACAAACTATAATCACTCTATGACTAATACCCATTTAAAAGTGCCAAGAACTACTGCTCCCTCATACAAATAAATTATACATGCAACCTGAATTGGAATCTAAATCTTTCATGCAAGTCAAAGTAAATAAAATAATTGTATTTTCATTCTACTTTGTTCCAAAAGAAAACCCCTATAGAATATATAACATTCGAATAAGAAGAATAAACACTTAGTTCCAAGCAACATACCAAATTTGTGTTGTAGCTTTATCTGCAGTATGGGGTCGTTCATCTGACAAGGTTGCAGAGAAATTTAGAATGCTCCACTTCAATTAGTTTACAGCCTACTAACGCTCCACATTTTGGCAGATGTTAAGAGGTATAGACAATAGGGTTCTACCGTACAGCTCGACGCTAGGGATGGCCTCTTTCTTCGTGATCCTCAGAGGAGGATTATCTCTTCAACTACTGGCCTTGTTGATCGAGTGGTAAGCAAACAAAGCATTAGCCAGAAAGATCAGTGTGCAGTGATGACAAATTTGGGCTAACCATGTTAAAGATTTTAATAAAATCCAAGAGAGAGAGAGAGGAGAGATATTTGTATAAATAGAAAAGGGTAGAAAAAGAAGGAGCAACATCTGTGTAATGTATTAAACCATCAAAATTGAGGCAGACAAAAAACTAGTAGCATTTAATTGCATATCATCTCTAAACAAGAACCGAATGGCCATGCCAAATGTATTCACCAAACTATAAAATAAGATCACAAGTATATATTTTAACCCTAACATTTAAGAATAGTTCACTACTGATAGGTGGAGCACAACTTAATCGAGATTAAGAGAGAATTTAAAGAAGATGAAAGAAATACATCTTACCCTGTATGAAAGCCGAGTAGGGGAAGAGCTGAATAAATTGGTGGTCAGGTGGAGCTGCAGCGGAGGTCGGCTTGCGCTGGGATCAGAAGAAGGAATGGATCGAGTCTTATGCAGGAACGCATTTTGAGTTTCAAAATCAATGAATGATAATGGAAATCTTCTTCTGCTGCGGGCTGATTCGTCTGTGCTATGGGAGAGTTTTAGGAATCCCTCTAATATTATATTGCCCATTCAAACCATAGAGATCAACAAAGCCTTAATTTTGCGAAAATCCCAATTCAATTTCTCCGAGGGTAGATTCTCTGCTCACATGGAAGATAACGTGAATCACTAGAACCATGCCTTCAAATCAAATTTCGACAATGAGTATTACAGCAGCTTCACGTCTGATTTATTGCAGAGATTAGGATAATAAATGGATCGCGCTCTTTTATCCATTTTACCGCGCATCCTCCACAAATAGCTTCGCATCCCTTTTTTTTTTATCAACTTATTATCTTTTTACATTTAAAAATTTTAGGGCCCTATAACATTAGAGTATATATTTTAATTTAATCTTCATTATTAACTGAAATATATATTTAAAATTTTAAAAACATAACTACCCACTCCATCCTCCTATTTTAAATCTATCAATTTAAAATGTAAGGATACATCAAGTGCATATGCACCTGAATATACATATGCGTTCGTGTATATATATAAATTTTTATTAAATAGTGTATATATATTTCTAATTAATTGTATAGTTTTTTTTTTACTTCAATTTTTCATTGAAACATCAATAAAAATTCGCTAACAAAGTATATGCACTTTGATTCATACCATTCATATCTGACCAACATAGAAAGCAATATATTTATTAAATTAAGTAAATACTCTTTAAAATAAAATTTAACTTCCTTAATTTTAAAAATATATTTTTTTAATAATGAGAAATTATCACATCAATACTCTCCTAATTTATTAAAATAAATACCTTTAATAAAAATATATACATATAATTAGGATGAAGGAAGTACATTTTTAATTAGTGTATCAGTTAAAAGTCATATGACATTAAATTATTTATAATAATACATAAAAATATTGCCCATTAATTTTTTTTATTTAAATGAAAAAATGCAATGAATTTTGTGTAACATACTAGGACCACACTAGTGTTGAACAATTCAGATGATTAACAATGCACACTTTAATTCTTATGAGTTATGCATTCTCTTGTTTATCGAGATTCAGGAATTTTGTCGGGTGGTTGTGCAATTGAATCGAGCCAAATTGAATGTTATTAGGTTTGAGCATCATTTGTTTAGAAATTATCGAATTCGAACACGTCGAAAAAAATATCAAATTCGAGTTCGAACTTAGACGGTTTGTCAAGACACGCAAATATGTTCACAAACACATAAAGTAACCTATTCATAACGTATTCTCGTGAACATTTAAATATTTTTGTTTGTAGATATTCATAAAATGTTTCGTTTATAAACATCTAATGTCATTCTAATCTTTATATATATAAAAGTAACAATGGCAATTCTATGTTTTCCCGCCCAAAAAGCAATGGTCTTTTTAGATTATTTTTTTATTTAATCTTCACCATCCATTCATTCTAATATAATCCAACCAGTACCAAATAATTTAAAATTTATAAATTCTAATCATAACTTTCCTAAAGAAAAAGTCTAATAAATTATTAGTAATGACAGTTATTAATTACAAATGATACGTATTTTCTTACACTTAACTATCTCATTTTCTTACCACATTATGTATAATTTTCTTTTATCCTTGAAATCATTCTATCACAAATTATATGTGTTCATCTTATTCTTTAAAAGTACCATTTAATGTCGAAGAACATCTTTCATGAATACTTAAACCATTACTATTCTGGTGGCAATGATTTTATGCTCTGTTTTGTTCCTGAAGTATGGTATGATTATGAATTGATGGTAAGTGTATTATTATTATTATTATTATTATTGTATTATTATTATTATTATTTTTAAATAATCCTTTTTTTTTAAATTCAATTTATGATTCATACTAATAGAATTAACTGTCTATTATCTTTCTCAGAGCATTCCCAAGGAATTCATCAACCAATGTGGATGTGAAATTCCATCACAATACCATTTGATAGATATGAAAAATCAATCATGGATAGTTGCTACTGTAGTAAAAAATGAAAATTATTTTTTGGGAGAGGATGGTCAAATTTTGAGAAAGCAAATAAACTTTTATTTGGAGATGTAATATCTTTCAAGAATAACACCAAGTGTGAACTATATTTTAGAATTTTTAGTTATTCTGGTACCAATAAGCTATCAAGTGATCAGTTTAATGCATCCCGTGGTATGATGTCTTAATTTTTTGGGTCATTTAAAAATTATTATTATTATTGTCATTTATCTTACAATATAGAACCAAATTTATCAGGATTTGGAGATAAGAAAAATACATTTTTGGATTTCTACAAAAATAATTCATCAATGATGGTACGCTTACCATATTCACTACATATATTGCCATTATTTATTTATTTTAGATGAGTACAATTTATATTTATTTATTTATTTTTTGGTGCAGCGGATTCCATCTGAAATTATTGAAAAGCGATCTTCTAATTCAAATAATAAATTTGTAGTTAATATGTATACTTCGTACGGTTATCAGACCCAAATATCTCAATGGAAAACGGATATAACATTGGAAGTATTCATATCAAATTGCCTTGAACTACACAATGCACCAAAGGGGGTATATTTAAACATTTTGTATGATGGTTTTACTACTTTTTTTGTCAAGTGGTACTTACCAAATAGAGGTTCTGTGGCCGCCAGACATTAAGTATCGAAACAACCTTTTCAAGGTATGCATGTTAGTTTAAGTTATAATGTTTATTATGTTTTGAGAGTATATATACTTTTTTTTAATTATATTAAAGTTGTATGTCATGTAGGTGATTTTTTTTTATCAACCTACTCTATCATTCTCCAAAAAATTTCACAATCTGATATAAAGAATTCAAGAATGGTAAAAAAATATATATGTACAAAATTTGTAATAGTTTTACTTAATTATTTTATTGTATTTAATATATATATATATATATATATATTTATTTATTTAACTTATTAGGTCATTCCAAGATCTTTTTGGATGTTGCATATTCAAGACAAGTGTTCGAATTGGGATGTCCTTGAATTGCATTTCAAGACAACAATATGAAGCGTAGGACTACGATTTCAGCAAAATAGTGTCTCTTTGGTAGCGGTTTCAAAAAGTTCTTAGCAGATACACAAATGGAGAATGGTCATACGCTCAAATTTACATTAATTACATATAATAAATTGAAGTTATTAATGTTTCTTATGTAAAAATAAACTTTTTATTTTTTATTTTCTTTTATGTTAATAAATGGAGTTACATTTGATCAAATATAGTTTTACCTTTTTATTATATATTCACCTTCATTTCATCAGTAACGGTGGATATAGGAATATTCATGCCATCAAATACGCCGCTATAAATAAATAATATTTAAGAAACAATGAAATACTATACAGATATTGTGTACAATTTAATTTATATAAATTATTTCAAAATTATATGTCAGTTTTTAACAATTGAATGTCAATTAAAGATCCCTTGCCGTAATTTGCGCATTACAATATTTAGATGTGCATATAATTGCACTAATTTAGAGGTAGGTGCATATAACTTTTTAAAAGCAGAAATAATTAATAAAATTCAAATGATAGAGTTATTATATTTAAGTATATAATACAAAATTATTATATATGAAGTTTACAACATAAATTGTATTATATCTTTTTACTTTATTTGAAAAGATTTCAAAATATTTTTAAAATTAAACGACTATTTTAAAGAAATTAAGTCCTTTAATGTTAGTTGAATGCATTTTTCTTTATCAATTTTATTTATCCTATAACTTATAGGTTTAAAATAAAAGTTAAAATCTTTAAATCCTGCAAAATTATATACATAGATACATAGATTTGGACTTATTTTAATCATATAATTGTGTTCGTAGAATTTCATTGAAAGGATTAAATTAATTATGATCACCAAAATTTAGCATTTCCAATTCTTATTTTAATCCTTACTAGCATTTTTACCCGTGCGTTGAACAGGATTGTGTGTATCAATATATATTTTTTAAAATTTTATTCTAATAACTATTTAAAGACGAATAAAGTTTTAGGACCTTATTTTGAAGTTACATAATCTTGAAGATTTGCTGATTAACTAAAGTTGAAGATTGCATATTATAAATTAAATTTTATTTTCTTTAAAGATATGTTTATTTCACTATTAAGACGTTGAGTTTTGAGAACGAAGCTATCCATATTTATTGATCTGTAATCCAAAATCTCACAAATCGCACCAATTTGTGACTAAAAGTGGGGTTATTTTTTAAAAAATTTGGTACTTTTTGCAACAATACTTAAAAGGGTGGTCTTTTTTGCAATTTTTGAAATGTTTAATTTGCAATAGGGGTAAAGTTTGTGTTTTTTTTGGCAATTAACCCAATATTTAAATATCTTCATGGGGCACACAACACTATACTAATAGAACTACCCAGTACACACTAAAATATTATTTCTCTAATCTCAATACACATTAAAATACTTTATTCCTTAATCCCAGTGTAAAAAGTAAACGTAAACATTTATACGAGATGGAAGGAGTACTTAACAATTTACTTATTACCCGAAAATACGATATTATTTATCAATTTTACTCTCATAACTTTTTAAATTTTCATTATTAGTTTTAAAAAATACAACATTAGTTAATAACTTCGGTTGACTCTTTCATTTTTTGGTTCAAGAACTTTTTACTTTTTTAATATTAGTGATCAATTTTACTTTCATAAATTCTTACACTCGGTGTTAGTTCTTTAGCATAGGCTGAAGAATGGGCTTCCTCAAGAATAGCTCTACAAACATCAAGTTCTGATGGAACACAAACACGATTTTTAAAAGTAAGAAGTCCATCATCCCGAAATTTGAAATTCTGTTTCTTTTCCTTGATTTAGCTTCGCCATCTTCTGTTGTAAATGAACATCGTGTGATTGTCTTTCTCGAATTTGCTCGAACAAGGTAGGTCTAACCTCGAATTTGGCGATTAAGGCAAAATCATTAGACTTTTCACAATCGAGCGAAATGTGTAAAGATTTAAATTGCTCCAACATATGAAGATAAAAATATTGAATCGAAGCAAGTGAGGTAGAAGACTTTCTACTCAGAGCATCTGCAATAACGTTTGCCTTGCCAGGATGATAATCGATGACTAAGTCATAGTCACTAATCAACTCCATCCATCGCCTTTGCCTGAGGCTGAGCTCCTTTTGCGTGGTGATATACTTTAAGCTCTTGTGATCAGTGAAAACCCGACAAGTTGCACCGTACAGATAGTGCCTCCAGATCTTCAATGCAAAGACGATTGCAGTCAACTCTAAATCATATGTAGGATAATTTTCTTCGTTCTTCTTCAATTGCCTTGAAGCGTAGGCAATAACCTTTCGTTCTTGCATGAGAACGCATCTTAATCCTTGTCTCGAGGCGTCGTTATAAATGGAAAATTCTCCAATCGCTGGGTCAAGCAAAGCAAGAATAGGAGCTGAAACGAGTCGTCTTTTAAATTCTTGAAATGCTTCCTCGCATTCTTCATTCCATTCAAATTTTACCCCTTTCTGAGTCAATTTAGTCAAAGATGAAGCCAATAACGTAAAAGTCTTTGACAAACCGTCGATAATATCTAGCTAATCCCAGAAAACTACGAATCTCTTTCATGTTCTTTGAACGCTCCCAATCTAGTATAGCTTGAATCTTCACTGGATCGACGTAGATTCCTTCTTTAGAAATGTGATGACCCAAAAAGCTTACCTCACGAAGCCAAAATTCACACTTCGAGAATTTAGCATAAAGCTGATTTTCTCTGAGAATATTCAGAGCAATTCTTAGATGATGAGAATGCTCATCGTCTGATTTAGAATAAATAAGAATGTCATCAATGAAGATGATGACAAACTTATCTAAGGACGGCCGAAAGACCCTATTCATAAGATCCATAAAAGCTGCAGGAGAATTTGTGAGTCCAAAAGGCATAACACAGAATTCAAAATGACCGTATCTGGTTCGAAAAGCATACTTAGGGATATCAGATTCCCTAATCTTGAGTTGGTGATAACCAGATCGCAAATCAATTTTTGAGAACACAGTTGCTCCTTGCAATTGATCAAACAGATCATCGATTCTTGGAGGAGGATATTTGTTCTTGATTGTCACCTTGTTCAATTGAGGTAGTCGACACATAGGCGAAATGATCCATCTTTCTTTTTGACAAAAAGAACTGGAGCACCCCACGGAGATGTGCTAGGTCGTATGAACCCCTTCTCCAATAATTCCCCAAGTTGTGTCTGGAGTTCCTTGAGCTTAGCAGACAACATTCGATATGGAGTAATCGATATAGGTGTGATTCCAGGAAGTACGTCAATGGAAAAATCAATCTCTCGATTCGAAGATTGTCCTGGTAAGTCTTCGGGAAAGACATCAGGAAATTCATTCACGATCGGGATGTCATCTAGTTTAGTTTCAGAAAGAGAAGTATCGATGACAAATGCCAAGAATGCCTCACAACCCTTACGCATTAATTTATGCGCAGTCAACATTGAAATAAAAGAGAGGGATCTCGTTTGAAGTTTACCTTCACAAACAAGTTCTGAGAATCTTGGTCTACGAAAAATAACAAGCTTCTCGTGGCAGTCTAGAATTGCATGATGAGAAGAAAGTCAATCCATGCCAAGAATAACATCAAGATCAATCAAAAGCAATAGTATCAATTCAGCCTCTAGAAGGACATCTTTGTTCTTCAATGGACAACCAAGGAATACCGAATCACGAATTAGACGCTCTCCAAGAGGGGTATGAACGATGATTCCAGGTGATAAATGAGAGATAGGATAATCTAAGATCGCAGTAAGATCATCCCGAATATAAGACCTATCGGACCTGGGTCAAATAAAGCGTAGACCTGATGGTCTCCCACAAACACATTGCCTAAAGAAGCAACATTAGGTGAGATTGTGATTCAAAAATTCGGAAAGATAGAATTTCTTATGAATGTTTTATTCGTAATCAAGTGGCATAACAAGGTGGGGTTAGATCTAGCATGTGAAAATACTCAGATTATAAATTACCTGTCACAACCTTCAGATCTGAGCGAGCCTCTTCCTGGGAAATATGAAATACTCTAGTTTGCTTCCTTCCTTGCATAGGTGATTGAATACTAGGGCCGTTTGAGGCATCGGGCACTCTGGTAATTGTAGATCGAGTATCTCTGGGTGTAGAATATGTTAGTTTACCACGAAGCTGACCAGAACACTGACTGCTCGCTCCCATAAGCTGAGGACAAGAACTTCGCATATGCCCCGGCTGTCGACACTGAAAACATACTTGAAGAGCCTTACAGGGGCCGTCGTGATATTTTAAGCAATTCTGGCACTTGCGATTTTCACCAACCGATCCCGAGACATTGCTCCCGCCTCTACTAAACTGCTCCCGAGGTTGAGGAAAACTAATAGATACCGAACTTGGTGCGCCACGCGAAGATCCCACACCCCTATACACCTTCGATGCATTTCCTGGTAATGCGCTCCCTTGCCTTTTCTTTTGAGATCGTTCTGCAAGCTTATGTCTCGCCTAAACTATACTTTCTACCCTCAGGGCTTCTTCTACGAGATCGTCAAGACTCTTGTACTTGTCTCCGGACTTGATGCGATCTCGAATATTTAAATTAAGATCATCTTCAAATCTCTTGCATAAGTCTCTTGTCGTATATGACTCAGGAGCGAATTCTCGCAATTCCAGAAATTTACTTTCGTACTCCACGACCGACATAATGCCTTGAAAGAGGTTGAAGAAATCCTTTCTCTTCTGATCCTTGATGTACTGAGAGAAGTATCGATCTTTGAATCGTTCCACAAAGATAGCCAATGAAATAGTAACCAAAGATGTCTCTTTTAGATTCTGCCACCATCATCGTCCATCTGGGCCTAACAGCTTGGTCGTAATGACCACACGATAACATTCTTCAATCATCAAGGTGTCAAAGGTCTTTGTAATCTCCTTTAACCATGCCCCCGCTTTAGAAGTATCTCTTGCACCGTCAAATTTTGAAGTCCCCATGTTTTCAACTGCTTTCACCAAATCAGGTATAAAAAGTGTACCTCGAGAAGTAGAACCTCATAAAGCCATTTCTGGAGTAAAAACTGGTACATTAGTTGTAGGTCTAATCGGTTCATTAGCACGAAGAACCTCTTCAGTGACAGTCGTAGTCGTATGAGCCGTTGTAGGTAGTGGAACACCATGTATTCGAATGTGATCATAATACAATTGGTACTATTCCGGTGTCATCATGTGCTCAACCCGCAACTGGGCCCGTGGTTGCTCTACCTGGAAAACTGGCACCCTATGATCAGAATTGATAGGGTCCGTAGCCGTTGGAGGAACGACATGATCAGAAGAAACATGTCCTCGAGGTCCATAAGGAACAGAAGAGAGTAGAGGACTCGGAGGATCACGAGGAGCGTGTCCTCAACCTCGACGACGAACTGGAGGTGCCATAATGACTGAAAGGAAGAAAGGAAAGAAAATGCAAGGTCAACATCAAGGTAATACGATACCTTAGGATGACATAGAAACAAAGTTGGACCCATTGGCTCAACTCAAAAAGAATTAGAATCATAAAACCAGGCTCTGATACCAAGAAAGTTGTCACGCCCCGACACCAGACAGAACGCGACAACCGCCACGTTAACCATAAATTTCACGGAATGGGTGCACTCCACTCCACTCCACAAAGTTTATAGAAAACGTAAGGCTTGCTATTAAGTACCTGTAGAACTGAACAACTGATAACAACGGGTACAACCCGAGGACATCATCTCATAAAGTATCAACAAGGATTTACAAAGGTACAAAATACAACGGTGTAACTTAGTTTAAAGAAAATATACATGAACGATATAACATCGCGAAGGTACAAAAAGAACATCAAGGGGGTCACCAAATATAAACTATACAATCTCGCCAATGAATCCGTCAATTTACATAAAAGAGAAAGTACCCAAAACACTGATTGGATGACGAGTAAACGATAGGAAAACCTCCAACCAAAACGATATCAACAGCCTGAAAAGGAAAGAATGATAGGGGTGAGCAAAACCACTAGCTCAGTGACGTGATAAGCCGGTCACCCCGACCCTTATACGAGACATGTATTTCCACTTGCGGTTCATAACATAAAATCCAACATTTCGTCCCACTAACTATTTCTCACTCATTGTACATATTTATGAAAATAAAAACCTTAGTGCACATTTACGAATAACACAATTTGTTCAAACAACATGTTATCACATAAAAGACGCGTGGGTAGTCAATATCCTCCTCAAACTGAGCTCTCCGTCGAGAGACAGTCCAAGCCCGTCACCGTTACTCTAGATAAAATGCACATTAATATTCTTTCTCAACACGCCAAGTGCTAAAGTTCACTATTCAATATCGACGTGAATACTTGAAATGATCAAACATATAAACATATATGACATGCATGTCCCACACCGGTGATGTTGACTGAGCCTATAATAGACTGATCCATCTAACGATCACCCTCCAGAGTATCAGTATTTGGCAAATAGACAGGTGCCCCGTTAAATCTAACTCACCCGGGTTTGCCAAGCAACGGGCAACTTGGTTGTCACTCTAACTCACCCGAACCGCGACAATTCGGGCTAATTCGCTCCAACTCACCCGAACCGTGACCAATTCGGGCTACTTAACCTTGGTACAAGGCATACATATGCATATGCATCATAAGATGAATAACGACTCAAGTTAGAGTCTTAATTGGCACACAAGAATAACCAGAAATCAATTCTCAAATAATTCACAATAAATGCTATCTGATAAGCCGACAAGGCCCTTCAACATAAGTTAAAATCAATAATACTCATAAAATGGCTAACAGGACTCTAACCAGAGCAATCGAGCCAATCAGGCTCTTTACCACATAACACAATACCCAATAATTTTCTTATCAATTAACTAAAACTAAAATAAATGTACATTTATAGACGGTCCACACTTCCTACAAGAGAAGGCGTTCCCGAATTATCAACTCACAAGGAAGTGATTAACTCTCTCCGGAATCTGAAGTCGGTCCCTTGCCCTTCGTCAATGGTTCTTTACCTAGAAAGGAGATGAACAATTAAAGACAAATTAAATATAACTAACTATTAGCGGTAACATCCCTTTCATTGCTAAAAACAAATCCTAATCGAGTTCGAACGAGTCGATATTAAATAAAAATGGCATGTAACTACTTAACATCAGTTCCCAATCCCACATAACCCGTTTCAATACATTAACTAAACGAAACGATAGAAAATAAGTTTGAATTCGACATAAAAATTTTGAAATTTTCCAGCTAGCGACAGTTTACGAGAAAAATCATAACTAATTATAGAATAATCAGATTGAGGTGTTTCAAGTGGCTACGGAAAGCTAACGAGTTCAGCTACGTATAGAAATTAAATTTGCAAAATTTAGAGGGCAATAACTATGTCAAAATCAGTTCGAACAGTCTGCGAATTACCCACATACCTAAAAGAAAAACACCACAAAATTACAAAACCATGGAAGAAGGAAGCTTAATTCACACACCACTTACCTCAAAACAACTTAGAAACCACCTAGGATGAGGGTTGTAAGGGAGAATTTGATCAACAAGGGTTTCTCCTCTTCACTCTCTTCTTTCCCTTATTTTGTTTTTCTTCTCCCGTTCTTCTCTCTCTTTTTTTTTTAACTATAGCCTTAATAATTATATATCAGGCCATTTAAGTGGGGTGAAACTTTGGGCCACAAAATAAATAAATAAATAAGTTTGGGCTTTCTAAAAAAAATCTAGCTGGGCTAAGATAGGGCTGGCCTTTTGGGCCATAAAAATAAATAAATAGGTTTTGGGATTTCTAAAAAAAAATCTAGTTGGGCTAAGATAGGGCTGACCTTTTGGGCCATAAAAATAAATAAATATATTTTGGGCTTTCTAAAAAAAATCTAGTTGAGCTAAGATATTATAAAGTATCCCCTCCTCTAAAACGTTTCGTCCTCGAAACATAAACGTACCTAGAGATGAAAAGAGATTTGGATGGTGTTGAAGCATGACTGACTCTGGTTCCCATGTTTCTTCTTCAATTTGATCACTTCTCCATAGAATTCTCACTATAGGAATGGATTTGTTACGAAGCATTTTCTCTTGGCGATCTACAATTTGACAGGTTGTACTTCGTACGATAGATTTTGCTTTAATACAACCGGGGGATATTTGAGCACGTGCGAATGATCTGATTCATATTTTCTAAGCATAGAGACATGGAAGACATCATGAATCTTAGACAATTCCGATGGTAGCTCAATACGCGACACGACAAATCCTTTGCACGATCGTAAATGGGCCAATGTACCTTGGACTCAACTTTCCTCGACGGCGGAATCACAACATACCCTTCCATGGAGAAACTTTCAGAAAAACTTTGTCACCTTCATTAAACTCCAAATCGCGCCTCCTATTATCTGCGTAGCTTTTCTGTCGATCTTGCGCTGCCTTAAGTCTATCTCGAATAAGTTGTATTTTTGCCTTCGCATCTTCGATAAGCTCTACTTGTTCGATTTGTCTCTCGCCAAACTCATCCTAAAAGAGCGGTGTTCGATACTTTCGACCATACAGAGTTTCGTACGGGGGCATTCTAATGCTTGAATGATAACTGTTGTTATAAGCGAACTCCACCAAAGTCACATACTTATCCCAGCTACCTCCCAAATTTAACACCACTGCACGTAGCATGTCTTCTAGTGTCTGTATAGTTCTCTCTGACTGTCCATTAGTCTGTGAATGAAACGAGGTATTGAATAGTAATTTTGTACCTAGCACTTTCTGTAGACTAGGCCAAAAACGGGAAGTGAATCTTGGATCATGGTCAGATATGATTGACACTGGTACTCCGTGCAATCTCACGATCTCATCGACATATAACTTGGCAAGTTTCTCAAAAGATTCGTTGGTATGCACTGGAAGGAAATGTGCCAATTTCATCAGATGATCGACAATGACCCAAATTAAGTCATGACCCTTTTGGGTTCGAGGTAAACCAGAAACAAAATCCATTATGACGTTTTCCCATTTCCACTCAGGAATAGGTAGTGGTTGAAGCATGCCAGCTGGTTTTTGGTGTTCCGCTTTAATCTGTTGGCATGATAAGCACTTTGATACAAATTCAGCAATGTCCCGTTTCATACATGGCCACCAATAATGCTCCCGAAGTGTTCTGTACATTTTGGTACTACCAGGATGCATAGAACACATCCTAATCCTTGTCTTGAAGCGTAGGCAATAACCTTTCCTTCTTGCATGAGAACGCATCCGAATCCATGTCTCGAGGCGTCGCTATAAATGGTAAATTCTCCAATCGCTGGGTCTGCAAAGCAAGAATAGGAGCTGAAACGAGGCGTCTTTTCAATTCTTGAAATGCTTCCTCGCATTCTTCACTCCATTCAAATTTTACCCCTTTCCGAGTCAATTTAGTCAAAGATGAAGCCAATAATGAAAAGTCTTTGACAATCCGTCGATAATATCCAGCTAATCCTAGAAAACTATGAATCTCTGTCCGTTCTTTGGACGCTCCCAATCTAGTATAGCTTGAATCTTCACTGGATCGACGTAGATTCCTTCTTTAGAAATGTGATGACCCAAAAAGCTTACCTCATGAAGCCAAAATTCATACTTTGAGAATTTAGCATAAAGCTGATTATCTCTGAGAATGTTCAGAGCAATTCTTAGATGATGAGAATGCTCATCGTCCGATTTAGAATAAATAAGAATGCCATCAATGAAGATGATGAAAAACTTATCTAAGGACGGCCGAAAGACCCGATTCATAAGATCTATAAAAGCTGCAGGAGCATTTGTGAGTCCAAAAGGCATAACACAGAATTCAAAATGACTGTATCTCGTTCGAAAAGCAGACTTAGGGATATCAGATTCCCTAATCTTGAGTTGGTGATAACCAGATCGCAAATCAATTTTGAGAACACAGTTTCTCCTTGCAATTGATCAAACAGATCATCGATTCTTGGAAGAGGATATTTGTTCTTGATTATCACCTTGTTAAATTGACGGTAGTCGACACATAGGCGAAATGATCCATCTTTCTTTTTGACAAAAAGAACTGGAGCTCCTCACGGAGATGTGCTAGGTCGTATGAACCCCTTCTCCAATAATTCCCCAAGTTGTGTCTGGAGTTCCTTAAGCTCAGCAGGCAACATTCGATATGGAGTAATCGATATAGGTGTGATTCCAGGAAGTACGTCAATGGAAAAATCAATCTCTCGATTAGGAGGTTGTCCTGGTAAGTCTACGAGAAAGACATCAGGAAATTCATTCACGATCAGGATGTCATCTAGTTAAGTTTCAGAAAGAGAAGTATCGATGACAAATGCCAAGAATGCCTCACAACCCTTACACATTAATTTATGTGCAGTCAACATTGAAATAAAAGAGAGGGATCTCGTTGAAGTTTACCTTCACAAATAAGTTCTGAGAATCCTGGTCTTCGAAAAATAACAAGCTTCTCGCGGTAGTCGAGAATTGCATGATGAGAAGAAAGCCAATCCATGCCAAGAATAACATCAAGATCAATCAAAGGCAATAGTATCAATTCAGCCTCTAGAAGGACATCTTTGATCTTCAATGGACAACCAAGGAATACCGAATCATGAATTAGACGCTCTCCAAGAGGGGTATGAACGATGATTCCAGGTGATAAATGAGAGATAGGATAATCTAAGATCGCAGTAAGATCATCCCGGATATAAGACCTATCAGAACCTGGGTCAAATAAAGCGTAGACCTGATGGTCTCCCACAAACACATGGCCTAAAGAAGCAATATTAGGTGAGATTGTGATTAAAAAAATCGGAAAGATAGAATTTCTTATGAATGTTTTATTAGTAATCAAGTGGCATAACAAGGCGGGGTTAGATCTAGCATGTGAAAATACTCAGATTATAAATTACATGTCACAACCTTCGGATATGAGCGAGCCTCTTCTTGGGAAATATGAAATACTCTAGTTTGCTTCCTTCCTTGCATAGGTGATTGAATACTAGGGCCGCTTGAGGCATCGGGCACTCTGCTAACTGCAGATCGAGTATCTCTGAATGTAGAATATGTTAGTTTACCACGAAGCTGACCAGAACACTGACTGCTCTCTCCCATAAGTTGAGGACAAGAACTTAGCATATGCACCGGCTGTCGACACTGAAAACATACTTGAGGGGCCTTAAAGGGGCCGTCGTGATATTTTAAGCAATTCTGACACTTGCGATTTTCACTAATTGATCCCGAGACATTGCTCCCGCCTCTACTAAACTGCTCCCGAGGTTGAGGAAAACTAATAGATACCGAACTTGGTGCGCCACGCGAAGATCCCACACCCCTATACACCTTCGATGCATTTCCTGGAAATGCGCTCCCTTGCCTTTTCTTTTGAGATCGTTCTGCAAGCTTATGTCTCGCCTAAACTAAACCTTCTACCCTCAGAGCTTCTTCTACGAGATCGTCAAGACTCTTGTACTTGTCTTCGGACTTGATGCGATCTCGAATTTTTAAATTAAGACCATCTTCAAATCTCTTGCATAAATATCTCGTCGTATATGACTCAGGAGTGAATTCTCGCAATTCCAGAAATTTGCTTTCGTACTCCACGACCGACATAATTCCTTGAAAGAGGTTGAAGAACTCCTTTCTCTTCTGATCCTTGATGTACTGAGAGAAGTATCGATCTTTGAATCGTTCCACAAAGATAGCCCACGAAATAATAACCAAAGATGTCTCTTTTAGATTCTGCCACCATCGTATTGCATCTGGGCCTAATAGCTTGGTCGCAATGACCACACGATAACATTCTTCAATCATCAAGGTGTCAAAGGTCTCTGTAATCTCCTTTAACCATGCCCCCGCTTTAGAAGCATCTCTTGCACCGTCAAATTTCGAAGTCCCAATGTTTTCAACTGCTTTCACCAAATCAGGTATAAAAAGTGCACCTCGAGAAGTAGAACCTACTAAAGCCATTTCTGGAGTAAAAACTGGTACATTAGTTGTAGGTCTAATCGGTTCATTAGCACGAAGAACCTCTTCAGTGACAGTCGTAGTCGTATGAGCCGTTGTAGGTAGTGGAACACCATGTATTCGAATGTGATCATAATACAATTGGTACTATTCCAGTGTCATCATGTGCTCAACCCGCAACTGGGCCCATGGTTGCGCTACCTGGAAAACTGGCACCCTATGATCAGAATTGATAGGGTCCGTAGCTGTCGGAGGAACGACATGATCAGAAGAAACATGTCCTCGAGGTCCACGAGGAACAGAAGAGAGTAGAGGACTCGGAGGATCATGATGAGCGTGTCCTCAACCTCGACCTCGACGACGAACTGGAGGTGCCATAATGACTAAAAGGAAGAAATGAAAGAAAATGCAAGGTCAACATCAAGGCAATACGATACCTTAGGATGACATAGAAACAAAGTTGGACCCATTGGCTCAACTCAAAAAAATTAGAATCATAAAACCAGGCTCTGATACCAAGAAAGTTGTCACGCCCCGACACCAGACAGAACGCGACAACCGCCACGTTAACCATAAATTTCACGGAATGGGTGCACTCCACTCCACAAAGTTTATAGAAAACGTAAGGCTTGCTATCAAGTACCTGTTGAACTGAACAACTGATAACAACGGGTACAACCCGAGGACATCATCTCATAAAGTATCAACAAGGATTTACAAAGGTACAAAATACAACGGTGTAACTTAGATTAAAGAAAATATACATGAACGATATAACATCGCGAAGGTACAAAAAGAACTTCAAGGGGGTCACCAAATATAAACTATACAATCTCGCCAATGAATCCATCAATTTACATAAAAGAGAAAGTACCCAAAACACTGATTGGATGACGAGGAAACGATAGGAAAACCTCCAACTAAAATGATATCAACAGCCTGAAAAGAAAAGAATGATGGGGGTAAGCAAAACCACTAGCTAAATGAGGTGATAAGCCGGTCACCCTGACCCTTATACGAGGCATGTATTCCCACTCGCGGTTCATAACATAAAACCCAACATTTCGACCCACAATAATTATTTCTCACTCAGTGCACATATTAATGAAAAAAAAACCATAGTGCACATTTACGAATAACACAATTAGTACAAACAACTGTTATCACATAAAAGACGCGTGGGTAGTCAATATCCTCCTCGAACTGAGCTCTCCTTCGAGAGACAGTCCAAGCCCGTCACCATTACTCTAGATAAAATGCACATTAATATTCTTTCTCAACACGCCAAGTGCTAAAGTTCACAATTCAATATCGACGTGAATACTTGAAATGATCAAACATATAAACATATATGACATGCATGTCCCACACCGGTGATGTTGACTGAGCCTATAATAGACTGATCCATCTAACGATCACCCTCCAGAGTATCAGTATTTGGCAAATAGACAGGTGCCCCGTTAGATCTAACTCACCCGGGTTTGCCAAGCAACGGGCAACTTGGTTGTCACTCTAACTCACCCGAACCGCGACAATTCGGGCTACTTAATCAATGTCGCTCCAACTCACCCGAACCGTGACCAATTCGGGCTACTTAACCTTGGTACAAGACATACATATGCATATGCATCATAAGATGAATAACGACTCAAGTTAGAGTCTTAATTGGCACACAAGAATAACCAGAAATCAATTCTCAAATAATTCACAATAAATGTTATCAGATATCGAGCCGGCAAGGCCCTTCAACATATGTTAAAATCAATAATACTCATAAAATGGCTAACAGGACTCTAACCAGAGAAATCGAGCCAATCAGGCTCTTTACCACATAACACAATACCCAATAATTTTCTTATCAATTAACTAAAACTAAAATAAATGCACATTTATAGAGGGTCCACACTTCCCACAAGAGAAGGAGTTCCCGAATTATCAACTCACAAGGAAGTGATTAACTATCTCCGGAATTTGAAGTCGGTCCATTGCCCTTCGTCGATGGTTCTTTACCTAGAAAGGAGATGAGCAATTAAAGATAAATTAAATATAACTAACTATTAGCGGTAACATCCCTTTCATTGCTAAAAACAAATCCTACTCGAGTTCGAACGAGTCGATATTAAATAAAAATGGCATGTAACTCCTTAACATCAGTTCCCAATCCCACATAACCCATTTCAATACATTAACTAAACGAAACGATAGAAAATAAGTTCAAATTCGACATAAAAATTTTGAAATTTTCCAGCTAGCGGCAGTTTACGAGAAAAATCATAACTAATTGTAGAATAATCGGATTGAGGCGTTTCAAGTGGCTACGGAAAGCTAACGAGTTCAGCTACATACTGAAATTAAGGTTGCAAACTTTAGAGGGCAATAGCTATGTCAAAATCAGTTCGAACAGTCTGCGAATTACCCACATACCAAAAAGAAAAACACCACAAAATTACAAAACCATGGAAGAAGGAAGCTTAATTCACACACCACTTACCTCAAAACAACTTAGAAACTACCTAGGATGAGGGTTGTAAGGGAGAATTTGATCAACAAGGGTTTCTCCTCTTCACTCTCTTCTTTCCCCTCTTTTGTTTTTCTTCTCCCGTTCTTCTCTTTTTTTTTTAACTTTAGCCTTAATAATTATATATCCGGCCATTTAAGTGGGCTGAAACTTTGGGCCACAAAATAAATAAATAAAAAAGTTTGGGCTTTCTAAAAAAAATCTAGTTGGGCTAAGATAGGGCAGGCCTTTTGGGCCATAAAAATAAATAAATAGGTTTTGGGCTTTCTAAAAAAAATCTAGTTGAGCTAAGATATTATAAAGTATCCCCTCCTCTAAAAAGTTTCGTCCTCGAAACATAAACGTACCTAGAGATAAAAAGAGATTTGGTTGGTGTTGACGCATGACTGACTCTGGTTCCCATGTTTCTTCTTCAATTTGATCACTTCTCCATAGAATTCTCACCATAGGAATGGATTTGATACGAAGCATTTTCTCTTGGCGATCTACAATTTGAACAGGTTGTACTTCGTACGATAGATTTTCCTTTAATACAACTGGGGGATATTTGAGCACGTGCGAAGGATCTGGTTCATATTTTATTTTCTAAGCATAGAGACATGGAAGACATCATGAATCTTCGACAATTCCGATGGTAGCTCAAGTCAATACGCGACATGACCAATCCTTTTCACGATCGTAAACGGGCCAATATACCTTGGACTCAACTTTCCTCGACGGCGGAATCGCAACATGCCATTCCATGGAGAAACTTTCAGAAAAACTTTGTCTCCTTCATTAAACTCCAAATCGCGCCTCCTATTATCCGCGTAGCTTTTCTGTCGATCTTGAGCTGCCTTAAGTCTGTCTCGAATAAGTTATATTTTTACCTTCACATCTTCGATAAGATCTACTTGTTCGATTTGTCTCTCGCCAACCTCATCCCAAAAGAACGGTGTTCGATACTTTCGGCCATACAGATCTTCGTACGGGGGCGTTCCAATGCTTGAATGATAACTGTTGTTATAAGCGAACTCCACCAAAGTCACGTACTTATCCCTGCTACCTCCCAAATTCAACACCACTTCACGTAGCATGTCTTCTAGTGTCTGTATAGTTCTCTCTGACTGTCCATTAGTCTATGGACGAAACGAGGTACTGAATAGTAATTTTGTACCTAGCACTTTCTGCAGACTAGGCAAAAAACGGGAAGTGAATCTTGGATCACGGTCAGATATGATTGACACTGGTACTCCGTGCAATCTCACTATCTCATCGACATATAACTTGGCAAGTTTCTCTAAAGATTCGTTGGTATGCGCTGGAAGGAAATGTGCCGATTTCGTCAGACGATCGACAATGACCCAAATTGAGTCATGACCCTTTTGGGTTCGATGTAAACCAGAAACAAAATCCATTGTGATGTTTTCCCATTTCCACTTAGGAATAGGTAGTGGTTGAAGCATGCCGACTAGTTTTTGGTGTTCCGCTTTAATCTGTTGGCATGATAAGCACTTTGATACAAATTCAGCAATATCCTGTTTCATACCTAGCCACCAATAATGCTCCCGAAGTGTTCTGTACATTTTGGTACTACCAGTATGCATAGCATAGGCTGAAGAATGGGCTTCCTCAAGAATAGCTCTACGAACATCAAGTTCTGATGGAACACAAACACGATTTTTAAAAGTAAGAAGTCCATCATCCCGAATTTGAAATTCTGTTTCTTTTCCTTGATTTAGCTTCGCCATCTTGTGTTGTAAATGAACATCGTGTGATTGTATTTCTCGAATTTGCTCGAACAAGGTAGGTCTAACCTCGAATTTGGCGATTAAGGCAGAATCATTAGACTTTTCACAATCGAGCGAAATGTGTAAAGATTTAAATTGCTCCAACATAGGAAGATAAAAAGATTGAATTGAAGTAAGTGAGGTAGAAGACTTTCTACTCAGAGCATCTACAACAACGTTCACCTTGCCAGGATGATAATCGATGACTAAGTCATAGTCACTAATCAACTCCATCCATCGCCTTTGCCTGAGGTTGAGCTCCTTTTGCGTGGTGATATACTTTAAGCTCTTGTGATCAGTGAAAACACGACAAGTTGCACCGTACAGATAGTGCCTCCAGATCTACAATGCAAAGACGACTGCAGCCAACTCTAAATCATGTGTAGGATAATTTTCTTCGTTATTCTTCAATTGCCTTGAAGCGTAAGCAATAACCTTTCCTTCTTGCATGAGAACGCATCCTAATCCTTGTCTCGAGGCGTCGCTATAAATGGTAAATTCTCAAATCGCTGGGTCTGACAAAGCAAGAATAGGAGCTGAAACGAGTCGTCTTTTCAATTCTTGAAATGCTTCCTCGCATTCTTCACTCCATTCAAATTTTACCCCTTTCCGAGTCAATTTAGTCAAAGATGAAGCCAATAACGAAAAGTCTTTGACAAACCATCGATAATATCCAGCTAATCCCAGAAAACTATGAATCTCTGTCACGTTCTTTGGACGCTCCCAATCTAGTATAGCTTGAATCTTCACTGGATCGACGTAAATTCCTTCTTTAGAAATGTGATGACCCAAAAAGCTTACCTCATGAAACCAAAATTCACACTTCGAGAATTTAGCATGAAGCTGATTTTCTCTGAGAATGTTTAGAGCAATTCTTAGATGATGAGAATGCTCATCGTCCGATTTAGAATAAATAAGAATGTCATCAATGAAGATGATGATAAACTTATCTAAGGACGGCCGAAAGACCCGATTCATAAGATCTATAAAAGCTGCAGGAGCATTTGTGAGTCCAAAAGGCATAACATAGAATTCAAAATGACTGTATTTGGTTCGAAAAGCAGACTTAGGGATATCAGATTCCCTAATTTTGATTTGGTGATAACCAGATCGCAAATCAATTTTTGAGAACACAGTTGCTCCTTGAGAAGAGGATATTTGTTCTTGATTGTCACCTTGTTCAATTGACGGTAGTCGACACATAGGCGAAATGATCCATCTTTCTTTTTGACAAAAAGAACTGGAGCACCCCACGGAGATGTGCTAGGTCGTATGAACCTCTTCTCCAATAATTCCCGAAGTTGTGTCTGGAGTTCCTTGAGCTCAGCAGGCAACATTCGATATGGAGTAATCGATATAGGTGTGTTTCCAGGAAGTACGTCAATGGAAAAATCTATCTCTCGATTCGGAGGTTGTCCTGGTAAGTCTTCGGTAAAGACATCAGGAAATTCATTCACGATCGGGATATCATCTAGTTTAGTTTCAGAAAGAGAAGTATCGATGACAAATGCCAAGAATGCCTCACAACCCTTACGCATTAATTTATGCACAGTCAACATTGAAATAAAAGAGAGGGATCTCGTTTGAAGTTTACCTTCACAAACAAGTTCTGAGAATCCTGGTCTACGAAAAATAACAAGCTTCTCGTGGCAATCGAGAATTGCATGATGAGAAGAAAGCCAATACATGCCAAGAATAACATCAAGATCAATCAAAGGCAATAGTACCAATTCAGCCTCTAGAAGGACATCTTTGATCTTCAATGGACAACCAAGGAATACCGAATCACGAATTAGACTCTCTCGAAGAGTGGTATGAACGATGATTCCGGGTGATAAATGAGAGATAGGATAATATAAGATCGCAGTAAGTTCATTCCGGATATAAGACCTATCAGAACCTGGGTCAAATAAATCGTAGATCTGATGGTCTCCCACAAACACATGGCCTAAAGAAGCAATATTAGGTGAGATTGTGATTCAAAAATTCGGAAAGATAGAATTTCTTATGAATATTTTATTCGTAATCAAGTGGCATACAAGGCGGGGTAGATCTAGCATGTGAAAATACTCAGATTATAAATTACCTGTCACAACCTTCGGATCTGAGCGAGCCTCTTCCTGGGAAATATGAAATACTCTAGTTTGCTTCCTTCCTTGCATAGGTGATTGAATATTAGGGCCGTTTGAGGCATCGGGCACTCTGGTAACTGCAGATCGAGTATCTCTGGGTGTAGAATATGTTAGTTTACCACGAAGCTGACCAGAACACTGACTGCTCGCTCCCATAAGCTGAGGACAAGAACTTCGCATATGCCCCGGCTGTCGACACTGAAAACATACTTGAGGAGCCTTACAGGGGCCGTCGTGATATTTTAAGCAATTCTGGCACTTACGATTTTTACCAACCGATCCCGAGACATTGCTACCACCTCTACTAAACTGCTCTCGAGGTTGAGGAAAACTAATAGATACCGAACTTGGTGCGCCACGCGAAGATCCCACACCCCTATACACCTTCGATGCATTTCCTGGAAATGCGCTCCATTGCCTTTTCTTTTGAGATCGTTCTGCAAGCTTATGTCTCGCCTAAACTAAACCTTCTACCCTCAGGGCTTCTTCTAAGAGATCGTTAAGAATCTTGTACTTGTCTTCGGACTTGATGCGATCTCGAATATTTAAATTAAGACCATCTTCAAATCTCTTGCATAAGTCTCTCGTCGTATATGACTCAGGAGTGAATTCTTGCAATTCCAGAAGTTTGCTTTCGTACTCCACGACCGACATAATGTCTTAAAAGAGGTTGAAGAACTCCTTTCTCTTCTGATCCTTGATGTACTGAGAGAAGTATCGATCTTTGAATCGTTCCACAAAGATAGCCCATGAAATAGTAACCAAAGATGTCTCTTTTAGATTCTGTCACCATCGTCGTGCATCTTGGCCTAACAGCTTGGTCGCAATGACCACACGATAACATTCTTCAATCATCAAGGTGTCAAAGGTCTCTGTAATCTCCTTTAACCATGCCCCCGCTTTAGAAGCATCTCTTGCACCGTCAAATTTCGAAGTCCCCATGTTTTCAACTGCTTTCACCAAATCAAGTATAAAAAGTGCACCTCGAGAAGTAGAACCTCCTAAAGCCATTTCTGGAGTAAAAATTGGTACATTAGTTGTAGGTCGAATCGGTTCATTAGCACGAAGAACATCTTTAGTGACAGTCGTAGTCGTATGAGCCGTTGTAGGTAGTGGAACACTATGTATTCGAATGTGATCATAATACAATTGGTACTATTCCGGTGTCATTATGTGCTCAACCCGCAACTGGGCCCGTGGTTGCTATACCTGGAAAACTGGCACCCTATGATCAGAATTGATAGGGTCCGTAGCCGTCGGAGGAACGGCATGATCAGAAGAAACATGTCCTCGAGGTCTACGAGGAACAGAAGAGAGTAGAGGACTCGGAGGATATCAACGAACGTGTCCTCAACCTCGACTTCGACGACGAACTGGAGGTGCCATAATGACTAAAAGGAAGAAAGGAAAGAAAATGCAAGGTCAACATCAAGGCAATACGATACCTTAGGATGACATAGAAACAAAGTTGGACCCATTGGCTCAACTTATAAAGAATGAGAATCATAAAACCAGGCTCTGATACCAAGAAAGTTGTCACGCCCCGACACCAGACAGAACGCGACAACCGCCACGTTAACTATAAATTTCACGGAATGGGTGCACTCCACTCCACAAAGTTTATAGAAAATGTAAGGCTTGCTATCAAGTACCTGTAGAACTGAACAACTGATAACAACTGGTATAACACGAGGACATCATCTCATAAAGTATCAACAAGGATTTACAAAGGTACAAAATACAACGGTGTAACTTAGTTAAAAGAAAATATACGTGAACGATATAACATCGCGAAGGTACAAAAAGAACATCAAGGGGGTCTCCAAATATAAACTATATAATCTTGTCAATGAATCCGTCAATTTACATAAAAGAGAAAGTACCCAAAACACTGATTGGATGATGAGCAAACGATAGGAAAACCTCCAACCAAAACGATATCAACAGCCTGAAAAGGAAAGAATGAAGGGTTTGATGGTTCATAACATAAAATCCAACATTTCGTCCCACAATAACTATTTCTCATTCAGTGTACCTATTAATGAAAATAAAAACCTTAGTGCACATTTACGAATAACTCAATTAGTTCAAACAACATATTATCACATAAAAGACGCGTGGGTAGTCAATATCCTCCTCGAACTGAGCTCTCCGTCAAGAGACAGTCCAAGCCCGTCACCGTTACTCTAGATAAAATGCACATTAATATTCTTTCTCAACACGCCAGGTGCTAAAGTTCACAATTCAATATCGACGTGAATACTTGAAATGATCAAACATATAAACATATATGACATGCATGTCCCATACCGGTGACGTTGACTGAGCCTATAATAGACTGATCCATCTAACGATCACCCTCCAAAGTATCATTATTTGGCAAATGGACAGGTGTCCCGTTAGATCTAACTCACCCGGGTTTGCCAAGCAACGAGCAACTTGGTTGTCACTCTAACTCACCCGAACCGCGACAATTCGGGCTACTTAATCAATGTCGCTCCAACTCACCCGAACTGTGACTAATTCGGGCTACTTAACCTTGGCACCAGGCATACATATGCATGTGCATCATAAGATGAATAACGACTCAAGTTAGAGTCTTAATTGGCACACAAGAATAACCAGAAATCAATTCTCAAATAATTCACAATAAATGCTATCAGATATCGAGCCGGCAAGGCCCTTCAACATAAGTTAAAATCAATAATACTCATAAAATGGCTAACAGGACTCTAACCAGAGCAATCAAGCCAATCAGGCTCTTTACCACATAACACAATACCCAATAATTTTCTTATCAATTAACTAAAACTAAAATAAATGCACATTTATAGAGGGTCCACACTTCCCACAAGAGAAGGCGTTCCCGAATTATCAACTCACAAGGAAGTGATTAACTATCTCCGGAATTTGAAGTCGGTCCCTTGCCCTTCGTCGATGGTTCTTTACCTAGAAAGGAGATGAGCAATTAAAGACAAATTAAATATAACTAACTATTAGCGGTAACATCCCTTTCATTGCTAAAATCAAATCCTAATCGAGTTCGAACGAGTCGATATTAGATAAAAATTACATGTAACTCCTTAATATCAGTTTCCAATCCCACATAACCCGTTTCAATACATTAACTAAACGAAACGATAGAAAATAAGTTTGAATTCGACATAAAAATTCTGAAATTTTTCAGCTAGTGGCAGTTTACAAGAAAAATCATAACTAATTGTAGAATAATCAGATTGAGTCGTTTCAAGTGGCTACAGAAAGATAACGAGTTCAGCTACGTATAGAAATTAAGTTTACAAACTTTCGAGGGCAATAGCCATGTCAAAATCAGTTCGAACAGTCTGCAAATTACCCACATACCAAAAAGAAAAACACCACAAAATTACAAAACCATGGAAGAAGGAAGCTTAATTCACACACCATTTACCTCAAAACAACTTAGAAACCACCTAGAATGAGGGTTGTAAGGGAGAATTTGATCAACAAGGGTTTCTCCTCTTCAATCTCTTCTTTCCCCTCTTTTGTTTTTCTTCTCCCGTTCTTCTCTCTTTTTTTTAACTTTAGCCTGAAAAATTATATATCAGACCATTTAAGTGGGCTGAAACTTTGGGCCATAAAATAAATAAATAAATAAGTTTGGGCTTTCTAAAAAAAATCTAGTTGGGCTAAGATAGGGCTGGCCTTTTGGGCCATAAAAATAAATAAATAGGTTTTGAACTTTCTAAAAAAAATATAGTTGGGCTAAGATAGGGTTGGCCTTTTGGGCCATAAAAATAAATAAATAGCTTTTGGGCTTTCTAAAAAAAATCTAGTTGAGCTAAGATATTATAGTAAATATACATCCAGATCGCGTTTTTGAAGCATTTTCGATCGCGAAAAAGCCCTGCATCAGTCCTAGAAACAATCAGGGAGATCAAAACACAAATTGGATAGAACCCATCCATAATTCATCATCAATTCACACCTCCAATCCTTCCATATCAGATTGACAACCTGATTTCACCATCCATCCACTTTCAAGAGGGTTCCAAGTGTTAATTGAGGGAGAATTTGGCAATTGGAGAGACGAAGAAGGAACGCGATACTACGCTTACACTAGGGTTTCATAATTCTTATCTTTCTCTTTCTTTTACTTTAATTTTTGGTATGAATTGCTTAGCCATGAGTGTTTCTTGTGACCTCATGGGCTAATTTTATATATAGTTCTAGGGTTTGATGGATGGATTTAATTGATTTGGGAATTTAGACCAAAGATTAGGATTTTATGCAGTTGACCTCTTGATTTTACTTATTTTGTTCAGACTTGCTTATCTGCTTCGTAATGTCTTCACAATATATTCATGACATCCACTATAATGCTTGTATTATTGTGTTAGCTTGTGTGCGTTCATGATTGATATTGTCTATCTTTTAGGGATTGAAGTAGTTCCGCTATAAACACTTTAATTCCATGAACTAGTAAATCAAATACTTGATTAGTTTAGTGGAACAATGCAATTAGACAATCAAGTAGGAAGTGAATTGAACCTTGTAGTAATTCCAGAAAATATCTTGTTAGTCAGCTTACCATCCGGAGGTATTGTTGCTTGTTTTGATTAGTATCTAGGAATAAGGCTTGGTAATATTTGCGCACCTTAGGATTTAAACTAGATTAGACGTTAGCTTTGAATCGAATCATATTCGGTGGGATAACAGGGATATGTGGTGTATTTTTAGTAAAACTGCATGAATGAGCATTCGTAAGTTTAATAACCCAAATTAATTGGTCAATACCTGATTCCTTAGAACTGTTTGTCATCCCTTGATTAGAAACTTGCTTTTATTTTTCCTTGCTTTTAATTAATTCAGTTGTTTATTATTTGCTTATTTTAGTTAATTAAATCACAACAAAACATTGAAATTTGGTTACTTACTTCTGATTAATTAGTAATTTATAGAATAAATAAATAATTAGCTGTCTCAGTGAGATCGATAATTTAATTTGGGAACTTGCTGCTATAATTGACATCCTTATACTTGAGGATTCATTTGGAGTGCGCAGAAAAAGCCTAACAGTCATCTATGAATACAATAACAAACTGGTCCAGGTATGGATGGAACACTCGGTTCATCAAATCCATGAATACCGTAGGAGCATTGCTGAGTCCAAAAGGCAACACAACAAACTCGTAATGACCATAACGAGTTCTGAAAGCTGTTTTAGGGATATCTGTTTCCTTAATCTTCAACTGGTGATACCCAGATCGGAGATCTATTTTTGAGAAAACGCTAGTCCCACTCAATTGATCAAAGAGATCCTCAATTCACAGCAATGAATATTTGTTCTTGATTGTCAATTTGTTTAGTTATCATTAATCTATGCAAATCCGCATGGTCCCATCTTTCTTTTTTAAAACAGAACTGGTGCTCCCCAAGGGGACACACTTGGTTTTATGAATCCAAGTCTAGTAACCCTTGCAATTGCACCTTCAACTCTTGTAACTCAGCAAGCGCCATCTGGTATGGTGCTTTCGATACTGGTACTGAACCAGACATCAAGTCCATTGTGAATTTGATTTGCCTATTAGGTAGAACTCCTGGAAGTTCTTCTGGGAATACGTGTTCATATTCACGTATAACTGGCACTTCGTTCACCTCTACAGATGTCGTTTTGTTATTCATTACATACACCAGAAATGCTTTGGCAATTCTGTTGCGGACCTCCTTCATTGCCTTCATAGTAGTCAAGATTTTTGGTATGGTTCTGGTCCTTGCTCCATGAAAGATGAAGCTTTCTAGTTCGTTCTCACAAAAAATAATTTTTTTCTTATGGCATCTAATGGTTGCATAGTTTTCTATCATCCAGTCCATTCAAAGAATCACATCGAAATCCTTAAGGTTAATGACGTGTAAGGTAGCTTTAAGTACCTTGTCTTCAAATTTAACTTCTACATCCCTCAACAACCTTTCCACCTTTATAGATTTTCTGGATGGTATTCTTACTTCTAATGCCTTACTTTCACTCCTACATTTAGTTTCTATTTTCTTTTCCAGACGAGAAGAAATAAAAGAATCTGTAGCACCAGTGTCAAATAATACAATAGCAGGTATGCCTTGGATCGGTATAATACCTGTAATGGTTTCTGGGTCCTTAGAAGCTTCTTACTGTGTCGAGAAGTAAACTTGAGCTTTTCCAGCAGATCCGGATCCTGTCCCAGCATTTTGTGTGTTCGCTTTAGGGCACTGCCACTGAGTATGTCCTGGCTCCCTACACCAATAACATATACCCTTTCCTTTCTGACATGAGTCTGGGTGGTTTTTCCCATAAATATTGCAAGCACTTCCCGATGGCTGATTATTAGTACCTTGACAGATAGGTACTCTCTTTGCGGAGGCTAATTTCTAGGCATGTGAGGTGTCCATGCCCCTTTGCGTTTGCCAGTGTTGACATATGGTTTTTCCTTTGCAGATCCTAGACCAAGGCATGCTTCTACCTCCATGGCATTTTCAACAACAATTGCATAGACCTTATTCCTTTGCACTGCAAGAATGCTGCTTATCTCCTTCCTTAAGCTAAGCTCGAACCTTCTAGTCTTTTGAGCTTCAGTGCTCATTAGATGGGGCGCATACTAAGACAGCTAGTTGTACTTCCATTCATACTCCATAACGGACAGGTTCCCTTGCTTCAAATTCTGGAACTCATCTACCCTCTTCTCTTGATAAGTCAATTGAAGATAGTTGCGGAAGACTGCTATTTTAAAGTCATCCCAAGTCATTGTCGCTATTTGTTCCGGAGTCTGTGTACGTCTCAATGCTTTCCACCAGTATCCTGCGTCTCCTATAAGTTGGAAAGCTGCGCAAGAGACTTTCTCAGCATCCGTACAAATAAAATGGTTGAATATCCTGTCAAGAGCTCGAACCTATTCATCCACTAAAGCCGGATCTCCATGGCCATTGAAAGTTGCCGGATTGTATCGCTTGAAGTGTTCAAGTATGGCATTTGGATCATGTTGTGACGCTGCTGGATTTGGAGTCATGGTGAAGTGCTGCGCAAGGCCCTCGAGTACAGCTGTAAGTCGGGCTAGAGGGTCCACCACGGGTGGGTTTGAAGCTGGAGCAGGTGGTGCTCCTGGTGTGGGTCCCTGACGTAAGCCTGGGGTGGTTCCGCGTGTTCGTCGCCCATCAGCCATTTTCTAAGATATTCATTACGTTAAACTTGTATGTGTAAAAGAAGGGATAATTATGACATGCCTTTTCATTAGTAGTAATAATTGTTGACATAATTAGGTTCTACCCATCAAAACATATATGAAAATTACAAAGAGAAACCTAAAGCTTCGAGCGTTGAATGGCTTCATGAGGTGTTCATAAAATCCGGATACAAAACCAAATAAATAAAAACAAGATAGTAGTCAATGTCATAAAGGATAAAAATCGGCATCAAAAGACCCTACACCTATCATCCTACTCAAGCATATCCATCTGTCCCTTGCTGGCACCACAAGTGATGCAGCAACTGCTTCACTCCTCCAAGATAGAGAGTGGAAGTCCGTAAATAGGTGGTAGATCATAGGGAATCGGTGGGGCGAAATTACATGGAAACTCTATAGGTGGGATGGCAGGGGCAATGATAGGTGCCGCACTCTCGAAGTGAAACGGGAACCCATCGGGCACATTAGAATCACCCTTGAGGTCAAATAAATCCATATCTGGGTTACCGAATGAGTCCTCAGGGAAATGGTAGGGTCCCTGGTATGGATCAAACATCCTTCCAAGATGCTCTGGGAAAAAGGGATAAGCAGTAGGGCTACCCCTCCCAAGGTGAAATGGAGGGAAATGACCATGCTCCTGCCACATAATCCATAGACGAGCCATAAATGGTTGAAACTCTAAGCAGAGCATGTCGCTGCCAAGTGGATTCCATCCAAATTCTCGGATGGCCTCCCATCCTAAGTCCCTCCACCAGACCGATAAAAAATCCACAACTATCCTAGCGGCCTCAAATTCCTTCCACGGAGGAGTCCCACACAAGATATCCCACGCCGACCACATTCGAGTGATGTGGATGCCTATTGTCTCAGAGGAGTCGCGCTCAATACTGTTATAGTAGGCAAGTCGCTCAACCGCGGACTCGGAATGCATCATATAAGGCTCGGCCCTATGGTGATACATCTGCTTAAAATAAATTCTTAGTCACTATCCATTTTATCTAGAGTTAATGTCTTAAATATCATCACCTAACAAGTCCATTAATCTAGTTAAGTTCAAATATAGTGAAATTCATATATTAGTCATACAACTCATGTACACATCATTACGGAGAGCAATCTATCAACTCATAATTTCATAAATCAATTAAAGTATTTATTGTCATCAAGTTTAATCATATAATAACAATTAGTAAATTTATAAATAAATCAATTAAAACATCTATCAATAATTTACCTTTTGATGTAGCCGACGGCGTGAATGAGTGAAGGGTTGGAATCTTATATATGTGTGTGTGTGTATGTATATATATAATTTTTTTAAATATTTTTAGAAAAGAGAACTATATAAATGTAAGTCTACAGAACCATAGACCTGCTCTGATACCACACTTGTCATGACCAAATTTATTCTATAAAATAATCAAATTTTAGAAGTGAATTTTTTTTTCGATAAGCTAAAAAAAAGAAAACAATAGCTTTCAAGATTTATAATAATAGTAAAGGAGAGCTTAGTTAAACCATAATTAGAATTTAAACAAATATCTTAGAAGTTAGAGAACGAAAGACTTTAACTGGTTTGTGTGTAGTGACAATCCAAGAGTCATTGTTCACATGATTAACTTATTTAAGTAAATTAAGTAGTGCTCCTTGTCATAATCCAAACCCTTCCAACTCATCACCCGCCACGACACAACATCATCTGTAGATGGAAACATAGGGGGGTGAGCACACAGGAATGTACTCAGTGGGGAATTCCTGGTCAGATTTCACAATTGAAAATGACTTCACATAATGAGAAATGAACATCATATACTGTAAAAGTAAAGGGAATTAACCCATGGTTAAAGTTATGCGAACGCGCCTGTCTTTCCATATTGGCATTGTAACAATACCAAATGTACGTACAGAATCCCGGCCCAGCAGTCTTAGGTAAATTTTCATGTATATTCATAACATCAATAAATGCAACGCGAACGCGCCTGTCTTTCCATATTGGCATTGTAACAATACCAAATGTACGTACAGAATCCCGGCCCAGCAGTCTTAGGTAAATTTTCATGTATATTCATAACATCAATAAATGCAACCAAGTTCAATATAGAATTCGTAACAGAAAGCCCACCTCAGTGAAGACATGATACATAAGTGTAAGATTAAAGGTTGAATTTGGAACGAGCGTTGTCGTAGTTATTTTCCCCTTGCTCCCTCTTCGTCTTCAAGAGTTTAATTCTTTCTTAGCGTATATAATTAAGTGTATTTATATATGAACTATTTGGATGATTTCTATTCACGTGTGAAAAAGTCACTTAAGATATCACTTGTTTAATTTTTAATATTTAGGTCACACTTTAGGGTTTTCATTAAATTATCAGTAATTGATAATTGGTCATTAAATAAAATTAAAATTTTAAAATCCTTTATTTAGTTGTTAGCCTAAGCTAGTGCTATAAAATAAAGCTTTAACTACAAGGCTACTTGAATTAGGGTTCTTAATTTCTCAATATGTTACAGTTTGGGAAAATGGTTATAACTCTCCAACCTCTAATTTATTTCAAAAACTATTTTGTATACATATATTAGACACATAGGTGAACATTTTCATGTTTAGCCCTTCCCCTAGTTTGTTCATTTTAATGGTTAACGAAAAAGATGCAGTTTTACTTGAGTTTTACGTAAGCAATCTGCTACAGTTTAGTAAAATATACATAACTTTTATTTGGATAATTATTTTTTTAATATATTTTACAGTTATATAATAGACACATAGACAAACAAGTTTCATGTATAACATTTTGGCAGATTAATCCATCTTAATGGCGTAAATTTGGTAACAAGTTCTGCAGTAAACTCATCCCACTTTTTAACCACTTTGGTTTGTACAACTCTTAATGACTAAATATCTCTTTTTTTTTTATAATATCATATATCGGTTGTATTTAAAATTTTATGAAGATATATTTTTATTATATGTTATTTATTAAGACAAAGAAATTGAAATGTTGATGCCTAAAAAATGATAAACAATCTAGTAGATACTTTTGAAACTGTATAGTATTGTAATACTTATTATTATCATCATCATTATTTTATATATATATATATATATATATATATATATATATATATATATATATATATATATTTTAAGACATATAAAATTTGAAATATTAACACCTTAAAAAAAGAAGATAGATTATGTACACTGTTATGGAGAAAATGAGAATGTCGCAAATCATTAAGTGCGTAATCTTAATTATACATATATCCAAAAAGTCCTTATATTCATACATCTCATGTTAGGTCAATTTTCTAAAATTCTTTCCAATAGAGTTCATTGGTAAAAAAGAAATAAGTCATTATGCACTGCGCATTAAGTTCGACTCAACAATCCAAAATACTAAATAAGCTTAAAATCAGTATAGCAAAACATCATATATAATCTGTGATGTATTCACAGTACAACTTAGTAGTCCGACATTATTATTCCTAACTTCGGTTTTATGCAGTGTTGAGTAGTCCTACAGTATTATTTCTAACTTCAATTTTATGCAGTGTTGTAATATTTCTATGTTTTAATATTTGGTAGTCGATATAGCTATGTATTTATATGAGTTTTGTATATTAATTATATACCTCAAAATATTTTGTTCATGCATCTATATATATTCATACATCTATAAGGGAGTAAGTATAAGAAAGAAAGAAGGATGAACATCTATAAGGGAGTACGTATAAGAAAGAAAGCAGGGTGGAGACGTTACCCTGAATACTTAAGAGATTTTTTTTCGGAGTTTGGGTTGATGCTATGTGTGCCCACAACTCTACTGCAAAATAAACCGTAGAATAAAACACCCTTCAGATCTACTGTAAAACCAAAAATCAGGTACGTGAGAGGGATTGAGGCATTTTAAGCGCATGGCGAGAAGGGTTCTAAGAATGAAGATACGTGCCAACTACAGAATCACAACAACCTAAGAAGCGTGCGTGGTTGAGCGTGCGCGATAGCGAGATGAGCAATCTTTTTAACTGTCAGAACTAGGTAAAGCGTGAAATGCATTTACTCCGATGGGATGGGTGTGAAATGGGATCGAAGATGGTGAACTATAGAACATGAGAATTAGAAAGGTCAGTAGAGTGGGGTGGGGGTTGAGATGCTTAAACTATTTGAGAATGAGCAGGGTGGAAGAGTGTGAACATACGACGCATTTTAACCTAGTTTGGTTTGTTCTCTATCCTGTCGCATATGCTATCATTTACGAGGCGTAGCTAGTAGCTTTTCTAGACGATTAGGATTCTGTAATTAATAAGATTTAGCGTATAATCTCATTTTATTCTCTCGAAGGCTTTCGATATATGCATCCTGTCACAACAATCTTGTCTTACGTCCTTGTCTTATATCTAATTATATTATTATTTTTTTTTATTATTATTATATATTTTATTCTATATGTAAAAATAAAATATTTATTATTATTAACAGCAATATATACATAAATATATAATCATATATATATAAAAATTCATGACTATTACAACTATTTATATATATATATATATATATATATATATATATATATATATATATATATATATATATATATATATATATATATATATATATATATATATATATATTTAAAATTTATGACTATTACAACTTCGGAATCACTTCACTTAAAATTATAACATAACCCTGCTCAGCAGTGAACGCACTAAACCAATAATCAAGTTATGTATTCAGACTCAACACAACAATTATTGATAGTTAGCTCAGTACCAATCAAGAATGCCCAACCGTGAGTATGGATTAAAAACGCACAATCTTATATAAAATAAACCACAAGTAGTGTTGTACGGAATTTGCACACGAAAGATAAATTAAATCAAGAAACAATCATCGTTAGTTGGACTGATCTTACTTGAATCTCCAGCGAAACTCTCTCTTGCAGCCTTCCGGATGATGAATGATTTCTCTAGGGTTGGTACTCCTTCTCTTGATCGATTCTCCCTTCCAACCTTTTTTATACTGCTGCATAAGCCTTCTTTTATACTTGTAATCGCGCCTCCCTGGCCTGGAATGATCTTTTTAAGTGATCACACGCATTGAGGGTGTAAAAATACGGATATGGTAAGTTTCTGAGGCTAAATTCGACCAACACAACAGGTCGAATTCTCCCCTCCAGGTCTAATTGGGGGTCGAATTGGCCTACTGTAAGTCCCAGACGCTCGGTCGAATTGACATGACGTGGTCGAATTGGCTTCGCCATCGATCAATTCGACTAGGATTCGACCAGATGCCCTGGTCGAATTCCCCTATCGTGGTCAAATCCTCTTCCTGTTCGTGTTCTGCATCCAATTCGACCAGCGGGCCTGGTCGAATTCTTTCCAACAGGTCGAATTGACCTCCTGCTTCGGCCAAACGGATGGTTACGACTTCCTTTCTTCAGTTTCCAACACTTCCACTCCGATTTCCTTCAAAAAACCACTTAAACGACTTCAATAACACCTGATTCGTGACTTAATGCAATATATATCAGTGTACAACTGATTACAACCTTCAAACACCTCATAATAGCACAGATCCAGACACAAGATTCGCGAATTTACACACTCATTACTTTATACTGTAGATAATATATTGTGCGACAATACGCGAAAGATCATATTATCGATTTCCTTATAAAGTAAAAATAGATGCTCACAACCGAGATACACGGGGACTCTCTATCGGGATGGTTGTAGTGTGGTTTGGTATTAGCTTGTCTTGGCCACAGAATCACATTAGTGCACTTTGTGTGTATTCAGCTGGACCGCTTGAGATCGTTCGACTTATACTGACTTATAGGAGAACTTGATCTCAGTTATTATGGATGTTCGTGCTCTTAATCCCTATACAATAACCTCGACACATAGGGCAATGTGTATTTCTTTGATTCATCAATGGGTGAGATTTACATGTAATTAAATCAACAAACTCGGTGAGTTGGGAAGTAGTGTTGTCTCTATGGTGTGCTGTTGATTGTAGAAGGAAACCGTGTCCGTCATATGTTGATGATGTCCCTTTGAGAAGCTCATAAGGATTATCATGTAAACCCTGCAGGTGGATTTATTCCGGCATGATAATGAGGTTGAGTGGTATTACTCTCGGATGAGATATTAATTAATGGAGTTGACAGCAATTTAATTAATTAATGGGTATTGAATATCTTAAACATGGGAAGACTAACTGGCTCATAATAAGAAGGAGCCTATAACGTAATTATGGGATTAGAACGGTAGTGAAGTAATAATATTTTAGTGGCATATACTATTATTATTGGACTTAAGTATAAGTTTTGGGCTAAACTTGGATACTTAAGTCCAATGGAGGCCCAACTCTAATTTCTCCTCCTGGTCCCTGCTGTAGCCCATATATAAGTCATCTCAGCTGTCCGAAAACCCTAATCTATGAGATTAATCATGCCTAACACTGTGAGGAGGGTGAGAGAACAGCAGAATGAGAAGATCTCAAAGATCGTCGCCCACACGACGTTGAGATTGGACTTGGGAATACAGCAGAAGACTGGAAGGTTGTTTGCTGCTGCTGTCCGCCACCTTCTACGATATTTATAAATTATAAAGACATCAGAACAGGAATTGTGATATATTGACTGAAAGCCACGGAAGAGAGGATCGTTTTGGCACGTAGATCACTCAAATCCGATATCGGATGAGAGAGTTATGCCCAAAATGATGAGGCTGCACAGGCTGGTGGCGAGAATTCGTCTTCTCCAACATACCCTGGTGAAAAGTAATACGTTTCTTATTTCTTCCCTAACGGGTCACGTTAACCAAACGATCGAACGCCAACACATCTGCTTATAATTATTATCTAATTGGTAACAACATTTACTACAACATCTCATGATGAAAGTGTATTTTGGCATAAAAAACTTGGCCATGTCAATTATAGAAATTTACAAAAATTGGTTAAGTTTGAGGCTATTAAAGGATTGCCTAAACTCAGTTTCAGAGATCCACCTGTATGTTGTTCATGCCAAAAGGTAAACAGGTAAGGTCTTCACACAAAATCACAACAATGTGCATATGTTCGAGGTGTTTTGAATTGCTTCACATGGATCTCATGGGTCCAATGGAGACTGAAAGTCTTGGTTGTAAAAGGGACTCTTTGGTTGTTGTTGATGATTTTCTATATTTTCATGGGTAGAATTCATTTGAGAAAAATCTAATACGTTTAATGTGTTCAAAGTTATTTTCAAAAGATTCAAGAATGCTTTCAATCTTAGAGTTTGTAGGATTAGAACTGATCATGGTAGAGAATTTGAAAACAACATGTTTGCTGATTTTTATGAAAAGAAAGATATTATGCAAGAGTTTTTGTCTCCTAAAACCCCACAGTAGAATGGGATTGCTGAAAGAAAGATAGAACACTGCAAGAAATGGCTAGAGTTATGCTTACTTCAACGAATGTGCCTAAAAGATTTTGAGCTGAGGCATTGAATATTGCATGTCATGTGTCTAATAAGATTCATTTTAGACCAGGTTGTTCTATTACTGCTTATGACTGCTGTATAGGAAGAAACCAAACCTAAAATACTTTCATGTATTCGGTTGTATGTGCTACATTCTGAATGATAGATAATATCTTTCAAAGTTTGATTATAAGAGTGATAAAGGCCTTTTCTTAGGATATTCTAAGAATAGCAAAGCTTACAGAGTCTTTAAACTTAGAACCAGAACTGTTCAAGAATCTGTCAATGTTGTGTTAACGTAACATCCAATATTGCAGGTAAAAAGATGGAAGATGATATCTCCGACTTGGTTGAAATTGCGAAACCAGTAAACAATGTTGAGCCAAATGTGATCACATCGCCTACAACATCTAGTGTTGATTCAGAAGAAGATGAGAACCAACTCCACAAAACTCCGAGAAATACTCTTGCTCACAAATATAAGAAAGATCACCCTTCATCATAGATCATTGGTGAGTCCTCTGTTGGTCTTCAAACCAGAAGGAAAGGTAAATTTAGAGATGTAGTGTGATCGATTTCATGTCTAACATATGCAGTCAGGTATGTACTGAATGTTATTTCTCTTCTGTTGAACCCAAGAATGTTTCTAAAGCTTTAAAAGATGAATGTTGGATTGAGGCTATGCAGGAAGAACTTGAACAATTCACTAGGAATGATGTTTGGAGTCTAGTACCTAGGCATACAAACACTAATATGATTGGAACAAAGTGGATTTTCAAGAATAAAACTGATGAATCTGGTAACATAGAAAGAAACAAAGCTAGACTTGTTGCACAAGAATACACACAGGTTGAAGGAATAGATTTTGATGAAATGTTTGCACCCATAGCTAGAATAGAGTATATTAGGCTTCTCTTAGCTATTGCATGCTTTGTTGGTATCAAACTATTTCAAATGGCTGTTAAAGCTACGTTACTTGAAGAAGCTTTTGTTGAACAACCAAAAGGTTTTGTTGATCCATTTTACCCCGATCATGTGTATAAATTGAAGAAAGCTTTGTATGGTCTAAAACAAGCACCTAGGGCATGGTATGGTAGACTAACTGACTTTTTACTTCATTTTGGATTCATTAGAGGTGAGGCTTATAGAACTCTTTTCATTAAGCATGAATCTGATGGTTTTTGATTTCTCAAATTTATGTTGATGACATTGTATTTGGAGCAACATCACAGGTCATGATAGACAACTTTGTGAAGGCGATGACTACCACATTTAATATTAGTATGGTTGGTGAGCGAAATTATTTTTTAGGGCTCCAAATCAAGAAAAGTGAATGTGGTATCTTCATCTCACAGTGTAAGTATGGAAGGAATTTGGTGAAAAGATTTGGCATTGAAAACACTAAGCCTATGAAGACACCTATGGGAACATCTCAGAATTGTGCAGAGACGATGCTGGCTCAGATGTTGACCACACTCTGTACAGATCAATGATTAGTAGCCTTCTGTATTTAACTTCGAGCAGACCTGGCATTATATATAGTGTCTGTGTATGTGCTAGATACCAAGCAAATCCCAATAAATCTCATATGAAAGCTGTGAAGAGGATCATCCAATATGTTACTGGAATAAGTGAAATGGGACTATGGTTTTTGAAGGATACAAACAGCTCTCTGATTGGATACAGTGATGCTGATTGGGCAGATGATTGTGATGATAGGAAGAGCACAAGTGGTGGATGTTTCTATATGGGTAAGAATCTTATTTCTTGGCATATTAAAAAAACAAAAATGTAAATCCTAATCCACTGCTCAATTTGAATACATTGTTGTTGAGAGTTGTTGCACATAACTGCTTTGGTTGAAAAAGATGTTAGATGATTATGTGTTTGAGACAGATGCTTTAGTGATTTTTTGTGATAACACGAGTGCTATAAACATTTCCAAAAATCATGTGCAACACTAACTCACTAAACATATCAGCATAAGACATCATTTCATTAGAGATTTAGTTGAGAAAGAAGTGGTTAAGTTGGAGTACATTTCCACTGAGAAACAACTTGCTGACATTTTCAAGAAAGCACTTGATTTCGAGAGGTTTTCTTTACTTAGGAAATCTCTTGGACTCTGTATTCCATGAGTCATGCATAATGTTACTTTGAGTGTGAAAACACTCGAAGCGACACTATTGTAAGTTTTGTCATTTTATGTCGAAATTAACTGATTTGGTAGCTTATTTTCTTACTGCTAACTATATTCTGGTTTAATCTTGAGGTGCTATTCTGGACATACACAACTAAAAGCACTAGTTCTAAAAAATCAAAGGTCTAAACATGCTGAGTAATTAGGCACACAGGGCTGACAACTACGATGTGTTCTTTTCTAAAGGTTGTTTAGTTTCAAAAAAGGATTAAGAACACTCTTGGATTATCACTGAGTAACCAGACACACGGGGCTGAAAAGCACGATGTGATCTTTTCAAAAGGTGGTAAGTTTATTGAGATTGAAAAGTACATAAAAATCAATAAAAGGATATAAGTGTATGTGTGCCTGCATAAAAAATCATCCTTGATTGATTTTTTCAGAATCTTTTTAGCTCATGAAAATGTGTTATTAAATTACATATTTTCAATGCATTAAGTGATGAAATTTATAGTATATTTATTTATTTATTAATTATACATATTGTTTCTCATTTTTTTTATTATGGCCATATTTTTCTCATATAAGTTAGTGGGACTTGGTAACTGCTGCATTTGATTCCCTGCATTACACGATCAACAGTTACACTTAGTGGACATACACCTTTCCCAAATCTTGTCTTCTTCTCTTTAAATTCTCGATGTGTACATGTGTAAGTTGATATGGTGTGAAGTTTGCTTGCTTGTTTAATCATTACACAACACACTATCATATACTTTTCGTTTTTCAAAATTCAAATTGCTATCTGATGAGAGTGAAAATAAGCGTGTTTTAGTATTCAATTTAACACTTTTTTGATGAGAATTATTATTATATATTAGAACAAGTATCTTATATTCAATATATGTGAGAAAAAGGTGCACTTGAGGTGCTTTATTGTGTTTTAGGTGGAAAAAGGATAAAAAGAGCAAAGTTGGAGAAAAGGTGCAACTTGGTGCTAGAATGCTGAAAAATACACGTCCAACTTGTGTAATTTTTCTATTTGTTTGGAGCTCTGAATGGGAAGTGTGATATATGGTTGGAAAACCACAGAAAAAAGGATCGTTTTGACATAAAGAACACCTCAATTGGAATCCAAATGAGAAAGTTATGATCAAAATGGTGGCGCTGCACAAGCTATGCCGAACAGAATGGCTGTGCTAATTTCCATGGCTTTTTACATATTCAAATGTTGAATTTTCTGAGAGTTCTTTATATGGATAGAAATCCAAGGAAGAGAGGATCGCGTGAGCATAAGAATCACTCAAATAGGACATTGGATGTGGAAGTTATACGCAAAACGGTGAAACTGTGCAAGCTGTCACAGTGTGGTTCGACCACAACACGAGTGGTTCGACCACTGTGTCATGGTCGAACCAGAAGCCTGATGGTCGAACCAAAAGTCTGAAAACGTGCAAATCCATATTTTTATATCCAAGTGCATGTATTTTCGTATTTTCTAAGAAAAAGCTCATCCTAGGTCCATAAGGAGAGCTTACATGTATAAAAGGGGATGTAGATCACATCATTATTCATTGGATTGGAAGAGAACAACACAATCATCCTACACCCCACAAGGGGGGATCACCCCCAAACCATCATCCACATCCTTTCCTCCATCCATTCATTACTTTGAAGATTCGTCTGTGGAATCAAAAGGAGAACCAATAGGAGGATTCAAGACGGAGAAGGACGCGATGATGCGCACATATAGGGTTTCCTTCATTTCTTAATTTATCTTGTATTTTCCGGACATATGGGTAAGATCTATCCAACCCCATGATTGTTTTTTGCAACATCATGGGTAGAACCGTTTTGGTAGATCTAGGGTTTTGAAAGTTTTTATGAATTAATTAAACTTTCATCTGTATACTCCGTACAACACTACTTGTGGTTTAGTTTATATATGACTATGCATTTCTAATATTCCATATTCAAAGTCGTTTTGTGCATCATTAACTGTTGATTAGAGTCTGAATGTTCATCTTGGTTATTGATTGAGTGCGTTCACTGCTGAACAGGATTCCATGTTATGATTCTAAGTGAGGGGACTCTGAAGCTTCATTAGTACTATTATATATAAATGTTTATTAATTAAATTGAATTCGGGTTAGTAAGCATGATAAAGAGGTTAACCTTATAGTATCTATAAAGGGAGATCATATCGAGTTAGAGTACTTATCCTAGGGGGAAATAATTGATATTGATAGTACCTAGAAAGGGAGTGAAGTTATATCTCTTGCTCCAAGGTTATTCACACATGTTACATGCTTATTTACTTGTGTCTATAGAGTATATTTGCATGGTTTAGTGATGTGTTCATATTCCACAAGGCAGAGTCGGACATTGATACACGAAATGGAGATTAATGAGTGAAACTAGATTATCCTAGAGCTACCTATTCTCCTACTTGATCCATTCTGAAGTGCTTTTATTTTTATTGTTATTTTAATTAATTGTTTAGTATATTATAATTAAATTTCACAAACTATATTGCCACAATTCATCTTAATTAATTTAGTAAATAACTAAATTGATAATATGTCGTCCTTTAGGTTCGATAATTCACTTGTTCACTTACTTAAGCTGCAACTGATATCCTTAATACTTGGGGATTAATTTTGCGTGCAAAAAAAATGCGCATCAAGTTCTTGGCGCCGTTGCCGCGGATGACTGTTATTATTAGTTTATTATTTCTAGTTTGATTAAGATTTTTATTTGTGATTATTTATTTCTATCTAACCTTGAATTTTTCTGAGATACTTGTGCATTAGAAAAAGAAGAGGAAGGAAAGGAACGAATAACACATTGAGCTAAGAATGGCCGGAGCAAGGCAGAATCCGGATAATGTTACCATACGTGAAATTTTCACAAACTCTGGGATTGACAATATGGGGTTGATTGGAGCAAGGGGAAAAGATGATGATTTTGAGATACATCTCGTTCTTATTAACATGGTAGAGAAGAATGCCTTTTCTGGGAGTTACTTTGAAGATCCATATCAACATCGCAAAAGATTTCTTGGTTATGCAAACACTCAAAAGCTTGTTGTAGTTAATTATAATGCTAAGCGGATCGCCCTATTCAAGTTTTCTTTAATTGATGGGGCTGAACATTGGTATGAAACTCTTAATGCAATAGACTGCTCTACATGGGACCAACTGCAGCAGAAGTTCTTGGACAGATACATGCCACCTTCAAGGATCTTAAGAATGAGGCAAGAGATCACCCAATTTGTTATGAATCAGGGTAAAAAATTCCATGAGGCGTGGGACAGGTTTAAAGACATGCTCAGATGGTGTCCACAACAAGGATACCTAAGGTTGAGTACATAAGCATCTTCTACTATGGAAAGGATTATGAGTCGCGTGTTTTTATTGACGCATCATCAGGAGGAGCGTTGTTATCTAAGATAGCACTTGAAGCAGAAAAATTGTTTGAAGACATCTCTATGAATTCACGTGACTGGCCTACGGAGAGAGCAATAGGATCATATGTACTTGGCAAGGTGACTCAGGTTGAACATCAAGCAGTAAAGCCTAATAGGGATGATGAGATCGTCACTAGTATAGCTAACATCAATAAGCTACTAGAATCCCACCAAAGGCAGATTACAGAGTTGACACAAAGGGGGCCTAGTATCCATCAGCAAGAAGTAAAGAGTGTTGAAGATACATTCAGTCGATACATGGCAAGGAATGATGCAAGGTTTGACCGCATCGAGGCTACTATGAATGCTAAGCATGTAGATTTATTTAAGCTATTGAAGGACCTTACTTTGATGATGTAGCAGATGGCCGAGAACGTGAATCAATTGACACAAACGTTGGAGAAAAGAATGTTCTCGTATCAAGGTATAACGAACCTAAAAGAGTGTATTGACATCATGTTAAGGTCTGGAATGCAATATGAGGGACAATTGATGTCGGAAATGAATTTTGAAGCTCCAGGCGCTCGATTCGACCTTGGTTTGACCAAGCAAGCAGGTCGAACCACACCCTGGAGGTCGAACCAAGCACCTGGGCAACCTCCGGAGCATCCAGAAAGCCGATTCGACCAACATCATAGTGGTTCGACCAACCCTAAAGGAAAAACCAGCCTGTCCGCGACCTTTTATTTCTGCTGATTTCGAGTTCGACCATGACCATCATGGTTCGACCAACCCTGTTGGTCGAACCGAGGTTGAACCGACCTTTTCGGGAGAGCACACACTTTCTGAAGCACGGTTCGACCACTACACACTTGGTTCGACCACTACCCATGGTCGACCCATGGTCAAACCACCTCGTTCGGCACCATTTTCCATGCCGAATGCTTTACCTGATGTTGATGATACTCCAGTACCATCCCAAGGGCAGAATACTTTGCTTATAGTGGAAAGAAGTGGGAAAGAGCAAGGAGGTTGAAAGCCGAGAAGCTTAGACTGCAGATGGATAATGAAGATGTGGTTTCTCTCTTGATAAAACATTAAAGATGCCCATGGAGACTCAGTCATGCAAGAGCATAGATGTGATTTCTAACTTGTTTAATCTTGATTTTAATAGGATAGATGACTCTGAATTTGAGTGATAATGAGGTGTCTAGACAGCCATGGAAGGAAGGAAATTCTAAGAATCATATACTTGTGACCAAGAAAGGTGAGGTGCTGAGTGCAGACAAGAAGAGGAAAAGAAAGTACTTGAAGGTGAGGATGTGAGAAGACCGCCATCTGATCCAGTAGTCTACAAAGTGGTATTCTATCGTGACTCTCCGACGTTAAACATGAGCGCCTATTGGGGCTTGCCCTTCAATTTTATTGATTTATTATTTCTTTCGTGTGATTGAGGAGTTATATTTGAGGTGCTCACGTTTTGGGAATTACATCTCTTTTCAAACTTAATTTCGACTTACGTTTTACTACGTTTGGGGGGTGTGATATACTTACCTCATCTTATGAGCACTAAGGGTATAATTTTTCCTTTTGTTGGTTGTTTGTTTGTGAGGGGGTTGATTTTTTGCGGCATATTAATATTTTAACCAGTGTTTATATGTTAATATTTTACAACTTACCTAATGTTTAGTATGTTGAGTTGGTGTGTCTAGTGTGTGGAGTCAATTAGATAGTCAATTATGTCTTTCTTATAGTTCTCTTATTTTATTATTGATGAATCCTGTAATGATGAGTGTTTTGAGCTTTGATGATAGAAACAGGTAAACTGAGGCTTTGACCTGACTGAGTTGAACAACTCGAGGAACTCGTGCATACGTTGAAGAAAAATCAGGTGCCCTCATTTCCTTATTCTAATTTTTATGTGTGTTTTAATTTAGTAGGAGTGGAAGGATTGGGTTTTTAGTTTTGGCGATCCATATGTGCTTATATTTTTAAATTCTGCCTGAAATTCATATGCTTTTAAAATTGATGAAAGAAGTATACTTGAGTTATATTGTAGTATGAAGTTCTATGTGTACTTATGGGATATTATTTACCATTAAAAGTGCTCTATTACTTGTTAAAAACCTATGTGAGATTTTGAGCCTCGTTGATCATGTACATAATCACAAGATATTTTTTCTGGTAAGTATCATTCTTGTACGTGTATTCTAAAATTTGTCTCTTGTCTTAATTGAAACTACATGTGTGTTAGATGATGGGAGATGATTTTAGGCCATCCTTGAATTATAAGTCACTTAACAAAATAATTCCTACCGAATGATGTTTATCCGTAGTTAGCCCTATTGAGCCTAAAAACCTCATTCTTTGGCAGCCTACGAGAAAAAACCACATTGAGCATCTGAATTTTTTGAGCCTTGATTGCCCTATCTAGTGGAGAATTAATGGCTTTTCAAAGTGTGTTGATGGAGTTTGATAACAGTTTGGGAAGGAATGAAATTGGTGTTGAAATAGTGACTGAGCTTGAAAATGCATCTAAAGAAAATCATGGAGTAGTGCTTAAATCTAGTACTCTATTGAATCGAACACCCTAGGGTAGTGCTTAAATCTTGTACATTATGGAGGATGAGTGAGGTTGTGCCCGAAACTGGTACCTAAAGAAAAAAAAAGAAGAGGAGGAAAGAATGTTGTGCATGAAAAAGAAGTGAAGGAGTTGAGGAGGATTTGTGCTTAATTGAAGTGCAGAGGAAGAATGAAAGATCATGATAGGCGCACTTGATTGATCCTAGTTTTGAGTCACTTATACATATATATTTCCTACCTTAACCAAAGAGCCAACATTACATCCAAAAGAAAAGTCCTTTTTGATCCCATTGTCGAATCATACTTTTAGTGGTGGAGAGTTTGAGACTTTTGGCAAGCTTATGGTTACGCATGCACTTGAATTGAATCTTAGAGTGCGAGTGATATATGCTTTCCATGAGAACATGTCAATGGAGTATTTAAATTGGTGGTGATTGTCTTAAGTTGTGTGCTATGGATTGATTATTACATGTAATAAGAGTTGCATGACCTGAGTTGAGGATAATTGTATTTTGAATGGGGTATTGGACATAGTCCTTATTTCCTCGCAAATTTTCTTACTCTCTATCTCTTTATTTTTAATTTGTTGCCTCGGGACGAGCAACGGGTAAGTTTGGGGGATTGATGAGAGTAAAAACAAAAGTGTATTAGTGTCCAATTTAACACATTTTTGATAGGAATTGTTATCATATATTAGCACAAGTATCTTATATTCAATATATGTGAGAAAAAGGTGCACTTGAGGTGTTTCATTGTGTTTTAGGTGGAAAAATGATCAAAAAAGCAAAGTTGGAGAAAAGGTGTAACTTGGTGCAAAGATGCTGAAAAATGCACATCCAACTTGTGTAATTTTTCTGTGTTTTTTGGAGCTCTGAATGGGAAGTGTGATACATGGTTGGAAATCCACAAAAAAGAGGATCGTTTTGGCGTAAAGAACACCTCAATCGGAATTCAAACGATAAAGTTATGATCAAGAAGGTGACTCCGCGCAAGCTGTGCCGAATAAAACGGCTGTGCTACTTTCCATGGCTTGTTGCATATTCAAATTTCAGATTTTCTGAAGTTCTTTATGTGGATAGAAAGCCAAGGAAGAGATGATCGCGTGAGCGCAAGAATCACTCAAATTGGACATTAGATATCGAAGTTATACGCGAAACAGTGAGACTGTGCAAGCTGCCACAGTGTGATTCGACCACAACACGAGTGGTTCGAGCACTGTGTCGTGGTCAGACCAGAAGCCTGACGGTCGAATCAAAAGCTTAAAAACATGCAGATCCGTATTTTTACACCCAAATGCATGTATTTTCGTGTTTTCCAAGAATAAGCACATCCTAGATCCATACGAAGTGCACTAATATGATTTTATAATATGTATACTTTAATCATGACTCAACCTGTTTCACAATTCGTCTCACAATAGAGTGTTTTTTATTTTAAAAAAAAAAACTAATTTTTAGAAAAACTTTATTTGCTTTGGATTAATAATAATTTTTTCAATTAAATTTTAAATGAAAATGAAATGTTTGGTCTCAAGCCCGACTGCGTCTTCCATTTGCCAAATATCTAACAACTTTAGCTAATAGGAGTACTTAATTATGATGGTTTGCTCATCCATAAATTATATATAGCTGTTAAATGCGAATTGAGATTCGCAAGAAGCTTTCACACGAACTTCGCCAATTTATTTGGCAAATTAAAACTTCATGATTCTATTATATCTAACCAAACTAGGATTTCACTTGCTAATGATAATTTTAATTTATCAAGAGCTAAAATTTGCTTTGCCTATAGCCACAAAATCACGTGTTTTTCGAAAGTTGTTTCCTTTAGTATTATATGTTATACTACCATGTAATATACAAAAAAACTTGTATATTTTATTTTCTGAAAAAAAAAATTAATTTTTTAATTAAACATTTATACTCCCTCCGTCCATTATCAATCTATCTATTTTACCATTTTGGGACGTCCACTCTTAATCTATCAATTTTCCTTTTTAAACACATAGGACCCACCCACACACTAATACAATTAAAATATGGGGCCCACACATCTCACTAATACAGCTACCCACTACACATAAAATAATAATACTCTTTAGTCTATGTGCAAAAAGCAAATGAATAGATTGATGTTGGACGGAGAGAGTACTATTCATACTTCGGTCAATTTTTTTAATGAAAAAATTATACGTTATTAATTAAAGTCTATATCCTTTAGAACAAAATATTATACAATTTTACACCTTGTGCACTCGAGGACACAAGAGATAACTCTTTATCTAGTACATGATTTCCTTGGTAATTTGTACAGTTTCAAACAATTAACTAACAATTTTCCAAAATCACATCATTTAACCAGGCAAACACTTGTATGTCACAAAACGAGTATTGTGAGATAACCAATCACGAAAACGTAAAATAATTTTACCGTGGTACTATGTCATATAAGTAACAAATTCTTCTAACAAATATCACATGTAAATTAGATAAATATCGAAAGAGGATTGGTAATTTACTTAAAACTTGTTAGAAAATGGAATCAAGACCACCATATACTATCCAGATTGAAGCCGCTTCATATTGCTATTGATGGCAATCAAAAAAATTGAATCTTGGTTTATCTTACAAGGAATAATTTTCTCAAACTAAATTCTTCGCACAAACTATTGCTATTCACTTTTCCATATACACAATTTTTACGCATAATATATAAGGGTAACAAATTACATTTCAGAGAACAAAAGTCTATGTATATGACATTGCTCACTATTCTAGCTTTCGAGTTGATTACCAGTACAGTAGGATGCTTGAGTAGATTGCTATCAACCTGAATTTGAAGTAATTCCACTTCTGAATGGATCAAAGAAGAAAAAGGGAACTTTCTTCAAGCATGGACTTGAATACTTGAATATACTCATGAATCTCTCCAATTCTAAAAAGCACTTCAATATGTGGATGTTCTCAGTACACCATGATAAAGAAACAATCCAGTGCTAGCTCCATTGATCTTCGGTATGATCTCAATGAATATCCAAGCTTCTTTAGAAAGAAATACACAAAAATTTGGCAACACCAATTCTTTGATTAATTCGAGGCAATCTTGATATTAACATGAGATTTCAGTGTATAATTAAAAGACGAATAATCTAATTTTCAGTCTTGATCGGATAAATATGACGCTTGGGAAATGTTATAACTGGTTTACCTTGTCATGTTGGCTTCATAGAACCCCATTTGACCGCATTGACTCGGCTTTGAATTACGTCCCTGCGTTTCATTTTCAACGGTACTTTCAAATAAATCATATCTATGATTGTAAAATCTGATCAAATTTAACATATCTACAATACAAAAAATTAAGCTCATGGACATGAGCCATTATTGTTTAGACCTTGTTATTCAATGAGAAGATGAATCATAGTAACATCAAGTCTTGTATGAGATCATCTAACAAAATATATTCCGTGCTGAAAGAAAAAAGATAATGCGTAGGATAATCAGGAGTTTGAGTTTAGGCGGAATTACTCGTTCAAGTGATGTATTCATAAAATCTATTATTCCCATCAGCTTGCAAATCAACTATGGATATGGAATAAAGCAAGATAAAAATAAATCGTACCGTTCCATCTTACTACCGCAAACATACATACAAAAGCTCTTAAATTGTGGATAACAAGGCAGTTTGTGTCATTGCGCACTGGACTACTTGTATCACAGTTATAGCTCATGGGATTCAACCTGGTTCATTTAGGTTTCTTCCGCTGCAAGTAAGTAATTACATCCTTAAGATAATACTATTTTTTTCACTAACAGAATATATTTCGCGAAATGATCTCATACAAGTATTAATGGAGAGTTAGTTAAATTAGTATTTGCAAAATGATGATTATTTTCACTTGCCTTGGCATAGGATTGAATTTTTAACTGAGATGTGGTATTGGTATCCATGTTTGATCCCAGAGATAGCTGAAAAAATGATGGATAAAATCAATTTTAATTAGAAAGATGCATGAGAAGCAACAAGTATATGCGAAACTATTATCTTATGGTTTCAATTAGTACCTCCGTGAACTGCCCTATAAGTTTATTTTCCGGTATTTTAGCACTAGCTGAGATTTTGGTTTCCTGCAGAAAATAGAGCCGACAATCATAATTGTAAATTAAAAGAGGTTTATTCATGGTCTTAGGAGTGTGAAAGGTTTCTTAATGAAAAAAATGACTATTTGCTCTATTTAAACATTCTACTCGAGCTATGATGACTGCTCAAGTTCTCTCAATTATATCACAGGATTAAAAATGTTGAGGGCTCTCACATCCTATGTTTTGGGGGTAGATAAGTGGAGTGATGTGCATCAAGTAAGTAAGAACAAGAGCATAATATACAATGAGTTCATTCTGTGCCTTTGAAAGGAAATGAATCTTGTGGATGTAAACTGTCACCACAGGCATAGTCACGCTCACTATTTAGCTAATTTATAAATTGTCTGTTCAAATTGAAGATGATCATATTATGATGTTCCACGTAATTTGGCACCAAAAAGACTTTGTCATAGGTAGATTGCATTTATGATAACAAGCTCAAACTATTTACTTGAATCTCTTGTGATCGAGGCTTTCTCTTTCTGTGTATGGGCAAGGGACGAGGCTGCAAAATCTACAAAAAAATGGACAAGTGTCAATCAACTTTTCTAGGTAAAAACTAGGAAATGGTACGTTAGGGAATTACAAACTTTTCTGTTCAGCGGATGTGCTTTAAAGTTCCATCCCTTTTGCTTTTGTTTATCACTTTCAATTGATGTACTACTATTCTTGGACCTGAAATCCAACAACACAGACTTATGAATAATAAGGTAGTCATAATATACAGACGAAAATGCATTTGATAAGATTTAAAATTATATTTGATTCATAACTCCCACCTCTTGTGCAAATTTTTTTTAAAATAACAAATAACAAAACAGTAAAAATGTTGGGACCTTTTTTGCACATGTGAAAATTATGAATGATTCTACATGAAACAAGATTATATGAATACCTCCGCCTTTGTTCAGCTCTAAGTTGTGTTTCCAATTCTGGTTCTTTTGGAATAGTGACCTTACAATTGAGATATGCAATATATCAACATCCAAAATTATCGGTTTGATTAACTCAATGATATTCGTACTACCTTCTTTGATTTATGTGATAATGAGAAAAGATGGTTTAAATGATAACCCTGCATAATAACAAATCTTATATCAAAACATGATTGTTATTGGATATAAGTATCAAAACATAATTGTTTTTGCCTACCTTTTTCAAGTAACCAGTTTCAAGCTTTTGCCGCTTTGCTGTAAGGTTATCAAATCCGACGACACAACTATTCTTCTTATCTAACTTGGCTGATGTTCTCTCAAACCTGATAAACGAGAGACACCAAAATACTCTTAAATGTAAAACACAGAAATCCCACATTATCATAGCTCTGTATTTGATGACTATAAAAAAATAATTATCTAATAACTACACTTAGTTAGACCTTTTGCAAATGTGGGTCGAACGCCTCTGATCGTGTGCATTATATTGTTTTGCCAAATGACTAGCTGTAGGTGCCATTAAGGTTGAACTCCTTGGTTGAGATAATTTATGTGCTTGCTTTGTTTTAGCTTTTGCACCATCTAGAAGCATTGGATTTCCTTTAAATGTAGATAAAAATAGTAATCAGAACAAGAACATGAGTATTTGGCAATATATTTTTATATTTTTTCTTTTCAAAATCTTTTTGCATATACACTATAATATTAGGCTATATATACTAGAAACATGATCAATGCAACCAAGAAATTGAAAGTTCTTGTTAATATTAACGTTGCATTAAGTTATGACACACTAACTGAGTGATTATGCCGCCTTTAGATAGACAGTACGTATTTTAGTTTGCAGCATAAATATATATATGCACTTATTAACAAAACAAAATTGTACATCTAATTCATTAGTCAATCAAATGTAACTCATAATGGATCATAACATACAACATCTGTTTAATATGGCAGATCAGAAATCAAAACAGTAAATCCCTCCTTACCTGTTGCATTCTTTTTTGTATGTGAAACTCCATGCCTACTATCAGTTTCTGAACTACTGCCGACGGACTTGGCATTTTTACAATCTTTTGCTGAAGGGTTGGATATAACTTCTGGACACAATATCTTTTCCAAATTCAACTTAACAACAAAAGCTGAATGATTGGCCAAAAGTAAGTTAATATTAACAAGCGAACTGATTCAAAAGAACAATTAAGGGCCCTTTCCTTACCCTAAACAATTGCTATTTGTTCTAATTTTTAACTATCCAATTTAAAATAAACGGATAATCAGGGTAAGAGAGATATAAAACTATGAAACAACACTGAAATCTTAAAACACAAAATGCTCTGTATTAGAATAACAAATGCAAACGATAATCAAATTCTAGTCAAATTCTCAACATTATCGGAATCAAGGAATCAATTCAAAGAAAAAAAATGAACATTAATTAAAAATGTGAAATTCGACTCACGAGAATGGGGATAATCTCCAGAAATTTCAAACCATCGATCTACCTCCTCAATCTCTGAATCAATCTCAGGCCTTGTAAAATCATAAAACTGACAGGCGTCGAACTCGTAATCGTCATCAGTTTCGACGGAATAACAGTCATCAGCAAGGTCCTCCTCCATTTTTTTTTATTATTATTTTTTTGCTCCTTATTCCATACTGTTTTTGTCAGATGAAATAATTGAGAACTGTTTGATTGAGCAAACAATTATGAAGAAATTTGTGAGAGGAGGAGGAGGAATGCGAGATGAAGGAGATTGAATTCATTTGTATCGTATTTCTATTATTTCATTTTGATCCGAACTTCACGAGTGCATTGCAAAATAAAAGGAGAAAGAATCAAGGCAATTTTGGCAAATGTATACTTGTCATTCATATATAAAATTTACCGCCATTCACTTCTCATCTATATATATATATATATATATATATATATATATATATATATATATATATATATATGAAAGTCGGTATATATAATAATAATAACTAGTACGATGCCCGTGCGACGTGGATAATCGTGTTTTATTATTTTAAAATTTTAAAAATGATATCCGTTTAATGAAATTATTAAGTGGATTCATACCTATAGAATGTCAAATCCAACATAATATGTAATAAGATCTTTTAATATCTTTAAGATGAAAATAGATTATACTTTAATTTTTGAATTGAAAATGAACAAAATAATTATGGCTACACTCTACTCTTAAAATTGAAAATAAAAAATGGGATATTTGATAATTGGACTTTTAAATCTCATACCCATTGAAGGTCTAATCCAACATGATATGTTATAAATCTTTTAATATATTGAAAATAAAAATGGGTCACACTTTAATTTTAGAATTGAAAATAAGCAAAATAATGGCGACAATCTATCTACTCTTAAAATTGAAAATGAAAAAATGGATGTTTGATAATTGAGCTTTTAAATTGTGTCCAATCCCATTAAAAAAAATCAATTGAAAGTATAAAGAGAAAGAGTAAGTTAAAAAAAAATGTGTAAGTTGATGTTTGAACCCGCAACTTCCTCGTAATCAAGTTACGATACTATGCTGCCACCTCATATATTTTATAAAATTGTAAATGCTACTTCAATATATGTTGTCATCTCACATTTTGATATTCTAAATTTGGAATCTTATTTTTTTTTAATATATAAGATAATAATAATAATAATAATAATAATGATAATAATAAATGAAAGTCCTAAAAATAGTAAATTTCAATCAAAACCAATTTACTGTAAATAAAATGTAAAAAAATAAAATTAAAAATAGAGTTGATTTTTTGTATTTACAAGAGTGCACTTGTATAAGCGTATAATACACTTTTATTAATGGCAAAGACTTACCCAAATTAAATTGTCAAAAGCTCATGCGCTCCGGGGACAGACGGTCGTGTCCTCATGTGAATACAATTATCCCCTTCCATATTTTCTATTTATACGTATATATTGTTAGGGAGTTTAAATTACAAAGGCGTAAGGTATCCCGGACACTAGAGCCTCACCCAATTAAATTGTGGCGGATCTGAGCCAACTTACTACCGTTATTACCTTCTAAATACACATACGGCGCACCAGAACTTAATTAATTCCTCTCTCTCTGTTGTTTTTTTATTATTTAATTACACTTTATTTGTTTTTTTTAATTTATAAGAAAATGTGTTGTATGTTTATTACAATATTAGTAAATAAAATAAAATAAAAATTTATACAGAAACACATAAATCATGTCAAAATAATATATAATGAATAAAATAATTGGATGACAAATTCACTATTAATTATCACTTTTTATTTATTACACTAGTAGTTAATTAATTAAGCCAAAAGCTCCTGCGCCCCCGGGGACACGGTCCGTATCCCCATGTGAACACGACATTTCCCCTCCTTATCCTATTTAAACATATGTATTGCTAGAAGTTTAATTTGTAAAGGGACACGAAAATTGCAAAGTAGCACAGATCTAAATCCGTGTGCCCGGGCGCACAAGAGACTCAATCATTAATTAATTTGTTTGAATGATCACTTTTTTTTTAAAATGCATCGCTTTTCATTATGTTATCACATTTTATCCATAAAATAAAATATATTAATTAAATAATTTAACAGTCAATTTTTCTTTGATCAAGTATTACTTTTTTATTAAAAATATTATCATTTTTTATCTGTTTTATAAATTTTTCATTAAATAGTTTAATTGGTTATGTATCTTTTTTTTTCTTAATTAAGTATCACTTTTGATTGAAAATAATATTGCCTTTTTATTTATCTAGCAAATTATTGGGTTCATTACTACCAGGTATAATATATATATTATTATTATTAACAGATACATCAATATATTTTGAATACCTACTGATTTTGAATACAAAAGTGTTTCAATGAATTGAAATATATTGAATACATTGCGAATATTTCGTGAATATTGAGAAAATATTTCAGAATACATGTTATTGAACATTAAATTTTTTAAATAATTATTAATTTTATTGAAATTTTCTAAATATTCTAAATTGTGTTCATTAATATATTAAAATATAAAGATATTTATATTAAAATTAAAAAAATTTGGTTTCACCTTTTTCTCCTAAAAATCCGTTGGAAATAATTCAACTCATGATTCCATGTTGATAGAAGTGTGAGTTGAGTGCATATTATGGGTATTTAATTTCTGAATACATCGTTACTGTACACTAAATATTCTGAATGCCTACTAATTTTGAATGCAAAAGCATTTAAATTGAATACATCAGAACGTTAAATATACCTACTAACTTTGAAAACAAAATCATTTCAATTTGAAAACAAAAGCATTTCAATGAGTAAACCTGAAATATATTGAATACAATCTGAATATTTCTTGGAATATTGAAAAAACATTCTTATTGAGCATCAAATAGATAAAGGATTAGAGGCTAATCGGATTTTAGGTTTGGTCCAGACGGAGAATAGAGAACTGTGTGTAATTCCGGTAACAATAAATCAAGGGGGAAAGACGTCTGAAATTTAGATGCAGAAGGGGGAACTTTGGAGACGTTGGAAATTCTGGAGAGATGAAGGACGAGCGAAGAAAAGAGTGAGAGAAAAAAAAGATAATTAAAATTATTAATAAAAGAATTAATTGATATTATATTTTTATAGGGATATTGTGGGTCTCATCCTAATATATTTTATCTGTTAGTAATATTTTTACCCTATTTATTGTATCTGACAGTAATATAGATATATAATTTGTATTGGATAGTAATAAATCCCAAATTATTTATGAAATAATTATATATGTATTAGTTAAGTATCATTTTTCATATTTAAATATACTCCCTCTGTCCCATAGAAGTTGATATAATTTTTTTGGGCACGGAGATTAAGGAGTATAATAATTTAATGTAAAGTGGAGTAAAGTGAAGTGAGAGAAATAATATTTAATGTGTAGTGGGTAGTTGTATTAGATGTGATATGTGGGGCCCATGAGAATAAATTAATTATTTTTTGTGTGGGTCCATGTATTAAAAAGGAAATGTGTCAACTTTAGTGAGACAAATCAAAAAGGAAAATGTGTCAACTTCTATGTGACGGAGGGAGTAACTTTTATTAAAAATGTTATCACTTTTTAATTTATAAATTTTTCATGAAGAGAAGCTCTTGTTTGAGACCTTTCATGTTGACATAATTTCACATTTTCGTAATTAGTTACTATTACTTTTATTAAAAATATTATCATTTTTCTTTTAAAATTCTATCACTTTTCATTTATACTATAAATTGCTCATAAAATAATTCTCAATACCATCATTACTTTTCATCAATTATGCATCATTTTTCTTTATAAATGTTATCACTTCTTTTCAATTCCAAGGAAGACATTCCATGAGAGCCTTTCATGAAATAGTTCAATATTAAATGGGCAAAGACTTGTGTGATATCATCATGTAAGTCCTTATGTGAGACGGATAAAAAGTGATTGCATCTTTAATGAAAAGTGATACTCAATTGATGAAAAGTGATAATGGTGCAGTGAATTATTTTATAAACAATTTATAGTATAAATAAAAAGTGATAATATTTTTATAAAGAAAATGATAATTAATTACGAATGCATAAAATGGTCTCACCATAAGAATTGCCCTATAAATGTATCACTTTTTTTTTAATATTTAAAACAATGATTTGTGATTAAATTGAAAAACATATGAACAATTTATAGTATAAACAAAAATTATAATATTTTATAGAGAATGTGATAACTAATTACAAAATTATAAAATGGTCTTATCGTGAGACGGTCAAATACAAAACTTGGCCTATTAAATGTACCTTTTTTTTAATATCATAAGTATCACTTTAAAGTTTTCAACTATCACTTTAAAATATTTTAATGATCACATTACATTTTAAGTACTATTTATAATTTTAATGATTAATAAAATTATAAATTTTAAAATGTCCTAGTTTATTACACGTGCTCCGCACGTCGCATGCACGTTAAACTTTGCAATGTATTTTTTTTATTTTTTTTCTCATTTTTATTGTTAAAAATATCTTAATTTTCAACATAATGATAAATAATTTAAATAGATAATTCATTTATTAATTATATAAATATTTTTTTATATAAAAAATTAATTTTTCACCCGATCTTACCTAAACTTTTGTGTTTTCTCATAAAGGGCAATTGCATGCAAAAATATTAAAAATAATTACATTAACTAGTTATGATATCTTCCATTTTAAACCTCATTTTTTTTAGTAATTAATATCAAGGATTAACATCACATCTTACCACCATTCAAAACATTAATGACATTAGATCACATGAAGTATTACCTCAACCTGCAAATTAGGGTTTACATTCCCATGCATCTATATATATGAAGTACTACAATTCAACTCTGAAAGGTTATAGTACTCTCACACAACAACTTTTTTAGACAACTCACTATTTCTTGATATCAATTTATGGATTTTGTTTCAAAATGCATTTATGGAGGAGTGTGTGTGAGAGTTTCCAATAAAATTAATGGCCTTTTACTTTGTTGGTTTTATCAATATTGGTGGTTGATGCATTTCCTAAGGTTACATGTTGTAGCTACAAATTTTTGTATTTATAATAAAATAAATACAAAGAATTACAATAATAATTCAGACGGATTAAACTTGAGAATGTAAGAAACAATCGCTATCTATTCTCTTATTCTTCTCTCGAACCAATTTGGACTTTGACTTTGACTGGTTGACTGTGTGTGTTGAGTCGGATCTTCAGTTGAAGCTTGTCTGATCTTAAATTTGGGGCTTTGAAATGTTTTTCCAGTGGCGTCAAGCCTTTGTTTGGATTAAACGTGCTTGATGTGAATAACACTCGATCTGGGGGGCTTAGCACCTTGATCCCGAGTCGTATGCTGTTCTTGACTCGAAGAACACTGAAGAACTTAGTGTATGAAGAACGCATAATTTGGGGGCTTACCACCTTGATCCCGAATCGTATACCATTCTTGACTTGAAGATGCTTAAAGATCTTGAGAAGTGTTGCTCGTGTTTCAATCTCTTCAGAGCATCATCGTCTTCAGGTGCTTGAATGTGTGTCAAATGAATGAAGGAGGATCCCTTTATACAGGTGAGAGGTGAAGACCCCCCCATAAATGACTTGCATTCTGATTGGTCCACTTTATTTGTGTCATATTCTGCGGGCTTGGGCCTCTACTTGTTTGGGCTGTAATCAGGCCTATTTTAGTTGGGCCTGATTTAATTGGTATGAGCTTGTTTGACTTGAGTCATGCCTCATTTGACTTGGGCTTACTTGACTTGGGCCACACTTTATTTAATTTAAGTCCCCATTTAATTTTTTGGGCTTAAATTAATTATCAATTATTTAATAATCTATTTTTATGAATTAATTTATTTAAATTCCAAAATAAATTAATAATTGATATTTAATCCAAAAAATTCATGTGTCGCCATTTAATTGGTTAGTGAATTTTAATTATTTACAAATGCCCTCTTGCGATTTGTACACGGACGCCATGTCTTGATGTGAGGGAATCGCAAAAGTTTATTTTATTTTCAACCTTTGTAATTTGAACTTTTAATTACACAATTTGAGTTACTTTGTCCAACAAGTAAAGTCTTGGCCCAACTCTTTTAGTTCTCAAGTGGCCCAATTTATTTTCTTAGGCCCAAATCAACTTCATTCCCTGCTTAATTTCAAGATTACGGGAAACAGGAAATAGAGACAGATTTGCTTCTTGCTCATCAAGATGATTTGCAAATCTTTGCTTAAAATTAGTATTAGAAATCTCTTGAAATCTCGAGAGATTTCAATCACGCAAACAATTAATTTCATAATTTGCTGCAGTCTCTTTACTATATAATAGGGACCCAGTGCATTCGATTTCTTCATCAACAGAATGTAAGACATTTTCAATTCTTATTTCTTTTCTTTTCTTCAAAAATTTTCAAAGTGTAGCATAAATATACATATATTTATATTTCCTCTAGCAGATTCCCTCTGAAACTCATCGTACGACATAGTGAACTTACCAATTGTCAAGGTCAGCCCTCAATTTACTTCAAGCAACTTAATAATCTGCAAAGCATGCATTCTTATTCTTTTTTATGGATTTCTCATGTCAATCATAAGAATTAAACAACTTTCATATGTATCTGTATATTTGTATAAAAAAACAAAATCCATCCACACCCTCATTTCTAGGTACTATCAGTATCAAATATTTCCTGTACACTAAGTACTCTAATCCGATATGATCTCCCTTTATATGTACTATATAATTATCTTCTTCATCCTACTTACTAACCCGAATTCAATTCAATTAATAAGTATTCATAAAACAGAGTTCTAATGAAGCTTCGGAGTCTCATCACTTAGAGTTATAACATGAAATCCTGCTCAGCAGTGAACACACTCAATCAATAACCAAGATATGTATTCAGACTCTACATAACAGCTAATGATGCACAAAATGACTTTAAGTATGAATTAATAAAGCATAGTCTTATATAAAATAAATTCACAAGTAGTGTTGTACAGAGTATACACACTGAAGTTCAACTAACTAGATAAAACCTTCATAACCGTAAAACTACCAAAGTGGTTCTAGCCCATAATGCTTCGAAGAACGTTCATGGTGTTTGGATAAATCTTATTCATAGTCTTGAAAATTACAAGAAAGATTAAGTTGCAAAGTAAATCCTAGATGTGGGTGTCGTTGCTTCTCGCTCCTTCTTGAATCTTCACTTGGTTCTCAACTTTATTCGCTGCACGAATCTCTCTCTACGTCTTCTGCGGATGGAGTTAGGGTTTGGATGTGGTGTAGGATGGATGTTGAATCTAAATCTTTTTTTGATGTGATCGGCACCCTTTTTATACTTGTAACTTCTCCACATGGATCTTTACTGGGCTTTTTTGTTGAAAACATGCACATGCACACACTGGAGGTGAAAATCCTGACCTTTCAATGCAGATGTGTCTCAGTTCGACCAGACTTGGCTTGGTCGAACGGGACCCTCTTGGTCAAATGGTATGTCTGTAATCGGAAATTCGTTTTCAGGTTCGCCATTCGACTTGACCTCTGTGGTTCGACCAGGCTTCATTTGGTCGAACAGAACCTCCTTCGTCGAATGACCACTCTGTAATTTGAAACGCTCCAGTTCGACTTCACTCCTGTAGTTCAACCATCCTAAGCATGGTCGAACGGCCTTCCTTTGGTTAAATCGCACCTCAAAAAATGTATTTTCCAATTTCGAGGACTTCTAAATTGTTTTCTTGTACAAATATGCTCAAATAGCCTCAGTAGCATCTGATTCGTGGATTTTTCATAAATATCCTGATTCATCTAAATAATATACCAAATCATATTCAATTTTCACATAAATCTGAGCTCAAAATACGTGAATTATCACTCTCGTCAATGACCGATTTAGAATATGCACAGTGGTATTCACAACTTCAGCCTAAAATTTATTTGGAAGACCTTTCCCTTTCAATATGATTTTAGCCATTTCTTCAATAGTCTGATTTTTTCTTTCGGCAACATGACCATTTTATTCCGGTGTATGCCTAATTATAAGTTGTCTCCATATCCTTTGATTTTTAATATAATTCAAGAAAGTCTTTTAGATAAGCTCTCCTCCTAGATCTAATCCAAGGCACTTTAACTCATATCCATTTTGTTTCTCAACAAGTGATTTGAAATTCAAGAACTCGATAAAAGCTTCATATTTATTTTACAATGATATAAACCTAAGTCATTCTAGTAAAATCATCCACAAATAAAAAAAAATACCTTTTGTTGTCAAATGATGGAGTTCTAGCAGGTCTGCAAATGTCTGCATACACGAGCTTGAATGTTTCTTGACCTCTCCAAGATCTCTTAGGAAATGAGATTCGATGCATTATCTTGTAAATATGATCGTCACATATGTCGTCTTTGTTTCTTATATCTGGAAAGACCAACAACCATGCCTTTGTGCTTCAATATTTGCCACCCTTGGAAATTCAGATAGCTATATCTCAAGTGCCAAAACTTTGCTTCATTCAAATATTCACTTTTCCGATCAACGAAAAAATTCATTTTGAGCGCAAATATGTTATTTTATGTCATCTTCATAAGAGCTACATGATCTCCGGAATTTTATCAAGGATTTCATATTTTTCATCATCAAATATCAACTTTTAATCTGTTCTCATCATCTGTCCAACACTTAACAGATTCAGAGATATATTTGGCGAAAGATGAACATCATGAATGAATTTTTTATTACCTTCACTGGTGTTGACAACAACACCATTTCCATCTAGGCTCACCCTCTTTCCATCGCCAAGCTCAACATGAGAAGTGTAGTTTTTATCCAATTCAACAAATTCTTTCTGGTAACCTGACAAGTGGTTACTGCAACCACTATCAAGATACCAAGTCTTACCAGATTTCTCACTATTTGCAAAAGAGATGAACAAATTTATTCTTATAACCTTCTTGAGAAAAATTTACAGACTTTTGCTTCTTATTATTTTCTTCATTATTTTTAAACCAACAATCTCGATCAGAATTGTTTGGAGTTTTACATCTTGAACACTTAAATCAAAAATCACAAGATTCATGACCAGTTCGTTTGTCAATAAAGCACACAACATCAGAATTACAAGATTATTGTCAAGTACTACTTCTTACTCGTCTTCTTCCTCTACTAGGTGAATTCCTTTCATGGCCATGCCCAGAACATGTGTCTCCTCTTCCACGATTATTGTTTGAAATTTTCATCTTTTCTTGAAAATCTTGCTCCAAGGGTTGGATGTATTTACTTACTCTTTGCCCATGAGATTCTGAGGATCCCATGAGTTAATATTGAGTGAGCTTTGCAAGATCTTTCATTTCTGAAATGACAGCAACGATATGCTCGAACATTTGTGGAAGGCTTCCTAACATCTTCTCTACTACTTTTTTTTGGGAACGTCATCTTCACAACTTTTAATTCAGTTGACCATTTCAGCAATTCTAGATAAAAAAAAACCCTTGACAAGTTCACCTTCTATCATTGACATGTTATCAAATTGACTCCACAGATGTTGTAATTTGATTGAGGTTACTTTTGCAGATCCTTGAAATTTTATTTTTAACTGTTCCCATGCTTCTTTTACTTTTTTGACCAAAAATCCTTGGATAGATGGTTTTGCTTACTCCTTGTTAGATAATCCTCAACGCCGTTGTATTTTTCTTCACATTATCTTTATATTACTTATCATTTTCTTCGGTCCTCAATTCATTCACAGGATTTGGACGTTCTTCATATACTTTTTCTATAAAGTCCCATAGATATTGTGAAAGAAAATGGTCTCCATTTGAGAACTACAATAGTCATAGTGTTTTCCACTGAATATTGGAATTTTGCTAGTAGTGTATGAGAAAAAAGAATTTGGATTTGCAGCCATTTGAATTTAACGGTAGCTCTTATAGCAAAATTGTTAGAATATAACAACAAGAATAGAGATTTTAGAGTTTGATAAGAATGAAAAGCTTCTACTCATGCAATTTTTTGTTTATATTTCTTGATGAGAACTCATCTACTTACATGATGTTATAATAGTAGATGATACTTCTTGAGAATTACATATTCATTTAGGAAATACTTTTCTTGAAAATACTAAGTTATGCACTTGACTAACGAATTCTAGGAGACATTCTTGACCCACATAATTACAAATTACTATTTAAAAGTTTCCCATATGCATGCTGCCACAGTTTAGTGAAATGTTCATAACTATTATTTAGATGGATATTTTTCAATAAAATTTTACAAGAACTTTGTAAACACCTAGGTGAACAAGTTTCACGTTAAACTTTATCACAAATTCATATATTTTAATGGTATAAATGAGCATGAAGTTTCTGCAATAATATAAAATATTTTCTAGTATGGTAGAATGTGTGTAATTTTTAATGACCAAGTATTTTTTCAAAAAATTGATAAATAATTCTAAATATCATAATAACACATATCATTAAAGTATTTTAAATTATCATGATATATATATATATATATATATATATATATATATATATATATATATATATATAACTTGGCAAAGACTTATGTGAGACTGTCTCACATAAGAGCTTACATGAGACGGATAAAAAGTGATAACTTTTATAATACTCCCTCTGTCCCGACGTAAGAGGGCTATTTTTTTTTTTGCACATAGATTAAAGAGTATTATTATTTAATGTGTAGTAGATAGTTGTATTAGTGGAGTGTGGGTCCCATATTTTAATTGTATTAGAGTGGGTGTATGGGTCCAATGTGTGTAAAAAAAGGAAAGGAGACTCTTTGGATGGGACGACCGAAATGGAAAAATGGCCCTCTTAGTGGTCTCACATTATATAATGAAAATGACAATATTTTATAGCGAAAGTGATAACTAATTGAAAAAGTGCAAAATGGTCTCACATTAGACTGTCTGTCTCACGCAAGACTTCCCAGTAAAACTTTTGTTATGTTGAAAAAAAAGATTCTATAGATTCTTAAATTTGCGTAAAATATCTATAAATAAATTTTATTTTAATAGACTTTATTATTATTATTATTATTATTCGTATTATTGTTACACACACATATATATATACTATATATAAATATACTATCATTATTATTTACAGTCAAGAAATCTAAAAGAAGGTTAGAGTTCGAAAATAATTTAGGATTTTTAAAGATTTTGATTATAATTTCTCTTATATCTCAACAACCTTCACGTCAGAGGATGAATGACATGCTAATTCTAAACAACTAAACTAAGAAAAATTTAAATTCAATAAATTAATTTGGAGACAAAGTCAAAAACAATCTGTTGAGTACATGAATTATAAGGAAAATGAAAGAAAAACATCACATATTAAGAACAACTATCATTTTTATTTTTCACAGTGCTCAATAAAATATTAAAAGAAAATTTTTTTGTTATTTCTTATTTCGACATTTACTTCCTCTTTTTTCACATAATGCACAAAGAAAACCCAACAAAATCCCCCTTCCTTCTTCACATCATGAGTATGCATATACTCCATTACTATTGTATTCATCTCTTGAATAATAAATGAGGTAAATGAAATTACCTTTGTTGCTTAGGTGAAATGAGAGCTCTAGCAATTCTTAGCAAGTTGATATTGTGTCTGACTCTCTATCGAGCCTTACAGTACAATATAGTCTACTAAACGTGAGATAGTGAAAGAACTTAAACAACTTTTCTAAAACGGGTGTCACAAACTTACTTTGTCTGTCTCACTAAGAGTCACCATGAGTTTCCTATAATATTGTGGCTCTCCTTCTACGCTACTAAATTATAACGTGGAAGAAAGAATTCAACGTGAAAGCAAGAAGATTTATGAAATTTCCCCAGTGTTTACAAGGAGGACAAGATATTGTTAATGTGTAAAAAGAATACGGTTAAAAAGCTCTCTGGTGCATCTTCTTTTTTTTGGTAGGAGAGAGTAGAAGCAATTAAAAAGTTTTTTGGAGCATTTTTGGCAGGAGAGAGTGAAAGCAGTTAAAGAGCTTTCTGGAGCTTTTTAGGAAAGAGAGAGTAGAATAGGTTCTGTGAAGAAGAAGGAGAAGAAGGGCGGTGGGGTGTTGGAATTGAGGAGTCGCCTTTTAGTATCAGTATACGTTTATCTTTATTTTACAAAGGGTTTGATAAGAATATTAATAATTATAGAAGTGTGTTTTTATGCTCTACGAGATACGATGTGATATATGATATCATGATAAAAATACATAGATTTACACGCATCCCTCTTTTCAGAGATATTACCATGATTGTTTATGTTCGTTCTTCAAAGGAAGCGTAGAAGTGTTGTCTTATTAGTCTTATCCTTATCTGTTTTTCGTTTTCATTATGTTATTCAGTTGTTGTTGATGTTTTATTATTATTATTATTATTATATATGGAGAGAGAGATATAAAGATATATATATATATATATATATATATATTTATAATACATGACTATTATATCCTCCCCCACTAAAATTAATTTCATCCTCGAAATTTAATAAATATTAAGGATTGATATATGCAAAAAAAATTAAAATTTTATACATCTCATATTACCTCTTTAGCTATTTATCATAGTATCGATACATAATATGAAGGAACTTATCAACCCAAATAATAATAATAATAATAATAATAATAATAATAAGATGTACCTTCTACATTAACTGATGATATTTAGCAAAAATTTGATCTTCACGTTCCCAAGTAGCTTCTTCACCTGTTCCACAACACTTTGGTTAACACGACAATTTTTTTCTCAACTTTTCTTCCTTACGACCAAGAATGGCAACAGGTCATTCTTGATATATCAATTCATTATTCAGTGTGACATCTTGATAATTGACCACGTGGCTCGAGTCGTATACGTAAGGCCGTAACATTTAAACATGGAAGATATTATGAATTTCAGACAAGTTACGAGGTAAAGCTATTTTGTAAACTATCTTTCCAATAATTTTCAAGACTTTATATGGCCCAATAAATCTTGTCTTAGGTTTTCCTCTCTTTCCAAAATGCACAATACCCTTTACTGGTGTTACCCTTAGAATACCTTATCTCCAAGCTAGAACTTTCTATCTTCACATTTCTTTTCAGTGTAAGTCATTTATCGGTCTTAAGCTATTTTAATTCTTTTTCTAATCTGGCTTTGGCCCTTCACCGTTTTATCGACTATCTCAGGTCCCAACAACTTTATTTTTTCAACCTCATCCCAGTGGAGTGGGGACCTGCATATTTCCATTAAAGTGCTTTATATGGAGCCATGCAGATTTTTGCCCGGTTACTGTTGTTGTAGGTAAATTCTATTAGAGGTGTGTAATCTTTCTAATTTCCTCTAAAATCCAGGATACATTCCCTCAATATATCATCAATTGTTTGGTTGGTTCTCTCTATTTTCCTACCAGTATGAGGGTGGTATACGGTATTGAACTTCAATTGAGTCCCCATTGCGTCTTGTAGGTTGCGCCAGAAGTTAGAAGTGAAATGAGTATTCTTGTCAGACACTATTGAAATTGGTACATCATGCAATCTCACTTTCTCCCCGATATAAATCTAAGCCAATTTATCTATATTGTACTTCATTTTTATAGGTAGATAGTGTGTTGTCTTTGTCAATCTATCGACAATTGTCCAAATTACATGATTTACATGTAAGCTTCGGGGTAACCCATCAATAAAATCCATCGTGACATGTTCCCATTTTATTCAGGTATCTCAAGAGGCTCAGGTGTAATGGCCTTTAATGTTGCGCCTTAATTTGCTAACATGTTAAGCATCTTCGAACAAAATTTGCGATGCAACTCTTTATGTTCTCCGCCAGAATAGTTTCTTCAAGTTTTCATACATTATAGTTCCTCCAGGATGAATCGTCTATGAAGTACAGTTGCATGCTTCCATCGAGATTTCAATTATTAACTCCTCACTCTTGGGCATACATTTCTTATTGTGTTGCATTAGCACACATCCCAACCCAAGCTTTGATGCATCAATGTAGATCACGAATCCCTTCAAGCTGTTAGGAATTGTTAACACTGGGGCCATGATTAAGCTTTAATTCGTGAAAGCTTTCTTCGCATTTATTTTACCATTTGAATTTGACCTCTTTCTTTGTGATTCATGTTAGTGGGCTAGCTAACTTTCAAAATCCCTTAATGAACCTCCTATAATATCCATCTAATCTAAAAAAAAAACTTCTCAATTCATGTACGTTCTTTGGGGCCTCAGATTCACTTACAGCTTGTAATTACTTGGGTCTACTTCCCAACAACGTACAGAAACGATGTACCAAAGAAACACAACCTGTCTGAGCCAAAACTCGCATTTATTAAATTTGACAAATAGTTTCTCTCTTCGGAGTGTTTCCATCACTATCCTCAAATGTTCTGCATGTTGTTATTCATTTGGAGAGTAGATCAGAATGTCATCTATGAATACATTTTACAAACTGATTCAGGTGTAGATGAAACACTCAGTTCATCAAATCCATGAATAACGCAGGTGCATTGCTGAGTCCGAAAGGCCACATGACGATCTCGTAAAGAGTTTTGAAAGTTGTTTTAGCGATATCTGTTTCTTTAATCTTCAACTGATGATACCCAAATCGGAGATCTATTTTTGAGAACATGCTAGCTCCACTTAATTTTGTTAAAAAGATCTTCAACATGTATTGAGCTCGTGCAATGCATGGGATTATTTGATATTTTAATATTAATTTTTTATTATAATAAAATACTGTAATTTTTATTTATTTTCTAATTTTTATATAGTTGAATTTATTATATGTTATAATATTAATTTTCATTAACTTCACGATTATGATTTATACATTTTACTTTATTATATTTTCTTAAACTTTATATTTTGTGTAGTCCTTATAAACAATCTTAAACAATCAACAATTATATTACTCCATCAGTAATAACATATCCATAATAAATTAGCTCCCAATTTATTAGTGAAGTTTCACTCTAAATCATGACACATTTTTTTAATGAAATATGTGTTTAAACAATAAAAATAATACATAGATATAAAGTACAAAAGTCAAAATTATATTTCTTTTTTTCAGGATAAAACACAATTTTACAAATGTTTTCGATGATGCAAGTGTCGAGGAGAAGTTACCATCGTAAGATCAGTCATATCATCGAAAATGTATATGACGATGATAAAATGACAGTCACTCTCGATATGATTGATTAACCATTTTGTATTAGGGATGACCAATTAAAACAATCTATTGAACCACAGGGAGGTCGGCGCTAAAACTTAAGCGAGATCACGTTTATCGCAATTTTATAGAGACGAATCATCAATGGGTAGTTTGATCAAACAAGAAATTAAATCAATCATAGCAAGCAAACAAGTAATGATTAGCAAACAAGGTAGATGGATGAAAAGTGATTTACCAAATAAAGTAAAAATGAGATTAACAACAATTAAGAAGTAGAAATCCTAGGATAAATGCATCGAATTCACATGAATCATGGATTGAAGACTAAGGGCCAACACTAAGATCAACTAAACTCCCTCTCAAGATGGATAGGATATGGTTCTAAACATAGCTCAATGAGTCGGTTCTCACTCAAACAATTTCAACTAGGTACTAAGCTTGAAATGAGAGTCCCTTCATACGATTAATTAATCTCTCGATCAAACCAATCATATGTTCTATCAAAGGGTTCTAAACTCTAAAGGATTTCTCAATCTCTTTACAATTTATAATGCACATGAAATGTTTGATGAAATGATTCACTCAATTATCCTAAGCACATAATTGATTTCTCAATCTAATCACATATTTAGAACAACTAAACACACAAATCATCAATACAAATCAAGCAATTAATAATCAATGATAGAAAATCATAGATCCAATCAACATATGAATTCAAATACATAAATCCCAAAATTATGCAACAACTCTCATGTTGCTAATCTCACAAGGGAGATTAGTCTACCATATTCATAAAGAAATTAACATAGACAATTAAATCATTACAAATCATGATAAAATTATGAGGTTTAATACAAATATTGAATGGAAACTCCCTTGATCTATCTTCAATGGTGATCTCCTTCCCTTCTTTGCACTTTCCTCTCTTCCTTGATCTTTTTCCTTCACTTGGATATAGAAATTGATGGTGGGATGATGGTAGATCCAAAGGATGAAGAATGGATGAAGATGATGGTGTAAAATGGAAGAAATAGTGTGTAAGATGTGTGCAGGGCTGTGAATTTCGGATCTCCTCAAAAATATTGAAGTATTGGGTATTTATACCCCTTGGGAAGGTTCTAGAAGGATTCTAATTTTTTTACAGAATTTCACACAATACGAGTCGTGCTCTATAACACGGCCATAAGGTGGCCTTGTTGGGTGAATTGATGCTGCGGCACGACCTCTCCTTATAGGTTCGTGTTACGCAACACGGCTCGTGTACTGCAACATGATTCGTGTACTATAACACGGGCATAGGGTGGTCGTGTTGGATGAATTGATGTCGGCACACGGCCACTTCTTACAGGGCCGTGTTCCGTACATGGGCCGTGTTGGTGCATGTCCTATTTTTTATATTTTGTTTCGGCTCGTTCTACTTCGTTTTAACTCCGAATTGAAAATCATAGGTTTAAGCTCATTCACACACATTTCCATAAAAACACATAACACAACCAAATAACACATGAAATACGGATAAAATAATAGGAAAATGGATATAAAAAGGCACTAAAATATAGATAAAAATATCACTCATCAATGATCTATGTTAAATCTCATGATTGTAGTGACAATCGACATAGTTAGGAAATAATGAAAAGAATAGCGAAGGAGAAGGTAAAGTCGATCTTTAAAATGGCGGCCTATACATTTTATGGGAGCCCATTAAGAACATAGTCATCTATAGACTCTCATGACTTAAAAAACATACTCCAATACCCTTGAACACCCTAGCATCTAATTGCAAAATAGTCCAATTCAAATCTTTAACATACATAGCCACAAGCTCCACTCTATCTTACAAACACTTAACAAGTCACACATGGAATTAATTGGGGTATGAAACAGTATATAAAAAACACCGTGAAATAGTATACCTGAATTTCATTGGCAAATCTTTAATAATAAAAAAATGACAATGAGAGATAGCTAAGAATTCTATCTTATTCAGTTCGCATTCTCAGCGTTATTTTGATACATCATCTCCTGTACCACACCGTTGGATGGATGACATGTAGAAAAGAGAGAGAAACTATACCCCTAAAAATGAAAGCTTAAACCCTAGGGCCGGTATCGATTGGATTTCTTTCCCCTCTTACATGTTAATCATATAACATGTGGCACAAAAGATGACATATAAAAATAGAGTAGACAATATGGTACGCTATCCTATTAGTATAACAATACAGAATGACAACGAGTGATTCAAAAGACAGTGTCATAGTGATAGTGTCCAAATTTAAAATCTAATACCACATACATTCTAATAAATGTCAACATCGTAGGCTTCTCAAGGAGCATATATTTGATATGGAATAGGGTAAGATTAGGGTACAGAAGTGGTCGCCTGCTTTTAATCCATACAAATCTCCGTCGACCTCTGTTTTGATTTGGATTTGAATTATTGAGCTTCTGTTCGAGCTTTGGACGGAACGAACATTGCTGTCTATAGCATCCGCTATTGGCTCCCCTGTTCGTATTGACTAACGAGCACTGAATGGCTCCCTTGGTCAATTTGCTTGTGTGTTAGTCGACATTGATATGTTAGGGTGTTCATTTCCTTCGTTGATTAATCTGACAGCTTCTTCTAACTCCTTCAACGTCTCCATTAGGTATGAATACATACCATCTTTTTGTTTGTCTTGTCACTCTTTCGGACATGTGGAGGCTGATTGTAAGAAAAGGAAGGCTGAGCCCAAGCCTCACTATGATCAATCACAGAAGAAACCATTTTGTAAGGTGAAGCTTGCTTTGCCCATTTTGAATGTTCAGGCTGATGCAGGCGACAACTTGCTGTCTCAACACTCGGATTCCTTGCTGGGTGATGGGCAGCCTGGTAAAGCTGCTATTGATGATCATGGTGTTGCTGTGACTTTTGGTCAGATTGGTTCTCCAACTGCAATTTCTACAAATCCACAACTGATTCCCTTCGTACCAGGTCATTCTTTTTTTGTTCCCAATATTACTTCATTATCACATAAGAGCTGGGAACAAGGTAATAGTGATAATTTTATTTTAGGGTACTTGAGGATGATTTTTTTAAATCAGATTTTATTGTTCAATCAGAATTAGCGCAATAGGAGACGGAGGATTTAATTGTTTCTCATGTTGAGCAGGGTCAGATTGAACATAGGGACTCCCCTGTCCAGGTTATCGAAATGCAGCCAATTGATGTTGCTGCTCAAACCTAGGTTGATTTGGAGGTTGTTCGTTCAGTCCATTCTCCTCAACCTGCCTTGAACTTGGACCCAGCCTTGGGGTCGATGACAATGACGAAGCTAACACGGATGTTGTTTCCAACCAACTAGATGGACCTGTCATTGTTCATCAGAGTCATTCTACTCATGCTGTTAACCAGTCTGTTTTGGCTGATTTAGCAGCTTCCACCTCTGTCATTGATGAGGCTATGATGCTGCATCAAACAATTTGGAAGATAATTATGCTTTTGTTGAGCCCACGACAAAACTTACGGACCTTATTGAGGAGTTTTCTACTCTTCAAAGTGTCAATCCGAACAAAAGCAAACGTACTAAGAAATATGTCCAATCGAGTGTTAGGCCTAATACTCGTTCTCAATCAAAACTCAAACTTTCGGATCCGATTGATTCTACGAATATACAAGTACTTCAGAAGCTGAGGGAAGAGCAAAATGGTTAATTATAGAGCACCTCTTAGTTTTATAATCATTGATAATTTTTGGTTTATTTTATTTTGGGCCGCATGTTTGGTCCTTTTAAGGCTTCGCCTTTCTTACAACACCTTTATCACTTGTAATATTTTTATATTTATAATATTGCTTATTAAAACAAGTAGAATCATACTTAATATTCAAATAAAGCCATACAATTGATCCAATTTTTGAGTGAATTTGACGCCAATCACACCCGCAAACTTAAAATGGTGTTCGTCCTCGAACAACGAAAGAAAGAAAGAACATTGGAGGGAGATTTATGAAAGAATTGGATCAATATTTCAAATTAAATGAATATAGTCCTTTCAAGGCCATTTCAATTCAATCAAACCAAGTAGCAAGACTTCAATTTAAATGCATACAAGTTAAGCTTAAAAAATATGCAAGCAAGTGAGACTTTCACTACTCCTCTCTAGATTTTGTTTTTTACTCTCACCCTCAAGAGGTGTATGGGAGAAGTGTATACTCTCAAAAATCAATTCAAAGGCATGACATTACCATATGTTTGCCAAAAGTCTAAACTCTCCACCACTTGTATGTGTGTTAATCATTGAATCAAAAAGGTTTTTATATGGGGTTATAATGCAGACTGTGGTCTTGGGTAGGAAATTTTAGGAAAAGTAAGCTCAAGATTAGTGAATAATTCAAGTTGATTGATCACTCAACTCTCATCCTCTCTTGTCATTTTCACTTCATGATATGTGTGATCTTCCATCCGACTAACTAGTGAACCCATTTCTTCAAGTTTTTATCTTTCTTTTTCTAGAACTCTTTTTTCTTGTTTATAGTAGAGCGCGCTCTTTTTTATGCTTCTTCAAATTCAAGCATTACTCAATTTTTTTCTCTCACAACCTCCATTTTTTCCCTTAATCTTTTCTCCATCTTTTCTTCCTCTTTTCTTGCACTTTCACCATCTCTCTCTTTCTAAACTCTCTTTTGAAGCACAATTCAACCACTTCATCACCATTAATCATTCACTAATCGATAAGGTGATTCGGCTATAAAATATGGATAAAATGGCTAAATTTGGAGGTTACCAAAGAAATAAAGATAATAAGGCTCAAAGGGGCAAACTATGAAATGAAGTAATTTGGTAGGATAAATTTGGCTAAGTGACTAGTCAAAACAAGGATTGCTTAAATCATTTTCAACAATCTTCACGCAAGTGTAGTTTCAAGAAAACATAATGGCAAGTTCTAGAATGCACACTCAATAATGATGCACACAAAAAAGGAAAAAAATGGTTTGATTTTACGATTTTAAATGGTCAAAAAGCTCACGGGCTTGTAGTAGTGAAGAAACACAAAACAAGCACAAAACATAACTCAAAAAGTACAATAGTAAAAATCCATCTCTTCACAAGTTCCAACCAAATATCATAGTATCAAAATTTCTCATAATGAAGCACAAGAGAGCCAAGAAAGATTTCTCGTTAGGGAAAGCGAATAAAGTACAAAAAAAAAACAAAGAACAACAAAAAGGAGAAATATGTGCCAAAGAAAAGAGTAAGGACTAAATGTGCGCCGGTGCAATATGCTCAAGTAGTAGTTCTAGATGCAAATTATATGATTCAAACCGTATAAAAAGTAAAGTAAAAATAGAATCACCCCCCAAACATAAATTAGACAAAGTCTAATTTAAGTTGAAAAGATGTTTGTTACCTCATTTTGCATCACTCCTTTGCACTTCAAGGCCATAACCTTGGCTCCACGCCTCGTCCCTACAAACACAATCATAAAACAAAAAAATAAATCAAAGCAACAAAATAAAGAAAAGAATGTCCCTATTCTAAAACTCAACAAAACTCAAAGCCACTGATGAGAATGAAAATAAGCGTATTTTAGTGTCCAATTTAACACCTTTTTTATTGGAATTATTGTCATATATTAGCATAACTCTCTTATATTCCATATATTTGAGAAAAAGGTGCATTTGAGATGTTTTTTTATATTGTAGATGGAAAAATGATCAAAAGAGCAAAGTTGGAGAAAAGGTACAACTTGGTGCAAGAATGCTGAAAAACGCACGTCCAAATTGTGTAATTTTTTTATATTTTTATAGAGATTTGAACTAGAAGTGTGATACATGGTTGGAAAGCCACAGAAGAGAGGATCGTTTTGGCATAAGGAACACTCCAATCGAATTCCAAACGAGAAAGTTATGATCAAAATGGTGACATCGTGCAAGCTATGCCGAACAGAACAGCTATGTCACTTTTCATGGCTTGTTACACCTTCAAATATTAGATTTTACATAATTTCATATATGGATAGAAATTCAAGGAAAAGAGGATCGCGTGAGTGCAAAAGTCACTCAAATTGGAGCCCGAATGTGGAAGTTATGCGTGAAACTGTGAGACTGCGCATGAAGTTTGACCATAGTTCGACCAACACCACTTTGGTCGAACTGGGACACAGAGATCTGCTTTCGATGGGATTTTTACCCTCTGTGTGAGTATTTTCGTGTTTTCCAAGAAAAAGTACATTCAATGTCCATAAGGAGTGCTTACATGTATAAAAGGAGATGTAGACACATCATTATTCATTGGACAGACTACAACACAACCTTCCTACACCCCACAAGGGGGGATCACCCCAACCATCATCCACATCCTTTCCTCCATCCATTCATCACTTTGAAGATTTGTCTATGGAATCAAGAGGAGAACCAAGAGGAGGATTCAAGATGGAGAATGACATGACGACGCCCAAATCTAGGGTTATATATGTTTCATAATTTATCTTGTATTTTCCTGACATATGGGTAAGATCTATCCAACCCCCATGATTGTTCCTCATAACATGATGGGCTAGAACCTTTTTGGTAGATCTAGTGTTTTTGAAGATTTTTATGAATTAATTGAACTTTCATGTGTATACTCCGTACAACACTACTTGTGAATTTATTTAATATAAGACTATACGTTTTTAATCTATACTCAGAGTTGTTTTGTGCATCATTAACTATTATGTAGAGTCTGAATACATATCTTGGTTATTACTTGAGTGCGTTCACTGCTGAGCAGGATTTCATGTTATGATTCTAAGTGAGGGGACTCCGAAACTTCATTAGAACTATCTTATATTAATACTTATTAATTGAATTAAATTCAGGTTAGTAAGTAGGATAAAAAGGATAATTTTATAGTACTTATAAAGGGAGATCATATCTGGTTAGAGTACCAATTTGCCAGGGAAATAATTGATGCTGATAGTACCTAGAAAGGGGGGTTAAGTTATATCTCTTGCTCCAAAGTTATTCACACGTGTTACACGCTTGTTTACTTGTGTTTATAGAGTAGATTTGCATAGTTTAGTGATGCGTCCATATTCCACAAGACAGAGTCGGATATTGATACACGAAAGGGAGATTAATGAGTGAAACTGGATTATCCTAAAGCTACATATTCTCCTACTTGATTCACTTTTGTATTCTTATAGTGTTTACTTTATTTTATTCATTATTTAATTTTAGTATTTTAGTTGATAATTAAATCCCAACTTAATTGTCTTTTGTCTTAATTAATTTAGTAAATAATTAAATTGATAATACGTCGTCCTTTGGGTTCGGTATTTAACTTGGTCGCTTATCTAAGCTACAATAACATCTTTCATACTTGGAGATTAATTTTGCGTGCAAAGAAAACGCGCATTAGTCACAAATACAACTAAATTCCCCGGCAATGGCTCCATTAACTTGATTGAATATTTTTAATGTAAAAGAGCAAGTATACTCTTGTTGTGTATGCACGGGCAACCAAGTTAAATTATCGAACCAAGGGTATTTAAGATTCATGGCCTTCAAGTTATAGCCTCATATTAGTTAGAGATGACCGATGAAGGAGTATAATTGAACTCTCGTTCTAACCGCATGCCATAGATAATTAATCACACAAATCAAATATATAAATTAAGCAATTAAGCATCTATAAATTAAACTAATCAAAACCTGGAACACAATTAGACAATACCACAAATTAAGTCATAATCTAAACATCACTTAAACATCCAAAACATAAAAAAATAAAAAGATAATTAGTAGAGTTAGATTTCACCGAATGAAGTTTTATATCCACCAAGCTCATCCTTTCCTTGGTGCCTCCAACTTCTTGGAAAGTAATAAAATTTAAACTAAGAATAGAAAATTACATGAAATGTGATGTGGATTATGAAATGTAAATATTTAAACTTGAATTGTTCAATGGTGGCTTTCATGGAAGAGGGTATTTATAGTAGTAAGGGTGAGAGAAATTTGAGTGAGTTTCCAATGTGGGACAAGTGGGTTCATGTAGTGGTAGAGTGAGAGGAATTTGTGGTAAGTAATTAATGTGGGATAATTTAGCTATGGGACAAAAATTGGGATTTATAGCAAATTTTCCTTTGGCCCGTTCTTGCTCGTTTCAACTCCAAATTGAGCTCCGTTTTCTCCCACATCTTCCTCTTCACTTGTAGAATCCATTTTAACAAAAAAACCCTATTTTCTATAAAAATCAACAAAAATACCTTTTTCCAATTAATTAAGAAATTAATAGATTTAACAAGTAAAATCATACTTAATTATTCAAATAAAGCAATAAAATTGATCCAATTTTAGAGTGAATTTAACGCCAATCATGAGGCTAGCAATATGATTGGTTAGGGATTATGTTGATTTTGCACACCACATGTTTGATAAATTGATTGTTATCAATATTTTCTATTATGAATGCTTATTCTCATCTTATATATGATTTGTATGGTTAAATTCTCTATTCAAAGTGTTTGGATGGTCATTCCAATGTTATGCTTAGGATTTTAATTGAATCATTGATTGCATGAGGAGACTATATTAGTTTGTGGGAGTTTGGTCATTACCTTCATGTGTTTAGAATCTCATGATAGGACATTATTGGTAATTACTTGTGAAAGTATTTGATACGATGAGGGGGCCCAAGTCATGACTCACTTGACCTTAGAAAGGGACACTAGGAAAACGTCCCTCCCTACTAGAGAAAATTTTTCATGATAATATCTCTATATTGGTTAATATCCGTAGGTACCTATAGGAAGAGTGAGGATTGGAGACACTCTTCGTGAGTGCCTTTAATATCATAACAGGAAGACTTTCAATGCATGTGTGTGTGTGAGTCTACATGAGCCTTTTCCATGTTGTTGCTTGTCTTACATACTTCTTAGATTGCTCACCTTCATCCATCTCTCATGTCCATTGTATCATTCTATCTTTAATTACTTTCTTAGTTGTTAGTTTTTAGTCTTAATCAATCCTCTCCTGTATTGATTAGTCCTTTTAGAGCGAAATATTTCTCGAACACGGATACATTCATTTTCTCTCTTAGAACGATATATTATAAATTTTGCACTTGGTCAATACGGTTTACAACAACGATAGAGTACGCTTACTCTCATCAATTTATACCAAAATTGAAACCAAGTTCACTGATTAATACAATGATGTTAATACTCTTGATATTTAGATTAACTTTTTTTATTTTAAGAAATATTAAAAAAATTCAATCTCTCTGTCCCAACTTCAATTTCACACTTTCCGTTTTGTTCCGTACCAAATTTAACTTCACACTTCCATAAAAGTAAAAACCAATTAACAAATATCCCTCTAATATGCTTTAGTTTCATATTTTTCATCACCTTACTGACATGTATATAACATACTTTATCATTTATTTATTACTCAAAAATATCATATTATATTATCTCCAAAAATAAGTCAAAAAGTAATTTTTCTTAAACTCCGTATTTATAGTAAATGTGAAGATAAATTTAAGATAGATGGAATATATAGTACCTTAAATTATACACTAAGAGCTCGTTTGCTTTAATTTGGGAGGGATGTATTATACTTGAGAGGGGGGGTGTATGTATCATGGTATATGTTTGGCACAATAGTTAAAATAAAACACTTTTCGATTGATTAGTGTGTAAAAGTCAATAAAGTCCTCCTTGAAAAAGACCAAATGGATTGATTCTACTTTTTCATGAGTAAATTTGGTATTGTAATTTTATACCCATGACTTTTTGTGATGCATTAAGCGTCAATTTGTGTTAATGGATTGGGTTTCGTGTCGACACGATAAGGGCAAATCCGAACACAACACGATAAAGATTCATTCCAACACGATACGAACACGAAAAATAACGGGTTGACATGACACGACACGATAACAACACGATAAGAAAATAAAAAAATAAAAAAATACTAATTAAAATAAATAAATTTTTAATATATTTTAAAATTATTATTAAATATTTTTATCATATATTTTTTTAATTTTATATTTATATTGGATTGTTAACATGTTATTGGGTTGTTAACGGGTTAATGAGTCATCTGTTAATATTAATCGTGCTTAACGGGTTGACACGAACCCGACACGAACACGACACGAAATTTTCGTGTCCTTATTGGATTGACACGATAATGACACGAACTCAATAAGGCCAAACACTAACCCACAATTACCGTGTCGTGTTCGTATCGTGCTATCGTGTCGTGTCGGGAATTATCACCCCTAATCACACCCTTTAAGATAGTATCCATAATCCCTCATAAATGGATTTAAAATTACCAGGTTACATATTTTCAAGGATTAGAGAGATTGTTCATAATGTGAGACAAACAACATATTAGGAGGGATTCTACATTAATCAAGCCTTAATTTCACCAAGCAAACGAGCCTTAAGTGCGCGAGATGTCTATGTCGTCCATACTTAAGTTGAAGAAATCTATCTATAAATTTATAATAATAAACCATCCAAGCTACTTTTAGCCTAAAATTTTCCTACTCATTGACACTTGCCATTTACGGAAAATTTAAGAATTATTCTCGAACATTCATTGAAGGCAAATTATCTCATGCAACTAGGTGTAAGGTTGCACCCATTTTTGATTCACTTCCATGACCCGAAATATAAATTCTTTTTTAATCTTTTACAACTCGTTTCTTCTATTCTGGATTTGCAAGTTCTCTCATTATTCCCCTTTTTCTCTCTTCCATCTTCCACATGGTTGACTCTTTTGATTCTACCCTTGGTGGCTCCTCTGATTCTGCTAAATGTTTTCTTTCTCTCCTCTTTCTCCTTTGATTCAACCTCACGGCTATCCCCTCTTCTTCTTCTCCGATTTATATGCGACTTCATCCACAAATATTCCCCTTAGAAATTTTTCATTCTTCTTTGATTTATCATCAATTCTTCTCAGATTGATTTTGCGCACCGCGATTTGTAAGTTATCTAATCTCTTCACTATTCTGTGTTTTTAAATTTTAAATCCCTATGTTTGATGTTGTTAGGGTTTATGTTTTTATTTATAGTTGTATCACTCATTACTTTCTTTTTGTCACAATCTCGATTTCTTCATTTCTGAATTTCAACTTTGGGCATGCATGACCAAAAGTGGGTGAGTTCGAACTTGAAAGTCATATGTCTTTTTTGGTTATTTGCATTTTTTTTATTTGGGAAATATCAAAGAAGAAGAATGTGATATGTACAAAATTATTCTCTCGGTGTTTTATATTTTGAATTGTTAATAGGAAATTGTGTATTTTAACTTGATCTGTAAAGACTCTTATGGACATGATAAACCTATATAAGGTTTTCTGATGGTTCATGATTTTGATGTATTCACAGAAGTAACACAAACAAAGTGGATGTGGTATATATATGGTGTAAATAATTTGTCTAATTTTTTGTGCAATTTTTTTTATCTTTCAAATGGGGTAATTTGGTAGTTTAGGTGGACTGTGGATCAATTCAAAGAAGTGTGAATTTCAGGTGATGCAACAAAGAAATGGAGAGAGTACACAAGATTAGTGTATTTGTTTAAGTACATAATTTGTATTAGTTTTTATGTGTAATACAATAGGATTTGAAGAAGAATTCAATGTTGCCACAAAGCAGATGAATTGAAGAAGAATGCAAAAGTATGTAGATTGAGTGTGCTTCACAAGAAGTTGTTAAAGAGGTCATCATCAAGAGTAAATATATAGTGACAAGAGTTAAAAAAAAAAGGCTATGACTAAGTGTATAAGTTTTAGCAATCAATTGTATACATTTTATGGGCATAACGATTTGTTTAAGTTTTTTATATAAGTTTTGATGTGGACATGTGATTATGTATTTGTATATTGATTCTTAGTAAGTGTATTGGTAATTGCACTGTATGGTGTATGTATACAAGTATTGTATAGTTTTAAGTTATTTCTACCAAAAAATATAATACTTCTTAAAAAGTTTCTATATTATATAAATAAATTAGTGTACAAGTTTTAATAACCAACTATATACGTTTTGACTTAGTGTGTTTGTTTGAATAGTTAGTTTTTGTTGACAATTGTGTTACTTTTTAAAAAATTATTTAAGATACCTTGGATATTTAAGATGTACAATTATCAAGTTGGATAAAAGTTGGGATTCTCCTTTTAGAAAAGAGGGGTTGGGCCTACTGCCCAAAAGTACAATGTAATTAACCAAATATCACCACTTTGAATAAACTTATCAAAATTGCCCACTTTTATCATTAGTTACTAAAATGCCCCTGCAGACGTGTATGAGTCTCAATAAATGTTAGACTTAATCACTTTTTACTTATTCATAAGTTTCTAGCAAAATTAAAAATTAATAAAATGAATTTAAAATTAAAAGCCTCAATTAATTTACATAATTAAGAGTTTAATCCTAGTTAATTTATAAACTAAAATCAATTCTTTACCGTGATATTCTTATGTTAATTAATTAAACAATTAAAAATTTAATAAAATATAAATAAAAAAATTATTTAATTAGACAATCAGGAATAAAATAAAATTAAAATAAATATTTACTACATCGTTTATTTCTATTAATTTGACTTATTTATAAAATAATTAAAAAATCAAATTGGCAAACAATTGAAAAAATAAATAAAAAATTGATGTTAACTTATTGAAGGAATAAAAAAATGAGGGGAGAGAGGAATGGACATAGGAAAGTCAAACTGCTCATTTAATGCTCATCAAGGGTATTTTGGACTTTTACATATAAAAGAGGTCATGTTTGATTTATTCTAACGAGGTGGACAATCTTGACTAGTGATTTGTTGTGGGTAATACTGTAAAGGCCCTTTTTAAAATGTAAATATAACATAGTACAAGCCTACTGGCTAGGATAATGGTTCAATATCAACTAAATGATAACAAATTGATGGAAATAGAAGTTCACGCTACAAATTGAGACACAGTATGCTTGAACTCCAGTTTCAATGCATTAATGTCTTTGGCTTTTATAATTAATGCCTTTAGTTATAGTACTAGCTTGAGCCTCTAGCATGTCTTTAATGCTTGAGGTTATTTACTCTATCGAAAATGAGATAAATTTCCCTATTCAGTTCAGTTCAGGTCTTCCCATAGAAAGTAGAGACATGTAACGGTGGTCTCTCTCCATCCTTCTCAACGTTGGCAACACCGGATCTCTAAGCTTGTGACGGTACACATATCTTCTTGTCACTGCCATTTGTTTTGATTTTTTTTAGAATGGAAGCCCAAAATTTATAAAATATCTTCTATGTGTTACATAGTGGATGGGTTGACCCGTGTATTATTATATATTATTGTGCATCCAGTTACACTATATATAAACTCTCATTGAAATGAATCTTAACCATTCACTTTATTAATTTAACATATTTTCCTTTTTGTTGAAATCAAATTATATATGGTAAATCTTACACTTTTAATGCATTTGATTATAATGTATTACATTTTTATAATAATTAATTTTTTAAATCCATTTTCCAATTAATTTAATATTTATTTATCTTCTATCCATTAGTGGTTAAGAATTTTTAGGTATTATAAAATTTTCTTTTTCATATTGATGTTGAAATATATATTTATTTTTGGAAATCCAGTTGGTATATTTTCATATTGATTTATATTTTTCTTATATTTCGGTATCCGTAGTCCGACTAATCCGTTTATTTTTCATATTAGTGTTGAAATATATATTTATTTTTGAAAATCCAGTTGGTATATTTTCATATTATTTTTTAACAGCAAAAAAGTTAATTTTATTAAATTATTAGAATATGATATAAAAAATACCCAAGAAAATTACATTAGACAAAACAACAATACATTTATGAAGGGCTCCAAGAAAATTAAACATGTATCACTCAACACTAAAAGATGACTCTTGGATTGAACTCCCAATCTTCAAAAGTATATCAATCAATTGACTCATCTTTCATCTGAATCTAAATCCAAACGTGAGTTTTTAGCTCTTTTACTACGTTTCCTACCTCCTCTTTCTCATTTCGGAACACAATGAAATTTCTATATTTTCATATTAACCATATTATACATACCTAAATGCAAACGGCAACATTCTTTCCTTTCTTCCCTCTCAAAATCGTACTAAAAATAGTGAATTCGTTGAGGGTTTCGAAGAAATAGTTGTTCATATCCCCAACCACTTGAAAAAGTGCATCCATAACTTATGAGCAAACGAGAATTCAAAAAATATAGCGTACCGTTTCTAGATCCACTCTACATAAAGAACATGAAACACTCACATTAGGAAGCAATACTTTGTGTCGAACTAGCATGTTTGTCGTAGGAATGTGTTCCCACAACACACGTCAGACATGCACCCTAACTTTAATTGGGGAATAAGAATTCCATATCAATTTAAACTCTTCTTTCTCCTCCATTGAAGCTCTCATTTTATTCCTTAAGATCCATTCATAAGCTTTCTTTGTAGAATAGATTTCATCCTTCGTCCTGTTCCACCTCCGGAGATGTAGAATAGATTCCATCCTTCGTCCTATTCTACCTCCAAGTATCTCTGACATCTTGTCTTGGAATATACCTGTCAATCATATTAGTAAGATCTTCAAGCATAATAACTTCTCTATCTCTGAGCTCCCTTCACCATCTCCACTCCTACTTCCACCCATTTTCCCTCCACTTCCCAAATCTCGCCACTACAACACTCTTCCTGAGACTTAAATTATCAAGTCTTAAAAACTTATCCTTCAACTTAACACCTTCTACCTAAACATCCTCCCAGAAAAGAGTGTTCTCACCGTTACCAACAACCTTTTCCAATCCCGAAAGAACCACTTATGTATTTGTCCCACATATTTTAAGATCTCACCCCACCATCCTACCGGCTTCATTTTTTACCTCATTCTCCTTCTATAACAACACTTCCCCACGAGTTATCCCATATTGACTAAATCACCCTAGCCCACAAATTGTCCCCGTCACTGACAAATCTCCACATCATTTACCTAATAGTGCAAAATTAAAACAAATTAAGTCTTTTACACCAAGGCGCACTGATGCCTTCGCTTGACATATATCCTTCCAATTTTTCCAATATATTTTATTAGCATTCTCACCTCCTTCCCTCAAAAAAGATATTTGAAGACTCGATATCTCTTTCAAAACTGATTTAGAAGCACGGTAAGTAGAAAGAGTATAAGCCGAGAGTAATATAAGACTGCATTGATCAAGGTCAATCTAACTCCAATAGATAACTCCAACCACTTCCCTTTTTTTACTCTATTTTTAACTTTATTCACTACATACTCCATTATGATGCTCATCTATAAGTAGTGCCCACTTTCACACCCAAGTAAGTAAATGGAAGTTTATCCCTCCTACATCTTAACACACCTACAGTTAAGAGTGAAAATCAACGTGTTTTAGTGTCCAATTTAACATTTTTTATGGGAATTGTTGTTATATATTAGCACAAGTGTTTTATATTCAATATATGTTAGAAAAGATGCATTTGATTTGTTTTATTATGTTTTAGGTGGAAAATGGATCAAAAGTGCAAAGTTGGAGAAAAGGAGAAAGTTGTGCAAGAATGCTGAAAAACACAAGTCCAACTTGTGTAATTTTTATGTGCTATTTTGGAAGTCCAAATTGGGAACGTGCCAAATTTTTAAAAAGTCATGGAAGAGATGGTCATTTTTGGCACAAGATTCACTCAAATCAGAGTTTGAATGTGAAAGTTATACGCGAAACAGTGAGACTATGCAAAGTTGCTCGACCAATGGAGAGTTGCTCGACCAAGACCAGTTTGGTCGAGCAACAATCGAGCAATCCGAGGAAAGAAGCTTTAGTATACAGACATTTTGCTCGACCACTACTCGATCAAAGCCTTGTTGCTAGACCAGAATAGCTTTGATCGAGCCGCGTCGCAGATTTCTTATTTCGTCGGGTTTTATACCTCCAGTGCGAGTATGTGCGTATTTTTGTCTAAAACCTCATTAAAGGTTCATTAGGAGAGTTTACAAGTATAAAAGGGATGCAGTTTACATCTGAAAGAAGACTAAATTCTGCTTTCACCTCCACAAGGGGGTATCACCCCCACACCATCAACTACATCCATCATTTCCTCTATCCATTCATCACCATGAGGATTCATCTGTCGAATCAAAAGGAGATCTAAGAGGAAGATTCAAGATAGAGAAGGACGCGAAGATGCCCACATCTAGGGTTTTATTCGTTTCCTAATTCAACTTTCATTTTCCATACTATGGTAAGATATATCCAATCCTCACGTTTGTTCTTTACAACATCATGGACTAGAAATATTTTGGTAGTCTAGGGTTTTGAATGTTTTATGAATTAATTGACTTTTCTTGTGTATCCTCCATACAACAGTACTTGTGGATTTATTTTATATATGATTGCACATTTTTAACTCATAATCACAGACGTTTTGTGCATCTTCAATTGTTACATACAGTCTGAATATATATCTTCTTTGTTGATTGAGTGCATTCACCGCTGAACAGGGTTTTAATTTATGATTTTAAGGGAGAGGACTTCGAAACTTCATTAAAAACTGTCATATATGAATGTTTATTAATAAAATTAAATTCGGGTTAATAAGCAGGAAAGAGAGGTTAATTTTATAGTACCTATAAATGGAGATGATACTGGGTTAGAGTACCAATCATAGGGGAAAATAATTGATACTGATAGTACCTAGAAATAAGGGTGAAATTATATCTCTTGCTCCAAGGTTATTCACACATGTTACATGCATATTTACTTGTGTCTTTAAAGTAGATTTGCATGGCTTAGTGATGCATCTAGTCCACAAGGCAGAGTCGGACAGTGCACTTGGGAGGGAAATTAATGAGTGAAACCGGATTACTCTAGGGCTACATATTCTCCATCCTTGAGTTACATTCGTATTCTTTTAGTGTTTATTTTATTTTAATTGTTCTTTAGTTAATTTTTTAGTAGTTTAATAATTCGATACCTTGAATCTTATTGCCAACACTTGCCTTAATTAATTTAGTAAATAATTAAATTGATAATACGCCGTCCTTTGGGGTCGATATTTAATTTGATTGTTTGCCTAAGCTGCAATTGATATCCTTAATACTTGGGGATCACTTTTGCGTCCAAAGAAAATGCTCATCAAGTTTTTTGCGCTGTTGTCTGGGACGGCTGTTATTATTGATTTTATATATAACCTTGAATTTTTCTGAGGTACTTGTGCACTAGGAAAAGGAGAGGAAGGAAAGGAACAAATAACACACTGAGCTGAACATGACCGGAGCAGAGCAGAATCCAGATAATGTTGTCCTGATTGAAATTTACATGAACAATGAGATTGGCAACATGAGATTGATAGGAGCAAGAGGGGCAGATGATGATTTTGAGATACATCCCGCTCTAATGAACATGGTGGAGAAAAATCCCTTTTCTAGGAGTTCCTTTGAAGATCCATATCTGCATCTCAAAATATTTTTTGGTTATGCAAACACTCAAAAGAACGGTGGAGCTAACGATAATGCTAGGAGGATCGCACTATTCAAGTTTTCTATGATTGATAGGGCAGAAGATTGGTATAAAACTCTTGATGCCACAAATTGCATTACATCGGACCAACTGCAGCAAAAGTTCTAATAGAGATACATGTCACCCTCTAAGGTATTTAGAATGAAGCAAGACATCACCCAATTTGTTATGAATTGATAACATTTTTGTGTATGCATTTTAAGAGCAAGAAATACTCTATCGTTAAGTACGACGGAATGACCAAGAAATAAAATATCAAACCCAAGAGAGGTAGGTACTAGAGCTTAAGCGATCTCGCATTTCTTGTAATTTTTTAGAGACGAATCATCAATGGATTGGAGCGTGTTCAAACTAGCAATTGAAATAAATCCAAGCAAACAAACAATTAATAGTCAAATAAGCAAAGATTTAAGAAGTGTGGTTTTCCAAGTTAAATAAAAGTGAGATTAACAACACTAGGTATGTGGCAATTCTAGAGTTAATGCATCAAATTCACATGTATCATGAGTAAATGATTAAGGGCCAACACTAATTCCACCTAAACTCTCTCTCGAGATGGATATGATGAAGATCCTTGATAATGTCTCAAAATGGCTCAGAGGGTTGATACTCAATCAAACAATTCCAACTAGGTACTAAGTTTAATGTGAGTGTCCCCTCACCCGATCAATCGACCTCTTGATCTAACCAATCAAACGTTCTATTAAAGAGTTCTAAATCTAAAGGACATCTCTATCTCTTTAAGATTTAATGTACATAAGGTGTATGACAAAATGATTCAATTAATTATCCTAAACATATAATTGACTTCTCAATCTAATCACATGCTTAAAAGAACAAACCACATAAACCATCATAAACATCAAACTATAGAGCATCAATGATATATCAACACATAAATTTAAATTCATAAATCCCAAAATTATCCAACACCAAATTCACGTTGCTAATCTCACAAAGGAGATTAGCCTATCATAGTCTTAAGCAAAAAAAAATTGTCTTACAAAATTTCATAAATAAACTCTAAGTTAATTACAAAATAAAATAAATGCATCTTTTGAATTTCTTCACGTGGAGTTTTTATCTTCTCTTGAAATCTTCAATCTTCCTTACTTCCTTGATCAAATGGAATAAATTATGGAAGGATTTAATTAATTAAATGAGTGGAATTTGTGGCAAAGGATGAATCGGTGAATTAAGAAGAAGGGGAAAATGAAATGAAGTGAATTGTGATGGAAATCGGTTGTTGTTCCTCAATCCGATGGCTTCTGTTGGAATCTCCTGCTTCTCATTTAATATCACATGCCCTTTCTTCTCAAATGGGCTTTTCAATTAATAAAATCAAGGCCCACATTAGAAACTAAATAAGCCAATCAAATGGCGCACCTTGAAGAAATGTTGATGCAACAAATAGATGCAAGTGCAATACACGTGCATTGCCAAGCCAATACACCTTTCTTCTCAAATTTCTTTTCTTCCCACATCTTCATAATTGAATGTAGAAGCTCATTTTATGCTTAAATCCTAAAAATTCCAACAAAAGATTCCTCTCCAGAAAAACTAAGGAATTAAAGAAATTAATCACTAAAAGGAACCTTAATTATATAAATCATGCCTTAAAATGGACCATATTTTCTAGTAATTTCTACACTCATCACTTCTCCTGCACTTGTCCAAGCACTACTCCCAACGCATTGTCACTTGCATCACAATGGAGCTCGAACGGCTTGCTCCAATCGAGGGAGACAAGTATTGGTGAGGAGATTAAAGCTTCCTTGAGCACCCTAAAGGCATAAAGACATACATCATTAAATTCAAACGGAGCATCTTTTTAAAATAACTTACAAAGAGGTTTTACTATCTTAGAAAAATCTTTTATAAAATGTTGATAGAATCCGGCGTGGCCTAGGAACGATCTAACCCCTTTTTCAGTCTTAGGTGGGGAAAGATGTTCAATGGCTACAACCTTCGCTCTATCAACTCTCAAACCTCTTTTCGATATATGATGTCCAAGTACGATATCCTCTTGAACCATAACGTGGCATTTTTCCCAATCAAGACTATGTTCGTATCTTGACATCGTTGCAACACCATAGAAAAATTAGCCAAGCATATATCAAATGAAAATCCAAAGACGGAAAAATTGTCTATAAAAACCTCCATTATATTTTCAATCAATCCACGAAAAATGGCCTTCATGCAATGTTGAAAAGTAGTGAGGGCATTGCACAACCCAAAAGTAAATTTATAGAAAGTGAACGTGTCATACAGACAAGTAAAAGTTGTTTTCTCTTGATCCTGGGGGGCTATCATGATTTCGTGGTACCCCGAGTAACCATCTAAAAAACAATAATATTTGTACCCCGCCAACCTATCAAGCATTTGATCAATAAAAGGTAAACGATAATGATCTTTATGAGTATTTTCATTAAGCTTTCGATAATCACAACACACTCTCCAACCCATTTTTACCCTTGTAGCAAGTTCTTCATTGAATTCCATTTTAACAATGGTCAACCCCCTTTCTTAGCCACAACATGCAAAGAACTTACATGCAGACTATCACTTATTGCATAAACAATTCTTGCATCTAACTATTTTAAAACTTCTTTACGAACAACCTCTTGCATTATAAGGTTCAAGAGACATGAGGTTGTGCATATGTTTTATCCTCATCTGTCAACCTAATATGATGCATACAAATAGTAGAACTTATACCTTTCAAATCATCAATACTCCAACCTATAGCACTTTTATGCTCTCTAATCACTCTCAACAATTTATCAAGATATAAAGGTGAAAGAGATGATGATACAATTACCGGAAAGGTCTTGTTGTCCCCCAAATAAGCATACATGAGGTGATCGGGTAATGGCTTCAATTCCTCCTTCCCTTTTTCAACTTTTGATTCTTCAGTAACCACCTCCAATGGAAGATATTCCATCTTTCCATAGAACATCATCTTACCTTCATCTTCTTGCATTTACCTACAATCATTCAAATCATGTAAGATATCATTTAAATCATCATCTTTTAAGCAACATAAAGATGAAGTAGAGTTAAAAAATAAAGTAAGAGAATGACTTATACTTGTTTCGAGGGAATCTTTGGACAAGAAAAATGGTAGATTTTCATGAAAATTTTCATCAATCAATTCAATCCTTTTACATTCTTCCTTCTTATCCGGATGCCTCATAGCACTTCTTAACAAAAACACTACTTCTTCTTCATTTACTCTCAAAGTTAACTCCCCTTTATGCATATCAATCAAAGCTCTCCCCGTAGCTAAGAATGGACGACCCAAAATCAAAGGGACATTTGCTTCCTCGTTCATATCAAGCACTACGAAATCCACTGAGAATATGAACTTTCCAACCTTAACGAACACATCCTCAACTATCCCCTTAGGATAGGTCAAAGACCTATCCGCAAGTTGCAACGTAACAGAAGTGGGCTTAACTTCACCAATTCTAAGTTTTTTAAAGATATACATGGGCATCAAATTAATATATGCTCCAAGATCACAAAGAGCTTTATGTACCTCACTTTTTGACATTTCACATGGTATTACGAAACTCCCCAGATCCTTGAGCTTTGGAGGTAGTTTCCTTTGAATGATAACACTACATTCCTCTGTCAAGTTGATGGTCTCATTTTCGACTAAGCTCCACTTTCTCGACATGACATCCTTCGAAAACTTGGCATAGTTAGGCATTTTCCTCAAGGTGTCGGCAAAAGGTATGTTGATGTGGATCTTCTTGAAGATCTCTAATAACTTTGCAAAATTTTCATCAAGACCCTTCTTCAAGCATATGGGGGAATGGAATAGGTATTTGAGTCTTAGGGATGCCCCAACTATCCTTTTCCAATTCCACTTCATCTTCTTTCTTTTTCAATGCCTTCGTCTTTTGCCACTTCTTCTCAATAATTTCCTTTTCAACCAATTCCGGCTCATTATTTGCTCTTGTTTTAATACCACTTTCTTGCACTAGTCCTTCTTCAACCAAACCTTCCTCATTCCCTTTCTCTTCTACCTAATCACTCTCCATAGGTATAGAAGGCCCTTCGTAATTTGTTCTACTTCTTAAAGTAATTGTCTTACATTGCTCATTTGGATTGACCACGGTAGTAGAAGGGGAACTTTCCCTTTTCATTTGCACTCAAGGAACTGACAATTTGCCCAACTTGATATTCCAAAGCCTTGATTTTTTTTATCATTTGCCTCATTGGTCTTTCTTCTTGATTCATCTTGAGCTTTGTTTGATGCGATCAACTTTTCCATTAGCTCTTTGGTTGATGATTTTACCTCATTGTTGGGTGCCTTTGCCCCCGGATGATATCCAGGAGGATAAGCAATGGCATTGTTGGAGTTAGAGTAGGAAAAATTGTCTTACCTTCTTTATTGTGGAAAAGAACTTCCACCACTTTTATTGTTGAAACCTCCTTGTTTAGGTGGGGAATTTCCTTGATTTTGATTGAAGTTACCTTGATAATTATTTTGGTAATTACCTTGGTAACCTCTCCCTTGCATATATAAGACATCCTCTATCCTTTGCATAAACATCTCCCATTGCTCTCCACTCACACTACTTGAAGGAAACATCCCTTAATCAACTTGTCCATCAATAATATTAGCCCATTGATTGTTCACACCTTGGCTCAAGTTCATTTGTCTAACAACCTCCGCCGCAATCATCTCAACACTTGGCATACTAGGCTCAACATTCACACTATTGATGCTACATTGTTATTGATCAACATACTCCAAACCATAGCATCCACTAACTCTCTCCGATGGCTATTGATAAACATTTCCTAGCAATCTCATCAAAAATCCTTATAGCCCTTTTTGGAGTTACTCCTAGTATGGATCCACCGGCCAACGCATCAACAAGCACTCTTTGACCATCTACCAAACCATAGTAGAAAAACCCCACTTGTTGATTTTCTGGAAATCCATGTTGTGGACACTTACGAAGCATATCTTTGAACCTTTCTCATGCTTCATATAAACTTTCTGGAGGCATTTTCTTTAATTGAGTGATCAAGCTCTTCATTTGAAGCATCTTATAAGGTGGAAAATACTTGTTCAAGAATAATTGTGCAAGCTCATCCGAAATGTTGCACATGCTCGGAGTAATAGTAGAAAGCCAAGTTCGAGCACGATCCTTCAATGAAAACGAAAACAACCTGAACTTAACACAATCTTCACTCACCCCATTCATCTTCACTGTGTTGGTTATCTCAATAAATTAGGCTAGATGAGCATTCGGATCCTCATTCGGGGTTCTACCAAATTGCTTATCTCTCACCATTTGGATTATTCCCGCCTTTATCTCAAAATTGTTGGCATTGATTGGTGAGCCCATCATTTGTGAAATGGCCTTTGGCAATTGGCATAAAGAAATCCCTAATCACCCTTTGATCAATTTGAGGACCTTGTTGCACCAGAGGTGGTGGTGGTGGCACATAATCTTGTAGAGGTGGGATGTGAACTTGTGGAAATCCTTGTTGAAGTAAAGTTTGTTGGATCATCCCTTGAAGTAAAGCTTGATTGTTTAGAACTCCATATTTTTGAAACATTTGTTGAGGATTGGCATTGAATTGTTGTGCTTGAGCATTTTCTTGCACACCTTCTCCATCATGCTCAACATTAACACGACCATCCATTGGATTATCCTCCATTTAACTACTATTTTTGGTTTTGTTCTCCTTCCTCCATTTGACTACTATTTTTGGTTTTGTTCTCCTTCCTCCGTCTTCAAAAAGTGTGTTCAATTTCCAAATCAATAGGTCCAACTTGTTTCCCTTTTTATCTTGTTTGCATACACTTTCAAAAACATCAAGAGTTAGAACAAGGATTTTTTAAAGCAAAAATAAAATAACAATAAAAATAAAATGCCTCTAGTAAGATTACGCAAAACGCTCCTTCTTTAAACAACTAGCAATCGTTGCCTCCCCGGAAATGGCGCCATTTTCTTGATAGCATTTTTGTGTATGTGTTTTAAGAGCAAAAAATACTATATCGTTAAATACGATGGAATGACCAAGAAAGAGAATATCGAACCCAAGGGAGGTAGATACTAGAACTTAAGCGATCTCGCATTTCTTGTAATTTTATAGAGACGAATCATCAATGGATTGGAGTGTGTTCAAACTAGTAAATGAAATTAATCTAAGAAAATAATTAATTAATAGTCAAATAAACAAAGATATATTTAAGATGAGTGGTTTTCCAAGTTAAGTAAAAGTGAGATTAACAACATTAGGGATGTGGCAATCTTAGAGCTAATGCATCAAATTCACATGTATCAAGGGTAAATGATTAAGGGCCAACACTAATTCCACCTAAACTCCCTCTCAAGATGGATAGGATGTAAATCCTTGATAAGGTCTCTGATGAGTGTTTTCTCAAGACACAAAATTAATCCTCAAGTATAAGGATATCAATTGTAGTTTTGATAGGTAACCAAGTGATTATCGAACTCAAGGGACGGATGATTATCAATTTAATTATGTTCTAATTAACTATGATTATGCTGGCAATTGGATTTGGTTTGGTTACGAACTAAATAACATATTATTAAAATGACAAGATAAATAAGCAAGCAATAGAGAAATTTCGGTTGTGATCAAGTAAGTAATTAAGTAGTTCTTCCGGTCATCCAAATTTACTTATTAATTTCCTTTCAGTGTGTTGATGTCCGACTCTGCCTTGTGGAATATGGACGCATCACTAAACCATGCAAGCATACTCTATAGACACAAGTAAGCAAGTATATGACACGTGTAAATATCATCGGAGCAAGAAGTATACTTTACCCCCTTTCTAGGTACTATCATAATCAATTATTTCCTGTGCACTTAGTACTCTAACCCGATTTGATCTACCTTTTTAGGTACTATAAAGTTATACTTTTTATCCTACTTATTAACCCGAATATGATTCAATTAACAAGTATATATATAAGATAGTTCTAATAAGACTTTGGAATCTCTTCACTTAGAATTATAACATGTAATCCTGCTCAGCGGTGAACGCACTCAATCAATAACCAAGAGATGTATTTAGACTCTACATAATAGTTAAAGACGAACAAAATGTCCGTGAGTATGAATTAAAAGGACACAATCTTATATAGAATAAACCACAAGTAGTATTGTACGGAGTTTACACATGGAAATTCAATTAACTCATTAAACTTTCATAACCCTAGAACTACCGGAGCGGTTCTAGCCCATAATTGATCTAGGAGCAATCATGGCTAGTTGGTATAATCTTACTTGACTCTCCAGACGAACCTCTCCTCACGACTCCTTCGGATGATGGTAGGGTTGGTGATGGATGGATGATGAATTCTTTTTGAATGATTCTTTTCTCATGCGAAAGCTCTTCTTTTATACTTGTAAACTCTCCTTACGGGCCATGGATGGGCTTTTTGAGCGAACACACGCACTGAAGGTGTAAAAATATAAATTTTGTAAGTGTCTGTACATCAGTTCGACCAAATAGAATGGTCGAAATCGCCCAGGCAGGTAGAACTCACCTGTAACTCGGCCTTAGATCCTGGATTCGACCAGAGTCCTGGTCGAACCGGATACTTCCTGGTCGAACCGGTACTGCTTCTACTTATGCTTAGAGTTCGACCACTGTTCAACCATGTGGTTTGATCGAACTCGCCTGTCATGGTCGAACATTATTTTTCCGCACTCAGTTCGACCAGTGGTGCTGGTCGAACTCCCTTCTTCTTAGTTGAATCCGAACCCTGCTTGGTCGAATCGCATGGCTGTTTCTTCCTCTTTCTGGATCCGATCACTTTCAACTCATTTTCCTTCGAAAATCAACTCAAATAGCCTTATAGACACTTGACTCGTGACTTTCCACCATGTATACCAATTCACATCGATTAGAACCATTTATCATATCATAAGTACATGAATCCGGGCTCGAAACTAGTGAATTTATCAAACCCCCAAACTTACGTGTTGCTCGTCCTGAGGCAACGAAATCAAAACCAAATAGTAGTGTAAAATTCACCAACTACCAATATAATTCATACTCACACATGTAATTCATCAATTGAACACAAGTATTACTAGCATCATATGCATCATTCTTGCAAAACATCACTCAATTATAGTACCTTTTGGAGTACAAAATCGTATATCTTTCAATGTAAATATTTACTCTCACTCTCAAGTGTAAAAGATGTACACTTTAACATGTTTGTGTTTACGCTCATATTCAATCCATACTTCCGTGTAACCATAAGCTTGGCAAGGGTCTCAAAACTCAACTTATAATCAATTCCTTACTAGGATCACAAAGGACTTGCTTTTGGGTTGTAATATTGGCTCTTTGGTAAAGGTAGGAGAATTTAGGTTAAATGACTAATTCACTAGTAGAGAATTACCTTGAAGTTTTGCTTTTCATCATATAGTTTCGTCTATTTCTCCATCTTCTTCTTATAAACTTCATAGTTTGATTCTCCTTCTTTCTCTTAGCATCAACATCATCTTTCTTCAATGAGCAAAGGTACCAATTCCGGGCACTATCCTTCTAAGCAGTCGGGGTACCACTTTCAGGCACTACCCCTAAACAAGATTTAACCATACTTCTTTCTTTTTCATAATTCTCAACCAAGCTTCCACCTTTTTCATTCTTTCAGCACTTACGCACCTCAACTCTCTACTAATGAATATGATATTCAACAAGGCTAAAGTAAAGGTTTAATAAGGCTTTTTATCAAGGCTTACCAAAGAAAAAACTTTTTAAGGATCAAAAGGGCTTACAATGATACATATATTAACAGGTAAGGTAAAATTTTGGCTAAGTGACTTGATTACACAATAATGGCCTAAGATCATGTCCTAGCAATTCCTCAATCATAAGTCTCACACAAGACGCCAAGCCAAGTTCTAGAATACGGTTATACAAATAATTCCTTCAAGAATAAATTGTCATGAACTAGCATGATTTAACAGACTCAAATCCTCACATGGATAAATAGATTCCTAAGTACTCCTCAAAGTAAATTACCAAGATCAATTTCACAATAAATTCAGATACTTATCAAGCATACATCCTTCTAATCAATAAAAATTAACACATGTAAAATACGAATGCATCATACTAAACCAAGAACCCTTATAGCAAGACAATCCATACAAGTATAACCACCCTCAAGTATCAACATCACCTCTCAATCTAGCATCCAATCAATTCAATATACGTACATGCCACCCACACCTCAAATACCCATCTTGCAAAGAGAAAAAGAGAAGGGAGGTGAGATGAAACAGACAAAGAACAAAACTTGGTGTACACTACTCCTCCGGAGCATCATCATCGCTCGCACCCTCTACAACATCTACATCACCCATCTCCGCACGCAATAGATTCAAATCTCTATGAAGACTGTTTAACTTCAAATCCAACTCACGCTCATGGGCATACAATCTCTCCAATCTCTTATCCATCTCCACATAGTTATTCTGCAGCGTGTTGTACTTCTAATCCAGTGCTGCGTAGTTCGCATTTGCCAAGGCCAGTTGCCTATTTGTCTCCTTCTGGTTCGCATTCAGCGTGGCGAACTGTTCATGAATCAACCAAAATTGCTCCTGATAGTAAGCATCAGGACCAGCCCACTGTTGTTGTGGCACCGCTGGAATGGGTCGTGGTGGCATCTCATGCGACTGTGGATCTCCCATATCTGGATCCACTTGATCCTCTCAAAGCACCTGCTGCTGCTGTCGCAGATATGGCTAAAAACACCACTCGTCTACAATCCTCTGAAGCTCCTCCATCATCCCCTCAGTATACATCTGGGCTACAGTCCTCCAATAACCCTTTGTCAAGCAAGTGATGGAGAGAGCAGTGTGCCCTAGTGTGTTCATCAACATGTTCCCCTCATTCCGAGTCAACACACCCAAATCAAAAGGAAACATGAAAGTAAAGGGCTTCGATCCCCTCGTGAAGAACCAATCTCCATCTCTCAGATGAGCGAATCCACCCTTCACACAAGTACTCATCACTAAGTCAGGATCCACCAGGATGGGTGAAATGCGGTGAAGTCCATATGATAGTACTCAGATATCGAAGTAAGCATCCCTCTTATGTTCACTCTCTGAAATGGAGAGCATCTGAACCTCCATAGCTGATTAAGCCCACGTTGAACCTCACTCCATTGAGCATGCACTAGAGAGCATACAACTCTCCCCTCGCCACACAACTTCCTTCAGAACGGGCGAACAAAGTATTGCTCAATATTCTATCCATATACTGGATCACTAGATTCTGAATCAACAAAGCACGAGCACTGCTAGTCTTGTAATCCACATCCTCACCAGAAATCTCTCTCCAGAATCTATTAGCATTGAAATACCCATTCTCATTTCTCGAAATCCCCCTAGGAGTCTGAAATAAGATGTTCAAATCCTCTGCTGACCATGTCCTATGCTCACCTCCTCATACGGAATATTGTTCGACCCCTTCTTCATAGTAAATGAACATAATACTTCCGTAGTCACATGGAAATAAGTAGGCTTTTTCAACTCCATGAAGTGACGAATTCCAACTTGATAAAACATCCACAGGATATCATCTCGAATGTGCATTGTAATCATCGCTCCATCATCTTGATACCTCGTTCGTGCAATGTTATCTGACACTTCTCCCCATTTCTCCTTGATCTCATCCCATTCATTCATCTGAATCTTAAAATTCAAAGGTAACCGCTCTTCAAGCCTTAGCTTCTTTGTCACTGCATCTTCACGTGACAGTCTATGTTGCCTTTTCTTAGAATGAACCTCGGCTTCCTTTCCTTTTCCTGAAAATAATACTTCAATACCAACAACCAATAAAGGAAAACCAAGCTAATGCATTTAACTCTACTCAAGGCTTCAAGTTTTTCAATGCATAATCAAACTAAACAAACATGTTCCATTCTCATGATCCAAAAATTCAATCCACATGCTTATTCAACCTCATTCCAATCGTAAATAAGATCAACAAGCGATTCAACTAACACAAGCATGCATTACTACTCAATTTCAAGCAATCCAACATGAAAACTACTCAAACCCAAACACTTTACTCACAATTCAACATGCTTCATCTCGCACTCCTCAATTACTCCCAAATTCACATAAACATCAAGGTTTGACAATAATTGAACAATCAAAACAACCCCATCGAGTGTTCACATGAATTTGCGCACACTAACTTCAAAATACACCATGAATTTCTATGAAAACTCGTTCAATCAACTTACCCATTGGCAATCGATAACTAGAACTTCAATCCTATGGTAATAGAATTGAGAAAACATACATTTTGAACTGGCCATGGATAAAGAATGAACTAGTGTGATAATCCTCCAAAAATCATGTCAAACCCTAGTTTTGCAACTAGATTGTTCTAAAAACGTGATGAATTGAGTGGAAGGAGTGTGTGATGTGGTTTAATTGGAGCGAAATCACATGTAATTGAAGATTGGAGGAGAGGATTTCCGATTTAGGAGGAATTTGGGTGAAGGTGGTGTGCAATCGTGATCGAATAGGTGAAAAATGGGTTTAAAATAGACTTACCTGGCCTGGATTCGACTTAACCTTGTGGTCGAATCGAATTGTAGTGGCCGAATCCGTGGTTGAACTCCCTTTCTGGACAACCCATCATCGCGATTCGACCACCGTTCGACCAAGTGCTTTGGTTGAACTCTATAGTCATGGTCGAACTCGTATGTTCAGAACTTTCAGGTTCGCAATTCAATCTCGATTCGACCAAACCGTTTGGTCAAACCGATGACATTTAGGTCGAATCCGCCTGTACAACTCTCTGATCTCCGGTTTGACTTCCTTCTTGGTCGAACCTCTGGTCGAACTCTCCTCTGCTTGGCCGAATCGACCTGTAATGAACTCTCTGATCTTCAGTTCTTCCAGGGCTTTGACGTTTGACCTGCAGACTGGTCGAACTGATCTTCTGATGCTCCAAACTAGAATTTTCTTCATCCCCTGCACACTTTAAACTCAAAAATGAACATTAGGTACCAAAATAGATCAAAATTAGCTCGAGAATCAACCTTAAACTTGACATCCATGAGTAACTCTGCATATGACACTAAAAAATACACCAAACACCACAAAACATTAGACAAATTGCAAAAAATCGACACACCGCAACTGATAAAAGTTTTGATATGCTCAAAAAAAATCAACTCCCCTAACAAACGTCACAAAGAAAAGATTATACTCTCAGTGCTTCAGTGAGGTAAGTACATTACACCCTCCCAAACTTAGTAGAAACTATAGTGGAAACTAAGTATGCAAATAGATGTAATTACTGATAATTAAGCACGTCAAATATAAAAATTTCTTACTCACACAAAAGAAATAATAAAGCAATAAAACGGGAGGAAAAGCCCCCAACAGGCGCACATGTTTAACGTCGGAGAGTCACGACGGTAGCAATCTAGTGTAAGGTATCCTCAAAGACGACACAAGCATCATCCGGTGACTTGTAATGCTTCAATCGATGCCCATTTGCTGTGATAATGTCCCCATGTTTGTCCATAAGTTCAAAACTCCCCCCTCCGCAGGGTCTGTGGATAATGAACGGCCCTGTCCACTTTGATTTCAATTTTCCTGCGAAATGCTTCAAACGAGAGTTAAAAAGTAATACCTCATCACCTTAGTTGAACTCCTTGTATGAGATCTTTGAATCATGCCCTTTCTTCATCCTCTCCTTGTAGATCACTGAGTTCTTGTAAGCTTGATTTCTGAACTCATCCAATTGATTAATATGATTTATCCTCAACTCCTTTTGATCCTTTAAAGACAAGTTCAAACTCCTCAATGCCCAAAAAGCTTTGTGCTGGATCTCTACGGGTAAGTGGCATGGCTTTCCATAGACGATTTGATACGGTGACATATCCAACACCGTCTTATAAGTAGTCCGAAACCCCCATAAAACATCATCAAGCTTCATCGCCCAATCCTTTCTATTGGTTCCGACTACTTTCTCTGAAATTTGCTTTACTTATCGGTTGGAAACTTCAGCTTGCCCATTCGCTTGAGGGTGATAGGGTGTAGTAACCCTATGCTTGACTCCATAATCCTTAAGCACTTTTTCAATAAGTTTGTTGACAAAGTGAGACCCTCCATCACTCACCAATGCTCTAGGAACTCCATAACGGGCAAAGATATGTTTCTTCAAGAAAGATAAAATAGTCCTTGAATCATTGACGCGAGTAGGAATGGCTTCCACCCACTTAGGAACATAATCCACTGCTAAAAGGATGTAAAGAAATCCATTAGATGGAGGAAAAGGCCCCATAAAATCGATCCCCCATACATCGAAGATCTCAACAACAATGCTTGGTTGAAGTGGCATCTCATCTCGTCTACTTATGTTCCCCATCCTTTGACATCTATCGCATGTCGCCACATAGGTTTCAAAATCTATAAACAAATTCGGCCAATAAAGAGAAGATTGAAGTACCTTTGTTGTCGTCTTTTGAGCTCCGAAGTTTCCCCCGTTAGGTTGTGCATGGCAAAAATCAAGAACGCTTCCCATCTCCATCTCGAACACACACCTACGGATTATGGAATCGTTACATATCTTGTAGACAAACGGATCATACCATATAAATGTCTCAAAACCCCTCTTGAATTTTACAAGTTGATATCGGTTGAGATCTCTCAGAATTTTACCTACGGCAATGTAATTTACATAATCCGCATACCATGGATCCATCCCTTAGGCAGCCACAACACATACTCTTTCAGCCCCTTCAACAAACACCGCCATGATCTTCTTATCAGGGAACTTCTCTTCTATATAATCGAAAGAATCATCACAGTGCTCCCTTGTCTCCGACCTTGATAGGTGATCCGCCAAAATATTTTCTGTACCTTTCTTATCTCGGATCTCCATATCAAATTCGTGCAGAAGAAGAATCCATCTAATGATCCTTGGCTTTGTTTCCTTCTTCTCCATCAAGTACCGAATATCAGAGTGATCCTTGTAATAGTTAAAGATGCACAAAATAACCGTGAGTATGAATTAAAAATGAACAATCATATAGAATAAATCACAAGTAGTGTTGTACGGAGTTTACACATGGAAATTCAATTAACTCATAAAACTTTCATAACCCTTGAACTACCGGGGTGGTTCTAGCCCATGATTGATCTAGGAGCAATCATGGCTAGTTGGTATGATCTTACTTGACTCGCCAGATGAACCTCTTCTCACGACTCCTTCGGATGATGGTAGGGTTGGTGATGGATGGATGATGAATTCTTGATGAATGATTCTTTTCTCCTGCGAAAGCTCTTCTTTTATACTTGTAAATTCTCCTTACGAGCCTTGGATGGGCTTTTTGAGTGAAAACATGCTGTGAAGGTGTAAAAATACAAATTTAGTAAGTGTCCGTACATCAGTTCGACCAAACAGGTTGGTCAAACTCGCCTAGTTAGGTCGAACTTGCCTGTAACTCGGCCTCAGATCCCGGATTCGACCAGAGTCTCGGTCGAATCGGTACTGCTTCTGTTTATGCTTCGAGTTCGACCACGGTTCGACCAAGTGGTTTGGTCGAACTCGTCTGTCGTGGTCGAACAGCACTTTTCCGCACTCAGTTCGAACAGCAGTGCTGGTCAAACTCCCTCCTTCTTGGTCGAATCCGACCCCTGCTTGGTCGTATCACATGGCTGCTTCTTCCTCTTTCCGGATCCAATCACTTCCAACTCGTTTTCCTTCAAAAATCAACTCAAATAGTCTTGTAGAAACCTGACTCGTGACTTTCCACTATGTATACCGATTCACATCGATTAGAACCATTTATCATAACATAAGTACACGAATCCGGGCTCGAAACTAGTGAATTTACACACTCATCAGTCACAAAATGACTCAAAGGATTGGTACTCAATCAAACAATTCCTACTAGGTACTAAGTTTAATGTGAGTGTCCCTTCACCCGATCAATCGACCTCTCGATCTAACCAATCACATGTTCTATTAAAGGGTTCTAAGTCCTAAAGGACATCTCTATCTCTTTAAGATTTAATGCACATGAGGTGTACGACAAAATGATTCAATTAATTATCTTAAACATATAATTGACTTCTCAATCAAATTACATGCTTAAAACAACAAACCACACAAATCATTATAAACATCAAGCTATAGGGCATCAATGTAGAAAATTCATAAACCCAATGAACACATAAATTTAAATGCATAAATCCCAAAATTATCCAGTACCATTCCTGTTGCTAATCTCACAAAGGAGATTAGCCTACTATAATCCAAAAGAAAACAACATAGACCATTGTATCTTCACAAATTATGGCAAAACTAGAAGGTTTACTACAAGTATTGGATGAAAAATCTCTTGAATTGCTCCAATGGTGATCTCCCTACTTTCCTTGCAATTCTCCTTTCTCCCATGCTTCTTTTCCTCACTTGGATGATGATTTTGATGGAAGGATGATGGTAGATGATATGGATGGGGGATGGATGAAGATGAAGGTATAAAATGAAAAAAAATGTTGTGATGTGTGTGTAGCTAAAGCCCTATGAAATTCTGTTGAAATATTGAAATTGGGGGTATTTATACCCGTTGGGACCTTCTAGAAGCTTGTTTATATTGTTCTCAGTTTTTGGCTTAGTTCAACTCGAGCACTGCTGCTCGACTCGAGTTGAGACATGTTCTCTCGACAGATTGCGGCTTCACATGGAGCTCGAGTCAAGTTACGTACTCTACTCGTGTCTTCTAGCGGAGCTCGACTCGTATTTGGAAGTCAGCGCAGGGGAGGCCGAGTACCTATTTCAGATGTCAATGCACGGCCATTGTTTACATGCCCGAGCTCAACACATGCCTTGAGCTTCATCATTTAGCTCGACTCGAGTGCTATGCCGACTCAGTTGGGTCGAGCTCTGCACTATTTTCTCGTTTCAGCTCCTGTCTCCATTTTTTCTCTGTTTTTACCTATTTTCATAAGTTTAAATTCATTCTCACACATTTTCAAAAAAACACATAACACCACCAAAATATTTACTAATACAGATAAAATATTATAAAAACATATATAAAATGACACTAAAATTTAGGTGAAAATAGCGATAATCATGAATCATGGTGAAAAATGTTATAACGCAAGGAACAGGTTTAAAGATATGCTCATGAGGTGCCCACAGGATGGGATGTCTAAGGCTCAGTACATAATTATCTTCTACTATGGATTGGATTGTGAGTTGCGTATTCTTATTGATGCATCATTAGGAGGAGCGTTGTTATTTAAAACAACATTAGAAGCAAAAAAAATATTTGAAGACATCTCTATGAATTCACATGATTGGCCTATGGAAAGAGTAAGAGGCACATATGTATTAGGTAAGGTGGCTCAGGTTGAAAATCAAGTAGTGAAGCCAAAAAGGAATGATGAGATCGTCTCTAGTCTACCTAAGATCAACAAGCTACTGGAGTCCCAACAGAAGCAAATTATAGTGTTGACACAAAGGGCGCTTAGTATGCAGCAGCAAGAAGTGAAGTCTAGTGTTGAAGATAACTTCAATCGATATATGGCTTGAGAGGTACGAAGGCTTGATGATGCTAGTGGGAAAAAAATAGAGATGAAGTGTCCCCTCTCGACCACCGCTCGACATGGTTTGAAGCCAAAAAATCACATCAATGAAATAGGTCCTTTACTCGACCAAACTCACTTTGCTCGACTAGACCACTCTGGTCGAGCTGTAGTCGAGCAACCACTTTTTGGACTGCATGACGCTATTCTGTTTAGAGATACCTTGCTCGACCATAATCCATTTGCTCGACCAGACCACATTGGTCAAGCAGTGGTCGAGAAAACCCATCCGGCTCTCATTTCCACACAGAATGCTATATCTAACATTCAGAGCACTCTAGTACCATCACAAGAGCAGAATACTGAGCTTATAATTGAAAAGAAGTGGGAAAGAGTTAAGAGGTTGAGTGCCGAGAAGGATAAACTGAAGGAGGCTAAATGTGATGAGTGGGGAATCCCAAAGACTAAGACACCTCATTTGCTTCATTTGAGATTAGTGAAGAAAGGATTGGAAGAGAAGTTCAAGAGGTTTTAAGATATCATGAGAAAAATTACCTTGAACATCCCTTTCTCTAAAGCAATCATGGAGATGTCATACTATGCCCATTTCCTCAAGAATATTATATCAGAGAAGAGAAGCTTGAACGTAGTGGAGAATGTGAATCTTTCATAGAATTGCAGCTCGATCACTCAGAGAAAGCTGCCTGCAAAGTTGAAGGATTCGGGAAGGTTCACTATTCTTTGTGACATTGGAAAAGGTCCGGCATGTAAAGCCTTGTGTGATATTGGGCCAAGCATCAACTTAATGCCTTTGACACCTAAAAAAATTATTCTTCAGTTGGCTGATAGATCCATGACTTTTCTGAAGGGTTTAATTGAAGATGTTATGGTGAAAATGGATAAGTTGGTCTTTCCCGTGAATTTTCTTGTACTTGAGATGGAAGATGACAACGATGACATCTCCCTTATTTTAGGGCGGCCATTCCTTGCCACTGTTGGAGCCATGATAGATGTTCAGGAAGGAAAGCTTAGACTGCGGATGGATAATGAAGAGTTTAGACAGCCATGGGAGGAAGGTAATTCCAATAATCATATTTTTGTGACTAAAAAATGTGAGGTGCTGAGTGTAGACAAGAAGAAGGAAATGAAGACCATCCACTGATCAAGTAGTCTACAAAGCTTAATACCATCGTGACTCTCCGACGTTAAACCTGAGTGCATGTTGGGGGCTTGTCCTTCCATTTATTGCTTTCGTGTTTTCATTATGTGAGTGAGGAGTTACTATATTTGAGGTGCTCACGCTTAGGCAAGTACATCTCTTTTCAATCTTAGTTTCGACTTATGATTTTACTAAGTTTAGGGGTGTAATGTACATACCTTATCTTATGAGCACTGGGGGTATAATTTTTCCTTTCGTTGGTTGTTTGTTTGTTAGGGGGTTGATTTTTTACAGCATATTAATATTTTAATCGGTGTTGATATGTCAATTTTTTTAAGCTTACCTAATGTTTAGTGTGTCGTATAGGTGTTTACAGTGGGTGGAGTCGATTAGATAGTCAATTGCGTCTTTCTTGTAGTTCTCCGGAGGTCGTCATTTCATCATTATACACCATGGTTGGATTAAAAGGTACTAGAGTGGTAAGATGAGTTCTACATAGAGGATTGACTTGACCGAGTTGAACAACTCGAGGAGCTCGTGCATACTTTGAAGAAACATCAGGTGCCCTCATTTTTTTTCTATTTTTTATGTGTGCTTTTAATTTATAGGAGTGAAGGGTTGAGTTTCTGGTTTGGTGATACACATGAGCTTATATTTTTAAATTGTGCCAAAAATTCATATGTTTTTGAAATTGATGAAGGAAGTGTACTTGAGTTATATTGTGGTATGACGTTTTATGTGTACTTATGGGATATTGCTTATGATGAAAAATTCTCTATTACTTGTGAAAAACTCATGTTAGATTTTGAGCCTTATTAATCATGATACATAATAACATGGTATTTTCTTTTCTGATGAGTATCGTTCTTGTGTGTGTATTCTAGAACTTGTCTTGAGTCTCCTTGAGTATTCAAGATTAGTCTAAGGGATTATGGAAATGATATTAGGCCATCATTGATTTATAGCCCATTTTTCCTATACATTTTACCTGAATTCATTAAACCCTAGTCAGCCCATTGAGCCTTTTAAATCCATTCTTTTGATAGCCAATAAAGCTTAATTGAAGATAGTGGTGATTTGAGGGATGTTAAGGATGATGAAAGAAGAGTCTTAAGGATGAAAAGGAAAATTCTTGGGGTAGTGCTTAAATCTAGTACTCCATGGAAACAAACACCTAAGGGTAGTGTTTCAATCTAGTACCCTATGGAGGATGCGAGAGGTAGTGTCCGAAACTGGTACCTCAAAAGAAAAAAAAGAAAAAAGTGAAGAAAAGGAGAATGATGGAGTTGAATAGCTAGAAAAAGTTCTGAAAAAAAAAATTTGTGCTTGAAGGAGAAAGTTTGATGAGAATGATGTGCTTAAATAGAATGTGATGAGTAAAAAATAAAGATTGAGAGAGACGGTAGCTTGATTGATCTGCGTTTTGAGTCACTTTTCCATATATTTCCTACCTTTTCCAAAGATCCTACATTACAGTCAAATAAAAGAAATTTTTTATTCATGATTTGCTAGCTACAAGTAAAAGGAGAGTTGAGACAATGAGCAAGCTTTACGCATGCATTTGAATTGAATCTGAGCGTAAACACCTTAACTCATAAGTGTACATCGTTTACACTTGATTGTTAGAGATATATACTTCCCGTGATAATAGGTCAATGGTGCATTTGAATTGGTGGTGATCTTGTATGCTATGAATTGATTATTATATGTAATAAAGTCACATGACCTAATTTGAGGACAATTGTATTGTGAATGGGGTAGTTGTTGTAGTCCGTATTTCCTCGCTAATTTTACTCTCTCTCTCTTTATTTTTATTTTGTAGCCTCGAGACGAGCAACAGGTAAGTTTGGGGGCTTGTTTAAAGTGAAAATCAGCGTGTTTTAGTGTCCAATTTAACACCCTTTTGATGGGAATTGTTGTTATATATTAGCACAAGTGTCTTATATTCATATATATTAGAAAATGTGCATTTGAGGTGTTTTATTTTATTTTAAGTGAAAAAATGATCAAAAGTGCAAAGTTGGAGAAAAAGGAAAACTTATGCAAGAATGTTGAAAAACACAGGTCCAACTTGTGTAATTTTTCTGTGCTTGTGTGGAAGTTCAAATTGAGCAAGTGATATACCATTGGAAAGCCACAGAAGACAGGGTGTTGTTTTGGCAAAAGATTCACTAAAGTTAGAGTTTGGATGTAAAAGTTATGCGCGAAACGGTGAAACTGCACAAAGTTGCTCGACCACTGCTCGATCAATAGAGAGTTGCTCGACCAAGATCAATTTGGTCGAGCAAGATGAGGAAAGAAGCTTCAATTTCTGCACGTGCGTATTTTCATCTAAAGTGCCTATTAAAGGTCCATTAGGAGAGTTTACAGTTATAAAAGGGATGCAATTTACATCTGAAAGGAGACCGAAGACTCTACCACGTCCACAAGGGGAAATAACCCCCCACACCATTATTTGCATCCATCCCTTCCTCCATCCATTCACCACTGTGAAGATTTATCTGTCGAATCAAGAGTAGAACTAAGAGGAAGATTCAAGACGGAGAAGGACGCGACGACGCCCGCATCTACAATTTTATTCGTTTCCTAATTTAAGTTGTATTTTCCAGATTATGGGTAAGATCTATCCAACCTTCATGTTTTTCTTCACAATATCAAGGGCTAGAACCATTTTGGTAGTCTAGGGTTTCGAAAGTTTTATGAATTAATTGACTTCTCTTGTGTATCCTCCGTACAACACTACTTGTGGATTTAATTTATATATGATTGCATGTTTTTAACACATATTCACGGTCGTTTTGTACATCTTCAACTATTATATAGAGTCTGAATATATATCTTGGTTGTTGATTGAGTGCGTTCACTGATGAACATGGTTTTTTGTTATGATTCTAAGTGAGAGGACTCCGAAACTTCATTAGAACTGTCATATATGAATGTTTATTAATTGAATTGAATTTGAGTTAATAAGCAGGATAAAGAGGTTAATTTTATAGTATATATAAAGGAAGATCATATCGATTTAGAGTACCAATTCTAGGGGAAATAATTGATACTGATAGTATCTAGAAAGAGGGGTGAAATTATATCTCTTACTCCAAAGTTATTCACACGTGTTGCATATTTACTTGTGTATATAGAGTAGATTTGCATGACTTAGTGATGTGTCCATAGTCCACAAGGCAGAGTCGGACAGTGCACTTGAGAGCGAAATTAATGAGTGAAATCTGAGTACTCTAGGGCTGCTGTAATACTTGAGTTTCTCACTACTCATGTGCTAATATAATTTAATCTGTATTACGTGAATTTTATAATTATGTGGTAATTATGTGGTAATTGTTCTACATTTTATTTATTTTTGTATTTTTATTTGATACATTTATGATAATAATGGTGACAATATGTGATTATATGTGTATAAATATTTACGTGTGTTAATTTGGATATATAATTAAATTATTTTATGTGTATAAATATTGGTGTTTGGATCTTTTGGTTAACGTGAACCGTTATTGTTCCATAAGATTCTATATTAGAAGAAGCAAGAACATAAAATCATATTACCTTTCACCAGGGTATATTGAAGAAGACGCCGGCAGCCTGCGCAGCTTCACCGTTTTGGGCATAACTCTCTCATCTGATATCCGATTTCAGTGATCTATACGCCAAAATGATCCTCTCTTCCGTAGCTTTCTAAATCTACATCTCACATACAGTTTGGAATTCCACATAATTTTAGAAAAATCATGGAATTTGATGAACAGCAGCAGCAAATAACCTTCCTATCTTCTGTTGTATTCCTAAGTCACGTCTTGACGTTGTGTGGGTAACGATCTACAAGACGATCTCAGCCTACAACCCTAATCTCTCTTTCAAGTGTTTAGGCATGTAAACTTATTTTCCTGATTGATGAGATTGGCTACTATTTAGGCTACAACAGAAACCAGGAGGAGAGATTAGGGTTTAGGCCTCCATTGGGCTTCAGCATCCAAGTTTAGCCTAAAAATTATACTTAAGTCCAATAATAATAAAGCAGTCCACTAAAGAAATATTATTGCACTACCACCCTAATGCCAAATTACGTTATGGGCTTATTCTTAATATGAGCCCGTTTGTCTCCCTGTGTTTAAGATTCAATGTCCATTAATTAATTAAGTTACTGACAAGTCCATTAATTAATATATTTACCGAGAGTAGTACCAATCAACTTATTATCATGCCGGAATAAATCCACCTGCAGGGTTTACATGATAATCATTATGAGCTCCGACATCATCAACCAATTCCGTTAGGACATAAATTTCTTCTACAATCAACAGCACACCATAGAGACAGTATCATCTCCCGACTCACCAAGCATATTGATTTAATAATTAAATCTCACCAATTGATGAATCAAGAAAATAAATATTGGCTTACGTGTCGAGGTTATTGTATAGGGATTAAAAGTACGAACATCCATAATAACAGAGATCAAGGTCTATTATATAGTCAGTATAAATCGAACGATCTCACAGCGGTCATGTTCAATATACACAAATGCACTAGTTTAATTTTATAGCCAGGACAGATTAATGCCAAATCACACTACTACCATCCCGATAGATAGTCCCCGTCTATCTCGGTTGTGAACATCTCTGTTTATAATTTATAAGGATCTTCCATGTGACGCCGCACACCACATTATCTACAGTATAAAGGAAATGGACTTTTACAACAATATTATTGCAAACATTTGATCACATGATTCTCATTTCAAATATTGTCTAAACATTGGTCATACAAAAATCTAGACTTTTAGTATACATTCTAACCATAAATACATTACTTCTTAATTATTAAGTATCACATGTGTTTTCGTATTAATAATAGTTGTAGAAAATATACATGTATGTGTATTAATTTGTAAATGTATCATATCTTAGTGATTAATTATTACATGTTTATTTATAATAATTTAATAAGATTTAATGATGTCTATCTATAATAAATGGATGATATTGGATGATGTCTATCTATAATAAGTGGATGAGATTGGATGATGTCTATCTATAACAAATGGATAAAGTTGAATGATGTCTATCCATAATTAATGAATGATGTTTATCCATAATAATAATATATAATAATAATAATATAAATAAATAAAAATAAATAAAATATTATTAGCTGGGGGGACAGTGGTTAACCGCCTTACCCCCTATATATATAGTTATGGGGTGATTACCTCAATTCTCAAATCAAAACAACCATCTGCGGAAAAAAAAGAGAAGGGGAAGGGGGAGGAGAGAAGAGGAGGAGAAGGGGGAGAGAGAGAAGTTGTGGATGTCGGAACGGGAAGAAAGTGATTAATTACAGTTCTTCACTAGGTGTATATTATTGTGGGAGTCCAGGTGAGTAGAGATCCAACTATAATACATAAACATATTGCGTGTAAATTATTTGTAATTTATTTGTAATATAAGTTGTGGATTTATGTGATTGGAAGTAAGTAGAAATCCAACTACAATGCATAAACATGTTGTGTGTGAATTATTTGTGATCAATATGTGATAATTATGTTATGAATTAATTGTGATTAGTTTAATTATGTTATTAATTATTTGTGATTAATTTGTGATACGAGTTGTGGATTTATGTGATTTTAAGCAAGTAGGTATTCATATGCAACTAAATATTACTCCCTCCGTCCATCCTCAATGTATCCATTTGCTTTTGCACGTGGATTAAGGAGTATTATTATTTTATGTGTAGTATGTAGTTGAATTAATGAAGGGCGTGGTTTTCATATTTTATTTCTATTAGTGGAGGTTGTGGGTCCCATAGTCCAAAAAGGGAAATTGATAAATTAAGGATGGACGACACAAAATAGTGTAATGGATAGATTAAAAGTGGATGGAGGGAATATTTTGTAAATTATTTTTGATAAACTTATGATACAAGTTGCGGATTAATATTTTTTGAAATAATATCATTGTACTTTATGGATCTGAGTGATTGAAAAATCTGGAATATAGATCTGTGTGATATGAGAAGATATCATTTATAAGGATCTATGTGATCCTAGGTGAAGTTGTTATTCGAAAAATGGATGTGTGATTCGAGGTGAAGTTGTTGTTCCAGAAGTGGATCTGTGAGATTTGAAATTTATTTGTTGTTTTATATGATATTGGTATCGTAAATGAATTGTTAAGCATATGTAATTGTCTTGGTTGCATACCATGCATAATCATGAAAAGTGTTTTTTCCCAAGATTAATAAGATACTAATAGTATGTGCGGCTACTATATATGCATCTGTTAGGGTACGGAAAAATCATTCCCTACACTTTATTCAGGGTTCAAAAAAATCATTCCCAAAATTTTATTTGGAATTCGAAAAAATTGCCCCCAACACTCTGTCAGGGTTCAGAAAAATCATTCCCGACACTTTATTTGGGGTTCGAAAAAATCGTCCACATTGAGCTCATTTGGGGTGCACATTATAAGTGTGTCATGGGGATCCAGCAACGTGAATAGTTTTCAAAATAAAAGAGACCAACTAGGAAACTAGGAAATAGGCAATAGAAAAATAAATGCATTTTCATGCACTACATGCATAATTTCTACTTACTGAGATTTTTTGTCTCACTAGTTTAGGCATTATAGGTGAGCCTGCTAATAATTAAATTATGTGGTGTTTTGTGCAAACTGTTGAGCTCCTTCTAGGTTTTGAGCGGATGTACATAGATGACGACCTGTTGGGCTAGGTCGTGGGATTATTTTGTTTCCGCTGATGTTTTGGTTAAGTAATATAATAAGTATTATCACGAGTTTGTCCGGATTGATGTGGTGTCAGAAACTGGTGGCGTATGTTAGACTATGTTTTCAGTTATGAATATATTATGTGAGAAAAAAAGTATATACAGTTTTTATAATAATAATATTTATGTTAATTATGTTATGTAAGGTGGGTCGTGTCATACCTATTCTCCATCCTTGAGTTAATTTGTATTTTTCTAGTGTTTATTTTATTTTAATTGTAATTTAATTAATTTGCTTAGTTGTTTAATAAATTAATACCTTAAATCTTATTGCCAACACTTTCCTTAATTAATTTAGTAAATAATTAAATTGATAATATGCCGTCCTTTGGGTTCAATATTTAACTTGGTCGCTTGTCTAAATATCAATTGATATCCTTAATACTTGGGGATTACTTTTGCGTGCAAAGAAAACGCTCATCACCTACAAACTACTCCAAACGTCCTCTCTCCACATTCATTTCGTGTAAGCTACATTTCCTAGCATTAATTTTCATCCCAGACACCATCTCCAAATTAACTAGAAAACGTCTTAAAATTAAACACCACATTTTGTATTTGAGCCTTTACCAAAAAGAGAGTATCATCAGCAAACTATAAATGTGAAATGTTAATTCTTTATTTTCCTACTACCACAGATTTAAAGAGACATATTTCAACGACTTTGCACATCATTCTGGTAATGCCTTCTGCTAATAAGAGGAATAAGAAAGGAGATAAGTGATTTCATTGCCTTAATCTTCTTTGAAATTGAACCTCTATAATGGGACTCCCTTTGATAATAATTGAAACACGGGCTGTCGATACGCATCCCATTATCCAATGAATCCACTGAGTATGAAATCTAAAACCTTCCATCATCAATCTCATATACTCTCATTCTATAGAGTCATATACATGCCTTTTCAAAATTGATAAATGCTTCCAATGAGAGACATAGGTCAATAATCGCCAAGCTCGATAACCTCTTTTTTTTTTTTGCAACAAAATAATAAACGATAGGTTAATCCCTCCAACTAGTTTCCTATGAATGTGAAAATCATGCATCATCTTCATAATTTCATTCTTTAGTAACTCCTAGAAATTTTTCATAAACTTAACCGAATTTAAAACTGTCAGGACTTGGGCTTTTAGACTCATCACATTCCAATATGGCCTCCTTCACTTCTTCCATTGAAAATTTTTCAAGTAAAAATAAAATATTATCTGTGGAGATATTTTTCACAAATATACCATCATCCAATCTCTGTCTCACACCGGAGTTTGTTTTGAAATGATTTTTTAAGAACTCAAATATGCCTTCTTTAATCTCATGAATTTCTTCTTTCCACTCCCCACTCACTGAGATTCCAGTAATCTCATTTCTTTTTCTTCTTTTTTAATAAATTGGTGAAAGAATCTTGTATTAGCATCTCCTCATTTTATCCATTTACAACGAGATTTTTTATGCAGACAATTGTCTTAACACTTCATATCACAATGTTGTTTTGCTCTTACCTCATTCCTTCTGACAATTTCATGCTCTTCAAGACCCGTTGTCCTATTAATCACTTCAAATATAAAGATCTCATGTCCTCTCTCTTCAATTTTTTTATCAATTTGCCCAAACACATTTTTCACCAACATTTGATGTCAATTTTGAGTTTTTTAAGCTTCTCCTTAATAATGAACCCACCCCATCCATCCACTTCATAACTACTCCATTTGTTAATGATAAACTCTTTAGAACTAGGATAAGAAAGCCAAGAATTGAAGAATTTGAAAAGTTTTGGCCCCATTCCTTCACACAAATTTCCAATAAAATTGGATAGTGATCAGAAAGTTATCTTCTCAAAACTTTTTGGACGGAATTTGGCTGCCAATTAATCCACAAATTATTAACCAAAAAATGATCAAATCTACTTTTATAAGATCCATATGGTTTATACAAAGTATATAGGTGACCGTGAAGTGGTAGATCAACCAACCCACAATTCAGAATAAATTCATCAAACACCAACATATCACGTCTATAATAACTAGCTTCTGCCATCCCTTTCAAAAATTTTACGAATAGAGTTAAAATATCCTACTACACACAAACACTTAGAAGAATTATAAGAAACAACAATTTGAATTCGATCCCATAACTCGACCCTTTCACTAAGATGACATGGAGCATAAATATTTATAACGCAAAATTCAATTTTCTCTACACCCCATACTCCATTCATTAATGCTACAGCTCCATTCATTTGTCAAATACTTGTTGCAGTAAACACATCAATATTCTTAATACTTAGAATCTCACTGGAACAACCATCTGCTTCCCTATGAGCCCTACCAACCTGCTCATAACTCCAAATAAATTTAGCAAAAAAATCATCAAAACTTTCTTTTTTCATCTATTGGATACAACAAAATTTAATCCTCCTATTATGAATTAGCTCTCTGACTTTTCTACATTTCACTCTACTCCCAAGACCCCTTATATTATAGTTCAATAGTTTCATTGATTAACACTATTTGTCCCCAAGATCTCTTTTCCAATCAACCATGCCCTGACTCATTTCTTGCCTCAACATACCTGGTGATAATTTTCTCCATGTTGAGACTCATATCTTTTCTTAATTCTCATGTATTCACAGCTTCCACTCTTGAATCCTTCCCATATTTTTTCTTCGCTGCTACTAATTTTCTCCCGTTCTTATTTTCTACCACTCTTCTCTCCTCATATAAAATAAAATCTTCCAGACCCAGCTGCTCCATCTCCTTTTTCTTTTTCACCTTCTTTGATAATTTTTTTCACTTCTGACCATTCTCAGCTTCTTCCTTCTTTTTTTGTGTAAGACGTTGAATTTATATTATGTTGGGCTTAAGTTATTACTTCAAAAATATTGGTCGACTGCTCCTACATTTGGCTTATGGAATCTGGGCTTGAATTATTTATTCCACCAATCTGAATCACATCCTCCTCCCTTGGGCTTTTGGAAATTGGACTTAATTCACTATTTTATTTATCTGGAGGCCCATCTATAATTAGCCCTCTCTTACCCACATTTAAATCATCAATCATAAAAGACAAAAGGTGCGCTCCTCCATTTTCAATACAACTTATATGCTATTGCAAATGTTCTTCCCTTTCAATATCTCTACTATCAAAAAAATTATCCCGTCCTTCCAATTACCCAAGGGCCTGGAATTTATTATTTATAATAATTCACTTTGCACTCCTGCTCCTACACTGCACACATTTTTATTAAATGATTTTGATTCAAATTCTTCTTAGCAAACAGATTGAAGCTCTCTCACCCCATAATTGAAGCACAAGATAGACCAGAAAAGATAGAACTATGAACATCACTTAACCAAGAACACGACTTATCAAAATTAAAATTATAACTTGAGATAAAATTGATGTCGGTCATTACCTCTTCTGACACTTTAATCTGGAATAATTTGCTATAAATCTTAAGTAAAAGCACACGATCGATGTTATTCTTAAAAGGCACATAATCAAATCTTTCTTTCTTCTCCGTTGTAGCATCTACTTTGAACAAATATCCAATATCAGAACAGACTAGCTTGAAGAATCTAAAGTTTCATGCATGAAGTGGAAACCCAAACCAAACTAATCTCTGATGACAAACATCTGACTCATGCCACAGTCTAATCCATTCGAATCAATAATTCACCCTTTTCTCCATTTCTTTAGAGAACTCTTGCAGATTCCAACCACTACAATTGCATCATTAACTATGTACCACACCTTCATTATATTGGCACATTCACCTTGCAATTTCTCACCATTATCTTCCCATGAAAAACATATCTTAAGATTGGCCAACCAGCAATTTTCAAGCTCTGCCTTATCCTCCTTCAATGATATAAATAATAATGTTCTCTTCAACTGTACTTCTGATGCACCAATATAACCAGATATGACATCTTTATAAGATTTCTCTTGAACTCTCCTTCATGCACTAGGGAGGTTTAACTTGTCTATGAGGAATATAAACTTGATTTCTCTTATTCTTGGCTTCAAATACTCAAAGTTTATAGTATCCACCCATATTGAGTTTAGATCCTTCAAGAATTTCTCAGAATACAGTCTTTCAGAATCCAAAAATTGAACGATCCCAAAATGTTTCCCAGCCCTGTCATGATTTTTTGGAAAAAATAAGTCAAATATCACATTACCTACCTCCTTAAACTTCATACATAACCTCTTCTTTGTTAGATTGTATACTAAAAGTCTAACTTTTGTATGAACAATGTTTTAACAATTTATTTGAAATGAGAATCATAAGATCAAATATTTTGCATATTACAATTTATTTATATGTTTGTGCAAAAGTCCACTTACTTTATACTGTAGATAATATGTTGTGCGACAATACGTGGAAGATTATATTATCGATTTCCTTATAAAGTAAACAAATGCTCATAATCGAGACTGACGGGGAGAATCTATCGGGATGGTTGTAGTGTGATTTGGTATTAGTTTGTCTTGACTATAGAATCACATTAGTATGCTTTGTGTGTATTGAGCAGGATCGCTTGAAATCGTTCGACTTATAATGACTATATAGAAGAACTTGATCTCTGTTATTATGGATGTTCATGCTCTTATTCCCTATACAATAACCTCAACACATAATTCAATATGTATTTCTTTGATTCATCAATGGGTGAGATTTACATGTATTAAATCAACAAACTTGGTTAGTTGGGAAATTGTGTTATCTCTATGGTGTGTTGTTGATTGTAGAAGGAATTCATGTCCTATTAAATAGGTTGATGATGTCCCCTTGAGGAGCTCATAAGGATTATCATGTAAATCTTACAAGTGGATTAATTCCGGCATGATAATGAGGTTGAGTGGTACTACTCTCAGATGAGATATTAACTAATGGAGTTGTCAGTAACTTAATTAATTATCTTAAATGTGGGGAGACAAACGGGCTCATAATAAGAAGGAGCCCATAACGTAATTTGGGATTGGAGCGGCAGTGCAGTAATAATATTTTAGTAGAATATATTATTATTATTGGACTTAAGCATATGTTTTGGGCTAAACTTGGATACTTAAGCCCAATGGAGGTTCAACTCTAATTTCTCCTCCTAGTCCCTACTGTAGCCTATATATAAGTCATCTCAACTGTTTGAAAACCCAAAAAAAATAATTCACGCCTAACCGTGAGTAGGGAGAGAGAACAGCAGATTGAGAGTATCTTGAAGATCGTCGCCCACAAGACGTCAAAATTGGACTTGGGAATACACCAGAAGATCAAGATGTTGTTTTCTGCAGCAGTTCTTCATCAGCATACCTTGGTGAAAGGTAATACATTTCTAATGTTCTTGCTTCTGCTGATTTAGAAACGTATGAAACCCTAACGGTTCACGTTAACAAAACAATCAAATGCCAATAATTGGTATCAGAGTTTTAGTTTTGTGGCTAAACGTGACACGTTAGGCTAGGGTTTATATGTCAAACATGGATTAAGGTTTAGAAATTATTATTTTTTGTTGAATACTTTATACGTATGACGACGACACTGGCGGCGGACAACAACGGTGACTGACGACTTCTCGAGTCGAGTTGCTAGCACGGGTCGAGTGGTGGCGTGTGAAAATAATGATGACTGGACCACATGATAGAGGACGAATGCTGGACAAGCTCGATGCATGCTGAAACTGACAACGACCCATGTCGATTGAAGACACGGCACGAGTTGTGATATCATGTGCCACAAGTCGTGCGGTGTGAAGGAAGCTGGCTGGTAAGTCAGTCTGTACGATATGTGTGGCGCTGACGGGCGGTGTTTTGGTGAGGCAGACAGCACGAAAAGGCTCACGATTTGAGTCGCTGACTCGAGTCGAGCTGGCGAGACTTGGCAAGCGGTGGTGCTGCTGGAGATGGCGTGTTGCGGCGATAGAGGGTGGTGATTCACCTTGGCATGCGACACGTGTACGATTGGAAGGCGTGAGCACCACCGACCTCACGCACGAGTCGGGCCGAAGGCTGCAAAGCTGGGCAAGAATAAGCGCACGGCGCAGGCACGGGGCTACGGGCATGCGGAATCTATCGGCACACTGGCACATTGATCGCTATTTTCTTTCACCCTCAAGTGTAAGGGATCGATTGTAGTGTGTGTGACCAGGTGAAATATCGTTCCCACAGGATAGTTATAAATTTAATAAGTAATTCTATTAATGATAATTCGTTTGCAAGACAAATTCGGGAGTTTTTTAAAGGATGATTAATTAAACTAATAAAATTAAATTAAAATAATTAAACTAATTATGCAATAAAATAAATCACTCAAGAGAAATGATTTAGAATTCAAGAATGGAGAATTGGTAATGATCGGGCAAACAGCTTAATTATGTGACTAATTTATCTAGACTCAAATTAATTACCTGCAGACATTTATAAGAGGATCACTAAACCTAGTTAAATCATCTTGATCGGGTAGGATCTAACACTTATAATGATCTGAACATCCTAGGATCAATAAAAAATTAACTCTCTCTCCCTCTATAGGTACTTCATGCTAAATTTCAATAAAGGCTAGAGCACTAGACTTCCCTTTCTAGATACGCGATTGTTAACCCCTTTTGTTTTTTTACCAATTACCTAATAATGATGTTTTACCAAGTAATTAATATTCCAAATTTATTGTCTAACACTCTTAGGTATTATAGTCCAATCCCCTAAGACTGTCACATGAAACAACAATTATTATTCAGAAATAAAGAACCCTATTAACTATCAATCAGTAATACTGTCAAGAATAATTAAAGGAATCAAAACCCAAAAATACAATAACATGAAGTCTCAAAATATCCTCTTCAATAAGGAAATAAACAATCTGCAGAATAATAAATCCAAGTATAGGGCAATCAAATCACATAATCAAATATGTTTTAGCGCCCATGGATTTACGAGGGCAAATCACAAAGTTGTAATAAACATTAACCATTGTTCTAAAATAATAAAGAAAAATAATTAAATATAAAGAACCCATTTTGGAGGACTTTGTCTCTTCAATTACGATCTCGGTCAAAATCTCCGTCTCTAATCCAAATAGCAACTCCGATTGTCTCTCCCGTGGATAGATGGAAGGTGGTGAGGTATGGATGAAGTTAGGGTTCTGTGTATTATGATGTATCAGGCGTGTAGGGTCTGTTCTGTGAAACTCGGCTTTTATACTCCATGTTATTAGGCTGGGCCAAAATATACTAAAAATAGAGTTTGGACTTCACATGGCACACGCACGGTACTCGCAAGGCATCCGCACGGCTTCGTGCTTCAACACTCGATCTCATGTGGCGCAATATTCCCTCCCACGGCCTTCCCCATGCACCAATTCTTCAGGCATGGCACTGTGTTCCATGCTTTCGGAAGCTACGACTTGAAGAATTCCTCGGACGGTCTCATCATTTAGCGTACGGTAGCAACCGTGTGACAAAATCTCACACACCACTGCCAGAAGTCTCGCACGGCTATGAACAACCACGCACAGCTGCGGCCGTGCGACAGCCGTGCGACCTTCTTCTTTGACCTCTCCAGCTCCATTTTACTCACACTCAATCCTTATCACTTTATTCCTCTTTTCCTGTGAAAAACACGACAAAATAGCTCTCGAGCACCTTTTAATGGTAACAACAAAAGCATTACCTTTTCGTGCAAATATAATATCAAAATACATCAAAGAGGTATCAAATCAAACCTAGAACATCTTGAATTTCCACTCTCATCACACATCTGTGCCACACGAGTCATGCTAATCACTGACATGGTTGGGAATGATTTCCAGCGTGCCAGAGGTGACAGGCACGAGCTGCAAAAAGGGTCGGCACGAGTCGTGCCAATAGATGGCACGACCAACGGAGGCGTGGCGCGTTGGCGCAAATGTGGGTGGTACGAGAACGGCATGACTCGTGTAGGAGTGCACACGAGTCATGCCGACGTGTCTGAAGGACAGCAGTTTTATTTTTCCATTTGACCTGTGTTTTTTCCTGTATTTTTCGTCGTGATATATAACTGTCATAATTTGATTTAGTTAGCTGATTATTGTTATATATGATTTGAATGTTCTATGTGATTTACTACTTTAAATTACTGAATATAAAAGCATGCTAGAATGCTATTTCATTGATGGATATTATATGCATGTAAAAACCCTCGGTTTTAAATAACTAAGTGGGAGAGGGAATTGGCAAATAATCCATGCAGCCTCCATTATTGGTTTATAAGTGATGTGAGTAAACTTACGCATCGGCTATAGTGCCTTTCTCCACAATAGATGAATTTATTCACGGATCACTGGTACAAACTTCTTTATGATGATTGTAAGAAGTTATCCGACCGTGTATGCACTTCTCCAACTGTAAGGCACACAAGCTTGCACAACGAACTTGGAATCAAATAATGGTGTACACTTAGGTGTAAATAATAAGTATCTTCCCCAACGGAGTCACTGCTATTATTTGCATGGCTAAAAAGGAACTGACTATTAATTATTTTGTCATGAAGTTAGGTTGACGAATGAAATTAATGGGTAAAACCTTCCCCTGTAAATGTTCAGATTTGTATACGTCCACACTAGCGTGGAATGCAGATTCACGGTGCATGAGATGTTGGTGAATTTTATTTTATATTATTTGAAGGAATCAATATAAATTGATAAACTAGAAGTGTTTGCTCTGTTTATTTATTTATGATTCTCATGATTTTCTAATGACACTAATTCTATCATACTTAAAGAACACAAACTTACTGGCATAAATTATGTTTACTAGAAACGAATCATGGATATTGTTTAAACTGTTGAAAATTATATCTTTGTACTCACTGAGGAATGTCCTATGACGCCTACCGATGACTCTAGTGAAGAGGAAAGAGATGCTTACAATAGGTTGGTTAAGGCTGATAGGATGGCTAAGTTCTATATTTTAGCTTCCATGTCAAATATTCTTCAGCATCAACATCAAGCTATGAACTCTGCCTATGATATGATGTAGAATCTCAAGGAACTCTTCAGACACCAGAGTCGTCCTGCTAGGTCGAAGGACATGGCTAGACTAATGAACAGCAAAATGGCTAAGGGCACTTCCGTAAGGGAGCATGTACTTAGGATGATGGGTCAACTCAATGAGTTGGAGCTCCTTGGAGCTAAGATCGATGGGGAACCAAAATCGATATCATACTTCAAAGCTTGTCTAAGAGTTTTGAGCAGTTTCACCTGAACTATGGTATGAACAAACGTTTGTACACATTGGCGGAACTTCTAACAGAATTAGTGGCGGTGAAAGGACTGTTTAGTCTAGCTCCTCAGGCTCATTTGCTGAAAATACTGCTTATCCTAGGCCGAAAGGCAGTAGGAATAAGAAGAAGCAAGGAAATTCAGCACCGATGAACCAAGTGAAGGCAAAGGGTGGTGTGGTTAAGAAGCCTAGAGGCAAGTGCTTCAAATACAAGCAGTCGGGATACAACAAGGCAGACTATCCTCTTCTGAAGGAGAACAGGAATGGTAAATCTTATTTACTAGTTGTTGAATCGTGTTTAGCGGCTGTATCTGCTGACACTTGGTATGTAGATACGGGAGCCACTGACCATATCTGCAATTCTTTGCAGGGGTTCCACCAAACCCGACAGCTTAGTGAAAGGAAGATTACCATACTCATGGGGAATGCTATAAGGGTAGCAACTGTTGCAGTGGGAGATGTCTATTTATTTTTCAATAAGAATAAAATCTTCTTTTGAGGAATTGTCTTTATGTAACTCATTTTAAAAAGAATTTAATTTCGATTTCTAAATTGTTTATGGATGGATATTCTGTTTCTTTTAATGATAAGATTGAAATAAGGAAGAATGGAATTATTATTTGCGATGGTGCATTGATAGATAATTTGTATACTCTTAATCCAATTTCTCCCATAGTGCAACAAATTGAATTGAATAATACATCTACCAATAAGAGAAACGAACCTTCGAAAATGAACCAAACATATCTTTGGCATCTAAGACTAGGTCATATTAACTTAAGTAGGATTCAAAGGTTGATAGTTTATGAACCTTTAAGTTCATTAGTTATGGAAAATTATCCAACTTGCGAATCCTGCTTGGAAGGAAAAATGACCAAAAGGCCTTTTAAGGCAAAGGGGTGTAGAGCCAAGGATCTGTTGGAATTGGTTCATTCTGATTTATGTGGTCCTACGTCTGTCCAGAAAAGAAGTGGTTATGAATACTTCATCACTTTCATTGACGATTATTATATATACGGATACATTTATTTGATGATCTGCAAGTCTAAGTGCTTTGATAAATTCAAATAGTACAAGGCTAATGTGGAGAAGCAACTTAGAAAATGTATCAAGACACTACAATCTGATCGTTGTGGTGAATACCTATTGGGAGAGTTTAAGAATTATTTATCAGAGGAAGATACTGAATCCCAATTGTCTGTACTGGGCACACCCCAGCAAAATGGTTTAGCAGAAAGAAGGAATAGGACTCTTATGGAAATGGTAAGATCAATGACGAGTTATTCAAAATTACCAAATTCATTTTGGGAATACGCTTTATAAACAGCGTCTTACATCTTGAATTTTGTACTTTCTAAATCGGTAGCTTCCACACCCATCGAACTGTGGACCAAGCGAAAGCCTAGTCTGAAACACTTTTGGATTTGTGGTGCTCCGGCACATGTGTTGAAGGCGGATGCTGATAAGTTAAAATCGCGTATGGATATTTGTCTGTTTATAGGGTATTCTAAAGGAACGAAGGGTGGTTTGTTTTATAGTCCCAAAGACCAAAAGGTGATCGTTAGCACGAACGCTCGATTTTTGGAAGAGGATTATGTAATGAACCACAAATCTATGAGTAAAAGTGTTCTTGAAGAAGTAAAAGGGGAAACAACAAATATAATACCAACTGTACAAGAGGATACACCACAAGACACTGCACCGCGTGTCACACCTGATACATAATTACTTGTGGAGCCTCGTCGTAGTGGGAGAATTGTGAGACAGCCTGATAGATTCATGGAATTGGGAGAGTCATCGGACTTGGTCCCTGGTGAACATGAAATCAACCCATGGATGTACAACGAAGCTCTGCATGATAAAGATGCTCAATCATGACAAAAAGCAATGAAGTCTGAAATAGAATCCATGTATTCGAATCAAGTCTGGAAGCTTGTAGAACCACCCAATGGTATAAAATCTATTGAATGTAAGTGGGTCTAAAAAAGAAAAAGAGGATCTAACGGTAAGGTGGAAACCTTTAAAGCAAGGCTCATAGTGAAGGGATATACTCAGAAAGAGGGTATCGATTATGAGGAAACCTTCTCGCCCTCCGCCATGCTTAAGTCAATCCGGATTCTTTTGTCTTTTGTCGCTCATATGGACTATGAGGTATGACAAATGGATGTCAAGACAGCTTTCCTGAATGAAAGTCTTGAGGAAAATATCTATATGAAGCAACCAGAGGGATTCCTTGCGGAAAGGGAAGAGCCTCATACGTGTAAGCTTAATAGTGTTGGCATTTGGATCTTTTGGTTAACGTGAACCGTTAGGGCTCCATGCAATTCTACAGCAGTGGAAACATAAGTGTAGAATCAAATTACCTTTCACCAGGGTGGATGTAGAGGTTGAATTCTAGCGGGCAGCCTGTGCAGCCTCACCGTTTTATCCATAACTCCCTCATCTGATCTCCGATTGGAGTGATCTATATGCCAAAATGATTCTCTCTTCCGTGGCTTTCCAACGTCACATCACACGTGCAGTTTGGACTTACACATGATTTTAGAAAAAACGGTAAAGTTGATGACCAGAAACAACAAACAACCTTCCGGTGTTCTATTGTATTCCTAAGCCACGTCTTGACGTTGGTGTAGGTAACGATCTACAAGACTTTCTCAATCTACAATCCATAATTTGCTTTCTCATGTTCTGGCATGATTAATTAATTAACTAGACTAATGAGATTGGCTATATATAGGCTACAACAGGAACCAGGAGGAGAAATTAAGGTTTGGGCCTCCATTGGGCTTAAGCATCAAAGTTTAGCCCAAAACTTATACTTAAGTCCAATAATAATAAATCATTCCACTAAAGAAATATTATTGCACTACCACCCTAATTCCAAATTACGTTATCTGCTTCTTCTTATTATGAGCTCGTTAATCTTCCCATGTTTAAGATTCAATGCCCATTAATTAATTAAGTTACTGACAACTCCATTAATTAATATGATTACCGAGAGTAGTACCACTCAACCTTATTATCATGCCAGAATAAATCCACCTGCAGGGACAGGGATTACATGATAATTTATGAGCTCCTCAAGGGGACATCATCAACCAATTCTATCAGGACACGGATTCCTTCTACAATCAACAACACATTATAGAGGCAGCACCATTTCCTAACTCACCGAGCATATTGATCTAACAATTAAATCCCACCCATTGATGAATTAAATAAATAAATTCTAGCGTACGTGTCGAGGTTTTGTATAGGGATTAAGAGTTGAACTTCCACTATAACAGAGATCAAGTTCTATTATATAGTCAGTATAAACCGAATGATCTCAATGGCGGTCTTGCTCAATATACACAAAGTGCACTAGTGAAATTTTATAGTCGGTCGGCGGTCCTACTCAATATACACAAAGTGCACTAGTGAAATTTTATAGTCAAGACCGACTAATGCCAAATCATACTACAACCATACCAATAGATAGTCCCTGTCTATTTCGATTGTGGACATTTGTTTATACTTTATAAGGAGCCGATAATATGATCTTCCGTGTGACGCCGCACACCACATTATCTACAGTATAAAGTAAATGGAGTTTTTGCAATAACATTATTGCAAACGTTTCATCACATGATTCTCATTTCAAATATTATCACAACATTGTTCATATCAAAAGCAAGACTTTTAGTATACAATCCAACAATCTCCCACCTATACTAAAAGACTATGCTGCCATATCTTCTGCCATACATCTAATTACCACTCCTACTACTTGATTAAAAGCTTTCGCCTTAAGGTCCTTGTAAAAGGATTACTAGGTTATCATCCGATGCAGTCTAGGCGACAACAACCTTCCCCTCAATCATACGATTTATCGTATCAGGCAGTACTATCTATCAATGTGTTTAATTTCCATATGGACTCGTGATTCCTTCAAGTTTGCAACTGCACCATTATTATCACAATAAATTGTGATAACCTTTGGCAAACTCAGAATCACATCTAAGTCTATTACGAAGTTTCTAGAACCACACAGATACTTTGGCTGGCACAAGGCTCCAATATTATCATCTTTCCATGGTGGAGTTTGAAATATATTTCTATATAACACTCCTCCATTCTATGGATCTACTTCCCATTTTAAACATATAACCTTGAGGTGGATTTAATGTCGTCCACATGATTTGAAAATTCGAATCTAAGTAACCATCAAGAAGTAATAAATCAGTCCGATAAGCTTACATATTATTTCCAGTCCTCTTCAGGTACTTCAAATATGTCTTACCATAATTCAATATTCTTATTCCAGGTTACCTTGATACCCACTGTCTTTGCCATTGGCAAACCAGATATCCAATCTTGTGCATAGCATTCCATAGATTTAAATTTACTTATTGCCTATGCATAGGGAACCGTCCTTATCTATTTTATCTTCTATTGTGTCTTAAGACACAAATCCATGGATAAAGTTCGCATGCTAAAATGAGTAATGATTGTATCATTTATGAAGCTTGTTACAAGCATAACATCCTTTCTTGTGATCCGCATTATCTTGATCAAAAGGATATATTTTGCTTTTCATAAGTCTTTCATTTCATACTGCTTTATCAACCATATCCATACGCCCGACAACACTCTTTCATTGTTTCCAATGAGCATGATACCATCTACGTTCATACAAAAAATACCACTACATTTTTGTCATTATTTACAACACACAAGATCCATCCGAGCATTGATTAAATCCATATGACTGAATTTACTTATCAAAATGGATGTTCCATGATCTTGAAGCTTCCTTTAGTCCATTGATGGGCACTTTTAAACTTACACTTGAAATGCTCTTAGTTCTATGCAATGATTCACTCTGGTTGCTTCATCGTAGAGCCACTTACATACCAATGGCTTGTACACAATTTGTTGGTTCTACAAGCTCCCAGAGATGATTTTGAATCCATAAATTTTATTTCAAAATTCATTTCAACTTACTAAGGTTCCGCATTTCAATCTTGTAGTGCTTCGTCGTATCCATGGGCTGATTTCAGGTTTGCCAGGGACCAAATCTCATGACTCTCCCAAAACATAAATCTTTTCGTTTGTGAAATAAACCTCCCAATACGAAAAGGCACTACATGCAATTGTGTATCAGAAGTGACATACGATGCAGTTTACTTGTGGTATATCCTCTTGTAGTATTGGTACTAAAATTCATGTTTCCTTTCTCATACCTTTTCGAACATTTTATACATGGTTTTATGATTTATTACATAGTCCTTTCCAAAAATCTAGTGTTCATATAGACAATCACTTTCTGATCTTTCGAACTATTTAAATAAACAACCCTTCATTTTTCTAGGATATCTCACAAACATACAGACATCATATGTTGTTTCTAGGGCTTTACCCATAAAATGAATTTAGTAATCTCAAACAGTTCATCATCTATTTAATCATTTCCATAAGTGACTTATTCCTTCTTTCTGTCACACCATACAGCTGGGGTATGCCCGGTGTTGACAGCTTGAGATTCAATCTCAACCTCTGATTAATAGTTCCTAACTATCCTAAGAGGTACTCGCCACCACAATTTAGATTGTAATAACTTGATATATTTTCACATGACACTTCACTATATCAGTCATGTACTACTTGAATTAATCATAATACTCAAACTTGCAGTGCATCAAATAAATATATCTTGTTCCTAGAATAATCTTCGAATATTCATAAACACCTCTCGCCAGGATAATCTTAGGATCGCTTAAATCAGAATGAACCATCATGGCTCTATTCCTCCTTGCCTTGAAAAAGGCAATTAATCATTTTTACTTCCAAGTAAGACTCACTAGTTCGATAGTTTCCACTTCCAATAAACCTAACGGTCCATCAGCTATCAACTTTCGAATCGTACTTAAGTAAAATGATCTAGTCTTAGATGCCAAAAGTATGTTTAGTTCATCTCCGAAGGTTCCTTTCTCTAACTAAGATTAGAAGATGCATTATTAATTACTATTTGTTGCATTTGTGAGATAAACATGATTTTAGAGTGTACAAATTGTCACTATCGTACCATAACAGATTATAGTTCCATCCTTCATTATAATGACCATGTCATTTAAATAAAATAGAGTATTAATCTGTAAATGCATAGAAACCGAAATGAAATTCTTTCTAGGAAAACGTACGTAAAGTCAATTTCTCTTAATCAAACGTTTATTCCTATCTTAAGATAAACAAACAACTCCCACTGCAACAGCCACTACTTTCATAGTTTACCCATGTATTAAATTACCTTATCATCACTATGTTTAAAAAATTTAATGGTTCTGGTATTTACACACAACGTGTCAATAAACGCCATCATTAATCATGTTTCAACAACTAGTGAATAAAATACTATCCTTGTTCACCTCTTGATGAAATTGATTTTTCTTCGCCACACGTTTTGTCAGAAGTTCCCCACCATATACAACTTCTTGTAATTCAGGTGAAACTTGCCCAAAACGTTTAGGCAAACTATGAAAAATAAATTGAGTTAGGTTTCCCCTGCAATTTCTATTCCAAGTATTTCCAATTCATTCATCAAGTTAACCATTACCTCTTGCCTTTCTAATTTACTCAAGTATCCGAAGAGTCTCACGAGGCCATCATATTTCTATGAACCTCTCACCTCTCCACTAGAGACTTTAATAGATACTAGAGGGCATTATTAGTGAGAACAGATTTTAATTTCCTAAGCAGTAAGAATTAAAAATAAGATTCTTTTCTAATCATGTATTATGGACCAGTAAATATGTTTTCCTTTAGTTAACAATAAGCGAAATAGACTGTTCTAAAATTCAGAGAATCAAGTAAATAAATACGACGATCAAACTCTTCGAATTAAAATTTTATATTGATTCCCTCAATAAACAATATAAAATAAATTCACCGACATCTCAAGCACCGTGAATTTGCATACCACTTTAGTGTGGACGTATACAAACCCTAACATTCGCAAAAGAAGGTTTTACCCAGTAATTTCATACGTCATAATTAACCTCATGACTCAATGATTAATAGTCGGTTGTCCTTTAGCCATGCAATTTAATAGTAGTGACTCCATTGGGGATGATATATATTAATTGTACCTAAGTGCATACCATTATTTTATATTAAGTACGTTACCTAAGTTTGTGTGTCTTACAGTTGGAGAAGTCCACACACCCTCAAATAATTTCCTACAACCATCAATTATTAATTTGTATTAGTGATCCACAAATAAAACTCATCCGTTGGAGAGAAATGCACTATAGCCGACTCATAAGTTTACTTGCATCACATTACAAATAATAATTATTTAATGAAATTTATTCCAGTGATCCACAAATAAAACTCATCCGTTGGGGAGGAAGGCACTATAGACGACTCATAAGCTTACTTGCATCACACAATAAATCAATAATGGAGGCCGCGGGATCATGACCAATCTCTCTCCTACTTAGTTATTTAATAAGAGGGTTTTTGCATGCATACAATATAACAAATATAATTATGCAAATAAACGTGTTATTATTACGGTAAATAAGGCAGTAAATCAAATAGCACATGCTTCCAAATATATAACAATAATTGATAAATAAAATAATTATAGCAATTATATATAAGAAAATAAAAAAATACCAAATAAAAGGAGTTGACTTAGTCAACACTCCAAGCATGTCTTGCACAACAAGTGTCTTGGGCCCTAAGCCATTCAGAACTCACGGTTCCACAGCCTGTCACCCACTCCTCACCGTTTAGTTCCCCCCCCCCCGCCGGAAAACTCATCTCCAAGCCACCAGCGCCTACAGCAACCACACCGTAAGACCATCGCACAGCCACCGAAACTAATGATCACTTCCGACCGCAGTATCGTGGCTACTTCTTTTGTCCATGACTGCCAGCCGAGAAAAAAACAACCACCTGAAAAACTGCTTCTCACCGGTGTCATGTTGCCCTAAATGTAATAGCCATGGTTGAGCCGTGTCCCTCGAAGCCGACAACTGCGCCGGCGAGCCAAGTCGCCGCCACCTCTGAATACGCTAAGTTTATGCCAATAGTACTCACACAACCCGCTGTCACCATCTTCCTTGCAGGTGATCAGACTCATCGCCGGCCAAACAAACTAGCTGGAGGACTTAGCACAGTCTGTTCCCCAGCCATTCTCTCCGCCGACGTCCGCTGATGTTGGGGGTGTTGGATTGTATACCAAAAGTCTAGCTTTTTGTATGAACAATGTTATAACAATTTATTTGTAATGAGAATCATATGATCAAATGATTGTGTCTTATAATTTATTTATATGTACGATGCAATAGTCACTTACTTTATACTGTAGATAATATGTTGTGCGACAATACGCGGAAGATCATATTATCGGTCCTTATAAAGTATAAACAGATGCTCACAACCGAGATAGATGAGGACTCTCTATCGGGATGGTTGTAGTGTAGTTTGGTATTAGCTTATCTTGGGAATAGAACTACACTAGTGCACTTTATGTGTATTGAGTAGGATCGCATGAGAAAGTTCAACTTATACTGACTTATAGAAGAACTTGATCTCAGCTATTATGGATGTCCGTGCTCTTAATCCCTATACAATAATCTCGACACGTAAGGCAGTATGTATTTTTTTATTTATCAATGGGTGAGATTTACATGTAATTAAATCAACAAATTCGGTGAGTTGGAAAATAGTGTTGTCTCTATGGTGTGTTGTTGATTGTAGAAGGTATCCGTGTCCGATATAGGTTGATGATGTCCCCTTGAGGAGCTCATAAGGATTATCATGTAAACCCTACAGGTGGATTTATTCCAGCATGATAATGAGGTTGAGAGGTACTACTCTTGGTTGAGATATTAATTAATGGAGTTGTCAGTAACTTAATTAATTAATGGATATTGTATATCTTAAACATGGGGAGACTAATGGGCTCATAATAAGAAGGAGTCCATAACGTAATTATGGGATTAGAATAGTAGTACAATAATAATATTTTAGTGGTATATATTATTATTATTGGACTTAAGTATAAGCTTTGGGCTAAGCTTGAATACTTAAGCCCAATGGAGGCCCAACTCTTATTTTATTCTCCTGGTCCCTACTGTAGCCCATATATAAGTCATCTCAGTTGTTCTAACCCTAAGAGTGACACACCTAACACGTGAAGAGGGTACACGGAATAGCAGATTGAGAAAATCTCGAAGATCGTCGTCCACACGACGTCGAGATTGGACTTGAGAATACAGTAGAAGATCGGAATGTTATTTGCTGCTGCTGTCCACCAACTTGTGTTATTTTTATAAAATCATACAGATCTTGGAATTCACTTTGTGATATACTAAAGGAAAACCACGGAAGAAAGAATCATTTTGGCGTGTAGATCACTCAAATCTGAGATCGGATGAGAGAGTTATGCTCAAAACGGTGAGGCTGCGCAAGCTGCCGGTGAGAATCCTTCTTCTCTAACATACCCTAGTGAAAGGTAATACGTTTCTTTTGATTTCTTGCTTTCACTGAATTAGAAACGTATGGAACCCTAAAGGTTCATGTTAACCAATTGATCAAACGCCAACAATTGGTATCAGAACTTCGGTTTCGTGGTAAAGCATGAAACGTTAGGCAAGGGTTTATGTGTGTACATGATATTAGGGTTTTAGAACTTTGTTTTCTTGATGAACACCCTAACTATACACGGCACACACCTCACCGCTAGGAATCATATGACGGCAATGGAAGGCCGGCAGAACAGTGTTTGGTGGTTGATGTACCAGTGCGGCATGGCTGGGAAAGTTGCAGCGTCAACTAATGATGGAGCGGGGATCATGTTGTTTGGCGGCGGTGCAGACGTGCAGGCTGGAAGCGGCGATGGACCTTGGCATCTCCATGGGGGCAGCTTGGGGTGCACGACATGTATGGCTGAAGCGAAGCACGGCATGCAGTGAGTTCCATGTGGTCTTTTCCTGGTGGTCAAGCATCGTTCCAGGCGTATCTAACCGGCGTTCTAGGCAGGCTGGACCAGCAAGCTTCCAAGCGGGGCTGATGGGGCTTGAGGGCGAGTTAAACCAAGATTTCAAGCAAGTCTAGGGAGGATCTAGATTGGGAATTCAAACATTTCGGTCGAGTCTGCAGCGTTCTCCGATAGGGTTTGTGGAGTCTCGAGCGAGTCTATAGCCAGTTTCTGATCGAGGTAGTATGAAGTTTGGGGTCAGTCTACCATGGTTTCTGATCAAGTCTGCTGGTGGCTGGGGCTGGAACCGTGAAGTGCAGTGTAGTTTTCAGCTGGCAGCACACGATGGTGGAACTCACCAGCAAATGAGTCGACAGCAGGTGGCGAATCAGACAAACTTCCGGGTGAGTCAGCAGCCTTCCGAGTGTGTAAGGCTCTGGGTGTCAACGGAGTTTGATGATGGCGAGCATGGTGCCCAGTGGAGCGCACGTTTGCAGAGTGTTGGGCACATACAGGTGGGTCATACTATATTTTGTTCAATCTTGACGGCATTTCGATCGGGCCAGGCGTAATTTCCGATCGAGTCTGCCTACTTTCTGGGCGGGTCCTTCCACTTTCAGGGCGAGTCTCCTTGCTAGGATGTGGACAGATTGGTGCAGTGCGGTGAAACTCGTTGGCGAGCGTGTTGCATAATTTAGCGTAGACAGCCGTCTGTTGGGCGCTCAACTCAAATTGGAGCACGAGTCGTGCAGTGCATGGTGAGGGATACCGGGCGATTGGGACAAGGGTCGTGCATGCTGTAGGATGGACTGTCGGCCGTGGTATGCTTAGAAGCATGCTGAGCGATCGGTGTATGCGATGGTGATGCGCTGGTGTTCTTGATTGCCAGACGTGAGGTACTGGAAAGCATGTTTGGCGCTCAGTGCAAGCAAGTGTAGCGGGCAGGCATTCCTACTTGGCTGGGTGGCATGCACAAGGGCTTGCACGAAGAGGCGCTGGGTGGCATGCTTGTTGCTGGGCAAAGGTTCGCAAAGGTGATAAATTGTAGGAAAATTCAACATTAGATTTTTCTAGAATTTCAATTTTGGCTTCGAGGCGCTGCCCTTCACCCCGTGACCTGTCCAGATAGGTCGATCCCTGCGACCTCACTTGGGAGGTTAAACCTCGTATAGTCGCAGCTGCTCAATTTTATGCTTGGTGGCAAACAATCGAAATCGCTGATATATAACTATTTATAATTGATTTAATTATCTCATTATTATTATATATGTATGCATGTTTCTCCTTGATTTACTGCCTTATTTTCCGTAATAGGAACATGCTACGTTGCGTATTTTATTCTGGAATATTGTATGCATGTAAAAACCCTTGGTGTTAAATAACTAAGTGGGAGAAGGGATTGGTAATTAATTCCCGCGGCCTCCATTATTGGTTTGTAAGTGATGTGAGTAAACTTGCGTGTTGGCAAGGCCTTCCTCCCTAACGGATAAGTTTATTCACGGATCACTAGTACAGACTTCATTAAATAATTATTATTTGTAATGTGGCACATTAACTTGCATTGACATAGGCCTTCCTCCCTAATGGATGAGTTTATGTGCGGTTCACTGATACAAACATATAATCGATGATTTTAGGAAGTTATTCAAGCGTGTGTGTTCTTCTCTAACTGTAAGGCACATAAGCTTGGGCTGCGGACATGAGATTAAATAATGCTGTACACTTAGGTGTAAATAATTAGTGTCCTCCCCAACGGAGTCACTGCTATTATTTGCATGGCTAAAGAGGAACCGACTATTAATTATTTTGTCATGAGGTTAGGTTGACGAATGAAATTAATATATAAAATCTTCTCTTGTAAATGTTCGGGTTTGTAAACGTTCATACTAACGTGGCTTACAGACTCACGGTGCTTGACATGTCGGTGAATTTTAATTTTATATTATTTTGAAGGAATCAATATAAATTGATAAAATTCGATGATTTGATCGGTGTATTTATTTATGATTCTCTGAATTTTCAAAATAGTTTTAATTCAATTATTGTTTACTAAAAGAAACATATTTACTGGTCTAAAATTAGATGATTAGAAAAGAATCTTGGTTTTGAATTTTACTGCTTAAGAAAATATAAATATGTGTTCTCACAAAGAATGTCCCATGATGCCTATTAAAGTCTCCAGTGATGAGGTGAGATGTTCATAGAAATATGATGGTCTCATGCGACTCTTCTGATACTTGAGTAAGTTATAAAGGCAAGAGGTCATTGATAAGTTGATGAATGAATTGGGAATGCTTGGAGTAGAAATTGAAGGGGAACCCTAGATCAATTTATTCTCCATAATTTGCCTGGATATTTTGAGCAAGTTCTACCTGAAATACGAGAGGTTGTATATGGTGGGGAACTTCTGACAAAACATGTGACGAAGGAAAGCCATTTTCATCATGATGTGAACAAGGTTAGTATCCCATTCACTAGTCGTTGAAGCATGATTAGTGATGGCATTTACTGTCACGTTGTGTGTAGATACCAGAATCACTAAAAGTCTGCAACTAAATGATGATGAGATTGTAATATATATGGGGAATACTACAAAAGTAGTGGCTGTTGCAGTTGGAGTTGTTTATTTATCTAGGGATAGGAATAAACGTTTGATGATGAGAAATTGTCTTTATATACGTTTTCATAGAAATAATTTCATTTCAGTTTCTATGGATTTACGGATGGATACTCCATTTCATTTAAATGACATGGTCATAGTGATGAGGCATGGAACTATAATCTGTTATTGTACGTTGGCGACAATTTGTTCACTCTTAAATCATGTTTATCCCGCGGATGCAACAAATAGTAATTAAAAACACATCTTCTAATCCTAATAAGAGAAAGACTATTTTGGAAATGATTAGATAGATGATGAGTTATTTGGAATTACTAAATTCTTTTCATGGGTATGCCTTAGAAACAGTAATTCGTATGAATGTTTGTCTATTTATGGGATATTCTAGAAAAATGAAGGGTGATGATTTATTTAGTCCAAAAGATCAAAGGGTGATTGTTAACACAAACACTAGATTTTTGGAAAAGGACTATGTAATAAATCACAAACCTATGTGTAAATTGTTCTAAAGGAAGTGAGAGGGAAAACACAAAGTATTAGCACCAAATGTACAAGAGGATATACCACAAGGAAAACTGCAACGCGTGTCACGTGTGATACACAATTGCGAGTAGTGTCTTATCGTAATGGGAGGGTTGTTCGACAACCTGTAAGATATATGTTTTGGGAGTCGTAAGACTTGGTCCCTAGTAAACATGGAATGGACCCACGGATACGATGAAGCACTACAAGATTGAAATGTGAATCTTAGCAAAGTGCAATGTTTTTGAAATAGAATCGATGGATTTTAAATCAATTCTGGGGGCTTGTAGGACCACTAAATGGTGTAAAAGACATTGGAAGTAGTCATACTAAATAAAAGAGGATCATAGGATAAGGTGAAAACCTAGAAAACAATGCTTGTTGCGAAAAGGTGTAATAAAAAAGAAAAGGTTCGATTATGAGGAAACTGTTCGTCGATAGCTATGCCTATGTTGATCCGGATTCTTTTATCTGTTGCTACTTATATGAAATATGAGGAATAACAAATAGATGTCAAGACAACTTTTCTGAAATGGAAGTCTTGAGGAAAATATCTATGTGAAGCAACCAAAGTGATTCATTGCAAAGGGCTAAGAGCATTTTGATAGTAAGCTTAAAAGTGTCCATTGATGGACTAAAGCAAGCTTTAAGATCATAAAACATCCATTTTGATGAGGAAATCCAGTTATATGAATTTAATCAATGCGCGGATGTATCTTGTGTATTAAAAAGAGTGACAGAAATGTGGTGGTATGTCTTGTACTGTACGTAAATGATATATTGCTCATTGGAGACAATGAAAGAGTATTGTCGGGCGTATGGGTATTATTGATAAAGCAGTATGAAATGAAGGACTATTGAAAAGCAAAATATATCCTTTTGATCATGGTAATACGGATCATAAGAAAGGATGTTATACTTGTCTCAAGCCTCATGAGATGATACGATCCTTATTTGTTTTAGCGTGTGACTTTATCTAAGGAAATGTGTCTTGAGACACAAAAAGAAGATAAAGGTCATGAAAGCAGTTCCTTATGCTTCGGCAAATAAGGAAGCTTAATCTAAAGAATGCTATGCACAAGAATTGATATCTGTTTTGGCGAAGGCATGAACAGTGGGTATTAAGGTAACCCAAAATATTAATGTTGAACTATGGTAACACATAATTTTGAAGTACCATAAAAGGACTAAAAACTATATGAGGGCTTACCGGACAGATTCACTATTTCTTAGGGGTTACATAGATTCGGATTTTTCAAATCAGATAGGGACGATAATAAATCCACCTCAAAGCTTATGTGTTTAATTTTAGAAAGTTGAGTCATAGTATGGAGGAGTGTTATATAGAAATATAGTTCAAAACCCGGACTCCATTATGGAAAGATGATAAATGGGAGCCATGAGGCAGCCAAAGTATCTGTATGACTCTAGAAACTTCATGATGGACTTTGAAGTGTTTCTAAGTTTGCCCAAGTTATCACAATTTATTTTGATGATAATAGTGCAGTTGTAAACTTAAAGGAATCACGAGCCCATAAGGCCATTGAACACATGGAGCGCGAGTACCACTTATTACGAGAAATCGTATGATGAGAGGAAGGTTGTTGTTGCCTAGATTGCATCAGATAATAACCTAGTAAATCCACTTACAAGGACCTTAAGGTGAGAGCTTTTGATGGTCGTGTAGTGGGAGTGGGAATCAGATGTGTGGCGGAAGACATGACAGCATAGTATTTTAGTATAAGTAGGAGATTGTTGGATTGTATACAAAAAGTCTAGCTTTTTGTATGAACAATGTTATAACAATTTATTTGTAATGAGAATCATATGATCAAATGATTGCATCTTATAATTTATTTATATGTACGATGCAATAGTTCACTTACTTTATACTGTAGATAATATGTTGTGCGACAACACGCGGAAGATCATATTATCGGTTTCCTTATAAAGTATAAACAAATGCTCACAACCGAGATAGACGGGGACTCTCTATCGGGATGGTTGTAGTGTGGTTTGGTATTAGCTTGTCTTAGCTATAGAACCACACTAGTGCACTTTATGTGTATTGAGAAGGACCGTATAAGATCGTTCAACTTATACTGACTTATGGAAGAACTTGATCTCAGTTATTATGGATGTATGTGCTCTTAATCCCTATACAATAACCTCGATACGTAAGGCAGTGTTTTTTTTATTCATCAATGGGTGAGATTTACATGTAATTAAATCAACAAATTGGTGAGTTAGGAAATAGTGTTGTCTCTATGGTGTGCTGTTGATTGTAGAAGGAATCTGTGTCCTCATAGGTTGATGATGTCCTCTTTAGGAGCTCATAAGGATTATCATATAAACCCTGCAAGTGGATTTATTCCGGCATGATAATGAGTTTAAGTGGTACTACTCTTGGCTGAGATATTAATTAATGGAGTTGTCAGTAACTTAATTAATTTAATGGGCATTGTATATCTTAAACATGGGGAGACTAATGGACTCATTATAAGAAGGAGCCCATAACGTAATTATGGGATTAGAACGGTAGTGCAGTAATAATATTTTAGTAGTATATATTATTATTATTGGACTTAAGTATAAGTTTTAGGCTAAGTTTGGATACTTAAGCCCAATGGAGGCCCAACTCTAATTTCTCCTCCTGGTCCCAGCTGTAGCCCATATATAAGTAATCTCAGCTGTTCTAACTCTAAGAGTGACACGCCTAACACGTGAAGAGGGTAGATGGAACAGAAGATTGAGAAGATCTCGAAGATCGTCGCCTACACGACGTCGAGATTGGACTTGGGTATACAGCAAAAGACTGAAATATTGTTTGCTGTTGATGTCCGCCAACTTGTGCGATTTTTATAAAATCGTACACACCTCATAATTCAACGAGTGATATACTAACAGAAAACCACGGAAGAGAGGATCATTTTGGTGCATAGATCACTCAAATCCGAGATTGGATGAGAGAGTTATGCCCAAAACAGTGGGGCTGCGCAGGATGCCGGTTAGAATCCTTCTTCTCCAACATACCCTGGTGAAAGATAATACGTTTCTTTTGATTTCTTGCTTCTGCTGAATTAGAAATGTATGGAACCCTAAAGGTTCACGTAACCAAATAATCGAATGCCAACAGGTGGCTCATATCCTGCGAGTCCACGCCGCGATCGATATATCGCCATGCCTGGATGCTTCCCGACGTGCCATCTACTTCGCGGTGTATCACTAGTGAAACTATTGAGCACCTTGCATCCTAGATGTTGTCGCCATGCTGATAGGCATTTTCTCAACACACAATTAATCCTTAAGTATGAAGGATATCAATTGTATTTTCGAAGGTGACCAAGTTATATATCGAACCCAAGGGACGGATAAATATCAATTTAATTGTTCTAGTAAACTAAGACAACGTTGGAAATTTAATAGTTGTGGTGTTGAATTAAGTAACGAATAACAATTGAAATAACAAGTAAAAATAACAAGTAGAAGAGATAGTAGGTTGTGATCAAGTAAGATGATAGGTAGTTCGTCAGGTCATCCAATTCCACTTATTAATTCATACTTTCGTGTGATGGTGTCCGACTTTGCCTTATGGTTTATGGACACATCACTAAACCATGCAAATTCACTCTATAGACAAAAGTAAATATGCGTATGACACGTGTGAATATCCTCAGAGCAAAAGATATAATTTACCCTCCTTTCTAGGTACTATCATTATCAATTATTTCCCGTGCACTTAGTACTCTAACCCGATTTGATCTTTCTTTATAGGAACTATGAAATTATACTCTTTATCCTACTTATAAACCCGAATATGATTCAATTAACAAGTATTCATATAAAATAGTTCTAATAAGACTTCAGAATCCCTTCACTTAAAATTATAACATTAAACCCTGCTCAGCAGTGAACGCACTCAACCAATAACCACGTTATGTATTCAGACTCTACACAACAATTATTGATGCACAAAATGACCGTGAGTATGGATTAAAAATGCACAATCTTATACAAAATAAACCACAAGTAGTGTTGTACGAAGTTTACACACGAAAGATGAATTAACTCATGAAGCCTTCATAACCCTAGAACTACCAAAGCGGCTCTAGCCCATGATTGATCTAAGAACAATCATGGTTAGTTGGAACTCTGTCACAGCCCCTCTGGAACTCTACGTCTCCACGTCTTGGTTCTTCAATGAATGAATCAATCCATCAATGTGATGCTGCATAAGCCTTCTTTTATACTTGTAATCACGTCTCTTGGGCTTGGAATGGGCTTTTTAAGTGATCACACGCATTGATGGTGTAAAAATACGGATATGGTAAGTTTCCATGCACCGATTAGACCTCCACAACAGGTCAAACCAACCACCACAAGTCGAACCATAGGTCGAACCAGCCTACTGTAAGTCCCAGGCATTCGATTCGACCAACTAGCCAGGTCGAATCAACGCGACGAGGTTGAATCGGTATCCCAACCAATCGATTCGATCTCGATTCGACCTGATGCCCAGGTCGAATCCTTCAGTCGGTCGAATCCACCTTCTGTACAAGTTGTATCACCAATTCGACCTGAAGGGCTGGTTGAATTGACCTCCTTCAGGTCGAATCAAACTCCTGCTTTGCCCAAACAGATGGCTTCGACTTCCTTTCTTCTGTATTCAACACTTCCACTCCGATTTCCTTCGAAAAACCACTCAAATAGCTCCATCAACACCTGATTCTTGCCTTTTCACAATATTTATTGGTTTTCAACCGATTTCATCCTTGAAACACTCCATAATAGCACAAATCCAGGTGCAAGATTCGTGAATTTACACACTCATCACATGCAAAGCTGCTCTCTGCCACGCCAATGCCAGCCATGCTCCCGCACCGTCGGTTCAACATGCCATGTCGCCATGCCAGCGCTGGAGTAACCATTGCCATTACCCAGCTGTGGCTTTCACAGTTGAGATGATAGACCCTGTGTAAAACGTACAGACCGATCGAAAATCACCAGAGACCCGCCCAGAATCCGTGCTAGGCTCACACAGAACCGCCGCAGACCCACCCGGAATCGCTGCAGATCCGTCCAGAATCACCGCGAGCAGGCCTGAAGTCTCCATCGCAATACCACCCATCATTTTGCTGTTGTCCAGCACTACCATCGACAATCCAGCGTAGCTTCTATCCTGCATGATTCAGCCATACCAGCACTGTTAACAACAAACCACCATCGTTGTTTAATTTCGGTGCACCAAGCCGTGTCAACACCGCTGAGCCATGTCAAGAAGGATTTCTGTAGGCAATCGTCAGCTACTAATCAGTCGTTCAGGAAATCCTCTTGACAACAGCCAACAATATCAATTCTGTCTACAAACACGCCACTTTCGCCACTGTCGTTCATCAGCCTACTCGTGATGGTACAGACCTTGTCGTATACATGTTATCGCATGGTGCTTCCGGCGCTGTCGTGCGCCGTGGCAATGATGTCTAGTCGACTAAAGAAATACCGATGCAGTCGTGTGCTTTCACCAACAGAATAGTGTTTTCAAAAACTCACAACTTTCTAAATCCTTTCGACGATGATAAATTTTCACGCATTCGGAGGATTCACAAAGCGATTAACATAGGGATATCCATGGATTCAATTAATAAAACCAAAACCCTTTATCCACATGCGATTCTACATCAAAATAAATCACATATGCACATAAATCCTAGCCTAATGTGTCACGTTCAGCCATAAAACCTACGCTCTGATACCAACTGTTGGCTTTTGGATCTTTTGGTTAGCATAAACCATTAGGGTTTCATGCAATTCTACAACAGCGGAAGCATAAGTGTAGAATTGAATTACCTTTCACCAGGGTTGATGAAGATATTGAATTCTCGCTGGTAGCCTGTGCAGCTTCATCGTTTTGGTCATAACTCCCTCATCTGATCTCCGATTGGAGTAATCTATGTGCCAAAATGATCCTATCTTCGGTGGCTTTCCAACGGTGTATCAGATGTGTAGTTTAGATGTACATATGATTTTAGAAAAATCGGTAAAGTTGACAGCCAGAAACAGCAAATGACCTTCCGGTCTTCTGTTGTATTCCTAAGCCACGTCTTGAAGTTGGTGTGGGCAACGATCTACAAGATGTTCTCAATCTACAATCCCTAATCTGCTTTCTCACGTTTCTGGAGTGATTGATGAGCATTTTCTCAACACACAAAATTAATCATCAAGTATAAGGATATCAATTGTAGTCTCGATAGGCAACCAAGTGATTATAGAACCGTAAACCAACACTATAAATCAAGAATATCAAGATTCAAGTAATCCAACACTACTTCACACCAACATAATAGCAAATCAACTCCAAATTTCACCAAGTCCAAACTTCAAACATGCTCAAATTCCATCATCAATTGCATCTCATCAATATCCAAATTCAATGAGCCCATATGTATAATTCGAAATTAAACTAAAGCCCATGCTTCATACAACATCAAATTCACAAAATTTCCACAATATAACGAAGCCATTTCAAGAAATTTCGAAGGCAATCTTGGATAACAACTCAAGCAATTCAACAATCAATCCAAACCAAAACTAGCATGAATCCACTCACCCATTCTTCACTAATCATCAACAACACAATCCGCAAGTAAAAAGTGAGGAGAAAATATACATTTGCTTGACATGGTGTGCGTGCGGTGAACAAGAGCGAAAACCCCAAAAGTTCAAGTGAAAATCTGAGATTGGATCTTGCAAACCCTCTAAATTGGATGTAAAGTGTGTGGAAGGGAAGATTTAGGTGTAGAAAAGAGGTTAAGGGAAAGAACTTAAGGTTACGAAATGGTGCTCGAGAAAGGGTGACGGAGGTGGGTGTGTCCATTGGGATGAAATACCTTTTAAAACTGCTCCCAGTCCCCGTTCGACCTCAGCTTGACTTGTTAGGAATGGTCGAACAACATTTGTAAATCAAACGACCCAGATCTGACCTTTGAAATCGCCTAGCTCGACCTCCGTTGGACCTGAATTTCTTGGTCGAACAGTACGCGGAAGTCGAGCAACGCGTGTAGTCGAGTTCCTGTTTTTCCCTGACTTGTTCGACTTCTGTTCAACCTCTATGTCTTAGTCGAACAACTCATGCTAAGTCGATCGACGTCTCTGGAAAATTTTGACATTTTGCTCGACCTTTGTTCGACTTAGATTCCTTCGTCGAACAACATGGTCGAGGTCAAACTACCTCTCTGGAAGATTTTCGCCATTTGCTCGACCATTGATCGACCAAAAAGCCTTGTTGAATAGTTCTTGTTAGGTAAAAAAACTCACGATCTTCCTCAATTCTGTACCCTTCTCGTATCTCCCTGCAACATTCAACTCTTGAACAACATCAAGTATCAAGATATCCAAAAATTAAGCTAAAGAAACCATATAACATCAAGTGTAACTCCGCAATCATACCAAAAACAACAACTCTCCACTAAACACTAGGCAAATTGCAAAAATATGATGCATCAAAACCAGCTAAAGTTTTAATACACCACAAAAAATCAACTCCCCTAGCAAACGTTACAAAGAAAAGATCATATTCTCCGTGCTATAATAAGGTAAGTACTCACACCCTTCCCCAAACTTAGTAAAAACCATAGTCGAAACTAAGTTTGTAAAGAGATGTAATTTTCGAATGATAAGCACGTCGAATATAAAAATTTCTTACTCACACTAATAAAATTAAAGCAATAAAACGGGAGGGAAAGCCCCCGCAGGCATTCATGTTTTACGTCGGATAGTCATGATGGTACCAATCTAGTGCAAGGTATCCTCAAAGACGACGCAAGCATCATCCGACGACTTGTAATGTTTCAAATGATGCCCATTCACCGTAATAATGTCCCCATATTTGTCCATAAGCTCAAAACTCCCCCCTTCGCAGGCTCAATGGCCCGTCCACTTCGATTTCAATTTCCTTGTGAAGAGCTTCAAGCGAGAATTAAAAAGTAATACCTCATCACCTTGCATGAACTCCTTGTATGAGATCTTCGAATCATGCCATTTCTTCATTCTCTCCTTGTAGATCTCCGAGTTCTTGTAAGCATGATTCCTAAACTCATCCAATTGATTAATATAAGTTATCCTCAACTCCCTTTGATCCTTTAAGGACAAGTTCAAACTTCTCAATGCCCAAAAAGCTTTGTGCTGAATCTCTATGGGCAAGTGGCACGGCTTTCCATAGACAATTTGATACGGTGACATATCCAAAACCATCTTGTAAGCAGTCCGGAATCCCCACAAAACATCATCAAGCTTAATAGCTCAATCCTTTCTATTGGTTCCGACTACCTTCTCCAAGATTTACTTCACTTGGCGATTGGAGACTTCCGCTTGCCCATTCGCTTGAGGGTGATAGGGTGTAGTAACCCTATGGTTGACTCCATAATCTTTAAGCACCTTTTCAAGAAGCTTGTTGACAAAGTGAGAACCTCCATCACTCACTAATGCTCTAGGAACTCCATAACGAGCAAAGATATGTTTCTTCAAGAAAGATAACTCAGTCCTCGAATCATTCACGCAAGTGGGAATGGCTTCCACCCACTTAGAAACATAATCCACTGCTAAAAGGATATAAAGAACAATCCCATCTCTTACCATGAAGAGGCACTTCTCCCAATTCAAGACAAGATTTTTTTCTTGGCATCTCTTCAAAACAGTAGCGATGTTACATAAACAATATCAAAAGAAGAACCAAACACGAAAAAGTCATCCATAAACACCTCCATGATCTTCTCTATCAATCCATCAAATATGGCCATCATGCAATGCTGAAATGTAGCAGGCGCGTTACACAATCCAAAAGACATCTTTTTAAAGGCAAAATTTCCATACGGGTAAGTGAAAGTAGTCTTCTCTTGATCGTCTGGTGCAATCATAATTTGATTATAACCCGAGTACCCATCCAAGAAGAAATAATACTCATATCCCGCGAGACGATCAAGCATTTTATCCATGAAAGGAAGGGGAAAATGTTCTTTGCATGTATTTTCATTCAACTTTTTGTATTCCATACACACACGCCAACCCGTAGGAATCCTAATGGCTAACGTCTCACCATCTTCGACTTTCACTATAGTCATGCCCCTCTTTTTAGCAACAACATGCAATGGACTCACATGGGGAATATCACTAATAAGATAAATAATCCCTGCATCTAGCCAAGTTAGGATTTGCTTCCTAATCACTTCTTGAATAGCATAATTCATCCTCCGCTGATTCCGAATGCTACTCTTGGCCTCATCTAACAATCTTATTCGATGCATGCAATACGAAGGACTAATACCTTTCAAATCATCAAGAGACCAACCAATCGCAGACTTATACTTTCTAAGCACATCCAACAATTTCTCAAGTTGATCATTTTCAAGAGAAGAATACACAATTACCGGATATTTTCTATTGTCACCAAGATAAGCATACTTCAAGTGCTCCGGTAGCGGTTTCAACTCCTCTTTCTTCTCTTCTTGAGGTGCACTCTCTCTGTCCAAAGGCAAGTACTTCCTTGTCCACTTCACCTCTTCAACCTTTGTCTTTTGCGATTCATACATGTCATCACCCAAAGCAAGTAAGTGTTCAAGAAATTCGATACATACCTCATTGGAGAGTTCATCTAGCTCCGTAGTGGAAAAAGTAAGAGACTCTATCAAGCATGTCTCAAGAGGATCCTTAGAAAGAATCAGAGACATGTCTTCATTAACGATCTCCTCCACCACATCAATGCTATGGCACTGCATCTCCATCGGCATCTTCATTGTTTTATCCAAGTTAAACAGGACTTCTTCTTTATCCATCCTCAACAGTAGCTCACCCTTTTGCACATCTAACATAGCTCCAGCAGTCGCAAAGAATGGTCTCCCTAAGATCAAGGGAGCATTATCCTTGTCATTTTCCATCTTTAGCACAAGAAAATTCACAGGAAAGACAAGCTTTTCAACTTTGACTAGAACGTCTTCGATCACGCCTTTCAGAAACATCATAGACCTATCCGCTAACTGTAGAGCCACCGATGTGGGGGTTAACTCCCCCAAACTAAGCCTTTTAAAAGTGGACAACGTCATCAAATTGATGCTTGCCCCTAGATCACACAAGGCTCGATGTGCCGGCCCCTTTCTAATTTCACATAAGATAGTAAAGCTTCCCGGATCCTTTAGCTTAGCTGGCAGCTTTCTTTATATAATCGAGCTGCAATTCTCAGACAAACTCAGCATTTCGATTTCGTTCAAGCTTCTTTTCTTTAAAAGAATATCTTTAAGAAAGTGGCCATAATACGACATCTCCAGTATTTGCTTCAAGGAAAACGGCCATAAAGGGTGGAGGTATCTTTGTTTTGGGAATCTCCCATTCATTGCGTTCAACCTTCTCCGCTTTATCTTTCTCGTCTCTCAACCTCTTTACTCTTTCCCACTTCTTTTCAACCACTGTAAGCTCGGTATTTTGCTCTTGAGATGTAGCTGGAGTGTTCTGATCAACAGGTGTCGCATTCGGTATTGAATCGGGCTTTGAATTATTCTGCTCGACCTCCGTTCGACCAGGGTGGTTTGGTCGAACAACTTGCTTTTGGTCGAGCAGCCCGTTTGATTGCATACTCTGGTCCAGAACATGTTGCTCGACCTTCGTTCGACCAATGTAGTTTGATCGAATAGATTGGTTCTGGTCAAAAGAGTTCCTAGATCGCGAGCTCTCAGCGCACTGCTTCTGTTCGACCTCTGTTTGACCAAGATGGTCAGGTAAAACGGCATGGTGTTGGTCGAACGGTTGGTCAGAAAACAGAGTATCGTAATTCTATTTTTCCTGAGGTTGTTCGACCTCTGCTCGACTAGATATTTTGGTCGAGCAACTCCAGTCCGGTCGAGTAACTCCTCTGTTTCCTTCGGTTTGACTTGCAGGCATCATCGGACCCTCATATTGCGTTCCCGATCTAAATGTGATGGCATGGCAAGACTTTGGATTCTCAATACTTTGAGATGGAAACTTCCCCTTCTCAATAGTTTGAGTCAATTTGTTTACATTCCCAGCCATCTCCCCCATCAACAACGTGAGGTCTTTTACGTGCATAGACAAATCCTTATGATTATCATCAATCTTCTTCTCTAGCTTGGCCTCAAGATGGTCTACTCTTGTATCATTCTTTGTCATGTATCTATTCACCATATCCTCAAAAACCGACTTTCCTTCTTCCACTTTAGCTCTCGGATCAGCGCCAATAGGTGGCTGCATCGCATTGTTCGGATTGCTCAATGAAAACTCCGGCCTCCTAGGATGTTGGTAATTACCCGGGGGACCACGGTTGTTGTAATTCCCCTGATAATTCCAGTTTTCTTGATTTGGGTACCTAGTTCCTTGAATACTTTAACCCATGGCGTAGTTTGCCTCCTCGATCTCCTCTTGGCTTGCTCCTTCATAGTCACCATCCTGCTGCATTATTGGTACTCTCTAGGATAAATCAGTGATCTACTTTTGTTGAGACTCTAGTAGCTTACTAATGTTAGCCAAGCTAGAAACGATCTCATCATCTCTCCCTGACTTCACCATAGTGTGCTCAACCTGTGCGACGTTCCCAATGACATAAGTGTCGCTCACTCTATCAGTCGGCCAATCCCTTGAGTTCATCGAAATATCCTCGAAAAGCTTCTCGGCCTCGATGGGTGACTTCATAAGCAATGCTCCATTAGAAGAAGCATCAAGTAATACTCAAGAGTTGCAGTCCAACCCATTGTAGAATATACTGATGTATTGAGCCTTAGATAGCCCATGTTGAGGACACTTACGAAACATGTCCTTGAACATGTCCCAAGCTTCAGGAAACTTCTCATTTCCATGGATAGAGAATTGATTGATTTCTTGCTTCATCTTGAACACCTTGGAAGGTGGCATGTATCGCTCCAAGAATTTCACTTTCAACTTCTCCCATGTATCATATTCAGCAGCCTCAAGATTATCGTACCAATCTCTCGTCTTTTCATTCAACGAGAATTTAAACAATATGATCTTCCTCGCATCCTCATGAGCTCATGCATCTTTTTATGTACTAGCATAACCAAGGAACTTATTAAGATGTTTGCTGAGGATCTTCGAATGTTCCCCCAGAGAAGGGACTCCTTTCAATCATGGTGATGAGAGCAGGGTGTAAATCAAAATTGACTCCGGTCCCTCTCGCTCCTAACAACCCATCATTGCCCCCTCCGTTGTTCTTAAAGACTTCACGGATGGCAAGTGTATCAGGATTCGCTGTCATGTTGACTGTTTCTACTTCCAAATTATCTTTGGTTGCAGCTTCAATCGTTTGTGAATTTAACACGTCAACATCAACTCCTAAATTAAGAGCTTCAGTTGAGTCTACGTTCTTGTTCTTACTCTTCTTCTTCTTTTTCTTCCTCGACGATGCTCCGATCTCTGGATTATATGGTTCTAATTCACCTTTCTTTGATCTTGTGAGCATACACCTAAGAAGAATAAGTGTTAGAAATTGAAAATAAGAATAAGATAATCTTTATTAAACTAGATATAATCAAAAGATATTTAATATCGTCCCCGGCAGCGGCGCCAAGAACTTGATGAGCATTTTCACTACACACAAAATTAATCCTCAGGCGACCAAGTGATTATCGAACCCTAGGGATGAATTATTATCAATTCATATGCTAGTCAACGAAGATTATGTTGGCAAATTTGATTTGGTTTTGTTATGAAACTAAATAACATATAATTAAAATAAGATAAATAAATAAACAACAGCGGAAATTCGGTTGTGATCAAATAAGTAATGGAGTAGTTCTTCAGGTAATCCAGATTCATTCGTTAATTTCCTTTCCACGTGTTAATTGTCCGACTCTACCTTGTGATTTATGGACGCATCACTAAACCATGCAAGCATACTCTATAGACAAAAGTAAGTAAGCGTATGACACGTGTGAATACCCTTGGAGCAAGACGTATACTTCACCCCCTTTCTAGGTACTATCATAAACAATTATTTCCCGTGCACTTAGTACTCTAACCCGATTTGATCTCCCTTTTTAGGTACTATAAAGTAAATACTCTTTATCCTACTTATTAACCCGAATATGATTTAATTAACAAATATCTATATAAGATAGTTCAAATAAGACTTCGGAATCCCTTCACTTAGAATTATAACATATGATTCTGCTCACCGGTGAACGCACTCAATCAATAACTAAGAGATTTATTCAGACTCTACATAATAGTTAATGATGCACAAAACAACCATGAGTATGAATTGAAAAAGCACAATCTTATATAAAAGAAATCACAAGTAGTGTTGTATGGAGTTTACACATGGAAATTCGATTAACTCATAAAACTTTCATAACCCTAGAACTACCAAGGTGGTTCTAGCCCATGATTGATCTAGGAACAATCATGGCTAGTTGGTATGATCTTACTTACTCGCCAGACGAACCTCTCTCACGACCCCTTCGGATGATGATAAGGTTTGGTGGATGAAGGAAGATGTGTGTTGTCGTCTGTTGTGTTTCTTTTCCTCCTGCGAAAGCTCTTCTTTTATACTCATATGAGCTCCTTATGGGCTTAGGATGGGTCTTTACTTGAAGAACACGTCAAATTTGGTAAAAGACATCCGAAATTACCATAAATAGCATCAGCGACACGCCGTTCAACCAAGGCATACTGGTCGAACAAGGAGCCACTAGTCGAGCAAGCTCTCTGGACAATTTTAGCATTATGTTTGACCAAATTGCTCTTGCTCGACCACATTGAAGTTTGGTCGAGCAAGCCCTTCAAGTTGAACGAGCTCACTGTAAGTTTTGTCCACTTTGTTCGACTTCTTCTCATCTGCTCGACCAAGCCGATGTTGGTCGAGCAACACCTCCAAGTCGAGCTACTTCTCTGGATGGGTTTTGGCAATCTGCTCGACTTGTCACCCTCTATTTGACCAAACTGATATTGGCCGAATAGGCTATCTTGGTCGAACAACACTCTAATCTCGCCTCCAGAATCATATCTTCCAATTCCGAGCCTTTTTCACTTGTTTTCCTATACAAATATGCTCAAATAGCCCTTGTACCCTCTGATTCTTAACTTTCCGCATAAACGTACCGATTCATCTCAATAAAAGACTAAATCATACTCTTTTTCCACGCAAATCAGAGTCCAAAACATGTGAATTTACACTCTCATCAGTGATTAATTAATTAATCGGACTACTGAGATTGCCTATATATAGGCTACAATAGGGACCAGAAGGAGAAATTAGGGTTTGGGCCTCCCATTGGGCTTAAGCATCCAAGTTTAGCCTAAAACTTATACTTAAGGTCAATAATAATAAACATTCCACTAAAGAAATATTATTGCACTGGCACCCTAATCCCGAATTACGTTATGGGCTCCTTCTTATTATGAGTCATTAATCTCCCCGTGTTTAAGATTCAATACCCATTAATTAATTAAGTTACTGACAACTCCATTAATTAATATGATTACCGAGAGTACTACCACTCAACCTTATTATCATGCCGGAATAAATCCACCTGCAGGGTTTACATGATAATCATTATGAGCTCCTCAAGGGGACATCATCAACCAATTCCGTTAGGATATGGATTCCTTCTACAATCAACAACACACCATAGAGATAGCACCATTTCCTAACTCACCGAGCATATTGATCTAACAATTAAATCTTACCCATTAATGAATTAAAGAAATAAATATTGGCTTACATGTCGAGGTTATTGTATAGGGATTAAGAGTATGAACTTCCATAATAACAGAGATCAAGTTCTATTATATAGTCAGTATATACCAAATGATCTCAACGGCGGTCCTGCTTAATACACACAAAGTGCACTAGTGCAATTTTATAGTCAAGACTGACTAATGCCAAATCACACTACAACCATACCGATAGATAGTTCTCATCTATTTCGATTGTGAACATCTGTTTATACTTTATAAGGAGCCGATAATATGATCTTTCGTATGACGCCGCACACCACATTATCTACAATATAAAGTAAATGGACTTTTGCAATAATATTATTGCAAATGTTTCATCACATGATTCTCATTTCAAATATTATTAAAACATTGTTCATACCAAAAGCAAGACTCTTAGTATATAATCCAACAAATAGGTCCATTTATGGATTGAAACAAGCTTCTAGATCATGGAACATCCGTTTTGATGAAGTAATCCAGTCATATGGATTTATTTAATGTCCAGACGAATCATGTGTGTACAAGAAGTGTGACGGAAACATAGTGGTGTTTCTTGTACTTTACGTGGATGATATTTTGCTTATTGGAAATAATGTAAAGGTATTGTCGGGTGTAAGGGTATGACTATCCAAGCAGTTTGAGATGAAGGACTTAGGAGAAGCCAGACATATTCTAGGGATCAAATTGATAAGGAATCGTAAGAAAAGAATGTTGTGTTTATCCCAAGCTTCATTCATTGATACAATCATGACTCGTTTTAACATGCAAGACTCCAAGAAAGGATACCTGCCTTTCAGACATGGAATTCCTCTATCTAAGGAAATGTGTCCAAAGACACAAAAGGAAATAGAGGAAATGAAATTGATTCCTTATGCTTCGGCAGTAGGAAGCCTCATGTATGCAATGCTATGTACTAGGTTGGATATTTGTTATGTCGTAGGCATGGTCAGTAGGTATCAAAGTAACCCAGGACAAAGGCATTGGACTGCGGTAGAGCATATTCTGAAATACCTGCGAAGGACTAGGGATTATATGCTGATTTACCGAGCGGATACGTTATTGTCTTTGGGTTATACTGATTCAGATTTTCAGTCATATAGGAATGCTAGTAAATCCACCTTGGGTTATGTATTTACTCTTAGAGGAGGAGCCATAATATGAAGGAGTATAAGGAAGAAATGTGTTGCGGACTCTACCATGGAAGCTGAATATGTAGCAGCCTCTGAGGCAGCTAAAGAAGCAGTAAGGCTTAGGAACTTCTTAATGGACTTAGATGTGATTCCTGGTTTACCCAAAGCAATCACAATTTATTGTGATAACAGTGATGCAGTAGCAAACTTGAAGGAAACACGAGCCTATAAGGCGAGTAAACACATTGAGCGCAAGTACCACCTAATACGAGACATCGTTAAAAGATGGGAAGTCGTTGTCGCTAAGACTGCATCTGAGGATAACCTGGCTGGTCCTTTTACTAAGATGCTTCCAGGGAAAGCGTTTGATGGGCATGTAGAAGGAATGAGGATTAGATGCGTGTTAGTAGATATGACAGCGTAGTCTTTTAGTATAAATGAGAGATTGGTAGATTGTATACTAAAAGTTTAGCTTTTATATGAACAATGTTTTAACAATTTATTTGAAATAAGAATCATATGATGAAATATTTTCATATTATAATTTATTTATATGATTGTGCAAAAGTGCACTTACTTTATAATGATAATATATTGTGTGACATCACGTGGAAGATCATATTATCGGATTCCTTATAAAATATAAACAGATGCTCACAATCGAGATAGACAGAATGTAGAAGGATGGCTGTAGTGTGATTTGGTATTAGTTTGTCTTGACTATAGAATCACATTAGTATGCTTTGTGTGTATTGAGTAGTTACGCTTGAGATCATTCGACTTATATTGACTATATAGAAGAACTTGATCTCTGTAATTATAGATTTGTGCTCTTAATCCCTATACAATAATCTCGACACGTAATCCGGTATGTATTGTTTTAATTCATCAATGGGTGAGATTTACATGTATTAAATCAATAAACTCGGTGAGATGGGAAACAGTGTTGTCTCTATGGTGTGCTATTGATTGTAGAAGGAATCTGTGTCCTATTAAATAGGTTGATTATGTCACCTTGAGGAGCTCATATGAATTATCATGTAAATCTTGCAAGTGGATTAATTCTGGCATGATAATGAGGTTGAGTGGTACTGCTCTCGGATGAGATATTAATTAATGGAGTTGTCAGTAACTTAATTAATAAAAGGGCATTGTATATCTTAAACATGTGGAGACTAACAGACTCATAATAAGAAGGAGCCCATAACGTAATTTGGGATTGGAGCGGCAGTACAATAATAATATTTTAGTGGAATATATTATTATTAATGGACTTAAGTATAAGTTTTGGGCTAAACTTGGATACTTAAGCCCAATGGAGGCCGAACTCTAATTTCTCCTCCTGGTTCCTGCTGTAGCTTATATATAAGTCATCTCAACTGTCCAGAAATCCAAAAAAAATAATTCATGCCTAACTGTGAGTAGGGAGAAAGAACAGCATATTGAGAGGATCTTGAAGATCGTCGCCCACACGACATCAAGAATGGACTTGGTAACACAGCAGAAGATCAAGAGGTTGTTTTCTGCAGCTGTTCTTCATCAACATACCCTGGTGAAATGTAATACATTTCTAATATTCTTGCTTCCGCTGATTTTCTAAACCATGATCTCTACAGGCCTGACCATATGCTCCCAGCCATATATTTCTGTTAGAACCATGCTCCCTACCACTATATCTCATTTTCTAATCGGAATTGTGCTCCCCAAGCCTCACCCTTTCTCTCCCACCAAATTTTCTCTCTCTACTACTCATGATTTGTTGATTATTTTTTATACATCGGTATCTGATCCGTTGACCGACTAATCCGGAGGTGGTCAGAATCTACCGTCCATTAGCAGGTACCCCCATTTCAAGGCTGAGTTATTGATCACATCCTTGGGTTTCGAACTTTTGACCTTAGGGAATTTCAACCTAAGGCACCTCAAGCCTTTACCGCTAGGCAAACCCCTGGGGATTATTCATGCTTTTTTTATCTTCAGACAATATATTCGTAAAGTTAGGGATGACCAATAGGATGAAACAGTAATAAAAAAAGAATATATGCAAGAAAAAATACACAGTACAATATTTTTAGATTTTCTAAATGAAATTTATTCAATGAAAATCTTCATGATGCACATCAAATAATCAATCATATATTATTTTTAATTATTTTTTTAATTTTTAGCTATATCTTGATAAGGGCAATCACTAATTCCACCTACTCCTTATGGCATAGGTGTATAAGATATAGACCTTAAAAATAGCTCATATAATTTGTTAACCAAGTCACCATGGTTTGACTCAACCATGATAGGAAATCAGATTTGCATTCCAAGATTATCACAAGTGGATGGTGGAGATTTCTTATAGTAGAAATTTGTTAGGATATTATTTTGTTGTGGTTCTCACTCTATGAGTTGTCATCCTAGCCTTTCTATATAAGTCATAGTTATCCTTTGTATTGTCTATTCAATCAATGAAAATGAATTCGCCATACGAACTGTTCAAGTGATTGATTCGTCAAAATTGAAATTTCTAAGTATCGATTTACGTTCTGTTGATTACTAAATACAAACAATTTGGAGGAAGAGTGGATTGTTCCTTATTCTTGTTCTTGGATTTGTATGTTTGGGGCATTGGGGTTGTGAAGTGAAGATGGGACCAAAGCATGTTTCTAACAATTATCAGGTAGAGAGGTATGAACAGTGAATAATTATCTAATTAATTTCAAAAAGTAATCTAATTATTTATATAGAGTAATCTATCTACTTATAAATTGTATACAATTTAGTTCTTCATGATACATGACTTTATTTTCAAAAATCATAATCTCAAATCAAAGACTGTTCCAATTAATTCCAAAGAGTAATCTAATTATTTTTATAGAGTATTAATCTATTAACATACCAATTGCATACAATTTAATTTTTTACAAAACATGACTTCATTTTCAGAAAATCAGAGTCTCAAATCAAATAGCAACTCAATTCATAATAAAAAAATAACACAATTAACAGAACCTTATCAACCAAATAGAATAAAACATAAACAAATCAATATAAAGGATAATCTAAAAGATTGTTCATAGTAACTTAAATCATCACAAAGAGTAACCAATTAATATAAAAGAGTAACTTAAAAGATGTTGACCAAATACAACAATATATAATTCACGCTAGAAAAAAAAGTTGCATACTTCTTCCATCTCATCATAACAGTTACGTTTGTTTTTTGCCCGGAGATTAAGGAATATAGTATTTTAATGTGTATTGAAGTGAGAGAAATAATATTTAATGTATAATATGTAATTGTATTAGTGTTGTAGGTGGGTCCCATGGAGATATTTTGATTGTTTTGTGTGATCTCATATACCAAAAAAAGAAATATAACCATTAGGTTGGGACGCCTAAATTGAAAATATGTAACTATTAGGATGAGACGGAGGGAGTACCTGTCAAATGCAAAATTATTATGAAGAAGGGTAGGTCGGTCTATCATATAGGTAACAACCGTTATGAACCATTAAAATTTCCCGAAAAATTCTTTTATAAGTTGAAACATTATTTTTTTATTAATTAGATTACTCTTTCAAATTAAAAATAAAATAAGAATTAAAAAAAATAAAAATGATACATCACTTAATAGCTAGCAGTTAGTTAATCAAGGATGTGACTATTAAAGTGGGGACCACATATTTTAATTAAGGTTGACACTATTGTCAATCGAAAAAATTACTATGAGCACCCAAAATCATAAAAAAATTACATATAAAAATACACTTTAAACCCTCATACCCCAAACATATATTCAACAAATATTTAAATTACTAAAAACACCTATCATACTTCCTAAATACACCAAATCCAAAATACTTTACAAAAAAAAGAGCCTACAGATAAGAATTAGAGCGACACTATTGCCACAAAGACATTATTGAAATAACCGAATTTTCTTAAAAAATATAGAGTGAAAATACATTTTTAACCCTAAAGTCAAACACCCATGTAATTTAATTTTCCCAGCATATCCACGTCATTTAATTAAAACTTAGATTTTGATAATCTTATTAAATCAACTCACCTGCTTTAATATTTATCATCTGCAAAGAAATTAAACAAAATTTGCAAAAAAATCAAGAAGAACATAGGTAAATCGAACAACGGAAATGAATGAAGAAAACAAATTTCAACTAAAATTGGGAAATCTGATCTGGTTTTCTTCGCCCGTGGAGTTCATAATTTTTTAATTGGCACACTAAATCACATATCCTTTCTCTTTTCATTCATTAATTTGTTCTTGATGCCATGAAGAAGAAAGACCCTAAAATTAACACATCTCGTGCAACGCACGAGTTCAATTAGAAAATTTTATTGTTGCATTTTAAATTGCTAAAATTTTGCATTTTAACCTCATTGCAAAAGATATTAATAAATTTATACGAATTGATCAACTTAACAGGCTCGCATGATTTTATAAGTGTTTTTCCCATAACAACATTATACTATAATATTAAAACATTAGGTTAGATAAAATTCAAATAAATATTATTCGGTTCAAACATCATAAAATGAAGTAAGTTGTTTCCCTAAAATTAACACATCTCGTGCAAACGCACGAGTTCAATTACCAGTTTATTATAATGTCAAATTTTAGCTTATTTTATTATACCACATATGCAATCGTTAGAAATAACGGAGATATTGTCCTTAAGACATTCTTAATGCTATTTGATTTGATATATCTAATGAAAGCTCATTAGCAAAATCAAATTTATTAAAAGAGTAAAATAACTTATATGTTGTCCTTAAAAGTTGTTTGTCTATTCGACAAATATATAACAACTTTATAAGAAGTTTTAGTTAAATGCATTTTCAACTCCTCCACCAAACTTCTTCAATAACCACATTTCATGGTTTTATACTCCTACTAATTTTACAATTCTTAATGAATTTGATATTCCAGTTTTAAAATTCTCATACTATGGTTAAGACCATAAAATTCATACTCCTTCCGTCCCGTTTCAATGTTTACGTTTGTTTTTTGCATGTTGATTAAAAAGTATAATATTTTAATAGATAGTGGGTGGAAAAATATAATATTTAATGTAAAGTTGGTAGGTGGATTAGTGTTGGATGATATATTAATTGTTTTAGGTGAGTCCCATATTCCAAAAAGGAAAATATAAACATTGAAATGAGACGTGTAAAATAGAAACGTAAACATTGAAACAGGACAGGGGAGTACCTTTTAACTTTAAGCATAATTTATAAATAGATCACTTTAGTTTCTTATATCCAATTTTTTTTCACGTGGGTGTAAATAATTATCTATTTCTGGGCAATTTAAAACATGCAACTGCTTAAGATCAAGTTTTTTTTTTACCCATTCACAGTTTATAAGGTGGTTTGAAAACTGCTTTACAAGAAACTTGATCGTGATAGTTACTTCTGACCCCGTGTTCGATAGCCCGACCGAGTTTCCTTAGGGGTGGCGACCTTCGTGAATTCACTTCACGAGCCCAACTCCAGGGAGTTCTTTCCTGTCACCCGTTCTGAGGCTGAGATTTCAATACCCATTGAAGATTCTTATCTACAAAACAGGGTCACTCTATATTCCTCATTTATTATCATTCGAATCTTACTGGAAAAATGGACAGAAACCTTTGTCCAACATTGAAATTAATCAGAAATTGTAGTCGATTTGGAATATTTCTTTGGTTCATGTCATCCCTCTAGGTAGGGGATTCTTCAATACCTTCATAGTTGACCCTATTTGCAGACAAAACGTTTTAAAGAAACGCTGGTTTGAGTCTGGTAAGATCCGAGCTCTAAAATGGATTCCTTTCTTCAATCCTTCAAAGCTAAAACATCTGTGGTGTCCGTCTGGATTAGAATTTCGAACTTCCGTTCGAGCTCTGGACTGAGAGGGTGTTGCTCTCTGTTGCTTCAGCCGTTGGCTTCCCAGTTCGGGTAGAGGAACGCGCATTGGATGCCTCTACGGGGCATTTCGCCCGTGTGCTTGTTGAGTTGGATATCCATGATTCCTTGCACGAACATGTCTCGATTAAGCTGTCTTCACAATCTCTATCAGTTTCAATTGGTTATGAAAATATCCCGATTTATTGTGAATCTTGTCTCACTTTGGGTCATCTAGCATCGGATTGTAAGAAGGGTATCAAAGCCCCTGTTTCCAGATCAAAACGCCCTTTTGAGGCTGACGAGCATGAGGTCCATAAGCGACGGCTATGGCGTAAACAATCGGCTGCTCCTTGCAACCACGTTGTCTCACATTCTTTTCCTGTTCAGGTTGAAGGGGCTGCGAACCTTTCCCCTACTGATCTGCCGGATCAGTTTTCTTCCCAGCCTGGTCACGTTGCTAATACTTGTATGTCTTCTTTGTATTGTGGAAGTCAGTGGGGAATTATGCTGCTGCGGCCTCTGATTCTTTTATTTCGGCTTCGAGATCGAAAGGCAAAAGGGAGGTGTCAGATTCTAGACAGGAGGTGTGTAATCAGCCCCTTCCTGTGTCGATCTCAAACCCGTTTGATTTACTGGCTGTGGAAGAGTTTGCTGATTGTTCAAGGGAGCAGATGGATACTGAAGCTGCTGTCGAACAGAATTCGATTTCTGAATAGATTGAGACTGATCTGAGCACGACACCATTGGTCGTGGTGCCCCCGGACCTTCTCTCGCAGCCGGCTTCTACGGATCAGAATCTGAACGTCGTTTCTTGCGATCCTGCTGCTGAGAAGGCCCCTGTTCCCTCCCTAGCTCCATCCTTGGAAGGGGAGGTGCGGCTGGCCTCGGAGGAGCAGATCCCCTTGAATCTGACTACTCCCTTCGCGGATCACTCCACACTTGGGGGAGATGACACTCCAATTGTTTCTCATGCTGATGATATTTTAGTTGGGAGTTTGTGTTAGTTCAGAGGTGTTTGATGCTGAGGCCCCTTCGGATAAGGTGGCGGTCGACCACTTTATGAAGGAAGTGACTTTTATTAACCAATGTGGACTCTCGAATGCCTTTAAAGCGTTGATGCCCACTGTGCTTCTCTACGTCAGTTCAGTGCTAAACCAGTTGGGGTGGACTTGGAAGCAACAATCCCTACTTCTAGGAGTTTCCAACTCTTAAAAGTAGTATTCCTAAATTGAAAGGAGGACGCTCAAGGCACAAGAAAGGAATTTCTTTTATAAAGCCCGCCTCTAAGCCAGTTACTCCACAATCTATTATGATCGAACCTACGGCCATTTGCGATGTAGCCACAACAAGAAAATGGAGCAAGTTCAAAGGATTAGAGAAATATTAGTTTCTCTTACTTCATTTTATCATAGCCAGTTTTTGGCTTTGCTTTTAGCCCCCTGTTTGGCTACTTATGCGTTCTCACATTTCTAACATCATCTTTGTATCCCTCTATATTTTTCTTTTTCATTTTCCTTTAATAATATTGCTCGGCTAACAAAATAAAGTACAATTATATCATTCTGCAACACCAATTTAGTGTGGTGTATGTGATATTTTGCATTAAGCATAAATGCAAGATTTTTTTATAATTTAATAATTGAGCATGATAATTCATTATAATTATCATGAAATTCATCACTCCTTCCCAACTTTATAATTTTCACTTTTCTATCTAATTTTCTAAACTTCATTAATAAATGTTTATCGAGCATTTATAGAATAAAATTTTTCGAGCATTTATAGAATGAGATTTTTCTTGCAAAGATAGATATAACCATAATGTAAAAAATTATATTTAAAATTGAAAATGATGAAATATCTTTATTTCTTTAAGAAGTGATTATCATAAGACTCGCAATTAGCGGTGTAAACTATTATAAGAAGCTGTGTAGTTACTGTGACTCTATTGTTTGTGTGTTTAGTTTGCTTTCGTTTATTGCAATTCACACAAATATCAAGATTGGTAAGAGCCTAGATCATGAAAGGTTTTATTCTTAATTAGTCTTTTGAAAAATTCTTTTAGAGAGTTACCCCAAACATTAATGACACGTTTAGTTCCAACTTTATTATTTTTAAATGAACATAATGCTTAAATATTTCTTAAACCTTTCCTTTGAACCAACATCTCAACATTATGTGAATTTAATTCATATCCATTTATCTTTCATGGTATTATGGTTCATTTGGAATAAGGTCATACTTAAAAGGTAGTGAGTTTGTAAACTACACTAATAAGTTTTTAATCATATTCATTATGGAACGCTTAAGTCTTGCTACAATATTTGTTATCTTTATGATAAATTATTGTATATCATGCGAACCATCAAACTTTATGGTGGTTAAAGCCATTAGCATCTCTAATCGCTATGTTCTTTCACCCTCAAGTGTAAGAGATCGATTGTAGTGCGTGTGACCAAGTGAAATATTGTTCCCACGAGATAGTTATAAATTTAACAAGTAATTCTATTAATGATAATTCGATTGCAAGACAAATTTGGGGATTTTTGAAAGGATAATTAATTAAACTAATAAAACTAAATTTAAATAATTATACTAAGCAAATAAAATAAATCACACAGAGAAAACGATTTAGAATTCAAGAATGGAGAATTGGTAATGCTCGGGCTAACAGCTTAACTATGTGATTAATTTATCTAGAATCAAATTAATTACCTACAGACGTTTATAAGAGGATCACTAAGCCTAGTTAAATCACCTTAATCGGGTAGGATCTAACACTTATAATGAGCTGAAAATCCTAGGATCAATAAGGAATTAATTCTTTCTCCCTCCATAGGTACTTCATGCTAAATTTCATTAAAGGCTAGAGCACTAGATTTTCCTTTCTAGATACGCAATTATCAACCCCTATTGTCTCATTACCAATTACCTAATAATGATATTTTACAAAGTAATTAATATTTCAAATTGATTGTCTAACACTCTTAGGAATTATAGGCCAATACCCTAAGACTATCACAGGAAAAAACAATTATTATGCAGAAATAGAGAATCATATTAACTATCAATCAGTGATACCGTCAAGAATAATTAAAAGAATCAAAACCAAAAACACAACAATATGAAGTCTCAAAATATATTCTTCAATAAAGAAATAAACAATCTGCAGAGAAATAAATTCAAGTCTAGGGAAATCAAATCTGTCTTAGCGCCCTAACATTACCAACAAAGAAGTTTAGCCCATGGATTTACGAGGACAAATCACAATGATGTAATAAACTCTAACCATTATGCTAAAATAACAAAGATAAGTAATTAAAAATAAAGAACCCTTTTGAAGGACTTGATGAGTGATATTTTCACCTAAATTTTAGTGTCTTTTTACGTGTGTTTTCTTGTATTTTTATCAGTATTCATGTGTTATTTGGTTGTATTTTGTATTTTTATTGAAATGTGTGTGAATGAGCTTAAACCTATGATAAGAAAGATGTAGGAAAAAGTAGATCTCAATTCGGAGTTGAAACGAGAGAGAACGAGCTAAAACAGTGAAGGAAACAAGGGATGCACCAACACAGGCCGTGTACGAAACACGGCCCTATAAGGGTGGCCGTGTACCGTCATCAATTCATCCAACACAACCACCTTGTGCCCGTGTTACAGCACACAATTCGTGTTGCGTAACACGGCCCTGTAAGTCTTGGCCGTGCAGCAACATCAATTCACCCAATACGGCCACCTTGTGGCCGTGTTGCAGAGCACGACTCGTGTTGTATAAAAAGCTGCTAAAAAATTCCAGAACCTTCTAGAAGCTTTCCAAGGGGTATAAATACCCAATAATTCAACATTTGATGAGATTGGCCGAGGGTTTCCCTGTTTCACACACCTCACACACCATTTCTTTCATTCCATACCATCATCTTCATCCATTCTTCATTCTTTGGATCTACCATCATACCACCATCAATTTCTACATTCAAGTGAAGGAAAAGGATCAAGGAAGAGAGAAAAGTGCAAAGAAGGGAAGGAGGTCACCATTGAAGATAGATCAAGGGAGTTTCCATTCAATCTTTGTATTAAACTTCATAGTTTTATCATGATTTGTAAGGATTTAATTGTCTATGTTAATTTCTTTATGAATATGCTAGGCTAATCTCCCTTATTAACAACATGAGAGTTGTTGGATAATTTTAGGATTTGTGTATTTGAATTCATATGTTGATTGGATTTATGATTTTCTATGATTGATTATTAATTGCTTGATTTGTATTGTTGATTTGTGTGGTTAATTGTCATGAACATGTGATTAGATTGAGAAATCAATTATATGTTTAAGATAGTTCATTGAATCATTTCATCAAACACTTCATGTGCATTATAAATTGTAAAGAGATTGAGAAATCCTTTAGAATTTAGAAACCTTTGATAGAACATGTGATTGGTTTGATCGAGAGGTTGATTAATTATGTGAAGGGACTCTCATTTCAAGCTTAGTACCTAGTTGGAATTATTTGAATGAGAACCAATCCGTTGAGCTAATTGAGATTCATATTCTATCCATCTCGAGAGGGAGTTCAGGTGAATTTAGTGTTGGCCCTTTTTCATATACCCATAACCATATGAATTTGATACATTTATCCTAGGATTTTCACTTCTTAATTGTTGTTAATCTCACTTTTACTTAATTTGGAAAACTACTTTTCATCCATCTATCTTGTTTGCTAATCATTGCTTGCTTGCTTGCTTTGATTGATTTAATTTCTTGTTCGATCAAACTACCCATTGATGATTCGTCTCTATAAAATTACGATAAACGTGATCTCGCTTAAGTTCTAGCGCTGACCTCCTTGTGGTTCGATAAATTGTTTTAATTGGTCATCCCTACTACAAAATGGCTAATCAAATGGCGCCTTCTCCGGGGAGGCAATGGTTGCTAGTAGCTTGAAGAAGGATCGTTTCGAGTGATCTTAATAGAGATATTTTTTTATTTTATTTGCTTTTTATTATTTGGTTCGTGAAACCTTGTTCTAACTTCTTTTGCTTTGAAGGTGTATGCAAACAAGATCCAAGGAAAAACAAATAGAACCTATTGATTTGGAGATTGAGCATACGTTGAGAAGAAGAAGAAAGGAGAACAAAACCAAAAAGAGTAATCGATTGGAGAATTTTCAAGAAGATAATCATGTAGAGATAGAGCATGATGGGGGAAGGAGGACAACATGTGAACGTGCAAGACAACGCACCTCAATTTAATGCAAATCTTCCTCAATGAGCCTATCAAAATCATGGAGCTTTCAACAACCAAGTTTTGCTTCAACAAATGGTGCAACAAGTTCTAAGGCAACAATGCTTTCCACAAGCTTATGCTCCTCCACAACAAGCATATGTACCATCACCACCGCCTCCAGTGCAACATGGAGTTCATAATGAGTAAAGGCATGAAGAATTTATATAAGACATGTGGGTCAAGCATACACGTGTGAGTCTGATGGCAGTAGAAATAAACATGGGCTTCTTGGATGGCTAGTTTGAATCAACAATTTGACTTTCATTACATGTGTAAGTATGGCCCACTATTGAATCAGCTTAATTCTTCGCGGCCCATAATTCAACAAGGATCCCTGCATACTCCCTTTATATTCAATTACTCATATTTGCTTCAAATGGACCCCACCATATACATTTGCATGCCCTTGCATGTATAGCTTTTGGCAATTGACGTGGAAAATTTATGGGAGAACAATTCTGTGCATGCATCATGACTCATGGACCAAAACTTAGGAATTTCAAAAATCCACGCATTCAGCTGCGCAACTTCACCGTTTTGGTCATAACTTCTTCATTCGAACTCCGATTTAAGTGATTCTTGCGCCCACGCGTTCCTCTCTCCGTGGCTTTTCAACCATGTCCCACATAGACACTTTATGTCTCCACACAAATGCAGAAAAATTATAGATAGTGGTCCTCTGTTTTCTTACATGTTGCACAAATTCACCTTTCACTCCAACTTGACATTTTTATCATTTTTCCTCTCAAAACGCAACAAAATACCTCTCAAGCATCTTTGAGTTAATAATAATTCAAAGTAATAAGATTTGTGCAAATAATATCAATTATACACTCAAAGTGGTATCAAATTAGACCCAAAAATACATGAATTTCTACTCTCATCAATCTCATCAAGAGATTCATTAGTAATTTAGGTATGATAGACTTAATTTCTCAGCCACATTGATTTGCATAAATATTAGGATCAGTCTATTTGATCTAACTCAAGCATTATAATCAGATTACTTAGTTTTACTGCTAGTAAAAGAAAATGAGCAATTTATCTTAAAGTGATAAATAAAATCCAAAGCACTTTGGTGAAATTAGATTTATTCAAACTATTTAAATTACTTTAATCCATTTTGTAATAGAACAGATGCAACATGCGAGTAGAGATTGAATTTAGATATTTTAAGAATAAGAATAATATAATTTATATATTCCATAAATATCTTGAGTAATTTAATAAAAGATTTAGGATCGAAGGCAATAAATGTATACCGAAGTTCTCCTTTGGGGCGATACAACAATATACAATCATAATCATAATGACACTTGAAAATTTAACATAATTTGATAATTAAATATTTTCATTAAAACTATTTTGTCATCTTTGGACATACAAAATAGTTTGTCATAATATATTAATTAACAATTTATCACATTCATATTCATGAATTAAAAAGACTGGTCATCACCTTTGGGTGAATTTAAAGTCTTATAATTATGAAAATTTTAATAACCCATATAATAATTCTCTTTATTCAAGCATCACATAAATATGGAAAATTAAAATTTAATTATATGATTTATCTTTATAATCTTTCAGGTCAGACCACTTTGGTGACAAACATTAAATAAATATAAATCATATATAAAATCATTCATTATAATCTTATCAAATATTCTCAGTATAAATTATACTCAATAGATATATATGATTTCAAATCATAATTATATCAAATCATTATTTCATAAATATTCATAAATCACAATCAATATCATCTATTAATTAAAACCTTAAGACTGTCATCATTAATACACTTAACTTATCCATGAATATCACAATAAAGATATCATGTGTAATGTATAATTTCTATTAGTATTATAACATATTCGACATCTTAATATTTGGGACATTATTCATTATAAATAAGTCATGAGCCATTAAACAATAATAAGTTAGATATTTCTTTAAAGCAAATAGACGTATATCTCATTAAATAACTACTTGAGCATCAAATATGTACCTTAATATATGTCTAATATCTAATCAGTTTCATAATTTTGATTTTAACTTCATCTACATAAAATTATACATTAGGCGACTAGATACCACACATTAAGCATACAGTTAATTAATGTATACACAACATCAAATTACAATTATATTAATAATTGGGCATTAGAGTGCACCACTTCAAGCCATATTATGAATTAGGCAGATTGATTTATGGACTATAATTAGCTGTTATTATTCTTAATCAGTCACTAAGGAAAATCAATACACTCCCAAAATTAAAGGGAGGCACATAACTTCATATTAAAAATCACATGTGACATAATTAATTTTCATAATCTATCATTAATTATTTAGTCCCAGAAACTAAATAGGGCAGCTAACATCCTCTTAATATGGTAATTAATTATTTGAGTTATATTTGTCATACAACATTAATTCATACAAAATCTAATTATATTTAATAAAAAAAGTTTCCACGCAAACAACATCAATACTTCTGCATACAAATAGCACAATCATAATTGTAGCAATCACACTTGAAAATTTTTAAGTCAGTGAATTAATCAATTAATATATCATAATGTGTCACGGAAAATTATGTGATTAATAATTTGATGAAAAATCATGAGATCCAAAACCATGCTCTGATGCCACGTGTAAGCATAATTTCAATGTAAGCAATTAATTCATTAATCCACATGGATCTTAGATCTTCATGATTTTCACATCTTGTAACAATGATGAGAAGACTTACCTTGAGACGACCTTATGTTTCTGCTAACTACGTCGGGAACTGGTTTCTCTCCCCACCATTTTCTTTAGGCACAGTACATAAACTTTTAATGATATAGAAATCATAAAACTGTGTCACTTTTATAGGTGGAGAGAGGACCAGATCGAATAATAAATCTTTATCAAATCACATTCTATCAATGTAATTGTTAGCCATAAATATATAAATATATATGACCTTATTTATCTCATATATATTATTTATTTAAATCATGTCTTTATTTAAGATATTTGATCATAATAAATATCTTATATATTTAATTATTAATGGCACTATGCCATAATAATCTTACAGAAAATTTAAGGATAACCAATTTACAGGAATATAATATTCTCAGGTAGGAGTTCTAACAATTCGATTACATCCTTTAAATAGAGTAGAGTTCTACAACGGCTTGTTCATAATGGCTAGTTTTCCAATGGCTAGTTTCCAACGGCTAGTTTTCCAATGGCTAGTTTCACAATGGATAGTATTACAACGGCTAGTTTCCAAAATAAAATGAAATACATTGACAAGTGTTCATGCAAAATGAAGTACAACAACGAATATTGAAAATGCTGAAATGAAGTACAATAACGATTACTTCTTCAAGTTTATCACCCTACTTCCTTCTTGATTTGATCCACAACTTAAAGATGGATATGTAGTTCATTATTTGTGATCTTCGAGGTATCTCTTTCATGAGTATCTTATAATTTTTAGCTCGGGCAATGATTGTCATATTTTCAAGCTTTTTCTTGTTAAATTCATCCAACTCTTGAAGCCTTTTCTCAATAGTGTCGCTTTCTCCGACAAATGTGGTTGTTTTTCCTTTACCCTTCCTGGTACGCCTTGTTGCGTTCCTCCCCATTGGGCGAAGGGGTTCTGATCTGACTTTAACTCCAGGTTTTGAGTCCGTATTTGAAGACACCACATACTCTCCAGTTATCGAGACTCTTGACTTTTTCGGTCCACGAACATCACAATCTGGATCGACGAACTTCAGACTGTCTTTCAATACTTTCCAAACCTTGATTTGTACAAAATGAAAATCATACTTCTTTTTAAATTGAACCTTCACTTTTTATACAATATCAGCATCACTGCAGCCACTCCCCTATGCCTTCTTCTCCTGATTGTAGCAAAAGTTGAACCATTTCGCATGTTTTTTTGTAGTGTGTAGTAATGCGACTTCAATTTAGCGATAGACATAAATATCATGTCATCTGAATGATTATTATTGTAAAGATCGGCGATCCAATTATTGAGGATGAAAGTTAGCACATGGATGAAAATTCATATTTGAAGGCATTGAATTTTCTTCGGAGCTAAAAGAATTGAACCCAAATGCATCCACGAATCTTTATCCATATTTTTTTATGACAATTTAGAGTTTTGCAAGAAATAAAAATTAGCAATCAAATGTAGTGTTTTGAGATTGAGAGTAGAAGATATTGTAAGAAACGAATGAAGTGAAAGGTTTATTTATAATGAGATTAAAATATAAAAAAATTTAAAAAATTTAAAAAAAAGCACCGGTAATATTAACGTTAAAATAATTTGGCATGTCCCCAACGTATATATCAGCTACTTTGTGCCGACAATGGCCTTTTGAAATAAATTTGAGTTGTTCAATTGCCTTTTGAAATAAAGTTTATTAACAATTTTTTTATTAATTTTTTTAATGAAAAGTTATTTATATTTACCTAAATTTTGTATATCAATTATATTTACCTAATTTCTAAATAAATTATAAATAATTATATATTTTGATTATTTTAATTTTATAAAATTTTGAAAAAAAATATTATTAATTTATTTTATTACATAAAACTTAAAAATATATAATTTTTCCATAATTTATTTTAATTTATGTCATTGTATAGAAAAAAAAATTCGTTACTCCCCTGGCCCCCTCTTTCTCTTCCACATCACTGATTATAAAAAAACTAAAAAAAATATACTCCCTCCGTCCCAAACTCGTTGTCTTAGTTACTGTAGACACGGAGTTTAAGAAAAGTTATTTTTTAACTAACTTGTTTGACTTTTTAGGGATATTGTGGTATTTTTAGGTAATGAATAAATTAAAAAGTATTTTAACTGTGTTAGGTGGGAGTGGTACTTTTGAAATCAAGATAAACTTTTAAGGTTAGTTGATGTGAAGTTTCCTTTTTTGGAATAAGACAATTAGTTTGGGACGGATGAAAATGGAAAATAAGATAACGAGTTTGGGACGGAGGGAGTATATATTAAGGATTGGGTGGGGGCAAAACAGCTGGGACCCACTCACCATTCAACCTATTGCACGTGAACTTTAGTCTCTCTATGATTGGAGGAGTGTTATCACATCCCTATTCCCCACTCTCCCCTTTGTCTAAAAATCTGGGTTTGTTCTACAAAACCTCCTAAAAAAACCTCTCCCTCTCCCATTGCTAAAAACTTCAATCCCCTGGTTTTTCTACAATCCACCTAGGCAAAATACCCAGCATTGGGGGAGGCTTAATATTCATAAAAAATACTCCATCAATCTCATAATGAAATTCACATCTTCATAATTGAACACATGGCTCAGGTCGTATACTTAAGGCCGTAAAATTTACACGTGGAAGACATTATGAATTTCAGACAAGTTAGGAGGTAAAGCTATTTTGTAAACTGTCTTCCCAATAATTTCCAAGACTTCATATGAATCTCGTCTTAAGTTTTCCTCTCTTTCCAAAACACATAATACCCTTTACTGGTTTTACCTTTAAGAATACCTAATCTCCCGACTAGAACATTTGATCTTCACATTTCTTTTCAGCGTAAGTTGATGAGAGTGAAAATAAGCGTGTTTTAGTGTCCAATTTAACACCTTTTTTATGGAAATTGTTGTTATTTACTAACACAAGTGTCTTATATTTGATATATGTGATAAAAAGATGTGTTTGAGGTGTTTTATTGTGTTTTAGGTGGAAAAATGAATCAAAAGAGCAAAGTTGGAGAAAAGGTACAATTTGTGCAAGAATGCTGAAAAATGCACGTCCAACTTGGGTAATTTTTCTGTATTTTGTGGAGCTCAAAACTAGAATTGTGATACATGATTGAAACGGCCCAGAAGAGAGGATCACTTTGGCATAAGAAACACCTCAATTGGAGTCCAAACGAGAAAGTTATGATTAAAATGGTGACGTCGCGCAAGCTGTTCCTACTCATCACAACTGTGTCATTTTGCATGACTCGTTACATATTCAAATATTAGAGTTTTTATGAGTTCCTTATATGGATAGAAAGTCATGGAAAAGAAGATCGCGTGAGTGAGAATCAATTAAATTGGAGTTCTAATATCAAAGAATTATATAAAACGGCGAGACTGCGCAAGGCCGCTCGACCAAAAGAGGTGCCTCTCGACCAAGACCATTTGGTCGAGCAATGGTCGAGCGAGTCGAGCGAGACACTGGAAGAAGTTTCAGCTTACAGAGATGCCGCTCGACCTCTGCTCGACCACGGTCAATCCCGCTCAATAAAGACCATTCTGGTCGAGCGGGGACATGGGATCCTATTTTTGGTAATTTCGTACCTCCAATGTGTGTACTTTCGTATTTTCCAAGAAAAAACTCATCCAATGTCCATTATGAGAGCTTACAAGTATAAAAGGGGATGCAGATCACACCAAGACAGAACTAAGAGGGGATCGCCCCCCAACCATCATCCACATCCTTTCCTCCATCCATCAATCCATCCATCACTTTGAAGTTTCGTTTGTTGAATCAAGAGGAGAAGCAAGAGGAGGATTCAAGACGGAGAAGGACGCGACCACACCCACATCTAAAGTTTTATTCGTTTCCTAATCTATCTTGTATTTTCCAAATTATGGGTAAGATCTATCCAACCCCCATGATTGTTCTTCGTAACACCATGGGCTAGAGCCTTTTTGGTAGATCTAGGGTTTTGAAGGTTTTTATGAATTAATTGAACTTTCATGTGTATACTCCGTACATCACTACTTGTGGAATTATTCTATACATGATTATGCAATTTTAATTCATATTCACGGTCGTTTTGTGCTTCTTCAACTGTTATTTAGAGTCTGAATATGTATCTTGGTTGTTGATTGAGTGCGTTCACTGCTGAACATAATTCCATGTTATGATTATAAGTGAGGGGGCTCCGAAGTTTCATTAGAACTGTCATGTATAAATGTTTATTAATTGAATTGAATTCGGGTTAATAAGTAGGATAAAGAGATTAATTTTATAGTACCTATAAAGGGAGATTATATCGGGTTAGATTATCAATCCTAGGGAAAAATAATTGATACTGATAGTACCTAGAAAGGAAAATTGATACTGATAGTGATGCGTCCATATTGCATAAGGTAGAGTCGGACATTGATACACGAAAGGAAAATTAATTAGTGAAATCAGATTACCCTAGGGCTACCTACTCTCCATTCTTGAGCCGCATTCGTATTCTTTGTGTTTAATTTATTTTATTTACAATTTAAATCAATTGTTTAGTAATTTAATAATTAAATCCCAAAACTTTATTGTCTTTTGTCTTAATTAATTTAGTAAATAATTAAATTGATAATACATCATCCTTTGGGTTCGATATTTAACTTGGTCGCTTGCTCAAGCTGCAATTGATATCCTTAATACCTGGGGATTAATTTTGTGTGCAAAGAAAACGCTCATCATACGTCTTTTGTCGGTCTTGAGCTATTTTAATTCTTTCTCTAATTTGGCTTTTGTCCTTCACCGTTTTATCAACGATCTCAAGTCCAAACAACTTTTTTTCTCCAACCTCATCCCAATAGAGTAGGGACCTGTATTTTTTCTAATAAAGCGCTTCGTATGGAGCTATGCGGATTGTCGCCTGGTAATTGTTGTTGTATCCAATTTCTATTAGAGATATGTAATCTTCCCAATTTCCTCCAATATCCAGGATACATGCCCTCAACATATCTTCAATTATTTTTTTGGTGCTCTCTATTTTTCCATCGGTTTGAAGGTGGTATGTAGTGTTGAACTTCAATTGAATTCCCATTGCGTCTTGTAGCCTGCGCCAAAAGTTAGAAGTGAAACTAGTATCCCTGTCGGACACTATTGAAACTAGTAAATCATGAAATCGCACTATCTCCCCAAGATAAATCTGAGCCAATTTATCTGTATTGTAGTTTCATTTTTATAAGTAGAAAGTGTGTTGTCTTTGTCAATCTATTAACAATTGTCCAAATTACGTGATTTCCATGTAACATCCCAAAATTCAGTTATAATAATAATAATTAATTAATTAATTAAATAATTAACGTGGATTGATAACCACCACAACTTTGCTAAATATATTAGCTAGCCACATAGATTACCTTATCTAAATGTTTTCTTGGTAAGTTACGTGTATTAAATTTACGTAAGTGATGAGACAATGTTATTCAATAGGTAATGATACCCTCTAAATCAATTAATCCTAACATACATATTTAGGGGGAGAGATGAACGAGGAAGAGAGAGAAAGGAGAGTGTAAGAGAGTCATGTATTTCTGATGTCATGGACAGTTCTATTTTTTCAGTAACACTTGTAAGGTAGTGGTAACTTCTACTCTTCACCGAGTGTTATTACATTCCATGTTTATGATTGTTATTATTAATATGTATACGTAATAGATATGTATATACTATTAGAATATATGTCCATATTGCAGTTCGATACTAATTGATATATTGTCGGATGCAGCCATAGCCAACGCTAATTGACATATTGGCGAACCTTGAGCTGTCGCTGATACATATTTTATCGACTGCCACGTTATATTATTGTATACATTTTTCTTACTTATATATATTAGCAAACACAATCATTGAAGTCACTTCTACTGAGCTGTGGTTTACTCACCCTTTCCACTTTAAATTGTTTTCAGGTGATGTTATGACGGCGTACTAGGACGGATGCGTTGCGTAAGAAGCTATTTACATAGTTTTAAATGATACCTTTATATGCTTTATAATATTTTATTAATTTTATTAAATTTTTCACGCCCCCATTAAAGGTTAATATTATATAAGAATTACGAATAAACCTCTCTTTCTATTTAATGAAATTGGGGTGTGGCATTCCACGTAGGCTTCGGGGTAACCCATCAATAAAATTAATCTTGAAATGTTCCCATTTCCATTCTGGTATTTCCAAAGGCTCAGGCGTGATGGTTTTTAATATTCCGCCTTAATTTGCTAGCATGTTAAGCATCTTTGAACAAAATCTGCGATACAACCTTTCGTGTTTCTCTACCAGAATAGTTTCATCAAGTCTTTATACATTTTGGTTCCTTTAGGATGAATCGTGTACGAAGTACAATGTGCATGCTTCCATCGAGATTTCATTTCTTAACTCCTCATTCTTGGGCATACATATCCTTCCTTGAAACAACAAGGCACTATTATGATCCTCTGAGAATCCTTTTGTGTCTTCACTTTTTTTCAATGACCGCATCTTGATTAGGAACTCATCTTCTTTCTGAGCATTAATGATCCACTCCTTTAGGATTGGGAGTATCGTCAATGCTGCTACCTTAGCACATACATCTTGTGGTAACATTGTTATGTTAATCTTTAATTTTGAAAGTTAATTATTCAACTCTTCTTAATCAGTGATTTTGTAAGCGAAAACCTATTCACCTTTTTGTTGAGTGCATCAGCTACCACATTTTCCTTCCCTAGATGGTAGTTGATAATGCAATTGTATTCTTTCACAAATTCTAACCATTTCCTTTAACTCATATTGAGTTCCTTTTACTCAAAGAAGTATTTTAAGCTTTTGTGTTCGGTGTAGATCTCGCATTTCCCTCCATAGAGATTGTGCCTCCAAATAGTCAAGGCATGACCCACTTTAGCTAGCTCTAAATCATGAGTGGAATATTTTTGTTCATGGACCTTTAATTATCGAGAGGCATAAGCAATCACCTTATCGTGTTGCATTAGCACGCATCTCAGCCCAAGCTTTGATGCATCAATGCAGATCACAAATCCCTCCAAGCCGTTAGAAATTGTCAACACGGGGACCATGATCAACCTTTGCTTTAATTCTTGAAAGCTTTCTTTGCATTTATCTGACCATTTGGATTTAACCTCTTTCTTTATGATTCGTGTAAGTGGGCTAGCTATCTTTCACAATCCCTCAATGAACCTCCTATAATATCAAGCTAACCTAAAAAAAATTCTCAGTTCATGTACATTCTTTGGGGCCTCCCATTCACTTACAGCTTGCACTTACTTGGGTCTACTTCCAAACCCCTTACTGAAACGATATGTTCAAGAAACACAACCTGTCTGAGCCAAAACTCGCATTTATTGAATTTGACAGATTGTTTCTCTCTTCGGAGTGTTTTCATCACTATCCTCAAATATTCTACATGTTGTTCTTCATTCGGAGAGTAGATCAGAACGTCATCTATGAATACAATTACAAAATGATTCAGGTATGGATGAAACACTCAATTCATCAAATCCATGAATACCGCAGGGGCTTTGCTGAGTCCAAAAGGAAACACGACGAAATTGTAATGACCATAACGAGTTTTGAAAGTTGTTTTAGGGATATCTGTTTCTGTAATCTTCAACTGATGATACCCAGATCGGATATCTATTTTTTAGAACACGCTAGCTCCACTTAATTTGGTTAAAAAGATTTTCAACTAGTATTGAGCTCATGCGATGCATGGGATTATTTCATATGTTAATATTAATTTTTTTATTATAATTTTACTTTTTAAAACACTATAATTTTAATTTATTTTCTAATTTTTATATAGTTGAATTTATTATATGTTATAATATTAATTTTCATTAACTTTACGATTATGATTTATACATGTTACATTGTTATATTTTCTTAAACTTTACATTTCGTATAGTCCTTTTAAACTATCTTAAACCATTAACGATTATATTACTCCATCAGTAATAACTTATCCATAATAAATTAGCTCCCAATTTATTAGTGAAATTTCTCACTCTAAATCATGACAATTTTTTAATGAAATCTTTGTTTAAACAATAAAAATAATACATGGATATTAAGTATAAAAGTCTAAATTATATCCCTTTTTCCGGATAAAACAAAATTTTATAAAATATTTCCGATACTTCAAGTGTCGAGGAGAAGTCACCACCGCAAGATCAGTCATATCATCGAAAAAGTATATGACGATGATAACACGAAAGTTACACTCGATATGATCTATGTTAAATCTCATGATGGTGGTGACAATCGACATAGTTAGGAAAGAATGAAAAAAATAGCGACGGAGAAGGTAAAGTCGATTTTGTTGATAGTACCCTATACATTACATGGGAGCCCATTAAGAACATAGTCATCTGTAGTATAAACTCTCGTGACTTTAATTTTTGAAATTTGAAATTAAATTGCTTAATAAAATGATAAAAAGTTTTTAACTTGTAATGTAAAATCAAATACAAATTGTAAAATATGACTATATAAAAGATAAATGGGTAAATAAGAACAAATAGTAACACTATATCCTTTTGGATTGATTGTATGAAAAAACATTACTTTTATCTCCATTGCAATTTAATCCTAGATTTAGCAAAAAAGACTACCACTTTTGAAGCCTTTTGCATCACACCCATCGAGCAGTCAATCGTGCAGTTAGAGCTACCCAAATATTGCAGATGTGACTAACATTTACTACGTTAGATTCCATGTTATCTTTAAGTTAATTGCACGAAAAAACACTACCTATACTTAAATTGTATTTAGTGTCAACATTTGAAATTTTGGCACAAAATAACATCAAACTATATAATTGGCAAATTGAATCCCAAAACAAAATTTAAATATAATTTTTTTTTATAAATTATTATTTAAAAAATAAAATTATAAGTTAAAAATTCACACTACTCGTTTTCGTCCGTTACATATTAAACTTTACCACCCAAAAACATAAACATTACATCGATCCTCAACCCTAAAATGCATCTTAATTGCATGATTCTTCAAGACGGAGGGAGTATAACACATAGCCCGTAACAATAAACAAAGCAAAATAAGCCCACGGCTCCACCCAACAAATCGTCATCTATGTACATTCATTCAAGACCCTACAACAGTTCCAATGCTTGCACAGTAACAAAACCTTAAAAGTCTGCATGATCACTTATAATGCATAAACCACATGAGATAATAATACTCAGGTAAGCAAAAATCAAGCATAACAATGCGTAAAAAATGCATTTTTCAATGCTATCACCTTTTTCGAACTCTTCTATCTCATTTATTTTATTTTGAAGAGACTACAGAATATATCATGTTGATCTTTAGATCAAAATATACACCTGTCTAATTTAGTCAAATATCAAAATGCAATGCTCAATGTCAAAATAGTAGACAGTAAGTTAGGTATTTATTAAAGAAAAAAGTTTCTAATTTAGACAAAGGGACCTAGCTCTAACGTATTTTTCATAAATATATAAAAAGTATACAAGAATAATCAAGTCCAGCAGAAGGACCTAACACTTTTATGTTACACAGCTAAGAATTAACCATCACTAGTATTGCCACCACAAATATCTAGCTATTGTCTAGAATTAGCAATGCTAATATAGAAATATCTGAGCCATTGTCCAGAACTGGCTGTTGCAGAAAAGGGTATGGCTGAGGAATACATTTGATGGTTTTCTGTGGTTCTAAAATTATTACAAACTGTCAAAATTTCATTCTTTTGGATGGGCCTTGATCAATGATAGGATCGACAGACGCTAACTGCTCCGGTTGTGGGTTATCAGAGCTTTTCTCCCCTTCAACACTGGGAGGGGCGTAACCCTCAGGAAAAGGAGGCGGGGGTGGGGCGGGTGGCAGCTGGGAGTTGTATAATAACACCATTAAATAAATATTATAATGTGGACATCACAAGTCATATTCTCAAATGTGTCCTAGAAAATTTACTCAGATGTACGCATCTGAATTAGAGGATACGGCTTATGACCAAGTTCATTGCTTCACACATGTTCTATTTCTTCTAGGCAAACACTTGTATGAGACTCTCTCACGAGAAGACTTTCGTGAGACGGATAACAAGTGATAACATTTTAATAAAAAGTGGTAGTTGGATAAATGAAATGTGACAGTAGTGCAGTGAATTATTTCATGAACAATTCGCAATATAAATAAAAAGTGATAATATTTTTAATGAAAAGTGAAAATATCTTTCATAAAATGTGATAATTATTTAAGAAAACATAAATTCGGTCTCATGTGAGACGCTCTCACACAAGTGTTATCCTTATTCCTATATTGCAATAGCTTGTTCTTAGATGCTCTAAATAACTTCTTTTGCCAAATGACAGATTTAGTTAAGTGAAGAAAGAATATGGTCTACCTTGCGTTGCAGCGAAGCAAGAATATGGTCAACACGCTTAAGTTCCTTAAAGTCAATGGTCTCTTTAGCAGTTTTTGATTCAGAGCTTGCACTCTCATTTTCTGCATCAACTGGAAAAAGACACAAGAAAGTGGATGATGACACATCACAGAGACAAATAAAGATGTAGAAAATTTAAATGCACCAAAAAGGGAGCATATAGAGGATACAATGCAATGAGCTAAAGTTTGTCGCATCTAGTGCATAAATTTATTTGAATGTTTTTTAGTATAATTGAAGGTTTATTGAACTGCATGTCTCCATAAAATATCAATTTTCCAGCTCAATAATCTAAAGAAAGAATGAAGAGACCATAGTATGTTCAAAGAAAATTTTCAGCCATGTAGGTGCAGCCATTAGATTAGAAAATAAAAGGCAATGGCCTTGATAAAAAGAAAAGTATTAAATAAACGCCACTCAACATGCAAGTGTCTAGCACTCCTTAAGCATCAAAGGTTTAGGATAATATGCATCTCAGAATAAAAGGTAGAAATTGGGAAAGATACCATATCCAATTTTCTCCAACTTTGATGCTGCAGTATTAAAAGCCTTCGATATATGGTATAGTGCACGACCCTGGCAAAAGAGGAAGAGATTGGTGTAAAGCAAGCTGTATCTGAATAAAAATATGTAGGCCAATACATATCATCTCAAGTCTATGTGTAGTATCCATCTGCACAGAAGACAAAAGGTAGGAGAAGAAAACAAGGAAATTCAACCATTTGAATAGCAAAATGAAGACGTTGGATCGTTATCATAAAATAACTGTTAGAAAACAACGAGAGCAGATTGTGTTTCACACTCCATTGATTCTTTAGTTGTTTTCTACAACATAAAGCATTAGAAACGTGTTCCGACACTGTCATAGGACTTTCCATGAAACCTTAACTAAGTGAAAAGAGACATGTTAGAAACATCAAAAGTACACACCAGCTCAACATAGCATCAACCATAACTGCTACTCATCAAATTCGCACAACAGAAACACACAATTTAGGACAGAGCAACCAATGGCGAGAACCATAGTCCATAGAGGGCGGCGTTAAGGGGGAATAGAGAAGGTAATAAGGACTAAAGATACAGAATAAACACAATGAAACTTGCAGCAACTGCATTTCTACATGTAAAATTCTAACCTATCTACAAAAAAAGAAACTTCCAACCATATTATTATCACTTTTAAGTTGAAAAAAAAAACATGATAGATAGGAGAAGGAACACTTACAACTCGAGAAGCAAATACATTGCAAAGCTGAGGTGCTTGGTATATTGACCCATCCAAGATATAGTAAGTTAGCATTGGTGTCACTTTCTCAGGGCCATCCCTCTTTTGTTTTCTAAAGACAAACAAATGAGGCTCCAAGACTTCACTCAACATATACTCCGTTCCCGTCATCTTCCTTCACCCAAAAAACCTCACCAGTTCATATATTCATTTTCAAGCTACACATTTCAAACATTCAAAAAGTGCTTGAATTTTATAACTGCAGTAATCATGGTCAAAGCAACATAGTGAGACTAATGCATCCACATATACAATTATTCAACTTTATGATTAGCAAAATGTTCACACTACGCAACAGTTTATGCTATCCAAGCATCACTTCAATTTTAATTATGAAGTAAATCAAACTATTTCAACCTATTTTATCTCAATCTGTCCAATTTAAACTTCAAATTGCATATGACAGATAAAATTGCAGACAGGATTGCATACACACTAACTTACGAGAGGTGAGAGATGTCGAGGGGGTGAGTAGCACGGAGGCGAAGCTGCTCATTATTGCACGAGTAATCGTAGAATGGCGAAAGGGCAAAGTAATCAAAAACTAGGTTCCGGTCCAGTGGATATGTATTGAGCCATAGCTGGTCCCTGAAACAGATTCCAGTCATGTCTGTTCCCGGAATCGGTGGTGCCGCCGTCACTGCTCCATCAAAATTCGGGTTTGCGGCGGCTGGCGGTGGAATTATTGGGGTTGTTGCCATTATAGAGATTAAACGCAATTGAATAACTGGTCTGCTTACCAAATCAAGGAAGAGGAAGATATGAGAGTATAGAATACTTGCATCATTCTGTTGATCTTTAGAATCAAAATCCACTATTCGTTATATTCTCAATGGATATATTTGTGATGGATATTGGGCCAAGGCCCATCAACTACCACGCTATAGGCCCACCCACAATGAAAAATTAATTGGGCACAGGCCATGTCTCTCATAAAAGTAAATCTTCATGGTTTATACTTTATATTCACATTCTTAACCCTAAGTCTCGTACTCTCATATAACTGCTACACTTCAATAAAAATAGTTGTTCTTTTTTTTCCCGGTAATACCAATTTTATTTTTATTATTGCATTATTGTTAAAATATCTTTAGTATTACATCAATTGATTATTGCACAACACTTGTGAGTCTCGTATAAAGATTTTTGTGAAACGATAAAAAGGATTGACGGTGATTCGTAGTTGAACACGGGTCACTTATGATCATCTTACATAGAATGTGCACAGTGCGTACTCCCCATATGAAAAGGTTATCGATGATCCATGGTCACCTAAGTAAACATCAAAATTGATAATATTTTAATAAAAAAGTGATACTTAAATTAATGAAAAGCGATATTAGTTTAGTATATTATATTATGAACAATTTATAATGTAAATAAAAAATAATAACTTCCTTAATAAAAGAGTTGATATATGTGCACCCAAGATTTTAGTAAAAAAAGTGATATTTAAATTAATGAAAAGTGATAATAGTTTAATAAATTATGTTATGAACAATTTATAATATAAATAAAAAGTAATAACGTCTTAAATAAAAGAGTTGATATCCTTTGCACCCAAATGCACATGCGCATCCTATAAATTTTTATTCAATAGTGTTACGTATATATATATTTCTTAATAATTAGTAGTTATTTTATATTCAGGTTTTCATTAAAAAAATTAATAGAAAATTCACTAACAAAATGTAAAATATATTTTTATTTATTAGTGTATATTTTTTTTATTCATATATGCATAAATTTTTATTTAATAGTGTATATATATTTCTTAATAATTACATAATTATTTTACATTTAGTTCATTATTAAAAAAACTAATAGAAAATTCACTAACAAAATATGTACATTTTTATTCATCAGTGTATATATTTTTATGGGAGAATTGCAAAAATACCCAAAATTCATAGTGTCAAAATATTTACCAACACTTTGTTTTGTTTGTTATCTTTTTTACACAGTAGTACACTTTTGGATTTCTTTACCCTTACTATTCAAATCAATACCCAATGTGTCCCTTTTGTAGGTCACCCACAGGTCCATCCACATCGATTCCAGTGTGGGTGACGGTGTAGGTCACCCACATGGCTGGCGGCGCCCGCGGTGGGTGTGGGTGACGGTGAGGGTTACCCATATGGCTGGTGACCGACGGTGGATGTGGGTGACGGTGTGGGTCACCCACATGGCTGCCGCAGACCGGCGATAGGTGTGGGTGACGGTGTGGGTCACCCACATGGCCTCCGGCGGCCGGCGGTTGTTTCCAACGGCAGTGAGGAATGTGTGTGAGTGGGTGGATACTTCGAATTTTTTATTTTATTTTGGTGGAAAGGGTATAAGGGTCAATTTTTGTTAAATTGGTTAAAAAATGTAAAAGAGTTATTGATATTGATATTTGATAAGTAAGATTGTGTATATTTACCTATTGGCACTATTTTATTCATAAGTGTATGTTTTTTAAAACAGATGCACATGATATTTTTGCGTTAATAAAATATATGTAGGATTTATTAAGGTTGATTGGTTTCAGGGGTTGCAGGTTCTTGCTTGAGACCGTCTTATGTAAGACAATTTTGTACTTTTTTAAATAGTTATCACTTTCGCTATAAAACGTTATCACTTTCGCTATAAATGTTATCACTTTTTATTTATATTATAAATTATTCATGAAATAACATTATCACTTTTCATTAAATTTAGTATCACTTCTCAATATAAAAGTTATCACTTTCTAACCGTCTCACGTAAGCTCTTAGGTAAGACGGTCTCACACAAATCTTTGCCTATTATCTTTAACATTCGTGTATTGTTTTTTTTATTATTATTCTTTTTTCTCCTAATTATATCATTTGTTTTATTTATATATATAAATCACTCTAAAATTAAGAGTTTAACTGTTATGCACCGGTGCACTTAGATGATCTTAACCATTAGATTATAATTTAATTCGATTTTCACCATCAAATAAAAATAATAATTAAAAATTTAAAATATAATTAACCACTCACCTCTATTTTTAACCACTAACCCCCAGGTGCACCGGTGTACTCGGTGCATTACAGAATCACCTTAAAATTAAATTGTACTCCCTCTGTCCCGACCAAATGTCACAGTTTGCTTTTTACACGTGTATTAAGAAGTATTATTATTTTATGTAAAGTGTGTAGTTGTATTAGCAGTGAGTGGTGGGCCATATGTGAGGCTTTTATTAAAAATGAAAAATGGGGACATTTAAATGAAACACTCAATATAGTAAAATGATTACTTTAATTTTAGTGGGATTGAGGGAGTATTATTAACCTATTTAATTTTTATTGAAAATTACTATATTATTTATTGTTCTTGTATTCATATACTCTTATTTATTTTAATAATTATAATTGTTTTCATAAAAATATTTTTCATTATATAATTTTGTAATTCATGCTTTACATATATGCGTATAATATTAATTGAATAAGAGTGTATTAATTTTTCATATAAGAATGTATTAATTTTTCGTATTATCTGTTTTAATATTTTAACTTCACACTATTCGTTTTAATTAATTTCAAATTCACTCTTTTTCGATATAAATAAAATGACAATTAACTAATATTCTTAAAACAACATTAATTAATTTTAACATATCTGTCTAACACATAATATTTTATAAAATTATTTATTAAAAAAATATAAAATTACCCATATAAGTAAAAATGTAATTTTTATTAATATTCGTACAAATTGTATATAAACTGACGATTGGGATAAATAGAATGGAGTAATTAATAATTTGACTCCCGACTAAAATTCCTAAATCCATCGCTATATATAAGAATCCGTTTTAATTAATTTCAAATAGAATCCGTTTTAATTAATTTCAAATTCACTCTTTTTCGATATAAATAAAATGACAATTAACTAATATTCTTAAAACAACATTAATTAATTTTAACATATCTGTCTAACACATAATATTTTATAAAATTATTTATTAAAAAAATATAAAATTACCCATATAAGTAAAAATGTAATTTTTATTAATATTCGTACAAATTGAATATAAACTGACGATTGGGATAAATAGAATGGAGTAATTAATAATTTGACTCCCGACTAAAATTCCTAAATCCATCGCTATATATAAGAATTGTATTCTAATACGTCTCATACGAATATGTCTCACAAAAACTTTCTTATAATAAATAATTCACCGGTGGGTCTTATAGGGAATAAACTTCATTAACAAATCCAATAAAGAGTTGATATTAGATGCACCTAAATATAAGGGTGCACTTATATATATAACTTTTTATTATGTTTTGTATACAATTTATTCTATTTTGTATACGTATTTCTTAATAATTGTATACTTTCTCACATTAAGTTTTTTATTAAAAAAACTAGCATCCATATGTGTATACTTTTTATTCAGTAGTGTACACATATTTTTTAATAATTGCATATTTTTTTACACTCAATTTTTCATTAAATAACTAACAATTAAATTATATATATTTTTATTTATAATTATATATATTTTTATTTATATTTATATATATTTTCTAAAATTGATGCACCTCATTTTAAAATGCACCGGATCCGCATTATAATTACATCATCTCCAGTGGCTTGCACCACATCTAATGTGGAGTGGAGAATTTGCTCCAACAACACACAGAACTCCACGCTACTTCGCTACTTTAGATATATGAACAGTAACCGCCACAAGTGGGTTACTGTTCACCACTCCACATTCTTTTTTATTTATTTCTTTATTTATTTTGTTAATTTAAAATTTGATAAACTGCATCGAGAAAATTCTAATTATTATTACTTAATTTAATTTTATTATTTAAATTAATATCCTCTAATTTATTATTATTTATTATAAATTAAAATCTTTATTTAATTTACTTTTTTTAATTTTAATTTTTGTTGATTAACATTAATATAATTTGTATAATTCATCTAAATTTGATCAATATTAATATTTTATTTATCTAATTTTATAAATTTTTTAATCATAATTAATTTATTATATTAAAACTTAATCTGAAATTAATTTAAAATTAAAAGAATAAATAGAGGAATATTCTTAAATATTCCATGATAAAATTTAGTACAAACCATCGAAGCTATTATGCAAAATTTTGTATTATAACAGAGTTTGGAGTAACGGTTGGTGTTGGTCTTAGCCCTCAGTAAATATGGAAAACGCGTAAAAGGAGCTAAATAAAAGAATGCGTGAAAATGCGATAATGATATTTTGTATTATAACAGTGTGGAGTAACTGTTGGAGTTCGTCTTAGCCCTCAGTAAATATGGAAAACGCGTAAAAGGAACTAAATAAAAGAATGCGTGAAAATGCGATAATGATAATGTTGGAGTCGAAGGCCTTAGCCCTCAGTAAATATGAAAAACGCGAAAAAGGAACTAAATAAAAGCAAGTGTGAATGCGTGAAAATGGGATAATGATAATGTTGGACTTTTGTGGAGTGTAGCCCAACTCCAACGCATAGATAGTCTAACCCCACTTGACAATAATTGAACCTTCATGCCTTTATTCTTTTACCCACCCTTTTTCTCGGTCACCAACGGTCAATTACCCTCACTTTATTTAGGATGGTAATTTGGCTCGGCCCACCCCACTCGTAATAAAATATTAAAATTTTTTATATAAAATATTTATTATATAATATAATTTATTGATATATATTACTTCTTTTGTCCCAAAATTTTTTGTACATTTTCTTTGTAATTATACAATGAAAGTGTGCAAAAAATTTCGAGATGGAGCGGGGCGGGGTGGACCTGCCCCGCATAGGGGTGGGGCACGAGTCCTCAATAGCCGACCCGCAGCAGGGCACAGGGCGGGGGAATTGGAGAGCGGGGCGGAGCGGGGCGGGGCGGGCCACCTAGGTACCCGCTTCGGCCCATTGTCATCCCTAACTTTATTGCATGGATATTTTATATCATACCAGCTTATTTTCACATTTATAATAAATACGAAGTTTTAAGAAAATTTTATTTTTTTAATAATTTTATTAATTTTTAATTTTTATAGAATAATATAATATTTTTAACTAATTAATAAATTATAAAGTATGTAATGTATATTAAGTAGGAGTGATAAATTTATAATTATTATGTAATTTAGAATTGAGGATTGATTTTTTTTTTATTAATGAAATTGATTAAGTTTGATGTGATATAGTTTTTATTAATAAAATTTAGTATGTAATTGATGAAAATTAAAATTTTGTAATTTAATTTGAATTGAAGTATAACCTACTTCATTCTTCTCATCCTAAAAATTTCGTTTTCTTTATAATTTTACAAAGAAAGCGTATGGAACGGAAAGAATAGCTATGTGTATTTGAGTCCAAAAATAATCCAACTATATTTTAAAAATCCATTATAACCCACTTTAAAAATCCGATAGTTTCCTAAGCGTTACTTTAACACTTTTTACTTAAGAACTTAAAAATAAATATTTTAAATATGATAAATTCTTAAAATAAATATTAAATTATATACAAAATTAATGAATTATATAAACCCATTGCATTGAATACTTTACCGTTTATTATCTCTATACTAAATAATTCACCCTATTAATAATAGGCCTGCAGTTTGAATGGCCAAAGTCCTCAATAATTCATCATATTTGTACTACTCCCTCCGTTAAGAAAACATTCGTATATTTGGTGAAATATAGTTAAATTTTTTTTTATTGCAGTGTTTAAAGAAAAAAATAGATTATTTTAGGTAATTGAATAAAATAAAATGTATAATATAATTATTACTTGAAGAGTTAATTTGAAAATTCTTATAGGTACGTATTATTTATTAAAATATCATCATTTTATTTGTGAGACAATACGCGTAATTTTTTTTCCGGAATGAGTAAATTATTTAGAAAATTTTGATAGTAGCAGTGGAATTCATTGTGGGGTTCGCTCTCGAAGTGAACGTGTCGGCACGCGATTCCCACCCAACAATTATTAGCATTAATATATTATTATTATATTAATATATATTTATTATTTATTAGTTATACTTATTTATGATTATTTATTTGTATGGTAACCACTTGGAAACCACCTTCAGTCATCCCCTCACCTCGTCTTCTTCCTCATCTGGTCCGCATCATTTTTTCTCCTTTTCACACCTCAATCCCTTCTCTCTCTTCGCCCCCCCCCCCCCCCCCCCCTCCAGTTTTTCCCCCTTTTATCTCTCTTTGTTGAATCTCTGATTCTATTCAGATTTCGCTAGGTAATTCTCGAACAGTGCATCGGAATTCCTTTGCATCTGGAATTGTGTGGTTTTGTTTCGATATGTGAAATCAAGCTTCGGCCTACTCTCGATTTGGTGTTCGATCTGCTCTTTTTCTTTTTTCTTTTTTAAATTGTTCTTTGATTTTACGTCGTTCAGATTGCTTCTTTCTGTTCTTCCTTATTCACGGATTTATCTTTTGTATTACTTAATGAAAACTCCTTAGATATAGTCATTTAAAAAAGATTCATTTCTTCGTAAATTTGTACTCTTTTTATTGGAAAATTAGGTGAACGATGTAGGCGGTGAAGTTTTCATGTCGATTCTGATTTCTGATGGGTTTTGTAAAATTTCTAGGATGTTCATTCCTCCTCTCTCGTTGTCGGTTGTCAAATATTTCAATCGTATTTATGCCTGAAAATTAGGCATCCTTGGTTTGACAATTTACAGAGTATTAATTAGCTTTCTGTACTGATTTTAATGCACTAGAAAACTTTTCAAGGCACCATCTTATTGTGTCGATTTTCTTCTTCTTCTTCTTCTTATTGATTGTGTATTGTTTGCAGGGGTATTATATCTGGAAACCCATGTCAGTTCCAGGATATCCAGAGGTGTTTAGTCTAATCTTTTAATCTTTAAATCATTATTATACTACTTGGAATTTTTGTTATCTAAATCGGCTGTTATCTTCAGTCTGGGGCGATTCCCGGGCAACAACAGGTACAACAGCAGCCATCTATTGATTTTTCCGGTGCTATTCCTCTAAAGAAGAGAAGATTTCCAATAATCCGTGAAAAGTCTCCTCCACCTGAAGAAAATAAAGATACAAAACAAGCTCACAGCATCATAGATGAAGGGCTATCTTTGGGTGTTTGTGATTCAAGGAACACTTTTTCTCCTGCTAATTCTGATGTGAGCAAAACTTCTCCTATTACAGTTATAAGTGAAGTCAATCCTAATGTGCAGTTGACAGAGGGCAATCCTGTTGCTAGTTTAGGTTCTCTAGATGGTCTAGGGAATAAGGAGATAATTGCAAATGAAAATTCTTCAGAACCCGGGATTGTGAAGCAGGAAATTGTTACTGGGAAAACGGAAGGTACAAATCATCAACTTGAACTTTCAACCAGGAAAATGAATGTTGAATTATCCTTAGGACCGAAAGAGCCGACTGTTTCTGTGTTGAAACAACATAATAGTGCAGCTGTTGTCTGTAAGTCTGAACAATCGGAGTCTTCTTTGTTGAGTTTGGCTTTGCACAATGAGAAACTTGTTTTGAAAGGCAAGAATGATATTACTGGAACTAATGATGGCAATCCAGCATGTGCTAATAGATCGAATTGGGATTTGAACACAACTATGGATGTGTGGGAGGGTTCTACCAGTAGTGATGCATATGCTCACAGACTTGTAGATATTGGTGGGTTGAGAAAGACTAATAGTTGTCCTGATGACAAATCTTCTTTGACTACAGAAGGTACAGTTGGTCTCCTCCATTCAGATAAAGGAAAACGTATTATGGATGGTAACGCATCCAGTTTTTCTAATGTATCTACACAACCTAGCCAACAATGCAAGAATGATGATTCCCTTAGTCTTGGACTTGCTACGCCATGTATGGATACCATTAGGGAGCGCCCTTCTTTATCGGAGAACATTGCCAGTGTTAGTCCAAACTTGTGTTTGAAACAGATACAACTATCTCTTACAGGAGTGAATAGGACCGTGAAATCAGAACCTGTGGATGACAATTCGAAACGTGACTGTAGCGTAGGTAGTTCTAGCAGCTGCAATATGGAAGTATTGAAGTTCAGTTCTGTGAAAAGTGAACTTGCAAATAACCGTAACCTTGCAACTGTATTGAAGTCATCTCTTAGTCTGGAAAAATTAGTTGATAGCAGATCAATAAAGTTTGAAGTGGTTCAGGATCATAATCAGGGATCCTCTAATTCTGAAGATGCTGCTATACTACAGTCTGCTGGAAGGATAATGCAGCATCAAGATAGCTGTGCATCATCTTCTTCTTTGCCATTATCTTTGATGCAACAAAATCCACGTCCTCCAAGGTTACCAACTTGTTCAGAGCTAACGGCTAGTGAGGATTTGTCTTATCAATCTGAACTATCCTTTCATGGAAAGGAGTTGAATCAAAATGATGCACTTGATGGGCCGATTGCTTCAATTGTTTCTAAAGCAGCTGTTAGCCAGGAAACTGAACAATCAAGGCAGGTAGGAAGTGGGAGTGGTGTAGATCTAGAAAAGCATGAGTTGGCTCAAGTTGATGAAGATATGCAAGAATCATCCAAAAACAGTGAGGCAGCTGCAAATGATGAGGAAAAGTTGAATATTTGCTCTGAAAAGGTTGAAGAAGATGCTCTTGTTTCTGATTCTAAACCCCAACAATGTGCTGACAGTGCTGTTGATGCTATTGATGACAAGGAAGATGAAGATTATGAAGATGGTGAGGTTCGCGAGCCTATACAACATTCAGCTGCAGAGGATTCTATTCCTGAGGGAAAGAAGACTGAACGCTTAGAGCTTGCAGAGTCTGACTGTCTGAACTGCCAGCCTTCTGTTTCTATGGGTGATCAAAACATTGATATTTCTGGTTTAGAGGGAAATGATGCTGTTAAGAAAAATCAAGAAGAAACACACAGCGACGTTATTAAAAATTGTGTCGGTGTCTTTCGTGAGCCTAACAGTGATTGTAACACTTCACTAAAAATATCTGAGCGAGTGTTGAGAGTAATAACTGGTGAAAATCTACCCAGTCCGGACAAACAACTTGATTTTTCAGGTAAAGAAGTTCGAGAAAGTCCAGGCAACGAAGTCCTTGTTGATGTATCGACTAATGGAAGTCATGGAATTTGTGTTGAACCAAGTGAGGCTACTGACAAAGTTGTATACTCCTCAGTAGAAGTTGATTCTACTTTGTTGAAGGTGGAAGCATCTCTAGATGGCCATTATACAGCTAAAGACTCCAACAACATTGGCAATAAGAGCCGCATCATAAATTTGGCTCGTGCTTCTGTTGTGCCTTCTAGTAAAACAAAATCTATTCCAAATAGGTTACTGACATCTCGAAGTGGAAAAGAAAGATTTTCTGATTTTGATGGAGAGGTGCAACCACGGGGAAATAGGTGAAATTTTCTTGATAATATTTAGTTTCTTTCAGTTTGAGAATATGATGTTTATAATTTCTGCTGTTGTGTCCTTTTTCAGAGATGAATTCTACAGTGGTGGATCCAACAAATTTGTGAAAGGTAGGGTCCATGATCCATCTCATAGGAGCTCAAGACCAAATTTCATACTAGGAAAGGGAAGGATATCTGGCCGTTTTGGGTCCTTGCGAGGTGAATGGGACCCTGACCATGATTTCTCATCAGAAACATCTTATGGCCCATCTGATTATCGGGTCATTGGACGTAAACATAATTCATCCATCTCTGATATGGACCTTGATTGCAATGGCTATGGTGTTCCACAAGATACTATCTCTTTGGGTCGTAATAGAAGGAAAACAATGAATGATGAATTCTCTACCATACGTCGGACATCTTTAAGGAGACTATCATCTGGAGATAGGGAAGTCCCTGCAACAAGGGGTGTGCAAATGCTTCACAGAATTCCGAGGAATATGAGCCCAAGAAGATGCTCAGCTGAGGCTGGTTCTGATGTAATGGGACTTCGACAGGATAATAAGTTTATGAGATTATCTGATGATATTGTTGAGCCTGTTTACAACCGTCCGCAAGTTATGCATGACGAACTTGATGACCAGCTTGTGAGAGGGGACAGAAATTTCTCTACCCTGCAAAGAAAGGGTTATACTCGAATTCGGTCAAAATCTCCAGTTAGATCTCGAACAAGGTCACCTGGTCCATGGTCATCTCCGCGGAGGCGATCTCCAAATGGACTTCCAGAACTAACTCAGCATAGATCTCCAGCTTTGTACAGGATGGGGAGGATGAGATCTCCTGACCGAGCTTGTTTTCGCGAGGAAATGGTTGCTAGAAGGCGTGGATCACCTTCCTACGTTGCACGGCACACTAATGACATGAGGGATGTTGATTCTGGAAGGGAGCATGTTCATACCCGGTCTGCTGACTCCAACAGGAGAAGCTCACCTGGACGGGTTTATCCAAGAAGTACTAGGAGAACTGATGCGTTAGAATCTCGAGAAATGGGAGATGGTGAAGAATACATGAATGGACCGTTGCCTTCCAATAAGTTTCATGAGCTTCGTGGAGATGGAGGTATTGATGATAGAAGAAAGTTCATTGAGAGACGTGGACCTCTGCGCTCATTTCGACCAAATTACACTGGGGAAAATGATAACTTCAGATTTCATCTGAATGATGGCCCCAGGCCATACAGATTTTGTCCAGATGCAGATGCAGAGTTTGTTGAAAGGAATAATATGCGAGAGCGGGAATTTGATGGGCGAATAAAGCATCAACCTTTGGTCCGGAGAATAAGAAATATTGAAGAGCAGCAAGATGGAAACTACAGGCCTGTTGAACGGGTCTGGCATGATGATGGGTTCACAGATGGTAGAGTTAAAAGAAGAAGGTTTTGAGCCTATCCATCACATATCTGGATGGAGGGACATCTGGTCCAATCACCAACCTCTATATGGTCTGAAGCTAAATCTTTGAGGGAACATCCAGATGTGTGTTCTGGTAAAAGCTTTGTGCAAAGCTAAATTATGCAGCATTTTCACTTGGCTTTTATGAGATTAATATCAGACGGTGCAATTCTGGAAATATCCATGTATTAATCATATTCTAGAGGGTAAATAGAATGAATTGCTCCAGATACGTGGAAAGGTGTCCATAACATCTCGCACCCCTACCCAACTCAGAGTGGGAAGAGAGGCTGAACTCTTCTCCATTCTCTGAGTTCCTGGAGGCTTGCTGGGGGCAGGAATTTTATGTTATTGGCTGCATCTGATTTGGAGGTTTATTATATTAATGTTGGTATCACTTGTAAATTCTCAGGTTGAATTCCCCAAATAAGTTGTAGCATTAGGTGCAATCTCTTGGTGCCCACTGGAATGGAGCTTTTGCTCACAATATAAAAGATTTCATCACAGGTGACACTTTAAGTTTGATAATACTCTATAATATCAACATCTGGAGTTGGATAACAATGAACAATGCCTTGTTCTGGCATTTGTCATTCTTACATGACACACTTGATGTTGTCATTCTTACCGTGCTATTTCCTTGGGTAGCTTGTTCAATGGAATTGTGGGATGCTCTTATTAATGTGGGCGATTGTTTAATTGATGGGTCAGGCTTGTATGTGGACTTTTATGCACTTTCGACGATGGACCTTTTAATCTAAGCAGGGGTTCCCATTAGTCGTGTTGCCAGAAAAACTAGCTAATGATTGTGTTGATCTGCTTCTGGTAGTTCTGTTGCTTGAAATACTCCAGAATGCCTTTTTATTGAGCTGTGTTTCGTGTTTCGGGTAAGACGTTACTCAATAGCAGTTGGTTCAATAGATACCTGCGTCTGTTGTGAGACTGGTTATTGACAGCAGTTGAAGATGTATTGTTACCATCAGATGGGCTGTTCTTCATTTGTTCCCATTAGTCGTTTTTATTGAGCTGTGTTTCGTGTTTCGGGTAAGACGTTACTCAATAGCAGCTGGTTCAATAGATACCTGCGTCTGTTTTGAGACTAGTTATTGACAGCAGTTGAAGATGTATTGTTACCATCCGATGGGCTGTTCTTCATTTGGAGCCACATGATTTGGTAAATATGTTGCTGAGGTGTTTGGATTAATATCAAATGGGACTGAGGTAGGTTGCGCAGCAAATGAAAAACATCCCAACTTGTTCAGTAAGTAGCAATACGTGGTTGTTACTGACTGTGAGGGAGCAATGTGCCTAATTAGTTATTAAATTAATAAATTAATTGAAAAGGATTCATGATAAAAGAATCAACACTTGATTTTAATCTGTTTGCTTATCAAGTTTATAGTTCTGGGTTTATGATAAAAGAATCAACGCTCTAAATGTGTGTGCTTGTCAGATTTATAATTCCAATCAGGGGTGAAGTGCGGGTTAGTGTGTATTGTTTATCGTATGTGATTCTTTGAGAAGATACATGTGACATCTATCTATTTGTATATAAAAATAAAATCTGAACTTGAATTCAAATTTTCTCGCTCTTTATAATCTTACAGTATTAGGAAATCAATTTATTTTTAATTTTGATCGATCATTTAATACTTTTGATGATTTTAATCTTGATCGATCATGTAATATTTTTGATTTTAGTCATGAATTATACTTATGCTATTGATTGATTTTTTTATTTTTTTAATTAATAATATAAATTTAATAAATATTAGAGATATTTTTGACATATTTACCTGAATATTTATGAATAAGCTAATTTTTAATCAATATATCAATTAACGTTATAATTAAAATATTTTAATTGAATTTAATTTAATTTACATATATTTTAATTGAATTTAATTTAATTTACATATAATTTATAATTTAATAATTTATTTTCTCTTTATATTAACTAATCTTTTTAAATTATTTAATTTTAATTTTATTTTAAAGCTCAAATTATTTTTATTGAATTTATTTATTTTTAGGGTTATTCTGTTGTGCACCGGGTGCACTTAATGGTTTATAGAATAAAAGTTATTGGGTAGTGGGGTAATTATTGTATTTTATTTATTATTTAATTTTATTTAGTGGTTATGATTAAATAAATATTTGATCTAACTGTTTAGATTCTCTAGGTACACCGGTGCAGTGTAACTCTTATTTTTGATATATATTTTTAATTTAATATTTACTTTAAAATACTCTCTTAATTTAATTTAATTAATCTATTTTACTCTAAAATATTGTCTTTATTTAACTATTCAAATTGTAATACACTTTTTAATGGGTAATATTGACACGCAAATATTAATAAATGGATTTGAAAAATATTTTATTAAAATTTTAAACGTAATGGTTACAAGTAGGGATGTCGCTAGGAAATTCGGTGTGGGGGGGGGGGGGGATCTACTTAGCAATGTAATACTCTCTTCCACACTCAATTTTACCATTTTTAGCGTTCACTCTAAATATATCAATTATTAAATTCTAAAAGAGCCAAACATAAAATCAATACAACTACTTATTACTCTTAAAATGAGAGTAATATTCTTTATTTACGTGGAAAAACATTATTATAGGATTGTATAGAGGTACATTACAAAAATATTCGTTTGTGACGACTAGATGGATTTAGTGACGGTTTTCACAGCCATCACAGTTTTGGTCGTCACAAAAGTTTTGTGACAGTCACGCCGTCACAATTTTGACGATTTTTGTGACGGTCAAAGTTTGTAACGGCTTTTGTGACGAGATCTGACAAATGGATGTTTGTGATGACTTCTTCTAGGCACTAAAACCCTCACAAAATTTTTTTTTTTTTTGCAAAAAGGGGGAATTTTTGCAAAAATATTATTTTTCTGAATTTATATCTATTTTAGGTCAAGCAAATAGATGTGAAATATCCTCCCTTGTGAGGAAATGAACCCTTGAACTCCCATGTGAGGGAGGGTTTTAAGGGGAATGGATTGCCATTTGAACCAAGCTAATTCTTGTTTTATTTTTAACATTTATTGTAAGACACTTTCTTGTGAGACGTTACATATGTGAGACTGCTTATGAGACGTGATAAAGTATACCTATTATATAGATAAAATATATTTAATGATTGTCAAAGTATGTTTTCTAAAATATGATAAATGATGAATTAAAGTAAGATTTTAGGGTGTTATAATATGATTCATTATTGACATACTTTAATTATAAATAAGCATATTTTATCTATATAATAAACATACTTTGTTAATGGGTCGACCCATCTCACAACCGTCTAACAAAAAACTTATCTCACAAAGGAGTGTCTCTTATTGTATATATCATAGTTTTACTATGTAATGTTGTACACTCATAATTCTATAATAAATCTTATACTATCATATTTAAAAGTGATAATATCAAAAAGTAGTCACCCTTACTTAAAAGTAATTTTAAGTGGCCACATGTCTTAAAAATAATTTATTCTAGTTACTTTTATTGGAAGTGGCCAAAATGCTCTTGAAAGGAACCCACTGATCACATGTATGAGTAATCAGATTCCTCCCTTTTTGAACCAAAAGTACCAAAAGTACAATTGAGGAATCCGATTCCTCTCTTTTTCTTTAAAAAGTGTCAAAGTACAATACCTAGTACTATATAGGCATGTGCTCCCTCATATGCTTACAAAAAATGAGGTAATATATAATGTTGGTCCGAACTATGCGCTCCCTCATATGCATATATTTATTTCTCTAGTTTTTTAGAGGTGTGAGAATTTGGGGAGCAAGTATACAAGGTATGTGTAATTTTTTTTATACAGTCTACTGAATGCATTAATTTGTTGTATTTATATGTTTCATGAGTGTATTTATTTATTCAACATTTTTTCTAGTGAAAAAAAATATAGACCGAATAGAGGCTTCTGTATAGACCGAATGGAACAAACATGTGGGTCGAATAGAATAGCTGTAGGCCGAATAGAAGAAACTTTTAACCCGTATTAAATTTTGTACTTTTTTGTGCACAAGTAAAATACATGCCGAATAGACAAATGAGTGTCGGCCGAATAAAACAAAATTCCGGGTCGAATAGAATATCTGTAGATCGAATAGAAGAAACTTTTAATCCATATTAAATTTTGTACTTTTTTATGCACAAATAAAATATAGGCCGAATAGGCAAATGAATGTAGGCCGAATAGAACAAAATTCTGGGTCGAATAGAATAGTTGTAGACCGAACAGAAGAAACTTGTAATCCGTATTAAAATTTATACTTTTTTTGTGCACAAGTAAAGTACAGGCCGAATAGGCAAATGAGTGTAGGCTAAATAGCTTAAAATTCTGGGCCGAATAGAATAGTTTTAGATCGAATAGAAGATTTGTTGACATCTTGAAAAAATGTGCAGATTAGCTATAAAAAGTTGGGATGTGTTGGAGTGGAATTTGGGAAGGATTACTATACAATGGTGGACAGGTGAACTGATTATTCTTGCGGGATGACGATCTGTATTATAATAGTTTGCTAATAGATATTCATAACATAGTACAAGCTGATTTGAGTTATTGGGGTTATAAAGTTCATTATCTGGTTGAGTACGATGGCCGTTTGTCTAAGTATAAGATAAAGAATGATGCACATGTGGAAGACATTTTCAACTATGTTGATGTAGGAATGGTGTACGTGACACTCCGACCTATCACGGGCAATGCATTCGTTCAACATTCTGCACAAGGTTCAGTGATTAGTTTGGGTTTAGGAATGGGTTATGATGATGGAAGTGTTGGTCCGAGCAATGATCCACATACGAGGACACAGTCTAGTGCTAGGCCTGAATTTGATTTAAATGAGGAGTACAGTCCTACATCAGAGCTGCAGTGGTCTGGTTTTAGAGAATCTCTAGATGCTGAAGCTGATGACAAAGTTGGTTAAGGTGAGGATGATTTTGATGATGATAATGATAATGTTGAATCCGAGAATAGGATTGTCGAAGAAGATGAAAGCAACGAAGATGATATATCGCATGAGTAATAAGTCTTCTAGCGAAAGTGATGATGGTGCTGAAGAGAGAAGAATCCAATTGTATGAAGAAATCTGTCATTACATACGCAGAGAGGCGGCCCTAGCTTTCTAGAGCCAATTAGTCGCGACTTGCCCCGTTCTGAAATGCAACCAGAAGATTTTCATAGTCGACGGCCGACCACCCATCCTTGGTTGATTCCAGGTATCATATCAAAACTCTGTTTTTTAAGAATAGAACTAAAGTAATTTTCTAACTGAAATTGATGCACCTGTCATGTTCATAGGCATTTTGAATGACGCTACAGAGAAGATCATTTGACTAGCCCTGAATGTGATACATCTGACGTCCTTCACGAGAAAAATGTAATTGATTCTAAAGAGAAGTTGCAGATAGCAGTAGGAATGTATAACTTGCGGAACAGAGTGGAGACCCGTGCTGAAAAATCTAATTCGAACAGGTACAACATGGAATGTAAGCTAATGGGTAAAACATGTTGTCAATTTGCGATGCACGCAAGAATGAGCTAAGGGCTGTGGAGAGTGATTAAATTGGTTCAACATCACGGTTGTTTAAATGATCCATACAGGTTCGCTCCAACACATGTGTCATCAAAGCTAATCGGGCAATATTTTGCTGCTAGGCAGTTTGATAAGAATACTGGACTCCGACCCTAGGGGATGAGAGCAGAGATCAGGAAGGATTTCGGGTTCGACATTAGCTACAATGTAGCGTTAAAGGCCAAACACCTGGCTATTGGACAACATACGAGGATCATGACAGCTCATTTCATATGCTCCCTGCGTATATGTATCAGTTAGAGTTGGTAAATCCCGATAAGCACACCAGCATCTCCGTCGATGAAGATGAACGTTTAGGTTTGCATTTTATGCACTTGGAGCATCCAGGCGCGAATTTCTTGAGTTTGATCGTCCAGTCATTGTCATAGATGAGACTCATATGAATGGAAAGTACAAAGGAATTGTGTTCGTCGCAGTTTTGAAAGACCCAACCATCAGATTTTTCCACTTGCCTTGGGCATTGGCGACATTGAGAACAACACTTCGTGGACGTGGTTTTTGGACAATGACTGCAACGAACATCCATCTAAAACACTTAGTTGAGTCGTGGGGATGTGAGAAATGGGCAAGGGTCCATTGTTCTGTCAAACAGTACGAGTTTATGAACTCTAATGCAGTTAAGTCGTATAACAACGTCATCCTTTTGGCGCGCAAGCTACCTGTATGCACACTGCTAGAGATTTTCAGCACAATCACTGAGAGGTGGTTTTACAATCGTCGAACTCAAGCTGATCAAGAGAGTACCATTCTCTGCAAGCATGTCCATATGAGTTAGTGGAACTTTTTCGTGCTGCCCAAAAGCTACACATATCGAGACTCCTTGGCAATAAGTATGCAATCAAGGACGGTGATGAGATTTTCACTGTAGATTTGAATGCTCGTAGCTGCACATGTGAGAAGTTAAAAAAAGAACTAGTTCCATGTATTCATGCGATGAAGGCAATCGAGTACGTAGTTATACATCTTACTTGTATAGATCGCCTGAATCACTGATCTTATATTATACTTTCTTCAGTAATTGTAGGTTGGCAGTTAGTGGCTTCGTGTCTACCGTATTTTATCGCAGTAGTGTACTAGGGATGTGGGCCGATCGAGTTATGACTGTTCTGACTATACTAAGTGGGACACACCTGACGGAATCCAATCACAGCGTGTCAACCTCCTGCTACCACACAAGTAGGCCGGCCGCCCACGATAATCTCGGATAAGGTCAGGTGTGGAGTCATCTAGGAGATGTCACAAACAACATGTTTGTTCGCGCTGTCGACAGCCAGGTCATAATTGAGTAAACTGTACTAATGCTTCATCATCGAACAGCAGTCCAGCTCCTCCTTCGACGGCTGAGCCTAATCCCCGTGTCCGTAGACAGAAAAAATGTGGCGTTTGTGGACAAACTGGACATACTCGTCTACGATGTCCTTCTCAGTTTAACCAGTAGACTATAATTGTTATTTTTAAAAAATGGCCAGATTTAATTAAAGACAATTCCAGTTCTTACTTTCCCAATACTATTAAATTGGTTATCCGTATAAATATAAAAAAGCATAACATATCAATGGTTATCAATATGACTTTTTTTAAATCAAATACACTATAAGTCATTCTTTTCATTAGTGAACTTCAAATTAAAGAACAATTTCTGTTACATGAGATACATGTCCATCAATCTGTGGAAATAATGGTGCATAGCCGAAAGATTTGGAAAGCAATGTGCCTCCTGTAACGCGTCATGTACTCAGGGACATCTCAGTTATAGTCCCTCGATAATAACCCCTCTATGGTCCTGAGACATGCAGGGCCGCATCTGTAGGAGTCCTCTTGTCTATAACAATACTCTAACCGAGTTGGAGTCAACTTCATATGATGAAGAACCTGTCCATTAGTATGAATCTCGCAAATCAGAGTTGGATTGATCCGTCTGAATGGTAGAGTCTCCACTATCCGATGCTCCTTCATGTCGGGCTCTGTATCTCATCTATGTTGGAACGAGTCAAAACAGTGGAATGTCATGTCCCGTGTAAGCACAACAAAGAGGTAGTAGTGCGCACTCGTATGGACTATGAAGATAATCTACCATGGAATTCAGAACAATGCATATATTAGATGTAAAACTCTAGTATAAATTAGTAGATATACGTATTAGATGTAAAACAAGGGTTAAGCTGTAATACCACGTCATAGTGTGTCCATCGCCTCGACCTTGACCACACGGGAAGTCTCCCTGCTGCGTACTCACGAAGATCTATCAACAGGTCATCAGAGATGTTGGCGAATGTCTATCTATCATCTTTGTACATCCTTGTGTTTGAATTCCATACGGATTTAACTCGGGTCTTTGAAGAAATTGAGTGTATAAGATCAAATTCACAAATACAGGGGAAATTATATTCATAAATTGTGAATATGTTTGTTACTTACAGAGAATTGCATGTCTAGAATGCAGCAATGGCCAACCTCCTGATGAACGTGTACGCCTATGACCGCCGGTAGATCGAATAATAAGCGGAGGAAAGCATCCAGGTGCTGAAACATAGTCAATTGTATTACGGAATAATGTGAAGTAATTAACATATTAAGTATACAAAACACTCTTTCACTCACCAGTTCGTCAAACCAAACACTGAGGTCCTCGAGCTCTTGGAAAAAATCCTTGCTAACTCTGTACCCAAGTCCAACGTCAACCCTGAATTCAAGAATTGTTAAATAACAAGCACATGTATTTAAATTAATCTATGAAAATACTAAAAGAGTAAATTGACACTTACATATGACGATGTTCTTGAATCGGTCATACAGCTGTGACAGGTGCTCCCGCTCAGTCGATGTGAATGGTGACAGTATCGCTGCACTTGGATTTCTGGACCGAGTAGGACTCATCAAACCAGTATGAGCGACACCCGGTGTCGTAGCCACCGTACTCCCAGGTTCCACTACACTGGGAGTGGGAGCCCTGTCCTCGAACTAGATGGCTCATACTTAGACCTGTTGCACGTAAGTTCAGCACGGAGGCGCCTAAACTCCTCCGTAACCACAACTCAGAAGCACGCATGTGTTTGATTCGCAGACACAATTTGAGATGCCAGCTGGGAAAGGTACTCATCCTGATCATCTAGCCTACAGAGTACCCTTTCCTTGAATGCCTGATCAAATCCGTCGTCATCACCCCTCTTACTCCCACTAAACACTAGGGGAGCATCGACTCCAGTATCAAAGTAATGCTGTCTATCATGCTCATCTACAGTTCGATCATGCCATCTGTGCACGGAGGATGGAGGAATATGATGCGTGGGATGATAAGAACTGGGCTCATCGAACCACGTCTCCCCTGAATCATGTCCCCCTTGGTCAGGGCTGGGAGTATACATCGGTTGGTATGTACCAGGATCCCAATTAGACTGCTATGCTAAAGGATCCATTGTGCGTCTGCCCTGCCACAGATCCTCATCAACCACTTGGGCATAATACTGCTGATGCCAAGGATCACGTGTGGGATCGTAGGCCTCCCCCAGTCTACTGGTTCAAATATGAGAATGCAGACTGTCGGACGGCCTTTCTTTTGAGGTAAGAAAATTCCTTGGTGTACAACTTCATGGATAAACCCTCCAAAGGATCATCCTCTATGTCAATCCAATAATCGACTGTACTCTCATCGGCGAGTTCCTCGGGAAACGCCACCACTTCAGGATTCTTATTCAAAAAAGTAAAATATTTAGATAAAATATCACTGATTAAATGTTGAAATTCCTCAAGTATTCATAACAATTAAGATTTCATACCTCAGAAAACAACTTCCTCACAACCATCTTCGTCGTACGAAACACCCATCGCAAGCAAAGTGGTCGGTTATTCACCCTATCAAGTGGGACAGCCCTATATAATGCAGCAAGGGCAGGTATACACTCAAAGCTATCACAAGTAAACTGCTATTATTAGATTATTACTGTTACGTAAACTGGAATTAAACTGGGATAAGATAACTAAAAAGTTTCAGTAATCTACTGCAACACGTACCAGGAGCGCAAATGTGTACCCATAAAAGTGGTATCTGTACGTATTGGGCTTTGCTCCCTCAGGAAGTATGGTCAAAATGTTGTCCATAAAGTGCAGTAGAGTCATGTAACTGACCTGGCCCCAGGGGAATAAATCTCATATGCGACTGTCCTCTACTGAGACCCAAACACAATTGTCTACACTGACCTTAGTAACGTCCGATCCAAGAGAAAATAGTAGACCAACAGCACTTTAGCAACCTTTACCATGTCCTTAGGGCTATCATTAAACGTATTGCCTTGAAAATCTTTGGCAATCTCGCTTACTAATAGTTTTCGGCGTTGCCCATAATACGTATCGTAAACCTCACTAGACAGGATATTGTATGTCATGTTCGGATCAAACCCCACTCAATCCCAGAAGCAGAGTCCCATAATCTGTATGAACTCTGCACTACCAAATCTAATGCACACGTTCCTAACCTGAAAGAATCTAGAAGTTAAATCCTCCCTGCTAACTACAATCTCCCGTATCATCAGACCGTGGATATTAGCCTGCGCTTTCCAATTGTCGTCAAGATTCCAAAATGACCAAAACATGACCTCCTGAATATTTGTTCGATATTTTCCCCAAGCTCTGATAACTTTGTACGGATCATTCACATAACAGTTCCCGATTTGCAGTAATTATGTATACTACAGTTCTGCTCCTGCATACTTGGATGCTTCTACTCACCCTGCACGATTAACATTTTTTATAAATAATTTGTAAGACACAACATATCTATCTATTCTAAGACAATTCAACTAATCTACTTAATTAAGTAAATAGTCATAATTACAAAAATAAAATAACAATAAGGTCATTGCATCAACTGAACAAATAATAAGACACACTAAACATTAAAAAATTTTACAATTATTGATTGCCTATTCGGCCTATCTTTGTTCTATTCGGCCCATATATTTACACTATTCAGCCTACTTCAGAGTCCAATTGGTTAGTTCAAGCCGACAGGAAGGTCAATGGTAATAGATAGGATATCCTCGTCGAGTTTGCCCTAATTTCACTTCTAAAAAATCATTTGTTCTATTCGGCCTACATTTTCTTCTATTCAGGCTACACTTTGTTCTATTTGACCCACCACAGTTGTTCTATTCAACCAACGTCTGTGCCACATTATTCCTCCTATGATTTATTCTATTCGGCCTACATTTTTGTTTTATTCGGCCGACCACACTTGTTCTATTCGGCCTACGTACGTCTGGGCCAACCACAATTTGCTCTATTCGTCCAATAGTTGTTCTATTCGGCCTACGTTTTTATTTTATTCGGCTTATCTCAGATGTTCTATTCGGCTTAGGTCTATCACATTATTCCTACTACACTTTGTTCTATTCGGCCTACATTTTTGTTGTATTCAGCCTATGTCAGATGCTCTATTCGGCCTACAAAGTTTTTTATATATTAAAAAAAAAAACACTCCCAATGCGGTCCTATATTCTAAAATGATGTATACACAATTAAGTCACATTCTACACAAGTAAATTTCCACCATTTAAACATGAACAAAACCACGAAATGTAGACAAAATATTATACACAATTAAGTCACATTCTACACAAGTAAATTTCCACCATTTAACCATGAACAAAACCATAAAATGTAGGCAAAACGTGAAAAATGACTACTACAAACTCAAAAATTAAATGAAATAAATCTGCTTTTATACGTACCCAAAAATATGCCATTGACAAATCTCACTGAAATCCGCTCTCGTCGGGAAATGCCTGTTCCGGCCGATGGAGAAAGGGGAGACCGCAAATGGAGAAGAGTGAGTGAGAAAGGGGGTACTACAAATGGGTGGGACGAAATAAACTGTGGTTTGGGATGAAAAAGAGAGAGAAAGAGAGAGGAGTTTGGGACGAAAATGACGTTAACTTTTGGGATAAATTTTAAATGTGCCCTCACCCACACCATTTAATGCGGTCAACACTGACATAATAATGTCCTCATTATTTTCGTCCTAATACCTGACAGTTATGGGGGTAAATTAGGGAGTGCACTTAATAGTGACTAGTAAAAATTATTTTTAATGGAGATGACCAAATAAAATTATACTTAGTGAATAGTGACTATTTAAAATTTGCACCCTATTTAAAATATTAATATATTAAAAAGTAATATATATATATATATATATATATATATATATATATATATATATATATATATATATATATATATATATATATATATATATATATTTATTCTGCATTCATTTATTATATTTTAATAAATAAATTATCATGAATGGTTCATTTTCTTTTTAAATATTTAGCCACAATATTTAGTTATGTATACATATTTAATATAATTTATTTCATATTTATTACAATAATATATAATTTATTTATTTTTTAATGGAGTCGTAGCTAGAGTTCACGATCTATATAATATTTCAGTAATTCAATTATAATATTATTGTACTACATTCTCATATATTATTTTTTTTAGTAATATCTTGCATCTCTTCCTTCTTCCTTATATGTTATATATTTCATATATTCATTCATGAATATATGTTTATTATCATATATATTTGTACTTATATATAATGTATATATACATAAATATAATATATTACATATGTATATGCATATAGTAATATGTATATATGTATCCTATCATTTGACCACTACGTAATTTATAAAGATTATAGTATTACGATCGGCCTGTAATTAATTTTATTAAATTTTAATTTGTTAAAATTGTATATATTCATCTGAGAATACATTTAATTAAAACCACTTATCCTGTATAATATAAATATGATATATGTTTGTTTATTGGAACGTAGAATAAACAATTTGATCAACTCACTCAATTCAACATAAACTAATAAAAATCAAAATTCCTCAATAAACAAACATTTATGTATTTAAGCATCAACATTACTTAAAATAATAGAGTTTATGCATGCTATATTAATATTATTATAATTTATATAAACATATAATAATGTATATGCATATAATTAATTAATCAATTTACTCAACCTTAAAAACTAATTAATCTATATAAATAAGCATATTGCATTAATCCATAGCGCAATTAATATATTTTTATTTCAACAATACAATTAAATTTAACATTGATAAATAATCTACTCAAACATAAAACCTAATTAATCTATATAAATAAGCATATTGCATTAATCCATAGTACAATTAATATATATTTATTTCAATAATACAATTAAATTTAACATTCAAACTTTACAAAGTTCTATAAATATATATTAAAATAAATATATAAAGATTTTTAGTTTAATTAATAAAAACAATATAATTATTATTACTCCAATTAACATCTAAAAATAATAAAATTATAAATTATGAGCATGTAAAGAGTCGCTTTAGTTGTGTAGTTGTCGTAGGACGTAGCCGATTTTGTGGCGGCTTTTGTGACAACTGAAAAGTCATCACAAACGAATGCATAAAAAATGCTGTCGTTTAACCCTTTTTCATTAGTTTGTGACGGTCATAAAGCCGTCACAGAAATTTATAAAAAAAAGTTTGTGACGGCTTTGAAGCTGTCACAAACGAATGCATAATGAAATGTTGTCATTCAACTCTTTCATTAGTTTGTGATGGTCAAAAAGCCATAACAAAATTAAAAAAAGTTTGTGACGGCTTTGAAGCCATCACTAAAGCCGTTACAAAGTGATTTTGATCACGATTTAGCCCAACGTTACCAATTGCCTTCACAATTCAAATATTTCGTCACAAAAGTCGTTAGAATATTGATGGCTTTAAGGCCGTCATAAAATGCCATCACTAAACGGCTGCATTTTTGTAGTGATAGTAATAGAAAAGACATGATATATATTAACACTAATAGAAGAAACATTAATTTAAGTTAATTTCAAATAACAAAAAATGTAAATGGAAGAAATAAGACAATAGAGAAAAAAATTAGATTAAAAGTAATGAATACAAAAATTTTGTATAAAAGAAGCAAAATACATGGGGTATGAAAATGGGATAAAATAGTATAACCAATGTAATAATATTTTATATAAAATATTGGAGAAACAAGGAAGGAATAGTTTGGAAAAATTAATAGGATTAATTACTTTCTAATACATAAGATTAAGCGTTATTACTTTGAGATGAGTACATTCAAATTTATTATTATTAGATATAATGAGTTGGATTAATATACTTAATATAACCCTAATATTAATTAAATATTAAAAAAATTAATTCTTATTTATGGTTTCTTGTCTACACGCCTGATTAATAGGCAGAAACGATGATCCCTCTCTCTCCAAATGCACTACCTTTTTCTCTTTCCCACTATTTCCTCCACATCTTTACCATCTCTCTACTCTATTCAGTTGCATTGCTACGACTCAGTGGTAAAAAGTTGAATATTGATTTTTTTCAATCTCATGTTTTACAGGTATGGCCTCCAATTTTCTATATCATGACATGTTTGCTGGACTTCACTCAAATAATTGCAATCAAAATGCATCTGCTCCAATGAAGTTGTTGATTTTAATTTGACAAACCATTTAGGGCATGCGGTGGATAAAAAGTGATAACTTTTATAGTAAAAATTGATACTCAATTAATGAAAAGTGATAATGCTATTTCATGAACAGTTTATAGTAAAAATAAAAAGCGATAATATTTTATTGCGAAAGTGATAACGTTTTATAGCGAAATGACGATTTCACAGAAAACCTAACCAATATAATTATACTCCTAAAATTAAATTAAAAAAGGAATAAAAAACGAAAGAAAGAAAAAAAACCTAAATTAGCTGAAGTGAGATGGTTATAATTGACAAAAGGGAGTGGGGTGAGGCCGGTTCCACGAATTTCATTATGTGGAAACTTAGTCATTGCCCACTTTTTAATATAAATATTATTATTACATTTTATCTATCCTATAAATTGTTATTTCATGCATGAAATCAGTGATTAGAAAATCGGACATGACCGGCCAGTTCTACCGGTTGAATAGGGAATCGGAGCCGAAATCAGTCCGGAATGACCTATAAAACCATTTTTCTAATTGAACCGGAAAAAATTGGTTTGAACCGGTCAGAACCGGTAAATCGGCAAGATCGAAATAATCGAAAAATGGCCGGTTTTCTTTCCAAATTCACATCATATCTAAAATCTAAACTTCTCAGGCACTGGAAAGTTGGAAATCACAGATCTCATATACATATATATGATTCTTCCTAAGATATACATGGTTATAGAGGGAGACAAAATAGAAAACATGAATAAGTAATGACAATACAAACTTACTCACTCTCGCAGTTTGTCTCTATACATAAACATCATTTAGAACTGACAGAAATTTAATAAATCAAAAACACAAAGCCCTCTTCTCCAGTAAAGGGAAGAATACGCCACTGCCTCCGCTGAAGTTTCCTTGACACATTCACGTTATCATAATGTTCGGATTAAAGAAAAAATTGAATGAAATCAAGAAAGAAAAAAGCAATGATGAGCATAATTTAAAATTTGGGAAGGGAGAAATTTCGAAATCTAGAAGAAGAGAAAGGTGGACAAATTTCAAAATCTAGAAAAAGAGAAAGGGGGACAGCGCTGAGTAGCAGGACCCTACTATTTTTCTTTTGACCATGACATTTGAATTTTGATTTTATTAAATTAGTGCTTTTACCTTTATCTAATAGTTTTATTAAATGGGCTTTATTAACTACTCTTTGGGCTTGGGCTAGTGGGCTTTAATTTAAAGTTTCAAATTAGTAGTTCTTTCATATTTTTTATTAAATGATTTTATTTAATTATATATTTTTTAAATATAATTAAAAATAGGTAAATTTAATTTTTTTGATTGAACCGCCGGTCGGACCGGTTGAACCTCGAACTGGTTAAGACACCAGTTCAGCCTCCGGTCCGATTTTCTAATCACTGCATGAAATAGCTCAACTTATGATGGTCACTTTTACTTTATCAAACATCACTTTTAATTAATAACATTCATCACATTTTGTCAGTCATTTCAAATTGTATGTTTATGAAATAGTTTACTTAGATAATTACCACTTATCCTTGATCAATGTATCACCTTTTATTTATTCAGTAAATTGCTTATGAAATAGTTTACTTTGATGATTATCTTTTTCTTAATTTAGTATCACTTTTTATTAAAAAAATATCACTTTTTATTTGTCTTATACAAATTTCATAAGATTTTTAACAATTGGATGATTGTTACTTTTCATTGATCACATGTATAACTTTTTATCCATTATATAAGTTTTTTAGTATAAGTTACTTTAATTGTAGGATTTCACTTTTCTATCATCAAGTATTACTTTTTATTAAAAATATTTTTACTTTTAATCGAATATCACGTTTCCTTATTTAAATATGGTTATTCATTTTTAAATATATTATTTTAACTTTTTCTTTTTCTTTTATAAAATTATTAACTAATAAAAACATGATGCATATATTTTTAATGTAAAAGAGCAAATATACTCTTATCATTTGTAGACATGAACAACCAAATTAAATGATCAAACCACAAAATATCAAGGCCTTTAGAGTCCAAGCGAATTTTTTTATTGCGATTTTATGAAGATGACGGAAGAAGGAAATAATAGAACATGCAAAAAAATAAATTAAATCAAAGCAAGGAATAAAGATACAATAGATTATCTAGAATAAGTGGATTCCAAATGATGTAAGGATGAGTTTAACAACAATCATGATATAAAAAATAAATTAATCTTGCAACTAATTCTAATCTATCATGGACATGGCATAGGAGCTACCATGAAGATATCCTAAGCTCTCTTTTGAGTCATTTAAGTTGTAGAACTTCAACAAGCTCCTAAAAGTTCATAGGATCGAGACTAAAGGGAATATCTTCCAATAGATATTAATTACTCTATGAGTTCCATAATTAGGTACTAAATCATAAACAATCTTTCCTTTCTAAATACTATAAATTTACTAAAATTGGATCCCACACCTAATCAACTAATGTCTCGATTAAGTCAACAAGGTGTTCTATCAAAGTGTTCTAAGCATAAGAGGATATCTCTATCTCTTATATTAATGCACATGAACAGGATGATGAAATGATTTATATAATAATTCTAAACATATAATTGAATTCTCATTCTAACCATATGCCCATGACAATAATCATACAAATCAACATATAAATCAAGCCATTAACCTCAAATAATAGAAATAACTCAACACACAATTAAGATTGAAATTAATTTGCATAAAACCAAATTATCCAATACCAATTATAGAGCTAATCTTACAAAGGAGGTTAGACTAAAATAATTTCAAGTAAAACAAGATAAATTGTTTTATAAAATCCATCAATTAAACCAAAGAAAATTATAAAATAAAATGAATTGGTCTCCTGTGTTCCTGGGGACACACCAAGTCCCCATAGGAACACAAGAATAAAATAAGTATTAATTAATGGCAAAAACTAGTATTAAATTCTTGTATTCCCATAGGGCACGGTGTGTCCCTGGGAGCACACAAGTTTTTGCCAAATACTCCCTCCAACCACTGTCAATTTATTCATTTTACCATTTTGAGTCGTCCACTCTTAATCTATCCATTTTCCTTTTTAGACACATGAGACCCACTCACATACTAATACAATTAAAATAAGGACCCACACACCCCACTAATTAATACAACTACCCACTATACAATAAATAATAATACTCTTTATTCCACGTACAAAAAGCAAATGGATACATTGAGGATGAACGGAGGGAGTAAAATAAATTTTCTCTTTAATTTCTTCAACAGATGCATCTATCTTCTCTTGCAATTTCAATCTTTCTTGCTTCCTTGAGTGGATGATGGAGGAATTTAATGGGTTAAAAAGGGCTTTGCTTCTTATAAGCACATGTTATCGTCATTTTTAATAAGGAATGGGCTAGGCTTAATGATTCTCGGCAACATACATGAACAACAACTTAAATGAAATAACTAATTAATCATGTTGTGGTTATGTTCATATGAAAAATAATTTCTTTAAAAAAGGTGGGTCCAACTTTAAAGAAAATAGCCGCTACGATGTTGGTTTGATCAATTAGCAAATGGATTATGGCCCCTTGGCTCACAATTGGGCCATAAAAAGTGTGATTGGGCCGCTACTATTTTAATTGGAATTTTTGGCTTACGGTCGTGATTTGTGTTAGTGTGTTTCAGCTCATTTTAATTTTCTATCGACACCCGATTCATCCTAGTGGTTCGTAATTAATATAAAAGCTCAATTTACATTAAAATCTTGAAAATTCCGTCAATAGATTCCTCCCCACAAAATCAAGAAATTAATCTTTAATTACATAAACACTAGCTAAATATAGTTCATATTTATACAGGCTTGAAACTATTATTTAGAGAAATTTGAAGAAAGTTCATATTTTTTTTTGAGAATCGAATATCATTAACTTTCTATGATTTTTATGTGTTTTGAATGAATGACAAAAAAATCCTATTTATAAGTGAAGTGAGAAAAAAATATTATGAAATACTATTTTTTTTTCTTTCCTTTATAGTACATGATTTAATTTTGATACTAATTAATTAATTTATATTAAAATATTTAATAATTGAAAAAATAAAAAAATACTAGAAATTTAATTAATCATTAATTCAAAAAAGAAAATATATTATTTTAAAAAAATTGTAAAAATAATGATGACCCGTGATTAAAAAGTACTACCTCCGTTGCTTCAAAGGAATTCATTTGTTTTTTGCATATTGATAAAAACGTATTATTATTTAATATTTAGTGGGTAGTTGTATTAGTGGGTGTATGAACTTCATATTTCAGTTGTATTAGTGAGTGTGTATATATGGATCCCATGTGTGTAAAAGAGAAATGAGACCCTTGGGGCGAACGCCAAAATGAAAAAAATGAGACTTTTTGGAGTAGAAAGAGGAAGTATAAAATATAATACATACATATAAGGGTAGGACTTGCCTGAGATCATCTCATTTGAGACTATTTTACACTTTTTAAAATAGTTATTACTTTCTATATAAAATATTATCACTTTCACTATAAAATGTTATCACTTTTCATTTATACTCATGAAATAACAAATCACTTTTTATTAATTGAGTATCACTTTTTATTATAGAAATTTTTACTTTTTATTCGTCTTACATAAGCCCTTAGACAATCTCTCACAAGTCTTTGCCTACATATAATTAGATATACTTCTTTCGTCCTGCTAATTACTTCACATTTTTCTTTTGAATCCGTCTGAAATATATTTTAAATAGTACATATTAATTAAAATAAATATTTAAAATACTTTTATTAAAAATAAAAAAAACTAATTTTCCATGAAAAATTACTTAAAATAAAATATTAACTACATAATTAATAAGTGGATTAAATAAAATATTATTTAAAATAAAACTATATATTAATAATTTAAAATGTTTTTTCAAGAATTAAATTTTATTTTTGGTACACATAAAATAAATATTTAAAAAATGATTCGGTGCATCTGGTTGCACACATACATCTACATGTGTATAAAATTTAAGGGTAGGTCTATTGTGAGACCGTCTCATGTGAGACTATTTTTTACTTTTTAAAATAGTTATCACTTTTGTTATAAATCGTTATTACTTTCGTTATGAAATGTTATCACTTTTTATTTGTACTATAAATTGTTCATGAAAGAGCATTATCATTTTTCATTAATTTATTATCAATTTCCTTCATAAAAGTTATCACTTTTTGGCCGTCTCACGTAAACTCTTACGTGACGGTCTCACACAAGTCTTTGCCAAAATTTTATTCAATAGTTTATATAAATTTTTTAATTATAATATAATAATTTTTATACATTCAATTTTTCATTAAAAAAATTAACATAAATTTTGCTATCACAGTATATATATTTTTATTTATAAGTGTATATATATTTTTATTCATAATTGAAAACATTACTAGAAGGTGGCTGAACTTTAACTCTTTGGTTGAATACTTCTCTGGTCGATTTCCTGATATGCAAGCCCATGGGTTGTTTGCTAAATTTTTTTATCAACTCAGATAATTAGGCAATGTTTGTTTACGGTTTACAAACCATGGTTTTGGTTCTCAAAATCTACATTCACATTTTAAAAATCACCACTATATATACCTACTACATTATCTCTCCTCAATTAATACACGTTCTCTCTTTTATCTCTCATCTTTCATTTAACTTTTTAAATAAATTAATATATTGATTTGACATACCCTACTCAAAACCCAAAACAAACATAGAATACACTATTCATGATTTTCAAACCCCATGTAACCCTAAACCAAACATCACCTTACTCGATATATATATTACTCATTGATTTGATATGATTTTCAAACCCCACTTAAAGTTCTAGATCAGTTGTGGAAGATGAATTGACTAAAAAAATTTCTACTTTTTTCACCTTACTCGATAATATATATTGCTCACTATATCCCGTTGGAAGATCCTCATTTTACCATTTTGAGCATTTTATTCAACGGTTTTAATTTTTATTTTTAGTAAAAAGGGTCCACTACTACGCATCACATCCTTCTAATATAATTACTCAATAAACATAAAATAATAATATTTTTTAATTAATCTACGTGCAAAAAGTAAATTGCTAGTAATTATCGTGTGTATTTTTCTTCCTTAAAAACTTTTTGATTGATCAAAAAAATTATATAACTTTTTTATTAAAAATATTATCACTTAATATGAGTTGTATTCGCACAGCCTTATCCTAAATATGTAGTACACTTTAAAAATAAGAATATTATTACGATTTAATTAAGATTTATACTCCTTCCGTTCGCCAGCAAATGACACATTTTGTCATTTTGAATATAAGCACCCAATGAGTCCCATTTTCCTTTATATATACATGAGCCCACATACACTAATACAATTAAAATATAGGGCCCACACACTTATTAATACAACTATCCACACTACATTAAATAATAATATTACTTAATTCACATAAAAAAACAAAATAGATATCTTTAAGGGAGAAGTATGAGAACCTCAAGAATGTTAAAACAACGCAACAAATAAGTAAATATGTAGAAATGCAGACAAAGATGTAAACGTGATTCAGCAACCATTTGTATTTGTTCTTATTATTTGGAGCACTTTATGTGGCCATATTTTCCTTACTGTGTCAAGTGCTCTAATTTTGTGGTCAACGCATTGAGCATGATTTGTAGTGGACTAGGATCACAAATACCATGGATGTTTTCTTTCTCCTTTTCGTTTTCCAAACTAAAATATTAACTAATTAACTAGGGTTTTGACCTTAATTTGGGGTAGTATTTATATAAAAAAATAAAATAATGTAAAATAAATATCAAGTTAGTGATGATAAATTAATTATGTGGCTTTATTATTATTGAAGATGACAAATTCTCTAAGAAACTGTTTCATGACAAATAAAAATAGTATCCAAATCCTCAATGCAATCTAGTTGACTATATTTATAATAAAATGATAAAACGTGGCGAAGCTCACCGTGCCTCGACCACTTCAGAAAATTGTATTTTTTAGTAGTAAATATCTACCTTTAATATAAAAGTTCGTATCTTTTATTTTTCGAAAATAAAAATACTATTAGAATAAAATGTCATAACTTTAATATAAAAATGACAAAGACTTTGATGAGACCGTCTTACGGATCCTCTCATGTGAGACCAATCATCCATTAACCTATTTAACTAATTTTAAAGGGTCCTATTTGATTATTATAATCAAATTAGAAAATTGAAAAATTAATTATAGAATGAAATTAATTAGATTTAATTATTTTTACAGAGCCTTGTTTGGTTGATATCAAATTAAAAAATTAATTACGCTATAAATATTAATTTTTTAAATTTTCTTATCTAATATTTTTATTATTTAAAAATGTAACAATTTAAATTTTGTTATTCATTTAATTTATTTTTAATTTAAATATTATAAATTTATAAAATATGATAACTTTTATATTTAAAAGTGATACACCATTAATGAAAAGTGATAACATTGTTGTGAACTATTTCATGAACAATTTATATATAAATTAAAAGTGATAACATTTTAAAAGAAAAATGATAATATCTTTAATAAAAAGTGATGATTATTTATTAAAGTGTATTTCACGAATAATTTAAAAGTTGAATGAAACATGATAATATTTTTAATAAAATGTGATTTATAATAAAATAAAAGTGATATCCGTCTAATTGAATTATTTTCGCAAACAATTCATTTGAATAATAAAAAGTGATCATATTTTTAATAAAAAGTTATACATGATAAAAAAAAAGTAATAATCGTTTAGTAAAATTATTTTATGAACGATTTACATTATAAATAAAAAGTGATAATATTTTTAATATAAAGTTACATATCCAATTAAAATAAAGTGATAACAAAATAATTGAACTATCTAATTAACTAATAATAATAATAATAATAAATTAATAATAATAATAATAATAATAATAATTGATAATATTTTTTTTAATTAAAATGATTGCTTGAAAATTATAATATAATAATAAAATGAAATTTAATTTAAATTTAATTGTTAATCATACAAGGTCAGGTAGCACAGACGTTAGACGTTGGCCGTTGCCGACAAATTGAGTTTATTTGTTTAATGAAAATTGGCATTTTAACTAATCGCCACACGTGGCCCTTTCTTCTGTTTCTTTTATTATTAATTTAATTTTAAATATATTTTATTTGATTAATAGACCATCCGTCTCAATCACGAATTAAGATCCATGACACGGTCTCACACAATACCTACCCTATAAAAATTTGTATAATTTATTCAAACATTAATAAGTATGATTTATATTTTACCCTTAGAACAAAGACAAAGACTTTTGTGTGAGACCGTCTCATGTAAGGGCTTACGTGAGACGGTCGAAAAGTGATAACTTTCATAACGAAAAGTGATATTAAATTAATGAAAAGTGATAATGGAATTTTATGAATAATTTATAGTGTAAATAAAAAGTGATAATATTATATAGCGAAAGTGAAAACATTTTATAACGAAAGTGATAACTATTTTAAAAAGTGTAAAATGATCACACGTGAGACGGTCTCACGCAAGATCTACCCTAAAACAAAATGCATACCTTTAATATAAAAATTTGTATCATTTATTTAAACATTAATAAGTATAATTTATATTTCAATCTATTATTCCATTAAATAAATAATACCCTTGATAATTAAAATATGTATAATTAATAATAAAATGTTATATTCCGTCACGTCATATGCACAAGAAACCAACAAGACACCAACTCATTATTCATTAAAATGAAAATCCTTAATTAAGCACCCGAAGACTTAGATTTTCGATTTTGGTTTTAGTTCCTAATATTAGATTTTTTTTTTTACTTTTTAGTCATGTGAACTATTGTAGAAGATTATTCGGTAAGTTGTGACTTGGAAATTAATTTTTTTTTTATAATATTCCACATGGAAAATTCTAGTGAATTAAAATGCTTTTCTTTTTGCATTTTTTTTGTCCGTTTGATTTTTTTTTAAAATTTTAATAACTTTTCATTAATATTATAATTATTTTTTATTTATTTTATATATATTTTCATAAAATAATTTAATTAGACAATTATCATTTTTTATCGAATATATATTATTTTTGTTAAAAATTTAAGGGCTTTTTAAAATAGTTATTACTTTCGATATAAAATGTTATCACTTTTGCTATAAAAAGTTATCACTTTTCATTTATGTTATAATTTGTTCATTAAATAGCATTATCACTTTTCATTCATTATCACTTTTTATTATAGAAGTTATCATTTTTCGCTCATCTCACATAAGCCCTCATGTCTCACACAAGTCTTTTCCAAAATATTATCATATTTCTTTTTTAATTTACAGAATATATTATGTAAAACAATTTTATATAATTTTTTTTCGTTGATTAAAGGGCTTAGCCAATATTTATAAAACCTTATTTATATATACATGAGTAAAATTTGTACACACAACTATCCAATACAAGAATATTATTTATAAGATTATTATTGTTCATTCTTTTATTTAAAAGTATCACTCATTCCGGGCTAAAGTGAAACTAATACTTTCTAATACATTTATGTAAAGGCAAATATTCTTTTTAGATCGTGTTATGAATTATTTCTATTATTTTATTAACCATTTATAATATAAATTAAAAATAATAACATTCTAAAATAAAAGTGATAATTAATTAAGAAAACGTAAAATAGTCTCTCCGTGAGATAATTTCTCAAATATGCCCCTTACATAAAAAAAATTGGGGTAATTCTTTAGCATTTTGACTTCATATCTTAGCAAGTTGGCGATGAAAAGGGAGTAATTAACAAAAGTGGTCTTCAGTTTAAAGATCCGTCAACAATTAATCTTGTAGGCTTGAGTCCATAAAATTTTGTGCAAATGACTTTCTTTTAGAAAATGAGGTTTTACTTAAGTAATTATTGATATTTTATGAACTTTTGAAAAAATAATAAAAATTGGAACCTCTTTGTAAAAAAAAAAATATTAGGATTCTGCTTCTTCTCATCAATAGTATGCCATACTCTCTTCTACCTCTCCCTTTCAATATCACGATCAATTCATCTTCTCAATATCACGATCAATTCATCTTCTCACCTCTCCCTTCCAAAATCCACAATCAATCCATCTCTCAAATAGAATTTTCTTACTCTTTTCCATAATCAAAGAAGGTTTATTGATGAATATATAACTTCATTGTATGATCCAGTTGATTTCTCCAGTGAAGAACTTGTTATTGTCTTTAAAGAAAGGTAATGTCATTTTGGATTCTTTATCACATGAGTTCGAAGCAATTATAATTATTATCTTCATGAGTATAAGTTAATGCAAAATTTTATTTTCCATAACGCTTGTAATGTCGTTATGCACTCTTCGTAGTCGTTATTCTACATGTAAAGTTGTATTAGTGATTTTAAAGGGTTAATTACTAGAAAAGTCTCAAACTTTACTTCGATTGCAAATTAGTCTAAACACATGAAACTTTGCACAAAAAAACACTAATTTTATGTGGATATGCAAATTGAATCATCGAGCAGCAGGAGGATGCTCGGGACGCTGATGTGTCATTCACTATGCTACATCATCCTCCCACTGTAATAAACGACATTGTTTTAGAGTTGTTCCCTTCTCCCAGTTATAACTATTCCTTAATTATATTCTTCTTACATCATCAATTAAATTAAATTAAATCAGTAGATTCTTTCTTTTTATTCCATTCATAACCAAAAGCTTCTGCAGTCATAGTGACCCCCTCCCGCATCCCACACTCGCCTTTCCTAAATCCACCCACACAAATGTCATCGTACGAACTGTAATAAGATTTAAAACCTTCTTCTCCAAGAACCCTCTTACATTCCCCCAATTTGCAACCCAGCCCCACAAGTTTGCCAATATCTCAAAGGCTTTCGAGAATGAAAGCTGCAGCCCCTCCGACTCCAACGAGCTACCTTTGGAGGAGAAAAAGGTTGAAATGATCGAATTAGGCATGGAAATCAAGAAAGCGACGAAGGAAGGGAGGAGAGAGAATTGGGATTTATGAATGGGTCGTTGAGGAAATAAGAGAAATTGAGTGGCCTACTTTTAAAGTTTTGGGGACAACAGGGGTGGTGTTGGGTGTGATTGCATGGTCCAGTGTCATTTTGCTCACTGTCAATGCTGATTTGGCTGTGATTTCCGATCGGGTTTTCACTGGGAGATGTGTTCAAGATTTCTTTGGTTGACTGTTGAAGAAGATAGAGAGATGCAGGGTTTGTATATAGTGTGGAAGGGCACCACTAAATTTTATGTTCTTTGTTTTTGCAAATGATTGTAAAAGATGGAAAATGCCAGCTCAACAAATAAACATAACATACACCTTAAAGATTTTTCAAAATTGATTTGGTTTGGATAAGTGGAGGATAACATGAGAGAGAAAACGAAACGTCAGCGTCCCGGGCAGCCTATTGCTGTCCGATGATTCGATTTGCAAATACACGTAAAAGTAGTATACATTTTTGCAAAATCTCATATGTTTGGACTCACAACTAAAGTAAAGGTTGAAACTTTTTCAACAACTAACTCTTTTTTAAAATATGTATCTTCTACCATTAACTATTCACACTATATACATATATAATACAATGATGGCACCTTGCAAATATATATATACTAGGATTCTAGACTAATTCGGGAGGATAATTGGTTATAGGTATGAAGTGTTAGAAATGTACTAAAAGAATCCAAGCAGGTAGGTGAAGAACTATCTAGAAATAGTTAGTTGCATCGCCACTCTAGAATATTTCATTAGCCACTACTAATAGGGGATTAGTCATCACTTTTGTGTTTGCAAAGAAAGAGAGAAGTTGTGAGATAGTGTGTAGAGTTCGTGAGCTTAGAGTGTAAGAGAGAGAGAGAGAGTGAGAGAGAGAGAGAGAGAGAGAGAGAGAGAGAGAGAGAGAGAGAGAGAGAATCTATTAAGGTTTATCACATGAATTCAAAGCAGTTATAGTTATTATCTACATGAGTATAAGCTAATGCGCGATGTTATTTGTCATAATGCTTACGATGCCGTTATGCACTTTTCGTAGCCGGTATTCTACATGTAAAGTTGTATTGTGATTTTTTAAGATATGTATCTTCTATCATTAACTATCACACTACATACATAAATATTACAATGATGGACGTTGATTTTAGTAAAAGTCTATTGTCTCATTTTAATGTTATTTCAATTAAAATTTTTTTAGAAGAAATAAATAAAGTATCTTTTTAGGTTCTTAATCGTTTTAAATCTGGATGTTATCACCATAATCATTTGCTTATATGCTTGTTGATACTATAATTCATTATAATAATTACAATGTTGTTATGTACATTATGACACATTACCTATTTTTGATTTAATTGAAAATATTAGAGATATGTAACAAAGATGGTATTATGAAAGGCACAATAAAGAAAAAAAATGGTGTGGTTATTTGACACAAAAAATAGAGAAAAAATGTACATCATGGAATGCATCAAATGATATTGCATCATAAGTTATTTTGTGCCCAAAAACCAAGAGTCTAAGCTGAAGGCCTCCAAAGCAGCGCAACAAAAAATCTCATAGAGAACAATTCAAGCCATGTAATATACCAAATGCTCTCAAACAGGACAATATCGCGCTAGTTGTACTAACCCAATACCAAAGTTTGATTATATTTAATTTGAAACATTAAATGTGACTTTATGACATTACTAGTAATTCTCCGTGCGATGCACGTAAATGAATATTAGTGTAATTTTAAAGTTTACAATATTTTTAATATATATATATATAAAATATGATAAAATATTATTGTATTAGATGTCTGTCTATCTTCATTTATTTACTGACCCTTAGATGCAAATTCAATTCTCTGATCGTCTATGACTATAGATGATATATTTGTTTCGACAACGGATTTGGGTATAAGCATAAGCCTCTCTAATGAAGTATTCTCCAAGCATGCTGTAACTTCTTCAATCACATTGAGAATTTTTTTTCTTACAATTTCAAATGCCTTTGTTGTTAGAGCACTACGTGTTTTTTTTATCAGGAAAAATAATTAATATTATTAAAAAGTGTTTGGTATAAGAAATACCTAACTCCAAAATAATTACATAAGAGTTTACAAATATAAAGAGACACTATCAGAGATACAATATCTTAATTGATCACACTCTTAGGATTAGTCATTCATTCTTGAAATCTCCATGGTAAACTAACTAATGAAGGATCACATAACCAATTCCAAACTCTAACCTTTATCTCCTCTACCAACTTCAAGAGCACCACGTGCTGTTAAATCATTATACAAGCCTCACAATTCTTTGTAGTGAACTCCAATCAACTTCTTTTCCTCATCATCATTTAAAGATTCGCAATGTCCTACAACAACTTCATTTAGCTGACCTTCAATATTTTTCTTTTTGGCTTCATTTGTCCATCTCTTTAAAATACAATCCTTTGGAATCTCCACAGAATTTCTTAAAGACAACACCTTAAGCACATGTGAACAAAAAATTCCGGCAAACTCAATTTTTTTGCAGCTGCATAATATCAAATCTTCTGAAAAATTTAGCTTGGCAATATGTTGATAATGCTTCCCATAAAGAGTAACTCTTTGCATTCAAAGGCTTATCCACCTTATCCACAAAATTTTACTTTAAAATCATAAGCCTTATACAACTCATCTTGAAATAGTATCAAAACTTTATGAGTATAAATACTATGTGCATGCTTTAAAATTTTCACTAGAAAAGAAGCTACCAGTATAGAGTAACAGGTTTTATAATTTGTTTTCAACTCTTTATATAGACGATCATTCTCCAATCTATCAAAATGCTAGCAAAATTATACCAGGTTCATTTTGTAACTCACATACTTTCTAAGTACAATATTCATATCTTCACTACGTTGAGTAGTTGTCATATGCAAAAAGATTTCTGCCATAATCCAGCGCCCATTTTTCTTTTATTTTGAATTACCTTTTAACCACTCATTATCATCAAGTCCATACTTTCCCAGCATAAACTGTCATGGATTTATAAACTCTTCTTCTTCCTCATAATTATAAATACAATAACTAAAGTCCTTAAAAAAAGTTTTAAAACTTGTAAACACATGACTCAAATGTGTGGCAGCATCTGATATATGTGCCAAATACATAGTCAATGACAAGTTTCAAGTCATTCACTTGCTAAAGCTTTTACCATGGGAGGATATTGATAAGTCAAGATGGCTTTTGGTTGTTTTCCAGACATAACACTAACAAAGGTAAGTTTCATTATATAGCATCCCCAAAGTAAGCATAACCAATCCTCATTTGAGCATCAACCTAGAAAATATTAGCCATCAAATCATCTTTGTTAACTTGAATTGCATAGAAAAAAATTGGATCGTCGAGTTGCCTTTGTTTCAAGAATTCCATGAGAATGAAAATAAGTGTGTTTTAGTGTCCAATTTAACATATTTTTATGGAAATTGTTGTTATATATTAGCACAAATGTCTTATATTTGATATATTTGAGAAAAATATGCATTTGAAGTGTTTTATTTTATTTTAGGTGGAAAAATGATCAAAAGTGCAAAGTTAGAGGAATGTTGAAAAATACAAACTCAACTTCCATAATTTTTCTGTGTTCTTGTGGAACTCAAAACTGATGGTGTGATACATGGTTGGAAAGCTTCGGAAGAGAGGATTGTTTTAACATAATAATTACTCAAATCGGAGTTTGGAAAAAGCAGTTATGGTCAAAACTGTGAGGACACGCAAGCTACCGACGGGAATTTCCGAAAATTTCTGAAAATTTCTGAAAATTACCTATTTCTTGGAGCATAATTAATCTCCTTATCACATAATACTCGTCACCCATATATTTTATATCCTTATTTCATTCCTCTCTCATACCTATATATATTTTGTAAAATTATTATGGCCTAGTGCCATTAATAATTAAATATATAAGATATTTATTATGATCAAATATCTTAAATAAAGATATTATTTAAATAAATAAAATATATGAAATAAATAAGGTCATATATATTTATGGATAACAATCATATTGATAGAATGTGATTTAATTAAGATTCATTATCCAATCTGGTCCTCTCTCCACCTATAAAAGAAACACAATTTTATGAATTCTCTATCACTTAAAAGAAACACAGTTTTATGAATTCTCTATCACTTAATGCCTAAAGAAAAGGGTGAGGAGAGAGAAATCAGTTCCCGATGTAATTTGTAGGTGAGGAGAGAGAAACTAGTTTTCGACGTAATTAGTAGGAACATAAGGTCGTCTCAAGATAAGTCTTCTCATCATTGTTACAAGATGTGAAAATCATGAAGATCTAAGATTCATGTCAATTAATGAATTAATTACTTATGTTGAAATTATGCTTACATATGGTATCAGAGCATGGTTTTAGATCTCATGATTTTCCATGGAATGATTAATGTTTTATGAAGTTGAAATATGATTGAATGAATCCGCCAATTATGTGAGTAATCCCATAAGATTTACAGAACATGTATTACATCTTTCCGCTACAATACTTCAAGAAAATTATAGAAGTATGATGATCAATTGATCTCGATCATATTATTGAATTTTTTGACTTAAATGTAAATTATTTACTTAATGCATGAAGTTGTCATTAACTTAATTGATTTAATGATCTTATTTTAATCCTATTTTAATCAAGAGCGTGATTGCTATAATTATGATTGACGCTACTTCCGTACAGAAGATTCTGTATTGATGTTGTCTGCGTAAATTTTTTTATTAAAAATAATAGAAATAATTGATTACCATATTAAGAGGAAGTTAACTGTGCTATTTAGTTTCTGGGACTAAACAATTAATGATAGATTATGAAAATTAATTATGTTAGCATATGATTTTAATATAAAGTTACGTGGCTCCCTTTAATTTTGGGATTATATTGATTTTCCTTAATGACTGATTAAGAATAATGATAGTTAATTATAGTCAATAAATCAATCTGCCTAATTCATAATATGACTTGACGTGGGGCACTCTAGTGCCCAGATATTAACATAATTGTAATTTGATGTTGTTCATACATTAATTGACTATATGCTTAATGTGTGGTTAATTGACTGTATGCTTAATGTGTGGTATCTAGTCGCCTAATGTATAATTTTATATTGATGAAGATAAAATCAAAATTATGAAATTTATTAGATATTAGACATATATTCAGGTACATATTTGATGATCAAGTAGTCATTTAATGAGATATACGCCTACTTGCTTTAAAGAAATATCTAACTTATTGTTTAATGGCTCATGACATATGTCCCAAATATATTAAGATGCCAAATACGTTAGAATACTAATAGAAATTAAACATGATATCTTTATTGTGATATTTATGGATATGTTATGTATATTAATGATGACAGTCTTAAGATTTTAATTAATTGATGATATTGAATGTGATTTATTAATATTTATGAAATAATGATTTGATTATTACTCAGTTTGCTATTGAGTATAATTTATTATTAGAATATTTGATAAGATTATAATGAATGATTTTATATATGATTTATATTTATTTAATATTGGTCTGTTAATCATCAAAGTGGTGTGACCTGAATGATTAATGAAGAGAAATCGTATAATTAAATTTTAATTTCTCATATTTATGTGATGCTTGAATAAAGAGAATTATTATATGAGTTGTTAAAATTTTCATAATTATAAGACTTTAAATTCACCCAAATGTGATGTCTAGTCTTTATAATTCATGAATATGAATGTGATAAATTGATAATTAAAATATTATGTCAAACTGTTTTGTATGTCTAAAGATGACAAAATACTTTTAATGGATATATTTAATTGTCAAATTATGTTAAATTTGTGAGTATCATTATGATCATGATTGTATATTGTTGTATCACACAAAGGAGAACTTCAATATACAATTACTACTTTCGATCCTGAATATGTTATTAAATTACTCAAGGTATTTATGGGAATAAATTTTATTATTCATATTCTTAAAATACCAATATTCATAAGTCTCTACTGGCATGCTGCGTCTGTTCCATTTCAAAATGGATTAAAGTAATTTAAATAGTGTAAATAAATCTAATTTATCACTTCAAAATAAGTTTCTCATTTGCTTTTAATAGCAATAAAGCTAAGTAATCTGACTATAATGCTCGGGTTAGATCAAACATACTGAGCCTAATGTTTATGCGAATGAATGTGACTAAGAAATTAAGTCTAACATACCTAAATTACTGATAAATCTCTTGATGAGATGCTAATGGCTACTTTAACCACCATAAAGTTTGATGGTTCTTATGGTATACATGAACTCATCATTAAAGATAACAAATATTGCAACAAGAATTAAGCCTTCCATAATGAATGTGATTGAAAACTCATGCCTTCCATAATGAATTTGATTGAAAACTCATTAGTGTACTTTACAAACTCACTACATTCTAAGTATAACCTATTCCAAATTAACCATATATAACACCATGAAAGATAAATGGATGTGAATTAAATTCACGTAATGGTGAAATCATGTTGGTTCAAAAAGGAAAGATTTAAGAAAGAATTTAAACATTATGTTCGTTTAAAAGAAATAATGAAGTTGGAACTATACGTGACATTAATGTTTGGGGCAACTCTCTAAAAGAATTATTCCAAAGATTAATTAAGAATGAAGCCTTTCATGATCTAGGCTCTTACTGATCTTGATATTTGTGTGAATTGAACTAAAGAAAAACAAACTAAGCACATAATAGAGCCACAATAACTACACAACTTCTTATAATAGACTAATAGTTTACACCGCTAATTATGGGTCTTAGATAATCCATTCTTAAAGGAATAAAGGTATTTCATCATCTTTAATTTTAAATTTAAATTTTCACATTATAGTTTTATCTATCTTACAAGAAAAGTCTCATTTCATAAATGCTTGATAAGAATTTATTAATGAAGTTGAGATAATTAGATAGAAAAGTGAAATTATAAAGTTGGGAAGAAGTGATGAATTTCATAGAAAGTATAATGAATTATCATGCTCAATTATTAAATCATAGAAAAGCTTGCATTTATGCTTAATGCAAAATATCTCGCACACCACAATAAATTGGTATTGCAGAATGACGTAATCGTACTTTATTGATTATGGTTAGAAGCATATTGAATGATTAATCTATACCTATATTTTGTGGTATATGTACTTAAAATCGCCACTTACTTGATGATCGAGTTCTTAGTAAAATAATTTTCAAAACATCTTATGAATTGTGTTATGGAATAAAACTCAATTTTAGATAGTTCAATGTTTTAATTGCTTGGTAAAGATAATGATTTACATCCACGTGAAAAGAAATTGGATTAAAGTAACTTACGTGATTTCTTTATAAATTATCCTTAAAATCTAAAGGATGGATTTTATAATCCTAACCATAGTACGAGAATTTTAAAACTAGAATATTAAATTCATTAAGAATCGTAAAATCAGTGGGAGTATGAAACTATGAAATGTGGTTATTGAAGAAGTTGGGTGGAGAATTTGAAAATACATTTATCTAAAACTTCTTCTAAAGTTGTTATATAGTTGTTGAATAGCCAAACAAATTTTAAGGACAACATTTAAATTATTCCACTCTCATAATGAATCTGAGTTTATTAAATCAATTGTCAATGAGCTTTAATTGGTTATATCACATCAAATAGCATTAAGAATGTCTTAAGGACGGAAAATTCGCTATTTCTAATGATTGCACATGTGGTATAATATAATATCTAAAATGTGATATTATAATAAATGATAAAATTCCAGTTTTGGAATAAGTCATGGAAATTACTAATTCTATTAAATGAGTAAATGCTATGAAAGACGAGTTGAAATCAATGGCTCATAATGAAGTTTAATATCTTATTAGAATTGCTAAAGAGTTATAAAAGAATCTGATACAGATGTATCTTTATGATGTCGATTTTCGAAAGATATAAAACTAGAGTTGTTAAAAACTTTACTAAAAAAGATGACATTCTATACAGAACTCTATTAGAATTATCATGACTTTGGTAACTCATTATGACTTAGAGTTGCACCAAATAAATGTTATGCCTGCTTTTCTAAATGATGATTTGGTATAAGAATTGAAATGGATCAACTCAAAAGTTTTTCAATTGAAGGAAAATATCACATGGCGTGTAAACTTAAAGAATCAATAATGAACTTAAGCATGCTTTCCTTTAAAGATATCTGTTGGATTTCAAAAAAATATCATAAATCGGTGTACATATGTGAAAGTCAGTGTGAGCACATTAATTCCATATGTTGATGATAAACTTGCTTGCAATTGATAATCTTGGTTTATTATGTGAAACCAATGAATTATTTCCCTTAAATAATTTTGGAATGAAATATATGAGACAAATTATGTGACTGAGATAGAATTATTTTGATACATATCACAATAACGTTAAAGATGTCTCCGTAAGTATATGTTATTAAAGTTCAATCGAGATTATGGATGGAAAAGTGCTTTAAAGCATTTTTCCAATTCGAAAGGAAAATTATAAGTTCAACCTTATGTAATGTCCAAGAATGAATTGGAACGTACTATAATATTTCTTATGGATATATTATTGGTAACTTAAGATACACCAAATAATGTTAGAATGGTTGTGTTGGCGTTTGATCGTTTGGTTAGCGTGAACCGTTAGGGTTCCATGCATTTCTAATCCAGCGGAAGCAATAAGTTAGAAACGTATTACCTTTCACCAGGGTATGTTGATGATGAACAGCTACAGAGAATAACTTCTTGATATTCTGCTGTATTCATAAGTCCAATCCTGACGTTGTGCGGGCGACGATCTTCAGGATCTTCTCAATCTGCTCCTTCCCCTTTATTCACGTCAAAATAGGCGCAAGTCTTAGGGTTCCAGGAAGCTGAGATGACTTATATATGGGCTACAGTAGGGACCAGAAGGAGAAATTAGAGTTGGGCCTCCATTGGGCTTAAGTATTCAAGTTTAGCCCAAAACTTATACTTAAGTCCAATAATAATAATATAGTCAACTAAAATATTATTACTGCACTACTGTTCTAATCCCATAATTACGCTATGAGCTCCTTCTTATTATGAGCCGGACAGTCTCCCCATGTTTAAGATATACAATGCCCATTAATTATTAAGTTACTGACAACTCATATTAATTAATATCTCATCCGAGAGTAGCACCACTCAACCTCATTATCATGCCAGAATTAATACACTTGCAAGATTTACATGATAATCCTTATAAGCTCCTCAAGGGGACATCATCAACCTAAATAGGACACAGATTCCTTCTACAATCAACAACACACCATAGAGACAACACTATTTCCCAACTCAACGAGTTTGTTGATTTAATTACATGTAAATCTCACCCATTGATGAATCAAAGAAATATATACTGCCTTACGTGTCGAGGTTATTATATAGGGATTAAGAGCATGAACATCCATAATAACTGAGATCAAGTTCTCCTATATAGACAGTACAAGTTGAACGATCTCAAGTGGTCCTGCTCAATACACACAAAGTGTACTAATGTGATTCTATAGTCAAGACAAACTAATACCAAATCACACTACAACCATCTCGATAGATAGTCCCCATCTATATCGGTTGTGAGCATCTGTGTATACTTTATAAGGAAACTGATAATATGATCTTCCGCGTGTTGTCACACAATATATTATCTACAGTATAAAGTAAGAGGACTTTTGCACAAACATATAAATAAATTATAATATGCAAAACTATTGATCATATGATTCTCATTTCAAATAAATTGTTAAAACATTTTTCATACAAAAGCTAGACTATTAGTATACAATCTAACAATCTCCCACTTATACTAAAAGACTACGCTGCCATATCTGCTGACACGCATCTAATTCCCATTCCTTGTGCATGCCCATTAAACGCTTTTGCTGGAAGACTCTTAGTAAAAGGATCAGCTAGGTTATCCTCCGATGCAATCTTAGTGACAACGACCTTCCTCTTTTAATGATGTCTCGTATCAGGTGGTACTTGCGCTCAATGTGTTTACTTGCCTTATGGGCTCGTGGTTCCTTCGAGTTTGCTACTGCACCGCTGTTATCATAATAAATTGTAATTGCTTTGGGAAAACCAGGAATCACATCCAAGTCCATTAAGAAGTTCCTGAGCCATACTGCTACTTTAGCTGTCTCAGAGGCTGCTACATATTTAGCTTCCATGGTAGAGTCCGCAACGCATTTCTGCTTTACACTCCTCCGTATTATAACTCCTCGTCCAAGAGTAAACACATAACTCGAGGTGGATTTACTAGAATCCCTATCTGACTGAAAATCCGAATCAGTATAACCCAAAGATAACAAAGTATCTGCTTGGTAAACCAGTATATATTCCATAGTCTTTTGCAGGTACTTTAAAATATGCTTTACCACAGTCCAATGCCCTTGTTCTGGATTACTTTGATACCTACTGACCATGCCCATGGCATAACAAATATTCGGCTTCGTACATAGCATCGCATACATGAGGCTTCCTACTACCGAAGCATTAGGAACCAGCTTCATCTCCTTTATTTGCTCTTGAGTCTTAGGACATATCTTCCTAGATAGAGGAATTCTATGCCTGAAAGGTAGAAAATCTTTCTTGGAATCTTGGATGCTAAAACAAGTCAGGATTGTATCAATATATGAAGCTTGAGACAAGCACAATATTCTTTTTCTGCGATCCCTTATTAGTTTGATCCCTAGAATATGTTCGGCTTCTCTTAAGTCCTTCATCTCAAACTGCTTAGATAGCCATACCATTACGCTCGACAATACCTTTACATTGTTTTCAATGAGAAGAATATCATCCACGTAGACTACAAGAAATACCACTACGCTTCCGTCATACTTCTTGTACACACATGATTCATCCAGACATTGAATAAATCTATATGATTGGATTACTTCATCAAAACGGATGTTCCATGATCTTGAAGCTTGTTTCAATCCATAAATGGATCTATTAAGCTTACACACAAGATGCTTTTTGCCCTTTTCAATGAATCCCTTTGGTTGCTTCATATAGATGTTTTTCACAAGACTACCATTTAGAAAAGCTGTCTTGACATCCATTTGCCATACCTCATAATCCATATGAGTAGCAATAGACAAAAGAATTCGGATTGACTTAAGCGTGGCCACAAACGAAAAGGTTTCCTCATAATCGATTCCTTCTTTCTAAGTATATCCTTTAGCAACAAGCATTGCTTTAAAGGTTTCCACCTTACCGTCAGATCCTCTTTTTTTTTTATAGACCCAATTGCATCCAATGGCTTTTACACCATTCGGTGGTTCTACAAGCTCCCATACTTGATTGGAATACATGGATTCTATTTTAGATTTCATTGCCTTTTGCCATGATTGAGCATCTTTATCGTGCAGTACCTCATTGTAATTCCATGGGTCGATTTCATGTTCACCTAGGACCAAGTCGGATAACTCTTCCAATCCCATGAATCTATAAGGTTGTCTCACAACCTCCCACTACGACGAGGCTCCGCAGGCAATTGTGTATCAGGTGTGACACGTGGTGTAGTGTCCTGTGGTATATCCTCTTGTATAGTTGGTATTATGTTTGGTGTTTCCCCTCTTACTTCTACTAGAATAATTTTACTCATGGGTTTGTGATTCATAATATAATCCTCTTCTAAAAATCTAGCGTTCGTGCTAATGATCATCTTTTGGTCTTTTGGATTATAAAACAAAACACCTTTTGTTCCTCTAGGATATTCCATAAATAGACAAACTTCAGCACGTGATTCTAACTTATCAGCTTCCACCTTTAACACATGTGCCGGAGCACCCCAAATCTGAACATGTTTGAGACTACGTTTATGCCCTGTCCATAATTCTATGGATGTGGAGGCTACCGATTTAGAAGGTACTAAGTTCAAAATGTAAGTCGCTATTTCTAAGGCATGTCCCCAAAATGAATTTTGTAATTCCAAATAACTCATCATTGGTCTTACCATTTCCATAAGAGTCTTATTCATTATTTCCGCTACACCATTCTGCTGGGGTGTGCTCGGTGCAGATAATTGGGATTCTATCCCTTCCTTCGATAAATAATTCCTAAACTCTCCCAAGAGGTATTCGCTACCACGATCAGATCGTAGTACCTTGATATATTTTCCAAGTTTCTTTTCCACATCAACCTTGTACTCTTTGAATTTATCAAAGCACTCAGCCTTGCGGCGTATCAAATAAATATATCCGTATCTAGAATAATCATTAATAAAAGTGACGAAGTATTCATAACCACCTCTTGCTGGACAGATATAGGACTATATAAATCAGAATGAACCAATTCCAACAGATACTTAACTTTATATCCCTTTGCCTTAAAATGACTTTTGGTCATTTTTCCTTCAAAGCAGGATTCACAAGTTGGATAATTTCCCACTACTAATGAACTAAGAGGTCCATCAGCTATCAATCTTTGAATCTTACTCAAGTTAATATGACCAAGTCTTAGATGCCTGATGAGAGTGAAAATAAGCGTGTTCCAGTATCCAATTTAACACCTTTTTGATGAGAATTATTGTTATATATTAGAACAAATGTCTTATATTTGATATATGTGAGAAAAATATATGTTTGAGGTGTTTTATTCTATTTTAGGTGGAAAAAGGATCAAAAGTGCAAAGTTGGAGAAAAGGTGCAACTTGTGCAAGAATGCTGAAAAACGCTCGTCCAACTTGTGTAATTTTTCTGTGCTTTTTTGGATCTCTGAATTGAAAGTGTGATATATTGTTTGAAAGCCACAGAAGAGAGGATCTTTTTTGCATAAAGAAAACCTCAATCAAATTCCAAACAGGAAAGTTATGATCAAAGTGCTAACGTCGCGCAAGCTATGCCGAATAGAACGACTGTGACACTTTGCATGACTTGTTACACATTCAAATGTTGGAGTTTCGGTGAGTTCTTCATATGGATAAAATTCTTAGGAAGAGAGAATTGTGTGAACATAGGAGTCACTGAAATTGGAGTTTGGACGAGGAAATTATGCTCAAAATCGTAAAGTCGCGCAGCTGCCAGCGAGAATTTCCAAAAATTTCCAAAAATTACCTATTTCTTGGAGCACAATTAATTTCCTTATCACATAATCCTCCATGATTCACCCATATCTTTTATTTTCTTATTTAATTTCCTTCTCACACTTATATATATTTTATATCATTTTTCATGTGAGAGGGCACAGGTAACACAATCATCCTACACCCCCACAAGGGGGTATCACCCCCGAACCATCATCCACATCCTTTCCTCCATCCATCCATCACTTTGAAGATTCGTCTGCTGAATCAAGAGGAGAACCAAGAGGAGAATTCAAGACGGAGAAGGATGCGACGATGCCCACATCTAAGGTTTTATTCGTTTCCTAATTTATCTTGTATTTTCTAGACTACGGGTAAGATCTATCCAACACCTATGATTGTTCTTCGTAACATCATGTGCTAGAATCATTTTGGTAGTCTAGGTTTTGAAGGTTTTTATGAATTAATTGAACTTTCGTGTGTATATTCCGTACAATACTACTTGTGGATTTATTTTATATATGACTATGCATTTTTTATTCATACTCAGAGTTGTTTTATGCATCATTAACTGTTATGTAGATTCTGTATTCATATCTTGGTTATTGATTGAGTGCGTTCACTACTGAGTAGGATTCCATGTTATGATTCTAAGTGAGAGGACTCCGAAGTTTCATTAGAACTATCATATATGAATACTTTTTAATTGAATTGAATTTGGGTTAATAAGTAGAATAAAGAGAGTAATTTTATAGTACCTATAAAGGGAGATCATATCGGATTAGAGTACCAATCCTAGGGGAAATAATTGATACTGATAGTACCTATAAAGTGGGATGAAATTATATCTCTTGCTCCAAGGTTATTCACACGTGTTACACGCATATTTACTTGTGTCTATAGAGTAAATTTGCATGGTTTAGTGATGCGTCCATATTCCACAAGGCAGAGTCGGACATTGATACACGAAAGGGAGATTAATGAGTGAAACTGGATTATCCTAGAGCTACCTATTCTCCTATTTGATCAACTTTCGTAATTCTTCTAGTGTTTATTTTATTTTAATTGTTATTTTATATTTTTGTTAGTAGATTAATAATTTAAACCTCAAACTTAATTTCCATCTTGTCTTAATTAATTTAGTTAATAATTAAATTGATAATACGCTGTCCTTTGGATTCGATATTTAACTTGGTCGCTTTCTTAAGCTGCAACTGATATCCTTAATACTTAATTTTGCATGCAAAGAAAATGCGCATCAATGCCAAAGATATATTTGGTTCATTTTCGAAGGTTCTTTTTTCTTATCATTAGATGTATCATTCAATTCAATTTGTTGCACTGTGGGAGTAATTAAATTAATAGTATACAAATTATCTATCAATGCACCATCACAGATAAAAATTCCATTTTACCTTGAAACAACCTTGTGATTAAAAAAATAGAATAACTATCCATAAATAATTTAGAAACCGAAATTAAATTCTTTCTAAAGTGAGGCACATAAAGTCAATTCCTCAAAACAAGAGTTTTATTCTTATTGAGAAATAAACAGACGTCTCCCACTGCAATAGCTGCTACCCTTGTCGCATTCCCCATGAGTATGGTAATCTCCCCATCACTAAGCTATCGAGTTTGATGGAACCCCTGCAAAGAATTGCAGACATGGTCAGTGGCTCCCATATCTACACACCACGTGTCAGCAGATATAGCCGCTAAACACGATTCAACAACTAGCATAAAAGACTTTCCGTTCCTGTTCCCTTTTAGAAGAGGGCAATCAGCCTTGTGGTGATCCGTCTGCTTATATTTGAAGCACTTGCCTTTAAGGTTCTTGACTGCACCACTCTTTGTGTTCACTTGGTTCACCGGTGCTGAATTTCTTTGCTTTTTCTTATTCCTACCGCCTTTCGGCCTAGGATGAGGAGCATTTTCAGCAACATAAAGCTGAGGAGCTCTACGAAATAGTTCTTCCGCAGCCACAAATTCTGTCAGAAGTTTCGCCAATGTGTACAAATGTTTGGTCATACCGTAGTTCAGGCGAAACTGCTCAAAACTCCTAGGCAAGCTTTGGAGTATGATATTGACTTAGGTTTCCCCATCGTTTTCAGCTCCAAGAACCTCCAACTCATTGAGTTGGCCTATCATTCTAAGGACATGTTCCCTTACGGAAGTGCCCCCAGTCATTTTGGTGTTCTTGAGTACAGACGTGCCCTTCGACCTAGCAGGATGACTCTGGTGCCCGATGAGTTCCTTAAGATTATGCATCATATCATAGGCGGTGTTCATAGCTTGATGCTGAGTCTGAGGCACATTTGACATAGAAGCCAAAATATAGCACTTAGCAATCCTATCAGCTTTGACATAGAAGCAGTTAAAATAATGTCCATGTTTCGTTTCCAATCAACAAAATTTGTGCTAGTAAGTTTATGTTCTTTAAGTATAACAGATAGTGAGTTGAGTACCATTTGAAAATCCTGAGAATCATTAATAAATAGACAGATCAAACCCTTCGAATTCATCAATTTATATTGATTCCCTCAAAACAATATAAAATAAAATTCACCAAAGCACCGTGAGTCTGCATGCCATAATAATATGGACGTATACAAACCCGAACATTTACATGAGAAGGATTTACCCATTAATTTCATTTGTCAACCTAATTTTATGACAAAATAATTAATAATCAGTTTTTTTAGCCATTCAAATAGCAGCAGTGACTCCGATGGGGAGGGTACTTATTATTTACACTACGTATACAAAATTATTTGATCCCAAGTCCGAGGCCCAAGCTTGTATGCCTTACAGATGGATAAGTACACACGCGCTCGGATAACTTCCTACAATCATCATAAAGAAGTTCATACCAGTGATTCGTGAATAAACTCATCCGATGGGGAGGAAGGTCTATGCCAATACGCAAGTTTATTCACATCACTTACGAACCAATAATGGAGGCTGCAGGAATTAATTACCAATCCCCTCTCCCACTTAGTTATTTAACACCGAGGGTTCTTAACATGCATATAATATTCCAATAATAAAATACACATCCTAGCATGCTTCTATTTTAAGCAATTTAAAAAAAATCACATAGAACATGCTTACATATATAACAATAATCACTAAATAAAATAATTAATACAGTTATATATCATGAAATAAATGCATAAGGCATCGAGATAGAATAAACGAGCCCAGCAAGCCTACGAATGACACCCGCAAGACCCATGCTGTTCAATAGCACGAGTCGTGCCACCCAAACCTACTATTGCTTGCCACTCACGACGCTGCCTTGCGAATGATGGAGAATCCACGCCCCGTACTACTCATGTGTTGCTGCTGCTTGTTCTCTCCTAACTGTGTCTTACTCTTCCAGAGAAAATCATGCTGGAAACGTCATCAGGTCGTCCTACTGACTGGGCTGTCGACAATGCATGCTGCATGCTGGAACTGCTCAAATTTCGGCAGACCGATCGGCCAGAGAAAAGACCCGACCAGGTCACCATGAAGACCCTATCGAACAGGGGACATACCCACCTGAAACTTTATTCTGACGCGCAAGGAACCACTTCAGACTTGCTCAGAATGCCGGTGCTAAACGTCGGAAGCCTCCTGGAACCGGCTGTCAATCACCACCGCGAGTTCCTTCCAGTCAATGCCATACTATCACCAATCATCAGTCGCATCCTTACACCAGACCAGATTGGTCAGAAAGAAGTTTTGACTGGAAAATAACGTAGGCCCGATCGAAAATAGCCCAGACGCGCTTTGAAACTCCAGTCGACTCGCCCAGATCCTCATCACACGTGCTCAGAACCATCGTCAGACGTGCCCAGGACGACGCTCATAGTCTGCCCTAGCCGTTGTCATCTGCCGTAGGTGGTGCAGCGAACCCTATCACCGTGTGCAGTCAACTGTCACGCAGTCGTCACAGGCTTTCACTTGTCCCTTCCACGTTGACTAACGTCCAGCTAATAGTGTGCCTGTAGCACAGTTTGCATCCAGGCTACACGATCAATGACACACACCATTCTCGTCAGCCATGTCGTCGTTCATCCAGTCCGATTTCCAGCGATCCAGATTTAGGGTTTTCACGAATGATTCAAATTTATAGCAAATACTAATTCTCATGCTTTCTATACGACAATTAAATCATGTATAACACATAAACCAAAGCCTAAAGTGTCATGTTTTACCACAAAACCGAAGCTCTGATACTAATTGTTAGCGGTTGATCATTTAGTTAGAGTGAATTGTTTGGGTTCAATGCGTTTCTAATCCAGGTGGAAGCAATAAGATAGAAATGTTAACTGTCACTAGGGTATGTTGATGATGAACAGTTGTAGAGAACAACCTCTTGATCTTCTGCAGCATTCCCAAGTCCAATCCTGACGTCTTGTGGGCGACGATCTTCGGGATCTTCTCAATCTCCTCCTTCTCCTCTATTCATATCAAAATAGGCGCATGTCTTAGGGTTCCAGGAAGCTAAGATGACTTATATATAGGCTACAGCAGGGACCAGAAGAAGAAATTAGAGTTGGGCCTCCATTGGGCTTAAGTATCCAAGTTTAGCCCAAAACTTATATTTAAGTCCAATAATAATAATATAGTCCACTAAAATATTATTACTGCATTCCGTTCTAATCCCATAATTATATTATGGACTCCTTATTATGAGCCTGACAGTCTTCCCGTGTTTAAGATACACAATGCCCATTAATTAATTAAGTTACTGACAACTCAAATTAATTAATATCTCATCCGAGAGTAGTACCACTCAACCTCATTATCATGCCGAAATTAATCCACTTGCAAGATTTATATGATAATCCTTATGAGCTCCTCAAGGGGACATCATCAACCTAAATAGGACACAGATTCCTTCTACAATCAACAACACACCATAGAGACAACACTATTTCCCAACTCACCGAGTTTGTTGATTTAATTACATGTAAATCTCATCCATTGATAAATCAAAGAAATACATACTGCCTTACATGTCGAGGTTATTGTATAGGGATTAGGAACACTAACATCCATAATAATTGAGATCAAGTTCTCCTATATAGACAGTACAAGTCGAACGATCTAAAGCGGTCCTGCTCAATACACACAAAGTGCACTAATGTGATTCTATAGTCAAGACAAACTAATACAAAATTACACTACAATCATCCCGATAGATAGTCTCCATATATCTCGGTTGTGAGCATTTATTTATACTTTATAAGGAAATCAATAATACGATCTTTCGCGTGTTGTCGCACAACATATTATATACAGTATAAAGTAAGAGGACTTTTGCGCAAACATATAAATAAATTATAATATGCAAAACATTTGATCATATGATTCTCATTTCAAATAAATTGTCAAAATATTGTTCATACAAAAGCTAGACTATTTGTATATAATCTAACAGCTTGGTCATTATTGAAGTGATTCATAAATGAATAACCAGAATGTTGCATAAGGAAAGATTGTGGTATTTTTGTATGAAATGAAGCACCCATGCTTACTTATTGAAATTCTAATTGCTTAAATGTAATTAAATATAGATTCAGATTAAGATGATTATATGATGCAAAAGAGTTTACTTCGACTTTTATGTTTCTTAGTTGGAGATATTATATCATGCAAAATTGTGAAGAAGTTTTTGGAAACTACATTCACTATTAAAGTTTACTTGTGGCATGATTTGAGGCTACAATTTTGGTAATTGAATGTGGAACTTAATTTCAGGACTTGAAATAAGTTGACAATAATGTCAAGTCGCTGAAAACCTATTATGATTATTCCGCTGCATTGTTCTTCACTAAAACGATGGATATTCCAAAGTTGCTAAAACATGTGGAATAAAAGTATTTGTCGTTAAGAAGAATTTTAGAAACAAAGATGTCAATTGAATATAATTACACCAATATTATTATTTCCGATTCATTACGCAAATGATCTTCTCTAAAGATATTCATTGAATGTTACATGAATATGAGATCATTGAAAGGCTGTAACAAAATAATTTATGATGAACAATTGACACTAAGAGCTCATTATGATTTATTTCTAATCAATATATTATTTAATCATTTTCGTATACATGAACGTAGACATTAATTAAACTGCATTTTATCTCAAATTGAGATATTTATGTAGACCATTATTGATCTTTAAGTTTATGAGTCACTTTGGGTAGAAAGTAATATCATAGTACATGGAAGGAACTATGTCGAGTAAATGATACAGAACCGCCATGACTTGTGTTAGTCTATACTTAATATTGACATTATGAGTTGACCAATTACTTTATCTTATATCGCGTAATTTATGTAAATTATTTATACTCTCACGTTTAAAGTTTAATTCTGTTACTCGGCCAAGTGGGAGAATGTAAGATTATTATTTCCTAGTGCCATTAATAATTAAATATATAGGATATTTATTATGATCAAATATCTTAAATAAAGATATTGTTTAAATAAATAAAATATATGAGATAATTAAGGTCATATATATTTATGGATAACAATCACATTGATAGAATGTGATTTAATTAAGATTCATTATCCGATCTGGTCCTCTCTCCACCTATAAAATAAACAGTTTTATAAATTCTCTATCACTTAAAGTTTACGTATTGTGCCTAAAGAAAAGGGTGAGGAGAGAGAAACCAGTTCCCGATGTAATAAGTAGAAACATAAGGTCGTCTCAAGGTAAGTCTTCTCATCATTGTTACAAGATGTGAAAATCATGAAGATCTAAAATCCATGTCAATTAATGAATTAATTGCTTATGTTGAAATTATGCTTACATATTTTACATCATTAATATTCATGTGGGGCGATTCCACAATCAATCCTACACCACCCACAAGGGGGAATCACCACCCAACCATCATCCACAACCTTTCTTCCATCCATCCATCATTGTGAAGATTCGTCTGTTGAATCAAGAGGGGAACCAAGAGGAGAATTCAAGACGTAGAAGGATGCGACGACGCCCACGTCTAGCGTTTTTATCATTTTTAATTTATCCTGTATTTTCCAGACATATGGGTAAGATCTATCAAACTCCCATGTATATTTCCTACAACACCATGTTCTAGAGCCATTTTGGTAGTTCTAGGGTTTTGAAGGTTTTTATGAAAATTGGACTTTTGTGTGTATACTCCGTATAACACTACTTGTAGTTTACTTTATATATGATTATGTGTTTTTAATTCATATTAACGGTCATTTTGTGCATCTCCAACTGTTATATAGAGTTTGAATATGTCTTGGTTGTTGATTGAGCGCGTTCACTGCTGAACAGGATTTCATATTATGATTCTAAGTGATGGGACTCCGAAACTTCATTAGAACTATTATATATAAATGTTAATTAATTAATTGAATTGGATTCAGGTTGATAAGTAGGATAAAGAGGGTAATATTATAGTACCTATAAAGGAAGATCATATCGGGTTAGAGTACCAAACGCGCGGGGAAATAATTTATACTGATAATACCTAGAAAGGGGGGTGAATTATATCTCTTGCTCCAAGTTTATTCACACGTGTTACACATTTAATAATGCGTCCATATTCGACAAGGCAGAGTCAGACATTGATACACGAAAGGGAAATTAATGAGTCAAATTGAATTGCATAGAGAGTTACCTATTCTCCTACTTGATTTACTTTTGTATTTTCCTAGTTCCTGATTTATCTTATTTGTTATTTTAATTAATATTTTAGAAGTTGATAATTAAATCCCAACTTATATTGCCTTGTCTTAATTAATTTAGTAAATAATTAAATTGATAATACGCCATCCTTTGGGTTCGATAATTTAACTTGGTCGCTTCCTTAATCTGCAATTGATATCCTTAATACTTGGGGATTAATTTTGCATGCAAAGAAAATGGTCATCACCCATACAGTATCTCCAATCTTCATTTCTATAATTCTCTTTAATTGCAGGTAGTTTTCATAATCATGATATGTAAAGCCAACATTTTCATCTCCTCCAACTTTCTTTAACAACAAGGCAAAACGTGAACTTGGTCCAATTCCAGTTATCTAAATTATCAACATATGTAGATTGAACGTTAGAGATTCTTATGTGGGATGTCGTTATATGAATCTTTTTTATTCTCACCAAAGCATGGCCTTTAAGTTCAGAGATAAAATCAATAATCTTATAAATACCATTATATCAACCATTGGCTTTCATCTTTGCTTCATATCAAGTTTTGATATTGGACGATGAGATTTAACCATCATGTATCCTTATTCATTTGGCTTATAACCTTGATAGTCGCAACAAAATATCATGTCAAACACTCTTCCATTTTTATCTTTATGAGCATTGTGTTTTCTGATTCCACATCCTGATGCCTTAGCATATTCAATGTAGAAATTATGTTACGCATCTTCATTTTCAAATTCCATACCGATTCCTGGAATCATTTCTTCTAAAATATTTTATTATGCTCCATGTTTCAACTCAATTCCACTATCACTTGTGAGTTCAATTTCATTATCATCTTCATCAAAATTAAGTTTACGCCTTGGATTCATATCACCACAGTACATTTCTACATATCTTAGAGAAAAATAAGAATCTGATGCTTTAAAAAAAAGAATTTGATCAGTTCTAGAGAAAATAATAAATGAGATTATTCTTAAAAACTATTTTATTCAACATGAATCTGATATGTCTTCTATCCATGGATTTAAAGTTATTAAAGATTGAAGCATATTTATGAATTTACCTTTTGTTTTACTTTGTTCTAGTTGATTAACCCAGTTACTGCTTTAATGTTTGATAAATATTTTTAAACTTGAGACATCTATGAGTTGCACATATTTATGAAAGTGTGAGAGTGTGATGCCTACTATTTAACAAAACATGGTATTATTTGCTATGAATCTTTACATAGTCCTATTTGCTATGGAAATTTTATTTGAAAGTCATCCGAATTACTTTTATATTGTTTCAAGAATTTTGTCAAACATTAATTCAAAGTGCATAAAATCCTAATAAACCATGTATCAATGTCTGACTCTGCCTTGTGGAGTATGGACGCATCACTAAACCATGCAAATATACTCTATAGACACAAATAAATAAGCGTGTGACACGTGTGAATATCCTTGGAGCAAGAGATATAATTCACCTCCTTTTTAGGTACTATCAGTATCAATTATTTCCCGTGCACTAAGTACTCTAACCCGATATGATTTTCCTTTATAGGTACTATGAAGTTATTCTCTTTGTCATACTTATTAGCCTGAATAAGATTCAATTAACAAGTGTTTATATAAGATAGTTCTAATGAGACTTCGAAGTCCCCTCACTTAAGATCATAACATGTAACCCTATTCAACAGTTAACGCATTATGAATAATCAAGATATGTATTCAGACTACATAACAATTAATGATACATAAAACAACTTTGAGTATGAATTAAAAAAGCATAGTCTTATATAATATAAACCACAAGTAGTGTTGTACGGAGTATACACACGGAAGTTCAATTAACTCATAAAACCTTCATAAACTCTAGAACAACCAAAGTGGTTCTAGCCTATGAATTACTGAAGAACAATCATGATGGTTGGATAGATCTTACCCATAGTCTTGAAAATTACAAGATAAATTCAGAAGCAAAGTAAACCCTAAATGCGGGTGTCGTCGCGTCTCTCTTCGTCTTGAATATTCACTTGATTCTCACTTGATTCTAGCCCATGATTGATCGAAGTACAATCATGGTGGTTGGATAGAACTTACCCATTGTATTGGAAATTACAAGATAAATTAAGAAGCAAAGTAAACCCTAGATGCGGGCGCCGTCGTGTCTCTCTCTGTCTTGAATGTTCAATTGGTTCTCACTTGATTCGATAGATGAATCTCTCTCCACAGCTCTGTAAGATGGTGTAGGGTTTCTGATGTTGTGTAGAATGAAGGTGGTGAATGATGTCTTTTCTCTGTTGCGTAAGGTCTTCCTTTTATAACTTTAGTTCCTCTAATGGACCTCTAATGGTCTTTTTGAGTGAAAACACGTATTGAAGGTGTAAAAATACGGATCTAAAAGCTTCCCGCACATCGATTCGACCAAAACCCTTGGTCGAACCAATCATACCTTGGTCGAACCGGACTGTAACGAACTTGCAAATGGCTGGTTCGACTCGAACCATCTGTCGAACCAGAAACATCATGGTCGAATCCTCACTGCAAAACTTCAGGCTTTTGGTTCGACCACGGTTCGACCATCATACCTGGTCAAACCACAATGTCGTGGTTGAACCGTGTTGTAACACATTTTTAGGTTGTTGGTTCGACCCGAATCGGTGGTCGAACAACTCGTGTTCTGGTGAAACAGACACTTTCATGCCCCTCTTTCGATTTCGTGCACTTCTGTCATGTTTTCCTTCGAAAATCCGCCCAAATGGCCTCAAACGCACCTGATTCGTGACTTTTCACTACATATCTAGATTTATCTTGACTTAAGATCAAATCACATATCATTATCACATAATCTGAGCTTAAAATATGTGAATTTACACTCTCATCAAACCCCAAACTTACGTGTTGCTCGTCCCGAGGCAACGAAATCAAAACAATAAGAGTAAGTGTAAAATTCACTAGGCCATCAAGTCAAGTACAATACATACCTACACATGGAATCCTATCGATTTAAAAAAAGTATCACTCGCATCATAAAGGACTTGTTTTTGGGTTGTAATGTTGGCTCTTTGGTAAAGGCAGGAAAATATAGATAAAGTGACTAACTCACAAGTAGAGAATTACCTTGGAGTTTTGCTTTTCATCAAACAGCTTCCTCTTCTCCATCTTTATTCTCATTATCTTTGCTATTCATCTTTTTCTTCTTTTCCTTGGAGTTAACATATTTATTTTCTCCTTTCTTCGAAATTCAAGGGTACCAAATTTGGGCACTACCTTCTGAGCAGTTGGGGTACCCGTTTCAGGCACTACCCCTGAGCAAAATTTAACCATATTCTTTTCTTTATAACACTCAACCAATATTTTTCTTCCTTTTCTTCTCATATTCATGCTAGCATATATTTACCTCAACTCTCTACTAATGAATAGGGTATTCAACAAAGTTCAAGTAAGGATGAATAAGGCTTTTTATAATGGCTTGCCAAAGAAAAAACTTTTAAAGATTCAATAGGGCTTCCAATGATTTATACAGTACACAGGAATGTAAAATTTAGCTAAGTGACTGAAATAAACAATAATGGCCTAAGATCATGTCGTAATAACTAACAATCATAAGTCTCACACAAGACTTTAAGCCAAGTTCTAGAATACGGTCATATGAACGATTCTCACAAGAATAAACTATCATGCATAGATGTAGCATTATTTCATAAGCCTTAAATTCTTACATGGTTAATAGATTCTTAAGCACTCCTCATAGCATATAATCGAGATCAATTCCACAATGAACTCCACATATTTAACAAGTTATACATGCTTCTAATCAACAAAATCAACACATGCAAAATATGAATGCAACATACTAATGGACCTATCATATCAATCCAAATCAGGTATCACCAACAATCCAACATCAGAATCAGTAAAGAATATCAATACATGCCACTCATACCACCAAATACCCATCCTGTAAAGAGAAAAGAGAAGAGGAATGAGATTAAGCAGATAAGATAAAAACCTGGCGCCCTATACTCATTTGGAGCATTATCATCACTATTAATTCTGTGCCAATCATCAAAATCTCTCTATAGGTTATCCACCTTCCTATCCAGAGCTTTATAATTGTCATTCAAATCTCCCAATCTATGATCCATCACAACATAGTTGGCATGCAGTGCCTTGTAATGAATATCGAGCGCGGCATAGCTCGTAGTAAGCAAGCCCAGCTGGTGGTTTGTCTCCCTATAATTGTTGTTCACGTTGACAAGATACTCATTCATCAATCGAAACAACTCCTTATAATACTCATTAGGGCCACACCACTCTGCTGAGTGGCTGTTGTGGATGTGGTGGTAGTGGCATCTCATGCTGATGTGACTGCTGAATCAATATCTCAGGATGGACATGCTCCTTTCCATGCATCACATCATCACGCTCCTCGTGCTGAGGCTGCTGCTGCTGCTGTCCTTGATTGACTATCCTTTGCAGCTCCTGATTAATCCCAGCAGCGTACAGATCATACACAGTCCTCCAATTTCCTCTCATCAAGCACATTGTTGATATAGCCTCGTGCGCTAGAGTGTTCATCAACATATTATATAATTTCAGATCGTAGTCAAGGCTCTCACATTGTTGCCTCGGGCAGGGCTGTCATGGTCGAACAGGTCTTCAGAACTCTCCAGAGGATGCCCAGGTGCTTGGTTTTTTGCATCATCGATCCCTCATGATGTGTTCTAGAACTTAACATGATGGCTTTACACTCTGTTGGGTTCGTTATGCCTTGAGATGGAAATATTCCTTTTTCCAATGTTTGTGTCAATTGATTCACGTTCTCGGCCTTCTGCCCCATCATCAAAGTAAGGTTCTTCAACTACTTAGATAAATCCAGCATATTATCAATTTAATTATTAACTAAATTAATTAAGACAAAAGGCAATAAAGATTGATGATTTAATCTAATAACTAATATGCTAAAAATTAAATAATTGATACTGATAGTACCTAGAAAGGGGGTGAAATTATATCTCTTGCCCCAAGGTTATTCACACGTGTTATTCGAATGTTTTCTTGTGTCTATAGAGTAAATATACATGGCTTAGTGATGCGTCCATTGATGAGAGTGTAAATTCACGGGTTTTGGGCTCGGATTTGTGTGGAAATCGAGTACGATTACGTCTATTATCAAGACGAATCGGGTTGTTTATTGGAAATCCATCAGAGGCTACTGAGTCTTATTGAGTGTATTTATATTGGAAAACATGTCTTAAGGGCTCAGAATCGGAAGATACAATTTTTGAGGCATTTTTCAAAGGTTGTTCGACCTTGGAGGCTTGCTCGACCAACATCAGTTTGGTCGAACAAGGGCGGCATGTCGAGCAAAATTCCTAAAAACATACAGAGAGTTTGCTCGGCCAAGGGAGTCCATTCGACCAACATCGACTTGGTCGAACAAGAGGAGGTTAGTCGAACAAAATATGCAAAAACTTACAGAGAGCTTGCTCGACCAGCGTTCGACTAGTAGGGTTTTGCTCTACCAGAAGAGGTTTGGTCAAACGGAATATCGCTGATGATATTTTCAAAATTCCGGGTGTCTTTTACCAAATTTGACGTGTGCCTCAAGTAAAATCCCATCAAAAGTCTGTGAGGAGTCCTTTGCAAGTATAAAAAGGGATGTAGATCACATCAACAAGAGAGTTAGATTCCACATCCATCCTACACCACATCTAAACCCTAACTCCAACCGACGGAGCTATGGAGAGAGGTTCATCTATCGAACTAAGTGAGTACCAAGTGAAGATTCAAGATGGAGAGAGTCACGACGGTGCCCGCATCTAGGGTTTACTTCACTACTTTATTTTTCTTGTAATTTTCAAGACTATGGGTAAGGTCCTAGCAACCACTGATGAATGATACTTTCACATAAATTTTAGGGTCTTTTTATGTGTATTTTCGTATTATTTTATCTGTATTATGTGTATTTTGGTTGTGTTTTGTATTTTTATGGAAATATATGTGAATGATCTTAAATGTATGATTTTCAGGTAAAAATGGATTCTAGACATGATAAGGAAGATTTTGGAAAAAATGGAGCCTAATTCGGAGTTGAAACGAGGGAGAATGAGTCAAATTAAGCAAAATACTGAAAAACGCACGTCCAATTTATGTATTTTTTTGTACTCATGTGGAGCTCAAATCTAGAAGTGTCATATATAGTTAGAAAGCCACAGAAAAGAGGATCGTTTTGGTATAAGAAATACTTCAATCGGAGCCCAAACGAGAAAGTTATGATTAAAATGGTGGCGTCGCGCAAGCTGTTCCTACTCAGCATGATTGTGCTACTTTGCATGACTTGTTACACCCTCAAATGTTAGAAGTTTTTTCAGATCTTTTGTGGATAGAAAGCCAACGAAGATTGGATTGCGTGAGCGCAAGAATCACCCAAATCGAATTTCGGATGTGAAAGTTATATGCGAAACGGTGAGACTGCACTGCACCAACCCGAACTTGATCCGAATTCGACCCGAGCTCGGCCCAAAGTCAATTTTATGATTAGAATGTGTTCTAGAAGGTTCCAAGGTGTAAAAACACCCATTTTGGAGTGTAAAGATCAGTAGAGATCAGATCCACACACAATTCACACTATATTTCACACACTTTCCCCTCCATTCCATCTACCTTTCATCCCATCCATCTACACTTGATGTCCTCCATCAAATCCACCATCCAAGTGATCAAGGAAGCCAGAGAGAGTGAGATCACAAGAAGAAGAAGGAGATCTCCATTGAAGCACTTCGAAGGGGGAATCTAATTCTAATTTTTGTGTATTTCTTTATAGATTGATCATGGTTTGTAAGGATTTTAATGTCTATGTTGAATTTCTTGTGGCTATGAGAGGCTAATCTCCTTTGTGAGATTAGCTCCATGATTGGTATTGGATAATTTAGTTTTTATGCAATTTGATTTTAATCTTGAATGAGCTTTGTGTTATTTCTATCATTGATTGTTCATTGTATGATTTATATAATGATATGTGTGATTAATTGTCATGTGCATGTGATTAGATTGAGAAATTAATTATGTGTTTAGGATAGTTCATTGAATCATTTCACCATACACTTCATGTGCATAAATTTTGAATGAGATAGAGAATCCTTCTAGATTTAGAACCCTTTGATATAATATTTGATTAGCTTAATCTAGAGATTGGTTGATAAGGTGAGGAGACCAAAACCATTAGTAAATTCATAGTACCTTATAAAGGAATATTGCCTATAATTTAGTACCTCATTAGGGAACTCGTAGAGTAATTAGTACCTAGTGGGAGGTGTTTGCTGTGGTCACGATCCTATATGCTTTTGGGAGCCTTATTGAGGGCCTACATCCTATCCATCTCGAGAGAGAGTTTAAGTGGAATTAGTGATCGCTCCTATGCCATGTCCATGAGAGATTAGAATTAATTACAAATTACTTTGTTATCTATGACATGATTGTTGCTAATCTTATCCTTGCATCATTTGAAACCTATCATTTATCCTTGCTTTTATCTTGTTTCTTGCATTAGTTTAATTGTATTTATTAGCCTGCTTATCTATCCTCCTTTTTGATCGTCCTTATAAAATCACAATAAACTTGAGATCGCTTAAACTCTAGTAACTACCTCCCTGTGGTTCGATAAATTATTTAATTGGTCATCCCGATTATATTACGATCAATCAAATAGCGTCGTTGTCGGGGAGGTAACGGTCACTAGTAGTTTGACGAAGGATTGTTTAGAGTGGTCTTAATAAGGGCATTTATTTTTATTTTTACATCTTATATGTTCTTTAAAAAATTTTACTCTAATTTTTCTTTCTTTTATAGGTGTATACCTTGAGAAGGAAGAGGAAAGAGAACAAGCCCAAAAATATGAGCTACATGATATTCTTCGAGATATGGTGAATAGAAGTGCTCATCCCACTATGGACACACAAGAAAATTTTCAAGGATTTCAAATGCCAAATTGTGAGCCTAATTTACAATCGGATTTCGGAGTAAAAAATATGCAATTCCAACAACAAAGTTATGAGAATTTTGGAGTTGCTCATCAAATGTACCAAAAAATATACCCTCAAGATGTGGAAGATGCTTTTCGAGAAAATTTTTCTAGAAATCAACCACAACTATGGGGAGATTTTCAAGACTCCAACACCTTCTATTCCACCCAAAATGACCACATAGCGATGCTTGGAGAAAAGTTGTTTGAAATGGTTATGGATCGCCTAGAAGAGGGGAGGAAGTCTAATCAAGCGTGGATTGATAGAATCGGAAACTTGTGTGAAATGATGATGAATACAATGGTAGCATTTAATGCTAAGTGGGATTCATTGGAGCACCAAGTAAGTTAAATAGTGTCCACCGTAGAGAGTCTTCAAGAAGAGAACAACAAGGATATGAAGGAGAAGAGAGAAAGAGTTCCGAAGTGGGTGAAAGCCAAAGAGTTGAAAGAAGAGTTAAAGGGGGAATTCGATAGATTTGTCGAGTCTCTTGAAGTGATGGTTGAGAAAGTAAAGCTTCGAAACCAAGAGGAGATTCATGCCCTTATGAAAGAAAAGAAGCCTCCGGAAACTAAGATCATGGATTCTATTCCCCACAAGCCTAAACCTTCTCATTCTGTTGAAATTTCGAATTCTCTTAAGAACTTCCATGATTTTATTGATAAAAATTTGTTTGATGATTGTAGGAAAAAGGTTGCAAGAGGACAACAACAATTGTCAATGCTTGAATTCTTACCGGGGGATGTGGTTGAAGTTCAAAATGCATATAAGGCACAATGAAAAAAGTGGAACAAGTAGGAAGGGCCATTCCTTGTGAAGAATGCCTTCGGAGAACAATTGCTTGAACTATTTAACAAGAAGGGAAACGTTCTTGTGGTTGAACGAGAGAGCACAAGGCACTACTTCAAGAAGAAACCTATGATAGTGCCTAAGGACTATTCAAGACCACCATGAGCTAAAGACTATCGTCCGACTTGAAGACTTTGAACTTAGCGCTCGATGGGAGGCAACCCATCATTATATTTATTGCTTTATTTCTTGTTTTCAATAAGGATTGTGGATATGATTATGTTTTGTTATTTTTGGTATGTAGGTTGATTGTGCTTATAAGGAGAATGCATATTGAAGATATGAGAAGTCCTTGATTTGTAGTGTGTAAGTACGCCACACCACTTTTGGCAAACTTAACTCAAAACTCTTGTTTCAATTTAAGTTTGGGGGGATATGGCATGATGTGACATACTTTGTTTTGAAGGCATACACTTTTCGTGTTTTTGGGCTAATTTTAAAAATTTTCTCATGAGTATTGGTTTGATTTTGGTCCGATTAGTGGTGTTGAAGTGCATGATTATCAATATTTTTAATGCAATTGTTGAGCTAATGGTGTTGTATGAGTTTTCGAGTATGAATGAAGGGTATTGGAAGCACGAATGGAGCTTGGAGCGAACACTTTCCTTACCAAAATTTCTATTGAGGGAGTACTCTACACCTTATCACTTCTAATTGATTTTGATTTGGATTGAATGGATTAGCATGCTACTTTATGTGTTATGTTTTTGGGAAGTTTCATTTTCAATCAAAGATGGGGATGTTTGTGAGCTTAATTGATTATGGATGATATGAATATGTGCTTCATTTTCTTTTGACGGTGATGTTTATTTTTGAATGTTATGTGTTTTTGAGTGTTTCTTAATTGTTGTATCTTTATTTTATGTTTGTGTGTTTTCTTATTCTTGTTTAAGGATTATTTTGGTGGTTTATTTTAGGGAGGTTTTAAGTCATTTTTGAATATGAGTGATGATATGTTATGGTAGTAAGTGATGATAAGTTATGATTAAGAATCGCTACACTTTCAAATTGTGACATGTTTTACTTAACTTGTTCAATTTTGAGATGAATGTGGTGTAATATGTCCTTAAGGTCCGAGCACAAGCTTGTGAGTGTTTGAGCCTCAACCGTGCATACATGGTATTTTTTTTCATGAGTGGATCGATTGAGTTTTGATAAGCTAGAACTTGCTCAAGGACTATAGGAACGAGCCCGATTTGTGGAGATTAGTGAAATGATCTAAGGTCATCCTTGTCATTTATAGTCATTGCCAAATATTCCCTACCATGAACATCATCCCTAGTCAACCACTTTGAGCCTTAAAGCCATTTTATTGTGAATTTAGCCATTACAAGCCTTGATTACCCATATGAGCCTTATATATTTACCCTTTTGTGTGAGTGATTGAGGAAATGGTAGTTAGAAAGGTTTGATGAGAAAGCTAAACGAAGAAAGGAAATGGTAAACAAGTAAGAAAAAAAAGGATGAAAAGAGCAAAACCAAGAGTGAACATGCAACCTTAAAACAAGAAAAATGAGCAAAGCAACAACAAGATGCTCAAAAAAATAAAAATCCAAAGAAGGAAGCATGCATTAAAAGAAGCTCAATTCAAGGGAAGTTGATGATTAGTGCTTGTGATCATTAAAGAAAAGAAAGGAAGGAAGAAATTGTTAAGGAATGGAAGAAAGTAGCTACCTCTTCGATTACTTATACATGATAAGTCACTGTTACCTAAATTCTCCCTACCATACCAAAGAGCCTATCATTACATCCTTAATTAAAGACTTTTTTGATCACTAATGGAAACTTTGGCGGTTTGTGAATGTAGTCCGCGAGCAAGCTTATAGCGAGTCGAGCTAATCGATTGATGAGTGTTGTTTTACCACTTTAAAGTGTTGAGTGACATTTATAACATATGTGAGGCTTGGACTAAAAGGAACTATATTAGACTATTATTCTTTTGTGATTGAACTTGTTAATATTTTTTGCATGCCATGATTTTAATGTTGTAGGATGACTTAGCATGAATTGTAATTCTTATTACTGTTGATGTGTTATTACTTATGTTCGTTTAGTCTTTTCTTAGGTAAAAATCACTCATTTTGGTCTATCATTTTTGTTGTTCGGGGACGCACAACACTTTAAGTTTGGGGGTGTGATGAGTGATATTTTCACCTAAATTTTAGTGTATTTTTATATGTATTTTCACAGTATTTTATCCGTATTTGTGTATTTTGGTTGTGTTTTGTATTTTTATAGAAATATGTGTGAATGAGTTTAAATGTATGATTTTCAGGTAAAAATGGATTCTATACGCAATAAGGAAGATTTGAAAAAAAACGGAGCTTAATTCGGAGTTGAAACGAGGGAGAATGAGTCAAATTAAGCAAAATGCTGAAAAACACACGTCCAATTTGTGTAATTTTTCTGTACACTTCTGGAGCTCAAAACTAGAAGTTGATATATGGTTGGAAAGCCACAGAAAAGAGGATCGTTTTTGTATAAGAAACACTTCAATCGGAGCCCAAACGAGAAAGTTATGATAAAAATGGTGACGTCGCGCAAGCTGTTCATACTCAGCATGATTATGCCATTTTGCATGACTTGTTACACCCACAAACATTGGAAGTTTTTTCAGATTTTATATGGATAGAAAGCCAACGAAGAGAGGATTGCGTGAGAGCAAGAATCACCCAAATCGGATTTCGGATGTGAAAGTTATATGCGAAACGGTGAGACTGCGCTGTATCAACCCGAACTTGACCCGAATTCGACCCGAGCTCAGCCCAAAGTCAATTATATGATTAGAATGTGTTCTAGAAGGTTCCAAGGGGTAGAAACACCCATTTTGGAGTGTAAAGATCAGTAGGGATCAGATCCACACACAATTCACACCATATTTCACACATTTTCCCCTCCATTCCATCTACCTTTCATCCCATCCATCTACACTTGATCCCCTTCATCAAATCCACCATCCAAGTGATCAAGGAAGCAAGGGAGAGTGAGATCACAAGAAGAAGAAGGAGATCTCCATTGAAGCACTTCAAAGGGGGAATCTAATTCTAATTTTTGTGCATTTCTTTATAGATTGATCATGGTTTGTAAGGATTTTAATGTCTATGTTGAATTTCTTATGACTATGAGAGGCTAATCTCCTTTGTCAGATTAACTCCATGATTGGTGTTAGATAATTTAGTTTTTATGAAATTTGATTTTAATCTTGAACGAGCTTTGTGTTATTTCTATCATTGATTGTTCATTGCTTAATTTATATGATGATATGTGTGATTAATTGTCATGGACATGTGATTAGATTGAGAAATTAGTTATGTGTTTAGGATAGTTCATTGAATCATTTCACCATACACTTCATGTGCATTAATTCAGAATGAGATAGAGATATCCTTCTAGATTTAGAACCCTTTGATAGAACATTTGATTAGCTTAATCGAGAGATTGGTTGATAAGGTGAGGAGACCAAAACCATTAGTAAATTCATAGTATCTTAAAAGGGAATATTGCCTATGATTTAGTACCTCATTAGGGAACTAGTAGAGTAATTAGTACCTCATGGGAGGTGTTTGTTTTGGTCACGATCCTATGTGCTTTTGGGAGCCTTATTGAGGGCCTACATCCTATCCATCTCGAGAGAGAGAGTTTAGGTGGAATTAGTGATCGCTCCTATGCCATGTCCATAAGAGCTTAGAATTAATTACATAATTACTTTGTTATCTATGATATGATTGTTGCTAATCTCATCCTTTTATCTTGTTTCTTGCATTAGTTTAATTGCATTTATTTGCATGCTTATCTATCCTCCTTTTCGATCGTCCTTATAAAATCACAATAAACTTGAGATCGCTTAAACTCTAGTACCTACCTCCCTGTGGTTCGATAAATTCTTTAATTGGTCATCCCGACTATATTATGATCAATCAACCACAATAATTATTCCTGGATCAATCATGGGCTAGAATGGCTTCGGTATTTCTAGGTTTATGAAGGTTTTATGAGTTAATTGAATTTTCATATGTAAACTTCGAGCAACATTACTTTTGGTTTATTTTATATAAGGCTATGCTTTTTCAATTCATGCTCACAGTCATTTTGTACATCTTTAACTGTTATGTAGAGTCTGAATATATATCTTAGTTATTAATTGAGTGCGTTCACTGCTGAGCAGGATTACATGTCATAATTCTAAGTGAAGGGATTCTGAAGTCTTATTAGAACTATCTTATATATATACTTGTTAATTGAATATTATTCGAGTTAATAAGTAGGATAAAGAGTATAACTTCATAGTACCTAAAAAGGGAGATCATATCGGGTTAGAGTACTAAGTGCACGAGAAATAATTTATACTGATAGTACCTCAAAAGGGGGGGTGAATTATAACTCTTGCTCCAAGGATACTCACACGTGTCATACGCTTGTTTGCTTGTGTCTATAGAGTGAACTTACATGGTTTAGTGATGCGTCCATAAACCACAAGGCAGAGTCGGACATCAACACATGGAAAGGAAATTAATAAGTAAAACAGGATGACCAGAAGAACTACCTACTTTCTCACTTGATCACAGTCGTAATATCTCTATTGCTTGTTTACTGTATTTGCTATTTTAATTATTTGTTGCTTAGTTACTTAATATCAAAACTATATTGCCTTGATGGTCTTAATAAATTAGAACTTAATTAAATTAATAATAATCCGTCCCTTGAGTTCGATAATCACCTGGTTGCCTATCAAAACTAAATTGATATCCTTATACTTGAGGATTAATTTTTTTGTTGTGAAAACGCTAATCAAGTTCTTGGTGCTGTTGCCGGGGACGTCATTAATTATTAGTTTATTATTTCTATTCTAATTGATATTATTTTATTCTTGTCTTGAGTTTCTAACGCTTATTTTTCTTAGGTGTATGCTTACTAGATCAAAGGTAGGAGAGTGAGAACCTTACAACCCTGAGATCCGTGCGTCATCGAGAAATAAGAAGAAGAAGAACAGGAACAAGAAAGTAGAACCAACTGAAGCTCTTAATCTAGGAGTCGACATTGAAGAGCTAATTCCACAAGCAACTGAAGTTGCAACCGAATTCAACTTGGATGTAGAAGCAGTCCACATGGTGGCGAATCCCGATACACTGCCATCCGCGAAGTCTTTAAGAACAACGGAGGATGCAATGCGGGGCTGTTAGGAGCGAGAGGGGCCGAACCTGATTTTGACTTACACCCTGCTCTTGTCAGCATGATTGAAAGGAGTCCCATCTTTGGGAGAACTTTGGAAGATCCTCAGCAACATCCTAATAAGTTCCTCGGGTATGCAAGTACACAAAAATATGCAGGAGCTCATGAGAATGCAAGGAAGATCATCCTGTTTAAGTTCTCGCTGAATGAAAAAGTGAGAGATTGGTACTATAATCTTGATGCTGCTGAATGTGATACTTGGGAGAAATTACAAGTGAAATTCTTGGAGCGATACATGCAACCTTCAAAAGTGTTTAAGATGAAACAAGAAATCAATCAATTTGGTATCCATAGTATGAGAAGTTTCATGAGGCATGGGACATATTCAAGGACATGCTTAGGTAGTGTCCGCAACACGGGCTATCTAAAGCTCAATACATCAGTATTTTCTATAACGGATTGGACTGCGATTTTTGAGTGTTACTAGATGGTTCTTCTAATGGAGCATTGCTTATAAAGTCATCCGTTGAGGCCAAAAATCTCTTTGGGAATATTTCGATGAATTCAAGAGATTGGCCGAACGATAGAGTGAGAAGCACTTATGTTCTTGGTAAAGTAGCATAGATTGAGCATACTATGGTGAAGTCGGGAAGAGATGATGAGATCTTCTATAGTTTGACTAATATTAGCAAGCTACTAGAGTCTAAGCAAAAGCAGATCACGGATTTATCTCAGCAAGTACCAATGGTGCAGCATGATGGTGGCTATGAAGGAGCAAGCCAAGAGGAGATGGAAGAGGCGAATTATGCCATGGGTCAAAGTATTCAAGGAACGAGATTCCAAAATAAAAAAAACCAAAATTATCAAGAAAACTACAATAATCATGGTCCACCAGATAATTATCAAAAACCAAAGAGGCCGGAGTTTTCGTGGAGTAATCTAAATAATACAGTACAATCTCCTATAGGTATTGATCCGGGTGCTTAGGTGGAAGAAGGGAAACCGGGTTTCGAGGATACGGTGAACAGGTACATGGCAAGGAATGATGCAAGAGTAGATCGTCTTGAGGCCAAGCTAGAAAAGAAGATTGATGCCAACCATGAAGATTTGTCTAAGCAATTTAAGGACCTTACATTGTTGATGGGGGAGATGGCAGGAAATGTTAACAAATTGCTCAAACTATTGAGAAGGGAAAGTTTTCGTCTCAAAATATTGAGAACCCTAAGTCTTGTCATGCCATCACATTGAGGTCAGGAACGCTGTACGAAGGTCAGATGAAGCCAGCGAGAGAAAATGAGGGGAACAGAGTTCTTGTTCGACCAAACATACTCAGTTCCACCAGACATGATGGTCGAACAAGCTTCAAAAAAATAGAATTTTGATGCTCTATTTTTTGCTCCGCCATTCGAACAATGCACAACTGTTCAACCAGACTCTTTCGGTCGAACAGTGGTCGAACAATAATGTGGAGAGTTGACATCGTGATCAGAGCTTCTGTTCGACCAGAGTACTTCCGTTCGACCAGACCATCTTGGTCGAATGGTGGTTGAACAAAAGTCGGAGAATTTGAACTCGTGATCAGAGACATTGTTCGATCAGCCACAATTTGTTCGACTAGAACAACATGGTCGAGCAGAGGTCGAACAACTTCATTCAGTGCCTGTTTCGATACCGAATTCTACACCTATTGTTCAGAACACTCTAGAACCTTTCCAAGAGCAAAATATTGAGCTTATAGTGGAAAAGAAGTGGGAAAGAGTGAAAAGATTGAGAGCCGAGAAGGATAAGGCGGGGAAGGTTGAACGTGAGGAATGGGGTAGTCCAAAAGGATACCTCATCCGTTTCCCTTTCGAATAGTCAAGAAGGGATTGGAAGATAAGTTCAAGAGATTTCAAGATATAATGAACAAGATAAGCTTGAACATTCCTTTCTCCGAAGCAATCATAGAGATGCCGTACTATGCACGATTTTTGAAAGATATCATATTGAAGAAGAGAAGCTTGAACGGGGTAGGCACTGTGAATCTTTTAGAAAATTGCAGCTCGATCATTCAGCGAAAGCTACCATGCACAAAAGTTGAAAGATCCAGGGAGCTTCACTATTTTATGTGAGATTAGAAAGGGGCCGACACGTAAAGCTTTGTGTGATCTTGGAGTAAGCATCAACTTGATGCCCTTATCTACATTTACGAAGCTAAGTTTGGGGGAGCTCACTCCCACAACGATGGCTTTGCAATTGGCGGATATGTCTATGACTTTTCCGAAGGGCGTGATAGAGGATGTACTTGTCAAAGTGGACAAACTCATATTTCCTGTGGATTTTCTAGTGCTTGAGATGGAAGATGACAAGGATAACGTTCCCCTTATCTTAGGGATACATTTTCTTGCTACTGCTGGAGCTATGGTTGATGTGCAAAAGGGTGAGCTAAGGCTAAGGATGGATAAACAAAAGGTCTTGTTTAACCTTGACAAAGCAATGAAGATGCCAATGGAGACGCAGTGTCACAGCATCGATGTGGTGGAGGAAATTGTGAAGGAAGACATGTCCTTAATCCTTTCAAAGGATCCCTTGGAGACATGTTTGATGAAGTCTCTTACTTTTTCTACCACGGAGCTAGATGAGCTCTCCAATGAGGTATGTATCGATTTCCTTGAAAACTTACTTGCTTTAGGTGATGACAAGTATGAATCAATGAGGACCAAGTATGAAAAGGTTAAGTGGACTAGAAAATACTTCATTTGGATAGACAGAGCACTCCAAAAGAAGAAGAGAAAGAGGAGTTGAAATCGCTACTAGAGCACTTGAAGTATGCATATCTAGATGACAATGACACATATCCGGTAATTGTATCTTCTTCCCTTGATGATGATCAACTTGAGGAGTTGTTAGATGTGCTTATGAAATATAAGTCTGCGATTGGTTGGTCTCTTGATGATTTAAAAGATATTAGTTCCATATTGCATGCATAGAATAAGATTGTTAGATGAGGCTAAGAATAGCATTCAGAATCAGCGGAGGGTGAATCCCGCTATTCAAGAAGTGATTAGAAAGCAAATCCTAATGTGGTTAGATGTTGTAATTATTTATCCTATTAGTGATAGTCCCCACGTGAATCCATTGCATGTTGCAGCTAAAAAGGGGGGCATGATAATAGTGAAGGCCGATGATGGTGAGAATTTAGCCACTAGGATTCCTACGGGATGGCGTGTGTGTACGGATTACATGAAACTGATTGAAAATATATGCAAAGACCATTTTCCGCTTCCTTTCATGGATCAAATGCTTGATCATCTTGTAGGGTATGAGTTCTATTATTTCTTAGATGGATACTCGGGTTATAATCAAATCATGATTGTGCCCAAAGATCAGGAAAAGACCACTTTTACTTGCCCTTATGGAACTTTTTCTTTTAGGAAGATGCCTTTTGAATTGTGTAATGCTACTGCTACATTTCAGCGTTGCATGATAGCCATATTTGATGGGTTGATAGAAAAGATCATGGAAGTGTTTATGGATGATTTTTCTGTGTTTGGTTCCTCCTTTGATATTTGTTTATCTAATCTAGCTACTATTTTGAAGAGATGTCAAAATACTAATCTTGTCTTGAATTGGGAGAAGTGCCACTTCATGGTAAGAGATGAGATTGTTTTTGGACATCATATTTCTGCCAAAGGATTGTAGGTTGATCGTGCAAAGGTGGTGGCCATTGAGAAGCTTCCACTATCTACTAATGAGAAGGGTGTGCGGTCCTTCCTTGTACATGCCTGTTTTTATAGAAGATTCATAAAAGACTTCTCGAAATACTCCAAGCCCTTATCTCATTTACTTGAAATGGATGGTCCTTTTGTTTTTGATGAAGAATGTCTAACAACTTTTCAGGTTTTGAAAGAGGCGCTTATTACTGCACCTATCTTGATTATTTCGGATTGGACTCAGCCGTTTGTACTTATGTGTGATGCAAGTGACTTAGCACTTGGTGTGGTGCTTGGGCAGATGAGGGAGAAAAAGTTTTGCGCCATTTACTATGCGAGTAAAACTTTTGATGCAGCACAAAAGAACTACACTGTTACTGAAAATGAGTTTCTAGCTAAATTGTATGCATTCAACAAGTTTCGACAGTATTTGGATGGCATAAAAACTAGTATATACGGATCACTCCGCCATCCAGTACTTGATGGCGAAGAAGGATGCAAAGCCAATGATCATTAGATGGATTCTTCTTCTGCAAGAGTTTGATATGGAGATCCGAAAGAAGAAAGGAACGGAAAATATTTTAGCGGATCACTTCTCAAGGTTTGAGACAAGGGGGCATTGTGATGATTCTTTTGATTACATAGAAGAGATGTTCCATGATGAGAAGATCATGGCCGTGTTTGTTGAAAGGGCCGAAAGAGTGTGTGTGGTCGCTGCTCAAGGAATGGATCCATGGTATGCAGACTATGTCAACTACATTTCCGTGGGTGAAATTCTAAAAGATCTCAATAGGTTTCAACTTGCTAAGTTTAAGAGAGATGTTGAGACTTTCATATGGTATGATCTGTTATCTACAAGATTTGTATGAATTCTATAGGCCGTAGGTGTGTGCCTGAAATGGAGATGGAGAGTGTTCTTGAATTTTGCCATGCACACCTTATTGGGGGGCACTTTGGAGCTCAAAAGACAGTAGCTAAGGTACTTCAATCTGCTCTTTATTGGCCTACTTTGTTTAAAGACTGTGAGTCCTATGTGGCAACATGCGATAGATGTCAAAGGATGGAAAACATAAGTAGAAGAGATGAGATGCCACTTTAGCCGAGCATTGTTGTTGAGATCTTCGATGTATGGGGGATCGATTTTATGGAACCATTTCCCTCATCTAATGGATTTCTCTACATCCCACTAGCAGTGGATTATGTTTCTAAGTGGGTGGAAGCCATTCCCACTCGTGTGAATGATTCAAGGACTGTTTTGTCCTTCTTGAATAAACATATCTTTGCTTGCTATGGAGTTCCTAGAGCGCTAGTGAGTGACGGAGGATCACACTTCGTTAAAAAGCTACTTGAAAAAATTCTCGAGGATTATGGTGTTAAGCATAAGGTTACTACACCCTATCACCCTCAAGCGAATGGGCAAGCGGAGGTCTCCAATAGACAAGTGAAGTAAATTCTGGAGAAAATAGTCAGAACTAATAGGAAAGATTGGGCTATGAAGCTCGATGATATGTTGTGGGGGTTCCAAACAGCTTACAAGAAAGTGCTTCACATATCACCGTATCAAATAGGCTATGGGAAGCCATGCCACTTACTCGTAGAGATTCAGCATATAGCTTTTTGGGCATTGAGAAGCTTGAACTTGTCTCTTAAGGATCAAAAGGAGTTGAGGATGACTTATAGCAATCAATTAGATAAGTTCAGAAATTGAGCTTTCAAGAATTCAGATATCTACAAGGAAAGAATGAAGAAATGTCATTATTCGAAGATCTCCTACATAGAGTTCAAGCAAGGTGATGAGGTATTACTTTTTAACTCTCGTTTGAAGCTTTTCGTAGGAAAATTAAAATCGAAATGGACAGGACCGTTCATTATCCATAGAGTCTATGGAAGGGGGATTTTTGAACTCATCGACAAAGATAGAGACATCATAGCGGCAAATGGGCATCGATTGAATCATTACAAGTCGTTGGATGATTCTCGTGTCATCTTTGAGGATACCTTACACTAGATTGGTACCGTTGTGACTCTCCGATGTTAAACAAGAGCACTTTTTAGCGGCTTTCCTTCTCGTTTTAATGCTTTATTTCATTAGTGTGAGTAAGAAATTTTTATATTCGACATGCTTACTAATCGTAAACTACATCTCTTTGTAAACTTAGTTTTGACTATAGTTTCTGCTACGTTTGGGGGGGTGATGTACTTTCCTCATCGAAGCACTAAGAATATAATCTTTTCTTTGTAACGTTTGTTATGGGAGTTTTTTTTGCTGCATATTGAAACTTTAATCGGTTTTAATGTGTCATTTTTTTGCAATTTGCCTAATCTTTAGTGGTGTTTTGTGTTTCGTGTGTCATATGCGGAGTTATACTTGGTTTTATCTAGTTTAAAAGTGGTTCTCTAGCTTAAGTTTTGGTTATCTTGATACTTGATGATGCCCTATAGTTTAAGTGATGCAGGGAAAGACGAGAAAATTACGAAGTTTCAGACTATTGGTAAGTGGTCTGACCATGATGTCGCCATATGACCAGAAGTTTTGGTCGAACGCTGGTCGAACAAAATGAATACAAACGTACAGAAGCCTCGTTCGACCAAAGTATTTTGTTTGACGAGCTCGTTTAGTCGAACGTTGGTTGAACAAAATGTCCAAAAACTTATAGTGAGTCCATTCGATCAGCAGACTTTGTTCGACCATATTCTTCAAATCGAACGGAGGCCAAACTAAGCAAGGGAGAATAAGGAGTCGATTCTGCAAGTTGTTCGACCTCAAGCTGTTGTTCGATAAGAAGAAACCTTCTGATTATGGAATTAGGATTGCTAATTGGGAAGAGAAGAAGAAGTTGTGTGTAGCTATTGCGAGCAAGATCACGAGGACTCGCTATCAAAATGATGAAGCCATGGTGGCAATGAACATCATCAACGATATACGTAGGATGTTCAATAGAGTAGGGATAACCAGGTTTATGGAGATGAAGAGGGAGACGTATTTTCATATAACTGCTGAGGTGCTATGTTCGTTGAGTATTGAGCGTGGAGATGGCTATCTTCCGTATGCTATTCGGATGCAGATTGGTGGGCAAGAGCAGTTGATGCATGCCAAAGAGTTTAATGAGTTGATCGGTTGTGAGAATGTGACTGATGTGGAGCACTATGATTTCAGACCTGATGAGTTTTGGAGATCTATCTCGGAGACGAGGATGATATAATTTGAATGTTTCCAAGATTTTTTTATCCCCAACCCCGTGATTGCTTATATGGACCGGATCTTGAGTAACACGTTGTTTACTCGATCCTAGGGGAGTTGTATTCTGAAGGGTGAGCTGTATGTGCTATGGTGCATGCTTAATGGAGTCCGTTTCATCTGCATATGTTCACTACCCACGGATTTCAGCGTATGAACATTGGAGGACTCATTACTTTGATAGCCGAGTATTAACGGGTTGATTTGAGTAGGCATCTACCGATTCGAGAGGATCCAGACTTGATCCTAACGACATGTGTGAGGATGGGGTTGATTCAGCGGATGGACGACACTTGGATGTTTATTCGAGGCAAAAAACCCATTTCATTTAGATTTCCACTGTCCATCGTTGATCTTACTACAATTCAGATCAACAGTAAGTTGTTGATGGATACTTTGGAGTATATGGCGATCTCGAGGACTTGTTTAGAGGAAGGAGATTGGAGACTTCTTGCCGATATGCACTTACAGTGAGTCCTTATAGATGAGGAGATCCAGCCAACTTCAAAGAGGGAGATCAGCTGCCACCACCAGCGTTCACATATTCGGAGATGAATTTGCCTCTAATGCAGCCACCACAGCCACAAGATCATGAGTTTTTTGAGCCACCGCCACAGCAGCAGCAGGATTTTTGGTGAGCCCAGGATCAGTTCTATTGGGTGAAATTCCTATTAATGAATGAGCACTTCGCCACACTCAATGCGAACCAGCAGGAGATAAATAGGCAGCTGGCATTGGCGAACGCGAACTATGCTACGCTTAACCTGAGGTATGAGGATATTGATAGAAGGATTGGAGAGGTGCAAGCAGCTGTGAGATTGATAGGAAGGTGTATCAGTTACATAGGGATTTTGACCTATGGTGTATGGATGAGAGCGATGATGATGATGCTCCGGAGTTGCGCCAGGTTTTTCTCTTTGTCTGTTTCATCTCATCCCCTTCTCTTTTTCACTTTACAGGTTGAGGTTTGATGGTGGTATGGTTAGGGTGTTATTAGTGTGATTCATGCGTGGGTGGTTTGTATTTGATGTTGAATGATGATGTTTAGTGTTTGGTTGATGAAAGATGGATACATTGAGTTGCTTTGGATTGATTATTATTGATGATATTTGGGATATGCATGTACACTTGTTTTGATGCATGTTAGTTGGTTAATGATGAGCATGTTCTATTTTTACTTGTAATTGATGAAAAGATGATGTTAAATGCATGCTTGAAGAGTGCTTAGGATTCTATTACCCATGTGAGAATTTGAGCCTATTGGTCATGCTATTAGCATGATAGTTTATTCTTGAGAGTCGTTTGTATGCTTGTATTCTAGAACTTAACTTGGAGTCTTGTTTGAAATTTATGATTGATAGATACTAAGAAATGATCTTAGGCCATTATTGATGATTGAGCCACTTAGCCAAATGTTTCCTACCTTGTTATATGATTATCATTGAAAGCCCTGTTGAGCAGTTAAAAGCTTTTTCTTTGGCAAGCCAGTGATAGAAGCCTTTATTTCCTTTACTTTAGCTCAAAATACCCTATTTTCTAGTAGAGAGTCAAGGTGAATGATGTGCTAAGTGATGAAATTAAAGAAGGAAAAGTAACTTTGCTAAGTGATGAGTCAAAAGACGTGGTTGAATCTTGTTTAGGGGTAGTGCCTGAAACTGGTACCCCAACTACTTAGAAGGGTAGTGCCTGAAACTGGTACCCCAACTGCTTAGAAGGGTAGTGCCCGAAATTAGTACTCTTGTGCTTAAAGAAAGAAGATGTTGATTCAAAAGAAAGGAAGGAGCCGATGAATAACAAGGATCATGAGAATGATGATGGAGCAAGGAAATTAAGTTGTTTGATGAAAAGCAAAACTCCAAGGTAATTCTCTACTATTGAATTAGTCATTTTTACCCAAATTCTCCTACCTTTACCAAAGAGCAAACATTACAACCCATAAGACAAGTCCTTTGTGGTCCTAGTATTGAAGCAATTATTGATGGATTTTTGAGACCCTCGTCAAGCTTATGGTTACGCGAGTATGTGAATTGAATTTGGGTGTATATACTAAACCATAAAGTGTACATCTTTTACACTTGAGAGAGAGAGAGAAAACACTTACCTGTGAGCTAGATGACTTAGCACTCATAGAAGTATTGTGATTAATTAATGTTTTTGCATGAATGAAGAGTATGATAGATTTCATGTTTTGATTTGATACAATTGCATGTGTTAGAGTAGGGTGTACTTGTTATAAGGATATTGTGAATGACACTCTCTTTCCTTTGTTTTGAATTCATTGCCTCGGGACGAGCAACATGCAAGTTTAGGGGTTTGATGAGAGTGTAAATTCATGGGTTTTGGGCTCGGATTTGTGTGGAAATCGAGTATGATTACGTCTATTATCAAGACGAATCGGGTTGTTTATAGGAAATCCATGAATCAGAGGCCACTGAGGCTTTTTGAGCATATTTATAAAGGAAAACAAGGCTTAAGGGCTCGGAATTGGAAAACATGATTTTCGAAGCATTTTTCGAAGGTTGTTCGACCTTGGAGGCTTGCTCGACCAACATCAGTTTGGTCAAACAATGGCGCCAAGTCGAGCAAAATGTCTATAAACTTATAGAGAGTTTGCTCGACCAAGGGAGTCCGTTCGACCAGTATCATCTAGGTCGAACAAAAGGAGGTTTGTCGAACAAAATGTGTAAAAACTTACAGAGAGCTTGCTCGACCAGCGTTCGATCAGGAGGGTTTTGCTCAACCAGAAGATGTTTGGTCGAACAGAATGTCGCTGATGATATTTTTGGTAATTCCGAGTGTCTTTTACCAAATTTGACGTGTGCTTCAAGTAAAAGCCCATCAAAGGTCCGTGAGGAGTTCGTGAAGAGTCCTTTGTAAGGGAGTTAGATTCCACATCCATCCTACACCACATCCAAACCCTAACTCCAACCGACGGAGCTGTGGAGAGAGATTCGTCTATCGAACCAAGTGAAGATTCAAGATGGAGAGAGTCGCAACGGCGCCCTCATCTAGGGTTTACTTCTCTACTTAATTTATCTTGTAATTTTCAAGACTATGGGTAAGATCCTACCAACCACCATGATTGTTCCTAGATCAATCATTGGCTAGAACCGCTTCGGTAGTTCTAGGGTTACGAAGGTTTTATGAGTTAATTGAATTTTCATGTGTAAACTCCATGCAACACTACTTGTAGTTTATTTTATATAAGACTATGCCTTTTCAATTCATACTCATAGTCATTTTGTGCATCTTTAACTGTTATGTAGAGTCTGAATACATATCATGGTTATTGATTGAGTGCGTTCACTGTTGATAAGGATTACATGTTATAATTTTAAGTGAAGGGATTCCAAAGTCTTATTAGAACTGTTTTATATAAATACTTGTTAATTGAATATTATTCGGGTTAATAAGTAGGATAAAGAGTATAACTTCATAGTACCTTAAAAGGGAGATCATATCTGGTTAGAGTACTAAGTGCACGGGTAATAATTGAAACTGATAGTACCTAGAAATGAGGGTGAATTATAACTCTTGCTCCAAGGATACTCACATGTGTCATACGCTTGTTTTCTTGTGTCTGTAGAGTGAACTTGCATGGTTTAATGATGCGTCCATAGACCACAAGGTAGAGTCGGACATCAACACATGGAAAGGAAATTAATAGGTAAACCTTGGTAACCTGAAGAACTACCTACTTTCTCACTTGATCACAGTCATATTATCACTATTGTTTTTTTACTTTATTTGTTATTTTAATTGTTATTTTAATTATTTGTTGCTTAGTTACTTAATGTCACAACTATATTGCCTTGATAGTCTTAATAAATTAGAACTTAATTAAATTAATAATAATTTGTCCCTTGGGTTCAATAATCACTTGGTTGCCTATCAAAACTACAATTGATATCCTTATACTTGAGGATTAATTTTTTGTGTTGAGAAAATGCTCATCATCCATATTCCACATGGACGAGTCGGACATTAATATACGAAAGGAAAATTAATGAGTGACACTGGATTATCCTAGAAGCTATCTATTCTCCTACTTTATTCACTTTTGTATTTTCCTAGTTCCCAATTTATTTCATTTGTTATTTTAATTTATTGTTTAGTAGTTTATAATAAATTCACAACTTTATTGCCAATTCGTCTTAATTAAGTTATTTAATAATTAAATTGATAATACGACGTCCTTTGGGTTCGATATTTCACTTGGTCGCTTGCTTAAGCTGCAACTGATATCCTTAATATTTGGGAATTAATTTTGCGTGCAAAGAAAACGTGCATCAAGTTCTTGGCGTCGTTGCCGAGGACGACAATTATTATTGATTTTATTATTTCTTGTTGATTAAGACTTTTATTTGTGATTATTTATTTCTATCTAACGTTGAATTTTTTTGATGTACATGTGCACTAAGAAAGGGAGAGGAAAAAAAAGAAGGAATAACACACAGAGCTAAACATGACCGGAACAAGGCAAAATTCGGATAATGTTGTCATACGTGAAATTTTCACGAACTATGGGATTGGCACCATGGTGTTGATAGGATCAAGTGGGAAAGATGATGATTTTGAGATACATCCCACTCTTATTAACATGGTGGAAAAGAACCCCTTTTCTGGAGGCCAAATTGAAGATCCATATCAGCACCATAAAAGATTCCTTTGTTATACAAATGCTCAAAACGGTGCTGGAGTTAATGGCAATGCTAGACGGATTGCCCTATTCAAGTTTTAATTAATTGATAAGGCAGAAGCTTGGTATGAAACTCTTGATGTCATAGATTGCACTACATGGGACCAACTGCAGCAGAAGTTCTTAGAGAGATACATGCCACCCTCAAGGATATTAAGAATGAGGAAAGAGATTACCCAATTTGTTATGAATCAGGGTGAGAAATTTCATGAGGCATGGGACAGGTTCAAAAACATACTCAGGAGGTGCCCAACTGCAGTGAGTCACTTGTTTTTATTCATTCATCATCAGGAGGAGCACTGTTATCTAAGACAGCACTTGAAGAGGAAAAGTTATTTGAAGATATCTCTATGAAGTCACGTGACTGGCCTATGGAAAGAGTAAAACGATCATATGTACTTGGCAAGGTAGCACAGGTTGAACATCAAGTGGTGAAGCCAAATAGGGATGATAAAATCGTTTCTAGTTTAGCTAACATCAACAAGCTACTAGAATCCCAGCAGAAGCAAATTGCAGAGTTGACACAAAGGGGCCTAGTATCCAGCAGCAAGAAGTGAAGAGTGTTGAAGATATCTTCAATCGATACATGGCTAAGAATGATGCAAGGGTTGATCGTCTTGAGGCTACTATGAACTCTAATCATGCAGATTTATCTAAGCAGTTGAAGGACCTTGATTTGATGATGGGAAAATGACCGGGAATGTGAATCAACTGACGCAAAAGTTAGAGAAGAGAATGTTCCCGTCTCAAAGTGTAAAGAACCAAAAAGAGTGTAAAGCCATCACGTTATGGTCTGAAACACAGTATAAGGGACCGATGATGCTGGAAATAAATTTTAAGCTCTAGGAGCTCGATTTTACCAGAGTTCGACCAAGCAAGAAGGTCTAACCATAGCCTGGAGGTTGAACAAAGCACTTGGGCAACCTCCGAAGCACCCAGATGGAAGGTTCGACCAAGACCATCCTGGTTCGACCAACTTTGAAGGTCGAACCAAGGTCGAACTAGCCTGTCCGTGACCCTCTGTTTCTTCTGATGTCAAGTTCGACCAAAACCTATCTGGTTTGATAACCCTGTTGGTTGAACCGAGATCGAATCAGCCTGTACGCAGCACCTTATTTTTTCTGAAGTACGGTTCGCCCACGACCAGTATGGTTTGACCAACCCTGTTGGTCGAACCGTGGTCAAACTAGCCTGTCTGGGGGAGAACCCACTTTTGGAAGCACGGTTCGACCACTACTCGCCTGGTTTAACCTATACCCATGGTTGAACCACCTCGTTCGATGCTGTTTTTCACGCAGAATGCCTTACCTGATGTTGATGTTACTCCATTGCCATCCCAAGGTCAGAATACTGAGCTTATAGTAGAGAAGAAATGGGAAAGAGCGAAGAGGTTAAGAGCCGAGAAGCTTAGACTGCAGATGGATAATGAAGACGTGGTTTTCTCTCTTGATCAAGCAATGAAGATGCCCATGGAGACTCAATCATGTGAAAGCATATATGTGGTTTCTAACTTGTTTAATCTTAATTTTAATAAGACAGATGATTCTGGATTTGAATGGAAGATTGCCAAGGAGGAGTTTATACAGCCATGGGAGGAAGGAAATTCTGAGGATCATACTTTTGTGACCAAGAAAGGTGAGGTGCTAGGGTAGACAAGAAGTGAATATGCGAGAAAATCGCCCTCTAATCCAGTAGTTCAAAAGATTACATCTGTCATGACTCTCCGATGTTAAACATGAGCGTCTGCTGGGGACTTGTCCCTTCTGTTTTATTGCTTTATTTCTTTCGTTTGAGTGAGGAGTTATTATATTTGAAGTGTTCACATTTCGGTAATTACATCTCTTTTCAAACTTAGTTTCAACTTACGCTTTTACTAAGTTTGGGGGGGTGTGATGTACTTATCTCATCTCATGAGTACCAAGGGTATAATATTTCCTTTCGTTGGTTGTTTGTTTGTTAGGAGGTTGATTTTTTGCGGCGTATTAATATTTTAACTGGTATTGGTATGTCGATTTTTTGCAACTTACCTAGTAAGTGTGTCATGTTGGTGTTTCTAGTGTGTGGAGTTAATTAGATAGTCAATTGAATCTTCCTTATAGTTATCCTATATTATTATCAATGAATCTTGTTATGATGAGTATGTTTGATCTTTGATAATAAAAAAAGGTATTAGAGTGGCAAGAAGAGTTCTACATTGACGCTTTGACCTGATCGAGTTGAACAACTCGAGGAGCTCGTGCATACGTCGAAGAAAAATCAGGTGCCCTCGTTTCCTTATTCGAATTTTTATGTGTGCTTTTAATTTATAAGTGTGGAAGGATTGAGATCTTTGTTTTGGTGATATATGTGAGCTTATATTGTTTGAATTGTGCCTAAAATTCATATGCTTTTAAAATTGATGAAGGAAGTGTACTTGAATTATATTGCGATATGAAGTTCTATGTATACTTGTGGGATATTGCTTACTATGAAAAGTGCTCTATTACTTGTTACAAACCCTTGTGAGATTTTGAGCCTTGTAGATTATGTTACATAATTACATGATATTTCTTTTCTGGTGAGTATCGTTCTTGTGTGTGTATTCTAGAACTTGCCTCTTGTCTTACTTGAAACTACATGTGTGTTAGATGATGAGAGATGATTTTAAGCTATCATTGAATTTATAGGTCACTTAGCCAAATAATTTCCTACCGAATGATGTTTATCCGTAGTTAGCTCCGTTGAGCCTAAAAACCTCATTCTTTGGCAGCCTACGAGAAATAACCACTTTAAGCATCTGGATTTTTTGAGCCTTGATTGTCCTTCTAGAAGAGAATTAATGGCTTTTCAAATTGTGTTGATGGAGTTTAATAGCATTTTGGGAAGGAATGAAATTGGAGTTGAAAAAGTGATTGAAATTTGATAATGCATCTAAAGAAAATCGTGGAGTAGTACTTAAATCTAGTACTCTATTGAATCAAATACCCTAGGGTAGTGCTTAAATCTAGTACCCTATGGAGGATGCGCGAGGTAGTGCCCGAAACTGGTACCTCGAGAGAAAAGAAGGAAAGGAGAAGGAAAAATGTTGTGCTTGAAAGAAAAAAAAGTGAAAGAGTTGAGGAGGATGTTGTGCTTAATTGAAGTGAGTAAGAAGAATGAAAGATCATAATGGAATGCGCACTTGATTGATCCAAGTTTTGAGTTACTTATCCATATATTTCCTACCTTAACCAAAGAGCCAACGTTACATCTAAAAGAAAAGTCCTATTTGATCTTATTGTTGAATCATACTTTAGTGGTGGAGAGTTTGAGACTTTTGGCAAGCTTATGGTTACGCATGCACTTGAATTGAATATGAGCATAAACACCTTAACCCATAAGTGTACATCTTTTACACTTGAGTGTGAGTGATCATATATACTTCCCGTGAGAACACGTCAATAGAGCATTTGAATTGGTGGTGATTGTCTTATCTTGTATGCTATGAATTTAGTATTACATGTAATGAAAGTTGTATGACCTAAGTTGAGAACAATTGTATTGTGAATGGGATATTCGTCATAGTCCTTGTTTCTCTGCTAATTTTCTTACTCTTTTTCTCTTTATTTTTATTTTGTTGCCTCGGGACGAGCAACGGGTAAGTTCGGGGGATTGATGACAGTGAAAATAAGCATGTTCTAGTATCCAATATAACACCTTTTTGATGGGAATTGTTGTTTTATGTTAGCACAAGTGCCTTTTATTCATCTTTGAGAAAAAGGTGCACTTGAGGTGCTTTATTGTGTTTTAGGTGGAAAAAGGATCAAAAGTGCCAAGTTGGTGAAAAGGTTCAACTTGGGTAGGAATGCTAAAAAATGCACGTCCAACTTGTGTAATTTTTCTGTATTTGTGTAGAGCTTTGAACTGGCTGTGTTATATATATTTGGAACGCCACAAAAGAGAGGGTTGTTTTAGTGTAAAGAATACCTCAATCGGAATCCAAATGAGAAAGTTATGATAAAAATGGTGACATCGTGGAAGCTGTGCCGAACAGAACGGCTGTGCTATTTGCATGACTTGTTACATATTCAATTGTTGGAGTTTCAGTCAGTTCTTTATATAAATAGAAAGCGACGAAAGAGAGAATCGCGTGAGCGCAAGAATCACTCAAATCAGAATTTGGATGTGGAAGTTATACGCGAAACGATAAGACTGCGCAACCTGCCATAGTGTGGTTCGACCACGACATGAGTGGTTCGACCACTGTGTCATGGTCGAACCAGAAGCCTCATGGTCGAATCAGAAGTCTAAAAATGTGTAGATCCATATTTTTACACCCCAATGCATGTATTTTTGTGTTTTCCAAGAAAAAGCTCATCCTTGGTCCATAAGGAGAGCTTACAAGTACAAAAGGGGATGTGGAACATATCATTATTCATTAAATTGGAATTGGATTGGATAGAACCACAACACAATCATCCTACACCCTTCAAGAGGGGATCACCCCCAACCATCATCCACATCCATTCTTCCATCCATCCAGCACTTTGATAATTCGTCTATGGAATCAAGAGGAGAACCAAGAGGATTTGAAAAGATGGAAGAGAGAAGGAAGGAGACTTCAACACCAAGGGTTTTCCTAATTCTTTTCTTCTACTTTCTATTTTTTTCGACATATGGGTAAGATCTATCCAACCCCCATGATTATTCTTCGCAACATCATGGGTTAGAACTATTTTGTTAGATCTAGGGTTTTGAAGGTTCTTATGAATTAATTGAACTTTCGTGTGTATACTCCGTACAACACTACTTGTGGTTTAGTTTATATATGGCTATGCATTTTTAATTCATACTAAGAGTTGTTTGGTGCATCATTAACTGTTATGTAGAGTCAGAATAAATATCTTGTTTACTGATTGAGTGTGTTCACTGCTGAGCAAGATTCCATGTTATGATTTTAAGTGAGGTGACTCCGAAGCTTTATTAGAATTGTCATATATGAATACTTATTAATTGAATCTAATTCGGGTTAGTAAGTAGAATAAGGAGAATAATTTTATAGTATCTATAAAGGGAGATCATATCAGGTTAGAGTACCAATCCTAGGGGGAAATAATTAATATTGATAGTACCTAAAAAGGGTGGTGAAATTATATCTCTTGCTCCAAGGTTATTCACACTTATACACATGTTTGCTTGTGTCTATAGAGTTAATATGCATGACTTAGTGATGCGTCCATATTCAACAAGGCAGAGTCAGACATTGATACACGAAAGGAAAATTAATGAGTGAAACTGGATTATCTTAGAAACTACCTATTCTCCTACTTGATTCACTTTCGTATTTTCCTAGTTCCCAATTTATTTTATTTGTTATTTTAATTCATTGTTTAGTAGTTTATAATAAATTCACAACTTTATTGCCAATTCGTCTTAATTAATTTAGTTAATAATTAAATTGATAATACATTGTCCTTTAGGTTCGATATTTCACTTGGTCGCTTGTTTAAGCTGCTACTTATATCCTTAATGCTTGAGGATTAATTTTACGTGTAAAGAAAATGCTCATTAGACACATCACTAAGACATGAAATCTACTCTATAAACACAAGTAAATATGCGTGTAACACATGTGAATAACCTTGTAGCAAGAGATATAATTTCACACCCCTTTCTAGGTACTTTCAGTATCAATTATTTTCCCCTAGGATTGGTACTCTAACCCGATATGATCCCCCTTTATAGGTACTATAAAATTATCATCTTTATCCTACTTATTAACCTGAATTAGATTCAATTAACAATAGTCATATATGACAATTCTAATGAAGCTTCGGAGTCCCCTCACTTAGAATCATAACATGGAATCTTGCTCAGCAGTTAACACACTCAATCAATAATCAAGATATGTATTTATACTCTACATAACAGTAAATGATGGACAAAGCAACTCTGATTATGAATTAAAAATGCATAGTTTTATATAAAATATATCCACAAGTAGTGTTGTACGGAGTATACACACGAAAATTCAATTAATTCATAAAAACCTTCAAAACCCTAGATCTACCAAAAAGGTTCTAGACCATAATGTTACAAAGAACAATCATGCGGGTTGGATAGATCTTACCCATATGTCCAGAAAATACAAGATAAATTAGGAAATGAATAAACCCTAGATGTGGGAGTCGCGTCTTTCTCCGTCTTGAATCCTCCTCTTAGTTCTCCTCTTGATTCCACAGATGAATCTTCAAAGTGATGGATGGATAGAGAAAAAAATATGGATGTTGGTTGGGGGGTGATCCCCCTCTTGTGGGGTGTAGGATGATTGTGTTTCGGTCTTTCCAATGAATAATGATGTGATCTGCATCCTTTTATAATTGTAAGCTCTCCTTATGGTCTTTGGATGAGTTTTTCTTAGAAAACCCGAAAATACAAGCACAGGAGGTGAAAATCCAGTCAAAAATAGATCTGCGTGTCTCTATTTGACTAGAGTTTGATCAAAGTGGTTCTGGTCGAACGGGAAAGCCTTGGTCGAACTACTGGTCGAGCTGCACGCGCAGTCTCACCGTTTTGTGCATAACATCCACATCCGACCTCTGATATATGATTCTTATACTCACGCGATCCTCTCTTACTGGAATTTCTATCCATATAAAGAACACCCAAAAACTCCAACATTTGAATGTGTAAGAAGTCATGCAAAATGGCACAGCCGTTCTGTTCGGCACAGCTAGCGCAATGTTACCATTTTGATCATAACTTTCTCGTTTGGATTCCAATTGAAGTGTTCCTTATGCCAAAATGACCCTCTCTTCTGTGGCTTTCCAAATATGTTCACACCTCTAGTTCAAATCTCCACACGAATACAGAAAAATATACAAATTAGACGTGCGTTTCTCAGCATTCCTGCAGAAATTGCACATTTTCTCCAACTTGACACTTTTGATCCTTTTTCTACTTAAAAACAATAAAACATCTCAAACGCACCTTTTTCTCAAATATACTGAATATAAGACACTTGTGCTAATATATGACAATAATATCTATAAAAAAGTGTTAAATTGGACACTAAAACACGCTTATTTTCACTCTCGTCACACATCATATGGAAACATGAAAGAATAGGGGTTAGAACCTCTAGTGTAAAGCCAGTCTCCATCACAATAATAAGCAAATCCAGCTCGAACACATGCACTCATCACAAGATATGGATCCCAAGATAGGTGTAATGCCAGTAAAATCCATGTGGTACGACTCAGCCACGTGAGTAAGCAATCCTTCAATATAACACTCTTTGAAAAGTGGAACTCCTGAATGAACCCACATTAAACTGCATTCCATTCATTATACACCAAAGAGCATACACTCTCCTCTAAATACGCAACTTTCCTCAGATCAGGCAAATAGTAAAACTCTATCCATGTATCTAAGAACAGGGTTCCAAATCAAAGCAGCACGAGCTTCCTTCGCCTTGAAATCCATGTCCTTTCTTGAAATAGCTCTGCAAAAGTCATTGGGTCTAAAGTACCCATTCTCATGCTTTGAAATCCCCATCGGAGTTCCTAGTAGCACATTGAAATCCTCAGCTGTCCAAGTTCTCTTCTCACCTCCTAGCTGGAATGAACACTCATACAGAAGAGAACTAGAACCCTTCTTAATGGTAATCGAGCACAACACCTCTGCAGTCACATGAAAATATGTAGACCTCTTCAACTCCATGAAATGACAGATGCCCACTTGATCGAACATCCACACAATGTCATCACAGATATTCATTGTCATCATAGCCCCATCATCTTGGTATCTCGTGCGAGCAATCTTATCAGACATCGACCCCATCGATCTTTTATCTCCTCCAAATTCTCCATTCGAATACGGAAATTCCTAGGCAGCCTCTCCTTAAGCCGTAACTTCTTTGTAACCTCGTCTTCATGAGGTTGCCTATCCTCCCTCTTCTTGGAACGGATTTCTGTCGCCTTTCCTTTTCCTACAAGAATATTACTTCAATACCAAACAAATACAAGAAAAACAACCAATCCTAGTTCAAAACTAACAATACATGAAACTCTGCTCAAGACTTCAAGTTACTCATGTATAATCAACTCAAGTAAACATGCTCCCAACTCCATGTTTTCACAAAATTTAACAACGAATCTATACACATTCTAATCCAATTTCACTTCAGATTAAATACTCCAACAAGAATTTCATCAATCACTCCACTTCCATGAGCATGCAATTTATCAAACTTCACAAATTCAACAGCTATTCTAACATGCTTCTCTTCACCACACAAATTCCATATAGAACATCAAAGTCTATCAAAATCAATCACTAAAATCGGACCTATCACTTGTTCATATGAAAATTCAAACAAAAATCCAACTTTCACCATGAGTTCACATAAAAACAAGTTCAATCAACTTACCCACTTAAAATCAAGCAATAGAAATTCAATCCTTGGGTAATAGAGTTAAGAAAACATACCTTTCGATCCAGCCATGGCTTAGTATGAACAAAATATGAAAATCCCAAATTGGATAGAAAACCCTAGTTTTACAACTAAAAAGCTTCAAATCAGCAAGCAATAGAGTGTGGAAAGGGTAGGAAATGGTTTAATCAGAGTATAATAAAGTAAAATAAAAGATTGGAAGTGAGGGTTTTTGGTTCGGAGAGGATTCGAGTGCGGGTGGTGTGAAGAGTGTACGGAACGAGGGCGAAAATCAGATTTAAACATGACTTTCCTGGGCTGGTTCGACTCGAACCAGGTGGTCGAACCATCTCATCATGGTCGAATCACACTTCTGGATGTTTTTGGAACTTGGTTCGACTCGAACCGTTGGTTAAACTAGGACGTTGAGGTCGAACCAGCCTGTAACAAACTTTTTGATGGCCGGTTCGACTCGAACCACTGATCGAACCAAGGCAGTAAGGTCGAACCAGTCTGTAGCAAATTCTTTGATTATCGGTTCGACTTAAACCACCTAGTTCGACCTTCTCTCTTGGTCGAACCGACCCCCTGATCCTTCAAACTCGATTCTTCTTCGTCCCCTGCGAACTTCACACTCCAAAACGATCATTAGGTACCAAAACAGAGTAAAACTATAGCTAGAGAACCACTATTAAGACTCAATAATAATGTAAATATACTCCGCATATGACACAATAAATAAACACCAAATAACATTAGGCAAATTGCAAAAAATTGACACATCAACACCTATTAAAATGTTAATGTACCACAAAAAATCAACTCCCCTAACAAACGTTATAAAGAAAAGAATATAATGTTGGTGCTACGATGAGGTAAGTACATCACACCCTCCCAAACTTAGTAAAAATTATAGTCGAAACTAAGTTTGCAAAGAGATGTAATTTCCGATAAGTAAGCACGTCAAATATAAAAATGTATTACTCACACAAATGAAATAAAGCAATAAAACAGGAGGAAAAGCCCCAACATGTGCTCTTATTTAACGTCGGAGAGTCACGATGGTACCTAATCAATGCAAGGTATCCTCTAAGACGACGCAAATATCATTCGATGTCTTATAATGCTTCAATCGATGTACATTCCTTGCTATGATGTCTCTATCCTTTTCCATGATCTCAAAACTCCCCCCTCTGCAGACTCTATGGATAATGAACGGTCTCATCCATTTTGATTTCAATTTTCCTACAAAGAGCTTCAAACGAGGGTTAAAGAGTAATACCTCATCACCTTTCTTGAACTCCTTGTAAGTGATCTTCGAATCATGCCAATTTCTGAACTTGTCTAATTGATTGATTTGAGTCAACATCAACTCCTTTTACTCCTTAAGACACAAGTTCAAACTTCTCAATGCCAAAAAAACTTATGCTGAATCTCTACGGGTAAGTGGCACAACTTTCCATAGGCAATTTGATAAGGCAACATGTCAAGCACAGTCCTGTAAGCAGTTCGGAAGCCCCATAAAACATCATCGAGCTTCATAGCCCAATCCTTCCAAATAGTTTCAACTACTTTCTCCAAAATTTGTTTCACTTGTCGGTTGGAGACCTCGGCTTGCCCATTAGCTTGAGGATGATAGGGTGTAGTAACCCTAGGCGTAACACCATATTCCTTGAGAACCCTTTCAAGAAGCTTGTTGACGAAGTGGGAACCTGCATCACTTACTATTGCTCTAGGAACTCCATAGCGGGCAAAGATATGTTTCTTGAAGAAAGACAACACGGTCTTTGAATCATTCATGCGAGTAGGAATGACTTCCACCCACTTAGAAACATAATCCATTGCTAAAAGGACGTAGAGAAATCCATTGGATGGGGAAAATGGTCCCATAAAATCGATTCCCCATACGTCAAAGATTTCAATAATAATGCTCGACTTAAGTGGCATCAATCTCTTATACTTAGTTTCCCATCCTTTGACATCTATCGCATGTCGCCACATAGGATTCACAATCTATAAACAAAGTAGGTCAAAAAAGAGTAGATTGAAGTACCTTAGTTGCAGTCTTTTGGTCTCCGAAGTGCCCCCCGTTAGGTTGTGCAAGGGAAAAATTAAGAATACTCTCCATCTCCATCTCGGGCACACAACTACGGATGATAGAATCCATACAAATCTTGTACACGAACGGATCATACCATATAAAAGTTTCAACATCCCTATTAAACTTCGCAAGGTGATACCTGTTGAGATCACTCAGAATTTCTCCTATGGCAATGTAGTTAACATAATCCGCGTACGATGGATCCATTCCTTGAGCAGGGACTAAACAAGCTCTCTCCGCTCCTTCAGCAAACATCGCTATAATTTTCTCATTAGGGAACATTTCCTCTATGTAATCAAAAGAATTATCACAATGCTCTCTTGTCTCCAACCTTGATAGGTGATTTGCCAACACATTTTATGTACCTTTCTTATCTCGGATCTTCATATCAAACTCTTGTAGAAGAAGGATCCATCTAATGATCCTTTGCTTCGTTTCCTTCTTCTCCATCAAGTACCGAATCGCAGAATGATCCATGTTCACAATAGTCTTCATGCCAACCAAATACTGTCGAAACTTATTGAATGCATACACAACAGCTAAAAACTCCTTTTCAGTGACAAGGTAGTTCTTTTGTGTTGCATCAAAAGTCTTATTCGCATAGTAAATGACGCAGAACTTCTTCTCTCTCATCTGCCCAAGCATCACTCCAAGTGCTAAATCACTTGCATCACACATAAGTAAAAACGATTGATTCCAATCCAGTGTGATCAAGATAGGTGCAGCAATAAGTGCCTCTTTCAAAATCTGAAAAGATGTTAGGAATTCATCATTAAAAATAAAATAAACATCCTTTTCAATTAAGTGAGACAACGGCTTGTAGTATTTTGAGAAGTCTTTGATAAATCTTCTATAAAATCCTATGTGTCCAAGGAAGACCGCACTCCCTTCTCATTAGTAGGTGGTGGAAGCTTCTTAATGGCCACCACCTTTTCTCTATCCACCTGCAATCCCTTAGCCGAAATATGGTGCCCAAGAACAAACCCATCTCTCACCATGAATTGGCACTTCTCCCAATTCAAGACAAGATTAGTTTATTGATATCTCTTCAAAACAGTAGATAAGTTAGATAAATAAATATCAAAGGAGGAACTAAACACAGAAAAATCATCCATAAATACCTCCATGATTTTTTCTATCAACCCATCAAATATGGCCATCATGCAGCGTTGAAATGTAGCAGATGCATTACACAATCCAAAAGGCATCTTCCTAAAGGCAAAAGTTCTATAAGGGTAAGTAAACGTAGTCTTTTCTTGATCCTCGGGTGCAATCATGATTTGATTATACCTCGAGTACCCGTCCAAGAAATAATAAAAATCATACCCAACAAGACGATCAAGCATTTGATCCATGAAAGGAAGAGCGAAGTGGTCTTTGCATGTATTTTCATTCAGTTTTCTGTAATCAGTACACACACGTCATCCCGTAGGAATCCTAGAAGCTGAAGTCTTGCCATCTTCGGCTTTCACAATAGTCATGCCCCCTTTTTAGCTATAACATGCAATGGACTCACATGGGGACTATAACTAATCGGATACATAATTCTTGCATCTAGCCATGTTAGGATTTGCTTCCTAATCACTTCTTAAATAGCGGGATTCACCCTCCGCTAATTCTGAATGCTACTCTTAGCTCTTCTAATAATCTTATCTTCTGCATGCAATATGATGGATTAATGTCTTTTAAATCATCGCAGACTTATAATTTTTAAGCACATCTAATAACTCATCGAGTTGATCAGTTAGAGAAGAAGATATAATTACCAGATACATTTCATTGTCACCTAGAAAGGCATATTTCAAGTGCTCCGGTAGTGGTTTCAACTCCTCTCTCTTATCTTCTTTTGTTGTGCTTTCCATATCCAATGACAAATACTTCCTAGTCCACTTCATCTCTTCAAACTTTGTTCTTTTTTATTCATACCTGTCATCACCCAAAGCAAGTAGATTTTCAAGAAATTCAATGCATACTTCATTAGAGAGCTCATCTAGCTCTGTGGTGGGAAAAGTAAGAGACTCCATCAAGCATGTCTCCAAGGGATCCTTTGAAATGATTAAGGACATATCTTCCTTCATGATCTCCTCCACCACATCTATGCTATGACATTGCTTCTCCATCGACATCTTCATCTCTTTATCTAGGTTGAATAGAACCTCTTTTTTATCCATCTGCTGCCTTAGCTCACCCTTTTGAACATCAATCATTGCTCCAGCAATGGCAATGAATGGTCTCCTTATGATAAGGGGAACATTATCTTTGTCATCTTCCATCTCAAGTACAAGAAAGTTTACAGGAAAGACCAATTTCTCTACTTTCACTAAAACATCTTCAATCACACCCTTCGGAAAAGTCATAGACCTATCCTCTAATTGTAGAGAAACTGTCGTGGGAGTTAACTCCCTCAAACCAAGCCTTTGAAATATTGACAATGACATCAAATTAATGCTTGCCCCAAGATCGCACAAGGCTCATCGTCCCTTTCCAATCTCATATAGAATAGTGAAGCTTTCCGGATCCTTTAACTTAGCTGGCAGCTTCCTCTGAATGATCGAGCTGCAGTTCTCAAACAAATTCAACATTTTAATTCCGTTCAAGCTCCTTTTCTACAACAGTATATCCTTTAGAAAGCGTGCATAGTAGGGCATCTCCAAGATTACTTCAGAGAAAGGAATGCTCAAGCTTATCTTGTTTATGATATCTGAAAACTTCTTGAACTTTTCTTCCAATCCCTTCTTGACTAACTTGAAAGGAAATGAGGAGGTATCTTTGCCTTGCGAATTCCCTATTCATCACGTTCAACCTTCTCCGCTTTGTCCTTCTCGGCTCTCATTCTCTTTGCTCTTTTCCATTTTTCTCCACTTTAAGCAGAGTATTCTGCCCTTGGGATGGCACTGGAGTAGCATTAACATCAGGTAGAGTATTACGCGCGAAAAATGGTACCTGATGAGGAAGTCCGACCTCAGTTCGACCATGGGTACTGGTCGAACCGAGCTTCAGAAAGTATGGCATCTCCCGGATAGGTTGGTTCGACCATGGTTCGACCATAAGGATTGGTCGAACTAGGTAGGTTTGGTCGAACCCGACAACAAAAGAAATAGAGGATCGCAGACAGGCTGGTTTGACTATGGCCGAACCATGGTGGTCTTGGTCGAACCATCCATCTGGATGCTCTGGAGGTTGCCCAGGTGCTTGGTTCGCCCTCCAAGATATGGTTCAACCTGTTGTCTTGGTCGAACCCTGGTCGAATTGAGCTCCTAAAGCTCCAAAATTTGTTTCTGGTATCATCGATCCCTCATACTGCATTTCAGACCTCAAACGTAATGGCGTTACACTTCTTTGGGTTTGTTATACTTTGAGATGGGAACTTTTCCTTCTCTACGGTTCGCGTCAATTGATTTATATTCCCAGCCATCTGCCCCATCAACAACGTCAAGTCCTTCATCTTCTTAGATATATCCTCATGATTTGCATCAATCTTTGCCTCATGCTTCACCTCTAGACGATCCACTCTTTCATTATTCCTCGCCATATACCTATTTACTGTATCCTCAAAACCAAATTTTCCTTCTTCGACCTTTGCACCCGTATCAACACCAACTGGAGGTTTTAATGTTGTATTAGGATTACTCCATGAAAACTCTGGCCTCCTTGGTTGTTGATAATTACCAGGGGGACCACGATTATGAAATTCCCTTGTTAATTCTGGTTTCTTGATTTTGGAACCTCGTTCCTTGAATACTTTGACCCATGGCATAGATCGCCTCTTCTAATTCTTCTTGGCTAGCTCCTTCATTACAAACATCCTGCTACATAATTGGTACTCGTTGTGCTATATCAGTAATCTGCTTTTGCTGAGACTAAAGTAACTTGTTGATATTAGTCAAACTAGAGACGATCTCATCTTCTCTACTCGACTTAACCATAGTATGCTCAACCTGCTCTACTTTTCCAAGAACAAAAGTGCCTCTCACTCTATCAATTCGCCAATCCATTGAATTCATAAAAATATCCTCAAAGAGCTTTTTAGCCTCAACAGATGACTTTGTAAACAACGCTCAATTTGAAGAAGCATCTAGTAAAACTCGAGAATCACAGTCCAATCCGCTATAGAAAATACTGATGTATTGGACTTTAGATAGCCCATGCTGTGGACACTTTCGAAGCATGTCCTTGAATCTGTCTCAAGCCTCATAAAATTTCTCTCCACTCTAGATAGCAAATTGATTGATGTCTTGTTTTATCTTAAACACCTTGGAAAGTGGCATGTATCTCTCCAAGAACTTCAATTTCAATTGCTCTCAGGTAGTGCATTCAGCAACATTAAGAGTATCGTACCAATCTTTCGCCCTTTCAGTAAGCGAGAATTTAAAAAAAATAATCCTCCTCGCATCCTCATGATTTTCTACGTTTTTTTGTATGCTTGCATATTCTAGGAATTTTTTCAAATGTCGTTGAGGATCCTCAAAGGTTCCCCCAGAGAAGGGACTCCTTTCTGTCATGCTGATCATAGCAGGGTAAAGATCAAAATCCACATCGGCTCCTCTTGCTCCTAACAGTCCCAAGTTGTTTCCTCTGTTGTTCTAAAGACTTCACGGATGGCATATTATCTGGATTCGCCACCATGTTGACTGCTTCTGCTTCCGACTTGTCTCCGATTGCAGCTTCAATCGCTTGCGAGTTCGGCTCGTCAACTTCAACTCCTAAATTAAGTGCTTCAGTTGGTTCCACGTTCTTGTTCTTCTTTTTCTTCCTTGATGATGCACTGATTTCCAGATTATAAGGCGCTAACTCTCCTATCTTTGATCTAGTGTGCACACACCTAAGAAAAATAAGCGTTAGAAAATAAAGACAAGAATAAAATAGTCTCAAGTAAACTAGAAATAATAAACTAATAATTAATGTCGTCCCCGGCAACGACGCCAAAAACTTAATGAGTATTTTCTCAACATACAATATTAATCCCCAAGTATAAAGGATGCTATTGTAGCTTTGATAAGTGACCAAGTGATTATCGAACTCAAGAGACATATTATTATCAATTCAATTATAATATAACTATTAAGACTAGGTTGGCAATATAATTGTGATGAATTAAGTAACTAATGAAAAATTAATTAAAATAGCAATTAAAATAAATAAACAGTAGAGATTAAACGAAAGTGAATAAGAGAGAAATTAGGTAGTCCTTCGGGCCAACCAGTTTTACTTATTAACTTCCCTTCCGTGTATCAATGTCCAACTCTGTCTTATGGAGTATGGACGCATTACTAAACCATGTAAATAAACTCTGTAGACATAAGTAAATAAGCGTGTGACACGTGTGAATATCCTTGGAGCAAGATATATAATTCACCCTCCTTTCTAGGTGCTATCAGTATCAATTATTTCCCTTGCACTAAGGACTCTAACCCAATATGATCTCCTTTTATAGGTACTATGAAGTTATTCTCTTTGTCCTACTTATTAACCCGAATAAGATTCAGTTATCAAATAAGTATATGAGATAGTTCTAATGAGACTTCGGAGTCCCATCAGTTAGAATCATAACATGTAATCATGCTCAGTAGAACAACTCTGAGCATGAATTAAAAAAGCATAGTCTTATATAAAATAAACCACAAGTAGTGTTGTACGAAGTATACACATGGAAGTTCAATTAACTCATAAAACCTTCATAAACCCTAGAACTATCAAAGCAGTTCTAGCCTATGATTGATCGAAGAACAATCATGGTGGTTAGATAGATATTACCCATAGTCTTGAAAATTACAAGATAAATTAAGAAGCGAAGTAAACCATAGATGCGAGCACCATCGCATCTCTCTCCATCTTGAATCTTCACTTGGTTCTCACTTGATTCGACAAACGAATCTCTCTCCACAACTCATTAGGATGGTGTAGGGTTTTGGATGTTGTGTAGAATGAAGGTGGTGAATGGTGTCTTTTCTCTGCTGCTTATGGTCTTCCTTTTATAACTTTAGCTCCTCTAATGGACCTCTAATGGGCTTTTGAGTGAAAACACGTACTGAAGGTTTAAAAATATAGATCTGAAAGCTTCCCCACATCGGTTCGACCAAAGCCATTGATCGAACCAGACTGTAACAAACCTGCAGGTGGCCCATTCAACTCGAACCATCAGTCGAACCAGAAACATCGTGGTCGAATCCTCACTGCAAAACTTCATGCTTTTGGTTCGACCAAGGATCGACCATCATGCCTGGTCGAACTACAATGTCGTGGTCGAACCATGCTGTAACACATTTTTAGTTTACTGATTTGTCCCGAACCAGTAGTTGAACTGCTTTTGTTCTGGTCGAACCAAGCACTTTCATGCCCCTCTTTCGGTTCCGTGTACTTCTGTCCTATTTTCCTTCAAAAATCCGCTCAAACGGCCTCAGACGCACCTAATTCTTGACTTTCCACTACATATCTGGATTTATCTTGATTTAAGATCAAATCACACATCATTATCACAGAAATCAAAGCTTAAAATACGTGAATTTAGGTCTAGTTCTTTTATATAGTCAGTATAAATCGAACAATCTCATGCGGTCCTGCTCAATATACACAAAATGTGCTAGTGTAATTTTATGTTCAAGACAAATTAATACCAAATCACACTACAACCATCCAGATAGATTGTCCCCGTCTATCTCGGTTGTGAGCATCTTTTTATACTTTATAAGGAACTGATAATATGATCTTCCGTGAGACGCCACACACCATATTATCTACAATATTAAAAGTAAATGGACTATTGCATCGACATGCAATCATTTGATCAATGATTCTCATTTCTAATATTGTTATAATATTTTTCATACTAAAGCTAGGCTTTTAGTATACAATCCAACAGGAACATGACATGTGTCATCGATACTAACATTTCTTTGGCGGCCTTCATTTTCAACCACGGTGGCAAATCCATGGCATCCATTAAGCCTACACAGTGCTCAATCTCCTCTTTGTCTTTTAAAAATTTAGCCTTCTTACTCATCTCTCGCATAGCTTCTGTCAACTCTAATTGTTTGGAAGCAGTAAGCTTACGCCCGAATGATGTATTCTTATTCTTAGAGGTGAATGAGCATGTAAAATCATAATTGGATTAGGAAGGACCTTCAGATGGGGCCTCAAAATGGGGGGTAGTAGATCACCCTCATCGTACTCTTCATCTGATTTCTCCTGACGAGATGAACAGGGATTCTCTCTTGTCGCATCCTTTGTTTAATGCACATGTAAAAATGGGGGATCCCACGATCAAGCATCGATCTGTTCTCAACATGAGCCTATAATAAGGAATATTGTATGAATAATGTCAGGTTACATGAAAAATAAACATGCCATGAAATGTAAGAGGTATAATAGAGATAATGGGAAAAAGGCCTTTACAGAATAAATTCTCTTTATCTGTTCATCCGCACTGACCACTGTTCCACTCTTATCATCCCAACCTAAACCCGACCCTAATTAAAACTAAGACCATGCAACAACTTCCAAGCCTGCTTCATACTCTTCCACTTGTTCTTAACCAGACGTGATCGTGGCATTCAACCTGTCATGAATCAGTTCCCATGCCTTCATTGTGAAGGTCGTGGTTAGGAATTTTCCATTAAAAAACTCACGATGACACATTAAAATAAATTATGCCTTATTTTCTCGTCTCCATGGCCCTCTCTCGCTTCTCCATCTATTTAACATTTAAAATATGTAAGTGCGTCAGTTGATAGTGTTGTGGGTTTTAGCGGCCTCAAGAGGATCTAATGTAATGGATGTGGTTTAATTTCTTTGAAAGGTGGATGGTGTCAAGTTTACCAAAAATCATGATGACATCAAATAATCATAAACAAAAAATCGCCCAAGGCAAATAGTAAATTTGTCAAGTTACATAATTGGATAGACCCAACATAATTTATAATCAATTCAAGTAGATTTATGTAATAATCTCACACTTTCAAATCATCCATACAACCAGAAAAGTACAATGCATCTATATCATTAAATGGTAATATAATGAATCTCGCCATACTTGCATAACCAAACACATCCACAACACTCATGCACCTACCTTGGTTTCCACAACAGACTAAACAGGATCAGGATTTTTGAAGGCCAGTCTTTCGTTGGAACCCACTGACTCTACAGTTATTTTCAACCCCGTCATTGTTTGCACAATACTGGAACGCTGAATTTTCACCCCATGAAATAGTTTCGATAGTTGTCTCGTGGTCGTACCATCAAGGGGATCTGGCTTCATGTGCTCGGATTTGCCTACATATATTGTGGATGGCTATAGTGGCTGCAATTACTTCACAATTAATTTCACCCATCTTCAAACCAACAAAATATTTTTATGATGAGAAAATCTACCCACAATCTAATATGAGATTGAAAAAAAAATTCTACGGCAACGAGACCCACCATTTTAGCCACTCAAGGGTCAATTTATTTGGAAAAAAATGATGAATATGATGTGAAGAACAACACATTTGATAATGAAATAATTGCAGATATTGGCGTGGATGGAGAGTTTGTAGATGTTGGAGTGGAATGAGAGTTCACAAAACCCAAGGTATTAAATAATTATATCTCACCATTGACTTTTGTACGGCATGCCTAAGCCTATATGATAGGTGAGATATTATAAACTATTTCTTTAAAACTTAACTAAAATGGAGTTAAGATTTAATAAATCTATTCCTGGAAGATTGAACTAGAATAAAACATTGAAGGAATTATTATTATTAAGTACATATTATTTACTATAATTATCATAAGATACATTCATAACAAAAAATATATTTTAGGTACAAATTTATATGTTGGTATATATAGCTAATATAATCCTAACCAATTATGGGGAAGAATCACAATATAATCTCAAAATATAATCTTATCTTATTCATACAAATTCATCAAATTTAGTGTACATTAATTATCCTTCATATTCACACCAACTTTTCTGTGTCATCATCTAAAAAATGCACGCTAATTAATATTGGTTTTTTTTCAACTTTAACAAAATACTTGAAATTTGAATGCATTTTCTTACAAAAAAAAAAAAACTTAACCTTTAATACCAACTTTGTCTCTTTATCTTATATTTTCACAAACAATCAACAAACACACTTTTTTTTTCTCACAAGTACAATAATATGTGCTACTTATGCACAAGCATAATTATATCTGAATACAATTTTAATTATTGTTGCACATAATATTAATTTATGTTGCACATAACATCAATTTATACTTAATATAAAATCAATTTATGTCGCACATAACTTCACATGATACTATTTATGCTGTACATGATAATAAAATTTGTTGCACGTAATATTTTTTACTGCACAAAGAATTTTTTGCTGCGCACAAATTTTTATACTAAATAATAACACCTATATTTTTGTTGCACACAATTTTTTTATTACACATAACACTTATGATTAAACTACCTTCACACAACACATTTTTTATTCGCATGACATTTTCGCTGCATATAACTAATTATTTATATAACAATACGCAGCTCATGAATTTTTTTATATATTGTACTCCCTCCGTCACAAGAATACTTGCACACTTTCTATTTTGGTCTGTCTCAAGAATATTTGCCTACCATAAAAATAGAAACAATACACAATATCGATAATCTTACAATACTAAAATATTACAAAAATTTCATATTCATTTTATACAAAATCTAGTCAAAGACAACTATATCATACACTTCAGTCTATTCAATTACCAAAAATACCCTTCTCTTTCTTATATCTTTACAACAAAAAGTTACTTTTCTTAAACTCTGTGCTACAAAATAATGAATGTATTTCTTGGATGGAGGGAGTATATCATTGATCTTCAAAAATATATTTAAGCTACGAACGCAACCCACTACTTTAGAGCTATTTTAGGGGATAATGATATATGCGTGATTGACTAAGTGCATAAAGATATGTTGGAAGAAAATATTCAATATATTTTTTTATTTTTTAGATGAACAACTATTTAATAAGGTTATTAATGAAAAATCACTCTGTATTTTTATATGTAATAGCAATATTTTATTATGGTTATATCTAGAAATAATTATTAATATATACACAATTAGTACCCATTAATACTATAAGATAAATCAATTTGAAAAAAATCCTTTTACATAAAAATAAATATAAAACAAAATACTAAATATAACATTTAAAAAAAACTTTCATCGAAATAATGCTTTTCTCCTATCAAATCCATGCATTTTCCGAAAGTCCAAGCTATATCCTCCCCCTAGTTTCTCTCCTTCAGAATTCGAGCAGGTTCCACTATTGCTATAGTGCCTGTAATTCTCTTACTCTTCTTTCATATGCGTGCTTGTATATCAATGACTGCGCGAGTGTGAGAGCTTTCTGGTTGGGTTTCCCAATTAATCGCTTGTATTAGATCAAGTTGAAAAAGATTACCTATCTTATTCAGTTCTTAATTTTTAATCATAATTTTTTATTCACATAATAATTTAAGCTGATACATCACTTCGACATTTTTTCCGTACATAATATTTTGTAATACACATAACAATTACGATTACAAAATATTATTTTGCTACACATAACACTTATGGTTCACATAACATTTGCTGCAAAACACATAAATATTTGTGTGCAGCATTAAAGTTCGTGTGCAATAAGTGTTCGTTTCCCAATTTTAAACACAGGTTTTGGTTCTCAAAACTCATATCCAAATTTTAAAAAATACCCCTATACATACATACTACATTCCATCTCCTCAATTAATAGACTTTCTCTATTTATATATCCTCTTTCATTTAACTTTTTAAGTAAATTAATATATTGATTTGACATAAAATTAAAAGCTACCCACCCAAAATCCAAAACAAACATAAAATCACTATTCATGGTTTTCAAACCCCACATAACCCCAAAATAAACATCAAATGTTATGTGCAGCACATTAATAATTGTTGAACAGTGATTTTTTTGATTAAAAAATTGAAAATAAGGAAAATGAACAAGTTTCTGTAATTTTCTAAAAATTGAATGGGTACATTTATTTCCTAAATTGTGGGGTTGGTTTTAAGAAATTACTACACTTGTTTCTTGAATTACTATTGGTATTACATGTTTAAATAATGCAGTTAATAATAATTAATTTGAGTGTGTGCAATATCACATAGTAATTTATAAATTAACTTTGTACATACTAGCAACTATCCTTAGATTTAATTTATTATAGAATATTTGTTTTTTATCGGGAGGGAATTTAAAAATGTTATATTTGAAAATGATTGGAAATATTAAAAGTACAATTTGGAAATAAATATTAATTTAAGACATAAAGTGTTTGAATCAATCATCTCCATGTTTTTTAAAATTATACATGAAATTTTCTATTTTTATTTTGGGCAATAATATTGTCACCCGAAATTTTACTGAGGGCACCCGATAATTGAAAAATATATAATGTAAACACAATTATAACCCTATCTTCAAATCCAAATAAAGTTAATGAATTCAAAATAAGTTTCTTTCCAAACACACCCATGACCTAACCCACCCAGTCAGCCGCCACGTAGCTTTGGAAACCTCTCATTTCGTTCACCAACTTATCCAGCCTAGAAGACCAACCTAGAAAAAAAAAATTCTTGGCGCAAAGTATTTCCTGAGTAAAATCATACATTTTCTTAATAGATGTGGTGAAGATTTCTGGCATGTAAAGAAATTGGGTGATGATTTTGAGAGGGTGGCTAGGGATTTTGGGATGGCTGTGAAAAGTGGCGATGAAAGTGGTGTGGCTGCGACGACGAAGGCTAGGAGTAAGGATGATTGAAAAAGTAGATGAGGAAAGAAGAGATTGGTGAGAAAGATTGAGGCAACTGTTGTTTTTGTGTCTGAAATCAGAAGCTCGTCGAGACTGGTGAAGCTTCGCTGAACGACTACGAGGTGTTCGACGATTTATCCAAGTGGAAGCATCTGTAGAAATATGCTTTTTCTTTTTACTTTCTTAAGTATTAAGATCTTGATCAAAATCGCAACATCACTTTGTAGATTCATTTATTAAATTTATCGATGATGACCACGAATATGAGCTGTCATTTTTATGATATTTTTTCCGCAGTAATGGTCTGTTTAATGAATGTAGAATCCTTTTTTTATCTTCTTGAGTTCGACAATTGATGTTGAAAAATAAAAATTTTGGGATCTATCGGTTGCCAAAAATTAAAGGAGGAAAGATATAAACTAAAAAAGAAATTGGTGTGGAAAGTTTGGTGTGGGAGTTCGTTCTCTAACAAGTTGAATAAATTGCATAAGACCTAATTAGGATCCTTCACCTTCATCTTCTTTCTTTCTTCTATGATGACTGTAGAAAGTTTTCTTTGCTTACAGTTACAGATTTTTTTTTGAAAGTTTTGTTTGTTGTGTAAATTACCGGTTATATTGGGTGGACAAAGTAATTTTAAGAATAATGTATTGATTTAAAGTGGATTTAAGTATGAGGTTACAATGGTCCTTTTATGCATATATATATATTTATTTGTTTACTTTCGGGTGCCCTCAGCAAAACATCGAGTGGCTATAGTATCGCTGATGAGAGTGAAAATAAGCGTGTTTTAGTATCCAATTTAACATTTTTTTAATGAGAATTGTTGTCATATATTAGCACAAGTATCTTATATTTGATATATTTGAGAAAAATGTGCATTTGAGGTGTTTTATTGTGTTTTAGGTGGAAAAATGATCAAAAGTACAAAGTTGGAGAAAATGTGCAACTTGTGTGGAAATGCTGAAAAACACACGTCCAACTCGTATAATTTTTCTATGTTCTTGTAGAGTTCAAAACTTAAAGTGTGATATATGGTTGGAAATCCACAAAAGAGAAGATCTTTTGGCATAGGGAACACCTCAATCGAAGTCTAAATGAGAAAGTTATGATCAAAATGGTGACTTCGCGCAAGCTGTTCATTCTCAGTACGGTTGTGCTAATTTTCATTTCTTGTTACACTTTCAAATGTTGAAGTTTTTGTAAGTTCTTTATATGAATAGAAAGTCAAGGAAGAAAAGATCGTGAGAGCATAAGAATCACTGAAATTAGAATTTAGATGTGGAAGTTATGCCCGAAACGGTGAGGCTAAGCATGCAGTTCGACTGTAGTTTGACCAAGGCCTATCTAGTGCGACCAGAGCCACTTTGGTCGAACTAGGACACATAAATCTATTTTCGTCGGGTTTTACACCCCCAATGCATCTTTATTCGTGTTTTCCAAAAAAAACTCATCCAAGATCCATTAGGAGATCTTACAAGTATAAAAGGGGATACGACCATACCAAGAAAGAACCACAACTCAATCATCCTACACCCACGAGGGGGGATCACCCCCCAACCATTATCTACATCCTTTCCTCCATCCATTCATCACTGTGAGAATTCATCTGCTGAATCAAGAGGAAAACCAAGAGGAGGATTCAAGATGGAGAAGGACGCGACAGCGCCCACATCTAGGGTTTTTATCATTTTCTAATTTATCTTGTATTTTCCAGACATATGGGTAAGATCTATCCAACCCCCATGATTGTTCTTCGCAACATTATGGGCTAGAACCGTTTTGGTATATCTAGTGTTTTGAATGTTTTATGAATTAATTAAACTCTCTTGTGTGTCCTCCGTACAACACTACTTGCATGGTTTAGTGATGCTGATCATTGTCATTTTCACTAAGATTTTAGTATCTTTGTTTGTGGATTTTCGGATTTTTTTGTTCGTATTTGTGTGACTTTTGGTACAGTTTATGTAATTATGAGAAATGTGGTATGGATTGATAAAAATATCTAAATGAGCTTAAATATGTGGAAAACAGGTTAAGAAATGGAGAAAAATAGTGTCAGGAGCAAAATGGAGAAGGAAGAATAGGGCACGCTCGTGTGCGGAACACGACCCAGTTCGAAGTGGCCGTGTTCGAGCGTCAGAATGCCGAGCTCACCCAGAAATAAGCCATGTTCTGGTATACGAGTCATGCGTCATCGCACGCCCCGTGTGCTGAACATGGGCATATTAGAGGAAGTCGTGCACAATAGTCAGAAAATGCTACACGCCCATGGGAGAGGCCGTGTCTGGAAGCACGCACAACATGCCGAACAAGGTGTGCACTACACGAGCCGTGCGCTACTATACGGCCCTTGTAGGTGCAAAAGGCAGTGCAGATTTCAGAATGTTCCGAAAGCTTCTAGAAGGCCCTAAATGTTATAAAAGGATGACTTGTGCGAAAATTCACAGAGGAGATCAGAATTAGAGCAGTTACACACACTCCACACCATATTTTCACACACTAGATCCATTTGATTCATTTCCATACATTTGATCCATCAATTCCATTTCATCTCCATCAATCCATCCATCAATCCATCCGTCCACTACTTGAGAAGAGGAAAGCATCAAGGATTGAAGAAGTTAGCATTTTGAAAAGAAGGAAGGATTTCTCCATGAAAGAGAAGTCAATCTACTTTTCAATTTTTGATTTTCTTCTTATTTTGGCTCAAATGGAGCAAGCCTTTGAATGTATTGATCTAAACACAATATGTAGTGGCTAGTCCAATAATAGGGCTAATCATATGATTGGTTGAGAAGAATGCTAGATATGTAGGATTTGAGATGTTGAATTGAGTTAATTTTGGACTTCCTTTTATGATTAATGAATCATGTTTCATTTCAATAATTGTGTGATTAATTCTCTACTCATAGCGTTAAGATGTTCATTCCAATATTATAATTAGGTGTTTAATTGAATCATATATTAAGATGAGCATGCATGTTAGTGTGAGGGGAGGTAAGTCATACACTTCTTATGCTTAGAACATTCATAGGGGGACACTTAAGGAATTGAGTGAAAAGAACCAAACTTATGATCATAGTACCTTAAGGGAATTGAAATTAAGCACAATCCTAGGAGATTTAGACTTATAAAAGAGTTTAGAACCTAATTGCCATGGCCATAGGGATTAAGGGTAAAAAAGTGATTACTTTTAGTCCACAATTAATGAAGTTCACCATCAAGAGTTATGCATATCTAGCTAGATTCTTAACCATGATTATGATTAGTCTTGCTCCCTTCTTAAATGAATTCTGTCTACATTCCATTCATTATTTGTTCGATATTTGATACATTTCGTTGCAAGTTTAAATCTTAGTTAATTGATTAGAATAATTAGTCTAAATACCAAATCTTCAATTTTGTCACTCTTACAACGCATAAATTAATGACATATCCAGATATAACCATGAGTTTACTTTTCCCTGGGACGACATACTTATAAATTTTGTTGCTTGGTCACACGTATACAACAACGATAGAGTCTCTTACTCTTAAACATTTTACTAGAAATGCGACTAAGAACATGGAGCCGCTTGCTGGAGAAATGTTAAACTTTTGGTTGTAACGAGTTTGAAGTTGATTAGTTTTGATAAGAGTATTTCTTTTATTTGTTTACTTGTTTACTTGGAGGACTAATTTAGGAATTCTTATAGGGACATACAAATGCGTTCAAGGTCTCAATCTATTGAACCTTTGAACTTGGAATTAGAAGCTACCTTAAAAAGACAAAGAAGATGAGTATTAGAATCTATGGAAGAAGTTATGGAAAATGCAATGGATAATGCAAATATAGTTGATGAAGAAGGTAATTTGAGGAATTTTCAATAAGGGGGTGATAATGCTAGAGGAGGACATGTGAATCCGGAGTTTGTGCCACAAGTTAATGCTCAACAAGTTCACTTGCATAATCAACAATTGCATGCAATCATTTAACACTTGATGGTACAACAAGAATCAAGGAATAATCCTTCGGTGGTGCAAAATCAACCCCGTGGGAACGGAAAAAATGGAGGGGGAATGAATATCTATGATCATTTCCAACCGCAATATGAGAATTATGGAATGGGCCCGCCATTGAATGTGAATAATTTTGAGATAAAGACGGGATTGATCAACATGGTTCAGGCAAATCAATTTGGTGGCGGTGCAATGGAGGATCCGAATACTCACTTAGTCCAATTTACGGAGTTAGCTAACACAATCAAGATAAATAGGGTAAGTGAGGATATTGTTAAAATAAAGTTTTTCTCGTTTTCATTAAGAGATGGAGTTAAGGCTTGGTATCATACTATACCACCGGGATCCTACACCACATTGAGATAGTTGGAACAAAGATTCTTGAGCAAGTATTTTCCCCCTTCAAAGATGTTGCATCTCAAATGGCAAATCTTTTGATTCAAGCAAATGCCGCTTCAGACATTAAGTGAAGCATGTGACTGATTCAAAGAGATGCTAAGGAGGTGTCCACAACATGTATGAAAGGGAGAGAATAGCTAAGATGGAAGAAGTGTGCTTGCAACAAGTGAAAAAGGTGGAGGTGCCTAAGGAAGATATGACCGACAAGGCTATTACGGAGATACTCAAGAGGATGAATGCTAATTTTCAAGTTTCTCCGAACTCTACACCGATGGTGAATCAACAAATGCCACCGAGGCAAGTCTATGCCTAATATGGGTCAATCTTCTCAACAAGGCAAGTCTATGCCTAATATGGGTCAATCTTCTCAAAGTTGTCAAATGCCTACATCTATGCCTCAACAAGGTATGTCCTCTAACTTTGGAATTCAAGATGCGTGGTGCCCACAGGAACCATTAGGGTTCCATACATATCTAACAGTCAGCGGAATCACAAAAACAAGAAACGTATTATCTTACACCAGGATATGTTGGAGAAGATGTATTCTCGCCGGCAGCCTGCGCAGCCTCACCGTTTTGGGCATAACTCTCTTATCTGATGTCGGAATTGAGTGATCTATATGGCAAAATGATCCTCTCTTCCATGGATTTCCGTCAGTATATCATACTTCCTGTTCTGAAGTCTATACAATTTTATAAAAATCTTAGAATATGGCGAACAGAAGCAGCAAACAACCTTCCAGCCTTCTGCGTATTCCCAAGTCCAATCTCGACGTCGTGTGGGCGACGATCCTCGATATCTTCTCAATCTGTTGTTCCCTCACCTTCTTAAAGTATTAGACGTGATTAATCTTATAGATTAGGATTTCCAGACAGCTGAGATGACTTATATATGTGCTACAGCAGGGACCAGGAGGAGAAATTAGAGTCGGGCCTCTATTGGGCTTAAGTATCCAAGCTTATCCCAAAATTTATACTTAAGTCCAATAATAATAATATATACCACCAAATATATTATTACTGCACTACCGTTCTAATCCCATAATTACGTTTTGGGCTCCTTCTTATTATGAGCCCGTTAGTCTCCCCATGTTTAAGATATACAATGTCCATTAATTAATTAAGTTACTGACAACTTCATTAATTAATATCTCATCCAAGAGTAGTACAACTTAACCTTATTATCATGCCGGAATAAATCCACCTTTATGGTTTACATGATAATCCTTATGAGCTCCTCAAGGGAATATCATCAACCTATGATGGACACGGATTCCTTCTACAATCAACAGCACACTATAGAGATAACACTACTCCCCAACTCACCGAGTTTGTTGATTTAATACATGTAAATCTCACCCACTGATGAATCAAAGAAATACATACTGCCCTACGTGTCGAGGTTATTGTATAGGGATTAAGAGCATGAATATCCATAATAACAGAGATCAAGTTCTTATATAAGTCAGTATAAGTCGAACGATCTCAAGCGGTCTTACTCAATACACTCAAAGAACACTAATGTGATTCTATAACCAAGACAAGATAATACCAAACCACACTACAACCATCCCGATAGAGAATCCCCATCTATCTCGGTTGTGAGCATCTGTTTATACTTTATAAGGAAACCGATAATATGATCTTCCGCATGTTGTCGCACTACATATTATCTACAGTATAAAGTAAGTGGACTACTGCATCGTGCATATAAATAAATTATAAGACACAATCATTTGATCATATGATTCTCATTTCAAATTAATTGTTATAACATTGTTCATATAAAAAGCTAGACTTTTAGTATATAATCCAACAATCTCCCACTTATACTAAAAGACTATGTTGTCATGTCTTCCGCCATACATCTGATTGCCACTCCCACTACACAAACATTAAAATCTCTCACCTTAAGGTCCTTGTAAATGGATTTACTAGGTTATCATCCGATGTAATCTAGGCGACAACAACCTTCCCCTCATCACACGATTCCTCGTAACAAGTGGTACTCGCGCTCCATGTGTTTGATTGCCTTATGGGCTCGTGATTCCTTCAACTTTGCAGCTGCACCATTATCATTAAAAAAATTGTGATAACCTTGGACAAACTTAAAATCACTTCGAAGTCCATCATGAAGTTTCTAGAGTCATACAGATACTTTGGTGCTGCCTCATAGACTCCCTTTTATCATCTTTCCATGATGGAGTCCGGAGTCTGAAATATATTTCTATATAACATTCCATCACATTATGACTCTACCTCCTAAAATTAAACACATAACCTTTGAGGTGGATTTACCATCGTCTCTATCTGATTTGAAAATCTGAATTTATGTAACCCATAAGAAGCAGTGAATCAGTCCGGTAAGCCCACATATAATTTCTAGTCCTTTTCAGGTACTTCAAAATTATATGTTACCACAGTTCAACATTCTTATTTCGGTTTACCTTTGATACCAACTGTTTATGTCATTGGCAATACAGTTATCCATTCTCGTGCATAGCATTCCTTAGATTAAGCTTCCTTATTCGCCGAAGCATAAGGAGCCGCTTTCATCACCTTTATCTTCTTTTATGTCTCAAAACACATTTTCTTAGATAATGTCACATGTTAAAAACAAATAAGGATCGTATCATTACATAAAGCTTGAATCAAGCATAACATCCTTTCTTGTGATCCGTATTACCGTGATCAAAAGGATATTTTTGCTTTTTTTTAGTCCTTCATTTCATATCGCTTTATCAGCCATACCCATATGAGCAACAATACTCTTTCATTGTCTCCAATGAGCAATTTATCATCTACGTATAGTACAAGAAATACCACCATGTTTCCGTCACTCTTTTCAATACACAAGACACATCCGAGCATTGATCAAATCCATATTATTGGATTTCCTCATCAAAATGAATGTTCTATAATCTTGAAGCTTGCTTTAGTCCATCGATGGACACCTTTAAGCTTACACTTAAAATGCTCTTAGCCATTTTCAATGAATCACTCTGGTTGCATCACATAGATGTTTTCCTCAAGACTTCCAATCAGGAAAGTTGTCTTGACATCTATTTGCTATCCCTCATATCTCATATGAGTAGCATTAGATAAAAGAGTCTGGATCAATATAGGCATAACTACCGGCAAAATAGGTTTTCTCATAGTCGAACCCTTTCTTTCTGAGTATACCTATTCGCAACAAGTTTCGCTTCCAAGGTTTTCACCTTATCCTATGATCCTCTTTTATTTGCCAGAGCCACTTCCAATGGCTTTCACACCATTCGCGGTTCTACAAGCAGCCTGGTCTAATTTAGAAATCATCGATTCTATTTCAAAAATCATTGCATTTTGCTAAGATTCGGAATTACTATCTTGTAGTCCTCCATCGTATCTGTGGGTCCATTCCATGTTTACTAGGGACCAAGTCTCACGACTTTTCCAAAATATATATCTAATAGGTTGTCGAACAACCCTCCCACTACGACAATGCACTACATGCAATTGTGCATCAGACGTGACACACATTGCAGTTTATCTTGCGGTATATCCTCTTGTACACTTGTACTAATACTTTGTGTTTTCCTTCTCACTTCCTTTAGAACAATTTATACATGGGTTTATGATTTAATACATAGTTTTTTCCAAAAATCTAGTGTTTGTGTTTACAATCACCCTTCGATCTTTTGGACTAAAGAAATCATCACTCTTCATTTTTCTAGGCTATCCCACAAACAGACAAGCGTTCATACGAATTACTATTTCTAGGGCATATCTATAAAATATATTTAATAATTCCAAATAACTCATCATCTATCTAACCATTTCCATAAGAGTCTTTCTCTTATTAGGATTAGAAGATGTGTTATTAATTACTATTTTTTGCATCCGTGGGATAAACATGATTTAAGAGTTTACAAATTGTTACCAATGTACCATAACAAATTATAACTCTATCTTTCATTATGATGACCATGTCATTTAAATGAAATAGAGTATCCATCTGTAACTGCATAGAAACTGAAATAAAATTCTTTCTATGAAAATGTACATAAAGACAATTTTTCAAAACCAAACATTTATTCATATCGTAAGACAAATAAACAACTCTCACTACAACAACCACTACTCTCGCAGTATTACCCATGTATATTACAATCTCATCATTACTTAGTTGCATGATTTTAGTGACTCCGGTGTCTACACAAAATGTGTCAGAAAATGTCATCACTAATCATGCTTCAACGACTAGTGAATGAGATACTAACGTTGTTCACATCTTGATGAAATTGGATTTCCTTCGTCACATGTTTTGTCAGAAGTTCCCCACCATATATAGCCTCTCATATTTCAGGTAGAACTTGCTCAAAACATCCAGACAAATTATGGAGAATAAATTGATCTAGGTTTCCCCTTCAATTTTTATTCCAAGCATTTCAAATTCATTCATCAACTTATCCATGACCTCTTGCCTTTCTTACTTACTCAAGTATCTGAAGAGTCGCATGAGACCATCATATTTCTATGAACCTCTCACCTCTTCACTAGAGACTTTTAAAAGGTATCATGGGATATCCTTAGTAAGAACACACTTAAATTTTCCTAAGCAATAAAATTCAAAACCAAGATTCTTTTCTAATCATCTAACTTTGGACCAGTAAATATGTTTTCTTCTAGTTAGCAATAAGTAAAATGAAACGATTTGAAATTGCAGAGAATCATAAATAAATACACTGATCAAAACTTTAAATTTTATCCATTTATATTGGTTCCCTAAAATAATATAAAAATAAAATTCACAGACATCTCAAGCCCAGTGAGTCTGCAAGCCACGATAGTGTGGACGTTTACAAATCCAAAATTTTACAAGAGAACGTTTTACCCATTAATTTCATTTGTCAACCTAACTCATGACAAAATAATTAATAGTCGGTTCCTCTTTTGCCATGCAAATAACAGCAGTGACTCCGATGGGGAGGATACATATTATTTACATCTAAGTGCACCATTATTTGACCCCAAGTCCATTGCGCAAGCTTATGTGCCTTACAGATGGAGAAGTACACATGCGCTCGGATAACTTCCTACAGTCATCAATTATGAGTTTGTACCAGTGAACCGCATATAAACTCATTCGATAGGAGGAAGGTCTATGGCAACGTGCAAGTTCATATGTATCACATTACAAACATAATTATTTAATGAAGTCTGTTACATCAATCCATGAATAAACTCATCCGATGGAGAGGAAGGCTCTAATGCCGACGCGCAAGTTTATTCACAATGCTAACAAACCAATAATGGAGGCCACAGGAATTTTTACCAATCCCCTCTCTCACTTAGTTATTTAACACCGAGGTTTTTTTTGCATGCATATAATATAACAGATATAATTATGCAAATAAACATGCTATTATTACGTGAAATAAGGCAGTAAATCAAATAGCACAAGCAATCCAAATATATAATAATAATTGACAAATAAAAATAATTATTATCAATTATATATAAGAATATAAAAAATTGTCAAAAATAAGTTGACATTTTGAACACTCCAACCAATTAAGTTGGGGTCTTGCACAACAAGTCGGGAAAAACTTGGGCCCAAGCATCACCAACACGGACACAACAATCTGGATAACTGCCGTGAATATCAGCGTTTCTCCAGCCATGCTTCTATCCTTCGGTGAACCTTCCCGCCGTAAAAACGTGGTTTGCCAGAAAAACCCGACGTTCAGTGACCCAGCGACATTCCCATGCCATTGACACCATGCCGCCATCAGTAATCGTCGGATGAAGCCGTCGTCAGCATCAGCCATGGATCTACACACCATCACACGCCGCAATGTCGTGGCTGCTCCCGATCAACTGTGCGATGCCCTACCAACGCTTGCAACTGTCGCACCAGCCCAGAATTCCCGCCGGCAACACTATCTGCGAACGCCGGGGCCACTTCCTGCAGTCATTTGCACCGTTCACTATCGGTAGTCATGCCGACAGTGGCTGCCGGTCGCGCTGCTACCGACCCACATCTGGCTGCTTCGTTATGCTTTCGCCGGAGTTCCGCAATCAACGACAGCCTCCGCACCCGTCGATATGCCATGTGATCTTCTCCATCTCCGAGTGCCCGCTCCTGTTCGCCGTCAATCCAACTCCGCGAATCAACCCAGCAAACACAAACCTGCTCGGAACCCATGAGGACTCGTTTGGGACTACCAGTCGCCGCTAGAATAGAGAACCCGCAAGATGCCCAGTGGCATCAGCGCGCGGCCACCCAGCACACAGCTTTGTCTCGCCGTCCAGCCATGTGTGCCGCCTGCCTGCCGTCTCGTCTTGTTTGGCATCGCACGCTGGTATCGCGAGTTGTGCCGCCAGCAGCATTCATCGGCGCCGTCTCCCAGCCGCAGGTCGTTGGAACTGACTGCCCGCCAGTGGCAGCAACATGCTTCCCATCGTTAGCCACGACTCAAGCTCGAATCTGTGCCGTGCAGCAGACGGAGCACCCCACACATCTTTTTTTGGTCTTGCTGCTGACGGGCATTGATCGTGCCTGCTGCTGCCGATCGCAAGGCACACCATTTGCAGACCCACTCAGCAAGACACGCTGACTAATCCGGAAAGGAGACAGACTCGACCCGGCCAGCAGGTGTGACTCGCTCGAACCAGCGACGAACCCACCGTCAGCCACTCATCCCCACAGCGTCCAGCCTAGTGATTCTCGTCGTCTCTGTCCGCTTGTCCATCATAATGTACAGCCGCAGGCTTTCACCAATGCCATTCAGTTCCATCAACATTCAACATAGTCGCTCACGTTCATCAGGGTTAATTCGTGAATTCAACTTAGGGTTTTCTTTCACCACCCAATCGTGAAGAACAAGGAACAAGAATTGACGCTGACTCACAACCATACACCAATAATACAAGAAGAAAACCGATAATATGATCTTGCGCATGTTGTCGCACAACATATTATCTATAGTATAAAGTAAGTGGACTATTACATCGTGCATATAAATAAATTATAAGACACAATCATTTGATCATATGATTCTCATTTCATATTAATTGTTATAACATTGTTCATACAAAAAGCTAAACTTTTAGTATACAATCCAACAGTCTATGCCTAATATGGGTCAATCTTCTCAAAGTTGTCAAATACCTACATCTATGCCTCAACAAGGTATGTCCTCTAATTTTAGAATTCAAGATGCGTGGTGCCCATTGGAGATGTCGCTTGAGGAAGTTGCCTTCATGCAAGGAAGGAATCTCCAAGGAAATTATGGTGGTAACTTTGATAATCATGGAGGAGGATATCCACAAAGGCAAGGAGGAGTGGGCAAGGTAACTTTCAAAAAAATTTCAATCACCCTCGTAGGTAAAAAAATTTGTCATATGGAAATCAAGGGAATGCCCTCAATCTTCCACCGGGCATCAATCCGGGGGAGAAGTCTTCAAATGGTGAAGGGAAGTCTACGATGGAAGATCAAATAACTAAAATGTTTGAATTCATGAAGGAAGACAAGGAGGAAAGAAGGCAAAAAGATGAAGTTAATGATAAGAGAATTAAAGCTTTGGAAACACAAATGAGTCAAATGGCAAGTGAAAGGGGGGATGTTCATTGTCAAGGGAAGTTTCCATCTACGACCATTACTAATCCTAAGGAGCAATGTAAGACGATTGAACTTCGTAGTGGAACAAAATAAGAAAGACCTTCTATGCCAACGGAAGTAGAGGAAGTAGAGTGTGAACTTGAGCCTATGGAAAGATTGGATGAAGAAGAAAAAAAGAAAAAAGTTGAGATTGATGAAAAAGAAGAAAGTACCCCTATACTTGAAGAAGAAAAGGTGAACTCTCCAAAGAAATGGGAAAGATGTAGAGAATCGAAACGTAAAGAGAGAGAAGAGAGTTTGAAAGGGATGAATGGGGAATTCCTAAGTTACCAGTTGCAATTCCATTTTCACAAAGATGCTTGAAAAAGGAATTAGAAGAGAAATTTGCCAAGTTTGTTGAGATGTTGAAAAAGATACATATGAATATTCCTTTTGCGGATGCTTTGCTTCAAATGCCCAACTACTCCAAGTCTTTGAAGGATATTTTGTCAAAGAAAAGAAGCTTGGGAGAGTTTGAAATGGCGAATTTAACGGAGGAGTGTAGTACGATCTTGCAAAAGAAACTTCCCCCTAAATTGAAAGATCCAGGGAGTTTCACTATTCCATGTGACATGGGAGAGCATGAAAAGTACAAAGCTTTATGTGATTTAGGGGCTAGCATTAACTTGATGCCCTTGTCAATTTTCAAGAAGTTGGGTATTGGTGAGGTCAAACCGATGTCGGTCACAGTTCAATTAGCCGACCAGTCGTTGACGCATTCAAAGGGAATTGTGGAAGATGTTTTGATCAAAGTTGACAAGTTTGTGTTTCCCGTTGATTTTATGGTACTTGATATGGATGAAGATGCTAATGTCCCGTTGATACTTGGGCAATTGTTTCTTGCCACAGGGAAAGCATTGATAGATGTGGAGAAAGGAGAGCTAACTTTGAGGGTGAATGAGGAAAAAGTGATATTTTCATTAAGAGAGGCTATGAGGTATCCTCCGAACAAGGAGGAATGTAGAAGATTGGAGGTTGTGGACAACATTGTTGAAGAGCATATGTATCAACTTCATTCCAAGGATTCGTTAGAGATTATCATAAGCCACTCTTACTCTTTGGAATCTATAAAATCTAAATCTTCTTTTTGTTTAGAAAATGATGAAATGATTTATGAATTGCATGGTCTAAATACTTTTAGGGAACTCACAAGTGAGGACTCAAAAGTGGAGAAACTTGATGAAGAACCAAAAGAAGAAGTGCAAGAGAAGAAGAAGGTAGAGTTGAAACCATTGCCGGAGTATTTGATTCAAAGGTAGAGTATTTGATCAATTTTACTTGAGTATGATTCAAAGGTTGATCGCCAATGGACCGTTGGGTTTGTCTGAAGTGGAAACTATCTGATTTGTGAGTCTTGCTTGAAAGTAAAATGATTAAAGGCCTTTCAAGGCAAAGGGGTATAGAACCATGCAAAGATATGTTGGAAATAGTTCATACTGATTTAAGCGATCCTAAGACTATCCCGACGAGAGGTGGTCATTACGACTTAATCTTGGTGACAAGTACCTCTTAGGATAGTTTAGAAGCTATTTATCAGATAATGAGATTAAAATCTCAAGTTGTCTACATTGGGCATACCCCAGCTGAATGGTGTGGTGAAAAGAAGGAATAAGACTCTTATGGAAAATGTTAGAAAGATGATGAGTTATTTGGAATTATTAAATTCATTTTATGGGTATGCCCTAGAAACAACATGTCATATGACGTTTGTCTGTTTGTGGGATATCCTAGAAAAATGGAGGGTGATGATTTATTTAGTCCAAAAGATCGAAGGGTGACTCTTAACGCAAACACTAGATTTTTTGAAAAGGACTATGTATTAAATCATAAACCCATGTATAAATTTTTCTAAAGAAAGTGAGAGGGAAAAACACAAAGTATTAGTATCAAGTGTACAAGAGGATATACAAGGTAAACTACAACGCGTGTCATGTCTGATACACAATTTCATGTAGTGCCTTGTCGTAATGGGAGGGTTGTTCGACAACCTGTAAGATACATGTTTAGGGAGAGTCGTGAGACTTGGTTCCTAGTAAACATGGAATAGACTCACGGGTATGACAAAGCACTACAAGATGAAAATACGAAATCTTAGTAAGTTGCAATGAATGTTGAAATAGGATCTATGGATTCTAAATTATATCTAGGAGCTTGTAAGACCACTAAATGGTGTAAAAACCATTGGAAGTGGTCATAGAAAATAAAAGAGGATCATACGGTAAGGTTAAAACCTTAGAAGTAAAGCTTGTTGCGAAAAGGTATACTCAGAAAGAAAGGGTTCGATTATGAGAAAACCTATTCGCCGGTAGTTATGCCTAAGTCGATCCGAATTCTTTTATTTGTTGCTACTCATATGGAATATGAGGGATATAAAATATATGTCAAGACAGCTTTCCTGATTGGAAGTTTTTAGGAAAACACCTACGTGAAGCAACCAGTGTGATTCACTGCAAAGGGCTAAGATCATTTTGTTAGTAAGCATAAAAGTGTCCATCGATGGACTAAAGCAAGCTTCAAGATCATGAAACATCTGTTTTGATGAGAAAATCCAGTCATATGGATTTATTCAATGCGCGGATGTGTCTTATGTATTGAAAAGAGTGATGGAAACGTGGTGGTATTTCTTGTACTTTACGTAGATGATATATTTCTCATTGGAGATAATGAAATAGTATTGTCAGGCGTATGGTTATGGTTGATAAAGCGGTATGAAATGAAGGACTTAAGAGAAGCAAAATATATCCTTTTGATCACGGTAATACGGATCATAAGAAAGGATGTTATGCTTATCTCAAGTTTCGTAAAATGATACGATCCTTACTCGTTTAGCATGTGAATTTATCTAAGGAAATGTGTCTTGAGACACAAAAGAAGATAAAGGTGACGAAAGCGGTTCCTTATGCTTCGGTGAATAAGGAAGCTTAATCTAAGGAATGCTACGCACACGAATGGATAAATGTATTGCCAATGGCATGAACAATGGGTATCAAGGTAACCCAAAATAAGAATGATGAACTGTGGTAACACATAATTTTTAAGTACCTGAAAAGGACTAGAAACTATATGTGGGCTTACCGAAAAATGTCACTGCTTCTTATAGATTACATAGATACAGATTTTTCAAATCAGATATGGAAGGCAGTAAATCCACCTCAAAGGTTATGTGTTTAATTTTAGGAAGTAGAGTCATAATGTGGAGGAGTGTTATATAGAAATATATTTTAGACTCCAAACTCCATCATGGAAAGATGATAAATTGGAGCCTATGAGGCAGTCAAAGTATTTATATGACTCTAGAAACTTCATGATGGACTTTGAAGTGTTCTAAGTTTGCCCAAGGATATCATAATTTATTTTGATGATAATGGTGCAGTTGCAAACTCGAAAGAATCACGAGCCCATAAGGCAATTAAACACATGGAGCGCGAGTACCACCTGTTACGAGAAATAGTATGATGTGGGGAAGGTTGTTGTCACCTAGATTGCATTGAATGATAACCTAGTAAATCCATTTACAAGGACCTTAAGGCGAGAGCTTTTGATGGTCATGTAGTGGGAGTGGGAATCAGATGTATGGCAGAAAACATGATAGCATAGTCTTTTAGTATAAGCGGGAGATTGTTGGATTGTATACTAAAAGTCTAGCTTTAGTATGAACAATGTTATAACAATTTATTTGAAATGAGAATCATATGTTCAAATGATTGCGTCTTATAATTTATTTATTTGTAGATACAATAGTCCACTTACTTTATACTGTAGATAATATGTTGTGTAACAACACGCGGAAGATCATATTATTGGTTTCCTTATGAAGTATAAACAGATGCTCACATCCGAGATAGACGGGGACTCTCTATCGGGATGATTGTAGTGTGATTTGGTATTAGCTTGTCTTGGCTATAGAATCACATTAGTGCACTTTGTGTGTATTGAGCAGGACCACTTGAGATCGTTCGACTTATACTGACTTACAGAAGAACATGATCTCTGTTATTATGGATGTTCGTGCTCTTAATATCCCTATACAATAACCTCGACACGTAGGGCAGTATGTATTTCTTTGATTCATCAATGGGTAAAATTTACATGTAATTAAATCAACAAACTCGGTGAGTTGGGAAGTAGTGCTGTCTCTATGGTGTGTTGTTGATTGTAGAAGGAATCTGTGTCCGTCATAGGTTGATGATGTTCCCTTGAGGAGCTCATAAGGATTATCATGTAAACCCTGCAGGTGGATTTATTCCGGCATGATAATGAGGTTGAGTGGTACTACTCTCGGATGAGATATTTATTAATGGAGTTGTCACTAACTTAATTAATTAATGGACATTGTATATCTTAAACATGGGGAGACTAATGGGCTTATAATAAGAAGGAGTCCATAACATAATTATGGGATTAGAACGGTAGTGTAGTAATAATATTTTAGTGGTATATATTATTATTATTGGACTTAAGTATAAGCTTTGGGCTAAGCTTGGATATTTAAACCCAATAGAGGCCCAACTCTAATTTCTCCTCCTGGTCCCTACTCTAGTCCATATATAAGTCATCTCAACTGTCCGAAAATCCTAATCAATTGATAATTCACACCTAACACTGTGAAGGGGGTTATGGAACAGCAGATTGAGAAGATCTCGAAGGTCGTCGCCCACACGACGTCGAGATTGGACTTGGGAATACAGCAGAAGACTGGAAGGTTGTTTACTGTTGTTGTCCGCCACTTTCTAAAATTTTTATAAAATCGTACAGACTTCAGAATTGGACGTGTGATATACTAACAAAAAGCCACGGAAGATAGAATTATTTTGGTGTGTAGATCACTCAAATCCGACATCGGATGAGAGAGTTATGCCCAAAATGGTGAGGCTGCACAGGCTGGTGGCGAGAATTCATCGTCTTCAACATACCCTGGTGAAAGGTAATACGTTTCTTGTTTACTTGCTTCGCTACTAGTTAGAAATGTATGGAACCCTAACAGGTCATGTTAACCAAACGATCGAACGGCAACAAGATAGATGATGAATTATTTGCAATTACTAAATTCATTTTATGGGTAAGCCCTAGAAACAGCATGTCGAATGTTTGTCTGTTTGTGGGATATCCTAGAAAAATGAAGGATGGTTTATTTAAATAGTCTAAAAGATCAGAAAGTGATTGTTAACACGAACACTAGATTTTGGAAAGGGACTATGTAATAAATTACAAATCCATGCATAAAATGTTCTAAAAGGTGTGAGAAGGAAAACACAAATTTTAGTACCAAGACTATAAGAGGATATACCACAAGGAAACGACATCGTTTGTCACATCTGATACACAATTGCATGCAGTGCCTTGTCATAGTAGGAGGGTTGTTAAATAATCGAAAACATTTATGTTTTGGGAGAGTCGTGAGACTTGATCCCTAGTAAACATGAAATCGGCCCATAGACACAACGAAGCACTACTAGATCGAAATGCAGAATCTTAGCAAGTTGCAATGATTTCTGGAATAGAATCTATGGATTCAAAATGAAGCAACCAGAATAATTCATTGCATAAAGGGCTAAGAAATTTTTGAGTGAAAGTTTAAAAGTGTCCATCGATGGATTAAAGTAAGCTTCAAGATCATGGAACATCCGTTTTGATAAGAAAATCCAATCATATGGATTTAATCAATGCTCGGATGGGTCTTGTGTATTGAAAAGAGTGGCGGAAACGTGGTGGTATTTCTTGTATGTACGTAGATAGTATCTTGCTCGTTGGAGACAATGAAAGAGTATTGTCGGACGTATAGGTATGGTTAATAAAGCAGTATAAAATGAAAGGCTTAAGAAAAGCAAAATATATCCTTTTGATTGCGGTAATATGGATCACAAGAAAGGATGTTATGCTTGTCTCAAACTTCATAAATTGATACAATCCTTACTCGTTTTAGCATGCGACTTTATTTAAGGATTTGTGTCTTAAGACATAAAAGAAGATAAAATAGATAAGGATGGTTCCCTATGCTTCGGTAATAAGGAAGCTTAATCTATGGAATGCTATATACGAGATTGGACATTTGTATTGCCAATGGCATAGTCAGTGGGTATCAAGGTAACCCAGAACAAGAATATTGAATTATGGTAAGACATATTTGAAGTGTCTGAAGAGGACTGGAAATTATATGTAAGCTTACCAGAATAATTCATTACTTCTTGGTGGTTACTTAGATTCGGATTTTTAAATCATGGGGACGGCAGTAAATCCACCTCAAGGTTATCTGTTTAAATTTAGAAGTGGATCCATAGCTTGGAGGAGTGTTATATAGAAATATATTTCGGACTCCACCATGAAAAGAGGATAATATTGGAGCCTTGTCGCAGCCAAAGTATCTGTATGATTCTAGAGACTTCATAATGAACTTAGATGTGATTCTGAGTTTCCCCAAGGTATCACAATTTATTTTGATAATAATGGTGGAGTTGTAAACTTGAAGGAATCACAAGTCCATAAAAAATTAAACACATTGATGGCAAGTACTTCCTGATACGAGAAATCGTATGATGAGGGGAAGGTTGTTGTCGCCTAGATTGCATCGGATGATAACCTAGTAATCCTTTTACAAAGACCTTAAGGCGAAAGCTTTTAATGGTCAAGTAGTGGGAGTGGTAATTAGATGTATGGCAAAAGATATGGCAGCATAGTCTTTTAGTATAAGTGGGAGATTGTTGGATTGTATACTAAAAGTCTAGCTTTTTGTATGAACAATGTTTAGATAATATTTGAAATGAGAATCATGTGATCAAATATTTGCAATTAAGTTATTGCAAAAGTTCATTTACTTTATACTATAGATAATGTGGTTTGCGGCGTCACACAAAAGATCATATTATCGGCTCCTTATAAATTATAAACAGATATTCACAACTGAGATAGAAGGGGACTATCTATCGGTATGGTTGTAGTGTGATTTGGCATTAGTTTATCTTGAATATAAAATTGCACTAGTACTCTTTGTGTGTATTGAATAGGACCACCGTTGAGATCGTTCGGTTTATACTGACTATATAATAGAACTGATCTCTGTTATTATGGATGTTCGTACTCTTAATCCCTATACAATAACCTCGACACGTAAGCCAATATTTATTTCTTTAATTCATCAATGTGTGAGATTTAATTGTTAAATAAATATGCTCGGTGAGTTAGGAGATGGTGTTGTCTCTATGGTGTGCTGTTGATTGTAGTAGAGAGAATCTGTGTCCTAACGGAATTGGTTGATGATGTCCCCTTGAGGAGCTCATAAGGATTATGATGTAAACCCTGCAGGTGGATTTATTCCGGCATGATAATAAAGTTGAGTGGTACTACTCTTGGTATATATATATTAATTAATGGAGTTGTCAGTACCTTAATTAATTAATGGGCATTGAATCTTAAACACGAGGAGATTAACGGGCTAATTGTTATCTGCACTGTCAAACGACGTAGTAGTGTAGCAAGTGGAATCCAAAATACATCGAAAAACCGTCCCCATTTCTTAAAAATGCATTCGTCCTCTGCTCTCACCATTGCATGTGGGCGTTGTCAACTTTAACATCTCTCTCTCACTCATTCTCTCTCTCACACGCGCGCACACACACACATTGTTTTTTTCTTGTTCTTTTATCTTTTCCTTCTCTCGTATATCTCACAAGAACTGCTTAGTCTTGCTACTATTTGTAATGCCTTTTGTTTTTCAAACATCCCATGATAGCTTTACACTAAAACTCTCCCCCATTATCTTATCTTTCTGCCCAGCTCCACTTTTCAATTATTTCTCTGCTCATCACCTCCTCTTCTTCATCTCAAAGTTGTAAGAAAGTCAAAAACCATCAATGGCTCTTGAGACATGGCTGATCAAGGTGAAGAAGACGATCTCCCACGGATTCGATACAGTTCGCGCCACCCCACCCACCACGAAGAAGCTTGTGATCAAGAAATCCAACGTCGGCGTTCTGGCGTTCGAGATCGCAGGTCTGATGTCGAAGCTTCTCCATCTTTGGCAGTCTCTCTCCGACAAGAGCATATCCCGTCTCCGAGGCCACTCTATATGCCTTGAAGGTGTTCGTAAAATTGTCTCAAACGACGATGCCTTCTTGTTGGGCTTAGCTTGTGCGGAAGTGGTGGAGAATCTCAGACTGGTCTCCAAATCGATCTCACGGATCAGTAAAAAATGCCATGATTCGACTCTCAGATGCTTCGATCGTCTGTTGGAGGAGTTTGCAAACACTGGTCGTGATCCGTACAACTGGCTTCTGGGATCGAAAAATTTGGAGTCGAAGATAGTCAAGAAGATGGACCAGTACGTCGTCGCCACGGCAGCGCTGCACCGGGAGATGGATGAACTGGTGGCGATTGAGAACAGTTGGAAGAAAACAACCGAGAGCAGTGATCCGTCAGTGAAGGAGCAGAAAACGACGGAGCTCCGACAGAAGATTCTATGGCAGAAGCAGAAAGTGAAGTACATAAAGGAGAAGTCGTTGTGGTGCAGAAGCTTCGACACGGTTACATCACTCTTGTCGAGATCCACCTTCGCCATTGTTGCAAGAATCAAGCTTGTCTTTGGAGTCAGCCATGGCTTCCCACCATCTCTGCCACGTAGCCTCTCCTCCTCAGCTCTGGTATACCCCTCCGATCAAAACCCTAGCTCATGTACTAATTCTTTCGTCTCCGGTCCACTGACGAAGGACCGGAGTAATCCGGAGGGATTCTTCGACCACAACTCGAAGATCCTCAAGCCGCCCCCGACCACGCTAGGCAGTGCAGTGCTGTCGCTGCACTACGCGAATCTGGTCATTGTGATGGAGAAGATGATCAGATCACCCCAGCTGGTCGGTGTCGACGCGAGGGATGACCTCTACTCGATGCTGCCCAACAGCGTTCGTTTCGCCCTGAGAGCCCGACTGAAGGGTGTCTGGTTCTCAGCTAGCGATCCGGGTCTCGCTACGGAGTGGCGAGACGCTCTGAACAAGATCCTGGGGTGGCTATCTCCACTCGCACACAACATGATCAAATGGCAGAGTGACAGAAGCTTTGAGCAACACAATTTGGTGCCAAAAGCTAATGTTCTTCTTTTACAAACACTCCATTTTGCCAATCAACACAAAACTGAAGCTGCCATTACTGAGCTTCTTGTGGGTCTTAATTACATCTGGAGATTCGAAAGAGAGATGAATGCAAAGGCTGCTTTTCACATCACCAACTTCAACGGATCATCTACTCCCTTTTGATTACTTTGTGATTATGATTTTGTTGGGATGACAATACTACATCGATAAAAGTATTATTTTTTACTATTATTCCAGATCTGTGAGGATAGATAGTTCTTTGTTCCAAGCTAACCCCTTATCTGTAATTTGTAAAATATTTTATTTTTTGTAAATTCGGGGTCTTGAATTCTTGATCTGATGATAAAATTAATTACAGATAATAGTAGTAATAATAAGATCATCATGTGATCATATTCTTGATCTTAGCCATGCATTGTTATTAGACGTGGAACAATTAGATCCAGATTTCAATAAGGTGTTGATGAGGACAAATTTATTAAGAATATAAATATATGGTCCAATATAATAAATATCACATTGCACCTTGTTTATGATTGGTGGGGCCTTGAATTTTCTTGTATTTTAGTTGAGGACATGTTTAGTGCTGATTTTTTAATTTACAATTATCTTTTATTTATTGATATTCAATTTATTGTTTATTAGTATAAAATACAATGATAGATAACTTTCCAGGGTTTAATTTATGGTGGCCAGCCATACATACATGTTCTCATGAGAGGAATGGGGCGATCACAATTTTATCACTTTTTTTATTTTTAAAGAGTAAAAGGTTTCTCTCTTTAACCTCTTTATGAATATTCTTGAAATTTTTATAAGGTTGAGAATTTCCTTTTTATTTTTTTTATGTCGTACACAAACTCCACTTATTGCATCACATGCAAAAGGAATAATTTCAGATTTAGTTCCATAACACTGACTCAATTCCAAAAAGGTCTCAAAACTGACAGATTTAGTTTCATAAAATTTTTTTATCAAAATTTATTAATAGTTGACGAAATATTCTGAATCATTAACAAGACCAAAATGCACTATGTCTATTTTGAAAGATAAAAAATAATATAAATTTGGTAGTTTATAATAATATAAATTAATTTGGGATGAAAATTTTCGAAAATTATGATTATAATATTCTTGTGGGACCAAATCATCTACCTATGGGACCAGTGTATTCCTACGAAACTATAATTGAATTGAAAGAATTCTTATGAGACCAAATGTGATATTTTCCCGTGCCAAAGACATGTAAATTTATTGTTTTAAAAAAATCATCACGGGTTCATCCCATTTGCCCGGAATTCAGAATTTATTGAACAATTTTTTTTAATTTAGTTCTGATTTGTTGGATATATAATGCTATATTTTTTAAACAAATACTTATATAAGATCATCCCATTAAATAACTTTTGTAAAATAAATAAAAAGACAAAATCGTTATAATGAAAAGTGATACTAATCAATTGATGTAAAGTTTTTTTTTTTGTCGGAAAAAGAAATTTTATTAAAATAGTGGAGAAGTAGAGTTATTTAAATATTAGGAATTATAAAGTGAATAAGAGTAGCCTGCCAAAAACAATATCAATACCAAACATGCATGATGTTCCTAACAAAGTCTAGGATTAGAGTATCATTCTACCGTTCTTAAAAAGTGGTATGAGTAATTTTTCTACTTCTAAATTGTTAATGCACCATGCTTTTGTTTTGATTTCTTCGAACAGCTTTGTTGGATTCGTCTCCATATATCTTCAAAGATTTTGTTGTTTCTTGCATTCCATATATACCATACAATACATGACCAAATTCACTCCAACACATGATTCCTTAGTTCTTGACCAAGTATTCTCAAATGATATAAAAAGTGTGATGTTGGTTTGTTGTTCAACACCGTGGGAGTACTTAACCACAAATACCAAAGGCAACATACCTTATGTGAGAAGGCACATTCGAAGAAGAGATAGCGAGTGCACTCTTCAAATTGCCCGCAAAGACCACAAGTAAGATCATCATCATCTACTAAGACCATCCTCTTCTTCAAACTAATTCGAGTGGTAGTCTTTCTCTCATGGTTTTCCAAGCTAATGCTAAAATGTTGGATGAGACCAGCGGATTCCAAGTTTTAGGAAACGCTAAGACAAGTTATCCCTTCAAATTTGAGTTCACGGGGTGGATATAGATCAGGCATCATAGACACTCTTGCTTAAATTTACACCATTAGTTAATTGGTTTCATATCCACTTGTTTTCCACAATTTTATGCAATTTTATAGTATTCATAATGCAAAGCAAATTATCAACGGACTTATATTCCCAAGTGAAAAGAGTTCTTGTCCAAGAAAAACTCCAATTCCAACTATTTTCTTACCAATTAAACCCATTTCCAACTATTTTCTAACCAACTGCACCCATTCCCCCACCATATAGCATCTTTATTAATATTACATACTCCCTCCGTTCGATTCTAAGGTATTCATTTGTTTTTTGCACATGGATTAATGAGTATTATTATTATATGTAAAATGGATAGTGTATTAGAGGGAAGTTGTGAGCCATATTGTGTACTTTTTTACTAAATAGGGGAAATGGATACCTTTGAAGCGGACGCCAAAAATAATAAAATTGATACCTTAGAAGCGGACGGAAAGAGTATAAAATATAGTCTTTGAAATAAAACCATAAGTTTTGCATCTCAAACCCAAAAGTCCCTCCAAAAACTAGTCTGCATACCACAACGTAGCTTTTCTTGTACAAATTTGATTCAAACCAAGATACTTGATTGACAGAAAAAAATAAATAAAAAAATTTAAGCACCCATATGTTTTTCATTGAAGCTTGCCCAATTAAAATAATATCATCAACATACTGGAGATGTGAAATCTTGATATTCTATTTTTCGACAGTGAAAACATCAAAGAGTTGATGATTTGTTGCGTTGGAGACCATAATAGTACTCAATGCTTCATCAACAATTAGAAAAGTAAGGGAGGAAGATGGTCCTCTTGTCTCAAACCTCTATCCAGATTGAACTCCTTGGTAGGACTGCCTGTCATTAATAAGAACTAAGGCTCTTGCTGTGCTAACACATTCCATTATCCATCCATGCCACTTGGAGTTAAAACCAAGTCTGTCCATCATAATATCAAGGAAATTCCAGTCAACCAAGTCAAGAGCCTTAGCAAAATCAATTTTTGAAAAATAATCTCTCTTCCATCTTCTTCTTTGCATCATCGATGATTTCAATAAGGGAAAGAACACCATCAAGTATATATCTTACTTGAATGAAAGCTATCTGATTTTTAGAGATTATGGTCATAATGATTTTTCATAATATTTATATGAGTAATAACTTTTGCAACCACTTTGTAGGCACTACTGATCATGTATAGGCCTATTGTCACATATTGATGAGGAGTTTTTTTTTTTGGATGAGGGCGATAAAGAAAGGATAATCCTTGTACAAATCTTCCATTTATATGGAATTCAGCAAACATTTTGTAAAAATCTTCTTTCAAAAGATCCCAATATTCTTTGATGAAGGCAAAAGTGAAACCATCTATGCTCAGGCTTTGATGAATCGCAACTCCAAACTGCATCCTTGATCTCTGCTTCTGAGAATGTTTCTTTTAAAATTTTACTGTCTTCAGCACTGATTGTTTTCCGTGCGAAGTTGTTCTCTAGAGATGGTTGAGAGATGCCTGCAGATTGAAAATGGTGCTTCAAGTGAGTATAAATTGCATCCTTAGTCTCTGCTTCGTGTAATACTATACACCATCAATGTGGAAAGTACTGAGATCATTCATTTTTTTTCTTGCATTGGTACATTTGTGGAAAAAACATGCAGTCACATCTCCCTCTTTGATCCACTAAATTTTAGATATTTGCGAATTCAAGTTTTTCTTTAAATAACAATCTTGGAATATATATATCTTTCATAACATATCTCTGTTTAGCAGCTTCATTCTCTATGAGACCAAAGTTGTCATCAATGCTATCAAGATTATGCAACTCCATCTTATTAGACTCGATTTTGGTATCAAGATCTCCAAAGACGTTCTTATTCAATTCTCGAAGCTCCAGTTTTGATTTTTTTAGCTTTTCTTTAATGTAGACATGCTTTCAGAACCGACAATTTCGACCCCGAAAATGGGGAATTAGAACCGATCTGGGGGTAGAATGGTTTCGATTCGATTTTGGAACGGCTGATTCTGGTTTGGAACTGCCGGTTCTGGTTTTTACTTCTTTTCTTTGTTTTTTTCACTCTTTGAACTGTAAAAAAATTAAGAAACTTCTGATTCGAACCGGAAAACCGCCTGTTCCGATTCTAACCAAAACTTCTAATTTTGGTTCTACGAAATGAAGAACCGGAATCGAATCGGAATGTATCAGGTTTTGGTTCCATTTTAGCCAGTTTTGGAATCTCCGGTTCCAATTATTTTGGGCATATCTACTATAACAACATAGCAACCCCAACCTTCCACTTGCATTTTCTGCCATGTTGAACAAATGAACTCTTTGAAAGCACGATGCATTAGCTAGGTGATGAAAAATCTAAATGGTTTCGAGGCCCCAATCTATTTTTTGATCTTCATCTAAAATTGGGCAATGATCATAGACATTCCTTGGATGACCAATCAAAAGAACATTTGGATCATGTGAAAACCATTCTTTATTCAATATAATTCGATAAAACTTGCTTTTGCACGTTCCATTAGGCTTATACCATGTGAAGATTCACCCAGATAAAGAAAGATCCACAAGGTTTGAATTGCATTTATAAACTTATCAAAATCAACCATCTCTCTCTGATTCATACATGCATTTCTTCCAACTCTCTCCCTTGAGCTTCGGTTAGTGTTGAAATCCATTGCAAGACATAAGAGTTTCTCTTTGTTTTGCTCTAAAACCATTTCAAGAATTCCCCATAAATCTCTTCTTTCACGTGGATCACAAATAGATATAATCTGACACAAGTCTTTCATATCACATTTTTTGGAGGCATTAACAACTAGCAAACCATTTGTATATCTCTTTCAGTGCCGACTAATGGCTGCATAGCTTCAGCGCCATCACTTTTCACTCCTTCAAAAGCTTCATATTCACACCCATGTCTCCCGTTCCCCTTCAAGCCCATTAAATCTTAACTTTCTTACTCCAATTCGTCTTTTCTTTCTCCTACTTCCTTTTTCTCTTCAAAATGTTAATTTATTATTTTAAGAAAAAAATTATCACGGGTTGACCCCCTTTGCTGTATAGAATTCAGAATTTGCTTTTTTTTTCTTTTTTTTTTTAATTAAGTTTAGATTTTCTATTTTTTTCTTAGTATGATGTTCAGTGTTCATATGCCTGAAATATCCTGGTTAGAACAAAAAATTTATAGATTCGGAGCAATCAATAGTCCTGTAGTTTTTTTGTGTGATGATGGGTACGATACACTCTTGAGTATTAATATAGTGATTATTTTCATTGATCAAGTGTATAATTGTACAAACATTCTTGCTTCAATAATTTATTGTTTTACAATGTGATCATCTTGCCTTTCAAACTTTAGTATTTACGACATGATTGGTATGATGGAATGTTTTGAGAATGGAATCAAATAAATCGTACACAATTACGCCATACAATACATTCGGGCTGAATTACAATAATAGAGCATTACTAAGAAAGAAGCTGCCTCTCAAACTCATCAGATCAAAGGCAAACAAGAAACCCAAAAACCAATATTCCTACAACAAGTCCAAGAAATTTGTGTTTCCATCACTTTCCATGAAGCCCAAGAAATTCAAGAAAAGGCACAAGTTGATCCATCACACCAACTGCTGCTATCAGAGGCGAGCCCCCGTGTTCATTGATCACCTCTTCATAGAGCCAGTTTCGACGGTTACAGAGCATGTGGTTCCAGCAGACGCCAAGGAGAAACTACCAAGTTCGTTGCAAAGGATAACTAATCACGGGTCCAAGTCGAGCAAGGATGCAGAGAGTAGTGATGATCAGAATATAGTGAGTGCAGACGATGCGTGGGAGGCGGTGGTGCTCACTTCACTGTAGATGCATGAGATCAATGAACAGGCCGATGAGTTTATAGCTAAGTTTCGGGCCGGATGAATCATCAAGAAATGCTGGCCCGTCGTTTGTATATATATTAAGAACTTATATTCATTTTATAGTAAAATATATTTAGTGTCGTATATGTGACATTTTTAGGTCTTTAAATAATTTAGGGATAATAAAAAAAGAGCCGGTGAAATATTTTTAGAATTAATAATTATGAAAAAAAATACATTTGATTAAAGATAAATTTGTTAAAATGTTTGATGATGCAACAACATAAATACAACTTGCAATAAATAAAATGGTTGGTTCTTAGTTTATAATTTTTAAATTTTTATATTTGATCGATGCTAACTGTTTAAAATATCAAAATCTACTTCTAACAAATAGAACAACCATTATAATTAGTCATATAAATTTTCTAAAATAATTCTAAACTTATTAGAAATTAAATTGAAAAATATTATTATTATGATTAAATTAGGGTGAATTTAAATCTATTGTTAATAAAATTTATTTTAGAATTTATACTATAAAATTTAAACATTTTAAGTTTCACATTTATAAATTTTAAAAATTTTACAAATCAAATTTAGTCTTCATTGCAACCCCAATTAAATATATTCATTCATAGTTTTTATAAAAGTAACATTTGCATGAGTAATACGGCGTTGAATGTCCTGTTACACTTTGGTGTTACATTTCCTATTACACGCGTTAAATGAGTGACACATGTGTTGAGTGAAAAATCACAACATTTCCCCTTAGGGTTGTTTGTAACAGGAGATGTAACACCCAATGTAACAGAAGATCCGAACCGGAGTAATACCATCTTATATAATTATAATTTATTGAACATTTATCCAATTCATTAAAATATACTCCATTAATCATCTTAATTATTCTATCATTAATCATCTTAATTATTCTATTTGTTTTTTTAGGGTTAAACTGATTATAAAATTTATAAATCTTATCATTTCTAAACTCAATTTTATTATTCTAACTTAATCAGAAAACAAACACAGTAGTGTTTAAAATATTTAAAAATTATCTTCACAATTTTTAAGTAATAAGATTTACATAAAAAATTATTCGTAAAGACTCTCCCTACTTTTAAGGTAAATTGATTTTTTTAATAAGTAAATTATAAAGTTGTGATTTAGAAAGTGGTTATAATTTTAAATTTAAAGTGGTTTATTTTTAATGTGAATACAATAATAAGACAAAAAAATAACGAAAATTTGAATTTATTAATGAGATGAACGGAGCAATTTTTATTAATTATATTTTTTCAAAAATTAATATAAAAATGAGATATACTTTCATGTAAATAAGTGTTGTAATTCATTTTGAAATGTATTACTCTTTAAAACGTAGAGTTGCTTGAATATTACATTTCTTGAAAGAGTTATCAATTTATAATTTACAAAAGAGAAACTCTCTTGTGAAAAACGGATTTTTTGTGAGAAGGTTGTGAGAGTGCTTATTGTATAGATAAAGTATGCTTATTTATAGTTAAAATATGTCAATAATGAATCATATTATAACACTCTAAAATCATACTTTAATTCATCATTTATCATATTTTAGAAAACATACTTCAACAACCATTGAACATATTTTATCAATATAATAGATATATTTTAACACGTCTCACAAATCGTCTCACATATATAACGTGTCACAAGAGAATTTGTCTTTACAAAAATTAAAATTTATTACATTTTGTTTAATTATTTATAATAATGATTTTTTTATTAATTTATTTAAAATAATTTCCTCTATTTTATATAAAAAAAATCTTTTAAATTCCTAATTGATAGTTTACGAGTCTTATATTTAAAAAACTTCATTAATAAAATATAGGGTGATTCTGTAATGGGAGTGCAAGGTTATCAGGTTAAAATAGAATATAATAGGTAATTATTTTTTAAAATTTTTAATTATTCTATTTTATTTGATGAAAATAGTATATAGTGGGTAGTTATTGTTTAAAAATTTTAATTATTTTATTTTATTTAATGATGGAGATTAAATTAAAATTTAATTTAACGGTTAAAAAATCTTCGAGTGTACAATAATTAAACTCATAAATATATGGATTTAACAATAAACTTCTAGACATTATGGAAAAACATAATCATGTGATTCCAAATTTCCAACAAACAAAACATGCCTAATGATATCAGCTGGTCCTTCGCTCCTCGATTTCAAGGTCTGTGGGTCATTAGTGAGTTTCAGAATGAAAACACTCTTCTCCATCGATGTTCTTCTCCCCAATGCAGATGGAATCAGCAAACATACTCGCAGTGGTCCTCGGATCAAGTCCCAGAAATTAAAACTCAGAAAACAGAGCAACCAAAACAGAATGAACATCAAATCCAGTCAGATCTTAACCTGAAAGGCTCAGCGTAGAGGTCTAATAGGGACCTTTGCCGCGTGAAAACCAAGCCATGGTATATGTCTCCATACCAGCTTTCCATTGCAGCCAGCGTGGACTTTGCTTCCTCCAACTGCGAGCTCGACATACCACATGTTGGGACTCATCTGCCACAGGACAAATCCGCCAGACTCGGCAGCTCTAGCAGTATTCCGGTTCTTCACAACTTTTGTTGCAGTCTCGAACTCTGAAACCACCATCTTCAGCTTTCCCATGGCGTACGCATTCTTGATGCCGTTCTGAATTTTTTGCGCCCCTGAAGCAGCTGTGTACTGTTGCAGTATGTACTGTGCCGATGAAGTTTCCTGCAGACATTGTCAAAGAACTGATAAGAACCCAAGAATTCACCATTTTTACCTTACTGTAATAAAGAACAGTTCATCTTTTTGTTAATTAGTCATATTTCATCTCTCAAATCTCAACACAAAACTAATACTATGAGTCAAAACTAAATCGATGAACATGAATAGATTCTGAAAAATCAACTAAATCTCAAGTCTACATCAGTTCCCTTCATCAAACAGAATAAACAAATTAAACTCCTAATCTTCCCACTACCAATCAACAACCATTCAAGTCATATTTAGCTGAAATTTTTTTAAAAATCCAGAAACGAATGTATATTAAAATACGCACAATGGGGGTGTTCTTTATACTGAGATGAGGCAAAGGCTTAGTGGTGCATACGTGCACCGGGGCAAGCGGTGCAGCCATGACACCAAGCAGCAGCCTCAAATCAGACCTCTTTCCGCCGCTCGCTTTCTCAGCGACAGCCACAGACGTGTTCCGGGTCAGCTGTCCCCTGACCCACTGCCCGATACCCGACCCGAGCCTCTTCGACTCCGCGATCAATATCTGCTTAGACAAAGTTTTATGTTGACATATTTCATGTAGAAGCTTACTGATGACATATTCCCAATAAGTTAAAAAAAATTATAAACTGATCATAAACCCTTGACGAAAAGCTCCTTATTACCATATTCTCGCAATATAAACACTTAATCTGATCAATCTCAATGGAGGGAGAATTTATACAAAAAGAAATAAGAAATCATAAATTCAAACCTTTTTGTTGATATCGCAAGCTTCATATATGATCTGCAGCTCTTACTTCCTCTTTTGCTGAGTTATGAGCTGATTATTGGATTCCATGGATCCCAAAATTTGAAAAGATAAAACACAAATAAATTGAGAGAGAATTTATACTAAGAGAAATAAGAAATCATAAATTCAAACCTTTTTGTTGATACCGCAAGCTTCATATACGATCTGCAGCTCTTACTTCCTCTTTTGCTGAGTTATGAGCTGATTATTGGATTCCATGGATCCCAAAATTTGAAAAGATAAAATACAAATAAATACATCACGAAAAATCAATACATGCAACCCAAATAATATCAACAAATCAATAACCAAATATTATAATTTTTTTAACTAAGCACACACTTTTAGGTAAGAAAACATGCCAATGAAGAATAAACAAATGGAGAACACTTTGCAATCTTGAGTAATATGCAAGCATTGCCATTGTAACATGTTTCCCTACATCATTCTTTCCCCTAAGAAACGAGCCTATTAACAATGTGTAAGCATTACCATTGTAGACGTTGTTGGTTTCAATCTTGGATCAGGTGGTTAGCTGTAGTTTCCATTGCTACAACTTTATTCCTGTAATATTGAACAGTTTTGTTGAATAAGTCACTGAGATAACCATATAATGAGGTATATAAGTCAAAGTTTCAAAATAACCCTTTACTTGACATCAAGTACTTGAAGCAATTTGTTTTGGTATTTGCATGAATTTTTCACTACAGAATACAGCAACAATGTTGTAGGATCTTTCTTCCTGTTACCTGTTTAAATATATAGCAATTTTGAGTCGTTTGATTCTTTTCTTTACAAATTCTCTACTTTCTATTGCAGTATATGTTACAATTGTAGATAAAACAATGCGAATATCATGAAACTGGAGAAATATCTTGGTCCATTTCACAAAATTTAATCTTTAAACTACAAAACAAAGGTTTGTAAAAATACTTAAGAGTGAACATCCAAGGAGAATGGGTAATCCGAGGAATAAGATGGATGATTAGTAGATTCTTAAAAAAAATCATTGCACAAAGAAAGATTACACATTACCTGTTCTCGCGAAGGGAACAAAATCTTGAAGTGAGACTTGAACTCCCATCTCCTCAAAATCGTTGACAGCTACAGCTGGTTCGCGTAGGCGCGTGAAGGGACGGAGAAGGAGAAGCCATTGCCGGAGAGGATGGAGTGCGCGAGTGAGAGAGCGAGTGACTCGATGGTAGATTGGACTGAAGAGAGAGGGAGATCGGTCACATCGCGGCAGGAGGTGGAGAGATTGAGATTGGAAAGGGCAATGGATTTTGCAGCGGCGGCGGTGGCAGCGGATGATTTTAGGGCTTTGAGTGATTGGAGGATTGCGGTGTCGGATTTGAGCTTAGATTTGAATTCGGAAACCTTCCCCACTGAACTCCAGTTTCTGATGCCATTGTTCCCTCCAACTTCAAACACGCCATCACCAGTTTTCTTCCTAGTCTCTTCCTTCCAGATAAATTATCCGATCTTGAAAATTTATTCTCAAGAAACCTTGATCTTAAGTTCCACAAAAGCAAATTTTGGATTCTTGAGTAGCAAATTGAGAATTTCATAAATCAATGACTCTAGGCCTTCTGTAATTAATTTGCAGCCCTGAAGGTTTGATATAGGGAAAGAAAAAATAAGATTGGGATTTGCGTTATATAACTCTCGCATTGTTCAATTAAAAAGAAGGAAAAACGATAGGAAAAAAAAAAAAAAGGAAGAAAAAGGAATAAATTAACAAAAAATTAGGGACTGCCAAGTCAGCCTTGGACTAAGGAAAAACTGACACCTAGGATTGAGAAAATCCTTGTTTAGTATATAAAAGATAATATAAAAGATAATACTAACATGTGTACTATATCGCATTATTGAGTATTTATTTGTTAAACAAAATATTTGTAAAAAAAAAAGTCTAATAAATTTTTGGGTAGGTCTTGTAATCGTCTCACGGATCATTTTATGTGAGACGGGTTATCCATTGATTTAATTAAATATAATTTAGATTAAATTAAGTGTAGGTCTTGCGTTAGACAATTTTTTACTTTTTAAAATAGTTATCACTTTCACTATAAATCGTTATCACTTTCGCTATAAAATATTATCATTTTTTATTTACACTATAAATTGTTTATGAAAGAGTATTATCACTTTTCATTAATTTATTATCGACAATAATTAGCTTGGAACCGTTCTTAATTTTAAATCTATGGAACCGAATTCTTCCATTCCAAATCATGCCCCATTCCCTCCCCCAAATTATGCCACTTCACAAATCTAATTTAATATTTTCTCCTCCGTACCCCCTTACAATGTCTTCTTCCTCTCTCTCTCCCCTATCTTTCTTTCTCTCTCTTTCTAACAACATCTTCCTCCTTTCTCTCTCCCTCTGTCTGTCATTCCTCATCGTATCAACTCCGCCGATGAGCTGATGCTGTTCGTTGAGCTCTACGATCCTGACAGCGAAAGATCGGTTGCATGCGGTGGTGGTAGTCGATGATGAAGTGGCTTTCGATGGACGGTGATCGTTAGTGCGAGTTATTGGAAGCTCCGGTAAAAAAGAAAAGGTGGGACTGGAGTTTGTTGCACTTCCAGTTTTGGATTTTTTTTAGAGGATGGTTGTAAGCAGCTTTCAATTTTGAGATTTTTGGGGGAAGGAGAAAGAGAACACGTCTCTTCTATTGTGAAATTACCCACTTCCAATTTTGACTTGCCACTTTGATTTTTGACTTTCCCTTTTTAATGTTGGAAATAACCTAGATCAAGTGGATTAGTTGGGCTTTAATTCTCCAAACAACTCCTAAATCAAATTCATCTTTCCGGGGTTGTTTTCATTGTGATTTTTTAGCAGTATTTTATTTAAAAAACTTGTTTGCTATCTAGCCATAAATTTTGGTCAAGATGAGTGTTTGTGCACTCCTATGTTTTCATGGACTGATGTGAAACAGAGTTTTGAAGAAGCAAGATCGTAGAGAGGGAGAAAGTTGGGGTGCTCTCTAATATTGGTCGTGCCTTGTATTTAGGCTTTGGCCTTGACCAAAGACTTTTCAAAAGGTGCCAGCAAATTAAAATCATCTAAAAAATAATTAAAATATTTTTTGAAATCAATTAGGTTAATCTTTATAGTTAATTGGATCACTCTTTTAAATTAATTAAATTGTATGCAATCTATATGTTGTTATACTACTATATAAAAATAATTAGGTTACTCTTTAAAATTAATTAGATTACTTTTTAGAATTAATTGGAGCACTCTTTGAAATTAATTATATTGAATGTAATCAATAAAAATAAATTAATTTACTATATAAAAATAATTAGATTACTATTTGGAATTAAGTGAGTTATCCTTTATAATGAATTGAATTACTCTTTGATTTGAGATTCAATTTTCTAAAAGTAAAGTCTTTTTTATAATGAATTACTCTATAAAAATAACTAGATTACGCTTTACAATTAATTAGATTACTCTTTAGAATTAATTAAATAACTTTTTGGAATAATTATCAGAATTACAATCTACCTATCACAACAATTAATTTTATCTCCACTCATATCCGTCTTCTTAGATATAAGGTGTGTAAAAAAAATTCACAATATCACCTTTTTAATTAGTTGAAATCAGTATTTTCATAATCGGACCGGAGCTTGAACCGGTGTAACTAACGGTTCGAGGTTCAACCGGTCGGACCTGTCGAACTAGAGGTTCAACCGGAAAAAATAAATTTACATATTTTAATTATATTTTAAAAAATTATTAAAAAATAAATATATAAATAAAATTATTTACTAGTTATATATAATTAATATTTAGTTATAATTTTCTGATGGAGCATTTTACAAGGCCCCAAAGCCCACCTATTAAAGCCCACTAGTTTTTTAAGTTTTATTAATAAAATAAATTTTAAATAGAACATCAAAATCAGGCAATTAGTGCTTCACTTTTGTTAAAGTACATTAAAGCTGTTGCGTCGTTTCTCTGTTTGGAGAAGCATGTTTCTCTCCTTGTAGAAGCAGATCTCCGTCGTTCTTTCTCTATTTCTCATTAAGCAAATTCGCAATTCTCTTACTAAAACAAACGTAATACAGTTAATTTCGCCGGCCTCATATTCAGGCGAGAAGTTTCAGTAGAGACTAACGGTTCGTGGAGCAAGGGCTTGGCGTTTCCCTTCATTTTCTTAAAGAGGTTTTGTCAATATTTTTCTTTGGTCTATTGGTATGGGATTTGTGTAATTTTTTGTAGATCGGTGGAGTTTAATCCCTTGAAAAGTCCTCCTGCTTTTGTAATTTGAGTTTTTGAATCATTTTAATGGAGTTAATGAACATAATAGAAATAGATTTGTGTGGATGCGATGCAGATTTAATAGTAACCGCCGATTTTCCGATTCAATCAGTTTGGCCGGTTTCCCGATTCTGACCGTTTCTGAGTGGTTCATTCCGGTTCAAAGCTAAAAGCAGTTTTTAGGTCGTTCCGGACCGATCCCGGTATCGGTTCACAGTTAAACCAGTTGAACCGATCAATTTCGTCCGATTTTGAAAATACTAGTTGAAATATATGCTTAAGGAACAATTCCTTACATTCCCAATAACAAAAAAATAAATAAAATAAAAACCTTTCACCACTCACAAAGCACCATGTCTGCAACACCTTTCTCCCCTGTACACACACATCAAACCGCCATACACCCTTTGATCCATCTCACCCCATTTCATAAAATTTACACATCAAACCACCATACACCCTTTGATCCATCTCACCCCATCTCATAAAATTTACAGTACTGAATAATAAGACAACTACTCCATTAAATCCGTAATTTTTTCCATCTCTAGAAATAGATTATTAACCCAAAGAAATGATCACAAGAAGAAAATGAAATATTGATAAGATTAAAAATAAAAAAAATTGGGAACATAAAATTCCATGAAAGTTGTTGAAATTTTGTGAAGACAAATCCACGCCGTGAACGATTGCAGGGAGGGAGGAGAGCACCCTGGAGTCCCTCGGATGCACCACCTGCTGTTAAGAGAGATGTAATGAGAGATAAAGAGATGATAGGATGAGAGAGGAGAGAGGAAATAGGTTGGGAGGAGTGAGGAGAGATGATATGATGAGACAGGGAAAAGGAAATGGTTGGGAGGAGTGAGGAGAGAGGATATGATTAGATAGGAAAGAGGAAAGAAATTGGGTCCAGAAGCAACCCGCGAGATTTATTCGTGCGTGATTTAGGATCCAGTTCCATAAAATATTCATGGGATCGGTTCCACCCTAGTGGTACTCTTTATTATCACTTTCTTTCATAAAAGTTATTACTTTCTGACCGTTTCACGGAAGCTCTTACGTAAGATGATCTCACACAAGTCTTTGTCTTACATTAAAAACAAATTAGAAAGAAAAAAGGGTTCTGTTTGGCACGTCATTAATTATGGCGACTCAAAACTTTCGAATTCAATTTATTCGGTGTCAAGGCCCCCATATAGTTCAATTATTATATTATCACTTTATATTAATTATGTATCACTTTATATTAGAAATATTATCACTTTCCTAGTAACCTACTAATGGTTCATAAAATAATTAAATAGTTCACTTTTCCTTTTATCATGTATCAATTTTTATTAAAAATGTTATCACTTTTTATTATTTCAAATTAATTATTAGTAAAATAATTCAATTAGATGAATATCATTTTATTTTTATATTATTAGGGATAACTGTTCTTAGTCGCATTTCTTGTAAAAATGTGTAAGAGTAAGAGACTATATCTTCGAGTAAACGCATGACCAAGTACAAAATTTATAATAATGTCATCCCAAGGAAAAGTAAACTCATGCTTGTATTCATATTTTTCCATTGATTTATGTTTTCTAAGGATGATAGTTTGAAGGTTTTGTATATAAAACTACTACTTAATTATCTACTTAATCAACTAGAATTAAACTAACAAAGTAATGGATCAAACAACAAACAAGTGATGAATGGAATGGAGATAGAATTCACTTGAGAAGAGAGCAAGGCTAATCATAATCATGGTTAAGACTTGAGCTAGATATGCAAAACTCTTGATGGTGAATTTCATTAATTTGTGGACTAAAAGCAATCACGATATTACCCATAATCCCTATGGCCAAGGCAATTAGGTTCTCGACTATTTTACAAGTCTAAGTCTCCTAGGATTGATCTTAATCTCAATTTCCTTAAGGTATTATGATCATAAGTTGCTTCTTTTGACTTAATTTCTTAAGTGTCCCTCTATGAATGTTCTAAGCCTAAGGAGGGTATGACTTACCTCCCCTTATACTAACATGCATGCACATTTCAATATATGATTCAATTAAACATCCACTCACAACATTGGAATGTACATCCTAACACTATGAATAGCGAATTTAATCACACAAGTGTTGAAGTGAAACATGATTGATATATCATAAAAGGAAATCCACAATTTAATTCAAATCACTACTCAAGTTCTACACATCTAACTCTTCATCTCAACCATTCATATGATTAGCCCTACTATAGGACTAGCCACTAAACATTGTGTTTATACCATTACAAATCAAGTTTTGCTCCATTTGAGCCAAATAAGAATAAAATAAACAATTGAAAAGTAGATTATCTTCCCTTTCATGGAGAAACCTTCATTCTCTTCAATATGCTAACTCCTTCAATCCTTGATGCTTTCCTCTTCTCAAATGGTGGATGGATGGATTGGATGATGGATTTATGGATTGATTGTGGAGATCAAATGGAAATTGGATGGATCTAATGGATAGAGATGGATTATGGATCTAGTGTGTGAGAAAATGTGGTGTGGAGTGTGTGTAACTGCTCTGAAATTGATCTCCCCCTTCTAATTTTGCACAAGTCACCCTTTTATATCACTAATGGACCTTTTAGAAACTTTTGGAACATTTTGAAAATTACACAGGTTTTTGCACCTACACAGCCCGTGCAGCAGCGCACGGCCCATGTAGGGCACACCTACTTCGACGTGTTGTGCGTGCCTCCGGACATGGCTCGAGCTGTGCTACACGGCCTCTGTCATGGGCGTGTAGCATTTTTTGACGACAATACATGGCTTCTTCTTATAAGGCCATGTTCCGCACACGGGGCGTGCAGCAATGCACGGCCCGTGCACCAGCACACGACCTTTCTCCTGGGCGAGCAGGAATTTCTGATAACAATACACGGTCACTTGTTACAGGGCTGTGTTCCGCACAAGGCCCGTGCACAAGTATGCATTGTTCATCCATCTCCGTTTCGCTCCCGACTCCATTTTTATCCATTTCTTGACCTGTTTTACACATATTTAAGCTCATTTACACAATTCTATCAATTCATACCACATTTCTCAAAACAACAATAACTCCACTAAAAATCACACAAATACGGATAAAAACATCCGAAAATCCACAAACAAATAAACTAAAATTTAGGTGAAAATGACAATGATCAACCCCCCAAACTTAAAGTATTGTTCGTCCTCGAACAATGAAAAATGATAAACAAGAGGAGTAATTTTCACTTAGAAAAATACCTAACGAATATAAACCAAAACGCATCAAAGTAATAAGGACTACAAAATTACATTAAGTATCCCTACATCATCAAACTTATAACATGAAAGATTAACAAGTTCAATCCTAAGAATGTCAAAATAGTAATCAAACTCCTTTCAATCCAAGCCTCTCATAGGATATCAAATTCACTTAACACTCTATAAAGCAGGGTTTTGAACTTCACTCATCAACCGGTTAGAACCGACTCACCATAGGCTTGCTCATGGACTATGTTTACAAGCCACCCTAGTTTCAATAAGTGATCAAAAAGGTCTTTATCTTAGGATATAATGTTTAGGCTCTTTGGTAGGGTAGGAAACTTTGGATAATAGTGATCATTCAAGTTTAGATAATCGAAGAGATGATTCTTTTCTCCAACTTCTTCACTTTAAAACTTCCTCCATTTGTCAATAATTCAAATGCACTAAATATCAACATACCATGGATTCCTTGAGCTTCTTTTGAATGACATACTTCTTTTCTTTTGACTTTTGTATTCCTTGAGCATATTTTATGATTTTGCTCCTTTTTCACTTTTTTTTGTTGAAGTTGCATTTGCATTTTATCTTGAGCTCTTTCATCTTTTTTCATTTACTTACACACTTTTCATTTTCCCTTGTAAACCATCATCATCCTCAATTAACCACACAGGTTATATATAAGGCTCAAGTGGATTATCAAGGCTTATATTGTGCTCAAATCACAAAGACTTATAGGCTCAAAATGGCTCACTAGGGATAATGTTTTTGGTAAAGAATCTTATGGCTATGACTTCATTTAACAAGGATGACCTAAGATCATTTCACAAATTTCAACCATTCGGGCTTCATTCCTATAGTCCACGAGCAAGTTCTAGTTTGTCTAAGTACAACCGGTCCTCTCATCAAAAATTAACCATGGAGGCACGGTTGAGGCTCAATTCTCACAAGATTTTGCTTGGACCAAAAGAAACCTAATTACCCTTCATACTTCTCAAAATTGAACACATTATGAAATTCATGTCACAATTTCAACAAGTAGAAATCATTAACATACTTGCCATCACTCATTACAAACAATGCATCATAGCTCACATTCAAAATACTCAACACCTTCCCAAGAAAAATACCACCAAACCATTCCTACGAGAATAAAAATTCACAAACAAAACACAATAATCAAAGACTCAACAAACAACATAACAAGCACATAACATGCATGAACAAAATCATCCATCTCAAAATATCAAACACATCAATTCTCATCCATAACAATTAAGATCAAATTCCCATCACATCCAAATAATGAAAATCAAACCAAAATACCAAAAATAACAAAAAGTAAATCACATAAAACTAAAATAAAATCCCAAAGTAAAGGAAACCTCCCAAAAACAAACAATTTAAGTAAAATATAATCTACCAAATCAAATCAAATTCATGAATCCTTCAAAAAGTCTAATCATAGGTAAGATGAATGAATGGAAGTGTCTAGCACTCAAAGTACTCCATTCATGGCTTTGGAGGTGGAGGTGTATGATAGGCATTCCATGGAATGTATGCATGAGGAGATCCGGGGAACTGGAAGTTGAACATCATCGTCATCATCTCCTCCATGTCGTTGGAGTGCACTCATGACCGCTCCTTGTAATACTCCTTCCGACGCTGTCCAGTTATTAACTCCTGAATATGCACTCCGTGCTCCTGCTGGACCTCTCGAATCTCCCTTTTGTGCTCCATATGTCTGCTGCACATGCCTCATATCTCTCACCTCATCCATCATATAGTTCCATCGATCATTACCCTGTTTCGAGCGCATTTGTGGCTGCTACTCTTCTTCCTCGAACTGTGGCAGATCAGGGGCTTGCTCCTCAAACTCCACCTGCTCCGGTGGTGCATCCTGCTCATCACCTTCCATAGGCACTGGCTCTGCTCTTAAGTTAGCTAGCTCAAAGTTCTCTTCAATTCTCATCTGTCTGAGAACTCTTCCACTTCATCTCTATTCTTTCTGTAAAAAGCTCTTACAACCCTTGAGTGGTTAACACTAGCCATTGTCAAATTAGCACACTTCATTCAAGTGTAAACTGTAGTGAGCTATGGAGCTGGCAAAGGAAACAGTGCTCCCTTCTCTTGCCTCAAACAGTATTGATTCCCAGCCACAGACAAGAACTTCATCCTCATCGACTGCTGATAATTCAAGCCATCACTAACCATCCTATTCTCCATTCCAGCAAGGTTAATTCCCAACCCTTGAGCGATCATGGTGATCATGCCTCCTATCATCAAACCCTGAGATGATTGTCTCTTGGCGACTCACTCTGCATGTTGCACAAAATGTGCTGCAACGTTCAACGGTCGCTCATTGTAGATGCAGAACATGATATAAAACTGTTTTTCTCCTACTGCTCCATCCTCGAATCTTCCTAAAATGGTGTTAGAAACAATCTTCTCTAGGTATCTTATCACCGGGTTTCGGATTGTAGTTCCCTTTGAAGCACTGGGAACATAACTTACTTGTTCCGTCCCATCATTCCCTAAGCTCTTCTACCATTCTTGTTGATTGAAATCACCTCCTTCATAGAAACTCTGGTGGTTTTCACACGGTGGGCATCCAAAGCACTCATTCAACACAGGTAGTGGAATCTTTTCTATCAACACATTATCCATCTGAAACGTCACCCAAAGAGGGAAACCATTTCGATCCTTCTTCACTTGCAACGTGCTCATAATCTCAGCAGTTAGACGGTAATAAGTAGGTGGCCTTTTGTCAAAGAAAGTCTCCAGTTGTGCAAATATGAATAGCTTCCTCAAATCCTCCTCGATTCCTGACCCTCTCATCGTTTCTGTGTCTTGGAATCGAGTTGGTTTGATCTTCAGAGTTAACGTTTGCCACCGGAGCACATATTTACCCCAATAATCTTCGAACTCTAAACCAAAATAATCTGGATGGACCCCGTCTTCCATCACTTTTGCATCAAGATTAGCCAACTACCCTGGATCGGTAATGACTATGAAGTCCTCATTTCTTGGTCTAACTCTCCTCTCAGCCATCTACAATACAACAATGCTCAAGTTATATTAAACTTCATCAATAAGAATGTTAATACATTAAGTTAAATTCCACTCTAGTCATTCAACTTAAGTGTGAAATAAACTATGCATCAACATCACTTATTCACATCATTAAAACTTCAAACTTAATCACAATATGCACTTCATCATCATTCATCTCAACTAACCATGATTCATATCTTAATTTCTAAGCATCCTTGCACACATAAGTTCCAAAACATACTATCACTAAGCACTATGAACCTATGATCTCAAATTTAACCAAAATCTTCACTTAGACATTTTATCGAACACTTGACATGCACAACGTTTCACCATAATTTCAAAATACAATTCTCATAGCCTCATGCCCAAATCCTCAACATCTAAGTCTAATTATTCACAATTTAAACATTACACAAGTATGATCACTCAATTTGCACAACACATACAATCAATTCCATCATTCTCACACAATCCCCTAATCCAACTTCTCATGAACCCTAATTCAATTCTTAATTAACAAATCATATTGACACATGTATGTACCATACTCATAAAATTCGTTCAAAACACATAATATCACAAAGCCCATGCATCAATGTATCCAATTTCTATCAAAATTCACAAGTTAGGGTTCAAAGAATTTATACCTTTTGAAATTGGATGTGAGAAGTATTCTTGGGGTGCACAATTGAAGGAACTCACTCAAACTCTCTCAACACTAACCTTTGCAGTCGATTAACACACTTAATAGATGAATTTGGAGTGAAAGGAATGCGTATTGAAGGGTTTTTGTATGTGGAAGTGAGTACGGATCGGTCCTTTTAAAAACTGAAATATACCCCTGCACGGCTCGTGTAGCGCTGCATGGCCTCAAGTGTGGCCGTGTAGCGTGTTCTGATGTTCCTGCACGGCTACATGTTACAGGGCGTGCTCCGCACACGGCCCGTGTACCTGTTCTCCTGCACGGCTCGAGCTCGAAGCTCGGCCTTTCTCCTAGCCGAGTAGCGTGTTCTGATGACAGTACACGGCCTGTCCTTACAGGGTCGTGTACTGAGTTCGGTCCATGTAGCATTTTTACATTGTTTTCCAACTTTCACACTTCACCTCATCTTTGCCCTGTTTTTACACTTCTCATACACCCTATTCATGCTCAAAACACTTTAAAATATCATTCTCACCACAAATATGATCAAATAATGGATTATCATGTGCTTAAACACCACCAAACATGCCAAAACTATCCTAACTCATGAGAAAATTTTCAAAATTGGCCCATTTTGCCACAAGACAATATAACAACAACACACATGATTCATCACACACTAAAGCATAAACAAGATTTAAGTCACACCACGCACTCTCCCCCCAAAACTTAAATCGAAACAAGTTGCGAATTAAGTTTGCAAAAAGTGTGAGACGTACCCTTGTCGTTTCCACAATGCTCTTCATGAACTTACCTCATAATGACTAATGTGCATCTTCTATAATCTATATATGATCAAGTATGTCCACCACGCAACCTCCCCCCAAATTTAAATTAACACAAGTGTTAACTTTAAGTTTGTAAAGAGTGGTGTGGCATACATCATCATTTCACCATTTGCACTCTTGGCTTCCATTATATGCACTTTTCTCCATGAGCATCACCCCTACATACCAAATCTACAAGAAAACTATCAAATAAAAATAAAAAGAAAATAAAATCTACACTACTCCACAATCAAAGAAGTTCAAGAAGAGAGAGTATCCACATACACTATCTCTTTTCGAGAAGGAGATAGGTAATGCTTCACTCGATGACCATTTACCACAAACTCATTATTCGGACCCTTAGGCTTCAATGTATGTCCACTTAACACTTCAAACACTTCATATGGCCCCATCCATTTAGACTTAAGCTTTTCGGGAAACAACTTAAGCCTCGAATTGAATACAAGAACTTTGTCCCCAGAGCAAACGTCTTCTCCTTTACCTTAGCATCATGACATCTCTTCATATTCTCCTTGTAAATGATTGAGTTATCAAATGCTCTTTCTCTAAACTCCTCCAACTCAACTAACTTCAACAACCTTGCTTGACCACTCTCCCTTTCATCCATATTGAGGCGTTTGATAGCCTACAATGCACTGTGTTTCAACTCCATGGGGAGATGACAAGCTTTACCATAGACCAATTGATATGGTGACATACCAAGAATGGTTTTAAAAGCTATCCGATAAGCCCATAAGGCATCATCAAGCTTGTCCGACCAATCCTTCCTCCCTCCATTGATGGTCTTCTCCAAAACTATCTTGATTTGGCGGTTTAAGACCTCCGCCAGACCATTTGCTTGAGGGTGGTAAGGTATAGCCACTCGATGCTTCACTCCATATCTCTTCAACAAACTCTCCATCAACTTGTTTACAAAGTGTGATCCTCCATCACTCACTAAAGCCCGTGGAACTCCAAACCTAGCAAAATATTCTTTTTCAAGAACCTTTGCATAATCAAAGCTTCATTTGTCTTAGTGGGGATTGCCTCCACCCACTTTGACACATAATTCATGGCTAGCAAGATGTACACATATCCCTTAGATGAGGAAAATGGTCCCATAAAATAAATGCCCCCATACATCAAATATTTTCACATCAATCCTCAAGCTCATGGGCATCTCATCTAGCTTACTTATTCCTCTATTCTTTGGCATTTATCACACTTAGCCACAAACTTCTTTGCATCCTTAAACAATGTTGGCTAATAAAAACTCGATTGTAAGATCTTAGCCCCCGTATTTTGATGAGCGAAGTGACCTCCACACAAAGACGAATGACATAACTCAAGAATCCCCATAACTTCTTCCTTGGCCACACATCTCCTTATTACTCCATCATTGTAAATTTTGAACAAATATGGTTCATCCCATAAGTACTTCTTCACTTCAACTTGAAACCTCTTTTTCTTGTACTCATTAAGTAATGTGGGCTTGATTCCACACACAATGAAGTTGATATAGTCGGCATACCAAGGCGGTACATTCACCATGAGAGTACACACTTGCTCAACTTCTAATAGCAAAATCTCCTCATCTGGAAACTCATCTCCAATTGGCTTCATGTCTTCATTATCACCTCTATTTTCCAATCTAGATAAATGATCCGCGATCACATTCTCCACGGCATAGACCAAACGACATCATTCTAAATGCAAACGTACCATAGAGACATGTGAAAGTTGTCTTCTCTTGGTCTTCCGGTGCAATCAATATTTGATTGTACCCAGAATAACCATCAAGAAAATAATAGTACTCATGCCCCGTAAGACGATCCAACATTTGGTCTATGAATGACAATGAGAAATGATTTTTACGAGTATTTTCATTCAATTTACAATAATCAACACACTCTCCAACACGTGATAGTTCTAGTGGCAATGGTTTCATTTGTATCGGATCTAACAATTATCATACAACCCTTTTTTGCCACTACATGTAAGGGACTTGACTATCACTTATTGGAAAGATTATTCCCTCATCAAGTCATTTTAACACCTCCTTTCTTATCACTTCTTGCATTATAGGATTTAATCTACATTGGTTTTGCACACAAGACTTCTCATCATCAATCAAATGAATATTATGCATGCACATAGATGGACTAATACCTTTCAAGTCTTTTATGCTCCAACCAATAGAGGATTTATACTCTCTTAAAACTATTAACAATTTTTCTAATTCTAAATCATTAAGGGAAGAGGATACAATTACCGGATACGTTTCATTCTCTTCTAAGTAAGCATACTTCAAATGCTCCGGCAATGGTTTCAACTCTATTTTCTTCTTCTCTTGCACTTTCTCTTTTGATTCTTCATCAAGATTCTCTACCTTTGCTTCATTTTCTTCTTCATTCATGAGTTCCCTACAAGCATTTAAACTATGCAATTCATTAATCATTTCATAATTTTCTAAACAAAAAGAAGTCTTAGATTTAATAGATTCAATAGAGTAAGAATGACTTATGATAAGTTCCAACGGATCCTTGGAGTGAAGGTGATACATATGCTCTTTAATAATGTTGTCCACAAACTCCAATCTTCTACATTCCTCCTTGTTCTTAGGATACCTCATAGCCTCTCTCAATGAAAATATCACCTCTTCTTCATTCACTCTCAAAGTGAGCTCCCCTTTCTCCACGTCTATTAATGTCTTTCCCATGGCAAGAAATGGATGATCAAGTATTAATGGAACATTCGAATCCTCATCCATGTCTAATACCACAAAATCAACGAGAAATACAAACTTGCTAACTTTGATCAAAACATCTTCTACAATTCCCTTCGGATATGTCAACGACCGGTCGGCTAATTGAAGTGTAACCGATGTCGGTTTGACCTCACCAATGCCCAACTTCTTAAAAATTGACAAGGGCATCAAGTTAATACTAGCCCCCAAATCACATAAGGTTTTGTAGTTTTCATACTTTCCCATCTCACATGGAATCGTAAAACTCCCCGAATCTTTCAATTTAGTGGGAAGTTTCTTTTGCAAGATAACACTACATTCCTCCGTTAAGTTCACCGTTTCAAATTCTTCCAAACTTCTTTTCTTACACAAGATATCTTTCAAAAACTTGGAGTAGTTGGGCATTTGAAGTAAAGCCTCCGCAAAAGGAATGTTCACATGAATCTTCTTCAACATTTCAACAAACTTGGAAAATTTCTCCTCTAATCCCTTTTTCAAGCATCTTTGTGGAAATGGAATTGCAACGGGCAACTTCAAAATTCTCCATTCATCCCTTTCAAATTTCTCTTCTCTCTCTTTACGTTTTGCTTCTCTACATTTTTCCCACTTCTTTGAGACTTCACCTTTTCTTCTTCAAGTATAGGGGGACTTTCATCTTTTTCATCAATTTCAAATTCTTTCTCTTTCCCTTCTTCATCTACTCTTTCCATAGGCTCAACTTCATATTCCACCTCCTCTACTTCCGTTGGCATAGAAGGTCCTTCATATTTTGTTCCACTACGAAGTTCAATAGTCTTACATTGCTCTTTTGGATTAGTAATGGTTGTAGATGGAAATTTTTCTTGACGATGAACATCACCCCTTTCACTTGCCATTTGACTCATTTGTGTCTCCTAGGCTTTGAATCTATTATCAATCACTTCATCTCTTTGCTTCATAGAATCAAACCTTTTTTCATTCACCTCTTTCTCTTGCCTCATAAAATCAAACATTTTGGCTATTTGATCCTCCATTGTAGGTTTTCCTTCACCATTTGGAGCTTTCTCCCCCGGATTGATTCCCGGTGGAAGAGTAAAGGCATTCCCTTGATTCCTATATGACAATTTCTCATACCTACGAGGTTGGTTAAAATTTTCTTAAAAATTACCTTGCCCCCATCCTCCTTACCTTTGTGGATATCCTCCTCCATGGTTCCCAAAGTTACCACCATAAATTCCTTGGAAGTTCCTTCCTTGCATGAAGGCAACTTCCTCAAGTGTCATCTCTGGTGGATACCATGTATCTTAAGTTCCAAAATTAGAGGACATACCTTGTTGAGGCATGGATGTAGGCATTTGACAACTTTGAGAAGATTGACCCATATTAGGCATAATCAAGCTTTGTTGAAGTTTAGAAAATACTTGTTGATTCATCAAAGGCAATGACATACCTTGTTGAGGACTTGCAAGCACTGGTTGATTCACCACCGGTGTAGAATTTAGAGACACTTGCATGTTAGCATTCATCCTCTTTAATATCTCTGTGATCGTCTTATCGGTCATATCTTCATTAGGAACTTCCACCTTTTTTCACTTGTTGCAAGCACACTTCTTCCATCTTAGCAATTCCCTCCTTTTCATACATCCCTGATGCACGATCCATAGACCATTGACCCGTATTCAAAGCTACTTCCTCACATATAACAATTGCTCTTTCCGGAGTTTGCCCCAAAATCGAACCTCCCGCTGAAGCATCAATAAACATCCTCTCACTTCCATGTAATCCTATTTGTTGCTCTTCGGAGATCCGTGTTGTGGACACTTCCTTAGCATCTCTTTGAATCGTTCCCATGCTTCACAAAATGTCTCAAGTGGCAATTGCTTGAATTGAAAGATTTGCCCTTTTAGATGCAACATCTTTGAAAGCGTAAAATACTTGGTCAAGAACCTTTGTGCCAACTCTCTCCATGTGGTGTAGGATCCCGGTGGTATAGTATGATACCAAGCCTTAGCTCATCTCTTAATGAAAACGAGAAAAGCTTCATTTTAACAACATCCTCACTTATCCCATTTATCTTTATCGTGTTGGCTAACTTCGTAAATTAGCTAAGTGAGCATTTGGATCATCCATAGCACCACCACCAAATTGATTTGCTTTCACCATGTTGATCAATCCCGTCTTTATCTCAAAATTATTCACATTCAATGGCGGGCCCATTCCATAATTCCCATATTGCGGTTGGAAATGATCACGAACATTCATTCCCGCTCCATTATTTTCATTTCCATGAGGTTGATTTTGCACCACCGGAGGATTATTCCTTGCTTCTTGTTGTGCCATCAAGTTTTGAATAATAGCTTGCATTTGTTGGTTTTGCAAGTGTATTTGTTGAGCATAAGCTTGTGGCACAAACTCCAGATTATTATAACCTCCTCTAACATTATCAACTCCATGAAAATTCCTCATATTGCGTTCTTCATCAACCATGTTTGCATTGTCCCTTAGTTCTTCCATACTCTCTTTCGTAGGCTCTAACACTCCTCGTCTTTGTCTTCTTAAGGTAGCTTCCAATTCCAAGTTCAAAGGTTCAATAGATTGAGACCTTGAATGAGTTTGCATGTACCTACAAGAATTTTAAAATTAGCTCTCCAAGTAACCAAGACAAGTAAACAAGTACCAAATAAAAGAAATATCCTTATCAAAACTAATCAACTTCAAACTCGTTACAACCAAAAGTTTAACATTTCCCCAGCAAGCGGCGTCATGTTCTTAGTCGCATTTCTTGTAAATATGTGTAAGAGTAAGAGACTCTATCGTTGAGTAAACACGTGACCAAGTACAAAATTTATAATAATGTCGTCCCAAGGAAAAGTAAACGCATGCTTGTATCCGGATTTTTCATTGATTTATACTTTGTAAGGATGATAGTTTGAAGGTTTTGTATATAAAACTACTACTTAATTCTCTACTTAATCAACTACAATTTAAACTAACAAAGTAATGGATCAAACAACAAACATGTTATGAATGGAATGGAGATAGAATTCACTTGAAAATAGAGCAAGGCTAATCATAATCATGGTTAAGACTTGAGCTAGATATGCAAAACTCTTGATGGTGAATTTCATTAATTTGTGGACTAAAAGCAATCACGATTTTACCCCTAATCCATATGGCTAAGGCAATTAGGCTCTCGACTCTTTTACAATTCTAAGTCTCCTAGGATTGGTCTTAATCTCAATTCCCTTAAGATACTATGATCATAAGTTGGTTCTTTTCACTTAATTTCTTAAGTATCTCTCTATGAATGTTCTAAGCCTAAGGAGGGTATGTCTTACCTCCCCTTATACTAACATGGATGCACATTTCAATATATGATTCAATTAAACATCAACTCACAACATTGGAAAGGTCATCCTAACACTATGAATAGAGAATTTAATCACACAAGTATTGAAGTCAACATGGTTGATATATCATAAAAGGAAATATACAATTTAATTCAAATCACTGCTCAAGTTCTACACATCTAACTCTTCATCTCAACCATTCATAAGATTAGCCATACTGTAGGACTAGCCACTAAACATTGTGTTTATACCATTACAAATCAAGCTTTGCTTCATTTGAGCCAAAATAAGAAGAAAATTAATAATTGAAAAGTAGATTAGCTTTCCTTTCATGGAGAAACATTACTTCTCCTCAATATGCTAACTCCTTCAATCCTTGATGCTTTCCTCTTCTCAAATGGTGGATGGATGGATTGGATGATGGATTTATTGATTGATTGTGGAGATCAAATGGAAATTGGATAGATGTAATGGATATAGATGGATTATGAATCTAGTATGAAAGAAAATTAGGTGTGGAGTGTGTGTAACAGCTCTGAAAATGATCTTCCCCTTCTAATTTCGCACAAGTCACCATTCTATATCAATAATGGACCTTCTAGAAGCTTCCGGAACATTCTGAAAATTGCACAGGTTTTTGCACCTACACGGTCCGTGCAGCAGCACACTGCCCGTATAGGGTACACCTACTTCGGCGTGTTGTGCGTGCCTCTGGACATGGCTCGAGTTGTTCTACATGGCCTCAGTCATGGGTGTGTAGCATTTTCAAACGATAATACACGGCTTCTTCTTACAGGACTGTGTTCCGCACACGGGGCGTGCAGCAACGCACGGCCCGTGCACCAGCACACGACCTTCCTCTTGGGCGAGCAGCGATTTCTGATGACAATACAAGGCCACTTGTTACAGGGCCGTGTTCCGCACATAGCCCGTGCACAAGTATGCATTGTTTCTCCATCTCCGTTTCGCTCCCGACTCCATTTTTATCCATTTCTTGACTTGTTTTACACATATTTAAGCTCATTTACACAATTATATCAATCCATACCACATTTCTCAAAACAACAATGACTCCACCAAAAATCACACAAATACGGATAAAAACATCCAAAAATCCACAAACAAATAAACTAAAATCTAGGTGAAAATGACAACAATCAATAACTCATTATTAAATATTATTACATTTTATCAATTCTATACATTGTTCCGTGAGATATACTTTAATAATTAGTTATCACTTTTTATTAAAAATGTTGTCAATTTTCTTATAAAATGTTATCACTTTTCATTTATACTATAAATTGTTCTTGAAATAGTTTACAATACCTCTATTACTTTTTATAAATTGAATATCACTTTTCCTTATAAAGGCTATCACTTCATATCCTTCACACCAATGTCACTTAGTGAGATGATCCCGTCTTTAACATTATGAATTATCCATAACATTATTCAAATGAAAAATTATCACTTTTTAATCACTATTAAAAAAAAGGTTACACTTTTTTAAAAATATTATCACATTTTATAAATTTATAAAATTTAAATTAAAAATAAATTAAATGAATGATAAATTTAAATTATTACAACAATATATATATATATATATATATATATATATATATATATATATATATATATATATATATATATATATATATATATATATATATATATATATATATATATATATATATATATATATATATATATATATATATATATATAAGGCCTAATAATTAATTTTTAAATTTTCTAATTTGATATCAACCAAACTAGGCCTTTTAAATTTATTTTGGCCCAATTTTATGTTATAATTAATTTTTCATTTTTTTTATTTCATAACAACCAAACAATGCCCTTTAAAATGATCTAATAGGGTTAATGGATGATTCATCTCACATAAGGAGATTCGTGAGACGGTCTCACCGAAATTTTTGCCTAAATTTTTTTTCTTATTATATTGTTTTATGTTTTAAAAAATAAATATTCATATATCATAATATTTTTTTGTTGTCTAATTTCAATTAGAGTGAGGTTTGCGTGTGTTCGGGTGCACACCGTGCGCCTTTAGAGTTTAGTATTATGAGTAATGTTACATTATTTTATTTTAAAGGGTATACACTTTAATTAATAAGGGTACACCATTTTGTTTTAAAGGGTATACACTTTTCATTAATATATATATATATATATATATATATATATATATATATATATTTCAGAAAATAAAGGGTACACATCTTTGTACTAAAAGATATACAATTTAATACAAAATTTTAAACGGCATGTGCCCGTGCGCCTGGGTGCACACAAGTTTTTGCCTTTCAATTAAACAAAATTATACTCCTCTTTAAATACGAAATCCGAACATTATGCAACTTTTCCTTTTTATATATACACAAGTTCTCCCTCGGGCACCCGTTTGCATGGGTGAAGTGGCAATAACTATATCCTTTTTCTACTAGAAAGGGTCATTGCCCTATCAATAGAAGGTGTAACTGTCTAGCCTGTTTCTTTTTTATTGACTCTTCCAATTTAAAGAGACTTAACATTTCTAATGTATTTCTCTATGAAATATATGAAACTTTAGATTCTGAATTGAAGGAGATGGTTTCTGTGGGGAGTGGGGACAAATCTCCTTGTGAAGCCTATTTCGTAAGCTAGCACCTTAGTTCTTTTTAGAAATTTGCTCTCATATGTGCGAACATACTAGTGATATTAAACGCACTATGTCATTTCTTGCTTTTATATGCAAATTCCAAGTAAACAATGGTTAGTTTCCATTATGTTTATGTACACTTCTCTCTATAATAAATATATTATATTCGAGCATCACTTATATGTGACTGTCACATCATTGTGATTGTTTTATTTTTAATTAGTCATCAGTTCTCATTCAAGATGTTATTAGTTTTCATTTATACTATGAAGTGTTCATAAAATATTTTAAGATGTTATCAGTTTTCATTTATACTATGAAGTGTTCATAAAATATTTCACTTGAATGTTATTCATTTATCATCAATCACATATTATTCTTTTTAATAAAATATTACTTTTTATTCATGTCACGAAACTTATTTTGTGAGACGGTCTCACACAAGTAATTGTCTTTGTATTCTAGGCAATAGTTTATGTGTCAGGGTCCCACCGTACAACCTTGTGGATCATGTACTACTTTACCAAAGGGGTTTAATTTTATTCTTAGGGTTAGTCATATTTCTAAGAGTATAATTGTAATTTCACATGTATGGTTCATCAAATATTATACCTTATGTTTCATTACCTTATTTTACCCTTTGGGTATAATGTTAATTTCTAAAGTATAATTGTATTTTCAACTCACAATTAATTAAGAGTTTCTACTGTGCCATACAGTTGAACATGATACATCATATAATACTTTTTTATTGTTAAACTTACTGCGAGTATTCCAAGTTTTAGGTCTAGATTAATTTTGTTAATCTCCTCAAAATGCATTTTCTTGGAGACAAATTTTACAGGGTGTTTGAAGATATTTGGGAGGTCTTTGTAATTATGGTTTACTCTATAGCAAATCAACAAAAGTAGGAACACTAGCCACATGTTGAGTACATCACAAGGTTTTTGAGCTTCTTGTCCTTCATCTAACAATTCTATATACATAGGGCAACCTACACGTGATATCTTCAATGATAATAGTTGTCCCTTTGAAATATGAAGACATTGAGATACTCCTAATAATTAGAAGGCAATCTTGAACTTGGAGAAGTCAGCAGTAGAGGTGTAAACCTTCTCTTTTCTACTAAATATTATGTATATTCTGATTAATAAATGTAGAAATAACTCCATTGTTTTATATCATCATTAAAGAAATCGTTGAAAAAATAAAGTATTTCTCTATCCTGAGGTACCCAGTTCACCTAATACAATTACCTGTCATGTGTTATACAATTCAAAGTTCAATTAATATAAATCATGCTGACGCTTTGGTCTCTACAACAACTTCTCCAAACCATATACCAGATTCTGCAAAGGACAAATTTATTATCCTTTAAGAACTATGATACTGAATATGCATGTTATTTTTATTTATTCAGTTAATTGTGCTATTACCTTGAGCCGCACGACTTTTCTGATGGCTAGAATTAGCCCCGGCATGAGAGATTGTACGTTCGTGATATCATGTTTCAGGGTGTAAATCTGTTGAAAATAAGGGCAAATCACATGTATTGACTATGAATGTGGAGAGGATCATATTACTTTTTATGCTTATCATGTATGACATTAGACTTGCGTACCTCCCCTGGTCGGGAAAAATAGACTGTTGTACTTGATGGAAGGCCAGGAAGGACCATACTATGCACCCTCACTCCATCGTCTCCAACAACTTGACCCCTTGCCTAGCATGCCATACAGTTTTTTTTAGAAATGTAAGATCTTGTGCATCACTAGTATTACTTGATTTGATTTGATTTGATATTATTTTATTTTATTTTATTTTATTTTATAATTTGATTCCTCATAGGACTAATAGGTATTGGGAATGATCCCACTCGACTTCTAGTAGAGGAAGTTAGATTTCTAACATAGTGGTATGTTGGTAAGAAATAAACAAACAACTTCCCATCTCACCGGATTGTCAGTCGAGATGTCATCTCTGTTGTATATCTGGCCAAGATTGGTGATGTTGTTTGCTATTTGTATTGCATCTGACGAGGGAAAATCCTGTTCATGAAAATGAATTGAATGTTTAGAATGACTTAATTATTTAGGAAGAAAAATTCTTTAAATAATAAATTTGGAGCAGACTTACCCTGACATGATCTCTTGATTCAACAATCTCAAGATTATTATAGTGAAAGGATGCTGAGATTGCTGCTTGTTGAAGGAGTATGCTTCCAATGGAAATAGTTGGTGCTACAACACAACCCTGAATAAAAAGTCATTAGCTACTTCTTTCTCACAAAGAGGGGCGCGGGCGCGCGCGCATATATATATATATATCTTCAAGATTATATCATAAGTATCTCATGGAGCTATATGTACAAGTACGAATAATTCAACAGAAAATTTTCATTCTATATCATTAGCTAGTGTTTGGTTTCATAAAAAATTTGATATTGGAATCATTATGATGTATGTATATATAAGTAAGTAGTGAGTACTAATTATTTGAAAGTATTTTATTTCTAATACAAAATAACGTTTATGAGAGAATATTGTTTAACCTTTTAACAAAATATTATTTGCATGCAAAATTATGTGAATATAAAAATAGAGTAAGATAGCCTAATAGTTATGTGAATTTAGGATTCGCATAACTAGTTCATGATCCGATCTGAAAATTTCAACAGAGTAGTGTATCATACTGTTAAATTTATATTTCCTTAGTATAAGACATTAGGCAAAGATGCCTAAGACTCAAATGAAACTATCATTTCTAACCAAAATTGGTTCCTAGGACCAAAATACCTATAATGGTGCTCAAACTAATCAAATCCTCTATACCTCATTTCTACCTCAATTTTCATTATAAAATTATACTTCAGAATGATATAAGACCCTAGGTTTATTATTTATAAATTGAAATTTTATTACAAACTCGTATTACTTAATGAGGGCTGAATTTCAAGATATGTGGATCCAAATTAGAGTTCGAAATTCGAGTGTGGCAGGACTAGGAGCCCTGTTTCCAAAAGAGAACACAAAATATTTTAAGATTTTGAGAAGGCAAAGGTCGGATAAATACACTGAGGTTATCCAAAAGGCTGATACCGAAAGCAAGAGGCATGAAGAACACATGAAATTATATTCTAACTCCATGAGTTGGATAAGGGAGGAATATCAAGAGCATTTATGAAATGTTGATTTAACATTTTCCAATGAAGTTTCAAGAAATGAAGTTGAACTCATCAACTTCGCCAAGATCTTGGACTTGTCTCCAAACACAAAGAGTGGCGAAGACAACTTAACCAAGGTCTGATCATGATCCGAAAGCCATATCTCTTCTACTAGAAATCAACCTAATGGAGTGGAAGGAGATCAATGTAGGTACTTTTAAGATCAGTCAAGATTACAGAGAAACACAGAAGATGGTAGAACACTTTATTGAATATAGCTGATCTGTAACAAAAATAATATACAAGATCCATTTCCAAATGGGAAAGATCGTGAAGATGAAGAGGCAAGAACTTTGGATGTTCAAGGGCTTTGAAGCACGAGTAAAATCTCTGAAGGCATGATTGACACCATCATAAAAGATATTTTAGAGGGAGTTTTTCACCATCCTATGGAAAAGCGCCCCTCTTACATCAAACAAGTAAAACTATGGAGGTCACCAGACCAATAACGAGGAGTAAAAGATGATTTTCTCCCTTCCAAAAGAACCCATATTACCAGATGATAAAAGCAAATCTTGAAGAGTTACAAAATTTATATAACTTCTTTAAGGGGCAAGGTCTTATAGATGTAAAGATGAACTTAGGAGACTCATTAGAAAGAGCACACTTGGGGCTTCTCAACAACAATTATAGGCCCAACATGGCTCGGGTCAAGATGAGGAACTTCTGGTTCTCATGTGACCTAAGAGATAAGAGAAATGATACGAGACGAGACAATACCGCACCAAAGTGATCTCAAAGTAAAATCAACGGGATTTGTCTGCTGGAGCAAGTCAATTTTGGGGATCAATTTTACACCTTATTCCATATGGAAACTCACATCTTTAACCAATATACCCATATAGGCTTATCCGCAATATCAACACTCTAGACTTTAAAAATAGAGAGATCTTGATCGATAAATAAGTAATTACAAGGAAAGTTGGAGGAGCAGCACTGAATCTAAACAAGCAAGGGTTCATAAGATTCCTAACCATGAACTTAGAATAAAGTATGCTTGGGAATTGACCACGGACAAGGTCAAGAAGAAAGCCATGGACGGAAAGACTTTAGAATATGTCATAGATAACATGGCGAAGATTTTCAAAGTTCATTATATCGGGGTTGGTTACTTCAAAGGAATGGAGGATGAAAAGCAAAGATGTATAGAAATGTCCTATATAGATTGGAACTACTTGATAATTGTCTCTTAGACGGTACATCAAACTCTTCAAGGAGTACAAATGAAAGTCGAAGATAAAAGAAGTTCTCCATCTATCCTTCGCAAATAACCTAAGCCCATGGAGAGACATGCTGATTAATGAATATGAACCATGTGAGCTGGATTCGATCGTGAGAACAATGTATTTTCTCAAAACCAAACTAACCAAGTAGTTCCACCAAGCAACTCTGAATAAAACGACAAGAGACTAAGGGGAATTAAAAAAAAGAGTACCCTTATGCTTTGAAAGTAATGATCTTCAAAATTTTAGTGGAGGACACCTAGAAAGCATAAAATGATGATGAAGAAAAAGAATCCTTACACACAAAAGAGCAGAGGTTGGAGATAAAAAAGACTAAGATCGTTTGTTCCAAACTAAAGGACTGAAACTACAAATCATGATAGAGGTCAGGACTATAGGGATGGAGTCAAGATCTCAAACCGCATCCTCAAGATTATACCAGAGGAATACAGGGAGAACACCGTCCAAGAGGACAATCTAGAGAGATCCTACACGAGCAAATAAAATATTCAAAGATTATAATTGCTACACATGTGGAATCAGATGGTATATTTCTCAAGATTGTCCAAAAAACCAGAAGCAGGAGTAAGAAAGATCGAAACTACTCCAGAGATAGAAGAATATGTCTATTTCCAAGATTTTGTACAAGTATATCAATTTAAAGATATGTCCTCAGATGAGAGCAGCTACAAAGAAGAATACCTCAGCCAAGAGGAATCTTCCAAAGATGAGTAAGAGTGAGGAAGAAAGCTTCAGACAAGAACAAAGGAGGACATGTGTGGATTCTTCTCTCAGATATCATTTCACATAAGGGGTGGGTGATACAACTCAACTCATGGACCCCTCATATAACCTCTCCTAGCTAACACAAAAAACATTAGATGAGAATGTTGAAGGTCCAATAATCAACCCATCTATTTACAATGTTAGATCATTGCAGAAGGAGGGAAGAGAAAAATATTGGACAGTTGGTTACAATTGGTCAGAGAGAAAGAGAGAGAGAGAAGCCCATCTCTACCACCATTGCCAATTCTAAGTAATTGCTTGCTGCTTTGTTTTTGTTGGATTTTTAGATGATTTTGTATTGAGTTTCTCTTAATTTCTCTCCCCTTTCTTTGGATTTTATGCTCACTCGAAGAGTATCTATCTTGTAATCTTCCTTTTAGAATTAAAGGCGTATCATTTGGTGCTTTCGTTGAGACAAAATGCCGACAGATTCTAATATTTTGGTGGCAATAAAAGGAGGTTCTTCAATCCTAAGAGAGACAATTTGGCACTTCACCAAACCATGGTGCAAATTAAAAATGAGGTTCTGAGTACCATGGACTTCAAACTTAAAGAGATGCGTTTGCTAATCCCCAGCCCTCCTTATTGATCAATGACGTCCTCCTCTTCCTAGAGACACACTTATTTTATTGGAGATAACTAGACCGGGATGACTGAAAACCCACCATAATGTGTCATCTATCTGGTGTTGTGGAACACCAGGTGGAACACTAGTTGGAATAGTTAATTCCATATGGGGTTGTTAACAACTTGGAAGGAATTTATTCTCAATCTCGAATACCGATTTGGGAGTTCTACTTATGAGGATCATTATGGAAACTTGTCCAAGTTATCTAATATGGCTTCTATAGCGGAATCTCAATCGATATTTGAAGATTTGATAAATAAGGTTACTGGTATTTCTGAATCATTACTAGTTAGTTTCTTTGTTACTGGTTTGAAAACAGAAAAAGTCCATGAGGCAAGAATGGAAGAAGCCTGAGGGTGTATGAAAGTTGGGCTTATGCGAGGATCAAGCCCAAACCAATACCAACTTGGCCCAAGCTCACTTTTTAGAAAACCAACCACTTATTCTTCTCAAACTCATAACCTCACCATTGTGAAACCTAATCAATTTTATAGTAAAAACAGTGTCGGAATCTTGAATACACCACAACAAAAAAATGTACCGCAGAGTTCACCTTCCACCCAACAAACATTCAACCTACCTGTTCAACGTCTATCTGTTGAAGACATTCGAGATAAGAGTGATGGAGGTGTATGTTTTAATTGTGATGAAAAATAGAGTAGAGATCATAAATGTACGAGTAGATTCCTGTGTTTGCTAGGCACATATGATTTTGAAGAAGATGAGAATGGAGAAGAAGCTGAAGGTGAAGAAGAAAACATTGACGAATTTGTTGTTGCAGACGTTTCTACCTTGAATTCTCTAATAGGACAATCACATCCAAGGTCCCTCTGTTTCTATGGCGAGGTAAATGGACAGAGTTGCACATTTTAGCAGATAGTGGGAGTACCCACAATTTTGTTACTCCTACAAATAGGAAAAAAACTAGCTTTATCAATTGAGGAATATATATGGGGATCATCTTATATGCAAATCCAAATTCTCAAACGTTTCCATTAAAATACAGCAACATGAATTTTCTTTGAGTTTGTTTGTGTTGCCTATAAGATGTTTAGATGTGATTTTAGGAATGCAATGATTGTTGGAGCTTGGTAATGTCACTCATGATTATAATGAGATGACCATGGAATTTTGTTGGCAGGGAAATCTTCTTAAGGGAATGGGATATGTAGGTAAGTGTGAGAGTGCAAATGACTTGATCATGAAAGATTGAGAGAAACCTAGGATAACTGGAGGTGATCTGCATTACTTAGACTGCTCAGGGCAAATACATTGGGCTTGAATACCATTCCTACTTATACCACGTAAATTACATGAGTTAAGACAAGGCCACTTGGTATTTAAGGCAATTGCTGGTTTGATTTCATTTCTCAAGCTCTACAAGGAATTAGATTTTATGGCTATGCTGCGTGATGGGTCCTATGTCTGTGGAGAGTGGGATTGGAGCACTCGTAGGAGACGAAACTGGGGAAGACTACTTTGAAAAACTCAATCTTCAACAACACCTTGAGGACAAGGTGCTTTTTCAAGATGAATGCAATGATACAACTCAACTTATGGGCTCCTCGTAGAACCTCTCCCAGACTAACACAAAAACATTATTTATGAGTGTTGGAGGCCCAATAATCAACCCATCTATTTATAATGTTAGAACATTGCAAAAGGAGAGAAGAGATGAATACTGGAGAGTTGGTTACAATATGTGTGAGAGAGAGAGAAGTCCATCTCCACCACCATTGTCAGTTCTAATTAATTGCTTGCTGCTTTATTTTTGGGGATTATGTATGATTTCGTATTGACTTTAATTCTCTAAGTTTCTCACCTCTATCTTTGGAGTTTATACTTGCTCGAACAGCACATATCTTGTAATTTTCTTTTTATTGAATTAAGGTCGAAGAGTGCCTATCTTGTAATCTTCTTTTTATTGAATTAAGGTCGTATCAGAATAATAGGTTCAATTGTATCTTGAAAAAAAGCCTAGTTGTATCTAAGTGTTTTGTCAATCCTGAAAGTAAGTAGCATATTTAAATCAGATGGATAAATATAGTAGGGCATCCGGAGGAAAATTTTCACTTATAGTCCCATGAGAATTATTGATTTACAAAAGTAGTCCCATACCAATTAGCTGGTCCTAAAAGTTTTACTCTTGGTCCTTGCCGTAATATTATGGACGGAAAACGTTAAGTATAAAAAAAAGATTTAAGTAAATAAAAAAATTCATCATTTACGGTGGCAATGCGAACTCAAGATCCAAGGTGTACCTTTGTGGTACCTGCCTCATGAAGCTGGAAAATTGCTGGCTTCTCGGCTGGCGGGATTAATCACCGGCGCATTTGTCGCCTATTCTATTTGATCATGGGATGACACATACTCACTCCTCCGATGCGGCGGTGCTTGGAGAGATGGGGCGGCGGCGGTAACAGCGGCAGAACTCCAACAAGAGGCGATCCTCCACTACATGAAGTCGGGCGTGGTCCCCAACAGCCGCTGGGGGAGATCACAGTGGCCTCCGACGTATTCCAATCCCTGGGCCCCATCAATTTCCTAGTCTTCGGGCTGGGCCACAATTCCATCATGTGGCCTATGCTCAATCCACGTGGAAGGACACTATTCCTCAAGAAGGATCCCAAGTGGGTCCAGACCGTGTTAAAAGATGCACCAGCTCTCCACGCCAAAATCGTTGCCTACCGAAATCTCCTCTCAAGCCCGATGAGCTGTTGCAAAACTTCTGAGCGGAACCCCATTGCTCCGCCGCCGAAACCTTCCTTCGCGGCAACCACAAATGCAGGTATATATTCTCAATTTCCAGCTCTCAATTTCCTTCGTGGGTAGCGCTGAACATGTTATCAGATGAGGTGCACGATAGCGAGTGGACCTTATTATGGTGGACGCATTGAGGGGTACTTCCCAGAGGGCCCGGGGAGGATGTCGGCGATATACTAGGCGGCGGTGATGGAGAGGAACGGGAAGAAATTAGGTGTGACGCCGACACAGCCCGTGGCGTGGTGACCAGCTCATTGCCGTTGGTCTCCCCAAGAATCAGGTCTTGCATAGCGCAACCACTCCCCTCGTGGAAACCTCCTCCATCTCTAGTCTTTCAGCACCGTGGTGGTGGCGGGTACTCAATCGCAAGAGCTTGGCAAATAATCACATGTTGAATTTTGCTACCACAAACTTATTCTTCCGTATGAACTCACTGCAATCGCGTGGGTCCGTTCATCGGCGGTGGATTGAAGTTGCTGTCTAGAGCTATTACACGAGCCGAGTGAACCCAAGTAGTGGGGGTTCGAACTCGACTCGAGTGGTTAAGGAGCTAGGCTCGAGCTCGGCTCGAAATCTATTGTAAGCTTAGAATTGAGCTCGACTCGACTCGAAAAATTCTACATTTAAGCTCGAGCTCGACTCGTTTAGAAAAATAAGCTAATCTCTATATTTCGTTATTCACCTCACAAACCATTACATCTTTCTACTCTTGCTTAAAAAAAGGATAATCAATTCATACAGTGCACCATACATACATGATTTAATACCACAAACAAACCATAAATAATACAGTGTTGATTTTTTTAATTCATAAACTGAAATGAACAATGTTGATTTTGTTAATTCATAAACTGGAATCCAACGTTGATGTTCTATACTAGAGGTAGTAGAAGGATGGTTTCAAGCAACAGGTAAGAAGAGAATTATACACTCCAAAAATTTATAAATATTGAAAACCAAAATCCCTAAATTATTTTACTAAATAGAAATAGAGAAAACAAAATAGAAAATAGAAGAGGAGAAACTTCTTCACGAACAGTGAAAACTAGAGTACGAAAACAGAGTTGGATCGACTTGATACAGATGGGCTGATGCGGATCCGGGAGGCTCGTGATTATAGCTGTTACACGAGTCGAGCGAGCCCGAGTAGTGGGGGTTTGAACTCGACTCGAGTGGTTAACGAGCCAGGCTCGAGCTCGGCTCGAAATTCATTGCGAGCTTAGAATTGAACTCGACTCGAAGAATTCTACATTTAAGCTCGAGCTCGACTCGTTTAGCAAAACAAGCTAATCTCTATATTTCGTTATTCACCTCATACACTATTACATCTTCCTACTCTTGCTTTAAAAAGGATAATCAATTCATACCAATTCATACAGTGCATCATATATACATGATTTAATACCACAAACAAACCATAAATAATACAATGTTGATTTTTTTAATTCATAAACTAAAATGAACAATGTTGATTCTGTTAATTCATAAACTGGAATCCAACATTGATGTTCTATACTAGAGGTAGTAGGAGGGTAGTTTCAAGTAACAGAAAAGAAGAGAATTATACACTCCAAAATTTTTTAAATATTGAAAACCAAAATCCCTAAATTATTTTACTAAATAGAAATAGAGAAAACAAAATAGAAAATAGAAGAGGAGAAACTTCTTCACGAACGGCGAAAACTAGAGTGTAGAAACAGAGTTGGATCGACTTGATACAGATGGGTTGATGTGGATCCGGGAGGCTCGCGATGGACCGATGAGCAAGTCGGCAACTATGGAAGCACAACACAGTCGGTGTAATTAGGCTTTGAGGTTGGAGATGATGGTTGAGGCTATGGATCTAGAATAGTGATGTTGGAAGAAAGGATTCTTGGAATCGTGAAGACGTGGAATAGTGTGGGGTGTGGAGTGTGGATTCAGATTTGGAAACGTTGTAGTTGTGTGGAGGTGTGTGGAGGCAGACTGTAGGAGGCAGATTTAGAATGAGGTTATTAGGGTTGCATTTATATATATACTAATTATAATATATTATTTATTATTTATTTATTAAAATAATCGAATACTCGCGAGCTTCACGAGTCGAGCCGAGCTCGGCTCGACAACTTAATGAGTATTTGATGGGCTTGAACTCGAGCTCGAGCGGACACTAGTCGAGCCGACGAGCAGCTCGAGTTTTTAACAGCGCTACTGCTGTCTTCGTGGGATTAGGGTTTGAGGAATGGGGAATTAGAAATTGGGATGAGAGGGATTTTGAGAGGCTCTAATTACTTACACAGTACTAACGGCACACGCGATTCCACGTGCTTTGTTCTGTTAGTCAACTGACGGAAAAGTTCTAAAAATTCCTATAAGACTACATCTGTGTGTTAATTGTTAAAGTAACATTTTGAAATTCTCCCATTCTTCCGGATGTAGGGAATCGAATGTAACCAAGTTTTTTCCTTGGGTAATAGTAATGAAAATGAGAAGTCTCACCCTATGCTCACCATGCTAGCCTTTTCACAAAATGCAGATATTGCAGTAACAGTCTCCATCTTCATTCGAGGCACATAAACTACACTTTTCATCCCAAAAGCTGTCGTCTGCATAATAATTCACAAACTTATATTTCCACCTTAATAATCATAATAACATATATATAGTTTCTTCCTTTTAGACAACGATTTAGAATAAACCTGTTTGACATTCTCATAAACTGTGGAAGGATCAGTGAAATCGACCACTACTGCATCTGCTTTTAACTGCATGGTACGTAAGCATTAATCATGGTATAAAACTTGGCCTTATAAATCGTTGTCCTATAAACTAATTTTTTCCTTGAAGTGGTCTTATGTGGAACTTCTTATGGATTATTTTTTAGTAAATTTTGTATGAAAGCATTTAACATTTTACTTTATCTTAATTATCAATCATATATATATTTTATTAAAATATTATCAATTTTCATTTGTCTAACAAAACTAATTTTTCTAAACAATCTCACACAAGTTATTACTATAATTTTTAACGAGACAGAACTCTTAAGTAATGTCCGCATTGTTTGACTAAAACGAAATAAGGAAGAATTACTTTTTAAAATAAAGTGAGATGTTATTTATGTCACTATAAATTATGTGAGTACTTTACAATTTTTGGAACGCTTGATCGTAATAATAATAATGAGGATTTAGGAAGAATGAGAAGTGAAGTAGCGTTACCTGCGATATAGAAGCTAAGACCATGGTCAAGTCATTTAATATGGGTATTTCCAAAGCCTCCTCCATCTCGCAAACCTTAACACAATGTCACAAGCTGCATCATTATGCCAAAGTTTTATATGGATATATTAATCTTTAAAAAAAAATTGTAAAAATGTGAGACCGTACCACGAAAACCTTACGTGAGACAGATAAAAATTAATAATATCACTAATGAAAAGTGATACTCAATCGAATAAAAGTGATAATGATGTAACATACTATTTCATTAATTTATAATATAAATAAGAAGATCAATACTTTATAGCAAGTAATAATATTTATATCGAAAGTGATAACTAATTATAAAAGTGTAAAATGTTTACGGTCTCACACAAGACTTGTAATATTTTTTTATGGATTAATAGTTCACAAAATGTAAATTCGAATCTTGAAGTATCCGACGAAATAATCCAAATACATTTTTGTCTTGGACGGACGAAGCATATCACTACTAACATTATATAAATTCCTCGAGTTTTTAAAAATTAGGTTTCAATTCCTACTGCGATGAGTAAGTGCGATAAATTTACTACATCTTATTAAGAAGCTTTAGACTTGAGTCAGTATTATAGCTCACCCCAACTATATAAGTTCTTTTTATATATTTTTCATTTGTATTTTAACGCTATTTTGCATTATAAATAAGAAAATATCACCTAATGTACCCTATAACCTCACAATACACTTTAATTTAAAATTATTACTTCATTAAAAATATATAAAATACCTTTTGCTTTACTAATTATTAAAAATATCAAATTATTCCCAAGAGTCTAAAAAAAAATAAGACAAGAAAATGAGTTTTCTTAAACGCTGGAGAAAAAAAAAGTATGAACAAGTTAACGGATAGGGAGATCATTATTTTAAAGAATATTTTCAATTTTATATTTGAAAAATAAATAAACTATCAATTCGAGTTTGAATTATATAAAATTATCAATTCAGATCGATAGATTAAATAATTCATCCCCAAATTGATAGTTTAATTACCATTTTTCAGGTTTTATTTAAAATTTTATTGTGATTGGATGGGAGAATTTGAGTAATAATTTATAAATAAATTCTTCCCTCAAGTCATTCTTGGTGTTTGGTATATCATTAAATCTATTAATTTATAAATTCAAGATTTCAAATAAATGAATTTCAAATCATAAATTTGCTTTTGATATTTTTTTAGTTGTTTTGAATGAATTTTCAAATCATTATTCAAACCGTGTCATTTGAAATTCTTCCGCTGTGTAATTGATATATTATTATATAAAAAGACAATTTATAGTGTGCACCGAGTGCACCTAAAGATAGGGTACACCTATATACAAATATAAACAAAAACATATACAATTAAGAGTAAAAATATATACAATTTAATTTTTAATTTTTTAATGAAAATTTGTATATAATATTCAATAAAAAGTTATACACATATGGATGTTAGTTTTTTTAATGAAATCTTAATGTGAAAAAAGTATACAATTATTACAAAACATGTAAACAAAATAGAATAAAAAGACATACATATATGAGTGCACCCTTGCACCCCGGTGCACCCAATATACACTCATATAAAAATATATAAAATTAATAAATTAATTAAGAAATATATATATATATATATTTTTATTTTAACCCTTACCCCCTAGCCCACCCCACCACACCCAAAAACCGCACTACCCTCCTCCCTCCCCAATTCCTCAAAACTCCAACCCCCCACCCCCCCTACACACCTTAAACCTTTTTTTTAATTTTAGATTTTAATATTTAGTATAATAAAATTTCATAATTTTTATTTATCATAAAATAAAATTCTATTTTAAAAATAAAAAAAAATATTCCTTCAGTCCCGAGTATTTTTACCCATTTGTACAGACATGGAGATTAAGAAGTATTTTTTTTAATATATAATGCAAGAAAAAGTATGGATAAATTGATAATTTTGAGTGAAAAAAGTGAATAAAATTATTGGGAATGATGAATAAAGTGCAAAAAATTAAAATAAAATTGGTGGGATGGATGAATAAAGTTTAAAAAGTAGGTAATTTGTATAGTCTATTTTTACCATTTATAGAATGAGTAAAAATACGTGGGAGTAATTCTTGAATTATGGATTTGAAAATTATTTCATAAATTTATAATTCATCCAAATAATGAATTTCAAATGAATTGATTTTAAATCCACGCAATTTAAAATTCATTCATTTTCAAATTAATTGAATTTGAAATGACTCAATTCAAACCCAACTTTATGGAATGTTGTAGTCTTGTGTTATGAAAGGAGTAATTCTCTGCATCATCATCACTTTTTTATTAATTAGTACTCTCTTTATCCTATAAACAAATTCACATTTCTGTTGTTGTTTGTCTCATGAACAAGTTCACACTCCCAAATGAAGAAATATGCACAAATAAATAACCCTACAACACACTTTAATTTCAAAATTGACACCCCTTTATAACTCACATAACTTAACCAAACTAATTCTAAAAATAAAGCAAAAAATAACTTTTTTCTTAAACTCTATATTTAAAGTAACCTTGAATTTCTCTTTGGGATGGAGGTAGTATCACTCTTCCACTTAAATGTTATCACTTTTTACCCATGAAATGACATTACACAAGTCTTTGCATTTTTTTTTTTATCTAAATCTTCCCATCACATTGCTGGAAATCACATCCATTATGGCGTTTATTAAACTTAAGAGAATAATAAAAGTAGAAAGTACTTAATTACCTTTCCTATGTCTTCTCCAACAAGGTAAGAATCAACAGCACCAGCAAGTTCCATCCCTCTTGCCTTTGTCACAGCAATCACTGCTGCTCGCCCTATTTCCTTTGCTGCCCCATTTACTATCACCTCTTTAACGTAATTTTTTTTTAATTGCACAACAAAATAAATACAAAACTTAGAACTATATATATAATGATTTTTTTTAATAGAAACATTAATATGCATTTACAAAAGAAATTATAGAGAATTGAAATACTAAAAATATGGTATATAAATGTACCTTAATATTGCTCTGAGAAGGCTGCTGCAGAGTGCAAGAAATGGGTGGGAGCTTACGAGAGTAGTAGAATTGTAAGGCTTATAATATTTTGTGGGATGAAGTTTGCAGCTCAAAGCAGCCATGGGTGGTGTTAACAGGCTAGGGTGAGTGCTAGAGAAGGAAGTGCATTGGTTGGAGGAGTTTTGAGTTGTGGTTCAATTTTCTTATGTTCCAAAGATAAGGGTGTTTGTGTCCTTATGTTATTTCCAGGAAAATATGGGGCAATCTTGGATTAAAAAACAAATTTAATCTACATCTGCACTATATACTTCCTCCTGCCCCATACTTACATATAAAAAATAATTGTTATACTCAAATCACTATAGATAGAGCTCACACACATCATTAATATAACGGAGCAAGTCGTATGTGAGACCATCTCATGATAAGATGATTTTACGCTTTCGTAATTAGTTATCACTTTCGCTATAAAATGTTATTACTTTTTCTATAAAATATTAACACTTTTTCTTTATACCATAAATTATTCATAAAATATATATCATTGCACCATTATTACTTTTCGTTGATTGAGCATCACTTTTCATTGATATTATTACTTTTTATCCGTACCAGGTAGACAATTTTAGGCTTTCGTAATTAGTTATCATTTTGGCTATAATATGTTATCATTTTCTCTATAAAATATTAATATTTTTTTATACTATAAATTATTCATAAAATATTTCATTGCACCATTATTACTTTTCATTGATTGAGTCACTTTTCATTAATGATATTATCATTTTTATCCGTCTCAGGAAAGGGCTTACGTAAAACAATCACATACAAGTTTTTACCTAATATAATTAGGTATTTACTACCCATTTAATTATTATAGTCCTTAATATACTCCCAAACAATATTGCTAAAAATAGAAAAACTTGAATAATACCATTTCAAATATAGGTTTGTGAAACTGAGATCCAATTAACGATAAAAGATCCGCGTTTTTTATTCAGTCATCTTTGTTCAAACGATAATATTATCAGATGTATAAAGTACTACTAAATATACCCCATTTAAGACCTTCTATCCATTTGATTAAATTCAAATCTTTTAATTAAAATTAAAGATTTTAAGTTTAATCAAAAGGACTCTCCCCTCTACAAATCACGAACAAGAGCGATCGCGAACAAAGAGAAAAGGAGAGAATGGAAAAACGAAATTCAATCACTTACTGTGATTGTTGTGAGAGTTGGTTGATGATATCCTTACGAATCAAATCTAACTCCAACTAATTTTAGAAACTCCTGTATGAAGTTCTTCGCTGATCATCATTACAACATTTTTTTTTCATTCTTTTTGTATTGGTTTTGTGAACCTATTTCTATATGTTTCTTATATTATTCTCAGGGAATTTTATTTGTATTGATTTACTCAAATACCACCATTCGTTTTTGTCCGTGGGATTACTTGCAACATCAATTTTTCTCTTCCATTAATTCCTTTTGTTGGGTTCATTCTTTTAACATTGTTCATATTTTAATCTTCTGGTGTAGATTGGAAATTTTATTAGTAATTATTAACTGTCCATGAGTAAAAGGGCAGAGTGATAATCAAAACACTATATATGTCATCTGAATTCATATTATCACTCGTGAGTGTGCATTGGTGTTCTTGATCTGATTAATTTAATTTTAAAATCACAACACTTAATTATTAATTTAAACGTTTTCGTTTTTGTTTTCGTTTATAATCCAGTTATTATCATTCATAAAGTAAGTTTCGATTCCTTCAATCAATCATTGGGGTGCATATAAAAATTTCATTAGGTATGTATAGAAATTTGGAGTAAAAATAGATAAAAGTATTAATTAATAATTATTGTGAGGATATTTATGTCTTAATAAATAGGAATATTTTAGTCTAATACATTTATGGGGTACGTCTAGTAAAACCGGTATAAATAGCCGCTCCCTATTTGTTTTAATCTTTCTTATTTTCTTAATGTTCAATATATATTTTTTTTATTTTGAGTATTATTTAATATATATTCTAATAGGGATTTGATTTATGGGTTATTCTGTAATGCACCGGGTACACCAGTGCACCTAGGGTTAATGAGTAGTTTTTAGGGTATAGTTATTTTTTTTTAATTTTTAATTATTTTGTTTGATCTAATGGTAGTTATGGGGTGGTTTTTTTGATCTAATGGTGTATATTAACTAGGTGCACCGGTGCCCCGGGCACCCTAGTTAAACTCTTGATTTATAAATTTTAAAACTTTTAATAATTAATTAAAAATAATTTTTTCTAAAATATTTTTAAAATTCTGAATATAAAGTTTTAGACAATGACTAGCTTGGACCAGTCTTATTTTTTAAATTCATGGAACCGGAGCCCATTTTACGTTTGGGCCAAATTTCTGGATCCGGATCCAACTTAAGTTAGTCCAATTCATCCCTGCCAATTAACGTTTAATTTTTTTAAATCTTGGAAAACGTGAAAGGGCACCTTTCATTCCTCGCGCTTCATTCCAAATTCTTCCTCGCGCACATGAACTGATTTCCTTCCTCGTGATACACCTTCCAGCATCGGATTTCTTCGGCGATTTAGGATTTAGGGCGGATCTATTCTTGTTTCTTCGATCTTTCGGCATCGGATTTCTAAGGTTCTCGTTTTCTCTTCGCATGCAGTTTTGTGTTCGTTTTTTATATAATTTTGGTATGGGTATTTTGTTAATAAATTTTTCTTCCTATTTTTCTTATTTTTGTTTCTATGTCTTACTTGTTCTATAGTTGCGCATCCTCAATTTCGATAATTTTTTCTACTCATCGAAATTGGAACGTAACCTATTTTTGAAGGTAAATGTAGTGTAACGTGTTTCTGTAACGTAATCCAACATATCAATGTGTTTCATTAATTTTGGGTAATTTATTAGTTAATTTCAATCCTTCTTTGCTTCTTGTAAAATGCGATAGTGAAATTTTATGTTTGCCTTTAATTCTAACCTGTGATTTTCAACTTTGATTTTTTTAAGTTTAATTGGAGAGGTTGTTGAATGATGTTGCTCAGAAATGATATGTGCGTGCTTTTATTTTTTAATGTAAAAGGCTATTGCATGTGGAAATGGACTATTTAAGAGTCAATATTCTTGATGTTATGTTTGCATGGTTTGTATGATCTTGGTATCACAATGTCAATGACTGGAACAAGTATATATATTTATTTTCCTCTCTCACACACAGAGTTAAGCATCTCTCTTATTTTCTTGTATTTTTGCACATTTTTCTGAGTGCTGAAAATACATTGTGCTATGCTTGCCTGATTTAATGCATATTTAAGACATTTGAATTTGATGTGAAAACTTATTTGGATGTTATGACTACTGGATTCAATGGCTTATGAGTAATTTACTGTTTTAACTCATCTTTTGATTCGTGACCACCTGATTTATTAAAAAAAATAGTTTGATTTGATTTTATTGAATTCTTTTGGGAAATCATATATTATATTATATGCAACTAGTTTATTTATGTATTAATTACTTGGATCTTGATTGTAGGTTTTTGCCATAGTACTGTAATGGGTAGAAAACAATGTGTTCTTCCGGGAGAAGGTCCTAGGTCTCATATATTACGTAGAATAAAGTTCAACCCTGTTCAAAATCTTCTAACATTTTAGAAGAATAGATAATGGATAAAAAAGAAAAAAGTGTGAGTGATAAAGAAAATGATAAGGGGAAAAACAGAGTGCAGAACAGGGAAGTGATATTGTTGTCATATCTGATCAATCTGCATAGAAAGCTATGGATTATGATGCTGGAACTTCAGTAAAAGTTTATGGAAGAAGAAATAAAAGAAGTAAAACTTCTATCCTTGAAACTTCTATCCATGAAACTTCCAAGAACAAGACAGCCGGGAGTGTAGGGAAAAACAAAAAAACATCTGCCAATCTAAGAGATTTAAGGTATCATTTTTTATGTTTAGATGAATTTATTGTTCTTGTTCTGTTTTATTTATGCTTTGTTCATTTAGAAATTGTAGTAAAATACCCAAGAACGTGTCTGATGGAAGTGTCGAGAAATTCAAGAAAACAACTCCTAATCTGAGAAATTGGAGGTATTGATTTGTGTTTCTAGTTTGGAAGGTTACTCTTTTCTACATATAAGTTTACTCTGTATAATGATTTAGGTTACTATGTATATTTTGATTCATTTTATGATATGTGATATATGAGGTTACTCTTTCTAGTCAATTGGGTTACTCTGTATGCCTTCTTCTAGTTATATTAAGATGATCTTTTAAGTGTACTGATTTAGGAAGTATGATAATTTATTTCATCATCAAGATTCTAGTATTGAGTTCTGAAACTATCATAATTCATTGCTTCTATGTGTTCTTCTAAGATTGTCATGCTTCTATGTTGATACGTATAATTAATCCATTCAATACAAAGGATCTTTTGGCAGTCTATTAATCCATTCACTACAAAGGATCTCTTAATGAGCTTTGTGGCTGGAAATTGGCATGTAAACCTTGTTGATTGTACACGCGAACCACACACACACGACTACATCATGAGCGACTGGTGAAAGACAATGAGTCGCGATCATGGGCTGATGGCTGAACGCAGTGGCGGCTGTCGTATGGATATGCGGTGGTGGCTGGTGGACTTCTTACGACAAATGGCTGGTGAAAGCCATGGACAGCGATGCTTGTCCATAGCATCCAGCGCATGACGCTGATTGCTGGACTTTCACGGCTAGCGATGGTCAGCCTCGACATGGATGCAACTGGATGATGGTGTCACGGCTGGTGGGTGGCGTGAATTCTCTAGGCGGCTAGGTCGGCAGAAAAGTTGATCGCAGAGATGGCGGCGCACGGCGTGAGGGCACACGATCTGGCGCGCACTTCTAGATTGTTGTCACTCGGCTGCAAGACGATGGGGTTGGTGTGGGCTGCTGATAGCGATCGTCAACGACGATGGTTGAAGTGGTGAATCCAGTCGGCGAGTCAGAGACTGGGGGCTGCGCTGCAGCGTTGAAGAGTGTCGCATCACGGAGGCGATAGGCGCTGCAGACTAGCATTGTGGGCAGATCAGACGTGGTTCTGGTCGGGTCCCCTGGTGTTTCCGATCCAGTCCAGTGGGAGTTCTGGGCGAGTTGGCTGGAGGATCCGATCGAGTCTAGTGGGACTCCCGATCGAGTCTGGAAGAAGGCGGGGAAAAAATACATCGCGAGTCGCGGCACAACCGCATGATGCTGATGGCACGACTCGAACTGATTGCCAGCATGACCGCCGACAGTAGCTAGCACGAGTCATGTAGGCATCGGCAGAGATTTGGCGCGACGAAGGGAAGCTGGACGCAGAAGTTTGGGGCTGGCGAATGAAGGCACGACTCATGCCAATACGGTGCATGAGTCATGCGTTCTTGGATTGCAAGGCAAACACGCGTATTTTCTCTAGCATGCACGACAGGTAGGCATGGGCAGCTTCGGGCGACACGACTCATGCGGAAGCCCTGCACGAGTCATGCAGTTGTTGTCCGTCGGGTGATGAGTGTGTTAATTCACGAATCTTACGGCTGGATTTGTGCTATTATGTAGTGTTTGAAGGGTAAAATCAGTTGTAAACTGATATATATTGTATGAAGTCATGAATCAGGTGTTGTTGGAGCTATTTGAGTGATTTTTCGAAGGAAATTGGAGTGGAAGTATTGAAAACTAAAGAAAGGAAGTCGAAGCCATCCATTTGGACGAAGCAGGAGTGCAATTTGACCAGAAGGAGGTCAATTCGACCAGGCCTGCTGGTCGAATTGGCAGCATACATGAGCAGAAAGTGGATTCGACCACGACAGGTGCGATTCGACCTAGGCATCAGGTCGAATCGAGATCGAATCAGTTGGCGGAGATGCCGATTCGACCTCTCGACCAGAGTAGTTGGTCGAATCGAGCACCTGGGACTTACAGTGTGCCGATTCGACCTGCAATTCGACTTGGAGGGGTCAATTCGACCTGTTGCTGAAGTCGAATTGAGGCTCGGGAACTTACCATATCCGTATTTTTACACCGTCAATGCGTGTGATCACTTAAAAAGTCCATTCCAAGCCCAGAAGACATAATTACAAGTATATCCATAGGAGAACGTGGAGACATAGAGTTGGGAGGAGATCAATCGTCCGTCATCTGGAGGGGCTGTGACAGAGGTTCAGCTGGTGATTCAAGTACGATTGGTCCAACTAACTATGATTGTCTTAGATCAATCATGGGCTAGAGCTGCTTTGGTAGTTCTAGGGTTATGAAGTTTTCATAAGTTAATTTATCTTTCGTTTGTAAACTCCGTATAACACTACTTGTGGTTTATTTTATATAAGATTGCGTGTTTTTAATCTATACTCACGGTCGTTTTGTGCATCAATAATTGTTGTGTAGAGTCTGAATACATAACGTGGTTATTGGTTGAGTGTGTTCACTGCTAAGCAGGGTTTTATGCTATAATTATAAGTGAAGGGATTCCGAAGTTTTATTATAACTATCTTATATGAATACTTATTAATTGAATCATAATCGGGTTAATAAGTAGGATAAAGAGTATAATTTCATAGTACCTATAAAAAGATATCAAATCTGGTTAGAGTACTAAGTGCACGGGAAATAATTGATTATGATAGTACCTAGAAAGGGGGGTTAGAGTAATAAGTGCACGGGAAATAATTGATTACTTGTGTCTATAGAGTGAATTTGCATGGTTTAGTGATGCGTCCATAAACCACAAGGCAGAGTCGGACACTGTCACATGGAAGATGAATTAATAAGTGGAGCTGGATGACCTGACGAGCTATCTACTATCTTACTTGATCACAACTCACTTATCTCTTCTTCTTGTTATATTTACTTGTTATTTAATTTATAGTTGTTACTTAATTTCAATACCACAACCATTATATTTCCAACATAGTCTTAGTTTACTAGAATATAATTAAATTGATATTTATCCGTCCCTTGTGTTCAATATATAACTTGGTCACCTTCGAAACTACAATTGATATCCTTCATACTTGAGGATTAATTGTGTGTTGAGAAAACGCTCATCATCGGGCTGCTGGGCTCGGTTCCACAATTGTCATTTTATGCGTTTCTTTCATGATATATAACTGCATTGATTGTTTTATTTGATGATTATTGTTATATATGTGGGCATGTTCTATGTGATTTATTTTTAATTGCATATTAATAGAAGCATGCTAAGGATGTATATTTTATTATTGGAACATTATATGCATGTTAAAAACCCTCGATGTTAAATAACTAAGTGGGAGAGGGGATTGGTAAATTATTTCAGCGGCCTCCATTATTGGTTTGTAAGTGATGTGAATGAACTTGCACATTGGCTATAGTGCCTTCCTCCCTAACGGATGAGTTTATTCACGGATCACTGGTACAAACTTCTTTATGATGGTTGTAGGAAGTTATCCATGCGCGTGTGTACTTCTCCAACAGTAAGGCACACAAGCTTGGGCAGTGGACTTGAAATCAAGTAATGGTGTACACTTAAGTGTAAATAATAAGTATCCTCCCCAACGGAGTCACTGCTGTTATTTACATGGCTAAAGAGAAATCGATTATTAATTATTTTATCATAAAGTTAGGCTGGCGATTGAAATTAAAGGGTAAAACCTTCTCTTGTAAATATTCAGGTTTGTATACGTCCACCCTAACTTGGAATGCAAATTCACAGTGCTTGAGATGTTGGTGAATTTTATTTTATATTGTTTTGAGGGAATCAATATAAATTGATAAATTCAAAGTGTTTGATCTGATTATTATTTATGATTCTCAAGAATTTCAAATGGCACTCAACTCACTTTCTGTTATACTTAAAGAACACAAACTTACTGACACAAATTATGTTGACTGGAAACGAAACATGGATATTGTTTTAATTGCTGAAGATTATATCTTTGTACTCATTAAGGAATGTCCTCCGGAACCTACTGATGCCTCTACTGAATAGCAAAGAGTTGCTTATAATAGGTGGGTCAAAGCTGATAGGATGACTAAGTGCTATATTTTGGCTTCTATGTCAAATGTGCTTCAGACTCAGTATCAAGCTATGAACATCGCATATGATATGATGCATAATCCTAGGGAACTCTTCGAGCATCAGAGTCGTCCTACTAGGTCGAAGGGCATGTCGGTGCTGATGAACGCCAAAATGGTTGAGGGCACTTCCGTAAGGGAGCATGTCCTTAGGATGATGGGTCAACTCAATGAGTTGGAGGTTCTTGGAGCTGAAATCGATGGGGAAACCCAAGTCAATATCATACTCCAAAGCTTGCCTTGGAGTTTTGAGCAGTTTCGCCTGAACTACGGTATGAACAAACATTTGTACACATTGGCAGAACTTCTGACAGAACTTGTGGCGGCGGAAGAACTGTTTCGTAGAGCTTCTCAAGTTCATGTTGCTGAAAATGCTTCTCATCCTAGGACGAAAGGCGGTAGGAATAAGAAGAAGCAAGAAAATTCAGCACCGGTGAACCAAGTAAAAGCAAAGGCTGGTGCGGTCAAGAAGCCTAAAGGTAAGTACTTTAAATGTAAGCAGTCGGGGTACTACAAGGCTGACTGCCCTCTTCTGAAGGGAAATAGGAATGGTAAATCTTATATACTAGTTGTGGAATCGTGTTTAGCGGCTGTATCTGCTGACACTTGGTGTGTAGATACGGGAGCCACTAACCATGTCAGCAATTTTTTGCAGGGGTGGGGTTCCACCAAACCCGACAGCTCAGTGATGGGGAGATTACCATACTCTGGGGAATGCTACAAGAGTAGCGGCTGTTGCAGTGGGAGACGTCTATTTATCTTTTAATAAGAATAAAACTCTTATTTTGAGGAATTGTCTTTATGTACCTCATTTTAGAAAGAATTTAATTTTGGTTTCTAAATTGTTTTTGGATGGTTATTCTGTTTCTTTCAATGACAAGGTTGTTTTAAGAAAAAATAAAATTTTTATATGTGATGGTGCATTGATAGATAATTTGTATACTCTTAATCCAATTTCTCCCACGGTGCAATAAATTGAAACGAATGATACATCTACTAATAAGAGAAAAGAACCTTCGAAAATGAATCAAACATATCTTTGGCATCTAAGACTGGGCCATATTAACTTGAGTAGGATTCAAAGGTTGATAGTTGATGGACCTCTGAGCTCATTAGTAGTAGAAAATTATCCAACTTGCAAATCTTGCTTGGAAGGAAAAATGACTAAAAGGCCTTTTAAGGCAAAGGGGTATAAAGCCAAAGATCTGTTGGAATTGGTTCATTCTGATTTATGTGGTCCTATGTCTGTCCAGACAAGAGGGGGTTATGAATATTTCGTCACTTTCATTGAAGATTATTCTAGATACGGATATATTTATTTGATGCGCCGCAAGTCTGAGTTCTTTGATAAATTCAAAGAGTATAAGACTGATGTGGAAAAGCAACTTGGTAAATATATCAAAACAATACGATCAGATCATGGTGGCGAATACCTCTTGGGAGAGTTTAGGAATTATTTATCAGAGGAAAAGATTGAATCCCAATTGTCTGCATCGGGCACACCCCAGCAGAATGGTGTAGCGAAAAAATGAATATGACTCTTATGGAAATGGTAAGATCAATGATGAGTTATTCGAAATTACCAAGCTTGTTTTGGGGATATGCCTTAGATACATCAGCTTACATCCTGAATTTAGTACCTTCTAAATCAGTAGCTTCCACACCCATCGAATTGTGGACCAAGAGAAAGCCTAGTCTCAATCACTTTCGGATTTGGGGTGCTTCGGCACATGTGTTGAAAGTGGATGTTGTTAACTTAGAATCGTATATGGATGTTTGTCTATTTGTAGGGTATTCTAAAGGAACGAGGGGTGGTTTATTTTATAGTCCTAAGGACCAAAAGGTGATCGTTAGCACGAATGCCAGATTTTTGGAAGAGGATTATATAATGAACCACAAACCCACGAGTAAAATTGTTCTAGATGAAGTAAGAGAGGAAACACCAAACATAATACCAACTGTATAAGAGGATATATCACAGGACACTGCACCGCGTGTCACACCTGATACACAATTGCCTACAGAGCCTCGTCATAGTGGGAGGGTTGTGAGACAACCAGATAAATTCATGGGATTGGGAGAGTCTTCTGATTTGGTCCCTGGTGAACATGAAATTGACCCATGGAATTACAACGAAGCACTGCAAGATAAAAAATGCTCAATCATGGCAAAAGGCAATGAAATCTGAAATAGAATCCATGTATTCTAATCAAGTCTGAGAGCTTGTAGAACCACCTAATAGTGTAAAAGCTATTGGATGTAAGTGGGTCTATAAAATAAAAAGAGGATCTGACGGAAAGGTGGAAACCTTTAAATAAGTCTTGTTGCTAAAGGATATACTCAAAAAGAAGGAATCGATTATGAGGACCCTTCTCGCCTGGGCCATGCTTAAGTCAATTTGGATTCTTTTGTCTATTTCTGCTTATAAGAATTATGAGGTACGGAAAATGGATGTCAAGACAGCTTTCCTAAATGGAAGTCTTGAGGAAAACATCTACATAAAGCAACCAGAGGGATTCATTGCAAAGGGCGAAGAGCATCTTGCGTGTAAGATTAATAGGTCCATTTATGGATTGAAACAGGCTTGAAGATCATGGAATATCCATTTTGATGAAGTAATCCAGTCATATGGATTTATCAATGTCCAGATAAATCATGTGTGTGCAAGAAGTGTGACGGAAATGTAGTGGTTTTTTTTGTACTCTAATCGAATGATATTCTGCTCATTGGAAACAATGTAAAGGTATTGTCGAGCATAAGGGTATGGCTGTTCAAGCAGTTTGTGATGAAGGACTTAGGAGAAGCCGGACACATTCTTGGTATTAAATTAATAAGGAATCGCAAGAAAAGAATGTTGTGTTTATCCCAAGCTTCATACATTGATACGATCCTGGCTCGTTTTAGCATGCAAGATTCCAAGAAAGATTTTCTACCTTTCAGACATGGAATACCTCTATCTAAGGGAATGTGTCCTAAGACACAATAGGAAATAGAGAAGATGAAGCTGGTTCCTTATGCTTTGGCAGTAGGAAGCCTCATGTATGCTATGCTATATACGAGGCCGGATATCTGTTATGCCATGAGCATTCTCAGTAGGTATCAAAGTAATCTAGGACAAGGGCATTGGACTGCGGTAAAGCACATTTTGAAGTACCTGCGAAGGACTAGAGATTATGTGCTAGTTTACCGGGCAGATACTTTGTTACCTTTGGGTTATACTGATTCGGATTTCGAGTCAGATAGAGATGCTAGTAAATCAACCTCGGGTTATGTGTTTACTCTTGGAGAAGGAGTGTAAAGTAGAAATGCGTTGCGGACTCCACCATGGAAGATGAATATGTAGCAGCCTCTGAGGCTGCTATTGAAGCAGTATGGCTTAGGAACTTCTTAATGGACTTGGATGTGATTCCTGATTTGCCCAAAGCGATCACAATTTATTGCGATAACAGTGGTGCAGTAGCAAACTCGAAGGAACCACGAGCCCATAAGGCGAGTAAACACATTGAGCGCAAGTACCACCTAATACAAGACATCGTTAAAAAGGGGATGTCATTGTCACTAAGATTGCATCAGAGGATAACCTAGCCGATCCTTTTACTAAGAGCCTTCCAGCGAAATCGTTCAATGGGCATGTAGAAGGAATGGGGATTAGATGCGTGTCAGCAGATATGACATCGTAGTCTTTTAGTATAAGTGGGAGATTGTTAGATTGTATACTTAAAGTCTGGCTTTTGTATGAAATAATATTTTCACAATTTATTTGAAATGAGAATCATATGATCAAACGTCTTGCATATTATAATTTATTTATATATTTGTGCAAAAGTACATTTACTTTATATTGTAGATAATATGTTGTGCGACAACATGCTAAAGATCATATTATCAGTTTCTTTATAAAATATAAATAAATGCTCACAACCGAGATAGATGGGGACTATCTATCGGGATGGTTGTAGTGTAATTTGGTATTAGTTTATCTTGACTATAAAATCACATTAGTGTACTTAGTGTGTATTGAGCAGGACCGCATGATATCATTCGACTTGTACTGTCTATATAGGAGAACTTGATCTCAGTTATTATGGATGTTCGTGCTCTTAATCCCTATACAATAACCTCGATATGTAAGGCAGTATGTATTTCTTTGATTCATCAATGAGACAAATTTACATGTATTAAATCAACAAACTCGGTGAGTTGAGAAGTAGTGTTGTCTGTATAGTGTGCGGTTGATTGTAGAAGGAATCCGTGTCCTATTTAGGTTGATGAGGTTCTCTTGAGGAGCTCATAAGGTTTGTAATGTAAATCTTGCAAGTGGATTAATTCCGGCATGATAATAAGGTTGAGTGGTACTACTCTCGGATGAGATATGAATTAATTTGAGTTGTTTGTAACTTAAATAATTAATGACATTGTATATCTTAAATATGGGGAGACTGTCGGGCTCATAATAAGAAGGAGCCCATAACGTAATTATGGGATTAGAGCGGCAGTGTAGTAATAATATTTTAGTGGACGATGTTATTATTATTGGACTTAAGTATAAGCTTTGGGCTAAGCTTGGATACTTAAGCCCAATGGAGGCTCAACTTCAATTTCTCCTCCTGGTCCCTGCTGTAGCCCATATATAAGTTATCTCAGCTTCCTGGAACCCTCACTCTGCACCGTTTTCAACGTGAAAGAGAGGAGAGAAAGCAGATTGAGAAGATCTTGAAGATTGTCGCCCACATGATGTTAGGATTAAACTTGAGGAATACAACAGAAGATCAAGAGGTTGTTCTCTGCAGTTCTTCAACAACATATCCTGGTGAAAGGTAATGTAGACTTTGATTTATTGCTTCCGCTGATCTAATTTATATGGAACCCTAACGGTTCACTCTAACCAAACGATAGAATGCCAATAGTTTGGTCAATAATTTCTAGGTGCCACTTTACTATTAATTTTTTCTTGGAAATAAATAGATGGATTTGTAATTATTTTGTATCAAACTTGAGACTAAATTGAAAATTTTTTGATGTGAAATTCATTTTTCTTAAATTATGTTGTATCGTTTCTTGTAGTCTTGTTGATGATGATAGTGACTTTATGTCTGATGATAGTCCTCCAAGGTATGTAAATTTTAATATATTGTAACCAATTTTTTTTTATGTAATATTTTTTTGTTTGTTTTTTTTATGTTTAGTTATGTTTGTATTGCAGACAAGCTTCTAATAAACCTATTACTAAGAAACCTATTACTAAGAAGAATGTTACTCCCTCCGTCCATCCTCAATGTATTCATTTACTTTTTGCACGTGGATTAAGGAGTATTATTATTTTATGTGTAATATGTAGTTTTATTAGTGGAAGGTGTGGGTCTCATATTTTATTTGTATTAATGGAGGGTGTGAGTCCCATAGTCCAAAAAAGGAAATGGATAGATTAAGGATGGATGACCCAAAATGGTAAAATTGATAGATTGACAGTGGACAGAGGGAGTACTAAGAAACCTGTTACTAAGAAGTCTGTTACTAAGAAACCAAATAGGAGGTATTACATTTGTGTTCATAGGTGACTTGTATTTTTTACTATGAACATTATTAATCAATATTGCTTTTTTTATTGCAGTGATAAGAAAGAAAAAAAGAGGGTTGATTACAGACTAATGGAGAAGTAATTTTCATTTATTTGTTTGTCTTTATGATTTTCTGTGTTTTATGTCATATGATTTATCATGCTTATATATTTATTTTGTCCAGTGGTTTACTTAGCCATTGCAGGCCTAATGGCCTTAACAATGTTGTGCGAAAATTCAATGAAAAACATAAGTTCGATATCAAAGAAATTGGGTTTGGTACCTTGTTGGATTTTTCTTTCAATAATTGTTAATTTATTAAGAATTTCCAAAAAGGGGTCAGAGCCCTTGTCTACCTTACAACTCACACAAACACACCCAAATTAAATCCTATTTCATAGCTAGAAAATGAAGAAACCTAGATACATGCATAAGAATAGAGTTAACTACTCTATCCACCGTTGGTCGATCTCCCTCTAACAAAGCTTTATATTGTGCTCCCCAAATGAAGTACATGCATCCATAGAGCGCCAACTCTCGTCGCGCCTTCTCACGAACATGGACCCTGCGGTCCTTGTGAATCCATTTTAACCCCGCTAACACCGACGACACCATTCTATTCCAGCCCACCTTCATCCTCACATGATCCCACACTACGTTTGCAAATGGACATCAAAAGAACAGATGGTCTCTCGACTCCAAACTGCCCACACACAACACACACTCTTGCGGACCTTCTACTCTCCTCTATCTATCCATAGTGTTTAATTGATTCTTCACGGCCAACCACATATGGAAAGCATGTTTCCTTGGAACCCATGAACACCACAATGTTTTGTACACAAATCTCACCTTACCAACATCTGCAACTCTATAATAGAGTTTACTAGTAATCAATCTCCCCATCACTGAGCATGAAGATAGAGTGTCTACCAGGTCACTCTCCATGCGAGCACGCATCCTATCCCTTGCCTTCAACACATCTTTCCAGTCTATAGATGTAGAGCAGCTCGCCTCAACATCCCAACAAGAATCTCGTTCAAGGTATATGGAGTTTATCCATCTGATCCGCAATGAACTCTTTTCAGAGTGTACATCCACAAGGCCTCCACCAACGCCACATCATTCAGGAGTTCCACAATTCTCAATCCAAGCCCGCCCTATTTCTTAGGTAATATTACTTTACTCCATCGAACAGCTCCTCGAACTGTGCCCCATAGGAACTTCTTAATCATCTTCTCCAATCTATCTATCACACCTTTAGGAATCTTCACCATAGCGGCCCAGAAGTTAAGAATTCCATAAACCATAGAACGAATAAGCTCCAACCTTCCTGCATAGGACAGAGGACGACTAGACCACCCTCGAATCAAGTTCGCTACTTTAGTAATGAGAGGTTCGGAAGCAGGCTCCTTCAACTTCTTACCATCCAGTGGGACACCCAAATATCAGACAGGAAAAATACATCCTCGAAAAGGTAATACTTCTCTTATCCTTTGCTCCTCGATAGTCGATACCCCAGCCATAAATAGACTAGACTTCTCCTCACTCACCACTAGCCCAGATACCCTAGCAAAAATTCTTAGAGCTTTGGCAATTACCTCAGCAGAGGCACGATCGCCATAAGAAAAAAATCAGATCGTCAGCAAAGACAAGGTGGGTGAGTCCCACTCTGGCACACTGTCTAGAATGATACTTATATCCTCCTCGGACAGAGAGTTGTTTAAATAGTTTGGAGAAATAATCCATACAGAGTACGAACAAAAGAGAGGATAGAGGATCCTCTTGACTTAATCCTCTATTCCCCTAAAAAAACCTTCCGGTAGCCCATTAATGAGAATGGAATAAGAGGTAGTAGTAACACACTCCATAATCCACCCAATCATCTTCAGTGGAAATCTCAACCCTGATAGTACATCTCTAAAAAATTCCCAGTTCACACAGTCATATGCTTTCTTAATATCAACTTTAATTGTCATTCGTCTAGCAATACATCCCTCTGCCCAACCATAATTTTTTACCACTTCCTGGGCCAACATGATACAATCCCTCATCTTTCTCCCTTTCATAAAACCAAACTGACTCTCTGAGACCAAGCCATCCATCACTCCTGAAATACGTCCCACAATAACTCTAGAAATGATCTTATAAAGCACGTTGCAGAATGAGATAGTACAGAAATTTTTAACTCCATGATCATGAACACCCTTAGGAATCAAGGTGTTGAACATGAAGTTAATCTGACGAGGAATCAGGGTTATAAACGTGGAGTTAATCTGATGAAGTATCCTCCCTAAATCAAAGAATTTCTGAACTGCAACCTCCAACAACCTCCCACGCATCCTTAAAGAATGAAGGTGGGTAGCCATCAGGGTCAGGAGCCTTACTAATATTCATGCTCCATATAACATTATTAATCTCATCACTTGAGATTGGAACAATCATCTCAGCAGCTTGCTCGTCTGTAATCACTGCACCATGCTCAAAGACAGAATAGTCGATATCCTCACGCTGACTAGATGACCCAATAGCCCTTTATAGAATGTCAGAAATTCCTCCACAAGTTGATCATGGGAGGTGGTATTCCCAGAATCAGTGCTTATGGATTTATAAGATTATGACTCCCATGAGATTTGACCATTCTGTGAAAGAACCTGGTAGCCTTATCCTGATTCTTCAAATACTCTCCACGTGCAAGTTGGTCGAGGAATAAATGCTCGGCATTAGTAACAAAATCCGCCTGCTTAGCCGCTAATTTCACATTGTCCCACAACTCAGCATTACCCAGGTCTTCATGACTCGCCACATGTAGTCCAACAACTGTTGGCGTTTGGATCTTTTGGTTAACATGAACCGTTAGGGTTCTATACGTTTTACAGTGGAAGCAAGAAAACAAGAAATGCATTACCTTTCACCAGGATATGTTGAAGTAGAAGGATTCTCGCCAGCAGCATGCGTGATTAGCCATTTTGTAGTAGGGATGACCAATTAAAATAATTTATCGAACCACAGGGAGGTAGGTACTAGTGCTTGAGCGATCTCACGTTTGTTGTAATTTTATAGAAACAAATCATCAAAGGGATTGGTTGTTTAAACAATTAAATAACAATAACCAAAGCAAGCAAGCAAGCAATGATTATCAAACAAGATAGATGGATTAAAAGTGGTTTTCCAAATTAAGTAAAAGTAAGATCAACAACAATTAAGAAGTGAAAATTCTAGGATACATGCATCAAATTCATATTAATCATGGGTATAAGACTAAGGGCCAACACTAAATTCACCTAAGCTCCCTCTAGAGATGGATAGGATATGAATCTCAATTAACTCAACAGATTGGTTCTCACTCAAACAATTCCAACTAGGTACTAAGCTTGAAATGAGAGTCCCTTCACACAATTAATTAACCTCTCGATTAAACCAATCACATGTTCTATCAAAGGGTTCTAAATTCTAAAGGATTTCTCAATCTCTTTACAATTTATAATGCACATAAGTGTTTGATGAAATGATTCACTCAATTATCCTATGCACATAATTGATTTCTCAATCTAATCACATATTTAGAACAACTAAACACACAAATCATCATAAACCTCAAGATCATAAACATCAATGATAGAAAATCCATTTATCCAATCAACATATGAATTTAAATACACAAATCCTATAATTATTCAACAACTCTTATGTTGCTAATCTCACAAGGGAGATTCGTCTACCATATTCATAAAGAAATTAACATAGACAATTAAATCCTTACAAATCATGATAAAACTATGAGATTTAATACAAAGATTGAATGGAAACTCCCTTGATCTATCTTCAATAGTGATCTCCTTCCCTTCTTTGCACTTTTCTCTCTTCCTTGATCCTTTTCCTTAACTTGGATGTAGAAATTGATGGTGGGATGATGGTAGATCTAAAGGATGAAGATGGATGAAGATGATGGTGTAAAATGAGAGAAATAGTGTGTGAGATGTGTGTTGGGCTGTGAATTTCGGATCTCCATCTAAAATATTGAAGTATTGGGTATTTATACCCCTTGGGAAGCTTCTAGAAGGATTTTGATTTTTTTACAGAATTTTACACAACAGAGTCGTGCTCTGCAACACACCCATAAGGTGGCCGTGTTGGGTGAATTGATGCTGCCGCATGGCCTCTCCTTACATGCCCGTGTTACGCAACACGGCTCGTGTGCTGTAACACGGGCACAGGGTGATCGTGTTGGATGAATTGATATCGGCCCCCGGCCACTTCTTACAGGGCCGTGTTCCGTACACGGCCCGTGTTGGTGCATGCCCCTGTTTTCTTCACTGTTTTAGCTTGATCTCCCTCGTTTCAACTCCGAATTGAGATCCGTTTTTTCCTACATCTTCCTTATCATATCTAGCATCCAAACACAACAAAAATACACACACATTTCAATAAAAATACAACCAAATAACACATAAATACGGATAAAATAATACAAAAATGGATAAAAAAGGCACTAAAATCAAGGCGAAAATATCACTCATCACACGCAGCCTCACCGTTTTGGCCATAACTCCCTCGTCTGATCTCCGATTGGAGTTATCTATGTGCCAAAATAATCTTCTCTTCTGTGGCTTTCCATAGTATATCACACGTCTAGTTTGGACTTCTACACGATTTAATAAAATTCATGGAAGTTGACGGCTTGAAACAGCAAATGACCTTTCGGTCTTCTGTTGTATTCCTAAGTCACGTCTCGACGTTGTGTGGGCAACGATCTACGAGACGAACTCAATCTGCAATCAATCTTTCTCTCACAGTTTCTGTCGTGGTGTTAAGATATCCAGACTGATGAGATTGGCTATTATATAGGCTACAACAGGGACCAAGAGGAGAAATTAGGGTTTGGGCCTCCCATTGGACTTAAGCATCCAAGTTTAGCCCAAAACTTATACTTAAGTCCAATAATAATAAATCATTCCACTAAAGAAATATTATTGCACTTCCACCCTAATCCCAAATTACCTTTATGGGCTCCTTCTTATTATGAGCCCCGTTAATCTCTCCGTGTTTAAAATTCAATTCCCATTAATTAATTAAATTACTGACAACTCCATTAATTAATATAATTACCAAGAGTAGTACCACTCAACCTTATTATCATGCCGGAATAAATCCACCTGCAGGGTTTACATGATAATCATTATGAGCTCCTCAAGGGGACATCATCAACCAATTCCATTAGGACACGAATTCCTTCTGCAATCAACAGCACACCATAGAGACATCACCATCTCCCAACTCACCGAGCATATTGATTTATCTTTTAAATATCACTCATTGATGAATCAAAGAAATAAATACCGACTTACGTGTCGAGGTTATTGTATTGGGATTAAGAGTACGAACATTCATAATAACAGAGATCAACTTCTATTATATAGTCAGTATAAACCAAACGATCTCAACAGCGGTCTTGCTCAATACACAAGTGCACTAGTGTAATTTTATAGTCAAGACATACTAATACCAAATCACACTACAACCATACCAATAGATAGTCCCCGTCTATCTCGGTTGTGAACATCTGTTTATACTTTATAAGGAGCCTATAATATGATCTTCCGTTTGACGCCGCCACATTATCTACAGTATAAAGTAAATGGACTTTTGCAACATCATTATTGCAAATGTTTGATCACATGATTCTCATTTCAAATAAATTAAATTGTTAAAACATTGTTCATACTAAAAGCAAGACTTTTAGTATACAATCCAACAATCTCCCACTTATACTAAAAGACTATGCTGCCATATCTTCTGCCATACATCTGATTCCCTCTCCCACTTCTTGACCATTAAAAGCTCTCGCCTTAAGGTCCTTGTAAAAGGATTTACTAGGCTATCATCCGATGGAATCTAGGCGACAACAACCTTCCCATCACCATACGATTTCTCGTATCAGGTAATACTAGCTATCAATGTGTTTAATCTCCTTATGGACTCGTGATTCCTTCAAGTTTGCTACTGCACCATTATTATCACAATAAATTGTGATAACCTTGGACAAACTCAAAATCACATCTAAGTCCATTACGAAGTTTCTAAAACCATATAGATACTTTGGTTGCCACAAGGCCCCAATATTATCCTCTTTCCATGGTGGAGTCCGAAATATATTTCTATATGACACTCATCTATACTATGGATCTACTTCCATTGAACATATAACCTTGAGGTGGATTTACTGCCGTCCCTATGATTTGAAAAACCCGAATCTAAGTAACCGTCAAGAAGTGATAAATTTTTCCAGTAAGCTTACATATAATTTCCAGTCCTCTTCAGGCACTTCAAATATGTCTTACCATAATTCAATATTTGTGTTCTAAGTTACCTTGATACTCACTTACTATGCCATTGGCAATACAGATATCCAATCTCGTGCATAGCATTCCATAGATAAAGCTTCCTTATTGCCCAAGCATAGGGAACCGACTTTATCTATTTAATCTTCTTTTATGTCTTAAGACATAAATCCTTAGATAAAATCACATGCTAAAACGAGTGAGGATTGTATCAGTTTATGAAGCTTGAGACTAGCATAACATCCTATCTTGTGATCTTTATTACCATGATCGCAAGGATATATTTTGCTTCTCTTAAGTCCTTCATTTCATACTGCTTTATCAACCATACCGATACGCGTGACAATACTCTTTCATTGTCTCCAATTAGCAAGATACCATCTACGTACATACAAGAAATACCATCACGTTTCCATCACTCTTTTCAATACGCAAGACCCATCCGAGCATTGATTAAGTCTATATTACTGAATTTTCTAATCAAAACGGATGTTCCATGATCTTGAAGCTTGTTTTAGTCTATCGATGGACACTTTTAAGCTTACACTCAAAATGCTCTTAGCTCTATGCAATGAATCACTCTGGTTGCTTCATCGTAGAGCCACTTACATCCCAATGGCTTTTACACCATTTGGTGGTTCTACAAGCTCCCAGATTTAATTTTAGAAAACATTGCAATTTGTTAAGATGTTGCATTTCAATCTTGTAGTGCTTAGTCATGTCTATGAGCCGATTTCATGTTTACTAGGAACTAAGTCTCACGACTCTCCCAAAATATAAATCTATCGTGTTGTAAAACAACCCCCCACTACGACAAGGCACTACATGCAATTGTGTATCAGATGTGACACTCGATGCAGTTTACTTGTGGTATATCTGTTGGCATTTGATCGTTTGGTTAACATGAACTGTTAGGGTTCCATACATTTCTAACAAGTAGTGGAAGCAACTAAACTAGAAACGCATTGCCTTTCACCAGGGTATATTGGAGAAGATGAATTCTCGCCGGCAGCCTGTGCAGCCTCACGAGAATGGCCATAACTTCCTCGTCCGATCTTCGATTGGGATGATCTATGCGCTTAGACGATCCTCTTTTCCGTGGCTTTCCGTCAGTATATTGCATGTTCGATTCTAAGGTCTGCGTGATTTTATAAAAATTATACAACGTGGTGAACAGCAGCAGCAAACGACATTCCGATCTTCTGCTGTATTCCCAAGTCCAATCTCGACGTCGTGTGGGCGACGATCCTCGAGATCTTCTCAATCTGCTGTTCACTCTCTATCTCACGTATGCTAGGCACAGAGATTAGGTTTAGAACAGTTGAGATGATTTATATATGGGCTACAGTAGGGACCAGGAGGAGAAATTAGAGTTGGGCCTCCATTGGGCTTAAGTATCCAAGCTTAGCTCAAAGCTTATACTTAAGTCCAATAATAATAATATATACCACTAAAATATTATTACTATACTACCGTTCTAATCCCAAAATTATATTTTGGGCCTCTTATTATGAGCCCGTTAGTCTCCCCATGTTTAAGATATACAATGTCCATTAATTAATTAAGTTACTAACAACTCCATTAATTAGTAGCTCATCCAAGAGTAGTACCACTCAACCTCATTATCATGCCGGAATAAATCCACTTGCAGGGTTTACACGATAATCCTTATGAGCTCCTCAAGGGGACATCATTAACCTATGATGGACATGGATTCCTTCTACAATCAACAACACACCATAGAGACAGCAGTATTTCCAACTCACCGAGTTTATTGATTTAATTCCATGTAAATCTCACCCATTGATGAATCAAAGAAATACATACGGCCCTACGTGTCAAGGTTATTGTATAGAGATTAAGAGCACGAACATCCATAATAACTGAGATCAAGTTCTCCTATAAGTCAGTATAGGTCGAACGATCTCATGCGGTCCTGCTCAATACACGCAAAGTGCACTAATGTGATTCTATAGCCAAGACAAGCTAATACCAAACCACACTACAACCATCCCGATAGAGAGTCCCTGTCTATCTCAGTTGTGAGCATCTGTTTATACTTTATACGAAAACCGATAATATGATCTTTCGCGTGTTGTCGCACAACATATTATCTACAGTATAAAGTAAGTGGACTATTGCATCTACATATAAATGAATTATAAGGAGCAATCATTTGGTCATATGATACTCATTTTAAATAAATTGTTATAAGATTGTTCATACGAAAAAGCTAGACTTTTAGTATACAATCTAACAATATCCTCTTGTAATCTTGGTACTAAAATTTGTGTCTTCCTTCTCACACCTTTAAAACAACTTATACATGGATTTGTAATTTATTACATAGTCCTTTCAAAAAATCTAATGTTCGTATTAACAATCACCTTCTGATCTTTTGGACTACTAAATAAACCACCCATCGTTTTTCTAGGATATCCCACAAACATCAATTCGACATGTTGTTTTCTAGGGCTTACCCATAAAATGAATTTAGTAATCTCAAATAATTCATCATCTATCTAACCATTTTCATAAGAATCCTATTCCATTATGGCACCACACCATACAGCTGGGGTTTGCCCGGTGTAGAAAAGTTGAGATATAATATCATCCTCTGATTAATAGCTCATAATTATCCTAAGAGGTACTCGCCACTACGATCGGATCGCAGTGACTCGATATATTTTCCATGATGCCTCACTGCATCAGCCATGCACTTCTTGAATTAATCATAGTACTCAGGCTTGCAGTACATCAAATAAATATGTCTTGTTTCTAGAATAATCGTGAAATATTCATAACCACCTCTTGACAGGATAATTTTAGGATCGCTTAAATCAGAATGAACCCTTTCCAACATATCTTTTCATGGCTCTATACCCCTTTACCTTGTATAGGCAATTTATCATTTTCACTTCCAAGTAAGACTCACAAGTTCGATAGTTTACACTTCCAATAAATCTAACGGTCCATTGGCTATCAACTTTCGAATCGAGCTTAAGTAAAATGATCTAGTCTTAGATGCCAAAGTATGTTTAGTTCATCTCCGAAGGTTCCTTTCTCTTACTAAAATTAGAAGATGCCTTATTAATTACTAATTGTTGCATCAGTGGGATTAACATGATTTAAGAGTATACAAATTGTTTCTATCGTACCTTAACGGATTATAGATCCATTCTTCATTATAATGACTATGTCATTTAAATAAAATAGAGTATCCATCCGTAAATACATAGAAACCGTAAAATAGAGTATCCATCTGCAGTCAATCTTTCTCTCGCAGTTTCTGTCGTGTGTGTTAAGATATCCGGACTGCTGAAATTGGCTATTATATAGGCTACAACAGGGACCAAGAGGAGAAATTAGGGTTTGGGCCACCCATTGGGCTTAAGCATTCAAGTTTAGCCCAAAACTTATACTTAAGTCCAATAATAATAAATCATTCCATTAAAGAAATATCATTGCACTGCCACCCTAATCCCAAATTACGTTTATGAACTTCTTCTTATTATCAACCCGTTAAGATTCAATGCCATTAATTATTAAGTTACTGACAACTCCATTAATTAATATAATTACCAAGAGTAGTACCACCCAACCTTATTATCATGTCAGAATAAATCCACCTGCAGGGTTTACATGATAATCATTGTGAGCTCCTGCAGGGGACATCATCAACCAATTCCGTTAGGACACAAATTTCTTCTACAATCAACAGCACGCCATAGAGATAGCACCATCTCCCAACTCACCGAGCATATTGATTTATTCTTTAAATTTCACCTATTGATGAATCAAAGAAATAAATCCTGACTTACGTGTCGAGATTATTGTATAGGGATTAAAAGTACGAACATCCATAATAACAGAGATCAAGTTCTATTATATAGTCTGTATAAACTGAACGATCTCAACAGCGGTCTTGCTCAATACACAAGTGCACTAGTGTATTTTTATAGTTAAGACAGGCTAATACCAAATCACACTACAACCATACCGATGGATAGTCTCTGTCTATCTCAGTTGTGAAGATCTATTTATACTTCATAAGGAGCCGATAACATGATCTTCCGTGTGACGCCGCGCACCATATTATCTATAGTATAAAGTAAATGGACTTTTGTAACATCATTATTGCAAACATTTGATCACATGATTCTCATTTCAAATAAATTATACTGTTAAAACATTGTTCATACCAAAAGCAAGACTTTTAGTATACAATCCAACAACAACCTCATCGCGAGCACGTTCCGCTCTCTCTGTAATATGACCAAAATCTCTCTTATAACTTGATAAATGTGTTAATGTAGATCTCATGGCATGGTTGGTTCAGAACTTCAACAGTGGGAGTAGGATGTTAACTATAGATAATTATCAGAGCTTTTGTATTACTCCCGATGATGGGTATGATGTTTTTATATTTCCATGGAACGAGGGCATGAATGTGACAATGTTTACATCTCATGAAGGGTCAGAGTTTCTTATTTTCATCAAAGAGGAATATGATATAAAGGTCAAAATGTATTCTGGTTGTTTGGTTGATGTTCTTTTGAACAATTTTGACGATGGAGGTTTGGAATTTGAAAGGATATTTGTGTTATATGCTGTAAGTTCTTTCCTTACACCTTTTGTGAATGGGTCCTTGAAGAGTCGGGTTTCTAAATCCTTGGAAGATGTGAGTATGATTCCCAAACTTGATTGGTGCAAGTTTGTTTTGGATGAGCTGTGCTTTGCTATTTTCAATTTTAAGAAAATATATAGTACACGCATTGGGAGATATATTCTTCTATTACAAATCATATACTTTCATCGTATGATTTGGAGGGAAATACCGGAACCCATATCCATGCCTCTTATACTGCATTGGACCAATATTAAACTGAATTCAAGGAAGAATGAAGAACTGGAAGCTGGCATATTTGGTTTGGGAAAATTGAGCAACAAATATCCTCTATCTACTAATGGAGTTGTCAAATCTGTTTACCTTGGAACCAGTTCAGATGATTTTATGGATGTACAGAGACGAAGTTATTATATAATACATTTTTTTAAATAATTTTATACAGGTTACTCTTATATATGAATACGATTACTCTTTTATATGTCTTGGGTTACTCTTACTTATTTAAACTTATATTTATTGGAATATAGAATTAATCTGTCGGTTTTGTGTTTTCATGAAATAGGCATTTTTTTACATAGCCTTAAGCGTGATGTGGATAGTTTCCTCAAGAAATACCGATCAAAGCTTGTTAAGCTTTTTGAAACTTGCTCAAAAGATGAAGGATAATCAGAGTTCAACTCCTGAAGAATCTGATTCCCAGAAGTTCTTTGGTGATGAGAAGGTGTTGAAATATATTGATGATATTGTCAAGCATTTCAAAGCAACTAAAAAACTAGCTGCAGAAATGCGTATTATAAGTTTACCCCCATCTCCACCCATGCCTTCTGATCCAGATGAGGACTACTTTGAGGCTATAAAACAACATTTTGACTTTGAAGATGTTTAATTGGATGAAGATCTTGATGTTGAGGATTTGTAAATTCAAGAATTAAATGAAGCAAGAGATTCTGTTCAAAGAAGAAGACCTTAGAGATATTCGAATCTGGACAATATGGTTGAAGATGTTGGTTATGTTTCGAAATTCATGACCCGAAACAAAAAGGTTTTTGAAAGCATACAGAAGGAGTTTAAGGAGGTTTTGGACTATATTTTCTATGATGCTGATGTTTTAAAAGATCAGTAAGTGCACTTTTTCTTTATTAATATATTTTTTAAATATAATTTTATCTTTTTATTAACATATTTTTTTTATATTTTATAATTTAAATATGGATCGTTATTATCGAAGGGGGTTGTTCCATTTTATCAGAAAAGATGATATTTTTTCAATGAAACGTAATTGCCAAATATACGATACGATCATTTCTGCATGGATTGTGGAGGTGAATGCTGATTCATCTCATGATGGGCACAAACCAAGATTTGTTTTCAATATTGATCATAGTGTAAATATTTCTTTATTTTTTTTAATTGTTAAATATTTTTAAATAAATCTAATGTAATTTATTTATATATTCTTTATTTTTTTGTAGAAATTTCTCCAAAAAAAATTGAATCAGATGATCCAAAAGACAACTACGATGATTTTAAAGGATACTAGGATTTATGGCTGGAGTCTTTCAAAGACATTTTATTAAGTGCTGAATTGGTATGATTTATTGTTATTTTATGTATCTGATATTCTTTTTGGCTGATACGATTACTCTTTAAATAATGATGCAGTTATTCTTTAGAGTTAATTAAGTTACTCATATCGTAGAAAAACTTTTATTTTCCTATTATAAATGGGATTACTTTTTATATTTGTTGAAGTTTTACATTTTTTATTTAATAAACTTGCTTAACATTTTAATGTTATTTTTATGTAGTTTTTTGTCCCAGTGTGTTTGGAAAATCATTACAATCTTGTAGTCATCAATGTGGTTGACTCCAAGATCCAATACTTGGACAACAAGAAGTGGTCAAATTTCGTAAAATAATACGACTATGAATCAACACGTTTCCTGGTAACATATTACTGATCTGTTTTTATTTCTTTAAATTTAACATTTTAAAGTTTTTTTATTTTTATTTCTTTTATTCTTTTAGGTCCAATTGATGATTCAATATTTGGGTGATATAAGTCATCCCAAAGCTCCTGAAATGATTGACTATGTGCATGAGATAGTTATGTTTAAATGGACTACATCAAGAGTAGATAATGATTGTGGTATTTATATCATGCATCATATGAAGTACTTTGATGGATTTCCTTATACAACTCTGGATTTGAATAAGGAATATTTTTTCAGTATATAAGTGCCTTCATTATTTATAAGCACTTTCGTATTTGTTCCAATGTAGATGAAGATTTTAATACTTAATAATTATTATATGATTTGTTCCAATAAGTTTTGTTCCAATGTAGAAATAACATAAAAGATTTGTTCCAACTGTTGATCAGAAACAGTGGTTTTACTACTTTAGGTTACTCTTTTACAGTTAATTGGATTATTCTTTATGACAACCTAGATCACTCTTAAATAATATGCTGCTCTTTATTTAGATTCTTTTACTTTGTTGGTTTCTGTTTCTTTCTTAATATCTTCCACTACATTTTCCTATTTTCATTCGACAAAGATGTGGACATTTTAATAACCTATACATATCATGAGTCTTGGCTTGGGGGGCTAGTGGACTGTGATCATATTCCACCCTTGATTATTGTATTTTGATAATTGCATCTTATTGCACTTTGATTATTCCATCCTCTTTTTTGTAGGCTGGTTTAAGGTTGAGGCTTCGGGGTGAAATTTCTGCCAATATAATATTATCAAACTTCAAAGAGTTGAGGGATTATATTATTATTGAAACAAAGAAATATTACAAGAAAAATCCAGATTTTATCAAGAACATCTCTGAGCATAAGAAGGAAGACTTAATGCAAAGGAAATTGGAGAAGAAGGCGTTGGCTGGCGAGAAGTTAAAGAGTTTAAATGAACATATATTGGGAAAGAGGAAAAGGATTCCCAGAAAACTTTCTACGTAATAGTTAATTAGATTTGGTTCAAATTATGAAACTCCTATTTGTGTCATTGATTTGCAGGTACTCGAAGTACTCTTCTGAAGTAAATGAATTTTGATTGCTAGTAGTTAAACTGTTTGATTCACTGATTGTACAAGAAATACTCTCCTTTTGATTCACTGATTTGTGAAGTGTTGGATAATTGTTTGAACTTTGATATATGAAATTTGTGTATGTATTTTGAAATTCATGTTTGATTTCTATGAAATTAAAATGTTTTCTCATTTGTACAATTCCAACAGGTGTTGTTACAAAAGTGAAATGTTTATACTCAGATTTAGGTTACTAGATGAGAGTGAAAATAAGCATGTTTTAGTATCCAATTTAACATTTTTTATGGGAATTGTTGTTATATATTAGCACAAGTGTCTTATGTTCAATATATTTTAGAAAAGGTGCACTTGAGGTGTTTTATTGTATTTTAGGAGGAAAAAGGATCAAAAGTACAAAGTTGGAGAAAATATGCAATTTGTGTAGGAATGCTGAAAAACGCACGTCCAATTTGTGTAATTTTTCTGTATTTGTGTGGAGTTCTAAACTACAAGTGTGATACATGGTTGGATAGCCACAGAAGAGAGGATCGTTTTAATATAAGGAACACTTCATCGGAGTCCAAATGAGAAAATTATGATCAAAATGTTGTGTCACGCAAGCTGTGCCGAACAGAACAGCTGTGTCACATTCCATGCCTTGTTACACCTTCAAATATTAGAGTTTCTATGAGTTCTTTATATGTATAGAATTCTAAGGAAGAGAGGATAACATGAGCCCAATAATTACTCAAATCGGAGCTCGGATGTGGAAGTTACGCGCGAAATGGTGAGACTGCGCAAGCTAGTTCGACCAAGGAGATCTGTTCGACGAAATGAAGACAAGTCAAACGGCAAAAGTCAAGTCTAACTGGAAATTTTAGCTTACAAACATCCCGATCGACCAGAACCACACTTGTCGAATGGGGACGTGGAATTTTAATTTCGACGGGGTTTACACACCCTGTGCGTGTATTTTCATGTTTTCCAAGAAAAAACTCATCCAAGATCCATAAGGAGAGCTTACAAGTATAAAAGGGGATGTAGATCACATCATTATTCATTAAAGGAGACCACAACACAATCAATCCTACACCCCACAAGGAGGGATCACCCCCCAACCATTATCCACATTCTTTCCTCCATCCATCCATCACCTTGAAGATTCGTCTGTTGAATTAAAAGGAGAACCAAGAGGAGGATTCAAGATGGAGAAGGATGCGACGACTCCCGAATCTAGGGTTTTATTCGTTTCCTAATTTATCTTGTATTTTCAAGACATATGGGTAAGACCTATCCAACTCCCATGATTGTTCTTCGCAACATCATAAGTTAGAACTATTTTGGTAGATCTAGGGTTTTGAAGGTTTTATGAATTAATTTAACTTTCGTGTGTATACTCCATACAACACTACTTGTGGATTTATTTTATATAAGACTATGCGTTTTTAATTCATACTCAGAGTTGTTTTGTACATCATTAACTATTATGTAGAGTTTGAACACATAACTTGGTTATTGATTGAATGCATTCACTGCTGAGCAGGATTCCATGTTACGATTCTAAGTGAGGGGACTCCGAAGCTTCATTAGAACTATCTTATATAAATACCTATTAATTTAATTGAATTCGAGTTATTAAGTAGAATAAAGAGAATAATTTTATAGTACATATAAAGGGAGATTATATCGGGTTAGAGTACCAATTGGCCAGGGAAATAATTGATATTGATAGTACCTAGAAAGGGGGGTGAAATTTTATCTCTTGCTCAAGGTTATTCACACATGTTACACGCATATTTACTTGTGTCTATAGAATAGATTTGCATGGCTTAGTGATGCATCCATGATGAGGATTTTCTCAATACACAATATTAATCCCGAAGTGTGAAGGATGCTATTGTAGCTTTAATAAGCGACCAAGTATATATCGAACCCAAAGGACGTATTATTATCAGTTTAATTATAATCTAATTTATTAAGACTAGTATGGCAATATAGTTTTGATGATTAAGTAACTAATAAAAAATAATTAAAATAGCAATTAAAATAAACAAGCAATAAAGATTAAATGAAAGTGAATAAGTGAGAATATAGGTAGTCATTCGGGCCATCCAGTTACTCATTAACTTTTCTTCCGTGTATCAATATCCGACTCTGCCTTGTGGAGTATGGACGCTCACTAAACCATACAAATCTACTCTATAGACACAAGTAAATAAGCATGTGACACGTGTGAATATCGTTGGAGCAAGAGATATAATTCACCCCCCTTTTCTAGGTACTAACAGAATCAATTTTTTCTCGTGCACTTAGTACTCTAACCCGATATGATCTCCCTTTATAGGTACTATGAAGTTATTCTCTTTGTCCTACTTATTAACCCGAATCATATTCAATTAACAAGTATTTATACAAAATAGTTCTAATGAGACTTTGGAGTCCCCTCACTTAGAATCATAACATGTAATCATGCTCAGCAGTGAACGCACTTAATCAATAATCAAGATATGTATTCAGACTCTACGTAACAATTAATGATGCACAAAATAACTCTGAGTATGAATTAAAAATGCATAGTCTTATGTAAAATAAACCACAAGTAGTGTTATATGGAGTATACACATAGAAGTTCAATTAACTTATAAAACCTTCATGAACCCTAGAACTACCGAAGCAGTTCTAGCCATAATTGATCGAAGAACAATCATGGTGGTTTGATAGATCTTACCCATAGTCTTAAAAATTACAAGATAAATTAAGATGCAAAGTAAACCCTAGATGCAGGTGCCGTCGCATCTTTCTCCGTCTTGAATCTTCACTTAGTTCTCACTTGATTCGATAGACGAATCACTCTCCACTGCTCCGTGGATGATGGTATGGTTTTGGATGTTGTCTAGAATGAAGGTGGTGAATGGTGTCTTGTTCCCTGCGTACGGTCTTCCCTTTGTACTTGTGAGCTCTCCTTATGGACCTAGGATGGGATTTTTAAGCGAAAACATGTACTGAAGGTCTAAAACAACAGATTCAAAAGTTTCTCGGGCATCGGTTCGACCAAAGCCCCTGTTTAAATCAATCAAGGCCTGGTCGAACCGGCCTGTAACTAGCTGGCAGGTGACCACTTCAACTCGAACTCCTGGTCAAACCAGAAGCTTTGTGGTCGAACCACATTTGCGAAAAATTATACTTTTGGTTCGACCATGGTTCGACTAATACACCTGGTCGAACCGTACTGTCGTGGTCAAACCCCTCTGTAGCTCATCTTCAGGCCACTGGTTTGACCTGAATCGGTGGTCGAACCACTTGTGTTCTGGTTTAACCAAGCTCTTTCATGCCCCTCTTCCAGTTTCGAGCACTTCTGTCATGTTTTCCTTTGCTAATCCGCTCAAAAGGCATCACACGCACCTGATTCATGACTTTCTACTACATATCTCGATATATCTTGACTTAAGATCAAATCATACATCATTTCACACAAATTAGAGCTTCAAATACATGAATTTACACACTTATCAAACCCCCAAATTTACATGTTTCTCGTCCCCAGGCAACGAAATCAAAACCATAAGAGTAGTGTAAAATTCACAAGTCAATCAAGTCAAGTAAAATACATACCTACACATGCAATTTTATTAATTTAAAACAAGTATCACTCGCTCTCAAGTGTAAAATACACTTAAACAGGTTAGTATATACGTTCATACTCAATTCATATTCTTGTATAACCATAAGCTTTGCAAGGGTCTCAAAAATCAACTTATAATCAACTCATTACTAGGATCTCAAAGGGCTTGCTTTTGGGTTGTAATATTGGCTCTTTGGTAAAGGTAGGAAAATATAGATAAGTGACTAATTCACTAGTAGAGAATTACCTTGGAGTTTTTCTTTTCATCAATCAGCTTCCTCTTCTCCATCTTATTCTCATGATCTTTACAATTCAACATTTTCCTTCTTCACATTGGCATCAAAATCGTTATTTTCTCCTTTCTTCAAAGTACAAAGGTACTAATTTCGGGCAGTACCTTTCTACGTAGTCGGGGGTACCGATTTTAGGCACTACCCTTAAAAAAGATTTAACCATATTTTTCATGACACTTTATATCGCTCAACCAAAATTTTCCTTTCCTTTCTTCTTCACATCAAACTAGCGTATGAATTCCTTAACTCTCCACTAATGAATAAGGTATTCAACAAGGCTTAAGTAAAGGATAAATAAAGGCTTTTTATCAAGGCTTGCCAAAGAAAAAGCTTTTAAAGGCTCAACGGGGCTTCTAATGATTCATACATTATATAGGAAGGTAAAATTTAGCTAAGTGACTCAAATAAACAATAATGGCCTAAGATCATGTCCTAATAACTAATCAACCATAAGTTTCACGCAAGACTCTACGCCAAGTTCTAGAATACGGTCATATGAACAATTCTCACAGGAATAAACGATCATGCATGGATGTAGCACGATTTCATAAGACTCAAATTCTCACATGGGTAAATAGAATCCTAAGCACTCCTCATAACATATAATCGAGATCAATTTCACACTGAACTCCACATATTTAACAAGTTATACATGTTTTTTATCAACAAAATCAACACATGCAAAATATGAATGCAACATACTTATCAAAGAACCAAACATATCAATCCAATCAATGTCACCAACCATTCCAACCTCAATCCAATCTCAAGTATCAAGTATCACACCTCACTTCAATCTCAAATCAGAATATCAATATACGTACATGCCACTCACACCACAAATACCCATCCTGTAAAGAGAAAAAGAGAAGGGGGATGAGATGAAGCAGATAAGATGAAAACCTGGCACCCTCTACTCCTCCAGAGCATCATCATCTTCTTCGCCCCTGCGTCAATCATCGAAATCTCTCTGAAGTGTATCCTACTTTCTATCTAATGCTTCATAGTTATCGTTCAAGTCCTCTAATCTCTGATCCATGGCATCATACCTCAAACTCAGTACGGCATAGTTTGTGTTTGCCAATGCAAGATGGCAGTTCGTCTCCCTCAAATTATATTTCAAGTTGATAAGGTGCTCGTTTATCAGTCGAAACTGCTCCCTATAGAACTCATCAGGTCCGTCCCATTGCTGCTATTGTGGCTATATTGGTGGCAGATCATGCTGCTGCTGCTGTGGCAAATCCATCTCCTGATGCTGCTTAGGATGTTCTTCTCTATGCATCTGCTTTACGTGCTCTCCTTGCGGAGAAAGTTGTTGTGGCTGCTGTGTTTGGTCCACTATTCTTTGTAAATCAACTAACATACCCGCAGCGTACATATGAGCCACGATCCTCCAATCGCCTCTCCTCAAGCACATAATCGAGATGGCCTCGTGTGCAAGATTGTTCATCAGCAAGTTCCCATTGATGAGAGTGTAAATTCATGTATTTTGGGCTCTAATTTGTGTGGAAATTGAATACGATTGAGTATTTTATTAAGACAAATCAGAATATTTATGGAGAAGCCACGAATTAGAGGATACTAGGGCATTTTGGGCATATTTGTACAGGGAAATAAATCGCAAGGGCTCGGAATTGGAAGACACGATTTTTGAGGCAATTTTCAAAGGTTGTTCGACCTCGGGACCTTGTTCGACCATCATCACTTTAGTCGAATAAGATGGTCAAGCCGAGCAAGATATGCAGAAACGTACAGAGAGCTTGCTCGACCAAGGAAAGTTGTTAGAACAGCTTTATCTTGGTCGAACAAATTAGGCTTGGTAGAACAGAATGTGCAAAATCTTACAGAAAGCTTGCTCGACTGTTGCTCGACAAGGAGGCCTTGCTCGACCAGTCGAGGCTTGGTCGAACGAATTTTCGCTGATGCTATTTTTGGTAATTCTGGATTTCTTTTACCAAATTTGACATATACCTCAAGCAAAAGCCCATTCAAGGCCCGTAAGGAGGTTCCACGAGTTTAAAAGAAGAGCTTTTGCAGGAGAAAAGGAAATCACAACACTTCATCATCTATTCACCATCGAAACCCTACCGCCATCCGAATGAGCTGTGGAGAGAGATTCGTCTGTCGAACCAAGTGAGAATCAAGTTAAGATTCAAGATGGAGAGAGTCGCGACGGCGCCCGCATCTAGGGTTAACTTCGCTTCTTAATTTATCTTGTAATTTTCAAGACTATGGGTAAGATCCTACCAACCACCATGATTGTTCTTCGATCAATCATGGACTAGAACCGTTTCGGTAGTTCTAGGGTTATGAAGGTTTTATGAGTTAATTTGTCTTTCATGTGTAAACTCCATACAACACTACTTGTGGTTTATTTTATATAAGATTTCACTTTTTAAATTCATACTCACAGTCGTTTTGTGCATCATTAACTGTTATGTAGAGTCTGAATACATATCTTGGTTATTGATTGAGTGCGTCCACTGCTGAGCAGGATTACATATTATAATTCTAAGTGAAGGGATTCTGAATTCTTATTAGAACTATCTTATATGAATACTTGTTAATTGAATAATATTCGGGTTAATAAGTAGGATAAAGAGTATAACTTCATAGTACCTATAAAGAGAGATCATATCGGATTAGAGTACTAAGTGCACGGGAAATAATTAATACTGATAGTACCTAGAAAGGGGAGGTGAATTATATCTCTTGCTCCAAGGATATTCACACGTGTCATATGCATGTTTACTTGTGTCTATAGAGTGAACTTGCATGGTTTAGTGATGCGTCCATAAACCACAAGGCAAATCGTACATCAACGTATGGAAGATAGATTAATAAGTAAGACTGGATGACCAGAAAAACTACCAAAATTCTCACTTGATCACAGTCGTATTTTCTCTATTTCTTATTTACTTTAATTCCTATTTTAATTACTTGTTATTTAGTTATTTAATCACCATAAACCAATTTGACAGTATAGTCTTAATTCATTATAATATAATTAAATTAATAATAGTTCGTCCATTGGGTTCGATAATCACTTTGTCACCTATCGAAACTACAATTGATATCCTTCATACTTGGGGATTATTTTGTGTGTTGAGAAAACATCCATCAAGTTCTTGGCGCCGTTGCGGGGAGGCTTAATTATTAATCCATTATTTCTAAGTTTAATTAGGACTATTTTATTTGTGTTTTCTTTTCTTTCTAACTTTGAATTTTTCTCAGGTGTATGCACACTAGATCGAACGGAGGTCGAACAACACTTAGAGAATGAGATTTCTCGATCTGCAAAGTCGTTCGACCAAGACCTTGCTATTCGACCAGACCATCTTGGTCGAACGGTGGTCAAGCACTAATTGAAGAAACAGAGCTTGCGATCAACAATGTCGTTCGACCAAACCCAGTCTGTTTGACCAAACTAGCTTGGTCGAACAGAGGTCGAAGAGCCTCTTTTTGAACCTATTTCGATACCGAATGCTACACCCATTGATCAAAACATCATAGTACCATCTCAAGAGCATAATACTAAGGTTACAGTCGAGAACAAGTGGGAAAGAGCCAAGAGGTTGAGAGCCAAAAAGGATAAAGCGGAGAAGGTTGAACGTGATGAATGGGGAATTCCCAAAACAAAGATACCTCCACCGTTTCCTTTTAAACTTGTTAAAAAGGATTGGAAGAAAAGTTCAAGAGGTTTTAAGAAATCATGAACAAAATAAGCTTGAACATTCCTTTCTCTAAAGCGATATCGGAGATGCCATATTATGCCATTTTCTAAAGGATATACTTTTCAAGAAGAGAAGCTTGAACGGAATTGAAACAATGAATTTATTAGAGAATTGTAGCTCGATCATACAAAGGAAGCTGCCAGCTAAATTGAAATATCCGGGGAGCTTTACTATCTTGTGTGAAATTGGAAAGGGGTCTGCACGCCGAACCTTGTGCGATCTTGGAGCAAGCATTAATTTGATACCGTTGTCCATTTTAAAAGGCTTGGTTTGGGGGAGCTAACTCCCACAACAGTTGCTCTACAATTGGCGGATAGGTCTATGACTTTTTCGAAGTGTGTTATTGAAGACGTTCTTGTCAAAGTAGAGAAGTTTATCTTTCTTGTGGACTTTCTTATGCTTGAGATGGAAGATGACAAGGACAATATCCCTCTAATCTTAGGGAGACCTTTCCTTGCGACTGCGGGAGCTATGATTGATGTGCAAAAGGGTGAGCTACGACTGAGAATGGATAAAGAAGAGATCATATTTAACCTTGACAAAGCAAGGAAGATGCCCATAGAGATGCAATGTCACAGTATTGATGTGGTGGAGAAGATTGTGAATAAAGATATGACTTTGATCCTCTCTAAGGATCCTCTTGAGACATGCTTGGCGGGGTCTCTTACTTTTCCCACCACAGAGCTAGATGAACTCTCCTACGAGGTATGTATTGATTTCCATGAAAATTTACTTGCTTTGGGTGATGACAGGTTTGAATCGAAGAGGACCAAGATTGGAGAGATGAAGTGAACTAGGAAGTACTTGCCTTTGGACAGAGAGAGCGCACCTCAAGAAGAGAAGAAAGAGGAGTTGAAACCGCTACCGGAGCACTTGAAGTATGTCTATCTAGGTGACAATGAGAAATATCTGGTAATTATATCTTCTTCCCTTGATAATGATAAACTTGAGAAATTGTTAGATGTGCTTAGGAAGTATAAGTCTGCGATTGGTTGGTCTCTTGATGATGTAAAAGGCATTAATCCTTCATATTGCATTCATAGAATAAGATTGTTAGATGAGGCCATGAGTAGTATACAGAATTAGCGGTGGGTGAATCTCGTTATTCAAGAAGTGATTAGGAAGCAAATCCTAATGTGGCTAGATGCAGGAATTATTTATCCCATTAGTGATAGTCCCCATGTGAGTCCATTGCATGTAGTAGCTAAGAAGGGGGCCTGTCTATTGTAAAAGCTGAAGTTGGAGAGACATTAACCACTAGAATTCTGACGGGATGGCGCGTGTGTATGGATTACAGGAAACTGAATGAAAATACATACAAAGACTATTTTTTCCTTCCTTTCATGGATCAAATGCTTGATCGTCTTGCAGGGTATGAGTTTTATTGTTTCTTGGATGGGTACTTGGGTTATAATCAAATCATGATTGCACCCGAGGATCAAGAAAAGACTACTTTCACTTGCCCTTATGGAATGTTTGCCTTTAGAAAGATGCCTTTTGGATTATGTAATGTCTCTGCTACATTTCAGCGTTGCATGAAGGCCATATTTGACGGGTTGATAGAAAAGATCATGGAGGTGTTTATGGATGATTTTTCTGTGTTTGGTTCCTCCTTTGATATTTGTTTATCTAACCTGCTACTATTTTAAAGAGATGCCAAGAAACTAATCTTGTCTTGAATTGGGAGAAGTGCCACTTCATGGTGAAAGATGGGATTGTCCTTGGCCATCATATTTCGGCCAAGGGATTGCAGGTGGATAGAGTAAAGGTGGTGGCAATTGAGAAGCTTCCACCACCTACTAATGAAAAGGGAGTGTGGTCCTTCCTTGGACACGCCGGTGTTTATAGAAGATTCATAAAAAACTTCTCGAAATACTCTAAGCCCTTATCTCATTTACTTGAAAAGGATGTTACTTTTGTTTTTGATGAAGAGTGTCTAACAGTTTTTCAGATTTTGAAAGAGGCACTTATTACTGCACCTATCTTGATCATACCGGATTGGACTCAACCGTTTGTACTTATGTGTGATGCAAGTGACTTAGCACTTGGAGTGGTGCATGAGCAGTTGAGGGACAAGAAGTTTTGCGCCATTTACTATGCGAGTAAGACTTTTGATGCTGCAGAAAAGAACTACATGGTGACTAAAAAGGAGTTTCTAGCTGTGGTGTATGCATTCAATAAGTTTCGACAGTATTTGGCTAGCATGAAGACTATGGTGTATATGGATCATTCTGCAATCCGATACTTGATGGAGAAGAAGGAAATTAAGCCAAGGATCATTAGATGGATCCTTCTTCCGTAGGAGTTTGATATGGAGATCCGAGATAAGAAGGGTACGGAAAATGTTTTGGCGGATCACCTATTAAGGTTGGAGACAATGGAGCACTGTGATGGTTCTTTCGATTATATAAAAGAGATGTTCCCTGATGAGAAGATCATGGCAGTGTTTGTTGAAGGGGTGGAAAAAGCATGTGTAGTGGCTGCACAAGGGATGGATCCATGGTATGCGGATTATATGAATTACATTGCCGAAGGAGAAATTCCTAGAGATCTCAACCGATATCAACTTGCGAAATTCAAGCGGGATGTTGAGACGTTTATATGGTATGATCCATTTGTCTATAAGATATGTACGGATTCTATCGTTTGTAGGTGTGTGCCTGAGATGGAGATGGAGAGTGTTCTTGATTTTTGCCATGCACAACCTAACAGGTGGCACTTTGGAGCTCAAAAGACGGTAACGAAGGTACTTCAATCTTCTCTTTATTGGCCTACTTTTTTTTAAGATTGTGAAACTTATGTTGCGGCATGCGATAGATGTCAAATAATGGGGAACATAATGTTAGATTTGTATACTAAAAGCCTTGCTTTTGTGTTGAACAATGTTTTAACAATTTTATTTGAAATGAGAATCATATGATCATATATTTTGCATATTATAAATTGTTTATTTATATATTTGTGCAAAAGTCCATTTACTTTATACTGTAGATAATATGTTGTGCGACCACACGCGGAAGATCATATTATCGGTTTCCTTATAAAGTATAAACAGATGCTCACAACCGAGATAGACGGGGACTATCTATCAGGATGGTTGTAGTGTGATTTGGTATTAGTTTGTCTTGACTATAGAATCACATTAGTGCACTTAGTGTGTATTGAGTAGGACCGCTAGAGATCGTTCGACTTGTACTGTCTATATAGGAGAACTTGATCTCAGTTATTATGGATGTTCGTGCTCTTAATCCCTACACAATAACCTCGACACGTAAGGCAGTATATATTTCTTTGATTCATCAATGGGTGAGATTTAAATGAATTAAATCAACAAACTCGGTGAGTTGGGAAATAGTATTGTCTCTATGGTGTGTTGTTGATTGTAGAAGGAATCCATGTCCGTCATAGGTTGATGATGTCCCCTTGAGGAGCTCATAAGGTTTATCATATAAATCTTGCAAGTGGATTAATTCTGGCATGATAAAAAGGTTGAGTGGAACTACTCTCGGATGAGATATTAATTAATTTGAGTTGTCAGTAACTTAATTAATTAATGGGCATTGTATATCTTAAACATGGGGAGACTTTCGGGCTCATAATAAGAAGGAGCCCAAAACATAATATTGGGATTGGATGGGTAGTGCAGTAATAATATTTTAGTGGACTATATTATTATTATTGGATTTAATTATAAGCTTTGGGCTAAGCTTGGTTAATTAAATCCAATTGAGGCCCAATCCAATTTCTCCTCCTGGTCCCTGCTGTAGCCCAATATAAAAGTCATCTCAACTTCTGGATGCCCTACAATTGCGCTATTTCAACGTGAGAAAGAAGGGAGAGAAGTAGATTGAGAAATCTTGTAGATTGTTGCCCACACAACATCAGGATTCGACTTGGGTCATACAGCAGAAGATCAAGAGGTGGTTCTCTACTGCAGATCATCCTCTACATCAACCCAGAAGAAAGGTAAATGTTAAGTTTGTTTTCGCTGTAACTGTTTACTTGTATTCCTAACGACCACGTTGAACCAAACGATCCAAAAGCCAACAATTGGTATCAGAGCGATGGTTTCGTGGTGAAACATGTGACATTGGGTAGGGTTTGTGGCTTTTGGGTGTTTATCATCGATGAGAAAGCATGTGATTAAGGATTGTATATGTGTGAATTATCCTATGCGTTTTTTGTCGATGTTTATTGCGTGTGATTATTGTGATTGAACACGCGATTCACACACACACCACTGCACTATGAGTGACGGATGATGGAAGAGTCACCATCATGGGCTGGTGGATGAACTTCTGACGGTGAGGCTGAGCTACTTTCGGTGATTTTGAGGTGCTGCACGATGTCTAAGGCGACGTCATGTGGCGGCTGGACACGCCACTATCGATGAAAGCACATGGCGGATCTGGGTGCTGTTGGACTGGTGTCGTGCAGCAATCGATGACCGGCCATGGTGCGACGAGGCTGGACACTTCGATGGTGGCGTCTGATGAAGTGGCTCGTCGGGAGAAACACACTGACCTGGGCTGCTGGCGACGAAAGTTGGCGATGCACGGCATCAGTGCGAGGTAGTGCACTGTTGGATCGTTGTCAACGACGATGGCTTGTCACAGCGACGTGCGGCCTGACTTGGGCATCGTCATGAAGCGGCTACTCCACGGTAGCGTGTGATGACTGAATGATGGAACGGCGGCGTCAGACCTGAACTGTACGATCGAGGCGAGTCTAATCTCATTTTGGTCGTGTCGGAACAGATCGATGACGGTTGCACTGGAATGGGCACGACGGCGACTGCACGACGAAGGCTAGCCTTCGCGATGCGTCGGCGCGACCTAGAAACTCACGGACTGACGGTGGTAGAGCGTCAGAATGGCGACTGGTGTTGGCGTGAACTGGATGTTGCTGTCGCGACTGGTGCATGACGTGTTGTTCCCAGGCGAAGTGATTGACGGACAAAGGCAAAGCAACTGGTGGTTGTCAGCGCCAAAGGACTGCTGCGGCGACGCTCCCTGGCGAGTTCACGGTGGCTTCTGGCGAGTCGACGACAGGTCACGACTGGGTTTGATATTGTTACTGGCATCGCGCGCTGGCAGGCGGCTCGATTCCGGTGGGCAGTGGGCAGTGGGCAGGTCCGCCGACTGCAGTTGGCGCCGGTGATTGCTATGTGAGGAAGGAGTAGGCGGCTGTTGTTTTAGGGCAGCAGTCCTGTGTATGGGCTGCCCCCACTGGGCTTTATTCAATTTGGTTTTGGGCTGTTGGGCTCAATTTTAATTGAGGTCCTTATGGGCTGCTGGCCAAATTTATATATTGGACCAATGGGCTTGGTGGATTTTTTTTCTTATATTTAATTTTGGGCTGAGTATATGGGCCATGGACAATGGGCTTGATTAATTATTTAGTCTGCTGCTCATTTTGTGCTTATTTTTTGCTCTTGGGCCCATTTAATTGATTCACTTATTATGCTATTATTCATGAAAATATATAATTGATTTAATTGTTTTACTTGACAATTAATTGTTATATATGTGGCATGTTCTATATTTTTTTAATTACTAATTAAGTAAAAGCATGCTAGGATGTATATTTTATTATTAAATATTATATGCATGTTTAAAACCCTCGGTGTTTAAATAAATAAGTGGGAGAGGGGATTGGTAAAAAAAATTCCCATGGCCTCTATTATTGGTTTGTAAGTGATGTGAGTAAGCTTGCGCGTTGGCATTAGAGCCTTCCTCCCTATCGGATGAGTTTATTCACGAATCACTGGTACAAACTTCTTTAAGATACTATAGGAAATTATCCAAGCGTGTGTGTACTTCTCTATCTGAAAGGCACATAAGCTTGCGCAATGGACTTGGGGTCAAATAATGGTGTACACTTAGATGCAAATAATCAGTATCCTCCCCATCAGAGTCACTGCTGTTATTTGCATAGCTAAAGAAAACCGGTTATTAATTATTTTGTCATAAAGATAGGTTGACAAATGAGATTATTGGGTAAAATCTTCTCTTATAAATGTTCGGATTTGTATACGTCCACACTATCGTGGTATGCAAATTCACGGTGCTTGAGATGTTGGTGAATTTTATTTTATATTGTTTTGAGGGATTCAATATAAATTGATAAATTCGAAGTGTTTGATCTGTTTAATTATTTATGATTCTCAGGATTTTCAAATCGCACTCAACTCACTTTCTGTTATACTTAAAGAGCACAAACTTACTGGCACTAACTATGTTGACTGGAAGCGAAACATGGACATTGTATTAACTGCTGAAGATCATATCTTTATACTTTCTGAGGAATGTCCTCCGGCACCTACTGATGCCTCTACCGAAGAGTAAAGAAATTCTTATAATTGGTGGGTCAGGGCTGATAGGATGGCTAAATGCTACATTTTGGCGTCTATGTTAAATGTGCTTCAGACTCAGCATCAAGCCATGGAGACCGCCTATGATATGATGCATAATCTAAGGGAACTCTTCGGACATCAGAGTCGTCCTGCTAGGTCGAAGGGCATGTCGGTCTTGATGAACACCAAAATGGCTGAGGGCACTCCCGTAAGGGAACATATCCTTAGGATGATGGGTCAACTCAATGAGTTGGAAGTTCTTGGAGCTGAAATCGATGGGGAAACCCAGGTCGATATCATACTCCAAAGCTTGCCTAGGAGTTTTGAGCAGTTCCGCCTGAACTATGGTATGAACAAACATATGTACACATTGGCGGAACTTCTAACAGAACTTGTGGCTGCAGAAGAACTGTTTCGTAGACCTCCTCAGGTTCATGTTGCTGAAAATGCTGCTCATCCTAGGCCGAAGGGCGGTAGGAAAAAATTAAAGCAAGGAAATTCAGCACCGGTGAACCAAGTGAAAACAAAGACTGGTGCGGTCAAGAAGCCTAAAGGCAAGTGCTTCAAATGCAAGCAGCCGGGACACTACATGACAGACTGCCCTCTTCTGAAGGGGAACAGGAATGGTAAGTCTTATATACTAGTTGTTGAATCGTGTTTAGCGGCTGTATCTGCTGACACTTGGTGTGTAGATACGAGAGCCACTGACCATATCTGCAATTCTTTGCAGGGGTTCCACCAAACCTGACAGCTCAGTGATGGAGAGATTACCATACTCATGGGGAATGCTACAAGAGTAGCAGTTGTCGCAGTGGGAGACGTTTATTTATTTTTCAATAAAAGTAAAACTCTTTTTTTGAGGAATTGTCTTTATGTACCGCATTTTAGAAAGAATTTAATTTCAGTTTCTAAATTGGTTATGGATGGATATTCTGTTTCTTTTAATGACAAGGTTATTATAAGGAAAGATAGAATTATTATCTGTGATGGTACATTGATAGATAATTTGTATACTCTTAATCCAATTTCTCCCACAATGCAACAAATTGAAACGAATGATACATCTACTAATAAGAGAAAGGAACCTTCTAAACTGAATCAAACATATCTTTGGCATCTAATATTGGGTCATATTAACTTAAGTATGATTCAAAGGTTGATAGCTGATGGACCTCTGAGTTCATTAGTAGTGAAAAATTATCCAACTTGCGAATCCTGCTTGGAAGGAAAAATGACTAAAACGCCTTTTAAGGCAAAGGGGTATAGAGCTAAAGATTTGTTGGAATTGGTTCATTCCGATTTATGTGGTCCTATGTCTGTCCAAGAAAGAGGGGGTTTTGAATATTTCGTCACTTTCATTGATGATTATTCAAGATACGGATATATTTATTTGATGCGCCGCAAGTTTGAATGCTTTGATAAATTCAAAGAATACAAGGCTGATGTGGAAAAGCAACTTGGTAAATATATCAAAACACTACGATCTGATCGTGGTGGTGAATACCTATTGGGAGAATTTTAGAATTTTTTATCGGAAAATGGGATTGAATCCCAATTGTCTGCACCGGGCACACCCCAGCTGAATGGTGTAGCGAAAAGAAGGAATAGGACTCTCATGGAAATGGTAAGATCAATGATGAGTTATTCGGAATTACCAAATTCATTTTGGGGACACGCCTTAGAAACAGCGGCTTACATTCTAAACTTAGTACCTTCTAAATCGGTAGCCTCCACACCCACAGAACTGTGGACCGGGCGCAAGCCTAGTCTGAAACATGTTCAAATTTGGGGTGCTCCGGCACAGGTGTTAAAGGTAGATGCTGATAAGTTAGAATCACGTACTGATGTTTGTCTGTTTATAGGGTATCCTAGGGGAACGAAGGGTGGTTTATTTCTAGTCCCAAGGACCAAAAGGTGATCGTGAGCACGAACGCCAGATTTTTGGAAGAGGATTATATAATGGATCACAAACCCATGAGTAAAAGTGTTTTAGAGGAAGTTAGAGGGGAAACACCAAATATAATACCAACTGTACAAGAAGATATACCACAGGACACTGCACCGCGTGTTACACCTGATACACAATTGCCTGCGGAGCCTCGTCGTAGTGGGAGGGTTGTCAGACAACCGGATAGATTCATGGGATTGGGAGAGTCATCCGACTTGGTCCCGGGTGAACATGAAATTGACCCATGGAATTACAACGAGGCACTATAAGATAAAGATGCTAAATTATGTCAAAACGCAATGAAATCTGAGATAGAATCCATGTATTCTAATCAAGTCTGGGAGCTTGTAGAACCATCCAATGGTGTAAAAGCTATTGGATGCAAGTGGATCTATAAGAGAAAAAGAGGATCTGACGGTAAGGTGGAAACCTTTAAAGCAAGGCTTGTGGATAAAGGATATACTCAAAAACAAGGAATCGATTATGAGGAAACCTTCTCGCCTGTGGCCATGCTTAAGTCAATCCGGATTCTTTTGTCTATTGCTGCTCATATGGATTATGAGGTATGACAAATTGATGTCAAGACAGCTTTCCTTAAAGGAAGTCTTGAGGAAAACATCTATATGAAGCAACCAGAAGGATTCATTGCAAAAGGGGAAGAACATCTCGTGTGCAAGCTTAAAAGGTCCATTTATGGATTGAAACAAGCTTCAAGATCATGGAACATCCGGTTTGATGAAGTAATCCAGTCATATGGATTTATTCAATGTCCGTATGAATCATGTGTATACAAGAAGTGTGACGGAAACGTAGTGGTATTTCTTGTACTATACGTGGATGATATTCTGCTCAATGGAAATAATGTAAAAGTATTGTCGGGCGTAAGGGTATGGCTGTCCAAGCAGTTTGAGATGAAGGACTTAGGAGAAGCTGGACACATTCTTGGGATCAAATTAATAAGGGATCGCAAGAAAAGAATGTTATATTTATCTCAAACTTCGTATATTGATTCAATTCTGACTCGTTTTAGCATGCAAGATTCCAAGAAAGGTTTTCTACCTTTCAGACATGGAATACCTCTATCTAAGGAGATGTGTCCTAAAACACAGCAAGAAATAGAGGCAACGAAGCTGGTCCCTTATGCTTCGGCAGTAGGAAGCCTCATGTATGCTATGTTATGTACGAGATGAGATATTTGTTATGCCGTGGGCATGGTCAGTAGATATCAATGTAATCTAGGACAGGGGCATTGGACTGCAGTAAAGCATATTTTGAAGTACCTGCGAAGGACTAGGGAGTATGTGCTGGTTTACAGGGCAGATACTTTGTTACCTTTGGGTTATTCTGATTCGGATTTCCAGTCAGATAGGGATGCTAGTAAATCCACCTCGGGTTATGTCTATACTCTTGGAGGAGGAGCCATAATATGGAGGAGTGTAAAGCAGAAATGTGTTGCTGACTCCACCATGGAAGCTGAATATGTATTAGCCTGTGAGGCAGCTAAAGAAGCAGTATGGCTCAGGAACTTCTTAATGAACTTGGATGTGATTCCTAATTTGCCCAAAGCGATCAAAATTTATTGTGATAACAGTGGTGCGTAGCAAACTCGAAGGAACCACGAGCCCATAAGGCGAGTAAACACATTGAGCGCAAGTACCACCTGATACGAGACATCGTTAAAAGAGGGGAAGTCGTTGTCGCTAAGATTGCATCTGAGGATAACCTTGCTGATCCTTTTACTAAGAGCCTTCCAACGAAAGCGTTCGTTGGGCATATAGAAGGAACGGGGATTAGATGCGTGTCAGCAGATATGGCAGCGTAGTCTTTTAGTATAAGTGGGAGATTGTTAGATTTGTATACTAAAAGCCTTGTTTTTTTGTTGAACAATGTTTTAACAATTTTATTTGAAATGAGAATCATATGATCAAATGTTTTGCATATTATAAATTGTTTATTTATATATTTGTGCAAAAGTCCATTTACTTTATACTGTAGATAATATGTTGTGCGACAACACGCGGAAGATCATATTATCGGTTTCCTTATAAAGTATAAACAGATGCTCACAACCGAGATAGACGGGGACTATCTATCGGGATGGTTGTAGTGTGATTTTGTATTAGTTTGTCTTGACTATAGAATCACATTAGTGCACTTAGTGTGTATTGAGTAGGACCGCTAGAGATCGTTCGACTTGTACTGTCTATATAAGAGAACTTGATCTCAATTATTATGGATGTTCGTGCTCTTAATCCCTACACAATAACCTCGACACGTAAGGCAGTATATATTTCTTTGATTCATCAATGGGTGAGATTTAAATGAATTAAATCAACAAACTCGGTGAGTTGGGAAATAGTATTGTCTCTATGGTGTGTTGTTGATTGTAGAAGGAATCCATGTCCGTCATAGGTTGATGATGTCCCCTTGAGGAGCTCATAAGGTTTATCATGTAAATCTTGCAAGTGGATTAATTCCGGCATGATAAAAAGGTTGAGTGGTACTACTCTCGGATGAGATATTAATTAATTTGAGTTGTCAGTAACTTAATTAATTAATGGGCATTGTATATCCTAAAAATGGGCATAGTATTGATTCACATAACTTTACTATAACATACTATAACCAACTAAAATTCACATAAACTCATATAAACATCCGATCCATACAAAGAGCAACCCAACTAAAACTCAAAGTGAATTGCATACAATAGTATTATGTCCTACATACCTCAAGTTTCTGAATATAAGCTTCCTTCCTGCAGAGTTTGGGTATAGAAGAGAAATTTAGGAATAAACTTAAAGCATCATTATCCTTGCACATCCACTAATTTTCAGATGCAAGCAAAAATTAATTCCATTGTAAACATCATATATTTACTATAATAACAGCAACCAAACAAAGGATTTTATGATTGAGAGCACATCTTAGTGGCATATTTTATCATTTTAATGATGGAAAAAGAAATCTTACTCCACAACTCCAAGTAGATTCATCTACTTGGCATCTGCAACGATCCATGGTTAATCCTGAGTAGAAGACAGGATAAGAAAAACCATTTGCAAAATTATCACCAATGCTGAATATATCAAAATAAACCACAAAGATAAAAATCCTTCATCTGAATCGAAATCCTGCTGCAAAAGAAAGCCAGGGGAAGAAAAAAACAATCATATGGCAAGGCACTAAATAATGAGCACATCATTTTCTACATGATGATATGGTGAAGAGCCTTCTATACAATGCTAACTCTTTTAGGGGCATTAAACCGCAGAAGAAGAGAAGTTACTGGGTTAATGAGAGAAATCTAACTCCAATTCAATAATCTAGCTGCAAAAGTAATAAAAGGTTTTTAATAAAGAATAGTAAATTCTAAAATAAATATGCTCAGACAACACTATCTAGAATCACTTAATGGAATGTCGTGCAGAGTATTCGCGAACGTCAACGTGGTCGACGTCATGGCAGAGATCCGGGGCAAGTGGCAGTAGACAGTGGTGATTCAACGCTCGACAGTGGTCGGAGCTTGAATTCAATTCTTCAGGTCAATTCTTAAGAGAAGGTGATTTTCTTGTTTTCCTTTTCTATAGAGTAGCAGTCGTTCTCATCATCAAATTTGGGAAGAATGAGAAAGAAGATTAGTTACCTTTCTTTCCTTCAATCTCTACCATCACTTGTTTGTTTTCCTTTTTCTATAGAGTAGCAGTCATTCTCATCATCAAATTTGGGAAGAATGAGAAAGAAGATGAGTTCCCTTTCTTTCCTTCAATTTCTAATGCCCATTTCTGTAAGATTGATTCATAATAAATCAACAAGCAACAAGTAGATCACACAGTAGAATACTCAAACATGTAAGATAATTTGGAAGCTGAGCGAAGTGCCTTCTTTTTCTGCTTGTGCATATAGAAAACATAACATGCAAGCATACTAGGAATAATCAAATCAAATTATAGAAAAAGCATTTCAATTGTTTGGACTTACTCTTCAATCTGCTGATGAATAAACACAAATTAAGGAGCTTTTTTGTAATACCCCGTAAGTTCACGTTGCGATTTCCTGTCATGGCCCAAATCTTTGAAGCCCATATTCAAGCCCAGCCCATTCTTTATTTTAATCAGCCGTAAGATCAAAAAGGAAGCAGAAATTTGAATTTACTTACTCCACAAGAATCATGCTGATATTTTTTTATCCATTAAGAAAATATATGTTTCCTAATATCATCTCCTCTATTTGAGGGAAAGTTTGTTGAAAACCCTGCTGGGAGAATATCCGTTAGGATTTTGCAGTAATAAACCATAAATAATTGAGCAGCTTCATATTACGCTCATCCTCTCTAAATATTTTTCATTCATACGCTGCTACAGGAGAAAAGGTAAAACACTGACTCCTTTATTTCCTCTTTCTTTTCTGTTCTTTTCCTATTCTTCCTCTGTTCATCGTAAAACTGAAATCTATTCTCTTCGTTTCTTTTCTGCTTCTTCTATAAACCCAAACCCTAATAATATTAGTCTGCAACCCTTGCGAAAATTTGTAGATTTGTTGTATGATAGTTTACAGTATTAAAATAGTAACGATCGGTCATGTAATTATAGGTTTCGAATGAGACTACGATTGTGACGTTAGTACGCAAGTTTAAGGTTATGCGAGTGTTAAAGGTGGGGATTCTTTCATTCTTATATGTGTTTAGATGATTTCGTATGTGGTAATTGAATTAAACTTGAAATTGTTGTCACTTATGAGTTGATGATCATACTTGAATGTTATGAAATATTATATGGCATGGGTATGGGCTGCATAAGTGCCATACTATAGCACGGGTATGGGCTGTAATGGTGCCATACTATAGCATGGGTAAGGGCTGTGAAGGAGTGTCTTACTAACGAATCGCGATATCGTAAAGTTACACGGATAAGGGCCGAAAGGTGCCTTATTATGACATGATAAGTTTGTATTGTAAGTGATTTCAATTCTCGTATATGGATTGTTCGATGTATATAAGCATGTTTAGATCTTCTCTGAGCGTGTGGTGGCTCACCCCGATAAATATTTCTTATCGCAGGTTGAGCGTGGCAAAGCGTACGAGTGGAGGTTGTGGGCAATGAGACTTAATAATAAGACTACAATTTAATGCAGCGTGTATCGTGTTGCAAGCCTTCTATCTTTTCTGTTTCACTGAATACTTACATTAGAACTGATCCTTCATGTTTGAGTAAAGTTTTGGCTCTGTTTTAGCGAATTGAAGTTTTTTTAGTTCGACGACGCTGTTGAAAATGTTAATAATCGGTGTCAGGTGTTTGCTATGGTATTTCAGTTCTGAATTTCAATTAGTATGGAAAGTGTTCGGTTTGGGGGATGAAGTAGTAAATTAACATGTGATTTTAATTGTGACTCTCAAAATCTTCAAAAACACTTTGCTGTTATAGTCATTCTTGTTCCTTAAATTGAATTTCATGCAGGAATAACATAGTGGTTCAAGATGGTATTAAATTTACACTTGATTTTGCAGGTACACTTATCGAATTGATTGGGTTTCATGCATGTTGGTTAACTTGAGGTGAATTGGGATAGAATAGAACTGGTTCGTGTTTTTGGCAGATGGGTGTTATCATCTTAGTGTCTTTCTTAAATTGCACGTGGTCAATAAACAAGTTGAGTTGCAGAGTATTTTTTTGAGGTGGCAGAAGAGTCCTATTTGGAGTGAAACACTTGTTGCTATTTGTTTCTTTTAAGGTTCGGCTTTTCGTATGGTGTGGTTTATAGTTTGGGGTTAGTTTTTATAGGAAGTCAAATTGGAGTGGAACTCTTCATTTTTATTCGTTTTAAAAAAAAATATAATACTTACTATCCTTCCCTAGATATTTTGCAGAATTTTGTGAAATAATACTTACTGTCCTTCCCTAGATATTTTGCAGAATTTTGTGAAATGAAACTTACTGTCCTTCTCTAGAAATTTTGTAGAATTTTGTGAATTAATACTTACTGTCCTTCCCTAGAAATTTTGCAGAATTTTGTGAATTAATACTTAATGCCCTCTTGAAATTTGGCAGAATTCTGCAAACCTTTTTTTTAAAATGGTAAGTGTTGCAGAAAAACTTAAAGGACTTGTTTCCTATTTAATCTTTCTTATTTGGATTGTTTGCACAAGATCATTGAAACTTATAGGATTGGGCCTATCTCTTTTTTTTCCTTATTTATAAAATATTTCATGTTTGATAAAATGCAAAATTCTAGTCATGCCTTATCTAATATCCTTTGATCGAAATTGTGTGAAACTATAAGTCCTGTATGTTTGCAGGACATGGATTTTTTTTTGGAACTTTCAACCCTTTACTTTTAAAGCTTTTGCAAAATATTTTTATTGATATTTTAAAGTAGAAATTTGCAGAACTTAAAGGATTAGTCCCACATCTAGACCCTTTGCTTATAAATTATTTTGCTAAAGCTTGTAGAATACTTGTGGGACAAACAACTCATTTGCTAACTCTTTCTTTGCTAGATAATTTTTTTATTTGCTGAAATTTATAGGACCATTTCTATTTCCTCCTTGTTTACAAATTATTTCCGACGTGTTAAATTAAAAATTTTAATCATGCCCCATTTAATATTCTAATTTCAAATGCTAATTCGAATTCTCTTTGGTAAAAATTTGGGGTGTGACATTTTTCAATATTATTTATTACCAAGCACTTGAGTTACACAGCAGTATAAAGCCAATACTGGGTTATTAGAAAAGAAAAGGAATTATAAAGGGTCATGAACTTAACAAGAAGAGACAACTAGTAAAAAATGCACAAAAACGAGATACAGAGTGCTGATAAAAATGGTTATTTCACTAAAGAAATCTAATTAGAAAAGACGATAAGCTATATCCATATGGGTTTAAAAGCTATATGGGTTTAAAAGCTTATAATTGTAGGAGGGCTACCACTGAAAAGTTATGATCAATCTTTTCTTCCCGTTCATTTCTCCTAAGTTTTATGTCCAAGAACACCACAATTTATGTTAAAAATGTCATCATTGCTTCAGACATAAATATAAGTCAAAATACAGATAGAAAGCAAGCAAATTGAATTAAACATCAAACTTTTGAAGAGAGGGCTTAGGGTCGGAATTCATTCTGATTATCATAACCATTGGGACGAAATCAAAATGAGTAATGACTTTGGCCTTCTTCATAGCTAAAGTGCTACAAGTCAAGTAATCTAATCTAAGAAAATTGATTCGGCTAAGAACTTTCATCAATAAAACATACTAACGGCAACCTTAACTTCAACACTAGTAAATAAATACAACAAGAATTCACTAGATTTGATTAAACTAAATGGGATTCATAAGAAGAGAAAATCATTAGTAACTAAATCATCATCTACCCTCCCAAAAAGAGAAAGCCCAAAATGGGCTAATGAAAGAGAGAAGCAAATAAAATGCAAGTAGCTACACTAACTCACTGTATGATAACCTCTAATACATATATAATTTGAGCTTTGATAATACAATACAATACAATACGATATTATAAAGGGTTTGAAATCGTGGAACATTAACAGAGAAATTGCCATTCAGTGGAGCAACAGACGCAGCTCGAGCAAGGTGTCTTTGAAAGCAGGTAAAGGGAAGGTCGTGAAGAAAATCGGCGGCGGAAGACAAGGAGTGGAGCACTTGGAAGCCATTCCCAATTGGAGTTCTTGACCTCGTCGTCGCATGATTCCCCGCTAGAGCAACGGAATCGTTTCCCGACGTATACTGGCGTGGAGAGTAGATTGGAGACTGACGGCGAGTAGCCGGCGCGACAACAAGACCGACGGCGCCACAGTAGGAACAAAAGTGAGAACGGAGTGGCCAGCACGAGACGATAGCTAGGCCAGTCAGCGTGAGAGGGTGGCGGTGCGGAGGTGTGGCCGGCAATAGGGTTCCTCGTTCGTGGCACCGTCGATTTGGGGGTGTAGGGTTCATGAGAGATTTTTGGAATTTTTTTTTCGGTTTCAACTCCCAAGTGGTATTTCTTGTGTTTCATTTCCTAAAGAGGTGAAATGACAATTTTTTATATACGATTTCCATTTTTTCATAGCACACATTTTTGTTTTCTTGTTTTGTTTTTCTTAAATTTATTATATATATATATATATATATATGCATATATATATATATATATATAAGTAAAATAAATTATAATAATTAGACAAAGTCTAATTAATTCGTAGTTAAAATATAAAATATATTAATTCGTGTTTAAAGTATATTTTTTAAAATATGATGATAAATAATGAATTAAAGTATGTTTTTAAAGTGTTATAATATGATTCATTACAAACATATTTAAGTACCAATGAGCATAATTTAGCTATATAATAATTATATTTTAACACTAGTCGACTCGTCTCACAAATACCCGTCTTATGGTATCTCTAATAAGAGTAATTAAATTCGGTGTAATAGGATTGATGAGTTTAAGTTAAAGTATAATGGTAGTTATTTTTTAAAATTTTAATTATTCTATTTAATGATAGAATTAAAATTTAATTTAACGTTAATATCGTTCAGATGTACCGATACCACACATACATCTTAGTTGAATTCTAAAATAAAAAATTACTTTTAAAATTAAAATATATTTTATTATTGTACATAGTTATTCACAATTTCATGAAAGTAGAGAAAAATAACAATTTAAAAAAATATATATTTTTAAGTGTGAATCTAATATTATATTTATTTTTCATATTTATTTTATATCAATTAAAAATAAAGAATTTATTATTATATATTTAATGTTTAACTAGTTAATAAAAACTTTTACAAACTTGTGAGTCATTAAAATAAATTATTTAAAAAATTAATTATATTACCAGCAAAAAATAAAAAATTCATTAAGATAATTTAAAACAACACAGACAATTAAGTTTGAATATTATATTTTATAATTATTTTTTCATATTTAATTAAAATAAAATAAATTCTTATATATACATATAATTAATTTGAATCTTTAATTTTATAATTTTTAAAAAAATTATTTTATATTTAATTAAAATTAAAGAATTTATTGTTATATATTTAATGTCTAATTAATTTTAAAATAAATTCACAAATTTATGAGTAATAACACATTCAAATTATAGATGTTGCCTCAAAATAAATTAATTAGAAAATATATTATATTATACACAACATATATTGACATAAAAGTAGTATATAATTTATGAAAAAAATCATTACAACAATTTAAGAAAACATATATTGTCATATATGTTGTCTTATAATATATTATCTTGAAAAATAACATGTTTGACACCACATTAAGACACCACCAGTCAATATGTGTTGTCTTAGTGCGTGAAAAAAAATTAAGACAACATATATATTTAAGACAACATATATAAATCATATGATAACACATATTTCTTATATATGTAGTCTATTTACCGGTGTCTTAATGCTTTTTTGTTGTAGTGACTCCAAGCCAAGTTCTAGAATACGAGTATACATACGACTCTCAAGAATAAATTAGCATGCTTATAGCACAATCAAAATGCTCAAATCCTCACATGGGTAATAGAATCCTAAGCACTCTTCAAAACATGCAATCATCATCAATTTTCTATGAAATACAAGTAAAAATAGAACATGCTCATCATCAACAAATCAACATGTATCAAAACAAGTACACATGCATAACATGAATAACCATCAACTAACGATCCAAAGCAAATCAATGTAAACATTTTCCAACAATCAATCATCCAATCATCATCAATATTAAGTACATGCCACTCACACCACAAATACCAAATCTGTAAAGATAAAAGAGAAGGGAGATGAGATGAAACAGACAAAGATAAACCTGATGTTCTCTACTCCTCCGGAGCATCATCATCACTCGCACCTTCTTAGTCATCACCATCACTCATCTCCGAGCGCAATCGATCCATATCTCTATGAAGAGCATTAAGCTTCCTATCCAACTCACGCTCGTCGGCATGCATCCTCCCTAGTCTTCTATCCATCTCAACATAGTTGCCCAATAGCGTGTTGTACCTCGCATCAAGTGTGGCATAATTTGCATTCGCCAATGCCAGCTACCTATTCGTCTCCTGCTGATTTGCATTAAGCGTGGCGAAGTGCTCATTCATCAATCAGAATTTCTCCCGATAAAACTGATCCTGAGCTCGCCAAAAATCCTGCTGCTGTTGTGGCGGTGGCTCATAAAACTCATGCTCATGTGGTTGTGGCTGTGGAAGCTGCACCGAGGAAAACCCATCTCCGGATATACAAAAGCTGGTGGCAGCTGTGGCTCTTTCTCTACAAATTCGGCTGGATCTCCTATCAGGACCGTGTCCTCATCTAAGACGATCCCCTGAGCGCGCATATCAGTAAGAAGTCTCCAATCTCCTCTACCAGACAAGTCTCTAAGATCACCTTATGCTCCGAGGTATCCATCAATAAATTGTAGTTGACCCTAATGGTAGTGAGATCAACAATCGACAGTGGAAATTCGAATGTACTAGTTTTCTTTCCTTGGACGAACATCCAAGTGTCATCTGCCGCTCAATCAGCCCCATCCTCAGACATGACGTCAGAATCAAGTTTGGATCCCCTCGGATAGGTCTATGCCTGCTCAAATCGACTTCATAGTACTCTGCTATCAATGTGATGAGCACTCCTATGTTCACATGCTGGAATCCATGGGTTGTAAAGTTGTGCAGCTACTGGAAAAAGTATGCCGCGATATTAAAACGGACTCCATGTAGCATGCACCATAACACGTACAGCTCTCCCCTCGGAATACAACTACTCTCGGACCTTGCAAATAACGTGTTGCTCAAAATTCTATCCATATATGCTAACACGGGGTTACGGATGAAAGCAACCTTGGAAGTATTCAAATTATATCTCTCTCGCCTCCCCGTAATAGCTATCCAGAACTCATCCGGCGTGAAATCATCATACTCCACATCCGTCTTATTCTCACAGCCAATCAATTCATTAAACTCCCAGACCCACATCGTCTGCTCCTTCCTGCCAATCTGCATCCGAATACCATAAGAAAGGTATCGGTCTCCATGCTCTATCCTCAGTGTACATAGAACCTCCGTAGTGATGTGAAAATAGGTCTCTCTCTTCATCTACATGAACTGAGAAATGCCCACTCGATCGAACATCCAACGAATATCATTGATAATGTTCATCTCTATCATCGCATGATCATCCTGATACCTAGTCCTCGTGACCTTTGTGCTATTGCAGTCTAGGTATTAAGGATATCATTTATGAATTTCCATCATTCCGGATCGCAAGAGTGTTCATCAGCAGCTTACCATCATTCTGAATTAAAGTCAATGCTCCCACATCATAAAGCAACATAAACGAATAGGGATTAGAACCCCTAACAAACATCCAATCTCCGGTCCGGTGCATAGCAAACCCAGTCTTGACACACACACTCATCACAAGATTCTGATCCTCTAAAATAAGTGTAATGCACGTGAAGTCCATGTGGTACGACTCAGTCACAGGAGTAAGCAATCCTTTAATGTTCACTCTCTGAAAAGTAGAACTCCTTAATCTGTAAAGATTCATCAATCAAATACGACCCCACATTGAAATGAACTCCATTCAGCATACACCATAAACCATACAACTATCCCCTCGATACAGAACTTTCCTCAGATCAGGCAAACAACGTGTTGCTTAGAACTCTATCCATGTATTGAATAACGGGTTGCTTGAAATCCATGTCCTCACCAGAAATAGTACTCTAGAAGTCATTCGGTCTAAAGTGCCCATTCTCATACCTTGAGATCCCCCTCGGAGTTCCTAGTAGAATGTTGAAATCCTCTGTTGTCCATATTCTTCTTACACCTCCCACCTGGAAGGAACACTCTTAAGGAAGGGGACTAGAACCCTTCTTGATGGTGATCGAGCACAAGACCTCTATAGTAATATGAAAGTATGTCGGCCTCTTCAGCTCCATGAAGTGACGGATGCCCACTTGATCAAACATCCACATTATATCATCCCTTATATTCATTGTCATTATAGCTCCGTCATCCTGTTACCTCATACGGGTGATCTTATCAGACATATCACCCCATCGATCCTTGATCTCCTCCCAATTTTTCATTTGACTATGGAATTTCCTAGGCAGCCTCTCCTTAAGCCTCAACTTTTAGTAACCTCGTCCTCACGAGGATGACTATCCTGTCTCTTCTTTGAATGCACTTCAGTCTTCTTTCCTTTTCCTACAAGAATAATATTTCAATACCAAACAGATACATGAAAGGCAAACTAACCTTAATCCAATCATTCACTAAACTCTACTCAAGACTTCAAGTTTTTCATGCACAATCAACTTCAAACAAGCATGCTTCCAACTTCATTATGAATTCAACAACAAATCAATTATACACATGTCAATCCAATTTCAATTCAAATTCAACTCTTTAATAAGAATTATCAACAATTTCAACAACCACATCATTTCCTTAAGCATGCATCTATCAGATTCAACAATTCAACTAAAAATTCAACGTGCTTCACTTCACCGCTCAAATTACTCATCAATTTCACGTAAACATCAAGGTCTAACAATAAATTAACAATTAAAATCGAACCTGTCACTTGTTCATATGAGATTTCAAATAGAAATTCAAATTGCACCATGAATCCATATAAAAACTAGTTCAATCAACTTACCCTCTTAAAAATCAAGCAATAGAACTTCAATCCTATGGTAATAGAGTCAAGAGAACATACCTTTTGATCTAGCCATGGCTTAGTATGAACAAAATATGAAAAATCCCCAAATTAGATGAAGAACCCTAGTTTTGCAACAAAAACGCTCCTAATCCGTGAGAATTCGAGTATGGGAAGGATGGAAAATGCTATAATCGTAGTAGAATGAAGTAAAATCAAAGTTTGGAAGAGAGAATTTTTGGTTCGGAGAGGATTTGAGTGAAGGTGGTGTGAAGAATGTACGGAATGGGTGATGCGCGTTTTCTTTGCACGGAAAATAAATCCCCAAGAATTAAGGATATCAGTTGCAGCTTAAGCAAGTGACCAAGTTAAATATCAAACCCAAAGGACGGCGTATACCAATTTAATTATTTACTAAATTCTTTAAGACGAAAGGCAATAAGAGTTGTGGGATTAATTATCAACTACTTAAACAATTAATTAAAATAACAAATAAACTAAAATAGCACCAGAAGAATACGAAAGTGAATCAAGTAGGAGAATAGGTAGCTCTAGGATTATCCAGTTTTACTCATTAATCTCCCTTTCGTGTATCAATGTCCGACTCTGCCTTATGCAATATGGGCGCATCACTAAGCCATGCAAATCTATTCTATAGACACAAGTAAATATGCGTATAACATGTGTGAATAACCTTGGAGCAGAGATATAACTTCACCCCCCTTTCTAGGTACTATCAGGATCAATTATTTCCCACTAGGATTGCTACTCTAACCCTATATGATCTCCCTTTATAGGTACTATAAAATTATCTTCTTTATCCTACTTTCTAACTCGAATTCAATTCAATTAACAAGTATTTATGTAAGATAGTTCTAATGAAGCTTCGGAGTCCCCTCACTTAGAATCATAACATGGAATCCTGCTCAGCAGTGAACGCTCTCAATCAGTAACCAAGATATATATTCAGACTCTACATAACAGTTAATGATGCACAAAATGACTCTGAGTATTAATAAATCCACAAGTAGTGTTGTACGGAGTATACACACGAAAGTTCAATTAACTTGTAAAACCTTCATAAACCCTAGATCTACCATAATAGTTCTAGCCCATGATGTTGCGAAGAACAATCATAGGTGTTGGATAGATCTTACCCATACGTCCAGAAAATAAAAGATAAATTAGGAAACGAATAAAACCGTAGATGTGGGCATCGTCGCGTCCTTCTCTATCGTGAATCCTTTTCTTGGTTCTCCTCTTGATTCCTCAAACGAATCTTCAAAGTGATGGATAGATAGAGGAAAGGATGTGGATGATGGTTGGGGGGTGATCCCCCCTTGTGGGGTGTAGTATTGCGTTGTGGTTCTCTCCAATCATGAATAATGATGTGATCTACATCCCCTTTTATACTTGTAAGCTCTCCTTATGGACATTGGATGGGCTTTTTCTTGGAACACACGAAAATACATGCACTTGGGGTGTAAAATACGAATCTGCAGTTGTTTAGACATTTGGTTCGACCAACATGGGCTTGGTCGAACCTGAGCTGTCGTGGTCGAACCATCTTGCGCAGTCTCACCGTTTCACGTATAACTTTCACATTCAAACTCTGATTTTAGTAATTCTAGCGCTCACGTGATCCTCTCTTCCTTGGCTTTCCATCAATATAAAGAACTGATATAAAATCTAAGATTTAAAGGTGTAATAATCCATGAAATATGGCACAGCCGTTTTGTTCAGCACAGCTCGTGCGATGTCACCATTTTGATCATAACTTTCTCGTTTGGACTCCGATTGAGGTGTTCTTTACGCCAAAACGATTCTCTCTTCAGTGGATTTTCTAATCATGTATCACACTTCTAGTTTTGAGCTCCACAAAAATACAGAAAAATTACACAAGTTGGACATGCGTTTTTCAGTATTCATACACAAGTTGCACATTTTCTCCAACTTTGCACTTTTGATCCTTTTTCCACCTAAAACATAATAAAACACCTCAAGTGCACTTTTTCTCACATATATTAATTTGTGATAATATAAGACAATAATTCTCATCAAAAAGGTGTTAAATTGGGCACTAATGCATATTTATTTTCACTCTCATCAATCCCCCAAACTTACTCATTGCTCGTCCCGAGGCAAAAAAATAAAAATAAAGAGAGAGAGTAAAATTAGAGGGGAAACAAGGACTATGACCAATACCCCCTTCAAAATATAATTGTCCTCAACTTAGGTCATGCAACTCTTGTTGCATGTAATAATCAATTAATAGCATACAAGATAAGATAATCACCACCAATTCAAATGCTCTATTCACATGTTCTCACGGGAAGTATATATAACTCGCACTCAAGTGTAAAAGATGTACACTTATGGGTTAAGGTATTTACGCTCAAATTCAATTCAAGTGCATGTGTAACCATAAGCTTGCCAAAAGTCTCAAACTCTCCACCACTAAAAGTATGATTTGACAATGGGATCAAAAAGGACTTTTCTTTTGAATGTAATGTTGTCTCTTTGGTTAATGTAGGAAATATAAGGATAAGTGACTCAATACTTGGATCAATCAAGCATGCAGTCTCTCTCGATCTTTCATTATTCCTCATCACTTCAATTAAGCACAACATCCTCCTCAACTCCTTTACTTTTTTCTTCAAACATCACTTTTTTCCTTCTTTATTTTTTTCTCTCGAGGTACCAGTTTCGGGCTCTACCTCTCGCATTCTCCATCGGGTACTAGATTTAAGCACTACCCTATGGTGTTTGTTTCCATGGAGTACTAGATTTAAGCACTACTCAATGATTCTCCTTAGATGCATTATCAAACTCAATCATTATTTCAACACTAATTTCATTCCTTCCAAAATTGTTATCAAACTCCATCAACACACTTTGAAAAACCATTAATTCTCTTCTAGAAGGATATTTAAGGCTCAAAAAAATCAAATGCTCAAAGTGGTAGGTTGCTAAAGAATGAGGTTTTAGGCTCAACGGGGCTAAATAAGGATAAACATCATTTGGTAGGAAATTATTTGGTTAAGTGACTTATAAATTCAAGGATGGACTAAAATCATCTGTCATCATCTAACACACATGTAGTTTCAAGTAAGACAAGAGGCAAGTTCTAGAATACATGCACAAGAACGATACTCATGAGAAAAGATATATCATGTGATTATGTAACATGAATAAGACTCAAAATCTCACATGAGTTTTTAACAAGTAACAGAGCACTTTTAAGGGTAAGTAATATCCTACAAGTATACATAGAAATTCATACCACAATATAACTCAAGCACACTTCCTTCCTCAATTTCAAAAGCATATAAATTTTAAACACAATTCAAAAATATAATCTCATATGGATCACCAAGATCAAAAACTCAATCCTTCTACTCTCATGAATTAAAGCACACATAAAAATTAGAATAAGGAAACGAGGGCACCAGATTTTTCTTCAAAGTATGTACGAGATCCTCGAGTTGTTCAACTCGATCAGGTCAAAGCCTCAGTATAAAACTCGTCTTGCCACTCATGTACCTTTTTATAATCAAAGCTCAAGCACACCTCATTATCACAGTATTCATCAATAATAAAATAAGAGAACTATAAGAAAGACTCAATCGACTATTTAATCGACTCCACAAACTAGACACACTAACAAAACACACTAAACATTATGTAAGTTGCAAAAAATCGACATACCAACAACGGTTAAAATATTAATATGCTGCAAAAAATCAATCCCCTAACAAACAAACAACAAGAAGAAAGGAAAAATTATACCCTCGGCGCTCATAAGATGAGGTAAGTCTATCACACCCCCCAAACTTAGTAAAAACGTAAGTCGAAACTAAGTTTAAAAAAAGATATAATTGCCGAAATGTGAGCACCTTAAATATAATAAATCCTCACTCACACAAAAGAAATAAAGCAATAAAATGGAAGGGACATGCCCTTAACAAGGGCTCATATTTAATGTCGGAGAGTCACGACGGTATACCGCTTTGTAGACTACTTGATCAGAGGGCGGTCTTCTCACATCCTCACCTTCAAATATTTTCTTTCCCTCTTCTTTTCTACACTCAAAACCTCACCTTTCTTGGTCACAAACTTCTCCTTGTCAATCTTCCACTCAATTTCAGAGTCATCTACCCTTTCAAGATTAAACAAGTTAGAAATCACATCTATTCTCTTGCATGATTGAGTCTCCATGGGCATCTTCATTGCTTGATCAAGAGAGAAAACCACATCTTCATTATCCATCTGCAGTTTAAGCTTTCCATCCTTAACATCTATCATGGCTCCAGTTGTGGCAAGGAACAGCCGCCCTAAAATAAGGGGAATGCCATCCTTGTCATCTTCCATCTCAAGTACAAGAAAATCCACGGGAAAGACCAACTTATCCACTTTCAACAAAACATCTTCAATTAAACCCTTCGAAAAAGTTATAGATCTATCCGCCAATTGTGAAGCAATTATTGTGGGAGTGAGCTCCCCCAAACCCAAGCCTTTTAAATATGGACAAAGGCATCAAGTTGACTCTTGCCCCCAAATCACACAAGGCTTTATGTGCCGGCCCTTGTCCAATGTCACAAAGAATAGTGAAACTTCCTGGATCCTTCAACTTTGCAGGCAGCTTTCTCTGAATGATTGAGCTGCAATTCCTTGACATGTTCACCGTCTCCACTCCGTTCAAGCTTATCTTCTTTGATATAATATCTTTAAGAAATCAGGCATAATATGGCATCTCCATGAAAGGAATGTTCAAGCTTATTTTATTCGTGAGATCTTGAAACCTCTTGAACTTTTCTTCCAATCCCTTCTTAGCCAGCCTTGAAGGAAACGGGGGAGGTACCTTAGTCTTGGGTCTTCCCCACTCATCACGTTCAACCTCCTTCGTTTTTTCCTTCTCGGCGCTCAATATCTTTACTCCTTCCCACTTCTTCTCAACTATATGCTTAGTATTCTGCTCTTTGGATAGTACTGGAGTTGCATCAACATCATGTAAAGCATTCGGCGTAGAAAATGGTACCGAACGAGATGGTTTGACCATGGGTGCTAGTCGAACCAGGTGTGTAGTGGTCGAACCGTGCTTCAGAGAGTGTGCTCTCTCCCGGACAGGCCGATTAGACCATGGTTTGACCAACAGGGTTGGTCAAACCAAAGTGGTTGTGGTCGAATCGTGCTTCAGACAAAATAGAGTGTTGCGGATAGGTTGGTTCGACCTCGATTCGACCAAGGGGTTTGGTCAAACTAGAGCTGTCGTGGTCAAATCGATCTTCAGAAAAAATAGAGGGTCGTGGACAGGCTGGTTCGACCGTGGTTCGACCGTCAGGGTTGGTCAAACCAGGCTGGTTTTGGTCGAACCGATCGTTTGGATGCTCCAGATGTTGCCCAGGTGATTGGTTTGACCTCCAGGATATGGTTCGACCTGCTAGCTTGGTCGAACCACGGTCAAATCGAGCTCCTGGAGCTTTTGAATTTATTTTCAGCATCATTGGTCCCTCATACTGCATTTCAGACCTCAACGTGATGGCGTTGCACTGCTTCGGGTTTGTTATACTCTAAGACGGTAACATTTCTTTCTCCAATGTTTGTGTCAATTAATTCAAATTCCCAGCCATCTGCCCCATCATCAAAGTAACGTCCTTCAACTGCTTAGATAAATCTGCATGATTAGCATTCATAGTAGCCTCAAGACTATCAACCCTTGCATCATTCTTAACCATGTATCGATTGAAGGTTTCTTCAACACTCTTCACTTCTTGCTGCCATATACTAGGCCCCCTTTATTTCAACTTTGTAATCTGCCTCTGCTGAGACTCTAGTAGCTTGTTGATATTAGCTAAACTAGAGACGATCTCATCATCCCTATTCGGCTTCACCACTTGATGTTCAACATGTGCCACCTTGCCAAGTACATATGATCATCTATCTCTCTCTACAAGCCAGTCACGTGAATTCATAGAGATGTCTTCAAATAACTTCTCCGCTTCAAGTGTTGTTTTAGATAACAGCGTTCCACCTAACGATGCATCAATAGGATACACAACTCAGAATCCAATACATAGTAAAAGATACTTGTGTATTGAGCCTTAGACATCCCATGTTGTTGGCACCTCCTGAGCATATCTTTAAACATGTCCCACGCCTTATAAAATTTCTCACCCTGATTCATAACAAATTGGGTTATGTCTTGCCTCATTCTTAAGATCCTTGAGGGTGGCATGTATCTCTCTAAGAACTTCTGCTGTAGTTGGTCCCATATAGTGCAATCTGTGACATCAAGAGTTTCATACCAATGTTCTGCCCCATCAATTAATGAAAACTTGAATAGGGCGATTCGCCTAGCATGATCATTAGCTCCAGCACCATTCTGAGTGTTTGTGTAACCAAGAAATCTTTTGAGATGCTGATATGTATCTTCAAAACAACCTTCAGAAAAGGGATTCTTCTCTACCATGTTAATAAGAGTGGAATGTATCTCAAAATCATCATCTTCCCCCCTTGCTCCTATCAAACCCATGTTGCCAATCCCATAGTTCGTGAAAATTTTACGTTTGGCAAAAATATCTGGATTCTGCCTTACTCCGGCCATGTTTAGCACTATGTGTTATTTGTTCCTTTCCTTCCTTTCCTTTTCCTAGTGCACAAGTACCTCAAAAAAATTCAAGGTTAGATATAATTAAATAATCACAAATAAAATTCTTAATGATCAACTAGAAATAATAAAATCAGTAATAATTGTCGTCCTCGGCAACGGTGCCAAAAAACTTGATACGCGTTTTCTTTGCACGCAAAATAAATATCCAAGTATTAAGGATATCAGTGGAAGCTTAAGCAAGCGACCAGGTTAAATATCGAACTCAAAGGACGGCGTATTACCAATTTAATTATTTACAAAATTAATTACGACGAAAGGTAATAAGAGTTGTGGAATTAATTATCAACTACTTAAACAATTAATTAAAATAACAAATAAAATAAAATAGCACTAGAAGAATACGAAAGTGGATAAAGTAGGAGAATAGGTAGCTCTAGGATAATCCAGTTTCACTCATTAATCTCTCTTTCATGTATCAATGTCCGACTCTGCCTTGTGGAATATGAACGCATCACTAAGCCATGCAAATCTACTCTATAGACACAAGTAAATATGCGTGTAACACGTGTGAATAACCTTGGAGCAAGAGATATAATTTCACCTCCCTTTCTATGTACTATTAGTATAAATTATTTCCCCCTAGGATTGGTACTATAACCCGATATGATCTCCCTTTATATGTACTATAAAATTATTCTCTTTACCCTATTTATTAACCCGAATTCAATTCAATTAACAAGTATTTATATAAGATAGTTCTAATGAAGCTTCGGAGTCCCCTCACATAGAATCATAACATGGAATTCTGCTCAGCAGTTAACACACTCAATCAATAACCAAGATATGTATTCAAACTCTACATAACAGTTAATGATGCACAAAACGACTCAGAGTATTAATAAATCCACAAGTAGTGTTATACGAAGTATATACACGAAAGTTCAATTAACTTGTAAAACCTTCATGAACCCTAGATCTACCAAAATAGTTCTAACTCATGATGTTGCGAAGAACAATCATGGGTGTTGGATAGATCTTACCCATATGTTTGGAAAATAAAAGATAAGTTAGGAAACGAATAATACCCTAGATTTGGGTGTCATCGCGTCCTTCTCCGTCTTGAATCCTCCTCTTGGTTCTCCTGTTGATTCCTCAAACGAATCTTCAAAGTGATGGATGGATGGAAAAAAGGATGTGGATGATAGTTGGGGGGTGGGTGATCCCCTCTTGTGGGGTGTAGTATTGTGTAGTGGTTCTCTCCAATCATGAATAATGATGTGATCTACATCCCCTTTTATACTTGTAAGCTCTCCTTATAGACCTTGGATGGGCTTTTTCTTGGAAAACACAAAAATACATGCACTTGGAGTGTAAAAATATGAATCTGCAGCGGTTCAGGCATTTTGTTCGACCAACATGAACTTGGTCAAACCAGAGCTATCGTGGTCGAACCTGCTCAAACCAGCTTGTGCAGTCTCACCTTTTCGCATATAACTTCCACATCCAAACTCCGATTTGAGTGATTTTAGAGCTCATGCAATCCTCTCTTATTTGGCTTTCTATCCATATAAAGATCTCACATATAATTTATGATTTGAAGATGTAACAAGCCATGCAAAGTGGCACAGCCATTCTGTTCGGCACAGCTCGCGCGATGTTACCATTTTGATCATGACTTTCTCGTTTGGACTCCGATTGAGGTGTTCTTTAATCCAAAATGATTCTCTCTTTAGTGGCTTTCTAACCATATTTCACAGTTCTAGTTTTGAGAGCCAGAAAAATACAGAAAATCTATAAAAGTTGGACGTATGTTTTTCAGCATTCATACACAAGTTGTACCTTTTCTCCAACTTGGCACTTTTGATCCTTTTTCTATCTAAAACACAATAAAACACCTCAAGTGCACCTTTTCTCATATATATTAAATATAAAACACTTGAGCTAATATAAGACAATAATTCTCATCAAAAAGGTGTTAAATTAGACACTAAAGCACGCTTATTTTCACTCTATCAATGAGGGCAAAAATCAAATTAAAATGGAACTTACCTGTGCGGTTCGACCCGAACCAGGTGGTCGAACCACCTCGTCATGGTCGAACCAGGCTTCTAAACACGTTCAGCACTATGGTTCGACTCGAACCACTGGTCGAATCAGGACGTCGTGGTTGAACATGCCTGTAACAAACTTTCAGGTGGCTGGTTCGACTCGAACTCTTGGTCGAATCACACCCCTCTTGGTCAAATCGACCTGTAAAAATTTTTCTGATCCACGATTCGACTCAAATTGCTTGGTTCGACCAGCCTCCCTGGTCGAATCATACCCCTGTTCCTTCAAAAATGATTCTTCTTTGTCCCCTGCAAACTTCACGCTCTAAAACGATCATTAGGTACCATAATAGAGCTAATCTATACTAGAGAACCACAATTAAGACTCATAAATCATATGCATATACTCCGTATACGACTCAATAAATAAAACAACATTGAAAATTAGGTAAATTGTAAAAAATCGACACATCAGAACCAGTTAAAGTTTTAATATGTTGCAAAAATCAACTCCCATAACAAATATTTCAAAGAAAAGATTATACTCGCAGTGCTACGATGAGGTAAGTATATCACACCCCCCCAAACTTAGTATAAACTATAATCGAACTAAGTTTGCAAAGACATGTAATTTCCCATAAGTAAGCACTTTAAATATAAAAATTTCTTACTCGCACTAATAAAATAAAGCAATAAAACAGGAGGGAAAGCCCCCAACAAGCACTCTTATTTAATGTCAAAGAGTCACGACGGTACCATATCAATTCAAAGTATCCTCAAAGACAACGCAAGCATCATCTAGCAACTTATAGTGCTTCAATCGATGCCCATTCGCCGCTATGATGTCTCCGTCTTTGTCCATGATCACAAAACTCCCCCCTCTGCAGGCTTTATGAATAATGAACGGTCCCGTCCACTTCGATTTCAATTTTCCTACAAAGAGCTTCAGACGAGAGTTAAAGAGTAATACCTCATCACCTTTCTTGAATTCCTTGTCAGTGATCTTCAAATCATGCCATTTCTTCATTCTTTCTTTGTAGATCACCGAATTCTTGTAAGCTTGATTTCTGAACTCGTTTAGATGATTGATTTGCGTCAACCTCAACTATTTTTTATCCTTAAGACACAAGTTCAGATTTCTCAATGCCCAAAAAGCTTTATGTTGAACTTCTGCAGGTAAGTGGCACGGCTTCCCATAGACAATTTGATAAGGAAACATGTCAAGCACGGTCTTGTACATAGTTTAGAATCCCCACAAAACACCATCAAGCTTCATAGCCCAATCCTTCCTATCAGTTCCGACTACTTTCTCCAATATTTGCTTCACTTGATGGTTGGAAACTTCAACTTGCCCATTAGCTTGAGGATGATAGGGTGTAGTAACCATATGCTTGCCACCATATTCCTTGAGAATCCTTTCAAGAAGCTTATTGACGAAGTGGGAACCTCCATCACTTACGAGTGCTCTAGGAACTCCATGGCGGGAAAAGATATGTTTCTTCAAGAAAGACAATACGGTCTTCGAATCATTCATGCGAGTAGGAATGACTTCTACCCACTTAGAAACATAATCCACTACTAGAAGGATGTAGAGAAATCCATTTAGATGGGGAAACGGCCCCATAAGATTGATTCCCCATACATCGAAGATCTCAAGAACAATGTTCGGCTGAAGTGGCATCTCCTTTCTTTTACTTATGTTTCCCATCCTTTGACATCTGTCGCATGTCGCTACATAGGATTCATAGTCTTTAAACAAAGTAGGCCAAAAAGAGAGCAGATTGAAGTACATTAGTTGTTGTCTTTTGGACGCCGAAGTGCCCCCTATTATAGGTTGTGCATGGCAAAAATCAAGAACACTCTCCATCTTCATCTCGGGCACACACCTACAGACGATAGAATCTGTGAAAATCTTGTAGACGAATGGATCATACCATATAAACGTCTCAACATCCCTCTTAAACTTCGCAAGTTGATACCTATTGAGATCTCTTTGAATTTCTCCTACGGCAATGTAATTGACATAATCCGCATACCATGGATCCAATCCTTGAGCATCTACTACACAAGCTCTTTTCGCTCCTTCAGCAAACACTGCCATAATTTTCTCATCAGGGAACATCTCCTCAATGTAATCGAAAGAGTCATCACAATGCTCCTTTATCTCCAATTTTGATAGGTGATCCGCCAATACATTCTCCGTACCCTTCTTATCCCGGATCTCCATATCAAACTCCTGCAGAAGAAGGACCCATCTAATGATCCTTGGCTTCGCTTTCTTCTTCTCCATCAAATACCGGATCGCAAAATGATTCGTGTATACAATGGTCTTCATACCAACCAAATACTGTCGAAAATTATTGAATTCATACACAACAGCTAGGAACTCCTTTTCAGTGATAGTATAGTTCTTTTGTGCTGCATCAAAAGTTTTACTCGCATAGTAGATGATGCAGAACTTCTTCTCTCTCATCTGCCCAAGAACAACTCCAAGTGCTAAATCACTTGCATCACACATAAGTATAAACGGTTGAGTCCAATCTGGTGTGATCAAGATAGATGCAGTAATAAGTGTCTCCTTCAAAACCTGAAAAGCTGTTAGACATTCATCATCAAAAACAAAAGGAACATCCTTTTCAAGTAAGTGAGACAACGGTTTGGATTATTTTGAGAAATCTTTAATAAATCTCCTATAAAATCTTGTGTGTCCAAGAAATGACCACACTCTCTTCTCATTCGTAGGTGGTGGAATCTTCTCAATAGCCACCACCTTTGCTCTATCCACCTGCAATCCCTTAGCTGAAATATGATGGCCAAGAACAATCTCATCTCTCACCATGAAGTGTCACTTCTCCCAATTCAAGACAAGATTAGTTTCTTGGCATCTCTTAAAAATAGTAGATAAGTTAGACAGACAAATATCAAAGGAGGAACTAAACACAGAAAAATCATCCATAAACACCTCCATGATTTTTTCTATCAACCCATCAAATATGGCCATCATGCAGCGCTGAAATGTAGCAGGTGCATTACATAATCCAAAAGGCATCTTCCTAAAGGAAAAAGCTCCATAAGGGCAAGTGAGAGTAGTCTTTTCCTGGTCCTTGAGTGCAATCATGATTTGATTATACCCCGAGTACCCATCCAAGAAACAATAAAAATCATACTCTGCAAGACGATCACGCATTTGATCCATAAAAGGAAGAGGGAAGTGGTCTTTGCATGTATTTTCATTCAGTTTCCTGTAATAAGTACACACACGCCATCCCGTAGGAATCCTAGTGGCTAAGGTCTTTCCATCATCGGCTTTCACAATAGTCATACCCCCATTTTAGCTACAACATGCAGTGGACTCACATGGGGACTATCAATAATTGGATATATAATTCCTGCATCTAGCCATGTTAGAATTTGCTTCCTAATCATTTCTTGAATAGTGAAATTCACCCTCCACTGATTATGAATGCTACTCTTAGCCTCATCTAACAATCTTATCTTATGCATGCAATATGATGGATTAATACCTTTCAAAACATCAAGAGACCAACCAATTGCAAACTTATACTTCCTAAGCACATTTAATAACTATTTGAGTTGATCATCCGTTAGAGAACAAGATACAATTACCGGATATGTTTAATTGTCGCCTAGATAAGCATACTTCAAATGCTCCGGTAGCGGTTTCAACTCCTCTTTCTTCTCTTCTTTTTCTGTTCTTTCTCTATCCAATGGCAAGTATTTTCTAGTCCACTTCACCTCTTCAAAATTGGTCCTTTTTTATTCATACCTATCATCACCCAAAGCAAGTAGATTTTCTAGAAATTCAACACATACCTCATTAGAAAGCTCATCTAGCTCTATGGTAGGAAAAGTAAGAAACTCCATCAAGCATGTCTCCAAAGGATCCTTCGAAAGGGTTAGCGACATATCTTCCTTCACGATCTCCTCCACCACGTCGATGCTATGACATTGTGTCTCCATCGGCATCTTTATTTCTTTGTCAAGGTTGAACAAGACCTCTTATTTATCTATCGGCAGCCTTAGCTCACCCATTTGAACATTAATCATAGCTCCAGCAGTAGCAAAGAATGGTCTCCCTAAAATAAGAAGAACATTATCCTTGTCATCTTCCATTTCGAGTATAAGAAAATCCACAGGAAGGACCAGTTTCTCTACTTTTACAAGAACATCTTCAATTACACCTTTCAGAAAAGTCATAGACCTATCCGCCAATTGTAGAGCAATCTTTGTGGGAGCTAACTCACCCAAACCAAGCCTTTGAAATATCGACAATGGCATCAAATTGATGCTTGCCCCAAGATCGCACAAGGCTCGTCGTGGCGGTCCCTTTCCAATTTCACATAGAATAGTGAAGCTTCCTGGATCTTTTAGCTTCTCTAGCAGCTTCCTCTGTATGATCGAGCTACAGTTTTCACACAAATTAATCGTTTTGATTCCGTTTAAGCTTCTCTTATTCAAAAGTATATCCTTTAGGAAACGGGCGTAGTATGTCATCTCCAATAGTGCTTCAGAGAAAGGAATGCTCAAGTTTATCTTGTTTATGATACATGAAAACTTCTTGAATATTTCTTCCAATCCCTTCTTGACTAGCTTGAAAGGAAACGGAGGAGGAATCTTTGTTTTAGGAATCCCCCATTCATCACGTTCAACCTTCTCCACTTTATCCTTCTCGACTCTCAATCTCTTTGCTCTTTCCCATTTCTTTTCCGCTATAAGCTCAGTATTCTGCTCTTTGGATAGTGTTCGAGTAGCATCAACATCAAGTAAAGCATTCGATGCAGAAAATGGTGCCGAATGAGGCAGTTCAACCATGGTTCGTCCAGGAGTGCTGATCGAACCAGGTGTGTAGTGGTTGAACTGAGCTTCAGAAAGTGCTTTCTCCCCCGAACAGGCTGGTTTGACCATGGTTCGACCAACAGGGTTGGTTGAACCATGATGGTCGTGGTCGAACCATGCTTCTGAAAGAACAGAGTGCTCTGGACAGGGTGGTTCGACCAACAGGATTGGTCGAACCATATTAGTCGTGGTCGAATCGCTCAGTTGGGATCTCCGGAGGTTTCCCAGGTGGTTGGTTCAACCTCTACATTGCGGTTCGACCATCTGGGTTGGTTGAATCGAGGTTGAATCGGGATCTTGGAGCTTCAGAACTCGTTTCTGGCATAATCGGTCCTTCATACCGCATTCCAGACCTTAACGTGATAGCAATGAATTGCTTCAGGTTTGCTATACTTTGAGATGGGAACTAACATTTCTCTACAGTTTACGTCAATTGGTTAACATTCTTGGCAATCTGCCCATCAACAACGTTAAGTTCGTCATCTACTTAGATATATCCTCATGACTTGCATCAATCTTTGCCTCAAGCTTCGCCTCTAGGCGATCCACTCTTGTATCATTCCTCGCCATGTACCTATTCACCATATCCTCAAAACCAGGTTTTTCTTCTTCAACCTTAGCACCCGGATCAACACCAATAGGAGGTTGTTCTTCTGTATTAGGATTACTCCATGAAAACTCTGGTATCCTTGGTTGTTGATAATTACCAGGGGGACCACAATTATTGAAATTCCCTTGATAATTCCGGTTTCCTTAATTTTGGAACCTAGTTCCTTTAATACTTTGACCCATGGCGTAGTTTGCCTCTTCCAATTCTTCTTGGCTAGCTCCTTCATTACCAACATTCTGCTGCATCATTGGTACTTGCTGTGCTATTTCAGTTATCTGTTTTTGCTAAGACTCATGTAACTTGTTGATACTAGCCAAAATAGAGACGATCTCATCCTCTCTACTTGACTTAACCATAGTGTGTTCAACCTGCACTACTTTTCCAAGAACATAAGTGCCTCTCACTCTATCAGTCGGCCAATCCCTCAAATTCATCGAAATATCCTCAAAGAGATTTTTGGCCTCAATGGATGACTTTGTAAGCAATGCTCCATTAGAAGAAGCATCAAGTAACACTCGAGAATCGCAGTCCAATCCATTATAGAAAATACTTATGTATTGAGCTTTAGATAGCCCATGTTGTGGACACTTTTAAAGAATGTCCTAGAATCTGTCCCAAGCCTCATGAAATTTCTCTCCACTCCCGATAGCAAATTGATTGATGTCTTGCTTCATTCTAAACACCTTGGAAGGTGGCATGTATCGCTCTACGAACTTCAATTTCAATTGCTCCCAGGTAGTGCATTCAGCAGCATCAAGAGAATCGTACCAATCTCTCACCCTTTACGTAAGCGAGAACTTAAACAAAATAATCCTCCTTGCATCCTCATGATCTACTGCGCTTTTTGTGTGCTTGCATATCCCAGGAATTTATTCAAATGATGTTGAGGATCTTCAAAGGTTCCCCCAGAAAATGGACTCCTACCAATCATGCTGATAAGAGCAGGGTGAAGATCAAAATCTACTGCTGCCCCTCTTGCTCCTAACAGCCCTAAGTTACCTCCTTCGTTGTTCTTAAAGACTTCACGGATGGCAAGATTATCCGGATTCGCTCTATCTTGGGTCATGTTGACTGTTCTGCTTCTGAGTTTCTGTGGTTGCAGCTTCAATCACTTCCGAGTTTAGCACGTCAACTTCAACTCCTAAGTTAAAAGCTTCAGTTGGTTCTATGTTCTTGTTCTTTTTCTTCTTTCCCTTCTTCTTCCTCGACGATGCTCCAATCTCCGATTATAAGGTTCTAACTCTCCTACCTTAGATTTAGTGAGCATACACCTAAGAAAAATAAGCATTAGAAAATAAAGTCAAGAATAAAATATTCTCAAATAAACTAGAAATAATAAACTAATATTTAATGTCGTCCCCGGCAACGGCGCCAAGAAATTGATGAACGTTTTCTCAACACACAATACTAATCCCCAAGTGTGAAGGATGCTATTGTAGTTTTGATAAGTGACCAAGTGTATATCGAACCTAAAGGACGTATTATTATCAGTGTAACTATAATATAACTTATTAAGACTAGTATGGCAATATAGTTTTGATGATTAAGTAACTAATAAACAAATAATTAAAATAGCAATTAAAATAAACAAGCAGTAGAGATTAAACGAAAGTGAGTAATTGAGAATATATGTAGTCCTTTGGGCCATCCAGTTTTACTCATTAACTTCCCTTCCGTGTATCAATGTCCGACTCTGTCTTGTGGAGTATGGACGTATCACTAAGCCATGCAAATCTTCTCTATAGACACAAGTAAATAAGCGTGTGACACGTGTGAATATCATTGGAGCAAGAGATATAATTCACCTCCCTTTTCTAGGTACTATCAGTATCAATTATTTCTCGTGCACTTAGTACTCTAACCCGATATGATCTCCCTTTATAGGTACTATGAAGTTATTCTCTTTATCCTACTTATTAACTCGAATCATATTCAATTAACAAGTATTTATATAAGATAGTTCTAATGAGACTTTGGAGTCCGCTCATTTAAAATCATAACATGTAATCCTACTCAACAGTGAACGCACTCAATCAATAATCAAGATATGTATTCAAACTCTACATAACAATTAATGATGCACAAAAAAACTCTAAGTATGAATTAAAAATGCATAGTCATATATAAAATAAACCACAAGTAGTGTTGTACGGAGTATACACGGAAGTTCAATTAACTTATAAAACCTTCATGAACCCTAGAACTACCGAAGCGGTTCTAGCACATGATTGATCGAAGAACAATCATGGTGGTTGGATAGATCTTATCCATAGTCTTGAAAATTACAAGATAAATTAAGATGCGAAGTAAACCCTAGATGCGGGCGCCGTCGTGTCTCTATCCGTCTTGAATCTTCACTTGGTTCTCACTTGATTTGACAGACGAATTGCTCTTCACAGCTCCGTGGATGATGGTAGGGTTTCGGATGTTGTGTAGAATGAAGGTGGTGAATGGTGTCTTTTTTCCCTAAGTAGGGTCTTCCCTTTTTACTTGTGAGCTCTTCTTATGGACCTAGGATGGGATTTCTTATGTGTATGTTGGATGATGGGAGATGATTTAAGGCCATCTTTGAATTTATAAGTCACTTAGCCAAATAATTCCCTACCGAATAATATTTATCCGTAGTTAGCCCCGTTGAGCCTAAAAATCTCATTCTTTGGCAGCTTATGAGAAATAACCACTTTGAGTATCTGTATTTTTTTTGCCTTGATTCTATCATTACGAGAATTAATGGCTTTATAAAGTGTGTTGATAGAGTTTTATAACAGTTTAAGAAGGAATGAAATTGGTGTTGAAATAGTGATTGGGCTTGAAATTGCATCTAAGGAAAATCATGTTGTAGTGCTTAAATCTAGTACTCTATTGAAGCAAACACCCTAGGGTAGTACTTAAATCTAGTACCCTGTGGAGGATGCGTCAGGTAGTGCCCCAAACTGATACCTCGAAAGAAAAAATAAAGAAGGAAGAAGGAAAAAAATGTTGTGCTTGAAAAGAAGAAAAAAACTGAAAGAATTGAGAAGGCTATTGTGCTTAATTGGAGTGAGTAAGAAGAATGAAAGATCATGATGGAATGCGCACTTGATTTATCTGAGTTTTGAGTCACTTATCTATATATTTCCTACCTTAATCAAAGAGCCAACATTACATTCAAAGAAAAGTCTTTTTTGATCCCGTTGTCGAATCATATTTTTAGTGGTGGAGAGTTTGAGATATTTGGCAAGCTTATGGTTATGTAGGCACTTGTATTGAATCTGAAGTAAACACCTTTATACGTAAGTGTACATCTTTTACACTTGAGTGCGAGTGATATATATACTTCCCTTGAGAACATGTGAATGAAGCATTTGAATTGGTGGTCATTATCTTATCTTGTATGCTATTAATTGATTATTACATGTAATGAGAGTTGCATGACTAAAGTTGATGATAATTGCATATGAATTAGGTATTTGTCATAGTCCTTGTTTCCACGCTAATTTTTTTACTCTCTCTCTCTCTTTTATTTTTATTTTGTTATCTCGGGATGAGTTACGAGTAAGTTTGGGGGATTGATGAGAGTGAAAATAAGCGTGTTTTAGTATACAATTTAACATTTTTTTATGGGAATCATTGTTATATATTAGGATAACTGTCTTATATTCAATATATTTGAGAAAATGGTGCACTTGAGGTGTTTTATTGTATTTTAGGTGAAAATGATCAAAAGTGCAAAGTTGGAGAAAAGGTGCAATTTGTGTAGGAATGCTGAAAAATGCACGTCCAACTTGTATAATTTTTCTGTGTTTGTGTAGAGCTCGGAACTGGAAGTGTGATACAAGGTTGGAAACCCACAGAAGAGAGGATCGTTTTGGCATAAGGAACACTTCAATCAGAGTCTAAAAGAGAAAGTTATGATTAAAATGGAGACGTCGCGCAAGCTGTGCTGAACAGAACAGCTGTGTCACTTTCCATGACCTGTTACAACTTCAAATGTTATAGTTTCTGTGAGTTATTTATATGTATAGATAGCTAAGGAAGAAAGAAACTTGAGCCCAAGAATTACTGGAATCGGAGCTCGGATGTAGAAGTTATGCGCGAAATAGTGAGACTGCGCAAGCTGGTTCGACCAAGGAGATCCGTTCGACCAAATGAAGCCAAGTCAAACTGCAAAAGTCAAGTCTAACTGGAAATTTTAACTTATAGACATCCCATTTGACCAAGGCCTCCCGTTCGACCAGAACTACTCTGGTCGAACAGGAACGCAGAATTCTAATTTTGACGGGTTTTACACTCCCTGTGCGTGTATTTTCGTGTTTTCCATGAAAAAGTTTATCCAAGGTCCATAAGGAGAGCTTACAAGTATAAAAGGGGATATAGATCACATCATTATTCATTGAAGGAGACCACAACACAATCAATCCTACACCCCACAAGGAAGGATCACCCCCAATCATTATCCACATCCTTTCCTCCATCTATCCATCAATTTGAAGATTCGTCTGCTGAATCAAGAGGAGAACCAAGAGGAAGGAGGTGACGACTCCCGCATCTAGGGTTTTATTCATTTCCTAGTTTATCTTGTATTTTCCAGACATATGGGTAAGATCTATCCAACCCACATGATTGTTCTTCGCAACATCATGGGCTATAACTGTTTTGGTAGATCTAGTATTTTGAAGGTTTTATGAATTAATTTAACTTTCGTGTGTATACTCTGTACAACACTACTTGTGGATTTATTTTATATAAGACTATGCATTTTTAATTCATACTTAGAATTGTTTTGTGCATCATTAACTGTTATGTAGAGTCTGAATACATATCTTGGTTATTGATTGAGTGCGTTCACTGCTGAGTAGGATTCCATGTAATGATTCTAAGTGAGGGGACTCCGAAGCTTCATTAGAACTACCTTATATAAATACTTATTAATTGAATTGAATATGGGTATTAAGTAGGATAAAGAGGATAATTTTATAGTACCTATAAAGAGAGATCATATCGGGTTAGAGTACCAATTGGCCAGGAAAATATTGATACTGATAGTACCTCGAAAGGGGGGTGAAATTATATCTCTTGCTCCAAGGTTATTCACACATGTTACATGAATATTCACTTGTGTCTATAGAGTAGATTTGTGTGGTTTAGTGATGCGTCCATATTCCACAAGGCAGAGTCAGACATTGATACACGAAAGAAAAATTAATGAGTGAAATCGGATTACCCTAAGGCTATCTATTCTCCATTCTTGAGTCACATTCGTATCCTTATAGTGTTTATCTAATTTTATTTGTTATTTAATTTTAGTATTTTAGTTGTTAGATTAAATCTCAAAATTTATTGCTTTCGTCTTAATTAATTAAATTGATAATACACCGTCCTTTGGGTTCGACATTTAACTTGGTAGCTTATCTAAGCCACAATAACATCCTTCATACTTGAGGATTAATTGTGTGTTGAGAAAACGCTCATCATTACTCTATCTAATTATTAGGATTACTCTTTTTAATAATCTAGGTTACTCCTTTCTCAATGACAGAGAATATGGTTCTGAATATGTGTAATAAGTACAAAAGGTGTTCCCTGCTACAAAAATCACAAAATGATACAAACTATGGTTCTGGATATATTTAAGAAGTATAAAAGGGATGCATATACAAAAGTACATAAAGTATCCCAGCTACAAAAGTGAAATTTTTAATACTCAGATTTAGGTTACTCTATCGAATTATTTGGATTACTCTTTTTAATAAACTAGATTACTCATTTCTCAATGACAGAGAATATGGTGGTGAATATGTGTAATAAGCACAAAAGGTTATCCCTACTACAAAAATCACAAAAATCATATAAATCTTCACTGACCAGGTGAAATGCTTATAATCAAATGTGTAATATATTATATCAAGTGTTTTATTTTGTTTTGAACATTACAAAAGAATACTAAATCAAATGCTTATTTCCTGTTTTCATTGCATTTCTGCTACTCCTCTTTTGTGCTTTTGAACTTTGTAGAAAACTCTTTATTCTCTTGTTTCTTCCCTTTGTCTTTGCACGTGCAGGACCCAAAACAGCTGTGTATGATGTGGATTGCATTGTATATTCATTTTCTTCATCAATCCTTACTAGTGTTTTCATTTTCTTCAAATTTCTTGTATAAGATTCTTCAATTGCCTCCCTTGCTTGTTGATTATCTCACATAACAAGACCAAAGTATAATACGTCCGGGTCATTTGATGTCTCCATAATATAGCTTTATCTTTGTCCATTGTTGGAAGCTCCTTGTTAATTCTATCCCACATTTCAGATTTTGCAAGTTTTGTCCATTTTTTCATTATATAAGACTCTGGAATCAGCTTAACTGAATTTATGAGTAGAAGATTCAAACTGTGGTGGCATAAGAGACCCATTTCTTCAAATTTCTTACAGGTGCATTGCATGAACTTCAAATGAGTATAAAAAACAACTCTCATGAGCTTACCATCTTCCGGCTCACCAACATTGTATGCTATAGTGCAGTCTTCAAATACACACACTTTAGTGGTAACATTTAAGCATTTTAAGAAGTCCCTTTCAAATTCTCCGAAAACTGACTGTGTTTAAACTTCTGCAGCATGTTTTATCAAGCCATTTTTTCCAAGAAAGTATAAGGTTTTGTTCTTGTCCCTTTAAATTCATCCAACACTTCATTATTCCTCCAATTCTTGACTACGTCCTTGAAGATTCTGTAAAATTCCATCAAGTTTGTGTCTTTTCTTGTATTGAACCATATTGCATGATTTGTACTCTCACTTCGTTGTGATGACAACATATGAGCAGAGAAGTAGTTTTTATTCAATGTTGTGCACCACTTATCCTTCACATATACATTTTCTTTAACCATGTGTGAGTTTGTAAATTATTTTTTTTATCATACTATCCCAACACAATTCAAAGTTTTCCTCATCAACACATCTTGACAAACATCTATTTAAAAGTTTAAGAAAATCATGGTTACTTTTTATTTTTCCAAAATTACCCGTAGTCTTTTCATATATGTGCCACAAACATAATCTGTGTCTAGTTTCTGGAAATATCTGCAAACATAGAAATATTAGGGTTACTCTTTTGCAGCAGCATAGATTACTCTATAATGTAATGTAGACTACTCAATGAATTATATGTTAATGTATGAGTTTTCTAATCATCTTACCTTTGGTATTGCAGAAACAATTGCATGGTCCTGATCAGTGAAGATTGTTACTAGATATTTATCTTCCATTGATTTTCTTATCTCTGTAAATAGTCACTCAAAGGTTCCTGTTCTCTCATCTGATATAAAAGCACACCCAAACATGACATTTTTCCTATGGTTGTTCACTCCAACAAAAGGCGCACATATTAGATCATATTTATTAGTTCTGTAGGTTGTATAAAAAACAATCACATCTCCATATAACAAGTAATTTTCCTTCATTATTGGGTCTCTCCAAAAAATGCAAACCAATCTTGACTGTTCATCTAGCACGATACTATAAAAGAAGTTTGGATTTTGAGAATTTTCCTCTTTCAATTTGTTGAGCAATGTTTGTGTATCTCCTTCATCAATAATCTTTCTTTTCAAAGCATCAACAAGGTTTATGTGGTCTTTCATCGTATGACCTATTTTATCATGACCACCTACTTCATTTACCATGTAGTGATAAGATTCTGCTGCTCCCATTCCCGAATTTTAACATGCTCAATCACTGATGCAGTTTCAGCAGTTATTTGTCTTTCCAAACGGTGTAAGTGATCCTATTCCTTTCTTGTTAGCTCATGATTGTGTTCAGTGTTGTGTTTAATAACTACACAACCTCCCAATTCATTTATTTTCACTAACATTGATGCCTTGCAATCTGTTCTTGTAATACTAACTCTATATTTTTTTGTGTTTCCTTTTGTGGTCTTAATCCTTCACATGAGTACAAATAGATCTTTCCTATTGGATATCCTTTGGTTTAATATCTTGTAGTTCCTTTACGTGTACTAAATCCAACTAATCTAGCATGCTCACGATACAAATCATAAATCTTATCCATTGTATCTCTAGTCATGCCAAGTAGACATTCATTTATTTTCTCATGTTCTGCATTTAATGTTTAATAAAAGTAAGACATGATTAATTTTTCAGATTGAGTTAATGATATTGTAATAATTAATTTCAGATATGAGGAAATAAGAAATAACATAAATAATTTGTTCTAACAATTGATTAGTTGTTTTAAATGCATGCACTCTATAGGCTAATTCAGGTTACTCTTTCCAGTTAGTTGGATTACTCTCTTTGACTACCTAGGTCACTCTTTTCTTAAATGACAGAAACTAGGTTCTGGATATATATATATATATGAGAAGTACAATAAGCTGACCCTGCTACACTTCAACTCCACATATTCTGTACTATAAAATTTTTACCTTTTCATGGTCTTATAGTTCCTTATTTTCATATCGAATATAAGTACATATTAATCTTCTATAGTTTGGCAAACAGGGCTTTGGGCAGTACAAGGAAGAAGTAAAACAAGTGCCACAATCAAGCGGAGTGCAAGGAACACATTTTGTTGAATTAAAGAGGAAAACTCTATCCTTGAAATGTACCCATATATATTGTGTGTCCAAGGTTTGAAAAATCAAATCAACAAACTCAACAAGAAAATGAGACATAAGGTTGATTTTAACCTTTAATTGCATATGTCAATCACAGTCCTATACTGTAACATTGGAGATTTCCCAGAATTTTTCTCATTTATAAAATACATATATAAGCATATACAATAGAAATGATAGTTTGAGGAGTGTATTTAAGGATTTTGACATTCTAGACATTGTTAACCTCTAATCATTTAACCTCATATTCCTTAATAATTTTCTACATCTGATTCCCAACTCAATCATGACTTCTACTATTTAATTTTAATCTTTTGAAGAAGCAATTCAATCATGTAAACATAAGTAATACCAGTTCAACTTTGTTTCCACCATTTTAATAGCCCCTATGTGAAAAATAAACATTTCAATCATACAAGGTTGTCTATATACGGTACTATTTAGTACTAAATTATACTAACAATTATACTCTAGAAATCTCAATTGGGGATATACAGTACTGCACAACTACCAGTAATCTTCTACAAAGTTGAAATCGCAGAAAATATCGAGGTATCGAAAACACATTACAATCTAATAACACAAAATTATCAGGAAATGGAGAATGTGTTTGGATTATCAGGAAATGGAGAAATGGAGTACACTATTTTTTAGAAATTTCTTACCTTCATTCGAAGCATTGTTATTATCTACAAATGTTTCTTCTTCAATCACTCCTACGAATTTAAGAAAAATGATGAACAAATTAATTAAATCTAACACTCAACCTCTTACAATTGACGGAAATTGAAGGAAATTTAACATGAATTGAATTCAGTTTCTTCTGGTAGGTTCTCCATTTGCAAATTCTCTTCAACCTCAAATCAGATTAAGAGTATGCTTGATTGTGCGACATTCATACAAAATCTCCTTCAAAATCTATTCAATTCCAAAAAAATTTCCTTCGATTCTTGTAGAACACTCTCAATCAATAATCTAGGGCTCGATAATTGTAGAGATTCTGTAGAGATTTTGTAGAGATTCAGCTTCAGACTTCAGATTCAGCTTCGCGCGAGATTCCTTCAATTTTTGGGCGCTGTGAGCTTCAGATCCATATTCAACCCGCGTAATATATATTCTGTGTATGTAGGATCCGGTTCCATGAATATTTCATGGGACCGGTGGCAACCTAGTTGCTCTCAAAGTTTTATGAAGATTGGATAATGATAATATTTTTATTAAAAAGTGTTACCTGATCATGAAAAAGATAATCGTAATATTAAAATAAAATTCATGAAATTAATAAAAAGTTATACATATTTCAAAGAAAAGTGATATTTAGATCAGTGAAGAGTGACATCTACCCAATATAATGGGATGAGGGTCAATGCACAGCAAACTGCATCCATTTATAATTAAGTTTGGGATGAGGGCAGTAAAGTAAAACTGGGATGAGGACGTTAAAGTAAAATTAATTGGACTATAAGGGGCATCAACACTTTTTCCTACACTCTTCTTCCCGGTGAAAGGTCATCGGTTGCGTTTTGCACGTGGATTATAGAATATTATTATTTTATTTGTAGTGTGTAGTTGTATTAGTAGTGAGTGGTGAGCCATATGTGGGTCATTTTTACTAAAAATGGAAAATGAAGACCTTTGGATGATGTCTAATATAGTAAAATGAAGACTTTTGGTGGGATGGAGAGAGTATAATTTTAAATTATACTGGATAATGATCCTATTATTTTAAATTATATATATTGAATATATGTGTCAAAGAATGAGATCCTTGAAGCTATGACATTCCTATTTTAATTATATTATGGATAAGATATTTTCCGTCTCAAGAAATGAACTTAGTGAGACTATAACTTTCCTATTTTAAATTATATTATGAATAAGGAGATCCGTGAAACTATAACTTTCCTATTTTAAATTATTTAGCTTTGGAAAAGATTTTTACTATTTCTAATATAAACAGCCAGAATATAAAAAATAATATAAGTCGGAATTTATTCGCTCTCTGTGGATTACGTGTAATCTTTACATATTAAAATAAAATTTAAAAACTTGGATTCGACCGCAATAATTCCAATTTTGTCAACGAATCACCTTTCAGATCCAAAACACACTTAATCAATTGTTTATTTAATTTCAGGTATGTATTCCACCGCTCCAAGTTCCTTCGACATTCGACAACTGGTATCACATGAATGTTTGTATCAATCGTAAGCTTCTCTATTGGGAACGGAAGTTGCAAGAATTTTGAGGCTGCATTTCCAATTCACCTCACATTGGTGTTAATTTCCGCTCTTTTACAGGTAATAAGCTTGTTCCTCATGGGATTCACTTCTCTTGTTAATGTGGGTTTTGAATCTTGATTTCCAACTGGGCAGTTGTCTGAATTTTTTTTTTTTTTTGTAAATTCTTGATTTCTCCTGTATCTGATTGTGTGTTTGTTGATGTCTATTATTATTGGATGCAATTATTATACCTTGCTCATGGTTGGTTATTCTCGATTATTCCTTGATTTCTGCAGCTTAATTAACACATTTGTGTGTAAATTTGCACATCTGGGATAGCTCCTCTGATTTCATCAGCTCTGGTTTACTGGAAATTAACCTGCATTTGCAAAAAGGTGTAAAACTGCATTTAAATTAGGTTTTAAGACCCCAAGTTCAATGCTTGGATACTCTAATTCTGATTTGAGTTAGGAGAGCCATGAGTTCTGTTTCACTTAAAGAATGGCCTAAAAGTTCGTACCCGAAGGCACTTTTATCCATTATTGCTTTAGTTGGTGGGCTTGCCTTATTCTTACTGCTTGCTTCAACCCTCTTGGTCTCCCAACCTATTAGTTCTACGGTTCATGGGTATTTCTATGGGGTTAGTAACTCGAGAAAGATTGATTCAGAGCCCTCCCACAAGCCACTTATAGACAGTGAGATATCAAATTCTGTGGATCATGGAAATGATCAATATGGTGGTACAAAATTTGCTGAATCTGGTAAAGGTGATGACAAGGAAGCTGTGACTGAAACGAATCGGTCTCCTCAATTTCCCTCTAAGCGTGAAATATCAGATTCAGAACAAGTTGATTCTGAGAGTTTAAAGGATAAGCTTCCACGCACTGAGGTAGTACAAGAAGAATATGCCAATAAAGTGCCATCTTTGCAAGATACTGTTGTTGGGGTAAACACATCAATCTCCACCAGTAATACACCAATAGAAGTTGTGGAAAACACATCAATCTCCAACAATAATGCACCTATAGAATCTAAGGAGAGCATGGGGTCTTCTGCTGCTACCACCGACATGAGTGGAACGAATGTTATAGATGCAGGTACTTTTATATCTTCTAAAATGCTTTTCTATTACTCTTCAGAACTTCTATGTCTTCTGTTGCTTTTCTCTTTTGTCCTGTCAACTTTTACCTATAATCACTATCTGTAGTTGTGATATTCCTTAATCCTTAGCTTGATTATAACTGTTTTGCCTCCTAACTTGTGCTGAATTTTTGTTGTGTGAAATCTGAATGCCTTTTTTTGCTTTGTAGATTACATGTTAAAAAAAAAAAAATTGCATCATTTGTTTTAGATTATGTTCTGCTCTGACATTGGAGATTGTTGTTTCTTCATTTTGGGCTTCTTGTGTTGCAAACAACTTGTATCAGCTCTATGCCTTTGTCTTTCCAGAAGGGCATATGTAACATCTCAAATTTTCGATAAGATAATTTCTCGAAATCTAAAACTTTTTAATTTAATAAATAGCGGAAGCATAAAATTTATTAAAAACTTAATGATTTAAAGATGATATGTCCTAATTCTTGCATATAGTAAATGAAATCATAAATTATCATTTTTTTATTTCCATCGCCTCCCGATTCTCCGCCTCTTCTTCAATCTGAAAAATATTTAAGTTTGAGGTTAAGCACTTAAAGCATAGTGAGAAAATTTTATACATCAAACTTAAATACAAAGCAAAACACTTTGATTCATATCCTAAATATATTTTATATCACAAATCAAATAATGTTATGAATAATTTTCATGTCTCAGAACACATCAACTCATGATACTTCTTATGTCTCTTTTATATGATCGATCAATATAAATTTTTTTTGGCATTGCGGATACTCTCTGAGGATCTCTCCCAATCCCGGCACCTCTAGGGCCCCGGCACGTCTCAAGTGTCTTTCAAAACACTAGTAAAGTTTAATTTTCGTGTCTCAAGCTCTTTTGAAAGCACTTGTAAAATACTTAATTTTCATGTATTGAACACTTGCAAGAAAAGTATGTGAGAAGTCAAATTTTCATGTTGGAAGAACTTTAACATTTGAACATTCACTTGCATGTAGGTAAACATATTCAAATACTTATGAAAATACTTGCACAAATGCATTCCCTTTTATGTCAAAATTAAACTCCGATTGTGATTCTTGTGTGAGATTTGAGTGTAAATGTGAGGGTTGAAGGGCTGGTATTTATAGGTGAGGGAGGTGTGTGTGGGATTGGAAAGTGAGCAAGAATCTTCCCATTAATCCCTTGAATTGTGGTGACTAATTTGAAAATAATTGGAGTGTGATTAGAGGTTTTGAACTTGGTCAAAAATAGTGATGAATCTATGTTGAGAGGAGGGTCTAGGTTCTTGAATGCTTGGGAGTAGGCTAATTTTGGGAGGTTTGACCCATTATTAAACAATCAAATCAAAATCCTTTCCGTAATCCATGTCCTTTCATTTTTTATGTATTGTCAATTAGCCCTAATTCCTTAACAATATTAGGGTTGGGTGTTAAGTATACAAGTTGTGATACTTTTAGGTCTACATTTTGATAATTTTACTTGTGATACTATATAATGATATACATTGATACTAGTTGTATAAAGTAATACTTATATAGATTTTGATAATGCCTAAGGGAAATGTATTAGGATTAGAAGCCCCTAATTTTTTGTAAAGTAGCTTAGAGTATCCATTTTCAGTCCATACCTAGAAATTTGTTCTATTTAAGTTTCGTGTATACATGGGTTCAGCTGATATATACAGTAATAATGGTGGTTAATCGTATAAATATCAGTTTGTTTTGTACATCAGTAATGTGCAATTGCATGTTCAATTAATAATATGTCTTGTTCTATATCCTTTTCTTAAATAGGGAAATAAAATTTTCAATTTAAAAAGATCAAACCGCAAATCTATAGTTTGTATTCGTCAATGACAATAGGTTTTCAACTATATTTCAGATTGTGATCTTTACAATGGGACATGGATCCATGATCCTACTGGACCTCTTTATACAAATAACTCCTGTCCCATCATCACTCAGATGCAGAACTGTCAAGGGAATGGAAGACCGGACAAAGATTACGAGAATTGGAGATGGAAACCATACCAGTGTGATATCCCTAAGTTTGATCCAAAGAAATTCTTGGAGCTAATGAGAGGAAAAACATTGGCTTTTATTGGTGATTCAGTTGCAAGAAATCAGATGGAATCAATGCTGTGTATTTTATGGCAGGTGAGGAAGTCCTTTCAAGTATATAAAATTACTGATATGTTTAATTTAATGCTACTTCCTTTATTTTTACTTGCCCTAGTATACATGATTTTCACAGAGATTCCCATTTTTGCCATTCTGGTATTTTGGCTGTGTTGTGTTGTATACATGATTTTCACAGAGATTCCCATTTTTGCCATTCTGGTATTTTGGCTGTGTTGTGTTTCATGTGTGTGCGCGTGTGTGTTTAGTCAGCCATCTCCAGGGAAGGAGATAGATATAAAGGAATGAATGTTTCACGTATGATATTTACAGCCTCATTGGTGTGACACCTGCTCTCTAATTCCTAATATAAAATACACAGTAACTTGTGAGCTTTAGCAAGGAATGAGTATGAATTTCACGTGGCTTTGCACACACGAATATGAACAACGAAACTCTGAGACCTCCACAACTTATATTTTCGGTAATGTGAACGTAGAATAACCAAAGAGCAAGAGGGAACAAATTATTGAATGAAACATACTAACAAATTTGAAGTATTAACATACAGAATCGTTATCTCATGTAAACTTGGTTGTAAAGCCTTTGAACACATTATATCACATTCATATGCTGATCTCATGGGCTCCTTTCTGGGTGTCAGGTGACAATACAGAATTGGTTCGTGCTTAGTCATGAATGTTTCACAATTAATTTGTTCTATTTGCATAAATGGTCGTCTGTGAGCTGGCTTCCACTTAGTTAACCTTCCAGTTTCCCACTCTTGCAGGTTGAGGCCCCCAAAAATAGAGGTAATAAGAAAATGCAACGCTACTATTTCAGATCCACTTCTACTATGATTGTTCGGATATGGTCCTCATGGCTTGTGCATCAAACATCCGAACCGTTTGATTTTTCTCCTCCTGGTGTAGTTAAGCTCCACCTTGACTTACCGGATGAAGGCTTCATGGAATACATTACAGGTTTTGATGTGATTCTCCTCTCCTCTGGCCACTGGTTTGCCAAGCAGTCAGTATACATATTGAATAATGAGATTGTGGGGGGACAATTGTGGTGGCCCGATAATTCCAAGAAAATGAAGATGAACAATATTGATGCTTTTGGAGTATCTGTGGAAACAATTCTTACATCCCTGGCTACACATCCAAATTACACCGGTCTTACCATAGTTCGAAGCTTTTCGCCCGATCATTATGAGGGTGGAGCTTGGAACACTGGAGGATCATGCACTGGGAAGGTGAGGCCAGCAACGAAAGACGAATTGGTTGAAAATGGGTTTACCAATATAATGCATGAGAAACAAGTGGCCGGATATAATCGTGCATTGAAGAAGAAGATGAACAAATCAAACTTGAAATTGATGGACATCACAGAAGTCTTTTCCTACCGCCATGATGGGCATCCTGGGCCATATAGGAGCCAGGACCCTAAAAAGATTACTAAACGTGGACCGGATGGGCGGCCCCCTCCGCAGGATTGCTTGCACTGGTGTATGCCAGGTCCAGTCGACACATGGAATGAGCTCGTAGCTGAAATTATACGAAGAGAATTCCAGGGCACACAGAATATTCATTCTTCTTGAGGTTTGTTTCAAACTAGGAAGTGATTATATTTTCTTAGAAGCATTTTTATCCCCTTTTCACACCATAGGTAAACTGCAACTTAGATGGGATATAATGAGCTATAGCTAGTGTATAATTCTATGTTATAGAGGGATATCAACTTCTATTTATTTATTGTTACAGAGGGATCTTAGTTTAACAGAGTTTTCTTGTAATTGTAAGTTCTTCTTTTACTTGAACTAGCGTTTTAGCCCGTGTATGGAACAAAGGTGGTGTATTGTTTTTATACTCTTTTATTGAGATTTAAAAATTATTTAGGCGTAAATCATAATTTATTTTACCGATTTTTTTAAATTTTATATATGCTCTATAGGTGATTGAGCTATGAAAAAAGGTAAAAACATGCATGAGACCGTTTTACGAATATTGTTACGTGAGACGGATCTCATCAAACTCGTCTGTTGACCTGTGAGCTATGAAAAAAGGTAAAGACTTGCACGAGATCGTCTTATGAATATTGTTTTGTGAGACGGATCTCATCAAACTCGTTTTTGTGAGACGGATCTCATCAAACTCGTTGTTGACCCGCGAGTTGAATGATTTCGTTATTAATTGAATTAATCACGATATTGTCATTAAACTATTTAGTGAAGACGAAGACTTGGGTGAAACCAGTCTTACTGATCTTGTGAAAATATGAATTATTTTGATAATCAAATTGTTTATGTTTTTAGTAATTAAAATGTGATAACTAAATGTTGCACTATAATTAGTAAATAATTAAATAATTTGGCCGCTTATATTTTAGGCAATGACTTGTATGAGACCATTTCAGGGCTTACGTGATACGTCCTTACGTGAGACGGTAGAAAGTGATAACTTCTGTATTGAAAGTAATAATAAATTAATGAAAAGTGATAATGTTATTTTATGAACAATTTATAGTATAAATGAAAACTGATAACATTTTATAGATAAAGTGATAACTATTTTAAAAAATGTAAAATGGTCTTACGCAAGGACTATCCTATATTTTATTATTTTTTATTCATTTCTAAAAAATATGTGATAATAATATTTTATTATTCATTTAATTTCATTTTTTTAATTTGAATATTATATATAAAATACTCCCTCCGTCCGCCTTTAAGGGTGTCATTTGTTTTTTGCACGTGGATTAAGGAGTTTAATATGTAGTGGGTAGTTGTATTAGTTGAGGTGTGGATCCCATTTTTTAGTTGTATTAGTGGGTGTGTGTGGGTCTCATATGTATAGAAAAGGAAATGAGACCTTTGGGGACGGATGCCCAAAATGAAAAAATAATACCCTTGAAAGCGGACGAAGGGAGTATGATAATTACTTTTAAGAAATGTAATATCTTTTAATTATAATAATACTCGATCAAAGAAAAAGTGATAACTTTTCTACTTAATTATTTGATAAAAAATTCGAATGGTAAATATAAAATGAAAATATTTTTATTAAAAAGTGACTCTTGTACTTGAAAATGTAATGCTCATTCAAATTAATTATTTCCTGAACTATTTATAAAATACATAAAATGTGATAATATTTTAAATTAAAAGTAAATATGCGTCCATCTAAACTATTTCACGAATGATAATTTATAGGACAAATAAAAAGTGATAATATTTTTAATTAAAAGCGATAACCGTTCAGTTAAACTATTTTTTTATGAACAATAAATAGAAAAAAATAAAAAGTAATAACATTTCTAATAAAAAGTGATAGTTTATTAATGAAAAGTGACAACCGACCAACTAAACTATTTCATGAATAATTAATAAAATGGATAAAAGGTGATAATGCTTTTTATAAAAGTGATATTTATTAAATGAAAATTGATAACTTTTCAATTGAATTATTTTATTAGCCATTCGTGAATAAATAAAAAATAATAACAAAAAGTATAGTATGATCAATAAAAAATTGACAACTATTCAATTAAAATATTTTATAAACAATTTATAAAATAAATAAAAAGTAATAACATTTATAATGAAAAGTTATAACTAATTATGAGAAAATGGTAATATTAATTTTAGGTAGATCTTGCGTGAAACCGTCTCACGTGAGACTATTTTTCACTTTTTAAAATAGTTATCACTTTCGCTATAAATTATTATTACTTTCGCTATGAATGCTATCACTTTTAATTTATACTATAAATTGTTCATAAAATAAAATTATCACTTTTCATTTATTTATTATCACTTTCCTATATAAAAGTTATCACTTTCTGTCCGTCTCACATAAGCCCTTATATAAGACGGTCTCACACAAGTCTTTGCCTTAATTTTATAGAAATAAAATAAAAATATGAGCATATAATAGCACATTTAACAATCAATAAAATAATTATTTTAATTTTAATAATAATAAAAAAAATCCAACAGAAGGCTGGAAGTGTCCATCAGCGGCAACTTCTTTCTTTCTATTACTCCCTCCGTCCCGGAGTTAAGTTCACCGACACTGTAGATACGGGGTTTAAGAAAAGTTACTTTTTGACCAATTTTATTGAATTTTGAGGGGTATTATGGTATTTTTAGGTAATAAATAAATTATAAAGTATGTTATGTGTGTTAGGTGAGAATGATATTTTTGAATTTAAGATAATTTTTTAGGTTGTTGGTTAATGTGAAGTTTCCTTTTTTGAATAGTGAACATAAGTGTGAGATAGATAAAAACGAAAGTGTGAACATAAGTATGAGATAGAGGGAGTATTATCTTTTCAGCAACAGCGCCGCATATATAAATTATGGGTTATGGATAGTACCTGGAATAGGATTAGTGAGATGTATCGCACAAAACTAACTTTTTAGTTAATTTTATGCGCTTTTTTATTTATTTTATTTTTAAGAAATTTTAATTTCTACAATAGCTTATTTTAGTATAATATTTTCCAAATTAAAAAAAAACTATGTTAAATATAAAATAATTATCTTAATCTTAATCAGAAGCATCGCGGCCCTATATAAATTATGGGTTATGGATAGTCCCGGAATAGATTAGTGAGATGGTGCAAAAAACTCACGTTTTAGTTAATGTTATGCGCATTTTTATTTATTTTATTTTAAAAAAATTTAATTTCTACATTAGCCTATTTTAGTATAATATTTTCCAAAAACTTAAAATAAATTATGTTAAATATAAAATAATATATCTTTTATAAGTACTCTCTATTTATTTTTATTTTTTTAAGAAAAAACATAAAATAAATAAAAAGTGATAATATTTTTTTTAGAAATTGATAAAGAAAAAAGTGATAACCAATCTAAAAAAAATAATAATGAGATGGATAAAAAGTGATAATATTTTTAATAAAAAGTTATAACATTTTAAATAAAAAGTGATATATATATATATATATATATATATATAACTAAAAAAGTGATACATGAACTTTTTTTACTAATAACTATCCATTTAATTAATTATCTCACATATAATTTGTAGAACGGACAAAAAGTGATAATATTTTAGTAATAAGTGATATAAGATGATAGAAAAGTGATAATCATTAAGTTAAACTAACAATTACAAACAATTTGTAAGGGGGATAAGAAGTGGAGTCAAACTAGGGTGCGCATGGGTTACCGGTGCATCTAGTTAATATGAACCATTAGATTAAAACTAAATTAATAACCACATTTGTTTGATTAAAAGTTTAAAAAATAAAAATAACTACCTTTTAAAAAACTACATTATAAATCATAGGTTTACCCGGTGCACTGCAGAATAATCTTAAAAAGTGATGATATTTTAAATAAAAAGTGATTATATGATCAATAAAAATTGTTATTCATTCCATGAAACTATTTATTAATTTCATATGAAATAATTATAACATAATTAATAATTATTATATAAATCATTTGATTAATAAATAGAGTGTAGTTATAATTATAAAATCATTTGATTAGTAAAAAAAGTTAAAAATAAACGTATGCATGCGCACAGGCCTACTAATCGTCTTATATTAACGAAATTAATAAGCGCTAATTTCAGTGTGCGCTAATTCAAAATTGGATTATTTAATTAGAGCTCAGTCTCACGAATATTCGGTGAGATGATCTCAGTCAATACTCACCCATTAAAAATGAGTGAGGTTCTTGTGCTCCATGCTCCTTTACAATTTAAACAACTAGTAATACATAAGATTAAATAGAGTATAGAGGGGGAGGGCTGTTCCCATGAGCACACGGTGTGTCCCCATGGACACACAAATTTTTGCCTTAAAAATATGTTAATTCTCCTGTGCACCTGGGTGCACCCAAAATACGGTGCATTCACTTTTGAAATGTATACAATTATGAACAAAAGTATACTATAATTATGAAAAAAATGTATACATTTTGTTAGTTAGTTTTTTTTGTTAGTTTTGTTAATTTTTTAATGAAAATTGAATTAAAAAAAGTATACAATTATTAAGAAACATATATAAACTATTGAATAAAAAGTTATACACATATGGGTGCTAGTTTTTTTAATAAAAATTTGAGTGTAAAAAAATATACAATTATTAAGAAACATGTACTCCCTCCGTCCCACAATACCCTTCACACTTTCTACATTTGGACGTCCCACAATACCCTTCACATCCCATTTTTGGCAAAAAAATTTGACAAATATATCCCCAACTTAACCATCAACTACACCTTTTTCATCTCATTAACACCATTAATTTAACAAAGAAAAAAGATTTGGGCCCTATTAACTACACAATTAACACCCTAATCTATTATTGGGCCTAAGCAGATTTGGACCAGTTAGGCTTTTTCTGTGCACTATAATTTAATTCTCAAGTATAAGGATGTCAATTGTAGCAGCAATGACACGCCCCACTTTACATAACTTATAATTCAAATACTATTTAACATAAATATCATCATTATAAAAATCTGCATAAATTTTTTTTTTCCACATAATATGCTTATAACCAACACAATCACACCAGTTCAACATACGTGACTGGTTTCTGATACCACTTCAAATCAGACAAACTCGCGACAATACTTATTATATTACACAACCAAAACATCAGTGGAAACAAAATAAACCCACGGCCTAGGCCAACAGGTCATCATCTATGTACATCCGCTCAAAACCTTGAAGGAGCTCCACAGCTTGCACAGTCACATCACAAACTCAATCATCAACAGGCTCACCTACAATGCATAAACTAGTGAGACAAAAATCTCAGTAAGTAGAAATCATGCATGTCTGTGCATGAAAATGCATTTAGTTCTCTATCGCCTATGTCCTAATTTTTTTCTAATTGATCTCTTTTATTTTGAAAATTGTTCATGTTGCGGGATCCCCACGACACACTTATGATATGCACCCCAAATGAGCTCAATGGGGACGATTTTTCCGAACCCCGAAATAGTGCCGAGAACGATTTTTCCGAACTCTGGCAAAGATGCATATATAGTGGCCGCACACACCATTAGTATTTTATTAATTTTGAGGAAAACACTTTTCATGTTTATGCATGGTATGCACCCAGAACAATTAAATGTACATCATAAACTATTTACAATATCAATATCAACATTTAATCACAATAAAGTAACAATTTAATTTCAATTTACACAAATCTACTTCTTAAATAACAACTTCACCTCAATCATATAAATCCATTTATAGAATAACCACTTCACCCTGGGATCACACGGATCTCTTTTTGGAATAAAACTTCATCTTGGATCCCACAAATCCTTATAACCAATATTTTCTCAAACCATATAAATATATTTGCAATAGTTTCCAATCACACAGATCTATATAGGATAATAATAATATTTTCAATCACATGGATTCACAACTTGTATCACAATATTATCACAAATAATATACTATTGTTAAATATGAACCCTACTTTCTCCAAATCACATAAATACGCAGCTTGTATAACAAATTAATCACAAATAATTCATATCTTAATTAAACTAATTACCAATAATCCATAATATAATTATCACATATTAATTACAAATAATTCACAAACAACATGTTTATGCATTGTAGTTGGACTTCTACTTACTTGGATTCCGACAGTAATATAAACCCCGTAAAGAACTGTAACTAATTCGCTCCGACACGCACGTTCCGGCGCGCTCCCTCTTCTCTTTCTCTTCTTCCTCTCTCTCCCTTTCTCCTCTCTCTCTCCTCTCTCTCCCTTTCTTATCTCTCTCTCTCTCTTTTTTTTTTTCGCTCACGGCTTCAGTGAGTTTGAAGTTAATAACCTCACTCATATATATATATAGTAGATAAAGGTGGCTGACCAAAATTTTTTTTTTTTAAAACGGTTGATTTGCAGTCATGCATGCACCCTTTCAAATTTGGCTGCTATTGCCAACTCAACTTGCAGCCACCAATTTTGACTTTTTTATTATTATTATTCTTATTATAATAATTAAAATACGTGTGATACTTAATAATTAAAAAAAGTGTATTTATACACAAAAAATAATTTACTCATATATCCAAATTAATACACGTAAATATTTATGCACTCATATATTCACATATTGTCACCATGTTTATCACGTATGTATCAAATAAAATGTAAAGATAATTAAAATGTAAAAATAATTATCACATAATTATAAAATGCACATAACAAAAATTAAATTATATTGGCACATGAGTAGTGAGAAGCTCGGGTATCACATCCTCCCCACCTTATAAAAATTTCGTCCTCGAAATTTACTTACCTGAAGAGGTCTGGGTATTTAACCATCATCTCATCCTCTCTTTCCCAAGTGGCTTCCTCAACTAACTGGTTCCTCCATAATACCTTTACTAATGATATATCTTTATTTCTGAGCTTCTTCACTTCTCGCCACAAGATCTCAACTGGTACCTCCTCATAACTCAAATTTTCTTTCAACTCAACTGGTTCCTGCCTGAGAACATGAGATGGATTTGGAACATACTTCCTCAACACAGATACATGAAACACGTCATGTACTCTAGACATCGATGCTGGTAACTCCAATTTATAGGCAACATTGCCAACTCTCTCAATGATAGTGAACGGACCAACATATCTTGGACTGAGTTTCCCTTTCCTTCCAAACCGCCTTATCCCCTTAATTGGAGATACTTTCAGAAATGCCTGATCACCCACTTCAAATTCCAATTCTCTCCTCTGTTTGTCTGCATAACTCTTTTGCCGATCTTGAGCAACTTTCATCTTCTCTCGTATACGGGTAACAGCTTCTGACATTTCATGAATCAAATCTGGACCCAAAAGTTTCCTCTCTCCAACTTCATCCCAATGAACTGGAGATCTACACTTCCTCCCATACAATGCTTCATATGGAGCCATCCCGATGGTAGACTGATAACTGTTATTGTACGAGAACTCTATCAAAGGCAAAAATTTACTCCACTGACCTTGAAAATTCAACACACACGCTCTGAGCATATCCTCCAAAATTTGTATTGTACGCTCTGATTGACCATCTGTCTGTGGATGGAATGCTGTGCTGAAAGATAACTGTGTCCCCAACGCCTTATGTAAACTCTTCTAGAAAGCAGACAAGAATCTCGTATCTCTGTCTGACACAATGATAAGTGGTACTCCATGGAGTCTGACAATCTCTTGTATATATAGTTGGGCATAACGATCCATGGAATACGTAGGGCTAATAGGAAGAAAATGAGCTGACTTCGTCAATTGATCCACAATAACCCAAATAGCATCGTGACCTTTCACTGTCTTCGGTAGCCCGATAACAAAATCCATCGTGATATTCTCCCACTTCCATTCTGGAATAAATAAAGGCTGCAAAGTTCTTGCTGGTCTCTGATGCTCGCCTTTGACTTGCTGACACGTCAAACATTGTTCCACATATCGAGCAACATCTCTCTTCATCCCTGGCCACCAATAATGTGCCTTCAAATCTCTATACATCTTAGTAGCTCCTGGATGTACAGAGTAGAGTGTTGAATGAGCTTCTGCCGTCACTTCTTTCCGAATGTCATCCACTTCAGGTAGACACAATCGACCTCCATAACGAATCACGCCATCATCTCCTAATTGGAAGTCAGAAGACTTTCCAGAGCTGATATCATTCTTTATTTTGTCAAACAACTTATCCTCCTATTGGCTCTGTCGAACCTTATCCATCAAAGTTGGTCGAAGTGTCAGAGCTGTCATCCTTGCTTCCAACGATCCTTCCTGAATAATCTTCACACCCATCCTTTGCAAATCAAGCAACTCTGGTTTCTGATTTACGGTCATAGCAGCTACACTCTGTATTGCCTTTCGGCTCAATGCATCAGGAACCACATTGGCTTTTCCTGGATGATAATTGATAACACAGTCGTAATCCTTCACCAATTCTAACCATCTTCTTTGCCTCATATTCAACTCTTTCTGAGTGAAAAAGTACTTCAAACTCTTATGATCAGTATAGATTTCACAACGTTCCCCATACAGATAATGCCTCCATATCTTGAGTGCAAACACCACTGCAGCTAATTCTAAATCATGAGTTGGATAATTCTTCTCATACTCCCTTAACTGTTTGGATGCATACGCTATTACTTTCCCATTCTGCATCAATACACACCCAAGACCATTCTTTGAAGCATCACTGTAAACCTTGAAGTTTCCTGTCTCCGTAGGAATAGTTAAGATAGGTGCTGATGTCAATCGTCCCTTCAATTCTTGAAAACTTTGTTCACATTCCTCCGTCCATGTGAACTTCACATTCTTCCTGGTCAACTGTGTTAACGGTGAAGCAATCTTAGAAAATCCTTCAACAAACCTTCGATAATATCCCGCCAATCCAAGAAAGCTACGAACCTCAGTGCGATTTGAGGGTTGTGGCCAATCATGGATTGCTTTAACTTTACCTGGATCCACAGAAATTCCTTCTCCCGATACCACGTGCCCCAAGAAAACAACTCGGTCTAACCAAAACTCACACTTCTTGAACTTCGCATACAACTGCCTCTCCTTCAGAATCTCTAACACCTTTCTCAAGTGCAGTGCATGATCTTCCTTATTCTTAGAGTAAATTAGAATATCATGGATAAACACAATCACAAATTTATCGAGAAATTCCTGAAATACTCTATTCATCAAATCCATAAATGCTGCAGGAGCATTTGTTAATCCAAACGGCATCACTAAGAACTCATAGTGCCCGTACCTTGTACTGAATGCAGTCTTTGGAATATCCTCCTTCTTTATCTTCAACTGATGATACCCCAACCGTAAATCAATCTTCGAAAAGATAGCTGCACCCTGTAACTTATCAAACAGATCATCAATGCGAGGCAATAGATATTTATTCTTCACCGTAACTTTGTTGAGATCCCGATAATCAATGCACATCCTCAATGTGCCATCCTTCTTTCGAACAAACAGAACTGGTGCTCCCCAAGGAGAGAAACTAGGTTGGATGAATCCTTTGTCTAGCAACTCTTGTAACTGTATCTTCAATTCCTTCAGTTCAGCTGGTGCCATTCTGTATGGCGCTTTAGATATAGGAGCAGTTCCTGGTTGTAACTCAATAACAAACTCTATTTCTCGGTCTGGTGGCAAACCTGGAAGATCATCTGAAAATACCTCCAGATATTCCTGAACTACTGGTACATTATCAAGAACTGGACATTGCTGCCCCTCAACATTCATTACACTCACCAGATACACCTCACAACCACTTTCCAACAACCGCTGTGCTTTTGCTGCTGATATCATCGGAAATCTAAAGCTTTTCTTGATTCCAACAAAAGTGAACGGTTCTCCTTTCACTGGCTGAAAAGTGATACTCTTCTTCTGACAATCTATTGTAGCACCGTATTTTGACAACCAATCCATGCCCAATATGATATCATAATCATTCATACTTAACACAATCAAATTAGCGAGGAGTCTTCTTCCTTCAATAGGAATAACACAACCTCGAAGAAGTTGATTAGTTTGCTTTGACTCACCAGAAGGTATCATCACCTCATAATTAGCTTCTATCAAGTTAGGTGTTCCACCCAACTTTTTCACATACTCAGTGGATACAAATGAATGTGTTGCTCCAGAATCAAATAGCACATATGTAGAAGTGCCAAAAATAGAGAACTTACCAGTAACAACTGAGAGATTCGCGTCTGCCTCCTCTCGCGTCAAAGTATACACCCTAGCTGGAGCTCTTCCCTGCTGTGCCTGCTTCCCTTTCTTAGGACAAGTAGTAGTCACATGTCCTTTCTCCCCGCATGTGTAACACGTTCTCGGAGGAATTTGACACTCCCCACCATGTGATTTAAGACAATTAGGACATCTAGGTAGTGGCGGCGCCAGTGGCACTTTACCCTGATCAAATTTAGGACGCTTGTTGGGTTCTCCTCGTCTCTGTCCTTGCTCCACTTGAACATTTGAATTCGGCCTCTGAAATGGCATCGGCCTCTTATCAACTCTCCCAAACTGCTGTATTGGTTTCTGTTGAAATTTACGTCTGATAGCCTGCGCTTGTCTGATCCTCGTCTCCGCTTGCTCAGCAATTTGAGCCCTTTCTGTAACTTGTGAGTATGTTGTTCCATGCAGTCCCGCCATACTCACATCTTTGTAAAGTTCAGGCCTTAAACCTTCCACAAATCTCTCCACTTTCAGTGCCTCCATACTAACCATATGTTCAGCAAACCTCGACAACTGCTCAAACTTATGAAGGTAATCTGTGACTGACATGCCACCTTGCCTCAACTGTATGAACTCGTTCATCTTCATGACTCTCACTGGTGCCGTAAAGTACTTGTTTCTGAAAAGCTCCTTGAACCTTTCCCATGTCATAGTCATGACATCCTCGATACTTTTAATCGTATCCCACCAGTGACCTGCACTTCCTCGTAACATGAAAGAAGCACATAGCACTCTATCCCCATCTGGAATTCTACTGTATTGAAACATGTTTTCCACCGTGCGTAACCAATCCTCTGCATCTGTGGGGTCTACTGCGTCCTCAAATATTGGAGGGTTCAACTTTCGAAACCTCTCACAAACCATTTCCACACGTTCTACTTAACGTCTATCTTGGTTTGCATTACCCTCTGGTTTTCCACCCATATCTCTCTGCTGAATCAGTTGCTATATCTGTTGGGACTGGCGCTCAACCAGTTCTATTAGTCGAGTAATCACCGCATCACGATTATTCCCTTCAGTAAGTGCTGCTTGCTCAGCAGTCCTATCCCCTTCAGAACTTTCACTTGTATCCCTTACCATATTGTCTAATAATTACGCTTCCTGCACCCCATGACCAATATAATTTATAAGACACATAATAACACAGAAGGAAAATAACACTTACTTGCAAAGCTGTGCTCCCAAAGAATGAGTTCATGTACATAGACAGTCTGCAGGACCCAAACCATGCTCTGATACCACTCTGACACGCCCCACTTTACATAACTTATAATTCAAATACTATTTAACATAAATATCATCATTATAAAAACCTGCATAAATTTTTTTTCCACATAATATGCTTATAACCAACACAATCACACCAGTTCAACATACGTGTCTGGTTTCTGATACCACTTCAAATCAGGCAAACTCGCGACAATACTTATTATATTACACAACCAAAACATCAGCGGAAACAAAATAAACCCACGGCCTAGCCCAATTGGTCATCATCTATGTACATCTGCTCAAAACCTTGAAAGAGCTCCACAGCTTGCACAGTCACATCACAAACTCAATCATCAATAGGCTCACCTATAATGCATAAACTAGTGAGACAAAAATCTCAGTAAGTAGAAATCATGCATGTCCGTGCATGAAAATGCATTTAGTTCTCTATCGCCTATGTCCTAATTTTTTTCTAATTGATCTCTTTTATTTTGAAAATTTTTATGTTGCGGGATCCCCACGACACACTTATGATATGCACCCCAAATGAGCTAATGGGGACGATTTTTCAGAACCCCGAAATAGTGCCGAGAATGATTTTTCCGAACTCTGGCAAAGATGCATATATAGTGGCCGCACACACCATTAGTATCTTATTAATTTTGAGGAAAACACTTTTCATGTTTATGCATGGTATGCACCCAGAACAATTAAATGTACATCATAAACTATTTATAATATCAATATCAACATTTAATCACAATAAAGTAACAATTTAATTTTAATTTATACAAATCCACTTCTGAAATAACAACTTCACCTCAATCATATAAATTCATTTATAGAATAACCACTTCACCCTGGGATCACACGGATCTCTTTTTGGAATAAAACTTCATCTTGGATCCCACAAATCCTTATAACCAATATATTCTCAAACCATATAAATATATTTGCAACAGTTTCCAATCACACAGATCTATATAGGATAATAATAATATTTTCAATCACATAGATTCACAACTTGTATCACAATATTATCACAAATAATATACTATTGTTAAATATGAACCCTACTTTCTCCAAATCACATAAATACACAGCTTGTATAACAAATTAATCACAAATAATTCATATCGTAATTAAACTAATTACCAATAATCCATAATATAATTATCACATATTAATTACAAATAATTCACAAACAACATGTTTATGCATTGTAGTTGGACTTCTACTTACTTGGATTCCGACAGTAATATAAACCCTGTAAAGAACTGTAACTAATTCGCTCCGACACGCACGTTCCGGCGCGCTCCCTCTTCTCTTTCTCTTCTTCCTCTCTCTCCCTTTCTTCTCTCTTTCTCCTCTCTCTCCCTTTCTTCTCTCTCTCTCTCTCTTTTTTTTCGCTCACGGCTTCAGTGAGTTTGAAGTTAATAACCTCACACATATATATATATAGTAGATAAAGGTGGCTGACCAATTTTTTTTTTTTTGTAAAAAAAAACTGCTGATTTGCAGCCATGCATGCACCCTTTCAAATTTGGCTGCTATTGCCAACTCAACTTGCAGCCACCAATTTTGACTTTTTTTTATTATTATTCTTATTTTAATAATTAAAATACGTGTGATACTTAATAATTAAAAAAAGTGTATTTATACACATAAAATAATTTACTCATATATCCAAATTAATACACGTAAATATTTATGCACTCATATATTCACATATTGTCACCATGTTTATCACGTATGTATCAAATAAAATGTAAAGATAATTAAAATGTAAAAACAATTATCACATAATTATAAAATGCACATAACAAAAATTAAATTATATTGGCACATGAGTAGTGAGAAGCTCGGGTATCACAAGCAAGTACCCCAATTAAAATTAATATCGTTCCCACTGAGACAGTTGATTATTTATTTATTTTCTATTACTCTTTAATTAGAATTATTATGTAACCGATTTCCAATTGTATAAAGATGATTAACAATTAGAGAATTGAATTAACAAATAACAAAATAAATAAAAGTAAGGAATATTTGAGATTGAATCAAGAGAGAAGTAACATCTATAAGGTTTCAGGTGTAGTGCAATTGATTTGGTTTTCTAGATGTCATATTGTTCATTCATGTTATTTCAATGAAAATACATCATAAGATGATGAGCGAACAGTTTTGAACCTCCTTCCTAGATACTAATAAGGCGAATTTCATAAACCTCCGGATGGCCAATTCGACTAACATATATTCTCTGAAAGTAATACTCAAACTTATTCACTTCCTACTTGATTTCCTAATTGCATTGTTCCACTAAGATAATCAAGCATCTTATTTACCAGTCCTTAGGATTATCGTGTTCACGGGCAAACTACTATAATCCTTAGCTAACAGACAATATTAAGTATGAATGCACACAAGCTAACACAACATACCAAGTATCACGGGCAATATCAATAGCATGCTATGAAGATATTACAAACATATAACATAATCTGAATTAAATCAAATAAACAAGAATATATTAATAGCATGAAATCACAATACTTTGTCTAGGGTTCCAAATCAACTACCCTAACCTTCAATCCTTAGAATTGTAAGGAGTTTTTAGCCCATGAGGTCACAAACAACCCTCATGGCTATCAAATACATAACAAAATCACAAAAGAAGAAATTAAGAAAAGATACAAAACCCTAGAGTCACGTGGTTTATGTTCTCCCTCCATCTCTCCAATTGGATTGCCTCTCTCAAACGCACTTGGATCTTCCTCCGAACCGATGGGATGAATGGATGGATGGCGGGTGAAGGGTACTGGTGAAAGGCGGATGGTGCGTGAATTGAATTCACGGTGTGTTTCTGTGGTGAATGATCGGTCTCTCCTCTTCTAGTGATCTGATCCTTTTTATGCCTATTTTCCCGAAAACTTACTTGAATGGGCTGTTTTTACACGTTGTCACGCACTGGGGATCAAAAATCTCGATTTTTGGCCCAAAATAACCCAACACGAGTTGGCTCTACGTAACTCGAGTTACCTAACTCGACCAGTGTTGCACCAACACGACTCGAGTTAGCAACTCAAGTTGCTGCCTGTCAACTCGAGTTGCGAGGCTCTGCATCCTGAATCACTTTCTGACCTCAACACGAATTGTGTTGCAAGTCGAGTTGGACCTTGTAACTCGAGTTAGCTCTCTGGACGATTCTGGACACTTTTCGGGGCCTAACTCGACTTGTGTTATAAGTCGTGTTGCAACTCGAGTTGCATGTTACAACTCGAGTTAGGTCTTTTCAGCCCCGTTTATTGCTCGTTTTTGTTCTGCTTCATTTCTATCCTGTTTTAACCTTCAAAACTCAATAAAACCCATTAGTAACACCATAATCATGTAAAATACATAAGCTACGCAATCCGACACGAATGTATGGCCTTATTCTAATAAAACAAGGTATTATGAGATCAAAAAGACATAAATTTCCACTCTCATCAACCCCCAAACTACCATGTTGTTCGTCTCCGAACAACGAATTCAAGACAAGAGAGAAATGAGAGTTGAAATTCTACAGCAAATAAGGGATCACACACATCCAAACCAAAATAATATATTTGAATGCAAAAATATTATCAACTGAAACACGCACGTCAAATTAGTCACTTCCCATTTCAGAATGCTCATCATCCACTCTCACGGATAGTATTTACACTCATCGCTCAAGTGTGAGCTATTTACTCTCATGGCTAATATACATACACTCAAATCAATTTACATGCACGCGTAACCATAAGCTTGACAATCATCTAAACTCTCCACTAACTCGAAAGACTTAACGATGGGATCACAAAGGACTTGCTTAGGTCGTAACGTTGGCTCTTTGGACAAGGGTAGGTAAATATAGGATAAGTGACTCGATCACTAGTAGAGAATCAACAAAAGAGATACATTCACACATATGCTATTCAAATCAATCCTTTTTTTTCTTTCGATTTCTTTTCATCATTTCAATCCTCCCTTTAATTTCAAGCTTAACATCCTCTTTTCATTTTTTTTCCTTTTTTTTTTCATATAGGATACCAGTTTCAGGCACTACCCTATAACTGGGGTACCAGTTTCAGGCAATACCCCACCTTTTTGCAAGTTTTTAACCATACTTCATCTTCAATCACTTTCCGCCAACATTCACCTTTCCAGATTTCATTTCACACTACACCAATCTGTCTCCTTTATTCTCTACTAGGATAGGTATTTAAAACCTTTTAAAGGATTAAATTGGCTATCTTTATAGGTTTCCAATGAATAAGGCTTAAAAGCTCAAACGGGAAACTATGGATTAAATTTCATGGTAGGATAAATATTTGGCTAGTGACTCAATAAAGAACAAGATGGCCTAAGATCATTTCCCATCATCTAATCAATCATCTAACTTCAAGTAGACCAAAGGTCAAGTTCTAGAATACGTGTATGTGAACGATACTCTCAAGAAATAAATCAACCATGTATGTTCATGATTCATTGAAGCTCAAATCTCACATGGGCTTAACGGAATAATGAGCACTCCTACATAGGCTTATGAACCAATTTTAATACATGCAACAATCTTAAGCATTTCAACATCCAAGTACATATCTAGCTTGATCATCACCATTATATCACAACACCACATTATCAATTAAATTCAATTAAGTGCTTAGAAAGAACCCACAATCATCCTCAAGAACTCAAAAATAACCACACTGAACTAGGATAAACAAGCAATAAAAACAGACAAACGACACGCACCTGGATAATCACAAAAAATCGACATCTCAATATCATCAAATGAATCAAAAATACTGAAAAATCGCAAAAAATTAATCATCCAAGCACACAACACAATGAAGCAACTTTACTTTGGTGTAGCAAGACGCAGATACACACGTATCCCCCCAAACTTAGATCAAACGAAGTGAGAGCATAAGGTTGTAAAGAAGTGTATACCATAGTCGAGCAACACCTAATAAAATTTCTACATTGAAACAGACTCAATAAAGCAAATAAAACGGGAGGGTCGGTCCCCAACAGGCGCTCATGTTTAACGTCGGTGAGTCACGACGGATACCTCTTTCTCGAACTACTGAATTGAAGCACAGTCCCCTCGCATTCGTACCTTCAAGTACTTTCATCCTCACTTGTTCGCACCAACCACCTCACCTTTTCTTGTCACCGAAACCGGAACCTTTGAATTCCTTTTCTCCCACGACTGTGTTGATTCCTTCTTGTCAATCCTCCACTCAATTGAAGAGACAACCTTTCTAGTAAAATAAGGATTAAACCAGTTAGAATCGTCAACACCAATATAATAATGTAAATCAGGAGGTAAGCTCGGAGGCTTTAGATATGGATCATCACTTTGTCCTGCAACCAAAAGATTATCAAGCAACTCAACAAAATTAGTAGTAGGAAAAGTAAGAGATACACTTGTTTATGTGATCTCCTCTACCACTTCAATTCTTTTACCCTCATGCTTCTCTTCCTTGGCAATAGGTTTCATCGCCGCTTCAACAGTGGCATTCTTAGTGTGATTCACCATTTCAGCAGTGGTCTTCTTCCTTTGTTCATCCCTGTCATCGCTCACTGTAAGTAATTTCTCAAGATAATCAATGCATGCATCATTAGATAAATCCTCAAACTCTGCGTCAGACAGGGCGAATTCCTCTACTACTTCCATAGACTTGCATTGCTGCTGATCTGTAGGCCACTGCATCTCCTTATTCAAAGAAAAGATGATTAAATAGTTCTCAAAAATAAAATATTCTAATTAAATTAGCAATAAAAGAAAAATAAACAATTAAATTGTCAAGGGCAGCACGGCGCCATAAATTTGTTAGGTTTTTTCGGCGCACTATAATTTAATCATAAAGTATAAGGATGTCAATTGTAGCAGCAAGTACCCCAGTTAAATTAATATCGTTCCCACTGAGACAGTTGATTATTTATTTATTTTCTATTACAGTTTAATTAGAATTATTATGTAACCGATTTCCAATTGTATGAAGATGATTAATAACTAGAGAATTGAAATAACAAATAACAAAATAAATAAAAGCAAGGAATGTTCGAGATTGAATCAAGAGAGAAGTAACAGCTCTAAGGTTTTAGATGTAGTGCAATTGATTTGGTTTTCTAGACGTCCTATTGTTCATTCATGCTATTTCAATGAAAATACATTATAAGATGTTGCGCGAATAGTTTTGAACCTCCTTCCTAGATACTAATAAGACGAATTTCATAAACCTCCGGATGGATAATTCGACTAACATATATTCTCTGAAAGTGATACTCAAACTTATTCACTTCCTACTTGATTTCCTAATTGCATTGTTCCACTAAGATAATCAAGCATCTTATTTATCAGCCCTTAGGATTATCGTGTTCCCGGGCAAACTACTATAATCCCTAGAAAACAGACAATATTAAGTATGAATGCACACAAGCTAACACAACATACCAAGCATCACGAGCAATATCAATTGCATGCTATGAAGATGTTACAAACATATAACATAATCTGAATTAAATCAAATAAACAAGAATATATTAATAGCATGAAATCACAATACTTTGTCTAGGGTTCAAAATCAACTACTATAACCTTCAATTTTTAGAACTGTAAAGAGTTTTTAGCCCATGAGGTCACAAACAACCCTTATGGCTATCAAATACATAACAAAATCACAAAAAAAGAAATTAAGAAAAGATACAAAACCCTAGTGTCACGTGGTTTATGTTCTCCCTCCGTCTCTCCACTTGGATTGTCTCTCTCAAACGCACTTGAATCTTCCTCCGAACCGATGGGATGAATGGATGGATGGAGAGTGAAGGGTAGTGGTGAAAGACGGATGGTGCGTGAATTGAATTCACGGTATGTTTCTATGGTGAATGATCGGTCTCTCCTCTTCAAGTGATATGATCCTTGTTATACCTATTTTTCCAAAAACTGACTTGAATGGGCTGTTTTTACACGTTGTCACGCACAGGGGATCAAAAATCCTAATTTTTGACCCAAAATAACCCAACATGAGTTGGCCCTACGTAACTCGAGTTACCTAACTCGACCAGTGTTGCACCAACACGGCTCGAGTTAGCAACTCGAGTTACTGCCTGTCAACTCGAGTTGCGATGCTCTGTATCCTGGATCACTTTCGGACCTCAACACAACTCGTGTTGCAAGTCGAGTTGGACCTTGCAACTCGAGTTGACTCTCTGGACGATTCTGGACACTTTTCGGGGCCTAACTCGACTTGTGTTGCAAGTCGTGTTGCAACTTGACTTGCATGTTACAACTCGAGTTGGGTCTTTTAAGCCCCGTTTATTGCTCATTTTCGTTCCTGCTTTATTTCTACACTGTTTTAACCTTCAAAACTCAATAAAAACCCATTAGTAGCACCATAATCATGTAAAATACATAAGCTACGCAATCCGACATGAATGTATGGCCTTATTCTAATAAAACCAAGGTATTATGAGATCAAAAAGACATAAATTTACTCTCTCTTTAGGACCACACCCCTTTAATTCCCACTTAAATCTGCTTTATTTGCATTTCATCTCATTTTGCCTCTCGTCCTCCTTGCTGCGACGAACCCTAATCCTTTTTCTTACACCGCTCACTTCTTCGAACCATGCTTCCGCTGCATGAAGAGGAACCCTAGCCCCTTCCTTTGCTCCTCTACGCACGCGATCTACCATTTGTTTATGAAACCACTTCGAAATCTAAACCCTCGATGTACGATTCACTTCATCTTTTAACCACTTAATGTTTCTGAGGTTTAAATCCTAGATCTATGGTTGGGATCCGAGTATAGATGGAGCGAGATGGCGGTTGGGGTTGACTTCATACAGTCGGTCATCGATGGACTTGAAATCGTACAGGATCTCGTCGGAACCACCAGCGGAATGGTGGTTCCTGACTCCTTACAGTCGGATTCAGTCGTCGATCTCCCCTCTTTTTCTAGGACAAATTATGATCTGGTGGTTCCCGACTCTCTATTTCCCGATTCCAAGAACGTTGCATATTGGGTGAGGACTCCGACGTTGAGGATGATTCTCCAAAAAGTTTACCCCTTCAGTCTCTGTTTCGGAGATTTCCTCGCAGTCTTTCTGATTCCGACCACTAAACAGTGGTCGTGGAGTCCAACATCGGGGCTGCAAATGTCGGGGAAAGCTTGCCTAGAAGGATGAATCCATTAGATTTCAACAGTTCATCTACGAGATGGTTTGTATGTTTCTTCCGGCTTATCGGTACATCCCTAACTTCTCTCATTTTTTAAATTTTGTAGCTTGGGATGCCCTGTGAGGCTTGGAACGTGCTTTATGTGCTCTAATTGGCCATGTTAGGCACTTGATTGATGTTGAATGCACTTGATTTAGCCCTATGAGGCATTGAATTGATGAAGCATGAGTTTATTTGGCCCTGTGAGCATCTATGTGGCCCTGTGAGGCATTAAATTATTTATATGTATGAAACAGGTGATTAATTGGCCCTGTGAGGCATCTATTTTGGCTCTGTGAGACATTTGATGGGTGATACTACTCTATTTGTTTCCTACTTGACCCTTTGAGGAATTTGTTGGTTGATGATGTGAATATTTGTACAGTACTAGGCCTTGTGAGGCACTGAATTGTTTAAAGTTGAATGCAACATGTGTTTAATTGGCCCTGTGAGGCATCTATGTGGCCCTGTGATGCATTTTGGTGGCTGTTGATGCTTGGTTTGCTCTTCAATTGGCCCTATGAGGCATTTGATGTCTAATTACTTGTCCCTGAGTACTGTATTAATGAAGTCAGACTTAATATGGGATTAAATGTAGATTTTAAATTAGCCCAATGACGAATCTATTCCGATGGCAAAGGCTGATCATGCAATATGAACCAGCCATAGTGAATAAGTATATTGAGTCACCAATAGGTATATACAAACCTATTTTGGCGACCATGACCTAATGACGATGTCATTCTGAGGGTTAAGTACCTTTCTTGATAGAACAAGCTCAGATAAACTTGTTCTTGTCATTGAAATTAGGTGTACAGTATCACCATTATGTTTCATACCTATTTTGGAGACGCTTGATATTTTTCTAATATTGTAGCAGTCACCAATAGGTATAAGAAATCTTTTAGGAGACCATGCTCGGTGATGAAATTCTTTCTGAGAGCATTGTGAGCAAAAAGGCCATGCCATGATGTTTGTTTACAACTTAAATAACACATAAACAATAAAAGGACAGTGTACAGTCCTATCTTTTAGGAGATCATGCTCTGTGATAAAATATTTTCTGAGAGCAAAGTGAACCAAATTCGTATCATTAACAAATGTGATATCAAATCTATAGATTTTAGAATATTTTTGGAAATTTTTGTGTAATTTCTGAAATTTCTAAATTTGTTTGAATTTATTTTTTATTTTATTTTTGATTTCTGCAATTTTTTTTAAGTTTTTGGAATTTTTGATTTTTTTGTTTAATTTCTAGACTTTCTATCATTTTGTTTTTGCTATAACTTCCGTAATTTTTGAAATTTCTGTGATTTTTTTTATATTTGTTATCTTTTTTCTTTTTTTTTATATGTTTCATGAATTTCTGTAAAAAAAATTTGTGTGATTTTTATAATTTTTGATTTAATTTTTTGAAATTTCTATAATTTTTGTGTAACTTCTGCAATTTTTTTTAATTTCTGCCATTCTAGTAATTTTTTTTTATAAATTCCATATATTTTTTTAATAGTTCTCAAATTTCTGGATTTTTTTTAAAAAATTCTGGGATTTAAAATTTTTTTAATTTTCTGCAGATAGTGTTTCATTAACTTTAATGATAAATTTAATCTAAACTAAAAATCTGATGTCATGAAAAATTTTACCCCTGAAAAAGTACTTTGAAAAAGTCAAAAAACAACTTTTCTTAAACAACGTAGAATATTAAGTGTGGAGAATATTCCGAGACTGAGGGAGTATACAATATTGCATAAAAAATTATACACATATAAGTGCACGCTTGCACCCAGATGCACTGGATATCAACTCTTAAAAAATGTACTCCCTCCGTCCCGTATTAAGGTTTACGTTTTTTATTTTGGATTTTCCCAAGTTAAGGTTTACATTTTTTTGTGATGTTGGGCCCACACAAAAAAGTTAATTATTCCATATAGGGCTCATAGACAATATTAATACAACTACCCACTTTACATTAAATATTATTTCTCTCATCTCGCTACACATTAATATTAATACAACTACCCACTTTACATTAAATATTATTTCTCTCACCTCACTACACATTAAAATATTATATCTGTTAATATCCATGCATAAAGTAAACGTCAACGTTAATACGGAAAGGAGGGAGTATGTGTTGTCAGGAATTAAGGTATGTTATACATATTTATTTATATTATATTATCGCATGTATAAAAATAAAAAGTGCGAAAATAAAATGTGCCAAATTAAATAAAGGGAGTATGTTGTTAGAGAATGCACATGCTAATTATACTGTGCGCACCACACTTTCAAAAATGTATACAAATATAAATAAAAATATATATAATTATGAATAAAAATGTATACAAGTTAATTGTTATTTTTTTATGAAAAATTGAGTGTAAAAAAATATACAATTATTAAAAAATATGTATATACTATTGAATAAAAAGTTATACACATATGGATGCTAATTTTTTAATGAAAAATTTAGTGTGAAAAAATATGCAATTATTAGGAAACACGTATATAAAATAGAATAACGTGTATACAAAATCGAATAAAAAGTTATACACATATGAGTACATCCTTGCACCCGGGTGCACCTAATATCAACTCCATAATAAAAAATAGGGTTAATTGTGTTAAAAACCACAAACTTTCAATGGATTGCAAATTAATCCCGACTTTTATAAAATTGCAATAAAAAACCACGACCTTTCATATTTGTGCAATTGGCACTCATCGGGCAGCTGAAGCTTGCCCGACCATTGACGTAGCGTTAATCTTGCCACGTAAGATTTTATTTGATTGCACGAAAAACCTCAACATTTTAAAGATGTCTCAATATCTTTTCGCAATTTCACATTATACATAGGAGAATGACAAATATACTTATGAGATGTTTAAGGAATTTCATTATTTATAAAAAAATCATTTAAAATTAATTTATAGACTCAAGTTTTATACTAAGAAAAAATATTCATTAAAATTTAATTTAATTTATACAAACCAAAATAATTTCATGTACTTATCATCATACTTTCCGTTTTCATCCATCTCATACTTACCTTCATCACATCAAATCAATCAATAACCTCAAAAAGTTATATATTAATCTAAAAAATAACACTCCCACCTAACACACATAATATATTTTATACTTTATTTATTATCTTAAAATACTACAATACCCTTAAAAAGTAAAAAAAAATTGTCAAAAAATAACTTTTTTAAAATTAAATATCTACCATACTAGTAAAGATAACTACATGACAGTGGGATTAATAAAAATTAATAAACAAAAAATTAAAAGACTTTGTAAAAAAATAAATATTTAATATAACATTTAGTATGAAAATGAAAAATAAAAATAAATATTTAATATAATCTTTAGTCATGAATTTAAATTTTAAAATAAAATATAAATTTTTTTATTAGATGATGTAATTTAAAAATAAAAATAAATTTTGATGGTCATTTTTGCCAAAAACTCAAAGGTTGAGATTAAATTGCAATTTAAGTAAATGTTATGGTTTTTATTGCAATCAACTAGAAGCTGACGTGGTAAGGTCAACGCCACATCAGCGGTCGGGCATGCTTCAGGTGCCTGATGGATGTGAATTGCACAAATATAAAAGTTCATGGCTTTTTTTATAATTTTATAAAAGTCAGGATTAATTTGCAATTCGAAAAGTTCGTGGTTTTTAACGCAATTAACCCTAAATAATAGTAATATATAATAAATATTGAACAACAATCATGAGAGCATGTTATAACATTAGTTTGTTATGACTGACAAATTAAATACTCCCTCCGTCTGGTTCTAAGGTATCCATTTGCTTTTTGCACGTGTTCGGTTCTATGATATCCATTTACTTTTTGCACGTGGATTAAGGGTCATATTGTGTATTTTTTACTAAATAAATATCTTTGAAGTGAACGCCAGAAATAGTAAAATGAATACATTAGAAGCGGACAGAGGGAGTATTAATTTTAGTCTAATAAATTATGAACTTTTATATTTTGATTATTATCTATGTTTTAATTTTCATACAAATCTTTTTAAATCTGTGTGTTGCATGAACAGGATGTGATATATATATATATATATATATATATATATATATATATATATATATATATATATATATATATATATATATATATATATATATATATATATATATATATATTAAGTATACTATAGTAGAAACCTTATCTTGATGACGTGTCGTCTCTAGAGCGTTCCAATGTAACGTGTAATTTTTTCCATTTTTTTGGATTTTTTAATACTTTTTTAATATTTTCCTTATTTACTTTTAATTAACTTCCTTATTTAATATTTTCTCTTTTAAATAATGTGTTTTTATTTTTAATAATAATTAAATTTTTAATATTTTATTTTTTTATTTGGGTATCATTAATTAATTACTAAATCTATTAATGCAATAAATTAATTAATATCAAATTAAATCATATATGTAAAGGGAAAAAAGAATATTTCATATAATATTCTCTCTCGCCCCACATATAAATAAGATTTTTTTGTTATTCATTCTAAATACTCACATTCGATTCTTCAAAAGGAATATGAGTTTTCTTCAAGTTTCTCTAGATAATTGATTTATGAAAGTATAAAAATTTATTTCGATAGAGCGAATCAAGTAGAGATTCGATCTACCTCAAAAAAATTGATTCAAGTATTCTTCAAGAGGAAGGGAACTGATTAAAATATGCTTGAATCGTTTTACCTCTTAAGAATCAATTCTTCAAGAGAAAAAAATTGATTCAAGTATTCTTGAATAGATTTACATCAATTTTTCAAGAGTAAGAGCATCGATTCAAGTATTCTTGAATCGATTTATATCGCGGAAAAGAAAACTTATTGATTTATATCTTAAGAATCGATTTTTCAAGAAAAAAAATTGATTCAAGTATTATATTTTAAGAATCGGTTCAAGAATTCTTTAAGATCTACCTCTAAAGTATTGATTTAAGGTATTGATTCATGTATTCTTCAAGTGAAAGAGGATAGACGATTCAAATACTCTTGAATCGATTTACCTCTAGAAAATAAGAGGTTAAAAAACTAATTCATGTATAGAATCGAAAGCTTGAGTTCTTTAAGTTAAATCATTATTTCATATCAAATAATAATAAAATTGAGTTTGTAAATATTTGTTAATTTTTTAAATTTAGTATATTAATGTTTATTTATTTACATATATCTTAATTATTAAATTATGACATATGAATTATAATATTTATTTTTTAGTTGTTTATATAATTTGAAACTAATAAAATTAAATAAAAAATAAAATTAATAAATTCATTACAAATTTATGAATATTTAAAATAATATTATATATAAATAAATTTTATTTATAATATATATATATATTAATTACAGTATAGCAAAGTCATTTTTCGCTAACGTGTTGTTCACGTATAATCTTACTATTTATTTATTTTTTCTATACACTTATTATGACTTATTTACTTTAGTATCATTAATTACAATTAATAAATAAATCTTTCGATATAAATAAATAAATAAGTATCAAATCAAATCATGTATAGAAAAAAGAATAAAATAAAATTTTTTACATATATAATTGATATTTATTTTAGACAAACAGTAAAATTAAGGATTTATTACTAAGAGTTACATATTTTGATCATAATGACACTTAAATACTATAAAAAATGAAATACTAACAACTATATAAATATGCCACACCCCAGTTTTCAATAAATAGAAAGGAATATTTATTCGCAATTCTTTGGTAATATCATCATTCAGTGCGGACGTGAACCATAAAATAAAGTTAATAAAATATCATAAACAGTGGAAATTATACAAAAGTGTATCATAAGAATTTATATAAAGAGATTTTTGGCGCAGCGCGTTAATTATAAAGCTTTCACTCAACGCATCCGCCCCCGGTACGCCGTCGTAGCCTCAACCTGAAAAGGGTTTGGAGTGGAAGGGGTGAGCGTGTGAAATACACTCAGTGGGTTAACTTAAATGATTGCACAGTTAAAAATAAATATGCATGCCAAATATACCATAAGATGTAACATATGCCATTTGATAAAATAATTTGCATATTGTCGTTCGATAACTTAATGAAAATATTTTAGACCGAATCGTCATCCGATAACTTGTGTTAGTTGGTATATGTGTACCAGGCCGTCACCCCAATACAATGATAGCATACTTTGAAATATATTTTAGTACTGAACCGACGTAGCCAGTAACTTGTGTTAGTTGGTATATGTGCACCGAGTCGTCACCCCGTACAAGTGTTAGTAGAAAATAATTATCATCGAACTAAAAGCACACATGACACATAACATGTCATATCAGTAACACATATCACATCTTAACATAGCAATCATGACATAAAATGTAACACTCGGTAAAGAGTGAAAGTTACCCCCACCTTGATATTCTTGGAAATAGTAGACTGGACTAGACTTGCTCTTCGATCTCAGAAATCCTTGAAAATGATATACTAATTTTATTACAAATATAAAATAAATATTTTTCACTTAAAATAATAATAGTGATAAAAATTAGAATAATTCTATTTAATGAAAAATTATACTTATAAATGAAAAGTAAGATAATAATAATAATAATATTTAAAATAAAAAGTTAAGATAATAATATAAAATTATAATCATAAAATTAAAATATATAATTATAAAATAAATATATAATATGTATTACTGCTTGCATAAAACCTACAAAATTGTTATTGAAATATATAATTTTATAAATTGTAATCAAGTCCCTGCATTATATTAAATTCTTATTTAAACTTACCCTAAACTTTATACTTATTGCAAAATGACCCAACTTGAGTTATACAACTCCGTTTGAAATTTCGAAAACACCGTTGGAATCCTCGTGAGGTGAGGATCACATCAATACCAATTTTGTATCAAAATGTTAAACTTTAGAAAATATGAAATTATACAGTGAAGTGGGTTTCTTCCCAACTTCTTCATTTTACGTCAAAACTAAAAACTAATTATACCTTTGTGATCCTCGTGAGGAGAGCTTCAAAACGGACTATAATATCAAAGCTAACTCACACCGAAATAAAATCTGCCATTAAAGGGGTTGAAACTTTGACGGAGCTTTTCTAGCTCAAAATGACATCTATTTTATAAAAGAATTATACATTTGGAATCTACGCTTCGAGACGAACATTTTGGTATATAATAGGATAAGAATAAAACACAAATAAATGAATTACTAAAAGAGCAGTGTGTGAGAAAGTTTTTATATATATATATATATACGTGTGTTTACATATATGTATATATATTGTGTGTGAAGATGGTAGTAGTATATACACACACATGTGGAAAACTTGGTGGCAAAGTTTGAACACACTATATCAAACGTCATTATCCTTATCCAAAATCATTAATTCTTATCCAAAATTCTTTCCACTTGCACACACATCCACTTGTTCATTCCCACTTGCACACTTGCACACAATTAAATATTATTTACTATTATTATAATTATATAATATATAATAATTAAAATATAATATGTATAAAAAAAATACAGTTTTATAAAATATAAAATTTACGAAAATATAAATTACGAAATATTGGGGTGTTACAATCTATCCCCCTAAAAATAATTTCGTCCTCGAAATTTAGAAAAACTCTCATTTTAAAGAAACGAAGTAAATAGTAAAATAAACACTTATATACCTTGAAGCTGACGTCGTGTACTAGGTAGATGCGTAGCGAGTATCATTAAAAAAAATTATTTAAATAAAAATCCTCCAAAATATAGATTCATAAATAATTTATTTAAAAAAAATACGAATCCACAGAAATGTAGATCCATGAATAACTGATTTTAAAAAAAATACGAGCCCACAGAAATGTATACCATCTGTCACGCCCCAGTTTTCAATAAATAGAAAGGAATATTTATTCGCAATTCTTTGGTAATATCATCATTCAGTGCGGACGTGAACCATAAAATAAAGTTAATAAAATATCATAAACAGTGGAAATTATACAAAAGTGTATCATAAGAATTTATATAAAGAGATTTTTGGCGCAGCGCGTTAATTATAAAGCTTTCACTCAACGCATCCGCCCCCGGTACGCCGTCGTAGCCTCAACCTGAAAAGGGTTTGGAGTGGAAGGGGTGAGCGTGTGAAATACACTCAGTGGGTTAACTTAAATAATTGCACAGTTAAAAATAAATATGCATGCCAAATATACCATAAGATGTAACATATGCCATTTGATAAAATAATTTGCATATTGTCGTTCGATAACTTAATGAAAATATTTTAGACCGAATCGTCATCCGATAACTTGTGTTAGTTGGTATATGTGTACCAGGCCGTCACCCCAATACAATGATAGCATACTTTGAAATATATTTTAGTACTGAACCGACGTAGCCAGTAACTTGTGTTAGTTGGTATATGTGCACCGAGTCGTCACCCCGTACAAGTGTTAGTAGAAAATATTTATCATCGAACTAAAAGCACACATGACACATAACATGTCATATCAGTAACACATATCACATTTTAACATAGCAATCATGACATAAAATGTAACACTCGGTAAAGAGTGAAAGTTACCCCCACCTTGATATTCTTGGAAATAGTAGACTGGACTAGACTTACTCTTCGATCTCAGAAATCCTTGAAAATGATATACTAATTTTATTACAAATATAAAATAAATATTTTTCACTTAAAATAATAATAGTGATAAAAATTAGAATAATTCTATTTAATGAAAAATTATACTTATAAATGAAAAGTAAGATAATAATAATAATAATAATATTTAAAATAAAAACTTAAGATAATAATATAAAATTATAATCATAAAATTAAAATATATAATTATAAAATAAATATATAATATGTATTACTGCTTGCATAAAACCTACAAAATTGTTATTGAAATATATAATTTTATAAATTGTAATCAAGTCCCTGCATTATATTAAATTCTTATTTAAACTTACCCTAAACTTTATACTTATTACAAAATGACCCAACTTGAGTTATACAACTCCGTTTGAAATTCCGAAAACACCGTTGGAATCCTCGTGAGGTGAGGATCACATCAATACCAATTTTGTATCAAAATGTTAAAGTTTAGAAAATATGAAATTATACAGTGAAGTGAGTTTCTTCCCAACTTCTTCATTTTACGTCAAAACTAAAAACTAATTATACCTTTGTGATCCTCGTGAGGAGAGCTTCAAAACGGACTATAATATCAAAGCTAACTCACACCGAAATAAAATCTGCCATTAAAGGGGTTGAAACTTTGACGGAGCTTTTCTAGCTCAAAATGACATCTATTTTATAAAAGAATTATACATTTGGAATCTACGCTTCGAGACGAACATTTTGGTATATAATAGGATAAGAATAAAACACAAATAAATGAATTACTAAAAGAGCAGTGTGTGAGAAAGTTTTTATATATATATATATATATACGTGTGTTTACATATATGTATATATATTGTGTGTGAAGATGGTAGTAGTATATACACACACATGTGGAAAACTTGGTGGCAAAGTTTGAACACACTATATCAAACGTCATTATCCTTATCCAAAATCATTAATTCTTATCCAAAATTCTTTCCACTTGCACACACACCCACTTGTTCATTCCCACTTGCACACTTGCACACAATTAAATATTATTTACTATTATTATAATTATATAATATATAATAATTAAAATATAATATGTATAAAAAAAATACAGTTTTATAAAATATAAAATTTACGAAAATATAAATTACGAAATATTGAGGTGTTACAATAAATATACAGTAAAGACACAAAATTGTCCATATGTGGTTGCACATTTTTTTAGAGAGACAGTTGAGTAATAAATAGTTTTCAATTTTATTATATTATAAATTAACATTTGTAAAAAATACAAATCAAGATTATTTCAAATAATTAGAAAATATGTACATATATATTAATTGTTTACATGATTTAATTATGCGGTACAATATCAAAAGTCAAATATTATAATTTGTTGCAAATTATTTATATTGATGAAAGAAATTGTCTAGCTATATATATAAAAAAAGAACTGCTTAATTATGTTGTTAAGTTATATATAACATGAATTATTTATTTATAAAAAATAAGAATAATAATTAAATGATCCCGCGTTGCACGTGGGTTTCATATTAATACATATATATATATATATATATATATATATATATATATATATATATATATATATATATATAGCAAAAAAATTTCTTGCTGACGTGTCGTCTCTAGAGTGCTCTAATGTGATATGTAATTTTCTCAATTTTTTGGATTTTTAATACTTTTTTTTAATTTTTTTCTTATTTACTTTTAATTAACTTCCTTATTTAATATTGGGTAGGTCATGCGTGAGACAATTTTATACTTTTTTAAATAGTTATCACTTTCGCTATAAAACATTATCACTTTCGCTATAAAATGTTATCACTTTTTATTTATACTATAAATTGTTCATGAAATAACATTATCACTTTTCTTTAATTTAGTACACTTTTCAATATAAAAGTTATCACTTTCTGACCGTCTCACGTAAGCCCTTACGTGAGATGGTCTCATACAAGTCTTTACCTTTAATTATTTTATTTTTTAAATAATGTGTTTTTTAATAATGATTAAATTTTTAATATTTTATTTATTTATTTATTCGGGTATCATTAATTAATTATTAAATTTTTTAATGTAATAAAATAACAAATATCAAATTAAATCATATATATATATAAAGGGAAAAAAAGAATATTCTATATAATATTCTCTCTCACCCCACCTATAAATAAGACTTTTTTGGTTATTCATTCTAAATACACACATTCTATTCTCCAAGAGGAATATGAGCTTTCTTCAAGTTCCTTTAGAGAAAATCGAGATTTGATTTACCTCTAAAAAATTGATTAAAGTATTCTTCAAGAGGAAGAGAACTAAGAGTAAGAAGATAGATTCAAGACTTGAATCGATATACATCTTACATATTAAGAATTAATTTTTCAAGAGGAAAAAAATCGATTCAAGTATTACCTCTTAAAAATCGATTCAAGTTATGAAAGTATAAAATTTTATTTCTATAGAGCGAATCAAGTAGAGATTCGATCTACCTCTAAAAATTCGATTCAAGTACTTTTCAAAAGGAAGAGAACTGATTCACCTATTCTTGAATCAATTTACCTCTTAAATCGATTCTTCAAGAGGAAGAGAATCGATTCAAGTATTTTTGAATAGATTTACATCTTAAAAATTATTTTTTTAAAAGTAAAATGATCGATTCAAGTATTCTTTAATCGATTTACATCTTAAGAATCGATTCTTCAAGAGGAAGAAAATTGATTAAAGTATTACCTCTTAAAAATCGATTCAAGTATTCTTTAATATCTACCTCTAAAATATTGATTCGAGTATACTTCACGTGAAAGAGGATCAACGATTCAAGTACTCTTGAATCATTTACCTTTACAGAATAAGGGGTTGAAAAACTAATTTATATATATAATCGAAAGCTTAAATTTGAGTTTGTAAATATTTGTTAATTTTTTAAATTTAGTATATTAATGTTTATTTATTTACATATATCTTAATTATTCAATTATGACATATGGATTATAAAATTTATTTTCTTTAATTGTTTATATAATTTGAAACTAATAAAATTAATAAATTCATTACAAATTTATAAATATTTAAAAGAAGACAAAGTCTCTTGTGAGACATTACTTATGTGAGACGATTGTGAAACGTGTTAAAGTATGTCTATTATTTAGATAAAGTATGTTTAATAATTGTTAAAGTATGTATTCTAAAGTATGCTGGATTATGCATTAAAGTTTGATTTTATTGTGTTATAATTTGATTTATTATTGACATACTTTAACTGTAAATAAACATATTTTATCTATACAATAAGCACACTTTAGTGATGGATCGACTCGTCTCACACCGGTTTCACAAATAAGTCGTCTCACAAGAGAGTGTCTCTTAAAAGAATATTATATATAAATTAATTTTATTTATATTATACATACACACACACACACACACACACACACATATATATATATATATATATATATATATATATATATATATATATATATATATATATATATATTTACATTTATTTCTTAAAAATAACAATTAATGGAAATAGAATTATTATTATATAGTTAATTAAGAAATACTAAAGCATAATGATGAGTAAAAAGTAATACTTCACTTAAATATTATTTATAATATTACATAAAAAAAATATACATATAGCAACTATTTAAAATATTTTAATAATTTTATTTTAATTAATTATAAAAAGCTTCACCTTATTTATCACAAATAATCAATATATATTAATTATAGTATAGCAAAGTGTTCTCGTATAGGTTTACTATTTATTTATTTTTCTTATACACTTATTTATATTCATTAATTGCAATTAAATTCGATATAAATAAATAAATTAGTATCAAATCAAATGATGTATGGAAGAAAAAAATAAATTGAGTTTTTTTATATTTATAATTGATATTTATTTTAGACAAACAGTAAAATTAAGAATTTATTACTAGAAGTTACATACAATGATCATAATTGTACTTAAATATAATAAAAAAATAAATACTAACAATTATATAAATATACAGTAAAGAGACAAAATTGCCCCTACGTGGTTGACATTTTTTTTAGAGAGACATGTGGAGTAATAAATAATTTTCAATTGTATTATGTTATAAACTAACATTTTAAAAAAATAAGTTGAGATTCTTTCAAATAATTATAATATATGTAAATATATATTAACTATTAACTTTTTACATGATTTACTTATACGTTATATTATCAAAAGTCAAATGTTATACTTTGTTGCAAATTTTTTATACTAATGAAAGAAATTGTTTAGTTATAAGAAAAAAATCTCCTTAATTAATTTTGTTACATTATATAACAAGGATTATTTAATCATAAAAAATAAGAATAATAATTAAATGATCCCGCATTTTACGCGGGTTTCATACTAGTATATATATAATTATTTGAAAATTTTGAATTTGATAAAATTCTTGTTGTGTTTGATGTGTGTGATTTAATAATCATACTTATATGTTCTTTTAAGTTTTAAATTTACAAAATTTCACTAAGAAGTAGAATTAATTCATTGTTGTTTATACAGTTAATTTTTTTTTAGAATATATTATTTATGAATTGAATTTTTAAATATTCCATTTTACATTTAGATTAATGAATTTGAATTTTGAATATGTTTCTATTGATATTATATAATAATTTAAGCGGCCAATAAATTTAATTTTTTTTTACAAAGTCTATTAAATTAAATCTTTTTCTTTTTCCACTAAATATTAATTATTAGAATTTAAAATGTTATAGTTAGTAATCGAAAAATACCAGAAAATTATCACTTTTTGTTGTTGAAATGGAATTTTTATTGCCTTTTACAGAAATATCAAACTCAAAGAGTAACAATAAATTAAATATAGAATAATACTAGAAAATTATCACTTTTTTGTTGTTAAAATGGTATTTTGTTACCTTTTACCGAATTATTAAACTCAAAAGAGTAACAATAAATTAAATATTACTCTCACCCGTCCCCGATAAATTGTGCACGCATTCAGAAGCGCGGAGATTAAAAAGAATTAATTTTTTTATATATAAAAATATGTAAAATTATTGGAATGCGTGAAAAAGTGAGAATTTGAAGTATAATTAAATAAAAATTGTGTATAAAATTGTTGGGATGTGTGTAAAAGTGAGTAATATTTTAATGTATTTTTTCTTTTTCTATAAATGTGCATAAATATTAGGACAACAAAAGTGTGTAGTTGTTAGTGAGAAGGAGGAAATATTATAGATGTAATGGGTAATTGAGAATTGAATCAAGGGTTCTTTGGGCACAAACCCATAAGTAGGAAAAATGTGTTTTTATATGAGTAAATAGAAAAAATATAATCTATTTGAAAGTGTGCATTATTGATTTTGTCTCAATTTTTTTTATGTTAGATTGTACCTTCCATTGGAGATGACCTTAATGAGTTTAGAATTAGTGATTTCAGAAAAGGAAACGCCTATTCACAATTCCAATTTTATTAAATATACTCCACTAAATTAAAAGATACTCCTTCCGTCTAACAATAACGTTTACACATTTCTATTTTGGGTTTCCATAAAAAGGTTTACATTTCCCTTTATAGCAAATGAGACTCACACAAATTATTTTAATATATCCATGAGCCGCCCACAACACTACACTAATACGACTGTCCACTATAAATTAAAATATTATTTTTCTTTCCTCAATTCACATTAAAATACCACTCCCTCCGTCCCGGGTATTTGTTCACGTTTATATGGGCACGAAGATTAAGAAGTGTTATTTTTTTAATATATAATGAAAAAAGTAAGGATAAGTTGGTAATTTAAAGAGAAAAAGTAAATAACGTTATTGTGAATGATAAATAAAGTGTAAGAATGTGAAAAAAGTTGTTGTGAATGATGAATAAAGTGTAAAAAAGGTAATAATATATTTTTACTATTAGTTGAATGTTAATAAATATCTGTGACACCTCAAAATGGAAAGTGTGAATAAATACGTGGGACGGAAGAAGTACCTTTCTTAATCCCCGTACAAAAAGTAATCATAAATATTTTAACGGGACGGAGGAAATAAATATATAAATTACTAAATAAATATACCCCCATTGTTGACTATTTTATCCTTTTAATAAATCAAATCCCAACCTTTTAATAAAACTAAATCCGTTGAGGGCTATTTCTAAACCGTTCATACTGATAGAGAGAAGAGAGAGTAACTCAAATTGAATTAGACTGCAAATGATTCAAGCGGATTAAAATTAATATTAATACTCCGGGTCATTGGTTTGATTGACCTGGTTGGACACTAACAACATAGGTACGGTAAATTTGGCCGTATATAAATAAATGCTCGTAATTATTATTTATGAATTTAGATTGTAAGAGCATATGCATTGGTTGATCAGTTTAAATCCATCTTTCATACCTCATCCCATTTTAACACATTTCAATCAAACTTGACCAAGTCTCACATTTATTCTTCAATTTAAACACATTATTTGTGGGATCTATTACTTTTTTGACTTCTTTTACTCTTTAGGGAGGTGAAATTCACCCTCCAATCAAATTTGAATATGATAACCACTCCCGTGTATATATATTTATTTCATATTTTTCAATCACAACACTTGAACTCAGTTCATAAGGAGAGTCTAGAGAGGATGTATTTGGAGTTAAAACCAAACATTCCTATTGAATAATTTATTTATATTTTCAGTTTAAACTGAAAAATTACCCACCAATGTGGATGCTCTAACTATATATCATATATATTGTAGATAAATAGATTTTATATTAAAATAACGTAAAAGTTTAAAATACGATAGGAAAGAGAAAGAAAGACATTCAAATTTTATATAAAAAAAATACAACAATTAAGGTATGATTATTTTAATTTAATGGTAGAATATTTGACATTTATATTAAATAAATAATCAAATCAATACAACAATTTTATCAATAATTATTTTAGTTAAATATTGTGTATAAATTCAATTGTATCTAAATATAATACTTTTATTTTATTTTTAAAAAGCGATAAACAAATATGGCAATTTTATGTTTCACAGTTATGTTATATAAATAATCGAATCAATCCATTAATATTCTAATAATCATATAAAAAGTTTAACACATCACATCAATTGAATAATCTTAAAATACAACTTAATTTTAAAATTATAACTCTACCTAACATTATACATTATTACCTCAAAAGATTACATTACTCTAAAAAAAATCAATGAAGTTAGTCAGACTCCAAATATTTGTATCCACAGTGTAGATTAATATTCGAATAATAAAGAATGAATTTAAAACTAAATTAGTAAAAGATAAAAAATAAGTAAATAATAATAAAAGATAAAGAATAACATTGTATTGTAAGAAATAATTTTTTTAGCATAAACAATTTAATAAAAGTGTAAAATCAAAAGTAATTTTGAATTTCTTTTCACTTTTTTAAAAAATAATAATAATTATTATTATTGTTATATATATATATATATTCAATAATATAGTAATAAAAAAATCATGAACGTCAAATAATATACTCTCTTCAGCCAATTCAAAAATATCCGTTTTACTATTTTTGACATCCGATTCAAAAGTATTTATTTCCATTTAAAACAAGTATGGGCCCACCAATACTACTGCTTAACCCCCTTTGAATGTGGTATTTACATCATTAGTAATTATCTATTTAATAAAATAATAATCCTAACTTAACTAAATATTAATTTATAATATATACACATTACTAATTACACAAAAAATAATCAGAGATTGAAATCCTAAAGCTCTCATTTGGGCCTTCCTCATTACCGATAAACTCTCTCATCTCTCTCCATCGTCGTCTTCTACTCTCCATTGTCTCATTCTCTGTAACTTTGCCGTCTATCATTTTTTTCTCATCGTCTACTCTTCTCCTCTCCCCTTTTATACTTTTTCCCCTTTTTCTATCTTGAAAAAGATATTGATCTCGAAGCCAAGGTGGATGGAGTTGTCGGCGGGCAAATCACCATCGGTAGTGATTTTCGAAGATGTCTTTGAAATTCTTTGGTTGAGGTTTGTAGATTTACTGGGTTCTCCTATTTCTCGAACTTTTCGGACTCTAATGCTTGTAAATCTATTGGGTTCGCCTCTTTTTCGAGCTTATCAATGGCAAATCCATTACCGGTGAGATTAATGACGCCCACAACGATCTCTTCAAGCTTGTGTACCTCTTGTGTACCTGTAGAGTTTAGGTTTAGCTCAAAACACCTTCGATTCGACCGAGTTGCCTTCCGGATTCAGACAAATTAGTGAGTTGAAGTACTTGAATCTGAGTAGCTCGGGGGTTTCATGACAGGTTCCATTGGAATTCTTAAATTTAACGAGGTTAGTGTGATACCCGAGCTTCTCACTACTCATGTGCTAATATAATTTAATTTTTGTTATGTGCATTTTATAATTATGTGATAATTGTTTTTACATTTTAATTATCTTTACATTTTATTTGATACATACGTGATAAACATGGTGACAATATGTGAATATATGGGTGCATAAATATTTACGTGTATTAATTTGGATATATGAGTAAATTATTTTATGTGTATAAATACACTTTTCTTAATTATTAAGTATCACACGTATTTTATTTATTATAATAATAATATATATAAAAAAAAAAAAAAAAGAAAGTCAAAAGTGGTGGCTGCCTTTAGCAGCCAAATTTGAAAATGAATGCATGGCACTATATATATATATGTGTATGGGTGTTGAGGAGATGATTACCTCACACCCAATTCAATCGTAGAGAAAAAAAAAGGGAGAGAGAGAGAGCAGAAAGGGAGAGAGAGGAGAGAGAGAGGAAGAAGAGAAAGAGAAGAGGGAGCACGCCGGAACGTGCGTGTCGGAGCGAATTAGTTACAGTTCTTTACGGGGTTTATATTACTGTCGGAATCTAGGTAAGTAGAAGTTCAACTACAATGCATAAACATGTTGTTTGTGGATTATTTGTAATTAATATGTGATAATTATATTATGGATTATTGGTAATTAGTTTAATTACAATATGAATTATTTGTGATTAAATTGTTATACAAGCTGTGTATTTATGTGATTTGGAGAAAGTAGGGTTCATATTTAATAATAGTATATGTAAATTATTTGTGATAATATTGTGATACAAGTTGTGGATCCATGTGATTGGAAATATTATTATTATCCTATATAGATCTGTGTGATTGGAAACTGTTGCAAATATATTTATATGGTTTGAGAAAATATTGGTTATAAGGATCTGTGAGATCCAAGATGAAGTTGTTATTTCAGAAGTGAATTTGTATGAATTGAAATTAAGTTGTTACTTTATTATGATTAAATGTTGATGTTGATATTGTAAATAGTTTATGATGCACATTTAATTGTTCTGGGTGCATACCATGCATAAACATGAAAAGTGTTTTCCTCAAAATTAATAAGATACTAATGGTGTGTGCGGCCACTATATATGCATCTCTGTCAGTGTTCGAAAAAATCGTTCCCGACATTTTTATTAGGGGTTCGGAAAAATCGTCCCCACCACTTTGCCAGAGTTCGGAAAAATCGTTCTCGGCACTATTTTTCGGGGTTCGGAAAAATCGTCCCCATTGAGCTCTTTTGGGGTGCATATCATAAGTGTGTCGTGGGGATCCCGCAACGTGAACAGTTTTAAAAATAAAAGAGATCAATTAGAAAAATTAAGAAATAGACGATAGAGAACTAAATGCATTTTCATGCACGGACATGCATGATTTCTACTTACTGAGATTTTTATCTCACTAGTTTATGCATTGTAGGTGAGCCTGTTGATGATTGAGTGTGTGATGTGACTGTGCAAGCTGTTGAGCTCCTTCCAGTTTTGAGAGGATGTACATAGATGACGACCTGTTGGGCTAGGCCGTGGGTTTATTTTGTTTTCGCTGATGTTTTGGTTGTGTAATATAATAAGTATTGTCGCGAGTTTATCTGATTTGAGGTGGTATCAGAAACCAGTCACGTATGTTGAACTGGTGTTATTGTGTTGGTTATAAGCATATTATGTGAAAAAAATAAAATGCAGTTTTTATAATAACGATGGTTATGTAAATTAGTATTTGAATTATAAGTTATGTAAAGTGGGTCGTGTCAGAGTGGTATCAGAGCACGGTTTGGGTCTTGCAGACTGTCTATGTACATGAACTCATTCTTTGGGAGCGCAGCTTTGCAAGTAAGTGTTATTTTCCTTCTGTGTTATTATGTGTCTTATAAATTATATTGGTCAGGGAATGCAGGAAGCGTAATTATTAGACAATATGGTAAGGGATACAAGTGAAAGTTCTGAAGGGGATAGGACTGCTGAGCAAGCAGCACTTACTGAAGGGAATAATCGTGATGCGGTGATTACTCGACTAATGGAATTGGTTGAGCGCCAGTCCCAACAGATACAGCAACTAATTCAGCAGAGAGATATGGATGGACAACCAGAGGGTAATGCAAACCAAGATAGACGTCAAGCAGAACGTGTGGAAATGGTTTGTGAGAGGTTTCGAAAGTTGAACCCTCCAATATTTGAGGACGCAGCAGACCCCACAGATGCAGAGGATTGGTTACGCACGGTGGAAAACATGTTTCAATACAGTAGAATTCCAGATGGGGATAGAGTGCTATGTGCTTCTTTCATGTTACGAGGAAGTGCAGGCCACTGGTGGGATACGATTAAAAGTATCGAGGATGTCACGACTATGACATGGGAAGGTTCAAGGAGTTTTTCAGAAACAAGTACTTTACGGCACCAGTGAGAGCCATGAAGATGAACGAGTTCATACAGTTGAGGCAAGGTGGCATGTCAGTCACAGATTACCTTCGTAAGTTTGAGCAGTTGTCGAGATTTGCTGAACATGTGGTTAGTACGGAGGCACTGAAAGTGGAGAGATTTGTGGAAGGCTTAAGGCCTGAACTTTATAGAGATGTGAGTATGGCGGGACTGCATGGAGCAACATACTCACAAGTTGCAGAAAGGGCTCAAATTGCTGAGCAAGCGGAAACGAGGATCAGACAAGCGCAAGCTATCAGACGTCAATTTCAACAGAAACCAATACAGCAGTTTGAGAGAGTTGATAAGAGGCCGATGTCATTTCAGAGGCCGAATTCAAATGTTCAAGTGGAGCAAGGACAGAGACGAGGAGAACCCAACAAGCGTCCTAAATTTGATCAGGGAAAAGTGCCACCGGCGCCGCCACTACCTATATGTCCTAATTGTCTTAGATCACATGGTGGGGAGTGTCAAATTCCTCCGAGAACGTGTTACACATGCGGGGAGAAAGGACATGTGTCTACTACTTGTCCTAAGAAAGGGAAGCAGGTACAGCAGGGAAGAGCTCCAGCTAGGGTGTATACTTTGACGCGAGAGGAGGCAGACGCGAATCCCTCAGTTGTCACTGGTAAGTTCTCTATTTTTGGCACTTCTACATATGTGCTATTTGATTATGGAGCAACACATTCATTTGTATCCACTGAGTATGTGAAAAAGTTGGGTGGAACACCTAACTTGATAGAAGCTAATTATGAGGTGATAATACCTTCTGGTGAGTCAAAGCAAACTAATCAACTTCTTCGAGGTTGTGTTATTCCTATTGAAGGAAGAAGACTCCTCGCTAATTTGATTGTGTTAAGTATGAATGATTATGATATCATATTGGGCATGGATTGGTTGTCAAAATACGGTGCTACAATAGATTGTCAGAAGAAGAGTATCACTTTTCAGCCAGTGAAAGGTGAACCGTTCACTTTTGTTGGAATCAAGAAAAGCTTTAGATTTCCGATGATATCAGCAGCAAAAGCACAGCGGTTGTTGGAAAGTGGTTGTGAGGTGTATCTGGTGAGTGTAATGAATGTTGAGGGGCAGCAATGTCCAGTTATTGATAATGTACCAATAGTTCAGGAATATCTGGGGGTATTTCCAGATGATCTTCCAGGTTTGCCACCAGACCGAGAAATAGAGTTTGTTATTGAGTTACAACCAGGAACTGCTCCTATATCTAAAGCGCCATACAGAATGGCACCAGCTGAACTGAAGGAATTGAAGATACAGTTACAAGAGTTGCTAGACAAAGGATTCATCCAACCTAGTTTCTCTCCTTGGGGAGCACCAGTTCTGTTTGTTCGAAAGAAGGATGGCACATTGAGGATGTGCATTGATTATCGGGATCTCAACAAAGTTACGGTGAAGAATAAATATCCATTGCCTCGCATTGATGATCTGTTTGATCAGTTACAGGGTGCAGCTATCTTTTCGAAGATTGATTTGCGGTCGGGGTATCATCAGTTGAAGTTAAAGAAAGAGGATATTCCAAAGACTGCATTCAGTACAAGGTACGGGCACTATGAGTTCTTAGTGATGCCGTTTGGATTAACAAATGCTCCTGCAGCATTTATGGATTTGATGAATAGAGTATTTCAGGAATTTCTCGATAAATTTGTGATTGTGTTTATCGATGATATTCTAATTTACTCTAAGAATAAGGAAGATCATGCACTGCACTTGAGAAAGGTGTTAGAGATTCTGAAGGAGAGGCAGTTGTATGCGAAGTTCAAGAAATGTGAATTTTGGTTAGACCGAGTTGTTTTCTTGGGACACGTGGTATCGGGAGAAGGAATTTCAGTGGATCCAGGTAAAGTTAAAGCAATCCATGATTGGCCACAACCCTCAAATCCCACTGAGGTTCGTAGCTTTCTTGGATTGGCGGGATATTATCGAAGGTTTGTTGAAGGATTTTCTAAGATTGCTTCACCATTAACACAGTTGACCAGGAAGAATGTGAAGTTCACATGGACAGAGGAATGTGAACAAAGTTTTCAAGAATTGAAGGGACGATTGACATCAGCACCTATCTTAACTATTCTTACGGAGACAGGAAACTTCAAGGTTTACAGTGATGCTTCAAAGAATGGTCTTGGGTGTGTATTGATGCAAAATGGGAAAGTGATAGCGTATGCATCCAGACAGTTAAGGGAGTATGAGAAGAATTATCCAACTCATGATTTAGAGTTAGCTGCAGTGGTATTTGCACTCAAGATATGGAGGCATTATCTGTATGGGGAACGTTGTGAAATCTATACTGATCATAAGAGTTTGAAGTACTTTTTCACTCAGAAAGAGTTGAATATGAGGCAAAGAAGATGGTTAGAATTGGTGAAGGATTACGACTGTGTTATCAATTATCATCCAGGAAAAGCCAATGTGGTTGCTGATGCATTGAGCCGAAAGGCAATACAGAGTGTAGCTGCTATGATCGTAAATCAGAAACCAGAGTTGCTTGATTTGCAAAGGATGGGTGTGGAGATCATTCAGGAAGGATCGTTGGAAGCAAGGATGGCAGCTCTGACACTTCGACCAACTTTGATGGATAAGATTCGACAGAGTCAACATGAGGATAAGTTGTTTGACAAAATAAAGAATGATATCAGCTCTGGAAAGTCTTCTGACTTCCAATTAGGAGATGATGGCGTGATTCGTTATGGAGGTCGATTGTGTCTACCTGAAGTGGATGACATTCGGAAAGAAGTTATGGCAGAAGCTCATTCAACACTCTACTCTGTGCATCCAGGAGCTACTAAAATGTATAGAGATTTGAAGACACATTATTGGTGGCCAGGAATGAAGAGAGATATTGCTCGATATGTGGAACAATGTTTGACGTGTCAGCAAGTCAAAGCCGAACATCAGAGACCAGCAGGAACTTTGCAGCCTTTATTTATTCCAGAATGGAAGTGGGAGAATATCACGATGGATTTTGTTATCGGGCTACCGAAGACAGTGAAAGGTCACGATGCTATTTGGGTAATTGTGGATCGATTGACTAAGTCAGCTCATTTTCTTCCTATTAGCTCTATGTATTCCATGGATCGTTATGCCCAACTTTATATACAAGAGATTGTCAGACTCCATGGAGTACCACTTTCCATTGTGTCAGACAGAGATACGAGATTCTTGTCTGCTTTCTGGAAGAGTTTACATAAGGCATTGGGGACACAGTTATCTTTCAGCACAGCATTCCATCCACAGACAGATGGTCAATCAGAGCGTACAATACAAATTTTGGAGGATATGCTCAGAGCATGTGTGTTGAATTTTCAAGGTCAGTGGAGTAAATTTTTGCCTTTGATAGAGTTCTCGTACAATAACAGTTATCAGTCTACTATCGGGATGGCTCCATATGAAGCATTGTATGGGAGGAAGTGTAGATCTCCAGTTCATTGGGATGAAGTTGGAGAGAGGAAACTTTTGGGTCCAGATTTGATTCGTGAAATGTCAGAAGCTGTTAACCGTATACGAGAGAAGATGAAAGTTGCTCAAGATCGGCAAAAGAGTTATGCAGACAAACGGAGGAGAGAATTGGAATTTGAAGTGGGTGATCAGGTATTTCTGAAAGTTTCTCCAATGAAAGGGGTAAGGCGGTTTGGAAAGAAAGGGAAACTCAGTCCAAGATATGTTGGTCCGTTCACTATCATTGAGAGAGTTGGCAATGTTGCCTATAAATTGGAGTTACCAGCATCGATGTCTAGAGTACATGACGTGTTTCATGTATCTGTGTTGAGGAAGTATGTTCCAAATCCATCTCATGTTCTCAGGCAGGAACCAGTTGAGTTGAAAGAAAATTTGAGTTATGAGGAGGTACCAGTTGAGATCTTGTGGCGAGAAGTGAAGAAGCTCAGAAATAAAGAAATACCATTAGTAAAGGTATTATGGAGGAACCAGTTAATTGAAGAAGCCACTTGGGAAAGAGAGGATGAGATGATGGCTAATTACCCAGACATCTTCAGGTAAGTAAATTTCGAGGACGAAATTTTTATAAGGTGGGAAGGATGTGATACCCGAGCTTCTCACTACTCATGTGCTAATATAATTTAATTTTTGTTATGTGCATTTTATAATTATGTGATAATTGTTTTTACATTTTAATTATCTTTACATTTTATTTGATACATACGTGATAAACATGGTGACAATATGTGAATATATGGGTGCATAAATATTTACGTGTATTAATTTGGATATATGAGTAAATTATTTTATGTGTATAAATACACTTTTCTTAATTATTAAGTATCACACGTATTTTATTTATTATAATAATAATATATATATAAAAAAAAAAAAAAAGAAAGTCAAAAGTGGTGGCTGCCTTTAACAGCCAAATTTGAAAATGAATGCATGGCACTATATATATATATATGTGTATGGGTGTTGAGGAGATGATTACCTCACACCCAATTCAATCGTAGAGAAAAAAAAAGGGAGAGAGAGAGAGCAGAAAGGGAGAGAGAGGAGAGAGAGCAGAAAGGGAGAGAGAGGAGAGAGAGCAGAAAGGGAGAGAGAGGAGAGAGAGAGGAAGAAGAGAAAGAGAAGAGGGAGCACGCCGGAACGTGCGTGTCGGAGCGAATTAGTTACAGTTCTTTACGGGGTTTATATTACTGTCGGAATCTAGGTAAGTAGAAGTTCAACTACAATGCATAAACATGTTGTTTGTGGATTATTTGTAATTAATATGTGATAATTATATTATAGATTATTGGTAATTAGTTTAATTACAATATGAATTATTTGTGATTAAATTGTTATACAAGCTGTGTATTTATGTGATTTGGAGAAAGTAGGGTTCATATTTAATAATAGTATATGTAAATTATTTGTGATAATATTGTGATACAAGTTGTGGATCCATGTGATTGGAAATATTATTATTATCCTATATAGATCTGTGTGATTGGAAACTGTTGCAAATATATTTATATGGTTTGAGAAAATATTGGTTATAAGGATCTGTGGGATCCAAGATGAAGTTGTTATTTCAGAAGTGAATTTGTATGAATTGAAATTAAGTTGTTACTTTATTATGATTAAATGTTGATATTGATATTGTAAATAGTTTATGATGCACATTTAATTGTTCTGGGTGCATACCATGCATAAACATGAAAAGTGTTTTCCTCAAAATTAATAAGATACTAATGGTGTGTGCGGCCACTATATATGCATCTCTGTCAGGGTTCGGAAAAATCGTTCCCGACATTTTTATTAGGGGTTCGGAAAAATCGTCCCCACCACTTTGCCAGAGTTCGGAAAAATCGTTCTCGGCACTATTTTTCGGGGTTCGGAAAAATCGTCCCCATTGAGCTCTTTTGGGGTGCATATCATAAGTGTGTCGTGGGGATCCCGCAACGTGAACAGTTTTAAAAATAAAAGAGATCAATTAGAAAAATTAAGAAATAGGCGATAGAGAACTAAATGCATTTTCATGCACGGACATGCATGATTTCTACTTACTGAGATTTTTATCTCACTAGTTTATGCATTGTAGGTGAGCCTGTTGATGATTGAGTGTGTGATGTGACTGTGCAAGCTGTTGAGCTCCTTCCAGTTTTGAGAGGATGTACATAGATGACGACCTGTTGGGCTAGGCCGTGGGTTTATTTTGTTTCCGCTGATGTTTTGGTTGTGTAATATAATAAGTATTGTCGCGAGTTTATCTGATTTGAGGTGGTATCAGAAACCAGTCACGTATGTTGAACTGGTGTTATTGTGTTGGTTATAAGCATATTATGTGAAAAAAATAAAATGCAGTTTTTATAATGACGATGGTTATGTAAATTAGTATTTGAATTATAAGTTATGTAAAGTGGGTCGTGTCAGTTAGTCATTCTTGATATGTCAAACATGATTTACTCAGCTTTCAGCTCACGAACCCTAATTTGAGAAGTTTGATTCGAAACTGCAGTTGCTAATAGAACTTTATCTTAATGGGGTGAATGTCTCTGCAAATGGGTATGAATGGAGTAAGTGTTGTATCATCATCTCTTCCGAATTTGAGAGTTTTGAGCTTGTCTAATTCTTACCTCACTGGCTCTTTCGATTCTTCACAGCTAAAACTCCAATTTCTTTCTTTAAGTAATTTATCTTGACAACAATTACAACTTGTTAAGTTGGGTGATTTATAATCATGTCATTGTATCTAAATGAGGGATTTTGATATTCATGTTCATATGTTGGGGAAAAATGTAATCTAATTTATGATTTGTATTTTTATCTTTTTGTTATTGGACATGGTTTATTGTGATCATTCATTTCATTTTTAGTGTTAAAAAAAATCATCATTCATAATCTGTTTTTATGTATTCCTCAAAAAATTTCATCAAGTTTAGTTCTAACAATTTCCTTCTAATTACTTATTTGAGTTATTAGTTAATTTAAACCCTTTTATTTAAAGTGAGGGTAAATAGGTAAAACTACTAACTCCAACTACCCACTACACATATAATAATAATAATACTCCTTAATCTACAAGTAAAAGCAAACGATTACCTTTGAATTGGTCGGAGGGAGTATTATCTTTTCATAATTATAAAAAAGAAAATCAACATTAACATTGTATTTTAAGTAATCAAATGTTTTTAATATATATAATAATGTAAAAAAGGTTATGGGACTCACACTTCTACTGATACAACTACCCACTACACATTAAATAATAATATTCCTTAATCTACGTGCAAAAAAGCAAATGACTCTCTTACGCCGGGACGGAGGGAGTAGTTTATTTATACTATTAATAGAGCTAGAATAAATACGTGTGACAACTCAAAATGGAAAGTGTGCATAAATACGTGGGATGAAGGGAGTATGCTAATATATAATTTTTCAAATGTATATATTATGTTATACAGTGACATTTAAAAAAAATAGTCAAGATTTCTTCAAAAAGTTAGAATATACTATGTGCATATATTCACTTTTACACATGATTAAGCTAATGTCACATTTTAAAGAATCAAAAGTTATAAGTTGTTGTAAATTCTTTACATTGATAACAGAAATTGTCTAACTATAAAGAAAATATGAAATAGATTATTCAATTAGCAATCAATTGAATAATAATACATACAATGATCCCACGTAGTACGCGACCGGGTTTCATACTAGTATGTATATACTAGTGGGTAGTAACATATGTACACAATTCGAAGAAATGAAGGTAGTAACATATAAGTACATGCATTTATTTATATACAGATGCAACGTATCTGAAAAGGCGTATGTACAAAAGTGAGCTTAAAACTATTTAAACTAATGTGGGGCCTGGTGGGGGAGTGTTGAGCTCTTTTCAACTTCTGCAGCAAATTCAACCAAATGAGGTAGCCTTAGGTCTGTGTGGAGTAGACGTTGAAAGACAATGGATAACTCTGGATTTCGAAGAATTTTTTTTATAAGTTCTTCGACTTCCTGTTCGAAGTACTTGTTGTATAAATATTGGCCACATCTGGAACATCCATATGAGTTGGTATCCATTTGTGTTGGTATAGTGATAGAGAGGCTTGAATAGTGGGAGTTGATGAGGTTACAAGTGAGTAGGTATGGCCATGTACGCATTAGTTTTTTATATTAAAAGGAGTTGGTGTCTAGTCATTAGCATGCTATTTTTTTAACTGCCCATGTTATGTGTACATGTGAATAAGTAAAAGTAATCACAGTTGTATGTAGTGACAACACATTAAATGAGGACAATCCATGCTTGCATGCTATTGCCAACACACATAATAATGTTTATTTATTTTTATGTAAATTAGTTTGTGCTAGCTGTAAAGCAACAAGCAAATTCCTTTACTTCATTAGCTTTATTAATTCCCATAAGAATATTAACATCATACATACATAAATTCTAGTGCTCAGGTTTACTAATATAATATTTATTACTCCCTAATGTGCTGTATGTCCACACAAGATTACTGTTGTAGCACCCAGACCCAGATGGTTGATGCGCATTGCACGTAAAATTAATCCTCAAGTATTAAGGATAACAATTGCAGCTTAGGCAACCAACCAAGTTAAATATCGAACCCAAATGACAGCGCATTATTAATTTAATTATTAACTAAATTTAATTAAGACGAAAGCAATAAAGTTGTGAATTTATTATAAACTACTAAACAATTAATTAAAATAATAAATAAAATAAATTAAGTACTTGAAAAATACGAAAGTGAATCAAGTAGGATAATAGACAGCTCTAGGATAATCCAGTTTTCATTCATTAATTTCCCTCTCAAGTATATTGTCCGACTCTGCCTTATGGATTATGGACGCATCACTAAACCATGCATATCTACTCTATAGACACAAGCAAATATGCATATAATACGTGTGAATAACCTTGGAGTAAGAGATATAACTCCACCCCCTTTTCTAGGTACTATCAATATCAATTATTTCACATGTCAATTGGTACTCTAACTCGATATGATCTCCCTTTATAGGTACTATAATGTTAACATCTCTATCCTACTTATTAACCCGAATTCAATTCAATTATTAAGTATCTATATATGATAGTTCTAATGAAGTTTCGAAGTCTCCTCACTTAGAATCATAACATGAAATCATGTTCAACGGATAACACACTCAATCTACGACCAAGATATATATTCAGATTTCATATACCAATTGAAGATGCACAAAACGATCATGAATATGAATTAAAAATTGATCAACACGAAAATTCGCACTTTTCATAGGTCGTTTCCACATGATTATTGCATTGTTTTAATATTATTTGTGAAGTTTATTTCTTAATTTTATATTTTCTATGACATCATGTTGAGATTTTGCAAATTTAAGGCTTATTTTGGTATGAAAATAATAAAATATAAAAAGGGTTTGTGTTGAGTACGCACATCACTAATGGAGCTTGGGTTATTCTGTTTCTTTGTCCCAAGAGAGTGTTGTATTGAAGTGGAGGGACCCACGCCACGTCACCATTATATTTCATGCATGTGACCAAACATATGCATGCGTGGAGTTAAATTGGAAATTATGTGGGTCATGTATGATTTAATTATGCATGCCATTTGAAGGCCCATGTAAGAAGCCCATATTGTAGAGGAGCCAACACACGTCTGTTGCTATATAAGTCGTCGTTCTCGTTCAGAAGCGGGAAGAAGACCACAAATCAGAATGCCGTGAGCACAGAAACACGCCGCTTCCGCCTCTCACCACTACCCTTCATCCGCCACCCATCACTCTTCGCACTCAGTCACACGGTGTTTGCTACTTGAGAAGGAGAATAGAGGAGGATCATCAAGACGGAAAGAGAAGACGGGGAATTACGCTGGACGAAGGATTTTTCTTCTTTCTTTTATTTCTTATATTTTTTATTCATAGACTCATGGATAAGAATAATTGTACCATGGTTGATGCTTGTAACACCATGGGCTAGTTTCCTCTAGATAGTTTTAGGGTTTGAAAGTTTATTATGTTGATTTGAAATTTTAGATATGTGATGATATTTTTTTTGCAGAATATTTATTTTTTATTGACATTTTATTTTAGACTTATATGATCATGTTTCTTAATTCTTATGATATTATAATTAATTGATGTATGATTGAATTTGAATGTGTTCCATGATTTCATTTGTTATTTCGTGACAATTGAATGAGATTGACCAATATATAGCTTTTGATTGTTTGACCATCAATATAGGATATACCTTATTATCTTTGCATGAGCATTGTTAAAGAAAAATAGTGTAAGGAAGCCCTAATCCAATTCCTTTAGTACATAGAAATGATAGATCTTTTGCACTAGCATATATGGAATTTTGCATGTGAATCGCATATAAAGCGAATACGGGGTTGAGTATTTAATTTCTTTAGTACCTAGAAAGGGAATAGGAAATTATCTTATTAATTTGGTCCTATGAATTTATGTTCTTTAAAATTGTTAAATCTCACTTGTCCATGAGTGATTTAGCATGCTTAAGGGACCATTCCTATAAAATTATGCATAATTTGATTCACTTGTCTATTTGCCTTATTTCTCATGATAAAATGGATTTTCCTAAAACTATCTTGTTCTTGCTTCTTGAAACATCTGTGATTAAGTGTGACTTTTATTTATTTTATTTATTTTGCTATTTAATTTTCTGCATAATTAGTTATTAATTCCAACTCTCAAAAAGGTTTTTATGTCTTAATTATTAGTGGTGATAATTATTTAGTGCGTATCCTGTTTAACTATAATCCCTTGGGTTCAATATTTTATTTTTTGATCACTCGTTGTACACAACAGTAGAGTATTCTTGCTCTATAAACATGTAAGCAAAATTACGATCAAGAAAATGGCGCCGTTGTCGGGGATTAGACTGTTTAAATAGGAGATCCCTGAATTATTTGTTATCACTTTTAGTTAGGATTTTTATTGTTTTATTTTTATTTTTTTTGTTTGAGCATATTCTGACTATAAACTTTTTCGAGGTATATAATATGGAAGTCAAATATGATGGAAGCACATTCCAACTTCATCAAGACTACACTAAGGAGCCACTTGAGTTATGCTTATGCGATTTTTTTACTCTTCCTTCTTCTATTACTAATGATTTTTCTAATGAACTTTTTTCTTGAATTCCTTAAATGCTTGCATGAATTAAATGAATGTAGAGATTTAAAAGGAGAAGCAGCAATAGTAGAGGAATTCAAGTTGAAGCAGCGTTTCCTTCCACTTACCCAAGAAGTGAGTGAAAATTTGAAGAAGAAGAAATTGGAAGAGAAGACGAGAATTTTCGATGAAAAAAATAATCAGTGGTGTAGTATTGCGAAGTTGATGAGTTGGATAAAAATTTGGTTGGCAATTTAAAGAATGTCAACGAGATCATCACTTACCACAAGTACACAAGTGATGAGGAAGCAAAACGATTAGAGTACGACGGCAAGGATGAAAGATATCCATGGCCATTCCGATGAGCCTATGAATTTTCGTCTGGCTTAAAGACGTTAAAAGATGAGCGCTTGTTGGGAGTCACCCAAACACTATATTTACTGCATTCCGTCTTTTAATTTTATTTATTTAGGTTGCTTTTGATTTTTACCACTCCATTCTCAATTCGTAAATTGTTTTTAACGCAGATAAGTGATTGTATGTGAGTTTGGATGAATTACACTAACGAAGCAGAAAGGAAAATTCCGTAGGAATCTCCAGCTGGACAGCAAGTTCAGTCATAAGAATTCTCGATCATTGGCTTAATTGAGAGTTTCTCGGTTGACAACTCGTCGAGCATATGCGTGAAAGCCATAAAGTTGTTGGTCGTTAATTCACTTGAAAGAAGAAAGAGAAGGAAGCTGCTGAGAGGAATAATTATCGGTGGTGACCAGCATATTGTGGGAGAAAGTTGTCTGTGGGTCATCATCTTGTTTAGGAAATAGTAGGTGCATTTATGTTCATTCGCAACTATGTGGGACCCTTGCCACAGTTTGACATTGTAGAGAAGAAGATCCATGCAAGTCTTTGCATAAGCATTTACAAGTGGGGCCCATGTAATTATTAATGAGTTGATGTGCTCACATGTTAGCTTGGATGAAATTGGGCGAGAATCACAGGCTATTGAATGGTGGGGCCCATAATTTTGGTGGAGTAATATTGCAGAGTGGAAAATCGACATGTAACTCATGGTGGGACCAAAGCTAATGGAGTATTTGCAAAAAGTTATCTGCTGATAACTAATGCCACCCAGAAGAATAATCTACACATCCATGCAAGTGTTATATTTGTTTGGCGTTGTGATGAAGTTGGTTTGTTCATGCATAATTCTCGATCCTGCAGAGTCCCATTTTTCCACGTGCTTCATCGATGGTAAACTTCCGACTTGTGGAAAGGAAATGTCGGTTGTCACACAAAGTAAGGAAGCAAGCTAAGGGAGGTAGCCATGTAAGGTATGTTTTCTATCTCTATTCTCACCCCATATTCTACAATTTATCTTTTCTATATTTCAAGACCCCAATACTCTTTCTTAAACTTATTTTGATATTTTATCGAAAATAAGTTTGGGGAGGGAGAGGTCGGTTTCTTGAAATTATTCTTTTTATATGGAGAGCGGAAGAGACTGCCGAAGGAGATTGAAATTAGAGGTAAGAGAGCAGAATTTTTAGTGGTTGCATACTATGAGTTGAGTTTGTTTGTGGGTGAGATATTGTTGTGATATGAGAAGCGTAATTTTCTGTCGACTACTCCATGAACTTGAACACTTCTGATAGAATTTTAGGTATGTGACATGACTTGGTTTATGATGAAAATATTTTATGCTTAACTTGAAAATTCTTATTAATTAAGTTGATGAAATTGTATTGTTGCAAAAATTATGAATTGCTAGATAGTCTTGGTTATTGGAATTATTTTACACCTAGTGAGCTTTTGAGCCTTTGAGAATCATGAACATTCTACATGATTATTTTTATTCTTGAGAGTCTCTTGATTAATTGTGATGTATTTCTAGAAGTTGCCCTAAGCTTCCTTTAATATTCAAGAATAGTTTAGTGAATTATGAAAA